>JAOWCC010001589.1:143662183-146420615 GCA_030867875.1 Actinernus sp. WN-2022
TCCGCTTTTAGGCTTGCCTATTGGATCACACTGCATTCTGGGTAGGTGGGCTCAGAAAAGTGGGCATCAACTTCTAGATCGGCCATATTGGATTTGAGTGCAGTCAATTTTTGCTCCTTTGCAAGTTCAAAAACTTACTACCTAATACACGGAATATCTTACCTTTACAGATTCTTCAGTTGTGAGTTCTAAGTCGATGTTTAAGCTTTAGAACGGGATTAATAAAGTTTCCAAGTTGACTGCGCTCAAATCCAATATGGCCGCTCTGGAAGTTGATGCCCACTTTTCTGAGCCCACCTACCCAGAATGCAGTGTGATCCAACCGGAAGTCCGGAACTCCTGATGCATGTATGCACAGCACCCAAACTTAATTAAATGTTACAAGAATATTTTTACAAGAGTCTTTGTGAATTCCCACTACTCAGGTATTTACTGAGATAGGGGCAGAAACCCGCTCCATCATCCTCACATCAGGAACCCTATCGCCCTTGAACTCATTCTCCTCCGAGCTGGGCGTGACCTTCCCTATCAAATTAGAAGCAAACCATGTGGTTCCTAACTCTCAGGTAAATACATCAATGTGTTCATGAAAATCGAATATTGTATGACAGCAGTATATTATAAGTTTAGTAACAATGAATGTAAACACTCGGCAACACTCTATTGTTCAGTGGCAATAAGGCTTTTGGCACGGTAGGATTTTCTGTTCTTTTTATAATGGGCACACATCAACCAAATCAAATCCACTGAAACTGTGTTTTAAAACTACTTTTCTTTTGTGTGAAAAGTTTTTGTTCAATCAAAAGAGACAACAACAATAACCAAGAAAGCTATCCATTTTAAAATGTTCCTCACGTTGCTTTTTCATCATATTTAAAGTTCTGATCTTCACTAACTACAATTCAAATCCGTTTAAAAACTTAAGAGAAAATAACATTTTCCCTATGGTTGCTAGGATACAATAGTTATTTCGTCGCGTACCAATAAGGGCAACCGCGTGACGCGTTGCATCCAAGATGGCGGCGCCCGTGAAATCACTCATCCAATTCTTATGGTTGCTAGGATACAATAGTTATTTCGTCGCGTACCAATAAGGGCAACCGCGTGACGCGTTACATCCAAGATGGCCGCGCCCGTGAAATCACTCATCCAATTCTTATGGTTGCTAGGATACAATAGTTATTTCGTCGCGTACCAATAAGGGCAACCGCGTGACGCGTTACATCCAAGATGGCGGCGCCCGTGAAATCACTCATCCAATTCTTTCACCCTTTTAAACAAAATAATGCCATTAGCGGACCTATCTCTATATAAGTAACATAATTATTACTTTGGTTCGAATTGTACGATTCGTACGGTGACGTCATATTCGTACAACGATAATTCCTAACCCTGACTACAAACCTAACCCTAACCCTCCACCAGGGTTTAGGGTGTTTAGAGCTAATTAGTAATTCGTACAGTCGTTCGTACAATTCGTACCGATAGAATAATCCTTCATTACTCTAAAAGTACCACAGTCTGGACACGCTACAGTTGACGTATTACCACATCGTTTATAACGCTGTGACTCATTTAAAAGTGTCGCAGTCTGGACACGCTACATATCATCATTATTACGTACTCTGCCTAGTATTATACGTCTGAAAGAAATACACCTGAAAGAAATTTGAGAATTTAGTACAGTTTTTAAGTGATATTTTGTAGGGAGGGAGTATTTGCGGGGTATTATGCAATTAGCCTAGACCATATATGAAGTACGAACCTACCGCATTGTTGATAACGCTGAACAAAAGTCACATGCTCGTATTATACTGCTGTTTCAGGTGTGGGTTGGCACGCTCTCGGTCGGTCCTGGAGGCAACCCAGTTAATGCTTCGTACCGCTTTGCAGAGGTAGGAGAAATTTACAGGCTACTTTTACACAAAGAATAGTCAATATGTTAAAGACCTTATTTGAACTACATGTACCAGTGTCTGAAACTGCCTCGGTTGAAGACATTTGGTGCAAAAAAAATAACGGCACAACACTCTTATGGAAATGTTCCACGTATTTCGGCCCAAAAATATAGGAGTTCTGAGACCCTGTGAAAACACCTGTTTGGAGTGCCGTGCGCAAGCCAGTAGTGCCGTGCCCAAAGTGATTGTCGTGTAAACCATTAACCAGTGCACGGCATTCCTAAATGTTTGGTGTAAACTAGCCTTAAATGGTAATGTTCCGGTACGCATACCCGAAAATCTCGGGCCGCCTGTTTGGAGTGACCGTGCGCAAGCCAGGAGTGCCGTGCCCAAAACGATTGTCATGTAAACCAGTGCACGGCATTCCTAAATGTTTGGTGTAAATCCAAGAGTATCTGTCGTACGACTTCCTTATAAGGATGTACGCGTAGAGGGTCACTGAAATACACGAGGGAGGTCACTGATGTACGCACAGGAGACGCGCAGTTTGCGGGTAGTGTTATGTATTAAAATTGGTCACATATCGAGCATCGATGGTCGCTTAGCGTAGTGGTTACCACACGTGGTGTACAATCTGAGGCCTCGGGTTCCAACCCCAGAACGATTTTTTTTTTCTCAATTTTTGATTTTTTTTTTTCTCTATATTTTGGTTTAAACTCGTCGTTTGTCTATAAATCCTAGCCCAAGGCCAGTGAGAACACGTTTACCTGTGAACCCTAGCTCTAGGTAGGTAAGACCTCGTTGTTGACCTGGGAATTTGTTTACTGACGGTTAGGGTGAGGTTTATGTTACGGGTTAGGGTTTAGTGTTAGTGCATGCGAAGTTTCGGTAAAAGGGAATAAGTCTCTACTTAGTTTGCGAGGCTGAAAGTTTCAAAATGGTTGATTACACGAGTGGGACTAGAAAAGATTCATGGCCGCTTTCCTACGCCATTTTGGAAAATTCACGGTCAATCGAAAACTGGGACGAGTCTCCTGTGCGTACATCAGTGACCTCCCTCAGGTACTTTAGTGACCCTCTACACGTACATATGGCGGCCTACTGTACTTCCTTATAAGGAGATCGTACGATAGACACTTCTCATTCTGTAGTCATCGTATTTAACGGTAATTTTCGAATACGAAACGGGTCTATTACACTTTTAATGTCAGTCTCATAATGTCGTCCAACATATTATCATGTTCGTTTGTAACTTTTACAGAAGAAAAATAACATTTTGTGAGGGGTGTTTTCCTATGATAATGTTTATCTCTAAATTGTAGTGATTATGTTTGTTCTTTTTGGTCAACCCAGACATTTACGTTTCAAGATGAGATAGGCAATGTTATACTTCATGTTTGTGAGGTAAGAGGTGTAAGAACATGTGGTTTGGTATTTGTGTCCTAATTTATCAAGTATCAAAATAATTTCTTTAAACGACTAAGACAAAGTCTTTCAACTCTTGACGTAATATATAATAAACGAGCTAGTGTTTTACCAGGGTATCCAAATACCGAGAAAGATTCCCTGGTGAAACACGAAGCTCGAGTTTTTTATATGACTTCTCAATCAAAAACAATACCTGCATTCATAAATCATTAGAAAGTATTGTTTGCCTGGAATTTTATTGCATGCAATTATAGACTATACAAGGGTTGTGATTGTTATTTTGTCACGGTCGTTTCAACAAACGGCCTGATAGCGTAGTGGGCAAGACAGCGGACTAGTAGTCAAGAGCAGCCACGAGGATGATGGCTCGAGTCACTCTGGAGACCGATTTTTATTTCCGTCTTCTCCTTCACTTCTCCATGTAAAGTCATACTTATGCTGTAATCCTTGTAGCTTAATTAGGTCCAACACATGCATGAATGATACCCAATGAGAACACAGAATTTGGATATCCAAATCACTAGTGATGTTCATCTAGTGATTCATTGGGTATCCAGATTCACGCATGTAACCAAATGCAGCCCTCTGATTGACTAAAAAGCTCACGAATTATTAATGAGTTTGAGAAAGTAATAGGCCTTTTGCATGAAACAGTCACGTGCTTGTATATCACTTCGATAACCAATGAATTGCGCTCGTGATCCCATGGGAAAGGCTTTACTGGGCGGCAAACAAACTTCCAAACGCTGTTTTAGAAAGATCGATAATCGATTGGAGGTGGAAAATAGTACTTCACAAACTCATCAATACTTAATGAGAATATTACAAAGAAAATCACAAGCGTGAAGGAGTTTGGATATGTGATGAAACACTTGCATAAATTATCCAAACTTTCTTCTCCGTTTTCTCTTCAATGGTAAATTCGTTGGAGAAGCCATATACAACACTGTCAGCCGTGTTGTATCATATCCAAACACCTCGAACTGAGTTTAAAAGACTCCGATTCGCGTCGTTTTTCAAGTTCAGTTCTCAGTGTTTGGATATGTGATACAACACGGCTGACAGTGTTGTATATATTACTTCACAAACAGGTTTTGCTAATAGCACTACCGATCTCGTACAAGTGGCTTTAAATAAATGAAGTCATATTTTTGCCACCCAGTACAAGCACGTGGGCTGGATACAATGTAGCTCCGAGTGACAAGACACAATATAGCAGTGCAGTGACAGAGAGATTCTCCACTGCAAATCTTCATTGATAATGTTTTCCATTTATTCCCCCGTCCCTCTAAATTAACTTCTGGAAGGTAAATCTCGTACAAACCGGTGGCTGAACTACTGTAGTTACCGCCTCACTGGTTAGCTCAGTTGGTAGAGCACGGTCTAGAGTGCGGGAGGTCGGAGGTTCGAATCCCGGCCGCGTCCTTGGGCAGGGACGTTTATAAGCCGTTGGCCTTGTCTCCTACTTCTAATAAGTATTTGAAGGGGATGTGAAAGAACCTGTTGTACTACTCGAAAAAGAGAAGGGGATTGTCACCCGGTACAGCAGCCTGGCCATTGCACTAACCACACACTCAACATTGTAAACTGCGTGGTAGCCATTAGCGCTGTAATAGCAGTACGAAAAATTCACTGACGGGATTTCAGTAAAATGTAAAGCGCCATAAGACTGGTATATAGCACTAATAACCGCCCATACGTAGCGTCATTCGACAGTCATATGAAAGTGATGCGCGTAACTGAGCATACTCGGAACTCAGCTACACCATCTTGGATTAGGCGATGTTTGCCCCAGTTCCAATCCAATGCGAAAATTATGTATGTACGCATAGATTTAGCGCTGGTTAACTAGTCCTTGGAGGCTAGTTTTGTGTGGTGTTAGCATTTTGCAGTATGTGTAGGGTATAAAACATATAATACAGATAATTTATAACCGGCTATAGACCCTTTGCACACGACGTCATAGCCACCATGCTGGTGTACAGATAACAATAGATTCCTCGTTAGCTTCTTTTGTTCTGTACACCAACATGGCTGCCATGCCCTTTGTCATTTGAATCTCTGGGGATTGAGTGCAAACCATCTATTCATTGATAAATTGTTTGTAGAGGCCCATGTTCATTTGGTAGTAACTTGAAATACCACTAGATAGGCGCGTGTATATTGCCATTAAGATATAGATTTTGCTGCACTGAACAATTATAACGAAACAATTATTACACTATCGGTGCATATTGTCTCACAATAATTGGTGAAACTTTTCTTTCCCGTGTTTTACAGAATGTCCCACATGGTGTACTGTGCTTCGTGCCATCTTATAGCATGCTGGATAAACTCAGCAAGCGCTGGCAGGTATGTTAGACAGTGCATTTTCAACATCTACTTCAGAAAACAAATCGCGAAATGAAGTGATTTGGCTTGTAATACAGCACTTGATGTAGACTCGTCATGTGACTTGTCCTGGTGATTTGGCAGTTGTCAATCATCCCTGCACGGTTTCCAGTTGACCCTTCTCACGCAGCAGCCATTTGAGTCCTAGGAGAATATGTTGCTGTTGTTTTCCCATCTGAGCATTGAGCAGCTGATTGGGCTAGTGGACAATGAAGATAAGGAAATTTACATTTTAGGCGATTTAAATTGTAACTTGCTCAACTTGACAAATCCATATGCCCAAAAACTCTGCTCGATTATGGAGTTATACCAGCTTTCGCAGCTGATCGCTAAACCAACCAGAATAACTGAAAATACATCTTCGTTATTAGATGTTTTTATTACTTCTTCGCCAGAAAAAATAACACACTCAGATGCTGTCAGTGTTGGTTTTAGCGATCATAGCTTAATTTATGCGATACGCAAAATTAATTCCACCCCAAAAGTTAATACAATGAAGAAAATAGAATTCCGTGAAAGATTTGTGGCGGACTTATATGGCAAACCTTGGGAACTAGTTGATAGAGAAGAAAATGTAGATGCAATGTGGGCACAATGGAAGGCATTGTTTCTTGAAGTGCTCGACAGACACACCCCAGTCAAATCAAAAAGAGTACGCAATCAATCGAATCTTCCCTGGACAACAAAGGATATCAGGGGGAAAATGTTTGAAAGAGATCGTCTAAAACGTATAGCAATTATAAGAAACAACGAAGGCGATTGGGCACTTTACAAGTCTTCCCGAAATAGTGTCAACATTGCACTACGTAAAGCCAAAGTCGAATATTATGCTACACAAATAGAAAAACAGAGGGATGATCCAAAAAGGGCCTGGAAAACTATAAATGATATTCTTGGGCGAAAACAGCAAGAGAGTTCAATTAATGAGGTTAAATTGGGAGACTGTTCTGTTACATCGTCAGAGGATATAGCTGAACATTTTAATGAATATTTTACGAATATAGGCCCAAAGCTTGCTGAAACTATAGACACCAATGGTTCTAACCATAAAGATTTCATTAAAGAAGTTAAAAGCAAGTTTTATTTTAGAACCATTGGTACGTCTAAAGTTTTCAAGCTGCTTAATTCCCTATCTGTATCCAAAGCCACTGGAATGGATACAATTTCGGCTAAAGTACTCCGATTAGCAGCCCCAGTAATTTCACAACCACTCATGAAAATTTTCAACAAATCCATTATATCACAAACTGTTCCATCAGAATGGAAATTAGCTAGGGTGATTCCACTCCACAAAAAAGGCCCTCGAAATATGCTTGATAATTATAGGCCAATCTCAATACTTCCAGTAATAAGCAAAATATATGAAAAAATCTTATATGAGCAATTAATGGAATATATAACTGCGCAGGATCTATTGTCTGAACATCAATTCGGATTCCGACGGTTCCATTCTACTGCGTCTGCGTTGCTGGACTGTACTAATGAATGGTATATCAACATGGATCGAGGCCTTTACAACCTTGTAATCTTTCTTGATCTAAAAAAGGCGTTTGATACCGTAAATCATGAGATCCTCTTGGATAAACTCATGGCTTACGGTATCAAAGGACATGCCTTAGGCCTTATGAAATCTTACTTAAACAATAGAGAGCAAACTCCGCTTCTAGTTGTGAGGGTACTGCGTGTGTTTAAATAAAGTTGATCTCTCTGAAACTGCTAAGTACAAGGCTGGTGGCCACGGCGTGAGAAGGATAACAACAATGACAATTCTTTATTTGTACTCTCACGGAAAAATCTCTTAAAGGAATCCCTGGCTGTCGGAACAAGTTGCCCTTAAATTCTTGGCAATATGGCCTAAGTTGAAAATATGTTGACAAAATTGAAAAACGTATTTTAGTTTTTGAAGAAATTGGACATGAGTATGAGCCATTTTGGGCACGGGCGCCGCCATCTTGGATGTGATGACGTTTTTCGGCGGTTCCTATTGTCAAAAAAACAATAGCTTTTGTCGTGCAACATTAGGGACCGCCAATAAACGTCATCAGACCCAAGATGGCGGCGCCCGTGCCCAAAATGGCTCGTACTCGCGTCCAATTTCTTCAAAAACTAATATATATTTTACAATTTTGTCAACATATTTTCAACTTAGACCATATTGCCAACAATTTAACGGCAACTTGTTCCAACAGCCAGGGATTCCTTTAAAGTAAATTACAGTGTTTTGCAATAATATTAAGAATACTGAAAAACTGGTATCCAAATTGACAGCTTTTCCTCTAAACCATTCAATTGCCGAAGAGATCTTCAATTTATCTCGTCTCGCTACATTAATTCAACGAGATTCGAAGGAGAGTCATAAATGCACGTGTGATTGGTGTACGACAAAACTTGTAACTGAAGAATGTCTGCTTTAACCAGGCCACTTAGACAACGAGAACCAATCATATCGCAGAATGAAAACAAAGCATTCAGTTATTTGAACTAATCAGTGTTGAGTACAATACAATAGCATTTGTTTCTGTTCTGTAATGTGATTGGTTCTCGTTGTCTATGTGGCCTCGGTATGGTCGAGGTTTCTATTATACAAATAGACTGTCCGTCGAGGAACTATCGGCTGATAGTTGCCCGCGAAATTTGATGTTCTTAAAACAAATAAGACCGAGAACGCAGTTTCAGTGCTTATATGCTAGTTTTAAGAACATCAAACTATCAGCCGTTATAGTTCACCACAAAATTTTGGCGCGCGCTCATTGGCTAAAAGCGATCATGTGACGTGATAGTTGTCGTCCGCGGATGCGTCAGGTGATAGTGACCACTGAGAGCGAAAGACAATTTTGTGATGAACAATAACGGCAAATAATATCAACAATAACAACTTCGTTCTCGAGCTTATATTTGTTTTAAGAACATCAAATTTCCGCGGGCAACTATCAGCCGATAGTTCCGCGACGGACACAGTCTATTTGTGTAATAGTTCCGAGACAAACACAGTCTATTTGTCGTTATTGTTCATCACAAAATTGTCTTCCGCTCTCAGCGAGCGCTATCGCCTGACAGTTTCCATCAGCGGAGGACAACTACCACGTCACGTGATCGCTTTTGGCCAATGAGCGCGCGCCAAAATTTTGTGGTGAACTATAGCACCTGATGGTTTGCATCGGCGGACGACAACTATCACGTCACATGAACGCGTTTAGCCAATAAGTGCACGTGAAAAATTTGTGGTGAACTATAACTGTTGATAGTTTGCGAGGGGCGAAGCTAGAAGTCTAATTGTTTTGACATCACCAACCTGTGAAAAAAAAACGTTAGAAATGAGCAACTTTCTAGTTTATTTTTGTCTGCACATTTCATTTTTCGAAATTGCCATCTATTGATCGATAGACGGTGCCTGCTTAACCAATCAGATTGCGAGTTTACCGGTAGTTTGTGGCTTGGTTATGCTATCTCATCCCAGGTATCCAATCTCTCTTTATAAACACGTGAGAACAGTCAAAGAAGGAATTGGAAACATTGCATGTGCATGTGGTGTTGATTTGGATGTCTTGTTTATAGTCCACAGGTCTGTGGGCTAAACTGTTACAGAAAAAAGTAGTGGTTAGTGAGCCGCGCAGTGGAGGGAAGTCAGGTTAGTTGACATATGTACAAAGAGAGATTTTATGATCAAGTTGAAACTCTTGTTCTTTATAAAATAACGCGTCAGTTTATTAGTTCTTGTGTTAAATAAGATCGATATTTTATTACTCAGGCTGTCTGTGAGTAGCCCCGAGTCTAGCTTTCCAACAGTTTTTATTTTCCGAATTATGAGTTTCTCAAAGTGATTCAGATTTGATATCGCTGGGGATACTCGCGCGAGTGATCTAAGATGAAAGCAGTCAACGGGGAAAGAGGAGGGTAAAATTCGTCAAGTTCGCTTTAAATCGCCACCAAAGAACAAGACGAATATCAACTACTCTTCAAATCAGCTTTTTACGAAATCTTCCTTTGGTCTTCCCTGAAATGACTACAACATTAGCTTCGAAAAGGTCGAACAACAAACCCGTACCGGTGCGAGATCAGACAAGCTATAGCTTCTGTGCATGTGCTCTTTAATGCCCATCCTCCTTTAGGGTCATTGGTGAAAAGCTCTTATTTTGTTGCTTTACTTCTCGATTGTTTTTTTTAATGTTCTGACTACGGCACAGCGACTGAGTGATTCTCGCTCCACTACATGCACACTCTTCAAGCGTGCGCCTAGGCGGCTTTCCTGCCAAGATTTTGAAATGGTTTTAAGTTTCCATGGTCGAAAAGAACTGCGATACTGTATGACAAGAGTGAAAATATGTTCGCTTAGATATTATTTCAGCAGCACTTTGTGCATTCTAATTTATCCTGTGTTCCATTTGCCGGCCACAAGGCCACAGGCACAGCAGTTGCTCACAAGGCCAGCGATTATGATTTACTTCTAAACAAGTTCCTAGCGATACAAGCCTCACACTCTGCAAGGTCGAACAACATGTCCAAATAGAAGCCGAGAATACAACTAAACTTATTTACACCGATCGATGCGACATCTGAGAGCACAAACTTCTTTGCATGTCCTCTTTTACTCCTATTTTTTAGGGATCATCGAGAAGGTATGATTTTCAGTTGTTGATTCGATTCACTTATCGATTGTTTTTCTAAATCAAGTACTGAGCGCTACAAGCCTACGTGCAGATCTCGCACTCCAGCATGATCGAAAAGAGCTTCGATACTGTATACAAAGCTATGACAGGAGTTCAATTATGTTCGCTTCTACAGATATTCTTCTACAGCTGACGTTTCGAGCGCTAGCCCTTCGTCAGAGCAAAACACGCTTCCCATGGTGGTTAGCATACCTTAATCGACTTTAGTTGATTATACCAGTGTTATCCAGTTACTAACCTCGCCCGGTCGGGCTTAACTTTTGTCATCGGACGAGACTGGGCTTTACCGTCTGAGCTAAACCACCGAGGCCACAGGGAAGCCAACTATCAGCAGGTACAGGTACTGATCATACATGCCACTCACAGTTACAGAAGAGGTTTGGCTGAGACTAGGCTGATATGGCCCGTGTACAGGCTGCATACAGCCTCTTGTTTGTTGTAGCATGCTGATTATTGCAACTTACAGCTGATGTGGGCCTGCTTTTACTCCTCACACACTCCTCGCTACATTACCTGTTTTGGGCACACAACATTCGACTCGTATATTGATTTTTATGGAGGGAGAAAAACGGAAGAACCTGGAGAAAAACCCTGGAGTGCATATAAGGAATCATTAACAAACCTAACTCACAGACGGTGCCCGAGCCGGGAATTGAACCCGGGACCACAGCGGTGCAGAGAGGCGAACATTCTACCACTGTGCCAACCTGCATTCCCACGTTGCTCTACTTGTTCTAAGTGCAGTACAGAAGGGTTAAACCAAAACAGACGAGTTATGTATTCTTAGATAAACAGACTTTTGAAAGTACCTGACAGACTTAATTTCGCCCGTGGTCTACTTTGTGTGTACCTTTCGGTCGTTAAAAGCATGAACAAGAACTTCCGGTATACAAGGGTAAGCCCCCCCCCCCCCCCCCCCCCCCTCTTTTAACGCATCAACGAATCAACCTCTCCTGTTAAAATGCAAAATTTTGAGGGTTTAAAATCAAACAAGCCATCAAGAAGTGAACATAGGATTTTTTTAAATTTAAGCATATTGGTTCTTAGCGTTTGGCTTACGCCAACATTATATAGAGGATATTACATGGCCGCGGATGGATTTTATCTTCAAGAGTTGATGACATATCGTACGAATGGGCGCAGCGAATGAGTATGATATTTCATCGACACGAGAACATAAAATACGTATCTCCAAACGGCCACGTAATGTTCTGTTTAATATACGATTGTCGGTGAAATACCCGCCAGTCTTCATCACTTCCTAAAAAGGCTAGAAATTCTTAAAAGCCAGTCACTTTTTAGGCTTGGTTCAAACGTCGAACTTCTCATGTACGGAATATAATGTTTGTATTTTAAATAAACATGAAAAGTTCGACGTATGAATCATTTAAGTTCAACAGATTTGTATTGAATTCGACTCATCGTTTGTAGACCTTACCGCAAGTCTGCCATGTTGGAACGTGTACGATGCACTCTGGGTTGATATCTCAGTTACACAATGGGAAGAAATGGAACTGTGAACTTTATTTATTTCACGGTTCATTACTTCCAATTGTATAACTGAGATATCCAACCCAGAGTGCATCGCACACGATCCAACATGGCGGACTACCGATATGGTTTATGCGACTGGGCCAGTCGAATAAAACGACACAAGTTCGACGCTGATTCAAATGTCGAACTTCTCATGTGCCGAATCTAATGCATGAATTGCATATTACCCACAATTCTACACTTTCGGGCTAAATGGCATGCGCAGACGCCTAAACTCAGACACGGTTGCGGGAAAACAGCACAGGAAAAGTACCGCTGCATCCTGACGCATGTGATAATGCCTGTTCTTCGTGCTTTAATAATACCATTTGCAAGTACACTTTTTTTAGGATGCCTCCAATACTTCTGTATGAAGTGTTCAGTATTCGAAATCGTTGAAGTCACTGCTGCAAACCTTATGCTGGCGTCAAAACGACACAAACACGCTTTAAGAAATAAAGCAGTCATTACACTTAGAAATGCTAAACGCGATTTCTATAACGAAGAACTAGAAAAGAACAAAGGTGATCGCAAAGGTACTTGGAAGACGATAAATAACCTAATGGGACGGCATTCGCAACATAAAACTATAATTGAAATTTAAAAACCATGAATAATTAATGAGCATTTTGTCCAATCAGAAGAAGCGAATCACTCACGTGCATGCTCCTTTATACCTGATAATATATCGTCAATATAAAAAGCCCGTAAAGGATTTGAATTCTGTCCCAAGGGGAAATGGGGTTAATGATTGGACAATGGATAAGCACCTTGCAACTCTTGGAATTTCTATTGATGTATCAGCTTTCTCATTGAATTGCTAATTAGGATGAACGTTTTATGTAAAGAATACTAATAAACATGAAATTTTACATAAAAGGTTCATCCTAATTAAGAATTCACTGATAAAGAACCAAAGATAGCAAAAAGTACACGGATCATAAGGTACCTAGATTATCAATTTTGCACTAAATTTACTAATATCAGCAGACGACCGAGATACACAGATAACATTTTTTTAAATGAAGTTATTCAACTATCATTCCTTGTTTACCGAGCCACTGTTTAGTCCCAATTATTAAACCAAACTCAAAGTCGTAAAATAATAAAAACGTGCATTAAACTTACAAACATCCTTTTCATATTGTGTGCCGGAGTCAAAAGTTTAGAGTCTACCGTCATGTCAGTCACATCGCTTTCCAAGTCTTGAATGTCAACCACGACACAATCCTTCACGTGCAGGTTCTTCTTGCCCTAGCTTTTTCTTTGCCACACAATGCTTTCAGCATTGCAAAACGTCAGTTTGAAGCCAGCCAAACAAACAACATAGTATGGTACTTTCTTCATGTCATTCCCTTGAGATGTTCGTAATTGCAGGCAGGCGGTGATTACTCGAATTTTTGCATGGCGTTGTGAATACAAAGGTTCAATGTTTCATTAAGTACCATAAGTTTTTGAAGCCGTTTAATAAACTCGCAGCACGTCTTTTATCAGATCTAAAAACGCTCGAGGTTTTAACTGCAAATTACAAAACAAATAAAAGGTCTTAGCGTACTAGATGTAACTTAGCAACTAGCCCCGTAGAAGGGTTGCAATATGCATACATTTCTCAGTACTCAATACATTGACAAGATCATAAGTTATTATAGTATAATATGATTCATTACTTTGTTCTCCTGGCTTGGCGTAGCTTAGAGGTTGCGTGCCGAAGTGTAGCTTGTTCGAATCGATTAGTAACGCGATAGCGTGTTTCCATATAATCATGCGTGTACTAAATTACAGCTTTACATTGTGATGGGTTGATTGCTTATGATCGAGGAAAATAGATAATTGATGTAACACGACAATTAATAACTAACGATTAACTAAATGGCGTTTCAAACTAACACTCGTTGTATGTGAGTGAAAAGCGTAAAGCGATGCCGACCGTAAGTCAATTTACTGCTTGCTAAGGTTACGTATGTTCCGTTGCTACAAATGTGACAGGTTGTTTCGTGTCTGGTTTGTTTTGCAGAGTTTGATGACATAATGCACCAGTTTTACCACGCCATTAGGGTCAGTGAAGGAGACGAAGATGATGATGAGGAAGGTGAGATCCTTTATGATAATTATCGTTCTCAGTTATGTGACTAAAGTATAGACCTTATGCAAAAAATTGTTAAATATTTAGCACAGGTTTAAAAAACTAGGTGCCTTAAGTTTATAGATGTAGTATATATTTCAATAAATGTTCTTTTTATGTTTGAGTATCATACGTCTAGTCTGCCGCATGCATTTTCAGAGTTCTTTACTAAAGTCAGGAAAATACACAACTGTAACACTCGGCTGGCTTTAAACAAACTACCCTAGAAATAGTATAATTATGGTAATTCCTTTTAATGAGTTGATCGTTTCCACGGGCCAACTAAATTGTCTGTGATGTGACAAGACTAATTAAGTTGTTTCCAACTTTGAAGAATTCCCACGGAGATCGAATGGGCTCGAGTCTATGTAAAATAAAGCTGTTTCTTTATTTTTCAGTTGGTAGTATCATGCAACAACAGAAATGAGAAACTTTAATATAAAATACATTACTAGTTCACTCAAAAAATGAGAGCTGTACTTGGGAGTTTATAAAATACACAAGCAATACATTTGTACATTTGTAAGTTTTCTTCTCCGATATTTCTTAAAACGATCAAAAATTCGTTGTGATGTGCTGTAAAAATCGGCCGGGAAATGACGATCTTATTCTGACAGAATTCGAACAAATTAATTTGTTTTTCAAATAAAACCATTTTCGAATGTCTCTTTTGCTCGGTTTTCTGTGCACCTAGATTGAACTCTTATTCTATGAAGTCCTAGGATTATAGGATGTTTAGGTTTTTTGAAAAATAGTGAAATGTAGTGGTAGAACATTTTGTTACGCTCGTGTATACAGCAACTCCGTGTGCAAGGCCCATTGCGTACTATTATGACTTCTAAGTTATTCATTACTCCAGTAATATATTCTCACCGAGAGCAAACAATGCCAAGGGTGATACTAAGTTATGGGAGGAATCAGCCCGAGACGGTTGAGAACGGGTAGCTCCCAGTGAGGGTAAAGAGGTTCATTGCTGTGGGGAGGAGGGTGGCGCGTAGCAGCGGACTTGTGTGTCTAGTCGACAAGACAGATCCCTACGAATTCCGCATGCTAGGGTGATGTAATAAGTATTTATGTGGCTATTGTATACGGAGCTCCCGGTGAGAATAGTCCCAAGTGTTGCAACTCCAGCGTCCTCGTCATGTATGGTCTCTGAACTTATTCATTGCATCATTGAGTAACGTAGGGATAGGCGTGGCGACTAAGTGTTTTGGTACATTTGTCGTTATTTGCTCCTTATTGGTCATTTTCAGAGCATGTACATCGCAATTCTATCCCGGATAAGCAAAACCACGAAATCATCGGGCGCATTGAGTATTGTTATTCTGATCAAGTTATCAGCTCCTAGCTTGGTCTGTGGCTGATGTAAGTTGTCCGCTTGAGAATACATATTTCCCTTCCCTTTGCTTTTCCTCAAGTGGCTTTGTGTCATTCCATAGCTTTTGCATTTAGTACTGCTGCCCATAGAAATGTCCCGAATGTGCCACGGTAGTTGTGGGCGATGGTTTGAATTTATTAACGTCGTCACATCTCTGGTTTGGGATTTGATTGTCAGACTTTCTGAGTTTTGGGAGGAAAGCACCGAATTTATAGTAATACCTATGCTATTACAGTGCATAAGTCCTCTCTGCTGGACTAG
This sequence comes from Actinernus sp. WN-2022, assembly GCA_030867875.1. Taxonomy (NCBI): domain Eukaryota; kingdom Metazoa; phylum Cnidaria; class Anthozoa; order Actiniaria; family Actinernidae; genus Actinernus; species Actinernus sp. WN-2022. The sequence goes on from JAOWCC010001589.1 coordinate 143,677,862, forward strand.
TGCCAGTTCGAATGTGGAATTACCAGGCGCGGCCTCCGACAAGCTGATTCCTCTTATAACTTAGTATCACCCTTGGCATTGTTTGTGGCTACTCTCGGTGAGAAAATATTACTATACTTCCCCTTGCAATCACGCCATGCCACTGCATAGACTCAATCCGAACAAAGAAATCATCACGAGCGAAAATCAATACATTTGTAGCCATTACCAATACACTGGAATTAACTAGATATACACGAAGGAAGAGTATAGCCCCGAAGTGAAGCAACTCCGAAATACCCCGTCCAGGGACCGAGTAATGAAGAGTATTAGACAACCCCATTGTAGAAGCTTTGCACCAGGAAACCATACTGAAAATGTCTTTCATGAAAAATGTAAAAATAAGATTCTGCTATGTTATGCAAAAAAATATAACTCTAACGAATAAGAGGGAGTATGATGTAATAGCCCAGAACACTCCATAATGAAAACATTATCATGTCAATAGCGAAAAACACAGGTTTAGCGACAACGACACCGTTCGCTCCTTGTACAGCTAAAGAGCGAAGCACGAGTGCTTTACGAGAAACGTTAACTAAACGTGTGTATCAACCTCTATCTTCATCGTTACTTATGCAGTTGTGGACGTTCGTCTTCCCTACATTAACTTAGCGAGACGCGTCCCTCATAGCTGAAGGGCGAGACACAATCACACCCTAGCTATACAACGAAACAGATTCGCTTACTGAGACCGATACTCGTCCTAGGTTAACAGCGAGAACACACTCACCCGCGTGACAGAGACTCGCTCGCAAGTCTAAATGACGAGACACACTTGCTCACGAGACCGATACTCGCCCTAGGTCAAACAGCGAGAGGCACTCGCCCACGAGGACTCGCTCCCTAGTCTAGATAGCGAAATACATTTGCTCGCGACACCGATACTCGCACTAGGTTAACGAGCGAGACACACTCGCTCCCTAGCTGTATAACCCAATCAACAATACACTGAACAAGACATATATATACACATATAGAGGCGAGACATGCTGCTTAAGAAATAACGAACGATATATATATATAAAGCAATTTCAAACAAGGGACCTGTCAAAACAGCTCCTGGAACAACGAATAAAAGAATATCAAACTTTTACGGTGGCAATATGAACAAGAAGTGAAATTGTAGCTTCAACAGGGGCTGGTACAGCTGGTATTCTAGGGTTGTGTACCAACGCGGGCACACCAACGGAGGCGCAGCGATGAACGTGACAGCATAAGCGCAGCAGCGGACTTGTGTGTCTAGTTTAGGACTTATGGAACAAGGCGAGGCTCTTTATAAGAGGAAAGCGTGATCTGGTTATACAACACATCCCTACGGACCGAATTCTGCATGCTAGGGTTATGTAATAAGTAGTAATGTGTTTATTGTATGCGGCGCTCACGGCGAGAATATTGCGCACTGTTATGACTTGTCAATAATTCATTGAGCCTTTTTCCTCCCCCGCAGCTCGCATCCGATCATCATATGTAGGATTTTTTTTTCTTGTTCTTTTTCTTGAGAAAACTACTAGAATTAGGAAAGTTGAGAAATACACGCTGCTGACTGAGCTGTTACGACATTGATTTCGTTCAGAGAAAATGTGCTATAAATAGTATAGGTGGGATGCACGGCAGGCAGTCAGACGGATAAAAAGATAGCTCATTTTTCGATTGGTTGCTATGTGTATGGTACTCCGTTCGCTTTCGGCCCACGCAGGTGCTATTAACTGTTGATTGTTCATAACTCGTTACAGACTCTGATGATGAGGCCTGTCTTGCCAACGTGGATGGCGCTCTGTTTCTTGCCGTGTGTCGAGGCAAAGTTAGTGAAGGGCTCGATTTTGCAGACAACAACGCAAGAGCGGTGATCACGGTGAATATTGTTAGCATTGAAATTAGAGGAAAAAGTGTTGTTAGTTGTCACTAATTTGTAGTGGCAACATGACCTGATCCACTAGCAACTACACAGGGCTCGAAATGACACTCGCGCACTAGCACAATGGTAGATTTTAGAAATGCCACTAAAATCTGATGACAACTGTCGCTAGTAGAATCTTGCTGAATTGTTTGTGTTTGCTAGTGGATTAGACCATATTGTTAGTAAAAAATTGTGACAATTAGCAACAATTGTTTATTTTCTCTTGAATTACGATCTTAAAATAAATTATAATGGGAACATGAACTAGTTACTCAGCTAGATTAACTTTACAGTTATTCTGAGTAACTATTGCCTATCTTGTAGTTTATTAGGGCATTGTAACTTAATTCTAGACATCTGGTAATAACGTCGTTTTGATTATTGCTATTGCTAGTTGTATTTTCCACTAATTTCAAGCCCTGGACAACGAATAGTTCAGCAAGATTCTAGTAGTAACTGTTCCGAGTTGTCATGAGGTTTTACTCGCATTGTGCGAGCGCACAAGCCTAATTTCCAGGCCTCATTACGTCGCGTTTTGTTGCCGACAGTTGTGCGCTGTAAAAGTAAACATTTGTATAAGGCATTCCCTGTTTAGTCACAGAGTATTCCATATGTTATATTTCAGGTTGGAATCCCGTTCCCCAATATCAAAGATATCCAGGTAAATAAAAAAGCTTGTCTTAGTTATCATACAGTTATTTCTAAGAAATTTACCTTAAGCCGTTTATAGTCAGAACCGAGTTTTAAGCGAACCCTAAATCTTACACGCTGTCTATATATTGTTTTGAACACCTCTGTACAATAGATATACAACGTTGCAGACTTAACATAGTTTACAAAATCGGCCCTAAATCTTAACTGGCGATACTGCATTTTTAACATAGTCCTATGTATAGTACCTAGAAAACATCTTCTGAAACTTGTATGAGTCCAAAAGGTTCTTTAGTACCCCCTTCAAAAGCTTACACGTTCCTGACCAAGAACACGGCCGGTATTTGTACCCATGTTCTCCCACACTCTCTACCCTAACTCTTGGCTTCCAATTGAACCATCCTTAGATCGCTCCTTTATCTATCAGTATCCTTCTCAGAGTTGTTCACAAACCCGTATTAGAGTCCATTCTAAACTTGTTGTGGTTTTAGGTCGACCTTAAGCGCCAGTACAACAATCAATATTCATCCAGACGAGGCCTACTCACTGGCGGTGAGTGGTACGAAATACAAGCGTTCAGGGCACTTAACCAGGTGGGTGTGCTGCCATGCTGTCAAATATCGGTCATCCTTTCTTCATGTATATGTATGTGTCATATTGTTGTTTATATTGCAATTTGGGGGTTGACAGGGCCCCTTTAAATGCATTTTTGAACTGTCATTTATTTTCCTTTTTGCAGGCTTTAGGTAGATGTATTCGTCACAAGTGAGTGTCTATTATTGTTGGGCTTCTTTGTTATTAGGATGAAGGGTAGCTCTATTTTAGGACAGAAAATGAAGACTGCTTCAAAGTTGTATGTGTTGTATAATTTTACAGGCAATGTCTAAGCAACACCATGTTAAATTCAAACAATTCGGTAAATTTAAAAAACAATGAACTCATTGAAAAAAAACTTAACTTTAACGAGACCTGAAACAACCATAGGGGCTGACCAAAGTGACGCCATGATCGGGAATCGAACCCGAGTCACAGAGTGCTTACCACTTGCGCTACCGTGGCTCCTCCTCATCATATGCATATTAATGAGTAATGGATCTGACTAACTATAATTCATTTGTGGGACATACTATAGAAATGCTGATATAGTGTGCACATGCGAGTTCTCCATCAAGATTATTTAATTCTCTACTTTCAGGAAGGATTGGGGAGCAATTCTCTTGGTAGATGAAAGGTTTAGCAAATCACCAAGATACTCAAACAGTAAGAGTACTTTGATGTCTTTCATGTATGCAGTCCTTATCCAAGATGTCTCATTTACTAATTGTCTTTTCAGGTATATCAAAGTGGGTTAGACAGCGAATTCAGCATTTTACTAAGTTCTCTACAGCCCTTACCTCCCTGAAGGACTTCACTGGTGCTCGTCAACTTGATCCTTGTCCCAGAACTCCAGCCTCAATAGCTGGTAGCCAATTCAAAACCCCAACAAGCGCACGTGGAAGTCATCTTACTAATATTAGTCCCGACAGCAGTGCCCCACAGACACCTACATCAGCAGTCACACCCATGGTAGCTAGTAACAGCATTGGTTTCAAGCCTATTAAAGAAGAGAACGCGTCACTAGGTCCTGTGCTCCAACAAGAGAATGCATCACTAGGTTCCCACAGTAAAGATCCTGTGCTTCGACACGTGGCAACTCCTCAGTGTAATACACCATCAGGAGGAACTTCTGTCTCTGGAACTATGAAAGAACCAGTTAGTTTTCATGAGAGCGAAGCACATGCCAATCATTCAAATGTTCGCATTCAACAACAAAGGAGGAGTGGTTCGCAGAGAGGCACCGATTGGCCTGGTGTTCAAACTGAAGCTATCACAAACCATGGATCTACAGTTAATGTATTTGCCGTGAGTAGCCCTCAACAAAGAATTGCAGTAGAACCATCTTTCAATCAACCCGCTAATATTCGACAACAACGATGTGTTGTACCCCAGCACGTTGTCTGTACTGCTATGAATAAAGGAAATACACCAGTGAAATATATCCTTCCTGCCTCACCCAGCATCAATACACCTCGGTCCAACACGCCAGTAGTAAAACACTACATTGTACTTAACCCTCAGGTTTCTAGTAGTGCACAGCAGATGCAGTGGGTGTCCCCAGTGTCGGGTAATCAACCTGTAGTACTGACACCGATCCCAAAGCTTCAGCAGGGAGCTGCAACACCTGGGCTCCCTCTGTTCACATCACCTCTTGATGCTTTGGTGAATTTAGTCCAGCAGTCGGTGAAAGCGGGCCAAATATCTGCTGTGGGTGTGGCCAGCAGTGCCAGCCAAGGTAGCAACACTATTGATTCCAAAGTAGTTTTCCCAAATTCACCTGGAAAAATTGGTCAAGCAAGTTCAGATCAAATTTGTCAGATGCGTTCGTCTGGTTCAGTGGTTCCAGTCAGTAGACATAGTCTAGCAATTCAAACAAATACAACTTTATTAGCTGTCCAAAACAGTGGCCTATGGGGTAATAGTGATAAGGGAATTTTAGCACCAAATGTTTCTAATAAGCTAGAATCCAACAACGAAACTTCTAGCCTGGGTGACCGAGAATCAGTAGACAGAGAGATGTCAACTCAAGGAAGTTCTTTGGTAGACAGAGATGCTTGTACACAAAATTCCAGCCAGCATTGCACGGAGGTTGAGCGGTCTACTCAGGATATTGCTTTCAGTGTATCCGAGGCATGTCACCATCCTACTGACCGTATCTTGTGTGATGAAGACAGTGACGTGCGTGACGAAGAGAGTGAGATGCGTGACTTTGAGTGCTCAAATTCACCGGCCTTGTTCTCAACTCCTGAAGGAGAGAACGCACAGATGTCTGATGTTGACCAGGAAGACTCCAATGTTCTCAATGTACTTCTGGAAGGCAGTAACTTTTCGAAAGTTGGAAACGATGAAAACAGTTTTTCTCAAGCTGAGCAAGGCGTTGATAACAAGGGTCAGAATAGTGATAGTAAACGTTTTACCCGAAATTCAGTTTATGGAACAAGAAAAGGAAACAGTACGCACCCCACAGACAAGATACACAATACTCGCCATGGCATAACCACAAGAAGTCTCTTCCGAAAAACCTCTGTAGCTACTGCAACTTCCACCGTGAATGACGATATTCCCGTAGACGTAGGTGAAAATAAAGAATCCGTACTCAGGGATTGCGTTAAGTCTGAAGATTATAGGGTAAAGGGGACCGAAGAGGATCGTGAGCCTACTAATGATAAAGAAAGTATAATCAGAAAAAGTGTGTTGCCGGACCACCCTACCAACGATATGGCTGGTATTAGATGTGATGTGAAGGAGAAGGGACATGAGCAGGTGTGTGACCATAAAATGTTGGAAGATGATGTGGTGTTGCGTGACGATGATGGACACAAAGAGAAGACAACAACAAGAAGTAACTTGCGACGCGCTAGTCGAAGCGCAAGGATGACACGTGGGACAAGACGTTTAAGCATGGAAGGTGAAACTAATGCAGAGGAATTTGTTGTTGACAGAACTATGAAGAAAGAAACCTGTTTGTACTGCAACCAATGTGACGCCCAGCTCCTTAAAGGTAAACTGACAATCAATTGTATAAATGTAATTCGGTACAATTGAAATTAATTCCTCTCCAGGCAACAATGGTAATGAAAAATGCATAATTAGGTTAATCCACTAGATGCCACTGTGTTTATACCAAACACACTATAAACTAATTGCGATTTTGAGACGCCGATACCGAATTATATTGCCAATACGAAGAATATATTTTCTTCCAACGCCGGCAATATAATTCGGTATTGGCGTCTCAAAATCGCAATTAGTTTTGTATCGCGATTCAACAATTAAGTCGGGAATTGTTAGAAGAAAGAAGAGAATGAAGCACCAAACTCATGCTGATCGTAATTTCAATTCTCTAAAGGCGCCTTAGTATATCCATGGCAATGGTTTCACGGCTTGAGACTCGAGTGGAGAAAACTTTCGCGACGTGTTTTGAAATCTCTTCAACGCTTCTAGTGCTACATCAATTATTGTCAAATAAACATCAGTTTCAAAACTGATAAGTGATTTGGAATTTAAGGGTTATCTAATTTTAAAAGAAGTTTTTTATTTCTTTGAAAGAAAGGCTTTTTGCTTTGACTTTGAGGCTTGATTTGAACGACTTTTGCAATTTTACTGCTTTGAGACGGTGAAATGTGTACCTTTAGCGGATACGAGTGTTAAATTTCTGACGAAAACTACAATGCCAACCTTACCTTTAGGTTTGAAGAATTCTTATCTTGTAATTTACAGCGATTTGAAGGTAAAATTGTAGAAATCTTGCCACGACGTGCTCAATACATGCTGTTGAAAAACGACTTTTGAACTTGACCGGGAACCCATGTAACTGCAAGGGCTCGCGCAAGAGCCAATCAGAGGCTGGTATTCTGAGACGCCAATACCATGTTATATTGGCGTCTCAAAAGTAAAGAAAATGACCAGTGAATCGTGATACTAGTAGAGAATCAGAGAGTTTGACTTAGGTACTAAACCTGTGCAGGTCGGAACCCGTATAATTAATGTTGTTGCGATTACGGTTGAATTGAAATGATTTCCTCTCTAGACTAGAATACATAATTTGGCTAATGAATAAGGTGCCACTGTTAAATTGGAGGTCCCAATAGAAACGATTCGGTATGTGTGTTGATAACGAGGACACTTGTTCAGAAATCGTATAGTTAAGTATAGCTACTGCGCAGGAGACAACTCGTCCAATTTTGATGCGAAAAGGAAATCCTCTCGAGGCATCAGTGTTGACGAAGAAGTGATAATTACGTTAATCCGCGAGATGCCACTGTTAAATTCGAGATCCCAATATACCATTTGATCTGTATGTTGGTACCAAGCAACCTAGGCCAAACTGTCTGATTTGTACTAAAGACAAAGACTGCAAATGCGAGAACTCGGCCAATATTGATGGTATTACGGTGCAATCGAAGTACATTCCTCGCCAGGCATTAGTGTCGGTGAAGAATGCATAATTAGGTTAACACACTAGATGCTACTGTACAATTCGAGGTCTCAATATAAACGATTTGGTCTCTGTTGATTCCAAGCACATTAGTACAGAATCAGACAATCAATTGAATTGTAAATCTTAGCTGAACTATTGTTGTTTTCATCTTTGGTATAAAGTATATCCTGTTAGGGATTACGTCGCAAAACGTGGATGCACGAAGTACAGAAACGAGTTATTGGGATGCTTGGGAAAATCATGGTACTCACTCGCTCACTCACTCACTGTACTGTTAGCAGGTCAGGTTGCTTGATATTGATTACTATTATTTGCATATCGATATTAAACTTTCATTAGACTATGCTTGAATGAACGTGGCTAAAATGTTCGCCTCCAGGTCCTCGCCGCCGGTTGCCTCCTCGTTACTGTCTGTATAGTTATCTTTGGTGTATTTAGATCTGAGATAGCAGCCGTCTAATTCATGTAGGAGATGTTACCTATGTTTAGTTACAGGCGATAGTGACGTTGGTGCAATAGGTAGACTTCTAGCCTCGCGAGAAAGTGTAATCTGACCTATCAATGTGGTTTGTAATGTTTCTTCGAATTCTACTGATCCGGTAATGAGTAGAACAGAATTTCGACTGAGGAAGACTTTAAAGCGAGACAGGTGAATTCATCTTAGGATCTTGAAAATCGGCTCACTTATTGGTGGATATGTTATTTCCTCTGTCTCCAAAGCTGAACGGCGTGTGGCAGAAAAAGTACCGACTGTACTTCCGCTCGACGTTTCTGATCTGACTGAGGGAGACTTAAACGAGACAAATGAATTCATCTGAGGTCTTGAAAATCGGCTCACTTGTTTGTGGATATGTTGTTCCCTCTGTGCCCAAAGCTGATTTGCTTTGCATTTATATCGATACCAGAGGTGGCACAAACTCAAATGTAGTAGGTAAAGCCATTGAAATCGGAACCCGTGTTTATTTGAGACTTCGTAACGTGGCACGATTTTAAAGTTCTTTAAATTTCATAGATTGAAATTTACACAAGTCTTTGTTAGATTTCAAGCGATCGTGGTGATAATGACCCGTTACTAACTTAATATTCTAGTTATATTCCAAATTAGCATTAACCTTTGTTAATGCTGTCATAACAGCGCGAAAGAAATATACTTCAGTCACGGCCGGATGCCAATTTCCGAGCCGAATTATGTCGGGAATTGTTAGAAGAAAGAAGAGAATGAAGCACCAAACTCATGCTGATCGTAATTTCAATTCTCTAAAGGCGCCTTAGTATATCCATGGCAATGGTTTCACGCCTTGAGACTCGAGTGGAGAAAACTTTCGCGACGTGTTTTGAAATCTCTTGAACGCTTCTAGTGCTACATCAATTATTGTCAAATAAAGTGATTTCGAATTTAAGGGTTATCTAATTTTAAAAGAAGTATTTTTTTTCTTTGAAAGAAAGGCTTTTTGCTTTGACTTTGAGGCTTGATTTGAACGACTTTTGCAATTTTACTGCTTTGAGACGGTGAAATGTGTACCTTTAGCGGATACGAGTGTTAAATTTCTGACGAAAACTACAATGCCAACCTTACCTTTAGGATTGAAGAATTCTTATCTTGTAATTTACAACGATTTGAAGGTAAAATTGTAGAAATCTTGCCACGACGTGCTCAATACATGCTGTTGAAAAACGACTTTGAACTTGACCGGGAACCCATGTAACTGCAAGGGCTCGCGCAAGAGCCAATCAGAGGCTGGTATGTAAAGAAAATGACCAGTGAATCGTGATACTAGTAGAGAATCAGAGAGTTTGACTTAGGTACTAAACCTGTGCAGGTGGGAACCCGTATAATTAATGTTGATGCGATTACGGTTGAATTGAAATGATTTCCTCTCTAGATCAGAATACATAATTTGGCTAATGAATAAGGTGCCACTGTTAAATTGGAGGTCCCAATAGAAACGATTCGGTATGTGTGTTGATAGCGAGGACACTTGTTCAGAAATCGTATAGTTAAGTATAGCTACTGCGCAGGAGACAACTCGTCCAATTTTGATGCGAAGAGGAAATCCTGTCGAGGCATCAGTGTTGATGAAGAAGTGATAATTACGTTAATCCGCGAGATGCCACTGTTAAAGGAATCCCTGGCTGTTGGAACAAGTTGCCGTTAGATTGTTGGCAATATGGTCTAAGTTGAAAATATGTTGACAAAATTGTAAAATATATATTAGTTTTTGAAGAAATTGGACATGAGTATGAGCCATTTTGGGCACGGGCGCCGCCGTCTTGGATTCGATGACGTTTTTTGGCGGTCCCTATTGTTACAAGACAAAAGCTATTGTTTTTTTACAATAGGGACCGCCGTGAAACGTCATCAGATCCAAGATGGCGGCGCCCGTGCCCAAAATGGCTCGTACTCATGTCCAATTTCTTAAAAAACTAAAATACATTTCCAATTTTGTCAACATATTTTCAACTTAGACCATATTGCCAAGAATTTAAGGGCAACTTGTTCCAACAGCCAGGGATTCCTTTAAATTCGAGATCCCAATATACCATTTGTTCTGTATGTTGTTACCAAGCAACCTAGGCCAAACTGTCTGATTTGTACTAAAGACAAAGACTGCAAATGTGAGAACTCGGCCAATATTGATGGTATTACGGTGCAATCGAAGTACATTCCTCGCCAGGTATCAGTGTCGGTGAAGAATGCATAATTAGGTTAACACACTAGATGCTACTGTAAAATTCGAGGTCTCAATATAAACGATTTGGTCTCTGTTGATTCCAAGCACATTAGTACAGAATCAGACAATCAATTGAATTGTAAATCTTAGCTGAACTATTATTGTTTTCATCTTTGGTATAAAGTATATCCCGTTAGGTATTACGTCGCAAAACGTGGATGCACGAAGTACAGAAACGAGTTATTGGGATGCTTGGGGAAATCATGGTACTCACTCGCTCACTCACTCACTGTACTGTTAGGAGGCCGGATTGCTTGATATTGATTACTATTATTTGCATATCGATATTAAACTTTCATTAGACTATGCTTGAATGAACGTGCCCAAAATGTTCGCCTCCAGGTCCTCGCCGCCGGTTGCCTCCTCGTTACTGTCTGTATAGTTATCTTTGGTGTATTTAGATCTGAAATAGCAGCCGTCTAATTCATGTAGGAGATGTTACCTATGTTTAGTTACAGGCGATAGTGACGTTGGTGCAATAGTTAGACTTCTAGCCTCGCGAGAAAGTGTAATCTGACCTATCAATGTGGTTTGTAATGTTTCTTCGAATTCTACTGATCCGGTAATGAGTAGAACAGAATTTCGACTGAGGAAGACTTTAAAGCGAGACAGGTGAATTCATCTGAGGATCTTGAAAATCGGCTCACTTGTTGGTGGATATGTTATTTCCTCTGTCTGCAAAGCTGAACGGCGTGTGGCAGAAAAAGTACCGACTTTACTTCCGGTCGACGTTTCTGATCTGACTGAGGGAGACTTAAACGAGACAAATGAATTCATCTGAGGTCTTTAAAATCGGCTCACTTGTTTGTGGATATGTTGTTCCCTCTGTGCCCAAAGCTGATTTGCTTTGCATTTATATCGATACCAGAGGTGACACAAACTCAAATGTAGTAGGTGAAGCCATTGAAATCGGAACCCGTGTTTATTTGAGACTTCGTAACGTGGCACGATTTTAAAGTTCTTTAAATTTTATAGATTGAAATTTACACAAGTCTTTGTTAGATTTCAAGCGATCGTGGTGATAATGACCCGTTACTAACTTAATATTCTAGTTATATTCTAAATTAGCATTAACCTTTGTGAATGCTGTCATAACAGCGCGAAAGAAATATACTTCAGTTACGGCCGGATGCCAATTTCCGAGCCGAATTATGATAATGCATGGAGGGAGAAATGTTTAGTCTTGTATCTTGTGCTTCGAGAAAGGGAAAACACGATATTACGCAAGGTCGACTTTTTGATCGAAATGATTTTACGAGGTCGCGGCTCTAGTTGAGTAGTGCGGGCGTGCTTTCTCGAGGATTTGTGCCGATTTATTTTCACTTCCCGATATATCAATGATTTCCCGATACATTTCCCGAGTCTCCCAATTTTGCCCTTCTAGTGATTTTCAGTATCAGGTATATATTAAGAGGGCAGGGTACGTAAACATTCGCTCAATATACATACGGCAACAGTGACTGCTAATATCCATTTTTCTACAATAATCAAAGAATCGTGATCGCATTGTAAGTCCTTTGCAACGAGGATCGATGACAATAGCCCAAGGTTTCTCGTATTTTATAATATAAAAAAAGATTAATGCAGCTTTTAATATTTCATATACATTTTTATGTTCGTTATTTTCTAAATTGTGAAAAGACCACAAGCTTAGGAGAAGTGACAGTGAAGGTGGCTTCTTGTGGTGCCATCACAATGATGCAGTTGTTTCTTAGGTAGTAGAACGGTTCAGCCTCTTCTATTCCTCTGTCACTTACCCAGGAGTGAAGGGAAATATATGCCTCTTTCAGAAGGATTCAGTGCTCGACCTTAACGTTTTTACTTACTGGCCCTTGGGCTAGTGATCTTCAAAAGTTACTAGCCCACTGCCAACTCCTGGTAGTCCAGGAGTGTGTTCACGAGTACGAGTGCACGAGTCAAAACCAAGATGCTGGTCTGTCCGTGAGCTGCTGGAGTCCACGAGCTGCTGGAGTCCTAGTTTTCAGTCCTATATCTCCAATAGAACATTAATATTTTTCAAAACGTTATAAAACATTGTGGCACGCAAATTGGAACACAATTTGACTTTTATTTCTCCTGTTTTTGCAATCAAGTTTTTCTTTTTTTCTTTCAATAACAATAGTAATAATGATAATCCTTTACCTCTGAACACCTACTAGTACTAGCCCTGTGGCTAGTGGTTCTCGAATTTTACTAGCCCAGGTGCAATTTTTACTAGTCCCGGGCTAGTGGACTACTGCTAAGGTCGAGCACTGGGATTACAGCGAAGGTCACGTATTCCCCATCCTGCATTGCAAACGTTTAGTCCAACTAGAGTACAGAATGGCGTTCAAAGCTTGAAAAAACTAAACCTTACTGCCCTAAACGCCATATTTTCTTTTTCTACTAGGCGTTGCCGATTTACAGACTATCAACAGAAAAGAAGTCACAGATTTGTTCTCCAATTTTACATCGACCACAGAAACCCGACTAAACAACAAAAGAAAAAGGAACGCTGTGGATGGAAAACTCATGTTTGTAGCTTCAAAGCGTGATATCAGCGTCACGTGCCCCTTGCTGCCGTCTCATGATGTGGCTGGAAACAGACAGTGTAAGCATTCGTGACTACATGCATTATTGTGTAGTGTCACTAGCGATTTCGTGTAACGGTAATCTTTCGGTTTTAGTTGACACGTTTTCTGCTGCTATTTGATTCTAAGTAGATATGGAAAAATAAATAAATATTTTTATACCATTCAGATTTTTATACCATTCAGATTTCCAACTGAGGAAAAAATACAAATATGTTGAAAATTCCAGCTTACAGTATTTGCCTTTTTTTTTCATGGCTGCTTTTCTATGGGCTCAGTTCCATACTAAATGAACGGCGTCATACATGTTTTTTCAACGGTAACCACCGCACAAATGGTAGCACGCACAGCACATATCGACATGACATATCACGGCAGTGTAGACGTATCGCGTGCGATGACGTAGAGGCTGTTTTGCATGCAAAGCAAATGGTCTAAAAAAGAAGTGAATAATTTTATTTCTATTAATTTCTTCGAACAGGTTATGGCCTGAATGCATTGTACATCCCGGAAGAAGGTCGTATGTACGTTCCCCAGTTGTGTAATGGGTGTCTCAGTAAACAGGGTAACAGTCAGTCTCCCCTGGTTGGTGTTGAGGTGATCTCTATCGAGACGGCAATGACTGCTGTGATTACAACTCAGTCTAGAGAGGTATGATATCCGTTGCATCTTTAATGTGTGCAGTCTCGTACCATACAAGACTGTAATATACGTGTCTAGCGTGGTTGCATGAGAAGACGTTGGCGCCATAATTGCTCCTAGCCAAATATTTATTACTAAATTACTCTGTTTATTCCTCCAGATTTGGTTATTCAGTGAAGCAGTAACGAAGAAGCCATGATGGGGTGCACAAAAGAAACTTCGAGTCGTATTCCCGCACCGTCACTTTGCGATCTGACTCTGGTCTACAATGCAGTGTTTATTGTTGGTTTTGGCTGAGATTTTCTACGAGATAAAATGCTGGAAACGCGAAGAAAAATAGGAAGGCATGCTGAAATCACTGATCTATTACACAATGACCACAATGGAAGCAGATATTATATGGGCCGCGTCAGGCAAAAAGGGCCCGGACGACATTCAAGTTAAATGATTCCTACAACTGTGTTGCTAATAACAGGGTAATCTTGACGAGGAGCGCTACATTTCATTCATAACAATAAATGTCAGTTTCATGAAATTGACGACAAAAATCAAGGGTGAAATTTACGTGATTTTGATGCAAGGGCCCGATTACAAATATGACCACAAAAATTAGGAATCCTGTCAGAGGGGATGATTTTGATGTATGACATTCATTTATACCTGCTGGCATTAAAGAGTAAAAAATAAATAAGATGAACCAGATGATCACTTTTTGGCAAAAAAAAAATTATTTTCTGTAGTCGTTCTGCTCCCCGTAGCTCATAATATGATTTTAGCAATAGTAAAAGTTACACCTTGAAACAATCGTCTGATGATAGGGAACGATTTGCGTCTGCTAAAATTGTGATCACACCCTTCTGTAAAAATATCGTAAATTTCGTCTTCGATTTCACTTGTCAATTTCATGAAGTCAACACTACTTGTTAGTAGCACAATGTGGCGCTCGCGATGCATATTGCAATTGCACCACAAGTATAAAAAACATGGTACAATTTCAAGAGACATTTACATATTATGTCGTCTGGGCCCTTTTTGCCTGACGCGGCCCATATCATATACTAACATCAGCCAAAGAACATTAATGTTATTATCATTCGACTCTCCCATCCCGAAATCTGATTGGTTGATTCACCTGTAAATAACTGTTTGCTGCAAATACTTTTCTGAACTTGCGCACTATTGACCGACCGATTTGCCGAGCTGTTGGAGGCTCAAGTTTGTAGTTTAGAAACTCTGGAGGTAATGTCATATTTTGCTTAATGATAAAACAATGACCGAACTCGGCTATCGCAAAATATCATGATCTGTCCGGCAAATAACTGACAGTTCGTCGCGAACAATTCATAATATTTTGCTTGCTTAAGGGTGCGTTTACCAATTGTTTTGGGCCGTTGCTAAGTAGAATTTAAAACGCCATAAAACTCCAACAATTTGAGTAATGTAATTAATAAATGACTCAGGAACTCCTGGGAGACGGACCCTTTTATTTTGATGACGTCATCCTATGACGTCATTATTACGTCATCAAGGCAGAACAATTCAATCAACTCATGATTTCTTTGGGATAGTGCTTTCATATTTGCATATATCATTGGTCTGGATTAGGCACAAAAGGTGTAGCATGCGTTTTACGATATACCGAAAATTGATCGTTTTAGATTTTTTTTCCGTGAATTTTAACAGTTAGATGGTTAGAACTTCCGTGTTTTTATTTTTTTCGCTGAACCAATGCTTGGCTCTGTGCAATGCGACTTCAGGACAATTTTTATGTGAAAAAGGATTGATTTTTCTTTGTTTCACAAACTCGGTTTCATTTTTTTGTGAAACCGGAAGCATAATTTTTTTTTTTTTCACTAAACCGGAAGTAAGTTTTTTTCCGCCATTTGCACGAGTGCGCGGGCGCACCGACCCTTCATAGCAACGTAGCTGCTTAGTGACGAAATTGGTACACGCATCCTTAAAGGCGCTGTGTCATGGTGTTGCGCATGTCCGGAATCAATGTTCGATTGCTTTCAAGGGTTCAATGTTCGATTGCTAGGGTCGTCCGTTTATATGAAAACCACTGAAAATAATGTTGTTCCGGCCCGGAATATACATGCGTTCCCCTCACCGTGACACAGCTCATTTAATATCGCCCCCTCAGTCGACTCGGTTCATGTTTGAATCCTGTTGGCCTCGGTTATCATTTGGAAAACCAACTCAGCGTCCCAGTAATGTCGCAGTGTCGATTCCCCCTGAAGACCCCTGGGAATGGAAAGACCCCTGGGAATGAAGTTGGCCTCGACCTGCAGAAAATCCAGGGCAGAAAACCGGTCATGGAAGCCTTTATTAGAAAAAGCGAAGACTACATAGCTGACTGGCTTGTCTAGCACTAGTGGACATATTTAAATGTGTTTTCCCGAAAAGTTTCAAACTGCTTGTTCAGTTGAACTATTGGGTATAAAGTCAAGTCCGACTGGTATTCCGGTTTCATTCTGATTTAAGTAATGGTCCAAATAAGAACTGTAGTAGAATCCATTGTACTGCGGCAATGAGCCTCCCCCACATACGATTTTGCTTGAATATGCCTTAAGTGCTTTAGGAGGTATCTACAGTCCAAACTACATCTCGAAAATAAATAATTTGTTTTGCTATTGGCTCTTTTTTTCTGTGAAAACGCAGAGAAGCCACCATCCAGCCAATCGGATATAGAGAAAACAAAGGATTTTTCAATCGCAAATTTGAGGACTTTCCCCACACACGATATTCTTCGAAATTAAACCATAGTTAGTTTGATCAAAAATAAATTCAAACCACAAAATATATCGAATCGAAATGCATTATTTCGATGGGTTTCTATTGAATTTATAAGTATCAACCAATGAAATTACGAGAAAGAATAATAGAAAATTAACACCTTTTAACATTCCTTGCCGTAGACACTACAGGTCTTATCTGGACCATTACTTAATAACTTAACTAATACTTGATGCTTGTTCTAGTTCATTTGTGGGATTCAAAATGATTTCTGGGGCAAAATCAGCCGTCAAAAATTCCATACTGATGACGTACTGTGGCCAGGATCTGGTCACATCATATGATTGGCTAGTATGCCTAATTATCATATGAGCCAATCATATGACATGACCAGATCCTGGCCACAGTACGTCATCAGTATGGAATCTTTGGCCTCGAATCGCAGAGGTATCTCTCGGGGAACGTGTTTTGATTATGGCTCCCGATGCGAGACGGCTGTATTCGCAGGCTATCGGTTGATGAGGCTAAATATTGAGATGCTGTGTGAGTTATGGAAGTAGTAGCAAAAGTTATTAACAAATTGTAAAAATTAATGAATTAAAATGTTCATAAATCATTATTGTAATAAATAAATTATAATTGATCTTTGTTGCGATGATTTATTGTCTGCGGTGTTCATATTTCTAGTTAAAAGGCGTGAATATGGTATGGGAGGGTGTGATACCTTTTGTAGTGCGGCTAAGATAAATGGCTAAGATAAAAAGGTTTACATTTCGTCGATGAGTTTGTTATAAAGGAGTTTTGAATGAAACTTATATTCGATGCTATATTACAAGGAAGTAACCAGTATACACCGCGTGCTAGAAGAGGGGTATACACCGCGTGCTAGAAGATACATCGTAGTTCAAAGTGGGAGGTTTTTAAGCGTCTTAAATGGCACAAGATTTATGTCCCAGGTTTGTCCAGGAAAACAGAATTAGTATGTCGCGGAAAGGAATTGGACCGAATGGCGTTGCCAATGATGTTGGGAATAAGAAATCAAGTCAAACTTTTTTCTTAAAGTGCAAGTGACATATTTTTTTGATCTTTTTTTATTGTACAGTATTAAAGTTTATTTATCAATAAAGTGATTTTTATTGAAAAAACTGGATCTTTTTATTGTTGGTGGCCACAAAAAAACCTTAAAATTCGCGAAAAAATTTACTTGGTGGTAAACATCAAAATGAGGCTGTGACGTCACCGAGAAGTCTACCACACAAAGCTATACAAGGAAAGCAAGTAATCGTGGTTTCATGCTGGAAAAAAAAGAATATCTCGTCGCTGTGTGGTCATGAACTGCAGTTATACTGACTGTCAATTGTATGAGTGGCCTTCAAGTTCGTCCCTCGCTCGTCAATGTACGGCTTTCATACGAAAAAAGTGAAAAGATTGCGGTGCAAGTCCGATGCCAATGATTTGTAGATGAGTATTTCTTACTGAACCATGGCCGGGACGATTCAAAGCAAACATGTCTATAAAGAAGTAAGTTTACACTTATAGTCCTTATGTAGTATGTGGATAAAAAAAATTGCGATGAAGGGAATTTTCAGTAAATGGAGTTTACGAACTTCTTCCCGCGAAGTAAACTGTGAACACGGCAGTATCATCGTGTACCGTTTAACCAACTGCGTCATAAAATTCCCTTTGTTACCCACGTTTGAGACTCGGAAATTTTATACGAACATCGGAATCGACACTTAGAAATTTTAGAACGATTATATGTTATCCTCACTATAAAAAAATTACCGCCTGAACCGGGATTCGAACCCGGGCCGGTTAAGAATCAATGCAATGGCTTACCCACCACCAACCCAAACCCTAACGAGAGAATTCGCTGATTGGAGTCGTTTCTTTTACCAGATTTATATCAACTCATTAGCATGTTCATAAAATATTCTATTATAGTACAATATATACTATAATAGCGGTACGACAACCCACCGAGCGCGCGAGGTGTGATTCCCCACGGATCTCAACGGTACACGACGATACTACCGTGAACACACGCTTCCGGTTGCCTCCTCGAACTGAAGTGCTGAAGTATTAAGATCGTTACTAAAATCAATGTCTCCTGAGTCTATATTGTGTACCTCGAATGTGAAATTATTTATAGTAATATAAATGAATAACGGTATCGACTATTTTACAAAAAGCTCCCAAGGTAAGTGAAGTGTAACCGAAATATTATCAGCCCCTGCTCTATGTTCGTCGCTTGAAGTTTGATGTATGCTAATGAGGAAAAAAACAAGGATTCACCTATTATTAGCTACACCCAAACCACCACAGATCCTTGAAGTGCACGCATCTTCATCACAAAAAGCGGTTAGGGCTAGTTTCCATCCGCCAGAAGGACGTAATCCCCAAATGCACTGCACTAAAATACTTCGTTGAGAGCAGGAACTGGTGTCTAATGAAGTAACGCCTGCTAATCCAACGCATCCTCGCTCTAGAATTACCAATAATCAGTAAATGGCAAACACGCTTAAAATACCGATTCAGTTTGTAATTCTACGACAAACTCGTAATTCTACGACAAACTCGTTTATTAGCGATTTGGGCCTATTTTCTTTTTCGGAGATCCGAAAAGGAAAATAGGCCCAAATCGCTAATAAACGACAAAGGACAACATATAGAGCAAAGGTACGTTTATTTCAGTTGATTTTAACCTATCAATAGTAGTAAAATTCGTGATTTTCGCCGTTTAGTAGTTCCCCTATACACTGTAAAAACGGACTGGTTAAAACAACCAAATAAAATTGGTAGGAGAGTGAATCTGAGGTAACCAATTTTTAATGGTTTCAATAACCAATTATTTGTTGGTTAATATAACCAGTTTTAATTTGGTAAAAATAACCACTAAACAATTGGTTATAACAACCCATGATTGGTAGAAACAACCCACAGTGGATTGGTTATTATGACCAATTAAGATTGGTTGCAATTGGTAGTTTCAACCAATTGTTTATGGGTAGTAGCAATGAATCCGAGGTAACCATTTTTCGTGGTTGCTCTATGGTTATTTCAACCAATTTAATTTTGGTTAAACTCTCAAATGGTAAAACAACCAATTTATGGTATGTTAGAAATAACACTTGCATATTTGTTTTTAACTTATGGTTTAAAAAGAATACTGACAAGGAATTTGAATTAAATTGCATTGTTTTATTCCTTACTATAGAAATACAACATTAACCAAGCATGATAATAATGCAATGATAATTCCTGCAACATGCCTAAAAATTTTGCTAAAAAAAAAAAAACTCTTAAAGACTTCTATACTATGGAAACCTTAATTAATACATTGTATCCTTCTCACTATGCTATTGAGAACTCTACTGCTAAATAAAGCAAAATGTTCTCTAGCACTACACATACATGTAGGTCAAACCTGGATCTGTTTCATATAACAGAACATTAAAATCTTCTGAAAACCACCTGAAAATCAATTTCACAAAATTGATGTTCATGAGTGTTGCATGGAAAGCATATCAGGATTGCCACAGAGGTCAGACATCACAATTCCTCGACTGTTCCCTGATTCAACTTAAATTTTCAGACCAAATATTCAATTAAAGAAACCAGATGCAGTATGCCTCAGTGGTATCCAATAAGGCATGCAACTACACTGAGCAGAATGAACAATGATGAAATAACATTCCAAGGTTTTATTAATGCACTTTGGCATTGTAATTTCAACCCAAAACCGAGTGTTTTTCTGCCTTTCCTACTATGTTCAAAATTTCAACTCTTAACTGATGGTTTTTCCCTGACTAACATGTATAATCAAAATGCCAGTTTTCTTTGGCTCAATAACATGAATGTTTTATAAAAATGCATTCAAACTGAATACAGTTGAACCTCCCGTAAGCGACCACCCTCGGGACCTGGAAAAGTTGTCGCTTACGAGAGGTGGGCATTTACGAGATCAGGTATTAAAGTGCCTATGAAGCTAATTTTTTTATTTTAGATATCAATTCTACATCAAGTGAATAGTAGAATGGTACAATATATATTGCTTTGAATGCTGTGCCGCTGAGTTAAGGAGGTTTTAATATCCAAAATGCTAATTACATGATGTCAGGGGAGGCAGCAATTATTATACAAATTTTTTTGTTACAATTAAACATATTTTTCAAATTATCAGTGTTTACCCATGGTTGAAATAAAATGTTAGAAATTTGTTTTTCTATATCAATAGAAACGCCCATTCACAACTACTAAGTGATTGCAGATACATTGTACCTCCCCTGACGTCACGTAATTAGCATTTTGGATATTAAAACCTCCTTAACTCAGCGGCACAGCATTCAAAGCAAGATATATTGTACCATTCTACTATTCACTTGATGTAGAATTGATATATATAAAAAAAAATAAGCTTCATAGGCACTTTAAATGCAGTGATTTGACGGCTGCGAGACAAAACTGGCTTTTGGTTAAGTTGTCGCTTAAGAGAGGTGGTCGCCTACGAGAGGTGGTCTCACAGAGAGGTTCCACTGTACGTCTAGTACATATATAGTGTAAGAGAAAAAAAAGATACTATGGATCCGGACACTTTTGATTCAGATAAAAATTCTAATGATAAGGACAACATTAGCCTGCAAAAGCAGCTGCATCTTTGTTCTCACTCCGAAACCCCCCCCCCCCCCAAAAAAAAACATATACAGGATGAGCAACAAAATTCCATATTTACGACATATTTGACCTGAATCTGGTCAAAAAAATTGATTGGTCGATCACCAATCCTTTTGGCTTCTGTGCATAATTTCCCCCCCAACAAACTTTGAGTGCAAAGCGAGCATACAGTACATGTTAGGAATGATTGTCTTTGGATGCTTTTAAACGTCGCGTCGAAGAGCTGTGCTCTGCTTTTGGCTTTAAATCCCTCACCAACAGTCAGATCAATTCCTTTTGACTGTTGTTGTGACGGTAAAGATGTATTTGTGTTTACCAATGAGACTTGAATGCAACTTGTACTCATTCAATTTGCTGTACCACCATGCAATTCCAGGCTAACTTCTCTTTACTATTTGAGAAGAGCTGTATCTCTTCATTACAGATTTCATTGACTGCTATACCAATCAATAATTATTCTTGCTACACCCTCGTTTGTATCCATCTGAAGTTTAAGATTAATTAGTGTGAGTTTGTACATACACAAGAGTCAAGACTTGCTTCAAACTCTTTAAACTTTCTGTGGTACCCGGACAACAACTGAACGAAACTTGCATTCAAGTCTCATCAGTAAACACAAATACACCACAACAGTTAAAATATATCCAAAGACAATCTTTCCCTATACTTGCTTTGCAGATTGAACTTGCAGTTTGTTGAAAAAAAAAATTTATGCACAGAAGACAAAAGGATCAATGATTGACCAATCACATTTTTTACCAGGTTCAGGGCAAAAATATGTCATCAGTATGGAATTTTGACACTCGCCCCACAGATGTTTCTTTGAGGGATCTGCAGCCTTTGGACTGAGCACACAGATACAGCTGCTTTTACATGCTAGGACAATGCCAACATCAATGAGTTTTATGATTTTATATCAGTACTCCGAAAAATGCCATATTTCAAACACCTTACTGACCAAGCTTTACACTTTCTAGGGCACCACACTGATCAAGTATTATTACTATTATATCTGGATCATGCAATCATTTACGTATACTACACACAGAACTACATGTGCGATAGACACAAATTTTTTTACAAACTTTCGGACGGTACTGTACATGTACTAAAGAATGTATAGACATACATACCGGTAATATACAGGGCCAAGCAATTACTTGAGACCACAATGTTTATTGGAAACCCAGCCTTATAATTTTTACTAAGCGTCATGTCAATATGCCATTTTACATGAACCAGGGTATAACAGTTTTATTTCTTCTGCTTACTTTCCATGTACATGTAATTATAGACAGAAGAAAGAATATGTTTCTGCTTTCAAAAGGACTACAAAAATGAAGAAGTCAAGCAAATAACACAAAAAAAGTGTTCAAGACATGTTTAAAAATACTGGGGCAAGTTCAAATACATGCCAGGGCCCAGTTGTTCTAAGGGTGGTAAAGGTGGGATAGAATGCACATTACAATTTATTCCACTATTTTGTCAAAAATCTTTGCCCTCTATGTTATTAACAAGTAATCGCATGAGTCCTCGTAAACATAAGGTTTAATTTCACTTGCGTCTTCAAAGATGATAAAATTGCTCTGATCACTGGCAGCATGACTTGGAAATTTTGTAAAGTTTAAAAATTGGTGAAATTAATTCCTCATTTTACCGAGTCCCATGATGCGATTACCTTATAAATATTAGAGAAGATTGTCCATTTTTTTATATTCCTTATTCCCTGAGCCAGAAAGGATTTCGGAAATGATAAACACTGCATCAATATTATTATAGCTAAATTTTAAATAAAGCATGGGCATTTTTTTGAGAAAATGCAGAATACTTGAATTAATGCAGAGGTTACATGACTAAAATGCATTGCACTACATGTACAATGTAAGTTGTTTTTTCTCAAATATAAGCCCTGGCATTTATTTAGGCCCGGTTGTTCAAAGGGTGGATAGCTTTGTCTACTGGATAAATCCTTATCCAGTGATACAACTTATGTTGTACATATACTGCAATGCATTTTAGTCATGTAACATCTGCAGTAATAAAAGTAATGCTGCATTTTCTCAAACAAATGCCCATGCCTTATTTAAAATTTAGTCATAATAATATCAACCCAGTGTTTATTAGACATTTATCTTTTTTGTTGTTGACAGCCTCTGAAATCTTCACTGGCTCAGGGAACCAGGAATAATAAATTGGCACTCCTTCTCTCTAATATTAATAGGTAATTGCATGGGGCCAAGTAAAATGAAGGATTAATTTCACGTTTTCAAACTTTACAAAATTTCCTAGGTCAGATCAATTTTATCAACTTTGAAGACACAAGTGAAATTAATCCTTAAGTTTATGAGGACCCATGTGATTACTTGTTAATAACATAGAGGGCAAACATTTTTGACAAACTACAATGTAGTGGAATAAATTGTAATGTGCATTCTATCTCATGGTAAAACCAGGTTAGTGTCACATATAAAACATGAATGCAAGTTTTATTGTTCAAGAAACATTGCTTGACTAGTTATTACTTGTGCCTTTGGCTTTCTGAGTAACACAGTTTTGCAAGTGTTTATCAAGCAAATAAAAGGACACAATTTTGCCCCCAATTAGAAAAAATACCTTCATCAGCTTATAAATTGTAAATTGGTACATATATTGACACAATCACTTCCAGGCCATGTCTTGAATAAAAAGCAGGGTCTCAAATAAATGCCCCTGGAATTTATTTTAAATTACACTGCTCATACAGATACTGTACCTTGCATTAATATTCCAGAAAATGTTGTAAGCATAATTATAAGAAATTATACCTTCCATATAGCTGGGCAGTTACATGTATTTTCTTAGAACATTAGTAATTAACCTAAAATAGCCTAGTTTATGTTTTTATAAGTCTTATCTGTTGGTCTTCTCCCACTGTCTTCTCCCACTGTACACGTATGCCTGCCAATCATGTTCCATCTTTGCTTTTCTGGCATACATGAATTCTGAAAGAGGAAGAGTGCAGCTGTTAGCAGTGTTCTAGTTATTTATTTTGGGAGATAACGACATTATTTTTTATTTTCAAGTTGTTTGTGTGCCCAATGGAAGCCCCACTAACAAAGAAATTATATCTTAGTAATAAAGAAAGCATATAATTTTATTTTGTTAATTAAGAAATTAAAACAAGTCCCAATTCTAAGGATTGTCATGAAATGGTACATGTACATTTATGAAGATAAACCTTAATATAAATAAATAATTACTGCCAAACAACCTATAGACAAATGTAGCAATCAAGCAAATTAAGCCTGTCTATTTAGTAGCTTACCGGAAGTAGACTTTAAATATCTAGTACCGGAAATTATCAGATAATTAGCATATTGGTGCCTTCAAGGACTTCTGGGTAGAGCTGAGACACAGGGTTCACTTTAGTTATTCTTTTCGGCTAGATTGCAGAATATGGTCCCCCCCCCCCCCAGCTCAAGTATGTTAGGTGGAGACACCATGTCAACATGTTAGGCCATATATGGTTATTAAAATTATAAGAATGAATAAATATCTTAAATTCACACCTCATTGTGACAGAGACTCTTTCACACCCAGACACATCTCTTTAGCACGTTGACATCGTACATGTTGCTTCGTTCTACTACTGTGAACAGAGAGACTCGTTCACACCCAGGCATATCTATCTAGCGCAACAAATGAGCTTTTTGGATATTTTGAGCATGAAAATGCTAAAATTTGATAAATTTAAATGCAATATCTGCCATTTACCAAATCTCGTTTCAATTAAAACGCTAATTTTGTGTGTCCTTTAATCGTGATGTTATTGAAGCCCACAAACATAACAGCAGTTATAAAAACTAAACCGCTGGCCACAAATCGAATTAGTGAAATAAGAAATTAGAGGTTCAATTACTTAATTTGTGTTTAAATGACTCATTTCTCAAGCATTTTTCAATTTCAAGTTGCAACCATTTAGATTTTGAGCAATTTTTTGAGCAACTTCTTTTTTGTTTTTATTTCTTTGAGCAACTTTTTAAGTTTTTGGCTTTTTTGAGCAACTTTTTGGCTTTTTTTGAGCAACTTTTTCTATTTTTACTAGCACAATCTGGAAAGGCATAGCCTCCATTCAGGCCAAATCAGAAATGCATACCCCAAGATTTCAGAGAAGAAATTCCATATTGACATACTGTAGAACTCATTGATTGGTGAATAATTATTGGCAAGCTGGATGTTCATAAACTGTCAACAGCATGATCTAGCTAGCTACATGTAGCTAGCATTAACCTAGCAGTATAAACCAGTACAAACCCATTGTTTGTGCTTTAGCACTTATATAGCGCTTATCCAAACTGTTCTAATTGCATTACAATAATTAAAATAGTAACAATCTGAAGTTTAAAAAAAGTTATAAAAACCTACATGTAACAGGTAATCTAATAAAAGCACATAAAATAGAAAATAGAAAAACTCTTTACTATACTAATGACTGATAAAAAATCCTAACTTATCTAAAACATGTAATATGTAATATAAAAACATGATAAAAATATTCAAGTGATGAGTCAGTTTGCAACTTTTACAATTTCATAAAGCTTGGTTTACAGCCTGCAGAAATAACCACCTCTATTCGGGCCAAAGCCACAAAAGTGCAAACTCAACGAGGCTTTGCACTTTCTGATGCCTCTCTCCGGGTATGCATTTTCGCTTTGACCTGAACAGAGGCGGCTGTTTTCACAGGCTAACATATTTCTCACCCCTTAAAAATTAATACAGAGAAACATACACGCAATGTGATAAGAGAAAGCCTTGCGGCGTTGAGGGAGGTCCTCCACAGGGCATCAGTCCAGCAGTAATACTCTACCGCTCGAGACCTGTATTCTGATTGCACCCATTATACTGTAGCTCTATTGTTTTCATACTGCACGTTATAAAGGTTAGGGTGTTTTGTATTGTTGGGAAAGCCAATGCTGTGGCTCGTTTTGAGAGGTACAGGATGCCCCCAATCCAGTGCCCTGCTGCCTCCTTTCTTTGAACAATGCATCAATTCCTTTGGAAGATTTTTTTTTGTGTGCCTTAGAGCTTGCAGGAATTTTTTTGGGGGACATTTAGCCTTGCACAAATGTTTTTTTTTGCACCACCCACCCCCCTTCCAGGATTTCTAATGGTACACCCCTAAGGCTATGAAACAATAGCCTTATTAGTATTCTCTATACAGAGAATACTAATTACTCCCCTAGTCTAGACCCTGTATATTATTTCGAAATGTTCAGAGTTTCTTACAGTAGTTGCAAATAATTTCAGAAAAAAATGTCTTGTAGATGTGACCAGTTAGATAATGGCAGGAGAGTTCTAAGAGTTCTATCGGCTTGATACTTTATTTATTCACTTCTCCATTTTACGTCTCTAAATTTCTTCATTGTGTAGCAGTGAGCTTTGACTGTGCTCTCATCGGTGAAAATAGTGTCAGAAAACTGTTATTGAGCAGCATTATAAACATTCGCGGGAACTGAAATGGCTGTGTTTACTTCTCAGACTAATTAATTTTCTTCCGATCATCACTGCGCCGTTCGATTTAACAAACAGAATTCCCTTCGAATTCTCTGATGGTAATTTGCTTTTAATTTTGCAGAAGTTGGTTTTCAAAAAAATATACACTTTTATAATTGAAATAAATCACACTTTGGCTTAATTATCGAACTGCCAAATTTGGTCTAATTCTCGAACGGCACGGCCTGAATGAAGCGAACAATATTATAATTATCGGCCATTTCTGTGGGTGATAATTTTGCTTTCTCATCTAAATAGTCCTTCCAAAATATTCCTAAGAGTAGTTCCTTTTGCTAGGTTTCATGTTCACTTAAATATACATTCGCTTTGCTCAGAGTTTTCAGGGTTCGCTCAAGTTCGCTCGGGTTTGCTTTTTTGCAGGCCGGGCAAGAGCGAACGCAGCGAACCCTATTAGGGTTCGCTTGAAGCAAACCCTTCGTTTACTTTGCATTCACTAAAGCGAACCCGAGCGAACATTTAACTGGAGGTAAGCTCTGGTCGGTACTGTAAGTACTCTATTTAAAAACATGTGGGTTATGTGTTCTGCCATAGCAGCAAACTTACTGATGCATCACACATGTAGGACTCAAATCTATAATACATAACTTAATACAGGACAAGTTGGCTTAGTTTAGTTTACAACTTTAGTTTACATATATTGAAGACGTGGCTGGCTTTTTGATCATTTTTTATCAGAGGTAGAAGTTACTAAGGCTTGTACACAATGCAAGTACATGCACTAGACGTTTTTAGAAATGCAAACAAGATGGAATCAACTGCTGCTGGTATAATTTTATTGAATGTACTATTTGCTGTTGCTAGTGGATCAGACCATGCCTTAAAGGGGAACTGTCAATCTTCAAATGACACATTTTCCGATGAAGAAATACAGAAATAACTACTCAGATTAGCAGAATGTTTTTTAAGATGTACTGGAGTAAATTTGAGACGATTTTGATGGAGGGTGGCAAAGATTCGTGTGGATGAAAAATACTGAGAAATTTAGAGCAACTTGAAATCAGTTCACTGTAACCGAAATAGGCTATTGTAATCCACTTTAATCTTTGCCATCCTCTGTTGTAAAAGTTTGAAACACAGATCAGGACATTCACATGGTATTTCTCTTCTATCTCAGGGTGTTATTTTTGTAGTTTTGTTATAAATAAACTTGAAGGTTCAATTCGACACTGCCCCACATGTGATGCCATTATTGAATGTGGAGTCAAACAAATCAATAGATGGGAAGTTTCCTTTTGGAAAACTTAGGTATTATACAATATATAAGCTATAAACAGAGAACAATTATTTCTAGAAAAACTAGTCCGAAACTAGAATTAGCTATGGTCATCTCTTTAGACTTAAATTAGTTGAATTCGAATGCTTACCTTCTTCGCCGATTTCTCCGGAATTAGCTCATCTCATCCAGAGCTGATGTCCCTCAGAACTGAAGCAGTTAGTCGAGCCTTTCTATCAAGAGAAGCTTGTTCCATTAGTGGCGATGAAAGGACAGAACTTCGGATGTTTTCTCAGATAAAACTTCACCACGTTCGAAACTGCATGGCCGCCAAAACTAACAGATTTGAGACCAGGGCACCAGGCCTGATTTGATTCTAAATATGGGTAAACTCGGTTTAGTCTCACTCGGCCGACTGAGTAAATACTCATAGATCAATGCCTTTTCGGGATCAGGGGAGTTTTTATACCAAAAAAGCACTTATAACTTTCCTACACAATTGATATGTATCAGATACTTCCTTTGAATATGCGAGACGTATTAGGGCCCCGGTTATAATTCGCGCGCACACTACTTATGCCGCAAAGTTGGGCAACTCTTATCGGCTGTTATTAACCAGACAACGATCGTGAGGCATCTGCACTTCACGTATTACTAGCTTTTTTTGCCTAAGTAACAAAATATTTCAAATTTGAAGGATTCCATGGTGACCATTCTTAAATGTTATTTCAACCATGTATGATTTGGTTATTTCTACCAACTTTTATAGCTACAAATTCAACCACTAATCAATTGGTTATTATAACCAATTAAAATTGGTTATAACCACATACATTGGTTGTTTCAACCAGTCCATTTTTACAGTGTATTATACTGACAAATACACACAATTAGAGCTTGGGTTGCCTGTGATCAAACAGCATGCAGTATAAAAGTTCTAACTGAAAAGCGGTTGTTGACAGCAAGTCCCTCGTGGCGTAAGGGATATAGTGACTGTTAGGGTTTCGGTTCGCGTCTTCGATATTTTTTTATGTAGTTGAGGGAAGGTACTTGTTCGCCTAAATTTCTAAGTGCCGCTTTAGTTTGTACCCTAGAGATATAACATCGAGAAAATAGTGCAGTGTATTGCAATTCGACCTTCTGGCGGATGGAATCCGGCTAGCCGCGACCACAAAAAGCTCACAACCGTCTTCCACCGATAGCTTCTTCAACATTGTTATCATCACAACCCGTATCACCATTAGGCCAGATAAAAAAATACTTGTTTAGCGTCCACCCATTAGTTGTCCCAGACTTCGCAACAGTAGTCCATGTGTAATCGAACAAGAGCATTATAAATTGTTAAAAGTGTGTCTTGGGGTACGAACAGGTTATCCTTTTGATTGCACCTAGTCCAGAGACATTTTTTTCGAGATTTAATTAACATGTTCGTCCCACTTCAGGTACTCATCGACTAGGACTCTGACAACTGTTTTGCTGTGGGTGACTCTTCTTATTATTTGATCTCCACTTTTTTTTAAGGCTTGTCTTCCAAATTGGTTCACCGTTGCCACGAGCCAATAAGCATGAATTCCGTTTTAGCAACGTTTAAATGAAACTTGTTGGCTATGAGAAGCCAGTTGTTTATTTTAGCTAATTCACGGTTTGCTCTAGTTTCAAACAGACATGGATTCGAAATATCAAGGCAATTTGGTAACGGGAAACAACGGGACCGAGAATAGTAGCACTCCAAGTTATTAGTTTCTCATTTGATTTTGACTTCCGAATTGTACATGACTGCATTCTGTTCGATAGCGTGATAAGATTGCATTAAACTGAGTTTTCCGCTTTTGGCTCCATAAAGTTTTAATTTTTCTAATAGTATTTCGTGATTCACGGTATCGAAGGCTTTTTTTAGGTCAAGAAAAATAATGTTATATAGATGGTTGCACTCAACCCCAGAGATTCAAAGGGCATGGCGGCCATGTTGGTGTACCTAACAAAAGAAGCTAACGAAGAATCTATTGTTAAAGTACACCAACATGGCCGCCGTGACGTCATGTGCAACCATCTGTAGGCCACGATCCATATTTACAAGCTTAATAAAGCTTTCTTGTTGAATGCAGTCTTCTGAAGCCAAATTGCTTATTTGTTAAGTAAATGATTTGTGTAAGAAGTATGGCAACGAACGGCATTCAGATGGGAGCAAGGTGTTAATTTTGTATTGTGAAAATTCTTAATAACTTTAAATTCTTTCTCAATCTTTCTTTCTCGTTGGTTGAAACACATGAAAATAGCCCTAAGGTTAAGCCAAGACGTTTAATTTCCTCCAATTTTTCAAACTATTAAAACTACGATTTGCACTGCGGTTCCAAATGCCCTTTATAAAGCAAATCGTAAGTTCGGAACCTTATCGATCGTGCCTGTTTCGTAGCTATTATTTTTGGCTGTTCCTGTTGGTTGAAGATAATTTGTTCATAAAAATGGAATGAGTCCACACGTATCCGTTCTATTGCTCACCCGTCCTCAAGGGAATAGAAAACAATTGTCTAATTACCTGAAACAAGATGAAAACGCTACGAAAACGGATACTTGTGGACGGGATCTAAGACTTTTTACTACTTTTATTTCAGAATATTCATAATTAGTATATACCACACCAGTGAATATCGCTTTTCGCACACTCTGATTGGCTACTCAAACAGTGAATATGATTTCATATTCATTTCCGAGCGAAGCAGCGATTACTTCGCGCGAGTTTTTGTCCATTTGACAGAAAATAAAATAACTATTTGGTGCTGGCTATTCACCTGGAGTGTGGTATATACTAAAACAATTATTCACCTCTACTTCGGTGAATAATTGTTAATTATCACTCAGTGTTTTCGTAGTCTAAAACACAGACAAATCACATGTGAGGGAGGCTCAATGCCGCAGAACAATGGTTTTATCGTACTTTTACACGGATCATTGAGAGAGAATTGTACAGCTGGTCATACAGTATTCCCTTCAATACTTTACTTATGATAGGGAGAACTGATAGGGGCCTATAATTATTCGTAACATTTCGTGGGACATCTTTATGCAAAGGACTAACGCGTGCTTTTTTTCCATTCCGAGGGAAACATACCTAATTCTCAGTATGATTACATTGAATAGGAATGTCAAAGACTCAAATACAATTGCCATAGCCCACTTCAATATGCTTTACTTGTTACACACAAAGGTTTCAATACGAGGCCCCGTGCTAAATTAAATTTATTCTTTTCTCTGTGAGTATATAAACTTAATCCCGCTCCCTAGAATACCCTAAGTACATTTGCATGTCAATCAGTGTCATGTTTCTAGTTTATCACGTGACAGGACGTGACGTAACATTAATAAAAAATATGTTCGAGAGCTCCGATTCGAGCCAGTTAATAATATTTGTAACGCATATTAAAATGTTATTTGAATATCTAAAGATGCTCTATCGAGCTATAGTTCAGCCTGATCCTTACTAGCGACATAAGCACAAGCATAAGCACAATTGCTAGCGAGGACAGCCGCGACATTATCATAAACACAAGAAAACAAGGTCCCGTTCTTCTTATGCTCATGCTTATGTCGCTGTTTTTCCTAGTGAGGACACGCACGACACAAGGTAGTGAGGACAGCGACATACAGGTCAGCATAAGCACCTACGCATGCGTATTAAACACCTCCGGTCGACTCGTCCGCCATTTTGTTTTCTTCTGTTAAGAGGGAGTGGTGAAAAAAATTAGCCAGAGATGTTTAATATGGATGCATATGTGCTTCGCTTATACAGTACAATGCAATACAATACATTTTAAAATGTATTAATAATCATAAGGGTGCTAGCCTATAGGTCACATACATACATACAAACTAGTAGTGGTTGTATCAGAAGCCGGTATACAATCATTAGTGGTTGTAACTAATTATCATATTCATAACGCCAGTTTCTCTAAAGTTAGAACAAAAATGCAATAATATACACCAGCAACAACTGAAACTTAAATTCCATTCCGCCAAGATGTATTCGTTCATTCATTTCAAGTTAATATAAATACGGTGTATTGTAAAATGACATCACATTGTTTTGTGCGATGCAAAGCCTCAAAGCATCCCAATGGATTTTAGTTATCTATTCATTTCACAAGTAGTTTACAACATTCTCGTGGGTGTTGTATCAGCTGCGCGCACTCGAAATTGTCATGAAAGGCTGATACAACACCCCCGCTAAATGGCTCCTGATACAATAGAATACAATAAATTGTTATTTAAATACAATAGAAATTTTAAACAGCGATACCACTTGTGGGGTCGTGTATCTAAAATTAATGAAAAATGTATAACATTAATTATTAATTATAATAACGATAATAATAATATTTAACATTTTAAATTCAAAAGGTATTTACTTGCTTTATCATCAAAGTGGAGTTTCTACATGAGAAGGGTCGGTTGAAATCACAACGTTGAAACAGCGACATAAAGGACATGAAATAACTATAGTACAGCTTCTAAGCACATGGATCGTTCACATTTTGATAAAAGCATCAAATTTGGTACATATGTGCTATGACAGGTGCTAAATAGGATAAGAGGTGGACCCCAACGAAATTTGCCTTTGAAGGGGGCGTGGCACTTTATTTTCAAAATTTCAAAATACATTTCTTTGGGCATATATCCAGTTCTAATTAACATTTTTGAGTGATTTTAATTGCTCAACTATGGTTTTTGGAAATGATTAGGATAACATTTAATGGCCGGCCGACCAAATGTACAAATGTACACTATTATTATATATTTTTTTGCATCATATATTTTACATTTCATGCCTAATACATTATTCATAGTTCTATCTGTAATGTATTGTCAGTGTATTTGTATTTGTCTCAGGCTGAGCTTGTTTGGACCTAGAGTCTGTTTCTCAGCCTGAGTTAAGCTATTAAATAAAAAAAATTAAAAAAAATGTGATTAGATGTTTACCTCATTTGCATATTTTCAAAATGGGCATATCTTCACTTCTAATTAACATTTTTGGGTGATTTAATTTAAATGCTTGACTATGGTTTTGAGACACGAGGAATCAATTAAGATAAAATTTAATGTAATTAAATGACTACCTCATTTGCATATATGCAAAATAGCGGTCATTTTGTTAAAAAAATTGAAGAAGTTAGATTATTAGCAATCCATAAAGGAACACCAGATTTTATGCTCCTATCACCATCTGTACAATACATGTGCTTAAAAGTGATGTACAGTCTACTAATAATGTGACAATGTTTTGCAGATTGTCCAGTTATTTAGAAACTCACAATGCATTTACAAAGTTGTATCACGACAGTTGAGTGAAACAAATCCCATTTGCTCAGTTAAAAGAAAACATTGTTCACAATCATGTTCATTTATGATAATTATGACAATATACGTAGTCAGCTATCACCGTCCGCCATCTTGAAATGTAATTTCATATGGCAATCCGCTGAATCGAAGGTCACGGGCTCAAGCTATCACAACAATGCAGCACAAGAAATCCGTCAAAAATTACGTTTACAATCACTCAAAAATGTTAATTAGAAGTGGAGATATGCCCAAAGAAATGTATTTCAAAATTTCATGGCGACATTTTATACAATATTTTAGGAGCTAAAATCCTAAATACTTTACTGAATACCGTTACTGTACCAGATTTCAGCCACGCCCCCTTAAAAGGCAAATTTCGTTGGGGCCCACCTCTCATCTTGTTTAGCATGTGTACCAAATGTGACGCTTTTATCAAAATGTGAACGATCGACCTGTTTTTGGGTGCTTAGAAGCTGTACTACTACGAACGTCGGAAATTGCGAGAGCGACAGAGATTGACCCAGGTATTAACATGCTTTCAAGAGGAGAGGCTAATGTTCAGGAAAACAGTGTTCATAATTTCTCATTCGTTAAACGCACCCTGCAGACCAAACGTGCCAAGTATGTTGGTATCATGGTCTTTGAAATAACTGAATATTTTGTTACCATGGAAACCGATTATTAAGGGTGCTCCTGAATTTTCGAACATTTGAGAGTTTGAAGTGAAAATTGGGTGGTTGGAACGATTTTAATCTGCAGTATTTCTATACATTCTTGAAGTATACCCACGACAACATTTGTTTCTGCCCGGAATGGTTGTCCATCTACCCTAACCGATCACCTGATATAATAAAGGAAATATGTTGTTATGGTAACATTTCCCACGGTCACGTGAATCATGGACTACCATTCTGGGCACAAAAAATTGTGGATACATGCATGGTAAAAAATAACAAAGTAAAATAGACAACTTTATATACATGTCTAGTCTTATAGCTGACCCTGGAAAGGGTCTACTAATCGGAGACACGGATTCCTCGGTGGAATTGCCCTATATCATTATGACGTCAAATCAAAACAATCTATTGTTTAAACGCTAAGGATCACGGTCGCTGGAGGGGGACAAAACAGCAACAGCACAAAGGAAATCGCTATCAAATGCATTTTGTAGAACGTAGAATAGCGGTAACAGCCACCAAATACGGTAAATATTGTGGGATAAACATTGATACAGCTGATATCTGGAAACTAGACAAATCGAAGTTAAATTTTCCTCAGCAGAGCAGATTTAGTTCAAAATTCTATTGTTCAAGTCGATTCTGTCCCCCTCATAAACAAGCCGTGACGTCATAATGATATAGGGTAATTGGAATTTGGGTTGGTTTATAGACCAGTTCGCGGTAAATTCCGACATTTTGAAAGGGGTGCAAACATGCATGGCGCGAAATACAGTGTTTGTATGGGAATCCATGGGAATCCGATGCCAAATAAAATCCGTAAAATCGAATTTATGAAATATTCTTCAGATACAAACTTAAGATACCAGGTAAAAGATCAACATATCGAAATTTGAGGGATGTAGCTGTGGTGGGAAGCGTGCAATCGTGTTTTCAGTTTTCCATATATTGTCTGTAAATTTTCACGCGGAATTTGACTCGTTTTTACAGCTTCCCCCGGGTCTGATTGTTAGGAATTTGTGGAAAGCTTAGGTATTTTCAAAATTTTATCCTGATTTCGGGAAATATAACATTCTTACAGTGCTCCCTTCAATTTCGTTACCATGGCAACCAACATACAATTACTAAAAATGCAAGAAATCTTTGAAAGCAAGTCTATTTTCAAAAGTGATGAAATACCAGTGTATATTTCTTTCTAAAAAGTGATATAGAATAGACTTGCTTTTCCCGCCAAATTAATTTTAAATCTACCCAACCTCGTGACCAGGGTCTTCTCGGTCAGATCCAAGATGGCGGCTGAATCACGTGACCAAAAATCTCCGCGTGATGTGGGCATCCAATAGAGGTTTTGCACCACCACGTGATGGCAGCCATGTTGGTGGCCAGAACAATAGAATGTTATTCCTTTGAGATTTAATTTTTCACATGATTGAACAAATCTTATTGTTCTGGCCACCAACATGGCTGCCATCACGTGGTGGTGCAAAACCTCTATATGGCGGCCAAGCTAAATATGGAAATGTTTAACACGTGCCTACAAACCATAGGTATCCCAATCCGGAGTGAGCGAGATGCGATTAACGGTATAGCGATGTTTCGTGTGTCGTCATCTATTGTCACTAATGTGCCAACCAGAGATCCATTGGTTCCTAACACAAAGCGGGCTCTACAAATCATGGTTGTACATTAGCATAACAATTGCAATGTTTATCAACACGAAACATCGCTATTTCCACGCGGCGTACGCTGACATAGTGAAAACAGGTCAACTTACGGCTCCAAATGGAGTTTACTTGGTTAAAGAAACAGTGGAAGGGTGTCACAATGCTACCAGGATGTATCTAAGCTAGAAGAGAATGGTAAAAAGCCATTCATTTTCCGTTAACGCCTGAAATGAAGCGATCGATAGCACATGTTCAGGTTTATTATACTGGGAAGTTTTCTGCGGTAAGTGTCATCAGTCGGAAAGCCAGGAGAAGCCGTTATGCACTAGTCAATTGAAACCCCGGCCCCCGACCCCCGGGACATAGTGGGGCATTAACGGGGACATGGCCGTGGAATAAATGTATTTATGCTCGTGTCCGGATTTTACAGTATTTGCATTGCAAATAATTTCACATTCCACATTTGTTTGTGTTTCTTCTATTGTATCTTTACCATATATAAGATACTTAGATTAAGCGTTCTTCACTCTCAGGGCTACACTACTACGAATGACTCGACAGTTAAATAAGTCCGATAGAGATGAATCTCACGGTTCCCAAAGCGAATCGACGACATAGTGAACCAGTTGAAGTCTTACTTCGAGCCAAAGTTTAGAGAACTTTCTGACGACCACATAAAGTATACCACTTCATTATCGAAAAAGCTGAAGTCGGTTTTTTAAAACCGGTTAGTTTCAAGTTCACCGTAACAAGAAACAAGTTTAATTCGGAAAACCTTGAGCAGGTTGCAGACAAACCAGTAGCGGCGGGCCGCTGTAGGAGCACGTTCACAGCTGAAAGTCGTCAGTTGGGACTCATAGAGAAGTCAAGGCCGCTGTAGATGAATACCTTTCTGACGAACTCGCCTTAGGATCTGAAGACGAAAAGAAGATTCGACCCGCAGAACAGAGCTTTAAAGAAGAAGAGAACTTCTCGTAGACAAGTTCAAGGACCCAAGCTAAGTATTGAGTATTTTCTTGCGTAGTTGATTCATAATAAGAGTTTTTCTTTCCCGCCAATTTTACCCGTTCTTTGTTATCTCATGTTTCATCACAGAACTACACTAGTTCTGTATGCTCCTTCCTACCAACAATAATAAATGATTTTGTTATATTGTTGTACTGGTTTTTGTAAAGGGAGGACTAGAGCATAAAGAAGTTATTTTCGGAACAGAGTAGAGAAAATAAATGTATTTATGCTCGGGTCCGGATTTTACAGTATTTGCATTGCAAATAATTTCACATTCCACACTTGTTTGTGTTTCTTCTATTGTATCTTTACCATATATAAGATACTTAGATTAAGCGTTCTTCACTCTCAGGGCTACACTACTACGAATGACTCGACAGTTAATTTCGTATGCTTTATTTCAGTTTGTCAAGCAGCGCCCTCTGTTCGCTCAGACGTCGTCGTCCACTTCTGATACAATCTCCCCTCAGAACTTCAGTAATTTCGTCCGTCAACGAAAACATCCAGCACCCGTTTCCAGAACCAAGTCGACATCTGCTTCAGGTCTTTGGAGACGTAACTTTCTGTATACACAGCATACACCCGGCTCTACAACGAAAACCAAGCCAGTTGCACAAGAGGAAAATATCTCCAATATACTAGTAGCATATCTAATAACGAACTAGTAAAAGAACTTATTAAAGGTAAAGAACATTACACTCTAAACGAGACAGTTACGAGTTCAAGGGTAATTAAGTCACACGATAAGTGTCATACCCAGTTATATTGGCAAAGGTACACTCAGAGCTCATATTAATTATTGTCAATATCGGAGAGACATGAAGATCGACCACCAGCGATGTCATTTAAGATTATAGACGAAGGGAGATACAATTCCTTTTATTACCACGCCTTCGTCAGAAACGTTTTCTAATAACTCCCGCGAAGCAGTCTAGATTAGACGGTGCTACAGAAGAACCGACTGTAGTAAACCCGATTTCGGCTTCGGTGTAAAAATCCGGTAAAAGTGGTCATCTTGGAGTTAAGACACGTAAACAAAAATAGGTCTGGGATCTTTTTGTATACTGTTGTATACGATCGAAATGGTACACTGATAATCAGTGTTACACGTGTGTCGAAGATTTAAGCATGCAAGCATCGCTTTATAAATATTTTACTGTTACCTACTTAGTAACATAAGATTTGAAGTCGTATGGATCCCTAGAGATCAGAATCAGCGAGTTGATTTTATCAGTAGAATTGTAGATCGAGTTAAGAGAGAATCTTTCGATATGGCCCATACAAATTGGGTTCCTACACAGTTGACATATTCGCGAGTACGAGAACAAATCGCTCGTTCTTCCTATTTATCTAATCCCTAGAGTTTTTACTCATATTTGTGCTAGATGCGTAGGGATTTATTTTTATGTTGCCTTATTGGCCCTCGAACATCTTTTGCCCATGGATACATAGTGGTACAGGCCACCG
The DNA here is from genome assembly GCA_030867875.1 of Actinernus sp. WN-2022. NCBI lineage: Eukaryota > Metazoa > Cnidaria > Anthozoa > Actiniaria > Actinernidae > Actinernus > Actinernus sp. WN-2022. The sequence continues at coordinate 143,715,757 of JAOWCC010001589.1, forward strand.
TCGCCATTTTTTATCGATACCTGCTGATACTTATCGTATCGGTTTACGAGTTAGGTTCTAACGAGAACTCCATGTTCAGTTCACCTAAACTTTTGCTCGACCGTAGTACTCTACGATTCGATGGAACTAAGTACAGTTGTTATTTTATTATAATTTCATCAGGACGCGATCGATTATAGAATTCAGGTAACGGAAGTTCTAAGAGGAAATCTGATCATTTAGGCCCACTTGGACCCAGTCACAAATAAGTTCACACGTGTCATGTTTATAGGTTTTGCAAACCTAATCTGAGTTGAAGGCGCTAATTATATCTTTTGGGCCCACTTGGACCCGGTCACAAATAAGTTGACGTGTATGTTTATACCTTGGGACCACTTAGACCTAGGCACTTACTGTCACGCATGTTATTTATACATTTTGGGTCCACTTGGACCAGGTCACAAACAAGTTGACGTGTATGTTTATACCTTGGGACCACTTAGACCTAGGCACTTACTGTCACGCATGTTATTTATACATTTTGGGTCCACTTGGACCAGGTCACAAATAAGTTGACGTGTATGTTTATACCTTGGGACCACTTGGACCTAGGCACTTACTGTCACGCATGTTATATATACATTTTGGGTCCACTTGGACCAGGTCACAAATAAGTTGACGTGAATGTTTATACCTTGGGACCACTTGGACCTAGGCACTTACTGTCATGCATGTTATTTATACATTTTGGGTCCACTTGGACCAGGTCACAAGTAAGTTGACGTGAATGTTTATACCTTGGGACCACTTGGACCTAGGCACTTACTGTCACGCATGTTATCTATACATTTTGGGTCCACTTGGACCAGGTCATAAATACGTTGAAGTGTATGTTTATACCTTGGGACCACTTGGACCCTTGGATGATTTCGTACCCTTGGTGATGATTGAAGGACCACTTGGACCTTATCATGTTACGGAGCAATGCAGTGCTGTTCATCGAACACCTACGTCCTCGACGAGACCACTTGGACCCGTACCCAGCCAGTCTAGGACCTCTGGGAGTCGTGATGCGCGACTGAATCATAATAGGGATAACAGTTCACTTGGACATAGTTATAAGCGAAAATCCAAGTTTCTATAGATCGGATAATTAGATAAATCCACTTGGATACTTAACCAATTACCGATATAACAGAATATTGAATTTATTTCTAGATATCGCAAGGGCAGCAAAAATAGATGGACGTTCGTTTTTCCTCAAGCTCTCTAGCTTTTGTAATCCATAAAAGTTTATGGTCTTTAATATTAAACGCTACATAGGGCAGATAATACTGTCCTCGATTATTGCAGAATTTATAATATGGTGCCAAGATAGCTGGCAAATATATACCAGAAAATGATCGCTATGTCTTTATCCGGTTCATTATTTCTTCAATCAATGTTGGAAGGTAGGAAAAAAGTTTAAATACTTATTAATTACTATGTTATAAACTGGGCACATAAAATAGCAGGTTTGAAGACGACTTTTCTTGTAATAGATTCATTGTTAACGGCAATTGTTGAAGCTTTGTAAGATAACACCCAAACGAACTTGGTAGGAAAGTACATCCGATAACTCCGGATACTATTATAATTATTCATGCATATTTCGAAGAGAGTAGTAATCTACTTGGTATTAGATCACTACCATGTGTCTATTATCTTATGCCGGATTCTTCAGAATCTCAGAACTATTTGAATATCGGAAATATAATTTTTCTTGAAGATCGTCTTACGATTTTAATTGAATCAAGAAAAACTGATAAGTACAGAGACGGGCATGGGTTTACATGCGAAAACGTTCAATAAGACATGCCCATATTATTATTTACCGCTGAACTGACATTCGTCACGCTCATATCGCAGAGGAATCTACTGATTTTATAATCAGATCTACTAGACATGAAGAGGATTCTAAAAGTAATGTGTTCTCTGAAAAACACGAAGTACTTAGCAAGAGATATCTTAAAAGTTAAATCAGCGGAAGTGGGCATTGATCCGTCGGGTTATAGTAAACTTACAGTTTTAGATTCGGAGGTGCCACTTCCAATGCAAATTTAGGGCTGCCATATTGGGTGGCAGATAGAAGTCTGAAAAGGTCAAAGACGGATACGTTTAAAGTCTAAAAGTCTCGTTTGATTGTTTCACAAAACCTTGGCTTACACAGTAACTTGTTCTGTCACAAGTTCGGTACTTATACCATCTCAGAAGCTTGTACAGTTCTGTCGGGGGACAACAGCTGTGCTGTGCTGTGCTTCTATTACCTTTGTATTTTCCCCAAGTGGTTTTTAGAAGGTTGGAGGTTTTTTCTGGCCTCCCTGGTACAGCTGGAAACATTTAAGTCAATTGTAACATGTCAATACAATAATTGTATTTTATTATTTAATTTATGTAATTCCTGTAATAAACGGAATTATGCGTTGCTGACAGACCATAATCAGTTACGAATTACGTTCATTCTAGTTCTGTATGCTCCTTCCTACCAACAATAATAAATGATTTTGTTATGTTGTTGTACTGGTTTTTGTAAAGGGAGGACTAGAGCATAAAGAAGTTTATTTTCGGAACAGAGTAGAGAAAATAACGCACATTTAACGCTGCATTTTTCCGGTGGAACGGGGAAAGTAACGATTTGCAAAATTTGCGGGGATTTTAGCGGTGGTTGTAACGCCAGCCACGACAGAGCGGAACTGGACCCGAGCATCAACGACGTGTATCGAACATGGCGGAAGCTATGAACACGCAACAATCGTAGCTAATTTAAACAAGTCCTGGGTGTTCCATCAGAGGCAGTGTTTATACTGAGTTAAGTCACGAGTAATAGATCAGGAAGTGTTTATTATTAAACACTTTGTTATTTGCAACAACAAACCCGGTTTTGTTAAAGTTTGCGTCCGGCAAAATATCAGATTAAGTAATGATTCGTGTAACAAGTACGACACCGAACGGCATTCAGATGGCAAGGTGATGATTTTGTATTGTGAAAATTCTTGATCTGATTGGTTGAAACATGAAAATCGCCTTAAAGGTTAGGAAGACGTTTAATTTCCTCCAATTTTTCAAACTATTAAGACTGCGATTTGCACTGCGGTTCCAAATGTCGTTTGTAAAGCAAATCGTATCTTCGGAACCTTATCAATCGTGCCTGTTTCGTAGCTATTGTTTTTGGCTGTTCCTATTGGTTGGAAGAGAATTTGTTCATAAAAATGGAATGAAACTAAGACTTCATACTACTTTTATTTCAGAATAATCATAATTATCACCCATTGTTTCCGTAGTCTAAAACACAGACAAATCACATGCATGTGAGGGAGGCTCAATGCCACATAACAATGGATTTTGTCATACTTTTTACACGGATCATTACTTAAATATATTTAAACGCAGCTGCATAACATTTCTTTTATATTCCTTTGTCGCATTGTTTTTTTTTTGTTGACAGACAACGGTTTCTGATAAACAAGAGAATGGTCGAGACTGTAAAAGTGCGGAAAGCATGTATAGTAATAGAAAATGTACAGGGGCGGATCCAGGATTTTGTGAAAGGGGGGTTTGCAAAAGGATTTTTTTTTAAATCTAGAGATTTAAAATTGAATTTACAGTGATTTACAGGCCGATCCGCATAGTGGGTGTTGCAACCCCCGAAACCCCTCCCCTGGATCCGCTAGTGATGTGCTTCGGAAAAGGATTTTTTTCAAATAATGGAGCAACTGATAGAAGCTTATGTATATTCAATTTATCAATGCCTCCTCCCAATTGAAAATTCTGAAGCACATACCGGGGCCATAGGGGCGGGTATTGTAACAGCCAACTGTCCCCGATGGGCGGGGAAAAGGTCAAAATGTAACACTGTATAAATGTTACATTTCCCGCTATGTCCCGGTGGTCGGAGGGCCGGAGTTTCAATTGACTAGTGCATAATGCACTTCATATATTACTCTACCTACACAACGTGTTTTAAGGTTATTTAAAATCGTTTTATTGATAAAATTTGAGTAATCGAATCTTTATTCAAGTTCATCTCTCAGGACAGTCCGTTAGGCCAATAAAAACCCGAAATAAAAAGCATTGTTATAACAACCCTTGTGTCATAATCGTAGAGCCAATCACAATCCGTGACAGTTCAGCTTTTAATAATACAAGGGTCTTCTCTCGGAGTAGTCGCCATCTTGGATCTGACCGAGAAGACCCTGGTCACGAGGTTGGATTCTACCCACAATGATTGAGCTTTTGGATCCATCGTTTTCGCTCAGCCGTCTACTCTGCGATTTGATAGGGGCACATGGCTGATCGGTCGGTGGATCATTCACCGAAACTGGTCGAGAACCTGAAATTACTGAACTTTAGATCAAACAGTGGTCTACTTGACATATCGGACTTAGCTATAAGTTCAACTGAACCCCAGGTCAATGGAGAAAAGACCACAGGAGTAGAAAAACTTCGCCCAGATAATTCGTATGTTTCTGAGGTCGTTTCTGATAATGCACGTGGTCCAGCTTCACCAGAATTGCAGGATGTCAACAGCCCTTGTCTTGTGACAGAAGTGTCCAAAGTGTTAAGAAGAAATCGGGTCATTTCCAACAAGTGCAAGGTATACGTTGGCAATATTAGTTATAGGACGAAGACTCGGGAATTAAAGGAGTTTTGCAGTGTGTTTGGGAAAATTATACACGTGCAAATTATACAGGACCGTCTGAAGAAGAGGTCAAGGGGGTGAGTATTAAAAACTCTGTGCATAATTAATATGGAGCAATATTAGTAATAATTGGGCTTGTAAAATAATCTAATCTGCAGAGTGGCTTGCAGGCTCACTGCAGTTACTCAGTGGCTTGATGCTTGCTAGTCAGTGGCTTGTGTAAAAGAATCTAACCTACACAGTGCCTGAGTGGCAATTAAGAGCAAGCTAATTACCAACAAATTTGAACTCACATAATTAGGACTCCAGGAATTGAACCCGGGTCACAGAGGTGAGAAGCAAAGGCTTAACCACTGCACCACCCTGCTCCTGGATGAACTGACATGTGTATAACCATTACTATGTGCTATTACCTGTCCTTTTGTGTTTCAAGGTTTGGGTTTGTGACATTTAGCAATGAGTGGGAAGCAGATAAAGCAAAGCAGTCTTCAGATGATGAACGAAGTAATGTTTAAAGTCCGACAATGAGGACTGGACGGGGATTTCAAGTCCGCGCAATTTGTTCCAGTCCGAGGCGCAGCCGAGGACTGGAACTAATTGCAAGGACTTGAAATCCCCGTCCAGTCCGAAATTGGAGGACTTTGAACGACTTCAACTCCTCATTAATTATTCGGGAGGAATCAAAGACAAATAAAAGTTGCTGGTAGTTTAGTATTTTGCAAGGAAAACTAAAAAATATCGAGAAAATAATGCACTTGGATGATAATCTAACTTAGTAAAAGAGGTGTATCCACCTCATAATGATAATGAATGGAATTTGAAAGGAAATTGTTTAATCTGATCAATAAAAGAGTAATTATGCATGCCATGATGTTTTTCAATAATTTATTCGTAGTAACTGGAAAAATTTCCAGTTACTGGAACAACTTGTTCCAGTAACTAGAAACTTTTCCAGTTACTGCTAGGAGGACTAGACCAGGTATCCAGTGTCCTCAAGGGATTAAAATCAGACCATTGGATTGGCTGAATACCTCGTGAATAATTAATGAGGACTTGAACCTTGGATAACAGGTGAACACATCTGCTTAATTAGGGACTGTCAACATATGCTTAGTGCCCCGCTTAATGTACACTGCATGTTTAAGAGGGAGGGGGCCCAGACATGGACGTACATGTGTGTACATGTACGGGGAATTAAGATCAAAACAGTTATGGGGATGAGATGGGAGCAAAAACATGAGCTAAAATGGTGGCCATAGCTTCTGAAGTTGAAGCAAACTGTTTGGACTTTCAACATAAATACAGAGCCAACCAAACATGTACAGTCCTGCCCAAAAACTTTGCAACCATCAGCGTAACGAGCGGCGCTAATTATTTAGTGGCTGGGCGTTAGTGGTTTGGTGGCACTAACGGTAAATACTGGTGACTAGCCGTCAACGGCGCTGGACGTTTGGTGGCTAGGCATTGACGGCATTAGATGTTTGGTGGCTAGCCGTTGACGGCTCAAGACGTTTGGTGGCTAGCCGTTAGTCAGTGCATGATTGAGGAAAACGATTTCACTGCACTGCGGTGTGAGTGAATGTAGCATAAACACATAGGCATTTAAAAATGTACTTCGGCATTTAAAAATGTACCTGAGTTATCCAGAAGAGTATGTGCTGTGTAAACCAATCACAAAGCTCTATTGTCTAATGGGATTTTATCCAGAAGATAATGTTCTGTCCAAGCCAATCGGATTTCGTCATTGTAACACGATGCATTGCCAACAGAAAATATAGTCTCATCCAGCCAATGAAAGGGCGTTTACAAGATTAGGCAATTAAGATTAGAACATAATATACTCGTTTATCCAATAATATCGGTATGTTCTTATCTGTGGTTATCAATGTCGTTGACAGCAACATTAACCAGATGCAAGTTTTGTATATGATGAAAATCATACAGAAAACACAGTTGCGAAACATTTACACATTACTAAGGGTAAATCTCTGAAAAATCATTGCTTTCATGTAACAGAACATTTATATTTCACAGACAGCTGGAGCAACAATTATGTCCTCGAAACTGGACACGAAACGGGAGTATCATCTAACATAAGCACCGGAAAGGCTGCTTGACCTTTCGGAATTCAGTCATTTACCTCTGCATTGCCTACAATATTATACATTAGATCGGGAATGGACTGCTTACTCTCAAAATGTGGGCTTTTCCGCCGTTAATCAAGCCACTTATTCCTGTTTCGAAACGATTACCAAGCGCGTTGGTCGCGAAAAGAATTAAATGGATCGGAGTCGTTAAGCGTTACGATTGCAGACGAAGAATGGCTGTTGTCAGCATCGAGCCGGTTTGCAATGAGCTGCATCAACAGTAGATCATTTACACAAACAAACGTAAAACTGATTCACTCGCTGGACACTAATTAAGCAGCTAAATAACTGCGTATAATTTGTTGTTTTCGGGATATAATATGTTAAAATTGGTGTGGTACGTAAGGAGAATTAACTTAGAACTGATTTCTTACCTCGGGATTACCTCCACTGCTTTACCGGGATGTCTCTCGACAGTCAACAGAGTGTTCACGATGCATGTGCCAATTGTAGTGTCATCTTTTGTTTTGACGATCGTTTTCGACGGTCCCTTTCATTCCTGTCCCTTCTTTCTGGTTTCCATGCAAGGGACATAATTGGGTGCTTAGTTTGGCGTTCCTTGTAGCCTCCGTATTTCCACGAGTTCGATTACCAAATGCGTTAAATGTTGAACGATACTTACGTCGACCCAGTACACCCAGAAGAATATCAGATATTTAAAAGTGACCGTAAACGTGGTTCACAGCCTGCAGCCAGCCGAAGGCCCACAGCACGTACCGGCATAAACCTGAACTCGTTTTCGCTTTACGCGGGAACGATCTGCGCCGGCGGCGCCAAAGTAATCACGACCATGAAACATGAACCGTTTCCATTTGTTGATACGAAGGACTATATATTCCTTAATATCCAATCAAACTTAAGACTGGTGCATGACAGTTATCTCGAAGATCAGTAAAAACCTCTTGTATTCGATTGGTTATTGAAGAATACAGTTTTCTGCTACAACAAATATATGGCCAGTTTGGAACGCGAGTCACCTCCCAATTTATCTTCGCGGCATTTCGTCAGTCAAAGTATTTCAGACTACGGTATAAACCAGTGAGTGTGCTCTTAATCCCGGGTCTTAATACATTGGAGTTAGTTCAATAATTCGTATCTTTTAAGGCGAAAGAGAATAGGGAAAAGAACGTTATTTACCGGCTTACGGTCGGTCCGTATCAAGTGCGCCCTCGGTCTTTAAAGTGATGCCGGAGTACATTTCAAGACCTCGAGCATAGTTGTTTTCAATACGAACCTCACGCGCGCTTTACAGCCATTTATAAAAGTCACGTGATGGGGGTCGTACCTGTTTGGCGTGCTGTCTGCTCGATGTTTTGCTTCCTGTTTTACCATTTAAAAGTGGTCATATGATAATAAAAAAACCTATTGGCTGAATTAGGTCAGGCCGAATGGAAGAATATTCAGTAGCTCTCGGTCAATATGTACTGCATCACTGCTTAGCTCAATTGGCAGAGCACGGTCTAGCGTGCGGGTGGTCAGGGATTCCCGTCCTTTGGCAGGGACGGTATAAGCCGTTGGCCTCCTTCCTCTTATAATGTATACAACGGGGGACGTGAAAGAACCTGTTATTTCGAGAAAGAGTAGGGGATTGTCTCCCGACACAACAGCCAGGTATTCTGAGGTACTAACAATCACTCATGATTGTAAACTGGACGGCAGCACATTGCGCCACAATAGCAGTCCGTATCATAAAACTATCCTTGTGAAGCGCATTTGAATATATTCATATAGAATTTGCACTATATTAATGAATACTTTTTTTACTCTGCTCGGCCCGTACCGTCGTGACCTCGAGCGAAATACTTTCCCGTCCGGCCCTCGCACTTCAAGTCAATCAAATTGACTGATAAAAGTATTAAAATCTGTTTCGTTTTACACCAGCAAAAATGTGTTTAAGCTGGAATTCCAGGTAGCAGAAACTCGGGCGTTCCCCTCGTTTATGAAAATGCTTGACCTGAGCCTACTTTTCTGTGCGTACCCGAGGCATGTTATTGTTCTTCTCCAGCAGTGTTATCAGCTCTCTCTTTTTTGATAGTCCTCATCTTTGTCTTCCTCACTAATTGGTGTCGGCTCTCAGTATTTCCTGATGAGGAGATCGAACGCCAGTCCCGCCTCTCGTAATTCAGCGCTGCTGATTCCTTGCCACGTTTCCTTCATTTGTTCTTTTCCATGAAGGATTCCCACCATTTTGTATTCAATTTTTATTCCAAACACACATAACAGTATACCTTATTACACGTAATTTTCGCGACACGTTAATTTCGCGATTTTGTAGATTTACTATAAACTAGATCACTTTAATTTCGCAATTTCGTCTACGAGATGACAATTTATTATCACTACAGTTACCTTTCACTTTCGGAGACAAAAGAAAAAAACAAGCAGACACCTTTATTTGATAAAAAAACGATTTGTACTACGGTATATTATAGGTGTGATCGTTCTTAGGAACGTTTGTTCATTTTTGGTAAAAGTTATGGTAAAAGTGTCCGTAAAAGTTATGGTAACTGTAACAAAACTGCTGAACTGAACTATACACATACCATAAGCGATATGAGGGTTCATATTATATTGTTGAAGTGAATTACAACGAGCCAGTTAATGGTAAATTTAGCGACTGCACGAAGACAATACTCCAAGAACACTTGCCGTAGAAGAGAGCTCTGATGAAGAAGTAGATGACTGATGTTAATAAATAGAGTAAACTGCATCTTACCGATTAAACTGTTTTATTTCTCATAGGTGATATATATGTAGTCACTTAATTTTCGCGCGTATGGAAATGTTATGACATCTTTTATTCGCGACATCTAATTTTCGCGAAAAACGCGTAATTAAAGTGTAGCGAAAAGTTAAGTGTAATAAGGTATTTCAGACAAAGAATAATTCCCGCGCTTCGCTACAAGTCTTGTCAAATGTTCCCAAAACAAATGTAAACCAGTACTTAAGACAAAAGATTGTGCACGGTCATAGCTTGCGCGGCGTGAACATATTTTTGGGACAAATGAAGCCAATTAACACAAGATCAAAATGTCGCTTGTTCTTAGTTCATACGGCTATTTAAATCTTTACCAGTTGTTTCGGCACTTGGTCACATTCTACAACTAGCTAGCTGTGCGATTTGTAATGTGGTTATAGTTAGTAAGTCGATCAGTGTCTCATTCGCTAGTCAGCCCTATATAACATCACGCCAAGTCGACCTCGTTTGCCGACACTGAGGGTTAGTCACTGCCTTGCGTCCTCAGTGGTCAAGTTTTACGTCCCCATTTCTGGAGATGGGACCGCCATTTTACGTGGTCATCCGAGCCACGAGGGATTCACGGTCCCCAATGTAGAGAGCCAGATTTTTAGACCTTGAGAAGCATTACTGCCTTGACCGGGGTGTGAACCCGGGTCTTCGACGTGAAAGGCGGCAACGCTAACCAGTACACCACCACGGCTCTATAAAACCGTTCTGGAACCGAACTTGGAACAGTTCTGTGTTTAAAGTATTAACGGCACTGAGAGCTCCTACCAGATTTTCTTTAAAGCAATGTATCAGACCTCTCTCCTGGCCTAAGTACTATACATAACTGTGATTGGTTTGAAATTACAAACTGTTTTTGTTTTTATTTAAGTGTTTCGAATCAATTCCGGGCTCACTGGTACACAAAAGTTACATTTAATTGGAAGTACATTAACCTACTATAACTGCAGATTTATATTGGACGGGCTGTGTCGGGAATATAACCCAAGAACATCTGTCAATAAATGTTTAGTGTAAAGCGAAGCCAGTGTGCTTATACTTAGCTTTGCTAGTAAAATTTTGCTTGTTTACAGCGTCAGCAAGAAATACATGCCAATCTGTATTTCAATACGGCAATCTCTTCATTTACAAATACTGTTTCAGACAAGTTATGAAACTCCACGCGTTTGTCGTGAGTCCATCAATATACTGACCATGCACAGTCGGCGACTAAATTGAAAGTCGCAGGCCGGACCGTGATAAACAAACAATGAAGTGTTTCGAATTGATTCCGGGATGACTGGCGCACACATTTCTGAAAAGCTACATTCAAATTGAAGTATGTTGGTTAGGCTACTAGAACTAACGGTTCTAATGTGCTGAAACCGGAATTTAAGCCAATATTCAAATGCAGGCGACGTTAGTTGTTATGTACCCGCCAAAAATAACCGGCGCCTTCCGACGGCGGCGCAGCACGCAACGACCCCAACGCAGCTATTATACGATTAGTGACTAACACTGTACTAATCTCCAATTGTACAGCTTTACTCCGATCTTTTGCCAAAATGGCTGCAAGCAGGCTATCTTCTGAACAGAGTCCCGAAACGTCATATGTAGTCTTATTTCAACACGGAAATCACTGACAGCTTCATTCACCGCCGGCAAACTGCATTTTTCAGACCCGGGTTTTCAGATCAACGACCTAAAGTACTCTGTAAATGAAAACAAAAATTACATCGATCTACTTAAATTAGGATCTGCTCGTAGGCTAGTATAGTTCATACTTGAGATTTTTGTAAGTTTGGACGAAGTTAAGCGCTTGGCCCGCAAATTTATAAACCAATACTTGGTTGACCTCGATGCATGATTTTTGGACAAATAAATCAAAAAGTGGCTTTTATTCATGGTGACAATCAAGCCGAGAAACGGGCAGGGAATATACGTTCCGTGACCTTCAGTATGTACTGCTTTGCAAAATACAACTTATAATTCGCAAATTACACTGAACTTCATTTCGTTTTGCAAAATACAGTCAATTAAAGCCATTTACTTTAGACTATACTAATTTAATAGATGAATGTTTCAGATTATTAAACAGTACGTATCTGAGACCATATTAAAAGGAAGTAGTGTTTTTATTAGACAAATAATGGGATTATATTATTTCTCTTTTCAATTATCAGGTTTAAGACTGTCCATTACAATGTTGCTGTAATTTACTGATGTCTCTGACTGATGAGATAAAGTGAATCAGTAATTATTCCAGTCGATCACTCGGCTACTCGGCCGAGTAATGAACCGGACTCAGCAAACAGCAGTCGGGTCTGGTGTGAATTATAAACTGTTTTTTAAGTGTTTCGAATCGATTCCGGGCTCACTGGTACACATATTTCTCAAAAGTTACATTTAAATGGAAGTATATACACTAACCTACAATAACTGCGGATTTATATTGGGCTGTGTCGGGAATATAACCCAAGAACATCTGTCAGTAGTCAGTTTAGTGTATAAGGCCATCGATCCACACGTATATAGCGACTGAAAGTCAGATCGATCGAGTCGTGACAAACGAACAATGAAGTTTCGAATTGATTCCGGGATGACTGGCGCACACATTTCTCAAAAGTTACATTCAAATTGAAGTATGGTGGTTAGGCTACTAGAACTAACGCTTCTTGATCTTATGTGCTGAAACCGGAATGTAAGCCAATATTCAAATGCAGCCGGGGCTACCTAGTTGTTATATATCTACCCGCCAAAAATAACCGGCGCTTCAACGAGGCTTAGGTAATCTTGATCTGACTCTAACGGCGGCGCAGCCACGCAACGACCCCAACGCAGCTATTATACAATGTACTAACACTGTACTCAGTACGCTCTAATTTTACAGCTTTACTCCGATCTTTTGCCAAAATGGCTGTAAGCAGTCTATCTTCTGAACAGAGTCCCGACACGTCATACGTAGTCTTATTTCAACACGGAAATCACTGACACTCACTGCCTCATTCACCGCCGGCAAACTGCATTTTTCAGACCCGGGTTTTCAGATTAACGAACTACAGTACTCTGTAAATGAAAACAAAAATTACATCGATCTACTGGTAATTAGGATCTGCTCGCAGGGTAGTATAGTTCATACTTGAGATTTTTGTAAGTGTGGACGAAGTTAAGCGCTTCGCCCGCAAATGTATAAACCAATACTTGCATGGTTGACCTCGATCTACATGCATGCATGAACGTATTTTTGGACAAATAGATCAAAAAGTGGCTTTTATTCGTGGTGAAAATCAAACCGAGAAACGGGCAGGGAATATACGTTCCGTGACCTTCAGTATGTACTGCTTTGCAAAATACAACTTATAATTCGCAAATTACACTGAACTTCATTTCGTTTTACAAAATACAGTCAATTTATAAAGCCATTTACTTTAGACTATACTAATTTTAATAGATGAATGTTTCAGACTATTAAACAGTACGTATAAGACCATATTAAAAGGAAGTAGTGTTTTTATTAGACAAATAATGGGATGTTTAAGACTGTGCCATTACAATGTTGCTGTAATTTACTATGTCTCTTGACTGATGAGATAAAGTGTTTCGAATCGATTCCGATCTCACTGGTACACATATTTCTCAAAAGTTACATTTAAATGGCAGTATATACACTAACCTACTATAACTGCGGATTTATATTGGGCTGTGTCGGGAATATAACTCAAGAAAATCTGTCAGTAAATCAGTTTAGTGTATTAGGCGATCCACACGTATATTATATACATCCCGATTTTCATGCAGCGACTAAATTGAAAGTCACAGACTGGGTCGTGATAAACGAACAATGAAGTTTCGAATTGATTCCGAAAGCGTGGATTTTAAAATAAAATTGAATTGCATTCCTTTATACACATTACTGATAGTTTTTTGTATTACTATTCTCCACGTCCAATACATTACAGTAATAAAAAGAAGGAAAACATGTATTCATAACCTTTTAAAAGGGAGGGAGGGGGCGAAATCGCTAGAGGGGGGCGAGCAAGGAGGGGGGGGGGGGTGGGGGTGGGGGTGGGGTGAATTCACTAGCGATTTCGCCTCCCGGGGGACGAATTCACGGGGGGGCGAAAGCGCTGGTACACCGGGATCACTGGCGCACACATTTCTGAAAAGTTACATTCAAATTGAAGTATGTTGGTTAGGCTACTAGAACTAACGTTTCTTATGGGCTGAAACCGGAATATTTAACAATTATTCACCGAAGTGGAGGTGAATAGTGGTGGATATTTACCCGGCCGCTTCGGTGAGGTAAATATCCACCACTATTCACCAACACTGAGGTGAATAATTGTTTTAGTATATACCACACTCCAGGTGAATAGCCAGCACCAAATAGTTATTCTATTTTCTGTCAAATGGACAAAAACTCGCGCGAAATGATCGCTGCTTTGCTCGGAGGTGAATATGAAATCATATTCACTGTTTCAGTAGCCCAAAGTGATATTCACTGGTGTGGTATATACTAAAAGCCAATATTCAAATGCAGGCTACGTAGTTGTTATGCACTAGTCAATTGAATCTCCGGCCCGCCGACCCCCGGGACATATCGGGGAATGTAACATTTATACAGTGTTACATTTTGACCTTTTCCCCGCCCATCGGTGGCAGTTGGTTGTTACAATACCCGCCCCTATGGCCCCGGTATGTGCTTCAGAATTTTCAATTGCGAGGAGGCATTGAGAAATTGAATATATATAAGCTTCAATCTGTTGTTCCCGTTATTTGAAAATAAATTACATTTCTGAAGCACACTTTCTATCACTATATTTTCTTATTGCTATCATCGACCCGTTCGCCCCAGTCTTCATCAAATCTTTGCAAAAACACCGCATGTGATACGCCAAACGCTTTGCTTGCTTGGAACAAAAACTCACTTATAGTGGAATTTCTATCCACAACCAGAACTTTCGTACGATCATTGTAATGAAGAAGCACCTGATATAAAAAGTAAATACATGCATTACAACCGAAGTTCGTGAATAATGGCAACAGATTGAATATGTATGATGATTGAATATTTATAAACTGATAACTGCATGAATAATTCATGTCAAAAACAAATTGCTTCGGAAATAGAGGGAAAAATCGGGAAAATACAGTCTCTAAGCATTAACAAACCAAGCGTTTAGGACTAAAAATAGCGATAGGTAAAAAAAGGGATGATTTCAAAGGATGCAACTTAAATCCCCGCAAATTTTGCAAATCGTTACTTTCCCCGCTCCACCGGAGAAATGCAGCGTTAAATGTGCGTTATTCCACGGCCATGTCCCCGTTAATGCCCAACTATGTCCCGGGGGTGGGGGGGCCGGGGTTTCAATTGACTAGTGCATTACGTACCCGCCAAAAATAACCGGCGCTTCAACAATCTTATCTTCTGACGGCGGCGCAGTCAACGACCCCAACGCAGCGGTACTATTTAAGCTCTACCCGATCTTTTGCTAAAGTGGCTGCAAACAGTCTATCTCAGTTCTGGGTCCTGAAACGTCATATGTATAGAATCACTGACGGCTTAACATTCACCGACAAACTGCATATAATCCTAGCTATAATGGAAACAAATTTGCATCGATCTGCTTTGTTATTTAATTCCGCGAAGTATTTGTATGAGCACTGATACCTCATACAGATGTATTTATAAAGAATTTCATGTGGACGAAGTAGCGGAGAACTGGGATGGCTCTGAGCCCCCTTGCTGTGAGGAGTCTGAGGATTTTTCTCCGGTTTTCCTCCCTTCTCGAAAACCTAGCCTGCGTGGCATCCGAACTGAACCCTGGTTAACTTAACCGGGGTTCAGTTCGGATGCGACGCAGGCTACAGAAACCATGCAACCTAAATTCAAATCCGACTGAGGAATCATCTCACCAATTAGCAGATTCTTTCTAGGGTCGGCTAGAATACTAGACTGCGTATTAGACACCTGTTGAATACCCGCACTAATACAAATACAAAATATTATACTGCTATTTTATGTTTGGGCGCGGGTGCCCGCATGCATGCACTTACACAAAAACTAACATTTTATTTACTATTTATTTTCCTTTTTATATATATATATTTGTTATTTTCTTGCGCTCTGCAATTATTTCCATCTCTTGCACTTTTCTATTCAGTTTTTTTCTCGCCCTTTATTCACCCATGCCGTTACCTATGCCGTTACCAATACAACACCTTTGTCGACTTTTCAGCCTCTTTTTTTGTACCTCATTTCTTCAGTTTCTGTCATTTTCTACGGTTATTTCTACACTTTATTCACCCCGCACTATGTACAGTTCACCTTTAATTCACTTGGATTTTGCTTTGTGTGTTGCTACCACCCCTCCCCCATCTCACAACCTTACATTATAGCTATTTCACACATTGGGTTTTGATGCCCGTGCTTCGCGCTTGGGTCCCCTATTATGATTTGATTCTCGCCTCCCCACCCTACATTAGATATGGGATTTTTATATTTTCACTACTTGTTTGCCCTAGTGGGGGGTGGGCTGTGGCTTTGCCCCCACGCTGCGTCAGTCGGAATGGCATTGTTCTTTTTATACTTTCACAATTTCGCTTTAGTTTGTGTCCGGTCCTTCTGCTTCGTCTGTTGGTCGTTGCCAATTTTTACTGAGCATTCCTTTCACCACTATCTCTCGCATATTTTCAATGTTCCCCTCATTCCCCCCTTGCTATTGCTCTATTGCCGCATTCCCCCATTTCAGCTATGATCTTTGCCAGCACCTGTCCCAGCTTGTTTCAATCCCTTTGCTTTCCATCGTCCCGTTCCCTGCCCCGTCCCCCCTCACGCTGCGCATTAGACTCCTGTTTGATGTCTGGGTGCGAATACCCGCACTAACACAAACACTAGACACTAAATAAAGTTGATTATTTTTTTATGAAAGTAGATCATTTTATTTTCAAGCTCTCAGGTCCCAGATATCAATAATAGCGAGATCTGTTGCATCTGATGCTTTTCGCTATGTCATCCGTGGAACATCTCCTTTGTGAGAACGGATTGATGTTTCTCCGGGTTTTCCTCCCTCCTTTACTATTTCGGATATTTCTAATACTGATTGAGCTATTGACACTGAAAAAGTGGCAAATCGAAATGGTAAATTTTCGTCGTAGTGGCACTTTAAAGTGCCCCTCAACCCTTTTGCAATTTTTATATATATGAAACTTTGAAAGGTTTTGAGTACTTCTGCGAATAAATTTTGGCTTACAGAGGATACTCTATGTTCTAGGCTTGTTTGAAATGGTGAAAATGTGACCTCTCCTGACCCATTACCGTGTAAGAAAAAGCCTGGGTCGATTCCCTATCTTACGTCACCTCCTTAATGCATTATTGTCCATGACGCCTTTCTATCACAACAGCATCGATATATAGAGAATATACACAGTCTGAGATTTTAGTAAGGAAAACAGCTATTTTAGACAAAATGCTAAATATTTATTCAAGTTATTGCAAAGTCGAATTAATTGGATGACGTAAGATAGGGAATAGACCCAGGCTTTTTCTTACACGGTAATGGGTCAGGAGAGGTCACATTTTCACCATTTCAAACAAGCCTAGAACATAGAGTATCCTCTGTAAGCCAAAAATTAATTCGCAGAAGTACTCAAAACCTTTCAAAGTTTCATATATATAAAAATTGCAAAAGGGTTGAGGGGCACTTTAAGCAATAGTCCAGCTAAGAACTAGGCAGTCCAACGGCAAGGAATGTAGAAAGGTGCTAATTTCCTATTCTTCTTTCTCGTAATTTCATTGGTTAATACTCATAAATTCAATAGAAACCCATCGAAAAAATGCATTTTCATTCGATAATTTTTGAAGTTTTAATTTATATTTGTTAAAATTAACTAGGATTTAATTTCGAAAAATATTGCACGTGGGGAAAGATCTCCAATTTGTGATTGAAAGATCTTTTGTTTTCTCCCTTTCGGATTGGCTGGACGGTAGTTGCTTTGAGTTTTCACAGCAAAAATGGCCAAGAGCATAACAAATAGTTTATTTTCTGGGTGTAATTTCTATTGTGGACATCTCATACAGCACTTAAGGCATATTCAAGCAAAATCGTATGTGGGATATGCTCATTGCCGCAAGCCTATTGTTCTTTGCCTAGTTCTTACGCGGACCATTACTTAAATACCTATTCCGGCAATCGGTTTGAAGTGTTAGTTTTTCTTCAAGACACGACGATCAGCAGCGGACATCGTATCTTGCAACAATATTCTAATTTTATAACTAATTCAGGAAACTGATTTCAGGAAAAAAATAAAAAAAATATTGGTTTTCGTATTTGTATAACATTTCTATAGTGTTTTACACTGTAGCCTACATGTTGTATTTATTAGTTTACCTGTAGTTAGCAGTTAATTGTTCATTTTATAATGTTATTGTTATCACGCATTTTTTTACTGAGGACCTTCATGAAAAATACCTTTGAGTGACTGGGGCGGGGACTGGGGCCCCCTCGTTAAATATATGTTGTTAGTATACTACCACACGGCTCGGTAAATATCCACCACTATATTCGCCTCCACTTCGGTGAATAATTGTTCATTATCATGCGATCACCTTCAAAACCGTGCGTGGCGATGTAGTAAGTCCATGATATTTCCTGACCAGTTTATTCTTGACCAGACTTGATGCTTAATAACAAATAAAAGAACAAAAGGAAGTGGCTTAAAAAAAAGGAAACGCGGGGACGATAAACATGTTTATGTTTTTACTTGCACGAATCGGCTTGGATTTAATATTATTTAGGCGATTAGTAACCATATGAACCAAGTCTTTTTCGATGTCAGAAAAAAGTAAAAACAAGACAAATAAAAAAGTTTTTTTTTTAAATGGGCGTATCCTCCTTTTTAAACAAAATCCGGACGATTCAGGAAAAAAACGTTTTACTTGGCCTTTTTTGGACCATAAAAGCGTTTTCAAAGTTAAAAAAAACAAAACGAATTGAAGATACTGTGCTGTTTCTTAGAAGAAAGAAAGCTTTAGCCGTGAACTCCGAAAATGAGCAAGACTGTTGCATCAGATGACACTGCAACATCGCGAATGGAAAGTTTAAGGGAATAAGCAAGGTGAGAAAACAAAGACAAGCAAAAAAAATTATCCCCTTGAATTCAAGTTTCATATGGTAGCTTTCCAACTGTATATTGATAACATGTAAAAAGGTATGACAAGAAGTTTGCCATATACAATAAAAATGAATAACTATACAGAATCTCAACTCAGTCAATTATGTGCAATTTGAATTAAAGGTTGATATAAATTCAGTGGTATGACACCATTCAAGTGCCAGTTAATAGCTCATCGCACTGGACACGGGGTAAGAAAACGAGACCATTTAATAACAAATGAATATAAAATTCACACAAGAATAACTGAATGCCCCGGCAGCTCGACAATCACATGGCCTGAGCAAATCATGGTCTAATATATATCAAACAAAATGTACCAGCTTAAGGAGCGCACAGTTTAATATTTAGGGTTAGGGGTTCTTGAAGAAGTTACGAAAACAATTGTAACGTGACATCATAAAAGCTCCTGATAACACTGGTAAGTAGTTACAGCGCTGTTACTCGTATATGCAGACCGTATAATACCACTGATCCCTAAGTATTTGTTGCTAAGAAAATATCAGAATTCGAGTATCAGTGTTACTTTGAGTGTTACTTGTTATAGGTAATAAAGTTAAAGAGAAAGAGTTGCAACATTACGAAAGTAAGGGCAAATGAACACAACTGAATATAAATATCACTGAATTATGGAGCCGTAGTTATGTAACCTTTCTGTCCTAATTAAGTGTACGGCGTAGACTGACACACAATTATACAAATGCTTATTTAAAAAAAAACTGAAACAAAGTTCTGTTCTTTGATCTGTACGCGCATACCCGGTACATGTTCAATTTCAAGTAAAACGGTAAAATCACAGTCGGTTCTGTGACGTTGATCACCCTTAGACAGTACTCAAACAACTTCATCGTCGTCATGACAAAACTGAAACAAACATTTTTAAAGTTCTATTTTGTTTATAGCCTCAACTACTTTGAGGTGGAGCTTATTTAAAAAATTACAGTGTTAAGGGGGGGGGGGGGGATATAGAGGGAGGGCTTAAATAGAGCTTTTACGGTATGTCTTTTTTTATGGTAAACCGTAAGTGTTATTTGCAATGTTATCTCACGGTCACTTTTTTGCGTGGAAAAAACGTTCTTGCCATGCATTGCACCGGCTAAAGGTTGAGAGTATGACCCTGACAAGTTTCAAGGTATCTGGGGATCATTTGACCAAATATAAGGATTTCTCGAGCCATTTAGCGAACTGTTTCGGTCAATTTACAGAAAACCGATGAAAACACGATGATGTCACATGATTCACACTGCCACAGGGAGCCCACGCGCGGGTGGGCTGCCTGTGGGAAAACTATCAGCCGTTATAGTTCACCGCAAAATTTTGGCTCATTGGCTAAAAACGATCATGTGACGTGATAGTTGTCGTCTGCGGATGCGTTAGGTGATAGTGACCACTGAGAGCGAAAGACAATTTTGTGATGAACAATAACGGCAAATAATATTTGTCGTTATTGTTCATCACAAAATTGTCTTCCGCTCTCAGCGGGCGCTATCGCCTGACAGTTTCCATCAGCGGAGGACAACTATCACGTCACGTGATCGCTTTTGGCCAATGAGCGCGCGCCAAAATTTTGTGGTGAACTATAGCACCTGATGGTTTGCATCCGCGGACGACAACTAACACGTCACATGATCGCGTTTAGCCAATGAGTGCACGTGAAAAAATTGTGGTGAATTATAACTGTTGATAGTTTGCGAGGGGCGAAGCTAGAAGTCTAATTGTTTTAACATCACCAACCTGTGAAAAAAACGTTAGAAATGAGCAACTTTCTAGTTTATTTTTGTCTGCACATTTCATTTTTCGAAATTGCCATCTATTGATCGATAGACGGTGCCTGCCTAACCAATCAGATTGCGAGTTTACCGGTAGTTTGTGGCTTGGTTATGCTAACATCTCATCCCAGGTATTCAATCTCTCTTTATATACACGCGAGAACAGTCAAAGAAGGAATTGGAAACATTGCATGTGCATGTGGTGTTGATTTGGATGTCTTGTATATAGTCCACAGGTCTGTGGGCTAAACTGTTACAGAAAAAAGTAGTGGTTAGTGAGCCGCGCAGTGGAGGGAAGTCAGGTTAGTTGACATATGTACAAAGAGAGATTTTATGATCAAGTTGAAACTCTTGTTCTTTATAAAATAACGCGTCAGTTTATTAGTTCTTTTGTTAAATAAGATCGATATTTTATTACTCAGGCTGCCTGTGGGTAGCCCCGAGTCGAGCTTTCCAAGAGTTTTTATTTTCCGAATTATGAGTTTCTCAAAGTGATTCAGATTTGATATCGCTGGGGATACTCGCGCGAGTGATCTAAGATGAAAGCAGTCAACGGGGAAAGAGGAGGGTAAAATTCGTCAAGTTCGCTTTATTTCGCCACCAAAGAACAAGACGAATATCAACTACTCTTCAAATCAGCTCTTTACGAAATATTCCTTTGGTCTTCCCTGAAATGACTACAACATATGGCTTCGAAAAGGTCGAACAACAAAACCGTACCGGTGCGAGATCAGACAAGCTATAGCTTCTGTGCATGTGCTCTTTAATGCCCATCCTCCTTTAGGGTCATTGGTGAAAAGCTCTTATTTTGTTGCTTTACTTCTCGATTGTTTTTTAAATGTTCTGACTACGGCACAGCGACTGAGTGATTCTCGCTCCACTACATGCACACTCTTCAAGCGTGCGCCTAGGCGGCTTTCGTGCCAAGATTTTGAAATGGTTTTAAGTTTCCATGGTCGAAAAGAACTTCGATACTACTGTATGACAAGAGTGAAAATATGTTCGCTTAGATATTATTTCAGCAGCACTTTGTGCATTCTAATTTATCCTGTGTTCCATTTGCCGGCCACAAGGCCACAGGCACAGCAGTTTCTCACAAGGCCAGCGATTATGATTTAATTCTAAACAAGTTCCTAGCGGTACAAGCCTCGCATTCTGCAAGGTCGAACAACATGTCCAAATAATAGCCGAGAATACAACTGAAGCTGCTTATTTACACCGATCGATGCGACATCTGAGAGCACAAACTTCTTTGCATGTCCTCTTTTACTCCTATTTTTTAGGGATCATCGAAAAGGTATGATTTTGTTGATTCGATTCACTTATCGATTGTTTTTTCTAAATCAAGCACTGAGCGCTACAAGCCTACGTGCAGATCTCGCACTCCAGCATGATCGAAAAGAGCTTCGATACTGTATACAAAGCTATGACAGGAGTTCAATTATGTTCGCTTCTACAGATATTCTTCTACAGCTGACGTTTCGAGCGCTAGCCCTTCGTCAGAGCAAAACACGCTTCCCATGGTGGTTAGCATACCTTAATCGACTTTAGTTGATTATACCAGTGTTCATCCAGTTACTAACCTCGCCCGGTCGGGCTTAACTTTTGTCATCGGACGAGACTGGGCTTTACCGTCTGAGCTAAACCCCCGAGGCCACAGGGAAGCCAACTATCGAGCAGGTACAGGTACTGATCATACATATACATGTCACTTACAGTTACAGAAGATGTTAGGCTGAGACTAGGCTGATATGGCCCGAGTACAGGCTGCATACAGCCTCTTGTTTGTTATAGCATGCTGATTATTGCAGCTTACAGCTGATGTGGGCCTGCTTTTACTCCTCACACACTCCTCACTATATTACCTGTTTTGGGCACACAACATTCGACTCACATATTGAGGGAGGAAAACGGAAGAACCCGGAGAAAAACCCTGGAGTGCATATAAGGAATCATTAACAAACCTACCTCACAGACGGTGCCCGAGCCGGGAATTGAACCCGGGACCACAGCGGTGCAGAGAGGCGAACATTCTACCACTGTGCCAACCTGATTGGTTGATTGAGTCGTGGCCATGGAAACTGAGGCATTTGGATCTAACGAACATTTTGATTGGCTCCATCTTGAGATCGTGTTACAAACCGGTTCACGAGTCTCGACAGATTATACACGTTGCTCTACTTGTTCTAAGTGCAGTACAGAAGGGTTAAACCAAAACAGACGAGTTATGTATTCTTAGATAAACAGACTTTTGAAAGTCACTGACAGACTTAATTTCGCCCGTGGTCTACTTTGTGTGTACCTTTCGGTCGCTAAAAGCATGAACAAGAACTTCCGGTATACAAGGGTAAGCCCCCTCCCCTCTTTTCACGCATCAACGAATCAACCTCTCCTGTTAAAATGCAAAATTTTGAGGGTTTAAAATCAAACAAGCCATCAAGAAGTAAACATAGGATTTTTTTAAATTTAAGCATATTGGTTCTTAGCGTTTGGCCCAATAACATGTAAGCTTATCTAGGAGGCTTACGCCAACGTTATATAGAGGATATTACATGGCCGCGGATGGATTTTATCTTCAAGAGTTGATGACATTTCATCGACACGAGAAGATAAAATACGTATCTCCAAACGGCCACGTAATGTTCTGTTTAATATACGATTGTCGGTGAAATACCAGTCTTCATCACTTCCTAAAAAGGCTAGAAATTCTTAAAAGCCAGTCATATTTTCAAAAGTTATATCTTCACGTGTGAAGATAGCACTTTTTAGGCTTGGTTCAAACGTCGAACTTCTCATGTACGGAATATAATGTTTGTATTTTAAATGAACATGAAAAGTTCGCCGTATGAATCATTTAAGTTCAACAGATTTGTATTGAATTCGACTCATCGTTTGTAGACCTTAACGCAAGTCCGCCATGTTGGAACGTGTACGATGCACTCTGGGTTGGATATCTCAGTTACACAATGGGAAGAAATGGAACTGTGAACTTTATTAATTTCACGGTTCATACACGACTTTCATAATGGCCGCCTCCTAATTTGCATATGTGATTTCCCGTTTCGGTAGTTTATCCACATGTATAGAAAATATGAACATTGCCATGTGAAAGAGCATGTTGACATTAGTGAACTTGTGAAAGTTGAGTGCTGTAGCTTATAAAGCATTGAAGTTACATCCAGTTGAAATTAGAGAGATTTGTATGAGAAAAACAACGGAGGCCTTTCTAGCCTCGCTTTCATATTTTTCTGCATTACAAATGCTTATAGTTCAACAGCAATTTTCCACATTGCTCCAAAACTCAAACCAAATACTAGTTATAATGTAATCTTTCATGTGGTAGCATTGGTTTCCCCCTACCGATTTATCTTCCAAATTATGCAAATTAGGAGGTGGCCGAAGGCGGCCATTATGAAAGTCGTGTATTACTTCCCATTGTATAACTGAGATATCCAACCCAGAGTGCATCGCACACGATCCAACATGACGGACTAGCGATACGGTTTATGCGACTGGGCCAGTCGAATAAAACGACACAAGTTCGACGCTGATTCAAATGTCGAACTTCTCATGTGCCGAATCTAATGCATGAATTGCATATTACCCACAATTCTACACTTTCGGGCTAAATGTCATGCGCAGACGCCTAAATTCAGACACGGTAGCGGGAAAACAGCACAGGAAAAGTACCGCTGGATCCTGACGCATGTGATGATGCCTGTTCTTCGTGCTTTAATAATACCATTTGCAAGTACACTTTTTTTAGGATGCCTCCAATACTTCTGTATGAAGTGTTCAGTATTCGAAATCGTTGAAGTCACTGCTGCGAACCTTATGCTGGCGTCAAAACGACACAAACACGCTTTAAGAAATAAAGCAGTCATTACACTTAGAAATGCTAAACGCGATTTCTATAACGAAGAACTAGAAAAGAACAAAGGTGATCGCAAAGGTACTTGGAAGACGATAAATAACCTAATGGTTAGGAACGTCATTCACAACATAAAACTATAAATGAAATTCAAAACCATGAATAATTAATGAGTATTTTGTCCAATCAGAAGAAGCGAATCACTCACGTGCATGCTCCTTTATACCTGATAATATATCGTCAATATAAAAAGCCCGTAAAGGATTTGAATTATGTCCCAGGGGGGCGGGAAATGGGGTTAATGATTGAGACAATGGATAAGCACCTTGCAACTCTTGGAATTTCTATTGATGTATCAGCTTTCTCGTTGAATTGCTAATTAGGATGAACATTTTATTTAAAGAATACTAATGAACATGAAATTTTATATAAAAGGTTCATCCTAATTAAGAATTCACTGATAAAGACCCAAAGATAGCAAAAAGTACACGGATCATAAAGTACCTAGATAATCAATTTTGCACTAAATTTACTAATATCAGCAGACTACCGAGATACACAGATAATATTTTTAAAATGAAGTTATCCAACTACCATTACTTGTTTACCGAGCCACTGTTTAGTCCCAATTATAAACCAAACTCAAAGTCGTAAAATAATAAAAACGTGCATTAAACTTACAAACATTCTTTTCATATTGTGTGCCGGAGTCAAAAATTTAGAGTCTACCGTAATGTCAGTCACATCGCTTTCCAAGTCTTGAATGTCAACCACGACACCAAATCCTTCAAGTGCAGGTTCTTCTTGCCCTAGCTTTTTCTTTGCCACACAATGCTTTTAGCATTGCAAAACGTCCGCTTGAAGCCAGCCAAACAAACAACATAGTATGTTACTTTCTTCATGTCATTCCCTTGAGATGTTCGTAATCGCAAGCAGGCGGTGATTACTCGAATTTTTGCATGGCGTTGTGAATACAAAGGTTCAATGGTTATTAAGTACCATTATTAGTTTTTGAAGCCGTTTAATAAACTCGCAGCACGTCTTTTATCAGATCTAAAAACGCTCGAGGTTTGAACTGCAAATTACAAAACAAATAAAAGGTCTTAGCGTACCAGATGTAACTTAGCAACTAGCCCCGTAGAAGGGTTGCAATATGCATACATTTCTCAGTACTCAATACATTGACAAGATCATAAGTTATTATAGTATAATATGATTTCTTACTTTGTTCTCCTGGCTTGGCGTGGCTTAGAGGTTGCGTGTCGAAGTGTAGCTTGTTCGAATCGATTAGTAACGCGATAGCGTGTTTCCATATAATCATGCGTGTACTAAATTACAGCTTTACGTTGTGATTGGTTGATTGCTTATGATCGAGGAAAATAGATAATTGATATAACACGACAATTAATAACTAACGATTAACTAAATGGCGTTTCAAACTAACACTCGTTGTATGTGAGTGAAAAGCGTAAAGCGATGCCGACCGTAAGTCAATTTATAGCTTGCTAAGGTTATGTATGTTCCGTTGCTACAAATGTGACAGGTTGTTTCGTTTCTGGTTTGTTTTGCAGAGTTTGATGACATAATGCACCAGTTTTACCACGCCATTAGGGTCAGTGAAGGAGACGAAGATGATGATGAGGAAGGTGAGATGCTTTATGATAATTATCGTTCTCAGTTATGTGACTAGAGTATAGACCTTATGCAAAAATCCGTTAAATATTTAGCACAGGTTTCAAAAGCTAGGTACCTTAAGTTTATAGATGTAGTATATTTCAATAAATGTTCTTTTTATGTTTGAGTATCATACGTCTAGTCTGCCGCATGCATTTTCAGACCTTTTCAGAGTTCTTTACTGAAGTCAGGAAAATACATAACTGTAACACTCGGCTGGCTTCAAACAAACTACCCTAGAAATAGTATAATTATGGTAATTCCTTTTAA
The DNA here is from genome assembly GCA_030867875.1 of Actinernus sp. WN-2022. Classification (NCBI taxonomy): domain Eukaryota; kingdom Metazoa; phylum Cnidaria; class Anthozoa; order Actiniaria; family Actinernidae; genus Actinernus; species Actinernus sp. WN-2022. The sequence continues at coordinate 143,742,044 of JAOWCC010001589.1, forward strand.
TGAGTTGATCGTTTCCACGGGCCAACTAAATTGTCTGTGATGTGACAAGACTAATTAAGTTGTTTCCAACTTTGAAGAATTCCCACGGAGATTGAATGGGCTCGAGTCTATGTAAAATAGAGCTGTTTCTTTATTTTTCAGTTTTCTTCTCTTTGGAAACAAAAACGTTAAGTTTTGGCAGTATCATGCAACAACAGAAATGAGAAACTTTGATATAAAATACATTACTAGTTCTCTCAAAAAATGAGAGCTGTACTTGGGAGTTTATAAAATACACAAGCAATACATTTGTACATTTGTAAGTTTTCTTCTCCGATATTTCTTAAAACGATCAAAAATTCGTTGTGATGTGCTGTAAAAATCGGCCGGGAAATGACGATCTTATTCTGACAGAATTCGAACAAATTAATTTGTTTTTCAAATAAAACGATTTTCAAAAAAAAAAAAACTCGCTTTTCTGTGCACCTAGATTGAACTCTTATTCTATGAAGTCCTAGGATTATGGGATGTTTAGGTTTTTGAAAAAAGGTGAAATGTAGTGGTAGAACATTTTGTTACGCTCGTGCACAGCAACTCCGTGTGCAAGGCCCATTGCGTACTATTATGACTTCTAAGTTATTCATTACTCCAGTAATATATTCTCACCGAGAGCAAACAATGCCAAGGGTGATACTAAGTTATGGGAGGAATCAGCCCGAGACGGTTGAGAGCGGGTAGCTCCCAGTGAGGGTAAAGAGGTTCATTGCTGCGGGGAGGAGGGTGGGGCGTAGCAGCGGACTTGTGTGTCTAGTCGACAAGAACAAGGCGAGGCTCTTTACAAGAGGAAATTAAGTAGTGGTCCGGCTAAGAACGATAGCACTGAACGGCAAGGAATGTAAAAACGTGTTAATTTTCTATTCTTCTCTCTCGTAATTTAATTGGTTGATACTTATAAATTCAATAGAAAACCATCGAAATAATACATTTTTATATGATATTTTTTGAAGTTTTAATTTATTTTTGATCAAAATGACTATGGTTTAATTTCGAAGAATATCAACCCTGGGGAAAGTTATCAAATTTTCGATTGAAAGATCTTTTGTTTTCTCCCTTTCCAATTGGCTGGATGGTGGCTTCTTTGAGTTTTCACAGTAAAAATAGCCCACATCATAAAAACTACTTTATTTTCTAGGTGTAGTTTGGACTGTAGACATCTCATACAACACTTAAGTCATATTCACGCAAAATCGACCGTGAGGATATGTTCATTGCCGCGGCTCTATTGTTTTTAATATAGTTCTTACACGGACCATTACTTAAAGCGTCATCTGGTTACGCAACAGATCCCTACGAATTCCGCATGCTAGGGTGATGTATTAGTATTTATGTGGCTATTGTATACGGAGCTCCCGGTGATAATAGTCCCAAGTGTTGCAACTCCAGCGCCCTCGTCATGTATGGTCTCTGAACTTATTCATTGCATCATTGAGTAACGTAGGGATAGGCGTGGCAACTAAGTGTTTTGGTAGATTTGTCCTTATTGGTCATTTTCAGAGCATGTTTATCGCAATTCTATCCTGGATAAGCAAAACCACGATATCATCGGGCCCATTGAGTATTGTTATTCTGATCAGGTTATCAGCTCCTTGTTCGGCGGCTGATGTAAGTCGTCCGCTTGGGAATACATATTTCCCTTCCCTTTGCTTTTTCTCAAGTGTTTGTGGCTTTATGTGTCATTCCATAGCTTTTACATTTAGTACTGCTGCCCAAAGAAATGTCCCGGATGTGTCGCGACCGTTCTGGGCGATGGTTTGAATTTATTAACATCGTCACGTCTCTGGTTTGGGATTTCATTTTCAGACTTTCTGAGTTTTGGGAGGAAGCACCGAATTTATAGTTATACCTATGCTATTACAGTGCGTAAGGCCTCTCTGCTGGACTGGTGCCAGTTCGAATGTGGAATTACCAGGGCGCGGCCTCCGACGGGTTGATTCCTCTTATAACTTAGCGGTGAGAATATATTACTAGCTATACAACGAAGCAGATTCGCTTACTGAGACCGATACTCACCCTAGGTTAACAGCGAGACACACTCATCCGCAACACCAAGACTCGCTCCCAAGTCTAGATAGAGAAATACATTCGCTCGCGAGACCGATACTCGCCCTAGGTTAATGAACGAGACACACTCGCTCCCTAGCTGTATAACCCAATTAACGATACAACATAAGACATATATACACATATAGAGGCGAGACATGCAATGTCAAACAAGGAACCTGTCAAAACAGCTTCTGGAACAACGAATAAAAGAATGTCAAACTTTTACAGTGGTAATATGAACAGGAGGTCAAATTGTAGCTTGAACTGGGGCTGGTACAGCTGGTAGCGAATAGGATAGCTTGAACTTCGTCTCCTGGACAGCATTCTAGGGTTGTGTCCCAACGTGGGCACACCAACGGAGGCGAAGCGGTGAACGTGACAACATAAGCGTAGCAGCGGACTTGTGTGTCTAGTTGTGGACTTATGGAACAAGGCGAGGCTCTTTATAAGAGGAAAGCGTGATCTGGTTATGCAACACATCCCTACGGACCGAATTCTGCATGCTAGGGTTATGTAATAAGTATATTTAATTAATATGTTTATTGTATGCGGTGCTCACGGCGAGAATATTGCGCACTGTTATGACTTGTCAATTATTCATTGAGCCTTTTTCCTCCCCATTCCTCCCCCGCAGCTCGTATCCGATCATGCACGTAAGTCCGAGACCATATGTAGGAATTTGTTTTATCTTATTCTTTTTCTTGAGAAAATTACTAGAATTAGGAAAGAAGAGCGGAAAAGAGTGATATCTGAGATAAAAAAACCTTGCGAACTCTAAGTTGCTGACTGAGCTGACTGAGAAAATGTGCTATAAATAGTATAGGTGGGATGCACGGCAGGCAGTCAGACGGATAAAAAGATAGCTCATATTCCGATTGGTTGCTATGTGCATGGTGCTCCGTTCGCGTTCGGCCCACGCAGGTGCTCCGCTATTAACTGTTGATTGTTCATAACTCGTTACAGACTCTGATGATGAGGCCTGTCGTGCCAACGTGGATGGCGCTCTGTTTCTTGCCGTGTGTCGAGGCAAAGTTAGTGAAGGGCTCGATTTTGCAGACAACAACGCAAGAGCGGTGATCACGGTGAATATTGTTAGCAATGAATTAGAGGAAAAAGTGTTGTTAGTTGTCACTAATTTGTAATGGCAACATGACCTGATCCACTAGCAACTATACAGGGCTCGAAATGACACTCGCGCACTAGCACAATGGTAGATTTTAGAAACGACACTAAAATCTGATGACAACCGTTGCTAGTAGAATCTTGCTGAATTGTTTGTGTTTGCTAGTGGATTAGACCATATTGTTAGTAAAAAATTGTGACAATTAGCAACAATTGTTTATTTTCTCTTGAATTACGATCTTAAAATAAATTATAATGGAAACATGAACTAGTTACTCAGCTAGATTAACTTTACAGTTATTCTGAGTAACTATTGCCTATCTTGTAGTTTATTTAGGGCATTGTAACTTAATTCTAGACATCTGGTAATAACGTCGTTGTGATTATTGCTATTGCTAGTTGTATTTTCCACTAATTTCAAGCCCTGGACAACGAATAGTTCAGCAAGATTCTAGTAGTAACTGTTCCGAGTTGTCATGAGGTTTTACTCGCATTGTGCGAGCGCACAAGTTTAATTTCCAGGCCTCATTACGTCGCGTTTTGTTTGCGGACAGTTGTGCGCTGTAAAAGTGAACATTTGTATAAGGCATTCCCTGTTTAGTCACAGAGAGTATTCCATATGTTATATTTCAGGTTGGAATCCCGTTCCCCAATATCAAAGATATCCAGGTAAATAAAAAAGCTTATCTTAGTTATCATCCAGTTATTTCTAAGAAATTTACCTTAAGCCGTTTATAGTCAGCTATACACACTATGCATAACTCGCGCGGTCACAACACGAAAAAGAGGACCTAGTCCTCTAGAATGTTGAAGTTGAAATACTAGCTGGAGGTGTGAAACGTGTTGAACATGATTGTTTAGTTGAAAAATGTTGCTAATCTGTCCTCATTTATCCTTTATTTTTCTTTATAGTACAACCAGCCAGGCGCATTGCAAATTAACGGCATTGCTTCACTGAACATTCGTTCAATGCATTTCACAATCTCCCCGGACGCTTCAATTTCAACATTCCAGAGGACCTACCGGCCTCGTTGACATGCTAGTTACCAGGACTTATGCATGGAGTCTATAAGAACCGAGTTTTAAGCGAACCCCAAATCTTACACGCTGTCTATCTATTGTTTTGAACACCTCTGTACAATAGATATACAACGTTTCAGACTTAACATAGTTTAAAAAATCGGCCCTAAATCTTAACTGGTGAGACTGCATTTTTAACATAGTCCTATGTATAGTACCTAGAAAACATCTTCTGAAACTTGTGTGAGTCCAAAAGGTTCTTTAGTACCCCCTTCAAAAGCTTACACGTTCCTGACCAAGAACACGGCCGGTATTTGTACCCATGTTCTCTCACACTCTCTACCCTAACTCTTGGCTTCCAATTGAACCATCCTTAGATCGCTCCTTTATCTATCAGTATCCTTCTCAGAGTTGTTCACAAACCCATATTAGAGTCCATTCTAAACTTGTTGTGGTTTTAGGTCGAACTTAAGCGCCAGTACAACAATCAATATGCATCCAGACGAGGCCTACTCACTGGCGGTGAGTGGTACGAAATACAAGCGTTCAGGGCACTTAACCAGGTGGGTGTGCTGCCATGCTGTCAAATATCGGTCATCCTTTCTTCATGTATATGTATGTGTCATATTGTTGTTTATATTGCAATTTGGGGGTTGACAGGGCCCCTTTAAATGCATTTTTGAACTGTCATTTATTTTCCTTTTTGCAGGCTTTAGGAAGATGTATTCGTCACAAGTGAGTGTCTATTATTGTTTGGCTTCTTTGTAATTAGGATGAAGGGTAGCTCTATTTTAGGACAGAAAATGAAGACTGCTTCAAAGTTGTATCTGTTGTGTAATTTTACAGGCAATGTCTAAGCAACACCTTCATAACTTCAAACAATTCGGTAAATTTTAAAAACAAATGAACTCAAATTTAAGAAAAAAACTTAACTTTAACGAGACCTGAAACAACCATAGGGGCTGACCAAAGTGACGACATGATCGGGAATCGAATCCGAGTCACAGAGTGCTTACCACTTGCGCTACCGTAGCTCCCCCTCATCATATGCATATTAATGAGTAATGGATCTGACTAACTATAATTCATTTGTGGGACATACTATAGAAATGCTGATATAGTGTGCACATGCGAGTTCTCAATCAAGATTATTTAATTATCTACTTTCAGGAAGGATTGGGGAGCAATTCTCTTGGTAGATGAAAGGTTTAGCAAATCACCAAGATACTCAAACAGTAAGAGTACTTTGATGTCTTTCATGTATGCAGTCCTTATCCAAGATGTCTCATTTACTAATTGTCTTTTCAGGTATATCAAAGTGGGTTAGACAGCGAATTCAGCATTTTACTAAGTTCTCTACAGCCCTTACCTCCCTGAAGGACTTCACTGGTGCTCGTCAACTTGATCCTTGTCCCAGAACTCCAGCCTCAATAGCTGGTAGCCAATTCAAAACCCCAACAAGTACACGTGGAAGTCATCTTACTAATATTAGTCCCGACAGCAGTGCCCCACAGACACCTACATCAGCAGTCACACCCATGGTAGCTAGTAACAGCATTGGTTTCAAGCCTATTAAAGAAGAGAACGCGTCACTAGGTTTCGAGAGTAAAGGTCCTGTGCTCCAACAAGAGAATGCATCACTAGGTTCCCACAGTAAAGATCCTGTGCTTCGACACGTGTCAACTCCTCAGTGTAATACACCATCAAGAGGAACTTCTGTCTCTGGAACTATGAAAGAACCAGTTAGTTTTCATGAGAGCGAAGCACATGCCAATCATTCAAATGTTCGCATTCAACAACAAAGGAGGAGTGGTTCGCAGAGAGGCACCGATTGGCCTGGTGTTCAAACTGAAGCTATCACTAACCACGGATCTACAGTTAATGTATTTGCCGTGAGTAGCCCTCAACAAAGAATTGCAGTAGAACCATCTTTCAATCAACCCGCTAATATTCGACAACAAAGATGTGTTGTACCCCAGCAAGTTGTCTGTACTGCTATGAATAAAGGAAATACACCAGTGAAATATATCCTTCCTGCCTCACCCAGCATCAATACACCTCGGTCCAACACGCCAGTAGTAAAACACTACATTGTACTTAACCCTCAGGTTTCTAGTAGTGCACAGCAGATGCAGTGGGTGTCCCCAGTGTCGGGTAATCAACCTGTAGTACTGACACCGATCCCAAAGCTTCAGCAGGGAGCTGCAACACCTGGGCTCCCTCTGTTCACATCACCTCTTGATGCTTTGGTGAATTTTGTCCAGCAGTCGGTGAAAGCGGGCCAAATATCTGCTGTGGGTGTGGCCAGCAGTGCCAGCCAAGGTAGCAACACTATTGATTCCAAAGTAGTTTTCCCAAATTCACCTGGAAAAATTGGTCAAGCAAGTTCAGATCAAATTTGTCAGATGCGTTCGTCTGGTTCAGTGGTTCCAGTCAGTAGACATAGTCTAGCAATTCAAACAAATACAACTTTATTAGCTGTCCAAAACAGTGGCCTATGGGGTAATAGTGATAAGGGAATTTTAGCACCAAATGTTTCTAATAAGCTAGAATCCAACAACGAAACTTCTAGCCTGGGTGACCGAGAATCAGTAGACAGAGAGATGTCAACTCAAGGAAGTTCTTTGGTAGACAGAGATGCTTGTACACAAAATTCCAGCCAGCATTGCACAGAGGTTGAGCGGTCTACTCAGGATATTGCTTTCAGTGTATCCGAGGCATGTCACCATCCTACTGACCGTACCTTGTGTGATGAAGACAGTGACGTGCGTGACGAAGAGAGTGAGATGCGTGACTTTGAGTGCTCAAATTCACCGGCCTTGTTCTCAACTCCTGAAGGAGAGAACGCACAGATGTCTGATGTTGACCAGGAAGACTCCAATATTCTCAATGCACTTCTGGAAGGCAGTAACTTTTTGAAAGTTGGGAACGATGAAAACAGTTTTTCTCAAGCTGAGCAAGGCGTTGATAACAAGGGTCAGAATAGTGATAGTAAACGTTTTACCCGAAATTCAGTTTATGGGACAAGAAAAGGAAACAGTACGCACCCCACAGACAAGATACACAATACTCGCCATGGCATAACCACAAGAAGTCTCTTCCGAAAAACCTCTGTAGCTACTGCAACTTCCACCGTGAATGACGATATTCCCGTAGACGTAGGTGAAAATAAAGAATCTGTACTCAGGGATTGCGTTAAGTCTGAAGATTATAGGGTAGAGGGGACCGAAGAGGATCGTGAGCCTACTAATGATAAAGAAAGTATAATCAGAAAGAGTGTGTTACCGGACCACCCTACCAACGATATGGCTGGTATTAGATGTGATGTGAAGGAGAAGGGACATGAACAGGTGTGTGACCATAAAATGTTGGAAGATGATGTGGTGTTGCGTGACGACGATGGACACAAAGAGAAGACAACAACAAGAAGTAACTTGCGACGCGCTAGTCGAAGCGCAAGGATGACACGTGGGACAAGACGTTTAAGCATGGAAGGTGAAACTAATGCAGAGGAATTTGTTGTTGACAGAACTATGAAGAAAGAAACCGGTTTGTACTGCAACCAATGTGACGCCCAGCTCCTTAAAGGTAAACTGACAATCAATTGTATAAATTTAATTCGGTACAATTGAAATTAATTCCTCTCCAGGCAACAATGGTAATGAAAAATGCATAATTAGGTTAATCCACTAGATGCCACTGTGTTTATACCAAACACACTATAAACTAATTGCGATTTTGAGACGCCGATACCGAATTTTATTACATGGCAAGCCACTCTCAATGTCAAATCGAGTGTTTTGATTGGCTGGTGCTCGGTCGGGATTTTGCCGTACGGACCGTTACCATGATAACGGTCACAAATTCGCATATTTTGGTCTAAGTTCAGGAAATTGAAAACTCAAATCGAGCCGGGTAAAACAGAGATAACTAGGCACTTAGTGATGCAGTTTAAGAGCACAAACATCTGTAATAATACCTTTTTATAAAAGAGAGAAAGCCGGTCCATCAAAAACTGTGACCTGTAAATATAATTAATTACAAAGCTTACCTCCAAAACGAACTTGACCATTTGTTGTCAAAAAAATAACATTTATGTACGCAAAGTCAACCAGAAAAGGACAGGAAAGAACTAGTTGAAATACAATGCCATCCAAAGGTCTATGCTACAGAGACAAGATATATGTCCTGTTAGGTTCTACAGAAGTTTCAGAAGTCACCGTCTAGCAGAGTTCAATGTACGTATTCGGAAGAACCATTTTCCCTGGCCGTCAACTAATAATACAAGCGAGTTCCAAACAGCGACATCACACGAAGTCTCCACTCGGTATAGAAACGAAATTAGAACATATAGCTTAGTAATGTATCAGGTAATGCAGGAATCAAACACCCCAGCAGCGAAATAACTGGATAATCCGACTCAATAAAGATAAACCTGCTAACGCTGATCCTGAACGCTTCGTGGCTCTGTTGAGTGTTCATACGAGAACTCGATCCGTCCAGTGGAAGTATAGTAAAACTACAAGACAGCAAGTCTGACAGCGACTATCACCAGAGCCAGAAGTCATATAGTCCGTATTTCAACAAGTTTACTCCTCTGCAGCCGGCTTTCTTTCTACAATTATCGGCTTTAAGAAAATTTGTCTTGAATGTCAGTCGGCATCGGTCCAGTTTTGCAAATTACAATCCCTTACTATAAATTAACCAGGGAAGTTCTGATTCCATAGCCGGCAACCAATTTTGCCGATCAGTAGCAAATATCAGGGATTGTCAGGTCCAGATTTTCCATGTCCCAGTCAAAGTTGTCCAGGATACAAACAAACAGCATAGAACTGTCATCGCCGAAAGTGATCCGATGAAGATCTTGAACTTTTTCGCCGACCACATGGCACTTGAGCGAACGGTTTGTTTTTCGAGTTGATTTAGTGGAAATATGTTCTTTTCTGATAGCTTTTTCTACGAATTCCACCTTTCGTGCAAGCAAAGTTTTCTAATTCTGAATTGATTCTGACATCTGACATTGTATTTCCATTCATCTTTTGTAATGATTTACGGAGAGCTGTCAAATAGATCCCGGAATAAATTCTGAACGGCTTCCGCTACTTTGGTATGTAAATATATGCAAATTAGGTATCTCACGTTGTGTCACGGGGCGCGAGTCACTTATTTTCTCATTCTTCGTTTATCATAAAGTGCCACATAATAAACTACTTATTAACCTCGCTCACTCGGTCTTTACGGGAAAATATCAAACCTCGGTCTTTTATGTACGGACCTCGCTATCGCTCGGTCCGTACTGTCAAGACCTCGGTCTGATATTTTCCCGTAAAGACCTCGCTCTCGGTTAATAAGAAGTTAATATTGCCGGCCAGTTGGGAGAAAATATATTTCGTATTGGGCGGAGTCGCGGAGCCCAATACGAAGAATATATTTTCTTCCAACGCCGGCAATATAATTCGGTATTGGCGTCTCAAAATCGCAATTAGTTTTGTATCACGATTCAACAATTAAGTCGGGAATTGTTAGAAGAAAGAAGAGAATGAAGCACCAAACTCATGCTGATCGTAATTTCAATTCTCTAAAGGCGCCTTAGTATATCCATGGCAATGCTTTCACGGCTTGAGACTCGAGTGGAGAAAACTTTCGCGACGTGTTTTGAAATCTCTTGAACGCTTCTAGTGCTACATCAATTATTGTGATTTCGAATTTAAGGGTTATCTAATTTTAAAAAAGTTTTGTTTTTCTTTGAAAGAAAGGCTTTTTGCTTTGACTTTGAGGCTTGATTTGAACGACTTTTGCAATTTTACTGCTTTGAGACGGTGAAATGTGTACCTTTAGCGGATACGAGTGTTAAATTTCTGACGAAAACTACAATGCCAACCTTACCTTTAGGATTGAAGAATTCTTATCTTGTAATTTACAACGATTTGAAGGTAAAATTGTAGAAATCTTGCCACGACGTGCTCAATACATGCTGTTGAAAAACGACTTTTGAACTTGACCGGGAAGCCATGTAACTGCAAGGGCTCGCGCAAGAGCCAATCAGAGGCTGGTATTCTGAGACGCCAATATATTGGCGTCTCAAAAGTAAAGAAAATGACCAGTGAATTGTGATACTAGTAGAGAATCAGAGAGGTTGACTTAGGTACTAAACCTGTGCAGGTGGGAACCCGTATAATTAATGTTGATGCGATTACGGTTGAATTGAAATGATTTCCTCTCTAGATCAGAATACATAATTTGGCTAATGAATAAGGTGCCACTGTTAAATTGGAGGTCCCAATAGAAACGATTCGGTATGTGTGTTGATAGCGAGGACACTTGTTCAGAAATCGTATAGTTAAGTATAGCTACTGCGCAGGAGACAACTCGTCCAATTTTGATGCGAAGAGGAAATCCTGTCGAGGCATCAGTGTTGATGAAGAAGTGATAATTACGTTAATCCGCGAGATGCCACTGTTAAAGGAATCCCTGGCTGTTGGAACAAGTTGCCGTTAAATTGTTGGCAATATGGTCTAAGTTGAAAATATGTTGACAAAATTGTAAAATATATATTAGTTTTTGAAGAAATTGGACATGAGTATGAGCCATTTTGGGCATGGGCGCCGCCATCTTGGATTCGATGACGTTTTTTGGCGGTCCCTATTGTTACAAGACAAAAGCTATTGTTGTTTTTTTACAATAGGGCCGCCGTGAAACGTCATCAGATCCAAGATGGCGGCGCCCATGCCCAAAATGGCTCGTACTCATGTCCAATTTCTTAAAAAACTAAAATACATTTCCAATTTTGTCAACATATTTTCAACTTAGACCATATTGCCAAGAATTTAAGGGCAACTTGTTCCAACAGCCAGGGATTCCTTTAAATTCGAGATCCCAATATACCATTTGTTCTGTATGTTGTTACCAAGCAACCTAGGCCAAACTGTCTGATTTGTACTAAAGACAAAGACTGCAAATGTGAGAACTCGGCCAATATTGATGGTATTACGGTGCAATCGAAGTACATTCCTCGCCAGGTATCAGTGTCGGTGAAGAATGCATAATTAGGTTAACACACTAGATGCTACTGTAAAATTCGAGGTCTCAATATAAACGATTTGGTCTCTGTTGATTCCAAGCACATTAGTACAGAATCAGACAATCAATTGAATTGTAAATCTTAGCTGAACTATTATTGTTTTCATCTTTGGTATAAAGTATATCCCGTTAGGGATTACGTCGCACAACGTGGATGCACGAAGTACAGAAACGAGTTATTGGGATGCTTGGGAAAATCATGGTACTCACTCGCTCACTCACTCACTGTACTGTTAGCAGGTCAGGTTGCTTGATATTGATTACTATTATTTGCATATCGATATTAAACTTTCATTAGACTATTCTTGACTGAACGTGCCTAAAATGTTCGCCTCCAGGTCCTCGTCGCCGGTTGCCTCCTCGTTACTGTCTGTATAGTTTTCTTTGGTGTATTTAGATCTGAGATAGCAGCCGTCTAATTCATGTAGGAGATGTTACCTATGTTTAGTTACAGGCGATAGTGACGTTGGTGTAATAGTTAGACTTCTAGCCTCGCGAGAAAGTGTAATCTGACCTATCAATGTGTGGTTTATAATGTTTCTTCGAAGTCTACTGATCCGGTAATGAGTAGAACAGAATTTCGACTGAGGAAGACTTTAAAGCGAGACAGGTGAATTCATCTGAGGATCTTGAAAATCGGCTCACTTGTTGGTGGATATGTTATTTCCTCTGTCTGCAAAGCTGAACGGCGTGTGGCAGAAAAAGTACCGCCTGTACTTCCACTCGACGTTTCTGATCTGAATGAGGGAGACTTAAACGAGACAAATGAATTCGTCAGAGGTCTTGAAAATCGGCTCACTTGTTTGTGGATATGTTGTTCCCTCTGTGCCCAAAGCTGATTTGCTTTGCGTTTATATCGACACCAGAGGTGACACAAACTCAAATGTAGTAGGTGAAGCCATTGAAATCGGAACCCGTGTTTATTTGAGACTTCGTAACGTGGCACGATTTTAAAGTTCTTTAAATTTCATAGATTGAAATTTACACAAGTCTTTGTTAGTTTTCAAGCGATCGTGGTGATAATGACCCGTTACTAACTTAATATTCTAGTTATATTCTAAATTAGCATTAACCTTTGTGAATGCTGTCATAACAGCGCGAAAGAAATATACTTCAGTTACGGCCGGATGCCAATTTCCGAGCCGAATTATGATAATGCATGGAGGGAGAAATGTTTAGTCTTGTATCTTGTGCTTCGAGAAAGGGAAAACACGATATTACGCAAGGTCGACTTTTTGATCGAAATGATTTTACGAGGACGCGGCTCTAGTTGAGTAGTGCGGGCGTGCTTTCTCGAGGATTACTCCCGATTTATTTTCACTTCCCGATATATCAATGATTTCCCGATATATCAATGATTTCCCGATATATCAATGATTTCCCGATATATCAATGATTTCCCGATATATCAATGATTTCCCGATACATTTCCCGAGTCTCCCAATTTTGCCCTTCTAGTGATTTTCAGTATCAGGTATATATTTAGTGGGCAGGGTACGTAAACATTCGTTCAACATACATACGGCAACAGTGACTGCTAATATCCATTTTTCTACAATAATCAAAGAATCGTGATCGCATTGTAAGTCCTATGCAACGAGGATCGATGACAATAGCCCAAGGTTTCTCGTGTTTTATAAAAATAAAAAAAGATTAATGCAGCTTTTAAAATTTCATATGCATTTTTATGTTCGTTATTTTCTAAATTGTGAAAAGACCACACGCTTAGGAGAAGTGACAGTGAAGGTGGCTTCGTGTGGTGCCATCACAATGATGCAGTTGTTTCTTAGGTAGTAGAAGGGTTGAGCCTCTTCTCTTCTTCTGTCACTCTACCCAGGAGTGAAGGGAAATATATGCCTCTTTCAGAAGGATTCAGTGCTCGACCTTAACGTTTTTACTTACTGGCCCTTGGGCGAGTGATCTTCAAAAGTTACTAGCCCACTGCCAACTCCTGGTAGTCCAGGAGTGTGTTCACGAGTACGAGTGCACGAGTCAAAACCAACATGGTGGTCTGCCCGTGAGCTGCTGGAGTCCTAGTTTCCAGTCCTCTATCTCCAATAGAACATTAATATTTTGGCACGCAAATTGGAACACAATTTGACTTTTATTTCTCCTGTTTTTGCAATCAAGTTTTTCTTTTTTTCTTTCAATAATCATAGTAATAATGATAGCCCTTTACCTCTGAACACCTACTAGCCCTGTGGCTAGTGGTTCTCGAATTTTACTAGCCCAGGTGCAATTTTTACTAGTCCCGCGCTAGTGGACTACCGCTAAGGTCGAGCACTGGGATTACAGCGAAGATCACGTATTCCCCATCCTGCATTGCAAACGTTTAGTCCAACTAGAGTACAGAATGGCGTTCAAAGCTTGAAAAAAATATACCTTACTGCCCTAAACGCCATATTTTCTTTTTGTACTAGGCGTTGCCGATTTACAGACTATCAGTAGAAAAGAAGTCACAGATTTGTTCTCCAATTTTACATCGACCACAAAAAAACAACAAAACAAGAAAAGAAAAAGGAACGCTGTGGATGGAAAACTCATGTTTGTAGCTTCAAAGCGTGATATCAGCGACACGTGCCCCTTGCTGCCGTCTCATGATGTGGCTGGAAACAGACAGAGTATGCATTCGTGACTACATGCATTATTATGTAGTGTCACTAGCGATTTCGTGTAACGGTAATCTTTCGGTTTTAGTTGACACGTTTTCTGCTGCTATTTGATTCTAAGTAGATATGGAAAAATAAATAAATATTTTTATACCATTCAGATTTTTATTCCATTCAGATTTCCAACTGAGGAAAAAATACAAATATGTTGAAAATTCCAGCTTACAGTATTTGCCTTTTTTTTTCATGGCTGCTTTTCTATGGGCTCAGTTTCATACTAAATGAACGGCGTCATACATGTTTTTTCAACGGTAACCACCGCACAAATGGTAGCACGCACAGCACATATCGACATGACATATCACGGCAGTGTAGACGTATCGCGTGCGATGACGTAGAGGCTGTTTTGCATGCAAAGCAAATGGTCTAAAAAAGAAGTGAATAATTTTATTTCTATTAATTTCTTCGAACAGGTTATGGCCTGAATGCATTGTACATCCCGGAAGAAGGTCGTATGTACGTTCCCCAGTTGTGTAATGGGTGTCTCAGTAAACAGGGTAACAGTCAGTCTCCCCTGGTTGGTGTTGAGGTGATCTCTATCGAGACGGCAATGACTGCTGTGATTACAACTCAGTCTAGAGAGGTATGATATCCGTTGCATCTTTAATGTATGCAGTCTCGTACCCAGAGCTCGAGCTCTGGGTACAAGACTGTAATATACGTTTTTAGCGTGGTTGCATGGGAAGACGAGCCCACTTCCGCGATATGCTTTACTTGTCACGCACAAAGGTTTCAATATGAGGCTCCGTGCTAAATTAAATGTATTCTTTTCACAGAGAAAAGAATCAATTTAATTAGCACGGAGACTCGTATTGAAACCTTTGAGCGTGACAAGTAAAGCATATCGCGGAAGTGGGCTATTGCTCCTAGCCAAATATTTATTACTAAATTACTCTGTTTATTCCTCCAGATTTGGTTATTCAGTGAAGCAGTAACGAAGAAGCCATGATGGGGTGCACAAAAGAAACTTCGAGTCGTATTCCCGCACCGTCACTTTGCGATCTGACTCTGGTCTACAATGCAGTGTTTATTGTTGGTTTTGGCTGAGATTTTCTACGAGATAAAATGCTGGAAACGCGAAGAAAAATAGGAAGGCATGCTGAAATCACTGATCTATTACAAAATGACCACAATGGAAGCAGATATTATATGGGCCGCGTCAGGCAAAAAGGGCCCGGACGACATTCAAGTTAAATGATTCCTACAACGGTGTTGCTAATAACAGGGTAATCTTGACGAGGAGCGCTACATTTCATTCATAACAATAAATGTCAGTTTCATGAAATTGACGACAAAAATCAAGGGTGAAATTTACGTGATTTTGATGCAAGGGCCCGATTACAAATATGACCACAAAAATTAGGAATCCTGTCAGAGGGGATGATTTTGATGTATGACATTCATTTATACCTGCTGGCATTAAAGAGTAAAAAATAAATAAGATGAACCAGATGATCACTTTTTGGCAAAAAAAATTCTTTTCTGTAGTCGTTCTGCTCCCCGTAGCTCATAATATGATTTTAGCAATAGTAAAAGTTACACCTTGAAACAATCGTCTGATGATAGGGAACGATTTGCGTCTGCTAAAATTGTGATCACACCCTTCTGTAAAAATATCGTAAATTTCGTCTTCGATTTCACTTGTCAATTTCATGAAATCAACACTACTTGTTAGTAGCACAATGTGGCGCTCGCGATGCATATTGCAATTGCATCACAAGTATAAAAAACATGGTACAATTTCAAGAGACATTTACATATTATGTCGTCTGGGCCCTTTTTGCCTGACGCGGCCCATATCATATACTAACATCAGCCAAAGAACATTATTGTTTTTATCATTCGACTCTCCCATCCCGAATTCTGATTGGTTGATTCACCTGTAAATAACTGTTTGCTGCAAATACTTTTCTGAACATGCGCACTATTGACCGACCGATTTGCCGAGCTGTTGGAGGCTCAAGTTTGTAGTTTAGAAACTCTGGAGGTAATGTCATATTTTGCTTAATGATAAAACAATGACCGAACTCGGCTATCGCAAAATATCATGATCTGTCCGGCAAATAACTGACAGTTCGTCGCGAACAATTCATAATATTTTGCTTGCTTAAGGGTGCGTTTACCAATTGTTTTGGGCCGTTGCTAAGTAGAATTTAAAACGCCATAAAACTCCAACAATTTGAGTAATGTAATTAATAAATGACTCAGGAACTCCTGGGAGACGGACCTTTTATTTTGATGACGTCATCCTATGACGTCATTATTACGTCATCAAGGCAGAACAATTCAATCAACTCGTTATTTCTTTGGGATAGTGCTTTCATATTTGCATATATCATTGGTCTGGATTAGGCACAAAAGGTGTAGCATGCGTTTTACGATATACCGAAAATTGATCGTTTTAGATTTTTTTTCCGTGAATTTTAACAGTTAGATGGTTAGAACTTCCGTGTTTTTATTTTTTTCGCTAAACCAATGCTTGGCTCTGTGCAATGCGACTTCAGGACAATTTTTATGTGAAGAAGGATTGATTTTTCTTTGTTTCACAAACTCAGTTTCATTTTTTTGTGAAACCGCAAGCATAAATTTTTTTTTTTCACTAAACCGGAAGTAAGTTTTTTTTCCGCCATTTGCACGAGTGCGCGGGCGCACCGACCCTTCATAGCAACGTAGCTGCTTAGCGACGAAATTGGTACACGCATCCTTAAAGGCGCTGTGTCATGGTGTTGCGCATGTCCGGAATCAATGTTCGATTGCTTTCAAGGGTTCAATGTTCGATTGCTAGGGTCGTCCGTTTATATGAAAACCACTGAAAATAATGTTGTTCCGGCCCGGAATATACATGCGTTCCCCTCACCGTGACACAGCTCATTTAATATCGCCCCCTCAGTCGACTCGGTTCATGTTTGAATCCTGTTGGCCTCGGTTATCATTTGGAAAACCAACTCAGCGTCCCAGTAATGTCGCAGTGTCGATTCCCCCTGAAGACCCCTGGGAATGGAAAGACCCCTGGGAATGAAGTTGGCCTCGACCTGCAGAAAATCCAGGGCAGAAAACCGGTCATGGAAGCCTTTATTAGAAAAAGCGAAGACTACATAGCTGACTGGCTTGTCTAGCACTAGTGGACATATTTAAATGTGTTTTCCCGTAAAGTTTCAAACTGCTTGTTCAGTTGAACTATTGGTTATAAAGTCAAGTCCGACTGGTATTCCGGTTTCATTCTGATTTAAGTAATGGTCCAAATAAGAACTGTAGTAGAATCCATTGTACTGCGGCAATGAGCCTCCCACACATACGATTTTGCTTGAATATGCCTTAAGTGCTTTAGGAGGTATCTACAGTCCAAACTACATCTCGAAAATAAATAATTTGTTTTGCTATTGGCTCTTTTTTCTGTGAAAACGTAGCCTGCTTTCCGGCTCTTCTTTTCGGATTGGGTCACCTGTGGCACGCGGTCAAAATGGGGCGAGGACAAAAATGAAGGGAGGGGGAGGGGAAGGGGAAAGGAGGGGAAGAAAGGAGAGCCTGCACGAATGCCATTGTTTCCGGAGTATTTACCGTTCGTCCACGAACGGAAAATTCCCATTGGCTAGAATGTGACAGGTGACAAGTTTTACATTAAGCACACACGAAACCGAATCCCGTGTGACATATGTAGTTACATCGGTCGTAACACAAACGGAGACATTTCCATTCGGCTGAAGTATTACTACTTTCACACTGGTCTCCTTCGTTTCTATAACAACATCAATATTTAAATGTTGAGTGAACACTTCATCGGCACTTTACTCCTGTTGAACTTGAAACAAATACTTTCTCGACGACCGCGAAGAAGTCGTTTTTATTGGTAAATATTCAGACCGTGGTTGTTTTCTTGCCAACGGGCTTCGATCGGGTGTCAAAACTGTTGTTGGTAGCTGGCGCTTGCTTCGAATGGCTTCAGGACTAGGACTACTGCAAACATCCGTGGATGATTTTTGTCGCCTTTGCAAGTGTTGATCCAGGTTGTTCTGGAGTTATTTCTAAGGATAATCTTTTAATTCCTTCCAAATGCAAACGTGAAGGAAGCCGTGTTGTCAATTCTCCTGGTTTATCGAGTCGAGTTTGTATTAATCCCTGTGGGAGGAAGATTAGAATTCTCAATGATTTGTACTTTTACGTGAAAAACTTTGTAAATAAAGAGGAGCTGGAGAAAGCGACCTCTCTTACTGGTAATTACTTTCTTTGGGGTTTCTTCTTGGTCCACATGCACCATTTGTGTTATGATTAATACCGCAAAAATTTAGAACGTGGAGCGCTGAACCGGAGCGCTGTCATTTTGAATCGTGTTGACATTAAACGCGATTTTCATTGGCCATTTTTTTACACTTGGAGCGTGACGGGCTGTCAAGCGTGGTCAAGCGTGGAGGGGCGTAATTCTCAAAACAATGACATTCGTGCAGGCTCTCCTTTCTTCCCCTCCTTTCCCCTTCCCCTCCCCCTCCCTTCATTTTTGTCCTCGCCCCATTTTGACCGCGTGCCACAAGTGACCCAATCCGAAAAGAAACGACCGAAAAAAATTACAGGAGAGCCGGCAAGCAGGCTAGTGAAAACGCAGAGAAGCCACCATCCAGCCAATCGGATATAGAGAAAACAAAGGATTTTTCAATCGCAAATTTGAGGACTTTCCCCACACACGATATTCTTCGAAATTAAACCATAGTTAGTTTGATCAAAAATAAATTCAAACCACAAAATATATCGAATGGAAATGCATTATTTCGATGGGTTTCTATTGAATTTATAAGTATCAACCAATGAAATTACGAGAAAGAATAATAGAAAATTAACACCTTTTAACATTCCTTGCCGTAGACACTACAGGTCTTATCTGGACCATTACTTAATAACTTTACTAATACTTGATGCTTGTTCTAGTTCATTTGTGGGATTCAAAATGATTTCTGGGGCAAAATCAGCCGTCAAAAATTCCATACTGATGACGTACTGTGGCCAGGATCTGGTCACATCATGTGATTGGCTGGTATGCCTAATTATCATATGAGCCAATCATATGACATGACCAGATCCTGGCCACAGTACGTCATCAGTATGGAATCTTTGGCCTCGAATCGCAGAGGTCTCTCTCGGGGAACGTTTTTTGATTATGGCTCTCGATGCGAGACGGCTGTATTCGCAGGCTATCGGTTGATGAGGCTAAATATTGAGATGCTGTGTGAGTTATGAAAGTAGTAGCAAAAGTTATTAACAAATTGTAAAAATTAATGAATTAAAATGTTCATAAATCATTATTGTAATAAATAAATTATAATTGATCTTTGTTACGATGATTTATTGTCTGCGGTGTTCATATTTCTAGTTAAAAGGTGTGAATATGGTATGGGAGGGTGTGATACCTTTTGTAGTGCGGTAACACAATGGCTAAGATAAAAAGGTTTACATTTCGTCGATGAGTTTGTTATAAAGGAGTTTTGAATGAAACATATATTCGATTCTATATTACAAGGAAGTAACTAGTATACACCGCGTGCTGGAAGAGGGGTATACACCGCGTGCTAGAAGAGGGGTATACACCGCGTGCTAGAAGAGGGGTATACACTGCGTGCTAGAAGATACATCGTAGTTCAAAGTGGGAGGTTTTTAAGCGTCCTAAATGGCACAAGATTTATGTCGCAGGTTTGTCCAGGAAAACAGGATTGGTATGTCGCGGAAAGGAATTGGACCGAATGGCGTTGCCAATGATGTTGGGAATAAGAAATCAGGTCAAATGTTTTTTCTTAACCCTTTCCCTCCTGTGCCGCCCGTAACCGCCCAATATGAAGCATGTCCCTGGAGAAAATTATTGCATCAAACCTAGACATGCTGGAAATACGCTGTTGTGATATTATTTCAAGGAATGAATGACTTCACAGTCAGAGCTATAACAGGGATCGCTTGACTCTCCCACTTTGGAGAAAAACGCATTTGTTTTGGACATCGTTGTTCGTTTCTTCGATTTTCGCGAATTTTGAGTAGCTGAAAATCGGCTCAAAAAACCTTCCCATTCGCACTTGAAATCAAAAGCAAATACAAAATCACCACTCAGTCGTTACAGTACCTTGTTTAATCTTTCCAACCAGCAGGTTTGTTTGCACCAAACGCACCAAACGACTGTGAACCACGCCGATGTTTACACTGCATTTCACTCGACCACATTTACCTGTTTCCACCTCCAATTGCATGCTGGGTAATGGACAAAAATTCCACAAGGGGTTCCCCCCTCTGGGATTCCGGTAGGTTTTTTTTATAAGTCTTTTACCCCTACAACCAAGAGCGGTGATTTGGACTCAAGCCGTTGCTTTAAAGTGACAAAAACATCCTAATAGGTTGAGCAGGGGTAAAAGACTGCCAACTGCAGGATTCCAAGGATTTCATTGAAGAATTTTTTCCAGTGTCTGAAAGCACAAACACAACGGAAAAACCCTGTGAAATCCCCTCACAAAGCCTACTAGAAGCAAACCAAGTACTTTTCAGCCATCCTCAGACTTAATGATGTCTTCAAGCTCTGACAGTGGCATATTTACCCAAAATTAGAGCTCATTTCATTAGAAACCCTACCGAAGCAGCCATACCTACCGTCAACGAGTGAACAGAATTCTCCCAAATGGCATTGTAGGAAAAGTTTGAGCCCTCGGCTTAAAAAGTCAGCAGTATTTAAATGACCCGGGATAGCCAAACTTGAACTGAGGGGGGAGGGTTGAGTTAGCACTCAGGATTTCACCAACTGAGCCAAACATGTCCAGTAGGGAAAGGGTTAAAGTGTAAGTGACATATTTTTTTGATCTTTTTTTATTGCACAGTATTAAAGTTTATTTATCAATAAAGTGATTTTTATTGAAAAAAGTTGGTGGCCACAAAAAAACCTTAAAATTCGCGAAACAATTGACTTGGTGGTTAACATCAAAACAAGGCTGTGACGTCACCGAGAAGTCGACCATCGCAAAGCTATACAAGGAAAGCAAGTAATCGTGGTTTCATGCTGGAAAAAAAAGAATATCTCGTCGCTGTGTGGTCATGAACTGCAGTTATACTGACTGTCAATTGTATGGGTGGCCTTCAAGTTCGTCCCTCGCTCGTCAATGTACGGCTTTCGTACGAAAAAAGTGAAAAGATTGCGGTGCAAGTCCGATGCCAGAGATTTGTAGATGAGTGTTTCTCACTGAACCATGGCCGGGACGATTCAAAGCAAGCATGTCTATAAAGAAGTAAGTTTACACTTACAGTCCTTATGTAGTATGTGGATAAAACAATTTTCCGATGAAGGGAATTTTCAGTAAATGGAGTTTACGAGCTTCTTCCCGCGAAGTAAACTGTGAACACACTACGCTTCCGGTTGCCTCGAACTGAAGTGGGGCGGCCTTCACCTCCTCGGAACGTGGAATAGTACTGGCTATCCAAACAATGCCTAACCCTGAAACAATACAAACCCTAACCCTAAAACAATGCAATTCTTTGTCAGTGCAGTCCAAATGGGGTCCAATAAAATGCATGGTTTTGAGAGGTGAAGGGCTGCTGGCTGAAGTATTCAAGATCGTTACTAAAATCAATGTCTCCTGAGTCTATATTGTGTACCTCGAATGTGAAGTTATTTATAGTAATATAAATGAATAACGGTATCGACTATTTTACAAAAAGCTCCCCAAGGTAAGTGAAGTGTAACCGAAATATCATTAACAATTTAATATTGTTATATTTCAGACAGCAGTGCTTACTATTCAAACTGTAAGTGAAGACTAGTTATCCGTCGCTTCTCCTCATCAACGTAGCAGCTGTACCCATGCATACCTAGGTCTGCCTTAAAGAAGCGGGAGACTTCTCACCTCTGTGTAGTCTGAATTTCAGATGGTTTGAGTTTGTGTCGTCCATTGACACTAACTCACTTGGCACTTGGCAGCGTGTGCATTAGGTATTTCGTTCCTCGCGAGACACTCCTCACGGTGTACAATGCCTTGGTACAACCTCACTTTAATTATTGCAGTGCGGTTTGGGGTGGCTGTAACAAAGGCCTTTCTCTAAAACTCCAAAAACTCCAAAACCGCGCTGCACGCATAATTACTTTCTCAAGTTATGATGCTAACGCAGACGAACTGTTCCATTCGCTGAAATGGAAAAAACTAGATTATCAGCGTATAGTTGATAAATCCATTTTAATGTATAAAGCTCATAATAACGAAACACCCGAATATTTGAGCTCTAAATTCATCAGTCGAATGGACATAACGTCTTATAACTTGAGAAATGCTGAAAATAAGCTAGCAGTACCGCTTCCGCGTACAGATTACTATAAAAACAGTTTCAGTTACAGCGGAGCGGTGCTGTGGAATAGCTTACCATTAAATTTAAGACAGGCGTCGTCACTGACAACCTTTAAGTCACAGATACATTGCCACACTTTTCAGAGTGTTTAACCCAGTTTCAGCACGGCGTCCTTGGAAAGCAGGATTTTTTTTTTCTTATTTTAGATACATATCTACGACATTAGAATATTACTATAAATTAATATAGATTATTATCGTAGCTTAGACTTGATTTGAGCATTTATTATGGTATATATTTATAATATATTAATATATATTATACATTTTAATATTTTTATACATTTATATCCTGATGGACCTGCCGTGGGTAAATAAAGTTGTCCAGTCCAGTCCAGTCCCTTATTCTCTATCAATAAATCTGCCACCCCCCCCCCCCCCCCCCACACCTAAAAAAAATATTTTTGGGGCATTTTACATTTTTGAATCCCAACATTGCAAATGCCCCACAGCGGGGTCTGCTAATTAGCTATGCAAATGCTCTGTCGTGGGGCTTTGGAACCACTGCAAAATTTTATTAATGCCAATGTAAGAGTCACTATCTTGGCTTTCTTTGACAAGTTTTTCCCACCCCTAGGACACAGGTATCCCAATTATTTTTATAATGAGGATCAGTGCCCAACCCCCAAAACAACGTCAAAATATAAGACATTAACATCGGATTTACAAAGAAAATTTTATTGATCCTTGTTCATATGCATAAGAAGGTCTAGTTTTCAAATATATCAAAAAAGTACAAAATACATGTCACTTGCACTTTAACAAGCCCAGCCAGTTTTTAGTCATTATTTTTGCTTTGCACTCAGATATTGGATTACACGTACATTAATTGCAATGGACATTACTTGTTCAAAATGAATAACATCCTGTCTAGAATTCCTGTAAACAGAATTTATTCAAAATTTCTTTTTCCTGTATTTTCACTACCTTTTACCGTTGCCATTTTGGTCTACCTTTGCCCTTGGGTATTTATTCAGTCGTAGGCAGAGTGGACGTCGGACCACTTTCTCTATTGGACCAAATCTGAATTTGAGATTGATATGTTAAATATTTACGGAGAAATAGACTTTTTCAAAACCGTAAAATGAGCTGGTGGCAAGAGTTGAAGACAGCCATACATTCTTTGTAAAGTTTGCTATTTTGAAACGCTCATTCCTCAAAATATATTTATCATATCACTCACATTTTCGGTGATTATCAAATGTGACAATCTCTTTCGACTTATGGACTCTGCAGGGGCTGATTAAGGGGTGCCGAGGGGACTGCAGCCACCCCTTTCGTTGGCATGCCCCCGCACTCCCGCACCCCCTTGCTACTCGCACTATAGACGCGAGGTTCGGCTTACGCCGCACTTTTACGGCCACCTCTGTATTTCCTGGATCAGCCCCTGCTCTGTATGTACGTAGCTTGAAGTTTGATGTATGCTAATGAGGAAAAAACGTAAACAAGGATTCGCCTATTATTAGCTACACCCAAACCACCACAGCTCCTTGAAGTGCACGCATCTTCATCACAAAAAGCGGTTAGGGCTAGTTTCCATCCGCCAGGAGGACGCAATCCCCAAAGGCACTGCACTAAAATACTTCGTTGAGAGCAGGAACTGGTGTCTAATGAAGTAACGCCTGCTAATCCAACGCATCCTCGCTCTAGAATTACCAATAATCAGTAAATGGCAAACACGCTTGAAATACCGATTATTTGTAATTCTACGACAAACTCGAACCAGGATTTGGAAAATAGGCCCAAATCGTGTATTAGCGATTTGGGCCTATTTTCTTTTTCGGATATCCGAAAAGGAAAATAGGCCCAAATCGCTAATAAACGACAAAGGACAACATATAGAGCAAAGGTACGTTTATTTCAGTTGATTTTAACCTATCAATAGTAGTAGTAGGAGAGGCATGGAATTAGCCTCCTTTTTGCGGCGTACTCCGCCAGAATTGCGGCGTACCTGCGGCGTATGCATTAATTCAATGACGTCACAGTCTTATTGTCTTAGGTCATGCATAAATTAATTAGGGCGTACGGCCCTTTTTTAAGGCGCTATGCTAATTTTTAAGGCGCTCTCATGAATAAAGTGGTGAGCTCATGAATAAAGTGCGGTAAAGTGCAGCGTCTCATGAATAAAGTGGAATCTCATTAACTCAGAGGATTAATATTATTTCTGTGAATGAGGTCATCGATCTATTCGGGCATGTTTGGTAAAAGCCTATTGTTTGGAGTAGTCTCTAAAACCAGGAGCGATCGGCCCTGAATACATTCGAAATTGAATAAAAAAATAAATAAAAAATACCTCGCAATATCTAAACCCCTTTGTAGCGTAAATAGTAAGAACAAACTACTCGTCATAGACTCTAAACTGTCTTTATTATTTTCCTTTACAGTTAATAACTCATAAGACAATTGTATACAAAATCCACTGTGACTCATAAGATCAACTCTGCTATTGTTCTTAGAGATTAGCGATAACTGAAGGGCCTATTGTTTTGAGGAAAACACTTGAGATGCAAATTCTTCTCTAAAACTGAAATATAATTACCATACGAATAAAAACAAACTACTCGGAACAGGATTTAATTCAATCTCAAAAACACCAATTTACAGTTCGTTTTCCTTATATTCGCCTAGACCGAAGAGATATTTACCATATCTGAAAGAATACCAAGACAGCCACCTGTCTATCGTTTAAAGGACTATCATGGATAACTTTTAGAAGGAACCTTTTACGAAGCCGAGTTACAGAGAGTCGAAAAGAAAGATGATTTCTACCGGGTAGAAAAAGTCTTAAAAAAGCGTAAACGGAAAGGCAGGATTGAATACCTTATCCAGTGGAAGGGGTATCCCGAGAGTTTTAATACTTGGGTAGATGAAAGGGATATAAAATACTTGTAATTAGATAGCTGATCGTTTTAATAAATTAATAAAGAAAACCTATTTATACTATCTGAAATGAGCCATCAATTAGCTGATTGGTTATACACTCGAACAACTTTAGGTTTTTGTAATGTTGCTTCCTGTAAATAATACTTGTGCTCCTCTGGTGATAAGGTATGTACTTGCGATAAATAATTGGAAAGTTTCACTAAATATTTTGAACCACAATTCGGCAACGGACAATTTTTACAAACGCGTTGACTCCTGTTAATCCTTTGAAGATCAAGATAAAACTAATTCGAAAAATAAAACATTGTGAATTTTATCGTAATTTGTCAGGACAAACAGGACAAAAAGGACAAACGAATAGAGACGTGTTCATTTCCATAACACATTTATTGGAAGTTTGTACATTTTAAGTAAGATTAAAATAACTGTTTACATTAAGCTTAAACATACTATTTACGATAATATAACTATTTTACAGCACTTGGTTCTAAGTTTATATCTCTAGAGGTAAAGTGGTCAGTCCATCTGCTAACACTTTGCGCTTAGGGTAAAAATAAGAAAACCCGGCCCTTACTTGTTGATAAGTATACATATAGTGTTGTTGACAACACGAAAACCCTTATTGATACCCGAGCAACACATTTAGATAGTTTTCTTTATCGATCTCATTACATCTCTTATTAACTCCCTTACAACTAAACTTATCCGAAGCTCCAAAGCAATAATAGGTTTTACTACCCAACGCCCGCCAACGCCCGCCGCCCGTCAACGCCCGTCAACGCCCGCCAACGCCCGCCTCCTCCCTCCTCCCTCCTCCTCCCTCCTCCTCCCTCCTCCTCCTCCTCATCCCTACCCCAAAGCTTCCTTATGTTACAGAAAATATCTGGCCAACCGAAAGTGTAACATAAGGAAGCTTTGGGGTAGCGATGAGAAGGAGGAGGAGGGAGGAGGAGGGAGGAGGAGGAGGGAGGAGGAGGGAGGAGGAGGGAGGAGGAGGATTCAAACAATAAAATTCAAAGACTTTTGTGCAAGTATTGCAAACAGATCTTGAGACCAACAACACAATCTGAATCAACTGAATATTTTTGTTGTCAACAAATGCTGTTTTAGTGGAGACTAATTTATAGCCCAGCTACTTGGTCTCACTTGGCAACAGATGTGCCTTAAGGTATACCTCATGCTCCTCTAATTATTCAAAAATATCAAAATAAGAATGTACCTGAACAAAAGCTTGAAACTCTGAATGGCAAGAACAAATGAAGTTTAAACAGAGTTATAGTTGCAAGAATCCAGCTCTTCCACCTTTTTTTCTTAATAGGTTTTTTCTTAATAGGTTATATGTTGAGAGAGAATTGTACAGCTGGTCATACAGTATTCTCTTCAATACTTTACTTATGATAGGGAGAACTGATATGGGCCTATAATTATTCGTAACATTTCGCCGGACATCTTTATGCAAAGGACTAACGCGTGCTTTTGTTCCATTCCGAGGGAAACATACCTAATTCTCAGTATGATTACATTGAATAGCCCACTTCAATATGCTTTACTTGTTACACACAAAGGTTTCAATACGAGGCCCCGTGCTAAATTAAATTTATTCTTTTCTCTGCTCTTTTCTCCGCTCCCTAGAATACCCTAAGTACATTTGCATGTCAATCAGTGTCATGTTTCTAGTTTATCACGTGACAGGACGTGACGTAACATTAATAAAAAAATATGTTCGAGCCAGTTAATAATATTTGTAACGCATTTTAAAATGTTATTTGAATATCTAAAGATGATCTATCGAGCTATAGTTCAGCCTGATCCTTACTAGCGACATAAGCACAAGCATAAGCACAATTGCTAGCGAGGACAGCCGCGACATAAGCGTTATCATAAGCACAAGAAAACAAGGTCCCGTTCTTCTTATGCTCATGCTTATGTCGCTGTTTTTCCTAGTGAGGACACGCACGACACAAGGTAGTGAGGACAGCGACATACAGGTCAGCATAAGCACCTACGCATGCGTATTAAACACCTCCGGTCGACTCGTCCGCCATTTTGTTTTCTTCTGTTGAGAGGGAGTGGTGAAAAAAATTAGCCAGAGATGTTTAATATGGATGCATATGTGCTTTGCTTATACAGTACAATGCAATACAATACATTTTAAAATGTATTAATAATCATAAGGGTGCTAGCCTATAGGTCACATACATACATACAAACTAGTAGTGGTTGTATCAGAAGCCGGTATACAATCATTAGTGGTTGTAACTAATTATCATATTCATAACGCCAGTTTCTCTAAAGTTAGAACAAAAATGCAATAATATACACCAGCAACAACTGAAACTTAAATTCCATTCCGCCAAGATGTATTCGTTCATTCATTTCAAGTTAATATAAATACGGTGTATTGTAAAATGACATCACATTGTTTTGTGCGATGCAAAGCCTCAAAGCATCCCAATGGATTTTAGTTATCTATTCATTTCACAAGTAGTTTACAACATTCTCGTGGGTGTTGTATCAGCTGCGCGCACTCGAAATTGTCATGAAAGGCTGATACAACACCCCCGCTAAATGGCTCCTGATACAATAGAATACAATAAATTGTTATTTAAATACAATAGAAATTTTAAACAGCGATACCACTTGTGGGGTCGTGTATCTAAAATTAATGAAAAATGTATAACATTAATTATTAATTATAATAACGATAATAATAATATTTAACATTTTAAATTCAAAAGGTATTTACTTGCTTTATCATCAAAGTGGAGTTTCTACATGAGAAGGGTCGGTTGAAATCACAACGTTGAAACAGCGACATAAAGGACATGAAATAACTATAGTACAGCTTCTAAGCACATGGATCGTTCACATTTTGATAAAAGCATCAAATTTGGTACATATGTGCTATGACAGGTGCTAAATAGGATAAGAGGTGGACCCCAACGAAATTTGCCTTTGAAGGGGGCGTGGCACTTTATTTTCAAAATTTCAAAATACATTTCTTTGGGCATATATCCAGTTCTAATTAACATTTTTGAGTGATTTTAATTGCTCAACTATGGTTTTTGGAAATGATTAGGATAACATTTAATGGCCGGCCGACCAAATGTACAAATGTACACTATTATTATATTTTTTTTTGCATCATATATTTTACATTTCATGCTTAATACATTATTCATAGTTCTATCTGTAATGTATTGTCAGTGTATTTGTATTTGTCTCAGGCTGAGCTTGTTTGGACCTAGAGTCTGTTTCTCAGCCTGAGTTAAGCTATTAAATAAAAAAAAAAAAAAAAAATGTGATTAGATGTTTACCTCATTTGCATATTTTCAAAATGGGCATATCTTCACTTCTAATTAACATTTTTGGGTGATTTAATTTAAATGCTTGACTATGGTTTTGAGACACGAGGAATCAATTAAGATAAAATTTAATGTAATTAAATGACTACCTCATTTGCATATATGCAAAATAGCGGTCATTTTGTTAAAAAAATTGAAGAAGTTAGATTATTAGCAATCCATAAAGGAACACCAGATTTTATGCTCCTATCACCATCTGTACAATACATGTGCTTAAAAGTGATGTACAGTCTACTAATAATGTGACAATGTTTTGCAGATTGTCCAGTTATTTAGAAACTCACAATGCATTTACAAAGTTGTATCACGACAGTTGAGTGAAACAAATCCCATTTGCTCAGTTAAAAGAAAACATTGTTCACAATCATGTTCATTTATGATAATTATGACAATATACGTAGTCAGCTATCACCGTCCGCCATCTTGAAATGTAATTTCATATGGCAATCCGCTGAATCGAAGGTCACGGGCTCAAGCTATCACAACAATGCAGCACAAGAAATCCGTCAACAATTACGTTTACAATCACTCAAAAATGTTAATTAGAAGTGGAGATATGCCCAAAGAAATGTATTTCAAAATTTCATGGCGACATTTTATACAATATTTTAGGAGCTAAAATCCTAAATACTTTACTGAATACCGTTACTGTACCAGATTTCAGCCACGCCCCCTTAAAAGGCAAATTTCGTTGGGGCCCACCTCTCATCTTGTTTAGCATGTGTACCAAATGTGACGCTTTTATCAAAATGTGAACGATCGACCTGTTTTTGGGTGATTAGAAGCTGTACTACTACGAACGTCGGAAATTGCGAGAGCGACAGAGATTGACCCAGGTATTAACATGCTTTCAAGAGGAGAGGCTAATGTTCAGGAAAACAGTGTTCATAATTTCTCATTCGTTAAACGCACCCTGCAGACCAAACGTGCCAAGTATGTTGGTATCATGGTCTTTGAAATAACTGAATATTTTGTTACCATGGAAACCGATTATTAAGGGTGCTCCTGAATTTTCGAACATTTGAGAGTTTGAAGTGAAACTTGGGTGGTTGGAACGATTTTAATCTGCAGTATTTCTATACATTCTTGAAGTATACCCACGACAACATTTGTTTCTGCCCGGAATGGTTGTCCATCTACCCTAACCGATCACCTGATATAATAAAGGAAATATGTTGTTATGGTAACATTTCCCACGGTCACGTGAATCATGGACTACCATTCTGGGCACAAAAAGTTGTGGATACATGCATGGTAAAAAATAACAAAGTAAATTGACAACTTTATATACATGTCTAGTCTTATAGCTGACCCTGGAAAGGGTCTACTAATCGGAGACACGGATTCCTCGGTGGAATTGCCCTATATCATTATGACGTCAAATCAAAACAATCTATTGTTTAAACGCTAAGGATCACGGTCGCTGGAGGGGGACAAAACAGCAACAGCACAAAGGAAATCGCTATCAAATGCATTTTGTAGAACGTAGAATAGCGGTAACAGCCACCAAATACGGTAAATATTGTGGGATAAACATTGATACAGCTGATATCTGGAAACTAGACAAATCGAAGAGCAGATTTAGTTCAAAATTCTATTGTTCAAGTCGATTCTGTCCCCCTCATAAACAAGCCGTGACGTCATAATGATATAGGGTAATTGGAATTTGGGTTGGTTTATAGACCAGTTCGCGGTAAATTCCGACATTTTGAAAGGGGTGCAAACATGCATGGCGCGAAATACAGTGTTTGTATGGGAATCCATGGGAATCCGATGCCAAATAAAATCCGTAAAATCGAATTTATGAAATATTCTTCAGATACAAACTTAAGATACCAGGTAAAAGATCAACATATCGAAATTTGAGGGATGTAGCTGTGGTGGGAAGCGTGCAATCGTGTTTTCAGTTTTCCATATATTGTCTGTAAATTTTCACGCGGAATTTGACTCGTTTTTACAGCTTCCCCCGGGTCTGATTGTTAGGAATTTGTGGAAAGCTTAGGTATTTTCAAAATTTTATCCTGATTTCGGGAAATATAACATTCTTACAGTGCTCCCTTCAATTTCGTTACCATGGCAACCAAGAAATCTTTGAAAGCAAGTCTATTTTCAAAAGTGATGAAATACCAGTGTATATTTCTTTCTAAAAAGTGATATAGAATAGACTTGCTTTTCCCGCCAAATTAATTTTAAATCTACCCAACCTCGTGACCAGGGTCTTCTCGGTCAGATCCAAGATGGCGGCTGAATCACGTGACCAAAAATATCCGCGTGATGTGGGCATCCAATAGAGGTTTTGCACCACCACGTGATGGCAGCCATGTTGGTGGCCAGAACAATAGAATGTTATTCCTTTGAGATTTAATTTTTCACATGATTGAACAAATCTTATTGTTCTGGCCACCAACATGGCTGCCATCACGTGGTGGTGCAAAACCTCTATATGGCGGCCAAGCTAAATATGGAAATGTTTAACACGTGCCTACAAACCATAGGTATCCCAATCCGGAGTGAGCGAGATGCGATTAACGGTATAGCGATGTTTCGTGTGTCGTCATCTATTGTCACTAATGTGCCAACCAGAGATCCATTGGTTCCTAACACAAAGCGGGCTTTACAAATCATGGTTGACATTAGCATAACAATTGCAATGTTTATCAACACGAAACATCGCTATTTCCACGCGGCGTACGCTGACATAGTGAAAACAGGTCAACTTACGGCTCCAAATGGAGTTTACTTGGTTAAAGAAACAGTGGAAGGGTGTCACAATGCTACCAGGATGTATCTAAGCTAGAAGAGAATGGTAAAAAGCCATTCATTTTCCGTTAACGCCTGAAATGAAGCGATCGATAGCACATGTTCAGGTTTATTATACTGGGAAGTTTTCTGCGGTAAGTGTCATCAGTCGGAAAGCCAGGAGAAGCCGTTATGCACTAGTCAATTGAAACCCCGGCCCCCGACCCCCGGGACATAGTGGGGCATTAACGGGGACATGGCCGTGGAATAAATGTATTTATGCTCGTGTCCGGATTTTACAGTATTTGCATTGCAAATAATTTCACATTCCACATTTGTTTGTGTTTCTTCTATTGTATCTTTACCATATATAAGATACTTAGATTAAGCGTTCTTCACTCTCAGGGCTACACTACTACGAATGACTCGACAGTTAAATAAGTCCGATAGAGATGAATCTCACGGTTCCCAAAGCGAATCGACGACATAGTGAACCAGTTGAAGTCTTACTTCGAGCCAAAGTTTAGAGAACTTTCTGACGACCACATAAAGTATACCACTTCATTATCGAAAAAGCTGAAGTCGGTTTTTTAAAACCGGTTAGTTTCAAGTTCACCGTAACAAGAAACAAGTTTAATTCGGAAAACCTTGAGCAGGTTGCAGACAAACCAGTAGCGGCGGGCCGCTGTAGGAGCACGTTCACAGCTGAAAGTCGTCAGTTGGGACTCATAGAGAAGTCAAGGCCGCTGTAGATGAATACCTTTCTGACGAACTCGCCTTAGGATCTGAAGACGAAAAGAAGATTCGACCCGCAGAACAGAGCTTTAAAGAAGAAGAGAACTTCTCGTAGACAAGTTCAAGGACCCAAGCTAAGTATTGAGTATTTTCTTGCGTAGTTGATTCATAATAAGAGTTTTTCTTTCCCGCCAATTTTACCCGTTCTTTGTTATCTCATGTTTCATCACAGAACTACACTAGTTCTGTATGCTCCTTCCTACCAACAATAATAAATGATTTTGTTATATTGTTGTACTGGTTTTTGTAAAGGGAGGACTAGAGCATAAAGAAGTTATTTTCGGAACAGAGTAGAGAAAATAAATGTATTTATGCTCGGGTCCGGATTTTACAGTATTTGCATTGCAAATAATTTCACATTCCACACTTGTTTGTGTTTCTTCTATTGTATCTTTACCATATATAAGATACTTAGATTAAGCGTTCTTCACTCTCAGGGCTACACTACTACGAATGACTCGACAGTTAATTTCGTATGCTTTATTTCAGTTTGTCAAGCAGCGCCCTCTGTTCGCTCAGACGTCGTCGTCCACTTCTGATACCATCTCCCCTCAGAACTTCAGTAATTTCGTCCGTCAACGAAAACATCCAGCACCCGTTTCCAGAACCAAGTCGACATCTGCTTCAGGTCTTTGGAGACGTAACTTTCTGTATACACAGCATACACCCGGCTCTACAACGAAAACCAAGCCAGTGGCACAAGAGGAAAATATCTCCAATATACTAGTAGCATATCTAATAACGAACTAGTAAAAGAACTTATTAAAGGTAAAGAACATTACACTCTAAACGAGACAGTTACGAGTTCAAGGGTAATTAAGTCACACGATAAGTGTCATACCCAGTTATATTGGCAAAGGTACACTCAGAGCTCATATTAATTATTGTCAATATCGGAGAGACATGAAGATCGACCACCAGCGATGTCATTTAAGATTATAGACGAAGGGAGATACAATTCCTTTTATTACCACGCCTTCGTCAGAAACGTTTTCTAATAACTCCCGCGAAGCAGTCTAGATTAGACGGTGCTACAGAAGAACCGACTGTAGTAAACCCGATTTCGGCTTCGGTGTAAAAATCCGGTAAAAGTGGTCATCTTGGAGTTAAGACACGTAAACAAAAATAGGTCTGGGATCTTTTTGTATACTGTTGTATACGATCAAAATGGTACACTGATAATCAGTGTTACACGTGTGTCGAAGATTTAAGCATGCAAGCATCGCTTTATAAATATTTTACTGTTACCTACTTAGTAACATAAGATTTGAAGTCGTATGGATCCCTAGAGATCAGAATCAGCGAGTTGATTTTATCAGTAGAATTGTAGATCGAGTTAAGAGAGAATCTTTCGATATGGCCCATACAAATTGGGTTCCTACACAGTTGACATATTCGCGAGTACGAGAACAAATCGCTCGTTCTTCCTATTTATCTCATCCCTAGAGTTTTTACTCATATTTGTGCTAGATGCGTAGGGATTTATTTTTATGTTGCCTTATTGGCCCTCGAACATCTTTTGCCCATGGATACATAGTGGTACAGGCCACCGTCGCCATTTTTTATCGATACCTGCTGATACTTATCGTATCGGTTTACGAGTTAGGTTCTAACGAGAACTCCATGTTCAGTTCACCTAAACTTTTGCTCGACCGTAGTACTCTACGATTCGATGGAACTAAGTACAGTTGTTATTTTATTATAATTTCATCAGGACGCGATCGATTATAGAATTCAGGTAACGGAAGTTCTAAGAGGAAATCTGATCATTTAGGCCCACTTGGACCCAGTCACAAATAAGTTCACACGTGTCATGTTTATAGGTTTTGCAAACCTAATCTGAGTTGAAGGCGCTAATTATATCTTTTGGGCCCACTTGGACCCGGTCACAAATAAGTTGACGTGTATGTTTATACCTTGGGACCACTTAGACCTAGGCACTTACTGTCACGCATGTTATTTATACATTTTGGGTCCACTTGGACCAGGTCACAAACAAGTTGACGTGTATGTTTATACCTTGGGACCACTTAGACCTAGGCACTTACTGTCACGCATGTTATTTATACATTTTGGGTCCACTTGGACCAGGTCACAAATAAGTTGACGTGTATGTTTATACCTTGGGACCACTTGGACCTAGGCACTTACTGTCACGCATGTTATATATACATTTTGGGTCCACTTGGACCAGGTCACAAATAAGTTGACGTGAATGTTTATACCTTGGGACCACTTGGACCTAGGCACTTACTGTCATGCATGTTATTTATACATTTTGGGTCCACTTGGACCAGGTCACAAGTAAGTTGACGTGAATGTTTATACCTTGGGACCACTTGGACCTAGGCACTTACTGTCACGCATGTTATCTATACATTTTGGGTCCACTTGGACCAGGTCATAAATACGTTGAAGTGTATGTTTATACCTTGGGACCACTTGGACCCTTGGATGATTTCGTACCCTTGGTGATGATTGAAGGACCACTTGGACCTTATCATGTTACGGAGCAATGCAGTGCTGTTCATCGAACACCTACGTCCTCGACGAGACCACTTGGACCCGTACCCAGCCAGTCTAGGACCTCTGGGAGTCGTGATGCGCGACTGAATCATAATAGAGATAACAGTTCACTTGGACATAGTTATAAGCGAAAATCCAAGTTTCTATAGATCGGATAATTAGATAAATCCACTTGGATACTTAACCAATTACCGATATAACAGAATATTGAATTTATTTCTAGATATCGCAAGGGCAGCAAAAATAGATGGACGTTCGTTTTTCCTCAAGCTCTCTAGCTTTTGTAATCCATAAAAGTTTATGGTCTTTAATATTAAACGCTACATAGGGCAGATAATACTGTCCTCGATTATTGCAGAATTTATAATATGGTGCCAAGATAGCTGGCAAATATATACCAGAAAATGATCGCTATGTCTTTATCCGGTTCATTATTTCTTCAATCAATGTTGGAAGGTAGGAAAAAAGTTTAAATACTTATTAATTACTATGTTATAAACTGGGCACATAAAATAGCAGGTTTGAAGACGACTTTTCTTGTAATAGATTCATTGTTAACGGCAATTGTTGAAGCTTTGTAAGATAACACCCAAACGAACTTGGTAGGAAAGTACATCCGATAACTCCGGATACTATTATAATTATTCATGCATATTTCGAAGAGAGTAGTAATCTACTTGGTATTAGATCACTACCATGTGTCTATTATCTTATGCCGGATTCTTCAGAATCTCAGAACTATTTGAATATCGGAAATATAATTTTTCTTGAAGATCGTCTTACGATTTTAATTGAATCAAGAAAAACTGATAAGTACAGAGACGGGCATGGGTTTACATGCGAAAACGTTCAATAAGACATGCCCATATTATTATTTACCGCTGAACTGACATTCGTCACGCTCATATCGCAGAGGAATCTACTGATTTTATAATCAGATCTACTAGACATGAAGAGGATTCTAAAAGTAATGTGTTCTCTGAAAAACACGAAGTACTTAGCAAGAGATATCTTAAAAGTTAAATCAGCGGAAGTGGGCATTGATCCGTCGGGTTATAGTAAACTTACAGTTTTAGATTCGGAGGTGCCACTTCCAATGCAAATTTATGGCTGCCATATTGGGTGGCAGATAGAAGTCTGAAAAGGTCAAAGACGGATACGTTTAAAGTCTAAAAGTCTCGTTTGATTGTTTCACAAAACCTTGGCTTACACAGTAACTTGTTCTGTCACAAGTTCGGTACTTATACCATCTCAGAAGCTTGTACAGTTCTGTCGGGGGACAACAGCTGTGCTGTGCTGTGCTTCTATTACCTTTGTATTTTCCCCAAGTGGTTTTTAGAAGGTTGGAGGTTTTTTCTGGCCTCCCTGGTACAGCTGGAAACATTTAAGTCAATTGTAACATGTCAATACAATAATTGTATTTTATTATTTAATTTATGTAATTCCTGTAATAAACGGAATTATGCGTTGCTGACAGACCATAATCAGTTACGAATTACGTTCATTCTAGTTCTGTATGCTCCTTCCTACCAACAATAATAAATGATTTTGTTATATTGTTGTACTGGTTTTTGTAAAGGGAGGACTAGAGCATAAAGAAGTTTATTTTCGGAACAGAGTAGAGAAAATAACGCACATTTAACGCTGCATTTTTCCGGTGGAACGGGGAAAGTAACGATTTGCAAAATTTGCGGGGATTTTAGCGGTGGTTGTAACGCCAGCCACGACAGAGCGGAACTGGACCCGAGCATCAACGACGTGTATCGAACATGGCGGAAGCTATGAACACGCAACAATCGTAGCTAATTTAAACAAGTCCTGGGTGTTCCATCAGAGGCAGTGTTTATACTGAGTTAAGTCACGAGTAATAGATCAGGAAGTGTTTATTATTAAACACTTTGTTATTTGCAACAACAAACCCGGTTTTGTTAAAGTTTGCGTCCGGCAAAATATCAGATTAAGTAATGATTCGTGTAACAAGTACGACACCGAACGGCATTCAGATGGCAAGGTGATGATTTTGTATTGTGAAAATTCTTGATCTGATTGGTTGAAACATGAAAATCGCCTTAAAGGTTAGGAAGACGTTTAATTTCCTCCAATTTTTCAAACTATTAAGACTGCGATTTGCACTGCGGTTCCAAATGTCGTTTGTAAAGCAAATCGTATCTTCGGAACCTTATCAATCGTGCCTGTTTCGTAGCTATTGTTTTTGGCTGTTCCTATTGGTTGGAAGAGAATTTGTTCATAAAAATGGAATGAAACTAAGACTTCATACTACTTTTATTTCAGAATAATCATAATTATCACCCATTGTTTCCGTAGTCTAAAACACAGACAAATCACATGTGAGGGAGGCTCAATGCCACATAACAATGGATTTTGTCATACTTTTTACACGGATCATTACTTAAATATATTTAAACGCAGCTGCATAACATTTCTTTTATATTCCTTTGTCGCATTGTTTTTTTTTTGTTGACAGACAACGGTTTCTGATAAACAAGAGAATGGTCGAGACTGTAAAAGTGCGGAAAGCATGTATAGTAATAGAAAATGTACAGGGGCGGATCCAGGATTTTGTGAAAGGGGGGTTTGCAAAAGGATTTTTTTTTAAATCTAGAGATTTAAAATTGAATTTACAGTGATTTACAGGCCGATCCGCATAGTGGGTGTTGCAACCCCCGAAACCCCTCCCCTGGATCCGCTAGTGATGTGCTTCGGAAAAGGATTTTTTTCAAATAATGGAGCAACAGATAGGAGCTTATGTATATTCAATTTATCAATGCCTCCTCCCAATTGAAAATTCTGAAGCACATACCGGGGCCATAGGGGCGGGTATTGTAACAGCCAACTGTCCCCGATGGGCGGGGAAAAGGTCAAAATGTAACACTGTATAAATGTTACATTTCCCGCTATGTCCCGGTGGTCGGAGGGCCGGAGTTTCAATTGACTAGTGCATAATGCACTTCATATATTACTCTACCTACACAACGTGTTTTAAGGTTATTTAAAATCGTTTTATTGATAAAATTTGAGTAATCGAATCTTTATTCAAGTTCATCTCTCAGGACAGTCCGTTAGGCCAATAAAAACCCGAAATAAAAAGCATTGTTATAACAACCCTTGTGTCATAATCGTAGAGCCAATCACAATCCGTGACAGTTCAGCTTTTAATAATACAAGGGTCTTCTCTCGGAGTAGTCGCCATCTTGGATCTGACCGAGAAGACCCTGGTCACGAGGTTGGATTCTACCCACAATGATTGAGCTTTTGGATCCATCGTTTTCGCTCAGCCGTCTACTCTGCGATTTGATAGGGGCACATGGCTGATCGGTCGGTGGATCATTCACCGAAACTGGTCGAGAACCTGAAATTACTGAACTTTAGATCAAACAGTGGTCTACTTGACATATCGGACTTAGCTATAAGTTCAACTGAACCCCAGGTCAATGGAGAAAAGACCACAGGAGTAGAAAAACTTCGCCCAGATAATTCGTATGTTTCTGAGGTCGTTTCTGATAATGCACGTGGTCCAGCTTCACCAGAATTGCAGGATGTCAACAGCCCTTGTCTTGTGACAGAAGTGTCCAAAGTGTTAAGAAGAAATCGGGTCATTTCCAACAAGTGCAAGGTATACGTTGGCAATATTAGTTATAGGACGAAGACTCGGGAATTAAAGGAGTTTTGCAGTGTGTTTGGGAAAATTATACACGTGCAAATTATACAGGACCGTCTGAAGAAGAGGTCAAGGGGGTGAGTATTAAAAACTCTGTGCATAATTAATATGGAGCAATATTAGTAATAATTGGGCTTGTAAAATAATCTAATCTGCAGAGTGGCTTGCAGGCTCACTGCAGTTACTCAGTGGCTTGATGCTTGCTAGTCAGTGGCTTGTGTAAAAGAATCTAACCTACACAGTGCCTGAGTGGCAATTAAGAGCAAGCTAATTACCAACAAATTTGAACTCACATAATTAGGACTCCAGGAATTGAACCCGGGTCACAGAGGTGAGAAGCAAAGGCTTAACCACTGCACCACCATGCTCCTGGATGAACTGACATGTGTATAACCATTACTATGTGCTATTACCTGTCCTTTTGTGTTTCAAGGTTTGGGTTTGTGACATTTAGCAATGAGTGGGAAGCAGATAAAGCAAAGCAGTCTTCAGATGATGAACGAACCTTGGATAACAGGTGAACACATCTGCTTAATTAGGGACTGTCGACATATGCTTAGTGCCCCGCTTAATGTACACTGCATGTTTAAGAGGGAGGGGGCCCAGACATGGACGTACATGTGTGTACATGTACGGGGAATTAAGATCAAAACAGTTATGGGGATGAGATGGGAGCAAAAACATGAGCTAAAATGGTGGCCATAGCTTCTGAAGTTGAAGCAAACTGTTTGGACTTTCAACATAAATACAGAGCCAACCAAACATGTACAGTCCTGCCCAAAAACTTTGCAACCATCAGCGTAACGAGCGGCGCTAATTATTTAGTGGCTGGGCGTTAGTGGTTTGGTGGCACTAACGGTAAATACTGGTGACTAGCCGTCAACGGCGCTGGACGTTTGGTGGCTAGGCATTGACGGCATTAGATGTTTGGTGGCTAGCCGTTGACGGCTCAAGACGTTTGGTGGCTAGCCGTTAGTCAGTGCATGATTGAGGAAAAGGATTTCACTGCACTGCGGTGTGAGTGAATGTAGCATAATAGCATATTAACAATAATTGCAGTTGCATCATGTCCGACAGAATCGAAGACCAACAAATTTTTGGGTAACTTTACAGATTTTCCCTGGAATAACCAAAGAAAATCACTTGAAAACCGTTAAGTAAAACTTGAACAGCTAATTAACTTCACTAAACTTTATTCCTGTTTCATTCTTTAAACGTGTTGCTTTGATTAAACCACTTTAACATGCAGACATAATTGTCTGGTTTTTGACACAACAACACTGAAGTGCCACGCCATGAACTTCGCAGGAAGTGTGACTGTAGTTTTAAAATTCACCATACAACTACATTGTACATGTGCTCAGCCTTTATGGAAAATGAAAAAGATGTCCAATAAAATATTCTGGAGTTCTTTTATTAATGTGGATCCGTTTTTCAAAGGTGAGGAGGTTTGAATCTCTAGAATTCTACGCACACGGCCGGAAGTGTGACAGTTTTGTGATACATGTAATTTCCGCGACCTGATTTGAATAATCATTGTAGGTCGTCTGTGTTTGTTTTGCTTTGAGATCGCCTGGATCACACCAGACATTTTCTACCTTCAGAATAAAATGTTTTGTAAGTTTTTATTTCACATTCGTTTCGTGTCTAAACAGTTTCACCTGATGCGGGAAATGCTTTGATTCAATCTCTGCCGAATTGAGAAGTTTTGGCTTTTTCCAATTTGTTGTCATATTATTATGTTAATTGCTGTGAAATCGCACATTTGATGATGAGTTAATAAAATATTCCACCTGCTAAAACTCGGCAACATTTATTTCTATAGTTGAATACTTCTTCCTTCAGTACTGCCACATAAACCGATGAACTGACTAGTAAAACGAATGTTTTAAAAGAAATTTCTCAAAACTCGGCTTAGATGAACATTTCAAAATAATTAACTTCTCAAAATGCAAAACACTTCTCAATTCAGCACATCTGCATAATTCAATGAACTAACAAAAGGCCTCAAAATAAACTTCTTGAAACGTAGGAGGCTCAACAATTTGGTGGCTAGCCGTTGGTGGCTCACAACTTTTGGTGGCTAGCCGTCGATGGGTTAGATGTTTGGTGGCTTGCCACCTACGGTTAAAGCCGTCTAGTGGTTTGGTGGCACTAACGGTAAAAGCTAGTGGCATTAATGCCGCCAAAAGCTGTTAGCGCCGTCTGGTGTTTAGTGGTGGTTGCAAAGTTTTTGAGCGGGACTGTACAGTCTGTATGCAGATGTTGCCATAGACCCAGTAATGAGAACATGATCAATACATGTCCCAAATCTTATAATCGACTACACTCAGTGTGATTTTTGACTGAACTTTAATATCGTACATGTGTAAGTTAACAAAAAAAAGGGTGAACATTAAGGGGGGAGGGAGTCGGACCTTAACGTCTAGGTGACATTACCAAGGGCATTAAAGGGAACCTCGGGTGAAAAACAATGTTTGTTCTCAAGTGTTTGTTATGGATGCACATCAGTCTACTATTATGTTTGTCTCCAGTAAATTGTACACTACATGTACATCTAGATGTCATTTAGCATCACTATTCCTGTTGATAAAACTCATTTGAATTTCCTGATTGCCGCCATCTTGGATGTCATTGACGTCACAATGTTATTCCTATTGTTGAACAACAAAAGAGCTATTGGTTTCTGACAATAGGGGCAACACTGTGACGTCATAAAATCCAAGATGGTGATAATCAGGAAATTCGATTGAGTGTTTTATCAACAGGAAAATCAGTACATAAATGACATCTACTGTACAATTTACTAGAGACAAACACAGAAACAAACTTAGACATGCATAACAATCACTTGAGAGCAAACATTGGTTTTTAGCCGAGATTCCCTTTGAGAATTCCTATGTTGATGGTCCAAAAAAACACAAATTAAGAATTTGTGTTTTAAACAAAGGGATCAACAAATTCATTCTACAGGGACAATACAATTTATTAA
This sequence comes from Actinernus sp. WN-2022, assembly GCA_030867875.1. Classification (NCBI taxonomy): domain Eukaryota; kingdom Metazoa; phylum Cnidaria; class Anthozoa; order Actiniaria; family Actinernidae; genus Actinernus; species Actinernus sp. WN-2022. The sequence continues at coordinate 143,783,350 of JAOWCC010001589.1, forward strand.
GTGACATACATGTAGAACACGTTCAGAGGTGCCTGATAATTATATACCCTTGGCTTATGCTCCTTCTAATAATAGACGCTTAAAACATGCTGGTGTTTACACAGTGAAAAGTTCTTACTTTAGGCAGAAACTTATGGAGTCTGTGTTGACCGTTAGAGCTTATTGACTGATAATTATATATCATGACCACCCTGTGCATCGCTGTGATAGTACTCACAAAGTTACAATGTATAATTAATTGGCTGCATTACTATACATACTTTAACTACCGGTATACATGTTTGTAGATAACATAACAGACTAGTACATGTACATATAATGTATTTCGTCATTCACATGCATTCACTGTCACTACTTTTTTTTTACCTACAATAGGTATTTTTTAGTATACTACACTGTATATTTCTTTATTTTACACTGTTTTGTACAATTATATACATGTAGATAGTATAAAATAAGTATTGATAAAGCTACATGTAGAAGGGATGATGTAATATATATACAATGTAATGAGAATACAGGGGAAAGTATGCATTGGTTAAAGGAACTGGAAAGCTTTCGAGTTAACCACTGGGCCTCAGGAAATAAATAGATATAAAAATTGATTGATTGATTAGATCGTAATAACTGAAGATTATGTATTAAGTTGCTAATTAAATAGCTTTAGCTTTAGGAGATTCATTTATTATGGCTTTTAAACTGGGAGCGACTTAATGAAGGCATCCAAATATCGGAATGCCTTTCTGATCTGATTGAAAGTCAATGCACCAATGTTGATGAAATCGGTAAATAATTTTTCTGATTTGCTTGGTATTTTGTCCAATTTGATCGGTATTTCCTTCCATGCAATGTCACTGGAAATGTTTCAGTCGGCGTCAAAGTATATTTATACGTACCATAATATACATGTAGATCTCAATGTGGAAATGTGGATGTGCTTCTTCATTTGTGGTATTAAAGAAAGTAGATATACATTGTACATGTACATGTAGTCTGACTATAATATTTCTTCAGAAAATTTGTAGGTAATCTATAATTCATCTGAGAGATTTTTTGTTGTACTATTTACACTTCTCTATAGTGTCCCAAACTTGAATTTCAAGTTAAATTGAGCATGAGCATTGGCCTACGAAACAACGAAGGATAGCCATCTGACTGAAGTTACAAACTCAGCCTTTAAATTTGCTGAACAAATAAACTCAGGGATAAGCACGCTAAACATATTTGCGTGTCGAAAGCTGCCACAAATGAAGCGAGGAGATGTCTTGTAACAAGGGTCATGCATAACAATTGTTTACACATTCGGGACACCGACAAGACTTTGGTTTCCTTTATACTAGATTTATATTTCACGAGGACATTTTTGAAAGATTAGTTTGAAATGGAATACATGTACCTAGCTACCCAGGTTGATAATCTTGGCAAGATCTGGCAAGATCTTGCAAGATCTTGGCAAGATCTTGCAAGATCTTGTAAGATCTTGTATACCTGTTATAAATTATATAGTACATGATCACTCCCCAGGTTGAGAATCTTGCCAAGATCTTGCCAACCTTGCCTAAATTAGATATCATTTGCTTTTAATATATAATTATCGATGAAATACCAGTGTATATTTCTTTCTAAAAAGTGATATCTTCACGCGTGAAGTTAAAAATGATATATTCACACATGAAGATATCACTTTTGAAATGACTTTCTTTCAAAGATTTCTAGCCTTTTTAGTTGGAGATTGAAACTGGTATTAAATTCATTGATAATTATATATTAAACAGCATTACATGGCCGCTTGGAGATACAAATTTTATCTTCTCGTGTTGATGAAGTATCTTACTCGTTTGCTGCGCTCACTCGTAAGATATTTCATCAACACTCGAAGATAAAATCTGTATCTCCGCACGGCCATGTAATATCCTCTATACATTTAATACTTAACGTTTCACTGAAGCACAAGCCAGCAAGACAATTAATGAGAATTAATTAACCTGAGAATTAAGAATCAGTGGGTGGGTACTGATCTGACTCCTTCATTTGTTTTTCTATCTCACAGGAAGAAAAGAGGAACTTTAGATTTACCTTTTATCCCAGTCATGTACATGCATCTACGTTAATTCACTCATTGTCCTGCTGAAACTGATGCTATTGTCTAAGTTTGCGACTGTAATATTATTAATACTACAACTTTTTTTTCTTCAAAATAACACCTCTAACAATTATCGAGATCTAAAAGGGGGCTGCCCGACTTGATAAATACCGGAGGTACGTACAAGGGGGGCCTTACATGTAGATAATTTCCACTGATAATTTTCTCTGCTATAGGGGGAAGGGGCTGAAAAAGTTCACCAGTTGGAAATTAAGGGCTATGGAAATTTTACACTTCCAATCTTGATATCTTCATGCCCCTTTATATTAATTTTTTCAAGGTTGTTTTGATCAAACATTTTTACCAGATTTTGCTCAAATTTTAACAAACATTATACAATTTATTGACACAACTGATGTCAAAATATTGACCCTAATTACACATAAATGTATACTAATGACAAAATTGTAATGTAAGTCAACCCCACTTTTTTTCACATTTTGCACCATTACTTGAAATGTAGTTGAACTATTTTTTTTAAACGACTGGAAACTGTTCAGACTTAGAATTTTATCAAAATCCCTTGGGCAGATTAGTTGGTGAAAAATTAGGGCTATGAATATCACACCTTACAAATGTGTCAAAGTTGAAAGGACCGTAGCTTTCAGCCAATAGAAGTGATTAGATTCCAAACTGGTTAAAAGTATTTCCCAAAGCTTACTAAATATTGATGACACATACAATTGTGCTAGAAAAAAGTCAGAAAATAAGTTGTGAATATTTCTCTTGACAGGGTAAAAATGTTAAAAAATGACAAAAACCTCAAAATCTACACATTTCAGAGAAATAAAAAAACGTTTTTGAGCATTAAATTCAATCTTTCATAAGAATAACACCAAACCTCAAACATCACTGAAAATTATCTACTATTGGAAATATGATTTTTAAAAGAGCACACCAAAGCCGAGGTTTTGGATACTGTTTAAATGTTTACTGATCTAGAGTGGCCACAGCTGACTATCGGAATGATGCACATGCATTTAAAAGTTGACAAATTACCATGACCAGGGGGTACAAGGGATAACTAATTTCTGTAAAAAATGTGTAAGTTGTCACAGAAACTGGTCATTATAATAATTTGTTGACTTTTGAATGCACGTGCATATTCCATTAGTAGTTGCTCTAGATGTAATTACAAAGCACTATCCAAAACCTTGATTCTGGAGTGCATATCTTTCAAAAATTGTATCTCTAATAGTATATATTTTGTTCAGTGATAGGATTTGGTGTATTATGCTTATGAAAGATTGAATTTAATTCTCACAAAATTGTTACTCTCTTGAAAGAAATATTCACAACCTTTTTTCTGCTTTTGCTAGCACAATTTTATTTGGCTTGAAGATATTTAGTAAACTTTGGTCAATACTTTTGACCAGTAAATGGATTCTAATCACTGCTATTGACAGAAAGCTTTGGTTCTTTCAGCTTTGACAACATTCAGTAAGGTGAGAAATCCACAGTCCAATTATTTTCACCAACTTCTGCCCAAGGTATTTTGATAAAATTTGCACTGTGTATGCGTGTGTTATAAGTCTGAACAGCTTGAGTGTTTACACCCAATACTATTATCTTGTACACTGCTTATTCAAATGTCAGTGTTGAATAGCGAAACTAAATTAGCCCACTTTAACGAATTCAGTTGATGTGGCACTAAAAAATAATCTTACCTTGAGAGCAAAGTAAGAAAGACAAAAAAAAATATGTTAGTTAAGTGTCCCTGAGAAAATATAAGACTATATATCCACTCAATGACAAAATGAGATAAGAGGTTTCATCAGCTTGCATTGAGGCAATACCATGAACCACTAAACGACCACCTATCAACCACATCACTGTACACCAACAGCCTCCCAACCACTAATCAACCATACATTTATGGTGCAACGTTTTCACATTTATTAGCCATAAACATATTTTAATTTGGGTCAATTAACCCATTCCTCTAGTATATAAATTTTGCCTTTGAGAATGATTCTGACCTGATTGCAGCATACATGTGTATATATATATACACACATGACCATTTAAGTACACAGAGCATAATATATTGAATCGAAGTTGCAATTGTGAAAGAAAGAACAAAATTAGATCAAACTTTCCAATAATTTTAATTACTTAAGCTAGTACAGCTGTATGTATAAATTAAAAAAGAACAATAAATTGGATGGCTTGAGTGTTTACACCCAATACTATTATCTTGTACACTGCTTATTCAAATGTCAGTGTTGAATAGCGAAACTAAATTAGCCCACTTTAACGAATTCAGTTGATGTGGCACTAAAAAATAATCTTACCTTGAGAGCAAAGTAAGAAAGACAAAAAAAAATATGTTAGTTAAGTGTCCCTGAGAAAATATAAGACTATATATCCACTCAATGACAAAATGAGATAAGAGGTTTCATCAGCTTGCATTGAGGCAAACACTCCAGGAATTGAGGTCATAAATCCATCTTTAATGTACTGTGGGGATGTGACATCATACACCTTATTAAGCTCCTTGGTGGTCTAGGACTACCTGTCCCAGGCATTGCAGTTTCCGTTGATTTATTGGATTACGGTGTAGCAGATACGGAGTATTGCTGGAAGTACTTCTGGAAGACCTTTAATTTGCAGTGGGGTAAAAAATAACTTCATTAGCCACATTCATATGACTGTACATTGATCTCCATGTATACAAGCCAGTAAATGCAAAACATAATTATACTGTATACTTATTATTATATGGATGTGAGTGTTTACTGAAAAATAACCCCTCATACATGTAGCTAGAACTCTGGGTCTTAAATGCTGCATTTTCCATATATCCTCATTTAAAGTGAAAAATATCAATGACATCAAATTTATAATTGTCACCCTTACAGCTTTTAACTACAAATATAGTGCATTTAGCTGGTCCGTCAATCAAACGAGTACCGCCTAGACTTAAGCTGATATTACAGTGGTGTCTACGAATAGCAGTCTCAGCGGTATTGAACTGATCGCCTCGCTTAAATGTAATGAAGCGCCATTTAACTTCATTCTTGTATGATGCATGACTAATTTAGATACACAGTTTGAATAGCGCTTCATTACATTTACAGCTGTAAGCAAGGCTATCAGGTCAATACTGCTAAGACTGCTATTCGTAGATGCCACTGTAATACAAAGCTTTCAAAGGCATACCGCCTAGTATGAAACAGACTCTGTTTGATTGACGGTCGGCTAAATGCAATTTTTGACAGTCGCACTACAATGAAAACGTAAAGATGCATGAAGATCAATTAATCACTGCCGGGTGCCACTGAACGTAAACTTAAACCAGTTATTTACCAAAATTCAATCAACATTTAGGACATTTAGAGTACGTTTCTTGCATGCAAAGAACAGCATAAATACCCTGGGCATATGGCACGACAACATGTCAAAAGGCCTGACATAGCAGCATTCAGCCGGAAGTCAAATTGATGATTCGGTAAATTGTGATGTTCCCGGGGGGGGGGGGGGGGTACTCCTGTTTGTGACGTATTATGTATGTGCCGCCTGGGTGGGTCAGGGTTTTGAGCTCAGTTTGGGCAGGTAGGGTCAGGGTTTTGACCTGATTTGGGCAGATCAGGGTCAGGATTTGAGTATAATTTGGGTGCAGTCAGGGTCGGGGTTCAGGATTTTTTAGGCAGGTAAGGTTCAGTTTTTTTTAGCTACAATGTCAAAAATAATACATTCTGTTGCTGCATTTTGATCGCCTGTCCACATGTAAGCACTGAGGTCCCCTTACATTGTGACTTCAGTACTTATCTATGTACTCCATCTGCTGGTTTGTTTACCCAATACCACGTCCCGACTTGAAATGTTCCGTATTTTGGATGCAATCCCGGTACGCGGTATACCGGCCGGGATATATATCCGACCGTGTTTTGAAAACAATTTAAAGAAGGGGCAATAAGGTTTTTGTTTTTTTCAAAAAAGGGGGCAATCAGGGTTTTGGAGCTCGGATTGGGTCAAACAGGGTCAGGATTTGAGTCTCTTTGCCTAACATACATACCCATTTTTCATGTAAGTACTCCCCCGGGTGATGTTATCAGTAAGGTAGCCTCTCTTAGTATTTTTGGGCTACCTGTGTTACCATATGGTACCCTCACTTAGTTGTTTTTCAGTATTTTTCAGTTTTTCACTGTTTGACTCGTATTCACTCGTGTTCGACTCATGTGGAGTTTTAGATCAGATCGGCAGGAAGAAAGAAAACTTAACTATAGTTTAATAGCCGACCTGAAAACATGGGTTTATCGCTAAGTTAATCTAAACTTATTGACTTATTTGACACCTTGTCATCTATTTTGATGTTTGAGGTAATTAAATCCTAGTTTGTGGTTTCCAAACTGTCAACACTCACGTTGGAATGCATCATGTCATTTCATCCAAGAAAATCAGACGCCTCTCAGACAGGCGTCTGGTTTTCTCGAGGTTACTATTTTAACTATAGTAAAAAAAATATTAACCATAGTTTGGCTGGTTTACTACAGTTAACGTCTCAGTGTGACCTCAGCCATTGACTGTTTAACCAGTCCAACTTTCAACACTATAAAACAAAATTGTGACAACAAAAAGTCTAGTTTTAAAGAGCAATCGGAAACTGAGAATGAGGGCAACGGCAGTTCTGCATACTAATGACAAAAATATAAGCTTAATTTAATACTGTAGATTGTTGTACTTTCTGAAATGAAACAAAATTACACTGAGTAGTATGAACAATGGGGGTTCTGGCCCACCTTGGGAACAAGTTGTGCAAGGAAGTCAAAAAGTGAATTCAGAAATCCACTTTTTGACTTCCTTGCACAACTTGTTCCCAAGTTTTTCCAGAACCCCCATTGTTCATACTACTTTATCCACAGTGTTGCCCAAAATTGTCACTAGACATTCTTACACCTAAAAATCCAAAAGTGTGGACCTATTAGAGAAATGATTCTATACTGTATATCGATCTCTTCCACTATGGATAATATATCGTACCTCCCTCTAGAAATCTTGACTAAGATCGTAGAGTATGCCGACCAATGATTTTTACTCAACATGACAGTACCACTTAAACATATAGCTCCACTAAGATATATGACCCATATGAGATGGAGTGCGAGAAGTGTGGAAGAGTATTTAAGAGGAGTTGGAATCTGGAACGCCATCGAGAGAATCGCAAAACCCCGTGCGTTAGGGTCCCAAAGCAATACATTTGTGAGAGTTGTGGCGGAGAGCTAAGCTGCTACTCTGCCTTGTATAGACACAAGAAGAACAACTGTCCTACCTACCACCCTAAACCCATCGTTAACGAAAACTAGGCACACACATACGCATTTACTCAATATCGTATAACCATTTAAACATATAGCTCCACTATAGTATACGCCCGCCCCAATATGGAACACCTCACATTTGAGCGAACCCATCGGACCATCGGTAAGTATCTACGTGGGTGGCAGATGGACGTCCCCGTAGGCCACAAACTAGGTGTTGACCCAAGGGCCTTCCTAGAAGGCACACGCCACGACATTCATCAGAAATTGGTGGAAGAAGTCGACGACCTACGTGGCGTGAAGTTTCAACTCGCTCTGAAGGTGATGCTCAGGAAGGACCATCCAGACGGTAGCAGCGAGTCTACTGACCCTACGATGCGCCACAACCAGGAGATCGTCATGCAGACCGACGAGATTCATGAGGCCTTAGACAGAGTCATACCAACGATTCTAGAGCGTCTCGAGAAGTGGACGAATAGGGGCTCTGGATGGGTTGTCGACCACATCATCCTTCTCTATCTAAACATCGCTCTCTACCAACCCTTGAGAGGTGGATCCTACATCGAACTACCTCCGGAAGTTGCGAGTAAGAAAGCAGTGATAAATGTAAGGAACAACGACGACAACTGCTTTCGTTGGACACTACGCTCAGCAATGTTTCCAGTTTCGAAACACCCACAGAGGACGTCAAAGTATCGAGAAAACGATGGGTTGAAATTAGATTGGCTTAGCCTACCAACGCCAATCTCACAAATAACGCGCGTGGAGAAGCAACTCAACCTCGCAATCAATGTCTTCGGCTGGGAGGAAGGTGTGGTGGTAGTCTACAGGATTAGCAAGCAATGTGGGGACATCCCACGCATCAACATGCTGATCATAGGGAAGTCCGGAAAGTACCACTATGCCTGGATTAAGGACTTGAACCGCCTCCTCTACAACCATAGCAAACACCGCGGGAGGAAACACTTTTGCGAGCAATGCCTACATGGGTACTGCCGAGAAGACCTCCTTGAAGCCCACAAGCCCGAGTGTCAAGGTATAGGGGGAACCGCCGTGAGAGTGGAAATGCCTAAAGAGGGCGAAAACAAGCTCTCCTTCCAAAACCACCACAGACAGCTACCAGCTCCATACGTTATCTACGCTGACTTTGAGGCTTTGACCACGAAGATCGCAGGACCAGAGTTGGACCCCACAAAGAGCAACACTCAGAACACACAACATCATGTGGCTTGTGGCTTTGGCTACGTCGTGGTGCGATGCGATGGTCATACAGAGCCTCCAGTCGTTTACAGAGGTCGGGATGCCGCAAAACGGTTCCTGGAGGCAATGCAACGAGAAGAATCGAGGATCAAGGTAGCTTTGGAAAATCCCAAAGCAATACGGATGACCCCAGAGAATTGGTTTGCCCACAATACGGCCACAATCTGCCATGTGTGTGAGAAGCCACTCTACAGTGACTCGGTTCGCGACCATTGCCACATCACAGGCAAGTACAGAGGCGCAGCCCACAATGCTTGTAACCTCAAGCTGCGGTTGAACCCCAAAACCACAACCATACCAGTCATGTTCCACAACTTGCGGGGTTACGACGCGCATCTAATGATGCAGGCTATTTCCAAGACGAGGGGGGAGATCACGTGTATTCCCAATAACACGGAGAAGTACATATCGTTCTCCCTAGGCCAACTGCGATTCATCGACAGCGCTCAATTCCTCTTGGCATCCCTAGACAAGCTGGTGTCATCCAACCAGCCAGAAGCCTTCCAGATTACTGCTCAGTATGAGCCTAGTGTAGAGCGGCAACGCCTGCTTTTGCGAAAAGGCATCTACCCGTATGAGTATATGGATAGCTGGAATCGGTTCGCAGATCCACTCCCACCACAATCCGACTTCTACAGCAAGCTATCGACTGAAGGCATTTCCGAGGAGGACTACGAACACGCTCAAAAGGTCTGGAACGCCTTCGACTGCAAAGATATGGGAGATTACCACGACCTATATCTCCGAACTGATGTGCTTCTCCTGGCGGATGTCTTTGAGACCTTTCGGGAAACGTGCCTACGCCAATACGGATTAGATCCAGCTCACTACTATACGAGTCCTGGTCTCTCTTGGGATGCGCTCTTGAAAACTACAGGTGTGGAGCTCGAGCTGCTTGTGGACTATGACCAGCATCTCTTCGTAGAGAAGGGTCTACGTGGTGGAATATCTATGGTATCCAAGAGACACGCCAAGGCCAACAATCCTCTGGTTGAGTGCCATGACCAATCCAAGCCCACAACGTACATCCAGTACCTCGATGCCAACAACCTATATGGATGGGCGATGAGTCAGCCACTACCAACGGGAGGCTTCGGGTGGGTAGAGGACCTTCGAGGACTCGCCAATGCCATAGTGGACTGTCCATCTGACAGCCCTAAGGGCTACATACTAGAAGTGGATCTCGAATACCCACAAGAACTCCACAACGCGCACAATGCCTATCCGCTAGCACCAGAGCGCATGAAGATCCCAAAGGAGTGGATGTCCGAATATCAGTGCAACCTCAAAGGTACGTCAATAGAGGTTGAAAAGTTGGTGCCGAACCTCCACGACAAAGAGCGATACGTACTCCACTACCGCAATCTACAGCTTTACCTATCCCTAGGCATGCATCTCAAGAAGATTCACAGAGCACTACGATTTGACCAAAGTCCATGGATGGAGCCTTACATCCGAAAGAACACTGACCTTCGTAAACTGGCTACGAGCGACTTCGAGAAAGACCTCTACAAACTGATGAACAACAGCGTCTTCGGCAAAACCATGGAGAACTTACGCAAGCGTGTAAATGTCGATCTAGTGCGTGCCAGCGAAGAGGATAAACTTAGACACCTGATTGCCAGCCCAACCTTCGCACGGGCAAACATCTTCGATGATGATCTGGCAGCCCTGCATATGCATAAGAGTCGACTGATTTTGAACCGTCCAGTCTACGTGGGGATGAGCATTCTTGACCTCTCAAAGCATCTGATGTACGACTTCTACTACAACCAACTGCTTGGACAGTATGGAGACCGATGCCAACTGATGTATACAGACACGGACAGTTTACTCCTTGTGATCCAGACAGACGATGTGTATGCCGACATGGCTACCCACGAAGATCTCTATGACACATCTGACTACCCTAAGGAGCATCCACTTGGAAAGATGAAGGACGAGTGTGCCGGGCGCCCAATCGCTGAGTACGTAGGCCTTCGACCGAAGATGTATTCTATCCTAGAGGCTGATGAGAAAAGCATAAGGAAGGCTAAAGGCATCCGCAAGGTAGTCGTAAAGAAGCACATCCGCCACGAGCAGTACAAAGAGTCGCTATTTGCTAAGAAGACCTTCAGGCATGGGATGGATGTACTACGATCGGAAGGCCACCACATCTATGGGCAGCACATTAATAAGGTATCCCTTTCACCATTTGACTCCAAGCGTTGGATCCATAATAATGGAATCGATACATTAGCCTATGGACATAAAAACTTAGACATGGATGATTTCATTTACGAGCTGCTACACTAGGCACGAACAGGATGCCTCTTGGTGGTAGTTCCGTATCTGGTGGAACGACTTGTAGCTCTTCACGAACGAATCCACGTTTGGGTGCGTCCTTCTCCCCTTCTTGCTTCGCGAGGTAGTACAGCACAGGCTGTCCCGAAGATACTACACTTCGTGAAATAGCGTATATCTGTAAACTCCACACAGGATCAGTAGCTCTACGTTTTTCACCCCCTTCCAATTCTCCTGGTGCGTAGAGATATCGAACTAAGACGTCGAATGGTAGGCGCTCTTCTCTCAATCCAACAGCGCGCGAATATGTAGGAGTCTTTAGGTCTACTTGCTGCGTCACTACGGAATTCGAAGGCTCCTTTCCTGTAAGTCGAGTCACCTCACTGTTCAGGGCTTTGATAACCATTGGTAAACGAACTACCCATTCTCTACTACGCGTATCCGATCCTTCCGAAGTAAGTACCATCTCTTGTGCATATTGATATCCAAACAATCTCTCAGCTAGTGTTCTATTCGCTCGTTCGACGAAGCCTTGCGCTCTATGATTACCAGCCTCACCTCGTTGAACTTTCGTACCATGTAGTTCTAGAGTTTCAGACATACGCCCCATGAATTCTCTACCAGGATCTACTTGCAACGTCTTTGGCCATTCGAGTGGACTACGTTTGTAGATTCGTTCGAATGCAGCAGCGACTTCACCACTATCTTTAGACGCTAAAGGTTCGGCTTCTTTGTATCGAGAAGCTACGTCGATTACTACTAAAGCGTACTTGTATAGCTTTCGTCCACGCCCAGGTCGATCGTGTGGTAAGAATATCAAATCAGCTTGGTGGACTTCGTTTGGTTTCGATACAGTCCAATGCGGTCGTGGAATGTGCTTTGGTGGTGGTAGATATACTTGCCATATAGATTGCTTTTCCAACCAACTCCTAGCTACGTCTTCTGATGCTTTCGCTGCTACCGATAGCTTGTCAATTGCAGAGTGACCTTTCCAATAGCCCATAGGACCATAGAAGATATTCGCAAGTTTAGAATCCATCATGCATCTATACATTCTAACCTTCAACAGATGAAGAAAAAAAAAAGAAAAGAATAAGAACCTATCCAACCAGTCCTTATTCCTTTCTTTTTTTTTTTTTTTCTTCTTTTTTTTCTTTCTTTTTTTCTTTTTTCTTTTTTTTCGTATTTCTTAGTAGTGACCTAGTAGTATCTAGTAGCCTAGTAGTTGCCTAGTAGTTGCCTAGTAGTAGTACCTAGTACGTTCCTAGTAGAACCTAATACGTTTCTAGTACGTATCTAGTTGCCTAGTAGTTGCCTAGTAGTTGCCTAGTAGTTGCCTAGTAGTAGTACCTAGTACGTTCCTAGTAGTACCTAGTACGTTACCTAGTACGTTACCTAGTACGTTACCTAGTACGTTACCTAGTACGTTACCTAGTACGTTACCTAGTACGTTACCTAGTACGTTACCTAGTACGTTACCTAGTACGTTACCTAGTACGTTACCTAGTACGTTACCTAGTACGTTACCTAGTACGTTACCTAGTGCATCTATAGCCATCTACTAATAGCGTATCCAGCGCCTAGCATTCCACCACCGACGTAGAGCAACTCACCAGTCTTCTGATTGTTTGAGGGTCGATAGTAGTCAGATAAGCGGGGTTCTTTCATTCCTTCGAGCCGTTTAAGCGCCTTACGTAACTTATCGGATTGCACGAAGGCTTTGTTGGTATCTCTTTGAACATTGTATGCGTCGCGTTCAAGACCTTCCTGATTTTGTGCAAAGTCGTATAGTCTTTGACGTTCGATTCTATATGCTGTCATTTCAGATTCTTGTCTTTCGATGGCCCTATCGTGTCTCTCGTTCTGTATCTATATCACCCTTTCCAATCATTCTAGCTAGTATGCCACCACCAGTAAATGCCGTCGCATTCAAAACGGCGCCGAAAACTGTCATAGCAATTGCTGCCGCCATTATGGTATGATCTTTTGTTTCTCAAGATATTGTTTCGCGTATAAGCTACCAAGTATCACGGCGTTCCACTTTGCGAAATTTACTAGGGAAGAAGAAGGATAATTAAGCATGGATTCCTTGGTAGTCTTTTTTACGATCCACCCGATGCCAGTAGCAAGTCCAACGATTATCACTGCATCGGTTGCCGTCTTAATCAATTCTTTATCCATCTCGACATATATAAGTATGGTCTCTAGTCTCTAAGAGTTACTCCATGTCTAGTGCCGTTGGCTTTGCCGGAGCTGCAGGTTGTGTCGTGCTAACGTCGGCAGCGCGCTTATTGCCATCTACATACTTCTTGTACGTATAGTACGTGCCAACCAACGTAGCGCCAGTACCGATGACTGCGAGGATAGCCAGGTTTTCGAACCGACCTTTCTCTACGTTGACTTCTTTGCATGATTCGCTTTCGCGCGCCAACTCTCTCTCCTGAGCTTCTCTAGCAAGTTTGTTGCTTAACGCTAGTGCCTTTCCGGCTGCAACGCGCTTTGGATCTTTTCCTTTCTTAGTTGGTACGGTCGTCGGTGGACTCGCAGTTATCTGATCCGTCTGTCCTTCCATCTTGATTCGATATAGTAAGTACTAGTGAAGGTTCAACAGTTGTACCAGGAATGACTATGTGGCCAGATATGTGAAATAGGACGCTAGCTAGAGCTACAAGGCGACCTGCCTTAAGCGATAGTAGGCCAGTCGCAGCACTGATCTCGTTGCGGACTAGAGGGTCTTCTCGTAGGTCCTTGATCAGGGCTTCTTGAGAATCTATTGGTACTAGGTAGGCAACTAGGCGGGTAGCTAGACGCGTCACGCCGTCGACTAAGCCTTTCGTTACTTGCTGAGCTAGAACGGCCTGATACCTCCTATACAACTTACCTACTTCTTTCTCAGGAAGTCTAGAGACGTCTCCTAGGGAAAAGTTCTTACCTAGGTATTCTTTTGTTACGCCTGTCGCAGCTAAGATCGAAAGTGATTCGCGATTGTCTGACGTAACGTCTAGGTCGGTCGGTGGTGGGCCTGTTACATCCTCACCGAATATCTCGAGTATTTCTTTATCAGCCATAGTATGTTGTAGGTGCTGGGAGCTCTAACACTACCTCGAAAGGATGACGTAGACAGAAGCACATGCGAGCGAACTTATGGGATCCAAGTATCGTTCGTAACTCTTTGCATTCTTGCGAGCCTCCATAATCCTCAAATATCCTTTTGCCATCTACGGCCGATGCTGTATGAAATGCTACTACGATAGCTACGTTCTCGCGGAAGGGTTTACATATGCTGGTTAATTGTTGGGACAGCACCCAAATGGAAAGCCCTATATGTCGTGCAGAAAAGGCTAAGTCCACTAGCTTGTCAGTTCGTTTCTTGACGTCCTTCGATGCGGCGCAATCATCGAGAATCAATAGAGTATTGGTACCTGACCAAAATGTTGCGCAAATACTCAAAGTAGCATCGATGGCATCCTGCGGTGGTGACATGACGAAGAAATGAGGATCTCGATTTGCAAATCCACGATAAGTTTTGTTGTGGGCATACGTAGGACAAATCAGTACTATGTAATCGAACTTACCACGAAATGATCCACGAAGTTGTTCTATGAGAAACGCAGTCTTCCCACAATTCGTCGGACCGACTATGAGTGCATTGAACGGCACATGCTCTACGAGAGAATCCATCAGTATAATATACTCTGCAGAGATCTGTTCAATATCGTGACCTGAGCATCCGCAAGGACGTAGATGTGCATTTTCACATTTCCACTTCCCTTCGCAGTTCTATGTATGCAAATGTCGATGTCCTTTCCACTGCCGGTTTGTGCCAATCCATCACCATGAACGGAGGAATCTTTTGCTGTGCGACAATCGATTAGGATAGCGAATCTATTTTCAAAGAACTTCTTTGGAGTCATGGAAGTATTGGGTGTACCAAACCAGCCTTTTGCAGCCTCCCAGAAATCTAGGGGAAGCATGCCGCTTGGAAAGAGTCTGTTGGGAATCCCGTTGACATCTACTTCTACCTTAGAAATATCAGGATTTGAGAATGCTTCACTATCTCGCGTGCCAATGGTAGGTGGATCTATAAATAGTAGAAGTAGCCCAGCGAAGGATCGTCGTGGAACGTTGACGTTTTGAGATATCAAAGTATCGGATGTTTTAGCGATATCTACTGTCTTGAAGTGAACAGCGTAGTTGTATAGGAATGCAGTACCTATTTCGTATTTGTGAAGTGCACTACTAGCCAGCGTTCCGTCCCTGATTGCTTCGTACTCTAGTTGGATGTTGGTAAGTTGGTACGTACCTATCTTCGTCGTATCCGATCCAATTACGACTTCGATGGCATTCGCTAGAGTCAACTCGAATGTAATGGTATTTTCTAAGGCATATGGATATAGAACTCCATGTTGTGTCAGAATGTCGACATCTAATGGAATCCTATATTTGGAACCACACGCAACTAGGAGCGCGTTGTCTGCAGCAGACGAAGTACTTTTATCACCAGCTTTCGATCGTAGCTTGTTTACGTTCTCTGATTGAATGCCTTGTTGTACTCTCGACTCTCTCCTGCGTAGATAGGTATACGTCGGAGTACGTTTGTAGGAGGTCTGGCCTGACAAGGTCTTCTACTGTTTCAGCTCCCATCCTACAGATTCTACGTATGACCAAGCAGCGTCCAATGTTCGAAACGACTCTGTCATTCGCATGTCCACCAGATAGTACGATGTCGCCCAATAGCGCTAAGCTACCAGGTACTAGTACTACACCTTCTTCTAGCTTTGGGACTTCTACGTATAGAGTCTCACCTGGATTGGCAGATGATCGAGTGAAAGTTTTCCTATACAAGTCTCGTGGAGCCTTGAGTGCATGAGGCTCTCTTCGTGCTTGAGTGGGATCCAACTTTGATGAGATCATGTTGAATATACGTAGATATATAGTTATGTTTAACATGGCCTCTGATGGGAGGTATGAGGAAAGACCTGGTGGAGCTGAAAGAGGAAAAGATGACTATGATAATGTTGATGAAAAAGCATGGAAAGTAGTGTTTCCAGACTCAACGAATGTGGAGCCTAGAGAATCACTCAACATGAAAACTACACCTAACTATAACGAAGAAGGCGCTCGACCAAAGACACAGGAAACATCATTGACAGATGGAGAGTTAGATGAACTCATCGGAGACTCGAAAGGTCCAAAGTTTAATACTCAACATATTTACTTCTCACAAGGCTTATCGGGAAACGCTAAACAGATGCTATTCGACAGAATTTTGGAGCACTATGAGGATGCTGGGACTCGTGGCATACTCGAAGTAGCAACTATGAAAGACGGCAGAATCGCTGTCCACGCTTACGGAAGCAAGGAAAGACCTGTCCCTTTAACTACTACGAAAGGAGCCATATATAGTAAGATTGGTAAGGATCTTAAAAACGTTCTAGGACCTACAAATGAAGAAGCAGTAGAAGAAGTCATCCTAGCTACTGAAAAGGCCACCGAACATCTCAAACTAAAAGACAACATACTTCAAGACCCAACGTCAACTGAGGATCAGAAGGAAGCAGCTAAGAAAGAGAAAGTACGCATCCATAACGAAATAGAATTACTCGAACGTCAAGAAGAAGCCATACTTGAACGCATGTCATTACGCGATAGGGTCAAAGCTATTTTCAGAAAGTATGGAATGACCGTTCTTGCAGTGGTAACTTCTATTGGCGCTATCGTTAGTACGATAGTTTCCCTTTTATCGAGATCCGTACCGAAACCAGTAAAGGCTGGTATTGATAAAGCAGCAGATGCAGTAAAGAAGGGATTGAAAACGACTGGGGGGTTGCTAAAAGAAATGGGAAAGAAACTTGGTCAGATCCTACCTGGAATGATTGGATCGATTGCGAGTTTCATATTTACTATGGCTGGTAAAGCCCTGGGAGTACTAGCAGAGAACGTTTGGTTATTCATCGTGGCAATAGTGGTGATCACGATAGAGCAATACAAACGACGTTAACGAAACAACGTCCATGCAATTCCAGCTGCGGCAATGGATGTCACTGCGAGATTAATCTCATGTTGTGGGACAGCCTTCGATACAGGAACTCGTTTCTTGTGCGTCTCGAGAGGTGGTATTAATTTCTTATCTGGTGGTCCTTCCATAGGAGGCGGGAGTCCTTTGACTTCTGCGTTGATGTCGTTAGTACCTAGCATCATATCTTTCGTGGCTTTCGGGGTTGGATTCCTATAGCCATCTTTCTTACCAAGATAGTACACTAGATTGCTTGGCAATGATCACACGCCTATAGCTATTGCTAGATCGAGCCTCTTATGCGTTGTCGTTATAGCGGTAAGATAGTTTTTGTAGCTCACCACTAAATCGTTTTCGAGAATAGCGCCTTCGACTAAGCTCTTGAACTTTTCTTTGACGTTGAAGCTACCTACGATGGATTCGTTAAGGTCGTTTTGAGCGCCTAGAATACAGTAGCCAAAAGCCTCGACAGATCGATTCAATCTACCTAACCCAGCGTTCGTCAAACCTCTACCGATCGGTGGCGTAAACCAATTGTATTGTTTACCGTTGTTATTGCTAATGTACGATAAAGGAAACTGATAGTCCGTACGACTCTCCTCAGGAAACTTAAAGTCACCACCAGGCCACTTCGCAGAGTACGAAGTATTATGTGCGTACTTCTCCGTATAGTTCACCATTCTTCCATGAGAGTTTACGTAGACGTCTCCTAAGCCATCCCACCGAAAGTCTGGCGTTCGAGATATACCGAATTCGATGCACCATTTCTCAAGGACTGATTTGCTATAGAGATTGTCGAGTTGCTTGAAAGCACGGTTACCAGGTAGAGGAGCTCCAAGTTCGTGTAGAATTCTTCGTATCGTGAAATATACGTGGAATCGTAGGAACCCTTGGACAACTGGTGGATATGTTTTGAAAGTGGGGTCAAACAACGACACTCCGCATCCAGAAGTTGCACACCACGTTGCAAAATTAAGTTGTTGAGGCCAGTATTTTAAATCCGGACCTGATAACCATCTACGAGACTCCTTTGCTGTCGTATGCTTTACAACGATCTCCTTGAATATATTTGGAACACCTGCTTCGAACTTCTTCGTAGGTGTGACGTATATCCATAACTTGGTGAGATCTATATCATGTGCCTGTTCGGTAAAAGGAACTGCTCGAATAGGATATTTCGCACTCTTATCTAGTGTCAACGTAGATGGGAAACCATCAACCATTCCCTGCAATGCGTCATCGATGCGTTTTTGAGCGACTGCAGATAACTTTGAGACATCATCGCCGTAAACGACATAGCTAGAATCTCCATCCCGAAACCAAATACCCGTCGAATATTTGCCAGGACCGTTCACTTCCGTAGAGGCATAGAACTTGTGAAGATCCGTATGTGGATATCGTTTCTCGAACTTCGCTAATAGATCTGCATTCAACGTTGCGATCTTATCGTTTTCTTCTATCCAATCGCGTTTGGAAAGACCTTCGTGTTCCCGCGCGAATAGTACGCTCTCGTAAACTGACTTACCACCAAGTGCTATATCGAGAGCCTTACCAGTGCGACCAAGCCACCCCATCAATTTACCACCTCCCGTCTTAGTAGGAGGACCTTCCTCCGTGAACACGCGATGAGACATTCCCCGATCGATGAAATTAACATTATCGGAAGTAGATTCGAACCAACTAAGTACGGCATTAGGAAATAGGTACTTGAACTGCCGCCATGCGTCTGTCATGTTGAAGCTATACGTATATATAGTTATACCTTCAACATATAAGATGGTTCTCTTAAATGTCACCACCACGTCAGCCGATCATACTGTCTACCTTCCAGAGCCTATGAAGATACGGAGTATAGCCCTCCTCGAGGTTACTATTCCAAACAGCCGGTACAACTTGAAGACCGAGGGCGTCTTTAGCTGGTGGTCAGACGATGGTACGCAATCCCAAAAATACCGTATACCTATTGGAAATTATGACGTTAGCGAAGTGATAAGGTTCTTCAAGCCTGCGATAGATAATATCGCCTTAAAGTTCATTGAAAGACCCGAACGGGGGGAGAAGTCGCTGGAGATCCTTAAGAGGTTCCAAATGTCTGACTCGCTATGTAAACTTTTGAGGGTTTGTAGGGAAGTATCTGATGTGAATAAAGTTGGGTTCCAACCAAGTACGCACTCCTATAACGTGAGAACCCACCAAGAGATGTACGTCTGCTGCGATCAGGTGGATACCCACGACTCCCTCAACGTTATGAAAAAGGAAACCGAGGCTAACCCATCGCAAGTTCTCGCATGTATCCAGGTTAGTGGTAGTAGATTCCAACGAGTCAAGTACTCAATACTGAACCCCATAGAAATAGATGCACGATCTTCGAATAGCATTCGTTTATTCATACGTACGAGAAAGAGGCTTGTGGTTGACTTTCATGGTCATCCTCTGCACTACGTATTGAAGCTAAACCTCATATAAGTTATAACGTACGATGGAAGGCGACTCGATTCAACCGTTTCCCTCAGCACCAAGTATCTATCCACCGATTGTTAGTGACACTGGAAAGAACTTTAGACTGCAAACGATCCGAGACACGCTTTCGGACATAGAAGTTCAAGAAAGGCACTACGAAGGTGTACGCAAGAAATATGCACGTTCTCAAGGAATAGTTCATGGTATCGCAGTGGTAACTGGAGGTCTATCTGTGATCTTATCTGGATCTGGATTGGGTGTAGCGTTGACTGGGGTTGGAATAGTGATTGGTCTTCCACTTGGAGTTATTGGTGGGCTATGTGGATTAATTTCAGCATGTACGACCCTTGGAGCTAAGAAGTTAGGAATGAAGGTTTCTAAGCATGAAAGGACAACTATGTTGGCAAAGGCGAAAATCAATACGATTAGAGATCTAGTATCGAAGGCCCTACGCGATGAAAACATATCCGACTCTGAATACGGTCTCATCCTGAACGAAGTGAATAAGTATGAGATCATGAGGTCTGAAATTCGTCGCGAGACTTCCATAGGTGAAAAAAGTCCGGATCAGGTTCGAGCCGAACTCAAGCAAGAAGTGCAAAAGGAAATGCGAGAAAAACTTGGCAGCTTAGTGGGGTAAGAATCGATATTTCCTATGAAAGAAACGAACATGGCTCTCACTTTCACTTCGCCAAGTCCTATCGCTAGTTAGCCCATGCCTAGTGTAGATTGGTTCGAAGTGGGAATGGTAAGAAAACAACTCCTTGACAAAACGCTTGACCGCATTTCCAAATACGTCACATCGTTTAACGACATCTTTAAGAGACATAGACGATCCTAAGCGACGTAGCACCTCGTAACTTGCTCTAACAACTTTCGTCTTAAGTATTGATCTGGGGCCTATATTGTTTTCCATTGCCGTAGTAACAACCTCGTGGACTATTTGTTGAACGTCTATAGGTAGTCCTTGAGGATCGAGTTTAAGGAAAGTCGTTGCAATGTGAGGAACTATGCGCTCGACATCCAAGTCTACATCGATCTTATCGTCGTTATACAGAGAACGTATAAAGACCTCTCCGCTACAGATGCTTTTGTTGTTTAGTTGCATGAAGCAAGCAACCTCGCCTCTAGATCGCACAAACCCGCATTGTATGCACGCATGGTAGAGTAGAGCAGCTAAAATATTTATCTTAGCATCGCTACGCTTGAGACAAACTTTATTTACTTGGATAAATGTGTCGGCTACGATTCCTAACGTGTTCGTAGGGAACGAGAGGCCATACCTTTGTTTATAAATAGTGTTGTACGCTTGTAGTTCTCGTAGGATCGTTCGTCGTTGCAGTTCTGTGTCGTCGCTTTGCTTTGGTTTTGCGCGGTCTAGATCACTTTGATACTGAAATTTATCCGGACCTACCATACGCAGTCGAGTAGTAGTAATAGCGATCTTCGTTTCTTCACATGGTTCGGCCTCGGAAACTAGACCACATGTGGGACACACGAATTCCGTTCCTTGTATTTCAAAGGGGCAGAGACAATCAGAACATGTTTCACTGGTGTTAATATGCAATTGTGGTTTGATATGCAGGCTTCTACAAATTCCAGAACCAAACAATCTGATGAGCTCGTCCATGATACACTATAGATGTCATCCGTTTAATAGAAAGAAAAAAGAAAAAGAGAATGAAGAGGGTCACGCAACGACTTTCTTCATTCTTTTTTTTTTTCTTAATGTGGGGATTCCTAACCTTCCTTCTCGCTCCTCAAGGTAGCCAACACCTCGTCGAGTGCATGGCTGAGAGACTCTCCGAGACCTTCCTCTGGTTCCATCACTCTTGGTTCCGCGGTCAATGCTACCTCAGCAGGCTCCTCCGGTTCCACCACGTTTGGCTCTGCAAGTTCCGCCTTTCTTGGATGTGGAGTTTCCTCTAGCGTCTTGCTGGACTTCTTAGCGCGTCCTACATAGACACCGGGACATATCTTCTTGATAATGAGACGGTCGCATCCTGAGCAAAGCCCGGAACTCGTACGACATCCTTTACTGCACTTCGAGCACGGCATAAGTAGGGCACAGCCTTTTGAGATCTGGAAGTTGTGCTGGGCACAGAACTTCGATGCCTTCGAAACCTTCCTTGGGCATTTCGTGTCCTTTCCTCGCATCAACCAATCACAAGTTACTACCTCAGTCATTGCGGCGTCTACGTTTAGATTCTTCGGCTTGTTCGATCTGTATGGTGTTAATGCGTACTAAGATGACAACGTAAGCTAATATCGTGGAATAAAGAATATATACTAATACCATTCGGTGGTGATATACAGTATACTAATCACTCCTCTAACAGATACTCAAGTTTGGATTTTAGGTGTAAGAATGTCTAGGGACAATTTGGATGTTGCGAGAGATCCTATATGGCAGCATAAGCATTCATATAGTAATCTAGTAGGGCATTTTCGTCCTCTATGGTGAGATGGGAGTTCTTAATGAGCCACTCAACGAGCCATTTAGCGGTATTAAGATGACCATTGCTACAGGCGCATAGTAGAGCATGATGAACGTATTCATACTCTATGGTTATCTGAAAACGTCGAATGAGCCACTTAACGGTATTAAGATGACCATTCATACTGGCATCTAGTATAGCAAACACGACGGCTTTATCCTCTTTGGTGAACTGGAAGTTCTTAGTGAGCCACTTAGCGATATCAAGACGACCATCCTTACAGGCAGCGCATAGAACATGATCAGTGTGTCCATCCATTTTATCGAACCATAAGTTCTTAATGAGCCACTTAATAACATTAAGATTACCATGTTCACTGGCGTAGACAAGAGGAAAGCTATCGTCGATGTGGCTTGCGGAAATACCGAAAGTCCTAGCCAATTTGTCTCGATCGTTGTCATTACGAGTAGACCTAAGACCGAAAGTGAGAACTCGCGTGCGGAACTCTTGGTCTACGTTTTCGTAGCGCGCGAGAGATGCGGCATCGTTTAGGCGTTTCGACGTTCTTGCGACACTCGCGAACTATTCGGGGCCTGCATGCTCTACGATCTTGGTTAAGATTTCTAGAGGGAGGCACGATATATTATCCATAGTGGAAGAGATCGATATACTGTATAGTAATCATTTCTCTAATAGGTTATCAAGTTTGGATTCGGCTCGTTTGACTCGTAGAGATCCAATTTTTTTTTTTTTTTTGCCCTCCATTACCTACGTACGTTCGGTTCACTCGTCTTCTGCGGCTGCGTCCACACTGGCACTATGCTTAGTATTGGCGGCATAAACGTCTCGTTGGTCGTATCTATTCTTCTTCAATGGTTGTCGTACTATGTCAATCTCAACATCTAGTGGGTATGAAAGTCCCATACTACTTGCACAAATACTTGCGGCGTTGCAAATACCATCGTGAATAGAACCTGGTAGGATGAGTTTGCTTATGTTGTCGATGTTAAGAACGCTAGAGTTCTCATCGACGAGAGGTTCGTACGTAGTGTTGTCTCCGTCGGAGTACGACTTACTTTTGTCAAAGAATTGGCCGTTAGGTGTTCCTGTCTTGTAGTCGCATTTCATTCGCATCCTCATTATAGGATTAGCCAATCGACCTCCAGCATTAACAGTAGAATTCATAGAAATAAACCGTTGAATCATTGGAGCTATCTTAGTATTGGGGACGATAATGGCGTCGTCCTTTCCAGGTGGACTGCGCTTACGTGGATTGCGCTTACGTGGATTGCGCATGCAGATCTTTTTGTCTTCGATAAGTTTACTTACTTCGCGATCGAAAGCCCAATCTAGGTGTTCGACAAGTTTGAAAGTAGGACTTACATTGTAGCTTGTCGTCGGAAGGAAGATCCAATTCTCCATTGTCACTTTTCTTAATCGTGATTCCATCGTCCTCCGTACGTACAAAGTCGTTCCACTTCTGAAATTGTAGGCAAGGATGACGATCGCGTTTTTTGCCTACGTCTTATTCGTTGTATGGTGCTATCCGTCCCACGTGCTTTTCCCCTTCGAACCGAAAGACCGCCGGATGAGGTCCATCGCCAATGTCGAAGAATACGGAAACGTACTTGCATCCGTTCGGTCCGTTCCTAGGATGGGTCCAGTCGAACGATATGACGGATCCATGCGATTGCCCATCTTCTTTGGCCCTTTCGAATGCTTCGACCACATCGCCTACGTTGAAAAGCTTTGAACTCGCCATTCTCTCTTCGGTATAACTATACGTTAGGATATCTCTAACAGATACTCAAGTTTGGATTTTTAGGTGCAAGAATGTCTAGTGACAACTTGGGCTCTTCGGTATAACTATATCTTAGGATATCTCTAACAGATACTCAAGTTTGGATTCTTTAGGTGCAAGGATGTCTAGTGACAATTTTGGGCAACACTGTGGATAAAGTAGTATGAACAATGGGGGTTCTGGAAAAACTTGGGAACAAGTTGTGCAAGGAAGTCAAAAAGTGGATTTCTGAATTCACTTTTTGACTTCCTTGCACAACTTGTTCCCAAGGTGGGCCAGAACCCCCATTGTTCATACTACTCACTGTCTTACAATAAATAACTTACAATAAATCTGTATCACACAAACAACTTAAACAGGTTTATACTTAAATTGTTAAAAATAATAGACTAGTTTCTCACTCTCAAAAGATATATAAAACACCATCTGGCATCTGCTAAAAATGCCAATTTGCATGTAACAACTGTAATTTATATATAGTCAACATATTTATTATACGACTTGGCGTTTTCGAGTGCAAATACGGGCTAAAACGAGTGCAAATATGAGACGGTATTACACCGCTCGCAAACCGGTTTGCACAGGTTTATTCAACACTTAAAAGGTTTTGTAAGCGCGCGAGCCAATCGAAATGGGGCTGTTTGAGTAACAGCCAATCAGCTTTTAGCGCGCGAAAAAAACTTTTCAGTGCGCGCCCGCCCCCGACGTGAGGCTGAGAGATTTCTTCTCTCGAGATTTCTTCTCTCAAGATTTTCTTCAAACAGAGCAGTAAGGTAAGCGAAAACAAACATGTTTTGTTCGTGTTAGCTGTCGTATAATAAACAATTTATTACACGAAGAGTTGTGTAATACAGCTGGGAATTTTTACTCGTCAATTTTATTTTTTTCTCGCCTTTCAGGCTCGAAAAAATAAAACTGACTCGTAAAAATACCCAGCCGTATTACACAACTTTCCGTGTAATAAGCTCTTTATATCACTCAATAGAATAAATTTTGTACAATTCAAACATCTAAAATAACTGTAAAATAAACGCTACAATGTAACTATAAGCTATAAATAGTACAAAGTCAAATCACTCAAAGGAAGAATTATCTAGCTGAATCAGTGAATAACATGCTGTAATGACTCTTATTTCAAAGTTATTTGCAACACAGCAGAAGAAACAGTTTGTAAACATGTTTATGGTAAAATAAATTGTAAATTCTGAACTTTAAACTGTAAACTGATAACAAAACTAGTGAGAAAAACATCCATAGTTCATACCTTCACTCCGGGATCTTGATCTGTGCAAAGCTGCCAAACCGGAACCATTTAAGTGCCAATCCTGTCACTAAGTAAATCTAAGCCTTATGATTGGCTAAAATAGCGGATAGTACAAAATACGCAAATAAATAATTATTTTGAATGAAAAAAGTAACAATATAAACGCTGTTTGAGAATAAATATGTATAAAAATAAATAAGTACATGATTCTCGGAGTCTCTCATCCATGAGACACAATGTCTGGTTTTTGACTCAACAACACGGCAATTCCGCGTGATCTTCGTGGGAAGTGTTGACTTGTAGTTCATTCACGCTACTCGGCTTTTCTGGAAAATGGAAAAGGGCTATCAAATAAAATATTCTGGAGTTCTTTTATTAATGGATCCATTTTCAAAGGTTAGGAGATTCGAGTATCTACAATTCCACGACACACAAGCATGACATTTTCCGCGAACTGATTTCAATAATCAATTAAATTAGATAGGGTTAATAATTGTCAGTGAGTGTTTGTTTATGCAGGCCAGTGTTTGTTTTGATCACAGCAAGCATTTTTCTAAAGCCAAATTTTAGATACCTTCCGAATAAAATTTAAAGTTATTTCATTTTCGTTTCGTGTCTGAAGAATTTCACCTGATGTGGGAAATGCTTTGATTCAATCTCAAAACGCCGAGTTGAGAAGTTTTGGCTGTTTTCCAAATTGTTATATAATGCCGCGAGATAGTGTCAATTAAGTTTTCGTTATAGTATTATGACTCCATCACTTTGTGATGAGTTTAATAATAAAATATCCCGTCAGCTAAAGTATGTTTTATTACGCTCGGCAAATTCCAAAGAGCGATCGCTTGAAAACAAGTACATGTACAATTACGAAGGCGATACTTTTGCGGCGAATTTTCAGCCAATTTTTAACACCCTTCTAAGCAAATAAAGTCGCTCTTATAGAAGAATTCATCTCCGTTGCTACAAATGGCGGCGATTGCCATTAATCCCTAACTGCCCTTTTCGCTGTAAAAATCAGCAATTTCGCCGAACGAGACCTAAGATCTTGGCAAGATCTTGTAAGATCTTACAAGATCTTGCCAAGATCTTGCCAAGATCTTGCCAAGATCTTGCCAAGATAAGATCTTAGCAAGATCTTGCAAGATCTTGCAAGATCTTGCAAGATTCTCAACCTGGGCACATGTACATGTACATGTAGATGAGCAGGAAGTCTCGGAGAAAATCAGAAGCTCGAAAAAACAACACAGCAAGACGAAACGTAATGATTTGGACTAATCCTGTAAAGCATCTGTTTTGACACCACTACAAACATTCAAATAGCCTACATTACATCCGAAGTAAACCCTGCTGGTTAAGTCTGTCTGTGTAACAGTGACCCAAAGCTTGTTCCAACCTGCTGCGTGGTTTCAGGATTATTTATAATCAAGTTTGATTGGCTTTTACTGATGTCCATTCTTACATGTCCTCTGGTTGGCTATTGACAGCTGTCAACAGCCTTGTGCAATTGATATGACTGCAGGCAGTTGAACAGAGGCTGCTCTGTTGAAACTAGTCATTTGCATGCAAGACAGCTGTTTACTTGGAAATTCTAGCCATAGACAAGCTTGTTGTTTACCTGTGTTTTACTATCATAGATGGTTAGGTTTATTTAAACTTTGGGTTAGATTTTGATCTAAGTAATTTCACTTAATAGACTGCGTGTGGTTTAGTGTCAACCAATCAGTAGGAAACTTCCAGAAGACTTTATAGAATCCATATCCATCAAGACAAAATACTTGTTCGAGGATCATACAAACAAATCTCCCATGCAGCTTGGAATATATATGTAGTCTGTGTCACATCTGACTCTTGTCAACTGCTCTTGTTCTAGCAAATAAATATCAATTACAAACTGATATTGTACAGATGTCATTGCTCTTCTCAACATGTAAAGCTGCCATGTTTTGAAATGTAAATTAGGCAAAAGTAAAAGTAATTATTATATGAGATAAATTTACTCTCTTTTTCAATAGGGTTATGTCAGTTGTTCCACCAACAAGAAAAAAGAAAGGTAATGTAAACTATGTATTTGATATACATGTACATTGTAAGATAAACTTACATGTTAGCACCCAGTTGTTTGAAGCAAGGGTAAGTACTAGCTACCCCAGGGTTAAATTTGCTAACCTGAGACCTGTTAAAATTTACACATTACAGTTACAGATTTAGTACTATCCAAGGGATTAAAGTTACCCTTTCTTCAAACAGCCATGTCAAGATGTTCAGTAAATATGTTTCTAATGATTGCATTATTATTGCAAATAAAATGAATACTTCCGAAATCAGTGGAGTGTCTTTTACTCAAAATATAAAAGAGACATTTATACCATGTTTTGTCTTGTGATATCTATGCTGAGGACTGTTATGCAGGACAAAAAGGAATTTGGCCTCACATGGTAACGAGCACTGCTCTTTACATACATGTACATGTATGTATATGTTGTAGTTGAAATTGACCATTCAGTTCAATTTGACCATGGGTCAAAACAAGCTAGTTCAATTTGACCTGGTCAATTCAAACTACAATGTAGGTCAATTTGACCCAGTCAAAACAAACTACCGTATTCACTCACGGATAAGCCGCACCCAGAGTTTTATAGCAGCTTGATTCAGGGGAAAAAGTTTTTTTGACATTTTATAAACCTTCATCAGACTTTCAAACAAACAAATGAATGTTGAAAATAATTATGGGTACTAAGTAATATAAGAATAGGCATAGAACTCTTTAACTTATTCTTAAAACTTAAGTCAGAGACAGCCCATGCTTCATAGTCATAGTCCAGATCGTTCCATAATTTAACACCTCTGTAATGAAAAGTCTTTTGGCCTGAGGTGGTTTTATTAAAGCGGAATTTGCAAGGAGTTATTGTAACGAGATGCCTCGTTAATGACGTGGCTCAGAGACAGTAATCCACATACAATGTAGGTATCGAGGCATGCATACGGAGAGCACGCAATACCCTCAAGGAATTCGCAGCGAGACTGGTCCAAAGTGGCTGTTGACCTTTGCCAGCTGGATGGACGGACACTACTAGTCATCTCTGATTATTACAGTAATTTTGTTGACAGAGGTAGCTCGCGTGACTGTTTTAAACTCGAAGGGTATCATCAAGGAGCTAAAGGCAGTCTTTGCGAGATTTGGGATTCCAGATGTCCTGGTCACGGATAACGGGCCACAGTTCGCGTCCACAGAATTCTCACTCTTTGCGCGGACCTGGGGTTTTGACCACATGACGTCATTGCCCACATGGCAAAGCTGAGAATGCAGTGAAAACTGTCAAACTGTTGTTCAAAAAGTGGAAAGAGTCTGGACAATCTGAGTATTTGGCACTGTTAGACTGGCGGAACACTCCAACCGAGGGAGTCGGCACGAGCCCGGTTCAGCGGTTAAAATGGGCCGTCGATGCAAGACCCTTCTACCGGTTGCAGGCACACTCCTGAAGCCCCGCTACGACACCGAGGCGGATGCGAAAGCACTGGCAGGGATGAAGCAGTGTCAGGAGCACTATTATAACAGGAGCGCAAAACCACTCAAGCCAATCACCCCAGGTGAGACAGTGCGTATGAAACTGCCTGGTGATGACAAATGGACACAAGGCACTTGCACAGCAAAGCAGGCCAACCGGAGTTACATGGTGAAGGTGGGAGACGCAGAGTACAGGCGTAACCGTAGACACATACAGAAGACCAACGAGCCACCAATCCTAGAGGTACCTGATACCACTGAGGAGCCTCCAGCGGCACCCGAACCAGGCCAATACCTACCGCGTACGGGTCGCTCACCTGGGAAACAAACAGGCGACAACGCTGGGCCCCGGAGATCCAGCCGCACACGCCAAGCCCGAGCTTGGCACAATGACTACGAGGTGACAGCACCATAGCTGGTCACATACACTGTTAACAGTCTAGTGCATAGTATCTTATCACTTATTGTATACATTGTATATTGTATCTATGATTTGTTTTGTTTAAAAGGGAAAGATGTAACGAGATGCCTCGTTAATGGTGTGGCTCAGAGACAGTAATCCAACACCCCTGTTATTTGATTCAATCAATGTTGATTCAGACCATTAAGACACACGCATGGGAGTTCGAAGTCTAAAAACAATCACTTGGAATTAAACTATATATTCAAGTCCTATACGTTTGAGATTGTACTCTGTTCTACAACATCTTTACAGTTATGGTTACGAGTGAGGCGTTGGTGAACATCAAAGTGTTTCTTAAACTTATCACATATAAAGTAAGATGGGGCAAGATTATTGATACACTTGTAAGATTATTGATACAGTGATACAACCCTGGTAAAATCAGATATATTGTACAATATAATTACATGTACATATACGTACCCTCCATATGTACAAATCAGTGTTACCATGTGAGACCATTAATTAATTCCTTTGTATTTCACATAACATTCCTTTGCGTAGACTTAACCAGATTTGTCGCATAAATGTCTCTTTTACTTTGAGAAAATGACTACTGATTCCATAACTTACCTTATCTTCAGGCCTTTATTTGTTAAGTTTAGAGAGACCTCCAGTATATTTTGATTAACATGTAAATCCTGAGAACAGCCTCATGTACATGTATTTTAGTACCAAAAAACCAAAGGAATGCAGATTTTAATAACTTTAAATTTAGAAAAAAATGATAATGAAATTGCCAGTCAATATTTATCTTTCACTTTAATTCCCAGGAAGTTATTCACGTATCGAAGAAACATCTCTTGAGGTGAGAGTATATAATCTACAGCATAGACAAAAATTGAGTCAATAGATACAATGTACTATCCACATTTAAAAAATAATTATAATACATGTGTATTAGTTTGTACATGTATTATACAGGAATGTGTGAGAGAGATATACATGACTACATGAAAGTCAAATAATTTTATGGCAGCATGTTCAAGTGCAATGAATTAATATCTACTCATGACGTTTTTAATACACGTATCTTTGTCTGTCATGCCCTGGGTTGTGACTTTATCAGTAGGTGATTGTGGTTTCAATTTCAATTTTGACAAAGTTTAATATTTTCAGCACCTCTAAAAGATCAAGAGTCTACTTTATACTAAAAAGTGCAGCATAAAGCTATTTCATTGTCAATGAAAAGCCTGAAGATGGAATATGCATGTGTATTGATCACTAAATATTTTAAACAGTTGTGCTTTGAATTTGACATCCATATGGATGGCAGATCTCAGAATCAACATTGAAGAAGTGGCTTGTGCTGTGTGGTCAAGGCAGGGATGTCAATAAAAGAAAACGAATTGATCAGTGACTTGTGCTGTGTGGTCAAGGCAGGGATGTCAATAAAGGAAAACAAATTGGATCAGTAGCACGGTTCAGGGGATCATTACCATTGTCATGCGAACATCATTGCAGAACAGCGTAACAAAAAAAGAATCAATTTTGAAAAGTTCCATGTAAGTTGCTTTATGAATAAAGTAAACTTTTGCTGAATATTTTGTGAAACGAGCAATTAAGGATTTTTTTAGCGATTTAACATTTTCGAAAAGTACGCCATTTTGTAAAGTAATGCGTAACACGTTGCAACCAGTGAGCCCAGATATTTTAATGCCGTGTCGCGAAGAATATAAAGAGAACCTTGTAATATCTTTAAAACAAGTTTCTAGCCTCTTACTCAAACGTCCAACACAATAATGGAAGATCAAGAAATATAGAACGTAAATTATAAGTCCAAATGCAACAAGAGTTTCTTTGTAACGCAGTTTATTTATTTCATAGATGAGTACTGAATATTCGGGTTTTCCCGCTTCCCGAAGTCGAATAACACCACATAAAAAAAATCACAAGAGTTCTCATACATGTATGATCTACTTACTGTCTGTAAAATCTTAGCTCTCTACAAAGGAACCGAAAAATTTCCCAATTGACCAAAACAAACACGCAGTCACAGTTCTCACATGTCGATAGTTTTTATGATACTTTGTTTTCTTGATTTTGTTGCTTCGATCTTCCGTATTCTTCCATTATACGCTACCCAGAACACATTTGTTCGCATCCTCCATAGTTGTTTGAAGTAGTAGTGGTGTCATTTTACCAATAAACATAAGGACGCGGACGCAGCGGTAGGACAAACTCGTAACTTTCCTTGCGATCGCATGGCCGCCATTTCTTCCTCAAACTGAAAACTCTTCGCTTCAACAGTATTTGGGGGGTCCCATTCAATATATTAGGGGTTAAACAATAGAACTGAGGAAGACTGGAACGATTTTTTTCGATACCCTGCATTACTTTCCCCGCGTGTCAGATCGCACATGTTTTCACGCTTCGCTTGCGAAACAATTTTTACAATGGAGAAAACAGGAAAATATTCAGCTGGCATCTGGAGAAAGAAACAGAAAGAAAAGAAGAATGAAAAGAAGAGAGATTATTATCAAAATAATCGGGGAAAGCTGACAGAAAAAGCGAGGGATATCAGAGAATGAAAAAAACTGTGTGAACAACGCCGAGGTAATTTGACGCCTGCAGTGGAAACCTGCTCTTCTCAAAAAGGAAAAGAAGCTCGGAATAAAAGAATTGCCTTCGATCAAAGAAAAAAGGCAAATTATAAGCAGAGAGATGAGCAAAGAACAGAGAAAACAAAACGCCAGGTAAGAGAGCGGGCTCGCAAATTTCGTGAAAAAAGAAAACTTGCCGAGAACACTGACCAACCGGAACCGGAAGTAGAGTTTAGAACACCGGCTTTTCCCTCACGAATGGCAAAAAAGAGAGCAAAGGATAAGGTATCCCCATCTCTTCCCAAGAGCCCATCAAAGAAAGCAGAAGTGATTGAGAACTTGGCAAACAGTCCCAGTACTAGAAAGATTTTGGAAAAAAAGAAGTTTTTGCAATCAGATGCTGACAAACTAAATAGAGAGGCAATGCAAAGCTTGGTAGAAGATATTGCAGATGGACTGGCTAATGTAAAGAGAGCCAAAACAGCAGATGAAAGAGCAGCATACACAGCAGCTCGTTCTCTTGCATTTGGGGCATCTGTAAAGCGCAATCGACAAACACAGAGGGTTGCAAAGCTAGTAGGAATAAAGCGGTGACAGGTGTCAAAGGGAATAGCCCACAGAGAAAGAGTTTTAAAGGGTGATGAAGCCTGTTGGCTTGCAGCCAAAAAAAAAGTAAGAAGTGATGCAGTCAAAGAAGAGGAAAAACAAGTTATTTATGATTATTGGGCTCTTCAAGCCAGCCGACCAACTGGATCAAAGAAAGACAGAATGCGCCAGAGAGTTCGTAAAGGTGAGTACGTCGAGTATGCAAAATACGTACTAGAGAAAACCCAGACCGAGTGCTACAAAGAGTTTCAGCAGATAATTGCACCCAGAAATACAGGTCAAACAGCGAAGATTTGAGCAGCTGAAGCCTTTTTTTGTCAAAGGAGCACGTGAGAGGGATCGCCAATCCTGTTTGTGCAGGAAGCATGTAGAGTGCAAGATTCTGTTTGACAGCTGCATGAAGTTCCGCAAGGCAGTCAAATCTACAGAGGTGGAACCTTTTGATTTTCTCACAGAAGCAGTTGAATCCACTCTGTGTGCAAAGCCAGAAGATTCAGACTACCATTCCTTGGAGTGCTTGATGCGGAGCTGTGATTCCTGTGGTGTTGAGAAATTCAAAAGGTCTGCAGAGGAAATGTCTGACACCATAGTAAGCTGGAAGAGGTACGAATACATCACTATTACAGACCAGAAGGACGATGTTGAAAAGAAGAAGATTGCACTGTCTTGTTGTAAAGGAAACTCCAGCCAAAGAGATGTTCGACTATTTTGTAGCACTGCTCAAAGAATACACTTACCATTCATTTATGGCAAAGTGGCAGAAGGAGTAATTTGATAACCTTGTCACCAACCTCCCACTTAACCACATAATCTGTGTTCATGACTTTTCTGAAAACTATACTTGTTGGTCACAAAATGAAATTCAATCCCAGTATTTTGATCCTTTCAAAGTCACCATTCATGTCTCAATTGTTTATCGTCACGCTGACATGGAAGCAGATGGAAAAACAAGCACAGAAGAGAGCCCATACCTGATCAAAGAGCACATCTTTGCATTGTCAGAGGACCACACTCAAGACTACCACTTCGTCAACCACACCCAAGGTCTGATCCTTAAATATTTGAGAAATGATGTAAAGGTAAAAGTCGACCACATCCATGAATTTACTGATGGCTGCACTGGCCAATACAAATCCAAGCACCCCTTTGGTGATTTGTCCTGTTCTCTCTCAGATTTTGGATGCCAAGTTGACCGGCACTTCTTTGAAACCTCATGCTAAGGGAGAACAAGATGCTGCAGGAGCGAACATCAAGCAGTGTGCCACCCTTGCTGTTCTACGAGAAGAAGCTACTATAAATTCATCTAAAAGCCTTTATGATTATCTGCAAAAAAAATCACCTTTTCTACTTCGACATCTGGCAATACAACCCTGAATAGAAGAATCTACTTCCACATACCTCTCAAAGGAGAAGGTGCAGTTAACAGAAGAAGGCAAGATCGCTCCTACAAAGAACTGAAAGGGATCCGAAAACTCCATTCTGTGAAGACAACATCAGTTCAGTGTAAAATCTTCACAAGGCACCGAACCTGCACTTGCATAGAATGCCTCCGATCTGTGACAACAGCCAGGAATGCAAGAACACAGATTCTGTGGATGAGTGGGAAGAAGTAGAAATGACACGTGCAGGAGATGCGGCTATTACAAGACAAAATAATGAGTCCTCTGCTGTAGATGATACAGTTAATGCATTGACTGATTTAGTAGAAGCTGGTAGCATTGTGGCAATCGCAGCAGCAGATGATGCCAACTATGATTATTACTTGTTCAAAGTTTCAAGCAATGGTGCCGTCGCTCTGAATAACAATTTTATTGATGCCTATGGTGCTGCCTATCAGAAAGGTTCACTGGTTCTGAAAGGAATTTTTTTCCTAAGAGAGAACATGATAGACATGACTTATAAGTTAGACAAGAAGGAGTCAATGGTCTATGCGAAAACTGTGCGGGCTATCTGCGGTGATCTTGTGCAGATCAAGCAGAGAAAAAACATCCTGTTCAAGCTTCTGCCCACCCAACATGAAGATATCATGTCTGCTTTTTGATGTTATCCATAGTTTATGTCATCTTTTCAAAAAGTTAAGGGAAAAATCGCCAAATCTATGATATTTGAAAGTTAACCACACCCGCAATGCATCATGGGTATTAGAGAAAATGAGGATAATTAATACTAAAATGCCTGTAAATAAAAAAAAGTATGTTCTGCAATTAAAAGAGCTCAATTGATTCACATTTGACAGAAAATTGTATGATTTGGAAAATATTGTTATTTTGTTGCCATGTTACGCCTTTGTACCCCTGGATCATGCTTTTAATCCAGATCAATGACTTGTCTTGTGTGGTCATGGCAAGGATGTCAATGAAGGAAAATTATTGATCAGTGCACATTGTCACTTTTGCCTGTCAATGTGTTCATTTTATTTTATTTTTGGCTGGCAAAAATTGAAACCGATCATGATCCGTTAAATCCATCCCTGTAAGGCAATTGACTGTTTTAGACATTTAGTGATCACTGTCCACACTCCCTTTTGGTCTTGTTGCCTTGGCTTAATGCTTAATTTTATCAGATGAGATTTGTTTGAAATAGCTGCATGGTCAACCAGCTGGGGCAGCAATGTACTGTTTATAGTTCCAAGATCTCAGACAGGATTAGGGATTAGGAAATTTTGACTTGCAATTCATGAGTGGATGAGGTTATTTAACTTCTGAACGGTATTAAGTACTGTATAAATAAACTTGTATATTATATTTATCTTTTAGGAAGCCATAGAACAGTTAAGAGGATTGCATAATGTGACAGTAATAGCACAAGAAGAGCTGTGCACAGAGAATACTAACAAGAGACAACAAGCTGACAGGCAAGCCACATGTTTGGCATGTACATGTTGTAGTTTTAAGAAACTTCAGGATAAATTTGTCCAAACCTAAGGTTATTGTATATCAACCTACATGTACATGTAGTTTATTTATTGGAAACTCTGGGTTATTTTGGTTCAAACTAGATGTACATGTATGTAGACTCAGGGTTGCCATATATCAATTTAGGCTTTGCTTAGGGTCAGGTTCAGGATAATACTGCATGCAGCAGTGGAGCCGGTGTTTTTGGGGAATACCTTCAAAATTGGTGTTGTATTGTGCACTCACTCCTTATTATTGTGAAAGCTGATGTATTATCACACCTCCACAGGCTTTGTTAGAGCTGTCACACCTCCACAGGCTGTGTTAGAGCTGTCACACCTCCACAGGCTTTGTTAGAGCTGTCACACCTCCACAGGCTTTGTTAGAGCTGTCACACCTCCAGGCTTTGTTAGAGCTATCACACCTCCACAGGCTTTGTTAGAGCTGTCACACCTCCAGGCTTTGTTAGAGCTATCACACCTCCACAGGCTTTGCTAGAGCTGTCACACATCCACAGGCTTTGTTAGAGCTGTCACACCTCCACAGGCTTTGTTAGAGCTGTCACACCTCCACAGGCTTTATTAGAGTTGTCACACCTCCACAGGCTTTGTTAGAGTTGTCACACCTCCACAGGCTTTGTTAGAGCTGTCACACCTCCAGGCTTTGATAGAGCTGTCACACCTCCAGAGGCTTTGTTAGAGCTGTCACACCTCAAGGCTTTGATAGAGTTGTCACACCTCCACAGGCTTTGTTAGAGCTGTCACACCTCCACAGGCTTTGTTAGAGCTGTCACACCTCCACAGGCTTTGCTAGAGCTGTCACACCTCCACAGGCTTTGTTAGAGCTGTCACACCTCCATAGGCTTTGTTAGAGCTGTCACACCTCCACAGGCTTTGTTAGAGTTGTCACACCTCCACAGGCTTTGTTAGAGTTGTCACACCTCCACAGGCTTTGTTAGAGCTGTCACACCTCCACAGGCTGTGTTAGAGCTGTCACACCTCCAGAGGCTTTGTTAGAGCTGTCACACCTCCAGAGGCTTTGTTAGAGCTGTCACAGCTCCACAGGCTTTGTTAGAGGTGTCACACCTCCACAGGCTTTGTTAGAGGTGTCACACCTCCACAGGCTTTGTTAGAGGTGTCACACCTCCACAGGCTTTGTTAGAGCTGTCACACCTCCAGGCTTTGTTAGAGCTGTCACACCTCCCCAGGCTTTGTTAGAGCTGTCACACCTCACAGGCTTTGTTAGAGCTGTCACACCTCCACAGGCTTTGTTAGAGTTGTCACACCTCCACAGGCTTTGTTAGAGCTGTCACACCTCCACAGGCTTTGTTAGAGCTGTCACACCTCCACAGGCTTTGTTAGAGCTGTCACACCTCCACAGGCTTTGTTAGAGCTGTCACACCTCCACAGGCTTTGTTAGAGCTGTCACACCTCCAGGCTTTGTTAGAGCTGTCACACCTCTACAGGCTTTGTTAGAGCTGTCACACATCCCCAGGCTTTGTTAGAGCTGTCACACCTCACAGGCTTTGTTAGAGCTGTCACACCTCCACAGGCTTTGTTAGAGCTGTCACACCTCCACAGGCTTTGTTAGAGCTGTCACACCTCCACAGGCTTTGTTAGAGGAGTCACACCTCCACAGGCTTTGTTAGAGGAGTCACACCTCCAGGCTTTGTTAGAGCTATCACACCTCCACAGGCTTTGCTAGAGCTGTCACACATCCACAGGCTTTGTTAGAGCTGTCACACCTCCACAGGCTTTGTTAGAGCTGTCACACCTCCACTGGCTTTGTTAGAGCTGTCACACCTCCACAGGCTTTGTTAGAGCTGTCACACCTCCACAGGCTTTGTTAGAGCTGTCACACCTCCACAGGCTTTGTTAGAGCTGTCACACCTCCAGGCTTTGTTAGAGCTGTCACACCTCCCCAGGCTTTGTTAGAGCTGTCACACCTCCCCAGGCTTTGTTAGAGCTGTCACACCTCCCCAGGCTTTGTTAGAGCTGTCACACCTCCACAGGCTTTGTTAGAGCTGTCACACCTCCACAGGCTTTGTTAGAGCTGTCACACCTCCACAGGCTTTGTTAGAGCTGTCACACCTCCACAGGCTTTGTTAGAGGTGTCACACCTCCACAGGCTTTGTTAGAGGTGTCACACCTCCACAGGCTTTGTTAGAGCTGTCACACCTCTACAGGCTTTGTTAGAGTTGTCACACCTCTACAGGCTTTGTTAGAGCTGTCACACATCCCCAGGCTTTGTTAGAGCTGTCACACCTCACAGGCTTTGTTAGAGCTGTCACACCTCCACAGGCTTTGATAGAGCTGTCACACCTCCCGAGGCTTTATTGGAGCTTTAGAGCCAACTTCCCCTGTAGCAATGGTCAGTTTATAGAAGATGTATTTAGACAGTGTGAGTTTAATAGTGTCATACATGTAGCTACGTATGTACATGTATGAACTAGAGTAAGCATGAGTGTGAATAACTGAAAGTTTCAAACTAAGTTGTATACACACATGTCCACGTGCATGCAGTAAATAAAAGATGGTTGGTATATCAAATTACATTGTACATATACATAGAACATGATCGTATGTTATTATTGATAATTTTTGCTCTCAAAACATTCTGTTTATATTTTGGATTAGGGCTATTGTTCCTTGAGGCTCATAAGGCATTTGCATTCATGATTATAATCAATATCAAGTCAACAGTTTAATGCTTAGTTTTGGTAACAATGATTTGCTTTGGTGCGTATTAATGACAACTGACAATTTAATTGATTATTTATTATATATCTACAG
Organism: Actinernus sp. WN-2022; assembly: GCA_030867875.1. Taxonomy (NCBI): domain Eukaryota; kingdom Metazoa; phylum Cnidaria; class Anthozoa; order Actiniaria; family Actinernidae; genus Actinernus; species Actinernus sp. WN-2022. Next base: position 143,821,079 of record JAOWCC010001589.1, read on the forward strand.
TGTTATGGTCTCCAGCCTCAACAATGACATCATGCTTCACATCTTCTCTTACTTGTGTCTCAGAGACAGAATTAACCTTGAACGAGGTACATGTAGGTGCTATAGACTATTGTACAATGCATGTACATGTACATGACTGCATCAATATATATTTGTACATGTCATTGTATATTTTTAAGACTATAACATAGAAATTCACATAAAATTATGTACATGTACCACCCAGAACTAAAATCTAGTGAAATGTTTGCTGAGTTTGCTCACAAGGGTTTGCCCTGCGTTCTCTTGAATGAATGGAGCGAAATAGAATTCCGCAAATGCAAAAAAAAAAAACGACTATAATTTGTTTTGGATTCTGTCACTTGAATAAACAGCAGGCATCCTAGACCTCCTATATTTCCTATATATCCTATAATTTGTATAGGATCCTATAAAGAGCCTATATTTCAAGAAATCCTCCTATATTTCCTATTAATAGGATGTATGCTGAGTGATACATTTATATTTTGCACTTTTTAGCATTTTTGTTGTGAATTAACAAAAGCAAAATTCTTTCCTATCAATAAAAAAAAACAGGTTTGATCAAACACATTAAAAGTTCACATGTTTTAAAAATTGTGTGTTTATTGTTTACTATTTATTGTTTACAAGCTATTTTAGCTCCTATAAAGTGCCTATATTTTCCTATATTTAGAACTTGCACAGCCTATATTTCCTATCACATTTGTCCAAAAAGTGGCTGGGATGTATGAAACAGTTATTTAACCTCAAACGGTGTGGTGACAATTGAAAGTAAAGATTTCCCCACAAATGTTTGTCGTTTGAGAATAGTTTGGTGATATTATTTTCACCGTGCAGACCACAGTCTAAGCTCAACTTATTGAAATGTCTTCATTGTGTAGCAGTGGCCTCGGGAATCAAAGAAATAAAATAAATGTAGGAAACGAAAATATCCTTCGAACGAAAGCCAAAATGGGAACGAAATCAAATCACAGCGTGAATGCGAGGCCAAAAGTGAATGTTTGTGACTTGAGAACAGGTTGGCAATATTATTTTCACTATTTTCATTATTTTTGCAAGAGACAAATGCTTTAAAACTCCTAGAAAATATTCCAGACCACAAGTCTGTGTTTTAGGCAAGTTTGAGTTGTGTCTTTGACTATGACATTTGCTTCGATGTTTGTTGTGTTCACTTTGCCCTCACAAGTATTCTTTGTGTTTGCTCCATGTTCATGCAGATGTTCATGTGTACATTTAAGTGCCTTGTATTTGACATGTGTTCGCTGGGTTTGCTCGAAGTGAACCCAGTGAATGTGGAGTGAATTAATGCATGGGTGTATTTACTGTGTTTGCTTTATGAGGGAATGCGAATACAAATGCATTGTAGGTTACATGTAGTTCTAGGTGGTACTGTACAGTGTACAGTAGTATATCCGGCGTCAAAATGATACCACTTTTTTTTGCACAAGGAAAGTCAAAAAGTGAATTCAGAAATCCACTTTTGACTTTCCTTGCGCAACAAAAAGTGGTATCAGTTTTGACGCCGGATATACTACTAGGGGTCATAAGGGTCATCCAAATTGTCACTAGACATTCTTGCACCTAAAAATCCAAACTTGATAACCCTATTAGAGATATGATTAGCATATAGTTATATCGACATCGACATCCTTGCACCTAAGAATCCAAACTTGAGCAACTGTTAAAGATAACGTTAACATATAGTATATAGACGTCGGGCACGCAAGGTAGAAGATGGTCACCCTCGAAGAACTACGTACGCAAGCAAAGCAATTTGGGTTGCGAGGTACTTCGGGGTTTGACAAAGCCAAGCTCGCCCAGACAATAGCTGAGGCTCGCGCTCTCGAATGGGAGAATAGGATCGAACGAGCCGATCGAACAGGCAGGTTTCCAGCTCTTCGAGGCGATCCCGAAGATCCCTACAAACGAGCTCAACGCGCGCGGGAAACCAAACAGTTGGACGAGGAGGTTGTGGCAAGCCTAAGGGCAAAGGCCGACAAAGAAAGGTCCATAGCGAATCCTCGAAGACGTTTGCCCCACAAACGCCGAGCCTTCCGACGGTTCCTGCAAGAGCCTCGTAGTGAGCCACTTCCACGGAGTCTAGCTCGAGAGGCAGGTGCTATTCTCGATGAGAGAGATGGAATGCTCGAGGGAGTGGAGATAGGCCGCCGTACTATCCAGTGGCGCTTCTTCCAAGGTGTGGCAGGAGATTTGACCCCTAGGATCATGGAAAAGTTAGTTGCAAAGGTAACCACCAGCTTCTACCTGCGCTACAGCTACACCTATCGCATTCGCAATGTCAACGACGGACGCGTGATGCTATTCTCCAAGACTGTCCCCGGCTCTCCATGGGTGAACATCCTAGGAGACGCAGAGGAGTGGATTGCCGACAGGGAGCTATCTCGATTGAATCCCGACAACATCAATCGTCCAAATACCCAATGGACCTTTGTGCGTTGGATCTACGTGGATGTCAAAGTCGTGATAGATCGTCAGCCTCTGTTGGGAACAGGCCCACTCCCCCAATGGCTTCGCCAAAAAAAAGGAATGATTGCCCTTGATCGATATGGTGACAACCTATGTCTTTGGCGTTGCCTTGCTATGCACGAAGGAGCACGAGTAGATAGGTGTTGCGTCACAGCTCGAAAACTTGCCCAGGACTTCTATCGCCTGACAGCGCCCACACAAGACGTTCCCAGAACTTCCTTAGACCAGCTGGAGGAAGTCGAGTTACACTTTGGAATCGGTATTCGGGTGTACGAACCCACGGAGGATGGCGTTTGGCATCTGACGCGGCATGCGCCCCACTACAAGCATACGATGACGATTGGGATATACGACGAACATGCCTTCTATATCAAGAACATCAACAAGCTAGGGCACATCTACGTATGTAACGATTGTAAGCAACGGTTCACAAAGGCCTCAGACCTCCAACGCCACGCAGATCGTTGTAGTCGTGGCGAAACGAAGATCGTTTGCCCTGGAAAAGCAATCACAGTACCTCAGTCGGCATATGAAAAAGCATTCTGGCCAGAGAGCGATTCCAACAAAGCCAGCAAAGCCGCTCTACGCTGGTTGAAACGCGAAGCCGAAAGGATTGGGCAACACATTCATCACGCGGCTTGTGGACATGGTGGAGAACATTGGATCGAAGGAGCTCCGGTCGACGGCTACGAACCTCTTTCGAAAACCATCTTCCAATTTCATGGATGCTATTTCCATGGCTGCCCGAAATGCTTCCCTAGGGAAAGGAGGCTCTATCGCAAGACCTGCGAAAGAATGGAGAGTCTACGTGAGGCAGGTTATGTAGTAGTGGAGGCTTGGGGTTGCTCCACGAAGAAGACAAACGAGCCGGTTCCAACTCCAACACAAACTGCTTATCCACATGCCATAGTGTACGACTTCGAAGCCTACCTCGATACAACGAAAGGAAGACAACCAACGGACCGATTGACCATCGAAAACGTCCACGTCCCAGTATCCGTTTCCATAGCGGACACTTACAACCGAATACCAACCCATATCTGTCGACGAGATCCGAAGGAACTCATAGCTGACTTCGTCGAAGAACTCCAGCAAAGAGCACAGGTAATCCAAGTAGCCGTGGCAAGATGGTACCGGCTCGATAAGCCCAAATTCTCCTTCGACACCTTACCAAAGAGACAACAAGCGAAGATCGACGAATGGATCGGTCAAGTTCCAGTTTTGGGATTCAACTCTGGCCGGTACGATCTCAACCTGATCAGGGAGCACTTCGTAGGAACCATTGCCGACACATGCAAGAAAGTCAGAGTAGCAAAGAAAGCCAACACCAATATGTTTCTCTTGACTCCCGATTTCCGTTTCCTCGATGTGATAAACTACCTTGGACCTGGAACTTCCTATGAACATTGGATCACTGCATATGGATGCGAGTTGCAAAAGAGTTTCTTTCCATATGAGTGGTTCAACTCTCCCGACAAGTTGGATCACGTTGGATTACCAGATTATCAAGAGTGGGGTTCGAAGTTGAAAGGTCAACACCTATTATCTAGGTCAGAGTTCGAAGACTGCAAGCGCACCTTTCTCGACAAAGGAATGGAGACCTTTGCAGACTGGCTACGGTACTACAACAACCTAGACGTAGTCCCATTCCTAGAGGCACTCGAAAAGATGCGAGATTCCTATCACGAGAAGGGAGTAGACATGCTGAAAGACGCAGTGTCCATCCCAGGAGTCTCGCTACAGTTCCTGCTTCGAGGTAGTGTAGAAAGGGGAGCTGAGATGTACGCTCCAAGTGAGGAAGCCTACCACATGCTGAAAGGCGCTGTCGTGGGAGGTCCAAGCATAGTGTTCACCAGACGTCACGAAGCAGGAGTGACTAAGATTCGTAGTCATAAGGGTGGAACCAAGGTGTGTCGCAAAGTTCTTGGATACGATGCCAACGCCCTATATCTTTCCACGATGGAATTCGAAATGCCTTGTGGAAAAGAAGAGGTCGTTCACTACGATGAGCCAGGTCTAGAAGCCGAAAGATTTGTCGAATGTCTACGTGGTGGAACGTGGTTTGGATATGCAGAAGTAGACATTGAGATACCAAAAGAATTGTGGAAGGAATTTGAGGAGATGCCCCCCTTCTTCTACAACAAGAAAATCCCCAAGGAAGCAATTCCTCCACAAATGTTGGCCTACCTTGAGAAGACGGGTAGAAAGCGCAGCGAGGAAACGAAGCTAGTTGGGAGTCTCTCTGGAAAGAGGTTGCTACTCTATGCTCCTCTTCTACTTTGGTATCTAGACCATGGCGCAGTGATCACTGCTGTCTACCGCACGATAGACTACGAACCCAAAGAAATCTTCGGATGGTTCGTGGACCAAGTCACCGAGGCGCGACGCATGGGAGACGTAGACAAAAGTAAAGCTTTGCTGGCAGATGTGTTCAAGCTACTAGGAAACAGCGCCTATGGAAAGTTGCTCGAAGACTTGGGACGCCAAACGAATGTCACCTATACAAAAGACGAGAAGATTGTGGACAAAGCTTTGCGGAGTGCTTGGTTCGAAGACCTGGAAGAGATTGGCGAGGCATACGAACTCGAGAGTAGAAAGAACCAGATCCGAATCAAACGCCCTTTCCAAGTAGGTATCGCTGTGTACCAGCTCGCAAAGCTGCATATGCTCGAGTTCTACTACGACTTCCTCGATAAGTACATCGCCCGCGAGGACTTCGAGTACATACAGATGGATACGGACAGCGCGTACATTGCCATCTCTGGAAACAACATCGACGAAGTTGTAAGATCAGACCTACGAGAGGATTTCGCAGCCCACAGAAAAGAATGGCTAGCTTGGGACGAATGGAGCAGTCGTACACCAGGACTCTTCAAACTCGAATTCGAAGGACAGCGCGCCATTGCCCTATGCTCGAAAGCCTACTACGTCGATACGGGTGGCAGCAAGAAGTATTCCACCAAAGGTATGTCTAGGCGGCACAACGACGTTTCGTGGGCTCGATTCGAAGCAGCCCTCCAGGGTAGTATCGACATGGCGAAGAACCGAGGCTTCCGACTATTGCCAGAAGGTATGGCAACCTACGAACAGCAGAAGCTTGGGCTATCGGCTTACTACGACAAAAGACGCGTTCTTCCCGATGGAATCCACACCGAGCCAATAGAGTACGCTGTCTAGCGCTTGGGTACAAACAGAACATCTTTCGGTGGTAGTTCCGTATCCCTAGGAACGACTTGTAGCTCTTCACGAACGAATCCACGTTTGGGTGCATCCTTCTCCCCTTCTCGCTTCACGAGGTAGTACAGCACAGGCTGCCCCGAAGATACTACACTTCGCGAAATAACGTATATCTGTAAACTCCACACGGGATCAGTAGCTCTACGTTTTTCACCCCCTTCCAATTCTCCTGGTGCGTAGAGATATCGAACTAAGACGTCGAATGGTAGGCGCTCTTTTCTCAAGCCAACAGTGCGTGAATATGTAGGAGTCTACTTGTTGCGTCACTACAGAATTTGAAGGCTCCTTTCCTGTAAGTCGAGTCACCTCACTGTTCAGGGCTTTGATAACCATTGGTAAACGAACTACCCATTCTCTACTACGCGCATCCGATCCTTCCGAAGTAAGTACCATCTCTTGTGCATATTGGTACCCAAACAATCTCTCAGCTAGGGTTCTATTCGCTCGTTCGACGAAGCCTTGCGCTCTATGATTACCAGCCTCGCCTCGTTGAACTTTCGTACCATGTAGTTCTAGCGTTTCAGACATACGCACCATGAATTCTCTACCAGGGTCTACTTGTAACGTCTTTGGCCATTCGAGTGGACTACGTTTGTAGATTCGTTCGAATGCCGCAGAAACTTCACCGCTATCTTTCGAAGCTAAAGGTTCGGCTTCTTTGTATCGAGAAGCTACATCGATTACTACTAAAGCGTACTTATATAGTTTCCTTCCACGTCCAGGACGATCGTGAGGTAGAAATATCAAATCAGCTTGGTGGACTTCGTTAGGTTTCGATACGGTCCAATGTGGTCGTGGTACATATCGTGGTGGTGGTAAATAAATTTGCCACAGTGCTTGCTTCTCTAACCAACTCTTAGCTGTGTCTTCCGATACCTTTGCTGCCGCCGATAGTTTACCAATTGCAGAGTAACCTTTCCAATATCCTTCAGGGCCATAGAAGATAGCATCCATTACGTATAGTGTTAACAACGAGGCTTTAATATGTATAGTCCTTATCGTGAAAAAAATAAAAAAAAGAATAAAGACTCATCGGTCCTTATTTTTTTTTTTTTCTACATCTCCCTATTCGTATACGTCCTCGAGGGTGGCCCGAGTCTTCGTTGGAAGCGGTTGTGTTACGACTAGGACGGCGGCGTCGAGTAGGTACGATATTCCCAATCCACTTGGGCAGACGCTACTAGCGTCGCAAACGCCATCGTGTATGGAACCTGGCAATATCATATTACTTATGTTGGAAGCATTTACTTGGTTGGAATTCGCGTCTACGAGAGCTTCGTACGAAGTACGGCTTCCTATAGAGAACGGACGGCTCTTGTCAAAGAATAGACAGTTGGGTACACCTGTCTGCATGTTGCATTTCATGCGCATCCTAGCAATGGGATTGCTCAATGCGCATCCGGCGTTCTTGGAGGCTTCCAAGGAGATGGTTCGTTGAACCAGTGTATGGATCTTAGTGTTGGATACGATGAGAGCTCCTTCGGCTGGTGCTGTACGGCGGCGCAGATTGCGTGCACAAATCTTTCCACTTGTGAGGCATGCCTCAACCTCGTTTTCAAACGCCGAGTCCAACTCTTGGATCACTTTGAAGAGGGTACTCAATTTGTCTGGACTTGGAAGTTCAGGGTTTCCGTCCTTGTCGGTCTTCAAGGTGATTCCATCCATCTGAGTCGGTACTGGCACACACCACTTTTGGATTTGTAAGCATGGGTTACGATCTCTTTTCTTAAATTTGTCTTTTTGTCCCGATGCGAGGTTTAATCGGGCAAGGTCTTCTTGCTCATGTGGACATATTTGACCAACATGTTTTTCGTCTTTGAAGCGAAAGAGTGCTGGACGTTGTCCTTCCCCAAGATCAAAGTAGACTGGGATGTATTTACATCCGTTTGGACCACTTTGAGGATTGTCCCAGTCGAACACAACCGTTCCCTTCTTTCCCTGTTCGAAGGCTTCTAGGATGTCTTCTGCGTTGAACACAGAGGATTTGTTTGCCGTCGCCACGTTAGCTGCCGCAGTATTAGCTGCCGTAGCGTTATCTGCCGTGGTATTGGCATCGTTGGTTGAGATGGCATCATTGGTCGAGGGGGCATCGTCGCTTGCATTGAAAACTTGGCTAGCCATCGTCTTCGATATATATACATGGGGCTTTATCTAATAGGGTTATTGAATCCGTGTTTTTTTTACGACCCTTACTAACGAGCCAAACTACTATTTATTGCACGTTCGGATCCGTTAGGTGTTGCATTTGGTTGGGTAGTTGTGCTACTCTCGTGTTTGGTTCTAAGTCTTCTAATTTAAATAGTAAATCATTTTCCCTTACTTTGAGGATACTGTCCTAGACGAGGCTCGCCGCTGCCATACCCATTCCGATGCTCCAAACTAAACTAGAGACCATCCTGTTCTTGTCCACGAGATACAACTTTCCTAGTATGTCGCTCGAATCGTGGGGCTTCGACATCTTGCCGTATGTCGGTAGGCGGCATTACTTCAGTTGTTGTATCGGATGGAAAACTTGTCAAGTATTTCTTCGGAATTAGTCTTGTGATTTTTAAAGCAACCGACTAGCAACGTATCCTATAGCGAGCGTCCCACCACCTACGATTGCCAATTCCGTAGTTCTCTGCGAACTCGAAGGTCTATAGTAGGCGGAAAAGTGAGGCTTCTTCATGTCCATGTGGTGTAGTCCAACGTGTACTGTATTGTATAGCACAAGGGCGCGGTCCGTATTGGTTAGATCCTTGGCATCGTAGTATTTCTTACGTTCCTGCTCTTTAACCCAATCGGATAGTTTTTCTTGTTGTTTTTCGTAAGCGACCATGTCATCCTTGTATTTCTCAAAGGCTCTATCGTGCCTTTTGATCTCTATGTTAGTCTCCTCTGGGTCTCTTCCAGAAATATATCGGTCGAGGTATTTAGCACCAAGGCTTGCTGCCGTAAAGGCAACCCCTGTGATAATCGATCCCATTGTTTACGAACTTTTAGGTACGATCCCTTGGTCTTCGAGATACTTTTTGGCGGCAATGCTACCAGCCAATACGGCCGTCCACTTCACGTAATTCAAGATGCTTGATGAAGGATCGCCAAGCATAGACTCCTTTGTCGCCTTTTTTACGACCCAACCAATACCAGTTGCTATTCCAGCCAATGTGGCGGCATCAATTACTATTTCTACCACTTTGCCTTTTTCTGCCATCGAACGTATCTGTATTGTCGATATGTTCAAATGTTATTTTCCATGGAAGGCAACTTTTTGCTTCTAGCTTCGTGTATTTCTTCGGAATGAGTGTGAGGTGTCGTATCGTTGCTGCCCTTATACTGATAGTACAGCCCAACTAACGCGATGCCTACACCAATGGCTGATAGTGTAGTGTTGGCAGACACTTTATCGTACCAGCTTCCGTCGTCCCGAACTTCTGGTTCCTCTTCGCGCTCACTTTCACGACTTAATGCCTCTCTAGCGCGGCGATTGCTTTCTGCCAGTGCTTTCCCAGCAGCAACGCGCCTTGGATCTTTGGTCTTTTTTTCAGGCGCAGTCTTCGGCGGATCCGCAGTTATCCGATCTTGTTGTTCCTCCATCGTTCATGTCAGTAGACTTTGAGTCTTCAATAGGTTGACTGCTTGGTGTACTAGATGGAACTATGTGGTCAGCTACGTGGAACAAGGCACTAGCTAGAGCCACAAAGCGACCTGCTTTAAGAGACAACAAGCCGGCCACAGGAGATATCTCGTTGCGAACTAGGTGGTCTTCTTGTAGATCTAGGAGAAGTGCTTGTTCGCTGTCTAGTCGGACTACGTACCCAACTGCACGAGTTGCTAGGCGCAGTGCTCCGTCTACTAGACAACCTGTTATTTGCTTTGCTACTACGGCCTGGTACCTACTATGTAAACGTATAACGTCCTTCGCAGATAGTTTAGATATATCTCCTAGAGAAAAGTCCCGCCCTAGGTATTCTTTTGTCGTACCCATTGCGGCTAGAATTTTAAGCGCCTCCCTACGCTCTTCGACATCCTCTGATTTGGATGGATGTTCCAGTACGACCGGCGGACAAACGACGGCGCACTCGCCTAGCAGTTCTTTGATTTCTTCATCCATAGTGTATACCGTTGAAGTATGCTTCGGGTGCGGGAATCTCTAATACTACCTCGAAAGGATGGCGGAGACAGAAACATGTGCGAGCGAACTTGTGGGCCTTGAGCTCCGAGGTCAACATTTTCCTCTCATCCACCTTCAACCCACCACCGTAGTCCTCAAATAGTGCTTTGGCATCAAGAGCTGACGCTGTATGAAAGGCCACGACCACCGCCACGTTTTCTCGAAAAGGTTTGCATATGCTTGTCAACTGTTGAGTTAACACCCAAATAGAAATGCCTATGTGACGAGCGGAAAAGGCCATCTCCACGAGCTTATCGGTTCTCAGCTTTACATCCTTCGATGCAGCGCAATCGTCGAGTATCAAAAGAGTATTGGTACCTGCCCAAAAGGTGGAACAAACTCGTAGCGCGGCATTGATGGCATCTTGTGAGGGGCACATCACGAAGAAGTGAGGATCTAGATGGGCGAATCCACGATAGGTAGTGTTGTGGGCATACGTGGGGCATATGAGTACTACGTAGTCAAACTTACCACGAAATGCTCCACGAAGCTGCTCTACGAGAAGGGCCGTTTTTCCACAATTCGTTGGTCCCACTATGAGAGCGTTGAATGGAATTTCAGTTACTAAAGCGTCCATGCTAGTACGATACGTTTTCCAGTGCTCCGTTCAATATCGTGATCTGAGCATCGGCAAGTACGAAGATGTGCATGTTCACGGTTCCACTGCCTCCAGTCCTATGGATGCGGATCTGGAGGTTCTTTCCACTGCCTGTTTGATTCAAGCCATTGCCATGGACAACTGGATCATTTACTGTGCGACAGTCAACCAGGATGGCGAATTTATTATTGTAGAACTTGATCGGGGTCATAGACGTTTTGCCAGCGCCGAACCATCCATTGGCAGCCTCCCAAAAGTCTGATGGTAGCATGCCTCCAGGAAAGATCCTGTTTGGTCTTCCATTGATATCGATCTCGACCTTCGTGATTCCTGGATAGTCAAACGCCTCGCTGTTTCGTGTGCCGTGGGCATGTTGTGCCACGAAGAGGAGGAGCAGTCCAGTAAAGGACAACCTTGGAACGTCGACTTGCTGGGATATCAGAGTGTCGGACGCTTTGTTGATAGGTACGGTTTTGAAGTGAACAGCGTGCCTGAACAGGAAGACGGCGCCACTGACATATTCGTCTTTCGCTTGCTTGGCGATAATTTCACTCTCAACAACTTCGTACTCTAGCTGGATGTTGCTTAGCTTGTATGTGCCTATCTTGGTAGCATCTGATCCTACCACCACGTCCGTAGCAGGTGATAGAGTCAACTCGAGCGAAATGGCGTTGCGAAGAGCGAAGGGATAAAGAGCTCCATGTTGCATCAGGATGTCCACATCTAGTGGGATTCGGTATTTCGAACCATACACAGCTAGGAGCAAGTTTTCTCCAGTATCCGAAGTGCCTTTGTCACCAGCATTCGAGCGTAGCTTGTTCGTGTTCTCTGTTTGAATACCTTGTCCCACGCGCGCATCTCGCTCTATAGTTGGCAAATAGAGATCGGAATATGTCTGTAGAAGATCTGGTCGTTCAATGTCTTCTATTGTTTCAGCTCCTATTTTGAGAACTCTACGTGAGACCAGACAATGCCCGACATTAGCCACCACGCGATTGTTAGCATGTCCACCAGACAACGTAAGGTCAGCCAAGAGCGCGAGACTACCCGGAACGAGGACGATGTTTTCCCCTAGTATTGGTACTTTCACATAGAGAGCCTCTCCTGGATTGGCTTCCGAGGGAGTGAAGGTGATTCTAGCTACGTTGTGTAGAGCTTTCAATCCCTGAGGCTCCCTGTGCGATTTCGCAGGAACTAACGTCGACGGTATCATGTTGAATATATGGACATACATAGTTATTGTTCAACATGGCTGAGAATGCAGACTTCGATCCTTTGACTGAGGAAGGTCAAGCCGACATAGAAAATCTTTCTGCCAAAGAATGGAATGAGCTTGGTCCAGGTAAGAATGAAGGCCGAAGTACTTGGTGGGGTAGATTTACGGCCAGAATAGGAGAAAGATCCAAAAGCTTTCGGGATAAGCTTTGGAGCAAACGGCATAAATGGGGGTACAGTCCATCTGAGTACATCAAATTGGTGAATCTAGGTGATGAGGGTGCAGTGCTAAGCGGCAATACCGCGGAAACATCGTTCACTGAGGGGGAACAGATACTAGCTGAAAAAGCCAAGCGACGCGATGAGGCCTGGGATAGGCTTAGTAGAAAGTTTCCAAATGTAGACACTACCAAGTTCACTACTACCTTGAATGAGTACGACGAGGTCGTGGTGCGACTGAACAGATCTGGTTCCAAATACCACAATCTGTACGACGCCGAAGGTAACGTTAATGGGAAATTGCCTAGAACGCTCACAGACGCTCTAGGGCCTCCCGTAGAGGTGGTTGTTAGCGAAGGAGAAGCTGAGGTCGACCAACTTAAGATAGAAAGAGCTAAGAAAATGGAAAACGTGAAATCATCCAAGCAGGGGTCGACAGAACATACGGCAGCGAAGGAAGAAGTGGCGAAAATAGACGACCAAATACAGGAGATTGAGTCAAATATTGAAAACATCGAAGAGCGTATGTCCATGCGAGACCGTGTGAAGGCCATCTTCAAAAAGTATGGCGTTGGAGTGCTTGGAATTGCGATTGCGGCAGGCACCGTGATTGGCGTCGTGGCTTCCATGCTATCTAAGGGGCTTGCTAATGTTGCCAGTGGGGTCGGCAATGCGTTGAAAAGTCTAGGAAAGAAACTAGGGCAGATTCTACCTGGAATGGTTGGTGCAATCGCTAGCTTTTTGTTTCGCACGGCTGGCGAGGTATTAGGATTCTTAGCGAAGAACATCTGGATGTTGATCGTAGCTGTGGTGGTGATCGTAATAGATCAATTTAAGTCAGCGAAATAGCATCCATGCGGCTCCAGCTGCAGTGGCAACCATCAGCCCCAAATTGATCTCGTGCTTTGTCATAACGGCATCGGTACTACGATGTTGCGTTACTTGTGGGATAGGCGGCTTCACCGCAACGACATCTTGATGCGGTAGATCTTTCTTTCGTGAACTACCTTCCATACGTGGTGGTTTCGGGGGCTTTTCTTTATAGTTGATATGGTCATTTATTCCAAAGTGGATGTTAGATGCGGATGCCCTTTGTAGTTCGTTGTTATAACCTGGTACGCTCTCATCGTTAATAATCATACGGCTGGGTATTAACAAACAGTCCTTAGCAACTGCCAGGTCGAGACGAACGCGCGTTAGCTGCAAAGCATTTTGATATCGTAAAAGGCTATCTACCTTCTTTTCTGCGATGACCTCTTCCAACTTTACACCACAATCGGTCTGAACATTGAGGGATAAGGTCGTTGTCCCTATGATTGAATTGCGCAAAGAAGCCTGAGGACCTAGAACACAATATACATAGACCATTGCAGATAAGTTTATTCGGGCTAGCCCGGCCTTCGTCAATCCGTGACTAGTTTGTGGAACGAACCAATTGCGTTGATTCTTTACCGCATCGTTACGAATGAACCTTAACGAAAATTCGTATATAGTGCGACTCTCCTAAGGAAACTTGAAACTGCCCCCAGGCCACTTCGAATCGTATGAAGTGTTGTGTGCCCCCCATTTCTCTTGAGCATTCACCAGCCCTCCATGGATGTATACGTATACGTCTCCTAATCCACCATTGGCCCCTCGGCGCAGGGCAAAATCAACTTTATCGACTCCAAACTCTATCCTGAGCCTGTCATAAGCGACGGAACTCCATGGAGCGTTGTCGTTCTTATCGAAGGCCGAATCTCTGGGAAGTGGGACCCCCAATTCGAACAGTAATCGCCTGATTGTGTAGTACACATGGAAGCGGTAAAAGCTCCTGACGTTGTCGATGATTGGTGCATCATCTGAAAGATGGTCGTCAAACGACACCCCACAGCCTGCCGTTGCACACCAAAGGACGAAGCATAGCTGTTGTTGCCAATGTCTCATTGGTGGAGCATCTAGCCACTCGTTTGCTTGCTTTACGGTGTAGAAAACTTGGTCCAGCTCTTGAAAGATATCTCGTGGCGTCAGCATGAAGAACCGATCCTTCGCTACGTAGATCTTGAGTGTTCGTAGGATAGGAACTATGTCTTTTGGGTCGTCCCCCCATAGAACGGCTGGAACTGGATACTTTGCTTTTGTCTTTCTGAATGGAGATGGGAAACCTCCCTGCAGTGCATCATCAATACGTTTTTGAGTGACTGCAGGTAGCTTGTAGACATCATCACCGTAGACCACATAGCTATGATTCCCATCTCGAAACCAAATGCTTGTCGAATATTTGCCTGGACCATCTATGTCTGTAGAGGCATAAAACTGGTGAAAGTCTGCTTGTGGGTATTTTTTCTTGAACTTTGTCAACAAATCGGTATTCAGTTTGGCAATCCTGGCGTTTTCATCGACAAGGAGCGCTGTCTGCTCAGCTTTCGAAAGCCTTGGGCCACCCCTGGCAATCTCCGCCATGTCCTCAGCAGATAGATCACCATCTTCGTCTGGTAAAACTAGAGGCATCGTAACTATTGAAGTTATTGCAAGTATGACATATAAAGTTTATGCCTTTAATATACGATGGTGATCTTAAATGTCACCACCACCTCGGCCGACCATACGGTCTACTTCGACGATCCAATTCTTATCAATAATATTTCGCTAGTTTAGGTCACTTTTGAGAATAGCTGGTGGAATCTAAAAGAGAAGGCTACGTTCTCGTGGTGGAATAACGAAGGTGTGGGGTTCCCATACAATATCGCTATGGGGCATCACGATATGGCAAGCATCCAACCATACTTTAAACCTGTAATTGATGCTGGCATTGTGAAATTCGCGAAACCTGTACCTACAGAGGCTTGGACCCTAGAAGTCAAGAAACCAATCCAATTAAGTGAAAATCTCTGCACGCTGTTGGGCATCGAATGTAATAAAGATGCGAGGGATAACGGCGAGCTGATAGTACTAAAAGGTATTCATAAACTGGTGCTCAAAGATATCGAAACAGTGTATGTCCACTGCGATGTGGTGGATTCCAGCTTTTCAATTCGAGATGGAAAACGATCACAAGTCCTAGCCACGATAGAGATCCGAGGTGAAAGATTCGCAAAATCGACATACGCCTCTCTACTCCCAACAACCACTCGAGCTCTAGGTACAACACGAAACAGCCTTCGTCTGACGATTCATGATGAGAAAGGCAACGTGGTAGACTTCCGTGGTCGACCCATACGATACGTATTGAAGATTGAGTAAGTCATATGTATAATATGCGATGGCAAGCGATTCGATTCAAACAATTCCAACGGCGCCGATCTATCCCAATCTACGTTCATCTGAAACTGTTTTGTCTGGAGATAGCTTTCGGCTACAAAAAGTATGTGACACACTTGCTGAACTCGAACGGCAGGCAAAGCACTACGAAGTCGTTCGTAAGAAATATGCCCGAGCGCGTGGTATTGTTCACGGGGTTGCTGTGGCCACAGGTAGCTTGAGTGGTACATTATCCGCTACGGCGTTGGGTTTGACGTTTACAGGAATCAGGATACCTGTGGGTATTTCATTAGGAAGCATTGGGTTCGTTTGTGCCGTCATTTCGGCCTCGATGTCTATTGCAAGTAAGAAACTTGGTATTCGCGTCTCGAAGCACGAAAAGACCGTTATGTTGGCAAAGGCTAAGGCCAATTCCGTGGAAGTCAAAGTCTCAAAAGCTCTAGCCGATGGTAATATTTCAGAAGCCGAGTTCGGAAGCGTTATTGATGAAAAATCGAAATACGAATCGCTCAAGCTCGAAATACGGCAAAAAAATAGGCAAGAAAGAGGGTCAAAAAACGTAGAAGAACTTCGCTCGGAGATCCGAAAGGAAATGAGAGCAAAACTTGGCAGTCTAGTGGGATAAGAATCAACATCTCCTATGAAAGAAACCATCACGGAGTCTATTTTAACTTCACTAAGAACATCGTATAAATTACCGTGTCGTTCCGCAGTTCGTATGCAAATTTCGAACCAATGCGTGAACGGCGCTAATTAACATACGACAGGTGCTTAAGACATAAGTAGAGTATTTTATCATCAAAAATATCGTCTAGCACACATGGCCTCAAGGTTCTGCGCTAGGTATTTGATCGAAAAGGTGGAGCCGATCATATACCTGGGGTTCGAATCCTACGGGCCATGTGTGGTAGATCGGCTTGTGTGATGGAAAAAGCTCCAACACATCACACAAGTCGTAGCGCGTCTGTCATGTGGCAGAAGTAGGAATAATGTCAATCCTGGGTCGGGTGCATGGGTGAAGCTCAAGGGATCTTAAAGGGGACCCACGGGTGCCGGTTGTGTCTCAACCAGTTAGGACAGGATCCAAATAACAGTAGAACGAATACAGTAGAATGAATACAGTAGAACAAATACGGTAGAATGAATACAGTAGAACAAATACCGTCAAAGCCGGGCCCGGCAAATAAATAAAAACCTCTCTAGGAACGAAAAGATGGCAAAGGAAGGAAAAAGGTGAAAGGTTCCTAGAGAGGTTCTGGTGACACCAGTTTTGGTATTTGGTTTTTTTCACTATCAAATCTTTTTCTTCTCATGGTCTTAAACTAAATTCTCAAATGAGTATATATTGGCGGATGTCCTCGTCACGAATCAGCTGTTTTGGTCTTAAACTAAATTCTCAAATGAGTATATATTGGCGGATGTCCTCGTCACGAATCAGCTGTTTTGGTTAAAACTCTCCCAAATTATTATCAATTAAACATAAACAGTACGAAGTCATATCACACGATGGCCGAGATAGTAACTTGCGTTTGGTTGATGCGTGGTAAGGACACGAAGTGCGTGAGGAAACCTTCCAAAGTGTCAGAATATTGTGCTCAACACAACTATCAGATACAAAGAGGAGCCACCCCATTCGGTCCATGTTCTAAATGCGGTCGTGGTTGTCGAACTAGTTACGGACTTTGTACAACGTGTGGTGCACGACGACAACGTGAACTTAGTAAAGAGAAACGCAAAATCAAGAATCGCTTCTCGAAAGTATTGGAAGAATTGAAGGACCGTAAGACTCATGGAGACGTAGAGGGCTCGCTAAGGGCTTTCGAATTTCAGTAAAAAAAAAAAAAAAGAATGAAGAGAGACGAAATGACAGTTTCTATTCATTTTTTTTTCTTCGTTTCTCGTTCATGGTCTACGAAATCGAATGGATAAATAGGTCAAAGAATGGTATCGTCGTACGACAGCATTTCAATCCTTATGATCTTATGATCCCAGTAGTATATCCGGCGTCAAAATGATACAACTTTTTTGTTGTGCAAGGAAAGTCAAAAGTGGATTTCTGAATTCACTTTTTGACTTTCCTTGTGCAAAAAAAAGTGGTATCATTTTGACGCCGGATATACTACTTGTACATTTTGGAATCTGCATGCATGTACTGCATATTTCTTGTATTATCACTTTCATCATGCTTTCCAAACAGAACAGTAATGTTTGAATTATTTGTCTTGAAAGTAATATTAGTTAAATATACATGTACAAGTGTAGCTGCCACAGGAACAGTATTAAAGTATGTAGTATCTAGGTTAACAGTGAGTGTGTAGTATCAAGGTTAACAGTGAGTGTGCATAGTACCAAGGTTAACAGTATTAAAGTATGTACATGTACATGTAGTATCTAAGTTAACAGTAAGTTACATGTAGTGTGTAGTATCAAGGTAAATAACAGTAAGTGAGTAAAGTATCAAGGTTAACAGTATTAAAGTGTGTAGTATTAAGGTAACTGTTTGCTCAGTTGTAATTCTTTAATCAAACTTTCCTGTTTTAGTGAGCTGTAGATGGAGACTTTTGGCCATCAAGTCATGGTCCTCTGTTTCCCACCTAGACGTCAATGGCATCTTCTCACTATTTAAAGGAGGTAAGAGTTTAGTTACAATGTAGCTCTATAAAGTTATCTAATATGTACTGTATAATAATAATAATAATGTTTAATTCTTATATAGTGCAATTCTCCTAAGAAAGCCAGAATGCGCTTTACAATGTTACAATTTAAAAAATATGCAATAAAACGAGTTACAATTCAAATATAATGAAACGAAAAAGTGAATATAAATAAATGTGAAAATAGATAATGAACTAGTATGTAAACTAGATATGACTAAAAATTGAAGTAAAAATTGAAGTAGAAGTAGAGTGCAAACAATAAAAGCATGCGACAACACCAACCAAACAGCACAAAACAGCACCAATTAAACAAGAAAAGGGAAGGATGTTGGCACTATTCAGTACTATTCAGCTAAAATAGCCGCCACATGCCTCTAGCCTGTATCATGTTTTTTATAATAAACTTTGGGAGAGTTGATGGCTAATTTGGCCTTCAACATTTTTAGTGTTCACGACTAACTGAAAATGGAGCCACTTAGACAATCATGGGAACCAATCACATTGCAGAATGAAAACAAAGCATTCCGACTTACAGTTATTTGAGCCAATCAGTGCCTAGAAGAAAACAATAGCATTTTAACTTGCTTAAGTTTCAATCCAGTAACAGGAACATTATGTGCACTACAATGAACAAAATAATGTAGTTCTGAAATTCAAGTCTTAATTTCATTGAAGAAAATCTTGTGGATATACAGTATGCTAGGATTTGAATTTTGGCATGCTTTATTTTCATTTTGCAGTGTGTTCTTGTTGTCAGTCCCTGGTGAAAAACTTTACAGGATCTTTGAGGATCTTTAAGGATCCACATAAAGATCTTTGAAAGATCCTTTTAAAGATTCTTAAGGATCTTAAGCCAAAATCCTCAAGGATCCTTGAGGATCCTGTCAAAGATAAACAAGGATCCTTGAAGATCTTCAAAGATCCTTGGACGATTTACAAGGATCCTTAAAGATCTTGAAAAGATCTTCAAGGATCCTTAAAGATCTTCAAGGATCCTGAAAGGATCCTGACAAGATCTTCAAGGATCCTGAAAAGATCTTCAAGGGTCCTGACAAGATCCACATAAAGATCTTTGAAAGATCCTTAAGGATCTTAAGCCAAAATCCTCAAGGATCCTTGAGGATCCTGTTAAAGATAAACAAGGATCCTTGAAGATCTTCAAAGATCCTTGGACGATCTACAAGGATCCTTAAAGATCTTGAAAAGATCTTCAAAGATCCTTAAAGATCTTCAAGGATCCTGACAGGATCCTTCAAGGATCCTGAAAAGATCTTCAAGGATCCTGAAAAGATTTTCAAGGATCCTGAAAAGATCTTCAAGGATCCTGAAAAGATCTTCAAAGATTCTGAAGATATTCAAGGATCCTGAAAGGATCTTCAAGGATCCTGAGAAGAACTTCAAGGATCCTGAAAAGATATTCATAGGATCCAGACAGATCTTCAAGGATTCTGGAATAATCTACAAGGATCCTTCAAGGAAACACAAGATTCTTCAAGGATCTTTCAAAATACACAAATATATTCAATTATGTCAGCTTTGGTCAGGATTCTTCAAAGACAATTACACAGATCTACAGCTATCTGCAAGGACCTGTATAGAAATTACAAGGACAAATTACAAATTACAAAGGGTTTAAATGGAATAAAAGATGTACAAGGATTCTGCAACATCCTGCACAGTCATGGGCAAAAATATGACAATAAGGCATAATTTCAGAACATAAATTAATTTTTATTTTAGCACTGAATTGTACAATAAGTCACTAGAAGTAATTCACATTAATACAATAAAATGTACAAAAAGATCATGATTGTGATATTCCATCAAACAAACAGCAGTGGGAAATTTGTAAGCTGGTGTCAAGTTTTAGTTTGATTTCAAACTAAAGTTCCTGTACATGCAAACCACATCTTTACAGGGTGTTCTGTTTTGGAATTTCCTGTTACTCGTAGTTCGAAAATTTTACATAAATTCTACAGGTTATATAGCTTAGTAAACTCCCTTACAAAGTCTGCTAAAGCCAGATGAAAATGTGAGACAAAAATACTACAAGCCAAAGTTATTGGAGTGCTGCTCACTAGTCTAGTTAAAAAAACACAGTTTTACATACATGTACAATGTAAGTGTTTACTTATTCGATAATTATAATAATATGGGGTTATTATTTAAACTAAAAGTTAATTACCCTTTTAGGTTCTGACTATGTAACAATTAGGTCCACCATTATTTTGAGAACAGACACCTTTTTCCTTGAAGTACTGAGGTCCTCCAGGAATTCATGCACTTGTTCTCTAATGTTCAGTACTAAATAAGCGCTGTTTTATAATTACTGCCTAGAAAAAGAAACACATGTGATTAGTTCTCTTGAGCTTGTCTAGAATTGTATATAATACTTAAATTATGGGCACAAAATGGTCACTTAGTCTAACTGACTTACATGTGTAATAGACCATTTGAAGGTTGCTAATAACACTACAATATGTATTTCAATTAGCTAAGCACCAGTACCACTACAAAAAGCACCTCAAAATTAGTCAAAATCCCAAATTTGATAGTCTGTTATATCCCACAAAGTAAGACAATTTTACAGACATTTGTATGCGGGGTGCAAATTGTTGCACACCCTCATGCAAATGTATGTAAAAATAGCACACTTTACTTGACTGTATCTTGGCTTCTACATTTTAGGTGAGGTAAACTATCAAATTTGGGATTTTGACTGATTTTCAGGAGCTCTTTTCAGTAGCACCGGTACTAATTCACTAATTGAAGTAGATATCATAGTGGTAATGGCAACCTTGAAATGGTCTATGGGTTACTAGTTCCTGTAAAAACTAGTGTTGATCTGCATCAGCAGGGAAGATAAACACTCAGGGTATGATCAACTAAAAGTAGTTTAAGGTATGCTAGCTGCTGGGGAGCAAGTAGCAGCTGACATTTTGAATGCTAGCCCTTCATCAGAGCAAAAAAGGACTTACATGTACATGTTTTAACCTCTTAATTTACTTACAACTTAGTTTCAAATCTTAGCAACGCTTGTTTTCTCAGCTTTTTCTCCAAATTTAAATGCTCCTCTGCTCAGGACTTAAAGTGCAACTAACCCCTTTTGCAATTTTTATACATATACATGTATGAATCTTTGAAAGGTTTTGAGTACTTCTGCGAAGAAATTTTTGGCTTACAGAGAATACTATATGTTCTAGGCTTGTTTGAAATGGTGAAAATTTGACCTTTCCTGACCCATGACCACACAAGAAAAAGCCTGGGTCAATTCTTGATTTTACGTCACCTCATTAGTGCATTATTCTCCATGGCGCCTTTCCATCACAACAACATCGATATACATGTACATGTATAGAGAATATACACAGTCTGTGAGTTGTTAGTAAAGAAAACAGTTATTTTAGAGTAAATGCTAAATATTTATTCAAATTATTGCAAAGTCGAATGAGTTGGATGACGTAAGATCAAGAATCGACCCAGGCTTTATCTTGCGCAGTCATGGGTCAGGAAGGTCAAAATTTCACCATTTTAAACAAGCATAGAACATAGAGTATTCTCTGTAAGCCAAAAATTAAGTCACGGCTATTAAAGAATGGGTTATTCTTTGGGAATTGCAACGCAAAGATAAGTATATTAATTTATTGGAGCAATGCAATAAATTCTAGTTAATTGACAACTCTTACTGTGTTTTGGAGCCTGAAGTTAGGAACTTGGTTCTCAAAAAGCCCACTAAAATATCTTCAAACGGGCTTCCTGTGCTTGGATATGCTTTCCCGCCTTTTTGTCGCATGAGCTTTTTCGTACCTCACGTGATCTCCTTATCCAATGAGATTATAGCTTGGCCGACGGCATGGTCTGATCCTGGCAGGCTGTTCATTCATGTATTCCCCAGGCTCGCAGTTCAAAGCCTTGAAAATTTCCCACCCAAGCCTCCCCCAAACTGCTCAGGCTCCACCTCACTTTAGATTTACCATCACATATGATTAAAAAGTAAATATATTTATATATATATATATAAGAAGAAGAAAGAAATAATTCTACAGCTGTAGATTTACATACTCTCTGATAATACTTTGTCATTTAGACAATGGCTTTGTTGATGCCAAAATTACACATATAGCATATTGAACCGAATAGTGAACATGCCTGCCTCCTTGAGGTTACTATTCCAATTTAGTTGATAATTATTAAGATGTTTTGCCATCATTTGCCTAGAAAAATTGTTACTGTTATTGTATTCTATATTAGCAGAATATTCAATAAAGTAAGGGAATGGGGATGAAGTGCTCCTTTAGTCACACTTTGGCCCCCATAGACTCGATTTTGGGTGGGCCAACTCCCTCCAATCCGTACTGCCTGGACCTAGGTTAGAGGAGGCCCAACTCCCTCCAATCAGAGAGGAGGCCCAACTCCCTCCTCTCTACCCAGGAGTGCTTTCACTTGGATTGTTGCTGAGGCCCAACTCCCTCATCCATCCATTGTCAGCATCCCCCTGGGCCGTAGGCTTCATTTGCTACGTGCTATTCTCCTGCAGTACTGGGGCATACAAAACTTCAATGAGCATTTCATTACCCACTTCCCCATTGGCAGCCACAAATGAGTTGTTGTTTTATTATTTAATACTAACTCTATATATTTAAGAGTTAATTATTGAGGAAGAGGAAGTCAATTAATGAAACTTTCTGCATTGTTTACACTAATAGTAACTATTGTTTAAGTAAGCTTTTTGTTTAGACAAGGGTTAAATATATGTATCAATTAACCAAGTATATCAAATTTTATAATACCTTTTTTAATGCCAAATTTATAATCAATATAATGGCATGGTTTCAATAGATATATTTCTGATCAACAATAAGCACACTCTTAGCACATATCAGCTTCTTTTTATCGTTCCAGAAATGAAAAAGGAAATATTAATACGTCAAAGACGATGAAATGTATAGCCTTGAAGTTGAATACTTCTGTAAGTGTAAGTACTGGTACATGTACTTGTTTACCAGATAACAAATTGAAAATAAATATGAGTTTAATGCTTCATACATGTATTTGTAATTTTCTGGTTTTGCCTTTATTTTGTTATGAAATATTTTTTTATTAGAAAATTTAGAGGTCAGTCTTAGGATCAGGAGTCAGGTTGCAATTCAGATAAGTAAGATGGAATATTAAATTACTATTTTCCCTCCTTTTTTCTGATAAAAATGTAAACCATAGAATCTTGATGAATAGCTCCCAGGGACTTAATAGATTACAAAGGATGTTATACACGAGGGAGGTACATGTATTATCCAATTTGTTCCTTTAATATGATAGCAATAAAAGAAGCTCAAGCACAATACCTATTTTTGACAAGTCACAAGCTAAATCACAAATTTTAAGATAAATTACAGCAGATTTATATTTTTTCCTCTTTATTATTATCTAGTAATTTAGGTTGAATGTTGCCCCTTTACCCTTGTTATGATTGGTTGTGACCAACTAGGGGAGGGGAACATTACACGAGGGGGGACTTAATCTACAGGGGAGGACTATTCATGAATATTGTGTACATAGAGTCAAGGAGGGGATTAATTTAATGTAGGGACTATCCATGGATTCTATAGTGTGGTTTAATTATATATGTGCTAATATTTAGTTGAATCATAACTATTTTGAAGAGCTGTTTGCACATTGTATTTTAATTGGGATAATATCACTCCATTGATAATAACAAAATACTAAATACATAAAATTATTTTCTCCAATAATATTCTTACTCTGGGTAGCTCCTCTCTACAATTACCTTTGTGTCCTAGAGTCTTTTTGGATAAACTCGGTCCTAGTCTTACTCAAACGTGGACAATCTAATGGCGGATATGTATATCATTTTAAGACACATTTTGAAAGGGGTGGACAGAAATACTTAGCTAATTGAACACAGGAATATTTTTTTTAAATGCCAGTCAAATCGGTGAGTAATATTCTAGTGAATAGACTGAAATAACCAGAGAATATATATATATATATATATGTTTTCTTTTGAAGTCATGCATCTGTAAGACTATATATATATATATATGTTAATTATTTATGTATGTGTCTTTATTCATTCCATGGAAACAAAAGTACAATCAAGTCTGAGCACAGTCCATTTGCACTGTGACTATTAATGTCTATGTGACTATTAAATTGTTTATCAATTCCAAACCTCAAGGAACTTACAAGGATCCTGCCTTTAGAATGTAGTAATGTATTCGACCTGCAAGGATCCTTCCCAAATCCTGGTATCCTGGTTGGACTTTGATGAAATCCTCAAGGATCATGCAAGGATCCTGTCTTTAGAATATAATTATCCCTGTTAGGATCTTGCCTAAATCCTGACAGGATCCTGGTTAAATCCTTATAAGGATCAGTTACAAGGATCAGTCCAGTACTACAAGAAATTATTTCCTGCAATGATCTCTTTGAGGATCTTACCAAGTAAAGCTTCAAGGATCTTAACAGGATCTTTCAAAAATCCTCATAGATCTTCAAAGATCTTTGTCAAGATCTTTAAAGAACTTGTCAAGGAAAATCTTAAGGATCTTTGCAGGATCTTGGAAAAATCCTCATGGATCTTCAAAGATCTTTGTCAAGATCTTTCAAGAACTTGTCAAGATCTTTAAAGAACTTGTCAAGGAAAATCTTAATGATCTTTGCAGGATCTTGGAAAAATCCTCATGGATCTTCAAAGATCTTTGTCAAGATCTTTCAAGAACTTGTCAAGATCTTAAAAGAACTTGTCAAGGAAAATCTTAAGGATCTTTGCAGGATCTTGGAAAAATCCTCATGGATCTTCAAAGATCTTAGTCAAGATCTTTAAAGAACTTGTCAAGGAAAATCTTAAGGATCTTTGCAGGATCTTGGAAAAATCCTCATGGATCTTCAAAGATCTTTGTCAAGATCTTTAAAGAACTTGTCAAGGAAACTCTTAAGGATCTTTGCAGGATCTTGGAAAAATCCTCATGGATCTTCAAAGATCTTTGTCAAGATCTTTCAAGAACTTGTCAAGATCTTTAAAGAACTTGTCAAGGAAAATCTTAAGGATCTTTGCAGGATCTTGTAAAAATCCTCATGGATCTTCAAAGATCTTTGTCAAGATATTTAAAGAACTTGTCAAGAAAATCCTCAAGGATCTTTGCAGGATCTTGGAAAAATCCTCATGGAACCTCAAAGATCTTTGTCAAGATCTTTGAGGATATTGCCAAGAACAGCATTGAAGATCTTTCAATGATCTTTGAAAGGTCTTTGTAGGATCCTGATAAGATCTTAGCAGTTAAGGATCTTTGCAAGAATTTTGAAAGATCCTTGAAGGATCTTTGAAGGATCCTCATCTACAAGGATCTTTAGCAGGTCTTTGAGGATCCTTCAAGATCTTTGAGGATCTTGCAAGGTTTTTCACCAGGGGTAGTTACACAGTAACTCATTGACAACTGCCCAAATAAAAACGGAACTCAAAAGAAAATATGGTATGATATCTAGATGTGCTGGAATTCTGATGTATTGAAAAACAATTTATTGTTTCTTTGATTTTTACCATTTGTGTGGGATGAAAATGATCAGCTCTAAAAAACCCAAGGTCCTATTTGCACTTAAAGCCAAAATCAAATAAAATCTGCAGTGATGTTATTTGAGTACCTAATTTATAAGTTATGTTTTACTCAAAATACATAAAGCAAATGTGAACCATGTCTTTCAGTGTACAGTGCATTTGTCTTCACACAATTTTGCAGCAACAATCCCCAAATGAATTCTGAGTAAATGGGCAGACTTTTGACCAGGAGTTACCTGGACTTTTTAACAGAGATTCTGCCAATTAGACTGGCATAGAGTATGCTATTTTTTACTGATAAAAATTGGTGCTGCTGTGTTTTTTTGTACATGGGGTACCAAAAAGTTTTTGTACCAAGTTCTGACTTAAAGAAGAGGCCAGCGGAATCTGTTTAACCCATTGTCTACAGAGTAATATGACTGTATCCTTATGATAGCAGATATTACAGTGCCCATATGACCAAAAACGATATTTATTTAATAATATTGATTCTACACACATACATTAAGTGAATAGTTGAATGGTGAATGGTAACAATATTTCTGGATTTGAATGCCATGCTGATGAGTTAGACACCCCATTCCAATGTGGCGGATACACGGCCGGAGCGTTGGGACGGGACACGAAAACGAGGGTAGTTAGGCGGAAGTCGATGTCAAGAAGGTCATGAGGCGGGAATTTCGCGCAAGTTTTGAAGCGAGTTTGTTTTTTCAAGAGGGTTGGAATAAGTAGATTTTATCCCCAGAGAGTTAGAAAATATGGTGGATATTCAGGCTATCGTTTTCACTGAAGAATATATCCCTCAGTGAAAACGATAGCCTGAATATCCACCATATTTTCTAACTCTCTGGGGATAAAATCTACTTATTCCAACCCTCTCGAAAAAACAAACTTGCGCGAAATTCCCGCCTCATGACGTTTTTGACATCGACTTCCGCCTAACTACCCTCGTTTTCGTGTCCCGCCCCAACGCTCCGGCCGTGTATCCGCCATATTGGAATGGGGTGTATAGACTGAGGTTTTAATCCCAATAATGCTAATTACATGACATCAGAGTAGGCATAATTTATTATACAAAAAATTATGTTACAGATAAAATATATTTTTTAAATACTGTATACTTTAAAGTTTAATAAATGATTTTACATACGTTCATTCACGAGCATTAAGAAATAATTACAAGAATGTATGCCTACCTTGACATCATGTAATTAGCATTTTTGAGATTAAAAACTCATTGGCACAGCTTTCAAACCCAGAAATATTGTACCATTCAAGTATTCACTGTGTAGAATCAATATTATTTAATTTCGTTTTTGGTCGTATGGGCAATTTAAGGTTATGAAGCCAGGCTTTACAATGCCTCCCGGTTAGCTCAGTGGTTAAGCTCCGGTTTGTTGCGCGGGAGGGCGCGGGTTCAAACCCCGGCCGGACCAACACTCGGGGTCTTAAAATAACCGAGAAGAAGGTGCTGCCTTTGTGAAACAACTGCAAATGGTTAGACCTTCACGTCTTCTCGGATAAGGACGTAAAATCGTAGGTCTCCCGTCGGCCTCAAGTTTATCAGTCTCACTAGACTGTCACGAGTTACCGACGTTAAATAAAGTACATTTTATTTTACTTTACTTTACTTTACTTTACTCTACTCTACTCTACTCTACTCTACTCTACTCTACTCTACTCTACTCTACTCTACTCTACTCTACTCTACTCTACTCTACTCTACTCTACACTCTACACTCTACACTCTACACTCTACACTCTACACTCTACACTCTACACTCTACACTCTACACTCTACACTCTACACTCTACACTCTACACTCTACACTCTACACTCTACACTCTACACTCTACACTCTACACTCTACACTCTACACTCTACACTCTACACTCTACACTCTACACTCTACACTCTACACTCTACACTCTACACTCTACACTCTACACTCTACACTCTACACTCTACACTCTACACTCTACACTCTACACTCTACACTCTACACTCTACACTCTACACTCTACACTCTACACTCTACACTCTACACTCTACACTCTACACTCTACACTCTACACTCTACACTCTACACTCTACACTCTACACTCTACACTCTACACTCTACACTCTACACTCTACACTCTACACTCTACACTCTACTTTAGTACATGTAGATGTAGGTCATGCAAACTGTTACAAGTTATGGATATCAAATAAAGTTGCTTTACCATCGTCATGTTATAGATATACATGTTGCTCTGCTTGATCATGTGTTTTTTTCCTTTCACATATGAAATTTATCAGGCCTCACAGATGACATTCTGCTGGGTCTACTGAGGAGAGGCTGTCAAAATCTCAGGTCACTGGACCTTTCTGCATCACCGTTTCTTTTAACGGAATTTGCAGTTCATTGCATTGGTGAGGAATGTGTGATCAATATCAGTACTTGAGGGTGTAAATGGTATTATTATTTTTAACTCGTGGATGCGTGCAAGTGCAGAACGAGTTATTAGGGTTAGTGGTGTGAGCTAATTTATTCATTGTTTTATGGTGTGTACTTCTTTTTTTTCTGTTTACATTGGGGACTCTCCGTTGGCTGTCCAAATAGTCCGAATAGTGTTCGATTTTACAAAGATATATTGACGGAGTTTTATGGTACACGTCCAAATGAAGATGTATTGACAGTGCCCTTCTAATGCCAGACACTTCAAACCTGGACAGACATGCTAGTGAATCCCTATCAATCACTTAGTGGTGATGACGTAACAATGATGTCATCGGTCACATGATTTTTAGTATATGCCAAAATAGCTCACTGTACTTCCACAAGTTGCCCTTAGGAGCCCTATGTTATTATTCCAATATACTGAGTGTGTGTAGTAGAAGTGTGTGTAGTAGTGAGTTATGTATTATATTAGGGATAATAAGGAATTCTTCTTTTATTCCCTGATTAACTGACAAAATTTCCTTTAAGTGCAAGAGAAAGCAAGGTTTTCTGGCAAAACTATACAGGCACGAGTCCGAGGTCCACCAACTTAGATTTAAAGGAGGGGCCTGGGGCGAGTGTTCATGATAAAATACAATTTGTATGCTTGTACTCACGTATAAGACACACCCCTAACTTTGGCCCTTGTTTCTGTCCAAGAAGGTGTGGCTTATACGCAGGTAGTTCATATCAGTATTTACGGTAGCTCATATAAGTACAGTGTACATTACGATGTTCACACCCGAATTGTATTGGATATACAATGGCTCACATATTGTAACTAGTGCGTAACTACATGTATGCTAGTTAGAGATGATCTGTGCAAGATCGAAACTGTAGCTGACAAACAAAAGAACACATGTACAGCAAAGACATTTTGTTTGAGTGGGAAAGTATTGGGAACTATTTACTGGATCAAAATCACAGGTTTCCCTATTTTCTGATGTTAAAGAAATGATATTTCTCTTTGGATAAAAGAAAAAGAGAAATGAGTTCCTTATCCTAAAGACTGTATTGGTATCCCTGTGGATCAATCCTTATATGGTCAGCTAAGTTTTGGCGGGAACTCTAGTACTTAATGATGTGTCAGTTACATTTCATCATTCGTGGTCCTGACCATTTAATTTTCATCAAGCCTTCGTCTTTACCGTATCCTGACTGTAATGTCGGGTCGGGGACGCTCTCGGGGACGTGACCGTTCGTCACGATCTACAACTTCATATCGCTCACCAAGGTCAAAGAATTCTGGAAGAAGTAAGGCTAGATCTTCATCTTCTTCATCAGTCAAATCTCGAAGAAGTATTCCTCGAATTGAACCCCGAAGAAGCGCTCGGCTAGCTCGTAGTCATCGAAGCCAGTCATCAACTCACGATCGTAACTCCGTATCTCGCTCATCTAGAAAGAGAACCAGATCTTCATCATTGGAACACAAAACCACGAGCGAACGTCACAGAAGTTTGCGTGATATTTTCCACGAATTCCGTGATGTTTTTGGCCAAGAATCGAGCTCGAACGGATCACATCGATTCAGGGCTTCACGCCAATCACGGCCCAAAAAACATGGCAGTCGAGATGTGGAGGATCTAACTCCAGAGTGGGCGAAACAACTTCTTGCTACACAAGATCGAGAAGCCAGAGACAAGGGTTCTGAATTACGTAATCTTCGACGAGAAGTAAACTTACTGAAACGGAAACGCGACGATGACAAAGATTTCGAATGGAAGTTTAAAGGTAATAAACTTCAACACAAATTTAATCTCTCAATTCTAAACCAACTCGCGGATGTGAAGGACTCACATAATCTTCAAGAAGCAAAACAGATTGTGGATGAAGGTACTAAACTAATCCAGAATAGGAATAAGCTATTAAAAATAGCCGATCGGGACGGTTGGGACACAGTAACTTGCTACGAAGACGATCCGTTAGCTGGGAACGAAAGCGACGAAAGAAAATTACGAAGAGCAAGGAAGGACGCTGAGCGTCTTCGGGTTAAGAAAAAGTCCGAGAAAGATGCCAAATCCGTGAAGAGGACCAAAGCCTTCAAACCTAGGGGCGGTTTTAACGGACCACGAGGGTCAAGTTACCCACAATTTCAGGGCTTTCAACCAAGAGATACCAGGATTGTTTCGTCTAATGCTTTTCAAGATAACAGGCTGTCCATTCCTCGTTGTTTTCGTTGTAATAAACCAGGCCACATTCAAAAGGACTGTACGATGCCGATGAGACCTTGACAACAGAACGAAAATGTTTACAATTCTGAAGAGTGCAGTGTTGATTGTTCCGACTCTCACAAAGCTGAAAGTTTTAAGGAGTCTGGTGAATACGTTGCAGATCAGGATGTCCCCCAGGTTAGGGGACGCTTAAAACGTTGCTTCGCCCATTGGAAATCCATAGGAACATCTGCGTGGGTTCTTCGTGTGATTACTGATGGATATCACCTGCCCTTGATCTCTATTCCACGATCACGGAAATTTAGTAATCACAGGAGTGCTCATCTGAATACTGATTTTGTGGAACAAGCCATTCTTGATCTATTGGACTGCGGCAGTATACAAGAAATTCAGCTGTGTGATTTGTGGATTTGTAATCCCTTGGGGGTTGTTCCAAAGAGAGATAATAAACTTCGCCTTATATTGGACCTGAGATATCTGAATTCACACTTATCGGTTGCAAAGTTTACCTATGAGGATTTACGCACTGTGTCATCAATCTTGGAAAAGGGTGATTGGTTTATTTCATTTGATTTAAAGAATGGCTATCACCATATTGATATTGGTTTGGATCACAGGAAGTACCTAGCATTTTCGTTTAGAGTACATGGCTTATTACGGTATTTCTGGTTTGCCTCACTATCTTTTGGATTGTCCACTGCCCCTTATGTATTTACCAAGGTTCTTCGCCCTCTGGTTAAGGATTGGAGGTCTAAAGGCCATAGGACCCTGTTATATCTGGACGATGGTATTGGTCTATGTTCTACAAAACATGGTGCTTCAGAGCTGGCCTATCTAATGCGAAGCGACTTGGAAAACTGTGGATTTTTGATTAATCAACACAAGAGTAATTTTACACCCAGACAAATTGGAGAATTTTTGGGATACATCCTGAACTTAGTAGATGGTATCTTTACTGTTCCAGAGAGGAAGGTCAATCAGTTGTTGGAACTTTTGGATTTTGTTGTCTCTCATAATTATCATGTATCAGCCCGTACTATTGCTCGGCTTACTGGAACCATTATATCTATGGGCCTAGCCCTGGGTCAAGTTTCTCGGCTGATGACCAGATCTCTATATGCAGACCTGAACGGTGTTCCTTCATTGAGTTATTGGTTTACGTTATCAGAAGATGCTGTTAAAGAGATCCACTTCTGGGTCGACAACTTTGCGGAGGTTGTTGGCCAACCTATATGGAAATTGTCCCCTAGGGTGGATGTTATATCTTTTTCAGATGCAAGTGGCACTGGTTGGGGTGGTTATATGGTTAACATGAGCGAGTCTATTGCTAGAGGAAACTGGTCGGCAGAGGATGTACACGAGAGCTCAACATTCAGGGAACTGAAAGCGGTCAGACTAGTCTTGGAGTCTTTTGCTTACCTAATTATCAACAAGGAGTGTGTTCATCGAACTGACAACCAAGCTACTTGTTCTGTTCTTTGCAATGGGAGCCGGATTCCAAAGTTGCAAAAGGAGGCTATTCGCATATTTGCTCTTTGCCGTGCACAAGGCATCAGACTCACTCCGGAATAGATACCGAGGCAACTTAATCAGAAAGCAGACTATTGGTCCAAAGTTATTGATGTTAATGACTGGATGCTCAACCCTCTACACTTTCAGGAACTCGATAGTCTTTGGGGTCCACATTCTGTGGACCGTTTTGCTAGCTACAATTCTAAGCAGTTAGTACGTTTCTGTTCAAGATGGCCATGTCCAGGTTGTGAGGTAGTGGATTCCTTTACAGTTGACTGGGGAAATGACAACAATTGGCTGGTCCCTCCAATTTATCTAATCCCGAGAGTTCTAAGACATATGCGTTATGGCCGTGAATTCGGGACTCTGATTGTACCACTATGGCAGTCTGCTCCTTGGTGGCCCCTGCTTATTACGTGGAACTTTAATTTTCACCCATGGGTGAGATCTTGTTGGGAGATACCTCTCCACAGGTTCACGTTCCTTCCAGGCTCGGCAGACTCTGACCTTTTTGGCAATGGGATACCTTCATCTAGGATTTTGGCACTTAGGATTGACTTTAGGAATCTTGAAATTGATGCCTAGAGCTTTATCATCTATCATTGGGAGAGCTACCTCATGGGGAGCCGTATACCAGTTGCTGCTACTTCGTGACCTTGGTGAGGATCATTCATCTGTGGTGGCTAGAATCCTCGACCTCCAGGAGGTCTCTCGCCACCAGCAGTATGGAATTATGACTTCAAGGAAGTCTTTTCCATTGACCTCAAGGAGGCCTTCTGCCAATGATTGGAATCATTGACCTCAAGGAGGTTTAGCAGTTATCACCTCAAGGAGGTTCTCTGCCAATGATTGGAATCATTGACCTCAAGGAGGTTTAGCAGTTATCACCTCAAGGAGGTCCTCTGCTAATGATTGGAATCATTGACCTTAAGGAGGTTCAGCAGTTATCACCTCAAGGAGGTTTTCACCATTAGCAATTGGAATTTCTGACCTCAAGGGGGTCTCTCACCATCCGCGTTTTGGATTTCATGACCTTATGGAGGTCTTCCATGGTGGGCAGTAGGGAACTTATTACCTCAAGGAGGTCTCCTCCATTGGCAGTATGGAGATAATTGCCATTATCAAGTAAATTAGGCCTCAAGGAGGTCCTGTTGGCTCAGACACATATGCATTAGTTGCTATAATGGAAAGCATTACAGTGGCCTTATTATTGTTAATGATTTGTTGACTCATTAGAACTATTGTTTCTTCCACTATGGTCCAGATTGTTAATCATTATTATAACAAACTGTGTGTTATCCCCCTAGATATTTTCTCCCATCAACCATGGAAGATGTTAAAGGAACTGAAACATCCAGAACTTTCTTGCTTGGTTGAAGAAATGAAAGTCAACTGTCTTCGGGATAGAGCGCCCTCAACGGTAATCAAATATACAAGATGCTTTCATCGCTGGAGGTGTTGGGCTTTGAAGTATAACCTCCCTTATCTTCCTGCCGAGTACAGTCATTTTGCATTGTACCTAACACACTTAACCAAGATATCTGCTAGCCCTAGCCCAGTTGTTGCTGCTGCTTGTGCTGTGGGCTGGGTACACAGGAAGGCTTGTCTTCCAAGTCCAGTTGATCATCCACTTGTGTCTCAAGTCATCGGTGCTGCTAGACGTTTGTTGGCTAAACCGATCCGGAGAAAGCAACCAATACTTCTAAAACATGTGAAACAATTGTTTACAAAATACGGTGGACCTACAACTGAACTTCCCGATCTCCAAACCTTAATGCTCATTGTGCTGGGCTTTGTTGGGTTCCTTAGATGGAATGATTTCAGCAACATCTTAGTTGAGAATTTGCTTTTCCACTCACATTTTGTATCTATCTCTCTGAAGCAGAGAAAGAATGATCAGTTCCGCAATGGCCAGACCATTTTTGTGGCTCTCTCTTTTGGAGTGACATGTCCAGTAGCTCTTTTGGAAAGATTCCTGGCAAAAGCAGTTATTATGGAGGGTCCCCTATTTCGTTGTGTGAAAGCAACTACACAAGGATTTGAGCTTACACCAAGACCTCTGTCTTATGGAAGAG
The DNA here is from genome assembly GCA_030867875.1 of Actinernus sp. WN-2022. Lineage (NCBI taxonomy): Eukaryota > Metazoa > Cnidaria > Anthozoa > Actiniaria > Actinernidae > Actinernus > Actinernus sp. WN-2022. The sequence goes on from JAOWCC010001589.1 coordinate 143,854,720, forward strand.
CCAGGGAACGTGTGCTGGCTATGCTGTCTTCCATTGGTCTGAACAAGAATAATTACGGTCTACACAGTCTACGTTCTGGTGGAGCTTCTGTTGCCTCATACCATGGTGTCTCAGATCGTCTGATCAAATGTCATGGTGGTTGGAGGTCTGACATCGCAAGGGATGTTTATATCAAGGACTCTTTGGAATCACGGTTATCTGTATCCAGGCTGATTGGCCTATAGTATACACTGAACACTCATGACTGTTGGGCAAATCTTCAAGTTGCAGTCTTTGACATTTATATTTAACCTATGCTTTTGCAATCGTGTGTGCGGTTATCTGTCAGGACCGCCTCCCGCATATTGTGTATGTTGTCAGTATTGGGAGAAGGAAATGATATTTCTCTTTGGATAAAAGAAAAAGAGAAATGAGTTCCTTATCCTAAAGACTGTATTGGTATCCCTGTGGATCAATCCTTATATGGTCAGCTAAGTTTTGGCGGGAACTCTAGTACTTAATGATGTGTCAGTTACATTTCATCATTCGTGGTCCTGACTCTACGTGTAACCTTTAATTATAGACCCTTCAAACATTTAATTTTGTTACAAAGTTTTCCTGACATTGCCCAGTTATTACGGTTTTTATAGTAAATTCAGACTTTCACCCCCCAGAAGTCAGTACTCCTGCATTGGGCTGGGGAATACGTTTCCACTTAGTTTTTACCACATATAGTGTGGAATTTTTTGTGGTTTTTCGTATCCGGCAGAGTACATCAAATTATCAGACTATATTTATGTAATGTCTCCACTTACCACGTTGCGTGGTTTTCGTGATAACAGTCCGAGTGTAATAGCATACATTGTATCTTTACAATTTTGCATGCTGAGGTTATAATAAATTGTGTGTGCGGTTATCTGTCAGGACCGCCTCCTGCATATTGTGTATGTTGTCAGTATTGGGAGAAGGAAACTGCAGTATAGCAAATACATGTATATTATGGAATTTTACTATACGGTTAATGGTACTGCCTCATTCTTTCTTGCTTATATAAATCCTGCAACTTGAATGAAGCATAATTAATATACATGTACATGTAGGTATATTTTTTTTTAAACACTGGAGAAACCATTGCTGCATGTGGGCTTGTAGCTTAATTTTTCAAGGATCTGAAATGTTGATTTATTTTCATTTATAATATAGATACGATACTACGCGCGCTCTGATTGGCTAAAAAGCCATGTTTTATTAGAGTATATAACATGGTTTGCCGTGTTATATTGTTTTCAACTGGTGGTTTCCTTTCATCGTGCGCGTAAATCTATATTATAAAACAAATAAAGAAGCCTTAAATCCATGTTATATACTATCATAAAACACTCTTGTCATTTGAGAACACTCGAGAAATGTTGAAAGCACGCGCCTGCGGCTTGTGCTTTAATATTTCTCTCATGTTCTCAAATGCCCATCGTGTTTTATGATAGCATAAAACATGGCTAAGGCTTCTTTATTTGTTAAGTATCCAGCTAGCAGAGGTTTCTCAGCCTTTTCCCTTTTCCCATTTCCTTGTGCTGTTCCTTGATTGGCTCTATATGTTGCAGTTCAGTTTCAGTTCCTTTTTGTTTGCAGCTAAACACTGCAAAAACCTGAGAGAACTGGATCTGACTGGAGTAGAAGTGTCAACAGCTTCACTGAGGACACTCTCTAAACAGTGCACATTGCTTGAGGTACGTGTAGTGTAAAGTACCGGTAAAAGTTATTAATTTCTATGTACTTAGCACAAGTGTTCTATGAATATATTCAAATGCTCTTCACAAGGGAGGACTTGTTGTTACATGAAGGCAATGACTGCAATTGGCACATTGGAAAAAGGACTGTGCTGTAAAGTTAATCTAATTAAGAAATTAACTTACTTCATCACAAGAAAGAGCACATAGACGTTAGCAGTAGTAAGTTCAGCAAGCTTGGGTATGTTTGATTGGATCTTTACCATGCGGGGAGATTTCAAACGTCACAGAAATTCAATATATAAAGAGACATTTGTATGGATTGAAGGGATGCTTGTCAGCCCTCCAATAATTCATCCATATGAATGTATCATATTTTGCGATTTTCGAAAGCTTGCTATTCAGCTCTATTTACCAAATCCTGCTCAAATCTGGTACCCTTACTAATTCCTATGTGGTCTCTCTTATGACGGAGTTTATTCATCGGAATACTTAAGTATAAACCTCTGGCTTGGGAGACCCGGTAACGGCTTCCTGTATCCTTGACGTAAAATAAACCATTTATTTATTTATTTATTTTATTTAACTTTATAATCTCGGCTGCAGTCCTTTTTTCAACTGGTAGTGGAAAATTGTTCTGCAGTGTACTGTCATGCAGTTTACAATCATGAGTGTTTGTTGACTGACTGGCTGGCACTTAATTGATATGAAGCCTCTACTCTATCACTTTAGAAAACCCTTTTTTTTTTCTCGCAAAAAAGATTGACTGGATTTTCCTATTATTCCCTCAAGTCCCTGAAACTCACCACAGCAAACCTTTGCAGTGATGGGGCCAGGCCCACAACCCCATATCGTTATTTAACGTACCACCTACTACTTGCTTAAAGTGCAAGTAGCGTCGTAAAACAACATGAACTCTTTTTGCCCCAAATTCTATTTCTAATATACTTCAGTTGTATTCCGTTTTCTTTGAGAGGTAGGAGCAGCAATTGAAGGACTGTGCGCAAAAAGGGCATAAGTGATTCTTGATCATGTTCTAAATTCTCCCTTAGAAAACAAAGAAATTGAAGGAGAATTTAGAATGTGATCAGGAGTCACTTATGCCCTTTTTGCACACAGCCCTTCAATTAAATTAGAATAAACGCTACCCGAATTGCGGGATTGATTCATCTTGTGATGTCACAATGGAACCTACAGGATTTTATTGTAGTAGTTTTCTATTGGGAGGGAGTCGATTCATCTTATGACATCACAGGATCCATGAAAAGCAAAATTAGGGATTAAATGCCAGAAATGTTACAAAATTTGCAAGATTAATATCTTTTTGTGGGAAACAAACACAATATTACAATATTTTTTTTTATTTCTCTTGACGTGATACTTGCACTTTAAAGCACTATGTATTGGACCAAGCCCATAACATCTGGGATTCTTTAAATTTAACCGGGGCCAATTAGACGATGATGACAAATCACAAGCAGAACGAAAACGAATCATTCCAAATACCCGCGTATCTTTTTTTTGGAAAAAAGTCAGAAGGTTCGTAAATGCTCGTACTTGAAGCAAAACGTCTTCAGAAGAGATTATTGTAATTCCAAGTCATGCAAACTGCCATGGATCGAATATGATTACCGAACTTTCATTGTCATCTGTTGTTTATATTTCGACCTTTCTGTCTTTAAATCACTCCTGACCAGAATTATTCTTCTTTTACTCCCCCAAGTAGATTTTCAAGGAACCTCATTCCTTTTTTAAAGCGCACAAGAAAGCGAGGTTTTCTGGTGAAACTACACCAATGTCCAATGTCCAATGTCCGCCATCTTGGATTTTGAATGAGGGGCCTGGGGTGAGTGGGCTGCACCCCCATCTTTGGCCCTTATTTTTGTCCAAAAGTGTGGCCTATACACGGGTATTCATGGTATGTATGGTTACTCGAACTTGCGCGAGCTTCGATCACGTAAAAGACAAGTTTTGAAGTATTTTGAATGAAGAACATCTTGTGGATATGCTAGGCTAAGTTGGGATGGTTTATTTGTGTTTTGCCATGTGTTTAGTTCTCGTTGTCTAAATGGCCCAGTAGTTACAGTAGGTTACAGTAAAATATTTTCACGTTTTGTTGTGGCGTCTTTGAAGTTTTACTAAAATCTAATTATAACTTGGGGTAATCCAACAGACGTTTGTGGCCAGTGCATTTGACTTCTAATCCTATCAATGCATGCATTAACTTGTGATTTATCTCTGACTCGATATTCAGAGACTAAAGCTGCGAAAGTGTTATAAAGCTGGTGAAAAGGGGTGAGTTTCAGATGTGTAAAATGTTTTTATTTCTCGTTCTCTACTGATTGGTTGATTTGGCTGATGCTAGGGAAGCCGTTGGAACAGTTGGCATAAAAACAAATTAGATGGAGTCTGGGGCACTGGGTTTTATAGAAATAAAAAGATGGAGCGCATCTTGACCGGATATCCACCACCTGGAATATTTTGCCCTCCTCTTATGTTGAAACTGAGTATTGAATGTATTCTGTTTTCAATGTTATTACCATTAATTTTGACTAATGCCGATATCATTCAGCAAATTGGGACCTTAATGGCACACACGCTTGGATTGTTTAATATGATAAATAATGATCTCAGTCTGAAGTTTTCAGTAACAGGGCATTGCAAATTCTGTTGCTGCATACAGCAAACGTGAATGACTCAAAGAATTAATACAACAAGCATGCAAGTCATTACACTTAAATCATAAAGCGATCTTTGCTTCAATTGCAGTTGTACATTGGCAGATGCTATGCAACAAACTTAAGCTTAATAATAGTAAGGTTTTAGTTGTTGGAGCACAGCATCGCCCACGTCTACAACTCAATCTTTTTTTTCTGGAAGGAGAAAAGCACATCACACCATCCACATTTGCGAGAAATCTTGGAATTGTCTTCGATAATAGCATAATGCAATTTGTAAATCTCCATTCTTCCATATAAGAAACATAGCTAAGTTTAAGAAGTACTTGTCTCAGGATAGTATTGTGACTCTTGTTCATGCATTTGTTTCATTAACAATTAGACCCGCAGCCCGAATGGGCTACTAGTCAATAGCCCATGAGGCGCAGCCGAATGGCTATTTAACTCGTAGCCCATGAGGGCAAGAGGTCTAATTGTTTTAGTATAAACTAACTAGTTGGACAGTAGAAAATAATAGAAAGAAACAAATTGAAGTTAAATTTTTTTTATTATTTCATGAAAATGTGTGTGGTTTTTCTCTACCATGGGCTATCACAATGCAGGATTTGTAATAGTCCACTAGTTGGTTTATACTAAATATACATATTTCACCAGTACTTAAACAGCGTCATTGCATGCTACCGTATAGTTTATAAGATATTACTACTTACATATAAGGCTTTTAATAATCTAGCCCCAATAGCTACATGTATGTATATAGTATGCTTGATCATTATATGCCTAAACGTAATCTTAGGTCTTCTAGCAAGTGTCTTCTGAAGGTACCAAAGTGTAATCTTAAGAGTTATGGCGAAAGAGCATTTTCCATTGCCGTGCCAAAATTATGGAATGATCTGGTGCTAGACATTAAGTTGAGCCCTTATTTATTTAAGCAAAGTTATTATTAGCCTTTTTCCAGTTATATTAATGTATTTATATTTTTTTATGTTTAGCCTGATATAATTTTTTTCTACTTTTTGTATTTATTTCATATTTCTATATAATTTCAACTTAGGACATTTTAGGATCAAGGTGCTATATAAATATATTATTATAACTCGAGGACCTCCATGAAAAACACACTTGAGTGACAAGAGCATTCCTTAACAAATAGAACAGGGTTTGCTGTGTTCTGTACTCTGACAAAAACACGACTGGAGCTGTAGAACATGAAAAAAGGGTACAGGAATCACGAGCCGCGCAGCGGCGAGTGATTTCTGTAGCTTTTTGAATGTTCTACAGCTTCAGGAGTGTTTTTGTCAGAGTACAGAACACAGCAAACCCTGTTCTATTTGCTTTATTTAATAGAATTTTACGAGCCGAAACGTACCGATCAAAATTTTATTTTCCATGCTTGGTTGAGCAGCTGACGTGATCAATTGACGTGATCATTTGACAAGTTATTTTGATTACTAGCGTGATTGGCTAAGACGCAATGAAAGACTTACAAGAATGCCTCTGATTGGTTAAAATGTGTCAGATGTCCGACTCTTGACACTTAACTGATTCCGATCTAAATAAAGATCAGTTCGAAGAAGTTCGATGACAGTTCTTGAATGAAATGGCTATAAAAAGAAGCAAAATTCGATATAAAAAGCCGACAAATATCAATCTTTACGGACAAAATGTGCAAGCTAAGTCAGTTCAGTGTTTTTAGCGAGAATCTGCCCTGTTGAAGCCACACTGCTGAACGTATACCTGGACTGTTTATTGAACACGAGTTGAACAAACTTCCAGACCCTACAAAGCTGGTAGAAAGAGAAGCCACATCCACAGAAAACGAATTTGTAGCTGCAGCTTGACCTGAGGATGGATTCAGACTGGATGTGTGGTGTTCAGGTGGCTCTGAAGCTTGCCCGGTAGCTGATCCCGTTTCGAGAGCATTGGTTAAAATGTTGGAGCACGAGCGAAGCTGTTCAGTAGTAGGACGACGGTTGTAGTTCTTGATGCTTTGCTCATTTCGGTGACCAGATATATTCATTATGTGCCGACTAGGAACTTGTGCATCTGACCAGAGTGTTATTGCTGTGGCTCTGACACAATGGTTTGTGTAGATTTTGGACAAAGCAGCATCTTTGGAAATTTCTTTCATCATGCTTGTCAGCTTGTTGATGCCGAGCGGCTTGTTGTTGTACCAGATGGGATCAGTATTCGACCACTTTTTCTTTGGATACTGAAAAAAGGCATTGCAGATTTCATTTCTCTTTGAAAGATAGAGCTTAAGGCAGCTTACTCCATCAATTCCAGGGTCTCCTGATGTGGTGTACATTCGTCCGTATTTCTCAAAGCTCTCTACGTCTGCCGTACCACCGGGATGGTTTTTGGTGGCTTCATCGTGTGTCATGGTAACATATTCCCGGTCCTCATCATCTCTGTTGAAAGTAAAACTGTCTGCTTTCAGTTCTCTCAATCCTTCACGACCTCTGCGGCACCAATACAGCATAATGTGGAACCAAACATTCCTTAGGAGCCCAAGAGGAGTGATTCCTCTCATCACATTACTGGACCTCAGTTTCAGTATATCTCCGGACTCGAGAACTGGCTTATGCAAAACATTTTCTTTCCCATCCATTTTTTGCACTTTTATCTTGGAGTTTAACATCTGGTTTGACTGCTGAAAATCAGGATTTTTGGTGAACTTTAGACCTCTGTTCAGTGGAGGATTGTTTAAGTGGCGCTCGATGCCGTTTCTGATGCTGAGCAAAGACGATCGGCCATAGCACTGGCCATCTTTGGTTCTCGCCTCGGCATAGAATTTGCGAAGCTGACCATCAAGTTCGCTGTTTGCCATTTCGTGGAGCTGTTTTTTGTTTCCTCTGGTAGCACACCAATCTGTAAAAAATACCCTTGTTAAACCAATGGCAAAGGTAGGGAAGCGCGGTAGTTTGAAAAAGATGTAAAATGTAACTATTAATAATTATTACGTAGTCTAGCGATACATTTGTTGTTGTTGTTAGTTTTAAGCTTGGAGCAGCCGGTTAAACTGCTACTTTGCTGTAGCTAGTCAAACAAATTTGCTTGATTAGTTTTCATCAATACTTAACATATGCAGTGCTAAAGGAAACTCACAAATCCAACCATTACCTTACCTTCAAAAAGTCTTACCGCCCATTTGGTGTTTTGTTTCGTTGACTGTGCCCGAGACTTTTCTACCACAGCGTCAAGCTCCTTGTCACTGAGAACAGCGAATCTGCTTTGTTGATGTTCCTCCTCTTTTTTATCCCACTCATTCGGCTTGGTTACTTCATCAACTAAGTCTATCAGCTCTTTGTCGATGCCACCTTGGAAAATGTCTTCAAAGTCTAGGGTAAAATTAGGCATTTCCTCCATTTTGACACGAAATGTTTAGCCGAAAACGTTTTCATGTCTCTATAATTTCACAAACCAATCAGATCGCGCGTTACTCCTTTCTATGTCTCTATACTCTCACAAACACATGGTTTTTGACCAATCAGAGCGCGCGTTAGTAACTATCTATTATATAATATTTATTATTATGATGGATTTCCGCCCATGCTCCCATTCGTTTTATATTCCACACTCTAATATGTACCAGCTCATCACAATCTAATGTCATAGCCAATCAGCTCTGGTCTGTAAACCTTTTCAGGTTTTGGTGGGTATTTAAGCAGTGTGTGAACCTCAAGCATGTGGATCTTGCAGAAGGCAAGAGACTATCAGGGCAGGTATTGTGGAATTCATTTGACATAGATTGTACCAGCTTTTTAAAAACAACACCAAGGTTACAGAAACTTATTCTCAGTATTAACGCTTTGTAGCTGCTATAACATGTTGTCATTCTTACACTGCAGTGTTTCTTTATGCTGCCTGCAAGTATCAGGAGCCTGAACCTCCAGGACTGCACCAGGGTAACTATACAATGATCATCTTTATAGAAGAAAACCTTGCAACAAAACCATATTTCTTGTCACTCGATCTGCACTCTTACGGTCACATCAGAGTTAACCTGTCATTCAGTTAGTTTGTACAGTTGTGATGTTTGTACATGTAGTTGTACTTGTAATTTTCCAGTCTGCATACACTGCAGGTCTGCACAATGCTGTGCATGTCCAGTCAGCGGTAGAAATCACGGGACCAGCTTTAAATGATCCTAAATGCTACCGGGACTTAAGAGGTTTAAAATAGTTTTATTAGTTGAAATGTAAAGTTAATTACAAGTATTTCAGTGTGCATAGGGGGTGTTGCAAGTACTGTTTAAAACACGAACAGCAGTGTTCTATCAAGTTTAAAAATTCGAGGGCGAAGCTCGAGAAATTTTAGACTTGGTAAAATACGTGCTGTGAGTGTTTTAAACGGCTTAAAAAAACGTTTTAAGATTGCAATGAAAGAAAGACGAACATCTCAAGGGAATGACATAAAGAAAATAATTTTTAGTAGGATTAAATTTTATGTAAAGTATTTATGTAAAGTTTCAACCTAATTAGAAATTCACTGATAAAGACCCAAAATTTGCTGCGAGTTTATTAAACGACTTCAAAAACATTCACATGTAAAGAGGGTAAAGAGACCTTTTTTCAGTTATTTTGGCGATACGACTTATTTTGGCCGAGAAAATCCAAGCTAAAAGTTGATGTAAATTAGAATGAAATTTACGAAATAACTATTTGGTGCTGGCTATTCGCCTGGAGTGTGGTATATACTAAAACAATTATTCACCTCCACTTCAGGGAATAATTGATCGTTTGCATTGACGTCACAAAAACAATTATCTCAAGAAAAAACTTATATTAGTAAAATATTTTTAATGCTCTGTATAGAGCAGGTAAAAATATAGAAATGACCGAAATTTTGGAGCAATAGAGTACTTCGTAACCGAGCTGTCGGCCAAATAATATTCGAACAATTTAGTGTAATTAGTATGCGGCGGCCATGTTGGTGTACAGCTTTAGTACACCAAGATGGCGGCCAAAAACGTACTCTACAAATAAAGCTGTTTTCCCCATCAATATGATTAGCATTCACTTCAAACCACTTTAGATATCACTTTTAAAGGTTTATCAAGTCTAAAATTTGAAATTGGCCCAAATATATGGCTTTCCTTGACATTTAGGAAACACGCTGACCTGGGCTGTCACAAAATTCAAAGTACTGTAACTCAAAGACAAATCACCGTATGGACGTAAATTTTTCGGAGAATACTGAGAATACCGACATCTAAATCATATTAAAAGAACAGCTTCATATATCTCATAGTTTAGATTTTAGATTTTGATGACGTCACATGCAAAGGGTCTATTGTTAAATATACCGTATTCACTCACGGATAAGCCGCACTCGCGGATAAGCCGCACCCGTGTTTAGAAGCTTGATTTAGGGGGGAAATTGTAACCTTCATCGGACTTTCAAATTGGAGAAAACTCCAAAGTTGTACCTGTATTTTCAGCTCTGAAATAGCATAAACTTCATGTCTACATACTTAGATATACGATTTATCTTGCCATAGTATTTGTTTACCGGAATCTGTTCATTCAGGTCACCTTTTAGATCGAATTTTACATGTCTACGGGGTACGGGTCACGATCGTCCGTAGCTTAGTAACCAGGCACCTGTTGGAAGAGACTGGACAAAAGTTTCGTTTTCGCTGAACGAAGTCAAAACAACATGTCATGGAGTAGTTTGCTTTTTCATCAGCTGTCTGTTGTTATCAATATCCAGAAAGCCATATATTGGAGAAGAAATTGTTACTCAAAGAGAGGTGGAAGATCTCTTCAACAAATTTGCTGTTAAAGTGCTAAATTGCGAATAAATGTTGGGCTATTTAGCGTGGTATTCAATCGCTTGCAGAGGACGGTCACCAAATATTCACAACATAAATGGATCTGTTAGGGGCCACCAAACTTGCAAAAGCAATGGCCAGTGCTTACTTTCTTTTGGTTTGGTGTAGTATTTATTAGTATAGCTTGGTATTTCTGTTAAATGTTAATTAATTTATGAAAATTTCCGGGCCTTATGTACGGTAGATGTTCTCGTAGATAAGCCGCACCCCCGATTTTAAACGAAGATTTCCGGTAAAATGGTGTGGCTTATCCGTGAGGGAATACGGTATGTATATGCATGCACGCATCTCCATGTTTACATCTGTGATATGTAATGTGTGTTGAGTTCCTTTGTGTGTATTGTATTTTAATAATTGTCTATTTTTATTTACATATTCATTTTGAATTGTACTTTTTCTCTTCAGGCTTTTTCCTTGGTGGTTTGTGTTGTATGGGGTCATCCACCCTTTTACAATCTAATTCCAAATGGCTAATTTTATATAATTGTTTAGTTTATGTTTTAGTCATTAAATTGTAATAAATATATAAACCGCCCATCCGAATGAGCGTTCTTTAGTTTACCTCATAACCTAAGATAAGCCTTGTTTGCGCAGTTATCAGATGCTGGCCTGGTGCATATCGGAGCCAAATGTAAACAACTCAAGTCCATAAACATCTCAGAATGTGCTTCCTTGACAGATTATGGAATCCTGGCACTAACACAGGTAATGATGACAAAGATAATCAAAGATACTCAGATTAGTAGAGTATGCTTTACGGGAATACTGGAAAATATACCTCCTGACAAAGGAAGGCAAAGAGAGAAATCAAGTAGCCAGCATAACATTTTGTAATCCACTTTAATCTTTGCCATCAGTAGTAGGAGAGGCACCGAATTAGCCCCCTTTTTAGGGCGTACGCCCTATCTTTAGGGCGTATGCATTAATTAGGATGACGTCACAATCCTATTGTCTTCGACTCATGAATAAAGTGGTGAGCTATGCTAATTTTTAAGGCGCTATGCTAATTTTTAAGGCGCGCTCATTAATTCAATGACGTCACAGTCCCATTGTCCATCGAATTAATTAAGGAATTATTTTTAGGGCGTATGCATAAATTCGGAATGCTAATTTTTAGGGCGCGCTCATTAATTCGGGCATGTTTGGGCAAAGCCTATTGTTTGGGGTCCTCTATAAAACCAGAAGCGATCGGCCCTGAATACATTCGAAATTGAATAAAAAATAAATAAAAAATACCTCGCAATATCTAAACCCCTTTGTAGCGTAAATAGTAAGAACAAACTACTCGTGATAGACTCTAAACTGTCTTTATTATTTTCCTTTACAGTTAATAACTCATAAGACAATTGTATACAAAATCCACTGTGACTCATAAGATCAACTCTGCTATTGTTCTTAGAGATTAGCGATAACTGAAGGGCCTATTGTTTTGAGGAAAACACTTGAGATGCAAATTCTTCTCTAAAACTGAAATATAATTACCATACGAATAAAAACAAACTACTCGGAACAGGATTTTATTCAATCTCAAAAACACCAATTTACAGTTCGTTTTCCTTATAGTCGCCTAGACCGAAGAGATATTTACCATATCTGAAAGAATACCAAGACAGCCACCTGTCTATCGTTTAAAGGACTATCATGGATAACTTTTAGAATGAACATTTTACGAAGCCGAGTTACAAGATGATTTCTACCGGGTAGAAAAAGCGTAAACGGAAAGGCAGGATTGAATACCTTGTCCAGTGGAAGGGGTATCCCGAGAGTTAATGAGAGCTCACCAAAAATTAACATAGCTCACCAAAAAGGGGGGTTAGCGCTGGCATGATAACCTCGAGATCCTAGCTTGTAGATCACTTCCATCTTGTTCACTTCTCAATTTCGAATAGGTCGATGAATATCTTGTTCAAGGCTTTGGGTTGTACTGATTCAGGGTCGATCGCTTCTGGTTTTATAGAGGACCCCAAACAATAGGCTTTGCCCAAACATGCCCGAATTAATGAGCGCGCCCTAAAAATTAGCATTCCGAATTTATGCATACGCCCTAAAAATAATTCCTTAATTAATTCAATGGACAATGGGACTGTGACGTCATTGAATTAATGAGCGCGCCTTAAAAATTAGCATAGCTCCTTAAAAATTAGCATAGCTCACCACTTTATTCATGAGTCTAAGACAATAGGATTGTGACGTCATCCTAATTAATGCATACGCCCTAAAGATAGGGCGTACACCCTAAAAAGGGGGCTAATTCGGTGCCTCTCCTACTACTGCCATCCTTTGACAAAACAGTTTGAAAAGCATATCACGACTTTTACATGGTATTTCTCTTCTGTGATATTTTTGTATTGTTGTTTTAGAGTAACTAGAAGGTTCTATTCAATTGACAATGTATCTTTTTAGGGTATTAATTACACAAAACATTTCCTTAACAGAGTTGCAGTGATATAGAAAGACTCTGTTTCAGGAGACCACCGAAAGAAGGTAAAGTCGCTCAGATAGTCATTAGAAGATATCATTACAAAATTATTTGAAGTTAATAGCATTATTTTCTTCACACTCTTTTTTTCAGTTTCCATATTAGGGCTTGCGGGGATTGGAAATCTGACTCAGCTGGTGAGATGTTTACGATACAGGTGTGAGCTTCCAAGGGAATCTCCACTGAAAAACAATGTTTGATCTCAAATGTTCTTTATGGATGCCTAAATCTAAGGCTAATTCATTTTAATATCTTTAAATATCTGTCCTTCCAGAGCGAACTTAACTTATCTCGATGCGAGGCAGTGGATGATGACCTTCTTTACGCTCTCGGTCGGTCTTGTATTCACTTAAGGTAAGATGAAAATACAGTACATTAGAGTAACACCATGATAACCAAAACTATACAGCTGCTAAAACTGATATTAGAACTATACAGCTACTAAAACTGATACGAGAACTACAGTTACTAAAATTGATACTAGAACTACAGCTACTACAATGATACGAGAACTATACAGTTACTAAAACTGATACTAGAACTATACAGTTACTAAAACTGATACTAGAACTATACAGCTACTAAAACTGATACTAGAACTACAGCTACTAAAATGATACGAGAACTATACAGCTACTAAAACTGATACTATAACTACAGCTACTAAAATGATACGAGAACTATACAGCTACTAAAATTGATACTAGAACTACAGCTACTAAAATGATACGAGAACTATACAGTTACTAAAACTCATACTAGAACTACAGCTACTATAATGATACGAGAACTATACAGTTACTAAAACTGATACTAGAACTACAGCTACTAAAATGATACGAGAACTATACAGCTACTAAAACTGATATTAGAACTATACAGCTACTAAAACTGGTACGAGAACTACAGTTACTAAAACTGAATACGAGAACTACATGTACACGTACTAAAACTGCATGATATGAGAAGTACAGCTACTAAAACTGATACTAGAATTATACAGCTACTAAAACTGATACGAGCACTACAGTTACCAAAACTGATACGAGAAGTACAGCTACCAAAACTAATACGAGAACTATACAGCTACTAAAACTGGTACGAGAACTTAGTACTCTATACAGCTACTAAAACTGATACTAGAACAACAGTTACTAAAACTGATACTAGAACAACAGTTACTAAAACTGATACGAGAACTACAGTTACTAAAACTGATACTAGAACTACAGCTACTAAAACTGATACTAGAACTATACAGCTACTAAAACTGATACTAGATTCAGCTACTAAAACTGATACTAGAACTACAGCTACTAAAATGATACGAGAACTATACAGCTACTAAAACTGATACTAAAACTACAGCTACTAAAATGATACGAGAACTATACAGTTACTAAAACTGATACTAGAACTACAGCTACTATAATGATACGAGAACTATACAGTTACTAAAACTAATACTAGAACTACAGCTACTAAAATTATACTAGAACTATACAGTTACTAAAACTGATACTAGAACAACAGCTAATAAAATGATACGAGAACTATACAGCTACTAAAATGATACGAGAACTATACAGCTACTAAACCCGATACTAGAACTACAGCTACTAAAATGATACGAGAATAAACAGTTACTAAAACTGATACTAGAACTACAGCTACTATAATGATATGAAAACTATACAGTTACTAAAACTGATACTAGAACTACAGCTACTATAATGATATGAAAACTATACAGTTACTAAAACTGATACTAGAACTACAGCTACTAAAATGATACGAGAACTATACAGTTACTAAAACTGATACTAGAACAACAGCTAATAAAATGATACGAGAACTATACAGCTACTAAAATGATACGAGAACTATACAGCTACTAAACCCGATACTAGAACTACAGCTACTAAAATGATACGAGAATAAACAGTTACTAAAACTGATACTAGAACTACAGCTACTATAATGATATGAAAACTATACAGTTACTAAAACTGATACTAGAACAACAGCTAATAAAATGATACGAGAACTATACAGCTACTAAAATGATACGAGAACTATACAGCTACTAAACCCGATACTAGAACTACAGCTACTAAAATGATACGAGAATAAACAGTTACTAAAACTGATACTAGAACTACAGCTACTATAATGATATGAAAACTATACAGTTACTAAAACTGATACTAGAACTACAGCTACTAAAATGATACGAGAACTATACAGTTACTAAAACTGATACTAGAACAACAGCTAATAAAATGATACGAGAACTATACAGCTACTAAAATGATACGAGAACTATACAGCTACTAAACCCGATACTAGAACTACAGCTACTAAAATGATACGAGAATAAACAGTTACTAAAACTGATACTAGAACTACAGCTACTATAATGATATGAAAACTATACAGTTACTAAAACTGATACTAGAACTACAGCTACTAAAATGATACTAGAACTATACAGTTACTAAAACTGATACTATAACTACAGCTACTAAAATGGTACGAGAACTATACAGCTACTAAAACTGATACTATAACTACAGCTACTAAAATGATACGAGAACTATACAGCTACTAAAACTGATACTAGAACTATACAGCTACTAAAATGATACGAGAACTACATGTACAGCTACTAGAACTATAGAGCTGCTAAAACTGGTAAACGTAGTTATTGTGCTCCACATTTTTCAAAACATAGCCTCCCAGTGGAGAACCCGTTGATAACAAGGTTAATTCTATTTTTGGTAACAGTGCATTGCTGCATTATATGTGGTTTTAGAAAGCTCCATGGAAGGTTCAATATAAGATATTTTGATCCAAAAATTTGGAATACATTTGATGAATCACTTAAATCTATTATAGAGCAGGTTTCCTATGAGTGGGACAAACTGCAGCATATCCGTAGCCTTGCCGTAACCGTGCCGTAACCGTGCCGTAACCGTGCTGTACTGTAACGCTGTGATTTGATTGGATCAGTAGGACAAAAATAGGGAAACCATTTCAACGTCACGGCATGCCGTACGGTAACCATGCTGTAGTCAGTGCTGTAGTTTGTCCCACTCATATGAAATGTGCTCTATTGTGTTTGTAGTCTTCTATATTATACGTCTTATTGAAATTATTATAATGACTGTGTCATTGCCTTTCCTTATATGAACATGTTATCTGTCATCTGACTTGATGAGCCTAGTGGTTAATACAGCTGACATAAGTACTATTCCTTGTATACTTTCAATTTTGTGTAATTCTGTAATCTAATGTCGGACTTGAATAAATTGTTGTTGTTGTACACATACATGTATCAAAGATAACAGGATCGGATACAGGCCAAGCCCAGTCTGAAATGTGGTTATACCTGTGGTATACGCTAGAAATTGATCCTTAACACACATGACATGCATGTGTCACTGTTAAAACCTAACACAGGCTCAGTACCCATGCTCGGTGCACAGTACACACCCGCCGAGGTCCTTGTTAGCTCAATGGTTAAGTGCTGGCCTATTGTGCAGGTCGCGGTTTCAAATTCTGGCCGGACTATCACTCAGGGTCTTAAAATAACTGGAAGAAGGTGCTGCATTTGCTCTGACATCTGAAATGGTTAGACTTTCGTGTCTCCTCAGATCAGGACGTTAAATCGTAGGCCCCCACTGAGAATGTAAACAAATGTCTGGTAGTGACCACCTGGGTCGGGTGGAACTTCTCGAAACAAGCGACAGTATTGGCCTACCCAACTATAGAAAACACACTAACCTTTAGAAAGTGCAGTACAAAAACAATAGAAGTATAGTATGATGGGTGCAATCAGAATACAGGTCTCGAGAGGTTCCGTGCTACTCGGGGACCACATCGGTGGATATAGAGTTTATTAAAAACAGCCAGTGTCCCCAATTAGCAATACCATGATAAATACATTTGATACTCAAACAAAGTCTAGTATTATTTATTGTTATTTATTATGTTCGGCTGCTTGTGCTGCTTCATGTGAGTGAATTTGTTTTGGGAGTTAAAACACTGTTAAGACATATATTAATGGTTTCCGTCGAATCCATTGGAATCACGTCGAAGTTTATCCGTACCTCATAGTGGTCACATAGTAACAATACTGTGTATTGGTGTTTAAGTGAACTGAACATCGAGGCGTGTGGCGGCTCCATCACCGACGCTGGTCTCCAGTCCCTGGTAACTTGTTATCAACTGAAAAACCTAACAATCAGCTACTTAGACAAGGTGAGATTGATACCTACCGGGAGCTGGAAGATGTTGAGTGTTATAGTTTGATATTAAACAGTATTTGTACAGTAAAGATGGCGAAGCGCACGCTCTGATTGGTCGATAGCCAAGATCTACTAGAGCACAGATGACATAACATGGTCACATGCTCGCTGTATTTTGTTGGGAAAGTCCACTAATTATTGCATAAAACAAATATATGTCATTTTACCGTCGGTCTGTCCTCTTATAGTTGCATGAATTACGTCAAAATGTGACGAAAATAGGTACGTATTGACTGAGTGTGTTGGAGGGCCGGATGGGAAAATTTCTCGCTCGAGGTCATGACATAGAAATAATCAAGCGCCAAATATGTTCCCATTCTGCCCGACTTAACGTGGTCAGTAATAACTTCTTATTAACCGAGAGCGAGGTCTTTACGGGAAAATATCAGACCGAGGGCTTGACAGCGTACATAAAAGACCGAGGTCTGATATTTTCCCGTAAAGACCGAGTGAGCGAGGTTAATAAGTAGTTTATTATATGGCACTTTGTGATAAACGAAGAATGGGAAAATAAGTGACTGGCGTGACTCGCGCTCCGTAACACAACGTGAGATACCTAATTTGCATAAATGTACATACCAAAGTGGTGGAAGCCGTTCAGAATTTATTCCGGGATCTATTTGACAGCTCTCCGTAAATCAATACAAAAGATGAATGGGAATACAATGTCAGATGTCAGAATCAATTCAGAATTAGAAAACTTTGCTAATTCAAAGTGCATGAAAGGTGGAATTCGTAGAAAAAGCTATCAGAAAAGAACATATTTCCACCAAATCAACTAAAAAAAAAACACCGTTCGCTCAAGTGCCATGTGGTCGGCGAAAAAGTTAAAGATCTTCGTCGGATCACTTTCGGCGATGACAATTCTATGCTGTTTGTATCCTGGACAACTTTGACTGGGACATGGAAAATCTGGACTTGACAATCCCTGATATTTGCTATTGGTTGCCGGCTATGGAATCAGAACTTTCCTGGTTTATAGTGAGGGATTGTAATTTGTAAACTGGACCGATGCCGACTGACATTCAAGACAAATTTCTTAAAGCCGATAATTGTAGAAACAAAGCCGGCTGCAGACGCGTAAACTTGTTGAAATATCGACTATGACTTCTGGCTCTGGTGATAATCGCTGACAGACTTGTTGTCTTGTAGTTTTACTACTTCCACTGGACGGATCGAGTTCTCGTGTGAACACTCAACAGAGCCACGAAGCTTTCAGGATCAGCGTTAGCAGGTTTATCTTTATTGAGTCGGATTATTCAGTTATTTCGCTGCTGGGGTGTTTGATTCCTGCATTACCTGATACATTACTAAGCTATATGTTCGTTTCTATACCGAGTGGAGACTTCATGTGATGTCGCTGTTACATCGAACTCTGCTATACGGTGACTTCTGAAACTTCTGTAGAACCTAACAGGACATATATCTTGTCTCTGTAGCATAGACCTTTGGATGGCATTGTATTTCAACTAGTTCTTTCCTGACCTTTTCTGGTTGACTTTGCGTACATCAATGATAATTTTTGACAACAAATGGTTTTGGAGGTAAGCTTTGTAATTATATTTACCGGCTTTCTCTCTTTTAAAAACGGTATTATTACGATGCATCACTAAGTGCCTAGCTATCTCTGTTTTACCCGGCTCGATTTGAGTTTTCATTTTCCTGAGCTTAGACCAAAATATGCGAATTTGTGACCGTTATCATGGTAACGGTCCGTACGGCAAAATCCCGACCGAGCACCAGCCAATCAAAACACTCGATTTGACATTGAGAGTGGCTTGCCATGTAATAAGTTTTTTTTTATCACATGACCACTTCGTTTGTTTTGATAATGGCAAACTAGATAATAACCAAAACAAATAATAGCAAGGCTGGACGGCTTTTTCCCCACCTGCTCACATCAAACACATACAGCCCCCATCAGGGCGACTTGTGTAAATGGTTTTGGAAAGGAAAGCGCATGCAGGGTTGCGCTGGATCATATGATAACATCTTTGTTCTTTTCTTGTTGTGATATCTATGCATTTATAAGTTATAAGAGGACAGACGCACAGCAAAATCACATATATTTGTTAATTTGACTGCTGTGGTAGCGAATTGCAGCTGCCATTTCGAACGCTGCACATTCGTGAGAGCAAAAGAGAGCTGGCACTTGAAACGTAAGCTGCAACTCGCTGCCACATCGGTCACCTTTAGCAGTGTTTTTACAGAGACAGGTTATCCAGTTGTTAATGTACGGCCCTCTGAGTACTGGTGACATAAGGACGGAATATGTGAAGTTCCTAAATTAGCGAAAAATTGCACACATGTAGAATAGCTAAAATCGTACAGAGCCAAAAAAGTTATACTCCTTAACAACAAATCTGCATACCTTAACCAAGTGTTGAAAAGAGGAATGTCGACTTTTTGTTGTGAACTAAATGCCACTGATCCAGCAGCTACATTCTAAGAAATATTGGCAACAATTTTGTTCAATTCATGATGAAACTATAAGATCCTACTGTCGATGTTCCAACAATGTTTTGTCTGTTTTGTAGGTTACCTACAGCAGTTTGAGTCATCTGGCTGGGAATGGATCACTAGAAACTGTCACCGCACGAGCATGTACTGGGCTATCTGATGAAGGTACACTGTCAACACGTTGTAAATACCCTGTCAACACGCTGTCAGTACCCTGTAAACACGCCGTCAACACCCTGTAAACATTCTATGAACATGCTGTCAACACGCTGTCAACACGCTGTAAATACCCTGTCGATACACTGTCAACACCCTGTCAACACCCTGTAAATAACCTGTCAACATGCTGTCAGCACACTATAAACATATTGTCAACACGCTGTAAATACCTTGTCAACACCCTGTCAACATGCTGTCAACACCCCGTAAATACCTTATCAACACCATGTTAACACCCTGTAAATATAAACATTTCTCATCATTACACTGATGACGGAAATACAAAACAGGTCACGTGATAGTGTATGGTTGTGAAGCAGCCCTCGTTTGTATACTAACTTTGAACATCTGCAATCACTCGTTTCATGGTTCGCACGGGCCTTGAATAATCCTCGAGGTAATGCCAGGTCCTTGAAAAGTCCTTGTATTTTGACAGATTAGGTTTTCTCCTTGAAAAGACCTCCTTGGATGTTTGAGAAGACAGAAAATGAGCCTCAAAAGATCATTAGAGCACTACTGAATGAATCATCGTGCGAACAATTGAAAGAAAGGGTCTAACGTCGGGCCTAAATTGCATAGAATTTTGAGTCATTAATGTGATTCTGTGGAAATCAAGTCCTTCAAAAGTATGGATTCTTCATGGAAGTCCTTTAAAAGTCCCTGAAGAAAAAGTTGTGAAGTCTGTATGAACGATGACTCTGTAACCTGCAAAAAGGTAAACATTCTAATGACCAGAGACAAGAAACTTTGTTTGGTCTTTGAGAATAGCTGTACCAGACTCTCTCTTAGGTTCGATGTTCGAGGGGAGGAATACAGCTCTAGATCTTCTAGGATGCTTTTCTTTACATATTTACAAGTACATTTCCCTCCTTAGCTGTGGAATGCCTCACTGAAAGGTGTCCTTTACTGTCTCGGCTAGACGTAAGTGGTTGTCTCGACATTACCAATGACTGTCTACAACACTTTACTGTCAACTGTGGCTCACCTGAAAGAACACCATTAATTGTTGTACTTGGTGGTGAGTGTTAAGTATTAAAATTTAATTATATTTAATCATGATTCGCACTCTTATTAAAGGCGCTATGTCACGGTACTGCGCATGTGTGACAAATGGAGGATTTGTGAATTACGGTCTAGTCCGGAACGAAATTCTCAGAGCGGTGAGATATCCATTTCGAAATTGACTTCCATCTGTATTATTTTTGTTTAGTCTGTATTCCTTTGATTATTTTTATCGATAATTATCGACCAATCTCTGTTACCAGCTTTGTGTAAAGTCATGCATGGAGAGAGTGATACATACACATATGAGTGCGCACATTAACCACTTGGGCTTTTTCTATCCCCATAAGTACGGGTTTAGGCATTGCACTGCGCAGGCTATCACAATTAAGGTCTCGATAAAGATTCGACGTGTCATTTCGGGGAAAAACGCTCTTGCAACGTCGGAATTTAAGTCACATAGACGTACTATATACCATTTTAAAGGTCTTGAATTGAAGAAAGTATATATATTTAATCCGTTCTGAACAAAAGTTAAAAGCGTAGATGTTGTATATATTTCTACGCGAAATGATTGCGTCCGCCAGAAGGAGTTCAGCCCTTCAGGCTTTGAAACAATTTTTTTCTTAATTAGCTCTTTCGAATCCCAACTAAATTGACTCAAATACTCTGTCGGGCATTTTTGATATATTGCGTATTACAGATTGTATCCCTTTTCAAAGTTGAAAAAGTAGTTTTTCATCCCATTTTGATACAAACCAGGGCATAAAACCTGAACGAAAAATTGTTTCAAAATTCCCCAACACAGTATTTGAAAAACAGCTGTTTTCTACGACTCGTGAAAAAATTAGGAAAATTGGACAAAACGCTAAAAGGCTGGACTTCAACAAAGTGCTGTTTTTGGCCGAAAAAAAAAGAGCCGAGAAACAGAGCCGAGAAACAGAGCCGAGAAACAGCCCGATAAAGATTTTCGATTCATTTCACGGTTGACTAAGAAGTCCCGCCTCCAATGGTAATCTCATTAACATCAGCCAATCGGAGCGATTCATGTTGTGTTTAGTCACCGATGCTCGATACTTCTACAGAAACTAGTTAGCTATGATGTCGATTCCAGCTTAATTTCAACAAAACACACTCTTTTAGGAGTACAGAAAAATGGCACCACAGTAAGCAAACAATTAATATCATGCAGGGGAAACCACTGAAGCGCAGCTCGATCCACACCATGTACACGGTAGACTGTTTATGACGTCATTCTAAAAAAATTCATCGCGCTGAAACAAAACCGGCAAACCTTAGCTTCCTGCATTGAATTCTCTTTAAATTTTTGGCCGATTGAAGATAACAAAACTTTATTGCTTCATTCTTTATGGACTTTCAGTCTTCGATGATTCTAACTTCTTGGAACTTGAGTATAATCCCTCCAGCCATTGTTTGTCCTATAAAGAACTTTACACCCGCTGCCAAATTTACCCACAAACTAAATTATTACAAACTAAATTTTACTGTGTTTTTTCTTCTTCTCCTTATTTGAATACCGCACCAAGAAATATGTTCTTTTACACTTTTGGGCATTGCATTATAAACGTAGGAAGTCTTTACGAACGAAAAGTAGCGCAGAAAATCACAGGATAGCGAGAATGAAATAACATGCCCAGTGAACGATAGCAGCTGTCGATCATTTTTCCGCGCCTTTTTTTAGCGGGAAATCAGAAAGTCGCGTTTTCAAGGCTTTAATTATTTTTTTAAAGTTTGAGTTTTTTTTGTGATGCTAGATTATTAGGGCTTTTAGATTTAGAATTTGCGGGGGAAAAACGCATTTTCGAAACTGTGTGCAGACGTGCTGTTTTGCTTTATGCTTCGTCGTCACTTAAAGAGCTACATGGGGCGTTTAAATGAGTCTTAGTCTGATCTCCAATCGATACATTGATAACAGGCTACCATTAAATGCTAAGAAAACGACTGGAAACCGAAAAAGATACGGAAATAAACCGGGTGCAGTCTTTCCAATATCTTGGGAGTTACGGTCGATGACCATTGGACTTAGAAGATTCATATTAGTCAGCTGTTAAAGTGACGAAAAGAAGACGTAATTTTGAGCATTTCTGCGGGAAAAAATGAATTCGCATTAATCCTTCATGATTTTTTATGAGCGTTTAATGATGACAAAATCCCGTGTGTAGTGGCGCACCGCCTAATTATTATAATGACGTAAGTGAAGGAAAAGCGTCTGTTTCAGTCGTCAAAATTTACAAAGAGAAGTCGGAGTAGTTGAAAGTAGTGGTCAGCGAAATCGAAAAAAACGACGTTTAAATGCCAAATAGGTGTGTTGTAGGCGCTGCAGCAACTGTTAAGACGCCAAGTAAGATATCAGTCTTAACAAAGTTCCATTCTGGGGAGATGAGAGTTCGTTAGCCAGAAAAAGGCGCAAGTGGGTTGACTTTGTGAAAGCGAAACGTGCGTATTCATCCATGCTCGGAAAGAAACATCCTTCATTTCACAATTCTAATGGAGGCGATTTGCCATCAGATCGCGTTTACAATCGCTCATAAATAATCAAGGATTAACGAAAATTAAAAACTTTGTTCGCAGAATTACTCAAAATGATCTTCTCTTTTCGAAAATAAAATAAAACATTTGGGGTTGAGGGGCACTTTAAAGAAGTTGGGCCATCGGCTTTCTATGTTCGATCGTATTTGTTACATGCTTGACCAGAAGACGTGCCTTGCATTCTACAATGGGATAGTGCTGCCGTACCTTGATTATGCTGATGCGGTATGGGGAGATCAGCCCGGTTCCAAAGGCGAAATGGACCAACTGCAAGCTTGTCAAAATCGTTTTTGCTAAGAAATTTCAAGGCACCAAAGAATATTCCGCCAAGTGCCTGCCTTTGTTGAAGTGGAATCCCCTTGCTGAGAGGCATTTAGTGTACCGTTGCATTTCAGTACAAAATGCCATTAAAGGGGATATCCCAAAGCATCTCGAGAGATATAGGAATAGTTTGAGTGGTTCACACGGCTACACTACAAGGAACGGGTATCTTCCGAGACTTCCAAAGCCATCAACTGAGTTGGGGAAGAGGACGACCTATTATAAGGCGACATCCGACTGGTCGTCCCTTCTCCTTGAACTGTCAGGAAGCCAGTGCCAAAATGAACATACTCAAGGCATATTTAATTACTAACGGGGATAATTTGACTATAGTAAGAACAAACTGGATTTCTTTTATAGTATTTGGGTATTTTTAGAATGTTAGCTTTTAGGTGTTATATAAGAAAGTTAATTAGACATGTATATATCATATATTTAGATAAGTTGTTAACCCGTTTTAACAGTTATTATATAATTTATTTAATTGTATTTATTTTGACGACTTCCATGAAAACCACTTCATGTGATCGGAGCATTCCTCGTTTTATATTATTGTATTTATCATTATTATATTGCATAGAGATTAACTATCTCTTATTATCTGGAGTTATCCAAATGTGTGACCAATTTCAAACACGAATTGGAGTCTTTTATCAGGAGTTCCAAATATTGAGAAAACAAATGAAACCCGAGAGGCATACAGCTTCGAGGATTTCGTTTTCGAAATATTTGGAATCCCCTGATGAAAGACGAACATTGAGTGTTTGAAATGTCTTCTCATACGAACGTTTACATACGCTTCTTTTCTTTTTGTATTGTTTAGCGTTTGACTGTTGTATAGACCTTTCCCATAGAGTTCCTAAGGAGAGGAATCGCTCATTTAATTAATTCATGAAATACCTTATAAACTAACAAAAACAAGAGGCTGTACCAGCCTTTACTCGGGCCATATGGACTTTCAACAAGGAATAGTTGGTATTCTTTGCAGGTTTGATTAAAAAAGTATTTTACACTGACTTACAATTGTTTTAGCCTTTGGGAGAATAAAAAAATATTTTGAATTCTTTTTATAAGAGTTACATATATAAATTATTTTTAAGAAGAATTGTGATTCTGTCTCCAGAGAAGCCATGTAATAAAAATATTATATTAGTTATGTAAAAATAATCCTATTTTAGAGTGCCTGGGATGATAACTGCCATGGAAACAGAAAGCAAATTGCAGCCATGTTTATAACAGTAGCTACATATGTTTGAGACAATATACATGTAGCAACACAAGACCAGTTATAATATAGTGAACACGAATGGTTAATTCTGACCTGCTCTGCTGAGACTTACAACTCTTTATCAAACAAGTTTGATTTCACATGGTTTTCAGGGAAGAATAGGCAAATCCTTGCTGATGTCATTGTTTACATTTTTGCCTCATTAGCGTAAATTAAACTTAAAGCTACAAACAAACAGAGTACATCAGTTGAAAGAGAATTTTAAACTTAGTAATCACCGAAAATGTAAGATTGATATGTTAAATATTTACAGATAAATTGACTTTTCAAAACTGTAAAATGGGCTGGGGGGCAAAAGTTGCTGTCAGCCATACATTCTTTGTAAATTTTGCTATTTTTAAATACTTTTCCTCAAAATAAATTTATTTTACCATTCTAAAATTTTCGGTGATTATCAAGTGTGTCAATCTCTTTCGATTTATCGACTCTGTTTGTTTATATGTACGTTGCTTGAAGTTTGATGTATGCTAATAAGGAAAAAACGTAAATGAGGATTTGCCTATACAAGAGGCCAAGTAAAACCTCAACAACAAGTCTTTAAAATAACACATGCAATGTTCCTTTGAACTTCCTTCCAGTGATTTAGCATTCAGTTTTGCACTGTATCAGTAGCTTTGCATATTTACTGGCAGCTACTACACCAGGGATCAACCCCCATGTACCCTGGGGATTTGCACAATAATACCCAATCAAACTCGTTGTATCATATCCCCTAGCTGGTATGGGGCACAGCAATTAGTAAAAATTCATACAAGGTTCCTGATCTATGAACCAAAGTGAGCTTTTCCCCCTCACCGATGGGCAACAAACAATTAATTCTGACAGGTTCCCATGGATCCACCCCAGGGGGAAGCTGCTAATACATGCATTATTTATCCATCCATTTAGTACAACAACATAATAATTTAAGGCAGCAGTCATGATTATGTATGTAATCTACTAGATTTAGCCTGTATATTAATATATAAAATGTACATGGCAACAAGGGAACTAGTACTACTACTACTACTACTAACAGAGGAGAATGTCAATGTATTTAGCATCATGGTATTGCTAATTGGGGACAAACTCATTTACGCTATGTATACAACTATATCCACTACACTTGAGGGTGGTCACTACCAGAGATTTGGTTGCATTCTCAGTGTCGGCCTACAATTTAACATTCTGATCCAAGAAGACATGAAGGTCTAACCATTTGCAGATGTCAGAGCAAAGGCAGTACCAGTTCTCCCACTTATTTGAAGGTCCCACCAGGATTTGAACCCACCACCTCCTGCACAATTGCTGGCTTTCACTTGACGTCATAGCCGCCATGTTGGTGCCCTTAAACAATAGATTCCTCATTAGCTTCTTTTGTTGGGGCACCAACATGGCCGCCATGCCCTTTGTTATTTGAATCTCTGGGGATTGAGTGAAAACCAGCAATAGACTGACACTTAACCACTGAGCTTACTGGAATGCAGTTAAAGCAAACTGGAGGCTACCATCTTTCTGTTATAGGCCCAAACTTAGTTCAGATAAAATTAATCCAATTGTAATGAAATTATAAATACATATAGATGATGTAACTTTGAAATTTAGAATAAATTATTAGTTCTCAAATAAATTATAGACTACATGAGTCCATTTCAGAAATAAACATGCGATTTCCACTCGGTTTTTGGATTATTGGAGTCATCTGTCTTCACACCAAATAATTAATTGTAGTTGTAGATCTTCCCGCTTGTTTAGAAGTGGATCCGTATTCCTATTTTACCGAAAGAACTGATAAATTGGGCCAATTTCTGGAGCCCATTTTCTAGTCTATTAGAAGCCATTTAAACTTTAAGAGGAAACAAGATCTAGCTTGTATAGATATATAATGGCCACTTACATGTAAGTATACTCTCTCAGTTCTGGACCAAATTTAGTTTATTTTATAAACTTCATCTTGCAATAATGATAAATACACTACTCTATACATAATATCATATCTATGAAGTATGTCAGTTTAAAAAAAACATGAAATACACTGGGAGTAATTGCAAAATACCCCCTCCTCATTTCTCAACTTTTTCATACAAACCTTCTAAAAACCTAACCCTGAAATAATAAAAAACCTAACCATTTAGACCCAAAATCATTCATAGAACGAGTCTAAATACACTGACCTGAACCAAAGTGGAGAATGTGGGGGTATTGATCTGCAACTAAGCCGGAACAGGTTTTTACCAGTGTCAATAACACGCCACAGATACATGTAAATATGCGATTTCCACATCACTCATCAGAGTCATTTATAGTTCGTTTGAAAAAATCTTCATTTCGGATTACTTATTCAGTTTATACTCACTCACTGCATTCTAGATTTTCGTTCCCGAAGTTATAAACATTTAAATACATGTGCATATAATATTTTAAAAGGCCCCTGTCAGTCAGAGAACTGAGAAATCGGGTCATTTCTACTGTAGTCTATACTTTCGAGAGGTTATATATAATAACAATAAATAACAACACAACGACAGTCAATTGGTATAAAGGTTATCATGTTCAGATTAGCGGCTACTTACATTTACAAGCTGTTGTCTTTATATATAGTCAGTGTTGATCGCATGCAGAGCACTGTCACGTCTCACGAGTGTGTCTTAAAGCATGTCGTATAATATGTGATAAATTCCCGGCCAAAGCCCGTGAAACACCTCTCAGCTTTAGAAAAGACAAAAATCTTGGTATTGCACTTGAAGGAACCTTTGGTTTACACAAAAAAACAGCTGATATTAAAGGTTTTGCCAAGTCAAAACTCTCACTCGCCGCCATCTTGAAAAACCTGGACAACATTTCCAGCATTGCGCCAGCACTGTTCACTGGGACAACATTGCGCCATCTGATTGGTCGACGACGCCAACCAGCGACACAAATAAAAAATGAAAATAAACACTTGCGATTTCTGACTCGCGCCAGCCGAAGGCCTGGCCCGAGTAACTGGCCCGAGTAATTAGCAGTGGTTTTAAAATGTACAAATTTGACAGCAATTCAGCGACGATGGTTGTTCAGTGTAGTGGTTGCGTCGTTTGCCTTACGAGTAGGTGGGAGCGGGGTTCGAGTTCCAGAAAATCTCTCAATTTTTTTTTTACATCAATATTTTCTTGTGGTTTTTCTTGAGAACCCTAGCTCTAGGTGGGTAAGATCTTGTTTACTGACCGGTTAGGTTTTTTTTATTTTTCAGGGTAGGATTTTAGTTAGTTTATATTGTCATTTCATGAATTAATTAAGTGAGCGATTCCTCTCCTTAGGAGCTCGTCCTTTCCCACGCGGCCGCCATCTTGGAATAAACCTATTGTTAATGCTTACCCAGCCTCAGTTAAACACGTAGTTTATCAGTGTATAGGTAGTTAGTGGTTCATGAATATGATGATCAAAAAATATTTAGTCCTAGGGTTGGAAATTGCATCAAACACTAGTGCGTTTGGAACTGGTGTTTCATTGGATGTCAAGATGCATCCGCCTGACAAAGCTTCGAACAAGGGTTTCACCGGGTATATATCATGAATTATTCGTGAGTTTGAGAAAGTTAATTACGTTACAATGTTTTTCTATAGGTACTTTGGTTACCGAAGAATGCTTGACCATAACAAGGTTGCAATGTCCTCGATGTGAATTTGACACGCATGATCTATCAGCTGAGCTACTCAGGACTGACAGAGATCCTTACTTGGGCAATCGTAAGTTTTCTGGAATTACTATAAATACCCCCTAATTTCCTAGATCTTGCTCCATGTTAAAAGTAAGTTCTTAAATTGCTAATCTAGAATACATTCGCATTTTCCTAACTTGCCGGTAAACGTTTAGCTGGAAAATTTCAATTTTGTTTGTCACTGACTTAAGTGATTTCCATACCGTACTATTTTCAGGTTCCTTCTTCTGGGAGGATGATGAGGAGGAGGATGAGGATGAGGATGACGAGGATGAGGATGACGAGGATGATGAACTGACTGATGAAGATGACACAGGCGTGGCAAACAACGAAAGACTTGACTACTTCCTTGAGGCTGACGACCCGGCCTTCTACATGGACGAGTTAACCTGATGTCTAATAGCTGATATAGTGGCCTCTACGAATAGCAGTTTCAGCGGTTTTGATCCGAACGTCTCACTTCAATGTAATGAAGCACTATTCAAACTATGTATCTAAATTAGTCGTGCTTGTTTAAGAGGGTGTTGATTTCATGCAAGAATGATAGTTTGAATGGCGCTTTAGTTACATCGAAGTGTGGCGTTCAGGTTAAAGGAGCATTGTCACGATTAGTATTCATGCCCAAAGTTTTGAAAATGTGTCAGGCGGACAAGAAATCAAAAGACGTGACAGAAGTAGAAGTCCGTGAGTAATCCGCTTGCATCGGCGTATTTGCACGATATCTCGAGCCGAAATTGCTTGAAAACTATACTTCAGTATTATATGGTTAGGTTTGATGTTATATTTTTATAAAGCAGCATTTTATTTATTTCAATCGAAAGGGAAATTTGCAGCGGCGCGTGACATAGCGTGATTTTTCCATTGTCTATAACAACCAATCAGAATCGTGACACTGCTCCTTTAATATCGCTGAAACTGCTAATCGTAGATGCCACTGTAATATTACCATTGATAACCTCGACAGTCGGTAACGTCACTGTTACGGCTTATAACCTGGCCTTTCATACAGATGAGGAAGACTGGATGTTTGATTCAGATGGGTCAGGTTCTACGACCTTGATTGAAATCCGGGACATATTCCATCCAGCATGTGAACAAGCCTGAAACCCGGCCGGCGTATTTCATTTTGGTTCCGTTATTATACGTGGGCTGAGTTTTCGGAAACAGTATGAGTGCAGCCCATGCATAATGGAATGTGAGAGTTGAACTTCAGGATAAAGAATGCCAATAATGGCTTGAGGACAGACCGGAAGTTAACGCGCTACACATAAACAGCGATAACGCTCTCGGAGCGTTACAGACCCCACTTAAACTATAGTTATAAACCCACTTCTTTATCATTTGAAACGTGTTCAGAAAGAATCCAAGTTACTCATTTTCCTACTGTTTAATATGGTTAATATCGTGATCTCCCTAAGGCATTTCGAAATTAGTGCATCGTAAAAGAATATGCCTTTTGCAGGAAACTTCGACTTCATTTTTACTGTAACTTTACACTTGGAGAGAACACTAATCCAGGGTGTTAGTGTTAAAAGTTTGAAAGATTTACAGATGCGGTCCAAATTGCCTTAACCTTGATATTATTCCACTCGTTTTAGAGACTGTCGATCAGTACGCCAAAGTACTTGACGTAATTTTTATGTTCAAGAGTTATAAACGTGGTCAAAGACTTTAAGATTTGGTTTATAATTATTTTTTTATGTGGATGAAAAATGACAAGATTAGATGTTTTAGTTTATTTGCAAGCAACTCTGTAGGCACATGATATATCACTTCAGTAACGAGTGAATAGCCTATCCCACGCGGCGGCCATCTTGGAATAAACCTATTGTTAATGCTTACCCAGCCTCGGTCTCGAACGTGTTTAACCGAGGCTGGGTAAGCATTAACAATAGGTTTATTCCAAGATGGCCGCCGCGTGGGATAGGTCTATAGGCCTTTTGCAGGAAACAGTCACGTGCTGATATAATACTTCGTTAACGAATGAATTGAGCTCGTGATCCCCATGGGAAAGGCGTTGCCATGGATGCTGGGTGGCAAGCTATCTTTAAAAACGCTGTTTTAGAAAGATCAACAATTGATTGTAGGTGGAAAATAGCATTTACAAACAGGTTTTGCTGATAACACTACCGATCTCGTACAGCTGCCGTTCAATATATGAATTAAGATTTTTTTGCAACCCAGTACAACCACGTAATTGCATTCCTGCAAAAGGCACATGGAGCTCGTGATCCCATGGAAAAGGCCTTACTGGATGGCAAACAATCCTTAAAAACGCAGTTTTAGAAAGATCGAAAATCGATTGGAGGTGGAAAATAGCATTTTGCTATATTTCCTAATAACACTGCCGATCTCCTACAAGTACCTTTAAATAAATGAAGTCATTATCATGTCATCCAGTACGTGATTGCATTCTCGCCAAAGGCCCATTCTGCCACTATAGTTGGTTTGCTACCAGCCGTAGCGGTATCGTGTATACTGAACAGACAAAACTCAAAGAAACGAACCCAAGGGCAAACATCTGTATTGTAAATTGTGCAAGGCTTTTTATAGGAGGAGGCATGTGAAGAAAAATGTTGCGTTTCCTTTCAATTGGTAGCAGCAGGCGCGGGTAGTGACACGCATAAGGGAACCCTAACCCTCCTGGGAGATATTATCAATCGTAGTGTTTTACAGCAGGGAATCACGAGAAAATGTCGTGTATTAGTGTTCCCTGCGAGCAACGTTTGTCCACCAAGAATTAAGGGAGGGATCCTATGCTACAAAACAATGCGCGGTTTAAATAACTGATGTAATTCACAGTTGCCACTCAGATAAACTAATCAACCGTTCAGACAGTGTAACCGTACCACAGTTTACCACTTGAGGACTATTACATCAGTAGAATACAACTACCAGAATCCTTTGCGCTGATTATTTTCTTCCTCAAATTTGGACTATTGTCTTGGTATCGACTCCTTCGCAGTCGTTCTTAGGATCGTCACGCAAACGCTAGCCCCACTGACGGCTGCTTACACCAGCCAGGCATTCCATTCCAACCGCATGGCCAATCAGAATTCAGTTCTCAGAATCCAAAAACCACTCGCGCCAGAACTTCCTGGCGGGAAATCTAGGAAATCCAATATAGAGGCTAAATTTGAGAAAATTTATATAAAATCGGTTCGAATAGCTTCGTATATATTCTGTTCTTAGGGAGGGGGGGGGGGGGGGGGGGGGGGGGGTAATCAGTACATGAAAAATGGGTATGTATGTGAGGCCAAGAGGCTCAAACCCTGACCCTGTTTGACCCAATCCGTAACACTGACACTGTATAAATGTTACATTACCCGCTATGTCCCGGGGGTCGGGGGGCCGGAGTTTCAATTGACTAGTGCATAAACGCTTTGGTTTGAATACAAAACGGTGCCGCATTTCCTTTCCGTCAAGACAACAACTAGAGCGGAATCATTCTTTGGTAAATTGAGTTCTAGAGCAAATTGAAATACAAGAAAGGTCTCATTTTAAAGCTGACGATTTCAAAAGTTCGTTCTTGGATTTGTTCATGATGCACTTGCGATTTATACGTTGTTCTGTTAGTTTTCATTTCATTTAACAAATACTCTTTCCAGGCCGCCGTTAAGGGTTACTTCACAGCCAAAACAACACCTACTGCGGAATCGGTCACGGCTATGCTAGTTTGAGTTCCAGAGCAAACAGAAATACAAGAAACGTCTCATTTTAAAGCTCACGATTAATGAAAAACCGTTTTTGCATTTGTTCATGATGCGCGAGCGTTTTTTACATTGCTATGTTGGTTTTCATTTTCACTTTACAAACGCTTCGGCTTGCGGTAATTTTGTTTACTAACCGATCTCCGTTCGTGGTTGTGTGTTTACTTTGCGAAGCCCTCCGATGACTTCCACAGGCCCAGAATTCGGATCCAGAATTCGGATCGAAAAGATTGGCGATGGTTATTGTTACAGTAATCTTACGCACTTTCTTTACTAAGTACCCGCCTTTTTTTCATTGCCTTTCCAACGCGGGCGCAAGAGGAAAAAGCCAAACCATATCCCATACTACGTAAACTACGTAAACTTTCCTCGACGTTGTCGAAAATTTGGAACTCGCCCAAACTCTTCATTTGCCACTGCCATAGAGCCTCTCCGTTAATGTGAAGATAGTACAGCGGGTCGTGGCTATCAGGTACTGATATGCGAAAAAGTGTTGGAGCGATCGGGGATTCTCCGAGCTCTGAAAAGAGCTCCCGATCGGCATTGGATATTTCGTATACGGAAGTCAAATCACAGTATAGTTCGGTCGCGTAACAAATTGGAATGAATACAGTCAAGGCTGTGATATACACAGGGCTGTGGTATACACCAGCGCTTATTTATCAGTTAGAACAAAGCATTGGTTTTCACACCGCGGTTCCTTAAGTACTGGCTTAACCTATTTACAGCCGTAATTATAGCACAGGAAACCCAAGCTCTGTTTGTGTTTTAAGGGTTTGTATGAGATTTTTAACGAGTATTTGGTTGTATCCGTTAGGCCAGAAATACTGAAATAAAATCAATGAAAACTTACCTGGAGTCTTTATCTGTTCTTCATTGGGTTCTGTATGCAATTTCAGCGAATTCTGTTGAATTTTTACCCCTCGCCCTACTCCAGGTAAGTTTTCATTGATTTTATTTCAGTATTTCTGGCCTAACGGATACAACCAAATACTCGTTAAAAATCTCATACAAACCCTTATAATTTAAAACACAAACAGAGCTTGGGTTTCCTGTGATTATAGGCGGCGTATGTGCCATTGTCTGATGGGGAAGAGCTAAGGCCTCAAAGCAAGACCATAGGGAATTTTGAAACCCTAAATCTAGCAAGCGAATTTGTGGCGCTCAGATACGTTCTAGAAAACACGATTTATATAAGCATAATATCCGGCAGATTTCAACGAAAAAACGTACACGGGTAAGTAATATGTCAGTCTATCTTTTCCCGTGTGGGCCTAAGAAATACGACAATTAGTCAAAGAGAAAATTACCCTCAAAGTCACACAGCCATTTCCCCCTCTAAATACCACGAAAAACACCGATTGTTAGGTCAAAATATATAAGCTGATTAATACGCGGAAAACTTTTATATTGAGCAGAAATGATCGAATGATATCTCTTCTACTAAAATCCGTTTGGGCCTAATGCATACGGTATTTAGTTTTTCCGCAAAAGAGTGAAACCGTAACCTCCCTGACGCGTTTGAGACCATTTCTTTGTAAATTTCATCGATCCATTGAGTAGCTTTTGAATTTGGCGCTGATGACTATAGAATGCCCGGATGTATGTCGCGTCATTCTGCCCGATGTGCTAATTAACTCGCATTTGCTTCACAAATAATCGGGAATGAAAAGTCTGGCTGGTGTAAGCAGCCATTAGTGGGGCTAGCGTTTGCGTGACGATCCTAAGAACGAAACTCTGAATACGAAAAATAATTCTGGTTTATTCAACCACAGGCAGCCCAAGCTCACGATTTGTGGCTCGTGCAAATCCTACGGTAGATTACGTTATATGGCTCGCGCAAGACGCTAGTCACCATTTTCCCCATCTCTAATTTGTTTTGATTTATTGTGGAAAAAATAAAGGTAATAAAATAACATTTTGCAATAAACGTACCTTGCATGTCTTTTCTTATGTTCTTGGTTATTCCCTCCTCTTCCCACCACAGGAATCCCAAACCAACCAGAGCCTGCAAGCAGACTAACATTCGACCAACCAGATCGCTGGAACAAGCACACAGACACATGAAATTTAATAGTATCGATAAAACCTCATCCAGCATGTTCCAACGAATTAAAACAACTACAAGATAAAAACAGTTTTATTTACGCAGTGTTCACGCGCTTGCACCGACATGCCTTGGGATTGAATCATGGCAGTGAAGGCTACCCTTGTTTCCAAACGTGGCCCAGTTCATTTGCTTCTAAACTCTCAGTCGCGTTAAGAAAAGCAAGAATCTGATTGTTCGACAACGTTTTATTTCACACCATGCAAAGATAAATATGGTTATATACAAAATTTCAAAAATACACTGAACCTGCTTTCGAGACCAATTCATACAAAACATATCTTACATAATAAAAACATTTCGTCAAGCAGGAAATGGGTTTGATCAAGGTGAGAGATTGATAAACAGTTCTAAGTATAAACTGCCTATCCGACGATCTTTGACAGAAACTATGTAAGTAATAGTCCGGCTAAGAACTATCTTTCTGCATTCCTTGCTGTTGGACTGCCTGTTGGTCTATACCTTACGTATACGTGCTGATTTTTAGATCAGATTATTTTCGAGTAAAGTGGTGACATTTCAAATATATTCTCCATTAGTTTTTACTCGTTCTATGAATGATTTGGGATTTTAAATATTAGTTCTTTATTTTATTTTGGGGTAGGTTTTTAGAACATTTGTATGAAAATTTAAGAAAATGAATTATCCAAGAGCCAAGTGGTGGGGTATTCTGAAATCGCTCCGAGATAATAATGAAATATAAGGAGGTTTCAGGCCATGTAAATAAAAAGTTAGTCGTGTTAGGTGGTAATAGTCTCTTGTGTTTAGGAAAGATTGATTTTTACAATGACACGCCACAGATAAATATGCGATTTCCATATCAGTCATTTATCGTTCGTTTGAAAAAATCTTCATGTCGGATTTCACGCCACATCCTGCTTACTGCTAGATTTTCGTTCCCGAATTTATATAAACATGTGCATATAATATTTTAAAAGGCCCCTGTCAGATCACAGAACTGAGAAATCGGGTCATTTCTACTATACTTTCGAGAGGTTAATAACTAAATATTAATCAACACAACCACAGTCAATTGGTATTAAAGTTATCATGTTTTAGCTACTTGCATTTACAAGCTACTTGCATTTACAAGCTGTATGAGTGTATCTGGAGCATGTTGCTTTCATAATATGTGATAAATTTCCGTCCAAAACCAGCGAAACGTTTCTCAACTTTAGAGAAAAAATATTGGCATTCAATTAAAGAAACCTTTGGTTTACGCAAAATAATAGCTAAGATTAAAGATTTTGCTAAGTCAAAACTCTACACGTCGCCCTCTTCAGTGAAAAACAAGCTATCCACTGTTCACGTGACCAGCACACTGATTGGTGGCGAATAGAACTTCAAATAAGGTGCTGGTTGCTGGCGCAAAATCTCGACACAAAAAAAATATTTAAAAAATATACACTTGCAATTTCTGACTCGTGCCGGCCAAAGGCCTGACCCAAGTAATTAGTATGCAGCCCCATGTTGGAACACCAAGATGACGTACGACAAAGTATAGTACAAACAAAGCTGATTATGACTAACTTTATATTCAAAACAATTTAGATATCACTTTTAAAGGTTTGTCAAGTTTAACATTTTAAAATCGCCAACATTTATGGTTTTCTTTACATTTAGGCAACACGCTAAGCTGGGCTGCCTCAAAATTTTAAAAATCAGTAACTCGAATCACCGTATCGACGTGAAATTTTCGAGGAAAACTGAGTATACCATTCTCTAAATAATGTCAAAATATAGTTTAGATTTTAGAAGTTTGATGACGTCAAGTGAAAACACACTAGAGGCACCGATGTTTCATAATCAGTTCTGCCTCTAATTAGTACTGGTGTCTGCCTGAGCAAGGACTGAAATTCTAATCACTTCTTTAATATAAACAAGGTTGTATGTTTGTCTGTGGTAGTAAAGTGGCTTCCGCAGATAACGCCTACTTTCGACATATGCTTCACTTGTCACATACAAAGGTTTCAATATGAGGCTCCGGGGGAAATTGAATTTATTCTATTCTATTATTGTTTTATCATCCTGCTAGACATTGTCGTCATCTGTGGTTTGACGCTAACGCCTGATTCCCACTGAGCAGAATACGCAGTCGCCGTGCCGTAATTACAACATCTGCATATCACATCTGCTGCTGCGTTACTACTGTGAACCAGGCAACCGCGAAGCAAGCGCAAGCAACGTTTATTACGAATGCGCATATAGCTATCTGATTGGCTAAGATAACATGGCCTTTGTTTATTTCGCGCGAAATGCAATTCTAAATATAGCCACATCTACTCCTGTGCTGGGGAAGATGGACGCTCCTGGTAATGGACTCCTGCCTATGTTCAATATTACAAGATTGTTCACTCTATTCCTGGGTTGTCGCGGTTTTTGATGTAGTGTTTATGGTATCTGAGGGCGATGCCCGTCTTCCTTTGCCGGGATCAATGAACAATGAACTTGTAGCGGGCGGGCTAATTACTTTGCCTGGTCGAGTCTCGGTCATCTTCTCCGTATGTTCAATGAGAGACAGACACACAAAGGCCCAGTTAAACAAGTATTGGGCCGGTAGAGAGCCATGTTTGGCGACAGCACCCTGGGGAACGTCTGAAAAAGGAGGACAAACCATTGAATACTTTTAACATTTCCCGGTGCTAGTGCAAACAATAAGGAATGGAGATTAGGAATGCAAGAAAGAATAACAGAGTTTGCCATGCTAGCCAGCCTCATAAACTCTGTAAATGTTGAGTTTTCAATTTCTTTTGCATTCCTTCAGACCTAAAACTTGTGCCGTTTACTAATTTTGGCTCGCTCGGCTTTCCATTTCTGGCATCCATGTTGTTCTAGCACCGATTTTATTTTTAATTGACAAGCTGAAAAGGTCACATGACAATGTCCTGCTACAAACAGTGAAAGTATTCTCCCTCAATGCAAGTACCAATGAAATGATCCGTTTTTATTTTATTAAATTGTAGGCTTCTCTTAGTCATTTTGTGCAATTAAAAATCAACTTGGAGAGCGCGACGATAATTTTGTTTCGTATCTTAGTTAGACGGAATTGCCAAAATCAGAGCCAAACGAGCCACAGCATTGGCTTACCCGACAATACAAAACACCCTAACTTGCAGTACACCCACCCTAAAGTGCAGTACAAAAACAATAGAGCTACAGTACAATGGTGCAATCAGAATACAGGTTTCGAGCGGTACTGTATCTGGGTCTGCGCAATTATATTCGTCTCTATAAATACTACAAAAAAGTGCATATTTTGGCCAATTTTCAAATTAAACCTTGATGATGGCCATAATTTTACTAATAGAAACCTTGCAGTCAGCCATATTTTTACTTTTGTGAATATAAATGTGCAGACACAGAGACGTCACACATGTGATTACCATATCTTTGGTAATTATTTATCATTGGTACTGAATTATGCCTGACTTCGATACGAAATAAAATTATGTTCGCGCTCTCCAATTTTTTTTTAATTGAACAGAATGGCTAAGGGAAGCCTATAATTTAATAAAGTAAAATAAAAACGGGATCGATTATTTTCATTTTATTGGCACTTCAAAGTGCATATAAGCCCAAATTA
This sequence comes from Actinernus sp. WN-2022, assembly GCA_030867875.1. Lineage (NCBI taxonomy): Eukaryota > Metazoa > Cnidaria > Anthozoa > Actiniaria > Actinernidae > Actinernus > Actinernus sp. WN-2022. The sequence goes on from JAOWCC010001589.1 coordinate 143,892,645, forward strand.
GTTATACTTGATATCGATTATACACGAGATGATGACATCACTTATTGTACAAAAGCGTGCTGGAAGAGAGAAATTACCTATTTTTTTATATTTGAAGCTTATCAGATTTTACAAAAACGAATTCTAAATTAGAAAATAGCTGAATTCACAAGCACAAATAAATTCAGCAAATGTCGGTGATGACATCACATCATTAGCATATTGGAAATATAAACCTTTATATCTCATAGACACAACACCGAAATCAAGAAATATTCTATCGTTGGACTATCCACTTCATGTACAATCGATATCAAATAAAACTAATTTTGGCTTTTATGCACTTTAAATATAATGATACGCACTATTTTCCTTGAAGACTACGTCGATACACAGTTTATTAGTCATTTTTGCATTTTTGCGTTGATTTTAACCATCCCACATGTGATCGAGGTTCGTTAGTTTATATGAACATCACTGAAAATAACTGTGTCCGGTCTGAACTTACGTCACATCAAGAATAAATATAATACGGGCTATAACGAAGCAAGAACCTATCACCGTACTTTGTAGTGTCCTGGCGAGATTCTTTGCATCTACTTTGACTGCATTTTCACTTGACCTGGCTGTTGGGTCGTATGACGTAATGTGTTTAACAAGATCCTGATTGACGTACTGTTTACAAGTTGTCCATTCCTCAAATCTAGTCTGCAGCTCAGGTGCTGTATTAAATATCCCCAGCACTGCTTTAAGGATGTCGTGGATGACTTTGGGTGGATCTTTGTAGCTTTTTATCTCTGCAAATGCTCTGTGTATTAATTAGCAAAGAGCATTATAAACATGTTATCACAAGAAGTAAGATTCAGATTCACCATAAAAACAATGAAGTGACGAACGTAATGAAAAAAAAACCACGAATAAAACCAAACTCTAAAAACAAAGCATCTCAATAAAGAACTCGTGGATATGTCGTTTTAGGAAGAGTTGAAGAGTGCCTTTCTAATAGGTATGTAGAGGGCGCTTGTGTCTGTCAGTATGTAGAGAGTTAAATAATACAAAACTTCTCGCATAAAGAAGTATTTTCGTCGTTAATTATTATAAACTTTAATGGCTGAGATAAATGAAAGAACCTCCATCAAAAGGAGGAAAATATTCGAGAGAATGTTGGTAGATTCTGTCAATGATGGGCAGTTTATTGGTTTTATCGCTCGCGGAACAGTTTTACTAGAATGGACGTCACCGATTAGGTCAGGAGGTCAAAATGTGTAAAAATATATCACGAATGCCATCTAATTTATAAATCGCTTAAAAGAATCCTACTTAAAATAAGCAGAATAATAAAATACGCGAACTGAATTATAAAGAAAACAGACTGCGGTGGTAAACACAACAAAATAGCGGATATCGATTGATATCATCAAGCTCGTTCCCACTGATCACGCTAGTGAGTGAGTGACACAAGTCCCCCATCAGGAGTTAAAAAGGCGCGAGCGACGGCTGTACACAGGATAAAAGTGATTATTATAAAGACAAGTGCCTTTTTTCCAAACATTTAATTCAAGAAAACCCTTAAAGTGCCACTATGATGAAAATTTTGGGATTTCGCTGAAACACGTAAAATTTACGTCGGCCATTACTCGAACTAGAATGGAGTAGATGACGTCATAGTAGCAAAAACATGGCTACTCTAGTCCAGTATGCAGAAGGAAAGGGTATTTTTACATAGAAACGTCTAGAGAGCTTGTACACAAAGTTTGAACCTGATAAAATGCCTTCTAGTCGCTGTGTTGCGAAGCTATTGAGTAGATGACGTCACGAAAAGACCGCTTTAAACAAAGGATCGCTCGTTTCTAGTCTGAGTAATGGCGGCCAGTCTGAGCTCGAACTTATGGCTAAAATAATCTGACTTTTCGTTCGAATTGCGACTTAAGATTTTCCTTGATTATTATATAGTAGTTTATCTTTCATAATCTGTTAAAAATACCCAGATGTTTTAATGTTCACTTTAAAATTGCAACACTGCATTACGCGCTCTTGAAACTGAAAGTGTAATCGAACATGATTGTCTGATGCACACTTTATACTAACCTGGCATCGAGCCTACCGACATTCTCTCGTAGATCCAGTAGCATCAACCGATCAAACAGGACATCAATACGAGCATCCTCGTACTCCTTCTCCACCTCTGTAGACAAGACAACAATGCGCAAGGTTAGGGAGGGAGAACTCTGAATTTCTAACGGGAACTGAAACCACCATAGGGGCTGATCAAAGCCAGGACCCGGCTAATCCACAGATTGAATTGGAATTTAGCGTGTCGTTTTTTACGGAGGGAGGAAAACCGGAGGACCACGAGTATAACCCTCAGAGCAAGGGATAGATACCAACAACCTCAACTCACAATGGCGCCGTGTCTGGTGATCGAACCTGGGCCACAGAGGTGAGAAGTGAAGCGCTAACTACTATGAAGATATAGCAGATATTACACGATGACGTCTACTCAGGAATCGACCCAGGCTTTTACTTATGGGGTCATGGGTCAGGAACCGGGTCAAATTTTCACGATTTCAAACAAGCGTAGAACAAAGTATTCACTGAAAACCAAAACTTTCTTCACAGAAGTACTCAAAACGTTTCGAAGGTTTATCGCTTAAAAATTACAAAAAGACTTTAGGCACTTTAAGCTGTTTACATCTTCCTCTGCAATTTTCAAAAACCCACCGGAAGCGTGACGTCATACATCCGGGAGATTGAGTGGCGTACTTTTGATATCTTACTCCAGCGAGTGAAATAGGATTCTACGAATGGTTTAGATCCTGGTAAAACACTCTCGTCCATATAATAAAACAAACATCTCTCACGTAAAATCTGGCGTTTTATGGTTTGGTGAACAGTAATTATGACATCGAATAAGAATAAACTCGAGTTTATCTGTTTGGTATATTCATTCCTTTTCTTGTTACAAAGCCGGCCGGGGAAACAGGAAAAAACATCAATAAGCGGCAAAAGCTGCAGACGAAGGAAACCAAACGATCTCGAGAATATATATTTGGACCAAAGTAATATTCATTAACTGCGATTTGTGACCACAAACACAGTTTAGGGTTAAGAGTTAAGATGGCCTCTTTCACTAAGAGTTCGTTAAGTTTGATTCCAAACCAAAATCAATCCCAGTCACAGAATATGACGGGATCTACCAATGATCATCGATTCCTTACGCAACCAGGACGGCAAAGTCTAGGATAACGGCACAAAACAATAGTCTTCATTACAAATTGTAGAAAGTAAATTGCTGTTTTTCGGTCGGCCTAAAGCAAACCCCATGCTTATTCTATTCGAAAATCTACATTTAAAAAGCGACAAAAGGGCGAATAAAACACCTAATTTCGTAAGGAAACACTTTTACCTCCCGTCGTCAGCCGTTGCCGTCCATAATACCAAGGGATATCGTAACGCCCTGCAAGCTTCAACTATAATGTTGCTGACCACCCCTGGCCTCCCTGAAGTAATTTCTCACCTAGCACGATATTCTTCTCGATCCCCGCGACCTCGCGAGCAACCTCCCTATGCGCCATGGCCAGCAGTCGGAGCATGCGCTGTATCTCTTTATTCTCATGAGGTGGTAACGCCTTCAGAGTACCAATACTAATATCAACCACAGCGACAGCGTGACCTTCCGCGTCACGCAGCGGGAAAGCCATGTGACGCTCTCCATATGCGTCTGCCGTGATGGTCTCCGAGCTTTCGACACACTTGAATAAGTAGTCCCTGAGAAAAAGGAATTGGGTACAAAAGTGAGCTAGAAAAATGCAGAAACTCCCTTCTCGGAATCCTGTTCAGATCTTTATGGAACGCTATTTTCATATATAGTGATAGTGGCAAATATCTACCTCTTTCATATCATGTTAACACCAATAACTGTGTCAGCTATGCAATGCAACCTTCGAACCTAGCCTACGTGAGGAAGGGCGCGACAAAATACTGTCCATCCAGTAGTTCAGGTCTCGTGGATTTCCCTGTCGGGTTAGTACATCCATTGGACAACTTACCCATTGGACAACGAGCCAAACTAGGCTTCTAAAAAATTTAATCAATTAAATTAAAATTGGGAAAGCTTCAAAAACCCATGGGCTAGTGAAATAAGGTAAGAGCTTGCCTACAACAACATTAATCTAAATATTTGACATATTATACACTAGTATACAAAGCCTGCAGGTAGCACATAATATCGAGGCGGGCAGTGTCTTATAAGAAAAAATAGACACTTATCTAATAAATGTTGGTCGTGTTAAATATATTCAGTTGCTTCGGTTATTTGAACAAAACAGGCCGTGATTTCTGCTAACTTTTAGTAGCACAGCCACAGACAATTTCTGTTTTCGTCTAACCCTGTGTAGGTTCAAGTATGGAAGGGGAGGTCAGATTTTCTTCTTTGGGGGGAGGAGAGAGATAGGACATCACCTTATAATGGTCTTTCATTATAATATAAGTCATGCGGTCCATACCTAAACAAGTTGTCTTTCCTGTCCAGTCGTGGGGGGTTGCTAAAGCGTTGGTTGAGACCATTGTGACCAAGGAGAATCATTCGACGAAGGACCAAGCCGTCCGCTTGCTAGATAATTAAACAACACGTGAGCTAGTCACACACTGCCGATAATGATATTATAGTCAGAGGGAGGACTGGAAGGTCCGTATAGACAAACTCTGTGCCCTAGGTCAGTACTTTCAAGACCGACCCAGAGCCGGTAAATAACCTTTTTACTATTCTCTTTCGACTTGAGAGATGAATTAGTGAACAAACTCCAACGAATCTAGCGCACGCGCACTGGGTAGCGTGACCGTGGTCAGAGATAGGAAAACACTTCCCGTTCCCGGCGCCAATTAGATCGCATGGAATCGTAGGTGACCGCCCGCTAGCAGTCGAAAACAAATATTATTATCACATTATACATCTCCATGGACCTCATGGCCCTGTTAGGAACCATTTGTATTAGTAGTAGTATTACTGTGTGACCGACTTTAGACAACGAGAACCAATCACATTGTAGAACGAAAACAAAGCCTTCCAACTTCGGGTATTTGAACCAATCAGTGTCGAGTACCAAACAATATCATTTAAAACTTCCTCGAAATTGGAATGCTTTGTTTTCCTTCGGCAACGTGAGTCGTTCTCGTTGCCGGTCTAAGTTGCCCCCGTTACAGTAGCCAATACTAAATTACGAGAGTTTCGCGAAAGCTTACAACTACTGACGATACGTGTACCACATTTCCTCACGTGTAAAGCGCAACTTCCTGGTAACCAATAAAAAACAACACAAAGATAGGAGTGCGGGAATGCGGTAGTCGATGTATGTGTTTACAGCTATTTCAAAAAAAATTGTCCTAGACAAGCGACAATCCCAACCCGAAATGGATTGTGATTGTAGCTGAAAGTCTGGTGAATTCATTTGTTTTTGGGTCACAAACTTTAAGATGAATATTAATGGTCTCCTGCGAATCGATTTACCAATTACACTGTCGTTTATCCGTTTCGCACAGCTGCACAGTTATAACCACAATGCAGTTCAGTCTGGGAATGTTGGTTGTCATCGTCCGGGACAACGTTTTGAAATAGCTGTATACAGTAGTCCATGTGAGAGTGTTTGTTTACCCTCGGGGCTGGTTCCACGAGGTACACGTTCACATTCAGCACGTTTTGACTTCGCCTGAGGATCCACGAGACAGCTGACTCGGCAACTCGTAGAGTCTTCCTTCGTATGTCAACAAACTGAATGGCCTGACTTAGAGCCTTGGCTGCAGACTGGTATGTAAAAACAACACAATTTAAGGGTACGCCATTAATACTCCAAACTAAAGTGCAACTAAGTTTAAGTTTATGTTGTAAGACAAAGAGAAGACGGAAAAGATTACAACCTCCATGTAACAAAAATATCTAACAAACAAAGCGCCGCAAAGGCGAACTCGTGGATGGAATGTATTTTAATTGTGCTCTCAACTGTACTGTCGGCAATTATAATTCAGTTAGTATACGTTTCTGATGGCTGTCGGATGTGACCCACATGTTGATTGCGTTACTTTGTTATTTATAGCCTGCTTGCCGGCTCTTCGATCTGTGTTTTTTCAGTGAAGGTTTATTTTGGATTGGTTTACCGGCTTCACGGCTCTTCTCTCTCGCAGTTCTCTGAGTGACGAAGAAAACCTCTGGGACCATGCAAGGTAGACGATAGCACCTCGGTAGGTTGCCTTTGCATTGAATATTCAGGGCTGCTGCATGTAGTTCATAAACATACAATTACAAGTCCTTAAGGTTTCTTATCTGAAACGCAACAGGCGAGGGCGAACTCAAAACGAGGACTTTAGAAACGTCAATTGAGAGAGCACTTACTGAATCTGTTCAATTATTATTTATTTCAATATCGATGGTACCATCAATCTACATTCCCGGCGTTCCATTCTGCTAACAGCTTAGTGAGTGAGTGAGTGAGTGAGTGACACGATTTCCTCAACCATCCCGATAACTCGTTCCTGTGCTTGTGTGCACCCACGAGTTAAAAAAAACTGACAGGTATGGAAATAAACAACTGAAATTGCTAACAGACGTGTCCCTTCACTTAAGGACATATATATCTTATTTTTCTCTCATTGGACAGCTGATAAATATCCTATCTTTGTCTCGTAGGAATGCTGATAAATATCTTATCTTTCTCTCGTTAGACAACTGATAAATATCTTATCTTTCTCTCATTAGACAACTGATAAATATCTTATCTTTCTCTCGTCAGACAACTGATAAATATCTTATCTTTCTCTCATTAGACAACTGATAAATATCTTATCTTTCTCTCATTAGACAACTGATAAATATCTTATCTTTCTCTCACTGGACAGCTGACAAACATCTTACGTTTATCTCATTGGACATAAAGATCAACTGATAAACGTTTCGCTAGTTCATTGATAATAATATCTTGATTCTTAGTTCATAGCCAACGTGATATTTCTCCCTTAAAGCCGTAGCTCACCTGACATCGTTTTATGAGACTATTGCTATTGTCTGCACTACAACGGCGGCATAAAGACATGTAAGATCTAAACATTTGTTCTGTTCTGTCAATCATCTGTTATCATTCCGTTTCTTTTCATTTTCCTTCTCGAAATTCTGGGATCTTTTTTTTACCTTTTCTAAAGTCAGTGATTTACTCCTTATATTGTTGAGCGGGAGACCGATTTCTTTGTATCTGTGTGGTCAGAGAAAAACTAAATAGTGTTGGGTGTACGCTAAGTTACCAGCGATCACCACGCAACAGGCACTGAGGTACAATACCTGGAAAAACGTGATCTCGTGAGTAATGAAGACTGACTTGTGAGGGTCATTCAGTGTGTCGATCCCCAGCAGACCAATCACGCGCTTCTCGTGATCCTTGAGCGGGAGAACGATAAACGATCCATCTGCGGTCTGAAGGAAAACAAAACATCTTATTTACCGATCGCGAGGTCCGTATGGAAAAAATACTTTGACAGAAGTCTTGAAAACAGCTCGAGGCCGTACGCCGAGGGTCGTTTTCTAGACCGAGGGCAGTGTTTCTCCATACGGACCGACTAAGATCAATTCAGTTTATTGTATTTGCTTTCATTAATTTAGTCATGCGCACGCACAAGAAGCGATACATTTGTCTGTCTCGAATGGTATTCGGGATGGTGGAAAGACTGGAGCAAGAATAATATGGCTGCCAGTGCATGAGGATCGTTTTGAACGAACGTGTGGTGAAATTCTGCTAACAAACGAAGTTTTTTTTACGAGATATTGGCCGTTGTGAAAAACACACTTTCGTACTCTCATTCCTGTTTAATATGGGTTAGACAATAGTTAAGTACATTTTATATCAATAAATTAAATTAACTTTCGGCTCATTTCCGTAATCTGTCCGGAGCTATTTTCAGATTATTTCGAATTCATTTAGATGCTGAAAATCGTTTTGTCGCATGTAATATAATCTCGTGTGACCCATGCATATAAGGTAAGTAGTCCTATTATCGGTAAGCTAAAATTGCTGTGGTTTCCGCTGCTTAGATCCCAAGTGTTTCAAGAAGGTCCACAAAACCTAAATAGTACACGATCGCGCGAAGTATGCGCGAAAATGAGATGACGACAAAACCAGGATTTATTGACTAACAAATGTCTCGAACATATCCAGCATAAAATAAACTATCCAATAACAGAATCACTGTTAACGTAGTTAAATTAATAATTTAGAGTATTTGGAGCCTCGAGAAGCGACTTTATGACAGTCGCTGACATCATGATGAATTCAGTTGCAGTTTACTTTCAAGTTCTTTCCTTCTTTGCAGTCTGAACTATTGCCTCGCAAAGGGAGATAAAAACTACTTTACTACGAAAATACTAGGTATTCGTCAAGGAAAAATGCCAGCAACAGCAGTCGAAATATATTAATATTTATTGAATACCAATAATGTTTTTCTGCTGTTGTAACCGTTTGTGATCTAGATACTACTAGGTACTACAGATACTACAGATACTACAGATACTACAGATACTACAGATACTACTGCTAGAACTCTAAGCAATTTTCGCTCTGCCTGCAGCAGTTACTTTTCTGACATCAATTAGATTATTAAGTAGAAGCACGGCACTCATGTAAAGCAGGTCCTTTTGTTGATGTTTGCACTGAGTCATTTAGAGTTAAATATAAATTAGAATTAAAGTTGAATATTTGTAGTTTAATAGTTCTTACAATATTTTAATCGCTTATAGTCTGTATATAAGCTTATAGTCTAATTATTAGTTGTATTTTTATTGTAGTTATCTTACGTTATTTTCATATGTAAAAATCCTGATGAGTTTACCGTGGGTAAATCAAGTTATTATTATTTATTATTATTATTATTATTTTGTATTTTTAAGATTTAATGGGAAATATGAGGATTACCGAAAGTATCGAAGTGTGGAGCAGTGGTTAAGCGCTTTGTCTCTCACCTGTGACCCAGGTTCGATTCCCGTTCCTTGCTCCGAGTTCTCAAGTTTTCCTTCCTCCACAAAAACCAACACGATCAATTCCTATTTGATCTGTGCATTAGCCGGGTCCTGGCCAACCCTATGGTTGTTTCAGGTCTCGTTAGAAATTCAGAGCTGTCTCGAAATATCGCGAAGAACATGCGCAGTTCTACAAACCTTTGTTTATTTGGCGGGAAAGGAGATGTTAGACAATGGTGGCCTGCCAGTTGAAACTGGGTTATTTGAACACGAAATAAACATACTAAATTTGCCTCATTCATGTGTATTGTCATCCTTGTGGCTTAACCAATAAAATTTTAGCGATTTTGGAAGGTTTTGCGTTCGCTGTTTATTGCATCGCTCCCATGGCATAAAAAAAGAGCTTTACAAAACTATTATTGTGGGATGTTTTTGAAGTGGAAAACAGACAGAATGTTATCTCTACTCGGCTAAGGGCAACATACTTGCTTTTTTCAAACGCCTCTAGAACGGAACTCCAGAGGGTAGCCCGAAGTATATTGCAATCCACTCTTACCAAAAATATAGTAACAACCAATTTCAGTGTTACGTGCACAGACGATGTTTCCGCCACTTCTGGTCGGCAACGCATGTTGGCTAAGTCTGTCGAATGTGAAAAAGCACCTAAAATACACGATACGGACACTATCTGTACCGTTAATAACATCGTATGATGTTCAATGATGATACTACAGCGTCAGCGAATGTCCAGCAACACATACTTACATCTTTATTCCTGAACGTGTTCCAGAAGTACACACCTCCGTGGCTACCGACCTTGGGAACATGTATAGGCTTCCCAGAGTCCACCGCGACCCAGCTGACGGCCGTCATGTTTCGGTAGATCACTTTACCCAACATGTAACCAATGTCCTCATTGGTGCAGGCGGCGTACCGCAGCACGGTCTCACCACGTGCTATGGCGTCCGGGTCCTCGTTGTTCTCAAGGATGCTGACAAACGCGCTGACTACTTTCCCGCGTCCGTGCTCCTCGGCATCCTTATAGAGCACTTGGAAGACTGCGTTGTAGACTGGGTCGAGCTGGGCACCGCTGGTCTGAGCTGCCACGTCGATTATTGTTAACCAGCGCTTCCTTGTTTCACTGCGCCTGCGCTCCTCGAATGACCGCTGGAAAGACAGAACATACTTAGGGCGCATACCACAATAAGAATAGATGGAAGTCTCTGGACATTACTGGTTCAGGCACATTTTGCAGTGTAAGCTACAAACGCTTGCTGACGATACGATATTCAGGATACATTTAGTATTCCAGTGGCTAAAAGAACCCGATCATTCTGTGTATTTTTATTCCGGAATACGGTCGATCAAACGCACCCTAAACGTGCATATAAGCCCTAGCCAGTTATTGATTGGAAAACAAAATGTCCAACATACGAAAAACGACATTACGCCTGCCATTTTCGTCTATTAAAGAATCAAATTTCAATGACGTCACTTAAGTTAGAAGCCAATTCTAAGTTCATTTTGCTCTGTTTTTATGTCAGCTCCACTAAGATTTCAATAAGATTTCAAATGTCTGACACCTGAAAAACAACTGAAAAAAATAAACACATTCATTGTTATGACTCAATTCATTATCAACTCATTAGCGTGTTCCTTACTTGACGTCATTTCAAGGATTTGTAATTCATTACCATAAATCGCCCAAAATGGTTGAAGTGCTATTTCAAACACTTTACTGCAACCCAAATCATCGAGTTGTGGCTAGGACTCATAAGTACTTTAATGGATTGAGGTTTTAAAGGGGCTGTGTCACGGTAAGACTTTAAATTCGTTTTTCCGGGCCGGAAAGAGCTATTTCCACCGATTTTGATATGAACTAACGAACCTCTCGGCCATGTGGGATGCTTAAAATGAAAGCAAATATGCAAAAATGACTAACAAACAGTGAAAATAAACAGTGTCCAGGGAAAATATTGAAAATCCTTTCAATGAAGCATTGAGGGAGGGAGGTTTAACTGTTTGTATCCAATTAACAGCCACTAAACGAGCGATTACTCGATACATGCGCAGTACCATGACATAGCCCCTTTAAAGTTCGTATGCTCACACGCATTGTGTTCAAGGCATAATTAAAAATATCATCGACGTCATGTACAATGTAAGTTGCCCAGGTTCAGAAGATAGTGGTGTGATAGAGACTTTAGAGAGACGACAGCAAACGTAAAGATAATCGATGACAATTCCACTCTTTGAGATGGAGACGAAGCGAATTCACTCGATCCTGTCAGGAGGCCTTCGCCTATCAAAACCTTGCATTTTATTGGACCCCATTTGGACTGCACTGACAAAGAATGCCATTGTTTTAGGGTTAGGGTTTGTATTGTTTCAGGGTTAGGCATTGTTTGGATAGCCAGTACTATTCCAGGTTCCGAGGAGGTGAAGGCCGCCCCGATCCTGTGGTAGTGAGCAGCGCGATCACTCACATGACGTCACAGACGGTCCCAGTCCCCAAAATACTCGAACACTATTTCTGGATACGCACGTTTGGCAGCTCGTTACACATCGAGGGTATCATCAAATTCTTTTTTTTTACTGGAATTAGTTTACTGTATTGCGAAGATTTCGGCAAAATATTAAGATATGTGCTTATATGCACTTTAATAAAGGTTGAGTATGAGCACGTAATGGAGAATGGGTAATAATTCGGATTTTGTTTTGTAATATGAAAATAGGTGAATGTGCATGGGATAGGTATTGTAGAAGCCCATATCAGATTACCGTATTGTAAATAAGGTAACACAAGTGAATTATACAAAACGTGAAGAGTATTACAGGAGAAGAATTGACCTGATGTATTTATTATTCCAATTTCTTTTGAAATTTTGGAAAGCATAGTCTGAATATGAGGTATTCATGAGAGATTTTGATGAATGATGAAACAAAGAAACTTAGCATTTTCAGTATGACTAATAATCTTACCGTCAATATAGACTTTTATATCATTTAGGTTAACCTTTTTTCTAGTAGAATGAAAAAGTATAAATTTAGTTTCTCTGGGTGAAGAGTTAATTTATTTACATTTAACCACAATGCTAACCGAACAAGTTCATTGTTTACTATATTAAGAAGTGTACATATGTCTTTGTGGCTAAAAAAGGAGTGGACTACCATACTACGGCTGTATCCACACAAAGGCTACGTCCACACTAAGGCTACATCCACACTAAAGCTACGTCCACACTAAGGCTACGTCCACACTAAAGCTACGTCCACACTAAAGCTACGTCCACACTAAGGTTACGTCCACACTAAGGCTACGTCCACACTAAGGCTACGTCCACACTATTACGTCCACACTAAAGCTACGTCCACACTAAGGCTACGTCCACACAAAGGCTACGTCCACACTAAGGCTACGTCCACACTAAGGCTACGTCCACACTAAAGCTACGTCCACACTAAGGCTACGTCCACACTAAGACTACGTCCACACTAAGGCTACGTTCACACTAAGGCTACGTCCACACTAAGGCTACATCCACACTAAAGCTACGTCCACACTAAGGCTACGTCCACACTAAGGCTACGTCCACACGAAGGCTACGTCCACATTAAGGCTGTGTCCACACTTATACGTTTTTGAAAACCTCCGTTTTCATTTCACTGAAAACGTAGCCAAGGTTTTCCGTCACATTACTGCTTTCATATCGTCGCCCGTCCACGCTAATGCGTTTTCATTTTTGAAAACGTAATGAAAACCTGTGTACACACATTGTTTTCATTGACACATCACTTTGAACGTTTTCGAAAACCTCCAATCGAAAATGAAGGTTCTAGAAAACGTACTAGGTGGAACGGAAGGCCAAAATGCATCGAAAAAGATAGTTTGAACTAAATCGATGCCACAAAATAAGACCAATTTAAGTCTCGCCGTGAGGTAGTTTGTAAACATTTCACGACGTGAGTCCTCCTAGAAAAGTCCAAGTACTCTTTCGCTGGGAATGTCAATGCTCTTTTATTCCTTCCACTCGTTTTACTATTTTACAGGACCTCTCTGAACAACACTTCGGTGATGAGAGTACCCTAACATCAGTCAACCAATATTAAAACGAAGGGCAGGAGAGAGGGAGGGAGGGAGAGAAGGAGAGAAGAACGGAGGAAGGGAGGAAGGAAGTGAAGCAAGGAGAAATAGGGGGAGGGAGAGAAGGAGAGGAAGAGGAGGAAAAGGTAAAGAAGGGGTGGAGAACTAATCCAAAGCCCAGTTAAATGTACCTCCACACTGGACGTCAGGAACTGTAGAAGTGATTCAAAAGGGTCTTCCTCTTCGGTTAACCGTTTGCAGATGAAATCAATGAGGTCACGGAACTCCTTATGGTCCAACTTCGAGGTTACTTCACTGAATGCTTTCATAGCTGGAAGAAAAAAATGGGTTAAACATCTAAAAGAAACAAGAGGTTGCACACAGCTTTGAAAATCCTTCAACTCTGGCTCCCCTATGATCTCACACGCACGTGGTTTCCAACAAATTCCTGAAACTTTCAGTTCCATTCGATTTCCCACCCGGAATTTGTTTACCGGATGGTTTATGCAAAAAGAACATGCTCTTTTCTCTGACCGGTTTTCCTAAGTGGAAAAAATCTATTCCATTCGACATTCAAAACGTTTAGAAGTTTCAAATTCAAATTCAGGGTGGGAAATCAAATGAAACTGAAATGTTCCAAAAGAAATCTTCGGATAGTGTGGAATATGGCGAATGGAATAGAATGTTTTGGTCAGTACCGGAATTTTCGAAAACAGAGGAAAACCTCGACATATACCACAATTTTCGAAAACTTTTTACAAAATCTTTCAGTGCCATTTGATTTTTACCACCCAGAATTTCTGTTGTTTTTTTCTGGTGGAAGGGAAAGTGCCCTGCAGCAAAGCCCCCAAATTGTCCTACAATAATAAATAGAATACATTCTTAAGTAATGATATTACAATGTATTTATCTGTTTTTTAAATTGATGATTTACATTATGTACATCTAAATATAGAAAAAATGTTAATTTATATACAAATTTCAGGAAGCAGAGAACAGTATGTTGAACCAGACAGAAAAAAAAGAGAGGTAAATCAGAGAGATAGAAAGCAGTCTCGGAGCTTCAGTTTGTGATTTGGAAAGTTTAGAGAATTGCGCAGGGCAAGAGGGACAATATTCCAAATGAGAGGACCTTGCAATCGGAGGAACAAATCGTTGATTGGCTGTAAAGCGATATCCACACACGTAAAATTATCGTATTTTTACGTGTGTTCAGATATGATGTTTCTCAGTGATGGAAATCGTTGCAAAACACTGTAGTTTATAGATAGCCTGAATTTCAGCCGTCTCCTCTGGTTCGTTCCTCCCGAGAGAGACGTCTGAATCCAATAGCCGATAATGCCGTCCAGTTACGTCACTACCAGAAAACCTGGTAGTGATCTTTGATTGGTTCATATTCTATAATTTCGCATAATTATCATAATTATCAGCCGAGAAGACGGCAAGATTCACTTTGGACTCGCGATTGTTGATCGTTGAGTTTCAGTGGAGTGATTGTCTTTGGCAAAGACCTTGAATTCGAAAGGAAAACATCTGGAAATGGATTGAAAGTGTCCTGCACAATAACCGGCCGACTGTCCTGTAAACATGTACATTTTATCGCGTCGCGTCCGCGAGGTTGTTGATAATCGATTATTTGTTCACACTCGTAGTGGTAAAGAATGTCACTACTCTCTTCAAGGAACTGTTCTTTCCCGCAAGAGTCTTCGTATTTCTTCGAAAATTCTCCATTATCCTTTCATGTTTTTCTACTTTTCTGTTGCATCATTTACATAGGTAATATCTCGTAGCTGTGTCGATTCGAACGGCAGATCGCGAGACATGAACAAAGATCAACGGAAAGACAAAGATCAACTGTACTTTGCCTCCAAATATAATATAACGATTTGTTGCTTTGAAAAGGTTTTCCAACATAAGAGGCACTTGAGAAGCAAATGGGATGGCTTTTATTTTGGCCGGTATGATCTCAAATAATTTCTCAAGGCGAGCTATGGCTTTGTTTTTGTGACCCACGAACTCTTACTACCGCCGTGACAGTTTTATTTGCATAAATTAAATTGTTAATTCGCCTTGACGTCACTGGACAGCATTATCGGCTATTGGATTCAGACGTCTCTCTCGGGAGGAACGAACCAGAGGAGACGGCTGAAATTCAGGCTAGTTTATAGAATAAAGCTCTTTAAAGAGAGGATATGAGTGGGCGTGAGGAGGAGAATGAGTAATAATTCTTACGACTTTCTTTTGAAGCAGCAAAGTGGCAGAATATGAGAAGAATAAGTGGAGGCCCAGATTATGGTACAATATTGAAGATATGGAAGTATGAGAATTGTAGAGTATACCAAGGGTGTTGCTGTGAAGAAATTTTCTAGATTTGGTGATAATACCAACAGATTTGGCAATTTTGGAAGAGATAGCTTTAATGTGAGGTTGCCATAAAAGATTCTGGTGGATAATTATGCCTAGAAATTTGGTATGTACAACTCTTTCAATCTTTTTATTTTCAATGAAGATATCAACGTTATCAATGTTGATTTTTTTACGAAAGGGATGGAAAAGGATACATTTGGTTTTATCTGGATGGAGAGTCAATTTGTTTACCTTGAACCAAGTTGTGACAAGGGAGAGTTCATAGTTAACAATGTTAGATAGATCGGAGATATTCTTATGATGAAAGAAGATGTTGGTGTCATCTGCGAAAAGAATAAAGGAGAGATACTTAGAAGATGAAAAGATGTTGTTAATGTATAGAAGAAATAGTAGAGGGCATAATACAGAATCTAAGGGAGGCCACATTTAATTAACTGCAGGGGAGGATTTCGAGTAATGTACCTGAACATACTGGTATCTGTTATTTGGGTAACGTTTTAACCATGTTAGCGGGACACCCTTAATACCATAAAAATAATTTATCTAGGAGTATAGCATGATTAACAGTGTCGAATGCTTAATTTAGGTCAACAAAGATGCCAATTGTGAATTCATTATTTTGAAATGCTTGGAATATTCTGTTAGTAAGCTCAAGGACGGGCATAATATTTTTTTTCTAAATCCATATTGATTATTACTCAGGATAGAATGCTTGGTAAGGTAACCTATGATTCTTTTATGCATAATTTTTTCAAGAATTTTAGAGAAACATGGTAACACAGATATGGGTCTAAAGTTAGTAAAGTTGGTATCGTCGTTGTTTTTATACACAGGTATAACTTTGTCTATTTTCAGTTGATCAGGAACAATACTACTAGAGAGTGACAAATTACAAATGCCAGAAAGGGGAGCGGCAAGCAAATTCAATTGGATGATCTTGGTACCATCAGCACCTTCACTATACCTGTTTTTAAGTGAATTTACTATGTTTATGATTTCATGTGAAGAAGTAGGTGAAACAAGAAAGTTGTGTAAGTAGGAGCTTTTAAAGTATGAATTGTGGTCAATGGAAGTGTTAGGAATATTTGCAGCAAGAGAGGAACCCATATTAATGAAGAAATCATTAAATTTGTTAGCAATTATCTATGGGTCAATAAGAGTACCAGGCTATGTGCACAGAGCTGGTGTACATTTGCGTTGTATCAATCGAAAGGCTCCACTGAATGCCGTATTTGAAGAAGGGCGCGTTATGGCGCCTTTTAGAACACGTAATGGCTCATTTTAATGCGCCTTTTAGTGCACGTTAACACAATTAATTTCTCCTCGAGTGTTTGAATCCAGCTGATTTTGCCGTGATGAAAATAATTTTGCCGTAACTGAATTGATTTTGCCGTGGCGAAAATGATTTTGCCGTGGTGAAAATGATTTTGCCGTGATGAAAGTGATTTTGCCCAAACTGAATTGATTTGCCGTGATGAAAATGATTTTGCGTAATAACTGATTTTCCCGTGGTGAAAATGATTTTGCGGTGATGAAAATGATTTTGCTTTGACTGAATTGATTTTGCCGTAATTCAATTGTTTTTGCCGTGCCTTTCAAACCATTTACAAGCTGTCTGGCCCTGCTCGATTTGATACTTGTTGTTTTGCCGTTATTAAAACAAACTAAGTCGTCATATGATAAAACATAGGGCAACTCGCGGTCAGTGAGCTACTTTAGCCGTTTCATCTGCTTCTCTTATTAAAGCTTTTATGACCCCATTAATATTAAGCGAGTCAGCCATGAAAATCTCATATCCCGAACATGCACGTTCTCATATTCCGAACATCGTACGAGCTAACATTTTGCTGATATACATCTTCGGAAAAGTATACAACATTCGGAAATGAACATCCACCTAACCCCGATAACTCGTTCCTGTACATGCGTGCATCAACGAGTTAAAAACGTATTGACAGAGTTGGGTCGGGCGAAATGGGAAACAATTTGGTCCTCGGTTATTTTTCCGTCCGGCCCTCCCACTCAGTCAATAAGTACCTTATTCATCATATTTATTAGAGTTTTAGAGGAATATGAGATTTTTTTAGGACGAAAATTGAGGTAAATTTCGAAGCTGAATGTTCTTTGAACAAAATGAATTCTATAAATGCATTCCAAGGGCGCGTTTAGGACACAATTTAACTGGAGGGGCAGGGGGTGAGATGCAACAGTTGCGTATGCGCTGTCGTTGAGAGTAGAGCCCCAGTATACCCACACCGACGGCTGATAGTATGGCTATGGTGAGCATGCCATCTGACGGCAACTCGAGAGCCTCTTCAGCCTCCTTTTCACACTTGAGAGCCTCCCTTGCACGTTTGTTGTTTGCCGCCAGTGTCATTCCTGCTGCGATCCTCTTCGGATCCCTTTCCCGCTTCTTCACAGTAGGATTCGCCGTGATGTGGTCCGGCCGGGCTGCTAGTCTCAAGCCGCCACTTACTAGGCAATTGGTCACTCTCAGCGCTACGACGGACTGGTACCTCTTGTGATACCGCGCAACGTCATTTTCGGCCAACTTCTTGACATCTCCAAGGGATAGGTTGACCTTCAAGTACTCCTTCCTGGTCCTGGTGGCAGCCAAGATTTCAAGGGTCACCCTCTCTGGGCGTGATGTCCCTACAGCCTGTAGAGGACCCATCACATCTTCACCCACCAACAGCTCGTCCAAGCATTAACGTCGGCCATGACTTGCACGCACGATACTACTTGGTGTCGGAATCTCTAAGCCGGTTGTGAAGGAGTGCCTCAGACAGAAGCACACGCGGGCGTGCTTGTGAGCTTCGAGTCCCGTCATTCCTCGGGAGATAGACCCCCACCGTAATTCTCAATGAGGGTCTTGCTGACGATTGACGGCGCGAAGTGAAAGGGAACGAATACGGCCACGTTCTCCCGGAAGGACTTGCAGATGCTTGTGAGCTGCTGCGTCAGAACCCACACTGAGATGCCGATATGCCTGGCTGAGAAGGCGAGGTCGACCAACCTGTCACTGCATGTCTTGACGTCCTTGTTTTGTGGCACAGTCATTAAGGATGAGAAGGATGTTGGTCCCCTGCCAAAAGTAAGCACATAGACACAGCGTGTTGTCAATGCGGTCCGTGGGAGGTGAGAGCGCTATGAAGTTGGGGTCTACTCGGTCGAACCCCCTATAAGTTTGGTTGTGGGGGTAGATGGGGTAAATCAGGTCCACGTAGTCAAAGGCGCACTTAAAGGGGCCACGCAGCTGGTATACGAGGAACTGCGTCTTACCAGTTCTCGGCCCCGTTATGACGGCACTGAATGGCATGGCCTTGACGAGAGCGTCCATCGATCAGTAGGCTATACTATCCAGGCCGCCATTCATTGAAGTCAGTTGGGTGTCTGCCATGTCAAAGATGTGCATGTTGATGGTCCCATTGACGCCACTACGGTTCAAGCGGAGCAGCACGTCCTTCCGGCCCCCTGTCTGGGCAAAGCCGTTCCCGTGCATGTCCTTCTCCCTTTCGCCAACCCCCACAAGTCAGGAGGTAACATGCCTCCAGGGAACAGACGGTTTGGGATCCCATTCACCTCCACCTCGACCTTGGTGATCCCCACATTCAGGAACTTCTCGCTGTCCCTGGCATCCGCTGTGGAAGGCTCAATGAACAGCAGCACCAGTCTAGTGAAGGAGCGACTGGGACGTTGATGTTTTCAGTAATCAGTGTGTCGGTGGCCCTGTTGACCACAACCGTCTTGTAATGGATCACATGGCCGTATATGAAGGCTGTGCCGGAGGTGTACCTCCCTAGGGCCTATGAGGCTAGGTGAGGACTCGTAATGACTGCATACTCAAGCTGGATATTGGTCAGCTGGTAAGTGCTCCTGTATAGCATTCGATCCGCCTTGAGCCCAAGAGCTTCACGTGGCTATCGAACCTCTGCAATATGGCTGCCTTGTTAAGGGGACACTACCCTTATGATTATATGCCTTTAAGATGGAAGGTGATTTCGACCCAACTGATGAAGATTTGGGTGGAGCTCGCACAAGGGAGACTGTGGCTGCCTCTGCGGATGACCGAAGGAGGTAACATGCTCGATGCTCTCGTGAAAGGGTTTCCATCAACTCTCGATGTTTCCCTTGACTGGATTCTTGGGAAACACTGAGAGTCATTGGTGAACATTGGTGAAGAAAGCTTACCCTGATGCCAGTATCAGGGGAGGTTACACTGAGCTGGGGATTCAAAAGGATGGAAGGATCACTCTACACATCTATGAGAGCAAGGAGGAGCCCATACGCTAGACCACGAAGGACGGTAAGCCGTCCAAAAAGGATGGGAAAGGACCTAAGGTATGCTCTTGGCCCAATAAATGAGGGAGAAGCAAACGAGGTCGAAATTGCACGAGAAGAACTAGATAAGAGGATTGCAGCCAACGAGAAAATTCTCCGATAACCCCACTCGAGTGACTATCAGAAAGATGATCAGAAATCTCCCGTGAGGAACTTGTCGGACTATGCGAGGAATCTTGGATGGAAACCTGGATGGAGATCATCAAAGAGCGTACGCCCCCTTCGCAACACGTGGGGAGAACTCCGATAGGTCACCAGAGAGCCCATAAGCCTCTGTACCGAGGAAGCATGCAAAGTTTACCTGTTGGGGCCAGAAGCTACTGTCAGGTCCCACCAACCACCTCTCCGCATCTGCTCTCTTGGCGTGATCTTCTCCCCGACCGCCGTAGACCACTATGAGGTCCGTGAAGATGTCACAAATGCCAAGGGGGAAGGACTTGTCCAACTGAACATACACTTTTAAGTCAACAATATTGTAGTCCTTCCCAGCATGCTATGGATCAAGGGCAGCATTCATAGCTCAGTGGCTGCCCTTGGAAGCGAAGCTGGCTTTGATCAGCCGGGTTCTGGCTTTGATCAGCCTCTATGGCTGTTTTTCAGGTCCCGTTAGAAATTCAGTGTGTTGTGATCCTCAAAGGGCATTATGCTACCATCCAGAGTCTGCAAGCCGACTTTAAGATCGCCATTGACGCTGGTGTCTTACAACTCAAAAACAACTCCCATACAGGGGTCTGGAGTCTCATCATGAAGCAACAAATCTGGTTCGATAGCTACCTGTGTTCACTGTTGTGCATTGTGGGGGCAAAGTGGGACAATGCTATATGGGAAGCCATATCATTCAAAAGTGGTACGAGTTCACGATTGGTGATCGAGAATGACGATCGCTATGGTCGAAAAAACGATTGGTGATCGAGAATGACGATCGCTATGGTCGAAAAAACCGATTGGTGTTCGAGAATGACGATCGCTATGGTCGAAAAAACGATTGGTGATCGAGAATGACGATCGCTATAGTCGAGAATATCGACTATCGATTGGTGGTCGAGAATAACGATCGCTATGGTCGAAAAAACGATTGGTGATCGAGAATGACGATCGCTATAGTCGAGAATATCGACTATCGATTGGTGATCGAGAATAACCACAGGAAGCCCAAGCTCTGTTTATGTAAATTTAATTTATAAGGGTTTGTATGGGAATTTTTAAATCTGGCTTTTCGATAAATATACTGTAATAAAATGAATAAAACTTACCTAGTGTCTATAAAAGAAATGGAAGTTCAAATCTCGGCTTCAAAGCCACTCACGTTTGGGTCGATGTTTTTCACGAAAATCGCATCGATTTTACATTTTATCACCATCAGCATACGCAGTGATAAATGTCCAGTCTATCTGTGCCAACCAAACGAATATATCTGTATTTGCCGAGATACAAGCCACTGTTGAGTCCACCAAAATCTCGCCAGAAGAAGCGAAAATACGCGTGACTCGCCAAAACGCCAACACGCGGACAGAGACCTAGGCACTAGCATAAATTCTACCGAAGCGGGGTACCACAGTGGGATTATCGACAGTATCCACTTGCACTCGAGGCTACCCTGGGTGCGCAATAAATGACCTCTGACGCATCTTTACTGTATGTACTTTATTTTGGACTCTACAGTTGTTGAAAAGTTATCCATACAGCTTTGAAGGTAAATATGTGTTGTGTTGTGCAGTTCTCAGCTTGACTTTCCCTTTCCCTCAATCCTAATCACTCGAACATCACGGTCGAATTTTCATCCAAAATCAATGCTGACCGCAACTAAACCTCCAATAATAGCACAACAGTATCTATTCCAAGAGCCTCCTGCAATTTAATTGAAATAATCCCCATTTCTCGAGCCTGAATCGAACACAATTTCAAACAAGTTGACAATGAAACTGGTCTACAAGCGAATCGGCTCTCTGGTTAAAGTGGTGTAAGGCGCGCGCTTCGAACTGGCCAACGATTTGGAGTTCGATTCCCGCACCAGCCAGTAATAATTTTGTTATTCTTTTTTTCCTTTCTCAGTTTTATTTCATCTATTCGTCACCACTTTGGCGAGTCACCACTTTTGGCTCGTTCTGGCGAGATTTTGCCGGACTCGATGCGATTTTCGTGAAAAAATCGACCCAAACGTGAGTGGCTTTGAAGCCGAGATTTGAAGTTCGTCTCCTACCTTCCATTTCTTCTTTTAATAGTATGTAGAGTAAGGGATGTAAAATTCGCTTAAACTACGTACAGACACAGCCAATACACATATTATAGACACCGGGTTAGTTTTTTTTCATTTTATTACAGTATATTTATCGAAAAGTCAGATTTAAAAATTCCCATACAAACCCTTATCAATTAAATTTGCATAAACAGAGCTTGGGCTTCCTGTGGTTATTCTCGATCACCAATCGATAGTCGATATTCTCGACTATAGCGATCGTCATTCTCGATCACCAATCGTTTTTTCGACCATAGCGATCGTTGTTCTCGATCACCAATCGATAGTCGATATTCTCGACTATAGCGATCGTCATTCTCGATCACCAATCTTTTTTTCGACCATAGCGATCGTCATTCTCGATCACCAATCGTTTTTTCGACCATAGCGATCGTCATTCTCGATCACCAATCGTGAACTCGTACCACTTTTGAATGATATGGCTTCCCATAATGCTATTCGCCTCAAAGTAGGTACTTACAAGCTGAAACTCAAAGCCAATAGACGTTGTTCGTTCACTGTGATCTCGTGGTCCGTCAAGACTCACTCATTCACGGAGTACCCTCGAACGTCCTTCATTGCTTAGAAGTCCGAGGTAAGGCCTTCGAGCGCATAACGTACTCACCACCCAACCCACTTTCAATGCAAGCTGAGAAGACATGGGTCAGCAGACTTTAGCTTTCAGTGCGAGACGTGACGGGGCAGGTTGTAAACTTCAATGGTAACCCCTTGTACTTTGTCTTAAGGCTGAAGGTGGAGCGACCAGAAAGCTTTCGCCTCCAAAGGGCATGTGACATCTTAGCCACACTCGAGGACCAAGCCAAACACTATTGGGGGGAGGACCGAAGAAAGTACTCGAGGGCCCTGGGGATCGTTCATGTGATCTCTGGAGTTGCTGGCTGCTTGTCGGTGGTCCTAACCACTATAAGGTTGGGGACTTCACTCTTTGGTTTTGGAATCGTGATAGGGGTCCCATTCTCTGCTACAGCTGTCGTCGTTGCTAAGAGCCTCTGAAGGACGGTCTCAAAGCATGAGAAGACAGTTATGCTTGGTAAAGCCATGGCAAACACGATTAGCGATCTCATCTCAAAGGCTTTGCATGGGGTAAGGTCTCTAACAATGAGTTCAGCTTGATCCTGACTGAGGCCGACAAGTACGAGGTCATGAAGGTTGAGCTCCGTCAGAGAGCTTGGAGAGAGGGTGAAAAAACTATGGAGGAGGTCCGAACCGAGCTCAAACGAGAGATGAGGCAAAAGCTGGGAAGCCTCGTGGAATGAGAGTTGGTGTCCTTCGAGCGAAATGAGCGAGGGGTCCACCTATGCATTGTGAAAGAGAGATTGTCTGGCGAGTAGCCCAGTCTCGTCTTCTAACCTGTCAATGGAGTTAGAAGACACGCCTTCCTCCTCAGTCCTCCTCCTCATCCGCCTCATCCTCCACCAACTGGGTTCTCTAGACCACCGACTATTACAAAGTTCACAAAGGCCTCAAAGGCCCGGTATTCATCCTCAGTGTGCGTGAAGTCGATGAATGCCATGATGGTAAGGAGGTACGAGCCAGGCACGTGGCCTTCTCCAAACCATACCAAGTCAACCGGGAACATGTAGTACTTAAAGTACCGCTCCAACATATGCAGCTTGAGATATGGTACCTCTCGAGCAGTCACCTTTACCTGGCGAGTAGGGCATGTTTGGTCATTGCCGTAAGGCACAACACACTCGCATTGATTGTCGCCCACCCTATGGCATTGCGGTCGCGGCCCTTGATGTGGATTAGATGTTGCAGGATCTTCTCCCGCACCTCAGGGGCATATACTTTATCAGCGTATCGATGACTTCCATCATGACTACCTATGGTTGTTCAAACTTCTAAATCGGTCTTTCGAATATTTGGGCGTGGCACATTCCATTCGCGTGACTCGATACGAAATCTCGAGGTGCCTTTTCCCGAGTTTGTGGAAATATGTGCGGTGGTATCATTTATATATAATTATAGATAATGCGTAAGATACTCCTAAACTAAGATAACCACTAAAATTTAAGGTGTGCTAGATTAGATAATGTTGAAAATACATATATTGCTGAAGCAGAATTTAAGCGTTCAGTTCCTATTCTATGTTTTCATGACGTCCCTTGTGTAATCGTCTTCCTTGCTTTTGAGGAAGCAATTTGTGTAAGGCATGATTTGGGTCGCATTTAATCTTTTCCCAAATGATGTGTGCGAGTGATTTCCCGGGTAAAATTCAAACATGCGCAGGCTCCATTTGCAAACCTGTCACTATATTGCAGTTTCTTTCATGGACCTTTTCCTAAAGCACATCGGACTTCGCAAGCATAGGAGTAACATGTAACCATAGCACTCACCTTCTTTATAAGTTTCAACGCCATCGATTTTCCATTTGTTGAGTACAACTTGAATCTTCTCCACCTCTAGGAACCCTGACCCATCGATGTCCCACAACTCGAACAGCTGGTCTACCAGGCGACGTCGCTTAGCTGAGCGAGCATCTTGTCGAGCCTGGGAAGAGACCGACCATGAACAATGTGAAATTGTTCATGAGTGAGGTACAGATAAATGTAATAGGGGTTCTTTTCTGAATTCTTCTTTCTTCGGTGTAAAAACACCGATTCCAGTTTTGATGAAATTGTTCAATTATTTTTCCAATTTGACCGGTATTTTTCCCGATTTGATCGATTTGTTTTTGAATCCGATGTCTAAGTACATTTATACGTATATAAATCTCATATCTCGGGGTTGCAAACGTGTATGTGCTTCTTCGTTTGTGGTAAGAAGTAGTTCTAGTCTTTACATATTTCTTCAACATGTTCAGAAAATTCGTAAGTAATCATTCGTCAAAGTCTGAGAGAATATTTGCTGTACTATTTATACTTGTCTAGTGTCCCAAACTTGAATTTCAAGTTAAACCGAGCAATAACAATGCCTATGAAACAATGGAGGATAGCTATCTGACTGAAGCGACAAAGTTACAAACTCGGCTTTAAATGTGTTGAACAAAATGAACTCAGCCGATAATTATGCTAAAAAGGTTTGCATGTCAAAAGCCGCAATCAGCAACTGGAATTCAGCATTGGGAGGTGCAGTTGGTAGGGATCCTACATCAGCATTGTTAGGTGATGTACACTTACCTTGTTGATGCGTGTCAGCCTGTCGATGTCGTACTCCACATAATGAGCGCGGATAAACCGAACGAATTTCTCTAGAATTTGCCTGAAAATAGCAATAAAATATTTCAGATTAACAGCACAAGTAAGAACGCTCCTCTAACTGAGCTCACTATTATTTCATGTGTAAATCAGTTTATACAAGCCATGTTATATTTTTTAATGGTTTCTCTAGTTTTTTACTTTTTCCACCTTTAAACTTATTGATATTCTCACAGGGATCCCACATCTAAGAGTGCTTTGTTATTCATTTTTATAATCTGGAAAGCAGCAGGGCCCTCCCATGCTGCTTGAAGGGGGCTAGATCACCTCTCAATGTTGATTGATTAAAATTAGAAAATTCAAAACGCAACTTAACCATTGCCGTAGAATAATGAGATACCACAGGAAATCCAAGCTCTAGATGAATGACAAAGTGCTCTTAAATCTGGGCTCCCCCAGTTATCTTAGTGGTTAAGTGCCAGTCTGATGTGTGGGAGGTCGAGGGTTAAACCCCCAGCCGGACCACCAATCAGGGTCTTAAATAACTAAGTAGAAGGTGCTGTCTTTGTGAAACAATCTCGTTCTCAAACTGCAGATGGTTTCACCTTCATATCTTCTCTGATAAGGACGTAAAATCATACGTCCCACGTCGGCCTCAAGTTTATCAGTCTCGCCAGGCTGTCATGAGTTATCAACGTTAAATAATGTTGCAGCTCCCTGTGATATTCTACAGCACTTGTACAGAGCTTCCATATTTACACGACTTGTGATGTGACTTGTCTGGTGGTTTGGTGACCATCACTCTAACTGCATGCATGATTCTAATTGGTCGCTTTGGTGCCTAAACCATTCAAATGCCGAACAAATCTAAAATTTGTCTTGTATATTACGTACGTCTCTATTCATATTTTAATCCAATGCACGAGAATCGAGGTACAGCACATTAAAGGCACTTTTCATTAATGGCAAATAAAACTTCTGAATGAAGAAAGTCTCGGTCATGTCAATATGACAAGCATTGTTATTGTCTCCCTCGTTGCTGTTCTTAGAGTCGTAATGTAATGCTTTCCCCACTCGTGACGTGCGACAGTCGGGTCCGACAACAGGGTCCGAAATTGCGCGTTATTTGGCGCCAATGCGACTAAATTTTGAGTGTTGGCAACCACAATTTCAGGGTTAGTCGTCAGCTGGCGACTTACCTAAAATCTTTACAATGTCCAGCAAATGTTCTTTATCACGTGTCGCTTGAAACTTGAAATGTGGCGACCACAATTAGGCTTTTGGCGACTAAAAAAAATTGGACAGTCGCCAGATGGCGCCTACGTGAAAACGCTAATTTCGGACCCTGGACAATGACTGCATTACACACAGTTTGAAGACCGATCATGACAAAGTAAATGCAACTTACTTCTTGGGTTCTCCACCAAGGAATTTCTCTATCAAATGGATAAACTGAGACTGGTTCAGTGTGTTCTCATCAAACGCTGAACCCTCCACCACAGACTGGCTCTCTGGTTTGAGGTAAACACTTACAGTAGTCTCCGTCTCTGAACCATCTGATGAATCAACTAAAAAAGGAGAAGAAAACCGTCATGTAATTTTACCTGCCTCATACCCAGACATCTGTCTGAAGTTGTGTGCAAAGAAGGTGGGAATGGGAAAGAAGAGACATGTTTCTTTCTCCTTCCCATGAGCCCACACTCGAACTATAGTGTATGTGTCGTCTAACAGAGAGAAAATATCGGGTGTCACCCGATCCACCAATCATGTGAGAGAGAAAGTATTTGATGGGTCATAAGTAGCTCTTATTAAATGAGCACAAGGTCTGTACCAGAAGTTATGTACCTAGTTTTCCCTGCTGTTTGGACCAAGTAAACAACAAGGAAACGAATATAACAAGATACATATAATTATTATTATGCACCTCAAACGTTATTCAAAACCAGCTTTGCTTAATGTTGTGGTCCGTGTGAGAAGTTCTCTCTTATAGATCTATAACAGGTTTGTTATTCATTTTGCATATTTTCACCGATTTCAACCATACTACATGTGCATCATGCTTGTCAGTTAATATAAAAATCGCTGCACATTTTGTGCTCTGGTCCGGAACAAATATGCAGACCTCTCGCCACGACACGTCCCATTTATTAACAAAACAAATAAAAGCCGAACAAAGATCCTGAAGTCAGGACACTGTTAAATGAATGCACAACAAACGAGCTTACATTCTTCAGGAATAGAGTCCAGTAGTTTTCTGTCTTCGTCACTAAGACCATCATCCTTTGTTGTTTCCTCCTTTTTCTTCTCTTTCTCATCGGAGTCTAGTTCTGGTAGATTTTCCGCAGGCCTTTCAACTTGATTATCTGATGTGATAAATACAATAATTTTTGATTAACCGGTGACGTGATCACATTGCAGATTCAGATTGAGCATTTTATGGTGTCTGATTTTGTGTCATTAATTGCAATGATTGATCATTCATGTTGCTAGACACAATTTGACATGCTGCTAACAAAAAAAGTAGCCGTTCTCATTTGACCATGCTTTGTTTCTCTTTCATTCAATCTATTTTAAATCGAGACCTCAAGCAGGTAGAATACTTGTACTATTGTGGCCAACTAATTCCATCTTCGCTTTTAATGGAGAGAAAGTAGTAAAATATTAAGTTATTGACTTCAAATCACGTTTTGCTTATATACTCACACGACCGCCAGGACGTACAAAGCCGAGCCGCCAACAGATGGCAATTGATTAGCAACATGTCAATTTCTACTTAGCAATCAACTTGACCAATCAACTGTTGCAATGAACACACAATCCAATACGATTTAAACACTCAACCTGAATCCGCAGTACGGCTTTCAACGTGAGAAATATGGTACAGAATAAACAAAAACAGTTGTCGAGATCACATATAATCCTCACCGCTCAGTCAATGTCTTATATAATTCTCTAATTCATGTTTCTTACACTTTTATTCTTAAAATTGCTTTGATATTAATAGTACTTTTTCAAAGCTTTTCCAGCAGAATGAATCAGCTCAGTTCTACTTGAACGACTAAGTGATGTCATCAGAACTATTGTGCAATACACTTCCTGCACTTCCACACTTCCAAGATTCCTGCATGTTTGTATTGCAAAGGAAATCGTTTTTATTGCAATTTTAGTTTTCCGGACAGTCTAGGTATCATTTTGAGATCATAAGTGTTTCTACATCAAAGAATCTTGTGTCTGTATTCCACAAATTCTCTTGCTCTCCAGAGTTATATTTTAGAATAGTATTGTCATTTGATGACAACCAGCAGTTGCCAGTACCTTAGAATGCACACATGCAATGGTCACCTAAAAGCCACTAAGATTGAAACGGATGGATAAAGTAATGATCTGTGAAGAACAGAACATAGTAGACATAACTGCAACACGGAAAGCAGTTTACAGTGAAGATAATACTGACAAAGGAATTAACACAAACACGTTTGTGTAAGTATATGGAATTGAGTAAACCATGGAAATGGCACCAATGCTTTTTTAAATAAACAAACAAACAATAGCAACTTTGTGAAGTTAGGTTGTCATTTGACATGTAGTTTTTAGAAGGTACATATTGTTTAAGTTTTGGCATGAACGGGTTATTATACACAATCAATTAAAACATTACCTTCGCTGTCAGGTTGAAGCTCGCCTGCTCCAGTGCTGTCTTGATTGTTTTCTGCAGAGTTCTCAGCCTGTTCTGCCTCACGTGTGATCTGTGGATGCCCCTGGTCAATCTCTTGCTCGCCTTGATTCTCTGACTCCTGCTGATCAGATGTTTCCTCTAGTATTGATTTTGGTTTTTCTTCTTTAACAACTGATTCACTGTTATCACTTGTTTCCTCAATCTCTATGACAGGCCCTAGGTGGAAACAGATGAGTGGATTGCTTGCATATGCTTTTGTTGTGACCGGCTAGTGGTCAACAGCACCTATAATGTCCGGCTTTCAAAACAAGCCAGTGGTTAAATTGCCTTGAAGTACAATGTAGACCGCCAGTTATTTTCTCTTTATCAACAGACAATTAAACCTTTACTTGAGTAGCCTCTTCAGGCTACAGATGTCTACTTTCCTCTGTTGACCTCCTACTCAAAAACATTTTGAAAGCCCTGAACTGTACATGTTGACCATGCTAACTTTGTTTAACATATGGTGCTTTAACTATTCACTTACACTGTACACATTTACACTTTTCTGTTGAACCAGCTAGGCCTGAATTAATATACGGTGCTTTAACTATTGACTTCATTACTGTACACAGTTTACACTTTACTGTTGAACCAGCTAGGCCTGAATTAATATATGGTGCTTTAACTATTGACTTCATTATACTGTACACATTTACACTTTGCTGTTGAACTAGCCAGTTTGCAACCAACTGTGTGTGAATGTGACACACTTACTTTTTGACCCCTCAACTTTTTTTACTTCTAAGAAAAATGATTTAGGAAAATAACACATTAAAATATTAGGTTCCCGCCAATAAATCTGACAAAGCTCAGTTGTGCTGAATTCTTTGATTCCCATTCCCATGCATTATATTGTGTTATCAGATTCTCCCTACAGATGTCAGGCAATACGCGTTTAATTACTGGATGCCATGTTGTAATGATTCCTTTAGCGTGATAACATTTAGGATAAGTTACGTTTTTGTAGCTTTTGTGAATTTTAGTGTAATTACAGTATGTTATATTACATAAAGTATATTTATAAATAAGCTTTAATTTGTCTCGGTTGATAGATCAACTCAGCAGCCGATTACTATGACTGACTGGTCATTGGTTGATAATCCACTAGCTCATTTCAGTGTCATCTTTGGCTCCTGTGTTGCTTTGATTGACCGAACAATTATTTAACATTTGTAATGTGCATTTGAACAAGTCTTTGTAATTTGCACAATATAAATACTTATTTATTACTCGGGCTGCCCGGGCATGCCCGAGTCTTAAATTAGGCTCTGTATGTTATTATTATTATTCGTCGTCGTCGTCTTAGACGTCAACGTCGCAAAAGTGTAGCGGCATACATCGTTCATTGCATTGAAACTCGTGTGGGAGAAATGTTTCAAGAAAGGCTACCTACTCAATCATTGTTACGTTCGGACTAATTTTCTTGTGATCTTAGCTTTAGCCCAATCTAAACTTATTGACTTAGTTGACAGCTTGTCATGTATTTTGATGTTTGAGGTGATTAAATCCTAGTTTGTGGTTTCCGAAATGTCAACACCCACGTTGGAATGCATCATATGTCATTTCAGACAGGCGCATGGCATTCTTAAGGCTTCTATTTGAACCATAGAAAAATTATTAACCATAGTTTGGCTAGTTTACTATAGTTAACGTCCCAGTGTGCCCTCAGCCGTTTTCATTTAATAAAAATACTCTTTTGACCTCACGTTTTCACAGATGCGCCACCCACCCCACCCCACATTTTTAGTTTTTACCTGGAACATCACTTGCCTAGACTGTGAAACAATGATTTGTATTGACCAATGAGAAAGAAGCATTCCCACGGTCATTAGTATGCAAATAACCAATAGCCAAGCTATATTTTTGTGCACATCTAGATTGAGTTTGATTGACAACGGACTTCAATATACAAATGGCGCGAATGTACGCACATGGCCTAGGATATCTCGTGAAAAATAGTTTCACATTTTCTACAGTAACTTTTTAAAAGAATATACCAGTACTCTTGAATGTTATTTTCCCTGCAAATTCTCTTCTTCAGTTCAAATAATTTTCTGCTGAATTTTGCTACACTACCTACATTGTACACTGATGTACAAACTGCACTTTTGTCTACTTGAACTATGTCATGTACTATGTCATGTACAGTTTAGCCTGCGCAACAGGCTCTTGTTATTATTATTATCACCTGGCTCGTGACACACAATAATAATAAAGACTTTATTTATGGAGGGTAACACATAATAGTGCAGAACACTAATAAACTTGTGGCACTCTCATCTTATAGCTAAATCTGCATTGTATTTACAAAAATGGTGAAAATATCAATACTAGAAAACGACATTATGAATGCAAGATATAAAATATAAAAGATTAAAAAACTGTAATAATCAACTCATAGAAAATTTTATGAATTACAACAAATTTAAAAACTATGGATAAAAATGAGCTTAACAAATTTGGTCCTTAAAATACAGTTCTCGGAGAGCACATTTAAATGCAATGAGACTTGGTTTCAGCAGTCTCTTGATGTAAATTACACAGCAGTCTCTTGATGCAAACTATTACAAATATGCTGGCTAATATTTGTTTGTCTTAATTTCCTTGCTTTTTCACTGTTTATTGTTTAATAGTTTTTGCAATGTTACATGTACTTTATATACCCCAAAAACGTCCGGTACTCTGTTTCTACTGTCAAATCAACATCTTAGAAAATAAACTGCCAACCAAAACCTACGTTCTGGGAAACCAAACTTGTAATTTATCACCAGTTTGGCACCTCAATGGAAAAGTTAATTTCTGGCCCTATGTTCCATTTATTATATGTCATAAAAACAGAAAGAAATTTGGATTCTAGTTTTTCTTTTGGGTAATCATGCGGACTGACTTTTGAATGAGTGTTGTAAAACCAAAACCTGGGCTAATCACATGAGGAAGTAACCGTTGGCAAAAATATGTTCATGATTTCATGAACCAGCATGAACTGTTCATAAAAGTTCATGAACAGTTCTTGATATATTCTTGAATGGCAATTTTCTCAGTTCATGAACTAAAATTCATGAAATGTTCATTGAACTCTTCATGAATATTTGATGGTCACTGATAAATACCAAATATGTTCATGAACTTATGTTGAATTGTTCATGAATGGAAAAATACTTTCCCTTCTTGAAAGGTTTACTGAATAATTTCAAGAACTTTTCATGAACATTTCAATAACATAAGAATTGGTTCATGAGAGTTCATAATTAATTAATTAATTAATTAATGAAATACAATAATGAATTACTAATGAACTTTCATGAACTCTACTATAATCATAATTTCACAAAATAATAAGTCGAAGAACCTTTCATGGACATTTCAAGAATACTAGAAAGTTCATGAGAGTTCATAAGAAATTCATCAACTGCAACATTAATAACCACTGATGAACTTCTACAAATTATTCTAATTCGGCTGGCCTTCCGCTCAATGCAGACAATATAATCAATGAAACAACAATGCATTCTGCCTTTTCCGGTTCAAATGAGTTCGTTCAGCCAAGTTCCTACCCTCATGGTTTCAGCGGTTTTCTAGAGATAACAGCCACGGAGAAAGAGCCACGGCCGTTCTCTCTAGAAAACCAGGGTACCAAGTTCCCCTTGCGAAATAAATTCCCAGGTTTCTGGGAATCCATAAGGAATAGACTACTGCATGGAAAGGCTACATAATTATTTTATTTGAAGGCCGGACAAACATTACAATAGATACAATGAAATGATAAATAAAATAAGTTATATTAAGGTAACAGTCATGTGTGGCCCTGATGTATGCAGAGGCCGAGTGCTGAGGCAAAAATTAAGCTCAAAGTCAATCATCACGGCATTCTCCTGGTTATTTTAGACTAAAGCGTTGAATATTACTGTACTTACCAATTTGACTGGCTTGTTCAAAAAGGAAATTCCCATCGTTTATATAAGCAAAGTATTTCTGTCTGCCCCTCCGAAAATATTTATTTCGGGAGTTTTACAAGCTCAACAACAGGCACTTCAATAGTATTTCAAAGACAATATTCTTTAGATGGAATGGTAATAATAACCGCTGCAACGGAGTGGCAACACCAGTTCTGGAGGGGATGATTTAATGAAGAAATATGTGCAGTAGCTGAGCAGATGAGCTTAAAATGTTTTACTTTATACTACCACCTGGAATGATACATGTGCTTTCACTTTCACTTTCACACAACAACAGTCACTACCTATTAAAGCTTAAAGTTTTCTAGTAATTCAGTTCGTTAATACGTTATTGCTTATATAGAATGTACTTCAAGAAACTGACAATTAATGTCAATGTCGTAAAATTCTTCCCGAACATGCCATCAAAACTCACCGTTATTTTATTGACATGACCAACAGGCCCATATTTGCTAAACAAAATTCTCATTAATCTTTGGTAAAACTGTTCTTTACCTCGAAAATATTTCAGTGATGACTTTTTGTATATCTTCTAGTTTGGAATAAAGTTTATATTTGTATTTTGTAAATGTGAAGTTCTAACTACAGTCTCTGCCAATCATTTAAGTTTTGTGTGCTTGTGTGGGATTTACAGAGCAAAAATCCTAAGTTGTAAATTTCAAAAGCAATTATTCTAATCATAATTTCAGATTTTTTGGTTATATTGTTGCAGGTCTTGGAGTTGCAGATCCATTTAAGCTTGCCAAGTCTTGAAATACACAGGAAAGTCAAATGCAAAATGCTGAAAAACCGAATCACTCATATTTAGAACTAGAATTCATACTATAGATAATAAACTTACAGCTAGATTGGCATGGAACATGCATTAACTCGTTATTGATGTGTTATTCTTTTATGTTATCTTATTTATAATTGTATCATGGTCAAATATGATGTCTGATGTGTTCATGTCTAATGAACTGTTTTTAATTTTTTTAAATGTTCATGCCAGGTTCATGAACAATTCACGAACCTGTCCAAATAAAAGTCTAGAAGCTACCACGTTCATGAACTGTTCATAAACCCACGTTCATGGATTGTTCATGAACTGTTCATGAAATTCATGCCAGGTCCAGGAACAATTCATGATCCTGCATGAACCAAAGTCATCAGAAGTTCTCAAGCATGTTAAGGCCTGGTTAGTCTCCTTTGCAGCCATTGTGAGCTCTGTCATGCAACGCTCGGAGCCCAATAAAGTGGCTGCAAATGAGACTAATAAGGCCTGGTTCATTTAATGGAAAATGTATTTACCATGAATAAATATTTCTAACAGGAACAACAGTTTAAACAAAATCTAATTATACATATTAAGGGTACAAAAAGTCACATGACCTATTTTGTATATTTTCGCCTTGATAACTCGTTAACGAAACACTGTAGTCAACTTTTTTAAGCTGAAATTGGGAAAAGGCTCATTATCCTCACTGTTTCTGTTAAACTCGGAGGCGCGTTGTCCATTTACTGATTTTGTGGTCTAAGTCACATGACAGACCACATGACACGTTTTACTGCACACAAACCACTTAAGGGAGTCAAGGGTGACGATATCTATTATTGTGAGAAACTTGGCGCACTTACCGTACTCGACTGTGCTCAAATAAGGAAAACAGTTTTTACCTGAAAGTTTGATCCCTGAACCAGGCCTCAACATGCTTGGGTTGTGAAACTTGGTTCATGAAACATTAATGAATGTTCAGTTGGCCATTTAACGTTCATGCGATTCATGAACTGTTCATGAACTAATTCATTAAAGTTTCGCTAGGAAAAAACCTAATGATCCAATCATGAACTGAGTGTAATTCACGATTGGTTTTACTTCAACCAATCATGAGGCAAAGTAAATGCAATCATGGATAACTAACCAATCAGATTTGAAAGCAATAGTATTACTTTTCAACACTCAGGTTCAGTAACATACTGTTCCTCATGATCAATGTGTATATATTATTAATAAATAATTACTTACATTGCCTTGGATCTCTTAGGATACCTTTATCGGCATCTATTGCACAATCATAGAAAACACCCAGTAATTCAAGTACTCGTTTGCGGTCCAACAGACCAACCTATTAAACCACAGAAACACCATGATTGTTCAGTCATGTAGTTCTCTAAATAAAAGACATCAATTCTTAATTAAAGGCAGTAAATTTTCAGTCACATTCACATAACAATTTTTAAAACAAATAAATGTTCATGCAGTTCTTGATTATGAGGGAAGGGTATTTGGTGAGGTTCTTACTAATATATTTTTTATTTCATTGTTACAACTCACAGTAATAACAATTTAGGGTTAGATGGAAGACTATTTGGCATGGTATTAATGCTTACCCGATTAACATCGCAGACAAGGAACAAGTTTTGCAGCACCATTCTGCAGTAAGAAATGTCAAGATTTGTCCATCAAGAAATATTAATTATACTACATTGTGGGTACGAATTAATACATGTCAAGTTAGAGAAAATAATAAATTCAATATTTACCCTTCAGGGCCTCCTCTTGAATAATTCAAGCAAACATTAGGTCTAAAGATGAGGCACTGAAGGGTAAATTAAATTTATTGTTTCTCTAACGTGAGATGTCAATTATTGACAATGAAACATAAAATAAATAATCATATCAAAAGTGGTGTATAGGGGGGCTTGGGGTGAGTGTTTTGTTAATAAAAATCAACTGGTTCTCTTGCATGCAAAACTGCAAAGAGAATTAACACCTGTTTGTTCGATTTGTAGCTATATAAGCTCATTGCAGTTCCCATCTAGCTTGTTTTGGAAGGTAAATACACGTAAGCTTAATCATTTAACTATTCTGGAAAGTTTAATAGATTACTGGTCTTAGGAGAGGTTTTGCTTTATTTATTTCAAATTGTATTTTCACTGATTATGCAAAAAATACTACATTACACAATCTGATGCAATTTGAAACCAATTGTGCAAAATGACACACCATTGCATACTAATGCATGGACTACTACATAGTGCATGGACTACTATACATATTGCTACATTAAAGAACATGCATTACTAACTGGTATGAAATTTGTGTTCTAAAATATGTTTTAGGGCTATAAAAAAGACAACTATATGTCACTATTAGGCATTTCTAAGTTGAGGAAGGGAGTGGGACAGAGTGTGAAAAATTAATCTGATTAAGAAATTAATGAACATCTCAAGAACGATCACACTACAATTAATTAGTAGGTAATTCACGAGTTTGAGGAAGGCAGGTTTGATAATAAAAATGTGATCAGCTTTCAAAAATCACACAGGAGAGAATGTATGTGGTTTGGGGAGATGCCATCCCCGAAAACCATAGTTATTTATTATTACATTAAACCTCTTACTTTTGGTTATATTTTAAAGCTTGCTACATGTACATGTATACATGTATATCCAGTTTATATTTATTCAAACAATCTCAAACTCGGTAAACTTACTAATTTTAGTGTGCCCTTTCTTGTGGTGATGTTCATTTCTTAATCAGAATAATATTGGACACTCAATCCCAGTCCCTTCCTCAACTCCGAAATGGCTAATACATTAATTTATTGTGTTCAGCAATTTGGGCAAAGTCTGACTATTACTTTGCACAAGGATGTATTTCAAATTTGAGGAGATGACTTTGTGAATAATTTTGCACTGTCTAAATAATGCTGCAACGTTAGGTGCAGCATAAAATGAACACATGCTTCCAACAACAAAAATAAATAGAAAATCACTACCTACAATGTACAACATTTTACTGCATATATATACGTAGCTTGTAAGATTAAAATAACCTAAAAAAAACACTTGATTGGCCACACAGAAAAAACAATCGCCCCGTCCAAGTGCCCCACCATAAAATTATAAAAATATATCATGAGCCATTTAAATGCCATTAAAGTTGAATGGTTTGCCCTTTAAAAAAGCATGCAATAAATAGTTAAGAAACCTCCAACTTAACAGTAATGCCTCATGTTATTCCATTTAAGTACTGACCTCATGGCCTGCCATAGGGCTGCAGCTCTGTACTCTCTAGCACAACATGACATGTGCTTTAGGAAAGCAGCAAAGGCATCTGGTGACAGGTTTCCACCATATGGATTAATGTACTAATTAAAAATTAAAAATTGTATGACCACAATGTACATGTAGCTATAATTCACCTTCAACGCCTGAAAAAGAAAAAATGCTGACCCAACCCAAGATATAAATTAGAGGCTGCACTCTACTCAGACCATATGAAATTAAAGTTTGTCATCGATACAATATACTGACCAGTAGGTCATGATAATTAAAACACTTTCATTTTGTCCATATCCTGTGCAAAGACAATTTGTTTCCTAATATGAGGAATATCAATCCACATGGTTGATTATATTCTTCAACATCCATATACATGATTAAAATACTAGAATTAATATCTATACATGTAATAGTACCCAGATGCTGAATTTTGGCAGGTTTAATAAAAAAAAAATTTATAGTCCTAGAGTTATAGCATGTTACTGTAAATGGGGATCCTTCAACCCCAATATTATATCGATCACCATAAAAAAGTGACAAAGGCTCACATTATATATTAACATACATTGTAGCACCACAATGGCAAACTTGTGGATGTAAAGTGAATTTTAGTGTGTTCTTAAGGGGAAATTGCTGTTGTGACCACTGAGTGATTTACAATGTAATTATATGGGGACCCAATACTATGTCTGTCAAAGTTTGAGCTGCTTGGCATTAGAAGTGAGGGAGGTACAAGCATGTACTTAACATCACATGACCAATGATGTCATCATTAAGACATCACCACTAAGTGATGTATGGGGATGCAATACCATGTCTGTCAAAGTTTGAGCCCCCTGCCATTAGAAATGAGAGATACAAGCATGTACTTTAAATCATGTGACTGATGTCATCATCATTGTGCCATCACCACTAAGTGATTCATGGGGACCCAATACCATGTCTGTCAAAGTTTGAGCCACCTGGCATTAGAAATGAGGGAGATACTGGCATATACATGTACTTAAAATCATGTGACCAATAACGTCATAGTTACAACATCACCACTAAGTGATTCATGGGTACCCAATACCATGTCTGTCAAAGTTTGAGCCGCCTCGCATTAGAAATGAGGGAGATATACTGGCATATATTTAAAATCATGTGACCAATGCAATAGTTACGACATCACCACTAACTGATTTATGAGGACCGTACACGTGAATACCATGTCTGTCAAAATTTGAACCATCTGCCATTAATATTAAGCAAGTTAATTAGACATGAAAATTAACATACAAGGATTTTACGTCACTATATCGGTGGGACTCAGGTACTGTAAGTGCATGAGCACACATTTCCCACACGAATGAGTACACACATCTCCCACATGGATAACACTGCTGCTCACTAACAATTATAAATATGTTTGCTGTAACTTTACAGTCAGTAACAAGAAGGGACCCAGGATGAGGACTTGCGTAATGTCAATTTCAACAGCAATTAATGTTCCAAATCAATCTTCAATTATTATTAATTATAAACTCAAACATTGATTACTATTAATAATTTGCATTCCAAGCATTCCATTCTGCTAACATCTTAAGTGAGTGAGCGAGTGACACAATGAGTATTACAGTACCGCTCGAAACCTGTATTCTGATTGCACCCATTATACTGTAGCTCTATTGTTTTTTGTATTGCACGGTTTTAGGGTATTATAACTTTGTATTGTTGCATATGCCAATGCTGTGGCTCGTTTCGAGTGGTACAGGCTGGCTCGACACGATTCCCCAACCATCCCAATAACTTGTTTCTGCACTTGTGTGCATCCACGAGTAAAAAATACTAAACGTTGCAAATTTCATCACAGCGAACACGGCAAGAAAAAAGCTGCATTTAGCCTGCGAACACAGATGATTGCATTTAGTAATTTATGCTTCCCAAGAGATATAAAATAATATCAAATTATAGAGCCTTAAATGTGTTTTCCACCATGACATCCACAGAGCTTTTAAAAATTATTTTAATAGCTGTAGTTTTGCCTCAATCCTTATCTGAATCTGCCTGCATAAATTTAAGTCTAACATGTTGGCACAGTGCATGGCTGTATGACAAACTAATTCATCCCACATTGATAGTATGGTAAATTGGTCTGTTATGCAATGTTACACTTAATTGTGACTGCAAAAGAATATAAGAACAGAGGCAAATTTAAGACAAGAATGGACCCTGTTACACAGTCCAAGTAATAATGAACTCTTTATTATTAGAATAAGTTGAACAATTAGCAAGCTTCTTGTAATGAATTAAGCCAAGCTTGTATTAAATTTAGGCTATGTTTAATAAAATAATACCTCTTTATATGCTTTTAAGTCCAGAACCCTTCCTGTAGTATCTGTAGGCTCAATTGGAATGCAGTAGTCTGCACCTGACACAGAAGTCAAGTATAAACACATTAATGATGAACTTTTCAAAATGCTGTGTTTAATAATTTTGATATTACTATAAATATAATATTAATTAAGTGATCACAACATGTAGTGACTACATCAATATTACTGTGTGACTACAGTAACCAGGCCACTTTTAATAGACAAGTTATGAGAACAAATCACAACAATATTGCAGAATGAAACAATATAAAGCAATTGCATCTACATGTAACAGCTACATGTATTTGAACCAGTCAGTGTCGCGGAAAATATAATAGCATTACATGATGATTATGTGCAACCTACACCAATAGTACCAGGAATCATCAAAGATGCCAAAGTACCATATCTTACTGAAACTCAAATGTGGAAAGCACTTAATTGCTTAAGGTCAAAAGAACAGCAATGCATGCATGGACCTAATGGCATTCCATTCTGGCTTTGGAAACAGAATGCGGATTCATTATCGTCTGTCATTACGGCT
The DNA here is from genome assembly GCA_030867875.1 of Actinernus sp. WN-2022. Taxonomy (NCBI): domain Eukaryota; kingdom Metazoa; phylum Cnidaria; class Anthozoa; order Actiniaria; family Actinernidae; genus Actinernus; species Actinernus sp. WN-2022. Next base: position 143,932,424 of record JAOWCC010001589.1, read on the forward strand.
ATTAATGGCACCTGTCTCTTCTTATATCCACACTTGGCCCATATATAGCATGGAAGCGCTGACATCAACCCCCTTCAATAAATGGAAACCAATGTACCTTTGGAACACCTGCATTGATTACTGTGTAATTACATTACACCATGCAGTAATCACAATAATCTTCAAAAGGACTGTCTATCACACTTTAACTGTAACATATAATAGATTTTTGTCACAATCGTTTCAACAAATGGCCTAAATTAAGCTGATAGTGTAGTGGACAAGACAGCAGACTGGTAGTTGGGAGCAGCCTGCCATAAGGACAATGGTTCGAGTCACACTCTGCAGCTGGACACCAATTTTTATTTCCATCTTCTCCTTCACTTCTTTTCATGTAAAGTCATACTATACCAGTAACGTTAATCACCATCCGCTAAGACCCATACTAGCAGTGAAAAAATCATCATACATGTACACAACTTACATCAATTGTAATTAAAACATCATCATGCTGTCAGAGGCCTAAAATTAATACTAAATTATTTACATGTTAGAATAGTTTCATTAATGACAGATTATTTTTACCTTTAGGTACATTACTTAGCTATTAATTAGATTATTTATATTCTTAATAACTTTTACATATAGGTTTTAGATATTATAATATATACTTACATGTATAAACACCAGTCAGTCACCAGCTTTTCTAATCAATCTGTAACCTTTTAACATATAATTTGTATATGTATATTTTTGACCATATCGTAACATTCAGTATATATTTTATTGGATAAATATTTTTTTATTATTATTTATATTCTTAATAACTTTTACATATAGGTTTTAGATATTATATAATTATTATACTTACATGTATAAACACCAGTCAGTCACTAGCTTTTCTAATCAATCTGTATACCTTTTAACATAATTATAAAATAATGTATATATGTATATTTTTGACCATATCGTAACATTCAGTATATATTTTATTGGATTAATATTTCTTTATTATTATTCAACTTCCCAAGTTTTGATCTGATAAAAGACAAATTGGTTAGTTTTGAAGTCAGAGTCTTTTCAATGAAGCAAATGGTGTGGATGGATTAATGTAAGCTTTGTTTTCGTTCTACAATGTGATTATTTTGTTCTTATAATTGGCTATTGAGTGGCTCCAGTTATCATATTAAGTACATGTATCAGCATCATCATCATCATCATCATGTATCAGCATCATCACACAGTAAAAATCCAAGTTTACATATGGACTATACATACATGTATACAGACCTTTTCTTATTTCTTCTGGGAATGAAGCAATAAATTCAGTGAAGGACATGAGCATGTTTTGAACCTGTTGATGTTAAGAAGAAAACAAATAAAGGAATTAATAGAATGTCTAAAAGGTTACAAGTATGAATCAATTTAAGGGAGTCAGAGTGGTGCTGCGGTTAAGTGCCTTGCCTCTCATCTCTGTGGCCCAAGTACGATCCTTGGATGTGGCACCATTAATGTGAGTTGAGTTTGTTGGTACCTCACCCTAATGCTCTGGGTTTTTTTCTCCAGATTCTCTAGTTTTCCTCCCTCCTCAAAAACCAACATGCTAAATTCAAATTCAATCTGTGGATTTTGGTCAACCCCATGCAATGGCTGTTTCAGGTCCCATTAGAAATTAGAGTTTTTTTTATTACACCACATGACAATACCCTTTCACTACGTATATTACGTGTACCAATAAAGTGGTCTGAAAACCGGCAAATATGAGGCACATATACATGTAACTGGGGAAAAGTATTGCATCAAATCTAGACACATGTCCTGGAAATACATGTTACAATATTATATTATTTCAAGGGATGGAATACAGCCATCTCGCATCGGGATCAGACACAATCAAAATGTGTCCCCCGAGAGAGACAATATCTGCAATTCGAGGCCAAAAATTCCATACTGATGCAGGCACAACGTTAAGTGCTGTCCGATAGCCCGGCACTAGTAGTTCAGCTTGTTGGGCTAGTGATTCTTCACAGGTTGCACTTTATTAGCTTACTAAACCCAGGCAAGGGCAATTAAGCTGCTTTTTTTATTTTCGTCTGCATGCCCTGTGATGACATAGTGCAGCCAGGATCTAGTTGGTCACCTCATTTGATTGGCTAGCTAGTAATTGCCTAATTATCATATATATTAGCCAATCAAATGACACGACTAGACCCTGGCCATGCTACATCATCAGTATGGAATTTTTGGCCTCAAATTGAAGATCTCTCTCTTGGGGGATGCATTTTTGATTGCGTCTCCCGATGCGAGACGGCTGTATTCATACCTGCTAGGATTTCATTGAATAATTTGTTGTGTCTCAAAGCAGAAACACAATAGAAAACCCCAGTGACTTCTCCCTGTTACAGACCTTTCTACTCTGGAATCGTAGGTGGGCAAGTTGGGGGCCGGTGTTGGTCACGACCTTGGAAGGATCGAACTAAGGCCACTAGCTACCCCGAACCAAGTGACCCGACCAATCGCTGGGAATGGCCCCGGCCCCCTCCCAGACAAGGCAAGCGGCGAGTGGGGGCTAGGTGAAAGTCCCAACCTGGAAGGAACTAGGCAACTAGCTAGGCAACTAGCTACCCAACTAGCGACGTGAAACTGCATGACAAGCAGGAAACCGAGCCGCGATCAAGACAACAACACCAAGCACAATTTAGTCCCGGATGAAAGCCCCAGGGCCGCGCGAGCAACACAGGGCCCCCAGTAGTCGCTGGTTCTTTAACAATGCCTAAATTACATTTAGTCTCGATTAATAAATATGTGGAAAAAAAACAATTACCACAAAGCGAATTCACTCGTGGTCTAGCGGTCAGGGTTGGGTTGTGATGTCAGTCATTCTATAACTCTTATCTTCCTGGGTTCAAATCCTTTGCTGAGTGCAGTGGAAATTTTTTTCAAGTAGAGGCTCCCCAATTCCTTGTAAAATTTATAAGTGCCGTTTCAGGTACTCGGGAAATATTCTAAGTCCCAAATTATTCATAGTTCACAAAGGGAGTTTTGTGACGCACGCAGTTGGGCCAGATTTAGTATGAGTCACCATACTGTACACTACATGCCATATATACATTGTAACTGTAATTTGATTCAGGTTCAGAAAGACAAAACCATTTCAATGGTATGAGAATGTAGTATATATGACATATACCATGCCACTTGATCATACAAAATCTGCTCTATCTGAATAATTACAGCATGACACGCAAATGCATGTATGACAACACTTTTAATTTATTCACATATATACTTTCATGAGCATGCCACATGCAGACTATCCAATCACATTTATACAAATGGCTCGTCATTTGTGGTTTTATTGTTTAGTAATAGGTGATTGAATAATTCTCACACGTGGCATGTACATGAAAGTATGCCAATACAAAAGTGGTCATACATGTACGTTTGCATGTTGCATTGTGTAGTTCCAGAAAATATCCCCCCCCCCCCCCCCCTCCATGGAAGGGATTTGTTCTTTGACCCCCCCCCCCCCCCATCCCCTCTGGAATATCCAATTTTCTCCCATACAAACTCTGTAATTTTGTGGTCCCTCTGACACCCCCCAACCCATCTGGAATTTCCATTCCCTTCCATGGGGAGGGGGGGGGGGGGTATGGATATTTTCTGGAACTACACATTCTAAGTTTAGGATATCGGAGGGTGAGGTATGTAGTGGATCAACTGGTTAAAAGTGAATTTTAATTCTCTCACCACTGCTAATGGTATGATTCCCCTCCAATCTGACGTCCACTCTACAAACTGCTCCTCCACTGCAAATGATCTGCGGCGGGCTTCCTGATTCTTCACCTGTTGTACCTTTTCCCTCTCCATTCTTCTCTTACGTGCATCTTCTTTCAATTTAGCCAACTTGTTTTCCTCAGATGAAAATATCTCCTTTTTAAGATCCTCCAAAACTTTATGAAGTCCTTTACCATACGGGGATGCCTCTACAAAGTTTGAATACTTCAGGTTATTTCTCATAAGATATTGGCCTAGGTAATTGATAGGGTTAAAATCGGGACTGAAGCCCTCGGAATCGGCAAGCCCCCTCGCACTGACTTCAGTTAAAAGTTTATCAATTCCAAGAATTAAAGTAGGAAGTAGGTCCTCTATGAGATAAATCCTTACATCGGTCGTAACTTCGTTATTACTGAGCCAATCCCTGGCTAAAAGATCCAGAGGAACTTTCCTCGTAACAAGCCGAGCTATTTCTTTGGATTCAGCGTCTCTCCTCTTCCTTTCCAGCCTCATCTCGTGGAGTCGCTTGTTCACTTTCCGCTCGTGAGCTTCCTGCCATTTCCTCAAAACATTTCTCGTGAAGTTTCGAATGACCGGACTTTTCAGCCCATCTACTCCATCTCTTTCTATCAAACTCCGTTCAAAAGCATCCGCAGCCGAGAGAGAACGAGGCCTACTTGATCCTTCTGCAGAAAGCACTCTCATTACGTCTTCCATGATGGCTTGACGCTTCGATATTTTCTCGAATAACGAGCTAATAGTGTTCTAATTGAGCAATAAAACTCCAAGGATATGAAATCACGCTAGAAGAATTCAGCAAAAGAACAACCGGTTTGCTGTTCCTGAGCTGGGAAATTGCATTATAACCCTTTCCATAGTCGATAACACAGTCCTGGTTAATAAATTAAAGACATTTTGACTTTTTTGAAGGCTGTTGAAGCAAGTCAATATATAACGACGAATTACTGGTTACCATGAGAACCGTGATTTACATAAAACAGGTGGCGTCCGTAAAACGAATCCGTTCTGTCATAAAATTTATTTACTCCATACATGGACTTTTATTGTCGATGTCTAGAATATATTTAGATTTTAGGTTTTTGATGACGTCACGTGAAATCATGCACTTGTCATGTCCCTTATCACAAATGGTATTTATGCATGGCTTCCAAGTTTAGGAGGACTATTTTTGAAGTACATAGGATTCAGATTCATTTATTTTGCACAATTTTTTTCCTTAAAAAAAAAAAATACAAATATGTTGGAAAAAGGAATGATAATATCAGCTATTAAATTTAATGAGCTAGGTTAGATGTGCGTAGTGGTCAAAGTAGCCGCTAGGCTTTCGAGTTGATCACTACCATAGGTATAATAGTCGAGAGAGAGAAAAGAAGAATTATATAAATAGGAAAAAGTGCAGAGGAGAAATTGAGGAAAAAGATTCCAGAGGAATTATACAAAAGAAATAAGAAAAAGAGCAGAGGAAAAGGGTGTTGGTAATACGAAAAGAAATATTGCTATAATTAGTTTACATATAAATAATTTCATGAATATAATAATCCTAATGCTAATATTTCTCAAGTTTCATAATTTCTTGAATATAATAATCCTAATACTAATGTTGATACTTATGTTAATTATTCTAATGCTAATACTAATTCTAATACTAAGTATTGTAACAATACTAATACTGTAAATAACACGAGCAGAGGAAAAGGCTTCTCATCCACCTCTCCCCGTCCCCCTCCCCTAAAGATACTTAACTAGTGCCAGCCTTCTTCATAAGTGTTTGCCAGCGGCAGGAACGCCTTGGGTACCTTAGTTTCTTTCCCAGTCGAATGGGTTTTACTTTCTTATATGCTTTTATTTGCGGGGATATTTACCAACTAGCTTCGGCAGCATTGGATTTTTTCCCGATAATATTTTCACTAAGATAATAATTTTCAATCGTAGATGATTTTCTGATACTTGTTCTACTTTGCTGTACACCAAAACTTAGCTATTCGACATAGCTTTCACTGGGGGTGTGACTTGCAAAAGATCGGAATAAAAATGTCGTCGTCGGCAGATTGTTGCTTCAGCATGTGCCAGTCGCCAATCCAAGCTGCTATACGTCCAGCGATGTGGGTACCAGGCATCAAGAAGTTACATAGCGACCAAGAAACGTAAGAACGTATACGTAAGTTTATAAATTATATTATAAAGCTGCCAAAATTTGGAGCAACTGCAACGTAACCCCCAAATATAAAAAAACAAACATTTTAAACCCCAATTCATAGAACGAGTCTAAATACACCTAAATTATAATGGGGAATTTGGCGATCTTTTATACTTTTTAAGTGCCAGTCTACAGTGGTATTGTTTCTGCCAACTGGGCCACTATAGACAGCTTGTGCTCGACCTTAACTTGTTTTAATCACTGGCACTGAGTCACTAAAACACTGGTCCTGGGACTAGTAGAGCTGAAAATTTACTAGTCCAGAGAAAATTCCTGGTAGTTCCGTCTCTGGCAATGCCTTTTCGCAATTGTTTTCGTAACGATTGCGAAGAAAAGTGTTAAACAACAACCACAGGACAACATGTTTTTGTTTTTATCTTTTATTAAACATTACAAATTATAGAATAGTTACTTAATTAAAGTGCCTATAACCCCCCAATTTTTTTTTTTGAATTGAAACTTTAAACCATTATTTAGAACTTAAGGCAAAAATAGGAGGCTAAAACTCAACAGTATTTTTTTTACGGCGTTTCAAAGTTGAGAACCAGAACATGTGGCTGCCGTCAGTTTTCAATTCCCTTTGGGAGCCTGGAGACCAGTGGCCTGTGTCGTGTATAGTCAGGCGTTCGTTCAATCCCATACAAACGTCTCTTATTTCTGCGACTCTTGCAAGCTCACCACATGATAAATATCCAATGAAATATCACCAAACTTGGTAAATTTACTAATTTCGTTGTGCTCTTTCTTGTGATGGAGTTTATTTCCTATTGATTAGACTATAATAGGACATTTTTCCTTTTTGAATTCTTTTTCTTATTCAGATTTTCCAACTCCTTTGAGAATACCAAGAAAATAGTCTAAATTAAAGGAACAAAAGAAACCGTGCAAAGGATTCTGGTAGTTGTAGTAAAATGCGCCCGATTGACGTCATAATTCCAGGCCCTCACCAAGACTCGCGCTGACTTCCAACTGGAAACAGGAAGCCCAAAACGGATGTTTTCGCTAACTTTGACGCCAGTAAAATCGTCGAAGTTTAGTTTTTTCACTTTTATTTTTTCGAATTCTTTGTCAGGGCGCTATACAGAATAGACGTCAAAAATATTTTTTTGGGGGTTATTGGCACTTTAAGTCCTGTGACTAGTGGCTCTATTTTTTTACTAGTCCAGAAGCATTTCTTACTACTCCAGGAATAGTGGACTACCGCTATAAGGTTGAGCACTGATAGACCAGTTTGCAGTTAATTAAATTCCAATGTTTTTTAAAGGGGTGCAGGTGTGAAATACAGTGTTTGTATAGGAATCCAATTGATGCCAAATAATTTCCATAAAATTGAATTTCTTAAATAATTGCTGTCTGCAAACTTAATATTGCACCAGCTGATCACAATCATTTTGCAGTGTTATCGCAAACATATTGCAGGCACAATGCGAGCTGATCGCGAGCATGGTGCGAGCAGATTGGGAGCAGATTACACTTAGTGATCGCGAGCAAATCGTGATAAATGTACATATGTTTCTTGTTGGTACTGTAGCTATGCTGGGAAGCATGCATGCATGCAATCATGTTTTCAGTTTTCCATACATATAATTGTCTCAGACTGCAACAACAAGTCATTAAGTCTGCAGGAAATTAACAGAATAAACAAATAATTTGTACAACTGCGCATGAACCGTAAACTGGTCTATTGGTACGTACAGGACCTGCATGTACAAGGACTTGTATTATATTTTTTATTCATACAGGATTCTTCTGAGCTCCAATTATGGCACCATCAACATATTGTTATTTACTTAACATCTTGATTGGCAGCCATTAGAGTATACATGTAGTAGTCAGTAACTTTAGTACAAGCTGAGTCATGATCGAGCCACGAGAAACTTGGTAACCTGAAGTGAATGCTGCCAAATGAATATATTGTAAAAATGTAGTTCGATCACCACTAATTAAATTCTCTCAGATTCTGATTTCATAAAATTGATATTGTGATGTAATACATGTAGTTGCTGTCCACTGATTATTAGTTACAACTCTGAATTTATAATGAGACCTGAAACAACCATGCGTGAGAGCTGAACAAAGTCAGGACCCGACTAATTTTCAGATTGAATTGGAATTTAGCGTGTTGGTTTTTGTGGAGGGAGGAAAACTGGAGAACCCGGAGAAAAACCTTTGGAGCAAGGGCAAGATACCAACAATTACTCAGCTCACATATATATGGTGCTACATCCGGGAATCGAACCTGGGCCACAGAACTGAGAGGTAAAGCGCTTAACCACTGTGGCATCCCGGCTCGAAAAGTGCCCTGTGAGAGCAGAAGAAAATTTTGTGTTGAACAATAAATTCTGACAAATAGTGTTTTTGTCTCGGAACTATAGTCTGATTGGAACTTTGATGTTCTTGCAGCAAAAGCTACCATTTGTTTTAAGAGTATCAAATTTTGATGGGCAACTACATGTACACTGTATCTAGTATATAGTCCCTTAATTGCCAGACAACACTATTTTGTTAGAGTATTGTCATAAATTAAGTAATGTCGAGCAGTATCAATAAAGTCCAATACACTTTGTTTTATTCTTTAGATGGATAATTCCACATTCAGCTGTAGATGTCTGCATTGAAAAATTAATAGAGGCTGTTGATAACCTGGGAGAAAAAGAAAAGATGCATGTAAATAAGGTACAGTATGACATCATGTATCTACCATACATTGTACATATGTATAGTACAGATGTAGATGATAATAATTAACAATTATTTACCGAAGTGGAGGTGAATACAGTGGTGGGTATTTATCGAACCGCTTAGGCAAGGTAAATATCCACCACTATACATGTACATGTATATTCACCGAAACTGGGGTGAATAATAAATATTGTTTTAGTAATATTATAGCACACTGCAGCCGGTGAATATAGCTGCATATATATACATTGTATCACCAACCAATCCCTGTTAATTAGCTCTGGCTCTTTAAAAATATGTTGTTCATTCCTTGAAATTCAAGTTACAATTAATGCTTCATTACAGTTCACATGTTAGCATCATTTTAAATTTCAAACTTTGAAACACTTTGAAACATATTACAAAAGCTTGTTTTACCACCAGGGCTAGGAACGGAAACTCCAAGTGGGGTCTAGGCAAATATTAAAATAATCCTAGTGAGGATATATTTTGAAACTAGAAAATGTAATGTAGTCTTGTTTTAATGTACCTGAGCCCGGGAATTAATGGGAATTCCTTATTATCCCTAACATTGATAATATAATATAACTCAACAACCATTTGCGGCGTGGGCTCCTGGCCTGCAAGTACATGTACATGCCATTTACCATTTATGTCTGTTACAATGTACCTGTAATTGTGTATGTACAATGTAGTACTGTATATTGGTAGTAATAATATTGCTTCATAGATAATCAATATGAGAACTTCTTGTCTGTGAGATAGGGACAACCAGCGGGAGGGGAGGGTGAATTTTTTTTAGAATCATTGATAGTGAAACCTGGGTCAATTTGACCTACATTGTAGGTTGAATTGACCAGGGTCAATTTGACCTAGGTTGGTTTGACCAGGTCAAATTGAACTAGTTGAATATGACCGATGGTCAAATTGAACTAGTTTGTTTTGACTCATGGTCAAATTGAACTGAATTGTCAATTTCAACTGCAACATATACATTGTGATAACACTATTACCATAACAATAGCACACTCCCATTTTATAGGGCCTTTCGTCCTGGTAAGAAAACTGTTTCTCTCATTTCCAATGAGAGAAATTGCTAGAGAAATACATAGTAATTTTTTAGCAATTTATTAGAGAAATACATAAATCGGGGCCATATTGCAATGTAGTCTTGCTGAAAATACAGTTAAACTTGTTTAACACCAGGCTACAAACTGAAAATCCCAGGCTGAAGAGGGTGGAGTGATTCAAACAAAAAATATCCTGGCTAGTGACCATGACATGGCCAAGGCCATCCAAGATAACAAGACTGTCCACGCAGCAGTGCTGGATTTTAGCAAAGCTTTTGATAAAGTTCCCCACAAGCGCCTTCTTAAGAAGCTTCAGTATTTCGGTGTTCATGGAACTCTGCTTACTTGGTTCGAGTCATTTCTAACCAACCGCTCCCAATCAGTTGTTTGTGATGGAAAATGTTCCCAGCCCTGCCCTGTAACATCCGGGGTCCCCCAAGGGACGGTACTGGGACCATTGTTATTCTTATTATATGTTAACGACCTGCCTGATAACTTGAAGTCGTCTATCAGACTTTTTGCTGATGATGCACTGTTATACGGTGTCATCACAAGTGAGGATGACTGTGACCAACTTCAAGATGACTTACGCCAACTAGAACTATGGCAAAGTAAATGGCAGATGGTTTTTAACCCTTCCAAATGCAAAACCATTTGCATCTCCACCAAGAAGTTACCACCACAAAAGAAATATGTCTTCTGCGGGGTCGAACTAGAGCAGGTTGAATCTATTTCTTACCTGGGAGTCATTCTGAACTACGATTTGAAATGGTCCCAGCATGTTACATCTATCTCCGGTAAAGCGAGCAAGGTCCTTGGAATGATAAGGAGGAATCTCTGGAATTGTCCAAAGCATGTAAAGGAAACTGCATACACGGCTATAGTCCGTCCCAAACTGGAGTATGCGTGTGCTGCTTGGGACCCTCACTTTAAAAAAGACATTGCTGCCCTTGAGAGGGTCCAGAGGAAGGCGGCGCATTTCTGTACCCAAAATTACCATCCTACAGCTAGTGTCACTGATATGCTCAACGATTTAGGTTGGCCAAGCCTGGAATTAAGGAGAACAATGACTCGGTTAACCCTCCTGTACAAGTTGAGTCGTGGGCTAATTGACATTGATGTAAACACTTATCTCCGCCCACATACTGAACTCAGAACTCGGAGAAGCCATAATTGCAGATATAGACAAGATAAAGCGACTAAGGATACTTATTTTTATTCTTTTTTCCCAAGGACTATTAGACTTTGGAATAACTTACCTGCTGATATTGTTGAGATTAACTCATTAATTACTTTTAAGTCCGAGCTTCTTAATTACTTAATTAATTAATCATTACTAGATTTATTATAGAGTACAAGCGGTGAAGGCGTGGAACAGCTAACTGGCTGAATAGTGCAGACTCCTTGCTTAATACGTGCTATTTGGTACTGTTTAGTTGGTGCTGTTTCGTGCTTTTATTGCGTTCACTCGACTTGTTTTCTCAGTTGTTTTTATCATTTATTTATTATTTTATCACTTATTTTATTATTTTTATATATTGTACAGTTGGTGTGATAACCATACGGTTTATTACCGACTAAATAACATGTAGATGTAGATGTAGAGGAAGGGGTTTCAATATTAATTTCTCAAACTACAACATGCAATTAGGTCTTGTATTGAGTTGGCCCTTGGGCTCAAAATATACCTTTTAACTCAGATATACAATACTGGTTGTAATGACCACTCAAGTGTCAAAATTATGTTTCTGAAATGAGTTTCTATGGTACATGTACGTACCAAATTCGATCACCTTAATGCCAGTTGTGTTTTGTTTTTACCGTGTTACCGAAATACCTGTAGTCAATAACGATAGTTATATTTGGATGCATTTCAAGGACAGGTTTTGCAAGGGAAAACCAACAACATGAAAACAATTGAAATTTCAAGGATGTGGAAAGCCCTTGAGAGGAACTGAAGCTCTAGATATTGGTGGGCTGTCACACCCCCTCCCCAAAAAATACAATCAATTAACATTGTATCCACGAGTTCTCCATTGGAGGCCTATGTTTTGTATCTCAATATTATTAATAATTATTGATGAACATTATAAAAGACCTTTTCAACTTTAGAGAACGTTCATTAAACTTGATGGGGGAGGAGGTGTGAGATGTTTAAAACAGTAACGTTGTAAGTTAAGAATCTCTTTTATAAAATCATTATGCATGTATCAATGTTAAGCCGCAGGGGGGGTGGTCTCGGGCAGATGTGCGGCATTTGATCAATCTTGGCGTCCCCACCCTGGGAAATTTGATTACAAGCTTTGCCCCAGGGTGTGGACATTTGAATTCGACTGGTTGAGGACTGTGTCCTAGTCTCTTGTTTCCCGAGTCGCCATCTTGGATGTTGGAAGGTGTGAATTTCAAAAATGCGTTTTCATCTGTTTTCATCAAGTTAAAAAGAACGCTTCACATTTATTTGGGATCACCTCCAGTTCCCCCATTGTCTCAGCTGTATATAAATATAGTTTAAGGAGGAATTTTGTTGCCTCAGTTAGGGCAATTTGATCACAATTGACCATGATTGTTTTCTTTCCCCAGGGTGGGAAATTTGACCAAAAATTCTCGAAAAAAGTCAAATGCAGCACATCTGCCCTCCCCCCTCCCCCCCCCCCCCCCCTCCCCAGGGGTTTCAATAGAAGGCGGCGGTTACTTTGCTTCTTATCGCCGGCTACTTCAAACAATTGTGTTTTTTTTTGTTAAGTGTTGAGTAAAGTTTACTAGGTAAACCACCGCCTCTAACATGAGGACTGCCGGTTGCCTATTAAAAAAGTTATCAAAACCCCTGCCTCCCTCCAGCCTAACATTGATACATGCATTACCTGTAATTAAAATTATTTCAAATCTTGATTTGTAACATACAGTCATGTAATCTTTGTGATGTTAGTACATGTATGTCAGATAATACCCTGGTTACCACTGAGGCTCGAAAGTTGTGAGTCGCTACGAGTCTCCGTGATAAGAAGCCCAGGTCCACTCGGTTACGTTAGTCACTGTGGCCTCTGGAACCAGGGTAGTCAGATAATAGATAAAAAATAGAAACTCATGATGTTTCTTTATGTGACTGTATAATTTGCTACATGTAGGTCAATAGAAACAGAAGTTTTGTCCAGATTTTTAGTTTCACCCCTAATGAGTGGTTAGATGTTGTGGAGATTGAATTCCAGCCAGGCAGGGAGGAAGGAGTGATGGCAAAGGTAAACATTATAGCTGTACATCTTTCTGTATTACAAATCATTTTGTCAGAAAAATCTCCAATTATTACTTTAATTTCATTAATAACATGTGGAGTGTATTAAGATAATTTATTATGAACTGAGTGCAAGGTCTGTACAGAGAACTATCGGGCTGAGGTCTTTATGTACCAATCCTGAGAGTGCAAAGGTGAGAGAGCCATGTACAAAATGTAATACCGACCATTTGCCGAACACTCACCAACCATTCTCAGACCATGGATTTACAGCGCAACTTGTTCACTTTAGCCTAATAAATATACATGCATACAAACCTGGACTGTGATAATTTCAAGCCTTTATTTTTTTTCAGGCAAGGTCCTTCTCCACTGGTCTTCTTCCCACCTGTTGTCCATTAGCATTATTACTGAACATGGTAAGGAAATTATGGACCCAGAACAATCTAGACTAAAATAATGCAATATTAATAGGCATGGTTTAATTCACCAGTGCATTTTCGATCTTCCTGTGGCAAGCTCCAGGATCAGGGTCTTGTATCATGGGTCTTTCGTATTTGTTTTTCTTAGTTTGGTACTTTGTAGGTCATTCACAGTTACTCAGTGCGTCATTTGCAAGTGCTGGTTTAATTTATTTGGGGGGGGAGGGGGGATTGCGCTAGCATTCTTCATGTATAGATTGTGTTTAACAAACTCTCTCATCACTGGCTTCAGGCTGTTCTTTCTCATCTGGCTTCATTTGATCACTAGTAGTAGCAGTGGCTCTTCAGTGATTGGCAAACATGTCAGATCAAGAGTTGATTGGCAATGCTGCAAATCCTTTGGGATTGGAGGGTGGAGTTAATATTTCGTCAAACTCATTTGAAAGGCCTTTTATCCTGGTTGTTTCAAAATTCAGTTTTTAAAATTGAATGGGTTTAGAATTTTTAAACTGGTTTTAAAAAGTTTCCAAGAACCATTTTTTTAAACCACAGTAATATACATTGTACAGATATGTGATCAAATTATTGAAAGTTACGATGTATGTACATTAATTGAATTGTGAAGTTCAATTTGTGTCATTGATTTTAATTTCATTCATTGATTTCCAGATTTTCTTCTTTGTGCCATTTTATGACAAAGGTGTCAACAAAGAAAGACTGGACAGAATCAGGACTAACATGAAACTTGATGTGCAAGTTAACAGCACTGATATACATGTAGATGTATAAATACATGTATGGATAATTTGTAGTAAATAAAGTAATCCTTAATTTTTGTAATCAGAAATGGTTACAGGGTTTTATACATTTCTATGATTGATATTTGTAAAAAAAAAAGACACACATACATGCACATACATGTATACATGATACGACTACAGATATTAATTAGTAAACGTTTCACTCAACCCCAAAACATAAAAGTTAACTTGTAGCCCATGAGGGCGAGAGGTCTAATTGTTTTAGTATAAACTAACTAGTCGGACAGTAGAAATACTAGAAAGAAACAAATTGAAGTTGATTTTTTTTTTTATTTCGTGAAAATGCGTGCGGTTTTTCTCTACCATAGGCTATCACAAATAGACCTATAGTAGGGTAGCCAATCAGATTGCAGGATTTGTAATAGTCCACTAGTTGGTTTACACTAAAAATTGATAGACAGTCACATTTGGGCCATGTACATGTATATCATGCAAAAATATTTCTGATTTTAGGAAATTCATACATTCTAATTATAATGTTAATTACATTGTAGTAACAATATGTACACTAAACTTTTGCTTGTTTCCCAGCTTAAATCCATTCTATGTACTAGGTAAAGAATGAGCGGACAATCTTTATGAGATTTACAAACTCGAGCTGAAAGCGAGTGTTTGTAAATCCTATAAAGATCGAACGTGAATTCTTTATCGCACTTATCAAACGTCTAGATGTAGAGTCATGTTTTCAGTTATTTTGGTGATACAACTTATTTTGGCCGAGAAAATTAAAGCCAAAGTTTATGTAAGTCAGGATGAAATCTCTAGTAGAATTAAAGGGGCTATATGTCATGGGATTGCGCATGTATCGAGTAATCGCTCATTTAGTGGCTGTTAATTGGATACAAACAGTTAAACTTCCCTCCCTCAATGCTTGATGGAAATGATTTTCAATATTTTCCCTGGAGACTGTTAATATACACTGTTTGTTAGTCATTTTTGCATATTTGCTTTCATTTTAAGCACCCCACATGGCCGAGAGGTTCATTAGTTCATATCAAAATCGGTGGAAATAGCTTTTTCCGGCCCGGAAAAACGAATGTAGAGTCTTACCGTGACACAGCCCCTTTAAAGCCACTGATGTTTTTTATTTCCTCTTTTTTGCTTCATGCATTATTAATGAGTTTGATAATTAATGTTAAAAATAGAAATGAATCCTGGCTTGTTTTGTAACTTGGCTATAACCTGCTGCTTTCTCTAAATGATGTACATTGTAATTTGTTACAAGTTACCTTATTGTGGCCTGTAGTAAGCACGATAACAGACAATTGAATTTGTAATGAAAAATCTGCCTTTTAAAATGTTGCGTAAGTTAACAGGTATTCGTGTTCCCTGGTACCAGATGTTTTCTGACTGAAATAAATCCAAACTAACTTCAGTCTTAATTTCTGTGCTAGCTACATGTAGTTAGAAAAGCTCTGAGACCAGTGTAACGTATTCTAACTACTCGTAAATGGTGTAACTTTTTTATGCAGCTTTTCAGTAAAGTAATTTTCTATTTTTATTCATACTTGCCATGATAGCTAACTTTGATATGCTCTTTGGAGTCATGATTTTTTTTTGTTTCTCAAGTGAATTTATAATTATGCTAATAAGGCAGCTTGTAAAAATATAAATCAGTGAATGTCTGTCTGTTCAATAAAACAATATAGATGGGGCAGTAATTATTGAAATTACAAGGTAATTTAAGGTATTTGAAAACTCGAAAGATGCAATAATTCAAATGATGGCTTGAAAAGTTTTGAAAACCATACAAAGTTATAAACTTTCAAAGATAAAAAATGTACAGAAATGTATTGCCCTCCCCCATACAGTCGTCTCTAAATGTGTTGAACTTTGTTAGCTTGTAACTTCAATATCTCAAATATGTGCTCAAAACTGTGCACGTTTAGTGCGCTATGATGTCTGTTGACTACATGTACATGTACATTGTACTTGTGCCAAAATCATTTTCGAATTCTGTTTCTTATTCAGATTTTGAAACTCCAGAGAATCTAAATTAGGGCAACAAAAGAAGCAGCACAAAGGATTTCGGTAGTAGTAGTCAACTGACGTCATAGCGCATACAGTCAATTGTTAAATCATGTTGCTCTCTCCAACCATGTTATTAGTCTTTGTCACCGATGAGGAGTTTGGGGAGTTTTCAAATTTCCTGCAAAAATTACCATCAGATGAACCACTGAACGATTGTTGTTACCATTTTATCGTAAACAGAACGAGTTACTTGTGTATTCCTAACTCTTGTGTAAATATATATATTCACTGACGCCGGTATTCTAGATGCTGAACAACGCTACTAATCGGGAAATTGAATTAACATAGCTTTTCATAGATTTCTTCAGCACCAACAGAAACACCAGTATTTTTATATTTTCTACTAATACGTATGGTAGAACATTTTTCGTTCCGCTTTATGGAGGAAAATATATTCAGTTATAGTTCACCACTAAATTCTTTCCTATTCTGATTGGATGAAATTGATCACGTGACGTGATAGTTGTCGTCCGCGGATGCAAACTATCAGGCGTCATGTCTGTCTCGAAACTATAACAATACTGTGCGTCTCTCGAGGGACTATTTAACAATTAGACCCGCAGCCCGAATGGTCCGCGAGTCAATAGCCCATGAGGCGCAACTCGTAGCCCATGAGGGCGAGAGGTCAAATTGTTTTAGTATAAACTAACTAGTCGGACAGTAGAAAATAATAGGGAAAAAATTGAAAAGTTTGTTAAAAATGTTGATTTTTTTTTATTATTTCGTGAAAATGCGTCCGATTTTTATCTCTACCATGGCCTATCACAAATATATCTATAGTAGCGTAGCCAATAAGAATGCAGGATTTGTAATAGTCGACTAGTTGGTTTATACTAATCTACAAATAGACTATCCGTCCAGGAACTATCGGCTGATAGTTTCCCGCGGAAATGTGATGCTCGTAAAACAAGCTCGATAACGAAGTTCAAGGACTCGTATGTTGGTTTAAATAAAATAAAATTTCAAAGGGAAACTATTAGCTGTTATAGTTCACCACAAACTTTTGGCACGCGCTCATTGGCTAAAAGCGATCTCGTGATGTGATAGTTGTCCGCGGATGTAAACTATCGGGCGTTACAGTTCACCACATAATTTTGGCGCGCGCTCATTGGCCAAAAGCTATCACGTGACGTGATAGTTGTCGTCTGCGGATGCAAACTATCAGGCGACAGTGCCCGCTGAGAGCGGAAAAGAATTTTGCGATGAACAATAACGACAAATAGTGTGTTTTTCTCGTAACTATCGGCTGATAGTTTCCCTTGGAAATTTGATGTTCTTAAAACTAACATATAATCCCTCGAACATTGTTCTCGGGCTTATATTTGTTTTAAGAACATCAAATTTCCGCGGGCAACTATCAGCCGATTGTTCCTCGACGGGGACACACTATTTGTATTATAATGCCCGCTGAGAGTGGAAGATAATTTTGTGATTAACAATAATGACAAATAGACTGTGTTTGTCTCGGAACTATCGGCTGATAGTTTCCCTTGGAAATTTGATGTTCTTTAAAACTAGCATATAAGCACTCGAACTTCGTTCTCGGGCTTATATTTGTTTTAATAACATCAAATGTCCGCAGGCAACTATCATAGTTCCTCGACGAACACAGTCTATTTGTATATTATTGTTCATCACAAAGGACGAAGGTAAATATAACTGATGACGAAGCCAAATCAACATGAAGCGAACTCACAAGCATTACATTATGTGCTCAGAAAAATAAACTAATAAAAACTCCAAAGGTAAACAAAAACTTGTAACTGTACTATTACAGTATGACTAGCCTGGGTTGTACTTTTCTCCCTCATAATATACTCGCCAAAATATCTGGATTCTGATTGGTCAATAACGAATTCATTAACATATGGCCCCTTGGGGAACTCTCGGATGGTCAGTGAGCTATTTTGTGTTATTGTGGACGTTGTTGGCAGAAGCTATATTTGTGTAGTTGTGACGAGATTATTTTCTATGAATGCCTGTGTAGTGCTCAGTTAAAGGTAACATACAGAGAGCGTCAGCCTTGCAGTCAGGGCAATATGTTCTGTCTGTTTTCAATTCTAAAAATTCCCACAATATTTGTTTGCAAACAGCAAGACAAATATATAGGAAAGCACGGCCGGTACGACATCCAGGACAGGACAGGACAGAGAATGTTACCAATGGGGGTGCTCTGGACTTGGGGCAATAGATGTATAGATCGTCGTAAGCGGGAGTATACCTTTCGTAGAAGGATTTATTGAACTTGGCGGCCCCGACTGCATGGTGGTTTTTCCATACCCTAACCGTCCTACTTGTGTTATCATTGACGATTTAACGGGTGGACTTTCAAATTGTTCGAGCTTATAGCCCTTGTTAGGGAGTATCCATCCCACAAACCTGGGGTATTTACCAACCAAACGTAAAACCACTTTAAACCAACGCGCTAAGTTGAGACCAGACCACCCGGCATCCGTCTTTCTCCAACTCCAAACGGCTGTCTCCATACCTAGAGCTCGACGCATTTCATCGGACACGTACATCATGTAATGACCTTCTTGCTGTATTAAGAACTGGTGTTGCGTGAGACACGTGCATATCCTTTTAATTTTTTTCTGTCGATTCCACTTTGAGCCACCACGTGGTTCTCACCTTTATTTTATTGGCCCCGTAAGGATCTTCAGACCCCAATAGTTTTAAGATGCTGAAGGGATTGACGTCGATTGCATGTCCTCTCTTGATGGTTAAAGCGCACATGTACTGTCCGACCGGCGGTAATGTATTCATACGGAAGTTAAAATTATATCCAAACCCATTCAACCATGCGCCAAAACATGTAGGCTCCAGGAGGCACGTAGGCATGTCCATTGTCCCGCAACGTCCGTGCCATCGGTTTGATATTTCAACTGGTTGTTGGAGTTGGCGACATTGTAGGGAATGACTGTATCGATTTGTTTCTGGATGTCGGCGATCAATATTCGTCAGGGTCGCAGTATGTTTCTTGGAGTTAGGCGAGACGGTTGTCGAACACATTCTGCTTGTGGACCATCGCCCAACTGTAGCATTGGTAGTCTTTAAGGATCCACTAATAAGTGTTCCACCCCGTGCTGTTTGTGGTCGAGAGACACCATGAGCGATAAGGGTGCTGCATAGCTATGTCTGCCACGGTCGGTTTCCATTCGACTATGCCAAATTCTCCTAGAGGAGAACCAGACGCTAACTTAAGATGCAGGATTGGTAGACTGATGACTTGGGCCGCCATTTCTACACTGCCGGCTTTCACATCGTATTCAGAAGGTAACTCACTCTTGAATGGATTCGCTGTTTTATTGGGATGTGCATGGTGACTGTCCTTGTTGGAGATGACGATCACCTTTCCTGGAGAAGACATGCCTGCACGACGTTGTAAGTGTATAGCGATCACAGTACGTCCAGCGTCGAACGTTAAAGGGGTCCCGCTTTGATCTTTGAGAGTAATATGTATTTTCTTCAGATATCCTGTGGTTAATGGGTGGTACACACCATGGAGAGGCTCTTTATAAACAATACCTTCGCGGTACCCTATACCGTAGGGTGTGGCGTGTTTTTCTTCTTTACTAGCGGGCACATAGCCGACCAGAGGTTATAACTTTCCACGAATGAACGAGCTTGTTGGACCATGTCGGCATACACGGCAATATTGTGAGGTCCGGAGTCGACTTTTATTCGAGGCGTGTGATGTGGCCGTTCACTCTATGACCTACGAAGAGGGGATATTTTTAGGTCGACGGCGCGTATTTTTCGGTATGATTGGTGGCATACGCTGGTAAATTCAAGCGATTACCCCCCGTGACATTAAAGTCTATCTCATTTTTTTATGAATGAATACGTGGTCCATGAATCTCTACTAATCTTGCCCGCCAGATCGGTGAGGGGTTAATATAGGGCCTGATTCAATCCTAAGACTTCAGTCAAGTCTTTAGAAAATACTACCGCAACGTGCATGTAATAATAATAATATCTGATTTATACAGCGCTTATTCATGAAACTGCCCTAAGCGCTTTAAATACATTTCCAATAACAGTGATAATAGTTAAAAATTGATAAAATCGAAAGATATGAATATACAAATACAAATTGATAATTATGCAATGTAAAAATATAAAAATGTAAAAAATCAGATGTACGCTAATTTAAAAAGATACGTTTTTAACTTAGACTTAAAAGCAGCAACTAATTTCCAGTGGAAGGTTATTCCATAGCTTAGGAGCACGTGCTGTCGGTGCGTATCCCAATGCAGTGTTACTTGGTGTGTATTTTCATCAAAAGTCAAATTCAAGTAACGATTTGGGGAGCGACGTCATTAATATTGTTTTCAAGGGTCCATTCTGTATGTAGTCCACAAGCATCCACATCGTAGAGAATCGTAGTAAAGGTATCAGACGCAACGCCTGTTTGTCTAACTTATGTTTCATAACCGATGAAATAATCGTAGAGAATCGTAGTAAAGGTATCAGACGCAACGCCTGTTTGCCTAACTTATGTTTCATAACCGATGAAATAATGAATATCGTCTTCGATGAGGGAGTATGTCTTGGAAAATCGAAAGGCAGGCGTCATCATACAACACAGTCGTGCATGCCAGCGTTCAGGTTCTTTCAAGACGATAGGGTCGGTCACATCCACAACGTACTCTCCAGCATGATTGTTAGGCTGCAAGTCTAAGTTGGAGTCGCTAGGCAATCACACGGTCATGTGATCATCATCATGCAAAGAGACTGACATGATTAAGACGACGTGTTTTCTTTTGACCCAGCTGTTACATTTGTCAGGCCACCCGTACTACTTCACGTACAGCAACTGATTAGGACCTTTACGGCCTTGCTTTATCGATTTTGAATGCTTGATCTTTTGTACTGACCACCCCATTGCATTTCCTGTTCGTAGAAATGACCCTGAAGTAACTCACCGGTCGTATCTTGTACGCGGTCCAGGCAAACGTGCAAGGATGGTAAAGATTTCTCCACTCCAGTTAGGACTGTAACCTTCTGGAAAACGTGCGCTACTTTGCTGAGACGTGCCGCATCGCCAGGTTTGTATTGTAGCAAAGAGGGCCGTTTTAGAGCTTGTCGTATACATCCGACTGATGCCACACCTGTTGATCGTTGGTGTTATCTATATCCACGGGACGCATGCATATCGTACAATGCCATTTGTGATTGTACACGTCAACCAATGAGGGGGAGACACGCCACCTCGTGGCCGTGTGGTGTTTGTAAAAGTACCGCCACATCATCAATTTAAAGGTTCTATTGAAACGTTCTACGACCGCGGCCTTGTAGGGAGAATTGCTGGTAAAGTACTGAACGACCTCTTGGTCGAAATCATTATTTTCCTTGGTCGGTCTGTATTTTGGTTGGTTTACGTCCTGTGGCAAAAATAGTTTCAAAAGCTCTTTTCACTTCGGTGCCTGTTTTATTCTTGATAGGAATGACCCACCCAAATTTGGATACGATGTCGATACAACATATCAGGTATTTGTACCTCTTGTTGTCGTGAGCCAAAGGCTGCAACCGTCGACAAAGTCGAATTCTCATCGGTAGTCGATCATCCCTTGAACGACCGTCTTTCCCGTGGGGAAACGACGTCTCACCGGTTTGTGCATGGTGTAGCTGGCTACGGTCATGAAGAGGGCTGTGATGCAGTTCACTTGAACATTTTCGCGTTAAAGGTGTATTTCGCAGAGTACTGCACTTGGTTGAGCTGATCGTTCAGCAAGGCCACGTTAGACACTACCATGCCCTCGTCAAACATTAGGGCAAAAAAGCGTCCGGAATCCGATACGTATTCCGTGGTCATCATGGCAGGAGTCTGCCTAGTTTACCCCACAAACTAGTTAACAACTTACAGCTTAAAAATGAATCGCAATGCGGGATTTTTAAAGATGACGTCCTCATCGAGTTGAATTCCCTCTTGGTCGAATATATCGACGTTTCTCAGTGCTCTTCCATGTCACAGCCTGGCGGCCATCCTGATGCTTCTTGTGTCTTTTTCAAGTTACGTCGGATGTATTCGGAGAGCAAGTCGCCTCGTGTTTCAGGAAAGTGGTAGATTTCATAGATTTCCAAAATCCGATAGCCCTTTTCGACGCCTTTCGTCAACTCCGGAGTCCTCCACACCCCTCTCAAGGCACGCTACTAGCAGGAGTGGCGACACCGTGTTCCTTGTTCCGTACAGGTCGCACGCAACACAAACATCAACTTTCCACGGTTCTTAGCTGGCAGCACCGGCGACTTCAGGTTTCTGCTTCTGTCAGTGTTAACTTATTCTCAGAACAGAAATAAACCTTCTAAATCAATATTTGAGTAATAAAAACGAAAACAACTGAATGCAGCCGAGAAATGGAAGAAGTTTGAAAGGGCTTGGAACAATTACTCTTGGGCTACAGGGCTAAACAAGAAAGCTGAAGCTATTCAAGTCGCCACTCTACTCACGGTGATAGGCGAGGAAGCAGCGGATGTGTTTGCAACATTCACCGACTGGGTAGCAGAAGGCGATGAAGATAAAATTCAACCGGTGCTGTTGAAATTCTCACAGTACTGTCAGCCGCTGAAGAATATTCACTTTGAAAGATACAAGTTTAATTGCCGAAAACAAGAGTCAAGTGAAACATATGACCAATACAGAACAGCTTTACGGAAATTTAGAAGCGGGCTGTGATTTTCTGACGATTCATAACACCCGAAGAGATATTGCGTGACAGGCTAGTCTTTGGCATCAAGGACGATAAAGTCAGAGAGAGACTACAAGACGGATGAAATCTGCCATGCCGCTGAAAGGACGCTAGAAACGATAAAAATCGTGGGGATTTATCCGGTACAACTGTAAACGCCATTAGTAAGAATACGAAGCCCAAACGTCGTAGAAGTACGGACAAGAACAAAGATAAAGACAAAGAATGCTGGAACTGCGGAAAGAAACACGAGTTCAGCAAGAGAGAGTTATGCACAGCCTATGGTAAAGAGTGCTACAAGTGCAAAAAGATGAATCATTTTGCTGTTATGTGCCGCAGTATGCACCAACCCAAGACCAGTAACAAGCCAAAAGCAGCCATGCCCGTCGATGATGATAGTGACATAGAGGTGTACCCTGCTAACGTTTCAGCTGTGAGCTTGGACGAAGCACAATTGGTCACACTGAAATTGAAGTCTGGAAACTATATGCGTTTTCAAGTGGATACCGGAGCCCAGTGTAATGTGATGCCATTACATTTGTACAAGAAAGCAACTCGAGACTTCGACTTAGCGGAAGTGACCCCGATCAAGTCATCAATTACAGCCTATGGTGGAACCAAACTCCCAGTTCTTGGTAGAGTGGTCATCCGAGTCTCTCGTGGTGATTTAAAGTGTGGTTTGGATTGTAAGTTAGTCGATAACGAGCGTATTCGTCCATTGTTGGGTAGAAAGGCCTGCATCGCATTAAAATAGTCAAGTACCTAGATAATGACGAATTAAACACGTCTGCTACTGGTAGTTCCCCAGTGTATGCTGTTGACAATACAGCGACACGCGCACCATTAACGAAAGAGAGTTTGGTCAATAGTAATCCCAAAGTCTTCGGTGAGGGAGCCGGACGGTATGTTGGAAGGTGAGTACCACATCTAGCCCGACAAGACGGTGGATCCGGTACAACATGCGCCAAGACGTGTGCCTGTAGCTTTGAGAGATCGTCTCAAGGACACCTTGATGAGCATGGCGCAGCAGGACATTATCGCTCCCGTTACTGAGCCCACAGCATGGATAAGCTCCATGGTGGTCGTCCCTAAGAAAGACGGTTCATTGCGCATCTGTTTAGATCCGAAGGACCTTAATCGAGCAATACAGCGTGAGAATTATCCTTTGCCAACTATTAAAGACATCGCAACGCGTCTGCATAGAGCCAAGCTCTTCACTGTCTTAGATGTCAGCAGTGGATTTTGGCATATAATGTTGGACGAGACGTCATCGTATCTGACGACGTTTAACACACCTTTCGGGAGGTATCGTTGGAAACGTATGCCGTTTGGTATATGTTCTGCGCCAGAAGTGTTTCAATGCAGGATGCATGAGCTCGTAGAGGGACTGCATGGAATCGAAGTTGTTGCGGACGACTTTGTTGTTGTTGGCTATGGTGATACACTGGAAAATGCTACTCTAGACCACGACAAGAACATGGAAGCGTTCTTGCAGCGTTGCGAGGAGCGAAATGTGAAATTGAATCCAGAGAAGACCAAGCTGAGGAAAGAAGAAGTTCCGTTTATTGGACATATGGCCACTGGCAAGGATTTGTGTGTAGACCCATCCAAGGTTAAGGCGATTTTGGAAATGCCTCAGCCCACAGATGTGGCCGCAGTGCAGCGTTTGCTGGGGCTCACACAGTACCTGAGCAAGTTCCTGCCAAGACTTTCCGACATCACAAAGCCCCTTGGAGTACTTACTCAGAAAGTACTTACACAGCAAGCGGCGTTTGAGGATCTGAAGAAAGCTGTTTCAAATACGCCAGTACTACGTTACTGTAATCTAGGAGAAGAGGTAACTATACAGTGTGACGCTTCGCAGTCTGGTCTTGGAGCTGCTTTGATGCAGAACGGTCAACCTGGGGCTTATGAATCGCGTGCGTTGACTTCATCTGAGACTAGATATGCGCAGATCGAGAGTTACTCGCGATTGTGTTTGCAGTGTGGAAACAGACCACAAACCACTGGAGATGATTGTACTCAAACCGCTAGACAGTGCTCCAAAACGACTTCAGAGAATGCTTCTTCGACTGCAGAAGTACAGCTTACAAGTTTCATACAAGAAGGGTAAAGACATGTTCCTAGCAGATACGCTAAGTCGTGCATACCCTCCCGAGGTACACGCGTGTGATTTATCCCGTGAGCTAGAAGAAGTGGACCACAGCAAGGCACTCGCAGTCAGTGATAGTCGTCTACAACAGATTGCGCATGCGTCTGCCAGTGATCCAGTGCTCCAACAGCTTGCGCACCGACAAGCGCCTAGCAAGGAACCACTGCTTCAGCACGAAATAGTGGCACGCCCGTGGTCCAAGGTCGGTGCTGATCTATGCGAGATGAATGAACGAACATTGTTAGTTGTAGTTGACTACTATAGAAGTGGAGCGCATACATAAAGTCACGTCCCGCAGGGTTATCAGGCAGCTAAAGGCCATCTGTTCAAAATATGGTCCTCCCGATGTGTTGGTGACTGACAACGGTCCACAGTTCGCCTCTGCCGAATTTGCAGACGTCATCTCCCCATTACCCTCAATCTAATGGAAAGGCAGAAAACGCATTTAAGATGGAGACTACTGTAAATCGCGTTTGTTTCACAAATGTCGAGTCTCTGGGCTGTCAGAGTATCTTGCTGTTTTGGACTGGCACAACACTCCCACTGAAGGTATCGGCACACGTCCAGCACAGCGTTTCTTGGGTCGACGTTGCAAGACCCTCTTACCCATGGCAGGCACGTTACTCAAGCCAAGTTTTCCAACAGAACTTGACACTCGTGCTCTCGTGGGTTAGAAGAGGCGCCAGAAGTTTTACTATGACCGGCAGGTCAAACCCCTCTAACCTATTGAGGCGGGTAATACTGTCCGCATTCAATTGCCTGGTCAGACGACTTGGAGTACTGGAATTTGTACTCGTCCCATTGGTATCAGAAGTTATGAGGTCAAAGTTGGCAGCTCTAGCTATAGACGTAATCGCCGCCAAACTCATCCCGACTGATGAGCTCTTAGAAGTCCCAGATGAGATGCTGACTACAGAAGTTCCAGCTGAGCCAATTCCAGTTCTGATTGAGCAGCCCCCTACACCGGTTCTGCACAGCCCTGTGTCCCGCAGTTCAGAGCAGGCTGTGCCCGATGTCCTACCGTCCACATCGGCTCTGCGCAGATCTAGTCGAGTGCGAAAACCCCCAGCTCGACTCGCGGACTATGTTCTTTATTGAACTTTAGTTGTTAGTGAACTTTACTTATCATTGAACTTTAGTTGCTATAATTGAACTTTAAGTATCTATTGACAATGTGCAGGTTGAACTCTAGAACATTGAACTTTATTATCTTGCATAAGAGGAAAGGTGTGACGAGTTGGTGTGACATGCAAATTAAGTGTTTGTTTGGCATGACATGTTTGGTATTTGCATATGTAAATTATTCAGGAGTTGGTCAGTTTCGTAAGCACACTCGTGTCGTGTAGTTTTCATAATATTGGTCTGGTCCAGAACACTTGTGTCGGGTTCTTCACGTAGGATAACGTTACAAAAGTAATAGGGGTTTGCCAGGTCCTTAATCGTCGTAAGATCCCAGCTATGCAATCTGATTTTAACGATAACGTTAGGAAGCTCGACTGCTATCTAAACGTAGTCCTTGAGCCATTCTATTGGAAGCATAGAGGTTTTTGGATTACGGTACAAAATGTTTACCAAAATGACGATCATTCATCCACCATTAAGGCTGACACCCATCTAAATCGTAGTGGTCTCCATCTAAATCATCTAGGATCGTCCGTACTTGCACGCAACTTAAAACAATTATCTTAATCACTAGGATATTGCCGCCTGGGAATCCGATGCGCCAGCTGTGCTGCGAGAAAATACTAGTGAGTCTACTAACTGCGGTAAGCCTTTGATAAACGTAGGTCGTGGTTTGGTTATGGCTTCTCTTAATATGAATAGCCTATTGGCGCATATTGATGAGCTCCGAGTATTTATGACCACCTCCAAAATAGATATACTCGCAATTAACGAATCAAAAATCGACTCCACTATTCATGATAATGAAGTGTATATTCCTGGTTTTGAGATAGTCAGACGTGATCGCAAATTGAATGGCAGAAATGGTGGTGGAGTATGCATGTATTTACGAAGTAACTTAAATTATAAAATTCGAGACGATCTAGGTTGTGATCAACTTGAATGTTTAACTGTCGAAATAACCAAACCACGATCTAAATCGTTTCTGGTTAGTAGTTGGTATAGACCCCCCGGGTCCTCGCCGAGTCTCTTTGACGATTTTGAAGACATGATCGGGAAAATCGATGCAGAAAACTTGGAACTTTATTTATTAGATGACATTAATTGTGACCTAATGCCGAGTAATACAGCGAGTACCAACGCTTTAAAATTAATTAACATCTTTGATATTTACGGAATTAATCAACTGATTACGGAGCCAACGCGAATTACTCCAAATTCTCGTACTTTGATTGACCTATGTATCACTAATTGCCCTGCTAAAATCGTATCCTCTGGCGTCATACATCTAGGTATAAGCGATCATTCACTTGTTTATATGACTCGAAAGGCTCATTATGAATGCACAGGTGCCCGTATCGTTGAAACTCGGCAATTTAAACATTTCAAAAAAGATGATTTCTTACATGATCTTGAATAAAAGCCGTGGGACAATGTCAGCCTACAAAACGACCCTAACGAAATGTAGTATATTTGGAAACAATACCTTGTGGAAAGATTGGCAACAAAAAGTCCCCATAGATTACCAGTGAGCTGTTAAGTCAGATGCACAAAAGAGACTTCTTAAAAAAGAAAGCCACGCTCGCTGGGGATCATTGGTGTGGCAACAGTACAAAGAAGCTCGAAATAACACAAACGACGCAATTAAAATAGCCAAACAACAATACTTTATGAATAATCTTGAAAATAACAAAACAGATTCACGTAAAACTTGGAATCTGATTAATGAGCTGAGTTAGCGTAATTCCATGCAGTAAGTCTCTAAATATATTAGAAATTAAGTTGGAGGCCAGGCCATTAACTCGCCTGTCGACATGGCCGAGGTGTTCAACTCTCATTTTACTGGCATAGGTGAAAAACTAGCGTCAGAAATAACACATATCGATGTAGAACCGGAATCATACCTTACGCCAACTGATAAAATATTTACTCTGCAACCCCCTACAGTAGGATGTGTTCGCAAGTTATTAAGCGAAATTAATGCCAGAAAAGCTACTGGCTTAGACAATATTCCTTGTAAACTCTTGACAATGGCGGCTGACATCGTTCCGCCCTCACTCACTAGTATTTTTAATGAATCCATAGGCAGTGCTATTTTTCCAACGGAATGGAAGCTGGCTAGGGTAACACCAATTTTCAAAAAAGGCACAAAATCTGATCTTGGTATCGGTTATTCCGGTTGTTGCTAAGATTTTTGAGACAATTATTTACAATCAGTTTTACCAATACCTTAAAGGAACAGTGCCATGCTCAGTGCCCATGCGCGAATGTTTGAATTTTGGTTGGGTTGTCCAGAAATCAAAAGATGGGGAGAGATTTGATACGCGAAAGAAATCCTCTTCCATCGGCTTCGCCTAAGTTTCATTTGACCTTATACCTATTTAGAACAGTAATTTAGTTTTGTATCCTAGGATTTATGATGTTATTTCGTTCGTTTCTATAATTTTTGCGAGTATTTTTGACTCTGAATTCAGTGCCGTTGGACGGTTCGTCGAGCGGAGGAATTAATAGCTACAGAAGAAAACTTCTGTCTCCTGGTAGTTTCATCCAAAGCATTGAGAAGGGGACAATTGACGGCCTAGGAAACTTGGAGACAGTAAGAATGTAGGGGAGACATTTACTCTGCTTGTAAGACGCTGAATGTTCGCGTGTATTTATTGCAGTGTCAACACGGCCTTCTCTCGGTACAGTTCGAGCTTGCTATTTAGCAAAATCGAACTCTTTTCTTCCCCAATTTTGTAGTGGAAGTGCTCTTATAATTGTACAACAACTATCCTAAAAATCACAAAGCCCCAAAGCTATAAAGTCAGAACATTAGTTTCCCCGTAGCGAAACTGCAGTTTAGAATGGAATATTATAATTCCCACGCACAGAACTTGTTGTTTGTTTATGTCAGTCGGCATTGTCGAGTGGATTCCTAAACTATTATCCCGAATCCCATACATGCAGATCTTCGAAGCACTTATGGTTTGGTCCAGTGGGGAGTTTATACGATTCTAAATCCTGAACTTCTCAACTGATGCAAATCACAAAACTATAAACTCTAGATTTCGTGCTAGCGAAAATTCCAAAGGTCGTTCCAGATCGGTGAGTTTTGACGTGACGTGACATAACAACGTGATTTTCCATTGTCTTTGACATTATTAACAATCACGTGTTACGCGTGCGCATTACCGTGGCACTGTTCCTTTAATGACAATAAGTTGTTATCAAATTGCCAGTCTGGTTTCCCTTCCCTCCATAGCACTCTCACTGCCCTGATTGAAGCCACAAACAATTGGTCTGTTAATATCGATAATGGCCTCCTAAATGGAGTTATTTTCATAGATCTTAAGAAAGCGTTTGATACGATCAATCACAGAATTGTACTACAAAAGCTCTCAAACTATGGTGTTGACCAAAACAGCCTGAAATGGTTTGAGTCATACCTCAGTAATCGAAGTCAAAAATGCACTGTTAATGGTCATCTTTCAAACGCTTCAGAAATTACCTGTGGTGTCCCTCAAGCAGTATTATCGGTCCTCTACTCTTTCTTATCTACATTAACGACCTTCCAGACTGTCTCAGTGTAGGTTCTCCGAAAATGTTTGCTGACGACACAAATATTAGCTATGCAGCCAACAATCTGAGCAACTTAGAAACTGTAATAAATTCAGAGCTAAATAATCTCAATCGCTGGCTTCTAGCCAACAAATTATAATTAAGTCTTAACATTGCTAAGACGGAGTTTATGGTTGTAGGCTCTCGTCAAAGATTACTAGCGCAAGGGGATGATAAAATTGATATCGAAATCGAAGGATATGCTGTTAAAAAAGTATGTCAAAATCACTTGGTGTGATAATTGATGATCGACTCTCATGGTCAAAGCATATCGAAGAAAAATCAAAGAAAATATCCTCTGATCTTTTATTCCTACGACCGTTGCTCTCAGAATTTATCAGGCACTAATCCAGCCCCATTTTGACTACTGCAGCTCTGTTTGGGATGGATTAAACCTACAATTAATTGAAAAGCTGCAAAAGCTTCAAAATCGAGCTGCTAGGGTTATCCTTCAATCGAATTACGACACTAGCGCAACTTTACTTCTCGATAAGCTACACTGGGATAGTCTATCCTTATGCCGAAAAAAGCACAAAGCTATCTTAATGTTTAAAATAATACATGGCCTCGCTCCAGTATACTTGCAAAAAACGTTTACTCCCCGCAGCATAAATTTTGACCTACAAAACAGTAACAACAAATTAAATGTACCCAAGCCCCGTACCGATTATTTAAAACGAAGCCTCAGTTAAAATGGGGCTGTTTTGTGGAACAACCTTCTCCAAAACATTCGAAAAATTGAGTCACTTTGGAAATTCAAAAGGGAAATCAAACGTTCTTATGCGGCAACGGATTCCCACACGGCAATCATATAAACCAGTTTTAAATGCATTTTAAATTGTTTTAACTTGTACTTACTGATGACTTTACCGTGTTTACATAAAGTGTGTATGTATGTTCAGTTAAATGATCTAGACAAGTCAAGCTTTATCGCGGTTAGTATCCTTCGCAGCCGTTATTTGTGTCGTCACGAAAACGACACTAATAACGCTGCGAAGGAGACTATATCGCGGTATACGGGGAGCAATTTTAAAATCTTTGTCCTT
This sequence comes from Actinernus sp. WN-2022, assembly GCA_030867875.1. NCBI lineage: Eukaryota > Metazoa > Cnidaria > Anthozoa > Actiniaria > Actinernidae > Actinernus > Actinernus sp. WN-2022. Next base: position 143,963,265 of record JAOWCC010001589.1, read on the forward strand.
GCTAAATTTGCCCACGTAGGCCCGCTAATTACACTCTATACAACGTTATTGCTGCCACAGTTTACATTTTTTCTGACCTTTGCTGTATGACGCCAGGCTTTTACCCATTATATGAAGCCTCGTATCATACTGTCGGAATGATTCGTTGCGTGCGGGGTTCATTTGGGTGTGCCTTCTGAGCCAGACAAGCGGTGTCGTATTCAGCGATAACCGCAGTGGGCTATGCCAGTGATGATTGTTATTTGACATATTATTAAGGCGTAATTAGTGTGTTAACTTGGTCGCTCTCGTATGGTTAGCCCAATGCACTCAGGTTAGTCCTGTTATAAATGTTTTTAGCATGGGTATTGAATAACTATGGTTTTTCTTTGTCCTCTTCTAAACGCAAGGGTACAATAAATTTATGTATATGTGTTGTCTATGGTGGAACCTTATCTTATGAATACCCACACCCGAGTGGTGATTAATATGTCAAGTTTTTGGAGCTCTCCCAGTTTTAACTGCGATTTTCCAGGATATAAGTGCGGCTTGTCTTTCAGTACGAGTCCCTGTGGTTTCTCGTGCTTGAAAACAAAACAGTTGCTGCTAAAATAGTCATCACTAACTTCAAGCATAATACTAGCAGGCACCCCTTTTCAATCATATGCATCATTCAGCGGGAAGCATCTATCGAGTTCTGCCCAGTGGCGTTCTTGCTATAATTTTTTGACAAATCAACGGCCATACGCCTGGCCCCCTTTTTCTATTTCCCAGATAGGTCAGCCATCAAAACCGAACAGTTTTCAGAGCAACTGAATCGTACCCTAATTTTCTGTGGTTTAGATGCCAGTGTGTTTATACTGGTCACAGTTTTCGTATCGGAGCAGCAAGTCACGCGGCTGACAATGGAATGAGTGACGCACAGATTCGTGGTCTTGGCCGATGAAAATCTGACGTCTTTAAAGTTTATACGATCACCCACCTTATGGGCAAACTACACTCACAATAAAACGTCAGACAAATGGAACATGTCAGACACGGGCTGGTGTCCGTATATGATTAAGCCGAGTTTATGAGACATGTCAGCCAAGAGCTGGTGTTATTGGCTGGTGTTAATACAACATTTCATTTTATTTCATTAGTTTTATACCCCTGTTTCTTGGCTTTCCAGTATTCTGGAACTTGTTACGGTCTAGATTTACGTACCTTCGGTTTTTGGTGGGGTTGCCACCGTCTGTGGCTTGTGGCTAATTTTGCCCCACCTTTTCACTGAATTACTGTAATAAATATTGAACATCTAAAGTACATGTGCAACGATATCATGTTTGTCATGTTTATTAAAAAGCCACAAGGGTGGCTATTTTAATCCAACCACATTTCTGTGTAATTATTCAGTGAAGTATTGCTGCGGGTATCAAATAAAGTCCCAAAAACTGGTTAAATTCAGTAACTAACCTTCGTTTTCAGCAGAAATAAAAGTATTTGACTGCTAAATGATGTAACTTTAATAAACGAATTATCTATGGTAGCGTTTTCTCCCTCTTCCAGGGGCTGAAACTATACATGGTAGACAAAAGGTAGGCACTCATGACATTGATGCACGTATTCGGTTTCCTCTTCTCGGAGGGTACACAAGTTGGTGGTGATGAAGCAGCCACCGTTGTTTTTTCGCTCCAAGTAATGTTGATAGGCTTCTTGAGCGCAGGGCTCCGTGCTGCTCTGCCGCGGGATTTACGAACAACCTAATCTTATTCCGTGGGTCTGGTTCTTGGGGGAAGTGGGGAAGTATATCATGTATCGATACCGTCGCAGTTCGGTGCCTTCTATCACCCCTAACTCTTCCATTATAACCACGTTCGACCCGTGTTCATCGTCCACGCCAGACACGGTCGTCAGAGAGCGTGATGCCATCATCTTTTACCGAAGAAAGCATAACGTCCTATTGTAGCTGGAGGAGACCTTCTAAACTTATATAATTGTTTTAGAGTTCTGACGTACTTCTTTTTCTGGTGATGATGATGTATTTCCTGATTATACTGGTGGCTAACATATATTTCTTTTTTCTTCCTTCTCCTCCCGCCACTTTCGAAGGATGGCTTTGCGGATCTTGTTCTCCCAAAACCTCTTATTTTGTAACCCATTGTCTAACCTGGGTTCCCCCATCATTCCATGTATAGTCTTCCAGTTCTGACCACGAGTTTCATCCCCCTTGTTGTGGAGCTAGTAGTTCAGAGTTTGGTCGTTGTATTCGTAGAACAACCGCCTCATTATATCAGACACCTCCCAATGCTCGTGATCCGTGACATACCGCTAATTATTTCTCAGTTATTTCTTCGATTAAAGTATGGAGAGATTTTCACATATACTCCGGGGCCCACTCGGATTCTCTTGTACGCTTCTATGGTCGATACATGGCGTGTTGGTTTCCTTCCTATTTTCACGTATGTACCCGAGGTAGATTGGATGGTTCCTATCATCCGCTACATCTAGAGGGAATATGCCGTACTTCAGTTTTCGTTTCTGTTTTCATCGTCTTTCCGGTTTGAATTATTAACAGATCAGGCAACCACTTTGCTTCTCTGCCTGTACTCCCCGTAAGAATTCTCTGGGTGGGGAAAGTGCTGGTGAACATGCAAGGCTTTCACCCTCCTCTTTCAGGCGCTCGATCGTAAACTGATAGCGTGGCGTATCCGTTCCTTTCATCACGCCCATGGCCAACCAACTGGGCGTGGTGCGTCCACCACCACGATCATGGATAGGGAGGGGTGGTGCAAGGCCATGGTCTATACCATACATTCAGTACAATATTGTTGAAGAGTGTAAAATGTTTGTGATTGTTCACCGTAAAACTTGTGGTCCAGTTACAAGTTACAAGGCCCTGCCGAGCCTCCCAGCGGGTTTTCGTAGCATTGTTCTATACATCAAGCACATAAGACTCCGCGTACATAAATAATTGGGGCAATTGTGTATGTAGGGGGCCGCGGGGCGTCGGCGTACACAAAGGCGGAGGGCAAAAACGGCGCGGGTTTCCCAGAAAATCCAGGGGGGCTTCGCCGGCCCCACCGAGTCCCCCAGTACATTTTCCTAAGCTTTCCAGACTATACCGACCCCCCTGAATATCGATCATAAGGTTGGGGTCCTATGGCTAGGGGACTGGTTTGCACACTGAACAACCCCGTGTCTACGTGTCAGAGCTCTTCCGGTTTTTATTGCGAGGAGACTAGGGGATTTCCCGGAGGATACTGGCGGGCGCCGCCAGCCCTGCCGAGCCTCCCAGCGGGTTTTCGTAGCATTGTTCTATATATCAAGCACATAAGACTCCGCGTACATAAATAATTGGGGCAATTGTGTATGTAGACCGCGGGGCGTCGGCGTACACAAAGGCGGAGCGGGTTTTCGTGACGTAAGAGTAGTGACTGAACCCCCCTGAATTGTAACATATGGGAACCCAGTGGTACAGCCAATTAGATATGTGTCTGTCTCCTAGTATACTTGAGCAAACAAAATGGCATACGGACGTGATACCTGTATGTGGCTGACTATTGGGAGCAGACAAACATGCGGCAAACGTTGCTTGGATACGTATTGTAAGGTCTATCGTCAGAGACTTCGAAAAGGTAGCAAACTCCCAGTGCCTTGTCGCAGCTGTGGTCTAGGTACGCAATCAGACTGCCGCTTATGTGAACCCTGTGGCCAAAGACGCGTCAGCCAAAGGCTGCGCGATACCGAAAAGCATGCAAAGAAAAACTTTGCGTTTGTCCTGGCTGAGATTTCAACCTTGAAAACGGTCAATTAGAGATTGGCCTTACATCAGGTATACCCGTGAAAATGGATGCTTACATCGAAGAGCTACTGAATGAGATGCCCGACTCAAGGGCAACCGATACATTAGCAAGTGTGGTCCAGAATATTCTGGATGAGGACATCCCGGAGGATGTCAAGCATAAGTTACTGCTCATACCGGCAAAAGCGCGCTAGGCGTGATAAGGCTCCTGAAGATAAAAAGGTTGATCCTTGGCGCGAGTTCGATCCACTCTCCCTACGGGAAGAGAAGGGTCCAGAAACCTTGGATGATGGGAAGTACTACTCACTGTTCGTTGGTGGTGCCCATCGTCTGTTTCCTAACGGGGAAGTAACGACGTTAGGGAGGAACGGCACCCCCGAAACCTACGAAGAGGTCCGTGAGTTGGGCAAACTTGGTGTAATTGAACCAAAACCAGTGGTCCGCGGCCCTGATATCGACGACGATGGATCAGTGTGGTGGGTCTCTTACGATCGCGAGGTGCTAAGAGCAAACGCGCTTCTACCAGAGGTATTGAAAATGCTGGACCCCGATCAGCGTTACAGGCTCTTTACAGTGGTCGGCAAGGCACCTGCTGAGCCTCTTGCTCCTGTATCGGAGGAGGAGGGGCGCTCTGAGCACAAAATGGGCGGGGTGTTGGTTAAACGAGGAGACGAAATAACCATAGGCGCTCTGGAGGTCATAGACAGCGGTATATGGGAGAAAGGGCGTAAATATCTGGTCTACGTGAGGTACGAGCTGCGTCCCCTGCCAGGACAAATCGGTGAACCGGGGCCAATGTACACTCCGGGGGAGGGGGACACTGAGTTTGCCAACTGCGTCGTGAGCTACGCTGCTGACTACCTGAGAAACAAATGCACTGCACGCTCCTTGGGCCTGACCAAGAAACGTAGTAAAGTGCTGGAGACCTTTGACGGAAAACTAGCAGTCTCGGGTTGCACTAAAGAGGATTTGTTGCAACTGGAAAAGAAATTGGAGATCAAGCTTGTGGTTGTAGATACCCTTGGTAATACTCTTTTGGACTCTGGTAAGTACAACAACCAGACCCGTATCACTATTCCCTGCCATAATAACCACGCCTGGCCCGCACTCCCCACCGATTCGCCGGCCATTAAAAGTGTACACGGGCTCGACCCTGCAGCAGAGCAAGAACTCCAAGCTTTGTATCAAGACAAGCCACTAACGGGTGCAGCCGTAAAGACACGCGAAGCTAAGATACGTGAGACACTCATCCGCTTTGTCAACAGGTCGATCCCCTCAAACACACGGATATGGTTGTGCGGTCACGTGATCGTTACACACGAAGGCAAACTCTTCAGGTCGCTAAGGGACAGCGTGTCTATCGATCGTGCCTTCAGTGACGAAACAGGGCACGATCCCGAGTGTCTACCGGATGATAATCCAGTCTGGAAAGAGTACGAGGAGGCCACGCACTCTATGGGAGGAGCGATTGGTTTCCGCTTCAAGAAGTGGCTACACAGAGAGAACATCCGCCCAACGCCTCCCAAATACAGGGAGGTGTGGCCGCAAGCACAGGTGGAGTCTAAGGTCTGGAACAGCAAAGAAGACGCCAGCAAACAACCCCACGAGCACATCGATATGCGCGCCGCCTATCTCGGCTGCGAGGACAGCATGTTTGGTGGGGCGTCAGACGCCACGGATCTCGTCCGAGAATATGGCTTCCCTACGAACGTTTACCGTAGCGCGAATGTTGAGGGAAGGCCTCTAAGGGATGTCCTTCAGTTGACAGGAGCCATCCAGCTCACGGAATGGGAATTCTCCAAAGAATGCCATCCATATACTGTGGGTCGAATCAGCAGCAAAACGACGGATGGTTCACTACGTCCGAACTCAAAGACCTGCTCGACTCTGGAGACATGGTAAAAGCTAGTACCAGGGAGGTTCTGTACAGCGTGGGTAAAAAGGAGTCCATCAGATTCCCCTACTCATTCAACCAAACAAAGGACCCTATGTATCCTGAAGGCCGTGACTTAGCTGTGTGTTTCGTTGGAAAAGGCGCCCGTCACGCAGATGAGTCATCAATCGTTGTTCGCGACCAAGAGGAAGCCGCGTATCTGACAAACGTGTTAGCAGGGACAGACCGCCTGCTGAACTTCGAGCACGCGGATGGTGCCCACCTGATACAATACAAGGATGGAAAGCGGCGCTCGCAGTGGTACCACATCCGAGCCTTCATACTGGCTTACACCAATATAGCCTTGCGTCGCATGTTGAGACGATTTCCTCGCAATGACGTGCACAGAGTTCGCACCGACGCAATATATGCAAGAGAGATGCCAACAGTAGTAGAAGAGCTTCTCGTGGGGCAAAACCCGAAATATGGCGAGTGGCGTCACAAGAAGCCTGGATACGAGTGGAGGCCAGAAGCAGTCTGGGAGCCCCAACTAAGCGGTAGTTTACTCCAGGAGAAAAGCACAGCTCCAAGCCTACCAGTCGACCTTAAAGCTGCTGCATCAGCAAAAATGTATCTTGCTGGTCAGGGCAGTTAAGGGAAGACAGAATGGGCCGTTAAAATGTTCCAGGGGCGAATGTTAGTGGTGCTGACTCCAGAGAACGATCTAGCAGACGACCATCGCAATAATCCTCGCCTCGCTAACGATGGCACGCCAGTCAATGCACAAACGTACCACCACTACCTCTGTATACCGGCAGAAAAGCCTATAGAGGACTGGGATCCAAACTCACTGGGACACAGACTGGACTACCTTGCTGAGGTAATCATTATTGACGAGTGCTGCAAGATCCAGACCAAAGTCCTGCGCACTATCCTGGAATATCTCGCCACCCGACCCCATCAGGTTGTATGTAGTGGCGATATTGGCCAAGTGCCCCCCTGGGGCGACAAGGAAGGTCCACATAGCATGCTCGAGGAGTGGGTGGGGCCTGAAAACGTGCGCTGGTTCGACACAGATTACCGATGCATCTGTGAGAAGTGCAGCCTCCCGTACAGCGTGTGTAAGAGCACCTCGGATGCTCATTGTCAAGGTAATCCGACCTCCAAGCTTCACGATATCAAGAGTCGCATATGGCGCCAGTCCGACTCTACACAGCTGGAGGCATTCCGTGAGGAGTGGGTTGGAGTCGAGTTCGAACAAGCCATCACCCAAACACGACCAGACGACATCTGGGTATGCTCCACAAACAAAATGGGGGCACAAATGCAACGACGATTGCTCGACCATCATGAAAGGAATTATCCCAGGTCCCCAGCCTGTATCAGATTTGACCCAGACCCTAGCATAGCACACCGTTACCGAAAGCAAGGCCGACCAGTGCAGATTCCCGGATCTCGGGAAAAAGTGGATGCATACAAGGGCACCATCGTACACGTCGCATTGGATATCGTGCTTAAAGGGCTTCCACTCGAGTGGAAGTACGCTGGTTGGGGAACCGTTCATAGGGTACAGGGCAAGACCATACACAATCCTCCCGACTCTTCATTGTAGACCACAGCCTTGAAGGCTGGATTACGAATGCAGTGTATACTGGCGTGTCACGCGTGCGACACGCAGATCAGATTGTACGTGTTCTCCCACCTGGGAACGCACCGGGTCATTTGGTCCCAAGTACCCTGCAATCCACGCCAAACGAAGAGCTCATTGCTGCACGGCTCAAAAGATACGTGATAGAGGACAGGCAAAAAGGAAGGCCCAAGTTCACAGGCGCACATCATACTCTTACTGTCAATCGTGTATTGGGTATGATAGAAGCGGCGGAAAAGAAGTGTACCGTCTGTGGAACTGAGCTACTGCTACAAGCTTACACCAAGTGTCATGGACAGAGCTTCAATATTGACCGCTTGGACGACAGCCAAGGACATTATACATGAAACGTGAGACTAACGTGCCTTAGCTTCAATCGTAGACACAAGGGCTAATGTACCCGGAGTTGTGAGCGAGTGAATCCGTGCTTGGAGTGTAAGATGTATAATACAGGATAAGCTGTCCGGGCTCTATAACCCGTTTCAGGATTGGGTACGTCCTACTCGTCCACCAAGGGTCGGTTGCGCGTCGCCGGCCTTTCTCTTGCAGATCTTCCTCGTTGACGGCAATGTAAACCTCTGTGCCGACCTCCAACCGAACTTCGGCTGGAACAGTAGGGGCCTTTTCGGATGCGACCAGAGGTACTCGCTTCATCTTGATGGCTTGATTGGGAGGTAGACCAGTCATACGCGTTTTGGTTGCGTTTATGTCAGCAACGACCACTGGCAAGGCCGTTTTGCCGGTTGACAGTTCTTTTGAGTACTGCGCGCGAAATAGGCGTTGGGCGAGCCATCTGTGAAATGACTCCGCGAAGGCTTGACTTCTGTGATGACCAGGCTCCGCGCGCCGTATTTCCACTCCATGATCTGTGAGAAGTTTTGTGGTGGCACCTTTGAATTCCGTCCCGTCACCCACCATGAGCACTTTAGGCCAGGTCAAGGGCCCCTCTGCATAAATGCTAGCCAACTCACGCGAGACTGTAGCGGCCGTTTTAGTCTTCAAGGGGTGAGCTGCTTTATAACGAGAAGCGACACCAACAACGGTCAACACGTACTTGTACCCGCGATCAGTGGGTAGGAAGAGAAGATCCGACTGGTGGATCCGATTTGGTATCTCCTCTGAGAAGTGAGCAAATGTGGTTGGTGGGGGTTTGGTCTGAGTGTAACCGCCCACTGGTTGTGATGTGGTCCACTTGCGGACCCTGTCCACTGAAGCCGAACCTTTGGGTAGCTTGGCGTGAAGAGCAGTCACTCCTTGAAAACCGCCTCTGGCATAGTATATAGGACGGAGAAAGGCATCGAGTTCTTCATCAGACATGTGTTTTGCTGCCATTGTGACTCAACAATGTATTGCAGCAGGTCTATCAATCTCCAACAGGCAGTCGCCGTTCGCTCAGGAAGCTGCGAGGCCGTTCTTTTGAGGTCTGTGGGACCGTTGAGCACTCTAAGCGCGAATCTCGTTATGGTCGCGTCGTCTTTGCGCCACAGCTCAAGGCTGCTATTAGCGATCTCGTCAAATCCGGTAAAGCTACCAGGAATTATGTCTCGTTTAGCCGCCGCGGCTACGCCGTGCATTGCACACCAAAGCTCTTCCGCAGCCATGTTATCTATACCGAAAAAGAGGTCCCCTTCAAATTACAGGAAGCGACTTGCAGCATACCCAATAGCAACAGCCCCAGCGCCAACGTAAGCTATCTCAGCATTTTTCTGACCTTGACTTGGCTGATAATAGTCCTCAAATCGGGGCTTAGGACCAAGCATGTTTTCACTTTGGTGCGTCTTGCTGTAGAGTTTTAGTGCAAAGTCGGTGTTTGCCAGGTTTTGTCGCGCCTGAGCCTTTGCCTCGCGATTCTCAGTTTGCCAGGCTTGGAACTTTTGCCGTTTCTCTTGCCATTTTGCGTAGTCTTGCTGATACCTCTCGAGAGCCTTGTCGTGTCTTTCTTTTTCCTTCAAAGTCGCTTCGCTGTTATTCCCAGTGAGATAGCGTGCAAGGCAATTTACCCCACGAACGCTGTAGCATTGAGGATGGCACCGCCTATCATAAAGGCAATGGAAGCCATGTTCTGTATATTATAATGGGGAAACGCTATCTAAATGCTGGCGGGAAGGATCTTCTGGTCCTCGAGGTAGCCTTTCAGAGCTACTGCTCCAGCAACGGCTGCCGTCATTTTGGCATAATTCATGGCGTTAGCGGAGGGATCCTTAGTGAAATCTTCCTGAAGGATTTTGCGTCCAATCCAACTGATGCCGGCAACGAGTCCGGTAATAACGGCGGCGTCGGTGACCGTCTTTACAATCTTGTTCTCTTGTGCCATTGTTAGTATCTATCATATGTGACGGAAAAGGCTCGTGTTCAATTGCATGTCTGCACTTGCTCCTTGAGCAGCAAGTTACTCCATGGCAAGTAGGCGAGACCGATGTTGTTTTGGGGCCTCCTCAGTTTCATCTTCCGACTCTTGTGGTTTTTGTTGCTTGTTGTTCCAGTGGCGCACACCGCCGTCCCGGATGCGTTTTAAAATCAGCGTAACGTCCTGTCGGCGTGTGTACAGCCCGATGAGGGACACGATAAGATCAGCCACTCCAATAACCGTCGTCCCCGACCATTCCGGTCGTGCCGAACTCCGTTCTATGTCTCCTTCAGGGAATTCTGCCTGTGATTCATCAGCATTGGTCTTTATTTGCGTCTCACGAAATGTAGCTTGCTCTTGTTGTGCTTGCACCGCTTTCTTTCGTGCCCGGCTGAGAAGGTTCCATTCTGCTAAACGTCTACCTGCTTCTACTCTTCCTGGGTTCTTAGGACGTGTGGCAGGAGGATTAGAACTTGTTATACGTTCTTGCGCAGGTTCTTGCACAGGTTCTTGCTCAGGTTTTTGCATAGGTTCTTGCTCAGGTTCTTCTATTGTGGCAAGTAGCTCGATAAGTCTTGTATATGACGAAACTAGTGGCAATCATTCAATATGGCGACTTATCGAACTATTCTAAACATACAGCTTCGAGTGAACCGGAGGTAGCTTTTTCTATCGTTCCGGCGGAGGCAAGAGCTGGACTGGACTCGGTTTCGGCTGGATGGCTGACGTCAACATGTCTCGCTACGTGAAGTGCTCCAACCGCCAATGCCATGAGACGACCACAACGTAGGGAAAATTTCCGCAGACAGTTGATAATGTAGTCTGAGAGCAGGTCACTGTGAAGTGCGTCAACACTGTCGAGTAGAAGTGTCATGCCTATAATCTTAGAGGTGAGCTTAAGGAAGCTATCTGCAAGGGCGTCTGTCGTACGGCTGGCCAGCGCGGTTTCATAGCGCTTCTGATATTTCTTTACGTCATCGGAACTCATTTTCTTCACGTCGTCGTGCGTTAGAACCTTGCCGACCATTTCTTTCGATTTGCCAGACGCGACCAGGACAGCTAGCTGTTCTCTCGCATCTTCCACATTGCCCCGATCTTTTTCTTCGGCATCAAGCCTGCGGTGCCCGCTACTGGAATATGTAACTCACCTAAGGAGTCAACCAAGAGGTCATCAAAGTATTTGTTCGTCATTGTTTTGCTTTGCTTATACTAGGAAGGTTTGCATCTTTAATTGCACACGAGGGAAACAGCATAGGGGTGGCGTAGCAAGAACATAAGCTTTGAGAAGCGGTGCGACTTCAGTGCCTTCTTGTATTCCTTGATTTGCGCCTCTGACAGTTCTGCGCCGTAGTCGTGTAAGATGGCTTTCATATCAGCTTTGCTGGGGGTATAGAGCACAACCAGAGCCCCAATGTTTTCACGGAAGGGTTTCGATATGCTTGTCAGTTGTTGGATTATGACCCATACGCTAATCCCGGCATGCCTTGCACTAAATACCAGGTTAACCAGCTGGTCGGATCTTCTTTTTAAGTCATTCGATGCTGCGCAATCATCTAGTATAAGGAGCGTATTTGTGCCATCGAAGAGGTCGGCCAAGAAGCGCAATAACAAGTCGATCGTATCTTGCTTCGGAGCAACGACAAAGAGTTGATTTTCTCCTAAGCCAAAGTTGTCGTAGGTTTTGTTATAGACAAAGGTTGGACACACTAGCACGACGTAGTCAAATTTCCTTCTGAAAGGTCCGCGTAGCTGTTCTACTAGGTATTGCGTTTTTCCGCAGTTGGTAGGCCCTACTATGAGAGCGTTAAACGGGATATGTTTAGGATCCATTACTTCGTTGTTGCTATGCAACTAATACTGAATCGACTCTAGCTGGCCGTTCATTAGATTCATTTGGGCGTCAGCTATCACGAACATGTGACAGTTTAAAGTCCCGGAACCGCTCGCTGTGCGCTTTATCTCGAGTTGCACTCCATCGCGAGTGTTGACCAGTCGGAGGCCGCCTCCGTGAATCTCGTCGTCATCTGTTGTCATAAGATCGATCCATAACGCAAACTTGTCGTAGCCGTAGAAGGATGCGGGATCAATGCTACTTGTGATGGACTGGGACCCAAAGCGTCGCTTCACTTCTCGCCATACATCAGAAGGTCGTAGGCCTTGGCTGAATATTTTGTTTGGCATCCCGTCAATGGTAACACGGATACCGGTAATGTCGGGGTTAGCGAACTTTTCAGAATCGCGCGTTCCCGCAGTATACGGCTCGACAAAGAACAGCAGCAAGCCAAGACATCGACCGCCGTGGCAGATTTACACTTTAGTTGATGATACTATCTGTATCTTTATTAACGGTGAAGGTCCTGTGCAGGTTGACTTGCTCGTAGAAGAAGGTCGTGCAGCTCTGATAAAAGGGACATGGCTGAGCGAGCCAGTCCCTCGTCACGTAGGCTCTCGTAGTGTAGCTCCATATTTGCGATGCTGTATGCTAGCTTCGTGGAGTCTGAACCGACGACCACCTGGTCGGCTCCAGCAAGGGTGATTTCAAACATCAAAGCCTCCGAAAGTGCTCGAGGATACAGCACGCCATGATCACGAACTAACGGGTGGTCCAGTGGCATGACGTACTTCGTGCCATGAGCCTTGCTGAGTGCATTTTCCTTTGCATTGGAAGTTGACTTGTCACCTGCTTTCGAGCGAAGCTTGCGCATGTTCTCAGACTGGATGCCCTGCTCCAGTCGATCATCACGCTGTGGTTTTGGCAAGAAGAGCTCCTCGCATGTCTTGTAGAGGTCGAATCTATTGGTGTCTTGAAGGACTTCACCGGCAAAGGTGACTTTGTATCGGCTTACCAGGTTTCATCCAACGTTGTTTACCATACGGTTGTTTGCGTGGCCTGAGGGCGTTAGATCGAAACCAACATCTAGCGTCCCAGGGACCAAAGTAACGCCCTCAGAAAGCTTTGGAACTGCGATGTAAAGCGTTTCTCCCGGTGAGGCCGACGACGGATTCAAAGTTACCCGGTGAAAGGTTCTTTCGGCCTTAAGACCACGGGGTACCTTTGGCGTGCGATTTGGATCAAGCTTCGAGCTGACTGACATCGTGTTTATTGTCGAGATTACACATAGAGCGAACTGTTAGACACGTCTAAAACGAGTTGCATACAACAACATGGACGACATTGATGTAGATGATCGTTTGCCGGACAGAGGTAATGGTGCCACGGATACCGCTGGTAACAATGACGACGATGACGATGCCACCCTTCTACTTCCAGGTACGTCACAAGAAACGAAGGGAACCGCTGCCGATGAGTCGATTCCTATGACAACCATGTCCCACCGCTATCATGAAGCTGGTGCCAGTGGTTCCCGTGGCAGCGCAGAGACGTCATTCACGACGAACCCAAATGAAGCTGCTCGAAGGCTTGGACTAGAAAAGCTCAGCGAAATATATCCAGGCCTCAACGAAAACTTGGTAAGGTTATATTCGGACAGAGCAGGAAAGATTCTTATCGAAGTTCGTAACATAAGGAAAGGGGGCTGGACGAAACCCCGTCAATTGCTCAACCAAGATGGTATCATTCGCCAAGACGTTTCGAGCTTAAAGGGTTTCAAGCTTGCTATGGGGTCCGTCGAGGAAGTTCAGGTGCAAAACACTGAGCGCATTCAAGAGCTGCGAGAGGCCGTTCGTGACGATCAAGAGGCCATAGAAGAACGCAACATCTCAGATGCAACTCGAGAGGCCGCAGAACAGCGTAATTCTGAGAGGCAGTCGGAAATCGACTCACTGAAGCGCGAAAATCAAGAGCTGGAAGAACGAAAGCCACTCAGAGAGCGAATCAGAGCCATCTTCAAAAAGTATGGCTTTACTGTGACCACGGTTGCTCTGGCCGTTGGGATGACTATTGCTGCTATCGTTACGTCACTTTCGAAGTCCCTCGCTCAAGTTGCGAAAGGGGTGGGCAACGGCTTGTAAGAAATCGATAAGAAGCTGGCAGCGATGCTTCCTGGCATGATCGGCGGCATTGCGAACTTCGTATCCGTGCAGCAGGCGAGGCTATCAAATTCCTTGGCGAAAATGCTTGGCTACTTGTGCTCGCCATCGTTGCATACGCTGCTCGTAGTTACCGGAAGAGGTAATAGGTTGCAGCGACTCCTAACGCCGACAGACCAACTTTGAATGCCGTGTGATCGTCGTTCTCTCCTTTCGCTGTCGGAACGCCATTCTTAGGCTTAACCGTTGTATACTCAGCTGCTGCGTTCGGCTTTTTCTGCTTAACAGTTGCAACCTGTTGGAAGGACTAATTGCTTGGGTGGTTGTTAGGTCGTTGTACTTTTGGGCTTCCTCCCGCCATATTGTGAGCGCCTACCTTCTTGGTAGAGCTGTTAACGTTTTCGTTGACCCCCATCACCACTTTACCCGCTGCCTTCTGAAGCTCGTTGTTGTAGCCGGTGACACTTTCGGTGTTGATTACGAGGTCACTTGGCATTAGCCACGCCCCCTGAGCCACTGCAAGATTCAATCGCATCTTCGTCTCCTGTACGGCCAGTTGGAATCTCTGGATACTTTCTCCAATGTCTGTCAATTTGATAGCGCTTTCGAGCAGCACTAGAAACTCCCTCTGCACCTCTTGAGCGCTGATGCGCTATCATCGAGGATGGGAGCTCGAGCATTTATTTGTGAACTGAGGATGCAGTAGATGAACGCCTCAATGGTCTGGTTTAGTCTCGCAATGCCAGGCTTCGTAAGCCCATGACCCTCTCTCGGGATCTGAACCATCCAGCTATCTTTTGTAATGGGGTTGGCCATGTAGCTGATGAGGTCGGAGTTCTCAACTTTCCCGCCTTGGTCGGCGAACTTAAAGTAAGTGCCGTCAGCCCAAAGAGTTACCCAACCACGCATGTACGCTTGAGTGACTGTCATTTCCTTGCCCATATAAGCCTCATAGGCAATGTAGACGTCCCCTAGGCCTTTGTTCGGGCCCTGCATGTCCCGGAAGTCAGCACCCTTAGAGAGGGTGAATTCACTTGTGAGCCTATCATAGGCAGCTGCATTTTAGGAGTTGTCTTCACGGTCAAAGGCTGTGTCTCCTGGTAGGGGGACTCGGAGCTCTTGGAGAACACGACGAATTGTGAAGTAGATGTGGAAAGTTAGGAGGGAACGAATTATTGCAGGTAGGGTCATATTCGCTAAGTGATCATCCCAGGATATCCCGCAGCCTCCGGTCGCTCACCACGTAGCAAATGAAAGCTGCTGTGGGTAGTAGCGCATGTTCGGTCCAGCTAGCCACTCGTAGGCCTTTTTTGCGGTCGTGTGATGCACTGTTTTTTTTCAGGACAGTGTTTCTCACCGATGGCGAGGCCAAGCTTCCAGCAGTCCACATTGCAGCAGGGCACTACAGCCCAGAAACGCTGACAAAGGTGATCGCTGACAGCCCAAGGGTTGGAAAACAAGCATTGGACCTCGAGATTAACTACACAGCCGGGGACGTCAAACTTCTAGCACACGAAAATCTCTACATAGAAGAGGGATTAACTCACTTACTCGGAGTGAATCAAACGCTCAAAGCAGGGTCCAAAACTCTGGTGAAGTGGGGAGGTCCAAATGCATTCTATGTTCACTGTGACCTGGTTGAGCCTTCGCAATCGTACGCTGTTGGAACAACTAGCGATGTAGCGATAGCCACCCCTTCTACAGTACTGGCCTGCTTAGAGGCACGAGGGAAGCCGTTTGCCAAAGCCATGTACGGAGCCGCGAAGTGGCTTCTACCTATACAAGTGCCTACGAGGTCGTCGAGCTATGTTGACAACATACGCATAACCATTAAAGAGGAAAGGGGAAAAATAGTCGACTTTAGAGGCCACCCGATACGTCTTGTATTAGAGCTAAAGTAAGGCGAGTACTATAAACAATGGCGAACAATGACGTTGCATCTTTATACCCTTCCCTCCCTCATTCGGGGCTGGAGAAAACGACGTTATGCAAGCGCAGAGCTTTCGGCTGCAAAAATATGCGACACACAGGCGGCCCTGGAGAACGAGATTAAACAGTACAGGCAGATACACAAAAAATGCAAGGGCGCCTACATGATGCTGCACAGAACCTCGGTAACGACAGGAAGTATTTCGGCTGTGTTGTCGGGCTCAGGCTTAGCCACTTCTCTTACCGGGTTTGGGCTCATTGTTGGAGGCCCACTGGCAGGAGTTGCGGCGATTCTAGGGCTTACAAGTGTTTGCACAGCAGCAGTAAGTAAGCAGCTTTCTGCGAAGGTTTCTAAACACGAACGTACAATAACACTGACCGAAAGTAAGAAAAACTCAGTCTGTGAGCTCGTCTCGAAAGCCCTAGACAACGGAAAGGTCTCTGACCAGTAGTTTGCCTTGATCCTACGAGAACTCGACAAGTATCAGGCGTTGAAAGCAGAGATTAGGCAAAAATCTAACGGGAGAAAAAACGCCCCCAAAAATACTGGTCAGGAGAAAGAAAAACTGAAGAGAGAGTTAAGGCAGGAAATCCGAAAAAAAATCGGGAGCGTGGTATTCCACTAACTGTTCGGTTTCAACGAAATTCCAACGGGTTTGCTTTAAATGTGGAAAAAGTGCGATTCCCGTATCCAAGGCATCCCTCATGAGTCCGATCCTATTTTTCAACTTTCCGGTGAGATTAACGCGTGACCCCTTAATCCGCCGATGACAGGAACGTGGGCTAGCGACACACGTTTGGGCTTGATTTTCCGTCATCTCCGCTTTTGGTTGCCTCCAATGCTTCTCTGAGGGTATAGCGTACCTCACGAACTATTATTGGTGCACGAAATTCATCCAGAGCATAAAGGAGCAGCATAAATATCACTAACATCGTTGCTCAATTCCCGGGCTCAATTATTCTAGAATTTCTGGAACATCTAATTTGGGAGTGTAGCGTGACGGGGATTGATTACCGCATTCCTTTCCGAAACGACGCGAAAAACGACGCGAAAAACTTTTCATAAGCGCTAAGGAATTTTTGAAGCGGATCGGCATTTCGTAAGCGCTTAGGAATTTTACCGTTGAATTTTGCTTTTTTCACCAAAATTTGTTTAAAAAGGCCATTTGAATTTGATGGAAGCGCAAAACAAGATTTTCGACTTTTGGAAGACTGCTAAAAACCCGGCCAAAGTCGTGCTAAATTAACCTGTGACGTCGCAACCATTACATCACCCATACCCAAGCCTCGCCGGTCTACAAGTATAGTCTGAAAAGCTTAGGAAAATCTACTGGGGGACTCGGTGGGGCCGACGAAGCCCCCCTGATTTTTCTGGGGAACCCGCGCCGTTTTTGCCCTCCGCCTTTGTGTACGCCGACGCCCCGCTGCCCCCTACATACACAATTGCCCCAATTATTTATGTAAGCGGAGTCTTATGTGCTTGATGTATAGAACAATGCTACGAAAACCCGCTGGGAGGCTCGGCAGGGCTGGCGACGCCCGCCAGTATGTTACGGGAAACCCCCTAGCCCCCCGAACAATGCTACGAAAACCCGCTGGGAGGCTCGGCAGGGCTGGAGGCGCCCGCCAGCGCCCACCGGGAAATCCCATAGTCCCCCCCCCCCCACACATCGATGAACCCATGCCAGTCACTCCATGACCTGGTTAGAATATACGCCAAACGAATCCCAGTACAGGCCAAGGGGTTTTCCTTTATCAAAGGAGTCCCATATCGTAAAGCGATGCTCGTGATCGAATAATAATAATAAATATTAAAACTAATACTTTTATTAGGGTAAAAACACAATTACCGCATATTAGTAGTGGACACTAATAATATGTGACTCTCTGTGACCGCTGTAACCGCTATGATTCTCCTTGCCTTCTTGGTTCCTATATTTTGGGATCACCTGTGATTTCCTACCCTGATTTATTTTTCTTCTGAAAATGTCTATAGCTGGTGAGTCCCACCCCTGTTTTTATACCGTCAGTATCTGGAACTCACTAGATCCGACCTTGAAACTTTGCCGAACTATTAGTATTTTTAGGCGTTCTTTAAGACATAAATTACTACAGAATTTTATTAATTAATATTTTCCATATACATTAGTCCTTTACTATGCGTATATAATCATTGCATATAGTTTATATAGATATAAATTAATTAATTATATATTTAATTGTAATTATCTCTGAAAAGCCCCACGGGGGAGTGGATAATAAAAGTATGTATGTATGTATGTATCCCGACGTATTTATTTTGATGTGACGTCATTTCCGGTTTTGCCTCTGACATATTTCCTAATCCCAAAGTTATTTACCGGCTTATTTCCCTGGCTGATCTCATATTGAATATTGTATTACATTAATTGAATTATGTATTGCCTCCCATGTTTGCATTAGACTGGGTTTATAACAAGTGGATGTTAACGTTTCCATAATTTGAATATTATGACCTGTTCGTAATGAGGATTCGACGGGACTTTCAAAATCCTCGTGAAATAGCAAATTTCGAGGGCGCAGCATTTGATATTCTCACGAGGATTTTGAAACCCCCGTAGAATCTTCTACTATTCATTGACTATTACATGCAGGTATGACTTGTATATATAAGCTTTGTTTCTGATGTTTGTAATTAAGAGTACCTTATTGGTACTAATTTTCGCGGGCACTTAATTTCGCGAAAAAAAGGTCGGCATATTTCGCGGGTCTTTATTTTCGCGATTTGGGTGCAAAATTATTTTCTTAGGGAATTAATTTTCGCGAAAATGAAAAAAAAAATTATTTCGAGAATTTTATTATTATTTTACACTTCGTATTGCTGAAAATCATCAACTCATAACAAAACCAAACTATAGAAACCGCATCTGTACCATCTGATACAGATGAAGAGGTTCAAAGCAACACAGATAGTGAAATTTGATTGTTAAACTGTTGTTTATCATCTGTAGGTATGCCATAGAGCTTTTACACATTATACACAATACGTAGACATGTGTTTCTTCATTAAATTGAGAAAACAAGAAATATATGAGGGTATTAAATTTCGCGACATTAAACTTCGCGGGAATTTTTTTTCGCGTCGCTTTAAGTTCGCGATTTTTTTTAAATCGCGAAAATCGCGAAATTAAAGCGACGCGAAAATTAGTACCAATAAGGTATTGTTGGAACATTGTGTATCAAGTTATCCCGGTGATTATTAATGGTTTTGCGACAGAAAAATCCAAGAAGCAACTCAGTGATGTAGTTGAAAAGGGAGAGGGGCTAGCATTCTATGGGTTCCGAGGAAGTTTATTCGAATCCCGCTGGAGGTTGTTTCTTTCGATGTCATTTCTTTACTGTTGACATGTTGTGTTGCCTAGTTATTATGGTCAGAACTTATATCTTTCAAAGACCCTAGTACTTTCAAAATGCATCGGACTTTCAAGTACTTTTTGCAAAACGAGAACGAGTTTTTCATCAGAGGATCCAAACACCGAGAACAGATGAAAGCACAAGGCCGCTTCCACCTTTTATTGTTTCGAGGTGATCCGTTTACCAGATTAAAAACTTGCTAGCGGCTGGCTGGGCCATCTAATTTACTATAATAACACCAATTCAAATCGCTTGACATTATAAACATAGGGCCCCTAAGGGCAACTTGTGGATGGTCAGTGAGCTATTTTGGCATACTTTAAATCATGTGACCTATGACGGCATCGTTACATGTACATCATCACCAGTAAGTGAATCGTGGGAAATAATACCATACCTGTGCAAGTTTGAACTGTCTGGAATTAGAAATTAGGGACACAGGCATTTACTTAAAATCATGTGATGACGTTATTGTTACGTCATTGCCACTAAGTGATTTGTACGTGATTGAAGCCACTTAAAAGCCTATACTTATATGCACATAGAAAATACTAAATGAAATGAGGAAAGGGGCATGATACAGTCATTATATAGTAAGTGGCATAGAGCAGATAAAGAAACTCTGCTAGCAGGGAAACAGTGTTCTAGCTAGGAATTATGTTCAATAATGTGTCAAATAACCATATATAATTTTCTCTTGTGTCAATTTGGTCATGGAATGTTTAAGGAACCCTTTCTTTATTAGGGCTCTAGCTATTTGTGATAGAAGTATGCAGCCCATGGTTACATATATTTTGTGATAATGGTCACTTCTTAATCAGTTCTGTCAATGGTACAAGGTGCAGCCCTAGCAAGAACCTTGTCATGCATAATTTGTTGGCTTCAACCTTATGTTATCATTGAAAAGATTGAATGGTTTACTTGCAGTACAGAATTACTTATAAACACAAAAGGGATGCATGTAAATTCAAATGTTTCACAGTATATGTATATGAAGTAAAACAAAAACATCGAGTGAAACAATGCAGAACTTATATTTCCGGGGCCAGGCAAGAATACATGTATGTGCACCAAGTAACTTATGTACTTACCTATGGCCGACTGTTATAACAATTAAGTCATTTTGGATAAAACAATGATTATGGCCCCGGTCCCCTCACGCTGGTGAGTTTCACAACGAGTTTATCAGGCAAAAAGAAAGCTAATTAACATGGGAGCTAATTAACATGGCCAAAGCACGATAAAAGCCCATGTATGAATAGACCCTTTCAGCTTGGCATGCCTGTTTGTTGCCCATTTCAGACCACGAATGTTCCCTTGGGTAATGCTTTTTTTGTTTTTCTGTATCCAAAGAGGAAGTGTACCAATTTCTATAATTAGTGAACAAAGCACTGAATCCTCTGGAGAACTAGCACGTGGTCTGAAATGTGGCAATAAACAGGCAAGCTGAAAGGATCTATTGTGCAAGAACGGTTATAAAGTTTTATTTTCATAATGAGATACAATGTACATGTACATAGATCAGGACAAATAATAAAATATGTGTGGATCTGGTTACCTGACCAAGTTTAGATTCCCCAATGACTCTACTAGTTTTTGCAGAAAAATGTTAATTACGAGTATACAGGTTTGACGTAGAGATTTACTATGTCTATTTTTGAAATCTGCCAAAAAGTAAAAACGAGTCAGTCCTCGCTACTCTGAATTTGTAGGGGGACCTGAAACAATCATACGGGCTGATCAAAACCACAGGATCCAGCTAACGCACATCTCGAATTGGAATTTAGCGTGTTGGTTTCCGAACAACGTTAGAATACCCGGCCACTAAAATTTGGGAGTCGTAGTTATTGGCTACATACATGTACATACAATTATTGTATGGTGTATATAGAGATGGGTAAATGACTACATGGCTACGTAGCTGAGTACTTGGCTACGTGGCTATGGAGGTACATGGCTACATGTACACAAATGTATATGCTTGACTACATGCATGGCTACGATTTGACGATTCATGTGGATACATGCATGGCTACGTTGCTACGTGCATGCTTGGCTACATGGCTACATGTTTCTGTGAATTAATTCAAACTCTTACCCTACAATAAAAAAACCTGACCGTCAACAATGGGTGCTCACTAATTTAGGGTTCTTTAGGGCTTAAATCACTAAACAACAAAGAAATATAATGCTTCTTAAATGTTTCTGTGAATTAATCCAAACCATTAGCCTACATAAAAAAAACCTAACCGTCAACAGGAGTGCTCACTAATTTATGGTTCTTTTGGGCTAATCGCTAAACAACAGAAATATAATGCTTCCTAAATCTTTTTTAAAAATAATCAATGAATAATTAATGAGGGTGAAACCCAATCAAAGCTCAGTATTCAGATCACATGCACAGTACTGTAAATCCCAATAAAATTATTAAGGAGTAAATTAACTTTTGATAAAGATTTCGTACTCAGCTAATAAGTAGTGTGCGTAACTTTTGATAAAGATCTGTAACTCCTATGGGACATACATGGTCATTTCATGTTCCATAATTAGAATAACACAGAATCACATAACAATAATGTGCATCCATTATTGTTTCATTTCACAAGCACGATCAGATAAAATATTCGTGTCCAATTTTCATGGTCATTTACAATGAGCAGCTGGCTATTGTAAATGACCATAAAGATTGTCCGCTCATATTTTATCTACGACATAAAAAGTACACTTTTTGCTATATGATGAGTGAAATATATATTAAAACTGAGCTTGAATTGGGAATGATCAATAATATTATTAAATTGATATGCAATGAATATGCCACAAGTTTTATTGCAATATCATTTTAATGATAGTAAATAACGTTACAGTATTTGTGAGCACTTGTGCGACATCATTTTAATTTTAATTTAAATTTTGTGTGACATTTGAATAAATTGATCATAAAGGCAATGACAATATTAACTGTAACGAACTTGTTGCTGTTAGGTTTCCATGGTACGGTGTACATCACTGTAATTGCTGTAGTTAACTAACATTAGAGATTTCAAAATGTGCTAGTTTTGTGAGTAAAGCTAACTATGCTTTTCAGATATCTCTTTGAGAGAAGATATTGTTGGTACAGTAGAGGTGGAAAGGTCTTTGTGTTGAAAGGGCAGTGTGCAGTGTCTGTAATTGAAGTTGTGTTAGTTGTAACTATATCTTTTTGATCAGCCTTGGTGCTTGTTCTGTATTTTGATAATTTGACAGGTGATTTCTGTTGTTCGTGACGATAGACAATGTCTCACTTGTTTCGATTGAAGCAGACAGCTTTAACTACATTTTCTTCAGAAGTTTGTAGATGTGCAGTGATGTTGTATTGCTGGATTTTTTTCACTGGTGAAACATTATGCACGTAGCATAAGATGTCCTTCTCTTTATTTGCCATAGCTGTGGTAGAGAGAGGGAAAATAATTTTATAATACCATAAACTCCTGGTTATAAGCCCTGCATGGGCTTCTACAAGTTTGTAAGGGATTTTAGGGGGCTTATAATTGGGGGTGCTTATAACCTGGATTTTACGGATTTTATATATATGGAAGTGGTAATCAAAATGTTTTGAAAGTGAAGATTTTGTATGTAATTTTTTAATGATTTGTTATTAGAGCAGATGCTATCCTAATGATGTTAAAACAAAACTAGAGTCTATTGTTGTTCTGCTCTCCCATCTCCCCCTCCCAGCTGCTTAATTGTGCTTTGCATTGACATATTAGTCACAAAATTTAACTTTCATTGTTTTCAATTAAACGTTTTATTAGAAAAATGTCACGAATTTGGTTTTCAACTGCCTTTTCTGAGTACAGTATTCAGCTCATTTCAAGGCTTGGTTACCAGTTTAGAGGCCTGGTTACCTCATTATGCCAGGTTCCTCAGGCTTGGCAGTTATCAATCCAACATGGCCGCTAGCTCAGGGTCAAGTTCGATTGAACTCACTGGCTCTGAGCCAGGAGAAACCGTGACAAATGCTTTAAGTCTATTAAGTAGCCCACAAGCATCCGACCTAGAACGAATTCGAGTAGTTGGTTCTAATAAAAGCAACAAAGAAAGCCAACGAGGGCCAGGGAAGGCGAGTCAAAAGAAGTCTACACTTCTGAAAAATGTCTCAGTAGAGACAAGAATCAGGGAATACAAAGACGAGCCCTTTCGTAAGTCTCATAATAAGCTTTTTTGTGAGGCCTGCCGGGAAGAGGTTTCTGTGAAAGCAAGCATACTTAAGCGCCACATCGAGTCTTCTAAGCAGAAGTCGCCGGAAAGGAGAGGCTAGCCCAAAAGAAGATTACAGATGTTTCAATAGTTGACGCTATGACGAAGTATGACCAAGAAGTCCACCCTAAAGGGGAAACGCTAAGTGACAATCAAAGAGTGTTCCGAGTCAAAGTTCTCAAGAGATTTCTCAAGGCAGGAGTGGCACTTCACAAGATGGATGATTTCCGTGAACTACTCGAAGAAGGAGGCTACCGTCTCACCGCAGCGCCCCACATGAGACAGCTAATTCCATTTGTGAAACAAGAAGAAGAAGAAATGATCAAGAGTGAGATATCTGGCACCAATGTTTCTGTGATCTTTGATGGGATAACGAGACTTGGAGAAGCATTGGCTATTGTGCTGAGGTTCGTCACAGCTGACTGGGAAATCAAGCAACGACTTGTACGACTACAGTTGACAGCCAAATCTCTTAAAGGAGAGGAACTAGCGCGTGAACTTATTATGGTCCTTGCACAACAGTACAATGTTCAGAACAACAACCTTTGCACGGCAATGAGAGACGGTGCTGCCGTGAATGGCGCTGCCACGAGAACTGTGAAGGTTGTGTTTCCCCAAGTGGTTGATGTTCGCTGTTTCTCCCACGCCATAGAATAGGTGACCATTTCAACATCCCTACCCTCAAACGCATTTTACAGCTTTGTAACAGTCTTTTTGGCCACAGTCCTGCCACTCGACTAGCTTGGAGGGAGCGCACTGGCATCTCTATGAAGTCCTACTCGCCGACACGGTGGTGGAGCTGGTGGGAGGTTGCACAACAGATAATGCAACAGTTTGCTGAGATTCTCCCTTTCGTGCAACAGAGATTACAAGAAGCTTCAAACAGGGCCGCCACCTTAAGGCAAATTGAGGCAATGTTAAACGATGCTCAATCCAAATGTTTGGTACAGGTTCAACTTGCAGCAGTTGTTGATGCAGGCAAGCCTATGGTAGAGTCAACCTATATTCTGGAGGGGGATGGCGCACTGGCATGGAAATGCTATGAGCAACTCAAAGTCATCCAGAACAGCATCCACGCAGCTCATCTCCCCAACCTCACTGCTGTCTCAAGGCACATCTCTGAAGGAAATTCTGATGTTGCCCAACAATGTTACCAGTATGGTGTCGCAGCGGTGCAGCCCGGTTGGGACTACTTCAACCAGACGGTGCTGGGAACATTACATCCCCAAGTAGAAATCTTCAAGGCTGCAAGACTATTCAGTCCACATCACATCTGTCAGTTGCGTCCTGTGGCAAATGACATCGATGCCGTGGCAGCTATCGCTTTCCTTAATGACGCCGCCGTGATAAGAAACCTCAAGAATGAGCTACCAAGATACCTGGCGAAGGCAGAGGGAATTGCAGAAGAGGTTGGCCCGGTCGGTTGGTGGAAGACCAATGAAGCTGAGCTACCGCTTTGGTCAGCAGCAGCTAAGCGTGTTCTCTTGCTGCAGCCATCATCAGCAGCATCGGAGAGAGTCTTTTCCATCCTGACTACAACTTTTGGTCATTTACAAGACCTCGCCCTACAAGACTACATCGAGTGTTCATTGATGCTTCAATTTAACAAGAGATAGATGAACATTGAAAGATGTCCAGAGCGAACCGATCAGAAAGAACTTAGAGTCAAAGACATTTCTATTTCGAGCGTTTTGAGCTCATTTGTTATTGCTCATACTGTATCAGAAACATTAAAAAGTTGTGTTTGTAACCTATGGAGGTAATTTGTTTGGGCAGGGCCAGGAAAAAAGCTAAAATATAGCAAGCATCAATCGAGTTTAATGGTCCGACGTGAGCATAATTTTCGGCATAATGCTATGATTTTTACGGTGACGCTCAAAAGCATAATGCTCGAATTTTCGAGCATAATGTGTCTAATCCTAGTCAAATATGCTATCCACGAACAACCTCGTCCCCAGGGACTTCTCGATCAGATCCAAGATGGCGGCGACTCCGAGAGAAGACCCTGGTAAAGGCTGAATCACGTGACCAAAATCTCCAGAAATCCTGGAGATTTTAATCACGTGATGTGGGAATCCAATATGGCCAAGCTAAATATGAAAATGTTTAACACGTGCCTACAAACCATAGGTATCCCAATCCGGAGTGAGTGAGATGTGATAAACGGTATTTCCACGCGGTGTACGATGTGGTGAAAACAGGTCTACTAAACGGCTCGAAATGGAGTTTACTTGGATAAAGAAACAGTGGAAGGGTATCACAATGCTACCAGGATGTATCTAAGCTAGAAGAGAATCCTAAAAAGTCGTTTATTTTCCGTTAGCGTTGAAGCGAAGCGATCGACAATTGCACATGCTCAGCCGGTTAAACGGCTTCTCCTGGCTTTTCCACTGATGAAACTTACCAGAGAACTACCCAGTAATACACTTGAACTATTGCTCTATCGTTTTATTGATAGAATGTGAGAAAGTTAAACTAAATACGAATCATCTCCGTGGTCTCAGCCCGCCAATAAAAAGCATTGTTAGAACAACCTTTGCGTCATAACCGAAGAGCCAATCAGAATACGTCATAGTTCGGCCTTTACCAGGGTCTTCTCTCGGAGTAGCCGCCATCTTGGATCTGACCGAGAAGACCTTGGTCACGAGGTTGATCCACGAATTCTCAGTATTACTTTCAATGAAGTGTACAGGGTTATCCCTTCAATATTGAATACCTGCACCTGTAATGTCTAGGTGATGGTTAGGAAACCGTACATCTGATTTGAAACAGCTCTGAAAAAATAACAGTTACCTCCAACATCTAGGTCTCAATCCAAGTTGATGTAATCTAAATTGTATTAATGTTCAAATTTCGTGCATTGTACAAAATCCAAGCATGTGATTGGCTCAGTAATGAGCGTGCATTATTGGTGACCACAGCACTCGACCCAGACCCTCTCTTACCTAGGGAAAGGGAGACCTAGTCCTTCGCTTAGTTACGTGTTTGGACGGCTTGGAAAACCTCATTACAATCGCATATTAAACAGTGAAAATGCAGACAATTACTAGAAAGGTAACGGCAGGATTGAACTCTGTTACCTGTGTGACAGAAGATATATATTTTGAGGCGAACATTTGCATAATCATAGATGGAGATGGCTAATTTGCAAGTGCTGGAAGTACAACAAGTCAACATGTGTCCGAGTGAACAAAAGTTTCTACAACACTCTAGTAGTCTTAGTTAAGAAATGGATTTTATTTCCAAGACCTTACTCTGCCAATAAGAGGAGAAAATTAAGCGAGAATTCAGTGGATGGTTCGAAACCCCAGGATTTTTTATTTGGAAAATGTTTGCATCGGAGCCAAGCACATGGCCGGAGGCCGGTTTCAAGTCAAGCCGGATTTCAATTCACTGCCCCACTGGAATCTGCAGGTTAGTTATTTTCGAATGAAAGAAACTATTAAAGAAAGCAGACTATCTAGGAGTTAAGCCGGCTAAATCATTGATATTTGAATACATGGCTCTAAGAGAAACGTTTTCGAGTTATATGATGGAAACGTGGATATGATGCTCACCTAATAATGCAATCCATATCCATAACATTAGGTAAGATATCTTGTATTCCAAACAATATGGAGAAATACATTTCATTCTCACTTGGTAACCTAAGATTCATTGATAGCTTTCAATTTCTACAATCATCTCTTAGTACATTATTTGGTATCAAGTTCAGAATCAGACACATTCCAACAAATTGTAAAATATACATCTAATCAAGAGAAAGCCAATCTATTAACTCGTAAAGGAGTATATCCATATGAGTACATGGATTCGTGGGATAGATTTACAGAGACTTCTCTACCACCGAAAGATGCGTTCTATAGTAAACTAACTCTAGAGGACATATCCGATGAAGATTACGAACATGCAATAAAAGTTTGGAACGTATTTGATTGTAAGAGATTAGGTGATTATCATGATCTTTATCTACAAACTGATGTACTTCTTCTAGCAGATGTGTTCGAGGACTTTCGTACAACATGTATGCAAAACTATGGATTAGATCCCGCACATTATTATACGAGTCCAGGACTTTCATGGGACGCTTTATTAAAGAAAACAGGAGTGGAACTTGAACTATTAACTGACTACGACATGTATTTATTCATTGAGAAAGGTCTACGCGGTGGTATATCCATGGTATCACAGCGTTATGCCAAAGCAAATAACCAAAGTATACCCGATTTTGATCCCAATAAGCCAAATAGCCACATACTCTATCTTGACGCCAATAATCTATATGGTTGGGCCATGAGTCAATATCTACCAACAGGAGGATTTGAGTGGTATACACCAACGGAAGAACGAATAACCAATCACACAATCGATTCAGATAAAGGTTATATCCTTGAAGTCGATCTTGAATATCCTCGAGAACTTCATGATACACACAACGACTATCCACTAGCTCCCGAGAGAATTCAGGTGAATAAAGATTTGTTCTCAGAGTATCAGACCAATCTATTTGAGGAACTATATAAAGGTAATGGATCTTTGAAAGTGGAAAAACTCGTACCTAACCTATATAACAAAAAACGATATGTGCTACACTACCGCAACCTACAACTGTATCTATCTCTTGGTATGCGCTTGAAAAAGATCCACAGGGCATTACGATTCGACCAATCACCATGGATGGAACCATATATACAAATGAATACGGAGTTACGAAAACAAGCGAAGAGCATCTTCAAGCAGGATCTATACAAACTGATGAACAATAGCGTATTTGGAAAAACAATGGAGAATCTACGTAAGCGTGTAGATATCCAATTAGTGCGCGCATCAGAAGGAAACAAGCTACAACGTCTATTGAATAAACCTAGTTATGCTCGATCCACAATTTTCGATGATGATCTTGCCGCGGTACATAACTACAAAAGTAGGCTATTGCTAAACCGCCCCATATATGTTGGAATGTCAATTCTAGATCTATCAAAGCATCTGATGTATGACTTCTACTACAATGAGATCAAGAAGCAATATGGACAACTCTGTAATCTACTTTATACCGATACCGATAGCCTACTACTACACATTAAAACTGAAGATATCTATACAGACATGGCAACTCATAAACATCTATATGATACTAGTAACTACAGCAAAGACCATCCGCTGTATAGTATCGACAACAAGAAAGTACTTGGTAAAATGAAAGACGAATGTGGAGGTATTCCAATAGTCGAATATGTTGGACTACGATCGAAGCTATATTCTATATTGAAAGTAGATGGTGGCGAGATTCGTAAAGCCAAAGGCACCAAGAAGGCAGTAGTGAAACATCGTATTCGTCATGATCAATATAAAGAGTGCTTAATGGATAAGAAAGTATTCAAGCATGGAATGAATATGCTTCGAAGTGAAGGTCATAAGATGTATGGTATG
Organism: Actinernus sp. WN-2022; assembly: GCA_030867875.1. Lineage (NCBI taxonomy): Eukaryota > Metazoa > Cnidaria > Anthozoa > Actiniaria > Actinernidae > Actinernus > Actinernus sp. WN-2022. The sequence continues at coordinate 143,991,877 of JAOWCC010001589.1, forward strand.
CATATGAACAAAGTATCTCTATCACCGTTCGATAGTAAGAGATGGATTTCAGCAAACGGAATAGATACAACAGCCTATGGTCATGGAGACGTTTTTCCAGACGATGAAGAATTAGACGGTTTTATTAGCAATATACTATCAAACGTAGTTGATACACTATCCTACAACAGTAAAAACGTCATTACAGAGGATGAAGATATAGACGACTTTATTTGTGAGTTGCTTCTATCTTAGAATACCTTTTGGTGGTAGTTCTGTATCTGGTGGTATCACTTGTATCTCTTCACAAACGAACCCTCGCTTTGGTGCATCTTTTCCTAAATAGTATAGAACTGGTTGATTTGATGATTCGACATTTCGAGAAATATAGTATGTTTGTAAACTCCATACAGGATCAGTTGCTCGTTTTACTCCACCTTCCAATTCTCCCGGTGAGTATAGATATCGAACTAAAACATCGAATGGTAGTCGCTTTTCATCTAATCCAATAGTTCGAGAATATGTAGGAGTCTTTATGTTTACTTGTTGTGTCTCTATAGAATTTGAAGGCTCTTTACCAGTAAGTCGAGTAACTTCATTGTTCATAGCCTTGATAACATCAGGAAGCCTCAATACCCATTCTCTACTACGTGCATTCGATCCTTCAGATGTAAGTACCATCTCTTTTGCATATTGATATCCAAACAATCTTTCACCTATCGTTCTATTTGCTCGTTCGACAAAACTTTGTGCCCTATGATTACCAGCTTCACCTCGTTGAACTTTCGTACCACGTAGTTCTAATGTTTCAGACATACGTCCCATAAATTCTCTACCAGGATCTACTTGCAATGTTTTTGGCCATTCTAGTGGACTACGTTTGTAGATTCGTTCGAATGCCGCAGAAACTTCACCACTATCTTTCGACGCTAAAGGCTCAGCCTCTTTATATCTAGAAGCTACATCAATTACATCAATCAATTACTAAAGCATACTTATATAGTTTCCTTCCACGACTAGGTCTATCATGAGGTAGAAAGATCAAATCAGCTTGATGAACTTCATTAGGTTTCGATACAGTCCAATGTGGTCGTGGAATATAGTGTGGTGGTGATAGATATATTTGCCACATGGCTTGTTTCTCTAACCAACCCTTAGCTACGTCTTCCGATACCTTTGCAGCCACCGATAACTTACCAATTGCAGCATGACCTTTCCAATAGCCCATAGGACCATAGAAGATATTCGCAAGTTTAGCATCCGTTATATATCTATGTATTCTAACCTTCAACAAGCAGGGGAAAAAAAGAAAAAAAAGGAATAAGAACTTATCTAACCAACTAGTTCTTATTCTTTTTTTCTTTTTTAGTATCTCGTCGATCGTAAAAATTCTCGTTTTTTAAAAGGCATATCGACTAATAGCGTATCCAGCGACTAGCATTCCACCACCAACATAGATCAACTCACCAGTCTTCTGATTGCTTGAGGGTTGATAGTAGTCGGATAAACGAGGTTCTTTCATTGTTTTGAGTCGTTTCAGTGCCTGACGTAACTTATCGGATTGCACAAAAGCTCGGTTGCAGTTTCATCTTTCCCACCAAACATCTTAGCAAGCACTTGACTACCAGTAAATGCCGTTGCATTCAAAACTGCTCCGAAAATGGCCATTACGATAGCTGAAGCCATTATGATTTGGTCTTTTGTTTCTCGAGATATTGTTTTGCATATATGCTACCAGCTATTACTGCAGTCCACTTCACGTAATTTATAATAGAATTAGAAGGATCGCTAAGCATAGATTCCTTGGTAACCTTTTTTACGATCCACCCAATACCAGTAGCGATTCCCGTTATCATAGCAGCGTCGGTTACTGTTTTCATCAATTCTTTATCCATCCTAATATATATCGTATATCTCTAGTCTTTAATTGTTACTCCATGTCTGGTACCGTAGTCTTTACAGGACTCGCGGGTCGTATCGTACTAACGTTCTTAGAAGTGTCATCTCTATATCTTCTGTATTGACAGTATACGCCAACTAATGCAGCACCCGTACCAATAACTGCGATAGTAGTATTGATAGACACATTTTTCATCCAACTTTCATCTACGTTGATTTCTTTAGGTAATTCACTTTCACGTGTAATCTCTCTCTTTTGAGCCTCTCTAGCAAGTTTATTACTTATATAGTGCTAATGCTTTCCCAGCAGCAACCCTCTTTGGATCTTTTACTTTAGTTGGTGTTGTTTTTGGTGGATTCGCAGTTATCTGATCCGTCTGTTCCTCCATCTCGATTCGATATAGTAGTTACTTGCGAAGGTTCAATAGGTGTACCAGGAATTACTATGTGATCAGCTACATGTAACAAAGCACTAGCTAGAGCTACAATCGACCTGATTTAAGTGCTAATCGACCAGCCTCAACAGATATCTGATGGCGGACTAGGGGGTTTTCTTGTAGATCCTTAACTAGTTCTTGTCGGTCATCTAGCGTAGCTACGTATGTGATTGCGCGAGTAGTTAGACGTAGTACACCATTTAATAAGCATACTGTTTGCTTTGCTAGTACGGCCTGATACCTTCTATACAATCTATCTACTTCTCTATCAGATAGTCTAGCAATATCTCCTAGAGAGAAATCCTTACCCAGATATTCTTTCGTTGTACCCACTACAGCTAATATGGAAAGTGATTCGCGATTATCTGATGTAACGTCTTCTGTTTTAGGTGGTGGTGGACCTGTTAAATCCTCGCCTTCCAGTTCTTTGGTGTATTCATCCATGATAATATGTTATAGGTGCGGGTAGCTCTAACACTACTACAAAAGGATGTCGCAAACAGAAACATATGCGAGCAAACTTATGAGATCGAAGTATCATTCGTAATTCATTACATTCTTGTGAGCCTCCGTAATCTTCAAATATCTTTTTACCATCTATAACTGATGCCGTATGAAATGCTACTACGATAGCTACGTTCTCACGAAAAGGTTTACATATACTCGTTAATTGTTGGGATAGTACCCAAATAGATAGTCCTATATGTCGAGCAGAAAATGCTAAATCTACTAGTTTGTCAGTTCTTCGTTTTACATCTTTCGATGCGGCACAATCATCTAGAATCAATAATGTATTGGTACCTGACCAAAAGGTTGCACAAATATTTAATGCGGTATCGATAGCATCCTGAGATGGTGATATGACATAAAAATGCGGATCTCGATTAGCAAATCCATGATATGTTTTGTTGTGGGCATACGTAGGACAAATTAATACTATATAATCGAACTTACCACGAAATGGTCCACGAAGTTGTTCTATGAGAAATGCAGTCTTTCCACAATTCGTTGGACCTACTATGAGTGAGTTGAATGGGATGTGTTCTACCAAGGAATCCATCAGTATGTTATAATATGTAAAGATCTGTTCAATATCTTAAGCTGAGCATCCGCAAGGACATAGATATGCATGTTTACGTTTCCACTTCCTTTTAAAGTTCTATGTATACGAATATCGATATCTTTTCCACCACCAGTTTGTGCCATTCCATCGCCATGAGCAGAGGAATCTTTTGCTGTACGACAATCGACTAGGATGGCAAATCTGTTATTGTAAAATTTGGTAGGAGTCATAGAGGTATTGGATGTACCAAACCATCCTTTTGCGGACTCCCAAAAATCTGGTGTTAACATACCTCCTGGAAAGAATCTATTTGGAACTCCATTTACGTCTATCTCTATCTTTGAAATATCAGGATTTACGAATGCTTCGCTATCTCGTGAACCGGCGGTGGGAGGATCTACGAATAGAAAGAGTAATCCAGCGAATGATCGTCGTGGAACATTTATATTCTGAGATATCAAAGTATCTGATGCCTTAGCGATAGGTACTAACTTGAAGTGAACTGCGTGATCGTATAGGAATGCAGTACCTTTTTCATATGCGCGAAATGCTTTCCTAGCTAGCGTTTCATTCTTGATTGCTTCGTATTCTAACTGGATGTTGGTAAGCTTGTACGTACCTATCTTTGTCGAATCTGATCCAACGATTATATCGATAGAGCGGGCTAGAGTTAATTCGAATGAAATAGTGTCTTCTAATGCATGTGGATATAGAACTCCATGTTGTGTAAGAATATCAACGTCTAACGGAATTCTATATTTTGAACCATATGCAGCTAACAATGCATTCTCACCAACATCTGAAGTACCTGCATCACCAGCCTTAGATCGTAGCTTATTTGTGTTATCTGATTGGATACCTTGTTGTACTCTCGATTCTCTCTCTTGTGTAGATAGATAGATATCGGAATATGTTTGTAATAGATCCGATCGAGCAATGTCTTCTACTATTTCAGCTCCTATCTTACAAACTCGATGTATAACTAGGCAACGTCCAACATTTGCAACGACTCGATTATTAGCATGTCCACCAGACAATACGATATCACCCAATAATGCTAAACTACCAGGTACTAATACGATATCTTCTCCCATCGTTGGAACTTCCACATAGAGCGTCTCACCTGGATTAGCAGATGATGGAGTGAAAGTTTTTCTATATAAGGTTCGTTGAGCTTTGAGTGCGAGTGGCACTCTTAGTGCTTCTTTAGGAATTAACTTCGTCGATATCATGTTGAATATACCAAGATATATAGTTATGTTCAATATGGAAGATGGTGATATTGACCCGACTGATACAACTGATGAGACTCCATTAATTCCAGATGGTGGCGATGATGATGATGATTACTTGAACGAACTATTAGGTCCACCCAATGAGTGGATCCCCATGAAAACGTTAAATATTGATGTAAATGGTGATGAGATTGGTGGCGACACGGAAGAGACATCGTTCATTGAAGGTGAAACAACTTCAGCAAGTGAAATCGCATTTAAGCTTATCAAAGAGCAGACAAGAGATGCATGGTTTAAGATACTTAGTAAATTTCCAAATGTTAATTATGATAAATTCACGGCTCGTGTAGATGAGTATGACAATGTCTGGGTAAAGCTCAACCAGAAGAATGCTAAAGCTCATCTCCTATTCAAAACGCCAAAGGAGATGGTCCTCAACGATAAACTACCAAAGACCATAAAAACTGCATTAGGACCATCAGCTGAAAAAGTTATAGAAACAAAAGAAGGTAAGATCGAAGTCCTCAAACAGAAACAGAAAGTATCTGAGACTGTCATAAAAGATATCGATTCAACAGATGCTGAAAAGGTTGCAGCTCAGGAACTAATAGACATTGATGAAAAAGAGATTCAAGAAAACGAACAAGAGATCAATGAAATAGAAGAACGTATATCATTGCGAGATAGGGTTAAAGCTATTTTCAAGAAGCATGGCGTAACGGTGCTTAGCACTCTTGCTGCATTAGGTATTACACTTGGCGTTACAGCTGTTATGATTAAAAAGGCATTTTCTAGTATAGCTAATGGTGTTGGAAAAGGATTAGAGAAATTAGGAAAAGGATTAAAAGAAATAGGAAAAAAGTTAGGAAACATTTTACCTGGGATGATTGGATCAATTGCTAGCTTCCTATTTAAAACGGCTGGTGAGGCCATAGGATTCCTAGCTAAGAATGTTTGGTTGTTAATCGTAGCCGTAGTTGTGTTCGTAGTGGAGCAATTCAAAAAACGTTAACGAAATATCATCCATGCAATTCCAGCTCCTGCAATAGATACTATCGCTAGATTGATCTCATGTTGTTGAGTAGGATTCGGTAAGATACTATGTGAAACTCGTTGTGGAACTTGTTGTGGTAATTGTTGTGGAACTTGGTGTGGTAATTGTTTCTTTTGTTTCTTCCCTTTCATATCTGGTGGGTATTTGGTTTCGATAACATCTGTATTAATATCGTTTTTCCCTAACACCATACCTTCTGTGGCGTTCGGGATTGGATTTTTATAACCATCCTTCTTGCTGAGGTAGTACTCAAGATTGCTTGGTAGTAATCGTACCCCTATGGCTATTGCTAGGTCTAATCTCTTATGTGTGTGTAGTATAGCTGTAAGATAGTTTTTATAGCTTACCACTAAACCGTTTTCGAGAATAGCGTCTTCGACTAATCTCTTAAATTTTTCTTTGACATTGAAACTATCTATGATGGATTGGTTAAGATCATTTTGAGCAGCTAGAACGCAATATCCAAAAGCTTCAACGGATCGATTCAATCTACCTAATCCAGCATTTGTTAATCCCTTACCGATTGGTGGCGTAAACCAATTGTATTGTTTTCCTTCATGTTCATCGTTCCGAATGAATGCCACAAGATCGCCCTGATCCTCCTTACCTCCTTGGTCTGCAAATAAGTTATTGTGATTTGGCCAATTATCTGCTTCTTTGTCGTAACCTCTGATTACGTGGACGTTTTTGAAACCATCATCATACAAAAGGAATACATCTCCTAATCCGTTATTCCTACCTCCGTGCCATCGGAAATCTGGTGTTCGAGATATACCAAATTCGATGCATAATTTCTCAAGAGCTGATTTGCTATAGAGGTTATCCATTTGCTTGAAAGCAGAGTCACCAGGTAGAGGAACTCCATGAGCACCACCAAGTTCATGTAGAATTCTTCGTATCGTGAAATATACGTGAAATCGTAGTAGTCCTTGAACAATAGGAGGATAGGTTTTGAAAATAGGATCAAACAATGACACTCCACATCCAGAAGTCGCACACCACGTCACGAAATTCAATTGTTGAGGCCAATATTTGAAATCCGGACCATGTAACCAATGGTAGGACTCATTTGCTGTCATATGCTTTATAACGGTCTCCTTGAATATGTTGGGTACACCTGCTTTGAACTTTTTCGTAGGCGTGACGTATATCCATAGATTAATGAGATCGATATCTTGTGCTTTTTCGTGAAAAGGAACTGCTGCGATGGGATATTTCACGCTTTTATCTAGTGTTAACGTAGATGGGAAACCACCAACCATCCCGCGTAACGCTTCGTGTAGATGATTTCGTACATCTACTGGTATGAGACCACTTATATTCCAATGCTGCCCACCATCGTAAAACATGATTCTAGTCTCGTATGTAGACTCATCATGTATGTCGGATGCCGTTGTCCTAGCTGATAACTTATCGAAGTCCGCGTGAGGATAATTTTTCTTAAAGGACGCGAAAGCCTTTGCATTGCGAGGTGCGATATAGTCGCCCCAATCTCCTTCGAAATGAACTTTATGAGACATATTAAAGCTATACATACATACAGTTTATACCTTTATATATAATGGTTATCTTAAATGTCACCACCATAGCGTCTGACCATACTGTCTACTTCGATAACCCTATTCTTATCAATAATATTTCGCTAGTTGAGGTCACTCTTAGTCACAATTGGTGGAACCTAGCAGAGAAAGGGAGCTTTAAGTGGGATGACAATAGTGTAGTGTTTCCATACGAAATTAAGCCGGGACATTATAAGATAGAAACTTTGATAACCTACTTCGTTCCCGCAGTCGCGACTGGTTTCTTGGAATTCATAGACTACTCATTTAGGAAATATTGGCTTATGAAGGCCAAGAAACCAATCCAGTTCACTAAGAATGTCTGCGATTTGTTTAGTATCGAAGTAAAATGAAGATGTGACAGATTATGTGACTATCAATAAAGGAAAATACGTCCTGGTGCCAAAAGATATTAATCACATATATATCTACTGTGATGTGGTGGATTCAGATTTCTCACTTCTTGATGGGAAGCCATCTAAAATCCTACATACTTTTAAAACGACATCACACGTTTTTGGTGAAACAACTTACTTTCCACCAACCCTCATACCCATTCGAGCCCTAGGAACGATACGGAACTACATTCGCCTCACAGTTTGCGATGAGAAAGGCAATCTCATAGACTTCAACAAGCAGCCTCTACGTTTCGTATTGAAGCTTGAGTAAATCATACGTATATACAATGGATGGCGATTCGATTCAACCGTTTCCAACAGCACCAGGTATCTATCCATCGGGAGCTATAAAGGAACTTAGCGATATGAATGGATCGAGCTTTAGACTGCAGAAAGTCTGTGATACTCTTGCCGAGCTAGAACAACAAGCAAAGCACTACGAAGTTGTTCGCAAAAAATATGCCCGAGCGCGTGCTATCGTTCATGGGATTGCTGTGGCCACAGGTAGCCTGAGTGGCGCTTTATCAGTCTCTGCGTTAGGTTCATCATTTACGGGAATTGGGATACCTGTGGGTATTTCCTTAGGATCCGCGGGGTTCCTGTGTGCAGTCATTTCGGCTTCGATGACTGTTGTTAGTAAGAAACTTGGCGTTCGCGTCTCTAAGCACGAGAAAACTGCTATATTGGGTAAAGCAAAGGCTAATTCCGTGGAAGCTAAAGTCTCAAAAGCTCTAGCCGATGGTAACATTTCAGAAGCAGAGTTCAGAAGCGTTATTGATGAGAAAAGGAAATATGAGACGCTTAAACTCGAAATACGGCAAAAAAACAGACAAGAAAGAGGGTCAAAAAACGTAGAACAACTTCGATCCGAGATCCGAAAGGAGATGAGAGCAAAACTTGGTAGTCTAGTGGGATAAGAATCAATATAACCAGCGTGGATTTTATAATCTTAGTATAAATTAATTCTGACGTCTGGTTCGTATGCAAATTTCTATCGATGGTGCCCAGCGTGGATTTTATAATCTTAGTATAAATTAATTCTGACGTCTGGTTCGTATGCAAATTTCTGTTGGTACGCAAGTGGTATTGATGGCGCAATACTTATGATATCGATGGCGTTATAGGACCCTTATTTTTTCTTCGGCAACCCTTCGTTTCGGCAACCATTTTGGCACATCTTTCTTGTTGGGGTGGCAAGTGTGCGCCAAAATGGTTGCCGAAACGAAGGGTTGCCGAAGAAAAAATAAGGGTCCTATAATCGTCATCATGTAGAGAACGTATAAAGACATTTCCACGACATATGCTTTTATTGTTTAGTTGCATAAAACGAGCGAACTCTCCTTTAGATCTAATGAACCCACATTGTATACATGCTTGATAAAGTATAGCAGCTAAAATAGTTCGTTTCGCATAGCTACGTTTGATACAAACTTTCTGTACTTGAATGAATGCATCGGCTACGATTACTAATACATTTGTGGGGAACGAGAGGTCGTAATTTTGTTTATAAATAGTGTTGTATGCCTTTAGTTCTCGCATTATCGTTCGTAGTTGCAATTCTTTGTTATCGCTTTGCTTTGGGATTGTGCGGTCTAGATCATGTTGATACCTAAAGCTATCCGGTCCTACTATGCGTAACCTAGTAGTAAGATTGGTAGTTGTTTCTTCACATGATTCAGTCTCGGAAATAAGACCACAGGTGGTACATATGAATTCCGTTCCTTGCATTTCCATCGGGCATAGACCTCCGGAACATGTTTCACCAGTGTTAATATGTAACCGTGGTTTGATATGTAGGCTTGCACAAATTTCTGAACCAAGTAATCTAATAAGATCATCCATACTAGTTGTATACCATGTGCCTGTCAATTGTCCAATTTTTTTTTTTTTTTTTTTAAAAAAAAGAAGAGAGGTCGCATAACAATTTCTCTTCATAATTTTTTTTTTTTTTTTTTGTATCGTGATTTCTACTTATCCTCCGATCCTACCACATTTAGATCTTTCTCACTGATGGAGAGGTCATCCAATGCATTATCGAGATCGTGAATGTCCACCACATTTTGATCTTTTTCCGATTCCACTACATTTAGATCTTTCTCCGATTCTACTACATTTGAACACGTGATATTCGCCGACTCGTTAGCTCGTTTCTTATCAAGGTTCTTCTTATTGCGAATGGTACGGCGTTGAGGTGCACCACATTTTGCACAAAGTTCGTGAATAGTACGACAGCCTCGACCACACGTCAAACATGGAACGAATATAGCACATCCTCTTCCTATCTGGAAGTTATGTTGAGAGCAATACTCTGACGTCTTTGAACACTTACTTATACATTTCGTGGTCTTTCCTCGCATCAACCAATCACAAGTTCTTGTCTCAATCATCGTGCAATATACCTATATATGTTATATGTCTAATTGGTATCTTAGTTGTGACGTCTACGTTGAGGTTCTTCAATTATACGCACTTGTCTAATCTGTGTGGTATTAATACGTACTAAGATAACAGCATACGTTAATATCGTGAAGTAGAGAATGTATGTTAGTACCATGGATGGATATACTGTAAACTAATCATTCCTTTAATAGGTGTTAAAATGTAAAAAATACAACGAAAAAAATAGTACAACAAAACTGCTATAATCCGGAAAAAAGCGGTAGAAACCGATCTATTAATATAATGTATAAATACAATAAATGAACTATAGTAGAATCTCAAATGCTCGTGCATGGTGGCTAAAATAAATTGATTTGAAAATTATACCATGCAATGAAACGTCGTCCAATAACCTTACCTCTCGAGCAGGAATCTCTTGATTTGAAAATTTTACGGCGGAATGGATTTTATTTATTTTAGCCACCACGAAATCCCTTCGCTTCAAGTTCGAGCGGAATAATCATTTTCATTGAAAATTTTCATTTTCATTGCGCCTTATAATTTTCAACCGAAGGGTTGGTACTTGCAATCTCAAATTAAAGGTTTTCTGCTTGAGAGCTTCAATTAAGATTTTTCATTGCGCCGTTATTAATTTGAAACGAACGGATTCGTGGTGGCCAAAAAATGTTCAGGTCTGTAAAATTTTCAAATCAAGAGATTCCTGCCTGAGAGGTAACGAGGGGATCGCGAGCTAAATAGAACACGTTTCATTGCATCGTAAAATTTACAAATCACTTTTCAATCGAAGAGTTGGTGCTTGCAATCTCAAATTAAGGTTTTCTGCTGAGAGGTTCAATTAAGATTTTTCATTGCGCCGTATTAATTTCAAACGAAGGGATTAGTGGTGGCCAAAAACTGTTCAGTTCCGTAAAATTTTCAAATCAAGAGATTCCTGCTTGAGAGGTAACGAAGAGATCGCGAGCTAAATAGAACAGGTTTCATTGCGTCGTAAAATTTACAAATCACTTTTCAATCGAAGAGTTGGTGCTTGCAATCTCAAATTAAGGTTTTCTGCTGAGAGCTTCAATTAAGATTTTTAATTGCTCCGTTATTAATTTGAAACGAAGGGATTCGTGGTGGCCAAAAAATGTTCAGCACCGTACAATTTTGAAATCAAGAGATTCCTGCTTGAGAGGTAACGAAGAAATCGCGAGCCAAATAGAACACGTTTCATTGCGATCTAAAAAAAATTCAAATTGACGAGATTCTGCTTGCGATCTAAGAGGTAGATTTTGCATTTGCGCCTCAACTGTTTTGAAAGCAACAGATTACTGCTTGAGAGCTTAATTTAGGATTTTTCATTGCGCCGTTATTAATTTGAAACGAAGGGATTCGTGGTGGCCAAAAAATGTTCAGATCCGTAAAATTTTCAAATCAAGAGATTCCTGCCTGAGAGGTAACGAGGGGATCGCGAGCTAAATAGAACACGTTTCATTGCGTCGTAAAATTTACAAATCACTTTTCAATCGAAGAGTTGGTGCTTGCAATCTCAAATTAAGGTTTTCTGCTGAGAGGTTCAATTAAGATTTTTCATTGCGCCGTATTAATTTGAAACGAAGGAATTTGTGGTGGCCATAAACTGTTCAGTTCCGTAAAATTTTCAAATCAAGAGATTCCTGCTTGAGCGGTAATGAAGAGAATCGCGAGCCAAATAGAACACGTTTCAATGCGATCCGCCAGAACCGGCATTTGATATACTACTAAAACATATAAGAGTTGCCTGCGGAGGAGGCTAGAGTAGTTCAACATTCCATTTTCTTCCTCTTATTCCGGCAATAAAAACAGTTGCCTGCGAGCGCAAAGAAGTCAGCTTTCTTTCACAGGCTACTAGTAGGTGTAAATTCGTAGCCTTAATGTCGGTTTCTTAATGTTTTAACTGAAAAGCAGTTTACTTTATTTTCAGAAACGAAACGAAGTTCTAATTTGCAAGGGTGTCTAGAAAACGAAGACCTAGAAAACGAAGACCAAAGACCAAAGACCAAAGACCTAGAAAACGAAGACCTAGAAATTAGAAAACGAAGACCTATAAAACGAAGACCCTTGAATTTGACTAAGGCCGCGTTCGATTGAATAATCTCTGGAAATCACTGTTCAGGCACATTTTGCACTGTAACTGAGCTACAATGTTTGCTGAAATGCGATATTCAGGATACATTTTATATTCCATAGACTAAAAAATTCCCGATATACACTGTAAGTGATTTCCAGAGATTATTCCGTCTATTCTTATGCACAATCAGCGGCTTCCCCCTGGGGCCGACCCCCGGGGAACCCACGGGAACTCAGGGGCATTTGTCACGATTTGTCAGCTCCATGTTGCCCGAGGGTGTGGGGGAAAACAACACTTTTGCTACCGGTGGTTTAACCCAGGGGACGGACCCTGGGGATTTGTAATATCAGGTCAGCGGTTTACCCAATCCGTTATTCCCGGATGTTCTTCGAGCTTCGCGCCGTTTCCGCTCACGAGGTCTTTGACTTTGGTTTGAACTGGCGCCCTTTTAATTTAATATGCCAGTTTTTAACGCGTGGAGCACCGACAGAGGGAAGAGAAAAGCCATCTTGGCAAATTGTCTAGAGGAATTTATCAGATCTTAGATCTTTTTCTTCTTAGATATTTACTTCCTATTTCATAGTTTACACTAATACTGGAAGGTGCATAAAAGGATAAAACAGTGAAAAAATACAGCCTTATAACAACAACAAAGTGCAGGTGCAACAATGGATGTGATAAATATATAAACAAACACGCAAATAAATAATCAGATAAATAATGATGCTGAAGTAAAGTCAGCTTATAAGCGCCTAAGATATGGAGGCGTCTTCATTGTCCTGATCGCAGGGCCAATAGCAACATTAAATAGAGGTAACGATGGAGCATTGATCACGTGCTCAGGTAATTTGTTCCATACGCGGATTGTACGAACGAAAAATGAATAGCTAAAAGCAAGAACGTTGCACTGTAGCTGACAATAATACAAGTTATTATGTCTGGGGTTTGGGACAATATTGGGAGGGAAGCCAATCCCCACCAAGCCATTACGGATCTTATAAAACATTGCGGCCTGTTGGGCAAGTCTTCTCTGCTCAAGAGTGTCCCAACCCAGTGTGTTAACAAGTTCGGACGTACTGGTGTAACGATCATAGTTGCTGCAAACTTGTTCAATCATATTTACGTCAGAGTCAGTGTAAGGGTTCCAAGCCTCGGAAGCATATTCAAGTTTGGGTCTAACTAATAGCTAAAGTTTCGTAAGCTCGCTTCTTAACAGATTTGGTACAGGGTTTCAGGGTTCTGTGAACAATACCTAGTGTTTTGTTAGATTTAGATGCGATTTTGGAGCAGTGAGTGTTCTAGCGAAGATCATGGGTCTGTGCGACTCCGAGGTAGTCATGAGATGGTGACGGAGATAGAGTCTCCATTTACATGATAGTAAACTTGCTATATTCACGCTTATTGGTTATGTTCAACAGGTGACACTTGGCAGTATTAAATTCCATCGACCAATCCATACACCATTTTGCTAGTGTGTTTAGGTCGTCCTGCAAGATCTCGCAATCTAATTCAGATTTAATCTGCCGGTAGATAATCGTATCGTCAGCAAATAACCTGATGTTGGAGCTAATGTTATCAGCAATATCGTTAATATACAACAGAACCAGGGTCGGACCGAGGACAGATCCTTGTGGAACACCGGAGGTAACACTAGCGACATCAGAATGAAATCCGTTCACCGAAACGGTTTGCCGATGAACGATTTTGGAGGAAAGCATTAATCCAACCAAGCATGTGCCCATTGATACCATAATACTCGACCTTAGCAGCTAACTTACGGTGTGACACCTTATCGAAAGCAAAGGTATGTTTAGTTTATATGTTTCGTTGCGAATTTATACCCTTGCATTTGGCCTTTTGGGGTTGTGTACGGAGTGGTTCCTTTAGGCTTTAATAGTTAAAGGTACGGTACATTATATTTGCCCCAGAGGGAGGGGATTTGTCAAAATTCTCCTGCCCCATACCCAGGGGGATTAGATGAGGTTTGAATGGGCGTTTGGACAAATCCCCCAGGGTCCCCGGGGGTTGGCCCCAAGGGGAAGCCGCTGATTGATGCATTATTCCGGAATACGGTCAATCGAACGCGCCCTAAGTTTGCCGTTCAGTACAGGAAAAAAATCCCGGCTGTGCAGTCCGTTAACCCAGTTAAACATGTAATGTGCTGAATGGTCCAAAATTTATACAGGAAGGAAAAAAAAGATTGTCAATCATCTCTCAAAAGTGGTCGTTTCTACATTTATGAATATCTTTCCTATCTCTTACCGTAGTAAACTGTTAAGTTTTCTAAAGAGAAATTGTTGGACAATTGGCTAATTTGTGTTTTGAACCCCGCTGTCACTTTTCAAATTGTATCTATATTGAACAGACATTATCGACAGTAATAGAAGAACATTATTTGTTGCTAATCATGTTGACAAGAGGAGAGATCTTGCTCTTTGTAAAATAGTTTTTATCTCTGCACCGAAATATCAAACTAAAGGACGAACCGACTCCATTGAACGCCTGGAGTCGTCAACTTATCAACTTATTCACATCAAAACACCAGACTAATAAGGAGCAATACAAACGAAGGCGACCAAAATTTATGTACACGCTGTAGGATGGCAATAAGTGCCACATTCGCGTGAAAATGCTCAACGTAAGTGAATCACACCAGTCCGCTGAGATCTTAGTCCGCTGAGATCTTAGTCCAGGTGGTCAAACAGTTTCTCTTTAAAAATTAACAGTTTACTACGGTAAGAGATAGGAAAGATATTCATAAATGTAGAAACGACCACTTTTCAGAGATGATTGACAATCTTTTTTTTTTCCTTCCTGTATCAATTTTGGACCATTCAGCACACTACATGTTTAACTGGGTTAACGGACTGCACAGCCGGGATTTTTTCCCTGTCAGTACTGAACGGCAAACTTAGCCAAATTCAAGGGTCTTCGTTTTCTAGGTCTTCGTTTTCTAGGTCTTTGGTCTTCGTTTTCTAGACAAAATGGAGACTGCCCGCTAGCAGAGGAAAGTTAACTTATAATTAGGCAGCGTTTATCATCTCGTTTCTCGGCTCTTTCTCCGTGTATCAATGTCTTCAAGTAGTAACTCAAAATGGAGACTTCTAGCAGAGAAAACAGAGACCGTATTTATCATACCGTTCCTGGAGAACATTGACGGTGGTGAAAGTGACAGCTTGCGCCGTGTAATACCCGCATATGTCCACATCACCACATGTTCTAGAAGCGACTTTATTTCGACCACAAACAAAATAGTCTATGCAGGGATTAACTTCCCACGCCGACAGCTAGGAACTTTTTGTGAAGGGGTTGAATTAGATTATACTGGTATACCTAACAGGTAGTGAATGCTGCTCTGCTCAGTTTAAGGAATTATATTAGAAGAGAACCTACAGTAGCACTTTGGCAGGAAAAATAGATTAATGCCAAGGTGTTATATGAATATATTTTGTAGTTTTGGGGCTATCGTGAGACTGAATCCTGTTTCATACTATGGGGCGGCAAGTGTAAAAAAAAAATTTAGCTGTATTTGTACTGTTTTTTTGTGCTATTTAGTAAATCACAATTTAAGTTGCTTTGCAATTTATATATCGTAGATAGTGAGCTATATCATTTATAAATCGCAAGTGAAGTAACTTTGTCATTTATAAATCGCAAGCAACGTAACTTTGTCATTTATAAATCGCAAGCAACATAACTTTGTCATTTATAAATCGCAAGCAGCGTTACTTTGTCATTTATAAATCGCAAATGTCAAACATGGTCTGTCTAAATTTGTGCTGAACTATTCAGATCAAATCGAAATATCAACACCCCCACCCCCGGCATTTGACTCGTTTTCGTGCCCGGGAAGTAGGGAATTTGACATCTGTAGCTATCATTGGGGTGGGGAATTTGACACCGGAAGAGAGGGGTGGTAGGGAATATGAACACGTAGTCTCGATTTCGTGTTTTGTACTGCGTGGTTTCCTCGATCGAAATCATGGCGGAATTAGGGCGGGGAGGTCACTTCAGAGGCACCACTATGCCAAACATGGGTCAAGTACCCCCCCCCCCCCCTGGGATTCCACTCAACGACAGTTTTAACAAAGAGTTTCTAAATTGTTCTGCTCTGAAGGAACTGAATAGGGTGTAGTTTATACACAATACAAAAATATAGTTGATGTTCTACACTGGAGTGTACTTAGGTATCATGAATACTAGGAACTGAAATGCAGTTTATACACATCTGAATAGCCGTAGCTAGCTAATAGGGTTGATTCGTGTTCTACACTAACTCCGATTATTACTTTACACTGTATATCACACAGCAAAATATGCTACAAATGCTCAAATGAATGCTATAACCATATAAAACACACATGTATACATACACTGATAGTGATATAGCCACATAGGCACCGCATGTTCGACTCTCGTTCACAAGTTATAAAAAAATAGGAGAACTTTTGCAGAGACCAGGGAATGGTGCACTTTATAGTTTCAGCTCACCGGCATAAATGCTGGGAAATTTCCTCCGATCAATTGGCTTAATTCGGTCCAGTATCCGCCAGCTTTGAGTTTGATGTCCACGACGCGACGTATAAAATCGGCTAACTCCACAAAATGTAGGAACCTCTGAACTGATTAGCTAAGTGAAACGTGCTCGGGCTTCTCTCGTAAATCCCGAACCAATGTTCGTATTTGCTGTTGTGGTCGCGTCATTTCGGAATATTTACCTTTAACAGAATCGCAAACTTGGACGCCTGCGATAAACTCCGTCAATATATCTTCTGGAAATCGAACACTATTCGGAAAGCCAACGGAGAGTACCCGATGTACTTAGAAAAAACAAAGTACACACCATAAAACGATGAATAAATTAGCTAGGACCCACTCTAATAACTCGTGTTCTGGGATTGCGCGCATCCACGAGTTAAAAATTATGTTTATGATGTTTGTGATTTATGATTCCGGTTAATTTCGGTTTCCCAGGCCAACAGTTATACGCAACTTGTACCGCCATCTGGCTAGATGAGCAGGTGAGCATGCATAAATAAAATAATTTCGAGTAGTTCTACTACAACTACAGACTTCCCACTTAACATTCAGTGAAGGAAATGTGCCATTTCAGCCTTTTATCGCTAGTAATATGACTCGCATTATCCCAACTTGACCTTTAATAGCATATTAACAGCGACGAGAAGTAAGCATTTTCGGTTTGGGCAGTGGAATAAATGTCTTTCCTATATCATTCTGTCTTGCTGGGTTTGCAAACAAACATTGTGGGATTGTTTTTAGAATTAAAAACAGACAGAACATATGGCAGCAGACTAATGCCCTGACATATACGGAGACTGCAAGGCGGACGCCCTCGGCATTCAGAGAAACTAAACTCGTCACACACTATACAAATATAGAGGCTCTGCCAACAACGTTCACAATAACAGAACACAAAATAGCTCACTGACCATCTGCGAGTTGCCATTAAGCCCCAGCTAAACGCTCAAACATTTCCATCCAACATCGTGTTGGATGAACACGTTTTATCGTTTAGCCGCCTATTTAAAATAACTGTTAAATGGTTTCCTAACAATTTTTGATGTTTGATCTAGATCAAACAATTTCATCCAACATTTTGCGTGATGAACAAATGTTTATCGTTTAGCCATCTCTTCTATAACAAAACTTGTGCGTGCAGGAGGTATTTAGCCAATCACAAATTCACCTGCAATTTCACAAAAAACGCTCTGCGGACTCAATTTTGTAAGTTGTTTCCTGAATGTTTGATGTGCTGGCGGCTAAACGATCAAACATTGTGTGACCGTTTAGCCAGTTCAATAAAATGTCCAAGTTGACGTTCCAACACGATGTTTGATGTAAATGTTTGAGCGTTTAGCCGGGGCTTTAGGGTCAGTTATTCTCGTAAATAATTAACGAGTAGTAGAACGTAGTATGATAAATTTTATCAAAATAAAGGCCATGTTAAGTAGCGTTTGTTTTTATTAAACTTGATATATTTGTTCTTTCCAATTAAATACCAGATTAATCCAGAAAATGGATACCAACACAACTCTGTTCCTTATCCTCTTCTCGTATATTTCGCATGTATTTTTCCTATAAAATATTCATAATTTAACTATTGTCCATTTAATTTTAAGAGTATTGAAATTATGCTATTATAATAAAGTAGTTCTCCGATGGCTGTTTGACACTAAGATAGTAGTGCTAATTAGTTGTTATTTTTATTTCCTCAAAACAGCTGTGTTAACAAAACTATGAGAAACGAAACTTTTCACTTCGGCTAAAATTTAATATCAGTCTGAATTTCTGTTCGACAGTGGACTAGTTTGTGACGGTAAGTGGCAGTAAGTTTAGCAATGCTTAATGCTAGTTATCATACTATTTTATACATGATATTTGTTTTATGAGCTTGATTGCAGATACGTGAGCTCTAATACACTGTCCAATATTCATCGCAGAATGATGCATTTATAGCAAAAAGGAAGTCTTCGCTTTTAATGATTGATAGAAAAGTAGTAGTTATGTTGAGGGACATTTAATGGCGACAAAACGATTTGCCAGGAAGTATCAAAACAGCCACAGAAATTCTGAATTGCTTCAGCAGAAATCCTGTTATTTTACGCCGCAAAATTGGAAGTAAAGATTGTTGTGAACGAGTTGATTATTAAGTAAGTTGAAACCAAAACAACGTATGAATACTTAACGCTTCATTATGCTGGCCATGAGTTACAATAAATGTTATTTCCTATTCCATCTATTAAATTTTCCTTTCAAATTCATGAAGATTTTTAAAAGTAGAGAACGCCATGAACTTTTGAATTTCAGCTAAGAGTTTGTTTAAAACTAGCCACCAAAAATTCACAAAAGTATTGACATAATTGTATTTGAGTTGAATCGTAATTTCCATTGCAAATTCTTATAGATGTTAAACTTTAAAGAAGAAGATGTTAGAACTTTTATAGAATAAAACCATACATTATATAACATCTAAAAGACGTTATATTAATTTATGATCCGTTTAGATTGGATATTATAGACGGAACAAACTAATACATAAAATTAAAACGTTTTGGTAGCACTTAACTAGACTCGAACCGAAGACATTTCGAATTTTGTCACTTCCCTTTCCCGACTGTTCTATTGTAGCAATCGTTGAAGATGTTTAAACAAACTAATACCTTTTAATATTAGTCCTACATTTTTTTGTGAGGAGACTAAAAGCTCTAGTTTAAGTAATCTTAAAGTGACAAGCGGCAATGCTGTATTCAGATGCAGGTTGGTCACATTTTGTACTTTCAAACTGAAACCAAACATTGGTCACATGATCCAATAACACCGCCAATAACACTAACGTAACTTGATCCAATAACACTAACATATCTTGGAAAACAAAACTCCATTCCAATCAATTAAACAGCATCATATTGCTTTGTCCTTTGTGCAGATTTTATTTATTGCTGTATCTCAAGCTCATGGGCTATTTTAAAAATATTCTATTTATTTCTTAATGAAAACATAAATATATATGTCCCTGTCCTCTCCTCCCACCGGAAGAAAATTAACTCCAAAACAAAATAAAGTGCTAAATAAAATACAAAACAACAAACTAACGATAACAAGAAGTCAAAAGGTAAATATGGTGTGGTGAGTCTTCACTGGTGCTAACTGAGGTCATGTCCAAGAAATAAAAGAGAGAGAAAAGCGATGTATCATTGAATCTGGATAAGGAAATAGAGGTTATTGACCAAGCGTGAGGTACGGAGGGGTGATATTGGTCGAGTTCTTTTTTGTGTTTTATACACAAAAAAACGACTTTCGACCAATAATCCCAATCCGGACCGAACAAGCTTGGTCAATAAATGTTTTATTATATGGCTTTTGCGGAACAAAGCTGTGCTTTAAGTCTTTTGTTTTAGCAATACATGTACCACTGCAATGGTTTCTTTCGCAAGCAAAAGTAACATTGTGTCTGATTGATCAGTTCAATGAGAGATCATTTCTGATGAGGGTAAGATTGAAACCCTTTCAATGTAAAGTAGATTTTGTGTATTAAGAAAGTAAAATTCAGTTACGGAAGTTCACCACGATTTATCCGAAAAATCAGCAAAGAAAATTCGGCTAAATGCCTACAAAAACTTTAAATAACGTGAAACTAATGTTGTGTTTTTTAGTTCAGACATCCATTAATTAGCCGTAAAGCGTCATACGTAGCCAAAATATTTCTAACGGGTTGAGGTTTCAATAGTAGTTTTCAGTTTTAGGCCATCATTGCTAAAGAAATCTCCAATATGCGCTACGTAGCCAAAACATTTCTAATATGCTTCCCTTGCAGGCAGAGTTCGCTTCCAGTTGAGGTTTTCAATAGTAGTTTTAAGTTTTAGACCCTCATTGATAAAGAAATCTCCAATATACGCTACGTAGCCAAAACAGTTCTAATGGGTTGAGGTTTGCAATAGTAGTTTTAAGTTTTAGACCCTCATTGATAAAGAAATCTCCAATATACGCTATGTAGCCAAAACATTTCTAATTGGTTGAGGTTTTCAATAGTAGTTTTAAGTTTTAGACCCTCATTGTTAAAGAAATCTCCAATTTTGCCGATACCTTTCCAACGCAAACAAATCTATTATTCCAAATAACTTGGTCGGAAATTTCTTCTTTAGTTTTAGGGGTAGAGTTGTTTAGGTTAGACCAAGCTGATAGGCAGTCTATATAATATTTTTGTAAATCTAATGGCAGTTTAGAATAATCGAAATTGCAGTGAAAAAGAAAAGTGACGCCTACATCCCGTCATAGTAATTTAACATAATTTTCAAAAAAAGAGTTTGAAGTACCCTGCGAGCAGAGGTTTCTCATCTCTTTGCCTTTAGACCTCTGCTCGCAGGGTAAGTTTGAAGACTCCTCAAATAACTTTTTGATGAACTTTTTGATTCTTTGAGTATGGATCATTGAGGTAATATCAGGCATCTCGAGGCCTCTGTTCTCGATATTATTTATTAGTCAGCTAATCTACTAATCTTCTCTCTTCCGTTCCAGAGAAACCCGTATAACAAAGTATTTCATATTTCTTTAATAAAATTCTTGTCGGCATGTATAGAAGAGGGAGTATAGTATTTTCGGAATTGCGAACGCTTTAACTATCTGTATTTTTACCAGTAGTGTGAGACTTCTCCATATCCACCTGCTGAAAGTATTTGACAAAAGAATCAGTAATAGCTGTAAAGTTTAATTTCTTAGATTGAGTTTCGTAATATAGGTGAAGTAGATACCGACAACATTAACTGCAGTTTAATCTCTTTCACATTTAGTTCTTCGGCCGAGGTCTTCATGGAACCTAGAGAAAGCACTTCTGTTTTGTCTCCATTAATTTTTAGTTCAGAGAAAGAGCTGAAAATCTGCAGAGTGGATAATAAGTTCAAAAAAGAGTTTTTATCTTTCAAGAAGATTGTCATGTCATCAGTGAATATAACCAGTTTAATAACACTTGTGTCAACAAAAATCTTCTAATATTTTGGTCGTTTCTTATGTTTATCGCCAGTAGCTCCACTTACAATTATGAACAAGAAAGAGGAAAGAGGATCTCCCTGGGGGACCCCGCGAGAGATATTGAATAACGGCGTGGCAAAGCTGTTGTTTACGACACAGCTTGTGATATTGGGATAACAAGTATCGATCCACGAGATAAAAGATTCACCAAAATTGAACGTTTTCAACGTATTTTTTTACAGAAAACTTCGATTGACTGAGTCAAAGGGTTTAAAAAAATCAATAGTTGCTAGCAAGGAGTCGATATTTTACTTTTTTGTAAAATCCATCATATCACGATTGTTCTGATCGAATTTAGTTCTTCCTTTAAAGACACTGTGTCCGAGCCCATGGTGCTTGGCGCCAATGTCTTGATTAGTCTGTTTACCAACGGCCGCATAAATTAAAGGCCAGCTTTTAGTCGAACTAAAATGCTCTCGATTATTTATTAGTTTCATAAAAGAAGTACACATACACTTTGGGTAATGCATGAACACCATAATTTCTACCGGATTAAAAACCCAATCGAGTCCATGAATTTTCCCCGGATGCTTCGAATATGATTTGAACAGTACTCGGCAGGAAGCCAGTTGGTATATGCCTTTAGATGCGAATTCGGTTTACGATGCGACTTTTCACAAACCACAAGCAAACAATTACTCTTGGTAGCTTGTTTTCATGTCTCCAGCATTTTTTAGCTGTATTTGAAGATCTCTACTTTCCTTTACGAATGATATATTTTTAGTGCAAAAATCTTACTCGCACTCTAGTCACACTCACAGTCACATCGAATAAACAGTTGAACTCGGCGGATCGGAATTATTAGATCCCGCGGTCGTAGTTTTGGTAGTGGGACTTTCTGTTAGTACTGGCTTTCTCTGCTAATAAAAACCCAAATCTGTCGTTTCACATATAAAGTGGTAAAAATCCTCAGTGGAACTAAGACATGCGAAATTATTACACGTATTAATAATAAACTTGGTTGCTTTGTCTTCCCAGCGAAGTCCTTAGTGCATACAGCAAATCCCCCGGGAAACTCACATAGTAGACCTTTTGAACCGCAAATGTTCTCTTGTAGACCTAGAGAAAGCAAAATGTGGACTGCTGAAAGGATTATTTGGCGAGTCGCTTCGCCTCGCTGACTGTTGTCTTTCTTCGGCATCCTCTACTCGGCATTCTAGACCGGTATTCGAAATTAAATGGTATATATACACAATTAAGATAAAAGAAAGTCACTTAAGCATACATGTATATATCTAGAAATAATTACACAATGGCCCAAACTAGACATGGTTTCGAAAGATTCGAGAGTCACACAATAACAACACCGAACTTTCTGATTTTTCGAGCTATGATATTTATGAATGAACTAATGATGATCATGTCAGCCAGTTAGACTAATTCATGTTCGTGCAGCGAGAAGGCGCAGAATGCAAACTCCTTTGCATTTCATCGTGGCTCCGCAGGCGAAGTAAATGACATGCACGCTTTACTTTAATTTGAATTTATTTCAATAACAATTGCATTCTTGCTTACGCAAAATGGAAAGTATGGCGTATGAATCAAATGTCGTTCTACAGCCATACTTCACTGCTGAACAACTCAGGAAAACATTTGGTACGGCTCATAGATAGCACGGCGTTTGAATCGGACTCGACCCACAGCCGTAATTTTCGGCTGACTCAACCGTGCTAAACGCCTGAGCCGTTCCAATGCAATTAGGCCGTTCCAATTCGATTCAGACGCCGTTCTTTTCCTGTACCTTAAGAACAGCTCATGAAAAGTACGGCGTTTGAACTGGGCCTAAGCTAACGACTACGCTAGCGTTAGTATAAGGGAGGGCTCACAACCGTTCGCTGCATGACCTCTACTATTCAAACTGGTCTGAGATAGCGGATTAAGATAAAACAATATGCCATGCTGACTAAGGAATTCACACTAACTAACAATGCCTGGGGTATAAAAGAGCCGAGAACATAATATGCAGCCTAGTTTTCATAAGCAGCGGAGTTTTGAAAACATAGTGGAGAACATTACCGCGACTTCTAGGCTCTCCCTGATGGCTTAACAACGACCTATTAGTCCCCCACGGCCAGCCAGTTCCTGTTCCACCGCCTGTTCTACCGGTTCCAGCGCCAGTTTCCTGCACCAGCACCACTTGTGGCAGTTCCAGCACCTGTTTTAGCGGTTCCAGCGCCTTTGCCGACGGTATTCGCTCTCGCCAACGAGGTTCAGATAAGCGAAGTACTGTAGTGGTAATCTTTCTGTTCCTCTCAGTGGAACCCTTCATTTATTCCCTCAAACTTGTATCCGATAAGCAGTGAAACGGCGAGTCCTTTCTTCGGGCAAGCTGGCTTAATTCGGGGATAGCACATGCCGTTTGTAGTTCTTGCGTGGCCCCTTTGTGATCGTTTGGCACGTGCTGATATCGTCCAGAAATCGCATAGGTGGTTCAGAACAATTGTATGGTAGTTTTGTCCTTATTTATAGTTTAGCAGTTTTAAAACTAGTGTTATGTTCTCAACTGTAGATTATTCGGTCGTTTTTCTTTTCCCTTTGGCATTTTATTTTGATCTGTTTCGCTACGTGTGTCGTTGCTCTTGCATAAATGTACGGTACAGGAAAAATGTACAGTGGTTTAGTTTCTGTGTTTTACACCACGGTGGTTTAGTCCTGTGAGAACACCACAAATATTTCGGCCCAGGTTGATACACCGGGTTCAGCAAAATATATGGTGGCTTGGTTCTGTGTGAACGCCACGGGGGTTTGGTTCTGTGTGAACACCACAAATATTTCGGCCCAGGCTGATAATCGGGTTCGGCAAAATATATGGTGGTTTGCTTCTGTGTGAACCGGAACCACAAATATTTTCGGCCTGGGCTGATACATCGGGTTCGACGAATATATGGTGGTTTGGTTCTGTGTGAACACCAAAAATATTTCGGCCCATGCTAATACATCGGGGTTGAGTGAAAAAGATATGGTGGTTTCATTCTGTGTGAATGCCACGGTACAATTTGAAAAACTTCGGGCATTCTTTCTTCCCTTTTGACTATCCTTGGCAGCCTACGTAGTTAGTAGAATGTTACCACATTTTAACCCTTATTCCCAGAAGATTTTCGGATTCGCATGGTTGGTAATAATCCCAGAGCTCAAGGCTCTTTGCGTTCGACTCTTGCAGTTGTGCCGGGATTGTTACCCCCATCGGTCCCTTGATAATTTAGTGCACGTAGGTTGCGTTACGACATCCATATAACCCATTGGTTCCCGTCATTTTTCTAGAACCCGCTAAACGACCAAAGCTTGAAGTTTCGGCATATGTCGTGCCGGCCTGGGAGTCCAACGCAAAGGTTGATCCGGTACTCGCTACATCGCAGAAACGTTATCTAGTAGGATACAATGGGTACCCGTTCCAGGGACATACGGTGGAGTAACGATCCCGTTAACACACCCTCCATCTATCCACGAGGTGTCACGGGGCCGCATGAATGCCACTCAGTTTCAACTAAGAGTGCGCGATCCCGATTCCTTTGTGGTAAGGGAAATACACAACCATGCTGAAGTATGGGCAGACATGACTTCCTCCCATGCCAAAAACACCGAGATCATGGGGTGAATTCGCGACAAGGTTTCTTTACATAAATACTTTCGCCACTTTAAAGGCAACTTTGCCGGCTCAGCCTATGATTCGGTTTTTTCGCCGCATCGTATATTTCTGAACATCCCCTCATGCAAAGCCTTTACCGATTTTATCACCAAAGAGGTTTTAAATCACATAGTGGTTGAAGCAGTCACTCTCTGGGGTGAAGTCGGTTGAAAGTCTATCTCGGGGAGTTGGGAATCTCCAACATGTTCTAATTTTAGACTTATTGATGCATAGCCAATTTATCCTTTATTTAATGTTTCTAATAATAACTGGGTACGATTGAAATTTAATCGTAATACGTCAGACCTGCCCAACATATGGTACCACTTTCTTTGCACGGGAACGAGGCTACCTAAAACCGTAAATAGAGTGAATAACTTGTGGAAGTGAGCGCCTTAACAGCATAATAGAAGGTAAGACAATTCCTTGAAGAATTTTCCAAAGTCTCTTATGTCCAACTAACAAGCAAAGTTAAAGCATTTCAAACTTAAATTACCATAACACGATTCAAAGCTCAAAATGCACTTTTCAAATCTCTCTCGCTGGAGAAAGTCTAGGTTCTGAAGTAGAAATGAATCGAAATGAGCAAGAAGAACTGCCTCTAATTTTGAAACGAGAACTGTGCAAACTTTGAAAAGCCGATAAAACAGTTTTACAAATATTTATATTTTCCATCCAATGTCGTTTTATGATCATAAAAGGTAAACAGATGGTTCTCAATTCATTAAATGTGTCTGCGCAGGCACATGTAACATTGGAACCAAACTTAAAAATACTAAAACCTACAACCGATTTCATCCAATGTCTTTTATTAGTCCTAAGATAACGCTTTCTAAATATTCTAGAGTACTCATATCAACACTTATACACACGCACGCATTTAAGAGTGCATTTGTAAAATCCACTCTGTTACAGATAATTTGAAATTTAGAATTTGACAGATAACGCGCGGAGAACCTAAAGACACGCGTAAAAGACTCTGAACGAGGACGATCTATGTTTCTACGTTTGTTTATGGTTTGAAGTTGACATTGTCATTTCTTTCTTTTTAATGCATTCGATATCAGTTGGGTAGACCGTTTCTATCGGCTGAATTGCTTCAAATAATATTTATAACAAAGAGCAGGATGGCCGTTTAAAATTTTGTCATTTATACCCTGCTCAATGATTAAACTGAAGATGGTTAATACTTCGTATGTCTATCTGTACACTTCTCCGCTCTCTTTAAAGCTGCTTTATTTCCAAATGAACACATGGACCCATGCATACACATGATTCTAAAACAACTTCATGATATGAACTGAAATATGATAATAACAAAGATATAAAGGGAGCTGAATAAACCTATGGAAGGGATGAGGAAGTGAGCATAACACTTTCTGACGAGGAACGGAAATTTACGTATTAAAAATAAGACCTGGAAATGATGTTTAATTTAGAATGTTTTCTTTTTGGGAGTGTCGCTTGAACATTGAAATGTGAAGTTCTAATAATTCTGCTGAAATGTTTTACAATAAGAACTCGTAGCCAAGGAAACCTGAATTAATATTTGCTGTTTTTAAAACGCGGTATGCTTACAAAGCTAAAAACACAGGGGGTTACCAATAATTCAGGGATGTTTATTACATGCCAGCAAATAATCAATAGTTACTCCTAAAAATTCAATTCAAATTTGTCCCATTTGTTGACATCTTAATCAAATTTTGACAATATAATAATTATAAAGCTTAACCAAGAAACTCAATTGTTGTTGGATTGGGTTTTACAGTACAGTGATTGTATTCGGGCTTCTCTTTACAAAACCAAAATTACAGCTTGATATAATTGGGATTAGTTTTTTTCTTTATAACGATAAGAGATAACATGTGAGGTGGTTTATTGTTCCTTTTTGTTTCACGCAGGAGCGGAATATGCGAAGCATTTCTCAGCTGATGTGGTGGGAAATTGCACTGGGAAACCCCGGCCCGAGCGCACGACAATCTATCAATCGCTTATTTATACCCGTAACACCTAGTAGCCTTAAAGTGCATATAAGCCCTAGCCAGTCATCTACGATATCGATTATACATGAAGTAGATAGTCCAACGGTAGAATATTTCTTGATTTGGGTGTTGCGTCTACGAGATATAAAGGTTTATATTTCCAATATGCTAATGATGTGATGTCATCACCGACATCACTTATTGTACAAAAGTATGCTGGTAGAGACAATTTACCTATTTTTAAATTCTAAGTTATATTTGAAGCTTATCAAAATTATTTTACAAAAAAATATTTTAAATTAGAAAACAGCTTAATTCACAAGCACAAAGAAATTAAGCAAATGTCGATGATGACATCACATCATTAGCATACTGGAAATATAAACCCTTTATATTTCGTAGACGCAACACCCAAATCAAGAAATATTCTACCGTTAGACTATCCACTTCATGTACAATCGATATCAAAGATAACTGGCTAGGGCTTATATGCACTTTAACCTGAGTATCCGGCCCAGTGGTGGAGAGAGGAGGGGAGAAGGAGAGGGACACAAAACCATTCAAGGAATTGTGTGAAGCGACCATATTCTGGACGTTTCGCCTATTGGATAAAAAAAAGGTTCTGAAATATTGCAAATAATTTCAATCAAGCACTGAGGAAGGAGACTTTAAGGTTTCGATAAATGTTCGATGTGTCGTTTCGGAAAACGCTCTTGCAGCGTCGCAACTAAAGGCACATAGACGTACTATATACCGTTTTAAATATCTTGAATTGAAGCAACTATTTATTTAATCCGTTTTGAATAAAAGTTAAAAACGTAGATGTATATTTTTCAACGCGAAATGATTCCGTCTGCTAGGAGTTCACCCTTCGGGCTTTGAAACTATTTTTTTCTGAATTGTCCCTTTCGAATCACAACTGAATTGGCCCAAATATCGGTCGGGGATTTTTGATATTGCGTATTACAGATTTTATCCATTTTCAAAGTTGAAAAAGTAGTTTTTCATCCCATTTTGATACAAACCAGGTTATAAAATCTGAACGAAAAATAATTTCAAAATTCCCCGACACCGTATTTGAGAAACGGCTGTTTTCTACGACTCATGAAAATAGGAAAATTGGACAAAACTCAAAAAGGCTTTACTTCAACTAAGTTCTGTTTTTGGACGACAAGAAGAGCGAGAAACAGCCCTATAAAGGTTTTCGATTCATTTCACGGTTGACTAAGAAGTCCCTCCTCCTAGAGTAATCATTAACATTAGCTAATCAGAGCAATTTATGTTGTGTTCAGTCTCGGCCGATTACAAAGTTCACAGCAGCTGCAGAACAGAGAAAGCTTTACAGTTTACCGATGCTCGATGACAGAGCGGAAAAACGGAGCGGCTGCGCACTAGGCACTTTATTGAAAGTGAATCAAGATGGCGGCCGAGCGGGAGTGAATTGTAGCTCTTTTTCAGGGACCTCTCACCGCTCAAGAAATACCACGATTACATTATTTCTTCACACCATAGACTGATATTCTTCAGTGACTTCTCTGAGCCTAAATAACACATAATCCAGTTCACAGAAAGAACGCTACAATTGCTGGTTCAACCACAGGCAGCCCAAGCTTACAAGTTACGAAAATATAACTATATTTTAATTTATAAGGGTTTGTATGGGAGCGTAACGAACTCCGTTTACTAGCCAGAAATACTGTAAAAAAATTGAATAAAAATAACTTACCTTGCCACTGTGATGTCTTGTGTCATGTTTCTATCCTTGTTGGGTGGCTTTAAACTGATTTAAGTCCCTTCTTCCTAAAAATAGAGAAGGCTACACACTCGATATTGACAACGCTCGCCATCCAATGCGATAAATATCACTTCAAAATCATTCAGAGTTCACAAAACCTCTACGAATTCCCTGCCCAAAGGTTCCACTGTTAATCCATTCCTGTATTATCAAGCACACACGACTACATTTTCTTTCTCGAACTCCGTCCATTTGAACTCCTAACCGCCGTCAAGT
Organism: Actinernus sp. WN-2022; assembly: GCA_030867875.1. NCBI lineage: Eukaryota > Metazoa > Cnidaria > Anthozoa > Actiniaria > Actinernidae > Actinernus > Actinernus sp. WN-2022. The sequence continues at coordinate 144,021,154 of JAOWCC010001589.1, forward strand.
GTAATTCGACGATACCAGAGTTGAAAAGCTGGCTGAGCAGCCTCTCTAACCCCTGAAGGGGTTACCTTTGCTGTGAAGACGGCGGTTAGGAGTTCAAATGGACGGAGTTCGAGAAAGAAAATGTAGTTGTGTGTGCTTGATAATACAAGAATGGATTAACAGTGGAACCTTTGGGCCGGGAATTCGTAGAGGTTTTGTGAACTCTGAATGATTTATCGCTCTGGATGGCGAGCGTTGTCGATATCGAGTGTGCAGCCTTCCCTATTTTTAGGAAGAAGGGACTCCGAAAAATAACCCGGCTAAAATCAGCTTAAAACTACCCCAACAAGGAGAGAAACATGACAGAAGACATCACCCTGGCAAGGTAAGTCATTTTTATTCCAAAAATTTACAGTATTTCTGGCTAGTAAACGTAGTTCGTTATGCTCTCATACAAACCCTTATCAATTAAAATATAGTTATATTTTCGTAACTTGTCAGCTTGGGCTGCCTGTGGTTCAACTCTGTCTTCAAAAACGAACCATTTCGAAATGTTCATATGCGACTGGAAAAAAACGCCAAAAATAAGGAAACTTGTGAACATATAAAGCTTTATACTTTGGTAGATAACTAAGGAGGTAATGGTTTTCAACTTATACACTGATACCATATTCAAGATGTTCATACCATTTTTCAAACGAAGCATTTGAAGTCATAGTAGTGACTAGACTTTCTACAGCAGTAGAAATCCTGCAACGATGATCCGCATTACCAAAGACTGTACATGTAAGTAACTCTGCAGAGCTATTATCAAGAAATTGTACAATATTTCACTTGATTTGGTTATTATGGTTCACATCGGCACTTTTAGGAATTAGTTGATTAACGTAAAGAAAACGATTTTAAATTTTTGTTTTAAAATGAAATGTTACATGTAATAAAACTTAAATTTATAATTATTTTGTTTTCAAAAAGCCAACAATAAAGAGATTATTGGCTGGCCAATAAAGGTTTTATGTCTTACACGTGTTAATATTAATATTATGCAAAGCACATGGTAAGCACGTGCACAATGCATGTGGAGGGGGAGTCAATTATTCACACCCCTACTGCGCTTACAATTGCACGAGGTCAAAGCCCTGTGAGGTCAGTCTTCGCTTCTTACGCTCGAGTAAACAGCTTTGTGGATATTCAACCCCTCCTCCTCCCCACAAACTCTATTTTTGATCAAATGTACATATTAATGAGTTATTAAAGCTGCGCAAATAGCCAGATTAATCCAACTCGGTAGTCGGCGTGTGTTTCCTGCCCTGAAAATCGAGCTCAACATTGACAGCAAGTCCATACGAATCACTGTTCACTGAAAGGCATAAAACATTTAATCTTGTTCGTGTTAGAAGAGGGGTAACACTGATTAATTATGTTGTGTGGGACTTTTGTGCGGTTTGGTAAGAGAGGTGGTTCGTGTATAAAATTAAGAGCCTGTATGTGGGATTTCTCAGCCAAGTTATGTGTTTGCTTTACACATTTTATGCAGATCAAACAAGGAAACAGTACCTCTGGTCTTGTTGATTCTGTTGTAAAATAGTAAACGTGATTCTCTTCTCAATTCACTCAGTGCTTGTTTGCTGTGTTTGAATATCTGGACCGAAATAGTAAAGGAGCACCTTATTATACAGATTACTTGTTGAGAAATGCAGACTTCAAACACCAATATTTCTCTTGATCTCAATTTTCCTCTAGCAAAACGAAGGTCAGGCAAATATAGCAAACTATGAAATCAAATACAAATGTATATAGTTTTCAACTATACTTTCTCATTATTTAAGACTGTAAGTATTTTAAACCTGTATATTTTTACTCTAAAAAAGAATGAAATAATTATCTGGACCCATATAAACAGCATCAGAAGAAACACATCCATATGGAAGTTTTGAAAAATGTATACTCTTCAGCACCATCACTTATCTTGATCTTTATTCTCTACCAAAAACAAGCATACATATGTATGTACTTTAAACCTGTGAACCATGCGAACATGAAAAATAAGTTAACATTATCTTCTTAAAATATGCAATACTTTTCTATAAAATTTAATTAGAGGTAAATCATGTATGTGTTGGTGTTGTAACTCAATTTTTGAGTGAGGAAGGCTAACATTGTAGGTGTTGATTAGTAGAATGTGATAGTTGATTCAGTATATGTGGGTTTTATAATGTATTTGGGAAAGGAAAATCGTGATGGCCAGGGAGGTTAATTTCAATGAGGTTCATTCATATTATTTACTAACATTAACAATCAGATACATGTGTGTTGGTGAACAATTTTTTTAAAATCATGCAAAATATTACAAAATAACTAATTGACTAATAATAATAATATTATTTTAATTATAAATATTAATATTCAAAACAACAGTTCTAATATGATAATCTATCAATGCAAAGAATCTCTGCTCACGCGTACATTGCATGTTCATGTTAATTGAAATCATAAGGGTTTTTAATTATTTTGTAAGTTGTACTTATATAAAATAATAATACTATCAATAATGCTAATATGATTACAATCAATTTCATATTTATGTGTTTTGCATAGCAGACTTCCTAGCCATTTAAACGTAGCGCCCCTAAGGGCAACTCGTGGATGATAAGTGAGCTATTTTGGCATATACTTAAAATCACGTGACCGATGACGTCATCATTGCGTCATCGCCACTAAGTGATTTGTGGGGACCCAATACCATGCCTGTCCAAGTTTGAACTGAAAGAAAATCTGGAAGTAGTTGCAAGTTCCCTTTTGTTTGATCAAGAACTTGGATTGCTGAAAGGGTTGTAAAGCTGATCATTCGCATAGGGATTCCAATGTATAGGCAAACAACGCTAACGACCCGGAGCGTCTAATCAACGAGGTGAGAGAGGACGAGCTCTCCGCCATGGCTCCAGGTACGGCAGCGAAGAACATAAACGAATCTCTCGCCTTGGCTGTTCCTAGTCCTTCTTCTCGACGCCAATTTATTAGTAAATGCTGTTGCATTAGGCATTAGAGTAAGACCCAAAATCAAGGCCACAATTTGGTCAGATGAATACATCGATTTTAGGGTTCTCTCTCTGTTCCCCAACCAGGATAAATAGTCGCTATCATTTACCTCATCGGCTGGCTAGACACAGCCTCAGCTCTCGCTGGAACCATGTCAACCAACTAAAACAATCCATAGCCTCAATCAGTGGATTTCGGCCTTTAATACATTTGTAGCAATATATACGGAGAAATTCCCGAACGAAGCAGCTAAATTGATGAAATACTGCGAGATCGTGCGCAATATTTCTGCCAAATCCGTAGATTTGTCATTCTATGATGAACAATTCGGTTTTATAAGGCAATCAGCCCTGATAAGTATCCTTGGGATGGAGTTCATTGGGAACTATGGCTAAGAGCAGTTACCAATTTTCGTGCCAGAACTCCGGTTTCGCATGCAAAATTTTCCAAAGGGCACGTGCTGGACATTTAACGCAGGCCGATTATTGCTCCGGCTGCCGCTATGAGCACACGTGTTATAAATGCGGGTCAAAACACCCCGCTTCCCATGGGTTGCTCTTCTTCGTGCGCCAGTACAGCAGTTTTGCATATATTAGATGAGTTTTTGTTTATTGCGACCGATACGGACCTTATCTAATTTTCTTTGCCTGTGTGACTTCCTCTGGGTTCCTATAGCCAAGCTAGAAAAAACTGCTGGATCCAATATCTCATTACAATTCGCGAGTATCACTCTGGACTAAGTTAAGTAGGAATCCAGGCTGCGTGGGGATAAGCTTCAAAAATGCCGCTCGCTTCTTCGCGCATTTAGTACACGGCACAAAGTAACGCTCAGAGAACTACAGTCGTTCGTAGGTATTTTAAACTTCACTTGTACAGTTATATTTCAAGGTCGTGCTTTTCTTAGCCGTATGATCGACCTTACCAATGGGGTGCTACGCCCGTATCACCGTATTCAGCTAACCAAAGAAACCAAATCTGATATGCCTGTTTGGCTCACGTTTTTGAAGGAATTTAACGGGATCGAGGGCATTCTTTTTGAATGATAGATGTGATACATCTTCTCTCGAAGATGATGCAGCCGGTTCCAAGGGCTATGGCGCCATTTTTGTTAAGTGGAACTCTCTCTTTTTACAATACCAATTTATTACTTAAAATAATGCAATTTATTGGAATTTCTGCCCCTATTCCCAAATAATATTCACTCTATTCGAATCAGCTAATAATATATCAAACTCTTCCAACCAGTCCCTTATTATAAAAATATAGATTTTTAGATTCTATTCATTCAACAAATAGATGGTCTATCGTGTCTGAGCAACTAGGGTACTCCAGAAATTTAAACCGGTAAAGATTGAGATAAGGCGGTTGTTTAGTATTTTATATTGAAAACATCTCGTATAAGTATCATTTGTAGTTTTGTATATTAGACTGCACCCCAGTCCGGTGGAGAGACCTGTTTGATCCGTCTATATATATTTCCCTGGGATGGTAATCGAATTTTTGTGTTCATTAACCACGCACTGATAAATCTGTTTGGTGTTAGCCTTGTCAAATTCGTCCTTACTCAGATATAAATATATCAATGATGGCCTTTCCTTGCCGGTCAAACGTACGTCTATTTTGTTTTAGTAAAGTTTTCCATATCTATAATACCGGCCCATCGAATGTAGTCTTTTGCTTGTAATCCTTTAAGTTGGGAAACTGTCCAATCAAATAGATAGTTGTCTTTACAAAGGTCGCCGACTTTATTTATATTGCATTTAGAAATGTCTGCTTAAAAATAAAAATAAAAAGGCCTGAACCTACCTTTCGTTTTGATGTATCGAATAATGTGCCATCGATCCTTTACAACGCAACAGAAAACTCACGCAGTTTACCAAAATGACAGGATGAATTAGAGTTTATGCACCTATCAATGTCAACCCCCAGGGGGGGGAGGCCGGGCAGATGTGGGGCATTTGACTTTTTGGGAGAATTTTTGGTCAAAATCCCCACCCTGGGGACTAAATTCTGGGTCAAAACGGATCAAATCCCCCACCCTTGTATGAAATTGATTTACACAAATCCAAGGAGTATTTGGAATGATTTATAGTAAATAGAAATGAAGCTTTGAAGTATTAAATTAATTTATATTTTTAATGTGAACTGGACGGTAAACCTACCTTTTAGACGAATCCAAGATGGCCGACAAACATTTAGTACCAGTCCCTGTCTTCCAAAAGTCAAATGTCCCCACCCTGGAGTCCAGTCTCCTGTTCAAATTCCCCAGGGTGGAGACACCAAGAACGGTCAAATGCCCCACATCTGCCCGGCCTCCCCCCCTGGGGGTTGACATTGATAGGTGCATTACCATCTGCTCACGAGATCTTGCCCATGAAGCTGGAAGATATACATTTCGTTTTGGCCCGTAAAAACTCCACCGTCTCGAGTTTTCTCTTTCTATGATTCGCTCAACCTCATAAAACCGTCCTCGTTTCCTGCTTGGAGCATAATCGTATAAAATCACTGAAGAAACTGAATTTAGTTGGCAGTAATCTGACACTCGCTTTCCTGACGCCATGTTTGTTTCTATAACTTCACAGAACACCGCTGACGTTTTGCAGGCTCAGTGTCAAGACCGAGATTATTTTGCCGAGTTTCCAATTGACTTCAAAGCCGCGATGCTGGCAAATTTGCCGTCTTTCTATAGAATTATAAAAACACGGCTTTCACGCAATATGAGCGCGTATTTTCTATGGATTTAGATGGTTTGCACTCAATCCCCAGAGATTCAAATGGCAAAGGGCATGGCGGCCATGTTGGTGTACAAAACAAAAAAAGCTAACGAAGAATATTTGTTAACTGTACACCAACATGGCGGCTATGACGTAAAGTGCTAAGGGTCCATTTTATAAATTCCCATATCAATGTATCTTCTGATGCATTAACAATAAATAAAAGAAACCCACGTTAATTATGTTTCACGCAATGCGGTTATCATATTTTGTAATTTATTATATAACATGAGCTCTCTAGATGAGCTATTACAGATCTTAGAGCTGAGCACATGTTCAGTTAAAATTTGTTGAAATATGTTTTAAATAAAACAAACAATACACAAGGGAATGACGGCATGTGATCTGAAATAGAGCAATGGGAAACGAGTCTGTTATACTTCTTAATCAGTTCTTAACCCCGTTGTTCATAATTATTTACGTAAATGCCAACGGGATATCGATGATATCCGAGAACAGTGAGGTTCGCTATCAATTTGTTGATGATTTAAAAAGCCTGGTTCACACTAACGACGCAGTTACGCAGACGTAGTGCCGTTTTCTCATTAGCGGCACTTTGTTGTACTCACAGGAGTGAGATACGAACAAACGCCGCTAATGATTAATCCATTACTACAGATGCTTATGTCGCCGGTGTGAAAAACCTTTAAGAGAAAACACTTGTGAAAGAAAGCAATGAGTATGAAGTAGAGCTTCATTTGTCTTTTCAGATTCGTCGTCATCCTTGCCGGAAATCCTCTGTCCCTTAGAACTGTTTGACAATGTTCACCGCTGGTTTATTTGTCTCTATGCTAAGTTTACTTCCTCTGGTAATAACTTCCAAACAAGACACATGTTGTCCGCCTAGGAAACTAAACGTCACCTTACTGCATATCCCACCTTATGTTATTAGTGGGGATAAACCGATGAACTCCAAGGTCGAGGGGATATTCTATGATAAAATCTGCGCAGAACTTCAAAGCTGCTACAATGGGTGCTTATCAGATAATCACATGCACATCAGGATTGCAAAGGATACAAGTGAGCTGATCAATCTGATAAACACAACCGATTATGCTTTTCCAATACCTGAGAATGTATACAGGTAGGTTAACGTTATGTGATTTGAAGCATGATACATATTACTTTTATTTATTTTAAATAACTGACTAATGTGTTCCACGTCTTAAGATCTATGTTATCAACTGTCCACTAATAGGCCATTTTGACGATGTTGCGCACGCATTGAAAACAAAAGCATGTGGCTCGCCAAAAACCAGAATGTGGCCCGCCAAAACGAAATGTTGCATGGCAATCTTTTGTTTTCTTGATTGAATCTATATTGTTCTCAATGCGCGCGCAACATCGTCAAAATGGTCCATATCGAGCAAACCGCGGCAAAAGATGAAAACAAAAAATTCTTCATATTTCGTTCAAAGATTGGCTTTGGTCAGTTAGTAAACGTGCTGGGATTTTTTTGTTCAAAAATTTATTTAACTTTGAGAAAAATTTAAAAAACGGGTACGGCCGGCGTGAGTCCGAGACAGCCTGAAATAAGGGTGATTTTACCGGACTCTCTCACCTTGCCCTGTACAAACGCCAAAGGAGCTTCGCATTTTTCGAATTCTGATATTTGTTTAGAAAGTATTGATCAACTGTTTGAGTGCAATAATTAGATTATAGCTTTATTCTCAAGATCCTGAGAGCCCACTTAAAAACGCTGTAGTTTGCTAATTTGAAAACCTTATTTCAGGGCACTTTTTTGAAAAATAAATTTTATATGTGGTATAATTCAGAATCCATTGAAGCTTCGATTTTGATACAAGTTAGCATTGATCTAAAACATACATGAAAATTAGTTTGGGTTATCTTCTCAGTGCTTCACACGAGCGGTGTGAATTTCGACGAAATGACAACATGAATTTGTAAACAGTCAAGTCTTACTCTTCGACACTAGTGCAAAATATCGAGCAGAAACCTATTGAACCAGCAGTTTTTAACAATAAACATAACTTAAAAGAGTTGAATGAACTTACCTTTAAAACCCATTGCTAGAAAATCGATTCTTACTAAATTTTCTTCCTTCTAAGTTGCCCTCTTCAATTGTTGTAATGCAAGCTAGGTCACAATTACCAATTAACTGTTCGGCGGGTCAGCTTTCAGACATGATGGAATAATAACGATTCTTGCATTAATCGAATGGCTTTTGACCGCTTAATACAGGAAATGCATTAAAAACATTCCTAGCTGCAAAAAAATCCACTGTTTCGATTGCATTTCGTGTTTTTGTAGGCAGCAGTTACAAGAGCGGATCCAGCTTTATGCATGTCACGCGCTCTGGTGTTTGCGTGGTTATGTCACGCGCTCTAGTTGGAGAGGGTGGGAGGGAGGGAAGGGAGAGAGATGAAATAAATGGGGGGGGGAGAGATTTTTAACAAACCCTAGTGGGAAAAAAATCACAGGGGAGCATTATCAAATTATTTATCCGGCTTATATCTCATTCGAGCTTTTCCTAATAGTATTGTATACGCGCGCCTTCTGTACAGTTGAGGCTGGCTGTACTTCTGATATGAATGGTAAACCATTCATTGAGCCAGTTTCATATCCAAATTTGGTACGGCGCAAAATAAATAAGAAACAAAACAAATAACATCCAACATGTCCAAATGGGTTGCTTAATGCCCTCGTCCGGGATACCATAGAGGCCAGCTTCCCCCCCGGCTCCACGGGTTGGGTGTAGTCATGTAATGTGTGCATAACGTGAAAACTAGCAGTGTGAATGAAGAGCCGTGAAAAGAGCCTCTTGCCAGTTCATTCGCGAGAACACAAGCTTTTGTTAGATAGATTATAGATATATACATGATTCAATATCATAACTACATATATATAGATAGATACAGCCGATTGCACTGAAATATTCTGATTTCACCAAATATCCAAAATTAAAAAAAAAAAAAAAAATTCACAATGCCGACTTTAAACCCGGGGGGGGGGGGGGGGGGGGTGGGGTACTCTACCTAAAGTTGGGTAGGGGTGTGCCGCTGGGGCTCTGAAACCCTTACCCTGTTTAAGACAAAACAAATCAACTTTCCATACCCTGTTCAAGACAAAGTGTTAAAATTTTCCCTCTATAAGACAAATAACAAATTATCTATACTTGGATGTCAGTGTTTATTGTGATCTTGTATAATGGTGTCATAACTAAATAAGTCTTCATCAAGCACTAGACTGAATAACGGCACTAGATAAATACCATACCATGTTCAAGATCTGTCGATGTGAAAATGGATACCCTGTCCAGCGGATCATCCCCGTATAGTCCATATATGGGATTACCCCCCCCCCCCCCTGGGCTTTAAACCATACGTATGGTGGCACAAAATGTCTTGTTCACGAAAAATCCAAATATTGTGAAAATGCAATGATATGGTATATGCAAATTAATAAATGGATATAGTTGGTGGAATCTCGGTAAAAAAAATAGTAACAGAAAGCAAAGCCGTGAAAACGAGTCGGAAAGTTGAAATCTGACTCTGACATTTTTCATTTATTTTGTATATACTTGGGGAGGGGGTACCCTGCTAAGCTCGCTTCGCGCCTAAAACTAGAGAGTGCGCGAGAAGTTAGAACCTCTGGTTCCTAGGGTAGGTTCCTCGACTTTTGTTGTCATTATCCGTCATCGATCATCATCATGGTTTTTTTTGGGGGGGGGGGGAGGGGAGGCGGGGTTATTGGACAATTTTGGATTTTTCCTGTTACTCATTGTCAGATTACATAAGAAATATTAAAACTCGATAAGATGTAACATGTTTATTGTTCTACTGCTTATGAAATATTTCTCTTTTTTTCTGATTATCGACTTTACAACTGACTTTAGATAGTATCTGAGACGAGCATACAATTTTTTTAATCAGACTGTGACATCTTTTCCCGATGGAACCTGTACATTTGTGTTTTTTACAGGTATCTGATACTAACCAGCTAATTGTGCACAGTACGAGTTTACAACAAAACATCCAGCCTTCGTTATCTCTCGAGGCAATAATTCAAAGATTCGAGCCAATCAAATTCGATGGCTCCGATGGAAGTCGTTGCACTGTGAAATATCTAAATCAGACGGTCTTCGTATACATTTTATACTGACCAGAAAAAGTGGCCAAGATGGAATTAATACGATAGATAAAATACACGAACTTCAAGAGAGCACCTGGGTTACGTAAATGTTGCTGTGCCTTTTATAGAGACCCATCACTTTATTTGAACACAATGCTGACAACTATATTTACCTCTTATTAACCTCGTTTGCTCGGTCCGTACCATACGTCATGAACTGACGTTTTCCCCTTTTTATGGCCCAAGCGCGAAGCGCGCCGAGCAAACGAGGTTAATAACATTTTTATTATATAGTTTTTTCATTTTCTTTGAGACCGGAAGTGGGAAGAAGGTCCGTACGGGAAGTTATGAAACGCAAATTTAGCAATCATAACTCGCGACTTAGCTATATAATGATTTGCTTCAGTTTGCTTCAACAGCCGGTGGGAGTCTGACTGCCACACAAATAACAATTTAGTATATCACATTAGCCAGTTAGCTACACTATTAGTAAGTGCGCGGAAATGATCAGGGCAAGGGCAATGACACCCTCGACTTCCTATCCTTGCTCTGACACACCGCGCACTTACTAACACACTCCGCGAACTTAGCAGCGACAAAGAACGAGTCTGCAATTTCGAACGCGATTGAGTATATATTGTGTTTTGTATAGTCGAGCATGATTAGTCATATTCGATCATGAGAAAAGGTAATGTCTTCGCAAAACATCAAATTTCAAACCACAAATGGTTAGACCTTTTTGTCCTCTCGGATAAAGATGATAAATTGTAGGTCTATCCGTGAATGATCATGAAGAGCCACCTTATAACATTGCCACTTATCAATCTGATATTATTGTCATCGTTGTCGTTATTGTTGTTGCTATTGTTAATCTGTTTTATTTTTAAACGTTAGACAAGTTGTCTCACGAGCGCGCAGTTGGGGCCTTGGTAGCCTGCTTGTTTGGAGTCCCGGTGGTGGGAGAAAGGAGGGAGAAGGGGGAGAAAGAGAAAGGAGAGCCTGCGACAAGACCCTGTGGACGAACGAGAATTTAAAAAACACAGGATCTTGTCGCAGACTCCACTTTTCCCCTCCTCTTTCTATTTCTCCCCCTTACCCCTCCTCTCTCCCACCACAAGAACCCCAAACAACCAATAGCCCCAAATCAACCAGAGCCTGCAAGCAGGCTAGGGCCTTGGCCGATTGGCATCAAATTAGGCAAAAAGCCTTTATTTACTGTCTGGCACTTGTTGCAGTTTGTATCGTTGGCAGGATTCCAGATTTCATTGACGACAAACATAATCATGTAAATAGCCTAAAAGAGGAGTAAAGGGAGGGGTGTTTGGTAAAGACTAAGAGGAGAAAAGAGGGACCCCGTCCCCTCCTTTTATGCCGCTTCGCAGACTTCTAGTCTGATGCTTTTATTTAGTGCACGATAACTTGGTTGTGAACAAAGCTGGCAAGCTTTTCGCCTATTTTTGCAAAATTCAACAGCTGTTATGGGGGTATTTAAAAAAACATTGGGTTAGCGGCACTTTAAGCCCAACACCTTTTGCCGCTAGCTAATTAGCGAAAAGTTGTTGATTTCACTTTTGACCGTGAAAAGTTCTTTATGCAGATCAACTAGATCGATAGATCGACGATCCACGATCTGACTAAGGTCTTTTAATATGTTGGGTTAGGGTTTGGATTAGTTCACAGGACTATTAAATAAACAACACTGTAATTTCTCTTCTAATCTGACCCTGACTTAGTATCCCCAATTGCTCGCTAATTTAGGGTTAGTCACTAGACCACGTGGATCGTGGCTCCTTACCGGCCACGTAAAATACCTGAGCTGCCGCCCGTACAGAGATTAACACGAAAACACTTACCCGAACCTACAGGAACAAAAATGTCAGTCAGCTGTCAGGATCGTTCTGGACGCCTCTTTGTTGGTGCTGCGCTCTGCTTTTGGCCATTTTCTTGCCTTTTCGTGTTTGGATATTTCTTGAGTAACACGACACGGCTGGGAGCCTCTGCGCCAGCCAATGCCTAAGGAAGCTAGGGCGATACGCCTACAATGCTTTGAAAAGCGCAGTTCACTTCCGTACGTTCGCCGCTAAAACTTAATTAGCTTCCTAGTTTTCACGGCTCTTCATTCGCATTGCTAGTTTTCACGTTATGCGCATATTACATGACTACACCCAACCCGTGGAGTGGGGAAATTAAAAGCTTGCCTCTACGGTATCCCGGACGAGGACATTAAACAACCCATTTGGACATGTTGGATGTTAATTGTTTTGTTTCTTATTTATTTTGCGCTGTACCAAATTTGGTTATGAAGTTTACCATTCACATCAGAAGTACAGCCAACCTCAACTGACTGTATAGAAAACGTATACAATATCATTAGGGAAAGTTGGAATGAGATATAAGCCGGATAAATAATTTGATAATGTTCCCCTGTGATGTTGTTCCCACTAGGGTTTGTTAAACCCCCCCCCCCATTTATTTCATCTCTCTCTCTCCCTTCCCTCCCTCCCACCCTCTCCAACGAGAGCGCGTGACATGACCACGCAAACACAAGAGCGCGTGACATGCATAAAGCTGATGCTGCCTAAAAAAAACACGAAATGCAATCGAAACAGTGGATTTTTTTGCATCTAGGTATGTTTTTAATGCATTTCCTGTATTAAGCGGCCAAAAACCATTCGATTAATGCAAGAATCGTTATTATTCCACCATGTCTGGAAGCTGACCCGCCGAACAGTTAATTGGTAATTACAACAATTGAAGAGGGCAACTTAGAAGGAAGAAAACTTAGTAAGAATCGATTTTCTAGCAATGGGTTTAAAAGGTAAGTTCATACAACTCTTTTAAGTTATGTTTATTGTTAAAAACTGCTGGTTCAATAGGTTTCTGCTCGATATTTTGCACTAGTGTCGAAGAGTAAGACTTGACTGTTTACAAATTCATGTTGTCATTTCGTCGAAATTCACACCGCTCGTGTGAAGCACTGAGAAGATAACCCAAACTAATTTTCATATATGTTTTAGATCAATGCTAACTTGTATCAAAAACGAAGCTTCAATGGCTTCTGAATTATACCACATATAAAATATATTTTTCAAAAAAGTGCCCTGAAATAAGGTTTTCAAATTAGCAAACTACAGCGTATTTAAGTGGGCTCTCAGGATCTTGAGAATAAAGCTATAATCTAATTATTGCACTCAAACAGTTGATCAATACTTTCTAAACAAATATCCGAATTCGAAAAATGCGAAGCTTCTTTAGCGTTTGTACAGGGCAAGGTTAGAGAGTCCGGTAAAATCACTCTTATTTCAGGCTCGGACTCACGTCTCGGACTCACGCCGGCCGTAACCGTTTTTAAAATTTTTCTCAAAGTTAAATAAATTTTTGAACAAAAAAATCCCAGCACGTTTACTAACTGACCAAAGCCTATCTTTGAACGAAATATGAAGAAATTTATTTTTTCATCTTTTGCCGCTATATTCTGATTTCGCTCGGTATTAGTGGACAGTCGCTCTTAAATGTCGAGAGAACACTTTTAAAACGAGGGAAAACACTAAGGTGCAAACGACTTTAATCCCAGACTGCTCCTGCCAAAACTCTGAAACACGGCAAAGAAGTCGCGGCAAAAACGTTTTCTCTCTTTAAATCGTAGAAAATAATTAGTGCTTAAAGGGATACCCGAGTCCAAAACACATATAGGCTTAAAATGAACTTAGAGTGTGCTGAACAACCCTGAAATGGCAATAAAATTGATTGATTTTGCAATGGGAACCCGCGCCAAAAGACCGCGCTTGTATTGCACAATAGATTCGATGACATCATTTCGTTCTCGGGTTACCCAGCTCAGTCATTTCGTTGTATATATTTTCTGCCTTCACATATAACTACGGTTTCTAATAGAAATTAAAAGGAGTGGCAGCTCCTTTCATGCTGAAATCCGACTAAGAGGACGGAAAGGAGCGTCATGGTGACTTTCATGGCTGTAGAAAAGAATCTAAAGGAGTCCTACGGATAAGAAGGAATGACTGGAAATGTATAAATGGCGGCTTCGAAAGAAGCACTCAGGAGCGGTGCCTTTGTAGGAGTTAGAAGACAGTGTGGTCATGGAAAGCGTGGAAATTTGTATATGTTGTAAGGAGATTGATGCTCTTGAACATAGGACGACTTCAGGTTACTATTATCTTTTGTCTTTGTAATTTCAAAATGGGATTATTAAAATGAACAAGACGAATTTACTTCTACTCGCAGGTCAGGGTAGATCCATGAGACTCGTTCTTCGTTCACAAAACGCTGGCAAATTCTAAATTCTCACATGTGAAGATTTCGAATCCCTCGAATCCAACCTGAGTAAGGATTCAAATGATTCAATCCAGCTAGCGGTATTCAAAAGGTTCCGCTTGGCGACTGCCGTGTTTGTTTCGCATACTTGCATGACTTGTCTCGTTGTCATGGTTATAAACCCGTTTCTGGATTTTGCGTTCCTTTGAAACCGCAAATCCGAAAAATCCTTCATCACAAATCCGTTTTCGGATTCGACCAAAGGAAGGTACCCTTAGTCAATAATAGTATAATATTCTCAGCGCTCTCCCTCTCGCCCTTTGTTGAGATTGGGAGCCGACAGTCTCTTATCGAAGACTGCCCTTTAATAGATCCGCTAGATCACGACAAAACCCAAAGGTAAAACCTATACTCAAGAAAACACGTGCACCCAATCTCAACAACCCAGAAACAAAAGCAAACATTTTACTGTGTACAAATATTCAAGATCGTGGGAATGCGAAGACGAAATCCTTAAGTCTGTTAAGTTCAGAGTACTGCAGAGTTAGTCGGTCGGAAAAGGTGGCCGTTGGTCAGATTCACACGTAGTTCAGAGGCGACAGCTACATAGGTTTCAATTGCCTTTACTGGGCATAGTTCGGGATTAGGGTGGCGGCGAATGCCGAACACGTTGGAAGCGCCGTCTCTGAGCGTCTTTCCCCAAACGTGGTTGAATAGGAAGCCATCGTCCTGGGGATAGCGTAATAACTCTTCTGTCTTGACGTAACCAAGGTCAGCGCCCCTGTCGGCGCTAAAAAAACAACGCCTTGAAGAAGGCCTGATCCCTTGACAGGACTAAAAGGTTAGAAGGGGTGATGGACGATTCTGACATCTTCCGATTCCACAGTCGCGATAGGAGCAACAGCTTGGGGAGAAACAGAGGCACTGCTTGCTTTGGGGTAATATGAGCCCGTAATTGCTCCTCCGCCGAGGCCTTTAAGTATCTCTGTACTTCAGGGGAAGCGGCAGGGTTCCCAAAGCCTAACATATCGTTCCATTCTCCAGAACGCCCTGTTTCTTTAAAGGTAGCGGGAAGCTTCCCTGTGTAGGAGTCGACGGTTTTATGCGCCAGACGTTTTGGACATTAACACGTGGCTGAACGTTGGATATGGGCCTCAGGACAACAGGCCACGTGAACAATGGTTTTGCCGTGACGATCCTTCCACACTAAAAATCTTGTGACATCTGTAGGGCTAGCGGAATAGACGGTCTTAGCTTGAGGGAGTGAAAATAGAAAGTTTTCGAACTCTTGTCTTAACGTTTTGAATAGGATGACCTCAGACCAGAAGTCCGTAGGTATTCAAGCCGGTCGTCTATGGGACCGAGATCTAAAGTGAGTTTAGGAGTTGGCTCGTCAACAGAAACGCTCTTTCTTTTGTAGCCGCATGTCTGGCAAAAACGGAACTGGTAGTCGTTGGGGTAGGAGCACGAGGGACACGCAACCGCTGGTACAAATAGTCTTTGTGCTGGAGGAAGACCCTAAAACCAGATCACAAGGATATTGCTAGCACTTATGGAATTAATTGCACGCCAGCAATGATAAGGGAACAGGGGGGATGGGGGGATGGGGGGATGGGGATGAGGCGAGACCAAACACAACAGTCGAGAAAACATCTTTATTAGCCCAAATGAGTTAAATCATATAATGGAAGCCTACAAAATGGTAAATTAACAGCGATTGGCCTTAGAACTTATAATATAAGGACTTTATAATAATAAACGTCAATGTTTTAAATAGAAAAACGAAAGACCCAGAGGTCCCAAGGTATTGGCCGATGGTCTGTAAATCCATTCTTAGAAGGGTTGAGGAGTGCCCCAGTGATTCCATTAGCCGCTAACAGGCGGCGCGTTGTACAACCAGATACTAATACAGGCCACCAAAATCGTCTAGGACACACGTCAGGGGCCACCAGCGTATAGGACAAACGCGACGCATCCAGGTACTTCAGAACGTGAGGGATACGACAAATGGGCGGGAAAACATACGGGTTTTGAAATAGTTCAGGATGATGATGGGCTGGGCACTGCGCAAACATGTTGACGCCCGCGGAACCGGGAAGAGGACTTTCGGAGAAGAATGGTAAGGCATTACCTGCCAAGTCTTCCTGAACGTTGGATGGCCGGGCCATGAGATCGACGGAATGGCCATGGGAACCACCATATACTCCTTCGACCTCCTGCCATAACGTACGACTCATTTTTGAATCTTAAAAGCTGAGACAGCGCGAGGGTGCGTCCGCTGGGTTCACGGAGCCAGAGATGAAGTGCAGGCGTAGCTCGATGTTTTTGCACATGATGGTCTCAGATAGTTTCTTCAGCACCTCGATCAGTGGCTGAGAACGACTTCCCTGACTGTTCCAGGAACGGATCAGGGTTTGGCTGTCTACAAACGCGTCAACCCACGAGTCTTTGATGATATGTCCAAGCGTTTGTAGTACGTTATTCAGGGCAAGTGTCTCCTTCGTGGCAATATTAGCAGACATCGTAGTGGCGTCCCAATAATCATATATATTGGCCTTGATGGCACCCGGACTCAAAACCCCTCCCCAGGCAAATGAAGAGGAGTCAGAGTAAAGTCTGACGTGGAAATGTTTCTCTTAGCGCCAAGGAAGAAAACCGTCCCAGGACTCTAGAAAGATCCAGTGTCCCAGTTCTAGTCGTAGCGATCTTGTAACTTTGACAGGTCGTGAGGAACGCATAGCACGAGAAATGGCCAAGTTGATTTCATTGGTGTAAAGCCTTGCCACCTGGGACAGCGAGGGCCAATGAAACACACTTCCCACTAAGCCTTTGGAGGGCGACGAGATCCAAAGTATCCGAGCTTAATGCTTGTTTGAGCAAAGTGATAAGTTTTTCTTTCTTGCGTGGTAGCAGAGTGTAGGCTTCTTTCTCGGAGTCACATATAAAACCAAGGTAAGGTACTTGCTTGGAGGGGACGAGAGACGACTTTTCCAGTCCAATAAAGTAACCCAAAGAAACCAGGGTGTGACAAGTCACAAAGATAGCTGCGTTGGCGAGGGCTAAATGGACACCATCTTTGGAGGTTAGACCACTATAGGCAGAGGGCGGCGATCCACCCGGGAAGGCAAACTGGCAGCTATGACGATCGTCTATGTACAAATAAGATGGAATACCGCAAGAGCGCAAGTAGTGTGAAGCAACGAGGCCTGTAGTGTGATATATAAATGCGGAGGTTTTCCAGCCAAAGGGGATGCAACAACTGACAAAATACCAACCAGCCCACTCGAATCCAAAGTACGTTTGGCTGTCAGAAGAGAGCTGTATGTGGTCGTACCCGGATTTGTCGTCACACACGGTTTGGTAAAAGTCTTTTTGCACGTACTTTGGCAAGTGATGGACGCTGTACAGAGTGAAGGGCCGATCGACCATCCAGAGGTTCAGTAATCTGTCATCATTACAGAGGCGTGGTTTTGAAGGTTCGACCGTGAGCGGCAAGACTAGGTGAGGGGCCTGATAATATCCTACTCTTCCCCATAGAGCGATGGCGCCCGACGCGACCCTATCCATGATCGTGTGAGAAATAAACTGGGGAAACAGTTTGCATGAGAAGTGGTTGGAAAATATACGGGCTGGAGGGGTATTACAATCGTAGTTGACCCCTTTGTAACTTCCTCTAAAACGCTTAAAGAAGTTCTTGACATTCACCCGGTTTTCTATCCAATCGCGTACTTCGTCAAGAAGTTCGTCTCCGTTGTGATCTATCAATGCATTCCACTGTTTAACATGATGGTGGAGTTCACCTCCTCTAAAACTGTTTGGGTCTCGAAACGAGAGTCGAGAAGCATCCGCCAAGGCGTTGCCCTGGACAACGGAGTCTACAAACTCTTTAGGAATGTGAGCATTGTTTGCCATCCCCTGGGCAAGTGGGAACCCTATGTGGTCCATCCAATAAATAGGGTTAGGAGAGCTCTTGGGTGGGTCCAAATTCGGTGTTGTCTCCCATGGATGAAACAGCTGAAAAGGACAGAAAGGGAGAGGTAAAGAGAGCACGAGCCCAGGGGATGGCAAACTCAGCCCCGGTAGTCCGAGCGGGAAAGTAAGCTTCCCGTTGAGATTGCCATCCGAAAGACGAGACAGAATGAAAGAAAGAGAGCAGGAAAATAATGAATGAGGGATAAATAAAAGAGTTCAAAATTAGAGTATATATGGAAGCTTCCGACCTATAGAGGAATAGAAGTTCCAACTGAAGGGATAAACAACAGCGTTGAACAATATGAAGACAATGAACGGAAACAACAATAGAGAGAGATATTCAATGCTTTATTATCTATTCGATGCCGGTATTCGGTGTTCAATGCTTTATTAAACAAAGTAAAAGAGATATTCAAAGCCATTAATTGACACTCAAAGCTTTAATAATGACACACATCCATGTTATTCAAAGTTTGGTTAATTATGTTACTGCTGTTGGTGACGCGGCTGACGAGGAGGCAGAGGCCGGCCGCGGACAGCAGGGCGTTTCCAGCATTGTGGTGACTTATGTCGTGGAGTGTTGCACCGGCCGGCGGGTCTTTCCCTATGTGAAGGGTTAGTATACGGCTCACCCTGAAGGACTTGTCCACCTTCGAGATGGTATCGATGATCCTTGAAAACTCCTTATCGGCTGAGAGGGCCAGAAAATACGCCCGAAATTGCTCGGTGGACACGTGGATCTTTTCCCTGAGTGTCGTGGCTATGATATTATAACTGGAGGCCTTCTCGTGGATAGAAGTTTTGCCACTGAGACCAGTTCCTCTGCGAGGCGGAGGGCTTCGTACTTATCGAAATCCTCAAGATGGCGACTTCCGTAATGTGTGATTCTTTGTATGAGGGCGTCGACCGTGTTACCCTGACACTGCTCGAAGGCTCTGATCCTTTGTTGTAGTTGCTAAGATATAAAAATATAAAGGGTCTAATTAACAAACCAAACCAAACTACAAAGGTGATAAATATGAAAAATGAAGTCGTCAAATTAATACCCCAGGGGCGTAAAACGCCGAGGGCACAAAGGTCTATTGAATTGACGAAGTCTGAATTACCATAAGTAAAACTTGAGTGAAAATAAAAGCCAAATATGCATTTAAAAATCCTAGAGGCTAAGGAATGAAATTAAATACCGCCAAAGCGTTACAAGTCGGTAAAAATGACAGCAAACCATGCCGAATATTAGTGAAAACCTGCAGAGCCAAACGGCTATCGTTGAGTAGCAGGGCAGAACTGAGAAAATTAATGTCACACCGTAAACAAGTCCGAAAAGGTCAAACGGCCATGGCCAACATTGAGCCCAAGCGGCTAACGTTACAAGCAGGACTTGAAAACTTGATATAACCATAAAAAATAAAAGTCCGCAAAGCCAAACGGCTAACGTTTTGAGTAGGGCAAAAACTGAGTATCATATGTATCATAGCAGTAATATTAAAAGGCCCGCAAAGCCAAACGGCTAACGTTTTGAGCAGGGCAAAAACTTAATATCACACGTATCATAGTAGTAAACATTTACAAGGCCCGCAAAGCCAAACGACTAACGTTTTGAGCAGGGCAAAACTTAATATCACATGTATCATAAGGCCCGCAAAGCCAAACGGCTAACGTTTTGAGCAACGCAAAAATGCATTTTGAAACCACATACAGAAACAAACTATAAAGAAGCCAAAAGCGAACAGAAAACGGCGAAGGATAAAAGACGTAACGAGGGCACCTGGAAAGCAAAACTAGAAAATAAACCTCTAATGTCGCGTCTTCGGGGGCTTGGATAGCTTGCGCTTCGTCTTGCTGGCCTCGTGGCGCTTGAGGAACTTGAGGTAGGACTTTGGGAGGAACTTGAGGTGGGACTTGAGGAGGAACTTGAGGTGGGACTTGAGGAGGAACTTGAGGTAGGACTTGAGGAGGAACTTGAGGTGGAACCTGAGGAGGAACTTGAAGTGGGACTTGAGGAGGAACTTGAGGTGGAACTTGAGTTCAAAGGAGCCTGGAGCCAAGAGTGTTTTATACATGACAACGTCATGGCTTACACGATGATGCGTCTTTTTCTTATTACAATTGTAATTGTTTGTACACGCTATTTACAGAGATATTCTTCATTTTATCTATGGGTCTCCATCTGTGCACAACTGATAACGTCACAAATCAACTAATTTGCATATTCGAAAACCTGAGTATCTCTGGAACGAGGGGAGATACTTGACAAACAGAAAGCTTGTTCGTTTTAATAAATGCTTTTCTGAAATTACAAAGACAAAAGATAACAGTAATCTGAAGTCGTCCTTGTTCAAGAGCATCTATCTCCTTACAACAGATGCAAATTTCCACATTTCTATTACCACACTTCTAACTCCTACAAAGAAACCGCCACTCAGTGCTTCTTTGAAAGCCGCCATTTAGACATTTCCCGTCATCCGTTCATCTCCGTAGGGTGCCTTTAGATTCTTCGCTATGAAACTCACCCTCGCGCTCCTGTCCGTCCTCATGCTCGGGTGAGAGGAGCTGCCATTTCTTTTAATTTCTACTAGAAACCGTAGTTGTATGCGAAGACAAAAGATGTCTACAACGAAATGACTGAGCGCTAAGCAACCGCTCTTTTCCTTACATACGTCATCGAATCTTTTGCACAATACAGAGACGACAACAAACATACCCTGATCGGAAGATTGGCGGACGTAAAATCTCAAGCAATATAGAAGTGTTCTACATTCTCTCAAAGGACAGTTATGAAGGGTGTTTAGATTCTCCTCTCTAAAACGGCGCGCTCTTTTGTTTAGTAATGAGTTTCTTCACGTCTTACGTCTTTTTGTTTACAACATTGATTGCGAGTTGTGTTCGGTTTTTGCTAACCCTTCTTTCTTTGGCGCCACACACTGACCTGAATACACTTGGTTAACGTCTTCATACTCCTCTTATTTTAGCCAAGGATGGCACTGGTACATGTATAGTCTAAAACCAAATCAGCAAATTTCAACTACTGTATTAATAGGACTGCTTTCCAGTTTGATCTTCGCACATTTATCGTGCTTAGCTGTAAATTTGAGTTTGTATCTGCATGACGAAGAATACATGCTAAAATGTTCAGATCACTATAAGTTTTTCTTTTTTGTGATTTACGTGTATAGTCTGGAGGAAAGCAAACTCTCACTTCATTTCACTGTAGTTTGTTCACGTCAGACATGACGTCACGTGATATTGTCTACAGTTATGACGTGAAACTGCAGACAATTTTAGCCAATATCGCAGACATTTTGAATTCCTGGACCGCTTTTTGGCCAATTAGAAACGAGATTGTGACTTGAATATGTAATAGTACTGTATATTAACGTTTTTCAGAACCTTAAAGAAACGAAATATCTCAAATGCAAAGTTCAATTTGATGTTGAAATCGAAAAGATTGGCTGTTGTTATGAACACTGCGCACTGTCTGGGGAAACTGAGGGCTGACATGTATAACCTGATAACGCGCCAATGGCCTATTATTATCATGATGCTTCTACTGGCAGGGATATCTGGAGTAATTATATGGATGCTGGTGAGTTAATTAATATTTAATTGATTAATTTATAAGTTAATCATTTAAATTCTAAATCATTATTTTATGGAAAATAGAAATGTTATCAGTTACTTGGCGTTAGAATTATTACGATATGCCAAAAATACCCAAAACGCGAATAATGCTTCCATTTGTAAATACCAAAGAAGCTTTCGCTAAGACTTGTCTCAATCATTATTAAAAGATATTATACAATGGAAAAAACTAGTATACAAAATTAAGTAAACAAATCCAAGGACTACAGAAAAGCTGATCGAACAACGTATATATTGAGAATTCTACGATATTTCGGATGGCCAAACCAGCCTTCATCAGGTAGATCTTACAAATGAATATTTCACAATGGCAAGTATAAATATAAAGGTGATTACACAATCTAAGAGAAAAATGGAAATGACGTAAGTAAAAATATGGATTTGAGATAACATATTAAGTTTCATGACGTTTGTTCATGCCGAGAGGTTCGAGAGTTTTAGCTATGTCGATAAGATATGACTCTCTGGCTTTGCGAATAGAGTCTCGCGAAGAATAAATTATTTCTAAAGGGATAAGTTGCATGTCAGTATTAGAATGGTTAGAGCAGGAAAGGAAATGTTCAGAAACTGTGGTGGGTTTAGATTTAATATTAAATTTATCAGATGCTCGTCTGTGTTAATTAAATCGGTCTTTGAGCGGTCGTTTAGTTTCACCGATGTATTGTAAGCGGCAGCTTACGGTGTTACATGTGATGTGTTACATGTGATGTGTTACATGTGATGTGTGACTTAATGAAACGGGTTTCCCCGGTGGAAGAAAAAGTGTAGCTAGCGAGGCCATGATTAATGTAAGGACAAGTGGCACAGCTTTTTCCGCAGCGGAAAGAGCCAGATGGAAGAGCAGGTTAGTTAGTCACATTACGTAGTTGTGATTTTACAAGTAGGTCACGAAGGTTAGGGCAACGGCGGTGAGCGACGAGAGGGAGGTTAATAAAAACGTCTTTACAGCGATTCAAAGAAAACAGTAGGTGAGAATGTTTACGAATCAGTGATGAAATGTTAGGTGTGCTGGATTATATGTGATGACGAAAGGAATTCGGTTAGAATCTTGTGCATGTTTAGCCTGTAAAGCATCTTTAGGAGAAATATTATCAGCACGTTTTATTTGTAGATCATGGAAAGAACGCTTATAACCTTGTTTTAAGAGGTAATATTTTAATTCATTCGGTGCGAAGTTTGTAGGTTTCGTCAGTGGAACAAATGCGACGAATGCGGAGTGCTAAGCTAAAATAGATAGCCTTTTTAGTATGTAAAGGATGACAAGAAGAATAGAGAAGGTGTTGGTGTTTATCAGTAGGTTTGGTGTAGAGATTAGTCTCGATGTTACCGTCTTTAAAGATGACTGTGACATCGAGAAAAGAGATGTCGATGAAACTGTAAGACGAAGTGAATCTAATGGTGGGATGAAGAGTGTTGAGATAATCGATGAATACTTTTAAACGTATCATAAAAATATCATCGATATATCTCAACCAAGTGTGTGGTTTGTAACGGGCTTTGGAAAGAGCGTTAGTTTCAAAATTACCAAGGAATAAATTAGTAGAAGAGGGGGCCATACAGGTCCCCATAGCTGTACCGTGGATCTGGAGATAGTGATTATTATTAAATGAGAAGTTATTCATAGTAAGGATCATGCGTATTAAATCACAGGGTGTTTCAGTAGGAATGTGTTTGTTGTTACGAGTTTGAAGGAAGTGACTGCATGTATCAATACCTTCGTTGTGAGGTATGTTAGTATACAATAAGGAAACGTCAAGTGTGACAAGCATAGCTATAGCTGGAGGTTTAGCAAGTATGAGAAGTTTGTTAAGGAAATTGTTAGTGTTTTTAACGTAAGAAGAAAGAGAAGATACTAAAGGTTTAAGCTCAGTGATGATCAACAAATTTAGAGATACGTTCTGTGGGATAGCTATTAGATGAAACTATGGGACGGCCAGGGTTACCAGGTTTGTGTATTTTGGGCAGTATGTACAATCGTCCAGGTTTGACGTTGGTATGTATGAGGTACTGTTTGGTTTTGTCATTGATAGTCCCGTTCTTAAGCATGCGTTGAACATAGAATGTGATGCGTGTTTGTATGTCGTTAGTGATGTCTGCGTCGAGTTGTTTATAAAATTTATGGCTATTAAGTTGTCGATTACATTCGTTTATGTACGATGTTCTGTCCATTATCACCGTACCAGACCCCTTGTCTGCGGGTTTGATGACGATGTCTTGTCGTTGGTTAAGTCGGTGAATGCTTTTACGTTAACTATTAGATAAATTATCAGAGATGCGATTAGGTTTATTAGTGGTAATATCAGTTTGAATAGCATCTAAAAAAGCATTTAAAGCAGTGTCTCTGACAGCGAGAGGCGTCCAAGTACTCTTAAGGTGAAATGGATTAACAGGTTGGTTTGAATTAGAAGCGTTATAATCGTGAACATATTCTGTTAAACGCATACGTCGAGAAACGTCATGTATGTCGGCTGTAACTTCCGGCCAATTAATGTGTCGCGGTGTGGGGCAGAAAGTTAAACCACGAGTAAGTATAAGAGTTTCGTCCTGAGAAAGTGGTGTCTGAGTTAAATTCATAACTGCGGTAGTGTTGAGTTTATTATAAATGTTCTTAATAGCAGAAAAGTTGGGTGGTTTATTTTTACGTCTATTGCGTTTCTTATTAGGGTTAGTCGTAGGAGGTAGAGCATTATTGTTAGCGTGACTGTGATTATTAGTGGTATTAGATGCGTCATATCCTATCGACATAGTAAGTATAAGAGTGTTTGTGCATGAACAAACTTGATGAAACTTAATATGTTATCTCAAATCCATATTTTTACTTACGTCATTTCCTTTTTTCTCTTAGATTGTGTAATCACCTTGATATTTATACTTGCCATTGTGAAATATTCATTTGTACGATCTACCTGAAGAAGGCTGGTTTGGCCAGCCGAAATATCGTAGAATTCTCAATATATACGTTGTTCGAAATGCTTTTCTGTAGTCCTTGGATTTGTTTACTTATTAGTATTTTTGGCTGATCAGATCTCTCCGCAAGATCCAACGTACCACCGACAGAATTGTCGTATACGGTGATTGCTATTTTTTATTATTTTTTATTATTCGTTATACAATATTGTATATCTGCGTCGACCTCACGAGAGGCTGGTTTTGTCTAGTAAGAATTGATAACGGTGTGACAACCGCAATGGAAAGCGAGGTGCGCCTGATTATCCAAGGGAGGCTAGCCTTTAACAATAACAATAACCATAAAATAACAATAACAATAACAATAACAATAACAATAACCATAAAATAACAATAACAATAACAATAACAATGACAATAATAATAATAATAATGTTATTATCGTACTTGATTTTGTATTTATTCATTCATTATCTAATTATAATTGTATATATATATATATATATGTATGTATACGTATATGTATTTTTTCTCTTTTTTCTTGCCGTTAACATCCGTCGTGACTGCTGGCGGAGACAAACCACGTGGGGGACTTTGGGTCCAATTCTTTGTTTTCTCTGGCGCTACGCCCAAATATTGTAAATAAAATAATAAAATAACAACGACAATGACAACGACAACAATAATGACAGTGGTCACAGCCACAGCCATAATGGGACTAAAAGGAGCATGACTTAACTATATATTATGCTTTTTATACTTTTCAGGAAGCCCCAAAAAACTCTAATGAATTCCCAAGATCCTTTTGGCGTGGAACCTCTGAAGGATTCTGGTGGGCTTTCGTTTCTATGACAACCGTTGGGTAAAATACATTTTAACTTTTTTAAATTAACGAAAACTTTAGAAAGAATCACGCATATACTGAAACCTATGTGCCCTTCGTAGTGAAGCTTACTTCATCAAGCAATATGTACAGACACGCTCACAATTACGTATACACCTTTTTCAAGAAACGTCGGTGGAACATCTGAAATGATGAAAGAATTAAGCTAGGTTTGAGCCTTGAATTGTTTTAAGCAATGTCTCTTTTTCTTATTGCCAGTATATGACACATACTGGCATATACTGTACTTTAGCTCTACATTGCTGAAGTAAAATGTCTCACTCCCTTCGGCTTCAGCTTTCTCATTGCAGATTTCCCAACGAAAAAGTTGTAACGAAATAACACTTTAAAGAGATGACTGAAATAAGGCGTGAAATGAGATTATGTTAAGCGATCGTTTTATAGATTTCAAAGGAGTTGACTGTAATACTTCATTTAAGGATTCATGTACAGAGATGTGCCGTTCTGTAACATGTGAACTTTTCTATATGTAAGATTGTTAATCTGATTTCATTAGATATGGTGACAAGACACCCCGTTCTCTGTTTGGACGTATTTTTGGTGTGATGTGGATCATGATCGGTATCATCATCATCTCGTTCTTCACCGCTACATTCAGTAGCTCCATTACCGTAGCGATTGTTAAGCATGGCTGTCAGAGTATTAAAGAAAAAACGGTGAGCATTTATATCTGGTTTCTACGAAACCATTTAC
Source organism: Actinernus sp. WN-2022 (assembly GCA_030867875.1). Classification (NCBI taxonomy): domain Eukaryota; kingdom Metazoa; phylum Cnidaria; class Anthozoa; order Actiniaria; family Actinernidae; genus Actinernus; species Actinernus sp. WN-2022. Next base: position 144,047,425 of record JAOWCC010001589.1, read on the forward strand.
ATGTACACTAACTCCTATGATGTTTAACGTTTTTCTGGAAGTAGTTATGAAACAGCTAAGCGTGATTTCAAGGAATTATTGTAAGGGTGAAGTTTTATACGTGTTTTGTACGGTACGAAATATAAAACAAATCATTAATTTTTATTTAAAACTGAAATAACATGTATTTGTTGTCTAATACAGTAATAATATTTACTTCAACACGTTTTATAAGGCTACAAAAACATTTCTGTTGTGTAGGTTGCAGTGCTGAATTATTCGCAGGAAGAGACGATTGCAATTGATGAAGGAGCTGACGAAGTAATTGGTACGATTTATGGTATGGTTGGGGTGCATGTGACGTCATCGCCGCCATATTGGTTCCTTTTAACAAAGGATTCCTCGTTTCCTTCTCTTGTTAGTTCATCCAATATGGCGGCCACGTCTTTGTTATTTGAATTTCTGGGGATTGATTGCATTGCACACCACCAATTCAGGAGTTTGTAACATTTACGTTTAAATCGCTGGACATTAGTCAGAGAAACATCCCAGTTTCATTCAGAAGTGTTCACATTCACAAGGGAAACGCATTTATGTAGTAACTTTCACATGACATTCTCAAACTCATTAATAATTCATGATCTGATTGACCAACCACAATCTCTAATCTGGTCAGGTGGATGAGTTTGGAAACCCAATGAAATACCAGTTGAAAATCACTAGTGTTTGGAAATATTTTCATCACTAGTGCTGAAACTGTTCTTAATCTACATATTCATGACCCACTAACTACTTATATACTACTTATACTGATAGACTACAAGTAAGAAGAAAAGAACGACATAGAAAGAAAACGTTTGCCTCTACTGGAATTCATGGCGAACCTCAACCCTTCCGACTGCTTGTGCTAACTCCATTCCATTGCTTAGTACGTTGAAATCACTGCCAGCAAAAAAGAATAAGCCGTCTATGGGATAATTATAAAGAACGATCGAACAGTAAACAATACTTGCTAACGGTGTTTGGAAAGAAGCGTATGTTCGGTTTAGCCATTCGCATGAGATGTCGTTTCAAACACTCGTTGTTCGTGTTTCATCAGGGGATTCCAAATATTTCGAAAACAATTAAACCGTCGAAGCTACGCCTAGGCTCGGTTTCCAGCCGCGGGAGTTTCGGTGAGCCCGCGATCCTCTCCCCACTCACGGCTGGGCGCGCGAGCTGAGACATTGTTGGTTTTATCCAATCACAAACTTGCCACTAAATTCCTGTAGCTGAATGTATTTGCAGAATTTACATTGTAAACTTGTGAAGCTTTCGACTGCTGTTCCAAAATGCGTTTAAATTTGCTCTGGAAACGTTTGGTTTCGAAGGATTCAAGGATTCACACAAAGAAGCAGTAAGAGAGTTAGTTCGGGTAAAGACACTTTGCAAGTAAACCCACCGGCTCTGAAAAGTCACTTGGGAAACCGTCAGCTCAAAGGTCGCGAAGCTCGTAATGTTCAGTCATTTCTCATTTAACTTTACCTATGCAAGACCAGGTAGCCCAGCTATTCTTACTTCAAAGAACATGGAGTAATTGCAGAATACCCACTCCAGTGGTTCATTAATAATTGATTACTCAACTTTTCTATACTAACCTTCTAAAAACCTAACCCGGAAATAAAAAAAAACGAGTCTAAATACGCCTGAACTAAAGCGGACAACTTAGCGCAGTTTTCAAGCAATCGTTTGAGTGGAGGGTGGTATTCTGCAACTAAGCCAAGAAAATTAGTGTTGCCTTTATCGGAGAAGAAAAGACGGACGACTCCATATTAAAAGAGTTTATAGAAGAGAGAAAATCACGTCTGACGCAGGCCATGTTTACGCGTTTAACTCTGCAATCACAATTCACTTGAAAATCGTTGCATCGAACGAGTTTTACAATTCTTCAAGTCCTATGTACTAAGTTTGTACATTTTTTTATGTATCCAAGACATACTCTACACAAGTACTGAGCGGGGCTCAGAATAGTTCCGAGATAACGCCAGAACGTTATCCCCGTAAATTTCGGCTTTTAATTTCTGTCAGTGCATGAGTGTCTTGATCGGCACTTAAATATTAAAGAGTTTCTCGATGATTTTAAATGGCGTTTGTTCTTGAGAATTAATTTCACACTTGGAGTTTTAGTTAAAAGAATTCCAATGTGTTTCGAAAGTTTACGCTGAATCGAACCGGTAAACAGCTTTCCTTGTCAAAACACGCCAATAAATGAATTATATTGAATTTTAATCAGATGACGTCACGGACACGGTGTGTTGACCGCGCGCCCAGCCGTTAGTGGGGAGAGGCTTTGGCGAAACGACACCCCAACGGCTGAAGCTGAGCCTAAGCTACGCCTCTCGGGTTTCATTTTATTTTCTCAATATTTGGAACCCTTGATAAAACACTACAATTCGTGTTTGAAATAGTACTTCATCTTATTTCACGTTTTCTTCTTTCAGGGAATATCAGCTTCGTAGAAATGCTGAAGGACCTTCAGTTAAAAGAAGAGGCAGCTGTCCAGGCCATTTTGCTAGATGAGATGATGGCATTCTATTACTTGAGTTCAAGTTCACGCGAGATATATGACGTTGATAAAGATATTAAAATTACATCATTGATTAAGTACAAGGCTGGCTCGAACTACTACATCATGTATAAACACGATCCTGAACTGAAGGTGAATGCAAGCACGCGCAGAACTGCGAAGAGAATGATCATGAGGTCTTGTTGGGAGCACATCATGCATCACTTTCCATTAAAAATACGTACAGACCCAAAGTACGCCAAACGAATTAAGGTGAGTAATTTTCCAAATGCTGTCTTAATCAAATACTAGTTTTAAAAGATAATTCTGAATGGATTGATAGAATGCACCAATCACAGTTCACCATCAGTCTCGTGAAACATAGCCAGTAAATCCTATTACCTGATAAAGACCAACTGCAAACGTTCGAAATGTCGAGACTGTCTTGTATCTACAGTGACTTCGCATTATGGGACTAACGACAAATATAATATACTAGCAGGGACCCGCGGAAGTTACATGAAATCAACAAATATGATATAGTGACAGTCTAGCCGGCTGACCAACTCCTTACACAATGCAATGGCGCCAGATTGTGTACTGCAGGTTTTTAGCCTGTTGATGTTTTCAAAGTTGTATTTTGATAAAAAAGGCAATCATATCTTACGGGATCTCAGTTAATTTCTCAAACGGATGAACACAATTATACCTATTGTCGAAAAAGTGCCAAAACTGACGGTCACAGGCAGCTCGAGCCATGAATTCGTGTGACGTAAACAAATAGGGTCGCCGAAAGAGCATTGATCGAAGAAGGAAAACGGAATAAAAACGATAATCAAAGTTATTTGAATGTCTGGTTGTAGTGAGTTTATGGTCTGAAGAGCCTACGATAGTTGGGCGAGAAACAGTCGATTTCTATATCTGATAACACAGAGAACAGACATGGACAAAATATCTTGCTCTCAGACACATCATAGAGTTGTAACTGAGATAAAAAATGAACAGCCTTTTCCACGGAAAATATTTCTAACTGTGTTTGAATACCTGGTCTTACCTTGTTCAGTCGCTTGACTTCGGCCGCTTCGCCTGGCGATAAGTTTTCCCTAAAACATTCCCGTAAACTGGATGGCGTGCTCGCCTAGGTTTTCTCTAAAATAGATTCCAGTAAACTCGATGGCTTGCTCGCCCAGGTTTTCCCTAAAACAGACTATTGTAAACTTGATGGTTTGCTCGCCCAACTAATTGTAGAACTTGAGAAAACTGATTTCTTTTTAACATTCTTTCCTCAAATGCAACCAAGACCAAGACAGATAGCAACTTTTCGCATGATTCGTCGACTTCGTTGGGATACCTGTGGCCGTCACTTTTTGGCACCATTTTCGGACGCGCGCACGCGCTCCATATTAGGATGTCGAACGAGGGAGCCTGGGAAAGAGCGTTACATACACACACACGTATCGTATTCTTATATAAGACTATTATTATTACTGTTGTTCCCTCCATGAATGCTTTTCTATAAATGCTTTGTTATACCCCTCAATCAAACGCCTTTTTCGATTGGACGAGAACGTATCACGTGCCAGGACTCAAAACATCATAACTCCCAAGGGAGACAAATCATTCTAACTCCCTAGGGAAACAACAGCTTGGGGAAATCGTGGCGGATCGTGCGGCGTCGAGATGACCAGGACGGCAACGTCTTAGAATACCGGAGGCGAAAAAGTGTTTTCTGGCGAAATTAAGTGTTTATTGTTTCTCATGTTCGCCTTTTAATGCTTTTCATGTCTAGATTTTGGACAAGAAGTTTTGGCACGCATGGCCCTTATTTTCTCATGTAAATGGTTCTCCCGGTGCGCGTGCCCGAATATCTAGGTGTGCTGACACATACGTGTCCACGATATCTCGAGTCGTTTTCCTGTTGCTCCTTCAGAGTAATCATGTCGTCCGTGGTCGGCCCATGTTCGGCCTATGTTCGGCATTGCTTCAGGATCCACCTTCCCGTGGCGCATCTCACGAAGCACGCCGGTCGTTACCAAGTTAACCGCCTCCCGGTTAGCTCAGTGGTTAAGCGCCGGTCTGTTGTGCGGGAGGTCGCGGGTTCAAACCCCGGCCGGACCAACACTCAGGGTCTTAAAATAATCGAGTAGAAGGTGCTGCCTTCGTGAAACAATTTCGTTCACGAACAGCAAATAGTTAGACCTGCACGTCTTCTCGGATTAAAGATGTTAAATCGCAGGCCCATCAGTGGATGAAGAGCCACCTCGTGGATATGCCACTGATTAAATCGTTATTATTATTATATTATTATTATTAAGTTAACCTGTTCCTGGATTGATTGTTCCAAGGCACCTTCATGCAGTCAACGGAATGACTTCGAACCTTCATATTTTATTGGATGACGTCATGGAATCACAAGACACGGCCTCAGTTTACCAGTCTTTTTGATAAATTTTCGTGCGTCGGTTACGGAGGTTGAGTTATGGTGCTTTACCTTAATCTCTATCTTCGTCCAGAAACGCTGGCATCTCCATGATCTCCGCCATCGTTGGTATGTTCTCAGGGTTCACACATATCGTTCGATGAGACTTAAATCCGCGCTCTACACGAGTTCAATCTGTGTTTCCTTCTTGTGTATTCGGTGTCTTCAGAGTTCGCAGATTAGTACACCGTAGCTGCAAACGTCAATCTGTTGGTTGTCAAGACAACATAAACTATTTCAGACTGTGTGCAATGTTTTGCTGACTATGGAGGCTGATTATGGAGGTTTACAAGACAGAAATTAAACGTGACTACTGTGACTCTGTCTAGAACAATTAGCTCCTTCTAGATATTATCGGTTAGAACGCCTGTAGACATGAGCAGCATGACCTTTCTCATGCTGATATGAGAAATCAACTATGCTCCATGTTATGTTTGTTTTTCAATGTTTGAAATGCTACCCATGTAAAAACTGAGGCGGGATCCCACCTGTCCCACCCGGGATCCCGGGTGGGAATGGCGGGATCCCAGGTGGGATGGCGGGTTTCCGCCAATCCCACCTGGGATTCCGCCTATCAGGTGGGATATATGTACTCCCACCCGGGATCCCGGGTGGAAATGGCGGGATCCCAGGAGGGATGGCAGGATCCCATCAATCCCACCTGGGATACTTAGACAATCCCACCTGGCATCCCGCCTATCAGGTGGGATATATGTACTCCCACTCGGGATCCTGGGAGGGAATGGCGGGATCCCAGGTGGGATCCCAGGTGGGATGGCGGGATCCTGCCAATCCCACCTGGGATCCTTAGACAATCTCACCTGGGATCCCGCCTATCAGGTGGGATATATGTACTCCCACCCGGGATCCTGGGAGGGAATGGCGGGATCCCAGGTGGGAAAGTGGAATCCAAGCCGAGATCCTTAGATGATCCCACCTATCAGGCGGGATCTATGTACTGCCATATGCACTTATATAGGATCCTGTGTGGGAATAGTGGGACCTATGTACTCCCACCTGGGATCCCTAGTGGGATCTCAGGTGGGAAAGTAAAATTCTGCCTTATAAGATGATCCTACCTGCATGAGATCCTGTCTATATGCATGACATTAAAATTTGCTGACACACAACCTTTTAGACGATCTTGACTAAGAAGCTATGAAAAATACAAACTGAGTAACGGTGAAGGTGGACGTGATTTTATTAATTAATAACTTACAAGCAATTCTAAAAGCAATATATATAAGAGCCAAAAATATGTGGAACAACAGATACAATCTGACCACATCTTCTAAAATTTAAAGAATATACTTAACGTTCTTTGGAGTCTTAAAGCTATATAAATTTGATACATGTATGTATATGCAGTACTTGAACATCTATAAAATATTATTACTTGTCCTTTAAATTTCACTAAAAAATACGATGTTGTAAATTGTAAATGATGTCACTTGATACTTATGATGTGGCACATGGTAATTAAGAGAAAAGGGATCTTATGGCCTGACAGAATTTTTGAAAAAAGCACATGCATCTTTGATCTACACAAAACAGTAAGATATTTTGCCTTGCAGCAGCAACTCCAGTGGTTATAATTATCAATTTAACACACTTTAACTCTCTCAAAATGAAAGATGTAAAATCAATAAGTACAATAGTACTTTACATTAGCCTTAAAAAATAATAATATTTCTACACCATGCTTGTTACCTTACTTCTCAAATGTTTACCAATAATTCAAATATATCAGTGAAATATGCCATAAGGTCCCTTTTGCTTGCCTGCATGCCCAGATTGATTAATCATGTTCACCATGTTAGGAAATCTGCTAACATATATACCGCCAAAGTTACCAAAGGTTCCAATTGCTATACACTTCTTCTTGATATGGCACGCAAGCCAAATAAGTTGATCTCTTGGTAAGCAAACTATGTTGTGCAAGAACATTACAATTATCATATTTCTCTAAGGGCTTACAAGATGCTGCAACATCTGATGTTATAGCATGTCCAGTTAGAACCAGTTTATTGATGACTGCTAAATGACAGCTCCCTAACTCTAAAAACTTTGAAATCTCTCCAAACTGAGTTTGTCCACTGATATCATTATACTCAACAGTATATGAATTCTTCACCTTACATTTCTGTAAGCTTGGACAATTAAATATAGCACAATTGATAGCAGCTCGTGACAAAATGTTCACCCTTTCTCCTTCCTTGTGCTTAGGCAAACCATTACAACAAAGGAACCTGTTAGTTGCCAAGAGTTCTTCCTTTGTCAGCATTTCTCTCTTGGCAGCACCAATTACACATGTATGACAGTCATTTGCAGCAGTCTTAGGGGCACATCTATGAAAAAAGTGTATTGATTAGTGTACAGGGTCTGGTTAGGATTGAATATTACCAGTGGGATACTCATCAATATACTGCCTTTCATGGAATACACATGTTAAATATGTTTTACTATATATTTAACTGTGTATAAGCCACATCCCAACTTCAGGAAGAAATAAGGAGCCTAAGACGAAATGGAATTAAAAATACGCATGGCTTGTATGAGGTCAAATATGCAGTCATGTACATCATTGGTCAAATACTGTCTCCCTTTCTGTCAATATTAGATTTGTGCTAAATGATATCATGAATATTAAATAGAGCTTATTACACAGAATGCTGTGTGATATAGCTGATTTTTTTTGTATTTTTCAAAAAGGTTTTTTCCTAAATTCAAGCTTCAAAACTTGGGGTGCGGCTTATCTTCGTGTGCGGCTTATACACGGGTGTTTACGGTACACTGATCTTTCTCCAGACAGATGTTTTGCAAGCTTCATCACCTTTTCTGAATTTGTGGAATTATCCATTTTAGCAACAAGGAATTGGAGGTTTCTATAAATAGAAACTGCTGCAGCAATCTATAAAAAATGGCAAGGGTTAATATTATTGACTTAGTTTTCAATATTCATTGTCTGTTTGTCAGGAAAGGAAAACTTGTATTACTTGACTGGAGGACAAGATGGTCAATATTTTCTGACTCACTCTAAAATATGTCAATACCATCACATCTTGGTTATAAGACTTGGGCCATCATAATCGGGGGGGGGGGGGGCTTATTACTGGAATGGCTTATAACCAGTTGTGCTTATTCATGTACTTCTTAATTACCTTTCCAAGTTCCCCGTTCTGAAAGACTTCGTGGACAGCGTGTGATTATATCAGGAACCTTGATCGACAGCAACCTCTTATTTATCAATGCCACCTATAAATAAAAGCAGCATGACCGTAAATACATGTATATCTCAATCACACATAAAATTTAGCACAATCAAAACAGTGTATTTGGGTATACATCAATCATAATAATCTTTCATACTTCTACAATACATCAAACTATGCTTGGACATTTTCATAATAATGTTGTTCACTCTTGCATTTGGCAAAACACTTTCACAATATTAAAAAATGTACCTTTGCTCCAAGAAAGAAGTCCTTCCCCTTGTTTTCTGTATTCAGCCAGAAGTTTAACATGGCCTTCGTGACTCCAAGACACACTGCATGCATCCAGTCCACAACAAATCCCTTTACCAAGTCAAATGGTTTGAACAGCAAGAACACTGAAGCACCTTTTATTCCATTAACCTGGGACATGTATAAAAACAGAGATATCTTGAGACAAATTTAAATAACCATTATGATACAGTATGTCTCTCTCTCTGAGGTCAATAATTATTATTGTTGTTTTCCTACTACAAAATGCAGATGAACCTCTCTCTGCAACCACCTCTCTTAACCACACCATTTATATAGCAATACTTACTGGTTTGTTTGTTTCAAGCATTTTGTTGACTGAGGCAACAACTGTCTGCATGATGTGTACGGAGAACCATATTAGATGTGTATGGCCAAATTCTGTGTAGTCAACTGGTACCTGCAAGCTTTCCCTTATATTCACAGACTGAACATCCATGTTCTCCATTAAACTGTTTCATATTTGCCATGAGAGCCTTTGCAGGGAGATCAGCTGATGCAAGTAGAAGAGTTGCCTTTACTTGTTTTTTTTGCCAGAAGGCATGTCAACTGTAAGACCTGATTTCCAAAGCCACAAATGAAAGAAGACCATATATATTTTAAAACATATTTTATAATCTTTATGGCCTCTATATACATGTATTCAAAATGAAAACAGGAGTTTTTATGCTCTGTATGGTTTATAGGTATCATGCATCAGGCATTATATGTATCGAGTATGCCTGAGTTATATGTATCGAGTATGCCTGAGTTATATGAATATTTAGCAAATTTCCTCTGATTTTCCATGAGTCCACAACAACTTTTGACCGTGTGATGACATAAATTGTGGTAAATAAGAGTGCACACCATGAAAAACCAGAGGAAATTTGTTTTTACACCAATATTAGAAAGCGTACAAGGAAGGTTTGTTACAAAACATGACAGCTTTGAAAGAGCCATCATTGTCTATAACTTTCTCTCGCATCAGCACCATTGTCTGGACTCTTATTTACCAATCAGATACTGAGATTACCGGCAATTGTGGTAAAAAAAAAGTATTTTGTACGTCTGATAACCTCCACCCCTATAAAAAACATTTGATGCAAATCCAAGGGAAACTGCTTTCAGTTTGGGTTATCTGGCTTTAAAGTTATCAGAATTCTACTGCTTCTGTGTCTACATGCAGATAAACTTGCCATTAATATAAAGGTCACTGATACTTTCAATAATGGGTCTACAGAATGTTTGCATGTTTGGTTTCTTCTTTGAGCACCACAGACCAGCAAGGAACATGTACTTTCTGGAACACCTGTAACATAAATAGAATGACCATGATTGCATTTGCTATCGTATTAATTTTGTAAATACTTGAGGCACTTTGACACAACAGAGTTTACAAATAAGAAAACAAGCATATATAATGCTGAAATAAAATAATATTGCTATGATTAAAATAACATCTCATAGAGCCCACATGTTTTTACTAGCAGGTTGCAGGGTGAATCAGTAATTAGTTCAAACACCAGCTTCGAATTTCAGTGCACATGCTTTTGAGGTCTCTTGTACAAACATTTATCCAGCACAGACATTTCTATGTTTTTTTCACAACTGGAGTCACTCTGACTTACATCTCCCACAGCAACAGTACTTGGTAGTCACTATTACTGATATGACTAGGAATCTTATTTAAGGTATTTATCAAAAGGTATTTATCAAAAAAAGTGAATTATGTCCTACTCAATTCTCAAACTCACTGAAATACTGTCACAGCTGTGAGTGTGCTTATCTGAGTCCTGCGGAGGGTCTTGTGTAAGACAATCTATTTTTAACTATTAGAAGCTAGAAGACAACATTTTATTATTTCAAACTCACCTTAGTTTTGGGGGTAACTCATTAATTACCAGGAAGATAGGCCAAAAGTTTTGCCTGTTTGATGATTTAAAGGGTGCCACACCATCCGTATTGAACGAAAAAGAGATGTTCAATGGATTGTCCTTACTGAGGAATCCACCACTTTGAAAGAGCTTTCGATACTCCAGTCCACTGTAAACATGACGTATGTTCTCGTCGTTTAGAAAATCATGATCAAACCGATGCCCTAGAAGCCTTACAAACTCTTTATCTGTGAATTAAATTAAAATTTAAATAACATTAGCATCAATGCCATTTTCAAGATATTAGCCACTTATTAGAAATAATTATTGCTCTCAATTTCTATTGCGTAGCTACATGTATATACATATATATATATACAGTCGTTGCCGTTAATGTTGTCCTAGACATATGCACATATGGATTTATAGCCTTTGTTCAGTTCGCACCTTTTACATAAAGAACGGTAATCAGCCGTGAACGCGCCCTTTGTATTTGGTAACAAAGAGCCACGGTGGCCTAATGGTTAACGCTCTTGCTTACCAGTTCGAAGCCCCGAGTTCAAGCCTCAGTATCGGCATTTTTGTTACTGCAAAGATTTTTTTCATTTCTTTTTCCCCTTTTTTTCTGACTGCATTCCCTTAAAAGCTTTTATTTCAAACGTGACAACAAGAACGGAGTTCTTTTTAACCTTTGAAATGCCGAGGACACCTATCATCCACATATATTTTATTAAGGGATGTTCGAACATTTCTTTTGCAAAAGCTTCGACTGCCGCAGGGAATGTAGTATTTTGAACATCGACATCGTCCATGGCGTAGCTTCAAAAGTTCGTGATCGTTTGTCAAACACTCGTAAACCTCACGCCGAGTACACGGCTTTAATTCCATGTGAGTTCTTTTCCTTCACAAAGAAAAAAGCTTCGTCAACTTATGCAAGCATTACTATGGGTTTCAAAGAGACTGCCGGATATTTTCAAAACTGTCCGCTCCGTGTCTCGTGGCCGATGTTTTCGAAATCTCGGGGGAAAAATGAGGTCGCTCGCTCAGTCTGCCTAAGTTCAGAAAATCAGTACGAATTAAATTCATAACACTTGCCAAAATCGCTTCCTACTTCTAAACAAAGATATAATACTTTGAATCAGTGGGTATCTAGTATTTTCAAAACTGTTTCTGGTATATCCCTTTAAGCCCGGCACAGTGTAAGGAAAACAAATTACGCTTTTTCAAACCCACAACCATCAACAGAATCGCTACACCGTTCTAAACGAAAATAGCGTAATTTGGGCGTACTCGGTCAGTGCTGGTATAATTATCTACTTCGAAAGTCTGGGAAAAGTTGAGACCGTTTCAGGTTGACAGTATTATTTTAGCTACATCGTCCGTTCTTATCCAATATAAAAAAAGAAACTGCAAAAAGAAACATATGTAAACAAAACAAAAAGACAAGGGGGAAAAAACAAGAAAAAACAAAAAAGAAAACAAAAAAAAGATACGATGCCGATACTGAGACTTGAACTCGAGGCTTCGAACTGGTAAGCAAGAGCGTTAACCATTGTGACCAAATACAAAGGGCGCGTTCACGGCTGATTACCGTTCTTTATGTAAAAGGTGCAAACTGAACAAAGGCTATAAATCAATATGTGGATATGTCTAGGACAACATTAATGGCAACGACTGTATATATATATATATATATATATATATATATTTGTATTGTCTGATATTTAACTTGATGTTATAACATTCTATAAAAAAGCCAGAAAACCTGGTGGACGAACACTATTTGGACTCATGATTAATTTTGTCCAACATAACATGACAGCACACAAAAATGCACTGTAAGATTATTCTGCATGTGATAAAGGGGAACTGAACCCTCAAATCAATCCAACATCTATACAAAGATGTACTTGAAAGACATAAGTTTATATATTTTATTTTTCTGTGTTGCACATCAATGAAGAGAAAATTAGTCTTCAAATAATTAGATTTTCTGCTGAAAAATCTGATATAGTGTGGAGGCTCAATTCAGTGCAAATTTCCCCATATTGTATGTCAGTGCAAAGAAAGCACAATGGTCTGCAATTACATGTAGAGGCTGTCAGTTCGGCTTTCCAATGCCAGGGAGAGCATGGCAAAACTATTTTTTCTCCCATACCTGGTGATGTCACAAACTATAAGACTTGAGCTGTCTGTACATATATATTTACATGTATCAATTATGTTGTGAGGGAGGTTTTCATATTTTCTATTCATAGATGCACAACATAGCAAAATGAAATAGCAAAACCTTTTAATGTTATGATCTTTGATTTTGAGACTTTGTGAAAAGGTTGTGTAATTTGAATGAATTACAGTCATTTCGCCCCCAGTCGTTTCGCCCCCAGTCATTTCGCCTCCAACTCGTAGTCGATTCGCCCCCACTTGAAGTCGATTCGCCCCCACTTTGAAGTGCTTAGTGTTACGTTCCTTAGGAAATATAATACTAAAATGAACAAAAACCCTTCATGATCTTCCGTTAACGCCCGTCATTTTGTTATCTCATGTCGATGCTTGAAAGCGAGTTTTACATAGGAAACCCAAGAATACACCATACACGCGCTTCTAATACGTTGCCTATTCAACGAATGTTTCCCAAACACAATACTTATTCAGAACCACAGTTTTGATTTCGTGGCTAAACACTTTCCTCTGCAGGTTTCTGTACTTTTTTCTTTGTATACGTTTCAGCTTCTTTTCAGAAACTAGCCTGATGTTGAACGTTTCATTGATGGGCGTTGTTTGTTTGTTTGTTTCTGTGGAAACCTTCCCGCTAAATAAAGTTTGCTAAAGTTGGCTTTCTTAAGTTTTATAACTTGCACTGCTCTCTTAGCCAATCAAAATCTAGACTTTTATTGTGCATGAAAACGAGATTCCAACAAATCTGGCCCAGACTGCCATTTTGCTTTCCGCGCGGCTCACCGAATTTACTAACAAAGGGCAAAACGAATCCAGCAAAACATTTAACCTCTGGATCCCAGGGTAATACAATTAATGGCGTTAGGCCTATCAAAACTTGCCTCTAAGTAACTGACATAGACGACAGTGCAGATCAAGCTCCAAGAAGTATTCAACTTTATTCTTTGCATTCACACATTTACGTTTCGAACATTCTGTGTCATTCTTTCTAATTCTTCCAAGACAGTTCCCACAGTAAGCATGTGTCTTGGGGGTAGGCTCTCCAAAACGATCAGCAAAATACTTCTTAAGCAAGTATGCGGATGATACAAACTTGTGGTCATTTGGAAGTAGAGCACACAGCACTTTGACTAAATCGATAAGAGCTGTACCAGCAAGCTTGTGCTTCAAAATAAAAAGCATCACCACAATCATTGCTCCAAGGTTTGAAACAGCAGCCCTTTCGTAGAGTGGAACGTGATCATCAGTCATTGATTCATCGATCTCCGCATCAGATCGTTTACCATTCTCACTCTCAGAACACGTGCTGTCGCTGTCTTCGTATCTCTCGCCTTCTTCACTATCTTCGTATATCTCACCTCCTTCGCTGTCACAGGCTTCAGATTCTTCATCTGTGACTGTGTATTCGTCGCTTATCGTAGTAGTGAGAATCGATAAAAGTTCAGTAACTGAATTCCCATCGTATTGATTATCATGTCTTAAATTTGAAATCGAGGGATTAGGATCCAAAGGCGAAAGAAGATCTACGTCGATATCGGCATTCAGGACATCTGAAGCTGAAGGCAAACAACAATCAATCAATGTTCCTTTGCTTACACGTCTTCAGGCTGTTGTACGAGGTATCTTTGCATTTTTGCAAACAACCCATACCTTGCGCTTTTTTGTCGACATTTTAAAACCGTATACTGCTCAGGCAAAAATCCATGATCACTTGGGCAAGTTGCAGGCAGGTTGAGTACGAAATCGAGGCTAGGTCATGGAAACGAGACAACGAGTTATCTGATTGGTTAATAAGTATATTGAGGTTTCTGATTGGCTTACATTTAATGCGCGTCCTTTTGGATTTGTCACTGTCACACACTGTTAGATCGCTACGATACATTCAATTTCTTCAAATCTTGTGAACTTGTTCTACATTAGTTTTCTTCAATATGAGGCCAAACCAGAGGAAGAGATCGGCCCCAACATGGCTAAAAGAAACGCCATATGTCAAGGTTAAGTTTACCTCGGATGACTTCTGTTCTAAAATAACAGAAGCGTACATATGGAAGCTGAAACTTTCCGAGAATGGAGTTCCGCTGCAAGGGTCGCTCGATGACTACACCTTTCGTTTAGACCAAAAAGTTTGGTGCTACTGGGAAACGCTTGACGAATTAGACGAAACCTACTACGAAGCACACATCATGGGAATGTGGGACCAGGCAGCTGGCACTCAGAGTCGAGAAGACGAAGGTCAGTAGTTCTCACCTTGGCTTAATGATTAGGCTCGTGCAAGTTTGAATTACTGTATATAGGCTCGTGCGAGTTTGGATTACTGTATATAGGCTCGTGCGAGTTTGGATTACTGTATATAGGCTCGTGCAAGTTTGAATTACTGTATATAGGCTCGTGCAAGTTTGAATTCAGACGTTTGAGTTCGTTTGTTCTGGTCCATTTTTGTTTTGTTCTGTGAGCTGTGGCAAAGAGTTGTAGTCCCGGTTCGACGAAACGCAACGGTTTGATCGTAATACAGCGGAAGATGAAATTATTTCACACTCCGTTCGAACATTTGCATTTTGTTCTCATATGATTTGAGTAATATGTTTTTGCATTTTTGTTTTTCAGGAACAGAGTCCGAGTCCGACCTGATTAGGCCGTCCTCCTCAAAGCTGTCGAAAAAAGCAAAAACGACTCGGAAGCTCTCTTCAAACAAGGGTAGCGACGATTTGGTACGTATGCGTATATTTAACCTGAGTATCAGGATCTCAAGAGTGAAGGCATAGAGAAGAGAGCCTGACACAGATCATATAGAGAAAGGCTTTCCGCCTCCAAAGCTTACGTCATCGAGCCATCACTTTTAACCAATGACATTTATTTCCGGTTTTCGAAAGATTGACATAACCGTCATCTTCGGGAATTTATAGTTTTGATATGTCGGCGGATTTTTAAACATCAAAGTTTTGTTTATCTCTGTAAAGAAAATGTAAGACTTCAGACCTTAGTATGGTACTTGTATTTCGTCTGTTTCTTTGTCTTGTGCTACGACTTAACACATAGTCCTGCTGCTCCTGTAATTCTCTCAGTAGAAGCTTTAGAGTTAAGTTATGTTGGCGTGGGAATTGTTTGGCTTACAAGGATACTCAGGTTAGCGTATATTTTAATCTATATGCACTTGTATCGGCTTCTCCGAGGGAGGGGGGGGGGATTGGGGACTTTATATGTCCTTGAATGCTGATAGAAAATGCTTAACTGGCTTTTGTAACTTTACATTTATTTTATCATGTTATTACAATTCAGGCGATAAATGCCAAGCGCATGGCAAGTGAAGAAAAACAGAATGAAGAAAAAGTCAGAGCGGAAGAAAATATTTCTAGCAGCAAATAAATATTGAAGATCGCCAATGAAATAGAGGTTTGTTGGCAAACAATAACATATCTTGTTCGCCTTTATTTTAGACTTTAATGGAACAGAACACAAAACAAACAATTATTATTTATTATCCTTTTAGGTCGATTCTATTACTTCCTCTTTGGGGATACCTAGAGATGCAGCTGTCATTGAGGATGCTATACAGGTACAATTATATGATTATATATAATCTATTTGTATTATACAGTATGTATTATTAAGCCTCCTGTCTGGCAACCTGCACTTTCCCTTTTTTCCACCTATTTTCCATGAAGAAGCAGTCTGTTCTATAGCGATACTTTGGCCACGTCATCCATTGCATTAGTATGCCAGCCAAAGATCCATTGGTTCCTGACACAAAGCAGCTCTGTGCCACAAGAGTTAATTTTGAGCCCTCATTATGACATTTTGTATGGAAAGTAAATATTAGATTATTTCTGCAAATAAAGATTTCTGAACATTGTTTTCCTCCTGTATATATAAGCCCACCTGGTTGAACAAGCCCAGGGCTTACATGTATAATAATTTCAAATAATATCCATATTTCCCCCATATTTCTGTATAGGTCCATATATGGCCCACATATACCTCTATGTTCCCCTATTTCCCCCACCTAATATGATAAGAGAAACGTTTGGGCCCACATATGGCCCATATATATCAGCTCTGCTGCTCCATATTATTTCCATATATGGCCCACATTAATCCCATATTAAAATGTTGGTGTTGGTAGTGGCTTATTTTTCTAAAATTATACTTCCCCAAAACATATTTACAGGATATGATACATGGCATCATGACAATCATAAATAGACGACTTGACAAGATGGAGAAGATAATTGATACCATTCAACTCGACCAGGCCAAAATTTTAAGGGCAATTGCAAAGAAAAAGGTATGTATACACATGTATATACTATTAAGATTAGGTATTTCCACATCACTATTATTCAGTTGTCTTGCTTATGAAAGCTGAGAGAATGGTACAATAGGTGCATTTCCTGGTGCACTGATCTGGTTAGGCAAATGCAGGCAACTGAAGTAGGCCTCAAGAGAGCTACATGTACATGTAGCTAGGACAGTCTTTGAATTAGAGAGGCTGATTTTTCTCGGATGAAATTCCCAGACTAGAACAAGTACTACACAGGTACATGTTGAGAGCTTACTCACCTGCATGGGCTCAATCGAACAGCTATAGTTCACATGCCAAGAACTAGTTTAAACCTAGTGTTTGACACTCACAACAAAGCTTAAATCAAATATTTCCCAAAACGTTTTGAATAAAACACAAATGAAAGTCAGTATCAGATGTTTGCCTACGATGCCTGTACAGCCATGTTTACTTCAATGCCCTATATTTGCATCACTTTCATTCCCTATTCCAGCCCCAGGCCTGCTTGGGCAACATGATCAAAACCTCCCTATGACTATGTCATTTTATTAAAATTTACTTATAAAATGTAAAAACAGCATTCTTATACTCTTTATGCTTTATTATTGTATAGGATCATTCAACACCGGTTCAAGTTGTTATTAGCAACTCTGAAAAAAGTAAACTTTCTGGAAGTGACAGCTCATCATCCTCTGGAACCCATGGGTTTTCCTGTCAAACATCTTCCCCAACACCATCCACATCAACACCCATACATGTACGACGAACCAGCCAACTACCTGTAGTTCTAAATACACCACCACCACCACTTCCCATTGAAGAGGAAGTATCTGAAATTGAGAGTTCTGTGGCAGAAGACATAATGGATGTTGAAGACATTGCCCTGGGTAAGTGTGGATATAGCTGAGTAAATGTTGATACTATATAGGTATATATACATCTGTACTGTTCCTGTAACAAAGCCAAATAATATTATTATAATGTACATGATGTTTCAACCAAAATTAAGTGTATATATTACGTGTACTACACATACGTCTTATGCATCTGGGTGTATTAGGCTCAAATTGTTATCTTTTCTAATACATTTTTGATATATATTTTATGTTGACAGCTATAGTTGGAGACCCAAAGTTTGGGATTAAAATACAGCGAGAGTGCTTGGACAAGATTGTGCAACATTCCCAGACACCATGCAACTGCCTTTGCATTGAACCTCCTGGACAATCTAGTACCTAAATAAGTACAACGAATCTCCAATGTGAGAGGGACAAATGGCAAGACACCACTGGATGGAATGGTCCTGAACGCCATCAGAAGTAAGTTTTATGACTGTCACAAAACAATTTTTCATTGTTTATATGATTGGCTTAGTAAAATGATATTATTGTCTTGGAGGTATACATGTACCAGGAAAATATAATAAAGCTCAACCTCTTATGAATTAAGTTAATTGTGCTTTTCACTGACTGGATTATAAGCTCCACAATATTTATGTTAATATTGTATTATTCATTTTCCCCTCAAGGCCACCTTAAGAGAGAATTTAAATGGGCAGAAGAGGATTGTAACAAAAATTGGTCTGGAAAGATGGGCATACAACAAAGGATTGCAGACAAGTGCAGGAATGCAAATAAGCTAGCCAGCAAATCAAAGGACTAGTAATTTAGCTTTTTTTTAACATAACAAGAACATTTAGGAATGAAAAGACTTTATCCACTAGTATTAATTTTTATATTGTTCTTGTTTTGCTCTATTTTTAAATATTTAGGGCACATTATTTTGATTGACTGTATTCTGGAATAAGAATTAGGCTTTTTTACACAGAATGATTACTAACGAATCGTTTATATCAAGAAGTCTGGAATATAATCAGGTGTTTGTACTTTACAGTGCAAAATTTGCTTTTATGTATTATGCTGTATATATATATATATAGCATGCAGTGATCTCAAGACATTACCATCTATATACTCTTATATTCCAGAATACGGTTAATCAAACAAACGTGCCTTTAGAATTAAACTACAATTTTATCAATATTAATTGAAGGGTTCCGTGCAATAATGACGTATGTGACTTTGATCAAATGTGAACTTCTCCCTACTCAAGTATAAGGAAGGAAGTAAATGTGCTTGGGAGAAATTTTATGTTGATTAAAGTCACTTACCGTTGTTCTTGCACGGAGCCCTTCAATTATATATATACCAGGGCAGCAGAAAAAAAACTGCTCTTAATACTATCTGCAACCCTGGATATTATAATTATATTTATTATCAATTATTATATTTATTATATATATATGTGCAATAATGAAAATAATATTAAGACTTTTTCAAAATCTACATTTTCGCAGTTCAACTGACTATATGCGTGTTAATTGAAATGTATTGACATTTTGTGAATGCGTAATGTATATATACCAGATAATTAAGGAGTCCATTTCATAATAATAAAACAAATTTGCTTCATTAATTTTTGATATGTATATATACTGTCCTGGGTGGGATACAGGCAGGATCCCATCTGGGATGGCTGTAGGCGGGATCCCGTCTTAGATGGCTGTAGGCGGGATCCCATCCGGGATGGCTGTAGGCGAGATCCCGCCTGGGATGTAGGCGGGATCCCGCCTGGGATGTAGGCGGGATCCCGCCTGGGATGGCTGTAGGCGGGATCCCGCCTGGGATGTAGGCGGGATCCCGCCTGGGATGTAGACGGGATCCCGCCTGGGATGTTCCATAAACCCGGGTGGGAGAGCGGGATCCCGGGTGGGAGGCGGGATTGGAAAGCGGGATCCCACACGGGATTGGATGGCGGGATCCCACATGGGACGTTCCATAATCCCGGGTGGGATCCCGAGTGGGATCAAGGTGGGATCCCAGGTGGAATTGGCGGGATCCCGCCTTTGATTTTTACATGGGTACAGTCCAGAATATTTTTATGAATATTTCACCACGACATGTCATGCGCACAACACGCGACGGAATAGACTTTATGTCATCATTCCTAAAACCACTACAGAGACCGCCTCGAAAGGTTCATCTTACTTAGGTGCTACATATTTTAATGGATTACCTATAGAGCAGCAAAATAAGGTTATATTTGTTCGATTTTAATAATTCATTATTACATATTTTAATCTTGTAGTTAGTTTATATCGAGTTAACGTCTTGGTTATTTTAATGTTTACTTGTTGTTTCTTTTTATAATTATTTGTCAGGACACCAATTGAACACAACGTTACCTGTAGGGTTAGCCCTGGTTGAAAATATTCTTATTCTTATTTCATTCCCAGCAATCAATAAATATGGGACCTGAAACTTCTTAGAGAGGTGTTACTTATACATTTACACTTATTGGAAGAGTGCGTTTAATTTCCTTCGCATGCGAGCCTTCAAAGAAACACTTTCTTGAACAGCCAAACTTCATGGACCGAATTCCAAAAGTCGTAATGACTAACTCGATTGTTGCAGAACTCCAACCTAGTGATTTCTGTCTTCGTGATCACACAGAATTGTCTTTGCGTAAAATGTCTACAGATTCCTTGACTCTGTTTTGTTCAACCTTCAAGCTCTCTAGAGTGCGCTGTTGATTATGATGCTCGGCTTCGACTCGTCGCAGATGGTCGGCAGTCAGGCTCTTCGGTTCTCGATATCTATCAATGTTGGTTCAATTTGTAGTTCCTTCTTTCCTAAGTTGTCTTTCAAGATCCTGGACAGTTCTCGTAGCAAATGCACTAAATAAATACCTTCACACAATATTTACTTTCAATCCGAAATCTTCAAGGAAATGTGAAACCTCCTAAATATATCAAAGACTAGAATAGTTGGCTGTCATCCCTCCGCAAACGGTCAATTGGAGTTCTTAAACAAGACTCCTCCGGTCTTGTCCGGTCAAGAGTTGAGCTGGACGCCGAATGATAGGCCGATCATGTTGGGGCATGCTTGACGGCGTACCGTAGTAGTGTAGACATGTCTACTCGGTAAACACCGTTTGCTATCAACGTGTGGCAGAGAGACGAGACTATCCCCAGATAACAATATTGGAGATGTCGACTAAGGCAACCATCAGAGTTACGGTCACTTCGCAAAGCTAAAACGTACGTGAGAACTTAAAGACCTATCAGCTAAGGCAGAAAGAGTACTTCGATAGAGGAATCAAGAGTTCGACATACCAACCAGGAGATCAAGTATTCGTATGCAACCAACAGCTGAAACAAGAACACAAAATGCAGATAACCAAAGCATCTTTGAGCAGCCTTATAGCCTCTTCCTGCCGTGCCAATTGAGTTCGCGGTGCTAACGTTTCTTTCTTTGCTGTTTCCATAAGCTAGCTTGCATTCAAGCGGTCCTTGTGCTAGTGAATCACCCTTTTCGGTCGTGGCTTCGATGAAATCCTTTTAAAATGAATTAAAAAGACGTCATTCCGAAAAAAACCTTACTTGTTTATTTTAATGATTATAACTTGTGAAACCGAGCGTATTGTCATGAAGAATGTTTTATCTTCAATTATTGTTTCTTAATCCACTGTCCTTCCAATCCACTGTAAATTCTAATTAGTATAGTTAATATATCTTCAAAGTCTTATATCCCCCGCTCAATATCCAAAGTGTTTTAACACGTATATTTGTATATTGTTTTTCACAAACTTAATGGCTTCCTTCAGTTAATGTCTTAACTCCTCATAATTTGTTCTTCTTCTGAAAATGCAATATTGAGACTTTATGATCATTCTGCTTGAATAAAGGCATATACGGCCGCCGGTAGACGACTTATATGGGCGATTTGAAAACGCACTTGATATCGTCGCTTAAATCACAGCAAAGATTGTCAATGTAAACCGGCGGTCAGTGCTCCTGGTAAAAGCAAATTATCGTCATTTCCTTGATCAAATGTTGTATGAAGTTTGCTTTTGTTCGTTCAAATGTATGCCAGCATTTTCCAGCCACCCAAACATTTTCATCCAAGAATTTTGGATCGTGCGCATGCAATCCAACAATGTTCGATAGCTTGACCTAAGGTCCGTTTCAGAGGGGAATCGTTCATGCCACATGTCCTGAATTCGTAAAGAAGAACAGGCAGCCCAAGTTTGGTTACAGCTTGATCGCGTTTGTGTGGGTTTCTTTTCAATGAAGAATTTTGGAGAAATAAAAGAACGTTTTGCAATAAACTTATAGACATGATCCAACTTTGATATCCGAGTCACCCGAGGGTACCTTTGATTGTTTTGTTCTTGCCTAAATCAACACACATTCATTGTGAAAGATGTACTATAGTGTAAACCACAAGTCTAAACCAACACACCTTCATTGTGAAAGATGTACTGTAGTGTAAACCACAAGTCTAAACCAACACACCTTCATTGTGAAAGAAGTACTGTAGTGTAAACCACAAGTCTAAACCAACACACCTTCATTGTGAAAGATGTACTGTAGTGTAAACCACAAGTCTAAACCAACACACCTTCATTGTGAAAGATGTACTGCAGTGTCAACCACAAGTCTAAACCAACACACCTTCATTGTGAAAGATGTACTGTAGTGTAAACCACAAGTCTAAACCAACACACCTTCATTGTGAAAGATGTACTATAGTGTCAACCACAAGTCTAAACCAACACACCTTCATTGTGAAAGATGTACTGCAGTGTCAACCACAAGTCTAAACCAACACACCTTCATTGTGAAAGATGTACTATAGTGTAAACCACAAGTCTAAACCAACACACCTTCATTGTGAAAGAAGTACTGTAGTGTAAACCACAAGTCCAAACCAACACACCTTCATTGTGAAAGATGTACTGTAGTGTAAACCACAAGTCTAAACCAACACACCTTCATTGTGAAAGATGTACTGCAGTTTCAACCACAAGTCCAAACCAACACACCTTCATTGTGAAAGATGTACTGTAGTGTAAACCACAAGCCTAAACCAACGCACCTTCATTGTGAAAGATGTACTGTAGTGTAAACCGCAGTTCGCAACAATTACGTGTTTACAACGTTTTAGGTAGCCGACAACGTGGTAGAAGAGGGGGAGCAGCCATTCTCTTCTACGTCTCCATTTACCACGCTTGTGCTGACAATACTTGGATGGCTATTTGGCGGTTTGGTGTTCATGGGCTTCCTTTATGACATGATAGCGAGAGGTCTGTGCAGCAGTAAGGCGTACGGGATTGAAACGAGTACAACGCAACCCAAAGCGTTTAATAAAGATATCGTCAATGCTGCAGAAAACGGTAGGCCGAACCACGTGTGTAGTACGACTTCAGATATATTTCCAATCTGTTTATGTATTGTTTGATATTGTATAATATGCCTTTTACGTGAAATTTGGACATCCCTATAAGTGCCCTGTAAGCAGAGGTCTCTCCTTACCCTTCTGGAACGGGGACAAACAAAAGTTTAGAAAAAGATGACTTTAATAACCAGCTAGGACGGCGACGGGAATGACGACGGGTGTTTGGTTTTTATTCTTCCTTTCTTTGCCTTTAATTACTTTTCACCTCAAAACCTTCGAAAGATTTGCGTACAGTTCCCTTCATGCAGAAGATGAAGTGATTTCCTTTTTGACGATTGCGTTCACGTTGTGTTTTTTTGCAGACGATGGTCAAAATTTAGACGGGCAATTATTGTATTCTCTTTTATGCCTTTGTCATAGACGTTGCCGTCGTGGTTTCTTGAAATGCTACGGAATCTCAATGATACAATGAAGTGCTTCATAGTATATTTTATAAAAATACAGTGACAAAAAGTTCTCACATCTGATTGGCTAAGAGGAGTACAATTTGCAAAATCTTGAAACACTTACCCCTGAGTGGGAATAACCATTCAGATTAGGGCCGTTTCTGTGGGAACAGATAGGCGGAACATTTGTGTCAATGGTAGATTTTTAGTAAACATGCAGACACAATTCACAACTGAATGACATTTTCCTACTACGGTGCTTGTCTATAAATAAATAAATAAAAAGTACATTATATTGGCATTATCTGTGTAGATCCTGGTATGAACCAAAAATGAATAAACGAAATAGCTTTAAAAAATCCAAAAGTGGAGTAAAACCAAAGGTCGAGAAGAATACGAGTAGCCTTCAAGTAGCCTACGAGCCTGCTAGCATATCTTGCTTGCTGTTTAAAGAAATAACACTCACTCAGTAGCCACAAGAGATACTTTAAACTGTTTCCTTATTTCACAAAAAGTGCTCAAAGGAAAAGAGGAGCAACTAAGTCAACTTCAAGCTGGTGCACGATTGAAAATACTTAATAAACCTCGAAGTCGAAGTATGACTAAAGAAAAGGGGGAAACACTTTCGACAATCAATAAAAAATTGTAATTCGGGAATGGCGTCCAAGAATCCTTAATAAACACAGATTAGTTGGTACTCACCGAGTTTAGGTTCAAGCTAGTCAGCAAGCTTTTTCTATTTTATTTTTTATTATCTTTATTTGCGAATTTTACAAATATTTATAAACAATTACCAAACTTACTAACAATAAATACTACTACTTATAGATAACTTATACACACACACAAAACGCACTCGCATACCTGTATATAAT
The DNA here is from genome assembly GCA_030867875.1 of Actinernus sp. WN-2022. Taxonomy (NCBI): domain Eukaryota; kingdom Metazoa; phylum Cnidaria; class Anthozoa; order Actiniaria; family Actinernidae; genus Actinernus; species Actinernus sp. WN-2022. The sequence goes on from JAOWCC010001589.1 coordinate 144,071,825, forward strand.
GTAGTCGTTCTTCCTATAAAAACGCTTTAAATATTTTCTCCCATTTCTTAAGATGATTTAGCTATTTTAAATTCAATGTTTTCCTAGTATGCTAAGAGATTCTTGAAAAAAGACAAAGTTGGACTTGTCCTTTCTCTCTTGCTTTATACAAGGCAATTTTATATATCAGAATGACATAGTTCACTGATTGTTCATTAACACCTAAAATAATATTTGACAAGTTTAACTCAGGGAGGTTACAATCATATTGTTCAAGCCAAACCCTGATTTCAAAATATAGATTGTTTGTCTCTCTACAATGTACAAAAAAATGATCAACAGTTTCATGAATGAACTATATTAAATCTCCATAAATCATAATTAAGATAAAGACAGTTATTTAAAATACGATATTGAAAGTATCTCAAATAAGAATCAATAGTTGTTATATTTAAACGCGAGTATTTTCGACCAGTTCACGGGTAATTCTGATTTAATTCGATTATTTTTATTTTTCTGGGAGGTAGGTTGTTTAAACTTTACGTTAATCAGACATCTGTACATATCCTTTGTATTCTTGATATTATCGATATCAAAACTTTTATCACCCAAGGTTATATACAACTTCGAAGAATCGAAATCGTTTGCATAAAATTTGTTTATTCTAAGAATAGTTTTCCATTATTTAGGTATGGCATGTACTAACCCAGCCCATTGTATAAACTGACTATCTTGTAAACCTTTTTACTCGGGCTGCCTGTGGCAGCACCGAGTCTTAAAATGCAAGTCGTTATTTTTATTTTTTTATTTCATGTCAGACGGCTTCTGCGCATGCGTTAAAGGTCAAATTCAAACCAATCAGATCGCACTGTGCTGGTCACGTAACACTCGCCAGGTTAATTTATTTACATAATTTAATACAGTAAATCAAAATGGTGGATCCGCGAGCAAATCTCTCTCAAATTTGGAGTCCCATCTCTCAAATGTAAGCAGTTTAATGTTTTATTTAACTTCACTCGTGCGAAAGCCTTCCAACAGGCTCAGGATATTGCAACTGGCGCTCTTGTCGGAGCCGAAGGACCGCGTTTTTTACCCAGATGGCCTGTGATTTTATATAGATGTACGACACGACGCCGGACCTGAAGGACTCAAAGATCCACACATATCGAATTGGAATTTAGCGTTTTCCTTTCTGCTGAAACCAAGGCTTCTTCGATAGAAAGGGCAATATGTTGTGTTTTTCTAGGAGGACAAAATATTTCTCGTTTAAGCTTCTCTTTCGCCACGGCTTTGTTATTGGAATCTCTGTGGATTGGTATACTCAAATATACTGCACAATACCATACAACTGAATAAGAAGTCTTTAACAAAGCCGAACTCAAACTCAAGAGCAAAGCTGAGAGTGAAAGTGAAACTGAACAGTGTCTTGTCAGGTCATGAATTAAGGTACGGTGAGGTTGAAATCATTGCGTGTTTATATAGATATGCATTTCTTTGTCGATTTATTGACCTCGTGGCGCTGATAGATTTTGCCATCGGACGGTATTCTTGTTTGAGGTACATTTCGTAGGTTTTATGCCTCTCGGTCATAATACATACCAGCTCAAACACCGTGATCTGTAGGCCAACATGCACTAAAATAATTTTGAGCGTGTTTTTGGCTGTCAGAAATACCCCGGAGAACAGAATAATTTATGATGAGCGAAGCAATATCAACTTAAACAAGAATCCTCTCACGGCCGAGGTTTTGGTTCGAGAAATTAAAGGCTTCCAACAGTTCCCTTTATAGTTCTGTAATATAATGAGCAGATCAGTTTTGGGAATGAGGGTATATAACCAACAGGCATTTCAGTTAATAAATACCTGATATGGACGCGAGCTGCGATAAAGAGCCGCAGGGTAGAATGAACAGTAGAGAAATATATCATTTGATAGCTCCATCATAGGTGGACAGGAATACGACTTATAATATGGGACAAATATAAACATATATTTGAGACACTCATGTAAGCGTGCGGTACATGAATAAGTAGAGGTCAACTTCTTTAATTTGCATACACGAGAAATATATATACTTGGGGAGCAGAGAATGCATGTCACCGCGCTACCGGCCACTCCTAAAGACTGCTAAATTCAGCTAATAATTCTTCCCTTCGGTTATTACTAAAAGGATCTCAAATGAAAGTGTATTTCATCTTCAATCTCATGTGGCCCGACTGAAAGCCCAGATGGGCTCTTGTTCCTTAACAATTTCCCATTTGAACTCCTTATCTTTATTTATAAGGTCAACCACCCTATTAATATTACATTTCGAAAACTTAACAAATAAAATTGATTTATTGTCGATCTTGATAAATTTATTATTCGACAAAGGCTGTTCAAAAACAGAAGAAGATTGAACCGAGCTTACTTCGTAACTACTCAGCTCCGCCCAGAAATTTAAAACACTTTTGTAAAATGGGGGAAGAATTTCAGGGATTCTTTCCATATTGAAAGTTTCCCTTATCGCAGCTGCACCCCCTATCACCTTTAAATACGCTAACGGAAGAATCTTCCATTTGATACACTTGGAATTCAAGAGAGTAGATGCCTATTTCACTCGGTTTGCTTTAATGATGGAATCAAAATCCGGTGCTCTCAATCCTCCTTGATCGTACTCGCCGATTAATGTTTGATATTTTATTTTCGATATTTTACCATTCCAAATAAAGTTGTTTAGTTCGCATTCAACTACTTCAATAAAATCAGCACTTACGTTTAATTTTGAACAAACGTACATCCGTTTTGGCAAAGCCAGTGAACGCATTACTTGAATACTGCCATAAAGCGTCAAAAATCTAGTGCGCCACAAGGATATGAAAGAGTTTTCAGATTGACCAAACTACGTTGAAAATTATTCGTGTAAGAAAGTGACTTACTATAGGAGTAAAAGATACCTAAATGTTTGATTCCCTCACGATCGAAATCAAACCATTTAGATTAATTGTGATTTCCCTCCCTTTTCCTAATTTCTCCTATACATCCTAATTCAGATTTTGTTGCGTTAATTTTCAGAGATGAAAAGACACTGGATAAGGATATTACCTCTAAAACATTATCCAATGAATGCCTATCTCTTAAAAAGAACGTGTGTATCATCAGCAAAAAAACTACCAGTTTTTGCTCATTACCCTGATCTCCGTACCCTATGATAGTCTGCGCCAATCTATATTTGGCTCAGTGGACGTCAGGACCCGGGCGTCAGGATGCTGTTTTAAGATTCGGTTACAGCTCCTCACGGATTTTCATCGCTCCATCTCATGAATTCAACCTTGATTTCAACAAAGAAAGAGAGGCGATGGATGCGAATCTTCAAAACTCTGAATTATGGCTCTGAATAATATCAAAAAAACTTGGGGTATTATTAATGAGCTGACTTCAAGAAAGCAAAACAACTCTCATATAAAGGAGATCGTGTGTAATGGATCTCCTGTGACAGACTCTAATCAATTATGTGAAACGTTTAACAATCACTTTGCCGACATAGGGCCTAAGCTAGCTGAGAGAATACCTCATTCTGAAAATATTTCACACCTAGACTATCTTGCACCTCGAAATAGCAATGATTGTCTTGATGGTGGTAATTTTCAAATCAAACAGACAAATCCTGCAGTTGTTTTCTCTCTTTTATCTAAACTTTGCAAATCTAAAGCGACGGGTTTGGATAAAATCTCTGCTAGACTTTTCCGTATATGTCCCGACTTGATAGCGGAATCCCTTTGTACTATTTTCAACTGCTCAATTACTACAGGTATATTTCCAGATGAATGGAAATGTGCTAAGGTAATTCCATTGTTCAAACAGGGACAGCGTAGAGATTTGGACAATTATCGTCCCATATCAATAATTCCAGTAATAGCAAAAGTTTTCGAGAGGATTGTTTATAATCAAGTTCATGATTTTCTAATCGAAAACAAATTGCTATCTGACAGTCAATCGGGTTTTCGGAGTCTTCACTCTACGGTGACTGCCCTTCTTGAGGCCACCAACAACTGGGCCTACAATATCGATCGTGGCAATGTGAATGCCGTCGTATTTCTAGATCTTAAAAAAGCATTCGATACAGTAGACCATGGGATTTTGCTATCAAAGCTTAATGCATACGGGTTTGGGGGGAAAGCAAGTAATTGGTTTAAGTCATACCTTTATGAGCGCAATCAAAAGTGTTTTGTGAATGGGCAACTTTCTAGTACCCGTTCTCTGCGCTGTGGAATTCCACAAGGGACAATTTTAGGTCCTTTGCTTTTCCTCATCTACATAAATGACTTACCAAATTGTCTTGCACACTCCCAGCCCCGTATGTATGCGGATGATACTCATTTAACATTTGCAAGTAATAATGTAGATGACATTAATTATTATGTCAATCAAGACCTTGCAAGCGTTAATCATTGGCTTGTCGCTAACAAGCTTACTTTAAACCAATCAAAAACAGAGTTTATGGTTATCGGGTCACGACAAAGATTATCCACGTTTCAATCAGCTCCAATCCTGGCAATCGATGGCGTCCCTATAAAGCAGGTGCCTCATACAAAATCACTTGGTGTGCATATTGACCAAAATCTATCATGGAATGTGCACATCAAGGGGTTGACTAAAAAGATTGCTTCTGGAATTGGAGCCCTGAAACGTGTAAGAAATTGTGTTCCTGATAAAACCATGCATTCAATCTTCAATTCCCTTATTCAACCACATTTCAATTATTGTTGCATTGTCTGGGATAGTTGTAGCATAACTTGTGCTACTAAGCTTCAAAAGTTGCAAAATCGAGCTGCAAGGGTCTTATCGTTCTCCAACTATGACGCTGATGCCGATATTCTGATTGAGAGGTTTGGTTGGAAAAAACTCGCTTCGCAACGAAATTTTCAAACCGCAGTCATGGTCTACAAATCAATGAATGGTCTTGCCCCAGACTATATGCGGTCCATGTTTACATATCGTAATGTTACCTCTTATTCTTTGAGAGACACCGAGGGCAAACTGGCTATTCCTATGCCCCGCACAAATTATCTTAAGGATAGCTTTGGTTATAAGGGTGCGGTGCTGTGGGATAGCCTCCCAGTCGGGTTGCGGCAAGCAAATAATCTTAGCAGTTTTCGAGCGGGCTGTTTTGAACAAGTCTAACTGTTATTCTAAAGTCTTATTTTTATTCTTAATTTTTATAATATATTATATGTAATGCACGGCTCTCATGGAAAGCAGGTACTAAACTTAGCATTATTTAAAATTAGATTATTATTATTATAGTAGTTATGATTAGATGTTATTATTTATTTTTATTTACATTATCATTACTTATTTATTTATTTATTTTAAAATCCTGATGAGATATTCCGTGGGTAAATAAAGTTAAAAAAAAAAAAACAACTTTCTACCCGGACTGGTATGGGACGGATCTGACCTGGTCTGACTTGAAGACTCGATAAAATGAACTTTGAATTTTATTAATATAAGCTAAGGAGTGTAATTTGAAAAACCATTAAAAATATTGCCGTTTGGATTTGACTTGGCGTTGTACCCCTTTTAACTGAAAAGTATTCGGTGGCTACACCATTGTTAATAACACAGCCTTGATTGCCATCTAAAAGCAACATTTTATAAAGCTACTACCAAATCCAAAGCTTTTGAGGACGGCAAAAATAAAATTATGTTCGATTGTATCAAATGCTTTTTCAAAATCTGCAGCAAACAAAATTAAAGCAATACCTTTCTGCTCGATTATTCTGATTGGGTCATCAATTGATCTCCCCTTTATAACAGAAGCCTGGTCCGAGTGAATTAAAACTGACAATATTTGAGATACTCTATTGCTCAATGCCATACTACAGATTTTTACATCGACATTAATCAAACTAATTGGACGTCATGAATCTATTATCTTTACTCGGATTTTCTAATAAAGTAAATATTATTTGTTTTTGTAAAGTAGTAAGGGATCCCTTTCTATAACTATCATTTAAACAATCAACTAAATCATCGTTAATTTGCGGCCACATACAAACGTAAAACTCTTTGGTCAAACCATCGTTACCTGGAGGTTTTGATGCACCCATTACCTGAAGGCTATTAAAACATTCCTTTAAAGTAATTTCGCCGTCACATAAATCTCATCCGATAATTTTGGGATGTTGATTTTTCTCAGAAAGTCTAAACGTTCTCTTTCCGTTTTCTATGACTTTAACTTGGTAAAGATGACTAAAATGTTGCTTAATTTGTTTAAGTACTTCTCGAGATTGAGAAATTTCTATATTATTGTTATCCAAAAAAAATTTCACGAATGTCTTTCATTTGTTTCTTTTCTCCAGGTTAAAAAAATAACGAATATTTTTTTCTCCTAACTCATACCAAGTTGCTTTAGATCTAATAATAATTCCTTCGATAACATAATTGCTCAGATCTTCTTGTTATTTTGTTAACTTATCGTGCTCTGTTATTTTAATTTCGTCTTTCTCCCATTCCTTCTGACTTTCAATAGATTTAATGCTGTCTTCTACACTTATATAAACATTACGTCTTGTTTTGGCTAGGCTTTTAGAAATTTTAATTGTAAACTTACGCACTTCGTATTTAATTCATCGTGAGTTAACAATACCTTCTGTATAGATGTTTTCAAATCTTTCATTGTCGTTTTCAAACGTTCTATATATTCCTTATTTTCGGTTAAAGAGTTATTAAATTTCCAGAAGGATGGACCTCTTCTGCCTTCTTTAAAAGATTTAAACTTTAGTGTAACGGTAGAGTGATCTGTTGCAGGGGCTGGAGTGATATCACAATCTGCTACATACGGTTGTAAGTCGTCGGAGATGAAATAATAATCTAATCTGCGATAGAGAGATTGTTTAAGTGAATCTCTTTAAATCAGGATTTCTTAACCTCCAGATATCGCAGAGGTCTAGTTCCAACATAATTGTCTCCATAGTTTCTATTGAGTTAGATTTAAAATTTCCCTCAACCCCAAACATTTTATTTCATTTTCGAAAAGAAGAGGTAATTTTGAGCATTTATGCGAAAAAAATTGAATTAATCCTTGTTTTTTTATGAGCGTTTTAAGATGACAAAACCCGTGTGTAGTGGTGCACGTCCTAATTATTATAATGGCCTTATGACGTAAGTGAAGTAAAAGCGTCTGTTTCAGTCGTCAAAATTTACAAAGAAAAGTCTGAGTAGTTGGAAGCTAAGTAGTGGTCAGCGAAATCGAAAAAAAGCGACGTTTAAATGCCAATTCAAATATGTGTGTTGTAGGGGCCTGCAGCAACTGTTTAGACCCCAAGCAAGATATCACAATATTGAGAGTTCGGCACAAGTGGGTTGACTTTGTGAAAGCAAAACGTGCGTATGCATCCGTGCTCAGAAAGAAATATATTTCACTTACGTCACAATTGTAATGGCGGCGCTTTGCCATGAGATCGCGTTTACAAATCCAGGTCCCTGGATTTCACAAAGAACGATGACGTACATGTACCTCCCTGAAAAATCTATTATTTCTTGCGATATTTTATAATTCAACTTATCTCCCAAAAGAATGGCACAGCTTCTGCTATTTGAAGTCCCGTGTGACAATTTATACCTTGTACTGTTTGACCAAACATTCCCACATCGCCATTACTATGTGTCTCTTGAAGGAATACTTTTTTTTTTTTTATATATTCTCTTAAACCCCGTACGTTTAAGGAAAAAAGGCAAAAATCAAAATAATCCATAATTTAATATATAAAGAAAGGCAGGAGAAAATCGTAAACGATATGAAGGATTAGAGTACCGCAAAATAGCGAGAAAAAAAAACAGACAAACACATCACGATTCTTATGAAAAAGATTAATATAAAATATCATGTAGCCAATTGCGTCAATAGCGGACAAGATAACATTATATTGATTATATTCACTGGCGCAATAACTACATTCGGCTGTTCAAGGTCGAAAAACAGACTAAAGTTTACGAATTAAAAAGATTAATAACAAAAATCACGAAGTAATTTAAATTCACGAAGATCTAAATTATAATATGTGATATATCGAGAATACAAAAGAAATGAATGTCTGCTGAAATTGGTAGAAAGAATATTCTATTTTTTTTAAACAACATTTCATACATTCTAGTCAGCAAGCTTAAGAAAACTGATATTGTCAAAGACAATCACTCACTCATTGGACTCGACTGGCCATGCACTGGAATATTCAAATCAGTCGCTGAATGACTACAATTAAACCCCAATGAAACGGGCGAAGAAGTCCAAATTAAACTTTCATGGCGGTTTTCCGATTTCCAAGAAATACAACCGGCCTTATAACTCGTTATTAATAAAATTCAAGCCTTGGCCTATCTTTTCCAGTCAAAATGAGCAGTCATAGCCAACCACAAATTGGCGAGTTTCCTTCAGTTTTGGTCCTACCACATGCACGTGTCCATATCTTGATGTTCAGCCTCAGCCACAAACTTAGACAGAGATCTTTGTACTTGCATATCTTCCGAACTGTCATAAATTTGGCAGATTGTCTCAAAATTTGCACTCTGCTAGTGAAACCTCTTCCGTTAAGCAAAGTGTGAAATTTATTATCGGCTGTTGTGTATGTGTGGTCCAATGAAGCGCTCGCACGCTTTTCATCTCCTGAATATTTACTTAATATACAAAGTTTGTTCGAATATTTGTTATGGTATTCTCGTTATCTCATTCTCGCGCAATTCGGGATAAATTCGAAATCATGAGTTTTCAAAAAGCTCAAATTGCACTCCCTTACGAGCTCGTGCAATTTCGATACTCTTTGAAAACTCACTCGTTCGAATTTATTCCGAATTGCCTTCGAAACCATATGATTTCCTATACTAATGTTTGTCATCGATGTACTCAATCGTATTTCTTCCTTTTAGTTGACAACATAGAGATGGCGCCCTGTCCACCAAATCAGCTCCGTGTCATACAGCATACTCTGAATCAGATAATGGGTGAAGTCGCTGATATCAAAACTACGTTGGATGAAATAATGAGTCAGGGTCAGAAATAAACATTAATTCCCATCGAAAAGCTGACAATAGCTAAACAGCTGAACTAGAAAAAGTTATAGTTGCTCTTAGATGAACGCGTTAAAGTAGTATAGACACATACTGGAACGACTCGAGCACATATTAAGTAAAGTATTTATAAGTGCGCCCTCTCAAAGGTAATTCGTTAAGAAGTCAACAAAATTTAAATGTTACAATTTGGATAAGTCCCCTCAATGTGATACAGAAATTAAGGTTTTCTTCAGCGTTTGGCTTGCATTTAGTAAGCATTTCTTTTTAGGAAAAAGTTTGGACGACAAAGTAGAATGTAATGGTGGTTACTTAGCTTCTCTAAATGCACTTCTCAATTGAAACCCTGACCCCCGCCGTACTGGTAGGAGGGGGTATGCGAGGGATTAGATGGTGATTAACCAGTTTTTGTGGTCCCAGGGTTTTAAAATTACTGAGTATAAGGTGCTGCTTTTACATAATCCAACAGTAAACGATTAGACCTTCTCATCCTCTCGGATAAGGACGTAAAACCGTAGGACTATTAAGTAAAGAGAGGGCCATGTGTTAGATTGCTGAACTACATATTAGCCGGTAAACGTGTGTAAACCCTCTATAAATAAAAGTGACGTTACTTTACTTTTAAAGATGGAAGATAGCCGCCTCGGGATAGCCGCGCTTGAAAGCTTCAAAGGTTTTTAAATAAACTTGTCAACTGTAATGACTACGCATTTGTTATATTTGTTTGTACTTTTCATACTACATTCTACTTCTGTTTTGTCTAGATTGAGAGCAAAGAGAAAAGAGAATTCATTTCACAATATTGCCACCATTGTTACGGGTCATAGATCACCGATCACAATACCGTGTACAAGAAATAGCTGTTTAATTACTCTCATGCCGGTACCTGGACAAAGGTATTGGACACTTGGTAGTAGACACACATACAAGCTACTAAGTACTACATGTAGCTAAACAATACTGAATGAGAAATACAAGTCATTGAGTACTAAATGAGGAGTATTAAGGTAGGGAAGGAAACATTAATTACTAGATTTACAGAAACATAGTTAGGAATAAATTATGTGACAAGGCAAATTATAAATTAATTATTAAGGAAATAAGATTTTAATTTCTTTTTGTAATTGAAGAACTTTAAGGATTCACGAAGTGAAAGTGGAATACTTTTCCAAATGTTGGGTCCTTGAGAACGAATTGAAAATTTATGTTTTGAAAATGAAAAGTGTAAATCAAATCTGTGTCTTGTGAAATGATCATGGTATTCCAGGTTAAATTAAAAAAATGCAGACAATGGATTCGGTAACATATCATTGATATGAGAGAAAATAAAGCATGAGGTCTGGAATTTGTAAATATAAAAAAATGTTAATATTTCAAGTTCATCAAATAGAGGTTTGGTATGAGTACGTGGTGGAGAGTGAGTGATAATACGAATGACTTTTTCTGTAGCAGAAAAAGAGGTTCAATATGTGTAGGATATGTTGAGGCCCATATAAGATTACAGGATTGTAAGTAGGGTAGAATAAGTGAGTTATATAAGACTTTAAGGGTATTACAGGCCAGAAATTGAGGTGATTTATTGATTACACCAATTGCTTTAGATATTTTACTTTTAATAGCATGAATGTGGGGTTTCCATGAGAGATTTTGATGAATGATAATTCCTAGAAACTTAGTGTGTTCAACTCTATTTATGCTAATACCATTAATTTTAATTTTAATATCATTAAGACAGAGTTTCTTTTTAGCTGGGTGAAATATTACGAATTTTGTCTGATGAAGAGTTAATTTATTGGCATTAAGCCAAGTTGTAACTTGGATAAGCTCACTATTTACAATATTTACAAGATGTGTAATGTCTTTGTGACTAAAGAAGATATTTGTATCATCAGCAAACAGAATGAATGCCAAATGTTTGGAAGAATGGAATAAGTCATTTATATATAAGAGAAAAAGAAGAGGGCCAAGAACTGACCATGTGGAACTCCACACTTGATTGTATTGAGAGAGGATTTAGAAGTATTAGAAATTTGAACATATTGTTTTCTATTACTCAAGTAGCTTTTGAACCAGTCTAAAGGTATACCTCTTATTCCATAAACCTCAAGCTTATTTATCAAAATTGTGTGATCTACAGTGTCAAATGCTTTTTTGAGATCAATAAAGATACCAATTGTGATTTCATTATTTTCAAAGGCTTGGAAAATTTGTTCGATGAGTTCAAGAACAGCCATATATGTAGAGTGGTTCTGTCTAAAACCATACTGATGATGGTTAAGTATGTTAAATTTTGTAAGAAAGTTAGATGTTCTTATATAAACAATTTTTTCCCAAGATTTTTGAAAAACAAGGTAGGATGGAAATAGGTCTATAATTAGAAAAGTAACTGATATCATCATTCTTGTAGACAGGTACTACTTTAGCAATTTTGAAATGGTCTGAGAATTCACCATTAAGAAGAGATAAGTTACATATTTCTGATAGAGGGGATGCAAGAAGATCAATTGATAATTTAATAGGTTCAATACATATGTCATCATAGCCTTCACTTCTACTGTTCTTTAAGGAGGTGACTATTGTAGTAATTTCATCAACTGTTGTTGGAGAAAAGAAGATACTATTGGCATAAGATCCTAACATATATTTTTTGTAGTTGGTATTGTTTTGAGAAATGTTTGAGGCTAGTGATGGACCAATATTTGTAAAGAAATGGTTGAATTTAGTTGCAATTTGGATAGGGTTAGTATAATGACCATTTGAATCTTTCATAGATGTAAAACTATTATTGGGTTGTTTATTTGAAATGACTGATTTAATTACTGACCAAGTTTTTTTTAGAGATGAGTTAATTGAAATCAACTTATCATGAAAGTATTTTTTTCTAGCCGTTTTTACTAAGGAGTTGTATTTATTACGATATCTGCTATATTTAGCTTCATTACTTGGAGTTGGATTGAGTATAGATAGCTTAAAAAGGGAGTTCTTTCTTCTACAAGAGTTACTAAGACCAAAGGTGAACCATGGCTTGGATTTGTCTCGATCTTTAATGTTAACTGTTTTAATAGGGAAACACTGATTATAGATAGGTGTTAGGTAATTTATGAATCATTCATAAGATTCATTAGATGAAGATGTATTGTTGATAAAATTCCAATCAGTGCCATTTAACAGAGAACGGAAGTTGTTTAAGTTAGTGGAATTTATGTCACGAGCATGAATTTGTTTAGGTCGGATTTCGGCAGTAAGCTTTAGGTTAGTTATTTGAAATATAGGGAGGTGATCAGATATATCAGTATAAAGTACTCCACTGAGTATGTTGTAATCTAAGTTGTTGGTAAATATGTTATCAATAACAGTAGCAGAACTAGAAGTAATTCTAGTAGGTTTGGAGATTAAAGGGTAAAAGCAGTTAGTTGACATAAGATTAAGAAAATCATCAGTGGCTTTATGAGAATCTATATTTAGAATGTTGATGTTAAAATCACCCATTAAATATGATATCTTATTCTCAAAACTAATTTTAGATAATATATGTTTAATACTATCATTAAAATCACCTACATTAACATCAGGTGGCTTATATATACAGCCAATAATTATGTTTTTGCCATTAGATTGGATTATTTCAGCAAATATTGATTCATATACTTTAAAGTCAGTAGACTGAAGGTCAGGCCGACTTTTATAGTTGTATTTAGAGTTAATATAGAGACCAACCCCACCTCCTTGCTTATGTGGTCTAGAATATGCGAGAAAGTTATAACCAGGGAAATTATAAACATCTTTAGTAGATTCATCCAACCAAGTTTCAGAAACACCAATGGCCGAAAAGAGAACATCTAGAGTAGAAAGATAATCATTCAGATCCTCTGAATGTTTTTTTAAACTTCTAATGTTCAGATGAAATAGAGAGAACGTTTCAGAGGAGTTAAGTTGAAGATTATTAAATGCTTTAGAAGTTAGATAGGTGCAGCTGGCAAGTATATTAGAATTACTAACAAACATGTTAGTGTCAGGGTCAAGATCAGGATTTTGTAAAAGATGACGAGTGTCAGGATCTTCAAGAAAGGGATTGAAATGTTTGTTTTTAATAGATGCAATATCAAAGTTAGAATCGAAAATGGCATGAAGATCATAAATAGCAAAATAAAAGTCAGTGTCATCCTCAAAGTGATTGAAAGGAAAGATATTTGATAAGCAGTTAGGGCAAAACCAAGAGTCATCAGAAATAGACAGTGCCTTATAGTCCTTAAGGGTGAGTTTAGTACATTTTAGATGTGTCCAGAATTGACAGCTATCACAGCTAATCATAGTATCAATTTTATAGGTGGATAACAAGTTCAGATTCATTTGATTATGAATAGTTCGGTGTATCATTGAACAGTCATACCATAAATATTAATCATAGCATTATATACTTTAGATGGATAACAGGATCAGTCATTCAGTGTAATTAGATCAGCTTAAGGTAGTATATATAGGGAAGATCAGGAGTATTTGTCAAGGATACGGCAACAGTCTTGGAGAGTGGTACATCTTTCAATTGTAGAGCTATTTGTCTTTGGTCTGAAATGTATTAACCCATCAATTGTCCAGACCTTGTCAATCTTATTTGTAGCGTTCTCATGAAGATACTTCAAGATTGACCTCCTAGGGAAAGTTTAATAGGTCCTCTTGAATAGAGAAGGGTTTCCCATTTGCCTTTAGTAATCTTCTCTTGGTGAGGATGTTTACCTTCAGATTATGTCTTGTAAGGCGAACAATAATTGGTCGTGGTTTGTTAGATCTCTTTCCAATACGATGTGAGCGACTGATATCTTGATAATCCAGCGAAATTCCAAGTTCCTCTTCAAGAAAGTTGGTAACAAGTTCATCGGTATTCTCTCTTCGTTCATCTGCACTTGAATTTTAACCCGAAGCAATATATCAGTCTTCACAAAATGCCATTCTCGGGAGATGTGAGTTCGTTAGCCAGAAAAAGGCACAAGTGGGTTGACTTTGTGAAAGCAAAACGTGCGTATGCATCCGTGCTCAGAAAGAAACATTTTTCACTTACGTCACAATTGTAATGGCGGCGCGTACAAGAAATAGCTGTTTCATTAATCTCATGCCGTTACCTGGACAAACTTGTGCGCTGGCGACGGATGAGCAAGCTTCTGGTCATCCTATTACTGTCTGGTCTGGTTTCAGACCTCCCTTAAATTTCAGCAAAACAAATCAAAAATCTCGTTGCAGTTCCTGTTATGCCGACGCCAAAATATTGTCCTCGTATTGGATTTGCAACTTGAATGCTCACTCTATGAACAAAAATGCTGCTTCAATCTGTGATCTTGTCATCTGCAAACATCTGAACATTTCAGCTATTACTGAGACTTGGCTATCCGCGGACTTTCAGGACAATAATACTGTTGCAGAAATTCTGAATACACTCAAAGATTTTGACTTCCTCCACGACCCTAGGAATTGGTGTTGGTGTATTGTTTCGTAAAGGTTTTAAGGCCGTTGTGAACGACCTCAGTTATTTCTGATCTATGGATTTGCTTATTAGCAATGGCATTTTTTTCACCCATTTTGTTGACATTGATAGACCACCGCCTTCTAAAAATAATGATTCGATACCTGCCGCATTCCTTAGATATTTTTACCTCTACTAGAGGCCATCACAGTTGCACCGGGCTATCTCGTGCTAGCCGGTGACTTCAACTTTCATGTTGATTCACCTAGTGACCGAATTGCTTCAAATTTTACAGCCCTCCTGTATTCTGCGGGCTTAAAGCAACGCGTGAACGGTGCTATACATTGCATTGGACATACGCTTGATCTTATTATCGACCGGCAAAAGGACTCTATGTTATCTGAGTTTAGCACTTCATCTGGTCTGCCATCCGATCGTATTGCTGTCATCTTTAATGTTGCCTTTCCGCGCCCAACAAAGGCCATGTTTAGGTTACGGAGACTAAGTGATATTGACATTCTTGCATTGAAACATGACATTGGAGATTCGCCTTTGTTCCATCAATTATCAATGCCTTCTGACCCCAACAAATTAGCTAATCGTTATAATACTGTACTTGTACCGTATTGGTCAAACATGCTCCAGTGGTTACACGCTCCATCACCCTTCGACCCCATGCCTCTTGGTTCACTGCTGATCTTCCTAACGGGAAGCGCTTAAAACGACGCTACGAACGGGCATTCCGTGCTATCGGTCTGACAGTACACGAGTAGATCTACCGTGACCAATCCTGTAGATATAACAGCTTGTTCAAAGTATCAAAGACACTACACTACAAGACAAAAGTTGAAAGTGCGGATCAGAAACATGTATTTCGTCTAATAGATGGAATGTTTCACGTGAAACCAGGGTCTATTCTGCCTTCGCACGATTCAACGGATGAGCTTTTCAAGAAATTTAGTGAATTTTTCTATCAGAAGATCTTGAAGTTACGCGTGAAGACTTTGCACCGTGGGCCGAGGTGTCGTCATATCTACTTTTCATCTACATTGGTTGCTTTCTCTGAGGTGCCTGATGAAGTTGTACGTAAGATCATTCTCAAGTCGCCATTAAAATCTTGTCCACTGGATCCGTTACCTACTCGGACACTGAAGGCATGTTCGATGAATTGCTCCCATGCATTACTGCCATCATTAATTCGTCCTTGTTAAATTGTGATTTCCCTGACGCCTATAAGCTGGGTCGTGTTCTGCTATCCATTTAACGGCCTACTTTGGACTCTGAGGAGTTTTGTAACATCCACCCCATTACCAAATTCGCGTTTTTCTCAAAGGTGCTTGAGCGAATTGTTGCTAATCAATCGCGTGATTATTTGCTTAAGAATAACCTGTACCCGTCCGCCTATACCGTGAATTTCACAGCACCGAGACTGCTCTTCTCCGTGTCCAGAATGATATATCGCGGGCAATCGACTAACACTCAGAAGTTATCCTGGTCCTATTCGATCTCTCCGCTGTTTTGACACCATTGATCATGACATTCTCGTGACGAGACTTAGCACCCGGTTCGGTTTTGCTAGTTTATGAAAATATCTTCGGTACGCAGTTTGTGAAAATATCTTCGATTCCATACAAATCTGCACGATTCGTATGGAATGTGTCGAGTAGTGTTCAATAGTTAGTTAACGCTTCTTCAGTCATGCGTTGCCCATGTGGGTATAAATACCACGAACGTGTTAGCGTTCGTCCTTCGGGTCGCTACACTGTGAACGACTAACTACACTGAACGCAAGCTACTAAGGCGGAATTTACCTAGCTTTTAGATTTAAAGAAGATGAATAAGGCAGGCCTCGCTACTACTCCTGGAGCTGACGTCTTGGACACAGCTACTAGGTCTGGAGTACTCGCTTTCTACTTTATCTAGAGTTATCGACGATAAGCTAAGTTCTTTTGCGAGAGCATTTTCCGAGGAAAATAGTTCACATGTGGAGAAAACGGTGCTCAAGGTACAACGCGAAATGTTTGTCTGCAAACGAAAAGGAAACCATCAGCAGCTCGACCATTGCCTTAAAGTGCTGGAGAAATTGGAGGATAGTTCTACGTCTCTGAAAGTGAAGTCTTACAACAAGCCCGAGTGTACAGTGGAGGAAAGCTCCGAGCTCGTCCTCAAAAGGGTTTTGGCCATTACGCTGGCGGATAAGAGCGAGTTTGGTTGGGCCATGGTGAACGAATCCCTCTCGGACGAACTAGCATCTGATACAGACGACGAAAAGCGGATTTATCGCTCGGAAAAAAGGGCGGAGAGAAAGCTCAAGGAGAGGAAACGGCAGCGTAAAGATAAGCGCAGCATGATGGGTTTCCAGAGGGCTAGCTCCACGGTGTCCACTTCAACTCGATTCAATGAAGGCGGTCCTCGAATGCCGTTGGGCACCTGCTTTAAGATAGGTAGTTTTTCCCCTTTTCCACTAGCTTTGTTTACCTTCGAGCACATAAGTGCAGTAGTTCAACGACCTATATGTAATGTTCACAATGCATAACGTCTTTGTGTGGTTTATGTGTATGAATTTCCAGGGTATAGGGCAGAATATTAAAAGCTGATAAAGCTGATAAAGCTGATATTAATTTTCTGCACGATTCGTTTGGAATTTGTCGAGTAGTGTTCAATAGTTAGTTAACGCTGCTTCAGTCATGCGTTGCCCATGTGGGTATAAATACCACGAACGTGTTAGCGTTCGTCCTTCGGGTCGCTACTCTGTGAACGACTAACTACACTGAACGCGAGCTACTAAGGCGAAATTTACCTTTGTAGAAGGTTTAATTTCTTTACCATCATCTTGTATTTTAGTGTGGAGAGTTTGGTCATCTCGGAGCAACCTGTGTGAAAGCCTCTACTTCTGCTGTTCCTAAAGCGAATAAATGACTAGCCGACGAGGAACAAGACGAAGGTGAGTATCAATTTATGAATTTGTTTAATTGCAGTGCTGCCGAATTTAACGCCGGTAGTAAGAGTGACAAAGTGAACGGTCGCATTAAGGGTGCTATCGATTTTTGGGCCGATAGCTTACAGGCCCCATAATTCGTTTTGAATATGGTTAGGCAAGGCTATAGATTGCCATTTAGCATTTATCCAAGTCATTGTTTTTTTAGGAATAATATGTCAGCTCTTTCGCATCAAGATTTTGTGGCAGAAGCAATTATTGAGTTGCTTAACAATGAGTGTATAGTGGATCACATGATTCCTCCTTTTGGTGTTAATCCCTAGACAGTTGCGGATGGAAAAAAAGCTCCGTCTAGTCAAAGATTTGAGGCACGTTAACGAGTCCTTGGTAAAGCCTAAATTCAAGTATGAAGACTTGCGTTCATTGTCTCAGGTGCTGGACGAAGGTCAGTGTTTTATTACGTGGGATTTGAATCGGGCTATCATCACATAGATATTTGTACCGAGCACCAGAAATATTTAGGATTTTCTGGACCTTTAATAACGTGATTAGATATCTTACATTCAGCTTGTTGCCTTTTGGCTTAAGTAGTGCTTGTATTTGCATTACTAAATTAATGCGTCCCCTTGTTAAGAGATGATGGTTTCGGTAGCCAACCTGATAAGACATCCGCTATCGCAGCCAGCGAAATCCAACGCAAAGTGCTTGAAAAATTAGGGCTACTGTGCAATGAAGAAAAAGGCTCACTGGGAACCGATGCAGATAAGGGAATGGCTTGATTTTATTTTATAATATAAATTATGGGCTCATCCTAAGAACGTTCGATTTGATTGGATGCTCAGCGTGCTTGATTTTGTTATATATCACGCTCAAGAAAAAAGCAAACACGCTGAACATTCAATCAAAACAAAACGTATCAGTGATTGTTTTTCGCGAGTAAATTTGTATAGCTAACGGAGTTCATTTTATAGACTGGGAAGAAAGCATGTCCGACTTTGAGTTGTTAAGGTGTGTTGAAGAAGAGGAAAACAAAAGTCGCTTCCCAAAACTAAAAGAAAATGATCGGCGAGAGAATTTAGCATCGGCTTCGTACTCTAAAGCGACCACAAAATTGGATGCTAAAACGTTTGAAGTTGAGAGAAGCAATGTCAACATTCTAATACAGAGTTACTCATTGACAGTTTGATATAAAATATGATTGAATTTAAGAAAAATGTTGTTTTTCTAACAGCCTGGTGAGTGGTGTATTAAACGAGTGGAAAGTGACAACACAACAACAAACATGACTCACCAAGAACTCAACGATAACTGTAATACGCCTGCTTTATGCTGAAACCTGAACCGTGAATTGCGAAGAACACAATGAGGTTTCTCTGGTTTCATGTAGAAATTCGTTTCAGAGGTTCCTGAATGCTTCCAATCCCGGCTTCAGAGCAATTGACTGATTTATTGGATAAGCACGCACATTAAGTATTCCAAAGACTATCTGCTGCAAGTTTCCAAATCGTTAGGTATTTAGTTTTCTTCTTTCGCTGGGGGAGAGGAAAACGTGTCTTGGCCTCAACCCAGGTTTCCTCCTTTTAAAAAACGGGGTTTTCCTGGCCTCCCTGGCACGCCTCTGGAAGTTTTTGGAATTCTGCTAAGTATATGTTTTGGAGTTTAATTTTAGTTAATCAAGGCTGATTACTCTTTACATATTGTTAAAAAGTTCATGTTGAATGATGTCTCCTCTAATGATTAGAGAATTTACATTCATTGGAACATCAGGGTCAAGCTGTAAATCTCTCTTCACAGGCGTCCCAGAGAATTTGGTGCTTGGGCCCCTCTTGTTTATTTTGTACTTCAAGATGTAATAAATTCATATGGACTAAACTGCATGATGTATGCCGATGATTCACAACTTTGTTTCTATGAACCCTGCCTCCAGACAATCTGCTTTAGATAACTTAGACCTTTGTATTATGGTTATTAAGACTTAGTTTACTAACAATAAGCTTGCCTGTAATCCTTGAAAACTGAGGTTATCCATTTCTCCTCGCGTTTTCTCAACTTAGTCTCTGTTCCTAGTATCAAGGCTGATCAAGTTACTGTGGTCCTGCATCTGGAGCACGTAATATCGGCGTAATATTTGACCGCCATCTGATCATGAATATCCATGTTAATAGCATATGTCGATCTGCCTCTCTCGCGCTGTGAAATATTGGTAGAATCGGGAAGTACCTGAGCCATTCGTGTACTGAGCGGCTAATTCATGCGTTCATAACGTCCAAGTTAGATTATTGTAATAGCCTTGTGTATGGGCTGCCTACCGTGCAGATTCAGAAACTTCAGCGTTTACAAACACAGCCGCTGGATTAGTTGTTAGAGTGTTCTGCGCATATATCGCCTATCTTGTATAACATCCACTGGCTACACTTAAGGAACGCATTATTGGAGATATTAGCTTATTCTGTAGCTACTCTGTAAATCCGAGTATAAATAAAGTCTATGTATGTATCGAGTTTAAGGTTCTGCTTATTACTTATAAGGCTATCAATAGGCTTGCGCCCTGCTATGTTACTGATCTAATTATGCGTTACCGTCCTACCCTCAACCTTCTTTCTGCATCTCAAGGGCTATTGTCGATTCCTAAATCTGCTTCTGTCACCTTGGTGATCGCGCATCCTCGATTGCTCACTCAGACTGTGGAACGCCTTGCCACCCGCGATTAAGAATGCGACATCGTTATATTCCTTCAAGTTACATCTTAAGACATTGCTTTATAGGAATTTTATAATACAGATTGTCGCAGCTCACAGAGCGTTGACTGATCTGAATTACTCAGATTATTAGTTATTTAGTTATTGTATTTTATATATTTCCTTAGCTTAGTGTATATTTCATTAGTTGTCTTCCAATTAGTGTAAACGCATTGAGGCTTACTTAATGTGTTCGAAGAACTGCTATTATTATTATTGTGAATGAGATTTTAGGTTCTTTAAAACACAGTATATAGTTATTAAGAGCGACTGTTCACTAATATCGAGCGAAATCAGAATATCGCGGCAAAAGATGAATTTCTTCATATTTCGTTCAAAGATAGGCTTTGGTCAGTTAGTAAACGGGCTTGGATTTTTTTGTTCAAAAATGTATTTAACTTTGAGAAAAAAATTAAAAACGGTTACGGCCGGCGTGAGTCCGAGACAGCCTGAAATAAGAGTGATTTTACCGGTCTCTCTAACCTTGCCCTGTAGAAACGCTAAAGGAGCTTCGCATTTTTCGAATTCGGATATTTGTTTAGAAAGTATTGATCAACTGTTTGAGTGCAATAATTAGATTATAGCTTTATTCTCAAGATCCTGAGAGCCCACTTAAATACGCTGTAGTTTGCTAATTTGAAAACCTTATTTTAGGGCACTTTTTTGAAAAATAAATTTTATATGTGGTATAATTCAGAATCCATTGAAGCTTCGTTTTCGATACAAGTTAGCATTGATCTAAAACATATATGAGAATTAGTTTGGGTTATCTTCTCAGTGCTTCACACGAGCGGTGTGAATTTCGACGAAATGACAACATGAATTTGTAAACAGTCAAGTCTTACTCTTCGACACTAGTGCAAAATATCGAGCAGAAACCTATTGAACCAGCAGTTTTTAACAATAAACATAACTTAAAAGAGTTGAATGAACTTATATTTTAAACCCATTGCTAGAAAATCGATTCTTACTAAGTTTTCTTCCTTCTAAGTTGCCCTCTTCAATTGTTGTAATCCAAGGTCACAATTACCAATTAACTGCTCGGCGGGTCAGCTTCCAGACATGATGGAATAATAACGATTCTTGCATTAATCGAATGGCTTTTGACCGCTTAATACAGGAAATGCATTAAAAACATACCTAGCTGCAAAAATAATCCACTGTGTTTCGATTGGATTTCGTGTTTTTTTAGGCAGCAGTTACAAGAGCGGATCCAGCTTTATGCATGTCACGCGCTCTTGTGTTTGCGTGGTCATGTCACGCGCTCTCGTTGGAGAGGATGGGAGGGAAGGGAGAGAGATGAAATAAATGGGGGGAGGGAGGAGGGTTACAAACCCTAGTGGGAATAACATCACAGGGGAACATTATCAAATTATTTATCCGGCTTATATCTCATTCCAACTTTCCATAATGGTATTGTATACGCTTTCTATACAGTCAGTTGAGGCTGGCTGTACTTCTGATATGAATGGTAAACCATTCATTGAGATTTCATAACCAAATTTGGTACAGCGCAAAATAAATAAGAAACAAAACAATTAACATCCAACATGTCCAAATGGGTTGTTTAATGTCCTCGTCCGGGATACCGTAGAGGCAAGCTTTTAATTTCCCCGCTCCACGGGTTGGGTGTAGTCATGTAATGTGCGCATAACGTGAAAACTAGCAGTGCGAATGAACAGACGTGAAAACTAGGAAGCTACGTTTTAGCGGCGAACGTACGGAAGTGAACTGCGCTTTTCAAAGCATTGTAGGCGTATCGCCCTAGCTTCCTTAGGCATTGGCTGGCGCAGAGGCTCCCAGCCGTGTCGTGTTACTCAAGAAATATCCAAACACGAAAAGGCAAGAAAATGGCCACAAGCAGAGCGCAGCACCAACAAAGAGGCGTCCAGAACGATCCTGACAGCTGACTGACATTTTTGTTCCTCTAGGTTCGGGTAAGTGTTTTCGTGTTAATCTCTGTACGGGCGGCAGCTGAGGTATTTTGCGTGGCCGGTAAGGATCCACGATCCACGTGGTCGAGTGACTAACCCTAAATTAGCGAGCAGTTGGGGATACTAAGTCAGGGTTAGATTAGAAGAGGAATTACAGTGTTGTTTATTTAATGGTCCTGTGAACTAATCCAAACCCTAACCCAACATATTAAAAAACCTAACCTTAGTCAGAAGAACACGTGGATCGTCGATCTATCGATCTAGTTGATCTGCATAAAGAACTTTTCACGGTCAAAAGTGAAATTAACAACTTTTCACTAATTAGCTAGCGGCGAAAGGCGTTGGGCTTAAAGTGCCGCTAACCCAATGTTTTTTTAAATACCCCCATAACAGCTGTTGAATTTTGCAAAAATAGGCGAAAAGCAAACAACCTTTGTTCACCAGTAAATAAAGGCTGTAAATAAAGGCTTTTTGCCTAATTTGATGCCAATCGGCCAAGGCCCTAGCCTGCTTGCAGGCTCTGGTTGATTTGGGGCTATTGGTTGTTTGGGGTTCTTGTGGTGGGAGAGAGAGGAGGGGTAAGGGGGAGAAAGAGAAAGAGGAGGGGTAAAGTAGAGTCTGCGACAATATCCTGTGTTTTTTAAATTCTCGTTCGTCCACAGGGTCTTGTCGCAGGCTCTCCTTTCTCTTTCTCCCCCTTCTCCCTCCTTTCTCCCACCACAGGGACTCCAAATCAACCAGAGCCTACAAGCAGGCTACCAAGGCCCCAACTGCGCGCTCGTGAGACAACTTGTCTAACGTTTAAAAATAAAACAGATTAACAATAGCAACAACAATAACGACAACGATGACAATAATATCAGTGTGATTGATCAGTGGCAATGTTATAAGATGGCTCTTCATGATCATTCACGGATAGACCTACAATTTATCATCTTTATCCGAGAGGACAAAAAGGTCTAACCATTTGTGGTTTGAAATTTGATGTTTTGCGAAGACATTACCTTTTGTCATGATCGAAAATGACTAATCATGCTCGACTATACCAAACACAATATATACTCAATTGCGTTCGAATCTTTGTCGCTGCTAAGTTGGCGGAGTGTGTTAGTAAGTGCGCGGTATGTCAGAGCAAGGATGGGAAGTCGAGGGTGTCATCGCCCTTCCCCTGATCATTTGCGCACACTTGCTAATACCGCTCAGCTGAAGTGTAGCTAACTGGCTAATGTGATATACTAAATTGTTATTTGTGTGGCAGTCAGACTCCCACCGGCTGTTGAAGCAAACTGAAGCAAATCATTATATAGCTAAGTCGCGAGTTATGATTGCTAAATTTGCGTTTCATAACTTCCCGTACGGACCTTCTTCCCACTTCCGGTCTCAAAGAAAATGAAGAAACTATAATAAAAATGTTATTAACCTCGTTTGCTCGGCGCGCTTCGCGCTTGGGCCATAAAAGGGGAAAACCTCGGTCCATGACTTACGGTACGGACCAAGCAAACGAGGTTAATAAGAGGTAAATATAGTTGTCAGCACTGTGTTCAAATAAAGTGATGGGTCTCTATAAAGGGCACAGCAACATTTACGTAACCCAGGTGCTTTCCTGAAGTTCGTGTATTTTATCTATCGTATTAATTCCAGCTTGGCCACTCTTTTTCTGGTCCGTATAAAATGTATACGAAGACCGTCTGATTTAGATATTTCACAGTGCAACGACTTTCATCGGAGCCATCGAATTTGATTGGCTCGAATCTTTGAATTATTGCCTCGAGAGCTAACGAAGGCTAGATGTTTTGTTGTAAACTCGTACTGTGCACAATTAGCTGGTTAGTATCAGATACCTGTAAAAAAAACAAATATACAGGTTCCATCGGGAAATGATGTCACAGTCAGATTAAAAAAAAAAATGTATGCTCGTCTCAGATGCTATCTAAAGTTAGTTGTAAAGTCGATAATCAGAAAAAAGAGAAATATTTCATAAGCAGTAGAACAATAAACATGTTACATCTTTGCTTTCTGTTACAATTTTTTTAACCGAGATTCCACCAACTATATCCCATATATTAATTTGCATATACCATATAATTTGCATTTTCACAATATTTATAGTACAGGAATTTGCACGAGAATTTTTTTTCGTGAACAAGACATTTTGTGCCACCATACGCATGGTTTAAAGTCGGCATTGTGAAAATTTGGGAATTTGGGAATTTGGGAATTTTGGATATTTGGTAATTTTGGATATTTGGTGAAATCAGAATATTTCGGTGCAATCGGCTGTATCTATCTATAATCTATCTAACGAAAGCTTGTGTTCTCGCGAATGAACTGGCAAGAGGCTCTTCATTCACACTGCTAGTTTTCACGTTATGCACACTTTACGTGACTACACCCAACCCGTGGAGCGGGGGAAAAGCTGGCCTCTATGGTATCCCGGACGAGGACATTAAGCAACCCATTTGGACATGTTGGATGTTATTTGTTTTGTTTCTTATTTATTTTGCGCTGTACCAAATTTGGATATGAATGGTTTACCATTCATATCAGAAGTACAGCCAGCCTCAACTGACTGTATAGAAAGCGTATACAATACCATTAAGGAAAGTTGGAATGAGATATAAGCCGGATAAATAATTTGATAATGCTCCCCTGTGATTTTTTTCCCACTAGGGTTTGTTAAAAATGCCCCTCCCCTCCCATTTATTTCATCTCTCTCTTCCCTCCCTCCCAACCTCTCCAACGAGAGCGCGTAACATAGCCACGCAAACACCAGAGCGCGTGACTTGCATAAAGCTGGATCCGCTCTTGTAACTGCTGCCTACAAAAACACGAAATGCAATCGAAACAGTGGATTTTTTTGCAGCTAGGTATGTTTTTAATGCATTTCCTGTATTAAGCGGTCAAAAGCCATTCGATTAATGCAAGAATCGTTATTATTCCATCATGTCTGGAAGCTGACCCGCCGAGCAGTTAATTGGTAATTGTGACCTTGGATTACAACAATTGAAGAGGGCAACTTAGAAGGAAGAAAACTTAGTAAGAATCGATTTTCTAGCAATGGGTTTAAAAGATAAGTTCATTCAACTCTTTTAAGTTTTGTTTATTGTTAAAAACTGCTGGTTCAATAGGTTTCTGCTCGATATTTTGCACTAGTGTCGAAGAGTAAGACTTGACTGTTTACAAATTCATGTTGTCATTTCGTCGAAATTCACAACGGTCGTGTGAAGCACTGAGAAGATAACCCAAACTAATTCTCATATGTTTTAGATCAATGCTAACTTGTATCAAAAACGAAGCTTCAATGGATTCTGAATTATACCACATAAATTTATTTTTCAAAAAAGTGCCCTAAAATAAGGTTTTCAAATTAGCAAACTACAGCGTATTTAAGTGGGCTCTCAGGATCTTGAGAATAAAGCTATAATCTAATTATTGCACTCAAACAGTTGATCAATACTTTCTAAACAAATATCCGAATTCGAAAAATGCGAAGCTCCTTTAGCGTTTCTACAGGGCAAGGTTAGAGAGACCGGTAAAATCACTCTTATTTCAGGCTGTCTCGGACTCACGCCGGCCGTAACCGTTTTTAAAATTTTTCTCAAAGTTAAATAATTTTTTTGAACAAAAGAATCCCAGCACGTTTACTAACTGACCAAAGCCTATCTTTGAACGAAATATGAAGACATTTTTTTTTTCATCTTTTGCCGCGGTTTGCTCGATATTAGTGGACAGTCGCTCTTAAAGTGCCCCTACGATCAAATTTTGACATATCAATGTTTTTGCATATTCATAAAGTAGAGTTCATATTTTTTTAGCTCCGAATATTGAATCTACACGTCCGCCATTACTGGAAGCCGTGCCCTTTGTTCAGCTTTAAACAAAGGTTTATTCACCTGAAATGATGTCATACACTAACGCTCGCCTGCAGAACACAACGCCTGGAGGCATATTTCTACTAAAAACGTCTTCACGTACATAAGAAGAAAGTTATATTTATCTTTGCGAGGTTGGCTACTTTTTTATGCACGCTATTTCGCGCCACGAGGTTGTCGTGTTAAGTGTATGACATCACTTCCGGTGAATAAACCTTTTTTTAAAGCTGAACAAAGGGCACGGCTTCCAGCAATGGCGGACAGGATATTACCGGTAAACTCTCCTAAAATTTGTGGTTTAAGATGCCCATTTGGGAATATTTTTTACTATTTCGGATATTTCTAATACTGATTGACCTATAGACACTGAAAAAGTGGCAAATCGAAATGGTAAATTTTCGTCTTAGTGGCACTTTAAGCCGTGTAAAAGACTAATTGTGACGAATATTATTACCGTTTTCATTGAAGTGCACTGTGATGGGAAGCCGGGGTGGCGCAGGGTTTGTTGAAATGGTGTTTTCAACAGCGATAACAGTTTTTGGTTGCGTGCTGAATGTGTTTACCTAAAATGCTAGTTGAAATGGTGTTCGACAGCGATAAACGTTTGGCTGTATGCTGAAATGTGTACAGCTTGAAATGTTTGTTGGAATGGTGTTTCAACAGCGATAACAGTTTGGCTGCGTGCTGAATGTGTTCAGCTTAAAATGTTAGGAGAAATTGTGTTCAACAGCGATAACAGGGCCACCCGCTTAAATGTGTGAGGCAAAAAAAGCATCTGTCAGCACTCGTGTCAGTGTTGTAGCGAACAGAGTAGAATATTAACGCATGCGTAGACCTTTTCCTGTATTATGTGGGACCTGTTTTTGTGCTCGTTGCGCATGTCCGTGACGCAACCTTTAGCGCCGAACTCTTATTTAAGGTATGGCAAAAGGTTCACGAGGTCACTTGGGGAAAAAATCGTGTAGCGTCAATATTTACGCTACAAAGACATACTATATATCAATTTAAAGCTCAAAGAATGAAGAATAAATATGAATGTTTAAATTTACTATTTAAAAAAATCTCTCAATGATGTATTTTTTTATTTAAAAAGCGACCTTTCACACTTCGTAACTTCAAATCCGGAAATGTTTAATGAATGACAACTAAATTCTTTGTTTTCGAATCTCAGGTAAATTGTCCCAAAAAGTGTGTCAGCGATTTTTCATACGTTGCGTATTACAAGAATTATCCGTAGGTAAAGTTGGAGTAAGTTTTTTCATGCTAGCAAAACGCAAACTACATAATAATTACGAAATGAAACAAAATTTTGCAAAACGCTGGCACACTTTTGCAGAAATTGTGGTTTTTTGGCTCTCGCGAAAATTTGGGTTTAATCGAACAAAACATTCTCGAGTTTTGATACGCCAAAGTTGTATTTTTTGCATTAAAACACACATGGAGAAACGAGGGATTTTAGTTTTCTGACCATTTCACGGTTGAGTAAAAAGCCCCGCCTCCAAAGATAATCTTATTATATTCAGTCAATTGAAATACAGTATTAGGCTGACAGGCGGGACAGGCGGAGTTGTGAATGATCTGCTGTGACAGCTTTCGCGGTAATCTTCAAGGAGGTTCATTTTACACTCGAGACTGGTCACAGAGGTCGTAAAGCTCGTGGGAAAAACACAAGGTCAAATAAATATGAAGGCCTATCGCAAGTTACTGTAAATGATGCTATTATCAAAGCCATCATGCTAAAGGAGATAAACAGTTCTGGGTAAGTCGAACACAAGTTATATTCATTCAAACGGCGCAACTTCTTCAATTATCAACATGTCAGCCGCCGATAATGGCCGCATGGAATGCGAGGGTTGCAAGCCTCTGCGAACCGAGCTGGAAAGGATAAAGAAGAACACGAAAGAAGAAATAGCCAAGCTCTGGGCTACTCTTCAGGCGACGGACAGAAACCAGGATGGTAAATCGAAGTGTGACTGTTCGTACGAAATTCGTCATCTTCAAAAAGAGAATGAAGTTCTAAGGTCGAAAATGGAGGAGGTCACGAGGGAAAGAGACGCGTTACTACTCTCGCTGTCGCTGGTGCAAAGAGAGCGCCATGTGCAGAAGTCACTCTCTATTGAATTTCCCGCGGTTGGTATTGACCTCGCCGAGAATTCGTGTGCCGGCCCGTCGACATCCTCAAGCCAAACAAGTAAACCAATTCCAAGTACTACAACTAGTTCTGAAATTGATAATACCCCGGAATGTATTGACGTTGACTGTCACGCAACTGACACAGGTAACTCGGCCGTTTCTCGTTCAGAGGAAGGTAAGCCAAATAAACCTAGAGTGTTATTAATAGGGGACTCGATGATTAAAGGTATACAAGTCCAGAAGCTCTCAAAATCACAATCTATATTAATGAAATGTATCCCCGGGGCCAAAGTGGCGGCTGTTCGCGAAGAACTTATGTCAACTATGCGTGATAACAGTTTTGACCATGTAATTCTGCATGCTGGGACCAATGATTTAAATGACTCTGGGTCTGACGAGATAATTCATTTGTTATCTGAAACGGCGGAGCAGGTTGTTGGGTTGAATCGGGAGATTAAGATTTCTGTGTCTGGCTTAATTACAAAGAGGAACATTGATGATAATAACAAGATTATGCAAATTAACAAAGCAGTTCAATCTATCTGCAAAACAAAAGGCTGGGTTTTTATCAACAACTCGAGAATCAAAATCGAACATCTAAAGAATCGTGAGATCCATCTGAATGGTGTGGGCAACAAGCTCCTGGCAGCAAACCTTATTAGTCAAAGCCTAAAGCCCAAGGGCCAAGTTAATGGCAGCCAAAATTTTCAGGATCCAATCCGTATGCTTGTCAAAGCACTGAACCAATTCACGAGCTCAGGCAGTTAGGATCTGATAAGATTGATTCTCCTCTAGATCACTCCACAAGCGATATATCCCCATTAAATACTGATCTCCTAAAGGGAATGTCTGATACTAGAGGCTTTAAAATGGCAGCTCTTAATATTGCTAGCCTACCAGCCCATATTGATGAATTAAGAGTATATATGTTCCCTAAATCTATCGATATCCTCGCGATAAACGAGTCATGTTTAGACAACACCGTTTCTAGTGGTGAAATGTCAATTGCAGGCTATGTATTGGAAAGGAAGGATAGAACTAGGGATGGAGGAGGTGTGGCACTCTACATTCGAAATTCCTTAAATTATGAGCGATTGAACGATTTTGATGACGATAGGCTCGAATGGCTTGGTATAAAGGTAATTAAACCTAAAACAAAGCATTTTATTGTGGGGACCTGGTATAGACCTCCAGATTCTTGCACTGAAATAATGGAAGCCTTTGAGTCACTGCTTCACAGAATTGAGTCGCTAGGACTGGAGACAAATATTCTTGGGGATTTCAATGCTAATATGAGTGCCACCCCACGTGAATCACACACGAAAAAATTATTACAAATTTGTAATATGTACCAATACCATCAATTAATTAATGAGCCCACGCGCATAACAGAAAAAACTTCAACCACAATTGACTTGTTTATTACAAATAACAACAATCTCTATTCAAAATCTGGGGTCTGTCACATTGGAATCAGTGATCATTCTCTGATTTATGCTGTTAGAAAATTCTGCAGACTAAAGAGAACTCCATTGATAGTTGAAAGCCGGCAGTTTAGAAATTTTAACACAGAGTCTTTTCGCTTTGATCTTAGCCTAGCCCCATGGCATTTAATATATGATGAAGATAATCCTAATAATGCGTGGGAATTATGGGCAAATATGTATATGAAGATCTGTGATGCGCATGCTCCGAAGCGGAAAAGGAAAATCAAAAATACCCATGCACCCTGGTTAACTCCTGAGTTAAAGAAGATGATGTTTAATAGGGATAAATTGAAAAGGATTGCAAGTATAAATAAGTCTGAGAAGAATTGGGCGAATTATAAACAGGCACGAAATGAGATCAATATTGGTATCAAAAAGGCAAAAATAGCCTATTATAAGAAATATTTCGAAGAATGTCAGAGTGACATTAGAAAGACATGGAAGGGTGTGCAAACGATTTTGGGAAGAAACCCTCGCAACTCAGAGATTAACGGTATTCAAGTCGAGGATGTTACTTATTCTACCCCAACTGAAATCAGTCATGCGCTCAACACCCATTTTTCCAATATTGGTCCAAGGCTTGCCAGATCAATCCCACAAAGTTGTACTAACTTTGAAGATTATATCACCCCAACATCTTCTCGTTTTTCTCTTTGTGAAACGAATAATGATATGGTATCTGGATTAATTAATTCATTATCTCCAAATAAAGCCGCTGGTCTGGATGGCATTCCCACTAGGTTAGTAAAGGAAGCTTCCCCCGTGGTAGTGCCTTCCTTGACCTATATCATTAATTTATCTATTAGAAGCGGAGTCTTCCCTGAAAAGTGGAAGATTGCCAAAGTTTTGCCAATTTACAAAGAGGATACGAAATCAGATCCCAATAATTATAGACCAATATCAATACTACCAGTTGTTAGTAAAATAATTGAAAAAATCATTTTCAATCAGCTTTACAGTTACCTCATTAGTAATGACCTCTTGGCAGTCTCCCAGCATGGTTTTAGGCCACAGCATTCAACTCTGACTGCTTTAATCGAAGCTACAAACGACTGGTATCTAAACATTGATATTGGCCTCCTAAACGGTGCTCTTTTCCTTGATTTAAAGAAGGCCTTCGACACTGTCGACCATCCTATATTAATGAATAAGCTTAATTGCTATGGTCTCGACTGTCATGCGATCCAATGGTTCAAATCATATCTGTCTAACCGATGGCAACATACGTCTGTAAATGGCACGTTGTCTAGTGCTCTTCCAATTTCTTGCGGGGTTCCACAAGGGTCCGTACTTGGCCCCTTGTTGTTTCTTATTTATATCAATGATTTGCAAGAATCTGGTTTGACATCGACTGTAAGAATGTATGCAGATGACACTAGTTTAACTGCCGTTGCAGAGGATCCCATGACACTTGAGGTCAAATTAAACACTGATCTTGAAAAGGTTCAAAATTGGCTTCGTGCTAATAAGCTTACTTTGAACACAAAAAAGACCAAGTATGTTATCGTGGGCAGTCGGTATCGGCTAAACCATTTAAACCATAATTTTGATGTCAGTGTTGGTGACCAGCAACTCAAGAGAGAGACGAGCTATAGATATTTAGGCGTGGAGGTTGACGAGGCACTAAGTTGGCGGAGTCATACCGATACTATATGTAGAAAGGTGTCTGCTGGCTTAGGGGCCATAAAACGAATCCGCCACCTTGTGCCTCGCCAAACCCTGCTAAAAGTACATGAAGCTCTAATACTTCCCTACTTTGATTACTGCAGTGAGGTATGGGGTTGCATGGGTAAAGGCCAATGTGACAGACTCCAGAGGCTTCATAATAGGGCTGGTAGGCTCATTACTTCTTCTGATTACAATATTAGATCTGCCGATATTATACAGAGCCTCGACTGGGACACTCTTGAGATCAGACGCACAAAACAACTTGCAGTTAGTGTTTTTAAATCAATGAGAGGCCATTATCCTTCAGGAATTAGAGAGCTTTTTCAAGCTACATCCAGCATACATCACCATAACCTGAGGGGTAGTGATAATAATACGTTCATTCCAAGACCTCGCACTGAAGCTGCAAAGCGGGCTTTTAGTTATAGAGGGGCTGTTTTGTGGAGTGACCTACCGGATGATTCTAAATCCATGACGAATATAAACGCCTTTAAGGATACCTTGGACTTCAGATAAACAGCAGCTGTTGATTGTTGTATTGGATTACAGACTTTTTATTGAATTTATTAAAGTTATAGATTAGTTAGGGTGCTTTCCATAGTGTAGTAGTATGTAGTGGTTTTCCTTTGACGGCTCGCTGGAAGAGCATTGTAATTATTATAATGAATGCGATACCGTTATATTTAATAAAAGCTTATGATGATGATGATGATGATTGCTAAACATCATAAACAAATCGCAGGCTTCATATTGCATATTATTTTTATACTCTGGAGCGGTAAAGATCATGCTGAATCTACCTTCTCTTGACTGATAAACATATCTGACTCCTTTTCTAGGTATCAGGGCGATCACTTCGCAGATAATTTGGTTGCAAGCATAGAAAACCGTAAAAACCGGCAAACAGCAGCTTGATCTAATGCCCGACTCAATTACAGTCCAGGAATTCGAAGTTCGCGGGTGAACTTCATCACTGCTACATGTAGTCCGAAGCTTCCTAGAAGTGATGCTTTTTGGCCCGGGCTCATTCGTTTCAGTCAACAGATCTTCTTCGCTTGGCCATTGTTTTTGTTTGAACCACGAGCCTTTATCGCTCTACGCTAAACTTGCCTTCTTACTCTTAGTCGGCCTAAATTTACCCAAGAATAGCCTCTATTAAGTTTCGACGACATAATTTTAGATAGAATGCAATTCAAGAAAAACAAACGAAAACGAAGCATAGCGTACTATAAAGACGAGCGTAGCGTACTATAAAAGACGATTGTTGTTTTAGTTTGTTCGCGTGCCGCTTTCACGTAGCTGTCAATCATGTTTCGCGCGTCACTTTTCGCGGGAAATTAAAACATGTTTTTTCGGGGCGTTAAAAAGGAATTTTAGTTTTGATTTTTTTGCTATAATAAAGCTAAGACCTAAAGCATTTAAAATATGCTAAAAAAATTTTTGGGGGAAGTTTTGCCTGTGAACCTTTTGCCATACCTTAACACTTTTCATCAAAAATTCACAAATGTTGTCTAATGTATATAGTCCATATCATAAGTACATTACAAGACCTAACAATATTCGCATCCGAATCGTATCGGATATACAATGGCTCGCTACTGTATATTCGACAAAATTCGGTTGCTCATATTGTAACTAGTACTTTAGGGCAGATGTCTACAAAAATCAAACAAAATCAAAAATCTGCGGCAGAAGTCGAAAAATAGAATTCGCTCCCCTTTTGCATATAGGTAGCCCTTAGCCAGAATACAAGCATTATGTAGTTTGTTTGGTGAAATATATATTTATTTCTGAGAAAAACGAAAAAATCCCATTGAGCTCCAGACACGATTCCGGGAGGCCCGACAGCGTTGAAAATCTGCCGTGTTCGCTCGATTCGCGTGTCAACTATTGAACCGAGAATTATTGTAATACTACCAGCTTATTATATGGCTCTTCATTGTTCGCTCAGAGGAATTTCATAAACCTTTTATTACTCGGGCTGCCTGTGGCAGGCACGAATCTAAATCTGCAGGCCGTTTTTGTTCTGTGCAGCAATTTCTGCGCATGCGTTAAATTATGCATTAATTGTTGGCGCTAATAGATTTCTCTCCAGTCCAGTCGCCATCTTAAGATTCTGCGGACGCTATTCTTGCTTGAGGTACGTTTCGTAGGTTTTATGCCACATTTCATTTTACTCTGTCATAATACATACCAGCGCAAACACCGCGATCGGTAGGCCAACACTAAAATAATTTCGACCGTGTTTTTGGCTGATTTACCGATCTCGTATCGAGACCTGTACGTTAAACAGGTATACTGAATAGTTGATTTATAGCGAAGGATACGGAGCGATTTACTAGCAAATACATATACTGTGGTTGAGCAGTTATGGGTTACTATCCTCTATCGAAGTCTGAAGACATCTGAACTCCTGAACTGTGAGAGCAACACTGTCACTCGCCAACACGAAGCCAGAAATACAGACTCAGCACAGAATTATTAGGAACCAAGCAATATTCAACTCTCAAGGTAAACTTAAAGAAGAAACCTCTCACGGCCGAGGTTTTGGTTCGAGAAATTAAATGCTTCCAACAATTCCCTTTATGGTTCTGTAATATAATGAGCAGACTGAAGTTTTGGGAATGAGGGTAAAGCTTTTAATTAGAGGTAACCAACAGGCATTTCAGTTAATAATCTTTAATCCAACAAATACCAAGATGGACTCCTAATGGCTCATCATGTATAGCAAGAACAGCAGATAAAGTTACACAGAGGAACACAAATTGACCACGAATACAATTAACATGACTTCCAGAGAGAACAGCCGCAGAGAAAGAGCCGCGAGGCAGCGAGCTGTTATAAAGAGCCGCAGGGTAGAAAGAACAGTATAGAAATATAGTGATAGCTCCATCACAGGATGGACAGGATACAACTTATAATATGGTACAAATATAAACATACATTTGAAACAATCATCTATTAGTACTGGGATCCTGGAGTATAACAGAACAGCAGACTAAATTGTAAACGTGTGTTACATGAATAAGTAGTATGTACAATAAAATTAAAGGTCAACTTCGTTAATTTACATACTAGAAAAACAAAAATATTAAATTATATTTATACTAGGGGAGCAGAGAATGAAAGTCACCGCGCTACCGGCCACTCCTAAAGACTGCTAAATTCAGCTAATAATTCTTCCCTTTGATTATTACTAAGAGGATTTCAAATGAAAGTGTATTTCATCTTCAATCTCATTGAGAACACACCATCAGAAATCTGAAGAAGGGAAGTCAAAAATAAATCATAAAAATCCTGGAACGCAAAATATCAAAGAAAAACAACCTGCCTTGCACAACCAAGGGGCCAAAAAAAATGGCTGCATTGATGTTTTTAGCGAAACTTACTGTTTGTAAACACTGACGTCATTTATATATTTGCATATATAATTTATTGGCAAAAAATTGCGTGTTTGTATGATTTGTATGGCATCTAGCGATTTGGGCCTCGCGAAATACATCTTAAAGTCTCAATTCTGCTTCCATATCCTAATTCTTTTATAAGACTTATAAGTTAAAAGCATATAAGCTTCGATGAAAGGGCTTGCTTGCATTTTGGAAGAACAAGAAAGTAATTTGGCGATGAATAAGCACCGACCTGTGATATTTTATAAGCAACTGACTGCGTTCACGCTTCGTTTCTGCCAGCCACAGAATACAACAAATGTGGCGTGACTGGCCTGTGTGACGTCACATCAAATATCGCTACATAGTGGCCCGAGTGAAAGCATAGGTCTTTAAAGTTATAGGAAGATTACTTTGGCCAATTTAATTCGCGCTCCTCGGGTTTTTTCTCAATGTAGCACTCCGAAAACATAAAATCACGCCATCTTGTGATTGTGTGGCCAAAGCCAAAGTGTCATTAGAAGCTTGTGGTTGAAGTAAAAACCTTACATATATGTGACATTGGTAGAAAACAACAAATATACTAACCTTTCCTCGGTTATGATATTCTGTATGGTCGATAATATTCTTTCATCATATCCTTTGCCGTTCTTTACGTGACATGACAAACATGACATGACTTGACGCCACATGCCAAACGGTCGTAAATTGAATTGAACGATTGTTCCTCGTGAACACATGTATGCTAGTGCTCTTTCTCTTTGTGTCGATGATATCAATTGCTTTGCAAGCTTCGGGCAGCATCCACTTGTACCATGATAAATAAGTGCCGTTTCAGATCTGCCATCCTGTATTCACTGTTGTGATTAATTTGCATATTGCCGAGACAAGACTGTTACAATGTTTTTGTTCGTGGGGTTAGGGGGAGACGGAGACCGTTTTATCGTTTTCTGTATGGTTTTGGATGACCGGCAGCTTATCACAGAAAAGGAAAGGTGGCACAGGTGTATGAAAGGAAGTGTAAGGTAGGATCCCCGGCGGATATTGACATTTCCAACAGGTTTTTAGCCTAACTTTGAAGGCATTCCTTTTGTACAATATTTTGTTCGTAACGGTGAAAATAGTTCAACATATCTTTATTTTATATGGCAAGTTTGGATAATATTCTGACGCAGCTTTGTCTCCACTAACAATCCTTTAATATACGCTCAATTCACACTGTATTATAAGTAAGTAATAGTATTTATTTAACCGGTAAAAATGCATACAAGTCTTAAAAATACATTTTTGTAGAAGTAAAAAACATAAATATAACAGTATATTGCTTACTAAATAAAGTTTATAGAGCGGATTTCAATAGCGCTGCGCACAGTTTCTAAAGATAGATTGTCTGGCACGAGACCCCCCGCAAGGGTCAGACAAACAGACGCTGATGTTTACAATATTTCAGTGTGTTCGAGAGTCGTGTTAGGACATAATTCGTATCTTTTGCGATCAAAAAAAGAAGCAATACCTTAAATAAGATTCCCAGTCATATCAGTAATAGTGAATACTAAGCACTGTTGCCGAGGGAGATGTAAGATTGACTCTAGATGTGAAAAGACCTTGATAAATCGCTCAAAGAGATATATCTCTCGGAGATGTATATAGAGCCATTAGAGGTTTTTCATATTTTCAATGGAACTTTTCCGTTCCAAAACCTTCACAGGGAATGTAGTGAGAAATGTGATCGGTTGAGAAATGTTTGTACAGGAGACCTCAAAAGCACAGAACAACTAGACAAGTACAATGAAACGCAAGCGGGAGTTTGTCTGAATTACTGGTACAAATTACTGAAGTCCCACTGCCCGCCAGTAAACATAGCGAGAAGAGTCCGAGAAGGAACAAAAGTTCAACCAAGTTTGCTCGAATTTATGGATTCTAATTACGTTTTTGAAGCGAAGTCTCGTGTACATCTACGATGCTTTCAATGATATATTTTATTAACACAACTGAAGTTTCAAAAATTTCTTTCGGAGCTATCGCGCGGAATGGGTACCTTGTTTAATACCTTCAGATAATTTGAAAACTCGACAAATGCAAAAAATATGATGGCTTGACAGAGCACATCAAAATAAGCAAGACTGCCGAATTTAAGGTGCTCTCTTGGAAGAATTATAGAATACCCGGCCATTTGGGTCATTAATAATTCATTTTCTCAAATTTTCATACAATTTTCATTTCATACCTTCTAAAAACCTAACCCTGAAATTAAAAAAAAACCTAACCATTTTCGACTCCAAATCATTCATAGAACGACCCTACATAGTTTAGATAGATAGATAGATCGTTTATTACAAATTTCTCACTTACAGCAAAAACTGAATTACGGAGATTTACATTAATATGGTTCTAGATAAGTTAACTAAGTTTTAAGAAGGATATACTATATACTGCTCTGATTAAACTAATGCTGTATTACAATTAAATTTTTTTAAATACATCTATTGTAGTTACTTACAATTGTTATTGTAATCATTTGCGCCCGATATTATAAAGGTGTTTCTATATCTATTAGTTCTACATGATGGTATACACATAGGATTTCTACTCCTTATAAAGGTAACAGTTGGGCGCGTTGCATTAAACGGTAGGAGGCCATATAGATTTCCCTCTGGATGCGACAGTATCCTCCGAAATAAACTCTGGCAGAGTTGTGACCTACGGTCCGCAAGGCTACATAGACCAGAAAAGTTAAGCTGGTCAGAGTACGAAAGATCGTATCCATATATAATGCGTAGGGCTCGTTTTTGTATTCGTTCAAGTGAACAGCTAAGATAATCTGGGAGACTATAATGAAATACCGGGCTGGCATATAACAACACAGATTGAATACAGGCAGTATAAAATTGGACAAGTTCGTCTGCAGAAACATTAGCGCGCTTTAGCTGAACTAGGAAGTATAGTCTCTTTGACGCTTTTTTGATGGTGTCCGAAATATGAGAGTTCCATTTAAGATTATTCTGTAATGTTACACCTAGAATTTTAATTTCGTCTACTTCACCAAGAGTTGCCTCCCCTACCGTAACGGTGTCATAAATTCTCGGTGTTATAGAGAACGAGATTTTGAGTTCTTTACATTTCTTTGGATGCAATTCAAATCTGTTCGCTTTAGACCACTGATCTACACGATTAATTATCTCCTGTGCGTGGCTGCATTCGTTCTTTTTTATTACTTCGTGAATCGTGGTATCGTCTACATATTTGAAAATACCATTTGCGGATGGGGCATTCAGATCATTGATCATAACTATGAATATCCAGGGGCCTAATTTGGTACCCTGAGGTACCCCTGCCGGCACTGACTTCCACTCTGAGAAGCAATCACTTGCAAGCTTAACACGTTGGCGCCTATTCGATAGAAAATCGCAAATCCAGTTCAGAATATGCGGGTTTATACCGTAGTTGGCGAGCTTTTTAATTAATAGGGTGTGGTCGATCAGGTCAAAAGCTTTCCGGTAATCTAAGGCAAAAACTCTGACATCATTCCCTGACCCATCGGTTGCTTTGGACCAATGGTGTATCATGCTTATCAAGGCGTGACTGGTTGACAGGTTAGGGATACACCCAAACTGGTCAGGACCAATGTGCTTGAGCACCGCCGGTTTTACGTGAGCCTGCACTACAAAATCTTCAGCCACTTTAGATAGAGTTGGTGTTAACGAAATAGGCCTTATGTCTTTTGTGATATCTTTAACATGTGTTACTTTCGGGAGCGGAGTGATATTCGCACTCTTCCATAAAAGGGGCAGTTTTTCCTCTCTAAGGGTGGAATTAATAATTGATGTCACCGGGTACGGTCAATATATACGAATACTCCTTTAAGATCCAGTTCGGGATATCATCTGGGCCATTCGCTTTGCCAGCACAGATTCTATTTAACTGGGCTGTTACTGACTCAAGGGATACCAAAGGCTGGACAGCATCGCTTGAGTCGAACCGTGTGTCTGCGACTAAAGGTTGATAAAACTGTTGGGCCTCTAGGAAAGCATTGTTTATTTGATTCGCGAAGTCAGATATTTCCTGTGTACTGGGGGAATCTCTTGAGAGCATGGTCGCTATAAGGTTATTAGCTTTCTTCGTCATGCCACATAGGCGCTTGCATTCTTTCCACCATTGTTTGGGGTTAGAGTTATTTAGCTCTTTTATCTTCGATTGGTAAAATTTCGATTTGCATAATTTTCGTTCTTTGTTTACTCGGTTTCTGTAAAATCTAAAAAGCGTGGAATTTGATTGATTAAGAGCTTCTTGGCGCTTTCTGATTAACCATTTCAGTTGACCAGTCATCCAAGGTGCATCATTGGTATGTAGCTTCACAGCCTTTGTTGGCATAATAGTGTTCAAACCTATGCCGATCATAGAATTAAACAATTCTAGTTTATCTTGTGCATTATTCAAAGTATCTATGGCGGACCAGTCAATTGTACTAAAATATCTCCCGAGGGCATCCTTTGAACTTGGCCGCATATCTCTAATCAACACTGTCTTCTTTGTTGTAGTGCCTTTTGTTCGTGACTGAGGGAAAAGAGATACCGTACAATGGTCAGACAGACCGAAAGGTGCTAACTTGGTTGGTTCGCTGTAGTAGTCCTTAAGAGAGGATCCATGTGAAAACCATGCAGACGAGTCTACAGTGCACCTCTCCGATTTCCTTTAAATTTGGCACACAGTTATATCTTAACTAGCTAATGTCCCATGTGAAATAGTTTGGCTGAAATGTAAAAGGCCTTTGAGATATGACAATCAAACTGTTTGACCCCCTGAAATGCTCAAAATCAGAGCAAAATATACCTTATGTTGTAACATGTCGCAATCGCAAATGATTTTAAGTAGAAAGATAATATTTTTACTGGCTTTAGTACTAAGTCCCGTCAGCATATTAAAACCAAAATCAACAAATTTTATTTATATTTTGTCGCTTCTGTCGAATTTTTATTTAACGCTACTTTAATAGGTATTTTTAAAACCCGATAAATGCTGTCTGGCAATGGCCGTTTGCAGAGTTGCGGCCTTCTTTTCTTTGAATTTAGAAACATTTCTAGATTGACTTACAATAGATCTTTGCATCTGGTAAAAAAAATCTCTGTAAAGTTAATGCTGGGTTAGAGAGTACGCACTCTCAAAATCCGCAATGTTCAGTTATTAAACAAACGACGATATGGTGACACGGCGATTTTTTCCCCGATTAAAATCGAAAATACGGTGAACTTCACAGATTTTCTGCCAATAATTGCTTTAAGAATTCGAATGCACATTCATTTTCAATATTATTTTAGTTTTGAAGGGTGACCAAGTCCATGACCCGATATGCAGATGTCTAAAGTGACTGAATTATTGTCGAGTTTGACGGAGTCAAAGCTGAAAAATAGGTACTCATAGCTTATGGCAGTATCTTCGTTTAAAATTGTTTGATTGGATCAAAGACAATGAATTTTCTTTGAATATGATATATAGAGGATTTCAAACTACGCTACGCTTTAAATACAGCTTCTAATCCGAGTCACTCTGAATTTTGCGAGCCTCTGTAGCGGGGTGAATGAGTGACAAGTAGAAATGCACGTACAGTCGTATTTAGGTTCTTTAGCCGATTCTCTATTCAAGTTTTTAGTTTTTATTCTGTAAAGAAACGATGTTTTCTTTTCATAATAAAAAAAACCTAATGGTTTCGTTTTCTTGGAAGCCCTTTATTATATGCTCATCGGATAGTTGTCCAAGTTAGAACCGTTTAGATTCAGCAACGGGAAGCCATTCTGATGTCGTTACTACCTTGCCGGTTACGGACTCAATTTGTTTCAATCTTGTGCATAATATTCTGTTCGTTCCGTTGAAATACCAAAATGTGTGTATAATCCATGAAATCAAATGTGGTATCACCGAAATAGATGAAATACCTGCAGTGATATAATGATATCTCAAGAATTGCGTGACAAGAACTGCGTGTAACGTCTGCACGTGTATTTCCCGCCCTATCCACGAGATGGATTTGGACTTGATCAAGTGCTCATTTTGTGTATATTCAACGAGGGAATGTGGCTTATCTTCTCGGCGTTACCAGGGAAAAACAACTATATTACCGTTGAAGGCATGAAAGGCATTGAAGGCTTTCTTCACTTTTTTCCCGCTCTTCTAAATCAATGATTTGTTTTTGCTATACTAAGAATTGTATGAAATGCCTTGGCACTTGGCGGGG
Organism: Actinernus sp. WN-2022; assembly: GCA_030867875.1. NCBI lineage: Eukaryota > Metazoa > Cnidaria > Anthozoa > Actiniaria > Actinernidae > Actinernus > Actinernus sp. WN-2022. The sequence continues at coordinate 144,112,692 of JAOWCC010001589.1, forward strand.
ATGTTGTTGATGGCGCGTGTCAGGTAAAATTATCATAAAATCTATAAATATTTTCACCTGTACTGTACTGTCTAGACAGGGTATTTTATTCATTTTTGTGCACTAGTCAAAGAAACCCCCCCCCCCCCCCCTCCCCCAACCCGGGACAGGGTGACAGGGTGAGAGGGGGGTGGGGGTTTACTTAGACTAGTGCATAATGGCTCACTCTCTGATTAAAGCTGCCTGTGATACACTTGTATGCGATTTATTACTGTCGTCCTCGTATCTCTTTATAGCGGAGCTCGTTGCATAAAAAACAAAGAAAATCAATATGGAAAACGAAAGATAAAAGAACAACCCACACAAGTGGAAAAAAATCACGCCGCGCGCCTCGCCCGCTCGCAGACGTAAAGGTCGGTACACACGAAGGGACAAGTCACGTGTCCTGATATCCTGTTCCCCGCGGACACCGGGCATCCTACAGCTGAGAAACTACAAACCTAGTACACAAAGAATAACGTATTTCTTTACAGTTTTAAAGTAATAGACCAGTTCGCGGTTAATTCCGACATTTTGAAAGGGGTGTAAACATGGCGCGAAATACAGTGTTTGTATGGGAATCCGATGACAAATAAAATCCGTAAAATCGAATTTCTGAAATATTCTTCAGATACAAACTTCAGATACCAAGTAAACGATTAACTGATCGAAATTTGAGGGATGTAGCTGTGCTGGGAAGCATGCAATCGTGGTTTTAGTTTTCCATACATTTGTCTAAGTCCGCGGGAAAATTTGCGCAAAAAAAAACAATCTTCCAGGAAGGAAAACATTTTTCTGAAGCATTTCAAAGACATTTTTTTTGTTTCGATGAGGCAAAATTTGCTTCCGCAACAATGTTTTCATGTTGGCTATGGAGGAAAACAATGTTTACTAGGCTCCAGTGACACACAGTATATGTGTTTCTTAGCAACACCGGCAAGACAATTTGGCACAGTGCGCATTCGTTAGTTTTTTTCTGCAACAACGTTTCCTCGTTTATCCACCCGTGCAGCAAAACATTTGTATGCTTCCTGCTCGTTCAATTAGCCACCCAGGCAACATTAAGAGAAACAGAGAAGCGCAGTGTTCGCGCCTACGCCTTTTCGATCCCTCGTGCCTCGATCGGATGATCACGTAAAATGGCGGTCCCCAACCTCGTTCCCAGGGGTCTTTACGCGCCTAATCAAAGATGGCGTCGAAAGTACCCCTGGTACAGGCTGGTGGGATTCGGCCACTGATTGGCTAGATGTTTCGCGCGCGCTGATTGGAGAATTTCGAATAGCGCGTGCATTTTTGAATTGAAAAATAAACTGGTGATGTCGTATTGCGCGTTCAAAATTCGTTGAAAAGAATTACAAATTCATCAGAACTTAGCATTTTTGCCTTTTTTAATATTCACTTTACAACTGGGTACAAGTAGAACAATGTGCGGTTGGAATTCATTGGGATCACATTTCAACCTCTAACCGTTCTTCAGCGATGATGAATCCAAGATGGCGGATGCTCCTCAAAATATGCCTATATACACCCCATTCCAATATGGGCATATTTTTGGGTCACATGACCAGCCTGTACCAGGGGTACTTTCGACGCCATCTTTGATTAGGCGCGTAAAGAGTCCTGGGAACGAGGTTGGGCGGTCCCGTCTCACGCAATCTCGTTCTCATAGCCCGCGATCTTTTGGCCAGTAACTTGGCGCTGGTCAAAAGATCGCCGGCTCTGGGAACGAGATTGCATCTCACGACGCTCGTATTCATCAGCAGCTGTGTATCACAGGACGCCAAGGAACCACTTTGGACGTTAAACAAATATCTGGCAGTGACCACCCTCAGTGCTTGTTGGTCAGCCGCATTAATGGGAAGATAACTAACATATATAACTACTCATGCTTGTAAACTGCGTGGCTTACCGTGTGTAGCTATAAACAGCAGTCTGAACAAGCGCCCCGCACATACATGTATATGTAAATCGAGCGTAATTCAGGTCTGGATAAAGTCTGTCACGATCCACACAATATGTTTCATCGTTCACCCAGATGTTTTCTGAACCCTTTTCTAAGATAGTTTGTAGCAATAGCAACATACGTCAGACATTTTTGAACTTCGCTTTCCGGGATGGCACTGCGCTCCAGTACGGCACCGACACAGCTGATTAGGCCATCCCAATAAAATGCAAATACGTAGAGAGCTAGGAAAAGAGGTGTAGTTGAAAGTATGTTCTTCAATTTTTTTTTAAAACTTTTCCCAAAAATTGGGTCGATGTCAAGCTTTGTATTTTTGTTAACTTTTCCAAAAAAATTTGGGTCGGTCTGGCGATTGGAAACGGAACATTTTATTGGGATGGCCTTATGTGGGTTGTGTGAATATACAGGATATATGCACGGGATGTTAGAAATCATTTATAATTCATTGTTGTGACCTTGTGTATGAATGTATGCAAACATTTGACCCCATAACAGTTACATATATCAGGTGCATCATGGGTAATTTTAACTATAATCAGCTTGAAAAAAATAAAAGTTTTGCAAACAAAATTATGTAGATGTATTAAGTAGTGCATTATGATTATTTTCAGTTCTGTTTCATGAGATTCATAAATGTTTCAATATAAATTACCCACACTGGTATATATGTTGGGCACCACAGACGAAATGATAAAACACCGGATCTCCTAGCGTGTAGGGATTTGATCAGCAATATATATATATATATATAAATAGACAAGAAAAGAAATACCAAACTCGTTGCAGAAAGGCTGATTCAATTTTTCTTCCAATATTCTACATGGAATGTACACATCTGTGTTCGGGCTACCTGTGGTGCACAACAGCAGACTGGGTTCTAGTCCTAAATAAAATGGCGGATGCTACAAAGCCATCTGTATAAACTATAAATATAATGGTTAAATGTTCTTTCGGTGTAAAATCAACAAGAAGATAATTATCGTAAGTTGTGGCTTCGAGACCATGACAGAGCTGGGGAGGAGAGCACAAATAAGGCTACAATCAGGTATGCATTTATCGCTGATTCATCCTTCGTGATTACTAATTTCTCTTATAATTTTTGAAGTTGATTGTTAATTAGTTGATTGTTTATTGCAAAACCATAGGCATAAGTGACAAATAAATTTATCACCCAGTTATTTTATATTAGGGCTATGTTTCTCATTCCTGTCCGTTATGATTTGTCCCGTTATTCTGCACACGACACAGCTTACCTCTGGCGTTGATTGTTTATTTACGTTGGACCCGGGCGTTGGGAGTATGTTACTTTGGCCTCACTGCTCCTAAGCTTAATAAACTTTACAAACTTTTTAGTCCCCAGTTGTATTTCCAAATGACTGATCTACAAAATAATAACTCTCTCATCTTCTACAATTTCGCCGCATCGATAGTATTCGAATGTCATTTTACCCTAAAATTTGACTTTTTGAAAAATAATTTAGGAAGTCACTTGTACATGAAAGCCTTACTCCTTGAATACTGAATATTTTTTGGCACTTATATCATAATTAAATTGCAATTGGTTGTGTTTATGCTGTAGAAACGTTTTGTTTATATAGCTTATATGGTTTGTTCAAAAAAAAAATGTAAACATGACTGAAAAAACATAGTGGAAATACCCCTCAAACCGAGGCAGTTCGTACTGACCCCCATATCTCTTACAGTTTTTGGAATTTTTCCAAAATATTCTACCAAGTCTAATGCCAGGCCAATAGTAATATATGTGCAAAATATGAACAAAATCTGAGATGTACCATGTAGACTCATTTTTTCAGGGTGCATGGTTTTCACATGGATGCCCTCTTAAGATTTGTTAAAACAAAGTCTAAAGTTCGCTCTCCTCTGGTCGCAAATTTTACCAGCTGTTTAAGGCGGTAATGATTCGTTATTTGAGAAATATCTAGACGATTAAAGTCGCCAGTTATTATGATGCCCGTATTTGGATAAGAGCTTTCGATTTTTCCCAAAGTGTCTAGTAAATAGTTGATCATATAGTTATCGTCTGCGCTTGGTGGATGGTAAACAACGCCGATGATTATGCTCGGAATTCCGCGGGGAAGACGATGAGGATTTAGTTTGCACCAGAGAACTTCAGTACCATCCGGATCTTCAAGGTTTTTAAGTTCTTCAAATTTAATGGAATCTCTACGTATAAGCTGTGCGTATGATCTGTCCTTACGGATAATCGTGTAATTTGGTATGTTGATAACATTACTGTCGACACAGTCTCTCAGCCAGGTCTCGGTAAAACAGGCAATATCGGGATTTCGGGAAACGATAACATGAGATATTTCGTCTATTTTGGGGGCCAAGGACATGCCATTAGACACAATTAGCGAAGGAGTAAATACAGTTTGGTTTTCCTGAAGTTGAGGTGCAGGTGCCGTGGACTTGATATAAGTCACATTTTGGATGTTGCGCTGGCGATAAAACCCAGAAGTATGGTTAGCAAAATGCTGAGTTAGTCGTACGGGAATCTTCCGCTGAGCTCCTCCTCTGCATCCTCGGTATCTTAGTAGGCCATTGGACTTCAATACACGAAGTATGGGAGGGACGACGAAACAGCGAATTTGGCGTCGTAGGTGTCGTAAGCTAGCACTCGTGTAACTAATTTGAGGTTTTTCAGGTAACTGAGCTTCTCTCAACTAGACTTTCTTCGCTGAAGTTTGGTCCAGGATTCGATAAGATGTCCATAAAGATGGTAATAATAATAATAATAATTAGTTTATTCACGCCTCTTGCAATGTATATTGAATTACAGGCTGATTACACTTATAATAATGGGATACTGATTATATAAATAAATAAATACGTACTATATGATATAAGTTAAATTTAGATACCTTGGAATTTCACAGTTACGAAATTGCTAAAACGGTCAGCCTTTAGTGGCCATTGGGTAACTGCCTTTGCCCGATCTCAGCGAGTACTGCGCCAATGAGTTTATTACTCTGTTATGTATTAGGGGGTAGATGGGATTACCCGGCTTAATGTTGCTTATAAATTTCTTACACGCCGCTAGTCTACGATCGGCTAGAGTGGGGATACCCGCCTTTTCCAATGCTTCGCCGTAAACAATACGCGGAAAAATGATGGACAATGCCCTTTTCTGGATATTTTCCAGGGCATTAGATAGGTATAATGGAAAGCTGGCATACACGACACACGCATATTCTATGACAGATCTAATTACTGTACAGTAAATAATAACGATGTCCGCAGAAGGGACACCACACTTTTTGAGTTGCCTCAGGGCATACAGCCTCCGATTGGCTTTTTTGACTACATAATCGCAGTGGACAATGTCTAATGGAGGGTCATGTCCTGGAATAACTAAGACTGTGGCTCCATGTTTCGACCATTTGAGTAGTGCATTTCTTGCTCGGCTGAATCCGGTAGAGCAAAGTCGCAACGAAATTATTGATTTTGCCGGTCCATACGGGATAATTTGAGAGCTTGTATCCCTATAAAGTGATTCTTGACTGTTATGATATCCATGTCTGGAGCTTTGGGCTTTAAAAGCGGTAGAAAAGGTGGAAAATGATTGATAAATTAAGAGAACGTATAAAAACATGGCCGCCATGATAGCGCCTCTACATAGGTCTTCAGTCTTCAAGTGGCCGGCCGCTATCTTTTTTTCTTACAAAGTTATAAATTTGCAAACAAAAATATTACAGAGAAATGTATGGTGGTGGGCACATTCGTCTGTAAAATTTGTCGAACCATAAATTGTTAGCTTGTACCTTTGTATGTACAGTCTATATCTAAAATATCTGCTAAAAACTCTGCACAGTTGGTAATTTTCCAGCCATGACATTAGCTTTGGTCTCCAATGAATTTTAAGAATTGTCAAATTTTAATAAAGTTACTTGCTGGCTGTATATCCCCATTCGCAGATGAATGCACACGGCTACATTTCTCATTTGTTTTTACCATCCGGAAAAACCTGACTTTTCAACGTTTAGATGAAGTCTTATAGCGATATTTTGTGGGAAAATATGAGTTTGGATTCAGTTAGAGCGTCCATGACTATATTTAACGTTGTTTGCAGCAACGAATAGACAGTCGCAAACATGGCGCGAAAATAGTGAAATGGTGCGTCTTTTGGCCGTGAAAACATATATTCAAACTCCCCTGTCTGTGTGCTTCAATCAGTTATTTGTATTTCGTTTGTTTGCGTGCTGGAGTCGATGATTTTAAGTTCCTCTAGTTTCGACGTAACATTAGACAACTCGCCATTTTCAAGGTCCTCGTTTTCTTTCCCTTTGCCATCAGCAGCGTTAGTCGTGTCTTCAGTTATAGAATGAGAGTCAAAAGAGATATTTTCGATGGTATCGCCATCTATATCGAACTTCGCAACCTTTGCAGCTGACTCCAGCAACGCTCGTTCTTGCTGTCTCTTTCTTCTAACTTTAACCTGCTCGCTTCGTGCGGCTTGAAGTTCACGGTCTTTCTGATTCTGTATCTTCTTGTCGTGTCCTAAATTCAACGTGGGCACCCAATCTACGTTAAATTTATCCCAAGCGGCTGCAGGTTTGCCACCAACGAAGTGGCGGCTACAAACTCTACCACTGTCGACTATTTCTTCGATCAAGCCAACTCTACTTATGGCGGCCAGCCCCTTTCTTCGGCGTTCAATCGATAGATCTTCTACTGCTTCTCCTTGATTTTTAACGACAGATGGAATACGAAAGAGAGAGAGACCTTTATCACGAACACTTCTATGGTGGCAATTGACCATTAAACAAAGAACCATTATTAAAAAAAATGCTGAAATACTTATTTGAAGTTGCTCGTACGAGATCAAACTCACAATGTTTACATGATATTGTGCACCAACATAGCGGTTAGCAACCGTTGTCATGCACCGAGTCAGGTGGGTGAAAACCGAGAATTATTCAGATCATGTGATGTAAACACGTTACTCTGGAGAATTGACTTTTTGAAAATTAATTTTATTCAGATAGGCATGACTGCATTAAGATTAGAAAGAAAAAGGAATAATTTCCCAGAGTAGCGTCTGTTTACATGATCTGAATTGGGCAACGGCGTTATCCGATTACCTCTATTGATACTTGAAGCAAGCTCCGAGAAAAGCTTAGTTATGGACCACCTGCTTAAATGTGTGGGAGGCAAAAAAAAAGTAGCTATCAGCACTCGTGTCAGTGTTTTGGCGAACAGAGTATTATATATGAATTGTGGTCATTTTCGGAAAGAACAAAATTCGGTATTGTTCATCAGTGGAAAATATTAGGTTATCGGCGAATTTTTGCAATATTCTTTCATCTCTTTCCGGGAACAATTTATGTGGTAAATAGGCGGGGGAACAGGAAAATACTAAGGTGGTCTAATTATTCAGTCATTGATGCATAACCAGTTTATCCTTTATTTAATGTTTTTAATAATAACTGGGTACGATTGAAATTTAATCGGAATACGTCGGACCTGCCCAACACTTTCTTTGCACGGGAACGAGGCTACCTAAAACTAAACAGAGTGAATAACTTGTGTAAGTGAGCGCCTTAACAAGATAATAGAAGGTAAGACAATTCCTTGAAGAATTTACGTCTCTTTAAGTCTCTTATGTCCAATTGCCCAACTAACAAGCAAAGTTAAAGCATTTCAAACTTAAATTACCATAACACGGTTCAAAGCTGAAAATGCACTTTTCACACCTCTCGCTGAAGAAAGTCTAGGTTCTGAAGTAGAAATGAATCGAAATGAGCAAGAAGAACTGCCTCTAATTTTGAAACGAGAACTGTGGAAACTTTGAAAAGCCGATAAAACGTTTTACTTATCTGATAAAAATATTTATATTTTCCATCAAATGTCGCTTTATGATCATAAAAGGTAAATAGATGGTTCTCAATTCATTAAATTTGTCTGCGCAGGCACATGTAACATTGGAACCAAACTTAAAAATACAAAAACCTACAACCGATTTTATTCAATGATGTTTATTAGTCCTAAGATAATGCTTTCTATATATTCTAGAGTACTCATATCAACAGTTAATACACACGCGCGCATTTAAGAGTGCATTTGTAAAATCCACTCTGTCACAGATTATTTGAAATTTGAAATTTAGAATTTGACAGATAACGCGCGGAGAACCTAAAGACACGCGTAAAAGACTCTGAACGAGACCGATCTTTGTTTCGACGTTTGGTTTTGGTTTGAAGTTGACATTGTCATTTCTTTCTTTTAATGCATTCGATATCAGTTGGTCAGACCGTTTCTATCGGCTTAATTGCTTCAAATATTATTTATAACAAAGGGCAGGATTGCATTTTAGAATTTTGTCGTTATACCTGTTGGAAAATATTAGCGGTTTCCATAAGAAATTCGGCGTGTAAACAATCATCCTCTAGGGAGGTAGACGTTTATACAGAAATAAGAAATCATGAACTATCTCGTTCTCCTCGACTTCGCCTTATTTGAGTCTCCTGCTGAATGATTAAACTGAATTAAACTTCGTATGTCTATCTGTACACTTCCCCGCTCTCTTTAAAGCTGCTTTATTTCCAAATGAACACATGGACCCATGCATACACATGATTCTAAAACAACTTCACGATATGAACTGAAATATGATAATAACAAAGATATAAAGGGAGCTGAATAAACCTATGGAAGGGATGAGGAAGTGAGCATAACACTCTGACGAGGAATAGAAATTTACGTATTAAATAAGACCTGAAAATGATGTTTAATTTAGAATGTTTTCTTTTTGGGAGTGTCGCTTGAACAAAGAAATGTGAAGTACTAATAATTCTGCTGAAAAGTTTTACAATAAGAACTCGTAGCCAAAGAAACCTGAATTAATATTTTTTTTAACACGATATGTTTCACAAAACTAAAAACTTAATATATTGTCAAAACGACAAGAGAGAACATGTGAGGCGTTTCACGCAGGAGCGGAATATGCGAAGCATTTCTCGGCTGATGTGGTGAGAAATTGAACTGGGAAACCCCGGCCCGAACGCACGACAATCTATCAATCGCTTATTTATTCACGTAACGCCTACTAGCCTTAACCTGAATATCAGGCCCAGTGTTGGAGGTAGGAGTGGAGAAGGAGTGGGAGATCGGAGAGAGGGTTAAAAGAGAGGGGGGCCTGACACAACCATTCAAGGCATTGTGTCAAGCGTCCATATTCTGGACGTTTCGCCTATTGGATAACAAAAAGGTATTTGAAATGTCTCTTTTATGGTCTCGATAAATGTTCCATGTGTCATTTCGGAAAACGCTCTTGCAGCGTCGCAATTGGCCACTTTGGAAAAGAGTAGGTGATTGGGGCGATGTTGGTCTCGCAAAGGCGCTTGGGATAGTTACAGGGGACACGCATCGTACAGAAAAACAAACAAACACGGCGAATATCGCAATTAGCTCGTCGAATACAAGCATAGAAAGTGAAATAAGCTTGAAAGAAGACACTGACCAGAAGTAAAGCTCAACAGAATTGAAGTGTCCAGGAAAGGGTTCATAAAAGCCAAATTATTAAAGCAGAGCAAAGAAGTGAAAACTACTGTGGAACGGTAGTTAGCAGAAGTAAAGCGAAGCTATGCGGCCGAATGCTACGATCCGAAAACGTTATGCTTTAGCCGATTCTAACGTTTCCCACCATCATGGATTTGTCACTTTAAAGTATTAAATACTTTGGAACTTTAGCTATACAGGTCTTGTTCTGTTCATGGGATTGTAGGCCGTGAATAACTACTGACAAGAGAAATAGTCGCGAATCTGACTCGACAAAAAAAAAATGTGTCTTACACCTTGGAGGGGAAGCGGAGTTGAATGTATTAAAAAGAAATATCGTCTAGGAATTCTTCCCTTAACGGAGCCACAAGATTAACCAATAAGAGAGATATATACAGTTGATATCTCCCGTTATTAACTCCAATCTCCAATAAATCACTGATGTTACGTTGGGAAACGTTGAACCGCTTGAAGTCCGCTAGGCCGACACTCCGTGTATTTGTAGCGATTGACTACATACCAACTCCTTCCGGCTTCCAAGAACAGAACAGGGCCTGTGGAGAAACTGTTCAATCAAATAGGTCGCCGACTTTATTTATATTGCATTTAGAAATTTCTGCTGAAAGATATATAAATCAAAAGAGCTGAACCTACCTTTCGTTTTGATGTATCAAATACTGTGCCATCGAATCTCCCCTTTACAACGCAACAGAAAACGCACAAATGTCAAAATTTTAGAGATTCACTATCGAGAATCTATTACTACTACGCAGTTTACCAAAATGGCAAGATGAATTAGAGTTTACTATCTGCTCACGAGATCTTGCCCATGAAGCTGGAAGATATACATTTCGTTTTGGCCTGTAAAAACTCCTCCGTATCGAGTTTTCTCTTTCTAAGATTCGCTCAACCTCATAAAACCGTCCTCGTTACCTGCTTGGAGCATAATCGTATAAAATCACCGAAGAAACTGAATTTTATAGTTGGCAGTAATCCGACACTCTTTACGGACGCCATGTTTGTTTCTATAATTTCACAGAACACCGCTGACGTTTTGCAGGCTCAGTGTCAAGACAGATTTCTGGCGACGATTATTTTGCCGAGTTTCCAATTGAGTTCAAACCCGCGATGCTGGCAAATTTGCCGTGTTTCTATAGAATTATAGAAACACGGCTTTCAGCCAATGTGAGCGCGTATTTTCTGTGGGTAGTTTATAAATTCTTATATCAATGTATCTTCTCATGCATTAACAATAAATAAAAGAAACCCATGTTAATTATGTTTCAGGCAATGAGGTTATCATATTTTGTAATTTGTTATATAACATGAGCTCTCCAGATGAGCTATTACAGCTCTTAGAGCTGAGCGCATGTTTAGGTAAAATATTGTTGAAATATATTTTAATAAAACAAACCATACACAAGGGAATGACGGCACGTGATCTGAAATAGAGCAATGGAAATAGGAAATAGAAATAGAGTCTGTTATACTCCTCAATCAGTTATTTATCCCAGTTCATAATTATTTACGTAAATGGCCACGGGATATCGATGGTATCCGAGAACAGTGAGTTTCGTTATCAATTGAGCCGCGTCAGGCAAAAAGGACCCGGACGACATTCAAGTTAAATAATTCCTACAACGGTGTTCCTAATAACAGGTTGAAGGTTGTATTGTATTCTTGACGAGAAGCGCTACATTTCATTCATAACAATAAATGTCAGTTTCATGAAATTGGCGACAAAAATCAGAGGTGAAATTTACGTGATTTTGATGCAAGGGCCCGATTACAAATATGACCACAAAAATTAGGAATCCTGTCATAGGGGATGATTTTAATGTATGACATTCATTTATACCTGCTGGCATTAAAGAGTAAAAAATAAGATGAACCAGATGATCACTTTTTGGCAAAAAAATGTATTTTCTGCAGTCGTTCTGCTACCCGTAGCTCATATGATTTTAGCAATAGTACAAGTTACACCTTGAAACAATCGTCTGATGATAGGGAATTATTTGCGTCTGCTAAAATTGTGATCACACCCTTCTGTAAAAATATCGTAAATTTCGTCTTCGATTTCACTTGTCAATTTCATGAAATCAACACTACTTGTTAGTAGCACAATGTGGCGCTCGCGATGCATATTGCAATTGCACCACAAGTATAAAAACATGGTACAATTTCAAAATACATTTACATATTATGTCGTCCGGGCCCTTTTTGTCTGACGCGGCCCAATTTGTTAATGGTTTAAAAAGCATGGTTCACATTAACGACGCAAGTACGCAGACGTCAACGCGTCATCTCTCTTAGATTGACTATTATCATCAATTGTCAAAATCGCTAGAATTGATTATAATCATCATTCTAAGACAAACCCTAACCGCAAACCAAACCCTAACCATCGGAGGAGTTCACGGGTAAACGACTGGTTTTCGCTCACCTAGAGCTAGGATTCACAGGTAAACAGGAAAGGAAGGTAAACGAGAGAGAAAAAAAGTTTGAACGCTCTTACTCTGGCTCGAACTCGTAGCCGTTTGCGTGTAGTGCTCGGTAGTACAGACGTCATGACCACTACACTAAGCGCGTCTACCGCCGTTCGGAATTCGACAATTGTTTATCTTTATACTTGACTGGTTTTAACCTCGAGGTTAAATTGAGGATTATAATCGATTCTAGCGATTTTGACAATTGATGATAATAGTCAATCTAAGAGAGATACCGTGTTGCAGACGTAGTGTCGTTTTTAACTCGTGGATGCGCGCAAGCGCATAACACGAGTTACTGGGGTTAGTGGTCCAAGCTAATTTATTCATCGTTTTATGGTGTGTAGATCGTTTTTCTGTGTACGTCGGGGACTCTCCCTTGGCTTTCCGAATAGTGTTCGATTTCTAGAATATATATTGACGGAGTTTATATTACGCGCCCAAGTTGCATATTCAACGGAAAAGATGCTGCGAAAGGATTTGGCTGTATTGTAAATATTGCGAAATGATTACTACAGCAAATACAAACATTGGTTCGGGATTTACGAGAGAAGACCGAGCACGTTTCACTCAGGTTCTTACATTTTGTGGAGCCAGCCAATTTTATACGTCACGTCGTGAACATCAAACTCAAAGATGGCGGATACTGGACCTAATTAAGCCAAGATCGGAGGTAATTTCCCAGCGTTTGTACCAGTTCCTTGGCATATCAAAGTCTCGCTATTGATGGTTTGCACGTTACGCCATAGCCGGCATGTTGGAGTACAGTCAACAATAGATTCATAACTCTTTACCGCATCCAACAACAATACAACTGTGTAGAGTGTGTTTATGTACTGTCGCCGAGGTGTGCAACGACAATAGCAGATTTATTATAACGTAACTTACAAACAAACAAGTACTATAACTTCCATAAAGAGTTCCCGCCATTTACGTCTATAATTCACGTGTCACAATGACTTTACACTTCGTGTTATAATAGATTACACTTCGTGTTATAATAGCTTAGGCTTCACGTCTGTCACAATGACTTTACACTTCACGTGCTAAAGTAGATTACACTTCGTGTTATAATAGCTTAGGCTTCACGTCTGTCACAATGATTTACACTTTGCGTGTTAAAATAGATTAAACTTCGTGCTATAATAGCTTAGGCTTCACGTCTGTCACAATGACTTACGCTTCACGTGTGTCAGAATGACTTACACTTCACGTGTATTACAACAGCTTCTCAAACTCATTAATAATTCCTTACATAATCAGCCAACCAGGAACTCGTACTAGGTCAGGTGGATGACTTTGGAATCCCAATGAAACACCAGTTGAAAATCACTAGTGTTTGAGAACTGATTTGAAACACATGTGATAAAACTGTTCTTAATCTGCATATTCATAAACCAGTCAAACAAACTCCAACATGAATCAATACTTTTAATCGTAAATTATTTCAATAAATGTGGTCCATGAGTTACATTTCATTTAGCTATGTCATTGACAAGATTCCATTTTGTTTCGGTAACTTAAACATTTCAGATTAACTATTTCAAATTAAAGTTTACCGTACAATTGTTAAAGTCACCGAAACAAAATGGAATCTTGTCCATGTTACCAGCAACTTGCTGTTCCACCTTCCCTTCATTACTTGGCACTACGCTAGTGGTCACAGTGGCTGTTGCAGATTCGTATTTAGGGCTTAATATTGCTGCTACATTCGACTCGACCTTTTCACTAGCTTTTTCGTATTTCATCAACATCTGATCCGTGCCCAGTTCTGTCGCGTTTTAACTTTCTATCTACGCCCGCATTAAACAAACTAGACACACAAGTTACGCGCAAACAGTGAGCAGTTCTCGGCTTAATGCCTGCAGCCTTGCACATGCCTGGCAACATATGATTGAGGCTATTAATACCAACTTGCATTTTATCAAAAGCGAACGTTTTCGAGTTAGGCTTAAAATAAAAAGCGCTAACTTTTCTACTGTGCCTCTGCACCAGGCCTATCTATAGGCGGTAATACTCTACTAAACAAGGCTCGTGAATTTCACCTACAGAGTGGCATACATGCCTTACAACACGCGGTTCATATTTCAAATTAAGGAGCCCTCCATGAAACGATTTCAAAACATTTTCTTCAAATCGGATATAGTTATCACCTACCTCAAAGTTAGTTAGGCAGATTCGCCTATGCTCGCCTCCGCGGAGGCCAAACACTTTTCCATTATATTAATACACTACATTCAACAACGACTTAGCTGCGTCCTTTCCTGGCAGTCCTATCTTCCAGAACTTTCTCTCCTCTTATTCAGTCACTGGCTGCTTCTCTTCTTGTTTGGATCGAAATGCGACTCCAGTACGAGTTCCTTCTTTCATTTCAGCATCCAGTATTCTTCTAAAGATTACAAACCTGACAATAACACGACAAAATGTTAGGATACTTATCATTTAAAATTTCCAAAGAACACTGCAACATTAAATACTGCAGTAGAATGTTTAAACCCGCAAATGTATAAATACAAATACCTTTTATCTGAACTATCCAGCGGATTAAAATCCATGCTTGGGTTCTTTTCAACTAAGTACGGGCGAATGGCACATACAATCTGGTACAGCGTTTTAGGAGGGTACGGGTCTTTTGAACTCTTTGCAACCTCCTGCACAAATTTCGACATCCAGTAGTTTAGGGTCAACGCGTCCATGTCCGATAAAGGCTGACTAAGTGGCTGAACTTTATGAAAGTCATACTCCTTAAAAAGTCCGCAAACCTCTACTGAAGCAAACTTCACCCTTCTTGTTCGCTGTCATTCTTGAAAGAGACTAGCCCGCCCACTTGTTTTTATATCGAGTAGAGTTCGGTACTGACGTTTCTACACAAAGTTCCTCCTCCTCCTGCTGTTTTGTGACAGCGAAACCGGACCTTCCCTCCGCCATGGCAAACACAAATTCTACTAGCATGCAGTGATTTTTACATAAAAATGTTGGTTTCATTAAAAACAACAAATACGTTCTAATGATTTATGAATGCAGGTATTGTATTCGTGTGAAGTTATTTCTCAAACTCGAGCTTTGTTGTTCATAAGGGTTCCAAACACCTCGAAACAATAAAAGCACTCAAGCTACGCCCTCGTGCTTTCATTGCTCTCGGTGTTTGGAACCCCTGATAAACAACGCGCTCTCGTTTGGGAAATATAACTTACACTTCACGTGTATTGCAACAGCTTACACTTCACGTGTGTCAATGACTTACACTTCACGTGTATTGCAACAGCTTACACTTCACGTGTGTCCAACGCCGCTTACACTTTGTGTCTATATTAGTTTAACACCTTGTGTCCAATGAGGTTACATTTCATCTATGTCTACAATAATTATGCACTTCACGTGTGTCCACAATGACTTGTTCATAATGACTTACGTGTCCACAATGATTTTAATTAGGTGTATGTGTATCTATAATAGCTGTACATTTAAGTGTGAACACAAGACTTAACACTCACATGTATGTATAATAGCTTTATAACCTTACGTATGTCTATGCAGAAGTTCAAGTTCAAGTTCAATTTTATTTTGCACTATTTACAAGTTCAGTTTTAACAATTAGTAGGAAAGAGTGGAGAAAAAATAAAATAGGTATTCAAGGTTACAATTTCCAGGAAATGTGCGTAGTGGCCAAAGGAGCAAAAGCTTTCGAGTTGGCCACTACCATGAAGAAACTAAATGAGGAGAATTACCAAATGTTGCAGTCACTTAATTTTTTTAAAATACATATGATTGAAAGTGAGTTTAAACATGGTTGAGAAAAGGAACAAAAAAGTGGAGTGGAAAAAAAAAAATGTATATATATAAGAGAGATAGGAAATTACTTATATAAAAACCTTTGTACAATAAACCCAATCTAAGAATTAATTTACAATAAATTTGGTAATACTGATAATCTAAATTTACATTTAATATTTACAAATACAATGCAAATTAGGTATGGTTTTCAAGTAGAAACAACTTATATTGTAATTTGAAGTTGTTGTGGGTTTGACATTTGATCTCATTTGGAACGTTTTCCCATATTCTTGAGGCCAGGGATTTAAATCTTGATAACCCATAATTTGTTTTGGAAGCTGGTCTGTACAAATTTTGATTAGCAGCATATCTGGTATTATAATTATGGATATCAGAAGCTGATGAGACTAGATCAGAGAAGACAATTGGAACATCTTTTTTAACATATTTGATTTTATAAATTAGGGATGAGATTTTCATTTTAAAAATATTGTCAAATTTAAGAATTTCTAGAATCCTATAGTAAGGTGTGGCACTTTCTAATTTATTAGCAAAGAAAAAGCAGCGAACACATTTATTTTGTTTTGTTTTAATCTTAATTAATCTAGATTGGGTAGCAGTACCCCAACTCATCAGGCCATAGTTCAGATAAGGAAAAATAAGGGGATAGTACAATTGTTTTAGCATTGTAATGGAAACATAATTTCTTAGTTTATATAAAATCCCTATATTCTTTGCAATTTTATTATTAACATGCTTGATTTGAGGATCCCATTTTAAATGTTCGTCAATAAAGACACCTAAATATTTTTTTTTTTTTCTATGTTGCAAGTTGTTATTGTAATTTTGAGGTTATTAACATATAGTTTGTCTTTTTAAAATTAATTGATAACTTATTTGCTAAGCAAAAATTTAGTACATTATAAAGCTCATCATTTACGACTCTTTCTAGTTCAGCAGGGCTAGTTGAAGAATAGAAGATATTCGTGTCATCTGCAAATATTCTAAATATAAGCTTTTTTGAAGAGTTTGGAAGATCGTTAATATATAATAGAAACAAAAGGGGCTCTAGGGTAGATCCTTGAGGAACACCGCATGTTATACTTTTTAAGCCAGATTCAGTACTACCTATTTTTACATATTGTTTACGATCGTCAAGATAACT
This sequence comes from Actinernus sp. WN-2022, assembly GCA_030867875.1. Lineage (NCBI taxonomy): Eukaryota > Metazoa > Cnidaria > Anthozoa > Actiniaria > Actinernidae > Actinernus > Actinernus sp. WN-2022. Next base: position 144,129,616 of record JAOWCC010001589.1, read on the forward strand.
AGAGAACCATGCATGTGGTAATCCACGAATGCCATATTTGTACATTTTCATTAAAAGAATGTCATGGTTAATAGTATCAAATGCTTTTGAAAAGTCTAGAAAAATTCCACAAGTTATCTTATTTTCATCTATTGCAGTCTTTAAATTTTCCACACTTTCTAAGATTGCATGCTCAGTTGAATAACCTTTCCTAAACCCAAATTGATAATCAAATAATATATTTTGTTTTTCAAGAAAAAATATCAGCTGGTCATAAACTAATCTTTCCAAAACTTTGCTAAATGAGGAGATAACAGCTATAGGCCTATAATTTCCAAATACTATAGCACTACCACTTTTGAATATTGGGGTAACTCTTGAAATTTTAAATATTTCAGGTACTCTTCCTGTTAAAATAGATTCATTGTATATTTTGGTAAAAGGGATGGAGAGTGGTCCACTAGCAATCTTAATGAGTTTATTAGGTATATTAATGCATGTCTTGTTTTCATTTAAACTAGCAAATAATGTAAAAACTTGTGTTACTGTTACAGATGATAAAAAAAAACTAGAAGATGGTGAATAGGAAATATATTGGGTAGGGTTGATGTCAACATTTCTTAATTTACTTGCCAGATTTGGACCTACATTTACAAAGAAATTATTAAATTGTTCAGCTAAATCAGCCGGATGAGTTAGGGTTTTATTTCCATGAACAATTCTGGTAGGAAAGATCTGGCCCTTAGTTTTTCTTTTTATAAGAGTACCAATAAGTTTCCAAGTAGATTTGAGATTATCTTTGTATTTTGAAAATTGAGTACTGAAATAGTCTCTCTTACTTTTATTTTTCAAATAAGTTAGTGTATTCGAATACTGCTTATATTCACTTTTTTTTGTATATCTTTACTAAGAAAATGTGTTCGATACAATTTTTGTTTTCTCTTTATTGACTTTAGAATCTCAGTTGTGATCCATGGTTTATTTAGCTGTTTTTGTTTTGTCTGAGTAGCCTGCTTCATAGGAGCATGCTTATCAACAATGGTGTTTATAATATTAATTGCATCCCTAGCTTTTTCATCTAGGTTTGTATTAGGGTTCAAGATTTCATCCCAGTTTATCATGTGTATATCATTTAAAAATATATCACGTTGAAAGTTTGAATAATCTCTATAATATTGCTTACTACTATTTTTGCTAAGTTGCAAATTAACTATACAGAACACTGGTAAATGGTCAGAGATGTCAACAGTTGCAATTCCAGCTGTTAATTGAGATATAGGTGAGTTGGTATATATATGGTCAATCAATGTTGATGTATGGTCAGTCAATCTAGTAGGTTTAGTAATTATAGGAAGCAGATTATTGGTATATAACATATCTAAATACTCTTCAGTTTGTGCATGTGTATTACATTTAAGAAAATCAATGTTCATATCACCAAAAATATAGATCTCATGTTTGCTAGGATTCAGCACTTTTATTATATTATTAAGCTGGGTTGTAAATTCACTAAGATCAGCAGTAGGATGCCTATATATACAACCAACAATAATCTGCTTTTTATTCTTGCCAACATCAACTTGGGCCCAACAAGATTCAACAAAATTCATGTCAAATTTAATATCAGGCCTTGGAGTGGCCTTCAGATTATTAGCTATGTATAAACCAGCACCGTCAGCATTAGCTACAGAATCGGTATGAAAGAAATTATAAGAATGGATGTCAATATTGATAACAGTTTTATCATTCAGCTTAGTTTCGGTTATTCCCAAAATAGCAGGCTTTAGATCTAAAGAGCTGAGCACTTCTTCTAGGAGATTTAAATTTTTAGCTAGGCTTCTAATGTTACAATGGAATATTGAAAAGGATTTTAGACCAGACTTATTCATTAGCTTATTTAATTTAGGAATTGAATAATAGGCAGAGCAAGGGGCAGAGAGCATACACTTACGCATACATGTGTCTATAATAGCGGTACATAACGTGTCTACAAAGACTTGCACTCCACGTGTATCGAAAACAGCTTTACACTTACAAGTGTCTAAGCACTAGGACTTACATTTGCCCACAAAGACTTACACTCACATGGATATATAATAGCTTTACAACGTTACGTATGTCTGTGCACAATGACTTACGTGTCCACAAAGACTTACATATATATACATACATGTATAATAGCTGTACATAACGTGTGTCTACAAAGACTTGCACTCCACGTGTATCTAAAACAGCTTTACACTTACATGTGTCTAAGCACTAGGACTTACGTGTATCTATAATAGCTTACCGCCTGCATGTGTCTGTGCACAGTGACTATATGTGTGCCACACTGACTTATACTCTGATGCATCTATAATAGGTTACACCTTACGAGTGTCTATGCACAATGACTATAATTATACGTGTGTCTACAATGATTTAACGGCACTCCACATGTATCTATAGTAGCTTTACACATTAGTTGTGTCTGTACAACGACTTAATTGTGTCGTTAATGACTTTACATGCATCACAATAGCTTCCAGTGTACATGTGTCCATGACTTCACGGTTTACAGGTGACAAAATAACGTCACACGTAACTGTATAATATTACGTTTTACAGTCCTAGAGTGTCTAATGACTCAGCACTAATGAATTCACACTTACGTGTTTTATACTATAATAGGTTTACATCAATAAGATTGAAATAACATAAATAACATAAATAACATAATCTAAAAACGTGCTCCGCCCGATACGAAAAACCCAGAGATAAAAACCTTGTTAAAGGGATACCCGAGTGACACAGTTGGGTTCAAAATCATCTTTCAGATGTATTTTGTTCAGAAAATGCATTCAAATTTGATGAAACGTTTTCAGAGTTGAGAACAAGCCCCTCAAAGTTGGCCCCGCGAAGACCTGGGCACTGCCATCTTGTTGACATTAATTCCTATGACGTTTTTACGTCACTTCGTCCCAGCAGTGTCTTGCGATAAACTTGTAGTGACTTTGTTTCTTTGTATAATTTTCACATGCTCGGAATTAGAGTAGATTTTCATCAATATGGCAGAGCAGTTTCGTACTCGAACAAAAATATGATGAATACAATATTGTGAGAAGTTCAGAAGACTGGGAGGACGAAGAAAAGCCTGTGGAAAGCGAAAATATCAGACAAACTGGTGTTGTGCTATGATGTAAAAAATCGCTGTGTGTTTTTGTATTTGTGAGCGTCGCCATCATATTTTTGTTCTAGTACGAAATTGCTCTGCCATATCGATGAAAAGCTACTCTAATTTCCGATCGTGTGAAAATTATACAAGGAAAACAAGTCGCTACAAGTTAATCGCAAGACTTCGGTGGGAAGAAGTGACGTAAAAAATATCATAGGAATTAATGTCAACAAGATGGCAGTGCCCAGGTCTTCGCCGGGCCAACTTCAAGGGGCTTGTTCTCAACTCTGAAAACGTTTTATCAAATTTGAATGCATTTTCTGAACTTGGGTATCCCTTAAAGAAATGATCCGTGTAATAAGTATGATCAAGAGAGGATAACTAAGAGAGCCGATCTGGCCATATCCCGTGAACAACGTGAATGTTTCAAAATCTATTTTTAGATTCCGCAGTTAAAAATAGAAAATTCGGTCCCAGGAACTGCGCGGTTCGGTGTATAAAAATGGCGCGTAACCGAGTCGAAGGCCGTACGGTCCCGTACGGTACGGGTGGCCGAGGAAAAGCTAAATTGGCATCCTTAAAGAAGAACCTAATCTGCTGGAGATGAGACAAAATGGGAAAAGCATTCGCCTGATATTTTAAAGGAATCACCGGGGGAAACGGTGTTAACAAACCAGGTGAAACTTTCGTGAAGAGACTGTGGACTGTGCCTGTGGTCTTGTAGAAGCTGACAGAAATCGGCCGTCGGGTGTTCCACTCCTCCCGGACTCCTGCAAAAGCTTGAACATATTATCACAAGAAACTGAGCTGGTAGTAATAGTGCCAGGAACATACACTGCCTTCCTGTCACCAAGGTTTGAAAATAATTACTGGAAGGAAACTGGCCCGATCTGTCTTGTTGACATCGCCAAAGTAGGGGAATTATATCGAGGTCAGCGATGTCAAGGCAAGGAAACATGTCTCCAAGATCACTGTGAACTCTTTGGATTTCCTGTGACACAGTACCTACTAGGTTGTCAACTTGAAGGTAGCAATGCTTGCACGTATACGCGTAATTTTTATGGCTATGATAAGAAACGAATCCAGTACCCTGCGAGCATATCTTTCTTTTCTTTTGTTAAGAATATAAAGATCTTCAACAACACATCCACTTCAATGGATAACAGCCATTAATATAACTTTAAAAACATTATAACAATCTGTATCTCTGTATCTACCATACCTCCCAAATTGGGTGGGAAACTCTTGATGTTTAATAGCAATCTACTGAAGCATCGTCGCCCTGCTATCTAAAAATAGTAGCTATATGTAACAATTAAGTGGAACTTGAACCCTCAGTCCTATCCACTACACTATATGCCATATTTCTTGAAATGACCGGGGGTATAATTATTTCACCCCCCTTCCCTCCAGGGCCGGGTTGTTCAAAGCCCGATTAGTGTTAATCCTGGATTAACTCTGCACAGAACCTATTGGTTGTCATGGAAATTAACCCTGAATTAGCACTAATCGGGCTTTGAACAACCCGGCCCTGGCCAATAACCCTAAGCAAAGAAACGTTAAATCAAGAGTGGATATTCATCGTATACCAGGAGATTAAGGACTGCAATAACTATTTACCGGTAATCCCCATATACGTCGTAACTAGTAATTAGTTGGGATTTCTTCATCCATACTTAACTAAGGAAAGTACATGTAAACAATTTTTTTAATTAAACTAAGCCGAAGTAAGAATAGCTGGCAAATGTGCTGCATAACGACCTTTCAGTGGGAAATTGTGACAGAATTGCATACAATGTTTGAAATAATGCAACAGCTTTCCAGCATTATATGCCATTTTGACGGTTGCATGTACAGCTAGAACAATGGTTATGTTTTAAATAACAAAAGGCTGGTGAACGAAAATGACCCACCATGTACTGACAGTATACCATTTTGAGTTTAAAATGCTGGTTAAGGACCGTAGGCGACTACGGGCATGATCGGAGCCTGGTGCACAACCGGTCCATCCGATCCTGTATATATATACCCCCCCCCCCCCCCCCCCGGGATATTGGGGTTAAAGCTAATGACATAATATATTATGGCCTAGCCCTAAGACAGGGCTAATGCATGCATATGGCTCTAATTAATGGCAGATGTCCTGATTGCATGTGGCCCTAATAACATGTACATAAATTAAGCAGTGTCCCAGAAATAGTTATTAATGAGACCACCTGTTCAAAAATCAGGTTAGATATATATATATATACGCCCGTTTTCAAAAACATTGCACTGCAAATATATATATAGCTTTTGTATTCTTGTCAAATTTGACAGCTAAAACATTGGAGAACAAAAGGTATATATATATAAATTTTCATAGAAATGTTTTTGAAAATGAGTGAAAATAAAAATACGGTATATATGATGCATGTATTCAATTGCCATTTTTTATTTCATCAAATAAAAATAGTGCTTGTTCTATACTGTATGTTAAATTACTGCCATACTCTTGGATTTGCATAAAGTTGTTGAGGAGAGCTATTACATTTTGTCGATAAGGAAAAAAGTAGAGGGACCAGAGAGTAGGCTCGGTTTCCAGCCGTGGGGGTTTCGGTGAGCCCGCGATCCTCTCCCCACTCACGGCTGGGCGCGCGAGCTGAGACATTGTCGGGTTTTAGCCAATCACAAACTTGCCACTCAAATCCTGTCGCTAAATTGATTTGCATAATTTACATTGTAAACTTTTGAAAGCCGGACCAAAGACTTTCGATTGCTGTTCGAAAATGCGTTATTTGCTCTGGAAAAGTTTGGTTTCGAAGAATTCAAGGATTCACACAAAGAAGCAGTAATAGAGTTAGTTTTCGGGTGAAGACACTTTGTCAGTAAACGCACTGGCTCTGGAAGTCACTTGGGAAACCGTCAGCTCAAAGGTCGCAGCTCGTAATGTTCAGTCATTTCTCATTTAACCTTACCGATGCAAGACAAAGGTAGCCCGGCTATTCTTACTTCAAAGAAAATTAGTGCTGCCTTTATCGGCGAAGAAAAGACTGACGACTCCATATTAAAAGAGTTTATAGAAGAGAGGAAATCACGTCTGACGCAGGCCATGTTTACGCGTTTAACTCTGCAATCACCGATTCACTTGAAAATCGCTGCATCAAATGAGTTTTACAATTCTTCAAGTCCTTTGTACTAAGTTTGTACAATTTATGTCTCCAAGACATACTCTACACAAGTACTAAGCGGGAATACTCGACTCTAGCTCAGAGTTCCGAGATAACATCTGAACCGCTTAATTTTTATCCCTGTATAAATTTCTGTCAGCGAGAGTGTCTCAACAACAGCCGGCCTTTCCTTGAAAACTTGGACTGTGAACATGAGAGCTAATAATAACAGGTATTAAATAAACCTTTACCTACGTCGAATTAATTTCACACTTGGAGTTTTAGTTTAAAGAATTCCAATGTGTTTTGAAAGTTTACGCGGAATCGAACCTACGCTACACGCAAATAAACAAATAATATTGAAGTTAATCAGATGACGTCACGGACACGGTGTGTTGACCGCGCGCCCAGCCGTTAGTGGGGGGAGGCTTTGGAGAAACGACACCCCAACGGCTGAAACCGAGCCTAACCAGAGAGCTGCTTTAATTTATTTGAGCAAAATTCATAAATTGAATGCATAATATTTTTCTTTTAATCTTTGATAATCAAGATGCCCATGTCTCACCACCTTGTAAAGACAGTAGTAGCCTGCTATCTACATTAGTAAATTTCATTACTGACAACCCTGCACTTTTTGTTGGGCAGTAATACAATGTAAATGTTTCAGTCTATTCCAAACCCCATGAATGCCCCCACCCCTGGGTATTTAAATTTCAGATTTTTTAAGTTAAATGGGACCATCAACATGTTCTTGGTGTTCTGTTTAACGTCCAATGGGTGTTAAGGTTGGACACCCCTTAAAGTGCACATAAGCCCTAGCCAGTTATCTTTGATATCGACTGTACATGAAGTGGATAGTCCAACGGTAGAATATTTCTTGATTTGGGTGTTGCGTCTACAAGATAGAAAGGTCTATATTTCCAATATGCTAATGATGTGATCACCGATATTTGCTGCGGAATTTTTTTGTGGTGGTAAATTAAGCTATTTTCTAATTTAGAATATTGTTTTTGTAAAATTACTTTGATAAGCTTCAAATATTACTTAGAATTTAAAAATAGGTAATTTGTCTCCACTAGCATGCTTTTGTATGAGTGATGTCGGTGATGACATCACCTGATTGGCATATTGGAAATATAAACCTTTATATCTCGTAGATGCAACACCCAAATCAAGAAATATTCTACCTTTGGACTATCCACTGGATGTACAATCGATATCAAAGATAACTGGCTAGGGCTTATATGCACTTTAAAGTGCCAATAAGCCTAATTTTTATCACTGAAATAGATTCTACATATAAAGTAAATAAGTGATTAATAAATATTTATTGATCTACAAGTTAGAGGTTTTCATTTCCAATATGTTAATTACATGATGTCACAGGAGGCTTTATTTATTATACAAAAATGTGCTGGCAGATACATTTTTTCTACACCTCCATGTTATATTTGGGCCTTATAATAGCGGTTATTTTATCAACTATATTGTGTTAATCAGAAGTAGTTTCATCCTGTGACATCACATAATTACCATATTCCAAATATAAACTATTATAACTTGTAGGTGCAACATTCAAATCAAATATTTTACTATCCACCTATTCACTTGCTGTAGAATTGATAAATATTAATGATAACAAATTTGGGCTTATCTATAGGCACTTTAACATCCACATAAGTTACAATACTGTAAAGACACTGTACAGAGAGCTCAGTCAAATATCACAGTGAGTTCAGTTGATTAGAAGCTTCAGGCCACATGGATCGATCAATTGCTTTCTCAGTACTACATGTAGGTCTATGAAAACATCTGCATGTTGGTTGGTTCTGTAATTTGTGTTGAAAGTCGAGTTTGCTTCAACTTAAAGCCATGTGCCATGTTGGTTCATGAATTTGCTCCAATCTCGTCCACACCTGGACCCACTCCCCCTAAAATGTCCGATGGTCCCCAACAAGTCAAAATGCCCCACCGATTGAGATATGTTTGGAAAATTTCCAAAGTACTTGTCAAACTCATGAATAATTAATGAGTTCAACAACCAATCGGGTCATCCCATTTTGGTCAGGTGCATGTACCTTGATACACAATGAAACTCCACATGAAGATCAGATCTCCAATCAAATGACAGATGAATCTTGATCTCCAATGAAATGCCAGACAAGGTTGCTCGAATGAGTTCAAAAACTGATCAAGACACTTGCATTTTAATAAAGAATTACATCACAGGAATGGTGACAAGTAAAGGAAAAGAAGCAAATAAAAATCCATGTCTGGAGTGTGGCTCGAACCTTGCTTGCAACCAGCTGCAAGTCCTGTCTTGTCCACTACACTTATCAGTCCGTTTGTTGAAATGACCATGAGAAAATAACAGTCACAACCCTTGTAGTCTATAATTGCATGCAATAAAATACCAGGCAAACAATACTTTCTAATGATTTATTAATGCAGGCATTGAGTCATATCAAAAACTCTAGCATCGTGTTTCACCAGGGGATCCAAACACCTCAAACCAATAAAAGCACTTGGCCGAAGTCATCTGTTCTTGCTGTTTGGATCCCCTGGTGAAACACTGACTCTCATTTTTGAGCTACATGTATTACATCAACAGTTAGGGCCTGATTACATGAGGCAGACTCAGAACCGGTTTGGAGAATGCCTCATCTAGATGCAGAGTAATTTTTGGTGTGCTCCACAGCTAAAGCAAGCCAGACCACCAAATCCATCAGCCTGGTAAACTGGGCCAGTCCACATCATGTAATCAGGCCCTTACTCTACTGCCTATTGACAATAATAGAGAAGTATTCTTGGGTTGAAATGACATTAAAATATTTATTTCCAAATGAAATAAAATGTTTTTGAATTGAATAGAGAGATCAAAACTTAATCACTGGAACAATTTTTGAAGTAGAAGAGCATTTTGTTTTAGAGTTATGGCCAAACAAATATGAAGGATGCCAGAATTGTTGGCAGTCAATTCCAAATCCATTAATCTATTCTTTATTTTCAGTAAGGTTAACCAAGCTCTAAGTGAGAAAAAGTTTTGATCTCTAGCTGACCTCATTGTTTTCTCTACATCCAAGTTCACCACTTCTCTCTTCTACTTCTACTTCTAGTTATATTAATCTTCGATTTCCTCAGTCTCCAGGTCGTCGACATTTGTGACTTTCGACGCGTTGCGTTTTTTGCCTTAGGCGAAATTTTACTGCAAGGCGGCTTCAGCAGGCCTTTTTTAGAAGTTTTACGAGATTTGTCTTTTTCCATACCTGGGTAAAAATATTCTTTAGAGGAACTAGAGCTTGACTAAGATCAATGAATCCGAAGTTTGCCGAAGGCGCGTCGTCTCCGCTGTCTTCAAGCTCAAGACTCTTAAGTTCCGAGGCGCTATTCATCTGATTCTGAATCACCACTTTCTGCTACAAACCACACTGGACGTTCTCTTAGCCGTCTGGGTTTTCCCTTTCGCCACATTTTGTCCACAAGGGCACTGAAAAATGAAGGCACAACTAGTCCACTGCACTGGAGGTCCGCCATGTTTGTTACGTAGTCACGTGACTAAGCGAACCAATCCGATTGGTTTCTATATTTGTACATAAGGTCTCAAAATAGATTTTGAAACATTCACGTTGGAACAGACCCATGTATTGGAGATCGGCTCTCTTAGTTATCCTCTCTTGGTATGATAAATTACATTGTTCTGCAGTATTGAGCCTCCCTCGCATGGAATTTGTCTTTGTTTTAGACTACAAAAACATTGGGTGATAGATATGAATATTCTGAAATAAAAGTAGTAGAAAGTAATAGAAATTTATGGACAAATTCCCTTCCAATTACATGTAATACTAGGAACAGCCAAAAACAACAGCTACGAAACAGGACAGGCACGATTGACAACATTCCAAACCGCAGTGAAAACCCTAGTTTATTGTTTTTATAAGTCTTATCTGTGGTCTTCTCCCATGTGTACTCAGCAAACCATCAATCTTGTTGCTACATGTAAGTGCTTTCCATACTGTACACGTATGCCTACCAGTTCTGATCTATCTTCGCTTTTCTGGCATACACATATGCTGAAAAAAAGGAAGAGTGCAACTGTTAGCAGTGTTCTAGCCACTTAATTTACATTATTTTGATAAATCAATAATTTTTATTTTATTTTCGAGTTGTTTGTGTTGCCACTGGAAGCCCTACTAACAAAGAAAGTGTCTAGTAATGTTAATTTAATTGAGAAATAATAAAAAAATCCAAATTCTAAAGATTACACTGGTATCTTAGTCATGAAATTACCTGAAGATAAACACTTTTTCTAAATAAATAAATAATTACTAGAAAACAACTGATAGACAAATGTAAACAATTATGCAATATTAAGCCTCAACATACAGATTACATGTATATACAGTCTGTACATGTACATATTATAAATCAGGACTGAACATGAAGCCAAGAATATTATTAGGGGTCCAGCCTACACAAATGCAGTCTTCAACATTTACCTATTCATCCAAAAAAACAGACCATGTTGACAGATAAAAATAACCTTGAATTTGTAACAGGACCTGGAACAACCATGGGGATGATCTAAGCCAGGACCCGGCTAAATCACAGATCGAATTGGAATTTAGCGTGTTGATTTTTATGGAGGGAGGAAACATGGAGAATCCCCCAAAAAACTTGGAGCAAAGGCAAAATACCAACAAACTCAACTCACAAATGGTGCCGCAATTGAGAATCCAACCCGGGGCCACAGAAGTGAGAAGCAAAATGCCATCCCGAAAATATATGGATTCACCAAGGCCAATGGCTGGTTTACAAATTAAAACAGTTGGCATTAAAGTGGGCCATACAGTATTCAAATAAAAGTTTAGTTTACAAATCGGAGCAATTGCAGAATACCCCCTCCCCTCCCACTCAAGTATGTTAGGTGGAGACGCCAACATGTCAACGTGTTAGTCCATATATGGTTATCTTAACGAGTCTCTCTGTTCACAGTAGTAGAACAAAGCAACATGTATGATGTCAACGCATCAATGTTGGCGTCAACACCTATGTACTTCAGTGGGGGGGGGGGGGGGGGGGGGGGTATTCTGCAATCTAGCTTACAAATCCATTTGAAAACATCTTAGAACAACAGGTAAAGATCATGCTGAATTTTGTTCTAAAATTGCAAATGATTTTTACTTGATCCTTGAGATACTGATCGAGTCAAATGTATATTAAGTTTTTATGCATGTGGCCATTGTCCCTGACATTGTTATTTTGTCTATTTAGTAGCTTACCGGAAGTATGGGCTGGAAATTATCATATGATTAACATATCGGTGCCCGCGAAGACTTCTGGGTAGAGCTGAAACACGCATTGTAATGACTCTTATGGGGAAGTTAAATTGACTCGAGTAGAGAGTATAGTAAAGTTCAACTCCCATGTGTGAGTTAAATTAACTCCTTTATTGGAGTGAAAATAACTACAAAAACGTTACTCTACTCTTTAGAGTTATTTTAACCCCCTTAGGGGAGTAAAAATAACTCCCTGAAAATAACAGTGCAGTTGCACTAGCATAACAATGAATTACCTCGGTACACGTAACCTATATACTGCCGAATATTTCAATGTAGATAATCCATTAAAAAGCATCAATATGCTGAAGCCAGCAACTAAATTCCGTCTGAGAATTCAGTTGAAACAACACAATATCGACCAATAAAGCCTTGATTGAATGCTTGTGCATTCACAATATATAATGTCTCGAAAAAAATCGAGTAACTCTTCTATAGCGAACGTGATAGAAATCTGAATTCCTGCAATACAAAGGTTCATTGACTATCCGGCCTGATTAAAAAAGCCGAATCACTTGCATTAATGAGCTAGATAATTTAGATACCTCTTAAAATCATTTCCAGCTATCAGCGGCGTCGTGAATATACACAATTGCTGAAATTCCTTCTGCTCTACATCTAGCAACAAAAGGCTGAAGCAATAGTAAATAGATAAACGCTGACGAGAATCCAAAAGGCAAAACTCAAAAACGAAATATCTTCGTTTGCTATCAAGGTCGTGATCCAAGCGAACCTTAAAATCTTGCAACATTCTGGATGTATTATAAATTAGATGGTAACCAGATTAAGATCGAATTCCGAATTGAAACATTTCAGGTAAAGATGGCAAGCTTCGTATTTGACTTGAAATCTTTGAAGATACTAGTACTCGTTAACGGAATTTACCGACCTGCTGAAATCTAGATCACGCGCCTTAACTTCTTTCGTGCATTAACTAAGTTGATAAAGGAATAGAACAATATTGAACCGAATCTACTTCGATAATACAGCTCTTAGAAACATTGCTAACGAACTGAACGCAATGTGAAGCACTCTCGGTTGTTTGCAATATTGCATCATATCCTTGTAAACTTTCAAGGAAGTTTATGACCTAGCTTGTTCGAAACCTCTGATCGCTACTAAATGTGAGAGCTGTAAATTACTATAGCACCATACTTAGAATGATTATATAATCCAACACTCAATGCATCAGAGCTTACTTTATATAAATTCTATAAATTCCTTTCTGAATTGCTTAAATTAAATTATTTCATAAATAGATAATTATAATGTTCTTCCACGTTGGCTTAAGCCGCCCACCGGTTGCTGATTAGACTGTAACTTCGGTATCCAACTGCACATAGAGCGGATTTCAATTGAGTGTCGGAAGTGTTTTGGTTTTGCGTTTTCTAAGCTCTCCTATTGGCTGAGAAAGTAAACCAACCAATCAGAATCTAAAGTAAAACCAAATGCAAATTGCTTTTGGTTTTGCTTTGGTTCGTCATTGGCTCACAGGGAAGCCATTTATGAGTTTCTTGTGATTACTTGCTGCTGTGGGTAATTTGCGTTTGGTTTCACTACACTCAACTGAAAATCGCTCTATGTGGTCATAGTGTTCTTGATAGAACAAACTCCCGGACAGACTCTCCAGAATTGACCAAGTTTGCCACAGTAGAAACACATGCAGGGAAGAAAAGAATTAGAATTAACACTTGCAGAGCTCGAAGTAACCTCGATCAAATAATTAGTATTCGCATTCTTGAAGAGCAGAATCGACACCCTTCCTAATGGAGCGTCTGTATCTCTGCGTATAATTGTCCAACTTATTAGGATACAGCTTGTTTAATGAGAAGTATTCTACTGCAAAATCCCAACTGCGTTGGTCTGCTAACTTAATGTATCTGTAATAAGAGCTTACCCTTCCTCTAGACGTGTCTTGACCTCGGATAATTTCTTTCTTTCTAAGCCGAGTTGTGAAAAGTATCGTGTAAAGCATAGTCTAAAGTACTCTCGGTCATCTAATTTCCCTTCTTTTTGAAGTATTGGAGTTCACTGCGGTCTTTACTTTCTTGACCAAGAACTTCATGGTGTAGCTTAAGTTATATTTTTAATGAAGTCAAATGAGAATCTACCATTCTTATACACTTCTGCGCGAAGCTATCAAGTCCAGGCACTGTGTAGAAGTCAACCTCAAATTTGCCTCTCAAGTTGCTCGTTACATAAATGCACCATTGCATGCCGGCCTCTTGTCACCAATGACATGCCAAATATAAACAAAACTACGACACCTTACTACAATGATACTCTTAAGCCGTTATCAATACGCTTTCCGACTTCACTTGTTCCGTCGGAAAGCTTCAATTCTTCGTTAGCTCCTTTGTCATTTGAATCTCTAGGGATTGAGTGCAAACCATTCATAGATTAACTCTTAAGTCATTGAAACTCACCTTTATTGTAAACCCACCGATAAACATCAGCATCAGCTTTTTTCATCTTGTCATCCTAGTCATACTAAAAAAGCCATTCCTTTCAGCTTAGCTCTCCGTCTCAGACGAATTTGTTCCACTAATGAAGCTTTTAAAAACCGTACCTCTGAACTCATCTCCTATCTCCTTAAACGAGGTTACAGCCATGATTTTCTCACTAAACAAACTAAACGCGCTGCCGATATCCCTCGTAATCTTGCTCTACAACCTAAACAGAAATCTAATTCCTCTCACCGTATTCACTTTATAGTCACCTATAATCCGTCACTTCCATCTTTCTTTCCTATCTTTGAGAAACATTTTGATCTTCTACATTCCTCCGTGCGTTGCAAAACTATTTCCCCCCAACGCCCTTTTGTAGCCTTCCGACGTTCGTCCAATCTACGTGATTTGCTAGTCAAATCCAAACTACCTTCAGATAACTCCACCACTGCTTCCAACAACAATCCAGGTTCTTTTCGTTGTGGACAAAACTGTTTAACTTGCACTTACATTTCTGATAACTGCACCCAATATACTTTTACTTCTACGAGTGAAACCAGAACCATTACCACACACATGGACTGCAACACTAAAAACGTCATCTACATGATTCAATGTACTAAATGTAACAAACAGTACATTGGTGAAACCAAACGTAGACTTAAAGACCGCTTCAACGAACATCGTAGGACAGTTGACAAACCTTCCAGTAAATCCAAACTCACCACTGCATCTGAATATTTTCTATCTAACCCTGACCACTCTGCATCTAATATCCTTTTAATTCCTTTAGAACATATTTTCTCTTCTCGTGATGATATTCGCAAAGCTAAAGAAGCTTATCTCATAACACGTGCTAACACTCTTGAACCTAATGGCCTTAACAAACGCGATGAGACCTACTAATCAGTCACACCGTTAGTTATCTTTCGTTATCATATTATGTTTTTTTACGTCATTTCCGTTTTACCATTATATATTGTCAAGTCACATTGTAAAAGCTCCTAAGCACCTGATGAAGACTAGTATGGCTAGTCGAAATATTGTGCTACATTAAATCCGTATAATTCTACGTCGTATTGGTTATTCTTCATTCTACTTATTTCTTAATCTGCGAACCATTTAGATCATTGTTTGATCCGAAGTATACCAGTGGAGTGTTGTTCGTGGTCGCTCATTTATAAACATTAACTCTTTGCCTGATTGTAGTGTTAAATTTGTATAAGCAAGATGTACATATGCATGTGTCACTGACGTGTAGTGCTGCAACTCACAAAATATAGCGATTAGTAATGGCTATCTAGAAAACTCAGACTTAGATTTCTCTTCATGCAGCCAGGCCATCATACTGTTTGTAGTTTTGGTATCTGTATGTACCGCGAAAAGCAGAATCCAATACAGCAACCACGCCAATTCACAGTCTCGGTTGTTATGTACCAATCAAATCGAAACATTAACATCCCCCGGGAAACCTCTGGGCATTTGAATGGTTGGAATTTGTTTTTTTTCAAATTCCCATCCCCCGGGCCAAAAATGTTGTTCAAATGCCCTACCCCATCGTCGTATTAGGCGATCAAATGCCCCTACCCCCGGGACATAATATCAGTTGTGACACCGCATTTATGTTTTTTAACAGACAGTTTAAATATTCGTAGGCAATGTACATTTATATTTTAATATCTTCAAATACCGCACAAAGCTTTTGGAGTCCCTTTGCTTGTAAGCCAGTCACTTACAAAAGCAGAATTTTGACCTAAAGTGACCTCCCCGCTCCAATTCCGCCATAATTACGATCGAGGAAAACCACACAGCACATAACATGAAATCGAGCGAACTTGTTCACATTCCCTCCATTCCCTCCAACCCCTCCCTTCCAGTGTCAAATTCCCCACCCCAATGACAGCTACAGATGTCACATTCCCTACTCTCCGGGCACGAAAACGAGTCTAATTCCGGGGTGTATACGGTGTTGATGTTTCGATTTGATCAATATATTACTGGATATAGTTCAGCACAAATTTTGAGAGGACTATAGTTTGGTCATCAGACTTCGTTAAATGCCACAGAGGTAGCACACACTTTCCTCTGACTTTGATATATCGTACTTGCTAACTTTTTAAATAGTATTGCATTGCATTGGAAAAGTAAGACATTTAGTCGACGTTCACATGGCGGTTTTAATTTGCTCCGAGCATCGTGTAGTTACCAGTTCCCTGGCCGAGATAATTTATTCAAAAAATACATACATGACTGTGCATGATTCGATTTCTTTCGCTTGGGAAAGCACAGGTAGCCCACACATTACCACAGGGAGTCTAAGTGCAAGATTAGGATGCGTTCCCCTTCGTCGAACGCAATTATGATTATTTTCATTAGACATTACTATCGAAGTCAGTCGAAATAGTGCACTTGAAACCTTTTTCTGGGTTGTAAATGTTTTAAAGTATATGGTACAAAATAAATCATGCCAGTACGTATCTGTTCCTCACGTATCTGTTCCTCTAAGTGTGAGTATGGGCAAATTACACAATGGTCTAGGTACATAAGTGCATATACTGAGTCTGAAAGTATGTTGTAATGGTTTAGATTATTATTCAAGAATCCACAAGGTTCTCCACCATATGACTCTCTATCATACTGGTTCAAAATAATATAATAACTTAGTCACAGTGCCTATCCCGTTGCAACCGGCTCGAGTCTTCCAATGCTTACCAAAATTGATTCAACCTTAGTAGAGTAAGGGTTTGGATTAATTTAAAAACAGATTTAAGGAGCAGACTTTTCCACCAGAGCGGTGGTCTAATTAATATTCATATATTGTCATTAATATTCATATATTTCATTAATATTCATGAATTTATATTGTTTACACCTTTTTTATAAGCAAATTTGGGTTAATAGAACTCTGTAATTTAATTAGTTTCACATTGTCTAACATTGTTAATTTAATACCGGTAGTTTAATTACCACTGCTGCAGCATTTTGCCACAAAATGTTAGCGTATAGCAAAGGGTAGCAGTAAATGACAATGGATAGCAAAGGATAGCGATAGATACTCAATGGGTAGCAGAGGATAGCAATGGATAGTGCTGGCTTTTCTGTGACTCAACGACTCGCCGTTGACTTTCCGAATGACCGTCCAAGGTTTCGAAAAGATTTGGTCATGCTGGAGAAGATGTATTGACGGTGCTCATCTAATGCCAGACACTTCAAACCTGGACAGACATGGTAGTGGGTCCCTATCGATCACTTAGTGGTGATGACGTATCGATGACGTAATCGGTCACCTGATTTTAAGTACATGCCAATATCTCCCTCATTTCTAATGCCAGACACTCAGTTCAAACTTGGACAGGCATGGTATTGGGTTCCCACAAATCACTTAGTGCTGATGACGTAACGATGACGTC
Organism: Actinernus sp. WN-2022; assembly: GCA_030867875.1. Lineage (NCBI taxonomy): Eukaryota > Metazoa > Cnidaria > Anthozoa > Actiniaria > Actinernidae > Actinernus > Actinernus sp. WN-2022. The sequence continues at coordinate 144,147,091 of JAOWCC010001589.1, forward strand.
ATTGGTCACGTGATTTTAAGTACATGCCCATATCTCCCACATTTCTAATACCAGCTGGCTCAAATTTAGACAGACATTGCAGTGGGTTGCTATCAATCAGTTAGTGGCGATGACGTAACGGCGACGTCATAGATTACGTGATTTAAGTATATGCGCAGATCTCCTTCATTTATAATGTCAGACAGTTCAAACTTGGACATGTATGGTATTATTTTCCCACGATTCACTTAGTGGTGATGACGTCATTGGTTACGTGATTTTTAGTACATACCAAAATAGCTCACTCACCATCCACGAGTTGCCCTTAGGGACCCTGTGTGGGTCATTAGCGGTACTTGTTGTACTCACAGGAGTGAGATAAGAACAAACGCCGCTAATGATTAATCCATTACTGCAGATGCTTACGTCGCCAGTGTGAAAAACCTTTCAGAGAAAACACTTGTGAAAGAAAGCAATGAGTATGAAGTAGAGCTTCATTTGTCTTTTCAGATTCGTCGTCATCCTTGCCGGAAATCCTCTGTTCCTTAGCACTGTTTGACAATGTTCACCGCTGGTGTATTGGTCTCTATGATAAGTTTACTTCCTCTGGTAATAACTTCCAAACAAGATAAATGTTGTCCGCCTAGGAAACTAACCATCACCTTACTGAATATCCCACCTTATGTTATAAGTGGGGATAAACCGATGAACTCCAAGGTCGAGGGGATATTCTATGATAAAATCTGCGCAGTATTTGAAAGCTGCTACACTGGGTTCTTATCAGATAAACACATGCACATCAGGGTTGCAAAGAATACAAGTGACCTGGTCAATCTGATCAACACAACCGATTACGCTTTCCCAATACCTGAGAATGTATACAGGTAGGTTAACGTTATGTGATTCGAAGCATGATACATACTACTTTTATTTATTTTAAATAACTGCATCGGGCAGAATGGCGCGACACTTCCGGGTCTTAAAAATTACAGTACGCTGCCAAATTCGAAAATTAATTTGAACAGGATGGCCAATTTACAAAGGAAACTGTACAAAATGACGATAGTGGCTTAAGGTTTGGTTTCTTTTCATCAGGAAAGAAAATCGCTACAAAAAAACAAAAGGGTGCAAAATGTCGATAAGATGATAAACGTCACCATCCCACCAAAATATTTCACCTAACAAATATTTTACGAGTATGAAAATGACACGGAACCTCAGAGTTTTTCGTGTGTTTTAAAGGGGAAATTCACTACTAGTGATATGCGAGAGCGATTTACGAACAAATAGAAACCTCTTCTAAAACCCAAAAGGGCGCAAAATCATGAACATATCCTGAAGGCCATTACTGCCAAGTTTCAGCGCCAACCGACCACGATGTTTTGAAGGTTTAATTTCACCTTCATGAAATCTCTCAAAATCCTCATTTGAATATGCGCGCTTCTACCCTTCAGTTAGTCTGCCTCCGCCTCCTTCAGTTGTAGGCTCCGCCTCCTAAAGACGATATGTTAATATCTCACTGATGCCATTTGGAACTGACTGGTCATTCATCTAGCGCTTCAAAAGCAAATCATAACGTTGTATTCAGAATAATTCACGCTTCAAATTGAGACGTTGCTCATGTTCGTACGTGCTCTAGAAGTATTTAAAAGCTAAAAAACATCTCCCGGCCGAGTTGGCGGCAAAGTGCTTTCAAACTGAATGTGATGTAAAGTGGTAAGCTGTAGTGCTAAGTTTACACGCCCTACGAGGGAAATAGAAAAAATCTCTAACCCAAGTGGGACTCGAACCCAACGACCTCCAGGTTACACGTCTGGCGCTCTACCAACTGAGCTATCAAGTCAGATTAGAGCAATAGTGGGTATTGGGGCGTTTTATGGGGTCACGGCGATTATATATGTATATGTATATGTATATAGTTATGATATAAAATCATGTTTGCCGCGTAGCACTGGTAAGTGTAAAGAATGTGATGTAAAGTGGTAAGCTGTAGTAGTGCTTCAAACTGAAGCTGAGTAAAAGGCAACCGTGACAAAACAAATCTGAGAGAGCATTAAATAAAAACTATAAAATTAGCGCGTCAAAAGCAAATCATATCGTTGTATTCAGAATAATTCAAACTTGAAATTGAGACGTTGCTCATGTACGTACGTGTTCTAGAAGTATTTAAAAGCTAAAAACATCGCACCGGCGATCTCAAAGTTATAACTGACTTTCTCCGTTTTATACGATTCATAGGAAAAAAAGTTTACCAACACGATTCTTTAATTTTCTCAGAGATAAACTAAGCGGCGATTCGAAATCATGGATTTAACCCAAAACTTTTACAAAGACACGGTATTGATAAGTTTTAAGTCTGTATCTGTGTAATTGGCCCACCAAGGAAATAATAAGAACGAACAGACGAAAGATTTTGCTTTGAACTTCAGGGGCGGTAATGACAAATGGGCTTCTGATGTAACAACATTAGTTAGTGCATAGTTAATAGAGTGGAATGGTTACGAAACCCAGCGACCTTCTTTGTTATATGTCTTTGTTAGCTTTTTTCAACCGTGACCCTGCACAAAACACAATAGAAATTCCAATGTGTTAATCAATCAGCCAATAGAAACGTGTGAGTTCAGTCGTTCAGGGGACGCTAATGAACTATGACCCTGCACAATCTTTTGTCTTGCCCCTTCCAACAGAAATCGCAGCGCCTTTGTTAGCCCCTTTGAAGTTTGCCGGGTTTCATAGCCATTCCACTCTATTAACTATGGTTAGTGTGATGACCTTCTTTAACGAGCTTTGGGAGTCCACAATTCCCATGAAGCGAGCAGTTGACAGTGATTGACATGTGCTTCGTGTGATGTGGGAGTAGAGTATTCCCAAACCGATTTGTCAAAAGCCAATCACAATCGCTCTCCCGCAGAATTAATTAGCAATGTTATAATTATTCCGTCCTCACTTTAACCTCTCAGCCGTAAGTACATATCGCCGAGAACAATAGAATTCTGCGCGATGTGACTAATGTGTTCCACGTCTTAATATCTATGTTATCAACATTTTAAATGTCGAGAGAACACTTTTAAAACGAGGGAAAACTTGCACTAAGGTGCAAACGATTTTAATCCCAGACTGCTCCTGCAAACACTCTGTTAACACTGCAAAGAAAACCCAACAAGCCGTTTTGCTGGTCGCGGCAAAAAGGTTTTTTCTCTTTAAATCATAGAAAATAATTGGTGCTTAAAGGGATACCCGAGTCCAAAACACATATAGGCTTAAAATGATGTTAGAGTGTGCTGAATAACACTGAAATCGCAATAAAATTGATTGATTTTGCGATGGAAACCCGTGCCACAAGACCGCGCTTGTTTTGCACAATAGATTCGATGACATCATTTCGTTCTCGAAAAAGGGCAGATTACTCAGCTCAGTCATTTCGTTGTATATATTTTCTGCCTTCACATATAACTACGGTTTCTAATAGAACTTAAAAGGAGTGGAAGCTCCATTCATGCTGAAATCCGACTTTGAGGACGGACAGGGGCGTGATGGTGACTTTCATGGCTGTAGAGAAGAGTCCTACGGATAAGAAGGAATGACTGGAAATGTCTAAATGGCGCCTTCGAAAGAAGCAACTCCGGAGCGGTTAGAAGTGTGGTCATGGAAAGCGTGGAAATTTGTATATGTTTGTAAGGAGATTGATGCTCTTGAACATAGGACGACTTCAGGTTACTGTTTTCTTTTGTCTTTGTAATTTTAAAATGGGATTATTAAAATGAACAAGACTCGAAGGCCAGGGTAGATCCAGGAGACTCGTTCTTCGTTCACAAAACGCTGACAATCGGTCTTGAATGAAAACAACAACTTCTAAATTCTCACACGTGAAGAAATATGATAAGCGGCTTGTGATTGAACGTATCATTTTTCTCACACGTGAGAAAAGCGATACGCGGCATTTGATTGGTTAACACCGGTTTGCGAACGAAAATTTACTTCTCGGGTTTCCAGTGAATCAATATTACTATGTATATTATAAAATCCGTTAGTTTATGGCTTAGGAAGCGTTCTTTGGTGGAATTCGAATCCGTATTTCGAATCCTAAAACGGTTGTTCCGTTACTCTTTGGGCAAATCAGAAAATGGATTTTCAATCCCTCGAATCCATTCTGGGTAAGGATTCAAATGATTCAATCCAAATCTGCATTCTTTGGATTTGTATTCCAAGCTTTCCATTGGAAAAGAATTCGAAAATATTACAGACGGTCAGCGGTATTCAAAAGGTTCCGCTTGGCGACCGCCGTTTTTGTTTCGCATACTTGCATGACTTGTCTGGTTGTCATGATAATAAACCCGGTTCTGGATTTTGCGTTCCTTTGAAAACCGCAAATCCGAAAAATCCTTCATCACAAATCCGTTTTCGGATTCGGCCAAAGGAAGGTACCCTTAGTCAATAATAGTGGCCCTTACGTTACAGTATGCATGGATTCATTTGATCATGACCATAAACCGCCGGGAAACAACAGCAGGGCTTGGGCGGAGATTAGCGTTTATCAAGGAACTGATCATGAATTGTATCCAGGGAAAGGTAATACTAATACTTTATTAAATACTTCCAAAAGGGAGGAAACGAAATTTCCTGATTTAAGTTTTGACAAAACAGAATTTTACTGTTGTGGGTGTCAGAAGTTTTATAATAATATACGCATTGTATGTGAGTGGCTGTTTCTTGTATAACATATAGCAATTTTATTTTCAAGATCAAAGGAGCCTGGAGCCAAGAGTGTTTTATACATGGCAACGTCATGGTTTACACGACGTACATGTGCAAAGTTTTAATTGTTTGTACACGCTGTTTACAGAGATATTCTTCATTTTATCGATTGGTCTACATCTGTGCACAACTGATAACGTCACAAATCAACTAATTTGCATATTCGAAAACCTGAATATCTCTGGAACGAGGGGAGATACTTGACAAACAGAAAACGCCATCCTACGACATTTCGTAAGGATTTCTAAATGAGAACTTAATTTCAATAACGAAAATGCTATTTAATAAACACTTTAAGCTTGTTCGTTTTAATAATTCCATTCTGGAATTACAAAGACAAAATATAACGGTAATCTGAAGTCGTCCTTGTTCAAGAGCATCTATCTCCTTACAACGTCAATTTAAAAAAAAACAATATGAAGTTTACCTCCTTAATCATCAAATTTAAGAGCACCATTTTACTTTGTTTATAAATCTTCTCACAATAACTATTTATCCATCTAATCCTCTCTTTCTTTCCTATTTTTCTCTTTCTCTTTTTTATTATTATTCGTTTTCGTTTTCCCATATTGTAGTTCCTCTCAAGTTCAACCAGAAGTCCATAACCAGAAGTGTCCATCTGGTATTGGGGTAGCGGCCCCATCAGTTTACAGAGTAGTCTATTTTTAGAAATGCTAATCTCAAATTTCGCGGGGGAAAATCAATGGCGGACATTGGGTTAGATGCGAGAGTCATGGCTCTGGGGGGGGGGGGGGGGGGGGGGGGGGGGGGGGGGGGGGGGGGGGGGCACTCATGTACACGACGTAAATGAGATGTGCGGCGGTACCGGATAAAGGTTTGAGCCCAATTTGGCAAACTAAGTCTTGTTTTGGAGCAAATCAACTATCAATTCGGGTTGATTTTCATAAATTGTATTGGAAATTCTGGTTAATAAAAACACCTTCATTACATTTATTTTGCAAACTAGGTCGGGCTCTGAAGACGATACCTCACATACCTCCCCTTTATTATGCAAGCAGTACCCCCGGTTTGAAGCTCAGTACATACAGTTCGCCAAAGCGGTGCTACAAACTACAAAGCTAAGTACGGTGGCAAATGTCGGGGTTTTGACGACTAAAATTGAAGATACTGGAATTGTAATGAAACGAAATGTATAGACTGATCATCTGTGCCTCTGCTAATGGATCTTGGGGTGATTTGAGAAAGTTAAAAGTGATTTTCAATCTTCAAGTGTTGACTAGCGACGCCGAGTATAAAAGTTTGAATTATGACAATGAATGAAAACGGAACCGAAAATTCACATTCATCTGGCCAGGAACAACTGACATTATACAAGGACAAAATTAAATCAAAGTAAGCCAAGTTTACTTTTATTTTTTTATTTAATTGTTTTGTTTTTAATCCATTGAAATCGGCCTTGGAAACTCGGTCGCATATGACCCGTTGCCGTGAGGCATTTGATTCAAATCTTCTAATAATCTTGTTCATTGGTTGTCTGAAGAAAAAACCCTTGTTTGTACTAATTTTAAGAACTGGAATTTCATTTCCAGCTGTGATAGTTGCGTTCAGCTTTCTAGTTTTCGATTGTAAAGTTTATTCTTGGAGATCTACAACAGTTAGTGTCTTTAATAAAACAGCAAAGTGACAACTGTTTCATTGTTTGATTGTGCTTGATGAACTTCCTGAAATCAAACTTCGCTTCTTGCTAGTGTTAAGTGTACCAGAAATTGACTTTTTTCACAGTTTATAGCTATTTTCTTTCAGTTCCAGTCGATTATTAAGCCTTGCTTGGAGATTTGCCGGGCTGTTCTTTTATCTGCCAAACGCAAATTACTTACAAGATTTTCAAATGTTCACTTGAGCTCAAACTCTAAGTAAACAAACTCGGTGCACTTAATTACTCTAATAATAATAATAATAATAATGGTCTTTAATTCATTGATAAAATACATATCATATGTTACAATGTAATTTAATAAAATACGGAATACTAATTACAATCTAAATACAAATACAATTGTGTATACACATTAAATACTGTTAATGATACTGATAATAATAATGTTGTAATCATATGTTAAATTAAGTTACTAATATAAAAAGGCAAGTAAAAATCTAAAAATCAAATAAAAATCTAGAATACAATTCCTAACATTTGATCTATTTATTAATGTATACAACTATGCTAGCCTGCGAAAGCAACCGCCTGTTGCACGCCCACCCAAACAAGGGAAGTCCGCTGGGTGAACACACAAGAAGCGGCCACCCCCGCAGGCTATAACTATGCACGCGAGGTTAAAATAGGTGACAATAAAAGGATTAGACAGCCAAGTTGTACTTAAAAATGAGACGATTAATGAAGCAGTTCTTAAAACGAGAGGTATTAACTTTAGGGAGTAGACTATGCTTCTTTCTAAGATTATATTGGGTAACTTTAGCTTTCGGAAGGAGATCATTCATGGGATCTAGCTCGAGTTTTCTAACTTTGTTGAATATCTGCTTATCCTGTCTCTCTAACAGACTATGTACCTTAATATGCTCAGATATATATTTACGTTTGAAACAACGATCTAAAAAACACTGAATAGTAGTAAGTTCTGCATCAGATGCAGCATAAACTGAAAGGCCATAGGTAATGTTAGGTAGGTGATCTACTTCTGTCCTTCTTTTCTCAGAGATCTAAGTACAAATAGGCATTTATTAGCCTTGTTTAGCTTACTTCTTACGTGAGAGGAGAATCTACAGTTCGATTGAAAAGTCACTCCTGAGAGAACATGTTATTGTATTTTTCAGTACATTTCTTAGGTCATATTATAAACAAAAATAACATGATTTGTATGTATGCTGTATTTATGCCAAATATCACTACAAAAATCTGTGTTTATGAACCAAAAGACAAAACTTAGCTTCGTTCTGCATACATCACACAAAGTGCTGTAAACACGAATAGAAGTCTGAAACGGATGAAACGGGAAAATAAAAGGTTACAAAGGAACCACATGTTCTGGTTTATATTGGTCTTTCCTCAACATATCGGGTGCTCACCAGTTCTTGCCTGTTATAAATGAGATAGCTGATTATCAAGAAGTTTCTACACTAGCAAGTAGCATTCGCTCGGCTTGTCCGCCAAAATTTTGTCGCATATATAATTTTAAAACTGTACAATATTACAAACAAAGGAAATCGCTGTATTAGCCAATCAGGTATTGCTGATAAATTTTCGAAGAATATGATTGGCTGCGAGATGGCGGGAAAAGCTTTCTATAAATAGACTACTCTGTAAACTGATGGGCCAAACCCTATAGTGGGAGATGGACACTTCTGGTTATGGACTTCTGGTTCAACTTGTTATTCTAATCAATACTTTATTTAATATATTACGCTCAGTTATTCATTTATTATTTGCATGTAAGCAGTGGCCAACTCGAAAGCTTTTAGCTACTTTGACCACTGTACACTTGAATCTTTTAATTTATTCGATGTACTTATTTTGTTTGTATATTTTTATCTACTCTCCTTCTTGTAAATATTATAAATAGTGTGAAATAAACTTGAACTTGAACTTGAACAACAGATGCAAATTTCCACGTTTCTATTACCACACTTCTAACTCCTACAAAGAAACCGTCACTCAGTGCTTCTTTGGAAGCCGCCATTTAGACATTTCGCTTCATCCGTTCATCTCCGTAGGGTGCCTTTATATTCTTCTCTACAACTATGAAACTCACCCTCGCGCTGCTGTCCGTCCTCATGCTCGGCTGAAAGGAGCTGCCATTTCTTTTAATTTCCATTAGAAACCGTAATTATATGCGAAGACAAAAGATGTCTACAACGAAATGACTGAGCGCTAAGCAACCACTCTTTTCCTTACTTACGTCATCGAATCTATTGCACAATACAGAGACGGCAACAAACTTGCCCTGATCGGAAGATTGGCGCACGTAAAATCCCAAGCAATATAGAAATGTTCTACATTCTCTACATTCTCTCAAAGGACAGTTATTCTGAAGGGTGTTTGGATTTTCCTCTCTAAAACTGCGCGCTCTTTTGTTTAGTAATGAGTTTATTCACGTCTTACGACTTTTTTTGACAACATTGATTGCGAGTTGTGTTCGGTTTTCGATAACCCTTCTTTCTTTGGCGCCCGACACGCTGACCTGAATACACTTGGTTGACGTCTTCATATTCCTCTTCTTTTAGCCGAGGAAGGCACTGGTATAGTCTAAACCAAATCAGCAAATTCCAACTACTGTATTAATAGGACTACTTTCTAGTTTGATTTTCGCACATTTATCTTGCTCAGCTGTAAATTCGAGTTTGTATCTGCATGACGAAGAATACATGCTAAAATGTTCAGATCACGATTAAGTTAAGTTTTTCTTTTTTGTGATTTACCTGTATAGTCTGGAGGAAAGCAAACTCACTTCATTTCACTGCAGTTTGTTTCCCGCCTTTTTGACAAATGCCACACACGCGTGCGCCAGACATGGCGTCACGTGATATTATCTACAGTTATGACGCGAAACTGCAGACAATTTGTAGAGGTTATTGACCAAGCGTGAGGTCAAGATGGGGGGATATTGGTCGAGTTAATTTTTTTGCGTTTTTATGGACCGAGACGGAGTCGAGGTCCATAAAAACGCAAAAAATGAACGAGGCCAATATCCCCCCATCTTGACCGAACAAGCTTGGTCAATAAGGTTTTTATTATATGGCACAAATGAATAAAATCACACTTTGACACACGCGCCAGGAACCCATTGCGTGGTAAACTGAAGAGCGAATAGAAATCAATCCAAAATTAGACTGAGTCTCGACGACTTTTCACTTGAAGTTCAACCTTGTGGCTTGAAGTTTCCGACATAAAAAATGCGTTTTTATGGATGAAAACTGACCTGTACTTTAATTCAGATGTACTAAGTTTCAATGACAACTTCGTCAGGAAGGCCGAATGAATTAACTAGAGACAAAAATGTGCATATTTGTGGAGGATTTGAAAGTTGAAAATCGGCGTTGAAATCACTCGAGTGGCGATAACTCAGATAAGCACACTGCAAAACTTGACAAATAGAGCTGTAGAAGAATACAAGCAAACTTGTAAGTATTTAATCTAGTAAATACTCTTAATTTGTAAGCCAGTTACCAAATGTAAATGCTGAATTTCTCAGCTCATACAATATAAAACCTGCTTTCTTTGATGAAACTGTGTGCTAAGCTTACTCGTTTCCGTAATAATTTTATTTCTTTGTACCACGATTGTAGTGTGAGGTAGCCGAACTTTTCTTTGTGTTTTTGAAGTCACGGCCATTTCAGCTTCGCTATAGTTTTGTATCTCCGTAAGTCCAGCTTCGTTCAATTCAGTCGCTTTTGCTGCAGTTGTTTTCATCGAACTTGCAAGAGCCAGAAAAAAACTGCATTAATCCCTCTAAAAAGGTGAATTTTAGCTGTAATAAGTGTAAACGAAAAGGCAGAACGATTTTTAAATTAGTATTTGCCTTCATGTCACAAAATTGTTTAGTTTCTTTCAAAATGTATGGGTTCTATCGCTATTTGTTTACGAAGAATTGTGAGCGGTTTTGTAAAATCCTGAGCGGGCAAGATGGAAAAATCTTGCCCGCTGAGCAACCAATCAGATTGCAGCATTCAGAGTCATATTGCCCGCTCACAGAGCTGCCATGTAATAATAGATAATATCGCAGATATTTTGAATTCCTGGACCGCTTTTCGGCCAATTAGAAACGAGATTGTGACTTAAATATGTAATAGTACTGTATATTAATGTATTTCAGAACCTTAAAGAAACGAAATATCTCAAATGCAAAGTTCAATTTGATGTTGAAATCGAAAACATTGGCTGTTGTTATGAACACTGCACACTGTCTGGAGAAACTAAGGGCTGACATGTTTAACCTGATAACGCGCCAATGGCCTATAATTATCATGATGCTTCTACTGGCAGGAATATCTGGAGTAATTATATGGATGCTGGTGAGTTAATTAATCTTTCATTGATTATTCGATAAGGTAATCATTTAAATTCTAAATCATTATTTTATGGAAAATTGAAATGTTATTAGTTACTTGGCGCTAGAATTATTACTATGAACATGCGATATGCCAAAAACACCCAAAACGCAAATAATGCTTCCATTTGTAAATACCATGCTCAATCATATTTAAAAAATATTATACAACGGAAAAAACTAGTATAAAAAATTGTATATCTGCGTCGACGTTACGAGAGGCTGGTTTTCTCAAGTAAGAATTGATAACGGTGTGATAACCGCCATGGAAAGTGAGGGCTGCTAGCCCTTTAACAATAACAACAACAATAACCATAAAATAACAATAACAACGACAATAACAACGACAATAACAACGACAACAATGACAACGACAACAATAATGATAGTGGCGATAGCCACAGTCATAATGGGACTAAAAGGAGCATGACTTAAATATATATTATGTTTGTTATACTTTTCAGGAAGCCCCAAAAAACTCTGATGAATTCCCAAGATCCATTTTGCGTGGAACCTCTGAAGGATTCTGGTGGGCATTCGTTTCTATGACAACCGTTGGGTAAAATAAATTTTAACTTTTTTAAAGAAATGAAAACTTTAGAAAGAATCACGCATCTACTGAAACCTATTTGCCCTTCGTATAGTGAAGCATACTTCATGAAGCAATATGTACAGACACGCTCACAATTAACGTATACACCTTTTTTTAAGAAACGTCGGTGGAACATCTGAAATGATGAAAGAATCAAGCTAGGTTTGAGCCTTGAATTATGTTAATCAATATCTCTTTTTTCTTATTGTCAGTATATGACAAATACGTACTGGCATATACTGTACTTTAGTTCTACATTGCTGAAGTAAAATGTCCTACTCCCTTCGGCCTCAGCTTTCTCATTGCAGATTTCCCAACGACAGTGTCTTATGAAAAAGGTGTGACGAAATAACCCTTTAAAGAGAGTACTGAAATAAGGCGTGAAATGAGATCATGTTAATGGATCGTTTTATAGATTTCAAAGGTTCTTCAAAGGAGTTGACTGCAATACTTTATTTAAGGATTCATGTACAGAGATGTGCCGTTCTGTAACATGTCGACCTTTCTATATGTAAGATTGTAATCTGATTTCAATAGATATGGTGACAAGACACCCCGTTCTCTGTTTGGACGTATTTTTGGTGTGATGTGGATCATGATCGGCATCATCATCATCTCGTTCTTCACCGCTACATTCAGTAGCTCCATCACCGTAGCGATTGTTAAGAATGGTTGTCAGAGTATTAAACAAAAAACGGTGAGCATTTCTCTCTGGTTTCTACGAAACCATTTACATATACCTTTTTCAAAACTCCTATGATGTTTAACGTTTTTCTGGAAGTAGTTATGAAACAGCTAATCGTGATTTCAAGGAATATTGTAAGGGTGGACTTTTATACCTGTTTTGTACGGTACGAAATATTTTCATTTTTTTATATAAAACTGAAATAACATGTATTTGTTGTCTAATACAGTAATAATATTAACTTCAACACGTTTCATAATGCTACGAAAACATTTCTGTTGTATAGGTTGCAGTGCTGAATTATTCGCAGGAAAAGACGATTGCAATTGATGAGGGAGCTAACGAAGTAATTGGTACGATTTATGGTAGGGTTGGGGTGCATGTGACGTCATCTTGTTAGTTCATCCAATATGGCGGCCACGTCTTTGTTATTTGAATCTCTGGGGATTGTTTGCATTGCACACCACCAATTCAGGATTTTGTAACATTTACGTTTAAACCGCTGGACATTATTCAGAGAAACATCCCAGTTTCATTCAGAAGTGTTCACATTCACAAGGGAAACAGATTTATGTAGTAACTTTCACCTGACATTCTCAAACTCATTAATAATTCATGATCTGATTGACCAACCACAATCTCTAATCTGGTCGTGTGGATGAGTTTGGAAACCCAATGAAATACCAGTTGAAAATCACTAGTGTTTGGAAATATTTTCATCACTAGTGCTGAAACTGTTCTTAATCTACATATTCATGACCCACTAACTACTTATATACTACTTATACTGATAGACTACAAGTAAGAAGAAAAGAACGACATAGAAAGAAAACGTTTGCCTCCACTGGAATTCTAACCTCAACCCTTCCGCATTACATTACTTAGTACGCTAGTTGATATCACTGCCAGCAAAAAAGAATAAGCCATCTATGAAATAATTATAAACAACAATCGAACAGTAAACAATACTTGCTAATAGTGTTTGGAAAGAAACGTATGTAAATGTTCGGTTTAGCCATTCGCATGAGATGTCGTTTCAAACACTCGTTGTTCGTGTTACATCAGGGGATTCCAAATATTTCGAAAACAATTAAACCGTCGAAGCTACGCCTAGGCGCGGTTTCCAGCCGCGGGGGTTTCGGTGAGCCCGCGATCCTCTCCCCACTCACTGCTGGGCGCGCGAGCTGAGACATTGTTGGTTTTAGCCAATCACAAACTTACCACTAAATTCCTGTAGCTGAACGTATTTGCAGAATTTACATTGTAAACTTGTGAAGCTTTCGACTGCTGTTCCAAAATGCGTTTAAATTTGCTCTGGAAAAGTTTGGTTTCGAAGAATTCAAGGATTCACACAAAGAAGCAGTAACAGAGTTAGTTTCGGGTAAAGACACTTTGTAAGTAAACGCACCAGCTCTGGAAAGTCACTTGGGAAACCGTCAGCTCAAAGGTCGCGAAGCTCGTAATGTTCAGTCATTTCTCATTTAACTTTACCTATGCCAGACCAGGTAGCCCAGCTATTCTTACTTCAAAGAACATGGAGTAATTGCAGAATACCCCCTCCAGTGGTTCATTAATAATTCATTACTCAACATTTCTATACAAACCTTCCAAAAACCTAACCCGGAAATAATAAAAATACCTAACCATTTCGACCAAAACTCATTCATAGAACGAGTTTAAATACACCTGAACTAAAGTGGAGAACTTAGTGCAGTTTTCAAGCAATCGTTTGTGTGGAGGGGGTATTCTGCAACTAAGCCAAGAAAATTAGTGTTGCCTTGATCGGAGAAGAAAAGACGGACGACTCCATATTAAAAGAGTTTATAGAAGAGAGGAAATCACGTCTGACGCAGGCCATGTTTACGCGTTTAACTCTGCAATCACAATTCACTTGAAAATCGTTGCATCAAACGAGTTTTACAATTCTTGAAATCATATGTACTAAGTTTGTACATTTTTTTATGTATCCAAGACATACTCTACACAAGTACTGAGCGGGGCTCAGAATAGTTCCGAGATAACGTCAGAACGTTATCCCGGTAAATTTCGGCTTTTGATTTCTGTCAGTAAGTGTCTTGATCGGCACTTAAATATTAAAGAGTTTCTCGATGATTTTAAATGGCGTTTGTTCTTGAGAATTAATTTCACACTTGGAGTTTTAGTTAAAAGAATTCCAATGTGTTTCGAAAGTTTACGCTGAATCGAATCGGTAAACAACTTTGCTTGTCAAAACACGCCAGTAAAAGAATTATATTGAATTTTAATCAGATGACGTCACGGACACGGTGTGTTGACCGCGCGCTCAGCCGTTAGTGGGGAGAGGCTTTGGCGAAACGACACCCCAACGGCTGAAGCTGAGCCTAAGCTACACCTCTCGCTCGGGTTTCATTTTGTTTTCTCAATATTTGGAACCCCTGATAAAACACTACAATTCGTGTTTGAAGTAGTACTTCAACTTATTTCACGTTTTCTTCTTTCAGAGAATAACAGCTTCGTAGAAATGCTGAAGGACCTTCAGTTAAAACATAATGCACCAGTCCAGGCCATTTTGCTAGATGAGATGATGGCATTCTATTACTTGAGTTCAGATTCACGCGAGAGATATGACGTTGATAAAGATATTAAAATTACCTCATTGATTAAGTTCAAGGCTGGCTCGAACTACTACATCATGTATAAACACGATCCTGAACTGAAGGTGAATGCAAGCACGCGCAGAACTGCGAAGAGAATGAGGTCTTGTTGGCTGCACATCCTGCATCACTCCCCATTAATAATACGTACAGACCCAAAGTACGCCAAACGAATTAAGGTGAGTAATTTGCCAAGTGCTGTCTTAATCAAATACTAGTTTGATTAGAATTCACCAATCACAGTTCACCATCAGTCTAGTGAAACACAGCCAGTAAACCCTATCACCTGATAAAGACCAGCTGCAAACGGTCGAAATGTCGAGACTGTCTTGTATCTACAGTGACTTCGCATTATGGGACTAACGAGAAATATAATATACTAGCAGGGACCCGCGGAAGTTACATGAAATCAACAAATATCATATAGTGACAGTCTAGCCGACTGACTGACTCCTGACACAATGCAATGGCGCCAGATTGTCTACTGCAGGTTTTTAGCCTGTTGATGTTTTCAAAGTTGAATTTTGATCAAAAAGGCATTAATATCTTAAGGGATCTCAGTTGATATGGTCGCCGAAAGAGCATTGATCGAAGAAGGAAAACGGAATAAAAACAATAATCAAAGGCCAAGTTATTTGAATGTCTGGTTGTAGTGAGTTTATGGTCTGAAGAGCCTACGATAGTTGGGAGAGGAAACAGTTGATTTCTATATCTACACAGAGAACAGACATGGACAAAATATATTGCTCTCAGACACATCATAGAATTGCAACTGAGATAAAGAAATGAACAGCCTTTTCCACGGAAAAGATTTCTAACTGTGTTTGAATACCTGGTCTTACCTCGTTCAGTCGTTTGACTTCGGCTGCTTCGCCTGGCGATAGGTTTTTCCTAAAACATTCCCGTAAACTGGATGGCTTTCCCTAAAATAGATTCCAGTAAACTCGATGGCTTGCTCGCCCAGGTTTTCCCTGAGACAGATTCCCGTACACGCGATGGTTTGCTCGCCCAACTAATTGTAGAACTTGAGAAAACTCATTTATTTTTAACATTCTTACTCCAAATGCAACTAAGACCAAGACAGAAGGCAACTTTTCGCATGATTCGTTGTCTTCGTTGGGATACCTGTGGCCGTCACTTTTTGGCACTATTTTCGGACGCGCGCGCGCTCCATATTAGGATGTCGATCGAGGGAGCCTGGGAAAGAGCGTTACACACACACACTTATCGTCTTATTATATAAGATTATTATTATTACTGTTGTTCGCTCCATGAATGCTTTTCTATAAATGCTTTGTTATACCTCTCAATCAAACGCCTTTTTCGATTGGACGAGAACGTGTCACGTGCCAGGACTCAAAACATAACTCCCAAGGGAGACAAATCATTCTAACTCCCTAGGGAAACAACAGCTTGGGGAAATCGTGGCGGATCGCGCCGCGTCGAGATGACCAGGACGGCAACGTCTTAGAATACGGGAGGCGAAAAAGTGTTTTCTGGCGAAATTAAGTGTTTATTGTTTCTCATGTTCGCCTTTTAACGCTTTTCACGTCTAGATTTTGGACAAGAAGTTTTGGCACGCATGGCCCTTATTTTCTCATGTAACTGGTTCTCCCGGTGCGCGTGCCCGAAAATCTAGGTGTGCTGACACATACGTGTCCACGATATCTTGAGTCGTTTTCCTGTTGCTCCTTCAGAGTAATCATGTCGTCCGTGGTCGGCCCATGTTCGGCCTATGTTCGGCATTGCTTCAGGATCCACCTTCCCGTGGCGCATCTCACGAAGCACGCCGGTCGTTACCAAGTTAACCGCTTCCCGGTTAGCTCAGTGGTTAAGCGTCGGTCTGTTGTGCGGGAGATCGCGGGTTCAAACCCCGGCCGGACCAACACTCAGGGTCTTAAAATAATTGAGTAGAAGGTGCTGCCTTCGTGAAACAATTTCGTTCACGAACTGCAAATGGTTAGACATTCACGTCTTCTCGGATAAGGATGTTAAATCGAAGGCCCATCAGTGGATGAAGAGCCACCTCGTGGATATGCCACTGATTAAATCGTTATTATTATTATATTATTATTATTAAGTTAACTTGTTCCTCGATTGATTGTTCCAAGGCACCTTCATGCAGTCAACGGAATGACTTCGAACCTTCATATTTTATTAGATGACGTCATGGAATCACAAGACACGGCCTCAGTTTACCAGTCTTTTTGATAAATTTTCTTGCGTCGGTTACGGAGGTTGAGATATGGTGCTTTACCTTGATCTCTATCTTCGTCCAGAGACGCTAGCATCTCCATGATCTCCGCCATCGTTGGTATGTTCTCAGGGTTCGCACACATCGTTCGATGAGACTTAAATCCTCGCTCCACACGAGTTCAATCTGTGTTTCCTTCTTGTGTATTCGGTGTCTTCAGAGTTCGCAGATTAGTACACCGTAGCTGCAAACGTCAATCTGTTGGTTGTCAAGACAACATTAACTATTTCAGACTGTGTGCAATGTTTTGCTGACTATGGAGGCTGG
Source organism: Actinernus sp. WN-2022 (assembly GCA_030867875.1). Taxonomy (NCBI): domain Eukaryota; kingdom Metazoa; phylum Cnidaria; class Anthozoa; order Actiniaria; family Actinernidae; genus Actinernus; species Actinernus sp. WN-2022. The sequence goes on from JAOWCC010001589.1 coordinate 144,164,279, forward strand.
TTATGGAGGTTTACAAGACAGAAATTAAACGTGACTAATGTGACTCTGTCTAGAACAATTAGCTCCTTCTAGATATTATCAGTTAGAACGCCTGTAGACATGAGCAGCATGACCTTTTGCATGCTGATATGAGAAATCAACTATGCTCCATGTTATGTTTGTTTTTCAATGATTGAAATGCGACAGTTCAGAATATTTTTATGAATATTTCACCAAGACATGTCATGCGCACAACACGCGACGGAATAGACTTTATGTCATCATTCCTAAAACCACTATAGAGACCGCCTCGAAAGGTTTATCTTACTTAGTTGCTACAGATTTTAATGGATTACCTATAGAGCAGCAAAATAAGGTTATATTTGTTCGATTTTAATAATTCATTATTACATAATTTACTCTTGTAGTTAGTTTATATCGAGTTAACGTCTTGGTTATTTTAACGTTTACTTGTTGTTTCTTTTTATACTTATTTGTCAGGACACCAATTGAACACAACGTTACCTGTAGGGTTAGCCCTGGTTGAAAATATTCTTATTCTTATTTCATTCCCAGCAATCAATAAATATGGGACCAGAAACTTCTTAGAGAGGTGTTACTTATACATTTACACTTATTGGAAGAGTGCGTTTAATTTCCTTCGCATGCGAGCCTTCAAAGAAACACTTTCTTGAACAGCCAAACTTCATGGACCGAATTCCAAAAGTCGTAATGACTAACTCGATTGTTGCAGAACTCCAACCTAGTGATTTCTGTCTTCGTGATCACACAGAATTGTCTTTGCGTAAAATGTCTACAGATTCCTTGACTCTGTTTTGTTCAACCTTCAAGCTCTCTAGAGTGCGCTGTTGATTATGATGCTCGGCAGTCAGGCGCGTCGGTTCTCAATATCTATCAATGTTGGTTCAATTTGTAGTTCCTTCTTTCCTAAGTTGTCTTTCAAGATCCTGGACAGTTCTCGTAGCAAATGCACTAAATAAATACCTTCACACAATATTTACTTTGAATCCGGAATCTTCAAGGAAATGTGAAACCTCCTAAATATATCAAAGACGAGAATAGCTGGCTGTCATCCCTCCGGAAACGGTCAATTAGAGATCTTGAACAAGACTCCTCCGGTCTTGTCCGGTCAAGTGTTGAGCTGGACGCCGAATGATAGGCCGATCATGTTGGGGCATGCTTAACGGCGTACCGTAGTAGTGTAGACATGTCTACTCGGTAAACACCGTTTGCCATCAACGTGTGGCAGAGAGATGAGACTATCCCTAGATAACAAGATTGGAGATGTCGACTAAGGCAACCATCAGAGTTACGGTCACTTCGCAAAGCTAAAACGCGATTTGTTTGACGCCTAGCATAACGTACGTGAGAACTTAAAGACCTATCAGCTCAGGCAGAAAGAGTACTTCGATAGAGGAATCAAGAGTTTGACATACCAACCAGGAGATCAAGTATTCGTATACAACCAACAGCTGAAACAAGAACACAAAATGCAGATAACCAAAGCATCTTTGAGCAGCCTTATAGCCTCTTCCTGCCTTGCCAATTGAGTTCGCGGTGCTAACGTTTCTTTCTTTGCTGTTTCCATAAGCTAGTTTGCATTCAAGCGGTCCTTGTGCTAGTGAATCACCCCTTTCGGTCGTGGCTTCGATGAAATCCTAATAATGAATTTAGTATACAAAATGTATACAACATTTTGTTTTGTGTTGTATACATTTTGTATACATTAGTTCCAAATAGTATATGTAAAATGTATACATTGTATACATTTTGTATACATGACTATATACCTATTAATGCATTTAGTATACAAAATGTATACATCATGATGTATACTTTTTGTATACATCTTGTTTTGTGTTGTATACATTTTGTATACATTTTTTGTTTACATTAGTTCCAAATAGTATATGTAAAATGTATACATTGTATACATTAAGTATACAATACGACTATACCTATTAATGAATTAAGTATACAAAATGTATACATCATGATGTATACTTTTTGTATAAATAATGTATACATTTTGTATAACAAATTTTTGTAAGGGCTGTCTCTTTCAAAGTTGTTGGCACAGCACCTGACAGATCCATGTGACGTCCCAGAGGAAACATGCACCCAAACACACATCTCCAGTTTGATAGAACAAACTGGAACTCCAATCAATAATTGTTTTCTCGGTGATGATGCAATGACGACAGAACTGTTTCTAATAGGTCTTTAGTCTATAGGCATCAGTACGTGATAACTTGTGTCTCATGACAACAAGTTTTCTCCAGATGGAATTTGTGCGCCTGACATGATGGCCATCAGGTACATGTACATGTACATGTACAGAAAATAAATAGTGTACGTAGCAGGTTCTGCATGCCGGTAATAGGGTCAGTTAATCTTTGGTTATGCTGTCATTTAAATACAATTCAAAATACATGTGTTTCTGATCTTCATAGAATGTGGGACGTTCTTTGGATTCATCCTGTTGTTCCTCATAATTTAACGTGGGTTCCTGATAGGCAGCTGTTTGAACCATCATTTTCAAAAAATATAAAATCATACCACAATTCTGCAATATTATTTAAAAAGCAACCATTGAGATACATACATAAAGAGTAGTATATGTGGAGTCAAAATGATACCCGTTTTTGGGAATTTTTTTAACGTAGTGGAGAGCTTCGTTCAGACCTCAGCTCTCCACTACGTTAACAAGAATTCTCAAAAACGGATATCATTTTTCCTCCACATATACTACTGAAATCATAAGAATTGCGACGATACCATTCTTTATCTATTTATCCATTCGATTTTCGTAGACCATGAACGAGAAAAAAAAGCATGGATAGAAACCGTTATTTCGTCTCTTTTCATTCTTTTTGCCTTACTGCCAACATTATTGCACGAACGAGGCAAAAAAAAAAAAAAAAAATGAATAGAGACTGTCGTTTCGTCTCTCTTCATTTTTTTTTTTTCCTTTTTTTTTTACTGCCATTCGGGAGCCCTTAGCGAACCCTCTACGTCTCCATAAGTCTTACGGTACTTCAATTCTGCCAGTACTTTCGAGAAGCGATTTTCTTTTACTAAGTTCACGTCGTAGTGGTGCACTACACGTTGTACAAAGTCTGTAGCTAGTTCGACAATCACGATCGCATTTACGACATGGATATGCGAAGCCCTCTATGTTTTTATGAGTCTTACGGTCCTTCAATTCTTCCAATACTTTCGAGAAGCGATTCTTGATTTTGCGTTTCTCTCCACTAAGTTCACGTTGGCGTCGTGCACCACACGTTGTACAAAGTCCGTAACTAGTTCGACAACCACGACCGCATTTAGAACATGGACCGAATGGGGTGGCTCCTCTTCGTATCTGATAGTCGTGTTGAGCACAATATTCTGACACCTTCGAAATCTTCCTTGTACATTTCGTGTCCTTGCCTCGCATTAACCAACTACAAGTTATCGTCTCAGACATCGCGCGATGTATACCTTGTACTAGTTTATTTCTAAATGCTTTTTTTTTTTTATTTCAACCTATCCCTAAATAACTAAAAGTCCTTTGAGAGCGGAAGTCGTATTTACGTTTGGCAGAGCAGCTGCCGTATGTTAATTATGGCTGGCGAAATCTACATACGAATCACGTCCATTGCGTAAGCCAAGGGGGATGAATACATACATTCCTGAGTTCCCCCTAAAATTCCTGAGCGCCCCGATTTTGCTTGAACGAGTGAAACTGGGGCGCTAAGGAATGCAAAAAAGTTTGGCGACCCTAAAATTTACGTACGACTCAGACAATTTTTATTTCACCTGCCCCCGTGACATAGTTTGACGTGACTAGACAAAAATCTACATACGACCGCAAAACAACACGGTAATTTATACGAACTAAGAGCATCTGTTCTTAGCACAGTAATTTATACGATTTTCTTAGTGAAGTTAAAATAGACTCCGTGATGGTTTCTTTCATAGGAGATGTTGATTCTTATCCCACTAGACTGCCAAGCTTTGCTCTCATTTCCTTTCGGATCTCCGAGCGAAGTTGTTCTAGGTTTTTTGACCCTCTTTCTTGCCTATTTTTTTGTCGTATTTCGAGCTTGAGCGATTCGTATTTCGATCTTTCATCGATAACACTTCCGAACTCGGCTTCTGAAATAATACCATCGGCTAGAGCCTTTGAGACTTTGACTTCCACGGAATTGGCCTTAGCCTTTGCCAACATAACGGTCTTTTCATGCTTCGAGACGCGAATGCCAAGTTTCTTACTTGCGATAGACATCGAGGCCGAAATGACGGCACAAACGAACCCGAGGCTTCCTAATGAAATACCCACAGGTATCCCGATTCCTGTAAACGTCAAGCCCAACGCCATAGCGGATAATGCACCACTCAAGCTACCTGTGGCCACAGCAACCCCGTGAACAATACCACGCGCTCGGGCATATTTTTTACGAACTACTTCGTAGTGCTTTGCCTGCCGTTCGAGTTCAGCAAGTGTGTCACATACTTTTTGTAGCCGAAAGCTATCTCCAGACAAAACGGTTTCAGATGAACGTAGATTGGGATAGATCGGCGCCGTTGGGATTGTTTGAATCGAATCGCTTGCCATCGCATATTATGCATATGACTTACTCAATCTTCAATACGTATCGTATGGGTCGACCACGGAAGTCTACCACGTTGCCTTTCTCATCACGAATCGTCAGACGAAGGCTGTTTCGTGTTGTACCTAGAGCTCGGACAGGTAGTGGGGGCGTTGTAGAATACGTGTTTACATCAAACCAGCTGCCTCGTACTTTAAAGCTAGCCAGTACATTCGATCGCTTTCCCTCTAGTAGCGAGAAATTGGAATCTACCACATCGCAGTATACATACATTGCGTTGATATCTTTGATCACCAGATCGTAGTGTCCAATTTTTAGTGATACGTTTCCCTCCGCATCTTCATTTCCTTCGATACCCAATAGTTCACAGAGATTCTTACTGAACTTGATTGTTTTCTGAATCTTTAGGATCCAATCCCTCTTACCGCTGCTATTTATGAAGCTTACGACTTTATTCGACATAGCTTCATTGAAGAAGGGCTGGAGTTTACGTATGTTATGAGACCCCGGATAGATTTTGTATGGGAACCCTAAGCCTCCGGTATCCCACTCGAACGTAGCCTCCGTTTCTAGGTTCCACCAGCTATTCTCAAAAGTGATCTCAACTAGCGATATATTATTGATACGGATAGGTCGATCGAAGTAGACCGTATGGTCAGCCGAGGTGGTGGTGACATTTAAGATTACCATATTAAAGCCTGAAGTTTACTTCGATATCAGAAGCTTACTTCAATGATACTAACGTATATTCTTTACTTCACGATATTAACATATGTCGTAACTTTAATACGTATCAATATCAAACAGATTAGTCAAGTGAATGAGTCGAACGGATTGGTTGAAGAAATTCCCATTTGCAGATCCTTCTCAGACAATAGCTTGGCCCGGCGCCAAGGATAAGAAACTAGCCGATAATATGCCTAATAAAGTTCATTTCGTCGGTGATTGGGGTAACTATATTGCACCTCGCAATGCGAAGGCTTTAGCGGCCTTCAAGAAAAATTATCCTCATGCGGACTTCGATAAGTTCTCAGCTAGGACAACGGCATCCGACATACATGATGAGTCTACATACGAGACTAGAATCATGTTTTACGATGGTGGGCAGCATTGGAATATGAGTGGTATCATACCAGTAGATGTCAGAAATCGTCTACACGAAGCGTTACGCGTGACAACGCAAAAACATGTGACAGTTGTGGGTTTTCCACTTCCCTTCAGAAGGACTGATTTTAAGTATCCAGTTCCAGCTGTTCCCTGGAATATCGACGCCAAAGACATAGACCCCTTTATGCGAATTCTCAAGATCTACGTAACGAAGGATCAGTTCTTCATGTCGGAGCCGCGAGATATCTTACTAGGGCTGGGGTTTGCTTTTCCTACGGACACCATTAACGACAACGACGACGAAAAAGACGATAAGTCCGAAAAAGCGCAAGAATGGTTAGATGCTCTACCAATGAGGCATTGGCAGCAACAATTCTGTTTCGTAGTTTGGTGCGCAACGGCTGGCTGCGGAGTGTCGTTCGATGACCATCTTTCAGATGACGCACCAATCACTGATTACATTCGTAGCTTTTACCGCTTCCACGTATACTACACAATCATGCGATTACTGTTCGAATTGGGAGTCCCCCTCCCCAGAGAAAACATCTTTAATAAGAACAACAACGTTCCATGGAACTCCATCGTATACGACAGGCTCAGGAGAGAGTTTGGAGTTGCCAAAGTTAACTTCGCCCTGCGCCGAGCAAGATTTACTGATAAGTCGTTTGGGTTCGATACGAATGGGCCACTCGATATTCCGACGAGGTTCTATCGCAATGAAATGGCGAAAAAGCAGCACAATTGGTTCGTTCCGCAGCAGGGCAAGGGACTGACTAAGGCTGGGGTAGTCCGAATTAATACGTCTGTAAAGGTCTACGTGTTCTGTATCCTAGGAGCCCAGGGTGTGGGAACGGTCCCGATCGTAGGGTCGCCAGGCTTGTCACCCGGTGTCCAGAAAGACTTCAAAAAACTGCTGAGAGATACCATCATGGAAAAGGATTGGGATAGTTTAGTGCAATATAACAAAGTCCTGAATGACACGAACTCTCGTCTCGACCTAGCGATCGCTAAGGGTTGTATGTTAATACCCAGCAATATGAATATCAATAAGAAGAGCATAGTGGGTTATAACAACTACCTGAAAATGTCGAATAAGCCAGGCCTAAGTTTAGGAATGAACGATAATATCAACCTCGATGAAAAAACTCCGCCACCAGACCACATGGAAGGCTCGAAACCAAAAACGCATAAACCTGCTATGGAAGGCTCGAAACCAAAAACGCATAAACCTGCTACAGACAGCGGAGCCACAACGGATAAGCCACATAGGCGACAAAGTCGCGGTGTATCACCAACGAGTCACGAAACCAATTTGGCAATCGTGGGTATTGTGGCCGGCGTAGCCTCATGGATGATATTTCGTTAGCGCCGTTTCGACGATTTATATTGCTCTACTAGGAATATGACCACAGCTACAATGAGTAGCCAGGCATTCTTTGCAAGGAAGCCGAAAACTTCTCCAGCGGTACGGAATATGAAACTCGCAATAGCGCCTATCGCCCCAGGTAGCACGTTAGCCAACTTTTTTCCAAGATCCTTCAAAGCCGTACCAACTCCCTTAGCAACGGAAGCTAAGCCTTTTGTCAATATACTAACGACAGTAGCAATTACGGCACCTGCAACGGCTAACACTCCAATCACCGTAAATCCATGTTTCTTGAAGATGGCTTTTATGCGGTCTCGTAACGACATACGATCTTTGATGGATTCGATTTCTTCATTGAGCTCCTGTACTTGATCCTCTAGTTCTATTACCTTATTCTTTGCGACCTCGTACTTTGGCGTCCCCTTAGTTAATGAATCCATCTTGTTCGTTTCGTCAGTCTTTTGTTTCTCCTTTCCAGCAACTGTATCCTCTTTCGTACTAATCACTTCTTCCGCAGTTGGTCCCAGAATAGCTCTAAGCGTTTTTGGAAATTTTGAACTTTCGAAGTCATCCAGCAAGTGGCCTATGGCATTCACCTTATTCATTCGTATCACGACCCTACCATATTCATCCAAACTAGCTGTGAACTTAGCCTTCTTTGAGTCTACCTCTGGAAACTTAGCACGGATCTCGTCCCAGGCCTCTGTGGCTTGTCCTTCCCTTTCTGCTAACGTAGTTCCCGCGGCATCACCTTGATTGACTAATTCTATATACTCAACTGAGCTGCTTCCCCAATTACTCCGATTTTTCCATAACCTATCACGTATGGCTTTCGTCGTACTTCTGAATCTATGCTTAGCTCTATGCCACCAATCCATTTCTGCCTCGCCATCCTCAGGTCTAATCGCAGCCCATTCTTCGGGAGTAAGATCATTCACATCAGCGCCACCTTCTTTGGTTGTAGGATCGAAGTCTATCACATCTTCCATATTGAACAATCAACGCACTATTAGTATTGACCATACATTCAACAGGAATGAATATGTTATCAACGAATCTCAATCCCGACTATGCTCCTAGGGAAGGTAGATCTCTCAAAGCCAGTCGTGTGTTCCATCGCGTAACTTTCACCCCATCAACGGCAAACCCCGGGGAAACCTTGATCGTAGAGGTTCCAGCAATAGGCGAAAATAGACTTCTAGTACCTGGTAGTTTAGCTCTCAGTACCAATATAACTCTATCCGGTGGTCACGCAAATAACCGCTTGGTGGCCAACGTTGGACGCTGTCTAGTCTCAAAACGAGTCGTAAGAATGGGCACTACTGTCTTAGAAGATTGTGGTCGACCTGATCTACTGCAGGTATATAGCGATCTCTACCTATCTGCCTCAGAACGAGAGAACCGCATAGAGCAGGGCATTCAATCTGACGATGTTAACAAACTTCGCTCTGCTGCCGGTGATAAAGGCACATCGGATGCAGCCAACAATGCAACGCTTGCCGCATATGGTAGCGCGTATAAGATACCTATCGATCACGACATTATCACAACTCATGGTGTCCTCTATCCGCATGCGATTCGAGATAAGTTGGCGTTCCTTTTGACACTGGCACCAGCTATTGACGTCATAGTCGGATCTGACACCACGAAAGTAGGGACATACAAGCTTTCTAACATTGAGCTAGAATATGAAGTCATCGAAAGTCTCGATCTTGCGGTGCAGGCCAATAGTACCTACGACAGCGGAAAAGCCTTCCTGTACAACCACGCTGAGTACTACAAAACAGTCTCAGTCAACCGAGCAACCGACACACTCGTATCTGAAAGCGTGAACACCCTTCGTATCTCTCTCAATGGCATCCTTCTTCTATTCGTGGATCCCCATGCGGCAGGCACCAGAGATAGTGAGAAGTTTGTAAATCCAGGAATCACCAAGGTAGAGGTACACGTCAATGGCATTCCTAACGCTCTATATTCTTTTGGGATGCTACCAAAGGATTTATGGAAGTCTGCAAAGAATTGGTTTTGTGGATTGTCGTCCCATCAAGCGACCACATCCATGACACATAAGAAATTCTTCGAGAACAAGTTTGCCGTACTCATCGATTGTCGCACCTCACAAACCAGCGTAGCTCATGGAGATGGTCTTTCCCAACAAGATGCTGGAGCATCCATTCGCCTTAGGATTCATCGCACTGGAGGCTCAGGTATTGTGAACATGCACATGTTCGTGCTTTCCGATGCGCAGGCAACTATTGAACGGGGGATGCTACAAAATGTTTATAACTGATGGATACATTGGCAGAACAAATTCCTTTTAATGCACTCATAATCGGCCCCACAAACTGTGGAAAGACTCAGTTCATAGTCGATCAATTGAGAGGTCCATTTCGCTTTAAGTTTGAATATGTCGTATTGATTTGTCCCACCTACGATAACAATAAGACCTACGAAGGCTTCGGCAAGGGAGATCCACGATTTATTGTCCTAGCGCCTTCTCAGAATGATATCGACGCCACCTTGGGCGACTGCGCATGTTATTTCGAAGGAACGAATACGCTCATTATCCTCGATGATTGTGCGGCAAGCAAGGACGTTAAGGGAAGAACCAATAAGATATCCGATTTAGCCTTTTCTGCACGTCACATTGGTATTTCAATTTGGGCATCATCGCAAACGCAAAAAAGCATATGCAAGAACTTTCGTGAGAACTGCGCAATCGTCGTGGCATTTCGTATCGCAAGTGCACCGGGGTTGAAGGATCTATTCGATGACTACGGGGCTGGCATATCATTGGATAATAAGAAGATGTTCGTCTCAGAACTTGAAACTAAGTTTGCACATATATGTTTCTGTTTACGACATCCCTTTTCCACTGTATTGAACATACCTTCGCCTACGACATGTCACGGTACGTTGAAGTAAGATGGCTAAACATTTGGATGACGAATTAATGGATGCACTCAAATCCAGCAAAACGGATGTGGTATCGACGGTGGATGCGGCCTCGGACCCATCAAATGATCATCGGGAAACCCTCGCTATTTTGGCCGCTACTGGTACAACGAAGGAATACCTCGGAAAGGTGTACTCTCTAGGAGACATACATAGACTATCCGAGAAAGACATAGAAATGCTATATAGAAGGTATCAGGCTGTTGTGGCCCAACAAGTGGCAGGATGCTTAGTCGACAACGCTATGAACCTAGCTACTCGCGTAATCGCGTATCTCCTACCAATAGATTCCCAAACGGCCCTGTCAAAGGACTTAAGAGAAGATCGCATAATTCGTAATGAAATCTCTTCTTTAGCTGGCATGGTGTCTCTTAAGGCAGGTCGCTTCGTAGCCCTAGCCAGCGCTATATTCCACGTAGCTAATCACATAGAAGTCGATAAGTCGTCATCTTCCGTTGCACCAATTGAAGTAACACCGACTATCGACATACAGCAAGATGTCAAACCAGAATGAAGACTCGGATTCACGCGACGAAAGAGAAATATTAGAAGATCGCATAGCCAAAAACCTGATAGACTCTCGCATAATTGAGATAGCTTTCGAGATCGGACTGGGTGTGGCATGGGCAAGTACCATCTACAGATTCATCCTCTCAATGAGGAGACGTAGCATAGTAAGGGAATTAGAACGCTTTGTGGTAGTAAGCGATGAACCTCTAAAAGATGCGCCACCTAGTAGTCATGCAATTGAAGTTACTCGACCTAACGACATACTGCAAGATGGAAGCCCCACCGAATGACCTCATCACGAAAGAACCAAGCTCATCGGCACCTAAAAAAGAAAAGAATCCAAAACGCGTTGCTGCCGGTAAAGCCATAGCGGAAAGAAGAAGACTACCTAAAGAAGCCCCCACCAACACAGCTACTCCAGTAGACAGTCAGAACGATGAACCAAGCTGGATAGCCAACATATCAGCTACCACCACGTTTGCAGCAGTCGGAGTATGCATAGCACTGGTGAGTCTATTCTACCAGTATAAGCGATACGCTCAAACACAACGAGTCGAGACTGGCGACTATCACACATCTACTGGTGGCAACAAAGGAACTAAAGAAACCACCAAACATAGCGACCTAAAAACTCAAGGTATGATATAGCATTTGAAGTTACGCAACATATCGGTGATGTAAACGTTGTTCCAACAAGATGGTTAGCGAATTTATGAATACAATACAGGAAGCTGTCATATTGGTTGGACTCGCCTCAGGTATCGGTTGGATCGGAAAGAAAGCAATCAAGGAACCCTTGACTAACGATCCTTCATCTAGCGTTTTGAACTTCGTGAAGTGGATAGCAGTGTTGTCTGGTAGCCTGGCTGCTAAGAAATACCTAAAGGACAAAGGGTATTTGAAGCCTGCTGAGTAACGGGTTCGAAGCCATGGGAACGATAATAGTTATGGCGGTTTCTTTTGCCGTAGCAAGCGGTGCCGCTGGTATTGCCGCACACGAAATCGAAAAAGCAACTAGCGGGCCGAACGCGACTGCCGCAGAGATTGTAAGGCATGATGAGGCCCAGGAGAAATTCAATGTTGACATGGCCGCCTACGAAAAAAAACAAGAAGAACGACTAAGAGCCTTAGCCACCTGGAACCACTGGAAAGAAAACAATGCACACATCGGTCTTCAGGATAGAATCTACGCAATGAAAAAACTCCGCATATATCACATACTGCAAACGAAATTGGAAAAGCCAAAGCTCTCCGATTCCTATAGACCCTCGAGTTCAAGGAAAACTGCCGAATTGGTGGCCTTAGGTGGTAGTGTGTTCGCAACTGGATACGTTGTCACACGATTCTTATAAATTTACTATGCATTACCACTAAAATTACTAGATTTACTACGAGTAATTACTAATTTACTAAACTACTACGAGTAATTACTCCGCATAAGTGAGATTACTAGGTAATTACTCCGCTCCTCAAAGTAAGAGAGAACGACTTACTAAGTAAATTAGAAGACTTAGAACCAAACACGAGAGTGGCAACTACCCAACAACTAATCCACCTAACGGATCAGAACGTGCAATAAGTAATAGTTCGGCTCGTTAGTAAGGGTTGTAAAAAAAAAATCGAATCCAAAAACCCTATTAGATAAAGCCACATGTATATATATCAAAGACGATGGCTAGCCAAGTTTTCAATGCAAGCGACGTGGTTGAAGCTTTCCAAAGGGCAAAAGAAGATGGCCGACCTTACGGGTCAGTCATATCATTTGCTTGGGCCAACGCCAGAATCGGCCCCAACGGATGCAAGTATGTTTCCGTGTCCTTCGACGTTGGAAACGGTCCTAGGCCCGCGGTCTTTCGGTTCGAAGGTGAAAAACATGTGGGACAAATATGTCCATACGACGAAGAGGACATCGCACGATTGAATCTCGCCTATGGAACCAAGTATAAAAAGCGCGATAGACATCCTTGCCTCCAGTTCCAAAAATGGAACGCCATCTTATGTACGGAGGACGATGGAATCACGATTAAGAAAAATGACGATGGAGAATTGGATCTTCCTTCCGACGACAAGCTAAGTCCTACTTTCAAACTAGTTGAATACCTAGATTGGGCCTTTGATCTCGAAGTGAGTAAACTCATCGAAGATAAGAAGCTCTGCATGATCAATATACGAAAACGCAGTCCACCCGATAAGGATGCCACCATCGTCCCAAACACCAAGGTGGTTCCGATGATTCAAAGATCCATTTCCACCAATGCCGCAAGCAACGCGGGTAAGCGTTTGGCCAACCCCCTAATGAGAATGCGCATGAAATGCGACAATAAGACAGGAACGTCCAACGGTCGATTCTTCGACAAGAGTAAGGGACATGCTTCCGAGGGCCACACTATATACGAAGACCTTGTCGACGAAAATTCCAACCTCGTCAACATCAATAATATAAGTAGACTCATTCTACCAGGTTCTATACACGACGGCATTTGTGACGCTAGAAGCGTTTGTGCGAGTAGTATGGGGCTTTCCTACCCATTGGACGTCGACATCGACGTAGTACAACAACCACCCAAGAAGCATGTGACTACTCAACGCGACGTTTATGCCTAGCGCCAGCGTAGATGCTATCGCAGAAGTAGACGTGGTTGGTAGGTGGTTGTGGATCTAAAAAAAAAAAAAAAAAAAAAAAAGGGGGGAATAAGGACTGGGTGGATAAGTTCTTATTCCTTCTTTTTTCCGTCTCATGTTGAAAGCTAGAATGTATAGATATAGATGGATGCTAAACTTGCGAACATCTTCTATGGCCCCGAAGGATACTGGAAAGGCTACTCCGCAATTGGTAAACTATCGGCGGCATCGAAGGTATCAGAAGACTTGGCCAAGAGTTGGTTGGAGAAACAAGCTATATGGCAAATATACTTACCATCCCCACGACATATTCCACGACCTCATTGGACCGTATCGAAACCAAATGAGGTCCATCAAGCTGATTTGATATTTCTACCTCATGATCGCCCTGGACGTGGAAGGAAACTATATAAGTATGCTTTGGTGGTAATCGATGTGGCTTCTAGATATAAAGAGGCTGAACCTCTGGCATCGAAAGATAGTGGTGAAGTGGCGGCGGCCTTTGAACGAATTTACGAGCGTAGTCCCCTCGAATGGCCAAAGTTATTGCAGGTCGATCCTGGTAGAGAATTCATGGGTCGTATGTCCGAAACCTTAGAACTGCGTGGTACTAGAATTCAACGAGGTGAAGCTGGTAATCATAGGGCACAAAGTTTTGTCGAACGAGCAAATAGAACATTAGCTGAGGGATTGTTTGGATACCAATATGCACAAGAGATGGTACTTACTTCGGAAGGCTCAGAGGCGCGTAGTAGAGAATGGGTAGTTCGTTTACCAATGGTTATCAAAGCTCTGAACGGTGAGGTGACTCGACTTACAGGAAAGGAGCCTTCGAATTCCGTAGTGACGCCGCAAGTAGACCTAAAGACTCCTACATATTCACGCACTGTTGGCTTGAGAGAAGAGCGCCTACCATTCGACGTCTTAGTTCGATATCTCTACGCCCCAGGAGAATTGGAAGGGGGCGAAAAACGTAGAGCTACTGATCCTGTGTGGAGTTTACAGATATACACCATTTCGCGAAGTGTAGTATCTTCGGGACAGCCTGTGCTGTACTACCTTGCGAAGCGAGAAGGGAAGAAGGACACCCCCAAACGTGGATTCGTTCGTGAAGAGCTACAAGTAGTTCCTAGGGATACGGAATTACCACCGAAAGATGTTCTGTTCGTATCCAAGCGCTAGACAGCATACTCTATTGGCTCGGTGTGGATTCCATCAGGAAGAACGCGTCTTTTGTCGTAGTAAGCCGATAGCCCAAGTTTCTGCTGTTCATAGGTTGCCATACCTTCCGGCACTAGACGGAAGCCTCGGTTTTTCGCCATGTCAATACTCCCCTGGAGTGCTGCTTCGAATCGAGCCCACGAAACGTCGTTGTGCCGTCTAGACATACCTTTGGTGGAATATTTCCTGCTACCGCCCACATCGACATACCAAGCTTTAGAACATAGGGCAATAGCGCGTTGACCTTCGAATTCTAGTTTGAAGAGTCCTGGGGTACGACTGCTCCACTCATCCCAAGCTAACCACTCATTTCTGTGGGCTGCGAAATCCTCTCGTAGGTCTGATCTTACAACTTCGTCAATGCGGTTTCCTGAGATGGCAATGTATGCACTGTCCGTGTCCATCTGTATGTACTCGAAGTCCTCGCGGGCGATGTACTTATCGAGGAAGTCGTAGTAGAACTCGAGCATACGCAGCTTTGCGAGCTGGTACACAGCGATACCTACTTGGAAAGGGCGTTTGATTCGGATCTGGTCCTTCCTACTCTCGAGTTCGTATGCCTCGCCAATCTCTTCCAGGTCTTCGAACCAAACGCTTCGCAAGGCTTTGTCCACGACTTTCTCGTCCTTGGTATAAACGACCTTAGTTTGTCGCTCCAAATCTTCGATCATCTTTCCGTAGGCGCTATTGCCGAGTAGCTTGAACACGTCTGCCAGCAAAGCTTTACTTTTGTCTGCATCTCCTGTTCTTCGCGCTTCAGTGACTTGGTCCACGAACCATTCGAAGACTTCTTCAGGTAAGTAGTCTATGGTACGGTAGACAGCAGTTACGATCGCGCCATGATCGAGATACCAACGTAGTAGGGGCTCGTAAAGTAACAACCTCTTTCCAGAGAGACTCCCAACTAGCTTCTTTTCCTCACTGAGCTTTCTACCCGTCCTTGCGAGGTAGGCCAACATTTGTGGAGGAATTGCTTCCTTGGGGATTTTCTTGTTGTAGAAGAAGGGGGGCATCTCCGCAAATTTCGTCCACAATTCTTTTGGTATCTCGATGTCTACCTCCGCATATCCAAACCACGCATCGTTTTGTAGACGTTCGACAAAGCCTTCGACGACTGGACCTGGCTCATCATAGTGAACAACCTTTTCTTTTCCACAAGGCATTTCTAGGGCCATAGTAGAAAGATATAGGGCATTGGCATCGTATCCAAGAATCTTACGACACACCTTGGTTCCTCCCTGATGACTACGAATCTTAGTCACTCCGACTTCGTGGCGTCTGGTGAACACTATGCTTGGACCTCCCACGACAGCGCCTTTCAGCATGTGATAGGCTTCCTTACTTGGAGCGTACAACTCGGCTCCACGCTCTATGCTACCTCGAAGCAGAAACTGTAATGAAACTCCTGGGATGGACACTGCGTCTTTCAGCATGTCTACGCCCTTATCGTGGTAGAAATCTCGCATCTTTTCGAGTGCCTCTAGGAATGGGACTACGTCTAGGTCGTTGTAGTATCGTAGCCAGTCTGCGAAGGTCTCCATTTCCTTGTCGCGAAAGGTGCACTTGCAGTCTTCGAGTTCTGACCTAGATAGTAGGTGTCGACCTTTCAGCTTCGATCCCCATTCTCGATAGTCTGGTAATCCAACATGATCCAATTTGTCGGTAGAGTCGAACCAATCGTATGGGAAGAAACTCTTTTGCGATTCACAGCCGTAAGCAGCGATCCAACGTTCGTAAGAAATTCCAGGTCCAAGGTAGTTCATCACGTCGAGGAAACGGAACTCGGGAGTCGAGAGAAACATAGTGGTGTTGACTTTCTTTGCAACAAAGACCTTCTTGCAGGTGTCAGCAATAGTTCCTACGAAGTAGTTCCTAATCAAATTGAGATCGTATCGACCGGAGTTGAATCCTAGTACAGGAACTTGGTTGGTCCATTTGTTGATCTTAGTTCGTTGTTCTTTTGATAGGGTGTCGAAAGAGAATTCCGGTGTCCTAGGACAGAACTGTTCTGCGACGACTTCTTGGATTACCTTCGCTCTTAGCTGGAGTTCTTCGACGAAGGCCTCTATAAGTTCTTCTGGATCGCGTCGACAGATGTGAGTTGGAGTGCGATCGTATGTGTCGGCAATTGATACTGATATGGGAACGTGTACATTTTCGATGGTCAGGTAGTCTGTTGGTTGTCGTCCCTTCGTTGTGTCGAGATAGGCTTCAAAGTCGTATACTATAGCGTGTGGATAGGCAGTTTGTATTGGGGTTGGAACCTGCTCATTTGTCTTCTTTGTGGAGCAGCCCCAAGCCTCCACTACTGTATAGCTGGCTTCTCGTAGCTTCGCCGTTCTTTCGCAGGTCTTACGGTACGAAAATCTATCTCGAGGGAAGCATTTTGGGCAGCCGTGGTAGTAACATCCATGGAATTGGAAGATAGTTTTGGAAAGAGGTTCGTAGCCGTCGACCAGCGCTCCTTCGATCCAACGCTCTCCACCATGTCCACAAGCCGCGTGATGAATGTGTTGCCCAATCCTTTCGGCTTCGCGTTTCAACCAGCGTAGAGCGGCTTTGCTAGCGGTGCTCTCTGGCCAGAAGGCTTTTTCGTATGCCGACTGGGATACTGTGATGGCTTTTCCAGGGCAAACAATCTTTGTTTCACCACGACTACAACGATCTGCGTGGCGTTGAAGGTTCGAGGCTTTTGTGAACCGTTGCTTACAATCGTTGCATACGTAGATGCTCCCAATCTTGTCGATGTTCTTGATATAGAAGGCATGTCCTTCGTATATCCCAATCGTCATCGTATGCTTGTAGTGAGCTGCATGTCGCGTCAGATGCCAAGCGCCATCCTCAGTGGGTTCATACACCCGAATACCGATTCCAAAGTGTAACTCGACTTTCTCCAGCTGGTCTAAGGAAGTTCTGGGAACGTCTTGCGTGGGCGCTGTCAGGAGATAAAAGTTCTGGGCAAGTTTTCGAGCTGAGGTGTTGCACTTGTCTGCACGGGCTCCTTTGCATACGGCAAGGCAGCGCCACAGACATAGGTTGTCACCATATCGATCGAGGGCAAACATTCCTTTTTTCTGGCGAAGCCATTGAGGTAGTGGGCCTGTTCCCAACAGAAGCTGACGATCGATCACGACTTTGACATCCACGTAAATCCAACGCACGAAGGCCCATTGCGTATTTGGTCGATTGATGTTGTCGGGATTCAATCGAGCTGTCTCTTTACTATTGATCCACTCCTCTGCATTGCCTAGGACATTCAACCATTGAGAGCTGGGGACAGTCTTGGAGAATAGCATCACACGCCCGTCGTTGACATTGCGAATGCGATAGGTGTAGCCGTAGCGCAGGTAGAAGCTGGTGGTTACCTTTGCAACTAACTTTTTCATGATCCTAGGGGTCAAATCTCCTGCCACACCTTGGAAGAAGCGCCACTGGATAGTACGGCGGCCTATCTCCACTCCCTCGAGCATTCCATCTCTCTCATCGAGAATAGCATCGGCCTCTCGAGCTAGACTCCGTGGAAGTGGCTCACTACGAGGCTCTTGCAGGAACCGTCGGAAGGCTCGGCGTTTGTGGGGCAAGCGGCTTCGAGGGTTTTCTATAGACCTCTCTTCGTCAGCTTTTGCCCTTAGACTTGCTGTGATCTCATCATTCAACTGTTTGGTTTCCCGCGCGCGTTGAGCTCTTTTATGGGGATTTTCAGGATCGCCTCGAAGAGCTGGAAACCTACCTGTTTGATCGGCTCGTTCGATTCTATTCTCCCATTCGAGAGCACGAGCCTCAGCTATTGTCTGGGCTAGCTTGGCTTTGTCGAACCTAGAAAAACCTCGCAACCCAAATTGCTTCGCTTGAGTACGTAGTTCTTCTAGGGTGACCATCTTCTACGTCGCGGGACAAAGAACACACAATCGGTGTCGACATACTATACATGTGCGGCTTTCTCTAATATGGATATCGAAATGTAATAATGTTGGCAGTAAGGCAAAAAGAATGAAAAGAGACGAAATAACGGTTTCTATCCATGCTTTTTTTTCTCGTTCATGGTCTACGAAAATCGAATGGATAAATAGATAAAGAATGGTATCGTCGCAATTCTTATGATTTCAGTAGTATATGTGGAGGAAAAATGATATCCGTTTTTGAGAATTCTTGTTAACGTAGTGGAGAGCTGAGGTCTGAACGAAGCTCTCCACTACGTTAAAAAAATTCCCAAAAACGGGTATCATTTTGACTCCACATATACTACTTAAAGTGAGTATTTTTATGTCAATATGGTTTAAGTATCATAGGATCCTGCATCTGGTTGGTCAAAGCCTGATTAAATTGGCTTAAAATTTTATTGATGAATGCAGATTTTTGGTTAAAAACTTATAGTTAGACGAGGAATGAGCATTACCTTTCTATTTGTAATAATCCTAGATATTACAAGTTAAGGGACTAACATTACTGCATGGGGCCATGCTTGGCAGTGAAACATATCAAAAATAAATTCCGAAATTGTGTGATAACTTGTCAAACTGGAATATCAGCTTGGCTTAAAGATACCAGGATCCTGGTCATGTATGTATAAATGTACAACAATATATTTACCAGGCCAGTCTGGCTTAAGTTAATTAAGGTTTTAAAAAAGTCAACAGACCGGGTTTCACCAAAATGCAAATTACGCCAAACTGGAGGGCAAAACAATGAGAATTTCCTACATGAGTTGTGTTTCAATTTCTGCAGAAGAGTAAATTCATTTTGTTTTGTCCTACAGTTCGGCTAATTTGCATGTTAGTGAAACCGGTCTATAAGTTGCTGGATATACATTATTTATATACCCTCACTGTGGCAGCCAATTTTCGCTATAACCAAACCATGGCTAGCATGTCTTTTAATTGTGAGATGTAGCAATTGATTGTTTGTTAATATTACGTTTCGTTTTCTCGGTAGACAAATATGCTACTATAATCTAGCCCAGCCTGCATTACGTACACTACAGTGCACATGTAATAAATTTAAAATTATGTATGCAGTGACAATCATACAAGACTGCTGATATCATACACGTGTCTTGTGCATTTTATGAACATGTACATGTAGTTCAACTTTGATTTTAGCTGATTTATACAAAATTAAACTTTTATGCAAACTTAAGGTACAAATACCCTTTTAATTACGTTCTTATTCGTACCTCTTCGTCTGAGTTAAGTTCACTGCAGTTCAACTGGACTGGGACAGTGCTCAGGAACTGCATGTAACCGTGTTGTTTCGGTGATTTTACAGCTCTGACGAGTTCACTGTTGCAAGGAAGTTTGAATTTTCTCTCGGCCAACCAAGAAGCAAGTACATGTTCAAAGGATTCGCTTTATCAGGAACGTCAACCTAATATGACTACAGAGTACAGGAACTGCTGGTTCGTCGACTCCTATAAAGAGAACTTCAAGATCCTAGTCCTAGCTCACAATCCTCCGACTCTGGGAAGTTTTGTTTGGATATTTCTGCCTTTTTTTCACCACTTAGTAGCTTTGGGTTTCAACTGATTGCCATGCATCTTGAAGCCAAGTTTGTATAAGAAAGCAACGCAAATGGACCCGCTTTCTCCATCGCGTTAATATGGTAGATGCGAACGTGACCTGGAGCTTGTTTATAACTTACGTATTATAAACCTTTCGCAATATCTGGGTATTGTAATATACTTTCAACCAATCACGTCGCGGAGAATACCAGGTATCATGTTCGGTAACCAATCCGATCACGGGACGTACGCTTTCAATTAATTTGGCGCTCAAAGTACATACGTATAATATTTCTCATCAACCGTCTTCTACAGTTCTACACGTGAATGTTTCAGTGTTTGCTACAAATTCTCTGTCTGGTGCTATGGTTTTTAGCATTATCAACCTCTATTTCTTTAATAACAATTTTCAGGATTCCTCGAGAATCGAAGGTAAGTGCAGCATTGTCAATTTCGATCAGAAAAGTATGTCGATTACCCAACCGCTTTCAGTGTACGTGCACCGCGCAAATTTATACATACAAATTTAGCCACTTCTGATCGGAAACACAAGTTCTCGAAGTCTGCAGCATTTGGAATACGAAAGAACACTAAATTATTTGATTCAGTACCTCAAAACCATGATAAACAAGTGAGAGCATGTATGTATCAAATAAGTACGTCGAATGATTGCCGTCATTGCCCTATGCACGCGCGTATATTCATTCTTTGAAAGTTGGCCATGCCAGCCTGTTTTAATATTTTCCAGTCGTTGTACATGTATCTCGATCGCCCTTTCCCCATGGCCAAATGTTTTTTCTCTTTGCTTTTAATAGGTTAATTTTTCTAATTACTTGGCAGTATGTATACACGAAAGTGACTATATTCTTGTATGATGTTGTTTTCTTGTAGGGCAAGGAAGCAATATTAGAGAAAGAGTGGAAAAGAAGTCCTAACAAAGGAGATTACTAGTGCAGCTGAGTTAAAATTAAACCTTAATTGAATTGACCTGATTGCAGAATACCTCGGTTCACTTGAAAGTGACTAAGACTTAATTGGTATTGTTTTTTTTTAGGGCAAGGGGAGCTAAAAACCAGATGAGATTTTACAAGGGTTTGTTTGGTCCTGAATACTTCTACAAGAATGTTGGATAGGATTGCTGCATACATGTAGATCCAGTTATATCCAAAGCTCATGCTCCTCAACTAGTTTAGTTATTCCATTAGATTCTAACACACTTTAAACAATTAAAACACTCCCATGCATGTAATATACTGACTCTGATAAAACAATATATTTTAGTCAAATCAGCTGAGTGCCTATTATATCGTAGTTATCCGATATTCATATAAATATATAATTAAAATTAAAAGACACACTATTGTTGATACATGAACATATATATGGATTAAAGTTTATAAATTAATAGTTCATACAACCTCCGAGATCTATATTGTCTATTAAATTATGTTATTGGTGAGCGTATAATATGTGTTAAAAACATATATTCATGTATGCATACTAATTAAATAATATATATTTTTATTTTCGTGATTGATTCAGTATATGTTTAAAATATGTTGATCTGGCTTATGTAAGGGTTAGAGACTGTTTGTGAGTTCTTTATCGACAAATACAGGCACGCGCTGACTGTACGATGAACGAAAAATAATGAATACTGCATGAGGCCGAAGGCCGAATGCAGTATGAAGACATTTTGAGTTCATCGTACAGTCAGCAAGTGACTGTATTTTGCCGATAAAGCACAAACATAAAGTCTCTAACCTTTTTTAATATCCAAACTGAGTGCACTGTCAGCCGTGAATTTCAATTTAAATCAGTTGTCAATAACAATTTCATAAAGAAGTCAAATATTTCGCATGAATTAAATCATTTTACGGTAAATATCTCCACAAAGAAAAGTCATTTCAATAGACAATGAATAAAAACGAAGTAGATAACTTTGCAAAGAACAATTTACTTTGGCGTTCGATCAGTTTAGTTGACGCCTTGCGAGTACATGTTTGTACATTTAACTCGAAAACGTTACTCTTGGAGCCATGTATTAAAATATCGAGTATTTAGCCGGCTTAACTCCTAGATAGTCTACTTTCTTTAATCGTTTCTTTCATTCGAAAATAACTAACCTGCAGATTCCAGTGAATTGAAATCTTGAACCCGGACTCCATGTGCTCGGCTCTGATGCAAACATTTTCCAAATAAAAATATCCTAGGTTTTTGAACCTTCCGCTGAATTGTCGCTTCATTGTCTCCTCTTATTGACAGAGTAAGGTCTCGCCGGAAATAAAATCCATTTCTTCAGTTTGGACTGCTAGAGTGTTGAAGAAACTTTTGTTTACTCAGACACATGTTGACTAGTTAGTTGTTGTACTTCCAGCGCTTGCAAATCAGCCATTTCTAACGAACGATTATGCAAATGTTTGCCTGAAAACATAATGCGAGGCGAATAGTATGATTGTACATTTAACTCGAAAACGTTTCTCTTGGAGCCATGTATTCAAATATCAATTATTTAGCCGACTTAACTCCTAGATAGTCTGCTTTCTTTAATAGTTTCTTTCATTCGAAAATAACTAACCTGCAGATTCCAGTGGGGCAGTGAATTGAAATCTTGACTCGAAACCGGCCTCCGGCCATGTGCTCGGCTCCGATGCAAACATTTTCCAAATCAAATATCCTGGGTTTACGAACCATCCACTGAATTCTCGCTTAATTTTCTCCTCTTATTGACAGAGTAAGGTCTCGGAAATACAATCCATTTCTTAAGTAAGACTACTAGAGTGTTGTAGAAACCTTTGTTCACTCGGACACATGTTGACTTGTAAAGTTGTACTTCCAGCACTCGCAAATCAGCCATTTACAACGAGAGATTATGCAAATGTTCGCCTCAAAATATATATCTTCTGTCACACAGGCAACAGAGTTCAATCCTGCCGTTACCTTTCTAGTAATTGTCTGCATTTTCACTGTTTAATATGCGATGAGGTTTTCCAAGCCGTCCAAACACGTAACTAAGCGAAGGACTATAGGTCTCCCTTTCCCTATAGGTAAGAGAGGGTCTGGGGCGAGTGCTGTGGTCACCAATAATGCACGCTCATTAGCCAATCACATGCTTGGATTTGGTACAATGCACGAAATTTGAACATTAACATGTTTTAAACATATATTATACAACATGTTTTGTCCGAAAATTTTATAGGTTTCAAACATAAACAAAACATATCCCAAACATATATTTAAAACATGTTTCAAACATGTTTGAAATATATATTGTACAACATGTTTTTTCCGAACATTATGGTATTTTTTATAGGTTTCAAACATAAACAAAACATATCCCAAACATATATTTAAAACATGTTGTCATGAAGAATGTTTTATCTTCAATTATTGTTTCTTAATCCATTGTCCTTCCAATCCACTGTAAATTCTAATTAGTATAGTTAATATATCTTCAAAGTCTTATATCCCCCACTCAATATCCAAAGTGTTTTACCACGTATATTTGTATATTGTTTTTCACAAACTTGATGGCTTCCTTCAGTTAATGTCTTAATCGGTACTCCTCATAATTTGTTCTTCTGAAAATGCAATATTGAGGCTTTATGATCATTCTGCTTGAATAAAGGCGTATTCGGCCGCCGGTAGACGATTTTTATGGGCGATTTGAAAACGCACTTGATATCGTCGCTTAAATCACAGCAAAGATTGTCAATGTAAACCAACGGTCAGTGCTCTTGGTAAAAGCAAATTCTCGTCATTTCTTTGATCAAATGTTGTATGAAGTTTGCTTTTGTTCGTTCAAATGTATGCCAGCATTTTCCCGCCACCCAAACATTTTCATCCAAGAATTTTGGATCGTGCGCATGCAATCCAACAATGTTCGATAGTTTGACCTAAGGTCCGTTTCAGAGGGGAATCGTTCATGCCACATGTCCTGAGTTCGTAAAGAAGAACAGGCAGCCCAAGTTTGGCTACAGCTTGATCGCGTTTGTGTGGGTTTATTTTCAATGAAGAATTTTGGAGAAATAAAAGAACGTTTTGCAATAAACTTGATAGACATGATCCAACTTTGATATCCGAGTCACCCGAGGGTACCTTTGATTGTTTTGTTCTTGCCTTAATCAACACACATTCATTGTAAAAGATGTACTGCAGTGTCAACAACAAGTCTAAACCAACGCATCTTCATTGTGAAAGATGTACTGTAGTGTAAACCACAAGTCTAAACCAACACACCTTCATTGTGAAAGATGTACTGTAGTGTAAGCCACAAGTCTAAACCAACACACCTTCATTGTGAAAGAAGTACTGTAGTGTAAACCACAAGTCTAAACCAACACACCTTCATTGTGAAAGATGTACTGTAGTGTAAACCACAAGCCTAAACCAACACACCTTCATTGTGAAAGATGTACTGTAGTGTAAACCGCAGTTCGCAACAATTACGTGTTTACAACGTTTTAGGTAGCCGACAACGTGGTAGAAGAGGGGGAGCAGCCATTCTCTTCTACGTCTCCATTTACCACGCTTATGCTGAGAATACTTGGAGGGCTATTTGGCGGTTTGGTGTTCATGGGCTTCCTTTATGACATGATAGCGAGAGGTCTGTGCAGCAGTAAGGCGTACGGGATTGAAACGAGTACAACGCAACCCAAAGCGTTTAATAAAGATATCGTCAATGCTGCAGAAAACGGTAGGCCCAACCACGTGTGTAGTACAACTTGAGATATATTTCCAATCTGTTTATGTATTGTTTGATATTGTATAATATGCCTTTTACGTGAAATTTGGACATCCCTATAAGTGCCCTGTAAGCAGAGGTCTCTCCTTACCCTTCTGGAACGGGGACAAACAAAAGTTTAGAAAAAGACGACTTTAATAACCAGCTAGGACGGCGACGGGAATGACGACGGAACATATAGAAAAGTTAGAAATTTGGTGTTTACTCTTCATTTATTTGCCTTTAATTACTTTTCACCCCAAAACCTTCGAAAGATTTGCGTACAGTTCCCTTCATGCAGAAGATGAAGTGATTTCCTTTTTGACGATTGCGTTCACGTTGTGTTTTTTGCAGACGATGGTCAAAATTTAGGCGTGCAATTATTGTATTCTCTTTTATGCCTTTGTCATAGACGTTGCCGTCGTGGTTTCTTGAAATGCTACGGAATCTCAATGATACAAAGAAGTGCTTCATAGTATATTATATAAAAATACAGTGACAACAAGTTCTCACATCTGATTGGCTAAGAGGAGTACAATTTGCAAAATCTTGAAACACTTACCCCTGAGT
This sequence comes from Actinernus sp. WN-2022, assembly GCA_030867875.1. NCBI lineage: Eukaryota > Metazoa > Cnidaria > Anthozoa > Actiniaria > Actinernidae > Actinernus > Actinernus sp. WN-2022. The sequence goes on from JAOWCC010001589.1 coordinate 144,189,445, forward strand.
GGGAATAACCATTCAGATTAGGGCCGTTTCTGTGGGAACAGATAGGCGGAAAATTTGTGTCAATGGTAGGTTTTTAGTAAACATGCAGACACAATTCACAACTTAATGACCTTTTCCTACTACGGTACTTGTCTATAAATAAATAAATAAAAAGTACCTTATATTGGCATTATCTGTGTAGATCCTGGTATGAACCAAAAATGAATAAACGAAATAGCTTTTAAAAATCCAAAAGTGGAGTAAAACCAAAGGTCGAGAAGAATATGAGTAGCCTACAAGTAGCCTACGAGCCTGCTAGCATATCTTGCCTGCTGTTTAAAGAAATAACACTCAATCAGTAGCTACAAGAGATACTTTAAACTGTTTCCTTATTTCACAAAAAGTGCTCAAAGGAAAAGAGGAGCAACTACGTCAATTTCAAGCTGGTGCACGATTGAAAACACTTAATAAACCTCGAAGTCGAAGTATGACTAAAGAAAAGGGGGAAACACTTTCGACAATCAATAAAAAATAGTAATTCGGGAATGGCGTCCAAGAATCCTTAATAAACACAGATTAGTTGGTACTCACCGAGTTTAGGCTTCAAGCTAGTCAGCAAGCTTTTTCTATTTTATTTTTTATTATCTTTATTTGCGAATTTTACAAATATTTATAAACAATTACCAAACTTACTAACAATAAATACTACTACTTATAGATAACTTATACACAAACACACAAAACGCACTCGCATACCTGTATATAATCTAGTCGTTCTTCCTATGAAAACGCTTTAAATACTTTCTCCCATTTCTTAAGATGATTTAGCTATTTTAAATTCATTTTTTTCGTAGTATGCTAAGAGATTCTTCAAAAGAGACAAACTTGGAACTTGTCCTTTCTCCCTTGCTTTATACAAGGCATTTTTATATATCAGAATGACATAGTTCACTGATTGTTCATTAACACCTAAAATAATATTTGACAAGTTTAACTCAAGGAGGTTACAATCATATTGTTCAAGCCAAACCCTGATTTCAAAATATGGATTTTTTGCCTCTATACAATGTACAAAAAGATGGTCAACAGTTTCATAAATCAATTATATTAAATCTCCATAAATCATAATTAAGATAAAGACAGTTATTTAAAATACGATACTGAAAGTATCTCAAATAAGAATCAATAGTTGTTGTATATAAACGCGAGTATATTTCCGGGTAATTCTGATTTAATTCGATTATTCATATTTTTCTGGGAGATAGGTTGTTTAAACTTTACGTTAATCAGACATCTAATGTACATATCCTTTATATTCTTGCTATTATCGATATCAAAACTTTTATCACCCAAGGTTATATACAACTTCGAAGAATCGAAATCGTTTGCATAAAATTTGTTTGTTCTAAGAATAGTTTTCCCTTCTTTAGGTATGGCATGTACTAACCCAGCCCATTGTATAAATTGACTATCTTGTAAACCTTTTTCCTTAACAATTTCCCATTTGAACTCCTTATCTTTATTTATAAGGTCAACCACTCTATTAATATTACATTTCGAAAAATTAACAAATAAAATTGATTTATTATCGATCTTGATAAATTTATTATTCGACAAAGGCTGTTCAAAAACAGAAGAAGATTGAACCGAGCTTACTTCGTAACTACTCAGCTCCGCCCAGAAATTTAAAACACTTTTGTAAAATGAGGGAAGAATTTCAGGGATTCTTTCCATATTGAAAGTTTCCCTTATCGCAGCTGCACCCCCGATCACCTGAAATCGACTGGCCATCCACTGGAATATTCACATCAGTCGCTGAATGACTACAATTAAACCCCAATGAAACGGGCGAAGAAGTCCAAATTAAACTTTCATGGCGGTTTTCCGATTTCCAAGAAATACAACCGGCCTTATAACTCGTTATTAATAAAATTCAAGCCTTGGCCTATCTTTTCCAGTCAAAATGAGCAGTCATAGCCATCCACAACATGTTTCAAATTGGTGAGTTTCCTTCAGTTTTGGTCCTACCACACATGTCCATATTTTAATGTTCAGCCTCAACCACAAACATTGACAGAGGTCTTTGTACTTTTCCGAACTGACATAAATTAGGCAGATTGTGTCAAAATTTGCACTCTGCTAGAGAAACCTCTTCCTTTGAGCAAAGTGTGCAATTTATTATCGGCTGTTGTGTGTGTGTGGTCCAATGAAGCACTCGCACGCTTTTCATCTCCTGAATATTAATATACAATGTTTGTTCGAATATTTGTACAGGTAATCATACGGTTTCGAGTGCAATTTGGGATTAATTTGCACGAGTGGGTTTTTCAAAGAAAATTAATCCAAAATTGCATGAGAAAACATGAAACAAATTGTCAGGAAGTGACGTTAACGAGTCATGTGACAAAGTAATTTATTCAATCAACAAACCATAATAGCTCACACTTTCAAATTCATTCAAATTGTTCGAGTGTTCTCAGAAGTCGAAAGGAAATGTTTAATTGCTTTCCAAAGAAATTTGCATCGTATTTCCTTTTTTCGGCACTATGTTTCCTTTTTTCTGCACTGTGTTTCCTTGAAATTGCATTGCCCTCAACCAATCAGAATTGAGCATTTTGTCATGTATATTATTAGTTATGGTATTCTCGTTATGTCATTCTCACGCAATTCGGGATAAATTCGAACTCGTCAGTTTTCAAAGAGCTCACATTGCACTCCCTTGCGAGCTCGTGCAATTTTGATACTCTTTGAAAACTCACTCGTTCGAATTTATTCCAAATATGCCTTCGAAACCATATGATTTCCTATACTAATGTTTGTCATCGATGTACTCAATCGTATTTCTTCCTTTTAGTTGACAACATAGAGATGGCGCCCTGTCCACCAAATCAGCTCCGTGTCATACAGCATACTCTGAATCAGATAATGGGTGAAGTCGCTGACATCAAAACTACGTTGGATGAAATCATGAGTCAGGGTCAGAAATAAACATTATTTCCCATCGAAACGCTGACAATAGCTAAACAGCTGAACTAGAAAAAGTTATAGTTGCTCTTAGATGAAAGCGTCCAAGTAGTATAGACACATACTGGAAGGACTCGAGAACATAAGTAAAGTATTTATAACTGCGCCCTCTCAAAGGTAATTCGTTAATAAGTCAACAAAATTTAAATGTCACAATTTGGATAAGTCCCCTCAATGTGATACAGAAATGAAGGTTTTTTTCAGCATGTTTGGCTTGCATTTTGAAAGCATTTCTTTTTAGGAAAATGTTTGGACGACAAAGTAGAATGTAATGGTGGCTACTTAGCTTCTCTAAATGCACTTCTCAATTGAAACCATGACCCCCGCCCTCCCAACCCCCGGGTAGGAGGGGATATGCGAGGGATTAGATGGTGATTGACCAGTTTTTGTGGTCCCAGGGAGTCGGGAATTTTACTTGATTTGCTTCAAGTACGTGTACCTTCAAAGTTTATGAGAGGGGTGGGGATTTGACTGGAGCCCAGTTCATCTGTGGTGGCGATCATCAGGTAAGATTTTAATGGTATTTTTCGTTTTAGTCTTGGGTGGAGGGAGAAATGGCGAAAAAAGGGGGAGGAGGGAGGAATTATGAAGAAAACTAGGGAGGAAGGAGAACTAAATTACAGAGGGAGAAGGGAGAGCTATTTGAGATGTATATTTCTCGAGAACTTCTTGTTGGTCCTAATTGTTGTAAAACGCTCCCGAAAAGCCTTAAGAGGGCATCCATGTGAAAACCATGCACCCTGAAAAAATGAGTCTACATGGTACATCTCAGATTTTGTTCATATTTTGCACATATGTTACTATTGGCCTGGCATTAGACTTGGTAGAATATTTTGGAAAAATTCCAAAAACTGTAAGAGATATGGGGGTTAGTACGAACTGCCTCGGTTTGAGGGGTATTTCCACTATGTATTTTTAGTCATGTTTACAGAATATTTTTGAACAAACCATATAAGCTATATACACAAAACGTTTCTACAGCATAAACACGACCAATTACAATTTAATTATGATATAAGTGGCAAAAAATATTCAGTATTCAAGGAGTAAGGCTTTCATGTACAAGTGACTATTATAATTATTTTTCAAAAAGTCAAATTTTAGGGTAAAATGACATTCGAATACTATCGATGCGGCGAAATTGTAGAAGATGAGAGAGTTATTATTTTGTAGATCAGTCATTTGGAAATACAACTGGGGACTAAAAAGTTTGTAAAGTTTATTCAGCTTAGGAGCAGTGAGGCCAAAGTAACATACTCCCAACGCCCGGGTCCAACGTAAATAAATAATCAACGCCAGATGCAAGCTGTATCGTGTGCAGAATAACGGGACAAATAACGGTCAGGAATGAGAAACATAGCCCTAAAATAACTGGGTGATAAATTTATTTGTCACTTATGCCTATGGTTTTGCAATAAACAGCAACTAATTAACAATCAACTTCAAAATAAGAGAAATTAGTAATACGAAGGATGAATCAGCGATAAATGCATACCTGATTCTAGCCTTATTTGTGCTCTCCTCCCCAGCTCTGTCATGGTCTCGAAGCCCAACTTACGATAATTATCTTCTTGTCGATTTTACACCGAAAGAACATTTACCCATTATAGTTTATAATACAGATGGCTTTGTAGCATCCGCCATTTTATTTAGGACTAGAACCAAGTCTGCTGTTGTGCACCACAGGTAGCCCGAACACAGATGTGTGCATTCCATGTGGAATATTGGAAGAAAAAACTCTCTACCGTTAAATCAGCCTTTCCTTTCTTGTCTATTTATATATATATATTGCTGATCAGATCCCTACACGCTAGGAGATCCGGTGTTTTATCATTTCGTCTGTGGTGCCCAACATATATACCAGAGTGGGTAATTTATATTGAAATATTTATGAATCTCATGAAACAGAACTGAAAATAATCATAATGCACTACTTAATACATCTACATAATTTTGTTTGCAAAACTTTATTTTTTTTCAAGCTGATTATAGGTTAAAATTACCCATGATGCACCTGATATATGTAACTGTTATGGGGTCAAATGTTTGCATACATTCATACACAAGGTCACAACAATGAATTATAAATTTCAGAAATTCGATTTTACGGATTTTATTTGTCATCGGATTCCCAAACACTGTATTTCGCGCCATGTTTACACCCCTTTCAAAATGTCGGAATTATAATAAACCGCGAACTGGTCTATTACCTTAAAACTGTAAAGAAATACGTTATTCTTTGTGTACGAGGTTTGTAGTTTCTCAGCTGTAGGATGTCCGGTGTCCGCGGGGAACAGGATATCAGGACACGTGACTTGTCCCTTCGTGTGTACCGACCTTTACGTCTGCGAGCGGGCGAGGCGCGCGACGTGATTTTTTTTTCACTTGTGTGGGTTGTTCTTTTATCTTTTGTTTTCCATATTGATTTTCTATTTTTTTTTTATGCAACGAGCTCCGCTATAAAGAGATACGAGGACGACAGTAACAAATCGCATACAAGTGTATCACAGGCAGCTTTAAGCCGAGAGTGAGCCATTATGCACTAGTCTAAATAAACACCCACCCCCCCCCCCCCCCCCCCCTCTCCCAACCTGTCCCGGGTTGGGGGAGGAGGAGGAGGCCTAGGGGGGTTTACTTTGACTAGTGCATTACCACCCCGCCCTAAAATCAAAAATGAATAAAATACCCTGTCTAGACAGTACAGTACAGGTGAAAATATTTATAGATTTTATGATAATTTTACTTCACACGCGCCATCAACAACATCCGCGCCAAGTGCCAAGGCATTTCATACAATTCTTAGTAAGGGGGTCGGGACATGCCTTCAACGGTAATATAGTTGTTTTTCCCTGGTAACGCCGAGAAGATATGCCACATTCCCTCGTTGAATATACACAAAATGAGCACTTGATCAAGTCCAAATCCATCTCGTGGATAGGGCGGGAATTACACGTGCAGACGTTATACGCAGTTCCTGTCACGCAATTCTTGAGATATCATTATATCACTGAAGGGATTTCATCTATTTCGGTGATACCACATTTGATTTCATGGATTATACACACATTTTGGTATTTCAACGGAACGAACAGAATATTATGCACAAGATTGAAACAAATTGAGTCCGTAACAAGGTAGTAACGACATCAGAATGGCTTCCCGTTGCTGAATCTAAACGGTTCTAACTTGGCCAACTATTCGATGAGCATATAATAAAGGGCTTCCAAGAAAACGAAACCATTAGGTTTTTTTTTATTATGAAAAGAAAACATCGTTTCTTTACAGAATAAAAACTAAAAACTTGAATGGAGAATCGGCTGAAGAACCTAAATACGACTGTACGTGCATTTGTACTTGTCACTCATTCACCCCGCTAAAGAGGCTCGCAAAATTCAGAGTGACTCGCCGGATTAGAAGCTGTATTTAAAGCGTAGCGTAGTTTGAAATCCTCTATATATCATATTCAAAGAAAATTCATTGTCTTTGATCCAATCAAACAATTTTAAACAAAGATACTGCCATAAACTATATATGAGTACCTATTTTTCAGCTTTGACTCCGTCAAACTCGACAATAATTCAGTCACTTTAGACATCTGCATATCGGGTGATGGACTTGGTCACCCTTCAAAACTAAAATAATATTGAAAATGAATGTGCATTCGAATTCTTAAAGAAATTATTGTCAGAAAATATGTGAAGTTCACCGTATTTTCGATTTTAATCTGAAAAAAATCGCCGTGTCACCATATCGTCGTTTGTTTAATAACTGAACATTGCGGATTTTGAGAGTGCGTACTCTCTAACCCAGCATTAACTTTACAGATATTTTTTTTAACAGATGCAAAGATCTATTGTAAGTCAATCTAGAAATATTTCTAAATTCAAAGAAAAGAAGGCCGCAACTCTGCAAACGGCCATTGCCAGACAGCATTTATCGGGTTTTAAAAAGACCTATTAAAGTAGCGTTAAATAAAAATTCGACAGAAGCGACAAAATATAAATAAAATTAGTTGATTTTGGTTTTAATATGCTGACGGGACTTAGTACTAAAGCAGGTAAAAATATTATCTTTCTACTTAAAATCATTTGCGATTGCGACATGTTACAACATAAGGTATATTTTGCTCTGATTTTGAGCATTTCAGGGGGTCAAACAGTTTGATTGTCATATCTCAAAGGCCTTTTACATTTCAGCCAAACTATTTCACATGGGACATTAGCTAGTTAAGATATAAATGTGTGCCAAGTTTAAAGGAAATCGGAGAGGTGCACTGTAGACTCGTCTGCATGGTTTTCACATGGATCCTCTCTTAATAGTCTTGAAACCAGTCTTGAAATTAACATAAATGGATTGTCTGTGTTTATATTGATAGTTTATTAATAAAATATGAGACCGGTCATATGATATTTATACGCCATGTGATATCCCGTTACTGTGTCAACGGTACGCCTACTCAATTAGTTTTTTTCTGATCAAAGAATTATAATCACAGCCACAACTTTGATTTAAATTTCAACAAGAGTCCATCTGGGCTTTCACTCGGGCCACATGAGATTGAAGATGTAATACACTTTCATTTGAAATCCTCTTAGTAATAACCAAAGGGAAGAATTATTAGCTGAATTTAGCAGTCTTTAGTGGCCGGTAGCGCGGTGACTTTCATTCTCTGCTCCTCTAGTATACATTGTATATGTAATTTAATAGTTTTGTTTTTCTCGTATGTTGAACATTACTTATTCGTTTAACACATTGCATTTGAGTAGGCATATATTCATTGTTTTGAACCCGAGAATTAACCGTACTACCGTACTTCATGGTCCCTTTCTTTAGTAGTGAGTTGTCGGTCAGGTGATTGTAAACTCTCGTGGCTCTTGAACAAACTGATAAGCTTCAGTAGGTTGGGTAGAGTCTCGGAACATTGGAGACCTTGGTCCTTATTGCGGGCTAACAAATTTATCCTCGTGAATAATCTAAAGAATTCCGTCTCTTCCGGTTTGAATTTGACTCATGTGTATGTTGCTTTTGGAGTTTCAAGGATATGTTGATCCAAAACTACAGGCACTTGGGGTTTTTCATTGACTTGTGAACTTGCAGGCTCTGTAATTTGTTTTGTTTTCTTAGTATAATATAAAGTGTTGAACATGTTCATGTTCTCAAGCATGTCGCGCGTGACCTCTGTTTCTTCATTCATTAAGTTCTCTACTTTCATCTGTATTCTGGGAAACTCAATCTTTGCCCATGCCTTGGCACATAACTATTCTTGTTGTTAAGTAGACGTGGATGATTATAAGTAAAATCCTTCGACAGCTTGTACCGTTTCCGCTAGGTCAATATCCTCGCTGGAACGAAATAACTTGATCTCAATACTCTCTGATCCAACTTACGGTAAATTTAAATCTCTGACAGTTCGTAATATTGGTCTTGAAGTACCTTTACCCAAAATAATATGTTTTCCTCGGATGTTTTAAATGCAGCACAGCGAGCCGATGGCTTATAGATTCCAATATCTATTTCTTCGAATTTTAGCTTTCCGGATCCTGGCCCCAGTTCACTGGCTTCAGGTCGTCGTACGTGTCGTATCACTGGCCATCTGGGTAAAAAACGCGGTCCTTCGGCTCCGTCAATAGCGCCAGTTGAAATATCCTAAGCCTGTTGGAAGGCTTTCGCACGAGTGAAGTTAAATAAAACATTAAACTGGCTTACATTTGAGAGATGGGACTCCAAACTAGAGAGAAAGTTCCTCGCGGGTCTTCCGCCATCTTGCTTTACTGTATTAAATTATGTAAATAAATTAACCTGGCGATTGTTGCGTGACCAGCACAGTGCAATCTGATTGGTGTGAATTTGACCTTTAACGCATGCGCAGAAATTTTGCGACACCCAACAAAAAAAATAACGACTTGCATTTTAAGACTCGGTGCTGCCACAGGCAGCCCGAGTAATAAAGGTCAAGAAAGAGCTTCTTCCGGTTAGCTCAGTGGTTCAGCTCCGGTCTGTTGAGCGGGAGGTCGTGGGTTCCAAACCCCGGCCGGACCAACACTCAGGGTCTTAAAATTACTGAGTGAGTAGAAGAAGGTGCTGCCTTTACATAATCCGACAGTAAACGGTTAGACCTTCTCGTCTTCTCGGATAAGGACGTAAAACCGTAGGACTAAGTAAAGAGATTACTGAATTACATATTAGCCGGTAAACGTGTGTAAACCCTCTATAAATAAAAGTGACTTTACTTTACTTTTTTAAAATGGAAGATAGCCGCCTCGGGATAGCCGCGCTTCAAATGTTTTGAAATAAACTGTAATGACTACGCATTTGTTGTATGTGTTTGTACTTTGCATACTTCATTCTACTTCTGCGTTTGCCTAGATAGGTCTAGATAGAGAGCAAAGAGAAAAGAGAATTCATTTCACAATATTGCCACCATTGTTACGGGTCATAGATCACCAATCACAATACCGTGTACAAGAAATAGCTGTTTCAACATTTGGGCGTATCGCCACAGGAAACAAGCAATAGGACTCAAGGTCCCCTACGAGGCTTGTCTCCGCCATGTCAGTGGACCTACGATTTTACGTCCTTATCCGAGAAGACGTGAAGGTCTAACCATTTGCAGTTGGTTCACAAAGGCAGCACCTTCTACTCAGTTATTTTAAGACCCTGAGTGTTGGTCCGGCTGGGGTTTGAACCCGCGACCTCCCGCTCGACAGACCGGAGCTTAACCACTGAGCTAACCGGGAGGCGGTTTCGTTACTCTCATGCCGGTACCTGAACAAAATTGTGCGCTGTCGACGGATGAGCAAGCTTCTGGTCACCTATTCCTGTCTGGTCTGGTTTCAGACTTCCCTTAAATTCCACCAAGAGCAGCAAAAATTTCAACAATCTCGTTGCAGTTCCTGTTATGCCGACGCCAAAATGTTGTCCTCGTATTAGATTTGCAACTTGAATGCTCACTCTATGAACACAAATGCTGCTTCAATCTGTGATCTTGTGATCTCCAAACATCTGAACATTTCGGCTGTAACTGAGACTTGGCTATCCGGCGACTTTAAGAAAAATAATACTGTTGCTGAAATTCTGAATACTCTCAAAGATTTTGACTTCCACCACGTCCCTAGGAAAAACAGAGCGGGCGGTGGAGTTGGTGTATTGTTTCGTAAAGGTTTTAAGGCCGTTGTGAACTACCTCAGTTATTTCTGATCTAAGGATTTGCTTATTAGCAGTGGCATTTTTTCCATCCATCTTGTTGACATTGATAGACGACCGCCTTCTAAAAAGAATGATTCGACACCTGCCGCATTCCTTAGATACCTTTTATCTCTACTATAGTCCATCACAGTTGCTCCAGGCTATCTCCTGCTAGCCGGTGACTTCAACTTTCATGTTGATTCCCCTAGTGACCGAATTGCTTCAACTTTTACAGCTCTCGTGGATTCTGCGGGCTTAAAGCAACGCGTGAACGGTGCTATACATCGCATTGGACATACGCTTGATCTTGTTATCGAACGGCAAAAGGACTCTATGTTATCTGAGTTTACCACTTCATCTGGTCTGCCATCCGATCGTATTGCTGTCATCTTTAATGTTGCCTTTCCGCGCCCAGACGCTACAAAGGCCATGTTTAGGCAACGGAGATTAAGTGATATTGACATTCTTGCATTGAAACATGACATTGGAGATTCGCCTTTGTTCCATCAATTATCAATGCTTTCTGACCCTAACAAATTAGCTAATCTTTCTAATACTGTACTGGGTACCGTATTGGCCAAACGTGCTCCAGTGGTTACATGCTCCATCACCCTTCGTCCCCATGCCCCTTGGTTCACTGGTGATCTACCTAACGGGAACTGATTAAAACGACGCTACGATCGAGAATTCTGTTCTACCGGTCTGACAGTACACGATCAGATCTATCGTGACCAATGCTGTAGATACAATAGCTTGCTCGAAGCATGAAAGACACTCCACAAAAGACCACAGTTGAAAGTGCGGGTCAGAAACGTCTATTTCGTCTAATAGATGGAATGTTTCACGTGAAACCAGGGTCTATTCTGCCTTCGCATGATTCAACGGATGAGCTCTTCGAGAAATTTAGTGACTTTTTCCATCAGAAAATCTTGAAGTTATGGGTCAAAACTTTGCACCGGGGGCCGAGGTGTTGTCATATCTACTTTTCATCTACATTGGTTGCTTTCTCTTATATTAGGTGCCTGACGAAGTTGTACGTAAGATCATTCTCAAGTCGCCGTCAAAGTCTTTTCCACTGGATCCGTTACCTACTCGGACCCTTGAAGCATGTCTCGATGAATTGCTCCCATGCATTACTGTTATCATTAATTCGTCATTGTTAAATGGTGATTTCCCTGACGCCTATAAGCTGGCTCGTGCAGTTCTGCCATCCATTAAACGGCCAACTTTGGAGTTTTGTAACTTCCGCCCCATTACCAAATTCGCGTTTTTCTTGAGCGAATTATTGCCGAATCAATCGCGTAATTATTTGCTTGAGAATAACCTGTACCCAAGTCGTCAGTCCGCCTATACCGTGAATTTCACAGCACCGAGACTGCTCCGTGTCCAGAATTATATATCGCGGGCAATTGACTAACACTCTGAAGTTATCCTGCTCCTATTCGATCTCTCCGCTGCTTTTTACACCATTGATCATGACATTCTCTTGACGAGACTTAGAGACCGGTTCGGTTTTTCTAGTTTATTAAAATATCTGCGGTACGCAGTAAAGCTGATATTTGGTTTCTGAACGATTCGTATGGAATTTGTCGAGTAGTGTTCAATAGTTAGTTAACGCTTCTTCAGTCATGCGTTTCCCATGTGGGTATAAATACCACGAACGTGGTAGCGTTCGTCTTTCGGGTCGCTACACTCTGAACGACTAACTACTAACACTGAACACGAGCTACTAAGGCGAAATTTACCGAGCTTTTATATTTAAAGAAGATGAATAAGGCAGGCCTCGCTACCACTTCTGGAGCTGACGTCTTGGACACGGCTACTAAGTCCGCTATCGCCGGTAGCAATGGAGTTCTCGCTTTCTACTTTATCTAGAGTTATCGACGATAAGCTAAGTTCTTTTGCGAGAGCATTCTTTGAAGAAAATAGTTCACAAGTGGAGAAAGCGGTGCTCAAGGCACAACGCGAAACGTTTGTCTGCAAACGAAAAGGAAACCAGCAGCAGCTCGACCATTGCATTAAAGTGCTGGAGAAATTGGAGGATACTTCTACGTCTCTGTAAGCAAGGCCTACCCCGGGTCCTAAAGTTGCCGTAATTTTGGGTAACTTAAGGCGACTTTAGGCGACTTAAGAAAAATCGAGGTAAAAAATGTGGAAACTTAAGGCGACTTGATGCGATTTAAGGCAACTTCAGGCAATTTTGGGCGACTTAAGGCAACTTAAGGCCAACTTAAGGTCAACTTAAGGCCAACTTAAGGCCAACTTAAGGCAACTTAAGGCAACTTAAGGCAACTTAAGGCAACTTAAGGCGACTTAAGGCGACTTAAGGCGACTTAAGGCAACTTTAGGACCCGGGGTAGGCCTTAAGCAGGCCTAGTATACAGTGGGGGAAAGCTCTGAGCTCGTCCTCAAGATGGTTAAGGCCATTAAGCTGGCGGATAAGAGCGAGTTTGGTTGTGCCATGGTGAATGAATACCTCTCGGACGAACTAGCATCTGATACAGACGACGAAAAGCGGATTTAACGCTCGGAAAAAGGGCGGAGAGAAAGCACAAGGAGAGGCAGCGGCAGCGTAAAGATAAGCGCAGCATGACGGGTTTCCAGAGGGCTAGCTCCACGGTGTCCACTTCAACTCGATTCAACGAAGGCGGTCCTCGAAGGCCGTTGGGCCCCTGCTTTAAGATAAGTAGCTTTTCCCCTTTTCCACTAGCCTTGTTTACCTTCGAGCACATATGTGCAGTCGCTCAACGACCTATATGTAATGTTCACAATGCATAACGTGTTTGTGTGGTTTATGTGTATGAATTTCCAGGGAGGGTATAAGGTAGAATATTAAAATATCTGCGAATTTGTCGAGTAGTGTTCAATAGTTAGTTAACGCTGCTTCAGTCATGCGTTGCCCATGTGGGTATAAATACCACGAACGTGTTAGTGTTCGTCCTTCGGGTCGCTCACTGTGAACGACTAACTACACTGAACGCGAACTACTAAGGCGAAATTTACCTTTGTAGAGGGTTTAATTTCTTTACCATCATCTTGTATTTTAGTGTGGAGAGTTTGGTCATCTCGGAGCAACCTGTGTGAAAGCATCTACTTCCGCTGTTCCTAAAGCGAATACATGACTAGCCGACGAGGAACATTGCTGTGCTGTCGAATTTAACGCCGGTAGTAAGAGCGACAAAGTGAAAGGTCGCATTAAGGGTGCTATCGATTTTTGGGCCGATACCTTACCGGTACCAGAATTCGTTTTGGATATGGTTGGCGAAGGCTATAGATTGCCATTTAGAATTTATCGAAGTCACTGTTTTTTGAGGAATAATATGTCAGCTCTTTCGCATCAAGATTTTGTGGCACAAGCAATTATTGAGTTGCTTAACATGTGTACAATGAGCGTATAGTGGATCACACCATTCCTCCTTTTTGTGTTAATCCGTTGACAGTTGCGGATGGAAAAAAGCTCCGTCTAGTAATAGATTTGAGGCACGCTAACGAGTTCTTGGTAAAGCCTAAATTCAAGTATGAAGATTTGTGTTCATTGTCTCAGGTGCTGGACGAAGGTCAGTGGTTTTTCACGTGGGATTTGAAATCGGGCTATCATCACAGATATTTGTACCGAGCACCAGAAATATTTAGGATTTTCTTGGACCATTGTTACGAAAGTGTTTTGTTACTGTTGGGTACAACTGCTGTTTTTGGGGTAGATTAGCTTGACTGGGCTCGTAACAACCCTGCTCGAAGTACAGTACTTGAGACAAGAGACACGAAGTATCTTTGACTGTATCGTAGTTTATTCACTGTTGTTCAGTTCACAATGAACGGCCTCTGCTTTACAATTGATTCTAACTTATATTTATACCAACAGCTTAATTTATTACATCATTGTCATTACAGGTGAAATGAACACATATTTTAAATAACGAATAAGTTGAAATCAAACACCGATACAATAATAAGCGAATCATAGCATGATTTGTAATAGATATGTAATTTCAATGCGGGTAACGTAATGTAGAAAGGAAATCATTGGTTTGTCCTACACCTATAAATTATAGAGTAAGGACTGCGTAATGGTTACACTAACTGAATCTCAGCCGGTGGTAACTTGTAAAAGCTAAGCAACTGTTACGCTTATCTAAACTCAGCTAGTGGTAATCGTACTGTAATAGTCAGTTCCCCTTTACACCTTTAATAACGTGATTAGATATCTTACATTCAGCTTGTTGTCTTTTGGCTTAAGTAGTGCTTGTTTTTGCTTTACTAAATTAATGCGTCCCCTTGTTAAGAGAGAGTGCACATATATATATAAGCTTTATTTACCTCGATGGCGGTTTCGGTAGCCAACCTGATAAGACATCCGCTATCGCAGCCAGTGAAATCCAACGCAAAGTGCTTGGAAAATCAGGGCTACTATGCAATGAAGAAAAGTCTCACAGGGAACCGATGCAGATAACGGAATGGCTTGGTTTTATTATAAACACAATCGATATGACGTTTCAAGTATTGAAAAGAAAATCTTCAAACTGAAACACCTTCTAGACATTACTATATTTGATGGCTACAGTACATATCGTGCCATAGCTAAGATTCCAGGTTCGGTTATATCGTGCGCACTGGCAGTGGGTCCGATTTCTCGCTTGTTCACTCGTCAATTGTATTTCACTATTGGCACCAGATCTTTTTGGAATGCAATCGTGCGTTTATCTCCAAGTTTGCTAGAGGAGCTCAAGTTTTGGTACTGTAACATCGACTGTTTCAATGGGTATCCTATCCGACCTCCATTAGTTTCATCTACAGTTGTGTTTTGTGACGCAAGTGATTTAGCATTCGGCGGATATTGTGCAACCATCGATGGTGCTCCAGTTAGCGGTATGTTGACAGCGGATGATATTGGTTGAAGTTACACCTATCGCGAACTGAAGGCTATATATTATGCTTTCCTCCTAAATATTTTACAAGGAAAAAAGGTTACGGTCTTCACAAATAATCAGAGCGCGGCTAGAATTGCTTCTGTTGGTAGTTCCAAGCAGGAATTACAGCGCATCGCCTTAGACATTTATTATGCCTGTTTGCTTAATTGCATAACGCTAGATGCTCAATGGATTCCGCGCGAGTCTATCGAAAAGGCACAAATCTTGAGTCGTTTTATTGACAAGGACGTTTGGTCCATCAATCCTGCAGTTTTCAAGTTAATCGACTCCAAGTGGGATCCGCACACAGTGGACCGTTTCGCCTCCTATTATAATGTGCAAACCGCGAGATACAACTCGAAGTTTGCTTCACCGGAAAGTTTTGGCGTATCAGCCATATATATTGTTCCACCCGTTAGGAAACTCCAAGCTTGTCGAGCACGCGGTACCATTATAATCCCCGAGTGGCATTCGGGTTACTTTTGGCCATATTTGCATGTAAGTGCTACAAAGTTTAAGCCTTACGTGAAATACATTTTCGTATTGCCAAAATTTTTGGATCTCCTAATTGAAGGTCCCGGACAGGTCACAACATATGCGAACAAGAAGTCTGTATTCTCCGATTGCCCAACATTTAACATGTTGGCTGTTCGTATAAATTTTAGATTTTATCGATTAGCATGTGGCGAAGGTGCGTAATTTACGTATTTGCAGCTATGCGCTGACCGTTAAGTGTTACGGCGCATGAAAAGTATTTGGTTGGTTGTTAAGCGTATTAGACCTAAACATATCCGCTCTCACCGGTTAAGTGTGAGAGCCAGCTGTAATGGCCCACCAGTTAGGTGTGTGTCAGCCAGCTGTAACGGCTCACCGGTAAGGTACGTGGAAGTCAAGCGTAATATTAACGCCTCGCCAGTTAGGTGCATCACAGACAAGGGTAAAAACTCACCAATTTGGTGCGTGACAGCCGTATTTTCGGGCGCAAAGCTGATTGCTATTATTTTGTGTTCATTATCTTTGTACTTCTAGGAAGTTTTTCGAATTCTGCTAAGTATATGTTTTGGAGTTTAATATTAGTTAATCAAGGCTGATTACTCTTTACATATTGTCAAAAAGTTCATGTTGAATGATGGCTCGTCTAATGATTAGAGAATTTACATTATTGGAATATCAGGGTCAAGCTGTAAACCTCTTTCCACAGGCGTCCCAGAGTGTTCGGTGCTTGGGCCCCTTTTGTTTATTTTGTACTTCAAGATGTAATTAATTCCTATGGACTAAACTGCATGATGTATGCCGATGATTCACAACTTTATGTTTCTATGAACCCTGCCTCCAGACAATCTGCTTTAGATAACTTAGACCTTTGCATTATGGATATTAAGACTTAGTTTACTAACAATAAGCTTGCCTGTAATCCTTCAAAACTGAGGTTATCCATTTCTCCTCGCGTTTTCCCAACTTAGTCTTTGTTCCTGGTATCAAGTCTGATCAGGTTACTGTGGTCCTGTACCTGGAGCACGTAATCTCGGCGTAATATTTGACCACCATCTGATCATGAATAGCCATGTTAATAGCATATGTCGTCCTGCCTCTCTCGCGCTGTGAAATATTGGCAGAATCAGGAAGTACCTGAGCCAATCTTTTACTGAGCGGATAATTCATGCGTTCATAACATCCAAGTTAGATTATTGTAATAGCCTTATGTATGGGCTGCCTACCGTGCAAATTCAGAAACTTCAATGTTTACAAACAGAGCCGCTGGATTAGTCATTACCGCTAAGCGTTCTGCGCATATATCGCCTATCTTGTATACCATCCACTGGCTACACTTAAGGAACGCATTATGGGAGATATTAGCTTATTCTGTAGCTACTCTGTAAATCCGAGTATAAATAAAGTATATGTACGTATGTATCGAGTTTAAGGTTCTGCTTATTATTTATAAGGCTATCAATAGGCAATTACTGACCTAATTATGCATTACCGTCCTACCTACAACCTTCGTTTTGCATCAAGGATTATTGGCGATTCCTAAATCTGCTTCTGTCACCTATGGTGATCGCGCATTCTCGGTTGCTGCGCTCAGACTGTGCCCTCTGACCTGCCACCGGCAATTAAGAATGCGACATCGTTATCTTCCTTCAAGTTGCATCTTAAGACATTGCTTTTTAGGAATTTTATAATACAGATTGTCTGAGCTCACAGAGCGTTGACTCAGATCTGAATTACTTAGATTATTAGTTATTTAGTTATTATGTTTTATATATTTTCTTAGCTTAGTGTATATTTTATTAGTTTTCTTCCACTTACTGTAAACTCATGCACTGAGGCTTGCATAATGTGTTCGAAGAACTGCTATTATTATTATTATTATTATTGTGAATACGATTTAGGTTCTTTGAAACACAGTATATAGTTATTAAGCCGTGTAAAATAGGAAACGTTTATTGTGACGAATTTAAGGCGAATTTATATATTTTTACCGTTTTCATTGAAGTGCAACTGTGATGGGAAGCCGGGGTGGCGCAGTGGTTAAGCGCTTCGTCTCTCGCCTCTGTGATCCAGATTCGATCTCCGGACGCGGCGCCATATGTCAGTTGAGTGTTGGTATCTCACCCTTACTACAAGGGTTACGTTTTCTCCGGGTCCTCCGGTTTTCTTCCCTCCAAAAAAAAAAAACACGCTAAATTCCAATTCGATTTCTGGATTAGCCGGATCCTGGCTTTGATCAGCCCTTATCATGGTTGTTTCAGGTCCCGTTGGAATTTTTTTTAAAGGTTTCAAGTCTTGTCTGGAAAAGCCATTTGACGCATCGGAAAAGACGCTTTGATGCTTTCGAAAGGATTTGGCCATGTTGTTAAAGGTAAACATTCCGAAATGACTTATAATTAACTTATCGCTACAACTATATTGTAAAAAAGCAGACATTTGTTCGTCGTCGTATTACCGAGAGTAGTCCGAAGATTTATAAGCGCGTTTTGCTTAGCACAGCTGAACAGAATGGCTTGAGTGTACCCCAAGTGTACCGTATTGGTAGTTTGGATGCAAAGAGATAAAGATGAAACTGTTATCGCGACAAAGCTCCAAGAGTCTCATGGCACATTCACAATACATCCCTAGGCTCGGGGATAGAACCTGTTGCACTCTTTACTCGTCAGGGTGAATATAAGCTTAAAGTTCAGTTGAACGACGAACTAACACCGATATCGCCCCCGCTCACTGGGGAATGAAAGACATATATATGACTTTGGAAAGTGAGCAAAACAAAGCCAGACAATAGCCAAACAAAAGCCAATGGAAAAGTATATCTTAGTAATATGCAGAATAACAATAATGTGAAAGGAGTAGTGATCAATTTGACGGTAAATATCACTGAAACGTCAAATAGTTTGATGGCCGAACGAGAGCAGCTGAGCACAAAATTCGGTATTGTTCCTCAGTGGAAAATATTATTAGTATGTAGGTTATCTCAATTTTTTTGCAATATTCTTTTCATCTCTTTCCGGGAACAATTTATGTGGTAAATAGGCGAGAGAACAGGGAAATACTAAAGTGTTCTAATTATTCAGTTATTGATGCATAGTCAGTTTATCCTTTATTTAATGTTTCTAATAATAACTGGGTACGATTGAAATATGATGAGAATACGTCAGACCTGCCCAACATATGGTTCCACTTTCTTTGCACGGAAACGAGGCTACCTAAAACTAACAGAGTGAATAACTTGTGGAAGTGAGCGCCTTAACAGGATAATAGAAGGTAAGACAATTCCTTGAAGAATTTACGAAAGTCTCCAGTTATGTTCAACTGTCCAACTATATAACAAGGAAAGTTAAAGCATTTCAACCTTAAATTACCATAACACGGTTCAAAGCTGAAAATGGACTTTTCAAATCTCTCTCGCTGAAGAAAGTCTAGGTTCTGAAGTAGAAATGAATCAAAATGAGCAAGAAGAACCGCCTCTAATTGTGAAACGAGAACTGTGCAAACTTTGAAAAGCCGATAAAACAGTTTTACTAAGCTGTTTTATCCTTTATCTTTATAAAAGATAAACAGATCGATTGTTCTCAATTCATCACTTTGTATGCGTAGGCATAGAAAGCGAACTTTAAAATATAGAAACCTACTATCGATTTCATCCAATGTATATTAGTCCTTAGATAACGCTTTCTAAATATTCTAGAGTACTCATATCAACACTTATACAAACGCGCGCATTTAAGAGTGCATTTTTAAAACCACTCTGTGACAGATTATTTGCAATTTGACAGAATAACCGCGTGCAGAACCTAAAGACACGCGTAAAAGACTCTGAACGAGGACGATCTATGTTTTTACGTTGTTTTTGGTTTGAAGTTCACATTATCAATTCTTTCTGTATAATGCATTCGATATCAGTTGGGCAGACTATTTCTATCGGCTTCAAATAATATTTGTAACAAAGAGAAGGATCGCCGTTTAAAATTGTCATTTATACCTGTAGGATATATTAGCGGTTTCCATAAGAAATTTGGCGTGTAAACAATCATCCTCTTGGAAGGTAGACGTTTGGACAGAAATAAGAAATGTTGAAATATCTCGTTCTCCTCGACTTCGCCTTATTTGAGTCCCCTGCTCAATGATTAACACTGAAGATGGTTAATACTTCGTTTGTCTATCTGTACACTTCCCCACTCTCTTTAAAGCTGCTTTATTTCCAAATGAACACATGGACCCATGCATTCACATGATTCTAAAACAACTTCATGATATTAATTGAAATATGATAATAACAAAGATATAAAGGGAGCTGAATAAACCTATGGATGGGATGAGGAAGTGAGCATAACACTTTCTGACGAGGAACAGAAATTTTATGTACCTATTAAAAATAAGACATAAAAATGATGTTTAATTAATAGCGTTTTCTTTTTTGTTGTTTTGCTTGAACAAAGAAATGTGAAGTGCTAATAATTCTGCTGAAATAATAATAATAATAATATTTTATTTACCGTCGGTAACTCAGGGAGTGGTTGCCCAATATCCCGAGCTCATGATATAAACACTCGACAAATTAATAGTAAAAAAAAATATAATATGTAGTAGCATTACATTACAACACGATTTTTTTACAACAATGTTTACAATTTTTTTACAATAATAACTCGTAGCCAAATAAACCTGAATTTACATTTTCTTTTTCTAAATCGCGGTACTTTTTACAAAGCTAACAACACAGTGGGGTTCCAAGAATTCATGGATTTTAATGAAAACCAGCAAATTTATATTCATTTTTTTTCCATATGTTGCTATCTTGATCAAACTTTAAGTAATGACAGTATAATAAAGCTTTAATAACCAAGAAACTCAATTGCTGTTGTATTGGGTTTTACAGTACAGTACAGTAATAACCAACCAAATTTACAGCTTGATATAATTGGGATTTGTGAGCTTAACAAAATTAGAAAAAAAGTGTTTTCTTAAAGATGCTGTGCATGTTATGGTGTGAGACCTTTATATTTGTAGTCCGGGCATAACACGACAGTTATGTTCAGCGATTTCATATGAACTAACGAACCTCGATCATATGTGGTATGTTTAAGATCAAAGCAAATATGCAAAAATATCTAACGAACTGTGTATAGACGTAGTCTTTATGGAAATATTTCATATAATTTTAACCAAGCACTGAGGAAGGAGACTGTTTGTAGCTAATCAGTAGACACCCATCGCACATCGACACTCACGCATGCGGTACGCCATTACGTAGCCCATCTCATCGTGTTGGGCCAAGAAGGATGCTGGGCCTAGGGCTTTGATCGTCAAGTTCAAGAGTTATGGAATCATGTTGAGAGTCATGAAATGGAAAAAAGAATTGAAAGGGCAAGAATATGTTTGTAAATGAAGATCTGACTTGGCGTAATCAGCAGCTCCTAAAGCGTGTCAGAGCAGTTTGTATGAATCAGGGCTATATGGTTACGGTTGATGGATATATATTCGTTAGGTCCAGAGATGACGTAGCCTGCTATGCAGACGTATTTTTTCACTCTCATAACTTCGATTAGTTTCCAATATGCAAGCACGTCAGCACGTTTGTTTTATTTTTCTGCCCAATCAAAGCCATTGTTAGAATTCTAGTGAATTGGCGCGCCAGTGAACACTCTCCTATGATTGGTCAATGGCAAATGCATTGTCTGAAATCCTTTTAAATGTAACATACGTCACTTTCCAGGATATGGAAGGTAAAATCTGATTGGTCCATAACACAATGAGATATGCATATTGGAAACTAATTAAGCGCTCGGGTAAGCAGACGTTACTTTTTTCTTCGAATTTATGAGTGTGAAAATATACGTCTGCATAGCAAGCTAGAGATGACGAGTCTCCGTTAAAAATCGGTCGAGAATCGGATTAATTTTTGCATCGCCATGGCTTCTTGTAAAATATTTTTGTGCCCTCTGCCGATCAACTGTTTTAGTTAATATGACCTTAGCTTAGAGGAAATAACCACAGACAAGTGATTGCATTAATTCAACGTTTTTACAGTCAGTGCGGCAATTTCGGTTTGGTTCTGTGAAACATCGCGCCGAATTTGGCCGAGCCATATTTTTAGCAGTGAATTAAACATTGTAAGGTATATCCTGTTTTTAATTTCGAGCTTTTATAGGACAGATGTTAGGGACTGTTCGTTAATTAATTTATAGCTAAGGGTGAAACGGGAGTGGGGGTTTACATATATAGCTAGCCCATATTCTTTTGTTATTTAATAATTACCCCTTCAAAGCTGACTATCAGACGTAATTATTACGCTATTTCTTATCCAAAATTTATCTAACAGGTGCTTGTTTAAAGGAACTCCCGATTGAGATACTGGTCCACATCAAATGGAGTTCGAAGAGGGGCGTAGGTCTATCGTTAGTTCTCATCTTAAATCGCACAACGGGGATAACCTCGTTAACTTATTATTGCGGTTAGTATTACTGGAAAGCATTCGTAAAACATGCTAGAGGGAAACCGATAATATTCATATATTTTTTATATAGAGGGTAGCAGTCACCTCCCTTTTTAAAATCCTGGATCCGGGGAATTTTTGGAGTATCTAACACACACAATTCTAAACGCTTTAAAATTCACTCGAATACCCTGACAGTTCTTATCAATCTTTCCGGCTATACTTCTTTTGTATCAGCACAGAAAGTTTGGTTGTGCTACATTCAATATGAAACGAAATATAAAAGTATTTCGAGATTTCCTTGTAAAAATGTCTCGCCATGCTGAAGCAAACCGACAACAACCCCCGACCCCCTGGGGCCACAAAACTCGTCAATTGCCATCAAATGCCTCACATATCCCCACCTACCCTCGAGGAGCGGAGTTGGGGTTTCAATTGATAAGTGCATAAATGTGACCTTACACGGGAAAACGTACACTAAGGCTATTTACAAACGGTCTGGCACAGCGTTTAAACGGTTTCGCAAAGCGTTTATTTGTTTCGGACTTTTTTCCGCTTTACTTCCACCGTTTCGAACGCTCTAATTTCTCAAACCGTTATAAACGCTTTACTCAGACCCATTCCAACGCTCTCTTCAAGACGTTTCGAACGTTTTTTTTCACACCGTTTCGAACTCCCTAATTTCTCATATACCGTTATAAACGCGATTCAAGAGCGCGAGTTCTTGGTCCAAGTCAATAGCTGCAATATTGTCCAGTTCGCTTTTATAATTATCTAGAAACATTGCAAAATATTCAACGATCAGCTGTCCATCAACATGTTAACTTGTTGACGGATGAGCGACATCGCACGGCAAAATGCAAATCATTTTCAGTTCAAAGGCAAATTCAGAAAGTTGAAAGTTGCGAAACGAGGCTACGAGGTTAAGACGAAAGGCGATAAAAAACTACTGGAACAGGAAGGCGGAAGATCTCAAGAAGAAACCGAAGGATTTTTACAAGACCTTCATGCCTTTCCTGGGGTCCAAGAAAACGTCTAAACAGAACACAACAGATTTCAGATTAAGGATCAACAATAACGTGAGCAGTGATAAGCAAGAAATAGTTGAAGTGATGGGAGATTACTTTGCGAATATTACAGAAGGACTAGGAACAACAGAAATAGGAGAAGCCACCTCCGCTAGGGACTTTGACAATCATTGCAGCGTGAGAGAAATTGCTGTGCAAACTGCTAGTCACCACCCCTTTAAATTCGCAAGACTGGGTGTGAAAGAAGTCGAGGCAGCCCTCAAGGAATTAAACCCAAAGAAAGCCACAGGTTGGGACTCTTTATCACCTAAGGCCCTGAAGTTTGGGGCGACAGAGTTGGCAACACCCCTTACAACATTGTATAACTCATGCATCAGAGAGAGTCAGTGGCCCTCCGACTGGAAGAAAGGAGAGTGGGCGCCAATTCATAAGAAGGATGATCCTCTTGACAAGGAAAATTATCGACCAGTAACGATACAGATCTCGCTAAATAAAGTCTTCGAAAAGATACTATCGGCACAAGTGACCAGGGGTACCACTGATTGCCTCAGTGAGTACCTGACAGCATATAGAAAGAGGCACAGTTGTGAGACAGCCCTGGTAATGTTGATTGAAAACTGGAGAAAAGCCTTGGACAATGGAGAAGTGGTTGGCTTTTTGTCAACTGACATGAGCAAAGCCTTTGATTGTTTACATCATCCCTTGTTGTTGGCGAAGTTGCGGGCTTATGGGTTTGACGAAAGTAGCGTTGATCTCATGGAAGCATACTTTACGGATCGATACAGTAGGGTCAAAGTTGGAGACACCACCAGCTCTTGGAAAGTAGTGAAAAAAGGATGTCCCCAAGGATCTTCTTTCGGACCGCTATTATGGAACTTGTTCCAGAATGACTTGACGTATTACATAGATTCGAAGTTTTGTATGTATGCAGACGATCATCAATTCTACGAATCGCACAAGGATGTGACTCTAGTAGAAACTAAATTACAAGAATGTGCCAGAGTAGTGACAGGCTGGTATGACTCTAATTATCTTAAGGGAAACTATAAAAAGTATGGCAGTATGATAATCAGTAGAACAGATAAGAGAGAGATGAGTATCAAAGTCAAGGATTTTAGTATTGAACCAGAACACAATATCACACTATTAGGTGTAAATATCGACAGCAAATTATCCTTTTCAGATCATATTAGTACTGTCTGTAAGAAGAGCAGTCAAAAAGTAGGAGTAATAATGAGATTACGAAATCTCATCCCAACTGATGCAAAATTGCAGTTGTTTAAGGCTGCTATACTTCCTCATCTGACTTATTGTAGCACAGTGTGGCACTTTTGCAAGGCCAGTGATTCGAGAAAGTTGGAGCGGGTCCAGGAAAGGGGCCTTAGGGCTATATACTGTGATTGGAATTCGTCATATAGCAAGTTATTAGAATGGGCGAAACTACCAACATTAAAGAACAAGAGATTACAGGATATTACGACAATAATGTATAGAGTAAAGAATAAGCTTTGCCCACAGTACATATGTGATTTATTTTCATTCAATAGCAGCAACTATAATCTCAGAGTTAAGGAGTTTGTAATACCTAGATTTAGCACAACTAGCTATGGAAAGCATTCTTTGAGATACTTAGGACCTCAGCTGTGGTCCAAACTGGACTCCAATATACGTAACGCGCCATCAATTGAAACCTTTAAAAAGGCAATCAGAAAGCTAAACTTAGAAAGTCTTACAAGCAACGGCTGTAAAAACTGCATCTTATGTGCATCTTAGGTACATATTTTATATAAAGCAACTTACTGTACATATTTTTAAGTGTTTAAATGTTTGTCACTTAGATAGTTTGTCACGTAGATAGTTTGTCACTTAGATAGTTTTTAAAATGTTTTTTAGATATATTTAGTATTAGTCATGATTTTATTCTGTATTAGGTTTATTTTATTTATTTATTTATTTTTGTTAGTGTCCCTACTTAGTGGGCAACTGCTATTAATCTTGACACTTTAATAAAGTTATCTATCTATCTATCTATCTATCATCTAATTCAGTTTTAATTAGCAGTTCTAATTCTGCGATTCAGCGAGGTCTAAGGAAGTTGAGATAAAATTATACCTAGGCGACCACAGTTTTGTTTAAAGAATCCAAGTCATCCAAAAGGCATTGCGCGCTCGTGTTATTGTTTACATACGGGACATGGACCTTTCAACAGACTCGACTCGATCGAGCAATGGAGGTTAGAGACCCGGGAATTGATATTGTTCACTTCAAGTATTGTAGATAAAAGCAGGTGAAGATGAAAGTCGTCCTGGTCCTTCACACAATTGCTACGGCTCTCCAACTGCAGTGGCTTGTGCTCAGCCTGAGCGAAATGCTAACGAGCCATTACCAAACGCATTGGGAACTCTCACTTCTGTCCGAGTGGTAAGCATGTTTTTATTTGGAATATCGTACTTTAAATTTGAGTTTAGTTATTATCTATTTTAAAAATGAACTTTCATATGAATAAACATTTGTAGGTTTGCTCCTGCAAGAATACCTGCAGCAGGAAGAAAGGTGCCAAAACAAAGGGTTGTTCATCGTGCAAAAGTGTTTCCCTAAAATGCCGTGTTACTGCAAATGCGGTACCAAAACTCAAAAGGCGGGATTCAAGAATAAAGTTAGCCTTATAGTTATAAATCGTAATCCAAATGCCTTTGCTCGACACAAGGAGCAAGTCGCAAATGCTGAGAGAAATAAAGGTGAGAAATGAAATGTGCTAATAATTTTTTTTCTGTTGTTTCGCGCGAGACTAGCTGCAACCAAAAATCGGAAACTTTGCGATGATGATCAGAAATGGGGTCAGTTCACTTGCATCGATTTTGCTTTAACTGTAAATTAATTCAAGAATGATATTTTTGAATCCACTCAAAATCTAATATTAAATGAACTTATTGGTATACGTTTTCCCCTTTATTTATACGTGTTTCTCTTCTATCTCACGGCATATAATTGTAGTTTTGTTTAATAGAAACTAGACTCGATAACCCCTTAGTTTATTCAGGTCCTGCCTACTCGGTAATTGTCAAATTCCTTATTTGTTTTGAGTGAAATAAACGTATATTGAAGGTTGTACCTTTTACGAATGAAAACTACTGTCTAAAACTACTTCTGTTAATGCACCTATCAATGTTAAGCCCAGGGAGTGGGGATTTGACAGACAGGGCTACCCCAAGGGTGGGGATTTTGACATACGCTGCTTGCCCAGGGTGGGGTTATTTATAGGAAACATAAGGAAGACAGGGCAGATATTTGATATTTTTGACCAAACGTGTTCTCCCTAGGTTGGGGAATTTGACATTTTTTTGGGCAAAAATGTCAAATCCCCACCCCTTGCCAAACCCCCCTCCCCCGGGCTTAACATTGATACTAAGGTGCATAGCAGGATTTCATTGTGCTGTAGTTTGCCCCACTCATACAAAATCTGTTCTAGGTCTACAGACCCCATGGCACAAGTACACCATCCAGGTCGCTGGGGATTTATCATCTGGTTGACCGTGTGGTTCAAGCGAACTCTAGACTTCATGACCTTAAGTTAATAGCCTTCAGAAGCAGTATATCTTTATCACCTTCTGGTAGTTCCCCACGGCATGCCGTGACATGACATTGAAATAATTTCCCATTGTTTTTGTCCTGCTGATCCAATCAAATCAGTTATGGACATGCCATAGTTTGTCCCACTCATCTGAAATCTGCTCTATTTAGTAACTGATCTGCCTAGATCGAGAAGTTCTAACATTAGCTATTCGGACAAAGGGAGAAGAACCAGATTATTCAAGTAACTCATTTCGAAAGGCAGCCTACAGGCAATATTGCCTGTGGAAATATGGAAAACTGGGTTGAGCAAACCGCAGAGTTCTACCAATGATCCAGTGTGGTGCTCATGATCCGATAAGACTATCCACAACCAGGCAGAGCATACATTGGATACAAAAATTACTTATCTACATATTTTTTAAAGGGGCTATATCACTAGGATTATTGGTCCACCATTATCATTGCTCCAGTTGGAAACATTTCAGGACATTTAAAGTGCAAGTAACATTTTAACACAGCATGAATTCTTTATGCTCAAATTCTATATTTTGTTATAGTTGAGTCTAAATTATTTTTCTTCAAAAGGCATGCAGTCACAGTAATTAAACTAGGATAAAAGCTACCTGAATTGCAGGACTGTGTTGTCTCAGTGTCATAATTCAATCCTATGGGATGTTATTGTACCAGTTCTCTTGGGAGTTGATTCATCTGATGACATCACAGGATCCACCAAAAGTAATCACAATTAGTGATTATATGCCAAAAATATACCCTTTTTGTTAGAAAACCATAACAGTACAATAATAATTATACATGTACATTTCTATTTTTTAATAAGATGCTTTCATGATACCAAAATATTTCGAAACTAGTTACTTTTTTTGTGGGGGATGTACTCAAATGTGTTCATTATTGTAGACTGTTAAGGTCCAAGCCTATCCCTCCCTCCCTCAGGCATTGATATTTTTGAATGAGCACTGCAACATGAACCACCTTTGGTGTCAGCTAAGTTATGCAAATGCCCCACCATGTTTAAAAATTGATGTAAAATACTCTGACAAACAGGACATTTTCATGATGCCATCACATACTACAACTACTTCGAATTTGTATCAGTCTTGGAACTCTCAAAGGAATTGATAAATTTGAAAGAGAAAAAAAATATAAATGATGCTATAATGAAAATGTGCTATTCTCCACCCTCTCTGACAAATGCCCCTGGGACAGGTGCCTAGGTATGTTGGGGGGGGGGGCAGTACTGGTAACTCGTGCATTGCATTTATTAGGCAAGTTTAGTATTCGCAGACGAGCTGGATGAGGACTCAATGTGATGGACTTTCCTAAAAGCTATTCAGCAGGGCCTCCATTTATTGCTAGTTCCCGCTCATCTGTGAGAATACAAAACTAGCTTATTGAAACCACAGTAGATCTCGGATTCCTTATCCTTGTATTAGAATTAGTTGAACATCAAAAGGCATGCTAGTATGAATGGAAATTGGGTATAGCACAAACAATATTTCAATGTATTATTGTAATCTCTCAAAACTTTTGTATATAGGCAATGATGGTGGTCCTAGCACTAGGGACAACCTCTCTACTATACCAGGCCCATACATGTATTATGTTCAGTTAACCTTGTCTGTAAATGCAATTGGACTCTATATAATTTTTTGTAATCAACTTTTCAATTATTTACTGTTACTCTGTTTAACACTAGTTTCCCCCTTTTATTAACCACACAATAATTATTAGGCCTTCAGTCTCAGTCCATACTCAATACCTCTTGCAGTCAATTTTGTTATCAGTACCAACCAACAGACCTACAATCTTGGACAAAATAGGTTGGCACATCCATTTGAGATTAAAACACAAGAAAATTATTACCCTTTTCCTTATATACCCATCCCCTGGCTCAATGTTGATGTTTTCTAGTTATGCACAATAAGCCCAATATAAAAATTGCCCTTTCAACATTGAATGAACAGGGAGGTCCAGAATACAAAACACATTTGTCCAAGATTGTACACATGTATAGCTTATTCCTTGTGATTTTTATTTTAGTTTTAAAATTCTGTTGCGTAATCTAAAAAGCAATTACTCAAGTTATGTAGTTCATGGCCTTGTTTGGAGGCTTCCAATAAAAACATAAAATGTATTAGGAATACAGTGTTAAATGAAAAGTTACATTTATGTAAACATATTGTCAAAAGCTGTAATTTTGAAAAGCATTGGGATTAGCTACAGTCACCCAGATGAGAAACAAAACATGGACTGCCAACCAGAGTGTGCAATTCCAGTGGATTCTCAGTGGACCAGTATAGCGATGTTTCATGTTGATAAACATTGCAATTGTTATGCTAATGTGCCAACCATGATTTGTAAAGCCCGCTTTGTGTTAGGAACCAATGGATCTCTGGTTGGCACATTAATGACAATAGATGACGACACACGAAACATCGCTATAAGAAATATATATTATTCAAAAACACAATGACATTTTGACCAATCAGATGAAGCAACTAAGCCATGTAGTGTTTTATTGGGTATAAAGGAGGATGCACTGGGGCCTTTATATACCGCTAGGGTCTCTATGTATACACAGATACATGGTCAAATGCATGAGCAATACAGTGAAATTGAAAGACCTTTCAATCTTCCCTTTCTGAAACTGCCACCAGAGAAATATCACGCTGGGATCCTTTTGCATCACTCCTCAATGGTGTGGACTGAAAGTGTTGGCGTTTGCCTAAATGTAAATAGCAACCATTTAAAGTTTAGTATGACATGTATTTGAAAAAGAAACAATGCAATTTATCAGAGCGGAGAGGAACAGTCTATATATGCCAGGGAGACGGAAAGATGTCCAGTAAAAAACTAGGGAGGAGGAAGAAAAATTATGGGATTACATTCATGTTCTTGGGCTTGGGAGAAATGTTTAAAACTCACTAGGGAGGAGGGAAAAAAAATCGAAAACTAGGTCTAGGGATAAGTTTATCACACCCGAAATTTTAGCTGAGAATGAGATACAAGACTTTCAGACTTTAGCAAATATATCTTTCCCACTGAATAAGCTTATAAAATCAAAAGAAACGTTACAACAAGCAATCGAATTCAACACTTACTTGATGTACATGTATTGTAGGCTGTTGAGTGTGGTGTTGCTCGAGCTAGGGTTCCTTGTTGAAACCTTTCGCATCGGCAACTCGGCGATACTCTGGAGGAGTAAAATTTCATCATATTCGCTATTTGAAAGGCCTTTTATCCCAAAACTTTCCTTTCTCTTGTTCTATAGCACATACGTGGAGCGATTCCTTTCTCCTCCTTGCACTTTTTCGGCCTCGGGGATGGCGACTAAAAGTGCCTGCCGTTCTTCACGTACTAATGCCGTATTTTAGTTGAAAACATAGTCTAACTACGACTAAAACTTTAAAATAATAACATACACACGAAGACTGATAATTCTGAAAAACAACTTGATGATACAATTGACTTTAACGTAAACACTTAGGCCGATGGAAACAGATTTTCCTCTTATACTGCTAAACTCCCTATATGGCCGCCATTTATCCTGGCATACAAAATGGCGATTCGCACTTGTGAGCGCGCAATGCATTTTGGATGACTTGGATTCTTTAAGGTTACCGGATACCTTCAAGGTATGTTTTTTTGTAAAAAAATATTGATTATTTGGAAAGTTTAAGGATTGTTCTACAATTTAGAAAAAAAATGTATTTCAAAAGATATAAAAGCTTGCGAGATATTTAGAAAAAACGTATTTAGAAGGAAACTAAATAATTCACCGAGGCGTTGTAATCCCTTTACGTGCCACGGGCACCCCGTGGACTTCTAGCGGGAGCTGTTATCCGAGTAATCTGCATACTGTTGAGTCTTTTGTCAATCGTTTGTATGGAGAAATCCAAAAGAGAAAAGCACAGTTCTTGGGTAAAACATAAAGCGAACCCTAGACCGAAAAAGTAAGGAAACCGGCGCCATAAGGAGGAATTCGGTAAAACGAGGATTGAGCTCGCGGACAGCGACAAAGGCTCGTGGTTCGAAGAACGTGCGAAAGGCAGCGAAGAACAAACTTCAACTTCAGGGTCAACTCGAAATATAAGCAGCGCTGGTAGGCTTAAACTGTTGTTTGGCTTACCAGGAACCAGCAAGTCATATCCGAGTTTCAACTCCTGGTCCGTTGTCAATCCTCGACTTCTCAATCGTGAGCTTGAGAGGATATCAACTTGCAGTTGTTGTGGAACTTTGGGAATGAAACTTAACGGCTCTCGAACTGAGCGAAACTGTTGAATTGTTGTGAGAGCGAAAGGTTTCTTACGAAATATGACCTACCTTTCCCGCGAATTTCACTACTGCTTTGAAGCTCCAGGGGTCATTCCGTAGTCATTGAGTTGTTTCGAAGTGTTGACATTTGCTTTGATGAGGTGTGAAATGTTCACAAAACTTTACACGCCAAATCTCCGACTAGGTTTTTCTTCGTATCCCCTCTATTTGAATGAATTAATAGGGTATGCAAACTTGCCAGATTTTGATAAAACTCGGCCAAAAGACAGATACGTTACTGACAAAGAACATGGTGTGAGCGTTTAGCAATATTCAAAGTATTTTTCCTCGTAGAGTATCCCGCGTAATGTGATTCGGACATTATTGAAGACTAAAACTTTAGGAATGAATTGCATTTGAATGAAGTAAAATATCAGCTCACACCCTTTTTTAGGCTATTGGGTACTTTTATAAACCTTGTCAGTTTTGCGTTTGTTGGCTTAGCATTGCTTAACAATTAAAAATTGTTTTAAACAAATCCATTCAGCGTATTCTGCACTTCATAAGCTTTACAGAGGTATATAGGTTTCTATAGTTTTCTTTAAAACAACGCGCGTAAAAAAATATTAACGAGAGAGACCCGCGAAGGTATCCGGTAACCTTAAGTACTGTAAGCAAGGAAACAATTTAGTTTCGGCGTAAAAGTCTGTATCGCCAATTTATCATTGAGTGGTAGTGCATAATTGGCTACGTACGGTATACCAAATTTCCGGTTCTTCAGGACTTTACATAGACATACATGCATCTTTAAAAGAAACCGTCTGTGGGCGTTTAGAGCAGAGTGTTCGATTGCACAAGGCCGTTTAAAGTGAAACCATTTGAACGTTTAGAGCAAAACGTTCGATTGAAAAAACGTTCGGAGTCAAACCGTTTAAACGCTTGGAGTAAACGCTCAATCTCGCAAACCGCTTTGAACGTTAAGGTGGCTCGCCTGGATTTTCCTGTGACGCACCATACCCACTTTGAACGGCTGATACTCCACTGTTAGAGCTTGGTCGGGCTAGCCACTCCACACATTTACTAGAAATAGAATAAACTTTCCAAAAATGTAGGTTTGTTTGACATCGGTGTTACCATAGCAACACAGCGTTGACGTCATGTATTTTAGATATCATCAATTTTCTCGAAATCTAGAACTAAAATTTTAAAACGATCTAGTGTT
Source organism: Actinernus sp. WN-2022 (assembly GCA_030867875.1). Lineage (NCBI taxonomy): Eukaryota > Metazoa > Cnidaria > Anthozoa > Actiniaria > Actinernidae > Actinernus > Actinernus sp. WN-2022. The sequence goes on from JAOWCC010001589.1 coordinate 144,221,569, forward strand.
CCTTGTAGTCTAAATGAAGGCCTTCAAGACTGCAAAGTTTAAAAAAATTGTATTAGAGCGTTTTCGAAAAAAATTGGGTTGAATATTTTCGTTTAAAAAATTAATCATAAGTAATATCATAAATATGCTCATTTTACCCAAACTAGTGACGTATTTGGTAAGGGAGCTGTAATTCGAAAACAAGTCGTTAAATATTTTAAAAATATTTTCACCTGAAATTCAACACGGTACTACCCTGTCCATGTAAATTTCAAGAGCATTGAATCATTTTAAGGGCGCGGAATAAAAACAAAAACATAGGGAACTATTACATTCATCCACGCAAATTTGACATGCAAATTAGTTAAACCATGAAGCCAGGCAGTGCGGGATGATAATGCTGAATAAGTGTATTTTTAGTAACCAGATCGAGAAAAGGTGCCCGTGACGTCTAGACCACACAATACCCGAAAACACATTTGCTAAATATTAATTAAAAACGAGATTTTGTATTAGTGATATTATAAAACGTTTTGTAAATAAATATTATAAGTTATATTATAACAGCATTACAACTGGCAGCGCGACTATGATAATTGCATTGTACTAAGAACAGAGTTTGCACGAGCGTTCCGGCAGTAGCGAGGCGTAGCAAGCGTGTATGTTAAACTAGTTAGTTCAAAAGCACACAAGTATGTAGAATCTAGACAAAATAGAAATTTCAGAAAGACGCAAGCTATAAACAAAATGATACAGCAATAAAGCTTGCGTGGATGAATGTAAAAGTTCCCTATGTTTTTGTTTTTATTCCGCACCCTTAACCCTTTGGCGACGGACCCTGCAACTATCGGTTCTATGTGACCGATAACTGGAAAAATTATTGCATCACATCTAGACATGCTGAAAAGACGATGTTGCGATATTATTTGAAGGGATGAATTACTTCAAAGTTAGAGCTATAACAGGGATCGCTTGGCTCGTCCACTTTGGAGAAAAGCTCATTTGTTTTGAGAATCGTAATTCGTTTCTTCGATTTTACGAATTTTGAGGAGCTGAAAATCGGCTCAAAATATCCTTCCCATTCGCACTTGAAATCAAAAGCAATCACAAAATCAGCACTCAGACGTTACAGTACCTTCTTTAATCTTTCCAACCAGCAGATTTGTTTGCATAAAACGCACCAAACGACTGTGAACCACGCCGATGTCTACACTGCATTTCACTCGACCACATTTACCTGCTCCCACCTCCAATTGCATGCTGGGTAATCAACCAAAAAATTACAAGGGGCCCCCCCTCTGGGATTCCGGTAGGTTTTTTTTTAGAAGTCTTTTACCCCTACAACCAAGAGCGATGATTTGGACTCAAGCCGTTGCTTTAAAGTGACAAAAACACATCCTAATAGGTTGAGCAGGGGTAAAAGACAACCAACTGCAGGATTTCAAGGATTTCAGTGAAGAATTATTGCATGTGTCTCAAAGCAGAAACACAACGGGAAAACCCTGTGAAATCCCCTCACAAGGCCTACTAAAAGCAAACCAAGTACTTTTCAGCCGTCCTCAGACTTAATGATGTCCTCAAGCTCTCTGACAGTGGCATTTTTCTCCAAAAATAGAGCACATTTCGTTGGAAACCTTACAGAAGTTGCAATACCTACCGTCGACGAATGCGTAGAATTCTCCCGAATGGCATTGTGGGAAAAGTTTGAGCCCTTGGCTTAACAAGTCAGCAGTATTTAATTACCCCGGGCTAGCCAAACTGGAACTGAGGGGGGAGGGTTTAGTTAGCACTCAGGATTTCACCAATTGAGCTCAAATACGGTCCGTACGCGTCGTCAAAGAGTTCAAATGATTCAATGCTCTTGAAATTGACAGGGACAGAGTAGTACTTGTTGAATTTCAGGTAAAAAGATTTTAAAACATATTTATCGACTAGTTTTTGAATTACAGCTCCCTTAGAAAATAGTTTAGGTAAAATGAGCATATTTATGATATTACTTATGACTCCATAAACCGAAATCGAATCACGGTGGGCATAAATGACCCCAAAATCGCCAGGGTTGGTTTATTTGTCTATATCTTCAAGACTTTCAACAGTACAATAATGATTTTTTATGGAGAGGTTTAGAGCGCTAAACAAAATAAAATGTTGTGTTTTGTGTTAACGCGAACATCTTGATGACGTCACAATGACGTCATTTATCCATTTATAATAGGTTTCTCCATATTTTAAAGTAGCCGTAAGATACTAAAATGTAAAAATTTTCAATTCTCCTCTTGTTGGGAACAAAGTAATCGAAAACCCTATTTCGAATGGTTAAGAGGGAGAAAAGTTATTTAATTTTGAATCAATAAACACCATAAAACCATTTATGAAACATAATTCTTCAAATAACTTTTGGAGTCTTAAATATTATTACATGACAATCTAGAAACTTTAAGAAGCCCTTAGTACCTAAAATCGTATGTTTTTTTAATTGTAATTTTTAATGTATAAATGCTTTCAAGGTTACATCATGGATCATAAAAAGACTGGATTGGGCACGCGCTGACGTGTGACCGCAACCAAGTGGAAAATCGTGACGTCACATGTAAACAAACATTTTCGTAATTTCTCGGCGCGCGCGATTTCGCGAGTAGCTTGGAAAATAAACATCGAAGAGAAAAAGATTAAGCCCTGAAGGATGGAGATCGGAGAAAACTTCGAGGGGTGCTCAAACGGCTTGTTTTCTGAGGAGAAAACGCAGCTAAAGGAGAATGAATTTAATACGAAGTTGCTGATAGCTGTCGTTCTAGCAATTCCGAAAGTGAGAGTGAAATATTAGTGTTTAGAGTGCAGAAAGGTCTATCATACTAAATGTTGGTTCATGATAAGACACGTAGGAAGCTATATGGAGCTATTAATATCAAACCGCGAAAAAAGCAAAAATTGTCATAACATCAAACGAAATGCCACAAGTTAAAACACGAGTATTCTCTCTATTCATTCTATCGCGTGACTGTGTACGAACTCGTTTGAAAGGTCCTTGTTGATGAAGTTGATAAAAGCCGAAGGGGAATAACGACGACATTCGTTATAACCATAACTCCCACAAACAACCGTAGGGTCTAATCATGCAAAGTCGGGACCTGGCTAAATCACCGAGAATTGGAATTTAGCGTGTCGTTTTTGTGGATGGAGGAAAACTGGAGAACGCAAAGAAAAATCCTCGGAGCAAGGACAATCGATACCAACAAATTAATAATAATAATAATAAAGACTTTATTTATGGAGGGTAACACATAATAGTGCAGGGCCCGGTTCCTGAAAGCCCGATTAGCGCTAATCCAGAGTTAATTTCCATGACAACTAATATGTTTTGTTGAGAGTTAATCCAGGATTAGCGCTAATCGGGCTTTCAGGAACCGGGCCCTGAACACTAATAAACTTGTGGCCCTAAAAAACTAACCCAGTACAACCACATGATTGCATTCCTCCAAAAGGCCTATAATTGGATTAGAAAAGTGGGAGGTATTCTATGTTTCCCACCCACAGTCACACCCCTTCCCCATACTATTTTCCCAGCACATTCAGTGATTTTTAGATTGTGTCCAAAATCTAAGATTTTTCGGAAAAAAATGTCTTGTTGAGGCCTTTCATTTTGTTCTGAAACCCAAATGGGTATATTTAATAAGTATCCCAAAGGAGAAAGCTTGGTAACATGTTTTTGCTGGGTTTATTGATTTGTGAAGGCAATAATATGTTATACTGTTAGTACACTTTGTATTATGACCTCTGGGTACAGTATATTAAATTAGATTTTAATACTTGTGGTTTGTACAAATCATAACTTATATTCCATTCTAGCTAGCTGCATGGATGATATATGCTCAGTTTAAATCTGTATATCTGAAGTGAACTAAGATACACACGAACAGTGAAAACAATAAAACAATTTTTATTGAACTCTCAGACTTACTGTACATAAAATTATAGTTCATGTACTGTACAACATAGTAACCTTGACAATAAACCTATCAAAATTATCTTATAGTCAGATGTAATATAACTGAAAATAAATTATTAGAAATGAAGATTTGGGACTCAGTTAGAATTAGCATAGATCTGAACCATCAAGTTTCATTGAAAATTATCACTCTAGCTCAGACTATTAAACATGCCTAATTTACATAGGAGAAACCTTGCTTATTGACTCTTCGGACATGGTGCAGGACTCGATTGACAGTAATGCTTGCCCACTTGCCCAGGACAACTAAAAAGTTGAACCGGGCAGGTAATTTTTGTACCTGGACAACCAGATCTCAAGCCAACCAGCCTAAAATCTAATGTTGAGCACTAACAGTGCAGTGGCGGGCGGATCCAGGATTTGAAAAAGGGGGTGACTATTTTGACCGGTACAGTTTCTGGTGCGAAATTTCTTACAAAATTTGAACGAATGTATTTTATTTTTACGAATTCTTATACAGAATTTCGACAATTCAGTTATTTAACTCTGTGCGTGAAAACCGCGTTTCTAATTGAAGTTAGCATATACTCTGGAGTAGGACTGGAGGAGGCTCTGAGGAAGGGATATTCACAGTACAACAAAACATTGATTATCTATGTAACAAAGATCGTAAAGTACCCAATATATTTTATATTTACTAAATAAGTTATTAATTTCAATCAACATAACAAGCTTGGGTGTACAGTACAGCAAAACTGAAGACAAAGCAAGGAAAACATCTCAGTATGTGTAAACTAACAAAGTAACTCAAAGGGGAGAGCATTTGTCTGGCATTTTCACACTTTTTGACATTTTAGTGCTCTCCCTATGAAATAAATGCATTATATGTTCATTTGCTCGTGTAACACAGATAAGTTCAAAGCTAAATTCTTACCTAAACGTCGAGAAAAAGGAGCTAATTTTCTTCTGCGAAGACATCTTCGAAAATTAACCCTGCTGCAATGCAGACGCTAAAAATGTCCACGTGCACTGCAAATCCACAGGGACCCCAAAAAGTGCCGGCGCAAATTTCGAGCACGGCAGTTTTTTTTTCGGGGTGCTATAGCAGCTGGCTATATAGTCTGACTCTCAAATTCAAAATAATTATTTTGATTGAATAAACGTAGGGCGAATTTTATCAGTTTACAATATTGGAACGTTTTAAAAAAAAAATTTGGTCCAAAAAGGCGGTGATTTGTTTTTGGCCCAAAAGGGGGGGGGGTGACATGTCACCCCCGTAACCACCCCTGGATCCGCCCCTGCAGTGCTGGCCATGTTGATTAACTGACTCCCAGGAGGATAAAAAAATATTTGTTTTTGCTAGTCTAAAGTTGTTGTGAAACTGCACAATACTTCAGGGCATTAACCAACAAAGATATTTTTAAATAATGGTGCAGTATTTTTTTCCAAAAATAAAACCTTGTTCACATGCTAACTTAGTTCTCTGGGAGACTGCTTGCACTGTTACGAAGTATGTATACAGTGTTACTGTAAATACAACCCTTGTATTATAGAGCGGGTTTCAATTGAGTGTCGGAAGTGTTTTGGTTTTGCGTTTACTAAGCTCTCCTATTAGCTGAGAAAATAAACCAACCAATTAGAATCCAAAGTAAAACCAAACGCAAATAGCTTTTGGTTTTGCATTGGTTTGTCATTGGCTCACAGGGAAGCCATTTATGAGTTATTTGTGATTACTCGCTCCTATGATTGGCTGGCTGTGGGTAATTTGCGTTTGGTTTTACTACACTCAACTGAAAACTGCTCTAGCTGAATTTTGGGGGATTTTTTTCATGAGGAGTAAATCTAGAAATTTTAATGCCATCTCTATGGGGGATTATGAAATGTCTTGAGAACTTTTATAATTTCTCATCTTGCCCCTCTTCCTCCATAAATAATGAATGTTCCATATAAAGTTTTGAAACATGGAGTCATGATATGAAAAAAAAACATTCAAGTACCCTGTAAAATCTGCATGTACTGATGTAGACTACTTCTTTTAACACATGCATGTACATGTAATATGGAACATAAGGAAGAGTTATGAATGTTTGGCAATTAAGTTCCACTGGTTATTATAAGTAAACCATCATTTGATATAGAACTGTGAATACATAACAATAGTTGTAGATAGAAGGCTAATTTCAGATGAAGGAACATTGTGAATAGTAAACTGAATGTCAATGGAAGACCACAAGGAGGTAATCTCGATCTGCAGTAGATTCACTGGGGCATCCCTGGTGCCTTAACGTTCTCTCAACCATCTTGACATATGTCTAAGTGGATAAAATTAAGTAACATTTACATTTTGTTCCGCATAACAACCTTGACAAGCTACACCACTATCCTCAAAAGTCACCAAGTTGGTACATAATTTGCAGCTTCAAATTACAACCCTAACTCGTAAAACTATGTCCAAGCCACAATTTGATGTAAATACAATCAAATAAAGGAGAATTTGAACAACGACAACGTGAAAAACTAACAAATATTTGTGTCCCAAAACACACAACATTCTTCCAAATTTGGCCCTAAAAAAGGCCCGTTTTGGGGATGCTATTTTCTCCAAAACAGAATAAAATGAAAGTAAACAACAACAAGATGGGCTTACCTTGAAGTTTCGCGTGTGGCTTAGGCGGGTTGGAATTGTCGTAAAACAACGGAAAAAGAAAATATTGTTACGTAAAAGTGAGAAGAGCACTAAAACACGACCAAAAGAACAGAAGTAAAGGCAAAGAAACAGCGAAAAACCTTTACTTACGCCACCCTTCCACGTCACGATTTTCCACTATGATTGAGCCATGTTGAAGTAGAGTATCAGCCAATCAGCAAACCGGAAACACCCCACGTGATCTCTAGTTTCCAATCCAGTCTTTTTATGATCCATGGTTACATTGAAAAAACTTAAATGTCACTATGACGTCATGAGTATTTGGAAACGCCCTCTAAATATAGGCGAGTGAGCATTGTATCTATATTTTTTTTACCAATGCACTTCTAACGCACTAAGTAGTTGTAATATCGAGTTTTTGTTTTTCTTTTACAGTGGAAAGCCCCATTTATGTAAAACACATTATGTCACAGATATGACGTCATGAAAATATTAAATCCTTAATAACTTCGGGAATATTTATCATAGAGACTTCAAAATTGTGCCAAATAAAAACGCATCGCCATATCTTCGTTATAGCGTACTTTACTTTAAACGACTATTTAAAAAGGAATTTGACCAAAAAAGGAGCTTACTCTTATGACGTCACAATAATGTCATTTTCTAAAACTAATTTAACCAGAACCTTAAATTTTACTTGCATAGTAAACTGTGAAAATTTTGTTCAATTTCAGAGAGAATTTAGGAAATAGTGCCATTTTATCTAATTTTGGTCAGGCTCAACCCTGGCGATTTCGGGGTCATTTATGCCCACCGTGAATAAAGCAAATGAAATGAAATTTTCATGGAAAGTAGTTCTATAGATATGAAATATGGTGAAAACATCGCTTTAATTGGTATGGAAAACACAGTTCTCGACGACTAACAGAAGTAAGGCGAATTGTTTATTTTTTAAACGAAAATATTCAACCCAATTTTTTTCCGAAAACACTCTCATACAATGTTTTTAAACTTTGGCAGTCTTGAAGGCCTACATTTAGACTACAAGGAACACTAGGTCGTTTTAAAAGTTTAGGTCTAGATTTCGAGAAATTTGATTATGTAAAATAAATGACGTCAACGCTGTATTGATATGGTAACACCGATATCAAACAAACTTACATTTTTGGAAAGTTTATTCTATTTCTAGTAAATGGGTGAAATGACTAGTACGACCGAGCTATGACAGTGGAGTATCAGCCGTTCAAAGTGGGTATGGTGCGTCCCAGGAAAATCCAGGCGAGTCACTTTAAGCAAGGCGTTCGAAATTTTATTAATACCGTTAGAAAGCTCAGGGTAAATCCGTTTGATCAGAGGTGACAAACTGTTTGAACGCTCACTGCAAACCGTTTGAAAGTTTTAGTTAAACGCGTTTAAACGCTTTCTCAAACCGTTTGCTAACCATTAAAACGGCCGTTCAACTGTTTTTCCGTTAGTGTACGTTTTCGCGTGTGGTCACAAATATCTTGTCGTAATTTGCGTAACTTGAACTCAGAAACATATGGTAACAGATGGCAAACAGGTGACAAAACCAAATATTCTTATCTCCACAAGGGCTTACTGAAGAACACCCTACAACTTCAGGAATGTATGGTTAGGGTTTGGTAAAATAGTTGGGTCAGCTTTGTATGGAAACAATCGAAAACAATTGAAAATGAATTAGACTTAATAAATACATTCCTGAAGTGGCAGGGTATTCTGCGGTTACTCCAAAATAATCTGACCAACAATGCAACTAACAAAACGGTAATTTGAGTACAGAAACACATTGAAGACCACCAACGAAAAAGCCAAATGGTAATACAGTAAATTAGAAAAGTCTGCGGTGTTTGGAAAACCAAATTCCCAAGAGAATAGGAACCGATAAAAAGCTCACCCTATGTGCTAAATGAAACACTTCTTCAAAAACTCATGCATAATTAATGAGCATTTTGTCCAATCAGATGAAGCAAATCAGTCACGTGCATGCCCCTTTATATCTGATAAAATTGCATCATTCTAGAAGGCCCGCGGAGGGATTTGAATTCTGTCCCAGGGGGAAACGGGGTTAATGATTGAGACCATGGAATTTCTATTGATGTTTCAGCTTTCTCATTGAATTGCTAATTAGGATGAACGTTTTATATAAAGAATACTAATGAACATGAAATTTTATATAAATTTTCATCCTAATTAAGAATTCACTGATAAAGACCAAAAGATAGCAAAAAGTACACGGAACATAAGGTACCTAGATAATAAATTTTGCACTAGATTTACTAATATCAGCAGACTACCGAGATACACAGATAATATTTTTAAAATGAAGGTATCCAACTTGTTTACCGAGCCACTGTTTAGTTCCAATTATTAAACCAAACTCAAAGCCGTAAAATAATAAAAACGTGCATTAAACTTACATATTTTGTGCCGGAGTCAAACATTTAGAGTCAGTCACATCGCTTTCCAAGTCTTGAACTTTATCGAAGTAAACCACGACACCAAATCCTTCAAGTGCAGGTTATTCTTGCATTGCGAAACGCCGCTTCAAACAACATAGTATGGTAATTTCTTCATGTCATTCCCTTGAGATGTTCTTAATTGCAGGCGGTGATTACTCGAATATTTTGCATGGCGTTGTGAATACAAAGGTTCAATGGTTCATTAAGTAACCATTCCCTTGAGATGTGCGTCTTTCTTTCATTGCATTCTTAAAACGTTTTTGAAGCCGTTTAAAACACTCACAGCACGTGTTTTATCAAGTCTAAAAATTCTCGGGCTTCGCCCTCGAATTTTTAAACTTGATAAAACACTGCTGCTCGTGTTTTAAACAGTACTTAAATTCCGTAACGTACTACCAAAATATTCATCTAAAAACAGATATAGTTTTAGTTGATTTTTAAATGCTTGGTCGGAGGACTAGTGATAAATGAAATTTTATCATCTTCACTAATGAAGTCTAAAATAAATTTTAAAGCAGAAATAGTGGTATACCGATAATGTGATTGCATGTCATTACATAGAAGCGAACTATATTTGACAATTTATCAATTTATCATTCTCAAATGCAATTCAAATTCGTTCTCCAGTAAGAAATTAAAGACAACTGGGCCTCAAGCTCAGTGGAATTAGTTACCTGTCATTTGTATATTTTACCTTGAAACTATTAGTTAGCTAGTTTAAGCTTTAGTTAGTTATCATTGTTCACTATATCGGTCAGCAGTTTGTATTATTACTAAGTATACATAGTATATACTAGTCTAGTGTTTCATATATTCTATGTAATAATTATGTAATAAGTTTTTCTCCATTTTTATTTTTATTATTATTATTATTAAACCTGAAGCATTAATATTAATTAAGCAATCAGCCCTCCAATGCCCAAATTTACCGCAAGCAAAACAATTACCCGGCTTAGAGGAAACCACGCTGAATTGCCCAAATGTCGACGTTTTAAAACCACATTCCTTGTAGCTTGAAGAAGAGGAATATCGGTTACGAAACCTGAAGACCGACTTGTGAAGAGTTACTTTCAGCTTAGACTTTTTATTTGAAATTGTTTTCAGAGCTTTCTCTGCCCTTTCTCCGGCATGCCTGATCTTCTTTTCGTTCTTTTCATTCTTGAAATGAAGATGATATATCAGTATGAAGGATTTCTTAGCCTTGTCGATGGCATTCACTTCTTATAGGTGCGTTTTCGCGTCTTGTAAAACGGATTCTTTAATGATAATCTATTTATATTGCGCAAATATCAATATAACATTTTCAAATGCGCATTATCACGGTCCCAAAATTAAGATTTAAGAATAATCCCTAACCTAATGTAATTTACAAATAGTGCTACTAAATATATATACATACATACATATATAAGTTAAAATGACCAAACCTAAAATAGCATTTCAAGAGAAAGCTTTCATAAATAAAAATGTATTCACTAATATTTTAAAACTATTTACAGATACGGCATTCCTCACTTCTCTAGGTAGACTATTCCATAGTTTAGGAGCCGCAGCACTAAATGGCCTATCACTAAGAGTTACGAATGTTTTGCAGTTAGGACGTTGAAGAATTAGGTCAGAGTAATAGCGCAAGCTATATCGACAAGAGTGCTTAAGTACAATAAGGTCATTAATATAAAATGGAGCTAGACCGTGTGGGCCTTAAACGTAATTAATAAAATCTTAAAATCAATGTGAAATTTAACGGAAAGCTAGTGCAAATCTAATAAAATAGGAGTAATATGGAGGAACTTAGGTTCTTTACAAACTAGTCTAGCAGCCGCATTCTGAACCCTTTGAAGCTTTTTTAGCTAGTAAGCAGGCAGCCCATAGAGTAGGCTATTACAATAATCTACACGACTAGAAATAAAAGCGTGCACAAGTGTTTCGGTAGATTCCTTTGTAAGGTACTTTCTGATGCGCTTGTATAAATGCGCTACAGTTGTATAAATGGTAAAAAGCAGCGGGAAAGGTCTTAATATTATGAGTGTTCATAGACAAGTTTGAATCCAACCACACGCCTAAATTCTTAACAGGAGAAAGTGGAGCAATGTCAGAATCACCAATAGTGAGGTGGTTAATGTTCACTTTGTACAATTGATTCTTGGTACCAATAATTATAAACTCATTTTTCCCATCGTTCAACATGAGTTTGTCGTGATTCATCCATCTTCTTTTGTCACTAATACAGCGTTCGATAGCATGGACTGCGTCGGCCTGGCTACCCTTATCATTAGGACTAAGTGAAAGTTAAGGTTGGCTGTCATCAGCATAACAATGCACATTCGGCAAGTGACCTTCAATAACATCAAACAATGTTCTGCCATATATTGTGAATGGTAAAGGTCCCAATCAGGAGCAATGAGGAACTCCGCAATCTAGATTAAACTGCTTAGAGAGAGAACCATTCACAGAGATTCGTTGAGATCTCTGAGTCAGATACGAACGGAAGTACTGTCCCATGAATTCCAAGCTTGGATGACAGTCGTCTTAGCAAAATGTTGTGATCAACCGTATCAAATGCCGCACTTCAATCCAGACGTAGAAGGAGAGTAACATGTTGCTTATTCATATTCATCAGTATATCATTCTTTACCTTCAGGAGCGTAGTTTCTGTGCTATGATTTTTCCTATAAGATGGCTGAGCATCAGGATATAACTTGTTCTCAGTCATATGAGTCTGATTGCATACGACCCTCTCAGTAAGTTTAGAAACACACGGCAGGGTGCTAACTGGTCGAAAGTTCTTAAAGATGATATCAAGGCCCAGTTTCTTCTGTTTTGGGGAAACCAGCGCTTCTTTCTAAGCCACAGGGAAGTGCCCTGACTAGAGGGATGAATTTGAACACAACCACGTCTCCGTTATAACAAACAGATCAGTTTTACATTCACAAACATAATCCATGAAAATTGCAGATTTGTTTTTAATTGATCGAACGTTGAGTAGGCACAGGACATGCGGAGTTTAGAGTGATCATTCTAAGGCAGACCAGAAGTGCGTACTTTAAGTTAAAACAGTATGAAAGAAAGAGAAAGAAGTATATAAATGTTTATATATATAAAGTATATATATATATATATATATAAAGTGTATATAAAGTTTGTATATAATGTCCAAATGTCTTCAGCCAACGCCTATATATACACTTTATGCAAATCATGTAAATTATCCAATCGATATGCTCCCTGTAGAAGGATCCTAAGAGGATTCTCAGTCTGAAGGATTATAGGAGGCAGGCAACTTTTCACAGTCCAATATATTATTTTAATACGTTTCGGCTTTCATCCTTCTTCAGTTAAAACAATTAAAACGATAGAAAGCTAAGAATAAAAATCGCACGTTAATTATGTTTCACGTAATGCGGTTTTCATAGTTTGTAATTTATGATGACATAAGCGATCTACATTAGCAAATGTTGTTAACATATTGTTGAGATATGTCAGTTTTAATAAAACAAACAATACACAAGGGAATCACGCATGTGATCTGAAATAGAAGGTCTGTTATACTCCTTAATCAGTTCTTTATCCCTTATCAGTTCTTTACGTAAATACCGACGGGTTCGTTATAAATTTGGTAATGATTAAAGCCTGGTTCACAAGCGTCGACGCCAGTATACACAGACGTCGTGCTGTATTGTCATTAGCGGTACTTGTTGTACTCACAGGAGTGAGATACGAACAAGCGCCACTAATGATTAATTCATCACTGCAGATGCTTACGTCGCTTTCAGAGAAAATATCTGTGAATGAAAGCGACGAGCATGAAGTAGAGCTTCATTTGTATTTTCAGATTCGTCGTCATCCTTGCCGGAAATCCTCTGTTCCTTAGAACTGTTTGACAATGTTCACCGCTGGTTTATTGGTCTCTATGATAAGTTTACTTCCTCTGTTAATTACTTCTAAACAAGACAAATGTTTTCCGCCCAGGAAACTAACCGTCACCTTACTGAATATCCCACCTTATGTTATTAGTGGGGATAAACCGACGAAATCCAAGGTCGAGGGGATATTCTATGATAAAATCTGCGCAGAACTTCAAAGCTGCTACACTGGGTGCTTATCAGATAAACACATGCACATCAGGATTGCAAAGAATACAAGTGAGCTGGTCAATCTGATCAACACAACCGATTACGCTTTCCCAATACCTGAGAATGTATACAGGTAGGTTAACGATTTTGTGAGTCGAACCATTGTACATACTATTATTTATTTTTAATATCTAATGTGGTCCACGTCTTTGATCTCTGTTATAAACATTATAATTGTGGAGAGAACACTTTTAAAACGAGGGAAAACACTAAGGTGAAAGCGGCTTCAATCCCAGACTGCTCCTGCAAACAGTCTGTTAACACTGTTAAAAAAACCAACAAGCCGTTTTGCTGGTCGCGGCAAAAATAGAACGGGTTTCTCTCTTTAAATCGTAGAAAACAATTAGTGCTCAAAATGATCTTTAGACTGTGCTAAAAAATACTGAAATCGCAATGAAATTGATTGATTTTGCGATGCGAACCCGTGGTAAAAGTCCGCGATTGTGTTGCGCAATAGATTCGATGACGTGTATCGTTGCCGAAATAGGGCGGGTTACTCGGCGCTCAGTCATTTCGTTGTAAACATTTTCTGCCCTCACATATAACTACGGTTTCTATTAGAAATTAAAAGGAATGGTAGCTCCTTTCGTGCTTAAACCCGAGTATCAGGACGCACAGGAGCGCGAGGGTGACTTTCATGGTTGTAGAGAAGAATCTAAAGGCGCTCTACGGAGATGAAGCGGATGATTGGAAATTGCGGCATCGAAAGAAGCACTGAGGTACGGTGCCTTTGTAGGAGTAACAAGTGTGGTCATGGAAAGTGTGGAAATTTGCATATGTTGTAAGGAGATTGATGCTCTTCAACATAGGAACGACTTCAGTTACTGTTATATTTTGCCGGTCTTTGTAATTTCCGAATGGGATTATGAAAGGGGACACATGAGACGATTGTTCTACTCGAAAGCCAGGATAGATCCACGAGGAATTCCGCAATATTTACCTGCATAAACTGTAATTAAATAATAGTGTTTTATTTCGTTCCAATACTTGCAGCATTAGCGTATGATATAATGATATACTGACATATTTTTGTCATTTTGTCTGAAATTATGCGAGGACTGCATAACAATTAGTATGGCGGCCGTTACTACAAAAAAAAATACAGAAAGCCAAATGATCAATACAAAAGACGATCAACTCTCTTATGTCAAATGGAAAAGACAAAACTGAAATGGTCTAACCTAAACACAAACGTACTATCTAAAAATTAGGATGGGGTGTGCCGCTGAGCCCTTGAACTCCTTACCCTGTTCCAGGTCAATAAATTCTATTTTTACGACCCTGTTCCAAACAAAATGGCAACAAAGATACTCTGTTAAATCTCGACTTTTCCCAAAACACGATTTTTTTTATCCCGACTTTTTTTTTCAATATCCCGACTTAAAATAAACATCGTCTATGACAACTAGTATTGCGGCCTCGTCTGTTCGCAGTTGAGTGGAAACAAGAGAGGATGAGGTAGAGAACGAATCCTCCATACATAGAAATGTATTTTTATATTAACAGGATGCAACCAGATTATTTTAAGAAAGACTCTTGATTGGCGTACCCCGTTAACTCGAATTACTTTGATGTCTTTGAAGTAATATTTCAAAGCCGACAATGAGGGCTGGACGGAATTTCAAATCCGCGCAATTAGTTCCAGTCCGAGGCGGAGCCGACTTGAAATCCCGCCCAGTCCGAATTGGAGGCTTTGAAATGAAATCTCATTGTCATTAATTATTTTTATTTCGGGTACAGGTTGACAATTGATTGTTTCATCATAATGAAGCAGTTTATTGTTTATTGTCATTTGGGACTTCAATGTTCCAGTTATAAATTCAAACTCAAAACTGAATTTTGTAAGTTTGGCGTCAATTGGATTGGAAAGTTTGTACAAGAAGTAGGCGACAAGAAATGTTGTCGATATCCTGGTCGAACGCTCTATCAGGTTGTGGCCGAACTTAAACGACACCTGGAGTAAAAAAACCGGAGCGATGTCAATATGTTGGGCAAATCCAATCTGTGGTGAGTTTAGCATGCTAATTTCTGTGACTAACATTTAGTATTACAAAATTCAAAAATGAGCGAGAGTTGAATGTCAGTCTAAATAACTCATTCTTTTTTGTAGTTTCACTTGATTGCATTTAAAATTTGCTGTAGAGTTTTATATATTCATATATGGTAGGACTACTTTGAAGCAATTTGGATCAGTCCAAGGACTGATTTTATTTTGTCCCAGTCCAAGGACTGATTTTATTTTGTCCAAGGACTGGATCAAAATTAATTCAGCCCTTGGACTGGAAAAAACAATTGGTTGCATGTACTCCTGGGAGTTCTGGGAGTACTTTCCGGGGTTTCAAGGATCATAATGTGATCGAATTCTGGGCACATGGTTGGTTGGTTACCTCGTGAATAATTAATGAGGATGCGATTGAACAGTCAAAACGCAGTTAATTTTTTTGATAACGTTCTTTATAAATCAAATTGAATTTTAATAAAGAAATGAAGTACTTGACAAATGTCATACAAATGAATATAAATATAATGGAATATAATGCAAATGAAAGGCAAGGGGTCTTCATGTTTCATTACAAGCTACATGTTACTAACATGTAGATGGTACTGACTACAATGTACCCCTTGTTGTGAAAAACTATTAGTACTAAGCAATAATCAGTTCCACTCTATCAGTACACTTGAGATTGTGCCTTCAGTCCTCAATGATTTATCTGCCTCTTGTAACACTTCTGCCATGTTGTTCTAAAAATCAATTTAACCCTTGAAGACGCACGAGCGCACGAGCCAATCAAAATTAGGCAGTAGAGTAATAACCAATCAGCTTTTAGCACATAAAACAGGTTTTTTTTCAGCACGTGTGCCCCCAACATTTCTTTTACAGTACATAATCCATTTAGTAACATTACTAGTCAGTACCAGGGATCAGAATGGATTCGACAGATTTAATAACATTTCTTTGGGAAAGTACAAGAAAAAAAAGAACAACAATTTCCATTTCACTTTAATCTACTATATTTTGGGTCAAGACGTTCTTCCTTTTCACTCATGTGCTGTCAATTAGTTTCTTTTGACATAGCTCCAAAACTCATTTCTTTTTAATCTCTGCCGTGTCCTGTTTCTCCATCAGGAATTGCAGTAAAATTAGATAATTGCTCCTTCTTCACCAAGGTTTTCCCTTGGGAACTGTGCAATCATTCTTTTCTAACACGTTCCTGTTTCATCGAGTGTGCTGCCCTCTGTCTCACATTTACATTTATAGTATGAACATGTGCGGTCTGGCGTACTTCCCTGTCAAGATCATACCCTATTCCAGACTAAATAGGCGAAATGTTTGACCCTATTTCAGACTAAAACAGCTCGAAAACCATACGCTTTGGGGCAGCACATACCGTATAGCTTATATATTGGAATACGTTAATCAATCATCCAATAGAAACGTGTGGGTTCAGTCGTTCACGGAACGTTAATGAGCTATGACCGTGCACAATATTTTGTCTTATCCCCCTTCCAACCTTAATCGCAGCGCCTTGAAGTTTGCCGGGTTTCCTAACCATTTCTCTCTAATAACTATGTGAGAACTAAACCAGCATCTAACTAAACCAGAACTAAACTAAACTATCACACACATTTCGATTTAGAACTAATATTAAATGTGAGAAAAATTGCAAATTATGTAAAATAATAATTTTATAACCGCCAATTTTCTCGGAATTTAATTGCCTAATTTTCCTATGCAATACTTTGACAGACAACGTCATTTTCGTTTGAAGCTAAAAGTGTTTTGTTGTTGTAAAAAACAAATTGAAGTTAGTTTTTTATGTGTGTGTCCTAACACTGACAACGATTTTCGTCATAACATGGTCAAAATAGCTGTGGATCCACGAGGCGTCTTCGCCAGTAAATCGGCGCTAATGCAGACAGTTCTAATGGTGGACACATGGGCTTCTCATGGGGGTAGGGGGTGGGTAAATAAATTATGGGTGGGTGGGTGGGTGGGTGGGTAAATAACTAACTATCACTCATTCGAGTATAAAACAATCAAATTGTTTATTTGATTAGCTTACATTTAAGTTCATGCTTAAACTGTTTCATGCTTAGAGCACCGTCCTTCAGGTTGTCTGTCAAATTATTCAAAATATTAGTAGTTCGGTAAAGAAAGGAACGTATCCTGTGGCGGATTTACATAATGATAATTATAACCTCTTATTGTGTCTAGTATTGTGGCTGTGTAGCTGCGCCTGAGTCTTGAATTTATTGCATAAATATGGCGGAGCTAAGCCCTTGAGACATTTAAAAGTCATTAATGTGTCTCTAAAGTGCAACATGTAGCTAACTGGTAAGCAGTTTAACTCTCCTTAATATGGCGTAACATGTTCGAACTTCCTGGAACCAGTAATCAGCAGCAATCAGCAATCCTCATTAAGGTGAGCAGTGGCCACATATGCATCCTTGACATGGAATGATAAGACTGCATGATACTGGGTGAAAACGGAATTTATCAACCTCGGGCATGACCTCAGCCAGAACAGTAATATATAACGTTCGCAGATCGTTCTCAGCGGCTCAGAGCCTTAGATGTTTCCGACGCCTGGGCACCCACTGAGGTTATTTTGCCTATTTGCCTATTTACTAATTTACTTATTCTTCTTTCTCTCTAGCTCCTATCATACTTATTTGTAATTTGTTCATTTTAAAGACTACGGCCCGCCTAGATTAGTTAATGCTACCTGCGGGCCATTCTATCATGTACAGATTTTCCGAATGAACAATAATAAAATGTGAAATGTGAAAAAAAAAATATTGGCTAGAACAGAACCTCACCAGTGACTGAACTAGTGAACGTTAAAATGCAAATTTGGTTTGAGCTAGAACTGAATCATAGATAAAAACATTGTTCTTTTAAAGTACAAAGAAATTGTTCCGGATTATTATTCAGTGAAATAAATACTGCACTCATCTGGAACACAAGAAACCTCGATCAATTTATAGAAATGTTGCTCTTTTTAAAGTAAAATTGGACTTTGTTTGCTTATATTGCGTTTCAATAGTTATGTTTGAGTTTTAGAAGTAATTTACAAAATTCGCGGCCGTGTTGTATCGGAGATAGAGTAGATTTTGTATGAGCAGGACAAACTACAGCACGGACTACAGCACGGTTACCGTACAACATGCCGTGACATTGAAATGGTTTCCCTATTGTGTTTGTCCTGATGATCCAATCAAATCACAGAAATACGGTACAGCACGGATACAGCACGGTTACGGACATGCCGTAGTTTGTCCCACTCATAGGAAATCTGCCCTATCCGGCTCAGATCTGTATCTACTGTACAAGATGGCCGTGAATATTTTAAATAGTACATAGGGTGCAAAGGCTTTAATTAATCTTTCTGGGTTGTATCTATTGTATCCTTCACTTTATTTTTAACTCGTGGATATCGATGCACGCATGTGCAGTAACGGGTTATTGGGATTAGGTGGATTTCATTTCGGAGCGCGGGGCAACATGTGGATCGAGCGCAGCGTTGACATTTACGAATTACGTTTGATTTTCCGAAGATATATTGACGGACGTTTGTGATAGCTAGCTGTGAATGGGATATGCGATTTTCTTAACTGATATTAATAATACTCGCTTAATCTTTCTGGCAGGTGGTTCAAACCTGGACAGACATGGTAGTGGGTCACTATCAATCACTTAGTGGCGATGACGTAACGAGGACGTCATCGTTCACGTGATTTTAACTTTATTGTTGGAAGGGGATTTAGAAAGAATTAGGGAGGGTAAACATACGGTATGTTAATTCGCCATGAAAAAGCAGTTTAATTATAGCGCGCGGAGGGTTTCAAAGGAATACGGTACAATAGCGCAAGGATTTGACAGTAAACAAATGTTTTACAACAACCGCCAAATTTCTCGCAATCTGATTTGCTTATTTTGATATGCAATATTTGGACAGACAACAAAGCTGACGTCATTTGTTAAGGAGTGCGTGTGCGGCTTTCGCCGTTTGAAGATAAAAGTGCTTTGTTGTTGTAAAATTGACTATTTTAGTTTCTTCGAGGCGAAGACGCCTCATGGATCCACAGCTATTTTGACCATATGTTATGACGAAAATCATTGTCAATATTAGGACAGACACATAAAAAACTCAGTAACTTCAATTTGTTAACTTTCAAAGAAACCATGTTCTGAATGTATGGTACATGTATGTTAATTCGCCATGAAAAATGTTTGATTTTCAGAAGGTTTATTTAGAAAAACCCCGCATCACCACTTGAATGATCAATTGTGATTGAGTCATTCGAAGCGCTTTTAAAGTTTAGTAATTCAGAGAGAAAGTTTCCAAAGTGACAATAGACCACACGAGAAAGCACTTTTAGACTTTCTTTAGACTTTTATTAAGTTTAACAACACATTGTATTACAAAATACACTAACCCGCAGGTAGCTAGCTAATCGAGGCGGGTAAGTGGAAAGAAAAATAGCAATATATAATGTTCACAAGATTTAAAAAAATTATATAGAGAGATTATTGGCTGGCCAATAAAAGTTTTATGTCTTACACGTGTTAAGATCAATATTATGCAAAGCACACGGTAAGCACGTGCACAATGCATGCGGAGGGGGAGTCAATTATTCACACCCCTTCAGGGGCTTCTTACAATATAGCACGAGGTCAAAGCCCGTGCGGTCAGTATTCGCTTCTTACGCTCGAGTTTGCAGCTTTGTGGATATACAACACTCCTCCTTCCCGTGTCCGTGCTACTTCTTACTTGTGTTAATGCTTTAAGTTGTTGATACAAAATTACATATTAATGGTTATTAAAGCATTTATGTGCTCAAATTGCACATAGCCAGATTAATCCAACTCTGTAGTCGTGTGTTTGCTGCCCTGCAAATCGAGCTCAACATTGACAGCAAGTTCATACAAATCACTGTTCAGTGAAAGGCATAAACGAACAATACATGTAATTGTAAGGAAAAATATAAATGTTTATCGCAGATAAGTAACATTCACAGATACCTATTGACAGAAGTATTATAATAAAGATTACAGGTATGAGTTTCACAGAATTTACAGTTAAGTTGCTTCAGGGATTTTTTTTTTACAAGTTACTAATACAATGCAACACAGCAATCAATGACTAAAATTCAATTAATTTGAATTAATGTGTTGATCAGATTTGTTATGGCATACGGACGGACACACTTTGATGTTAAACATACTTTATTGTTGAATTACAATACAGCATTCGTATAATAATCAGATATAGAATAGAATAAAGAAACACTGATTTTCTATCACAATGTCACTGTTCAGAGTCAGAAAGTTCATTATCGCTCGGTTCAAAGAGTTATTTTATTCGATTTCATTAAGACAAATGATGAAGTAATCCACAGTGTTCATCGCTAAATCACACACATTTTAATTGTGTATTGTTCACCACATCGCCTGTACATGTTCAATTATCTACGAGATTAAAATATTTGCAAACTCCCAGAAGGGACATTAAACAACAAATACTAAAATTTTGTCGACTTTGGGGACAACCTCGCTACTG
This sequence comes from Actinernus sp. WN-2022, assembly GCA_030867875.1. Classification (NCBI taxonomy): domain Eukaryota; kingdom Metazoa; phylum Cnidaria; class Anthozoa; order Actiniaria; family Actinernidae; genus Actinernus; species Actinernus sp. WN-2022. Next base: position 144,242,319 of record JAOWCC010001589.1, read on the forward strand.
TCCTAAGCCGTTTAGATCTTCACACTTTCTCTATTGTTTTAAAGATCAAGAGGGCCTAGAAGAATCTCCAATACATGAGTCTCTTGTTCTATCCCGTATCAAAGATAAAAAGCAAGGTTTGTGAGAACTTTCAGAATATAGTTTTCTCTCGTTGAGAAAAAACTGAACTTGCTAGTAGTTGAAAAAATTACCTTGCTAAAGATAAAGAGCAAGGACTGTCACGTACTGTTTAGGGGTTTAGTTTTACGAGAATGATTGATGAAGACGTCCCCGCATGTCCCCTCCATCGTGATTATCTGTTTTTGATTTTAGTTTTTACGATAATGATTGATGAAAATGTCCCAGAATTTAATTAAAACTTATGAAAATACCCCTAATTCTAGATTAAGAATTCCAGAACGTTTTTCATATAAACCCCTGTTCAGTGTCTGAGGGTCTCATTGCTTCACTAGCATTATGGCACAGCGGGAGCAAAACGATTGTCCGATTCCAAGATGCGAATCAAGAAACTTGCTTAAGGTATCAAACCATTTGACAAATACTCATTCAATGAGTTCAGAACAGCGAAACGCTGGCTGAAAGAGACAAAAATTCAACTTCAAACGAAAAGGGAATTATCAAACTGTGATAGCTATAAGCATTTCATCTCATTCGATGATGGATTAGTTTTTAATAGGCCACCGGCGACGATGGATGTTACTATTAAACACCCTCAAATATTCAAATATCTGGACCGACCACGTGTGGGAAAACATGTTTTACCGAGAAACTCTTATATCAGATGAAATGTTTGATAAATCCATTGAAAATATAGTTTACTGATATGGTACATTTCAACCGCAGTTTATAGAGATGCAAAAACGTTTGCCAAACATTGAGTTTATTGAAGATAGTTATTCACGATTCGATAAAACACCTGCATGGCATCCATGATATGACAGCTTTACTAAACTGATCACGCGCAGATGCGACCATAAGAATATTACTACGATTTTTATCGTTCAGAAGTTATTTCCACCTGGGAAATATTCACGCACTATCTCACTCAATAATCAGTATATTATTGTATTTAAACATTCCAGAGATTCTCTGGGAATGTCCAACTTGGGCTAGGCAGGCTTTTTCGAGTTCTACAAAATATGTCATGGAAAGTTATCACGATGCAGTTTTATAACCTTATTCTTATCTGTTGCTAGATTTACACCCGACGACTCCAGATCAGTATAGATTACGAAGTCGAATTTTCTCCGATGAACAGCAAGTTGTTTATGTGTAACGTATATAAACTATATTAGTATAAACCAACTAGTGGACTATTACAAATCCTGCATTCTGATTGGCTACCCTACTATAGGTCTATTTGTGATAGCCCATGGTAGAGAAAAACGGCACGCATTTTCATGAAATAATAACATTTCTTCAACTTCAATTTGTTTCTTTCTGTTATTTCTACTGTCCGACTAGTTAGTTTATACTAAAACAATTAGACTTCTCGCCCTCATGGGCTACGAGTTAAAAAGCCCATTCGGCTGCGCCTCATGGGCTATTGACTCGTAGCCATTCGGGCTGCGGTCTAATTGTTAATTAGACCCATACCTTCGTTAGTTTATCAAGTCTGGTCGTATGAAACAAGCTTATTGTACATCGTGTATTAGTAATAAAAAAAATGTAACCACAAGACTGTATGATCTTAAATGTATTTTATTGAAGTCAATGTAAAATAAAAACATCATTCGTCTTTACAAAAACAATTGAGTTGTTTTCTTAATTTTAATCTACAAATACTATGAATTACATGGTACGTCTACTGAGCATTGTCCTCGTACATTCCCCTAAGTTGTTTGGTCACTACATCTGATAGAACTTCCATCCACTATGAGTACCCTGATTTTTTTCTTATAATCACTTTTATCAGTATAATACCTCAATTCTGTGTTCGTGGGTGGAGGAATCATTTCTTTTACAAAATCAGTAAACCTCAATCTTGTTCTCGTTAATATGTCCAAAAGCTCTTTCGTAATACTCAAAACATTTTCGCATGCGCTATGATTTTTTTTACAGGTATGACCCCCTTCCCCCTTGTGACATTGAAAACAGTTTGCCTTAATTAGTATTTGTATCGAGGTAATTACAGGTTCTGTGTAGACTTCCAGTAGCGACTTATGCAAGAACAGTTGACGTTCTGTCGCTTCATAAAGGCTCTCGGATAAGGTATATTCTTCCATATCCAACATGATCAACAATTCTTGATCTGCCCCCCATGCTGCGTCATCCTCTTCAGCTGGGAGGTGCTTCAGTTGTCAAATAATTGTTTTCTTTTTGTCATACCACATGTAGGCATAATCTGGGTTTATGTAAGTGCTTAAAAACTATTCACCAGTTCCAATAACTGAGTACAATATCATATTAGTTCCTTTGAAAACCGCTTCCTCAACTACTGGGATTTCCTGGGCTCGTTGTAAATCACTACTCTCATCCTTTTCAATGTGAGCGGTCTCCCATAGACCTTGTTGACCATTATTTTCATAAAACAGAAACGCATGCGCTGAATTAACCAAACTTCCTACAAACGTTTCTTTGGTGTCTTCAAATGGCAAATGGCAAATGGCAATCTTGGTAATAGCATAACCTCTCATCATGGTCACTTCCTTGGTAAAATGAACAGTCATATTACCAGGAGGAAAGGCAATGTAACTTTAGCCTCCTTCGCAGACGTTCTTTTGAATGATAGAAACCGTTACAATCGTTAAATTACTATTGAAATATATATATATATATATATATATTTAGTATATACCACACCAGTGAATGACTTTTCGCGCGCTCTGATTGGCTACTCAAACAGTGAATATGATTTCATATTCACCTCCGAGCAAAGCAGCGATTAGCCTGCTATGCAGACGTATTTTTTCACTCTCATAAATTCGAAGAAAAAAGTAACGTCTGCTTATCCGAGCGCTTAATTGGCCTCCAATATGCACACCTCATTGTGTTATGGACCAATCACATTTTACCTTCCATATCTTGGAAAGTGACGTAATGTTGCATTTAAACGGATTCAGACAATACATTTGCCATTGACCAATCACAGGAGAGTGTTCACTGGAGCGCCAATTCATTAAAATTCTAACAATGGCTTTGATTGGGCAGAAAAATAAAACAAACGTGCTGACGTCGTGCTTGCATACTGGCAACTAATTAAAGGGGCCGTCTCACCCACAGTGCTTAGCGTGCTTTTGTTATTGTTTATATCCGGGACTTTGACCCTTATTCACGGCGGGAAGCTCACGAACTAAGCATATTCTTTATGTTGGTGACATGATAATTTTGATTTGAACATGGATGACCTTGATGAAACTAACAGTACCTTACACGGTGAATGTGAAGCCAACAAAGTGTTATACAGCAGTATTTGGCTGCACTATAATATTTACCGCTCACCCGTCGCTTCCCTTCAGTGCTATAACAGTGAACACTCTCCGGGTAATACTAATAATTATGAAAGCGAGAGGTTTCTCTCCTCCGTTTTATTTTTACTTGCAGGGAGATATATATATCTCCTAGCAGGCAATCTCCAATCTCGTTGCTGGCAGTAGCAGAGAACCAGTTCAAGAAAGAACAGTGAACGAATTACAGCTCGATCGTTTCAATGGGAAATTATTATCACGGCGGCTCTGTTGTCAAATTTTGTGCGAGTCATAAACTTTGATCGATCATCTCGGCGAAATCACGGCGTGAAAGCCCTTCGAAACCAGAGAGAGACCTGTTTCCACAAGTTAAATGCCGAAGCTCTCAAAATGATTTTAGGAAATTGCTCAATTCTTTTCGGGTCGACCAAGCGGATTTTCGTTGCCTATAATATTTTGTTCACTATAATATTTACCGCTCACCCGTCGCTTCCAAACCCTGTCACCAGTACTATAAACAGAGAATAATAATTATGAAAAGAGAGGTTTCTCCCCTCGGTTTTATTTTTCCCTGTAGAGAGAGAGAGATCATCTGCTAGCAGTAAATCTCATTGCTGGTGCCAGAGAATCAGTTCAAGAGAGAACAGTGAACGAATAACAGCTCGCTTGAATAGGAAATTATTATCATGCAGCTCGACGGCTTTGTTTGTCAAATTTCGTGCGAGTATAAACTTCAAATGATCAACCCGATGAATCCGAAAATCTCGGCAAAATCACTGTTTAAAAGCCCGAATTCCGCCCTTTGAAACCAGTGAGAGACCTGTTTCCACAAGTTGCCAAAGTTCTCTGTTGCCAAAGCCCTGAAAATAATTTTAGGAAACTGTTCTTCAAGTGGAGTTTTGTTACAAATTGTGGTCACGTAAGCCAGCCACGGTGTCGGCTCAAAGATAGTAGATACTCGAACTAAGCGCTAATATATCTTTACATATAAATATTAATGGCCAGAATAGCTTCTCCATGTTGTAGGTGGAAATCGTGGACACAAACGGACAATTGTTTCCTTTCGTTGAGGACGAACGAGACTGGCACCATCAGAGAACTACGGCCACCTGAAATAAACTAAAATTTGCATGACCAAATAATTTAAAACACTTAAAAGTGCCTATAACCCCAAAAATTATTTTTTTTTAATTGAAACTTTAAACCATTATTTAGAACTTAAGGCAAAATTAGGAGGCTAAAACTCAACAGTATTTTTTTTACGGCGTTTCAAAGTTGAGCACCAGAACATGTGGCCGTCAGTTTTCAATTCCCTTTGGGAGCCTGGAGACCAGTGGCCTGTGACGTGTATGTAGTCAGGCGTTCGTTCAATCCCATACAAACGTCTCTTATTTCTGCGACTCTTGCAAGCTCACCACATGATAACTATCCAATGAAATATCACCAAACTTAGTAAATTTACTAATTTCGTTGTGCTCTTTCTTGTGATGGAGTTTATTTCCTATTGATTAGACTATAATAAGACGTTTTTCCTTTTTGAATTCTTTTTCTTATTCAGATTTTCCAACTCCTTTGAGAATACCAAGACAATAGTCTAAATTAAAGGAACAAAAGAAACCGTGCAAAGGATTCTGGTAGTTGTAGTAAAATGCGCCCGATTGACGTCATAATTCCAGGCCGTCACCAAGACTCGCGCTGATTTCCAACTGGAAACAGGAAGCCCCAAACGGATGTTTTCGCTAACTTTGACGCCAGTAAAATCGTCGAAGTTTAGTTTTTTCACTTTTATTTTTTCGAATTCTTTGTCAGGGCGCTATACAGAATAGACGTCAAAAATATTTTTTTGGGGGTTATTGGCACTTTAAATAAGAGGCTCAATAGGAAGAGCAATAAAAAAGGTTCAACATAGTATGATTTTTTTGACGATAGCTGGAAGGATGGCAGAGATGTAGAGAAGATTAAAATCACTGCCATAAAAGTCTGGATTTCGATGGCATCGAAAATGGCCGCAATGCTATGCGAGCGCGCTAAGCACTGTGGGTGAGACGGCCCCTTTAAGCTCTCGGGTGAGCTTTTTTGTCCATTTGACAGAAAATGAAATAACTATTTGGTGCTGGCTATTCACCTGGAGTGTGGTATATAAGCGGCTCGGTAAATATCCACCACTATTCACCTTCACTTTGGTGAATAATTGTTAAATAGTGCTGATATAGTGTAAAAGTATAGAATTATCCGTATAACGTTTAGAAGAAAGCGGCTTAGCGAGAAATTCAAGTACAACTTACAAAATTCTGAAATTTGCACAAGTTATATTAGCATCCTTCGCAGACATTCTTTTGGCTCGTCACGCATTTCTTCCAACTATCCTCTACAGGAACGAGCGGAACTTCCTTACATTTTGTTATTAAAGTGCCAATCAGTAGCTGTGGGGAGCCGGGGTGGCGCAGTTGTTAACCGCTTCGCGTCTCACCTTTGTGGCCCAGGTTCGATTCCCGTACGCGGCGCCATATGTGAGTTGAGTATGTTGGTATCTCGCCCTTGCTCCGAGGATTTTTCTCCGGGTTCTCCAGTTTTCCTCCCTCCGCAAAATCCAACACGCTAAATTCCAATTCGATCTGTGGATTAGCCGGGACCTGACTTTGCCGATCAGCCCCCATGGTTGTTTCAGGTTGTTACAGGTGCCTTTAAAATATATGAATATTTTTTGCCACCCTGTCAGTACAACCAAGTGATTACATTCAAGGAAACAACGCGACACAATGAGCTCTAACCTGATGGCCCCTTGTATGACAATCGAGAAAGGAATGTCGAATGAGCAGGCATTTGTGGGGTGAGAATGCATGATGTCCCTAAAACATTATGCGGGGAAGACTAGAAACACCATGGTATTTTAAAATGTGTATGTTTGGTGGTGGTCTAAAGCATTTGACTACAAATATTGTAAACAAAACTACAAATTAATAATACACATTCTTGCTATTTATTCAATGTGGCCAAGGTGAACCATTATTTTCTTGAAGAAACGGGTGCACAAACAATGTTTCCTTGTGTAATTTTGTCACCACAAAAAACTACTCTGTAACCACTTTTGGGTGTTCTCTAGCTTTATCATTTCTACCCAAAAGGCATATTAAATAATAGTTTTCCAGCTTTAATTAATTTTTCAATACCCAGCTATGTAAAAGCCATATAAATTATCACTGTTCCAACTGAAATTGTAGTAGTATTGTGATTGATGTGGCTACCTAAATATATATATATTACTTTGATATACTATTTCCAGTAAGGAATCTGTTAATGCAAATACAAAAATACATTAATTTTAATGTGAGCAAAGATATGTCAATAAATCTACACAATCCTCCTATGCAGATGCTCCTTTGGCTTATCACGTATTCCTCCCAATGATTTTGGAAGCCTTACTTTGATTGGTCAGTCAACAGAAAGGAATGTGTCACTCATTTCAGCAGACGTTCTTGGGAGGACTGCATAATGAGCAAAAAGAGCATCTGTGTAGGTACAAGCAGTAGGTATTGATTTATTGTCTGCTCATCTGACAACACACCTATGATTGCGGCTGAGTAAAATGCTTGCACTTATGCTTATAAATTATTGTGAGTATAAACCAGTGGCCAATTTGGTAAAAGTTTACAAGTCTGTCCATCTTTTCATTGTCAGCTATGTAAAAATACATGTGTAAAACTTTTACTGAATTGACCTTAGGCCATGATGTATAGTTGTAAGACTATTACACTAACTAGCCCGAAAACCCATGTACCTGTCATCTGGTACAGAGTACTGGATTCGGTCATCCTGACTAAACATGCGCCAAGCTTTCCATACCTCCACAGGACAATTTTTTTATAAGCAGCTTTCCTAAAACTTTCCATTGTGAAATTAAACTCATCTGCACGTATGTCGCACATTGCTTTGATACAGACCTCTAGGATATATCTGTCTAAACATATCTTTCTAAAAGCTAAACATATCTTTCTAAAGGTGCAATTTAAGTACGGACAATGAAAATGACGTCACGCGCAAGCAGTGGTGCTTCCACGGCGAGGTTTGTGAATTCAAATGGCTGTTAACTTCTCTTCCAAAAACAAGAAAATGAGGATTTCACAAACATTCCATCACTAGGAGAAGTTAATCGGTGAGCCAAACTTCTTTGTAGTGTGCCATTTGGCAAAATGTGAGTTTTCCCTTGTAATTGAGTGGAGTAAGTTTCGGAAAATTTGTGGTTCAGACTTTGTGACTAGTTCTCTCAGAGCCCAGACGTCTTGAATTATAATAACAACTTTTTTGATCCAGAAAAAAAAAAAGGATTTTACAATCATCCCATCAATGAAAGAAGTTAATCGGTGAGCCAAATTTCCTTGTATGCTGCCATTTGTCAAAGAAATATTTCTCTCGGCGCCGGTAATTAGAAGTGTTTACGTTTGGACTTTCAATAGCTTTTTTTCGAATCGAAATGAGTTTATTGCGCACTCATTTGAAGCTAAGTGCTTCGTCGTTGTAAAAAACAAATCGCATACATTTCTCCATTGTCCGTACTCTTATTGATCATAGAAATGACGCCATAAAATGTCCAAAACTTTGCAGTGTTGAGTTTTGAACATTTTATGACGTAATTTTTGTGATCAATAACAGTACGGACAATGGAGAAATGTATGCGATTTGTTAAATATACACTGGCACCGAGGGAAACAGTGGGTTTTGTTTCCAGAGACTCTCGCGCGGGAAACAGTTTTTTTTTACAGTTCAGCTGACCATAAATCAACCAACGAGGGCGCACGTTATATCTGGAAAACCTATAGCTATATAACAATCTTATTTATTTAATAAATCTTCAGTATGTGCACGAAAATTCGTCTTCTACGATCGTTTTCATAATCCCATTCTAAAATCACAAAGACGAAATATAACAGTAACCTGAAGTCGTCCTATGTTCAAGAGCACCAATCTCCTTACAACAGATGCAAATTTCCACGCTTTCCATGACCACACTTGTAACCCCTACAAAGGCACCGTCCCTCAGTGCTTCTTTTGAACCGCCATTTAGACATTTCCGCTCATCCGTTCATCTCCGTAGGGTGCCTGTATATTCTTCTCTACAGCAATGATTGTCGCCGTCGCGCTCCTGTCCATCCTCGTGCTCGGGTGAGAGGAGCTGCAATTTCTTTTAATTTCTACAAAAAAACCGCAGTTATATGCGAAGGCAGAAAATGTCTACAACGAAATGAGTGAGCGCTGAGAAGCCGCCCTTTTCCTACAACGAACTGACGTCATCGAATATATTGCACAATACAAAGCCAAAATTCTAGAAAACAATCTTGTACTGGTTGGAAGATTGGCCGAGCGTAAAATCTCAAGCAATGTAAAAAGGTTCTACATTCTCTACATCCCTCGAAGAACAGTTATTCCGAAGGATATCTGGATTATCCTCTCTAAAATGGCGCGCCCTTGTGTTTCGTAATGAGTTTCTTCAAGTCTTTGTTTGACAACATTGCTTGCGAGTTGTGTTCGGTTTTCCCTAACCCTTCTTCTTCACCACACACTGAGCTAAATACACTTCCTTAAATTCTTCATACTCTTTTCTTTCATCAAGGAAGACATTGGTATAATCTAAAACTAAATCAGCAAATTCTAACTACTGTATTAATAGGACTGCTTTCCAGTTTGGTTCTCACACATTTATCTTGCTCAGTTGTAACTTCGAGTTTGTGTCTGCATGACAAAGAATGCATGTTAAAATGTTCAGATTGCACAAGTTTTCCACTTAGACAATCGTCGAATAATGCCTTGCCTAGTTAATATTTTCTTTTTGGTGATTTACGTGTATTTAGCTGTTCTGAAATAATATTCCACTGGAAATCAGTCTCACTTCATTTTGGAAGCCATTTTCACTGCAGTTTGTTTCCCGCCTCATTGTCAAATGCCACATGCGCGCGCCAAACATGATTCAGGATATTGTCTGCAGTTGTGACGCGAAATTGCTAATATCGCAGATATTTTGAATTCCTGGACTCTTTTCAGCCAATTAGAAACGAGATTTTGACTTGGATGTGTAACAGTACTGTATATTAACGTGTTTCAGCACCTTAAAGAAACGAAAAAGCTCAAACGTAAGGTTCAAGTTGATGTTCAAATCCAAAAGGGTGGCTGTTGTTATGAACACTGCGCACTGTCGAGAGAAACTGAGGACTAACATGTTTAACCTGATAACGCACCAATGGCCTATAATTATCATGATGCTTCTACTGGCAGGGATATCTGGAGTAATTATATGGATGTTGGTGAGTTAATTAATATTTAATTAATTATTCGAAAAGGTAATAATTTAAATTCTAAATCATTATTTTATGGAAAATTGAAATGTTATCAGTTACTTCACTATATTGGCGTTAGAATTAGTACTATGAGCTTGTGATATGTCATAATATGTAAAAAAAATCACCCAAAACGCGATTAATACTTCCATTTGTAAATAACAAAGGAGCTTTAGAAGATACTATGCCATGGAATATAGTGCACAAAGTTGTATGGCTGTGTCGACGGTATTGTCTAGTAAGAATTGATAACGGTGTGATAACCGCCTTGGAAAGTAAGGTGCGGATGATGTTTCGAGGGAGGCTTACTTAACAATGGCAACAGCAACAGCAACAGCAACAGCAACAACAACAGCAACATCAATAGAGCGATTTTCAATTGAGTGTCGTAAAAGCCAAAACCAGTGAGCCAATCACAGGAGCAAGTAAAAACATAAATGAACCAATGACGAACTAAAGTAATTCATGATTGGTTTTTGCTTCAACCAATCACGAGAAAAAATAAACGCAATCATGGATAACTGACTACTCAAAGGCGATCAAATTCGAAAGCAATTACCTTTCCACACTCAATTGATAACTGCTCTAGCAATACAAAAGCAATATCAATAACAATAACAATAGCAATAGCAACAATGATGGACTAAAAGGAGCATGACGTAAAGTGTAATTTATGTTAGTTGAGGTACGAAATTCACAGAAATGAATATTTTGCTGGCACGGAACAGAAGACTGGGGAGAGTAGTGCTGAGAATTATGGGTAATGTAGTGTGCCATAAGTAGGTGACTGTTAAGAGGTTGAATTCATTCTAGGTCAGCCTTGCTACCTTGCTTCATTTTTTTTTTAAATGATTGGATCGAGAAGCTGGAGGCATAACGAACATTAAGGGAAACCATTCTGGCTAGGTTAGAATCGTCCGAGTTTAATTTAAATCGGCATAAGATTGCATTTATCATATCGGACTAAATGTATTTATATGACCTCAGCTCCCAGAGTTGGCGGCACTGCATTGGTGGGAGTATACGTTCCCGTTTAGTCCACACAGTGGTTTTGGGTTTTCGTATCCGGCAGTGTCGCAATAATTAATAATAGTAATAAATAGAGACCAAAAGTTGAAGAACGAATGCCTGTAAGCTATTATGAGCAATTATATGAATAAACGCTGTCGGGCTCGGCTGACCGACATCCCCAAGTATCCTATATGACAGTGTGTGTCTGAATTGTGTAGTGGAGGCAAAATTATGTATTATGCTTGCTATAATTTTCAGGAAGCCCCAAAAAACTCTGATGAATTCCCAAGATCCTTCTTGCGTGGAACCTCTGAAGGATTCTGGTGGGCTTTCGTTTCTATGACAACCGTTGGGTAAAAGCAATTTTAACTTTTTAAGAAAAAAACTTCAAAGAGAGTCAAACACCTACTAAAACCTATTTGCTATTCGTAGTCAAGCTTACTTCATGAAGCAATATGGCAAATCCCTATCTCAAGAACAAAACAAAAAAGCAGCACATGCTCATGCACAATTACGTATACACCTTTTTCAAGAAATGTCTGTTGCAAATCTGAAATGAGAAATCTGAGACTATATAAGAATCGAGCTAGGTTTGAGCCTTGAATTGTGTTAATCAACGACTGTGCTTGTCTTATTTTCAGTAGCGAAATGTCATATACTTTAAATCTACATTGCTGAAGTAAAATGTCCCTCTCCCTTCCGTCTCAGATTTCTCATTGCAGATTTCCCAACGACAGTGTCTTATGAAAAAGGTGTAACGAAATGACACTTTAAGGGTGCGTTTACCAATTTCGTCGCTATGTTTCTATGAAGGGACGGCGCGCTCGCATGCAAATGGCGGGGAAAACCTACTTCCGGTTTAGTGAAAAAGCAACGCGCGCCCTTCGCTAGCAAGCTCCGGTTTTGTTTACACTTTGCAAAGTTGTTTTTTGCTACTTCAACCCGGGTTGTTTTACTTTCCATGCTTCAAAGTTACTTTATATAAATGTCGAAAAAGAGCGATAAAACCGAGAAACCCATTCTGGCTGCGGAGGGTCGCTGGACGAGGGAAAATTCCGATGTCAGAGAATTCGGGTATCAAGTGCAAACTAATTTTCTTTCGGATTTCGACAAAGAAAGTTTGGAAAGAGCTTGTTGATAACGAGGGGAGCCAGAATGTACTTACAAGTGAGCAGCTAGACGTGAGAGGAGTTTTCAAATATATTAGTTTCGTACCACTTTCACAAGAAAGTAGCGAAAAGCCAAGCATGGGTTTAGCGAAATAAATATAAACACGGAAGTTCTGACCATCTAACTGTTAAAATTCACGGGAAGAACAATCTAAAACAATCAATTTTCGGTATCTCCTAAAACGCATGCTACACCTTTTGTGCCTAACCCAGACCAATGATATATGCAAATATGAAAGCACTATCCCTAAGAAATCATGAAATGATTGAATGTTTCTGCCTAGATTACGTCGTAATGACGTCATATGATGACGTCATCAAAACATGAAGGTCCGTCTCCCAGGAGTTTCTGAGTGATTTATTAATTATTTTACTCAAATTGTTGGAGTTTTATGGCGTTTTAAATTATACTTAGCAACGGCCCAAAATAATTGGTAAACGCACCCTTAAAGAGAGCACTGAAATAAAGGCGGTATCATGTGATGAGATCATTTTAATGGATCGTTTTGTAGATTTCAAAGGTTCTTCAAAGGAGTTGAATGCAATATTTTATTTAAGGATTCGTGTACAGAGATGTGCCATTATGTAACACGTCGACCTTTCTATATGTAAGATTGTAATCTGATTTCATTAGATATGGTGACAAGACACCCCGTTCTCTGTTTGGACGTATTTTTGGTGTGATGTGGATCATGATCGGCATCATCATCATCTCGTTATTCACCGCTACATTCAGTAGCTCCATCACCGTAGCGATTGTTAAAAATGCTTGTCAGAGTATTAAAGGAAAAACGGTGAGCATTTCTCTCTGGTTTCTACATATACATTTTTTCAAAACTCCTGTGATGTTTGATTTTTTCTCTCGAAGTAGTTCTGAAGCCGAGATCATCGTGATTTCAAGGAATATTTCAAGAGTGGAGGGTTTATACTTGCTTTGTACGGTAAAAACTCTGAATTTCTAACGAGACCTGAAACAACCATAGGGACTGATCAAAGTCAGGACGAGACTTTAGGTCAACAGATCGAATTGGAATTTAGCGCGTTGAGTTTTATGGAGGGATGAAAAACGGAGAACCCGGAGTAAAACCCTCGGAGCAAGGACGTGATACCAACCAACTCAACTCTCATGTGGCGCCGAGAACGGGAATCGAACCCGGGTTGCAGAGGTGAGAGGCGAAGCGCTATCCCAGCACGAAATATCACGGTACGAAATATAAAACAATTGTATCATTACTTTTTATCATTACTTTTTATATAAAACTGAAATAATATTTATTTGCTGTCTAATACATGAAATAATAATATTGAATTGAGCAATTTTCATAAGGCTACGCAAATATTTCTGTTGTATAGGTTGCAGTGCTGAATTATTCGATGGAAAAGACGATTGCAATTGATGAAGGAGCTGACGAAGTAATTGGTACGATTTGTGGTATTCGGGTGTTATAACACTTGCGTTTAAACCCCGCGCAGTTATCCAGATAAACATCCCAGTTTCATTCAGAAGTGTTCACATTCACAAGGGAACTGTATTACTTACTTTCACCTGACATTCATCGGTTATCAAAAAGCTTATTTCACGTTTTCTTCTTCCAGAGAACAACAGTTTCGAAGGAATGCTGAAGGGCCTTCAGTTAAAACAAGAGGCAGCTGTCCAGGCCATTTTGCTAGATGAGATGATGGCATTCTATTACTTGAGTTCAAGTTCACGCGAGAGATATGGCGTTGATAAAGATATTAAAATTACCTCATTGATTAGGTATAATGCTGGCTTGAAATACTACATCATATATAAACACGATCCTGAACTGAAGGCGAATGTAAGCACGTGCAGAACTGAGAACGGAATGAGGTCTTGTTTGCTGCACAACCTGCATCGCTTCCCATTAAAAAAACGTACAGTCCGAAAGTACGTCAAACCAATTAAGGTGAGTAATTTGCCAAGTGCTGTCTTAATGAAATACTACTTTCAAAAGAAAATTCTGAATGGCTTGATAGAACGCACCAATCACAGTTCACCATCAGTCTAGTGAAACACCACCAGCCAATAAACTGTATCATCTGATGTAGACTAGCGGCAAGCGGTCGAAATTTCGAGACTTGTATCAACAGTGACTTCGCATAGTGTGACAAACGATCAATATAATATATTATTATTAAAGGAGCTCATTTAACTAAGATGCATTGCGAGCTCAAATTTCTCGAACCGCCATTTTCGGGGGCCCCCGATAATGGCTCTGGAGAGCTTCTTGAAACAAATCCTATTCCATCGGTCTCACAGGGGCATACCAGTTGATTACTTATAGGGGAAAATGTTCCTTATTTATTAGCGTTTCTGTTCAGTCATATATTTCCGAATTTTCACCTGCCAGGGGAAGTATTGAACGTACTCTGGAGTCGCCTTTGGTCAGTGAAATTATTACTAGAGCCTGTACTGTTTGATCGTAATTCCTACAGTTTATCCAAACCAGGGCCTTTCTACATTGGCTTGATCGGCCCGCAGACCTAAATGACAAGAAATTTAAAGGTCAGAAGAGCTGAGCCTTTTGCTTATCATTATCGGACACTTACGACATTTAAAGCAAATTGCTTTGACTAAGACTCGAGTACGCGGTACACGCGCGGTACATGCAAGATTACAATGTACGATTAACGGAAGTCAAGGGGCTGAAATTCAGGTTAACAAACAATAACATTATACGGATTCGAATCCTCAAATTTGATTTTAAATTTGCATATTGCATTGGCGAACCTTGAACACAAATAGAATGTGGCAAACAGTACTTCAACATTTCAAACCAGCATTTTGGCAGGGACAACCTAGCTCCTTTCTTTCGACTACACGTTCTTGCATGCACAAGCCTAGAAAGGAAAGAACTCTAAATGTATATAAACGCTATCGTAGAATTGATCAATTTCCTTGCCACACGATCTGCATCGCTGGAACTTGGTCCAGAAGTTGGACAAGTTGGTTCGCTAGATCGAGCATGAGATCGATTGCTAGCATCACGTCGAGGAATTTTTATCGGAGAACCGTAGTAATTCCACTCATTCTATTATATTTCTCCTAGTATAAAGGCAATCGATCTCCCCGCCGATCTCAACTCCTAAAAGCCCGATATCACATTTTCTGATTGGCAGCTGTCCGATTTCAAGTAGTTTCCCGTATGAAACCAATAACAGTGACTCGCAATGCATCTTGGTTGAATGAGCTCCTTTAACAACAACAACAACAACA
The DNA here is from genome assembly GCA_030867875.1 of Actinernus sp. WN-2022. NCBI lineage: Eukaryota > Metazoa > Cnidaria > Anthozoa > Actiniaria > Actinernidae > Actinernus > Actinernus sp. WN-2022. The sequence goes on from JAOWCC010001589.1 coordinate 144,257,473, forward strand.
TCATCTTTATTACCAAAAAGTTTATAAATACTTAATTTACATAAATACATAAATCTCACTAAATTATGGTAATAGTTACTCAGAATAACTAAAGCTAAACGAGCTGAGTAACATTTCAAGTTAAGTAACAATGTTTTTGTAGGGTTTTAAAGATGAAAACTAAAAAAGATATATATACACTACGATACAGATTACAGCAATATAGAACACTTAATTAATGTAGAAAACAAATGGGTTTAAAGTAAGTAAAATAGATAAATAAAATAAATAAATAGGGTACCAGATATTTTCAGATAATAGTTGTATTATGTAATAGTGACAGATGTAACTAATGAAGTTGTTACTGATAAGACTCCATGAGACAAGATTTAAGCTTTCGCTTAAATGATGTTAATGACAGAGTTTTAAGACTTTCATCAAGCTCGTTCCAAATAATTGCCCCTTTATAGCGGAGGTTAAATTTCCCATAGTTTGTCCGAACTCTATTTATATAGTAAGTTGATCTTGATGCAAGTCTGGTGTTGTATTGATGTTTTGACACTATAGTTTGGAAAAAATTATCAAGCACAACAGGTAATAAATTATGATGAAATTGATACATGAAAAGTGCGTTATGGAATACTATAAGGTCTGTGCATTTAAGAAGTTGAAATTCTTTGAACAGGGGATCAGAATGCTGATCTGGTTTTGAAAAAGTCATTATTCTTAATGCCTTCTTTTGTAATGTAATAATAGGTTTGACTGTTGAATAGTAACTATTACCCCAAGCTAATAAGCTATATGTGATAAATGGATAAATGAGAGAGTAGTAAAGTTGGCATAAGATTTCCATATTCACGAAATGTCTCAGTTTAGCAAGAATACCAATCGCTCTGGAAATGTTTTTACTTATTTCATGGACATGGTTTTCCCAGCTTAGATTTGAGTCAATTATAAGGCCTAAATATTTGACATGCGAGTCTTGTTTAATAGTTTTATTGGATATGTTTAGATTCATTTGATGCAATATTTGTTTCTGTGGAGGATGATAAAGAACAAAACTTGTCTTTTCAATATTTAAGGATAATTTATTGGCATTTAACCAAATATTGACTTTCCCTAGTTCTATATTAAATTTAGATTCTAGAGTGTGAATGTTTCTATCAATCATAAATAAATTTGTGTCATCTGCAAATAAGTGAAACTCTAAGATCTTTGAGCATTTATGTATGCCATTAATATATAGTAAAAATAATAGCGGCCCTAGAACTGATTCTGTGGCACTCCACAGACTGTTTGGTTGTAATCTGAGTTAGTATGGCCTATTGAGACAAACTGTTTCCTATTTTTTAGGTACGAAACAAACCAATCATGCGTAATTCCTCTTACACCATAATATTCTAGCTTGCTCAATAAAATGTCATGATCGACAGTGTCAAATGCTTTACATAAATCTATAAATATGCCACATGAATAAGTGCCAGAGTCAATAGTTCTCTGTATTTTATCAATGAGCAATATAGGTGCATGAATGGTAGAATGGTTAGACCTAAAGCCAAACTGATTATCATAAATAACAGATATTTTTTTAAGAAAATCTATTAATCTAAGATATATCAGTCTCCCTAGAATTTTGTTAAAAATGGAAAGGAGAGATATGGGTCTTTAGTTAGATGTAAGTAAAAAAGAACCTTTTTTTATTAATAGGAATTATTTTTGCAATTTTCAGCTGATCAGGAACAGTGCCCGAAGTAATTGAATAAATAAATAGAAGTTCTAATGGATATTATATTACATATTTCAATATTTTAAGCAAAGGAACAGGAATACTGTATGGTCCCATTGCTTTGCTGCTATTTAGACTAGAGATAATGTTCTCAATTTCAAGTGCAGAAACAGGAGACAGAAAAAAACTTGAAGATTGAGGTTGATCTAAGTACGTTCTAAAAGACGAGTTACAACGTGGGATAGCAGCTGCTAAGTTTTTCCCAACATTAGCAAAATATTCATTAAATTCATTTGCTATCTGTTTGACGTCAGTAATTTCTTGTTTATCTTTTATAATTTTGTTAGGTCTAAATTTAACTTTAGATTTCAAGCTGATTAATTGTCTTATGCCCTTCCAAATATTTTTTTGTTTTAGATTGGTTAACAGAGAAGTATTCCTGATAGTATCGTTTCTTGCTTAATTTGAGCAGTTGGCTCAGCTTATTTCTGTATAATTAATATTTGGACTGTTGTTTCCCTCGATGAATGCTTTCCCATCAAATGCTTTGTTATATCCCCGAAGTCAAACGCATTTTTCGATTGGAAGATAATCTATCACGTGACAGGCTTCAAAACATTGTATCTCCTTAAGAAAACAAATCCTTCTAACTCTCTAGGGAAACAAATCCTTCTAGATAACTCCCAGGGAAAACAACAGCTTGGGGAAATTTGTGGCGGTCAAGTAGACTGGCGTCGAGCTGACCAGGACGGCCATCTAAGACAACGGGATGTGTTTTCACGCGAAATTAGGTGTTTATTCTTTCTCTTGTTCACCTTTTAACGGTTTTCACGTCTAGATTTTCGAATGATAGAATAATGTCCGGTTTACACGTCAAGAATTTTCGGCAGGGCACTCCTGAATGTTTGGTACGCGTGTTCGCCTCATGACGGCTCTAGGACGCCGGCGGAAGTAATTCTTCAGCAAAGAAATTCAGTACGCATGCGTAGAACATGACGGCACCACGTCGTGGTTACCGCCAGAACGTGGAAAGTGTGGTTTTGTCGTTCTGTCTAAAACGTCAACTTAGAACGATAATTTATTCCCATTTTCGGATTCAATAAGCATAAAAGAACTTCAAACCACGCTTCTGTGCGCTATAGCCTACTATTTGTTGCTTTAAAGTTTAATATTTGGCTTCAAAATAGTCGGGATTTTGCCTTTCAAGTTCGTTCTCAAACTTACTAATAATTAAATTGGTATATGGTATATATATACAATAAAAATTCAAACTTCATGCACAGTAGAAAATCCAGGTATGTAATTGGCTAATTACTATGCTTTATTAGTGAACAAAGCACTCCTGACACCATAATGCACTCAACCCAGATTCTCTCTTACCCTTTGGGAGAATTCTCAAGTTGTTGTGTAAACCTGAGGAAGGGAGACATGATACATGTTTGGAAAACCTCATTCCCACGACATTCCAACCGCATATTTAATAGAGAGCATGGCAGATAATTGCTAGAAAGGTAACAGCAGGATTGAATTCTGTGTATATACTTCATGGTAGTGTTTCGTTCCATACAGTCTCCCTGCGTAATCATTTTCTCTACTGTTTTACAGTATTATGCAGGGAGACTTTGGAACGAAACACTACCATGACGTATATACCGAATTCTGTCTCCCCTGTATGACAAAATATGGCAATCCCTTTATGTAGGAAGTAGTATAGTCGGTAGTAGATAAATACCACTTTTTCTTGCACAACAAAACTCAAAAAGTGAATTCAGAACCTATTAGAGATATGATTACATATCTCTAATAGGTTCAGAAATTCACTTTTGAGTTTTCTTGTGCAACAAAAAGTTGTATTTATCTACTACCGACTATACTACTAGGGGGTCATAAGGGTCAACCAAATTGTTACTAGACATTCTTGTACATAAAATCCAAATTTGAAGTATATGTTAAAGGAATGATTACTATATATTTATATCGAAGAGAGAATGGCGAGTTCAAAGCTTTTCAATGTAGGCGATGTGGTCGAAGCATTCGAAAAGGCCAAAGAAGATGGACAATCTCATGGATCCGTTGTATCATTCGACTGGACCCAGCCTAGAAACGGACCTAACGGATGCAAGTATGTTTCCGTATTCTTTGACATTGGCGATGGACCTCAGCCGGCGGTCTTTCGGTTCGAAGGGGAAAAGCACGTGGGAAAGATAGCACCACACAACGAACAAGATGCAGGCAAGAAACGGGATAGACATCCTTGCCTCCAGTTCCAAAAGTGGAATGCCATCATACCTATGGAGGCAGATGGAATCACAATTAAGCAAAATGACAAGGGAGAATTGGATCTTCCTGCAGATGAAAAGTTGAGTCCTACGTTCAAATTAGTAGAATACCTTGATGAGGCCTTTGAAAATGAAATAAGCAAACTAATCGAAAACGAGAAGGTCTGTATACGCAATCCACGGAAACGCAGTCTACACGACGCCATCATTGTTCCCAATACCAAGGTGGTTTCAATGGTACAAAGGTTCATTTCCACAAATTCTACTACCAATGCTGGTTGTCGCTTACCCAATCCTATAATGAGGATGAGAATGAAGTGCGACTACAAGACTGGAACGCCTAATGGTCAATTCTTTGACAAAAGTAAGTCGTACTCCGATGGGGACAACACTAAGTACGAACCTCTCGTTGATGAGAACTCTAGTGGTCTTAACATCGACAACATAAGCAAACTCATCCTACCAGGTTCTATTCACGATGGTATTTGCAATGCCTCAAGTATTTGCTCAAGTAGTATGGGACTTTCATACCCACTAGATATTGAGATCGACATAGTACAACAACCATCGAAGAAGAATAGATATGATCAACAAGACGTTTATGCCGTCAATACTAAGCATAGTGCCAGTGTGGACACAGCTGCAGAAGATGAGTGAACGTAGATGAAAAAAAAAAAAGAAGAATGAAGGAAGTCGTTGTGGACTCTCTTCATTCTTTTTTTTTGTCACTAGACATTCTTGTACATAAAATCCAAACTTGAAGTATATGTTAAAGGAATGATTAGTATACTGTATATTGCCACCGAATGGTATTAGTATATATTCTTTATTCCACGACATTAGCATTCGTTGTCATCTTAGTACGCATTAATACCATACAGATCGAACATGTCGAAGAAGAACTCGAATGTAGACGCCGCAATGCCTGAGACGACTTGTGATTGGTTGATGAGAGGGAAGGACATGAAATGCCCAAAGAGGATTTCGAAGACAACGAAGTTCTGTTCCCAGCACAACTACCAAATCGCAAAAGGCTGTGCCCCATATGTACCATGCTCGAAGTGCGGTAAAGGATGTCGTACTGATTACGAGCTTTGCTCAGGATGCGACCGTCTCACCATCAAGGTGAAGTGTTCCGGTGTCTATATAAGACGCGCTAAGAAGTCCAGCAAGACGCTAGAGGATCCAAGAAAGGAGGAACTTGCAGAGCCAAACGTGGTGGAACCGGAGGTAGCATTGCCCGTGGAACCAAGAGTGCTGGAACCAGAGGAAGGTCTCGGAGAGTCTCTCAACCATGCGCTCAACGAGGTGTTGGCTGCCTTGAGGAGCGAGAAGGACGATTAGGAATAGCCACGAAAAAAAAAAAAAAGAAGAATGAAGAAGGTCGTTGCGTGGCCCTCTTCATTCTTCTTTTTTTTTTTTTCTATTAAACATATAAACATCTATAGTTGTATCATGGACGAGCTAGTCAGATTGTTTGGTCCTGGAATTCGTAGAAGCCTGAATATCAAACCACAAGTGGAGCATATTAACACCAGTGAAACATGTTCTGATTGTCTCTGCCCCTTGGAAATACAAGGAACTGAATTCGTATGTCCCACATGTGGTCTTGTTTCCGAGGTTGAACCATGTGAAGAAACGAAGGTCGAAATCATTACTACTCGACTGCGTATAGTAGGTCCGGACGGATTTCAGTATCAAAGTGATCTAGACCGCGCAAAACCGAAGCAAAGCGATAACACGGAACTACGACGACAAACGCTCCTACAAGAACTACGAGCATACAACGCTGTTTACAAACAAAGTTATGACCTATCGTTCCCTATGAACGCGTTAGGAATCGTAGCCGACGCATTCACCCAAGTAATGAAAGTTCATCCTAAGCGTAGCGATGCTAAGAGAAATATTTTAGCTTCTCTACTCTACCATGCATGCATACGATGTGGATTCGTCCGATCTAAAGGTGAGGTTGCTCGCTTCATGCAACTAAGCAACAAAGGCATCTGTATCGGAGAGGTCTTTATACGTTCTCTGTATAACGACGATAAGATTGATGTAGACTTGGATGTCGAGCGCATAGTTCCTCACATTGCAACGACTTTCCTTAAACTCGATCCTCAAGGAGTACCTATGGACGTTCAACAAATAGTCCACGAGGTTGTTACTACGGCAATAGAAAACAATATAGGCAGATCGGTAATTAAGACGAAAGTTGTTGGAGCAAGTTACGAGGTGCTACGTCGTTTAGGATCGTCTATGTCTCTTAACGAGGTTGTTAAACGATGTGACATATTTGGAAATGCGGTCAAGCGTTTTGTCAAGGAGTTGTCTTCTTACCATTCCTACTTTGAACCAATCTACACTAAGCATGGGCTAACTAGCAGTAGGACTTGGCAAAGTGAAAGTGAGAGCCACGTTCGTTTCTTTCATAGGAAACGTCGATTCTTACCCCACTAAGCTGCCAAGTTTTTCTCTCATTTCCTTTTGCACTTCTTGCTTGAGTTCGGCTCGAACCCGATCCGGACTTTTTTCACCTATGGAAGTCTCTCGACGAATTTCAGACCTCATGATCTCATACTTATTAGCTTCGTTCAGAATGAGACTGTATTCGGAGTCGGATATGTTTTCATCACGTAAGGCCTTCGATACTAGATCGCGAATCGTATTGATTTTTGCCTTTGCCAACATAGTTGTCCTTTCATGCTTAGAAACCTTCATTCCTAACTTCTTAGCTCCAACGGTCGTAGATGCTGAAATTAATCCACATAGCCCACCAATAACTCCAAGTGGTAGACCAATCACTATTCCAACCCCAGTCAACGCTGCGCCCAATCCAGATCCAGATAAGATCACAGATAGACCTCCAGTTGCCACTGCGATTCCATGAACTATTCCTTGAGAACGTGCATATTTCTTGCGCACACCTTCGTAGTGCCTTTCTTGAACTACTATGTCCGAAAGAGTGTCTCGGATCGTTTGCAGTCTAAAGTTCTTTCCAGTGTCACTAGCAATCTGTGGATAGATACTTGGTGCTGATGGAAACGGTTGAATCGAATCGCCTTCCATTGTACGTTATACATATAACTTACTCAAGCTTCAACACGTACAGTATAGGTCGACCTCGGAAGTCTATCGTATTGCCTTTCTCATCACGAATTGTCAGACGAAGACTGCTTCGTGTCGTACCTAGAGCTTTGACATCTAGAGGTTGTAGTGAGGCATACGTCGTTTTCACAAATCTATCGCCTCGGATATGTATTCTACTTAGGACTTTAGATTGCTTCCCATCTTGAATCGAGAATCTGGAATCCACCACGTCGCAGCAGATATACACTATGTCGATTTCATCTTGGATGGACACTTCGTGCGAACCTACTTTTAGTCGCTTAGCAATCCCATCTTTATTAATACCCATCAGTTTGCAGAGGTTTCCACTAAGTAGGATCGATTGCTTGACTTCTAGGTTCCAAGCCCTCCTATGATGGGGTTTCTCGATTTTTACAATGTTAGCACTAACTGCAGGCGCAAAGAATTGTCGAAGGCTCGCCATAGTGTGGTTTCCCTTAGGAACTTCGTACGGAAACCCTAGACCTTCGGTAGACCACCAGAAGGTAGCATTCTCTGCTAGGTTCCACCAACTATTCTCAATAGTGACCTCGACTAGTGAAACGTTCTGTATGAGAATAGGGTTGTCGAAGTAGACAGTATGGTCGGCCAATGTTGTGGTGATATATAAGAGAACCATCTTATATGTTGAAGGTATAACTATGTATACGTATAGCTTCAACATGACAGACGCATGGCGACAGTTCAAGTACCTATTTCCTAATGCCGTACTTGGTTGGTTCGAATCTACTTCCGATAATGTTAATTTCATCGATCGGGGAATGTCTCATCGCGTGTTCACGGAGGAAGGTCCTCCTACTAAGACGGGAGGTGGTAAATTGATGGGGTGGCTCGGTCGCACTGGTAAGGCTCTAGATGTAGCACTTGGTGGTAAGTCAGTTTACGAGAGCGTAATATTCGCACGGGAACACGAAGGTCTTTCCAAACACAATTGGATAGAAGAAAACGATAAGGTCGCAACCTTGAATGCCAATCTGTTGGTGAAGTTCAAGAAAAGATATCCACATGCAGATCTTCACAAGTTCTATGCCTCTACGGAAGTGAATGGTCCAGGCAAATATTCGACGAGTATTTGGTTTCGAGATGGAGATTCTAGCTATGTCGTTTACGGCGATGATGTCTCAAAGTTACCTACTACGATTCAAAAACGCATCGATAATGCGTTGTGGGATGTGCATAGAGGTTTCCCATATACGTTGACCCTAGATAGGAGTGCGAAATATCCTATTACAGCAGTTCCTTCTACTGGACCGGCACAAGATATTGATCTCACTAATCTATGGATATATGTCACCCCAACGAAGAAGTTCAAAGCAGGCGTTCCAAATATATTCAAGGAGACCGTCGTAAAGCATACGACAGCAACTGAGTCCCACCATTGGTTGGCAGGTCCGGATTTCAAATATTGGCCTCAAAAATTGAATTTCGCAACGTGGTGTGCGACTTCTGGATGTGGAGTGTCATTGTTTGATCCTATTTTCAAAACGTATCCACCAGTCGTTCAGGGGTTCCTACGATTCCATGTTTATTTCACGATACGAAGAATTCTACATGAACTTGGTGGTACTCATGGAGTTCCTTTACCTGGTGACTCTCATTTCAAGCAAGTGGATATCCTCTATAACAAATCAGCTCTTGAGAGATTGTGCATCGAATTCGGTATATCTCGAACACCAGATTTTCGATGGCACGGAGGTAGGAATAATAGACTAGGAGATATATTCCTTTTGTACCCGGGTCCGACAGGATACGTAAACGTCCATGGAGTCCGAAGCTATGACAAAGGTGCAACAACATGGCCTCAGAAATATAATTTATTTGCAGACCAAGGAGGTAAGGAGGATCAGGGCGATCTTGTGGCCTTCATTAGGAACGATGAACATGAAGGAAAGCAATACAATTGGTTTACACCACCAATCGGAAAGGGTTTGACAGATGCTGGATTGGGTAGGTTGAATAGATCTGTCGAGGCTTTTGGACATTGCATACTTGGCGCTCAAGCCGACTTGAATGAATCCATCGTAGATAGCCATAACGTCAAAGAAAAGTTTAAGAGCTTAGTCGAAGACGCTATTCTCGAAAACGATTTAGTGGTGAGCTACAAAAACTATCTTACTGCTATAACGGCAACACATAAGAGGCTCGATCTAGCAATAGCTATAGATGTGCGATTATTGCCAAGCGATCTAGAGTACTATCTTGGTGAGAAAGATGGCTATAGGAATCCAATCCCGAAAGCTACGAAAGATATGGTGCTAGGCACTAACGACATCAATGCAGAAGACAAAGGACGCCCACCTCTTCCTATGGAAGGACCACCAGATAAGAAATTGGTGCCGCCTCTCGAGACGCACAAGAAACAAGTTCCTGTACCAAAGGCAAAGGCAAAGGCAAAGGCAAAGGCAAAGGCAAAGGCAAAGGCTGTCTCACAACATGAGATTAATCTCGCAGTGACATCCATTGCTGCAGCTGGAATCGCATGGACGTTGTTTCGTTAACGTCGTTTGTATTGCTCCACTACAAAGACCACTGCTGCTACGATTAACAACCAAACGTTGTTTGCTAAGACTCCAACGACGTCAGCAGCCATACTGAATATGAAACTCGCAATTGGCCCAATCATCTTAGGTAGAATCTCCTCTAACTTTTTGCCTATTGCTTTTAAGCCTTTGACAGTTGTTTTAGCAGCTGCTTTGGCAGCATCTCCAAATCCTGGTACTATCGCGGAAACTGTCTTTGTCAGATTGGAAACTATTACACCGATCACAGTACTTACCGCAGCTACCACGCTAATTATACTGACCCCATACTTCTTAAAGATGATTCTTATACGATCCCTAAGTGACATCCGTTCTACTATAGCTTCTTCTATTTGTTCTAGGACTGCTTGCTCCTCCTGATCGGTCTTCATTTCATTAGTAGCGTTTTCTTTCTGAGTTTCGGTAGACGTAGGGTCTTTGAGTATTTCTTCATTTTGTTCGATCCTCTCACTCAATTGGTTTCGAGCTACTATGACTTCTTCTACCATTTCTTCCCTCGAAGGTCCTAAGACTCTTTTGAGACCTTTTCCCATCTTCTTATATAACTCACCTTTCGTGGTGGTCATAGGAATCTCTTTTTCTTTACTTCCATACTCTTTGATAGCGACTCTACCATCAGACAGGGTTGCAACCTCAAGCGTACCTCGAATTCCCACATCGTGGTATTTTTCCCAGACAGTCTCGAATATATCCTGTCTCGCATTTTCCGATAAACCCTGTTTGAAGACTACGCCTCGCTCGGTATACTTTGGGATTCTCTCTTCCTCCAACCTCTCCAGGATTCTTTCATTTCTAGAAACGTTCGAGTCTTTCGAGTCGATGAGTTCGTCGAAGTACTCGTCATCTTCTCTAGAAAACGAGGTTTCCTGATCCTTTGGTCTAGCGCCTTCCTTGCTGTAGTCGCGTCTGGTTTTCATTGGGACCATTTCTCCTGACTCTTCTGGAAATGTTGCATCCCACTCCTCATCCACATTGATAGTATCATTTTCATCGTAGTCTCCACCTCCTTCAGCTTCACCAGGTCTTTCCTCTGGGGTATCAACGTCCATGTTAAACATATCTACATATATAGTTATATTCAACATGATCTCATTAACGTTGGATCCCACACAAGCACGAAGAGAGCCTCATGCACTCAAGGCTCCGCGAGACTTGTATAGGAAAACTTTCACTCGATCATCTGCCAATCCAGGTGAGACTCTATACGTAGAAGTCCCAAAGCTAGCAGAAGATGTAGTACTAGTACCTGGTAGCTTAGCGCTATTGGGCGACATCGTACTATCTGGTGGACATGCGAATAACAGAGTCGTTTCGAACGTTGGACGCTGCTTGGTCATGCGTAGAATCTGTAGGATGGGAGCTTAAACAGTAGAAGACCTTGTCAGGCCAGACCTCCTACAAACGTACTCCGATGTATACCTATCTACGCAGGAGAGAGAGTCTAGAATACAACAAGGCATTCAATCAGAGAACTTGAATAAGCTACGATCGAAAGCTGGTGACGCAAGTACTTCGTCTGCTGCAGACAACGCGCCCCTAGCTGCATGTGGTTCTAAGTATAGGATTCCATTAGATGTTGACATTCTGACACAACATGGAGTTCTATATCCACATGCCTTAGAAAATACAATTACATTCGAGTTGACTCTAGCGTCTGCCAACGAGATCGTAATTGGATCGGATACGACGAAGATAGGTACGTACCAACTTACCAACATCCAACTAGAATACGAAGCAATCAGGAACGAAACGCTGGCTAGTAGTGCACTTCACAAATACGAAACAGGTGCTGCACTCCTATACAACTACGCTGTTCACTTCAAGACAGTAGATATCGCTAAAACATCCGATACTTTGATATCTCAAAACGTCAATGTTCCACGACGATCCTTTGCTGGACTACTTCTACTATTCATAGATCCACCTACCATTGGCACGCGAGATAGTGAAGCATTCTCGAATCCCGATATTTCGAAGGTAGAAGTAGATGTCAACGGGATTCCCAACAGACTCTTTCCAAGTGGCATGCTTCCTCTAGATTTCTGGGAGGCTGCAAAAGGCTGGTTTGGTACACCCAATACTTCCATGACTCCAAAGAAGTTCTTTGAAAATAGATTCGCTATCCTAATCGATTGTCGCACAGCAAAAGATTCCACCGTTCATGGTGATGGCTTGGCACAAACCGGCAGTGGAAAGGACATCGACATTCGCATACATAGAACTGCTAAGGGAAGTGGAAATGTGAAAATGCACATCTATGTCCTTGCGGATGCTCAGGTCACGATATTGAACAGATCTCTGCAGAGTATATTATACTGATGGATTCTCTCGTAGAGCACATACCTTTCAACGCACTCATAGTCGGTCCAACGAATTGTGGAAAGACTGCGTTTCTCATAGAACAACTTCGTGGATCATTTCGTGGTAAGTTCGATTACATAGTACTGATTTGTCCTACGTATGCCCACAACAAAACTTATCGTGGATTTGCAAATCGAGATCCTCGTTTCTTCGTCATGTCACCACCGCAGGATGCCATCGATGCTACTTTGAGTATTTGCACAACATTTTGGTCAGGTACCAATACTCTATTGATTCTCGATGATTGCGCCGCATCGAAGGACGTCAAGAAACGAACTGACAAGCTAGTGGACTTAGCCTTTTCTGCACGACATATAGGGCTTTCCGTTTGGGTGCTGTCTCAACAACTAACAAGCATATGTAAACCCTTCCGTGAGAACGTAGCTATCGTAGTAGCATTCCATACAGCATCGGCCGTAGATGGCAAAAGGATATTCGAGGATTATGGAGGCTCGCAAGAATGCAAAGAGTTACGAACGATACTTGGATCCCATAAGTTCGCTCGCATGTGCTTCTGTCTACGCCATCCTTTCGAGGTAGTGTTAGAGCTCCCAGCACCTACAACATATTATCATGGATGAATACATGAATAAACTGATTGATGAGTGCGCTATTACTTGCCCTCCAGTCGTGTTGGAACATCCAACCAAATTGGAGGGTGTCGAAGATTGTCGGGAAGCACTTGCAATCTTAGCTGCAATGGGTACAACGAAAGAATATCTAGGACAGAATTTCTCAATAGTAGATATATCTAAGCTATCTGAGAAGGACGTAAAACGTTTGCATAGTAGGTACCAGGCCGTAGTAGCAAAGCAAATAACGGGATGTCTAGTAAATGGAGCACTACGCCTAGCTACCCGCGCAGTCGCATACGTAGTTCCAATAGATGACAAACAAGAACTGCTTAAGGACCTACGAGAAGACCATCTAGTTCGCAACGAGATATCTGCTGTGGCCGGTCTATTATCACTCAAAGCAGGTCGATTAGTGGCTCTAGCTAGTGCCTTGTTCCACGTAGTCGATCACATAGTCGTTCCTACAACACCTGTTGAACCTCTACAGGTAACTACTATACCGAATCAAGATGGAAGAAGCGGACCAGATAACTGCGAATCCTCCGACGACTGCACCAACTAAGGTAAAAAACCCAAAGCGCGTTGCAGCCGGAAAGGCACTAGCGTTAAGCAACAAACTCGCTAAAGAAGCTCAAAAGAGAGAGTCGACGCGTGAAAGCGAATCATGCAAAGAAGTCTACGTAGAGAAAGGTCGGGTCGAAAACCTGACTATCCTCGCAGTCATCGGTACTGGAGCTACATTGTTTGGCACGTACTTTGCGTACAAGAAGTATGTAAATGGCAACACGCGAGCTGCCACCGTTAGCACGACACAACCTGCAGCTCCAGCAAAACCAACGGCACTAGACATGGAGTAACACTTAAAGACTCGAGACCATACTTATATATGTCTAGATGGAGAAGGAATTGATGAAGACGGCAACCGATGCAGTCAAAATCGTTGGACTCGCTTCTGGTATTGGGTGGCTCGTAAAAAAGACTACCAAGGAATCTATGCTTAGCGATCCTTCTTCTTCCCTAGTGAATTACGCAAAGTGGACTACCGTGATAATTGGTAGCTTATACGCGAAACAATATCTTGAGAAACAACTTGAGAAACCTAAATCTTGAGAAACAAAAGATCATACCGTAATGGCGACAGCAATTGGAATGGCCATTTTCGGGGCTATCTTGAATGCGACGGCATTTACTGGTGGTGGCATACTAGCTAGAATGCTTGGAAAGAGTGGTGATGTAGATGCAGAACGAGAGAGACACAATAGGGCCACCGAAAAACTAGGACGCGAAATGAAAGCGTATAGAATCGAACATCAAAGACGATACGACTATGCACAAGAGCAGGAAGGTCTTGAACGCAACGCACGCAACGATCAAAGAGATACCAACGAAGCCTTAGTGCGATCCGATAAGTTACGTAAGGCGCTTAAACGGCTCAAAGAGCTGAAAGAACCCCGCTTATCTGACTACTACAAACCCTCAAACAATCAGAAGACTGGTGAGTTGCTCTACGTTGGTGGTGGAATGCTAGGCGTTGGATACGCTATTAGTAAATGGCTATAGAAACATACTAGGTACTACTACTAAGCTACTACTAAGCTACTACTAAGTTACTAGTAAGCTACTACTAAGTTACTAGTAAGCTACTACTAAGTTACTAGTAAGCTACTACTAAGTTACTAGTAAGCTACTAGTAAGCTACTAGTAAGCTACTTAAGCTACTACTAAGCTACTTAAGCTACTACTAAGCTACTTAAGCTACTACTAAGCTACTACTAAGCTACTACTAAGCTACTACTAAGCTACTACCAGGTTACTACTAAAAAAAAAAAACGGAAAAAATGAGGCCTGGTTCTCATTCCTTCCTTTTTTTTTTTTTTTTTTTCATCTGTTGAAGGTTAGAACGTATAGATGTATGATGGATTCTAAACTTGCGAATATCTTCTATGGTCCTATGGGCTATTGGAAAGGTCACTCTGCAATTGGTAAGCTATCGGTAGCAGCGAAAGCATCAGAAGACGTGGCTAGGAGTTGGTTGGAAAAGCAATCTATGTGGCAAATATATCTACCACCACCAAAACACATTCCACGACCGCATTGGACTGTATCGAAACCAAATGAAGTCCACCAAGCTGATTTGATATTTCTACCACACGATCGTCCTGGACGTGGAAGGAAACTATACAAGTACGCATTGGTAGTAATCGACGTAGCTTCTCGATACAAAGAAGCCGAACCTTTGGCATCTAAAGATAGTGGTGAAGTTTCTGCGGCATTCGAACGAATCTATAAACGTAGTCCACTAGAATGGCCAAAGACGTTGCAAGTAGATCCTGGTAGAGAATTCATGGGACGTATGTCTGAAACGCTAGAACTACATGGTACGAAAGTTCAACGAGGTGAGGCTGGTAATCATAGAGCGCAAAGTTTTGTTGAAAGAGCAAATAGGACTCTAGCTGAGAGATTGTTTGGATATCAATATGCACAAGAGATGGTACTTACTTCGGAAGGATCAGATGAGCGTAGTAGAGAATGGGTAGTTCGTTTACCAATGGTTATCAAAGCCATGAACAGTGAGGTGACTCGACTTACAGGAAAGGAGCCTTCAAATTCTGTATTGACGCAACAAGTAGATCTGAAGACTCCTACGTATTCGCGCACCGTTGGATTGAGAGAAGAGCGTCTACCATTCGACGTTCTAGTTCGATATCTCTATGCACCAGGAGAATTGGAAGGAGGTGAAAAACGTAGAGCTACTGATCCTGTGTGGAGTTTACAGATATACACCATTTCGCGAAGTGTAGTATCTTCGGGACAGCCTGTGCTTTACTACCTTGCGAAGGAGAAGGATGCACCCAAACGTGGATTCGTTCGTGAAGAGCTACAAGTCGTTCCTAGGGATACAGAACTACCACCAAAAGGAATTCTGTTTGTACCCAAGCGCTAGACAGCGTACTCTATTGGCTCGGTGTGGATTCCATCGGGAAGAACACGTCTTTTGTCGTAGTAAGCCGATAGCCCAAGCTTCCGTTGTTTGTAGGTTGCTATACCTTCTGGCGATAGTCGGAAGCCTCGGTTCTTCGCTATGTCGATACTACCCTGGAGGGCTGCTTCGAATCGATCCCACGAAATGTCGTTGTGCCGCCTAGACATACCTTTAGCGGAATACTTCTTGCTGCCACCCGTATCGACGTAGTAGGCTTTCGAGCATAGGGCAATGGCGCGCTGTCCTTCGAATTCGAGTTTGAAGAGTCCTGGCGTACGACTGCTCCATTCGTCCCAAGCTAGCCATTCCTTCCTATTGGCTTCGAAATCCTCACGTAGTTCCGGTCGTACAACTTCATCTATGCTGTTTCCAGAGATGGCAATGTACGCACTGTCCGTGTCCATCTGTATATATTCCAAATCTTTGCGATCGATGTACTTGTCGAGGAAGTCGTAGTAGAACTCAAGCATACGCAGCTTTGCGAGCTGGTACACAGCGATACCTACTTGGAAAGGGCGTTTGATTCGGATCTGGTCCTTTCGGCTCTCGAGTTCATATGCATCACCAATCTCTTCCAGGTCTTCGAACCAAACACTTCGCAATGCTTTGTCCACAACCTTCTCATCTTTTGTATAGGTGACCTTTGTTTGGCGTCCCAAGTCTTCGAGCAACTTTCCATAGGCGCTGTTTCCTAGTAGCTTGAACACATCTGCCAGCAAAGCCTCACCTTTATCTTCATCTCCCATACGACGTGCCTCAGTGACTTGGTCCACGAACCATCCGAATATTTCTTTGGGTTCGTAGTCTATCGTTCGGTAGACAGCAGTGATCACTGCACCATGATCTACATACCAACGTAATAGAGGCTCATAGAGTAGCAACTTCTTTCCAGAGAGACTTCCAACTAGCTTCTTTTCCTCGCTGAGCTTTCTACCTGTCTTTGTGAGGTAGGCCAACATTTGTGGAGGAATTGCTTCCTTGGGGATTTTCTTGTTGTAGAAGAAGGGTGGCATCTCCTCAAATTTCTTCCACAATTTCTTTGGTATCTCGATGTCTACTTCTGCATATCCAAACCACGAACCATTTTGTAGACATTCGACAAATCCTTCGGCTTCTAGACCTGGCTCATCGTAGTGCACGACCTTTTCCTTTCCACAAGGCATTTCGAATTCCATCGTGGAAAGATATAGGGCGTTGGCATCATATCCCAGAATCTTACGACAAATCTTAATTCCGCCCTGATGACTACGAATCTTAGTCACTCCTGCTTCGTGGAGTCTGGTGAACACTATGCTTGGACCTCCCACGACAGCATCTTTCAGCATGTGGTAGGCTTCCTTACTTGGAGCATACATCTCAGCTCCCCTTTCTACACTACCTCGAAGTAGGAACTGTAGTGAGACTCCTGGGATGGACACTGCATCTTTCAGCATGTCTACTCCTTTCTCGTGATAGAAATCTCTCATCTTTTCGAGTGCCTCTAGGAATGGAACTACATCTAGGTCGTTGTAGTATCTTAGCCAGTCTGCAAAGGTCTTCATTCCTTTGTCGAGAAAGGTGCGCTTGCAGTCTTCGAACTCTTCCCTAGATAGTAGGTGTTCTCTTTTCAACTTCGAACCCCACTCTGGATAGTCTGGTAATCCAATGTGATCCAACTTGTCGGGAGAGTCGAACCACTCATATGGGAAGAAACTCTTTTGCGATTCACATCCATATGCCTTGACCCACCTTTCGTAGGAAGTACCTGGACCAAGATAATTCATAACATCTAGGAAACGAAATTCTGGGGTCAATAGGAACATAGTGGTGTTGGCTTTCTTTGCAACCAAGACCTTCTTGCAGGTGTCAGCAATAGTTCCTACAAAGTGCTCCCTGATCAGGTTGAGATCGTACCTGCCAGAGTTGAATCCCAATACGGGAACTTGGTCGATCCATTCGTTGATCTTCACTTGTTGTGCCTTCGATAGGGTGTCAAAGGAGAATTCAGGTGTCTTGGGATAGAACCGTTCCGCAACGCCTTCTCGGATTGCTTTCGCTCTTAGCTGGAGTTCTTCGACAAAGGCAGTTATGAGTTCTTTTGGATCGCGTCGACAGATGTGGGTTGGTGTTCGATCGTACGTGTCGGCAATTGATACTGATATTGGGACATGAACGCTTTCGATGGTCAATCGGTCCGTTGGTTGTCTTCCTTTCGTTGTATCGAGATAGGCTTCGAAATCGTAAACTATGGCATGTGGATAGGCGGTTTGGGTTGGAGTTGGAAGCGGTTTGTTTTTCTTCTTTGTAGAGCAACCCCAAACCTCCACTACTACATAACCTGCCTCACGTAGACTCTCCGTTCTTTCGCAGGTCTTGAGATAAAGCCTCCTTTCCCTAGGGAAGCATTTCGGGCAGCCATGGAAATAGCATCCATGAAATTGGAAGATGGTTTTCGAAAGAGGTTCGTAGCCGTCGACCGGTGCTCCTTCGATCCAATGTTCTCCACCATGTCCACAAGCTGCATGATGAATGTGTTGCCCAATCCTTTTGGTTTCGCGTTCCAACCAGCATAGAGCGACTTTGCTGGCTGTGCTCTCTGGCCAGAAGGCTTTTTCGTATGCCGACTGAGGTGCTTCGATTACTTTTCCAGGGCAAACTATCTTCGTTTCTCCACGCCTGCAACGATCTGCATGGCGTTGGAGGCTGCCAGCTTGTGTGAACCGTTGCTTACAATCGTTGCATACGTAGACACTCCCTAGCTTGTTGATGTTCTTGATGTAGAAAGCATGTCCTTCGTATATCCCAATCATCATCGTATGCTTGTAGTGAGCTGCATGTCGCGTCAGATGCCAAGCGCCATCCTCCGTGGGTTCATACACCCGAATGCCGATTCTAAAGTGCAACTCGACTTCCTCCAGCTGGTCTAAGGAAGTTCTGGGAACGTCTTGTGTGGGCGCTGTCAGGCGATAGAAGTCCTGGGCAAGTTTTCGAGCTTTGACGCAACACCTATCTACTCTTGCTCCTTCATGCATGGCAAGGCAGCGCCAAAGACATAGATTGTCGCCATATCGATCAAGGGCAAGTATTCCTCTCTTATAGCGAAGCCATTGGGGTAGTGGACCTGTTCCCAACAAAAGCTGACGATCGATCACAACTTTGACATCCACGTAGATCCAACGCACAAAGGCCCATTGGGTATTTGGTCGATTGATGTTGTCGGGATTCAAACGAGCTGTCTCCATACTATTGATCCACTCTTCTCCATCTTCTAGGATGTTCACCCATGGAGAGCCTGGGACAGTCTTGGAGAATAGTATCACGCGTCCGTCGTTGACATTGCGAATGCGATAGGTGTAGCTGTAGCGCAGATAGAAGCTGGTGGTTACCTTTGCAACTAACTTTTCCATGATCCTAGGGGTCAAATCTCCTGCCACACCTTGGAAGAAGCGCCATCGGATAGTACGGCGACCTATCTCCACTCCCTCGAGCGTTCCATCTCTCTCCTCTAGAATGGCACCTGCCTCTCGAGCTAGACTTCGTGGAAGTGGCTCACTACGCGGTCTCACCATTCTTCCTTCGATATAACTATACGTAAGATAGCTTTAACAGATACTCCAAATTTGGATTCTTAGGTGTAAGGATGTTGCGGGACTCAAATTTAGATTCTTAGGTGTAAGGATGTTGCAGGACTCAAATTTAGATTCTTAGGTGTAAAGATGTTGCGGGGCGAGTCGATGTCGATATAACTATATGTAATCATATCTCTAATAGGATTATCAAGTTGGATTTTATGTACAAGAATGTCTAGTGACAATTTGGATGACCCTTATGACCCCCTAGTAGTATAGTCGGTAGTAGATAAATACCACTTTTTGTTGTGCAAGAAAACTCAAAAGTGAATTTCTGAACCTATTAGAGATATGTAATCATATCTCTAATAGGTTCTGAATTCACTTTTTGAGTTTTGTTGTGCAAGAAAAAGTGGTATTTATCTACTACCGACTATACTACTTAGGACGACACGAATTTTTACCAAAAATACAATAGAATACAACACAATACAATTCAATACAACAATAGAACGCAAGACAATACAATACAATAAAATACAATTTGGTAGCAATTCGTGTCGTCCTACATGAAGGGATGGCCCAAAATATATATTTAGAGAACATTTGCATAATCGGTCCTTGGAAATGGTTGATTTGCAATCGTTGCAAGTACAAACAAGTCATATTGGCCTTGGAAGGCTTCTAAAACACTTTAGTACTATTACTGAATAAGTGGCTTTTATTTCCGAAACCTTACTCCGTCAATAATAAGAAGAAATGTGGTGAGAATTCAGCGGATGTGTCAAAACCCAGGAATTTTCAATTTGGAAAATATTTGCATTGGTTTTGGAGTGAGCATTGAGGCCGGATTCAAGATTTCAATTCCTATGAAAACCACTGGAATAACGTTAGTCATTTTCGAATGAAAGAAACTATCAAAGAAAGTAGATGTCTATGAGTTAATCCGGCTGAAGACTTGATGTTTGAATACATGGCTCCAAGAGAAACGTCTTCGAGTTATGTACAATTTCAGTTTCAATTAAAATCGCAGGACGGCTTCACGTTGTATGTTTGTTTTCTTTCGTCAACTTCACTGATCGAACGCCGAAAGTAAAATATTCTTTGCAAAGTCAGTTAGAGCGAATGATGAAATAATTCCTGTTTTATTTATTGTCTATTGAAATGACATTTCTTTGTGGAGATATTTATGAAAATTATTTTATTTAGCCGAAATCTTTGATTTCTTTTGAATTGGTTATTAACAACTAATTTCAGTTCAAACGCCCTGCTGAATAATAAAATGGTTAGATAATGTGTTTGTATTTTATCGACAAATACATTTACAGTCACTTGCTGACTGTACGGTGAACTTAAAATGTCGTCATACTGCATTTAAGCCTCCGGTCTCAGGCAGTATTCATTATTTTTCGTTCATCTTACAATCAGCGCGTGCCTGTATTTGCCGATAAAGAACGCACATCAGTTTGTAACCTTAAATATATTATTAGTTTTAAGCTTAATTCTAGAAGCTTGTGTTCCATCGCACAAACCACCAGGGATCCACTCTCCCAGTGCGCATATATTTCATATTTTAGAATGAAACGACTGAAGATCTTAAGTCCAAGATAATTATGTTGGGAATTCAGCATTCTTTAAACATGATTGTGAAAATAGACGGAATGCTAAACGTATATTCAATGGACCTTTCAGCTTACCTGTTTGTTGCCCCATTGCAGAGCACGTGATAGTTCTCCAGAGGATTCAGTGCTTTGTTTTCTAATTACATAAACTGATACGTTTCCTCTTAGGATACAGAAAAACAAAAGCAACATTATTCAAGGCAAATGTCACGTGGTCTGAAATGGGGCAACAAACAGGGAAGTTGAAAGGGTCTATTATTGGCGCCATCAAGATAATTCTGGCATTGATTGACAGATGCCTTGCCAAATGTGGCACGTTTGTATTCCAAAAGCGATTAATCAACAGCCAATAAAGTATCGTTGAATGGAACTGATTTTGCATAATATTATAATTATTCCGCTTTAGAATAATTCTTCAACAGTAAGTAGATGTCGCGCAGAACAATAGGATTCTGGGCGATGATCCTTCTGAAGAAAATTCAATATTGAGTGATCAGGCTTTATGATCATTCTGCTGGACTAAAGACATAGTCAATGAAAACTCGACAAAGGCGGGCATATATCCTTTGAGTAGAGTGTAGATTGACAACCAAAGAAGATTAGGTCATTTAAATTTATTTTAGCATTTTTTACACTGGCGGTTTTTGCGGCGATTTCAAGTGCAATTTCAAATTGAATTGAATTTTCAAATCACCGTGAAGTCGCCGGTAGCCGGTTTATACGGGCGATTTGAAACCGACCCTAAAATCGCCGCTTAAATCGCAACAAAGATCGCCAATGTAAACCGTAAGTGCTCCTGATAAAAGCAATGTGGTCATTTCCTTGATCAAATGTTGTATGAAGTTTGCTTTTGTTCGATCAAATGTATGACAGCGTTTTTCAGCCACCCAAGCATTTTCGTCCAAGAGTGTTGGATCGTGCAATCCAACAATGTTCGATAGTTTGACCTAAGGTCCGTTTCAGGCGGTGAACCTATCATGCCACCTGTCGTGAGTTCGTGAAGAAGAACAGGCAGCCCAAGTTTGGTTACAGCTTGATCGCGTTTGCGTGGGTTCCTTTTCAATGAAGAATTTTGGAGAAAATAAAATAACGTTTTGCAATAAACTTGATAGACAGGATTCAACTTTGCCATCCGAGTCAAGCAAGTGTGTATATATTTGATGTTTTGTTCTTGCCTAAATCCACACGCCTTCATTGTGAAATATGTGTAAATCACAAGTTCAAACCAACACACTTTCATTGTGAAAGATGTACTGTAATGTACAGCCTAAACTAACACACCTTCATTGTGTCAGATGTACTGTAATGTACAGCCTAAACTAACACACCTTCATTCTGTCAGATGTACTGTAATGTATTGTCTAAACTAACACACCTCCATTGTGAAAGATGTACTGTAGTGTAAACCACAAGCCTAAACCAACACACCTTCATTGTGAAAGATGTACTGTAGTGTAAACCAGAAGTCTAAACCAACACACCTTCATTGTGAAAGATGTACTGCAGTGTCAACCACAAGCCTAAACCAACACACCTTCATTGTGAAAGATGTACTGTAGTGTAAACCACAAGCCTAAACCAACACACCTTCATTGTGAAAGATGTATTGTAAAAGATGTACTGTAGTGTAAACCACAAGCCTAAACCAACACACCTTCATTGTGAAAGATGTATTGTAAAAGATGTACTGTAGTGTAAACCACAAGCCTAAACCAACACACCTTCATTCTGTCAGATGTACTGTAATGTATTGTCTAAACTAACACACCACCATTGTGAAAGATGTACTGTAGTGTAAACCGCAAGCCTAAACCAACACACCTTCATTGTGAAAGATGTACTGTAGTGTAAACCACAAGTCTAAACCAACACACCTTCATTGTGAAAGATGTACTGTAGTATAAAACCACAGTTCGCAAACATTACAAGTTTACTACTTTTTTAGGTAGCCGACAATGCGGCAGAAGAGATGGAGCAGCCATTCTCTTCTACATCTCGACATACCACGCTTATGCTGATAATACTTGGAGGAGTATTTGGTGGTTTAGTGTTCATGGGCTTCCTTTGTGACATGGTATCGAGGGCTCTGTACAGCAGTAAGGCGAACGGGATTGAAACGAGTACGACGCAACCCAAAGCATTTAATAATGATATCGGCAATGCTGCAGAAAACGGTAGGTCCAAACACGTGTGTAGTACAACGTCAGATATATTTTCAATCTGCCATGTATTGCATTTTGACATTATAATATCAACAATGCATAGCCTTTTACATGAAAGTGCCCTGTAAACAGAGGTCTCTGTTTACTCCACTGGAACAGGGCCAAACGTTAAGAGAAAGATGAATTTAATAAACCAGCTGAGACCTATACGAAAGTGTTTTCCCGAAATTTGGTGTTTACTCTTTCCTTTAGTTGCCGTTAATTACTTTTCACCCCAAAATCTTAGAATGGTAGGCAGAGAGCTACCTTCACGCAGAAGACGAAGTGATATACTTTTTAACGATTGCGTTCACGTTGTGTTTTTGCAGACGATGGACGTGTAGTTATTGTATTCTGTTTTATGCCTTAGTCCTAGACGTTGCCGTCGTGGTTCCTTCAAGTCCCTTTACTACGCAATCTCAGGCCTACTCTGTGTCCTAAAGTCGCTGTAATTTAAGGCGATGAATAGCAATTTCAGGCGATTTAAGAAAAATTGTTATCATTCAAATGTAGGCTTTTAGTTGATTATACCTGTCAGCAACTCTAAGAGGACTTTTGGAGATTTAAGCGACTTGATGCGATTTTATGCGATTTAAGGCGACATAAGGCGACTTTAAGCGACTTTAGGACCTGGAGTAGGCCTAAACTCAATGATGCAAAGAACGCCTTCAGAGTATATTATATAATAATACGTAACCAGACATTCTCATATCTGATTGGCTAAGAGGAGTGTAATTTCTTTGAAACACCAGTGGGAACAGATTAGGGCCGTTTCCATGGAAATCGAGAGGCGGAAAATGCAAGATTTGTGGTAAAAATGCAGACACAATTCACAATTGAATGATATTTTCCGCCTACGGGTATATAAATAAAAACAAAACAACAACAAAATGTACCTTACATTGGCATTATCTGTGGAGGTCCTGGAAGGAACCGAAATGAATAAACGAAAGAGCTTAAAAAATCCAGCGAGAAGATTTTCAATGAGGTAAATCCAAAGGAGGAGAAGAATATGAGCAATCACATAAATTGTACAAGTAATGTACGAGCCTGCTAACATATATTTCCTGCCGTTTAAAGAAATAGCACGCACTCAGTAGCCACAACAGATACTTTAAACTATTTTATTGTTTCAAAAAACTGCTCAAAGGAAAATGGGGGCAACTACTTCAACTGAAGCTGGTTGTACGATGGAAATCACCACATAAATCTCGTAGTCGAAGTATCACTAAAGAAAAGTGAGAAACGCTTTCGACAAGCAATAAAAGATATTAATAAACACAGATTAGTTGGTACTTCCCGAGTTTTGGCTTCAAGCTAGTCAGCAAGCTGAAGAAAATTGAAAGATGAGCGCTCATTCATCAGATTCGATATGCTGAAATCGACTATGCTGAACCGGAATATTCAAATCAGTCGCTCGATGACTACAATGGAACCCCCCGAGTTCTTTGTACTTGAAGGTCTTCCGAACTGTCATAAATTTCTCAGAATTTGCACGCTGCTAGTGAAACCTTTTTCTTTGCGCAACGTAGGAAATGTATTATGGTCTGTTGTTTGAAATGAAACTCTCGCACGCTTTTCACTTCCTGAATTTTAAACATATAAAGTTTGTTGGATTTTTTTAACTGTATTATTAAAAATTAATCATTTGGTATTCTCATGCAATTCGGGATAAATTCGATCTCGTGACTACGGGCTCGTGACTACGGCCTTTAAAAACTCGCTCGTACGAATTTATTCCGAATTGCCTTCGAAACCATATAAATTCCTGTACTGGTGTTTGTCATCGATGTACTCAATCGTATTTCTTCCTTTTAGTTGACAACATAGAGATGGCGCCCTGTCCACCAAATCAGTTCCGTGCCATACAGCATACTCTGAATCAGATAATGGGTGAAGTCGCTGATATCAAAACTACGTTGGATGAAATCATGAGTCAGGGTCAAAAATGAACATTAGTTACCATCGAAAAGCTGACAATAGCTAAACAGCTGAACTAGAAAAAGTTATAGTTGTTCTTACTGGAACGACACGAGAACACATTAAAGTGCAAGTATCATGTCAAAAAAATTAATAATTTATATTGTACTATTGTGTTTGTTTCTCAAAAAAAGTATTAATCTTGCAGATTTTGTAACATTTCTGACGTTAGTCCCTAATATCGATTACTTATCGGTGGATCCTGTGAGGTCACAAGATGAATCAATCCCGCAATTCGGGTAACTTTTATTCTAGTTGAATTGCTGTTCCAGTCTCTCGAAGACAACTAATTTATACAAATGAAGTATATTAGAAATAGAATTGGGGTCTAAATGAGTTAATTTTATTTTATGGCGCTATTTGCACTTTAAATAAGTATTCTTTATTACGCCGTCTCAAATTAAAGTCATTAAGAACTGAAAACAATCAAATATCGCAATTTGGGTCCACTCAATGTGATAGAGAAAAGTTTTTTTTCCAACCTTTGGCTTGCATTTTGAAAGCATTTCATTTTACGAAAAATGTTGCACGTCAAAGTAGAATGTAATGGTGGCTACGTAGCTTCTCTTAAGCCAGGCCTGACATTTCCGAAGCTCGATTAGCGCTAATCCTGGATTAATATTTTTACCGAGGATTTTCTTTCTCTTGGTAAGAGATGTATTTCTCTATTTCAAAATTACAAGCGAAAAGGTACAACAAGTTCCTCAGCAAACAATAAGTTTTTAACTCAAATGCGGTGGTCGAAGATAAATCAAATCAAACTAAAGATTATCCTGGATTAGTTTAATTGGGCTTCTCAGGCCAGATGTTTATGTTACAGAACTTTACTCGCAATACATGTTAAAAAGAGTGTACGTAGACCATGAAACAAATACAATTTTTAGACGTGTATTAGTCCAAAAGCCCAAACGAATGTTTTAAACTATATAGAGCTGCACGATGAGGCAATTTGTTTTCTTTTGTTAAACTGCCTCATCAGTATGCTCTATATAGAGTATATTATTTAAACCTAAGTAGTGTAAGAGGTATATTGTATGATTGGTTTGAGTCTTACCTACATGGTAGATCCCAAACAATCCAAATAGCATCTCACATATCTAATAAAGAGAATCATGATTGTGGTGTTCCCCAGTCTCTGTCCTTCTCTTTTCCTAATCTTCATAAACGATATAAATATAAAGCCTCTGACAAAATAAAATGTGTCCTTTTTTGCAGATGATACTAACTTACTGTACATATATGCTAATAAAAACAAAAATCTCTTGAATCAACTGTAAATAAAGAATTAAGGAATTATGTTGATATTCCAACTCTACTTCAAAATATGCCATAACAATTCTGATTTACTCAATAATTAAATAAATTAAATTTTAGTCACTGATGCTGTAAATAATGTGTAACTCATACCTGTAATTTCTATTATAATGATAATTTATTTATATTGCGCAAATGCGCATGATTCTGTCATTATGCGCATATTATTGTGTTTCTGTCAATAGTTATCGGTGAATGGTACCTATCTACGTAAAATACTTTCCTCCTTTTTCTTATAATTATTATAAGTAATAGCATGACATGAGGAAAATGAGTGATTACATTTCCCCGAGTGCCGAGGGAGGATTTGTAGAAGTCGCGACCCCGCAGGCAGAGGAACTTTTACAGATCCTCCCGAGGCTCGAGAGTAAATTTAATCACTAATTTCCCGAAAGATCATGCTATCACTTTGTTAAACTATTATCACTGAAGGAACGGACAAATCTCTGAGAAGTTAAGTTTTCTCTGCCTATTCTAAAAACGTCGCAGTTGAGTTGCTTTCGAAAACGTTTTGTTATTATGCTTGATTGAGCGCCATTGATTAAATGACCATGGCTTCCCCTGGGGACAATCTTGTTGTTTTTTAGAAGAATAACACTAAAATACAATGTAAGTATGTGGTTGACTAAGCCGATGACATGTTAAGCATCCCTAACTACTTTATTGTTAGGCATGACAGGTCCACAAATGCTCATGGCGGAGGGATTATGAGCTATATCCACAATTCTATTCCTTTCGCCCGTAGACAATATCAAGAACATGACACTGTCGAGTCAATCTGCATCGAAATTAGACCACCTTCTAGTATTAATTGTGTATCGACCTCCATCTGCAGATAGTATTTACGACACTGCCCTGATGCTCATTATTGAAAGACTGGTGTCAGAAAACAAGGAATGTTTTGTGCTTGGAGATTTTAACATCAATGTGATGTGTCGTAAATCCCGCTCTACCATCTTCATCAGATCATAATTTAATTTATGCAACGCTCAGACTTAAGAACAAAAGGCCGCCTCCAAAAGTCATTAAAACCAGAGACTATAAGAGATTAGATATAGACAAATTTAGATATGATATTGAATCTGCGCCATTTCATATCGCATCTCTTTTTGATGACGCCGAAGATCATCTATGGGCATGGCAGCAGTTATTCAATAGTATCTGTGATGAACACGCTCCCTGGAAAGAGGTTAAAGTAAGAAGTATGTCTGCACCTTGGATAAATAATGACATTCGGTATAAGATGAACCGAAGATACAAGCTATTTAAAGAAGCAGTTTCCACCAAATGCCCTAAATTGTGGTTAGAGTACAAACGTACTCGAAATGATGTGACATCTGCCTTAAGACAAGCCAAGGCATCATACTTTTCAAGAATGTTTGGTGAAGTAAAAACTACGGGTGCTTATTGGAATTTACTTAAGAAAGCAACTATTATCCCAAAGTACAGAAGTACATAGGTCCTGTGAAAAGAGATGATGACAGTTTGGCACTCGTGGACGAGGAGAAAGCTTATGAACTCCTACTTCGCTACGATCGGAGAAAAGCTTTCAAATGCGCTTCCATCACCCGTGAATAGCGGACGAGCTACCAAAGATACTATAAGGAAAGATCCACCACCTCTCGCTGAGTTTAATGTTTCGCAGTCCAGCATTCAGGAAAAAATCAAAGCTCTTAAAACCAATAAGTCCACAGGCCCTGATAATATATCGCCGAAGATTCTGAAGTTAGCAGGGAACGCCATTGTCCCTCCTCTGACCAGACTCTATCGGTACAGTATTGAGAGAGGGACTGTATTTTCTTGTTGGAAAACGGCTAGACTCTCTCCAATCTTCAAAAGAGACGACGAATCTGACAGAGGTAATTACCGACCGGTATCAATACTTAGTGTGCCAAGTAAGATACTGGAGTCCGAACCGAATGATACACTCGTGCGGCACACATTCAAGGACAACGATTTAGTGTCAGACAGGCAGTGGGCATACCGCCCTGGACACTCCACTGAACTGTTGCTAATACATCTGACTGAGGAATGGAGAAAAGCTGTTGACGCCGGAAAGGTTGTGGCTGTGGCCTTTGTCGATTTTAAAAAGGCCTTTGACAGTGTTTCTCACACTGTCTTAGAAGCGAAGCTACAACGGCATTTTGGCATTACGGGCACATTTCTCGACTGGCTCAAAAGCTATCTAAATGGAAGACAGCAATTTACGGTGGTAAATGGAGCTAAATCTGGAATGCTGCCGGTCTCATTTGGAATCCCAGAGGGGTCTGTCTTAGGTCCGACATTATTTACCTTGTTTACGAACGACTTACCATCATCTGTTGTTTCGGGTTCACTTTATATGTATGCTAACGACACTACGATCTTTTGTGTCAGCGATACAATAGAAAAGGCTATAGCGCAGCTAAACAAGGCCCTTCAAGAACTGTACTCATGGTGTCTTAATAACAAATTAACACCACACCCAGGTAAAAGTGAGGCGATGCTGTTTAGCAGGGGGACCTTTGATGGTTCAGCCCCTCCAGTGTTCTTGGGGAACTCAACCCTTAAGTGGGTTACGGAAACGCGTCTGCTAGGAATGACTGTGGACCATAAACTGAGTTGGGTACCACATTCATTAGATCTTAAGAAGAGTTTTGCCACAAAATTAAACTTATTAAAACGTTCTAGGTGTTTATCTAAGAGAATTCTACAGGATTTCTATTTTAAAGGCATTTTCACTTCTGTAAAATATGGCATAATCTTGTGGGGCGCGTGTTGTAATAAGGAACCCTTGCCAAAGTTGTACATATCTAAAACATGTTGTACAATATATATTTCAAACATGTTTGAAACATGTTTTAAATATATGTTTGGGATATGTTTTGTTTATGTTTGAAACCTATAAAAAATACCATAATTTTCGGACAAAACATGTTGTACAATATATATTTCAAACATGTTTAAAACATGATAAGCCAGATCAACATATTTTAAACATATACTGAATCAATCACGAAAATAAAAATATATATTATTTAATTATTATGCATACATGAATATATGTTTTTAACACATATTATACGCTCACCAATAACATAATTTAATAGACAATATAGATCTCGGAGGTTGTATGAACTATTAATTTATAAACTTTAATCCATATATATGTTCATGTATCAACAATAGTGTGTCTTTTAATTTTAATTATATATTTATATGAATATGATAACTACGATATAATAGGCACTCAGCTGATTTGACTATTAAAATAATTATATTGTTTTATCAGAGTCAGTATATTACATGCATGGGAGTGTTTTAATTGTTTAAAGTATGTTAGAATCTAATGGAATAACTAAACTAGTTGAGGAGCATGAGCTTTGGATATAACTGGATCTACATGTATGCAGCAATCCTATCCAACATTCTTGTAGAAGTATTCAGGACCAAACAAACCCTTGTAAAATCTCATCTGGTTTTTAGCTCCCCTTGCCCTAAAAAAACAATACCAATTAAGTCTTAGTCACTTTCAAGTGAACTGAGGTATTCTGCAATCAGGTCAATTCAATTAAGGTTTAATTTTAACGCAGCTGCACTAGTAATCTCCTTTGTTAGGACTTCTTTTCCACTCTTTCTCTAATGCTTCCTTGCCCTACAAGAAAACAACAACATACAAGAATATAGTCACTTTCGTGTATACATTAACTGCCAAGTAATTAGAAAAAATAACCTATTAAAAGCAAAGAGAAAAAAACTTTGGCCATGGGGAAAGGGCGATCGAGATACATGTACAACGACTAGAAAATATTAAAACAGGCTGGCATGGCCAACTTTCAAAGAATGAATATACGCGCGTGCATAGGGCAATGACGGCAATCATTCGACGTACTTATTTGATACATACATGCTCTCACTTGTTTATCATGGTTTTGAGGTACTGAATCAAATAATTTAGTGTTCTTTCGTATTCCCAATACTGCAGACTTCGAGAACTTGTGTTCCCGATCAGAAGTGGCTAATTTGCGCGGTGCACGTACACTGAAAGCGGTTGGGTAATCGACGTACTTTTCTGAGCGAAATTGACAATGCTGCACTTACCTTCGATTCTCGAGGAATCCTGAAAATTGTTATTAAAGAAATAGAGTTTGATAATGCTAAAAACCATAGCAGTAGACAGAGAATTTGTAGCAAACACTGAAACATTCACGTGTAGAACTGTAGAAGACGGTTGATGAGAAATATTATACGTATGTACTTTGAGCGCCAAATTAATTGAAAGCGTGCGTCCCGTGATCGGATTGGTTACCGAACATGATACCTGGTATTCTCCGTGACGTGATTGGTTGAAAGTATATTACAATACCCGGATATTGCGAAAGGTTTATAATACGTAAGTTATAAACAAGCTCCAGGTCACGTTCGCATCTACCATATTAACGCGATGGAGAAAGCGTGTCCATTTGCGTTACTTTCTTATAAAAACTTGGCTTCAAGATGCATGGCGATCAGTTGAAACCCAAAGCTACTAAGTGGTGAAAAAAAGGCAGAAATCTCCAAACAAAACTTCCCAGAGTCGGAGGATTGTGAGCTAGGACTAGGATCTTGAAGTTCTCTTTATATAGGAGTCGACGAATCGGCAGTTCCTGTACTCTGTAGTCATATTATGTTGACGTTCCTGCACTGTAATTTTGACAGAGCTGATTTAGCCCTAAAGTCCAAAACAGCCCTTTTGACAGAGTACCTATTTCAGCCCCTTGTTGGGCTGTTGTGACCAAGGGGGGCTGAAATAGCTCCAAAGAAAACCAAAATGGCCCCATGACGTTTCAAAACAGTACTATAATTTTCCAAAACAGCCCCATTCAAAGTCATTTCAACACCGTACAGGGTCAAATTGTTCACAAGAGCTGTTTCAGCCCTATGTAACATTCAGCCCTCTCAATATTCAAAACAGCCCCCTTTTTTCCAAAACAGCCCTGGTTAAGTCATTTCAACACCGTACAGGGTCAAATTGTTCACAAGAGCTGTTTCAGCCCTATGTAACATTCAGCCCTCTCAATATTCAAAACAGCCCCCTTTTTCCAAAACAGCCCTGGTTTAGTCATTTCAACACCGTACAGGGTCAAATTGTTCACAAGGGCTGTTTCAGCCCTATGTAACATTCAGCCCTCTCAATATTCAAAACAGCCCCCTTTTTCCAAAACGGCCTTGGTTTAGTCATTTCAACACCGTACAGGGTCAAATTGTACAATTGGTTGCAAAAGCATGTACTTGTTAACTATTTATTCCCTAAAGAGCTCAGTGTTGTCTCCACCCCCCCCCCCCCCCACCCCCCCCCCCCCCCCCCCCCTTCTCAAAATTCATGAAGGATCATGAATTGCTGGTCGGGTGCAGGGTATTCAGATATTACGTATACGTTAGCTTGCTTCTTTTAATTCTATTGGTTTCTCGGAAAGACTCGTGACTGTAATTTACTCTTGGGTATAAATCACAAGCCCGGCATTCATTTTGCCTCGTTTCTTCGCTGATTTCCCCGCGTAGAGGACACTGTTCAAACAGCGGTAAGCTGAGTCATTCCACCCTAAGTGCCGGCATCGAATCAGTCAGTAGCTGTAGGCTACGCAATGTCAACGGAATTCGACCGAACCTTCTCTAGAGAACAGGTCAAGAATTGGGTGGAGGAAAATAATTTCCAGCCTGACACCATCGAAAGAATTGCAAGTAAGTAAAATTATCTCAAACTGATACTGATTGCGCTAAGCGTAGAGGACTCTGGCTGACTGAATGCTTAAATTTCAACTTTCACAGACAAAAATTTCCTCGACGGCGAAGATCTTGCAGGACGTTTGGAGGACGAGACTTTTTAAAGTCCGACGGCTCTTTAAGAAGAAAGCAGGCAAAACTATCGAAGATGAAGGTACAGTAGTTCAGTGAACCATATGCTTTCTTAGAGTGAAACCACGTGATATGTTTTCGCGCTCTTATGCGCCGCATACAAACTCAGCGGTTGAGTGCTAGCCAGCGAGCATGCGTAGACGTTTTGGCGCAATTATATGTAAAGAAGCAACGAGGAGCAACGGCACTGCAAACTTCTACAGTTTTAGGCGTTTTATCTCGTGCAGAATTATCTTTTTTCGGCAGTATTCAGTTTTTAAATAACTACAATATAACTTTTGTGTATTCTTATGTATTATTAGTTCATGTGTGTGTTTGTTTGTACATTTCAGGCTCCCCGTCTTCCCAGAAGAATGCTACGACTGATGATGGGATTAATATGGTGATCTCTCTGCCGACTCCCAGGTCATTGATAACTCTTCCAATTCTGATCAAGACAGTCTATCCGGTTTACAAGGTATGGTTGTAAAGTCGGTAAAATACTACTGTTTTCCGCGTATTATATTGTACGTTCAAACGTCGTGCTACCGCCGTGTCGAACTATTAATATTATACGACGTTTGAATTACCAAAATGTTTTAGCATATTGTTTAAAATTTAGCTGGATATTTTCACTAGTAGTCACAATCTACACATCATCCGCCATAGCTATATATAAGATTTATTCCACACTAATTCGCCACGTATCTAATGCTGATATTTGCTTCATATTTGTTAAATGTGTCTACATATAATTTTGTATGAATGTGTGACTGAGGAATATGCATTATGAGTGCAAAGTCTTGTGTTTTGGAATCTCATTACTAACATGCATTGCTCGTCGCGTATTGATTGATTGAAGGATTAAAATATTGATTGATTGATTGATTGAGATCCCTCGAGAGAGAGAGAGAGAGAGAGAGGGGGTGGGGTGGGGGTGGTGGTTACGGTTATTAAACGGAATAGCCCAATAGAATCTTATTAGTTACATGCATTGCTCGTCACGTATCTAATGCTGTTATTTGCTTCATATTAATTTGTCTGCATAGAATTATTGTATTAATGTGTGACTGAGGAATATGCATTATGAGTGCAAAGTCTTGTGTTTTGGAATCTCATTACTAACATGCATTGCTCGTCACGTATCTAATGCTGATATTTGCTTCATATTTGTTAAATGTGTCTACATATAATTTTGTATGAATGTGTGACTGAGGAATATGCATTATGAGTGCAAAGTCTTGTGTTTTGGAATCTCATTACTAACATGCATTGCTCGTCACGTATCTAATGCTGATATTTGCTTCATATTTGTTAAATGTGTCTACATATAATTTTGTATGAATATGTGACTGAGGAATATGCATTATGAGTGCAAAGCCTTGTGTTTTGGAATCTCATTACTAACATGCATTGCTCGTCACGTATCTAATGCTGATATTTGCTTCATATTAATTTTGTTAAATCTGTCTGCATATAATTATTGTACTGTATGAATATGTGACTGAGGAATATGCATTATGAGTGCAAAGCCTTGTGTTTTGGAATCTCATTACTAACATGCATTGCTCGTCACGTATCTAATGCTGATATTTGCTTCATATTTGTTAAATGTGTCTACATATAATTATTGTATGAATATGTGACTGAGGAATATGCATTATGAGTGCAAAGCCTTGTGTTTTGGAATCTCATTACTAACATGCATTGCTCATCACATATCTAATGCTGATATTTGCTACATATTAATTTTGTTAAATCTGTCTGCATTATAATTAATGTATGAATATATTTTTTATGTGACTGAGGAATATGCATTATGAGTGCAAAGCCTTGTGTTTTGGAATCTCATTACTAACATGCATTGCTCGTCACATCTAATGCTGTTATTTGCTTCATATTTATTAAACTTGTTTACATAATTAATATTCTATTAACGTGTGACTAAGGAATAATTATTATGCATTATGAGTGCAAAGCCTTGTGTTTTGGAATCACATTAGTTACATGTACATGCATTTCTTGTCTCGCATTTTACCCAATGTAAATAATAATGCTGACATTGCTAATAATTACAGGGTTAGAAAAAAATCGAAGACACACTTGCCCTCTGAGTGATTCCAAAGTGTACTTGCCCGATTCCTCTTCTCAGTTGCCCATACCATTTTCTTGGGATTCAAAAAGTATTGTCTTATCTGTAAAAACATGTACAGTACATGTAGCCATAAAAACATGTAGATTTATCCCTCCCTGAAAATAATGTTTTCAAGCAATAAATCTACCCTTTAGAAATATTGCATTCAGTAAGGGGCTCAGTGGCTCCACTTGCCTGCTGTACAAGTGTGATTTTCTAGCACTTGCCCAATGTTGTTTAGCACTCGTCCTGACGAGCAGACGAGTGGCTTCTTCAAACCCTGAATTACATGTTTGAATAGGACATTAAGCATTTTTGGGTCTGATACCCCTAAAATGGGTCTGTACATGTATATATGTTTGGACTTTGACTGAGTAAAGGCTTTGCATTTATCTGTGTTGCATGTAAATGACTGAAAGTGGTCGAGACCTTAATATGCTTTGTTGGAATTAAAGACAGTTGGTTGTGTTACTGATGTTTCTTTTTTCATTTTCTTTTTAGAAATGTTTGTCTGTCTGCAAAAGGAAGAAACATAACTAAATTAAAAGCCGAAAAAAGTGCTGTTGAGGAATCAATGTAACACAAGTGAAAATTTGAAAATTATGTACATATTTAACAAGCATGAAAAGTTGAAGCACTTGTTAGCTACTATGAAATCTGAAAACTAATAACCATTAAGTCAAAGCTAGCTAGTACATTCAATAAGGACTGAACAGCTTAGACATATAAATTAAAGGACAAATACAGTAATGATACTCTTCTTGGTGAAGGGAGGTTTGGACTTTGTAAGCTTATGAGTTTGGATATCTCAGGAGAAACAATACTAGTTGCAGTTAAGCAATACTCTTCTTTGTGAAGGGAGGTTTGGACTTTGTAAGCTTATGAGTTTGGATATCTTATGATCAGGAGAAGCATTCCTAGTGGCATGCAGTTAAGCAATCAACAATTCCACTCCAAAAGAGGTTGTTAATTAGGGAAAGCTTCTTTCCTAACTCAACTCTCGCATCCAGCATTTCCTTTGTTTTTGGTGTTGCATTGAATAGCCATATGTTAGTTTTAGAGTTTTGTGAAATTTCTGAAGGGCAGACACATTCTCTTACCATGTCTAAAGCTTTGCACAATGTACGTCCATGTAATATGCAATTTTTTTAGCAGAGCTGGCTCCATATTTTAATGGAATATATGTTGCGAAGGTTTTGATTATCTAGAGGCTCAACTGTAATGCAGACATCACAATCCTGTCCTTTCAGTGCCTGTATTAAAGATATTGAGGCTCAGCTTTTCTTTGTCTATGATGAATAAATTATAATATCATTCCTCTTCTAGAAATAAAGAACAGCAAACTCAACTCAACAAACTGCTGAAACAAAAATGTGGGAAGAAGGGCTCACAGGAAGAGGTTTTAACTCTTAGCAGTAAGTATCTTACATGTAGGTACCGTAATTCCTCTATTAAGCCACCTGGTGCTTATTTAATTCCAGGCACATTTGAGGGGAGAGGGGGAGGGGAAGTGGCTTATTTAATTTCAATAGGTTATCAGTTTACTCATTTGATTGCAAGCCATGAGTACCTTCCCATAATCAAAATGTCCAAATTAACTACGTGTACATGTACATCGAATTAAACATTAATTATCACCATGATACTGTATGTGCGGTAGTGATGTACTGGTAATACTGTCAGTTATTGTGTCTATTTTGAGGTGGGAGGGGGAGGGGCTTAAAAGAGAGGAGGGGCTTAATACATTTTCTGCCTTAAAAAGGGGGCTTTTTAGAAGAATCGAAGGGGGTTTAATAGAGGATTTACAGTACATGTACAAAAATTATATTTACTCTATTAGATGGCTGGTCTCGAATTAACGCCGGTCTCATATAAATGCCAGGTTGACGAGGTCGAATTTTAAATAGAAGCCAGGGGCATCTATTCGATTGTACCGAGCCACCTTAAACAATTGTACATACATGTGTTCCACTCCCTCTCGTTTTATAACTAAAGGTTTACAGTTACTTCAACTTTGGACTCATGATATTCTTGTTAACTGTACACATATGAAAAAGTGGTCCTCGTGTACTTTTTGTAAATTATATTTGATGCCAGCTCTTATTGTTTCTTTCATAGGAACAAGCCTATTGAAGAGGAGGTATGCAAGTTTGTCCAGCCTCAAGTTGTGGCAGTTGGAGAGCTTTATGATATGGATAATTTGTATATTGTTTGAGAGGGAAGCATACTACCAAAACAGGTAGAGTGGAAACTGAGCTTGAAAAGAGGTTGGTATGTTGCCCGTGACTCTTCAACGAATTGGTACAGATACGGCGTCAAAATGCCCGGGCCAGACTGGCAGTTATTCTGTTGAAATATACAGTTTTAGAAGTCTTGATCAGAGATTCGAGTTGAAATGGCGAATAAATCTTCCTTTATATGGAGTAAAAATATCTATTCTTAGCATAACACAGCCATGCCGACTATTGGCAAATCTCTAAATCTGATTGGCTAGACCAGTGACTTCAACCGTTCGATAGATGTCATGGGCACAAGATCTGACTAGCGTGTGCAGGACAAAAATTGATTGTTTAGCAAGGTTTTCTCAATGTTAGTCGATTGCTATTAAGTTGATAGAACGATAGCTATGTTATGCAAACACAATCCACTTTACCAAAAAAGATGGCAGCCGGTACATTTACCCACAATTCTTAGTGTGCAGAAAACCTAAAATTCCCCATAAAAGAGGGGTGGAGAAACTTCAAACTATGCAGGTATAAAGCTGTTAACAAAGCCATAACTTTCATGCAAGTAAACAATTTCTATTTGTTTTGGTGGCTGATTTAGGTTCGCAAGGAATTGTGGTTAAATGTACTGCCACCATGTTTTTTGGTATGGTGGATTAGACTGGCTCACTCGGTTTTTATCGACTTTGATAGTTGGCTCGGGGCTGTGCTCCTCACCATTGTGGATAAAACCCTTTAGCTTGCAGTCTAATTGTTAAATAGGTGGGGCCATGATTTTGAAAAGGAGGGGGTCCGGCCCCCCAAGAGGGAGGTCAAGTATAGTTTTGAGCATTTTTTGTAACTTTCAATAGAACATTTAAAAGAGTAATTCTCAAAAAGTGGGGGGGGGGGGGTGGGAATGAGAATGGAACCCCTAGACCCCCCCCCCCCTCTGCTATTTTAAAAGTTTATGCTTTATATAAACTAAGAAACCTTGGTACATTTTATTTCATGTAGGATTTTGTGCCGTCAAATTTTTACACGAATAATAGTCATCGAGACAGAGTCGCCCAAGATCGAAAGCTTGTGATTTTTCTCAGACACTTCCCTAGAAGAGCTAACATTCCTTTATGTTTTGACTTGTAGACATACGAAGAGTGAGTGGCGAGACATGAACCTTTTTTGAGCTCAGTTTCCACTCTACCTGTTTTTGGTAGTAATGTACACCCTTCCTAGCCACAATATTGTAGATGCCATCTTCGGTTTGTTGCCCTGTTTTGTTTTACATCTTACTTACAGGGGACAGCAATTCTCTCATTTCTTGAGCAATACTCCCTCATTGTACTGGGAAGGAAAAAGACTAGTGTCTGTTGCATCATTTTGTACTGTCAAAGGTATGAATTGAATACTTGCAAGTTTTGGGAAAATATATTAAAATACACCCAAGAGTCTTTTCCTTCCAAAGATTGCTCAATAATCAAAGGCAATTTGGATTTTTAAAGTCAATAGCAAAGAACTGAAGTTGCCTCAAGATGTGGCAGTCCGAGAGCTTTATGATATGGACAATTTGTATATTGTTTGTGAGGGAAGCATAATGTACACCCTTCCCAGCCACAAAATCGTAGATACCATCTTTGGTTTGTTGGCCTGTTTTTATGTTTTTAACATAATTATCTTACTCACAGGGGAGAGACTCTTAGTGTCTGTTGCATAATTTTGCAATGCACCGGCAAAGGTATGAATTAAATATTTGCAAGTTTTGGGAAATATTTTCCTTTTTTTTTTATAGCGATGTGGCCTTTTATAATCTCAGTATAAAGTATAATCTTCCAGGGTACAAACAGCATTTGTTATTGCTATTTTATAGGTCATCTTCAATTTCAATTAAAGTGGCAATTCATTTTAAATCTTAAGTTGTTGTCTCAATTGATTATTTGTAAAATCTGTATTTAAGGTGTAAATTTGCGAAATCATCCAGTGTAAATGATTACAGAATACGAACAGCCCTGATGGGGTCGATGCAACCCCATTTGCGGAAGTGACCTACTCTACCCCCAATCAAGTCCAAATCAGAACCATTAAAAACCATTTTGGCACTGCTAAATGGGTCAAATCAGTCCTTGTTACAGAATACAAACAGCCCTGATGGGGGTCGAAACAACCCAATTTGAGGTGTTATTTTAGCCCTTTCAAAATCCAATTCAGAACCTTTAAAATCCAATTCAGAACCTCTCAAAAGCATTTCAGACCCTTCGAATTTCAAAACAGTACCAAACAGGGTTCATTTCAGCCCTAATGGAAGGGGTCAAATCAGGGCCCCAAAAAGGGCCAAATTAGCTCTATCCATTATGTCTGAAACAGACTTAAAAAAGGTGCCATATTTTACTCACCGATTCGGCCCCATTTTTGGGGCTAAATCAGCTCTGTCAAAATTACAGTGTGATAAAGCGAATCCTTTGAACATGTACTTGCTTCTTGGTTGGCCGAGAGACAATTCAAACTTCCTTGCAAC
This sequence comes from Actinernus sp. WN-2022, assembly GCA_030867875.1. Lineage (NCBI taxonomy): Eukaryota > Metazoa > Cnidaria > Anthozoa > Actiniaria > Actinernidae > Actinernus > Actinernus sp. WN-2022. The sequence continues at coordinate 144,296,410 of JAOWCC010001589.1, forward strand.
AGTGAACTCGTCAGAGCTGTAAAATCACCGAAACAACACGGTTACATGCAGTTCCTGAGCACTGTCCCAGTCCAGTTGAACTGCAGTGAACTTAACTCAGACGAAGAGGTACGAATAAGAACGTAATTAAAAGGGTATTTGTACCTTAAGTTTGCATAAAAGTTGGGTTAAGTTTAATTTTGTATAAATCAGCTAAAATCAAAGTTGAACTACATGTACATGTACATAAAATGCACAAGACACGTGTATGATATCAGCAGTCTTGTATAATTGTCACATACAGAATTTTAAATTTATTACATATGCACTGTAGTGTACGTAATGCAGGCTGGGCTAGATTATAGTAGCATATATGTCTACCGAGAAAACGAAACGTAATATTAACAAACAATCAATTGCTACATCTCGAAATTAAATGACATGCTAGCCATGCATGGTTTGGTTATAGCAAAAATTGGCTGCCACAGTGAGGGTATATAAATAATGTATATCCAGCAACTTATAGACCGGTTTCACTAACATGCAAATTAGCCGAACTGGAGGACAAAAAAAAATGAATTTACTCTTCTGCAGAAATTGAAACACAACTCATGTAGGAAATTCTCATTGTTTTGCCCTCCATGCAAGTTTGGCATAATTTGCATTTTGGTGAAACCCGGTCTGTTGACTTTTTTAAAACCTTAATTAACTTAAGCCAGACTGGCCTGGTAAATATATTGTTGTACATTTATATATACATACATGACCAGGATTCTGGTATCTTTAAGCCAAGCTGATATTCCAGTTTGACAAGTTATCACACAATTTCGGAATTTATTTTTGATATGTTTCACTGCCAAGCACGGCCCCATGCAGTAATGTTCGAAGCTTGATTAATGTTAATCCAGGAATAATGTTAACCAAGGATTCTGGTCCCTTAACTTGTAATATCTAGGATTATTACAAATAGAAAGGTAATGCTCATAAAATCCTCGTCTAACTATAAGTTTTTAACCAAAAATCTGCATTCATCAATACAATTTTAAGCCAATTTAATCAGGCTTTGACCAACCAGTTGCAGGATCCTATGATACTTAAACCATATTGACATAAAAATACTCACTTTATGTATGTATCTCAATGGTTGCTTTTTAAATTAAATTGCAGAATTGTGGTATGATTTTATATTTTTTGAAAATGATGGTTCAAACAGCTGCCTATCAGGAACCCACGTTAAATTATGAGGAATAACAGGATGAATCCAAAGAATGTCCCACAATATTCTATGAAGATCATAAACACATGTATTTTGAATTTTATTTAAATGACAGCATAACCAAAGATTAACTGACCCTAATACCTGCATGCAGAACCTGCTACGTACACTATTTATTTTTTGTACATGTACATGTACCTGATGGCCATCATGTCAGGCGCACAAATTCCATCTGGAGAAAACTTGTTGTCATGAGACACAAGTTATCACGTACTGATGCCTATAGACTAAAGACCTATTAGAAACAGTTCTGTCGTCATTGCATCATCACCGAGAAAACAATTATTGATTGGAGTTCCAGTTTGTTCTATCAAACTGGAGATGTGTGTTTGGGTGTGTTTCCTCTGGGACGTCACATGGATCTGTCAGGTGCTGTGCAAACAACTTTGAAAGAGACAGGGTACATTTTCTGATGTACAATTAACTAATGGTCTATATAAATAAAAATGGCATTGTAAACAGAAATTGATGGTATTTTATTGTAATTAGTATACACTGATACGTGTATGTTTAAAATATGTTTTAGTTTTCGTTTTAGTCAAGCAATACAAATGTATGTTTTAAACACAGAAACATAAAATTGATTCAAGGAACATGTTTAAAATATATTTGCGGAATATGTTTAAAATATGCCCAACCTTGTGCTCACATAGGACAACATGTTTCAAATATGTTTCCACTCTAACTCTGAATATTGAAACATGTTTTAAACAAATTTAAACATGTTTTAAATATATCATGATTTCATAAGGGAAGTTCTTAACTCTATAGAAAGGATGCATTGTAGAGCGGCTAGGATTATATTTAATTTACCAAAGGACATGCCTTCTACTGATGTTTTAGAGCACGCCCAATGGTCCACTCTTTTCTTTCAATATAAATTAGATATCTTTAAACTGTTTTATAAGGCTTACGATGAACGAATACTTTAATTAAGGCGATTGTATTGAAACGGACAAAGGGTTATGCCTTAAGGGCACGCGATTCGCTCCCGACACCTCGATTTAACACTAGATACATGAAGGATTCTTTAACATGTCGAGGTGCGGTGCTATGGAACACTATCTATGGAGACTATGACGTTAAAAGTACTGGTCTTAAAGAAACAATATCCCGTCTTAGCTGCTCGAAATCATTTGGGAATTTTAGTTTTGATATCACTTCAGCTACTACTACGAACTTTAGAGTTGAAGGATTTATATATTAGTAACTTTAGAGATCAAATATAAAAGTTTTATTACTTATTATTAACTATATAGATTGTAAATTATACACACATATTTTATTAATTTGAGCTTTGAGCAGGCGTTGGGCTTTTCATGGGGTGGTGGGCGCCGTTAGGACACAAGATAGCGAGGTCGCTTCTTCCACCGCCTTTTGTTTGGACGGTGTTCGTCGCGTGGGGAGTCCGGCGTTGGCCCTAAGCATTATTGATATTGATATTGATATTGTAAATAGTATATATATGTATATACATACGTCTCAATTTGATAGTGTTTTTATTTATTTTTATATACATTTCTTTTACACGACCCCACAAGCTTTCAGCTTTTACATTAATCGTGTTTAAATCAAGGTTATCTATCTATCTATCTATCTATCTATCATCTTGGACTCAAACAAATCGTTACTGTACCAACACGAACTGATGCACGCTACACTAATGGAACATGCATTTACTGTTTCTTCTACACTTATTGATCACATATACACCTCGTCCAAGAGGAATGTCGCCCTTGTACATGTACCGACTCTTTCACTTAGCGACCACTACCCGATATTTATAGTCCGTCGTTGCAATGCAGCTATAAAGACTAAGAAATCTAGCCACGATACCATTCAACACCAATCCCTCATCAACTTTGATGAAGCTAAGTTTCGCGAAGACGTGCGCTCTGCCCCCTGGTCTGTAATCGAGTCGTTTTATGATCCATCTGATGCCCTTTCAACTTGCTATGACCTCTTTAACAACATTGTAAACCGCCAAGCACCTCTTTGAACTAAACGCGTTAAGTCACTTCAGCTTCCCCAATGGATGTCATCCGATATTCTATCTGACATAAGAAAAAGGGATCAACCCAAGTCTAGAACTAGTCAAGCCACCGTACCCTGGGAACTATACAGACAATTCAGAAATAAAGTCACTTACAATATTAAATTGGCTAAGAAGAACTACTATACATAACAGATTTCAGAGAATAGAAATGATTCAAAGAAATTGTGGAAGGTACTAAAATGCGCCGTCAATGCAAGATCTAAAGGCACAACTCCAAACTGTATTCATCATAATGACAGCTCTATCACGGACTTACCAAACATTACCAAAGTTTTTAACTCACATGTTTCTCAAATCGCTAATTCCATCATAAAGGACTCAACCAATCAACACCGTAACACTGATGCACTTCATCAATTTGTGGCCGATCGTCTACCAGAAGATCAGCACCTTTCTATTCCGCGGATGTCTGCTGACTTTCTATTAAAGGAAATTCAGAATTTATCCTGTCACAAAGCTGAAGGAATTCGCTTGATCTTTGCGTACCGTTTATATGAATCTTAATTGCATTTATTAAGTCAGCATACTGTAGAAAATTAGTTTTTATATCAAACGTTTCTTGGAAGGAGTAGAAATTAAGTGGTTGATCTTCTCCATCGAACAAGTCTCCAATGTGTGTGACACCCTTTGCTAAAGAGTCTCTATATAAAACGGAAGAACCTCCTATCTTAATGTTGACATTGTTCCATACTATTTCGCTTTGTATTGGTGGACTCGGGTGTCTTCTGTGCCATGCACGCTTTAGCTCTTGCCAGTAACTCAAAGATAATTTATAGAACATAGGAAGGAGGGGCAATTCTAAAACTTTCATATCATACTCACATCTGAAAATAAATATCCCCCCATAACGAGAAAGAGAATTTAGAGGGATTATTTTCCAGGCTGCTGGATGCTTATTCGTTAATTTCTTTAATCAGCACATTTTATCGCTCTCTCCATATCTTCAAAATTGACCACCCTTCGGCCTCAGCTTTCTCATTGCAGATTTCTCAACGACAGTGTCTTATGAAAAAGGTGTAACGAAATGACACTTTAAAGAGAGGACTGAAATAAGGCGTGAAATGAGATCATGTTAATCGATCGTTTTATAGATTTCAAAGGTTCTTCAAAGGAGTTGACTTCAATACTTTATTTAAGGATTCATGTACAGAGATGTGCCGTTCTGTAACATGTAAGATTGTAATCTGATTTCATAAGATATGGCGACAGGACACCCCGTTCTCTGTTTGGACGTATTTTTGGTGTGATGTGGATCATGATCGGCTTCATCATCATCTCGTTCTTCACTGCTACATTCAGTAGCTCCATCAAGGACACCCAACGAGTACTTTTTGAAATTCGTTTGAAACCAGTTGTCTGCAGCTTATCTACCCATTTTAAGGCGCCTACTATGTCTTTTGACGTATTCTAGAAAGCTATTAGCTGTTCTTAGGGAATGAAAATGTGTTGTTCTGACTCTATTGATCAGACGAATTGGGACGTACGAATATTTTAGGGGAAACCTTTTAGTCTCTCTTTTCTTCTATAATTTTCTAGGGATTGAACACAAATTTTCTAGCTAGTATCTCAGAAAACAATTTTCAAGGGACATTTTTTTCAAATCCGAAAGTTTTAGGCTAACTTACTCTCCCGAACAGCTTTTTAAACGAAAACTTCGTTGGGTGCCCTTGCTCCATCACCGTAGCGAATGTTAAGAATGGTTGTCAGAGTATTAAAAAAAAAACTGTGAGCATTTCTCTCTGGTTTCTACGAAATCATTTGCAAATACTTTTTTTCAAAACTCCTATGATGTTTAACGTTTTTCTGGAAGTAGTTATGAAACAGCTAATCGTGATTTCAAGGAATATTCTAAGAGTGGACTTATATACGTGTTTTGTACGATACGAAATATAAAGAAATCATTAACTGTTATATAAAACTGAAATAACATGTATTTGCTGTCAAATACAGTAATAATATTAACTTCAATACTTTACATAAGGCTACAAAAACATTTCTGTTGTATAGATTGCAGTGCTGAATTATTCGCAGGAAGAGACGATTGCAATTGATGCATTTTGCATTTTGTTTTCTCAATATTTGGAACCCCTAATAACACACTACAATTCATGTTTGAAATAGTACTTCATCTTATTTCACGTTGTCTTCTTCCAGAGAACAACAGTTTCGTAGAAATGCTGAAGGATCTTCAGTTAAAACAAGAGGCAGCTGTCCAGGCCATTTTGCTAGATGAGATGATTCTATTACTTGAGTTCAAGTTCACGCGAGAGATATGACGTTGATAAATATATTAGAATTACTTCATTCATTAAGTATACTACGTCATGTATAAACACGATCCTGAACTGAAGGTGAATGCAAGCACGTGCAGAACTGCGAACAGAATGAGGTCTTGTTGGCTGCACATCCTGCATCACTTCCCATTAATAATACGTACAGACCCAAAGTACGCCAAACGAATTAAGGTGAGTAATTTGCCAAGTGCTGTCTTAATCAAATACTAGTTTCAAAAGAAAATTCTGAATGGATTGATAGAATGCACCAATCACAGTTCACCATCAGTCTAGTGAAACACAGCCAGTAAACCCTATCATCTGATAAAGACCAGTGACTTCGCATTATGGAACTAACGATAAATATAATATATTTTTATTATTACTGTTGTTCCCTCGATGAATGCTTTTCTATAAATGCTTTGTTATACCCCTTAAGTCCAACGCCTTTTTTGATTGGACGAGAACATATCACGTGCTAGGACTCAAAACATCATAACTCATCTATGCCGATTATTATGTCCTAAGATATATAGGTACTAGGTAACTGATTATTATCTCCTAGGATATTATATATATTTTATACTGCACTATACAGAGCTATACAGCGCTATACTGCACTATAAAGTGATATACAGCGCTATACTGCACTATACAGAGCTATACAGCGCTATACTGCACTATACAGAGCTATATACTGCACTATACAGAGCTATACAGGGCTATACTGCACTATACAGAGCTATACAGCGCTATACTGCACTATATAGAACTATACAGCGCTATAATGCACTATATTGAGCTATACTGCGCTATACTGCACTATACAGAGCTATACTGCACTATATAGAGCTATACAGCGCTATACTGCGCTATACAGAGCTATACAGCGCTATACTGTACTATACAGCGCTATACTGCACTATACAGCGCTATAATGCACTATACAGAGCTATACAGCGCTATACTGCACTATACAGAGCTATACAGTACTATACTGCACTATACGGTGCTATACAGCGCTATACTGCACTATACGGCGCTATACTGCACTATACAGAGCTATACTGCACTATACAGAGCTATACAGCGCTATACTGCACTATAAAGTGCTATACAGCGCTATACTGCACTATACATAGCTATACAGAGCTATACAGCGCTATACTGCGCTATACTGCACTACACAGCACTATACAGTACTATACAGCTCTATACAGAGCTATACAGCGCTATACTGCACTATACAGAGCTATACAGCGCTATACTGCGCTATACTGCACTACACAGCACTATACAGTACTATACAGCTCTATACAGAGCTATACAGCGCTATACTGCACTATACAGAGCTATACAGCGCTATACTGCACTATACTGCACTATACAGCGCTATACTGCACTATACAGAGCTATACAGCGCTATACAGCGCTATACTGCACTATACAGAGCTATACTGCACTATATAGAGCTATACAGCGCTATACTGCGCTATACAGAGCTATACAGTACTATACAGCGCTATACTGCACTATACAGTGCTATACAGCGCTATACTGTACTATACAGCGCTATACTGCACTATACAGCGCTATAATGCACTATACAGAGCTATACAGCGCTATACTGCACTATACAGAGCTATACAGTACTATACTGCAGCGCTGTATAGCTCTGTATAGTGCAGTATAGCGCTGTATAGCGCTGTATAGCTCTATATAGTGCAGTATACGCTGTATAGCTGTGTATAGTGCAGTATAGCGCTGTATAGCTCTGTATAGTGCAGTATAGCGCTGTATAGCTCTGTATAGCTCTGCATAGTGCAATATAGCGCTGTATAGCACTGTATTGTGCAGTATAGTGCTGTATAGCTCTGTATAGCTCTGTATAGTGTAGTATAGCGCTGTATAGCTCTGTATAATGCAGTATAGCACTGTATAGCTCTGTATAGTGCAGTATAGCTCTGTATAGTGCAGTATAGCGCCGTATAGTGCAGTATAGCGCTGTATAGCACCGTATAGTGCAGTATAGTACTGTATAGCTCTGTATAGTGCAGTATAGCGCTGTATAGCTCTGTATAGCGCAGTATAGCGCTGTATAGCTCACTATAGCTCTGTCTAGTGCAGTATAGCGCTGTATAGCTCTGTATAGTGCAGTATAGCGCTGTATAGCTCTGTATAGCTCTGCATAGTGCAATATAGCGCTGTATAGCACTGTATAGTGCAGTATAGCGCTGTATAGCTCTGTATAGCTCTGTATAGTGTAGTATAGTACTGTATAGCTCTGTATAGTGCAGTATAGCGCTGTATAGCTCTGTATAGTGCATTATAGCGCTGTATAGCGCAGTATAGCGCTGTATAGCTCACTATAGCTCTGTATAGTGCAGTATAGCGCTGTATAGTGCAGTATAGCGCTGTATAGCTCTGTATAGTGCTGTATAGCTCAGTATAGCTGTGTATAGTGCAGTATAGCTCTGTATAGTGCTGTATAGCTCAGTATAGCTGTGTATAGTGCAGTATAGTTCTGTATAGCACTGTATAGCTCTATATAGTGCAGTATAGCGCTGTGTAGTGCCGTATAGTGCTGTGTAGTGCAGTATCGTGCTTGTGTAGTGCAGTATAGTACCGTATAGTGCTGTGTAGTGCCGTATAGTGTAGTTAGGACATTCAGGAGCTTCATGTATATATCTTAGGACATAATCAGTACCTATATATCTTAGGACATAATAATCGGCATAGATGAAGTACCTACCCAAGGGGGTAACAAATCCTTCTAACTCCCTACGGGAACAATAGCTTGGGGAAATCGTGGCGGATCGCGCCGCGTCGAGCTGACCAGGACGGCAACGTCTAAGAAAACGGGAGGCAAAAAAGTGTTTTCTCGCGAAATTAAGTGTTTATCGTTTCTTATGTTCGCCTTTTAACGCTTTTCACGTCTAGATTTTGGCCCTTATTTACTTATGTTAATGGTTCTCCAGGTACGCGTGCCCGAAAATCTAGGGGTGCTGAGACGCTGTGAAAAGGTAGTCTCGGTTCGCTTGTTAGGAATGCCGTGCCCAAGTTAGGAGTGCCGTAACCAAGCTAGGAGAGCCTTGTCCAAAATGCTTGTCCTGAAAACCTGGCTTAAAATTCAGTTTCCTTAAGGTCTCGCGTCCCCTACTAAACGTACAACTTGAGTTTTCACGGTGTTTTTTTTTACGGATAACATACATTTTCATTGTGTTTTGTAATTGTTTCTCGCCGTCGTCCTAGACGTTGTCGTCATGGTTTCATAAAGTCCCTAATGTTGAACGAAATTTGGAAACCAAACGTATGTAGTTTGGTTAATTTTTGACTTGGGAGGTATAACAAAACACATAATGACTGTCACCATCAGGAAATAGTGAGTTTTGTTTCCCCTCGACTCTCAGTGTTCCCGTTCCCGGACAGCGCATGTCAGCGGGCCAAGATGGCGGTGTTTCGCTTAGATCCAATATTTAGACATTTATCTGTACATTTCTAGTGTTATATTTGACTCTAAGTGTTTTATTTTAGCTTTATCTAAATATGGATATCACTAAGGAAGAGTTAGAAGCTTTATTTGATAAGAAATTAGACCCAATTTTGCAATCTATGCAATTTATGAATGAGAAGTACGAAGAAGTCATTACAAAGATAGCAAGACTAGAGCAAGAGAAGACCGGACTACAAAGCGAGATTAACTGTCTCAAGTCACATGTGTTCACTCTCACAAATACTGTCAAGCAGCAACAGACAGTGAGCGATGATCAAGAACAATATTTGAGGCGAGATTGTCTTGAAATAAAAGGTATACCGTGCTCAGGCCAGCGTGAAGACACGAGTGATGTAGTCCTCAAGGTTGCTGATGTTGAAATGGACGAGATAGACATCTCAATTAGTCACAGACTTCCTGGCCACACTAAGTCGCGAGATCAAGCCTGGGCTCAATCTCCTCCCGTGATTATGGTAAAGTTTGTTAGGAGAATTGTACGTGAACAGTTCTACAGAGCTCGCTTCAAGCTGAAAGGGAAAATGTCGAGCGACCTCGAGGGTTTCGAGAGCATACCGGGCAGTAGCATCTACATTTCAGAAAGCTAGACTCAAGGGAGGAAAGACATCTTCAAAGCTGCTCTAGCTGTCAAGAAGGAGCTTAAATTCAAGTTTATCTCCACTGCTAATTGTCGAAAGTAGTTATAGTGCTCACTGGGGGTAACCAGCGAGCCTCCTGATTGGTCGAGAGAGGGGGCGGGGTTTAAAATGACGTCACAGCGCACGTGGCGTCAGAAGGGCCTGTCCCCCGCTGGGGCACAAAGCCAGGCTTGGGATTGGCCGGAAGTTTAGGGGGGTCCCTCCAGGTTCGGAGGGGTTGGAAATGAGAACAAAGCCAGGCCTGGGATTGGTCGGCCGTGTCGGGTGTTCGGGAGGGGCTCGGCGGGGCGTCGGGGAGAACAAACCCAGGGTTGGGATTGGTCGGCGGGGGTCCCCAGGGGGGTCCCCAGGGGGGTCCCAGTGGGGTCCCCCGGCGGGGAATGTGTGGAACCCGGTAGAGACTGGGCCCCTTACTGAGACAACGGGTCCCCCGCCCACCCCCTATAGACAGCCCGACCCGGGATCAGTCCCACGCGAGCTATGGAACCAAGAAGACCTAGATTTGGGGGGACAAGCCGGATAACCGGGATTTTACCCTTGTGGTCTTATACGAAGCAACCACTATGTAATAAGATACCTTGTGGCCTCATGTGAAACAACCACTATGTAATAAGAGTCCATAAAAGAGACTTGTGTTTTGGTAACAGGTGGTGCGGGCCGTCTTGTACCGGGAAAAGCAGACGCCGACGAGGAAACCAAAGAAACCGTTGTACCGTCCCGGCGATACGGTACGGATTAGCAAGACCAAAGGTCACTTTGAAAAAAGCTATCTGGCCAACTGGTCGGAGGAAGTGTTCACGGTGCGGCAACGGCTGGACTAACGCACCCCTCCCGTCTACCGGTTGGAGGACTTGAGCGGGGAGGGGTTGCGGGGAACGTTTTACGAAAGCGAGATGACGCCAGTGGCCGTGGAAAAAGAAAGTCTCTTTATCGTCGAAAAGGTGTTGCAACGCCGTCCCGGCAAGAAGAAGAACCAGGAAGAAGTCTTGGTGAAATGGGAAGGGTACCCCTCCAAATTTAACAGTTGGGTCCCGGTCACTCAGCTCCAGACCCAAACGTACGGTAGAAAAAATAAATAAAAGAGTTTGTTGTCCCGACAGTCGGATTCATTTGTGTTTGAGTGGAGAGTAAGAGAGAGAGAGGATGCAGGAGAGTGAGGAATTTTACATTACCGTCACCAACGGGACGAGTACCACCCTCTACACCAATGCCCCGTCCCGGTTCCGTATCCATCTCCCGGAAATGCACGAGTTGTCTCCGGACTGGGATATGGCGGTCACGACTCTGGGCTTCCCCAGGCCCTAGAAGAAGGAGACACTTTACATGTACTGTGATTTGGTGGAACCCAGTATTGTGGGGGATACGAAAGCCCCCTTGTTGAGAGTCCTTTTTTTCAGGGTGCGACGAGGGCACGGTCCAAGAACGCAACTTTGCCCCCCTGTTCTACAGGCGGCTGGCCAAGACGGTGTTTGAGGATTTCGAAATCCTTATAACCGACGAGCACGGGAAACTAGTTTCATTTCCACAAACCTCTAAGGTGGAAGTGCCCCTCCATTTCCGGAAAGCATGGACCCCGACCGCATCTGGATGACATTGCCTAGCGTGGCCAGCAGGGCTACCTTTCCCAATAACACAGGATCCCATTTTCGTATCCGTCTGCCGGAGATGATGGTCTTGGACCGACGGTGGGAAATGGCGCTCTGCCACCTGCAATTTCCACGCGCCTGGGATGAATTGTTCCCCAAAGAGGAAGACCGCCAATTTACGCTGATCCAAGAAAAACTTCGCAAAGAAGAAGAGACCTCGACCGCCCTCACCTTTGATTCCCAGCATTTCGAAACGGTCACAGAACTGGTCCACGCCATGCGTCGGGCTTTGGTGCAAGGAGGGTTCCAAGCGATCCTCAAAACATTTAACGTCCGGGTGAAATCTCCCGATAAACAATTGGCCAAGACCTCCCTGGAATTGAAACAAACCGTGACGGACGGGTACATTTTAGCCCTACCCCCTCCACTGGCCTACATGATCGGTTTGGAGAACGATCCCAAAAAGGCCACCTCGCATCCCGCGGGTCTGCTGAAAAAACCAGGCCCCAACACCCCGTTGATGTCCAGTATCTTAGGGACCCATACGGGGTGTTGATCGTGGACAAAGCCATCATGGTCCCCGCCTCGATTTCGGAGAAAGATCGGACCGTATACTACCTGAGCCCCTCGTCCACGGGAACAGGCGCCACCTTGTTTCCCGGGCATTACAAGATCCATTCGACCGTTGTGTTGGCCCCAGTGAACTATGGAAATGCCAAAGCTATCTAAGTGGCCATTTCCCCGAACGACATCCCTCCCGTGTCCTGGTTGTGGGACTCCAAAGATGTCGATGGGAGAGTATACCTGTCCCTTAAAATCAACGATAAGGGGAGCTATTTTGCTGTGAGCCCTTGGCTGGCCAAGCTGTTGGGGTTTGACGACGGGCACACGCCCCAGATATTTTCGTAGAACGAGAAGGAAAAGAAAACACCTCTGATAGGCTACCAACCCGAGTGTTGGTCCACCTATTACTCCGGCCTGAAATTCTCAACGACCAAACCCTACCTGCTCAACCGCGATTTTAAACACCAACACGTGCGCAGTTTGTACGTGTACTGCGATCTGATTGAGCCGCATATCGTGGGGGATGTGAAAGCGCCCTTGCTGAGGGTCGTGGCGGCCCAGGTCCCTTACAACAAGGTGGTGGAACGAGACTTTCCGGTCATGCGGTACTTCCCGTTCGCCAAAACAGTGTTTGACACGCTGGAAATCCTTATAACCGACGAGTCCGGCCAACGCATCTCATTCACCTCAGCAGCGACCGTGGTGGCGACATTGGAATTTGTGAAGCGTGCCCTGAAAAGGAAAGGATGAATTATGGAGCGTCTACGGGGACTATGGCACCGGTGCCTTCTATGGGGGACGTGGTTGGCGGAGGGTCTTCGATACCTGTGTTATCACTTTTTTCAAGTATAACGATCATTCTAGTTCACTGTTTAAACGATTAGGCATACTTAAATTTCTTGATTTAGTTTTCACTCACAATGCCTTATTTTCACCACAATAGACTCCCTGTTGCATTTAATGACTATTTTAGCCAAATTATGGCAAATTTAGTATACGCTACACGGGTGTCAAAGTTTGGAACTCAATTGATGAAAACCCAAAATCCAAAAGTCGGAAATGTTTTGCAAAGCTTCTCAGAGACTCCTTTATTATGAATTATTGATGAATGTCCCTTTCATTACCATTGCTATTTTAATTAACTATCAATATTATTAGCGTCCTACCTTCCTATTGCCATCTTTATACATTTAACTTTGTAGTTTTATAATACTTATGTACTGTAGCTCAGTAAACATTGTTGTTCTTGTCCCCTGGCCTATCTTGTTCCAATTTTTTTCAAAGCAATTTTTAACGCTACTTAGCTCGAATAGCCCTCGTGGTTAATCTAAGCAGCGTTTACTCCATCTAAGTCTTAAGTACCATTAGCAGCAGATTATTTTATTTTCCTATATTTTGTTAGTTTCTGTATTCTTCTTTGTAAATGTAAATGTATGAGTATAAATAAAAGCTTGATTGATTGATTGCTCGGGGCACTGTTTGTTGTATCGCAACATTTTAATGAGCTAGAGAAAAACAATTAATTATTGCGCTGCAATAGCATGTAATACTTCTCGATCAACTAATAATCATTGTAGCCTGCTTTTTCCTAGCAAGTGATACGCCTCTTTTGATTGAACAAGAACAAGTCACAAGTCACAAGTTATATTTCCTTAGGAAGACCTGGGAGGGAAACCAAAACTCATTAACTCTGAAGGAGACGTTTTCGCCGGTGATTAGGTCATGTGCACGTGTTTAGGTCATGCGTTGAATCCCTGCAAAATTACTATATGAATCTTATTAAAGTACCAATAAAATGAAAAAATGGATCCCGTTTTTATTTTATTTTATTAAATTCTAGGTTTCTCTTAGTCATTTTGTGCAAATAAAAATCAATATGCCGTTAAAGATATGGTAATCACATGTGTGACGTCACAAGGCGTACTCATTTATATTCGTCCCCACTACAAAATAAGTGCATTTTGGGCCAGTTTTCAATTTAAATATGTAATACTTTGAGAAACCTTGAAGATGGCCATATTTCTTTTATAGAATCCTTGCAGTCGGCTTTGTGAATATAAATGCACAAACCTAGTGACGTCACGCATGTGATTAGCATATCTTTAACGGCGTAAAAATTGTCGCCAGATTTTGGCAATTCCGCCTGACTTCGATACGAAATAAAATTATGTTCGTGCTCTCAAAATTGATTTCTAATTGCACAAAATGGCTAAGGGAAGGATTGCTGAGGACTTTGAGGTTACGGTAATTTGAAACACCTTGAGAATATGTGCCTCAATTTTCCTTGTCATTGATGACAGCAGTTTATAACAATATATGAGGCTGAAGTTGCCATAATTCAAGCTGAGTGCAAAGTGGATTTGTATTGTACTGGGATTGCTGTACCATTATTTTTATAATTGCCATTGTCTTATTTTTCTACTTTATACAACAAGTAAAGCCAGAGGTTTGTGTGGATAAAAATAGTTTTCTTGAAATGAGGTAATTTTCCTTGCACCAGTGATGGTCAGGCTACATTGTACTACATTGTATAAATTCGATCAAATGTTAAACGCAATTTGTGAACAAGATTTTGAATAACTACTTGAAGTATACGTGCTCCAAATAGGAGTCTCTCCTGCTGGTCTTCAGTGGTTGAATGTTATCAAGACATTAGAAATATGGGTTTAGAAATCAAAGTAAGAGACCGGTCATTATTTATGAAGGAAGGGGAAATAGGGGTGGGTCATGTGCATTTTCTTTAGACAATAAGGGGTGGGTCATGTTATTCTGAGTAGTAAAGAAGTGGTGGGGGGGGGGGGGTGGATTGTGATGTAAAATGTTATTACCATCAACAGAGAAAACAACCCGAAGTGGACCGGCGCAGAACGGGACATTGGTCCACACGATACACAGGTTATGTGCAGAACTAAACTTAGTTGACTATCATAGATTTACATCTTCCAACAGTGTTCCACAGGTAAGATCACTACATACTATTGCTTACGACTGGTCTCTTAGTGCCAGTCCTGCTCCACGTGCCCAATACCTATTACCGATAGAATGGTTCTCCGGAACGATGCGTGTGTTGAGGGATTCCCACCTCTCATGGACTTTGGAAGGGGGGGGGGGGGGGGGGGGCTTTAGTGAATTTTGTCTTTAACAATAATTTTTCTCCCGCCCCTCTCCTTCATAAATAACGACCGGTCCCTAAGTGTGTTATATTCCATTAAACTAGTAAACTCGTGGTGGCCATATACAATTTTATCCCACTTGTTTATTAATTATGGCCTCTACATAACTATTTTTAGAAAGAAAATAGGACTAAATTGCATTGTTTTAATTTTGACAAATAGATTCTGACTATCAGGTTTTTCATCATCAACAGGCTTTTAAGTGCCATTATAATTACATTAAGTTCACTGCCCATAACTTCTAAATATAAAAATTAAAGTGACAGCATTTATAAGAAAAGGATACTTTGCAGTAAATCTGGTAGATCTACTATTTAGTATAGACATATACATGTTATGGTATGGTGGATGGACCGGCCTGCACTGATACAAACCCTCTTTCTATGAATATGGATAGCTTTTGATTATCATGCTAACTAGATACAAAGCTATAACTAAACTGACTCAACTCCAGCCTCAATATCACAAAAGGCTTGGTTGCCTTTCAAAATGGTGGTCCCAGAACTATAAATAGGACTATTGTATGAACACAACTGAATATACCCTGTGTGAACTTAAACTATCTTGGGAATTCTTCTTCCTTGAATAAGTATAACGACTGGGAAACTTTATGGGGGGTGGGTGAATATATTGAGTGGGCTCTTTATAATAAATAGTTTGGTCAGTTAAAAGGGGAGCTCTTGAAAGTGACTGGAGTTACAAGAGGGGCTTGGGATGCTTAAAAAGCTGAAGGGATGGAAAGGGGATACAACAATTGTACACTCCCAATGTCAATAACGTCATCACCCTCCCTTCCGAGATATCTCCAAGATACCGAGATATCTCCATTGCTAATATCTACATCAATCAATGAAGCGACTTTCACTATAATTTCATCCGTTTCCTCGTCCTTAGTAACGGGAATCCCTCTCAACTCTAAACAGTCCCTTCTCGAGTACTGTTCAAGCTCATCTTAGTCATCCTTGATAGTCTCACAAACGTGAATGAGATTCTTCACTTCGGATTGAAGCCATTGATTTTCGAGAGCCAGTTTTTTGTTTTTGTCTTCTATTCCTTCATCTTTAGCCATCAGGTTATCGTATTTAGCACTTAGGAAGTTCGGTGAATTCACCACTTGTTCGACTTTCTCGTGTAGGCTCGGACTTTGACATGATATAACAGTGACTATAGACTACTATTGTTAGACAAAATAAAGTGAAAATAAAGAAAAAAACGAAAATTTAGTAACATACATGGAGAGCGGGAAAAAAGTCCGCCATCTTGGAAGAGCCTCGTTTTCACACGATCTCTCGAGTGCTTGTCCTGTTGCTCCTTCAGAGTAATCATCTCGTCCGTGGTCGGCCCATGTTCGGCCTATGTTCGGCATTGCTTCAGGATCCACCTTCGCGCGGTGCATTTCACGAAGCACGCCGCTCGTTACCAAGTTAATCTGTTCCTGGATTGGTTGTTCCAAGGCGCCTTCATGCAGTCAACGGAATGAATTCGAGCCTTCATATATTATCAGATGAGGTCATTGAATCATAAAACACTTGTCCTCAGTTTACCAGTCTTTTTGATAAATTCTCGCGCGTCGGTTACGGAAGTTGAGTTAGGTTGCTTTACCTTAATCTCTATCTTCGTCCAGAGACGCTAGCATCTCCATGATCTCCGCCATCGTTGGTATGTTCTCGGGATCCGCACACATCGTTCGACAAGACTTAAATTCGCGCTCCACATGAGTTCAATCTGTTTTTGCTTCTTGTGTATTCGGTGTCTTGCTCGTATAGAGTTCGCAGATTAGTACACTGTAGCTGTAAACGTCCACCTGTTGCTTGTCAAGACAACATAAACTATTTCAGACTGTGTGCAATGTTTTGCTGACTATGGAGGCTGGTTATGGAGGTTTACAAGACGGAAATTAAACGTGACTACTGTGACTCTGTCTAGAACAATTATCTCCTTCTAGATATTGTCGATTAGAACGCCTGTAGACATGAGCAGCAAGAATAATATTAGGAGGAGGAGCATGACCTTTCGCATGATGATATGAGAAATCAACTATGCTCCGTGTTATGTTTGTTTTTCAATGTTTGAAACGCGACGGTTCAGAGTATTTTTATGAATATTTCACCAAGACATATCATGCGCACAACACGCGACGGAATAGACTTTATGTCATCATTCCTAAAACCACTACAGAGACATAATTTACTCTTGTAGTTAGTTTATATCGAGTTGTGAAATTCATTAATAATTCATAAGGGTACTCGCCAAACCCATGTGCTAAATGACACCGCATGATCGCCTCTGTATACCCCCGTACAAACCTGATTAATAGAGAGCTTAAGCAACGACGACGGCGACGTCTAGGACGACGGCATAACACAATAGACTTAATTACAAAATACAATAACTGCACGTGAAAATGCACGCAGTCAACTACATTTCAACCGTTGTCTGCAAAAACACAACGTGAAAACTCCATATTCTACGTCAACAAGAGAACGCGAACGGTGGAAAGTAAATCACTTCGTTTTTCGTTCGGCGTGAACGGAACTCTATCCCTATCATATTTTTTGAATAAATGGATGTGAAAAGTAATTAAAGGCGAACGAAGGAAATAGTAAACATCATATTTCGGGAGTAAACACTTTTCTACATCCCGTCATCACTGCCGTCCCCGTCGTCGTTGCTTAAGCTCTCTAATAAAACATCAGGCTCTGTATCGAGATACAGACACCATGGTCCGCGATAGCTCTAGTAGTATTCTGTATGAGGTACAGAATACTAGCTAAGCTAGTGTTTTCTAAATCAGTCGACATATTGGCTATAAACGAGACACGCTTGGATAGCACTATTCAAAATGATGAAATAAATATCCCTGGTTATACAATTGAAAGAAAAGATAGAAATAGATATGGTGGTGGTGTGGCTCTATACATCAGGGATACTATTAATTATAAGCGCCTCAATAACCTCCATGAAGGTAACCTTGAACTAGTTTGTATTCAGGTTTTAAAGCCTAAAACCAAACCTTTTGTTGTGTCTACATGGTACAGGCCACCAGGGTCTACCATGGAAACAATGAACATATTTGAAGCTGTTCTCCAAAAATTGGAATCATACCACATAGAGGTTAATATTATAGGCGATATAAACTGTAATGTAGGTGCTGCATCACCTGACCATAATACACAGAAACTACTGGATATTTGCAATACATACCAGTATCGTCAATTAGTTAATAAGCCAACACGAATAACAAAAGATACATCCTCAATTATTGATCGGTTTTTAACTAACGATCCACTCAAATTTTCAGATATTGGAATTTCTGATATTGGAGTGAGTGACCACTGCCTTGTGTATGCAATAAGGAAGATCCATACTTCCAAGTCAAATCCTAAGATTGTCACTAGCAGATGTTTTAAAAACTTTATCCCAGAAAGATTTCGGGAAGATTTGTCATTGGTCCCTTGGCATCTTGTTGAACTAGAAAATAATCCAAATACTGCTTGGGATATATGGCAACATATGTTTCTAAGCATTGCTGATTATCATGCTCCAGTAAAGAAGAGGAGAGTGAGAGGTATTTCTGCTCCTTGGATTACACCGGATCTAAAAAAATTAATGTTTGAAAGAGATAAATTTAAGAAAATAGCCTCAAAGTTCCCAACTGATGCCAATTGGACTTCTTACAAATATTTAAAGACTAGAGTTAACTATGAAATCAGGAATGCTAAAATAAATTACTATAACTCTTTCTTTAAAGAAAATCGTGGAAATATAAAAAATACCTGGAGAGGAATAAATAATTTAATGGGTAATGAATCCAAATCCACTAAAATACATAAGCTCAAGATAGAGGATACTACATATACTGACCCCATTGATATCAGTAATGCATTTAATGTGCATTTTTCCAAAATTGGACCCTCTCTAGCCTCGGAAATCCCAGTTACGTCCAACAACTTCACTGATTATATGACTCCAACTGATCATACATTCAATCTAGCTGAAACATCATGTCAGGAAATACTTAGTCTAATTCAGAATATACCATGTAATAAAGCCAGTGGGCTTGATAATATTTCTGCTCGTTTATTAAAGGAGGCTGCACCTATAGTTATTTCTAGCTTAACTTTTATAATCAATCTTTTCATTACCACTGGAATATTCCCAGATGCCTGGAAACTAGCTAGAGTCTCTCCAATCTTCAAGGAGGATATTAAAACCGATCCTAATAACTATAGACCCATCTCAGTCTTGCCTATAGTGAGTAAGCTAATTGAAAGAGTTATCTTTAATCAGTTCTATAAATATTTAAACGACAATAACTTGTTAACTGAATATCAATCTGGCTTTAGGCCTATGTTCTCTACAACAACTGCTTTGTTAGAGGCCACCAATGAATGGTTTTGGAATATTGACAACAACCTATTGACTGGCGTGATATTTTTAGACCTGAAAAAGGCTTTTGACACCATGGATCATGACATCTTATTAGAAAAGCTCATGGTCTACGGTGTCAACTCTAAATCCATAGCTTGGTTTCGGTCTTATCTTTCTGATCGAAAGCAGAAAACCTTTATTGATGGTGTACAATCAGAGTTCTGTAATATCACATGTGGTATTCCACAAGGCTCTATATTGGGACCATTATTATTCATTATTTATATCAATGATCTCCCTTCATGTAATTTGTTTTCAAAACCCAGAATGTATGCTGATGATACTACTCTTACGTCAGCTGCAGAGGATCCACATGTGCTTGAATTTCAAATGAACCATGATATGAGTTTAATTCAATCATGGCTTAATGCAAATAAATTGACAATGAATGTTAAGAAAACAAAATACATGTTGATTGGGAGTCACCACAAATTATGTAAAATACATAATGACTTTACTGTTGAAGTTAATAATATGCCATTAAAAAGGGAAATTGAATATAAATCCCTTGGAGTTAATATTGATGAAGCCCTTACCTGGCACTCACACATTAATATAACCTCAAAGAAGATATCTGCGGGTCTTGCTGTTCTTAGGCGTATTAGTCCTGTTGTACCATTTGAAATCAGATTGAACATGTATAATGCACTAATTCTACCTTATTTTGATTACTGTAGTTCTGTGTGGGGCAATATTTGTAAGGGTTTATCAGATAAACTTCAACAGCTTCAGAATAGGGCTGCTAGAATCATCACCAATCATCACCTTCTCTGATTACGAGATTCGATCCAGTGATCTATTGAATAAACTAGGTTGGGATAGGTTAGAACACAGGAGGATAAAGCAATTGGCTACAATCATGTTTAAAATTTATAATGATCTTTCTCCTCCATATCTGGAACAGATTTTTACTAATATTTCAAGTGTTCACTCGTATAATCTTAGAAACTCTGTATCAAATTGGCATATTCCCAGACCTAGAACTGAGGCTGCAAAGTCCAGCCTGCATTATAGGGGATCTATCCTATGGAATAAAATCCCCATTGAGATAAGAGGTAAATCAAATTTAAATAATTTTAAAAGTATGCTACATAATAAGGTTATTTTTAATACATTAATTAAATAAACTAGTAAAGTTATACTTAGCTTATTGTACATCTAAAATTAAGATTTTAAGAGTAGGTTTAGTCTCTGTTCATCAATTAGTTATATTTAGTATTGTTTCAATTACATGGTTATATAATTATAGTTTTAAACACGGCTCCCAGGAAGATCATCTTATGTATATGATGCGACTTCGTGTATAAATAAAGATTATGTATGTATGTATGTGAGGGAAGTCTCACGACCGATCACTGACTACTCCTATCCCGGGACGTGTGAAACGACAAAGTACATCTGCTCTCATATTATGTACACACCATCTATTCCATGTGGGACGTGTTTTTCGGCACGCTACGCTCTGTTCTCTTATTGCATACACATTGTCTCTTCGATGTGGGATATGTTTTTGTGAGAAACTAATTCATCCCACATCGTTCAACACGGTATCTCCCTTAGATTGACTATTATCATCAATTGTCAAAATCGCTAGAATTGATTATAATCGTCAATTTAACCTCGAGGTTAAAACCAGTCAAGTATAAAGATAAACAATTGTCGAATTCCGAACGGCGGTAGACGCGCTTAGTGTAGTGGCCACGACGTCTGTACTACCAAGCACTACACGCAAACGGCTACGAGTTCGAGCCCGAGTAGGAGCGCTCAAAAAAATGTTTTCTCTCGTTTACCTTCCTTTCTTGTTTACCTGTGAACCCTAGCTCTAGGTGAGTGAGAACCCGTCGTTTACCCGTGAACTCGTCCGATGGTTAGGGTTTGGTTAGTAGTTCGGGTTAGGGTTTGTCTTAGAATGATGATTATAATCAATTCTAGCGATTTTGACAATTGATGATAATAGTCAATCTAAGAGAGATGACGCGTTGCATCGATACCAAGGTGGGAGAAATCAAAGGTTAACATTTTATGTCGTGCATATTAATGATTTTAGTTATCTATTATTTCACAAGTAAGATAAAATATTCGCGTCCGATCTGTATGGGCTTTACAATGGCCTGGCTCGCCGCTTGTAAATGCCCATACAGATCTCCCGCTCATATTTTATCTACTACTTAACGTCTTCGTTATTTTAATATTTACTTGTTTTTTTGTGTGTGTTTTTCAGGGCACCAATTGAACACAGCGTTACCTGTAGGGTTAGCCCTGGTTAAAATTATTCTTATTTCGTTCCCAGTAATCCATAAAAATGGGATCTGAAACGTCTTAGAAATGTGTTACTTATACATTTACACTTATTGGAAGAGTGCGTTTAATTTCCTTCGCATGTGAGCCTTCAAAGAAACACTTTCTTGAACAGCCAAACTTCATGGACCGAATTCCAAAAGTCGGAATGACTAACTCGATTGTTCCAGAACTCGAACCTAGTGATTTCTGCCTTCGTAATCACACAGAATTGTCTTTGCGTAAAATGTCTACAGATTCCTTGACACTGTTTTGTTCGGACGTCAAGCTCTCTAGAGTGCGCTGTTGATTATGATGCTCGGCTTCGACTCATCGCAGATGCTCGGCAGTCAGGTGCTTCGGTTCTCGATATCTATCAATGTTGGTTCAATTTGTTGTTCCTTCTTTCCTAAGTTGTCTTTCAAGATCCTGGACAGTTATCGTAGCAAATGTACTAAATAAATACCTTCACACAATATTTACTTTGGATCCGAAATCTTCAAGGAAATGTGAAATCTCCTAAATATGTCAAAGACGAGAATAGCTGGCTGTCATACCTTCGGAAATGGTCAAGTAGAGAACTTGAACAAGATTCCTCCGGTCAAGAGTTGAGCTGGACGCCGAATCATGGGATGAGGATCTTGGGGCGTGAGGCTTGAGGCTTTATGATCATTCTGCTTGACTAAAAGCAAAGTCGGCCGCCGGTAGCCGATTTACATGCATGGGCGATTTGAAACCGCCCTTGATATCGTCGCTTAAATCGCAGCAAAAATTGTCTATGTAAACCGGCCGTCAGTGCTCCTTGTAAAAGTAAATTATCGTCATTTCCTTGATCAAATGTCGTATGAAGTTTCTTTTGTTCGATCAAATGTATGACAGCGTTTTTCCGCCACCCAAACATTTTCATCCAAGATATTTAGATTGTGCAATCCAACAATGTTCGATAGTTTGACAATCGGCTGTTGCTAGGGAAAGTTTGCAGCCTCGTAAATACCTGGAAAATTAAAAAGTGGGCAATAATTATTGTCAAGGTGACTCCTAGGGTAAAGTCTCGTAGTCTGATGACGTCATCTCTCCAAGGATTTTTGATTTACTAGTAATTTATGAATATTTTCCGAACCTACGAATTAAGACGCCTAAAACCGAGCATGTGTTTGCCATTACGACAAAATTCTCCTAAGAAAGCCCGAATGCGCTTTACAATGTTACCATTCAAAAATACGCAATAAAACTAGTTACAATTCAAATATAATGAAACGAAAAACATGTATAAGAATATAAATAAATGTGAATATAGATAATGAACTATGTAAACTATGACTAAAATTGAAGTAAAAATTGCAGTAGAAGTAGAGTGCGAACAATAAAAGCATGTTACAACACCAACCAAATAGCACAACACATCACCAATTAAACAAGAAAAGGGAAGGATGTTGGCACTATTCAATAATAATAATAATAATAATAAATTTATTTATATAGCGCCATATCAACTAATTTTTCATGGCGCTTTACATTGAATATTATATAAAGAATTGAATAATTAAAACTAAAATGAAATAACCTATTTACAATATTTTTAAAAATAATCAACCTAAAAATTTTCCCTATGGACAATGACGTAAGAAATTAAAATCAAATCAAATTAAAATATTGTACATCAATTATAGGCTAGTTTAAAAAGATGTGTCTTTAGTGACTTTTTAAAAATATCTACATTTGGTGAGAGGCGGATTGATAACGGTAATGTATTCCAGACTTTTGGACCCACTACAGAAAAAGCTCTGTCACCATATGAGACTGTGCGTGACTTAGGAATGACTAATAATTTCTGTTCAGTAGAGCGCAGCGTGCGAACATTAGGGCGATATTTGAGTAGTTCTGTAATATATTGTGGCGATAGGCCATTAAGGGCCTTATAAACTAATAGTAAAACCTTAAAAATTATGCGCTGTGAGACTGGCAGCCAGTGCAATCTAATTAGAACTGGGGTTATGTGATCATATTTACGTGTAAGTGTAACGATGCGAGCAGCTGTATTTAATACTGACTGCATTCTATCTAATTGATGCTTAGTGAGTCCATGAAGAAGTGAATTACAATAATCTAGTTTTGCAGTAACGAACGCATGTATAAGAGTTTCAGTTGATTTTTCATCAAGGTATTTCCTAATTTTCCCTATATTCCTAAGGTGATAGTGTCCAGATTTACATATGCTACTGACATGATCTCCGTGGGACATGGACTCATCAAGTATAACGCCCAGGTACTATTCAGTACTATTCAGCTAAAACAGCCGCCACATGCCTCTACCGTCCGCACTCTAAGAAAGCAAAAGTAAATAAATATCAATAAAATTAGAAAAAAGCCTTCCTAAAAGGATGGGTCTTGAGCCTGGAATTAAAGATACCGTCAGACGGACTGATCTTAATATCAAGGGGAAGTTCATTCCACAATTTTGGTCCAGATACAGAAAAAGCTCTATTACCACAAGATTTAAGATTATATGAAGGCTGGTGAAAAAGAAGTTGATTCTATTCTCTTTCACTTCGTTCAGCCGAATAGAAAACGTTTCTATTTATAAGCAATGAGAACACAATTATGTGGAGGGTAGCCGTCCAGCACGCATTTATTAATATAAGAATGGTCTAGTTACAAGCTATTACTAGGGTGAACACCGTGTACGCACACGTATATCAGGGATAACAGTAATATAAAGAATGGTCTGTAAAGTATCATAAAAAGGTAAAATAACTAAGTACTATTCCAGTGGGAAGGCTGCCGGACACGAAAAACCAGGGGGAAAATATACCAGCCTTTGCTCCAGGAAAACACCTGGAAACGTGTTCTCCAACCCAGTGCATGCCTGCCCGGAAAAACTCCTGGAGGTTAAGAGTTGGGAAAAACCTATTAGACGCCCATAAATAAAATCCAGGGAAACTGATTAGTGTTATGACAACGGGAAAACGAACCCGAGAGCACAACTGAACTCGAGGGTTAGCTGGAAGGCGTCAAGTGGCATGAACAACGTCAAGGAGTGGTTTAAGTAAGCTCTATGGGACCCAAGGGACCGGGGCGTACAAAGCCCCTCATTAGCAGCTAAAAGAAATACATTTAGATGACCTAAGACTACGCACCGGAGCATATTGGACAAGTAACTCGCTTAGATACGATGGTGCAGTATTATTCATAATTTTAAAACAATAGAGCAAGATTTTGAAATTAATGCGCTGCTCCACCGGGAGCCAATGTAGCTCTATGAGCAAAGGAGTTATATGCTCAGCCTTGCACGATAGCGTTATGAGACTCGCAGCCGTATTAAGTACATATCGTAGCCTTTGTAATAAATAGGACGGGAGTCCATAGAGAAGCGCGTTATATCCATCAATTTTCGAAACAACAAATGCATTAACTAACGTTTTGGTCGATTCTACACTAAGGAACTTCCTAACCTGAGAGATGTTTCTAATATGATAGAATGCAGATTTACAAAGTTGGTTAATGTGCTTATCAAAGTTCATGTTATCGTCAAAGACGACACCAATGTTCCGAGCAGAGCAAGTGTGTATGGTAGGGACATCGCCAACAGCAAGAGACTCCAACAGAGGCTGTGGTCGATGCTTAGCGTGAAGGACCAATAGTTACGTTTTATCGTTGTTTAGCATGAGGTTATTAGATGTCATCAAAATGAAGATTTTACAACAGTTTTCCTGTCTCGTACACAGAGCTCTTCTCCACAGAGAGAGCTCTGGTAACAGCCATTTTTTGGTCCTTGCTGATTGGCTAAAAGAAAACGCATGCGTAGGAATCATTTCTTGAAAACGAGGAACTGAAATCGACTTCCGGTCAAAATAAATCCACTCGTACGAAAAGGAAGCCATGAAAAATCGATAGTTCCAAGATGGCAGAAGATATGAGGAGCGTGTGGAACAGTCGAAACCCAAGTTCTCCTTCCACCAGTCTACTCAGTACAAGGAAAAAGACGGGAATTCCAGCACAAAGCCATAAAATAGCCGACGATGCAGTCGGGACCAGAAGGTAGAAATACTGATAAGGTTAGCTGACCTGATTTTCAGTATAAATGTTTTTCTTGGGGGGGCTTAGGAAAATAAGCTGGAACTTCTTGGGCAAGCTGCATATTATTTAAGCTTACTGATTTATATAACTATGCCAGCAAGCTCGATTGCCCTCGAGCCAGAAAATCTAAAGAAAATCATAGCTTAATTTATATGGAGTCAATGACCTATAAATCATGCTAAAAACAACACCCAAAAGTAAAAGTGTCTAAATGGCTGCATTGCATGCACTGAGCAAACACATGTATATTTCAGTAGGATTTCTATAAATAAATATGCAGCCACCAAAACATGTATTGACATATGAAATTCCCCTGAATGAACACTGCACTGTCAATTAATTAACACAAGTATTTTTTTGGGAAGTGGATAAGTTAAATTTATTTAGGAATAAACCACTTCAAACCTGACTCTCCCAAGGTTGAAAAGAAAACATGTTTCTAAATACTATTACCGGTATTATTAAATAATACAAGTTTCTGAACAACTACCTGTCTGGCTAATAATGTACTGATCAAATTATTGAAACAACACTATAGCGATACTTCGTGTTGATAAACATTACAATTGTTATGCTAATGTCCAACCATGGTTTCAAAAGGCCACTTTGTGTCAGGAACCAATGGATCTCTGGTTGGCACATTAATGACAATGGATGACGTGGCAGTAAGTATCACTATATTTATTAAGATTATGAAGTACAGTGAATGAAGTACAGTGAATGTAATATATTGTAACTTTTTTTCTGCTGTTTTCTTTGATAATTTGATTATTTAAATCTGAAAGGATTAATACAACTGGAACCTACAAACATTAAGAAATTATTGACCTGTCAATGTTAATAAGTAACTGCAGTTGTAATCACATGGTTTGGACATTGAACGAGGGAGTGAGGGGTGTTTCTATTCAATTAGTTGATAGCCCAGTAAAGGGCAGATCATGTCAATGCCATGTGCTTTTTCTGATCTAGCTTTGAGATTAAATAATTATGCTGTCGTTATTTTTCTACCAACCATCTGTTCCCAATAATGATTATGTACTTTAAAACTGATGGTGACAGCACAAAGTTGGTCATATGCATGTAGTTAACTGTTATAATAAGCTGACTGTATGTGATATTCTAATACATTTTAAATTTTATTTTGCAGACAATGAGACCAAATGTCCTGTAAATATATTTCTCAGACTCATGAATAATTAACGAGGGCAGCAACCAATACCAGCGATGCATTTCATGTGCATGAGGTTTCATACGTGGTAAAGGCTGTATGCCACTGACTTGTCACATGCATCAATTGTTGAATCTTGATATCCAATCCGAAATGACAGTCTGATCAAGATCACTAGTGATTCTTGATATCCAATGAAACACCAGATCAAGACTGCTCCAAAACGGTTCAAACACTAATTAAGACACTAGAATTTTGACTTCCGGTAACCTACAATATTACAATGTATGACTTTACATGAAGGGAAGTAAAGGACAAGATGGCAATAAAATTCAGCATCTAGAGTGTGGCTCAAACCATCGTCCTTGCAACTACTCCCAACTGCTAGCTTCTGCCTTGTCTACTACACTATCAGACCATTATTTTGTTGAAATCACCATTAGAAAATAATTGAAGGGGTCCATGTAAGAACAGCATAAGTGACTTTTGATCAAGCTCTAAATTCTCTCACAAAACAAAGAACATCAAGAAGAATTTGGAATTTTACCAGAAGTCACTTATGCTGTTCTTGCATGGACCCCTTCAGTTTTCAATAATATTGTATGCAACAAGGCAAACAATACTTCCTAATGATTTATGATTTACAAATCACAAAATGAATAAAATCTCTGCAAATAGTGGGTAAAAACAATTGACATTTTGCACATATGTAGTACTAAAGAATATACACATCACTGTGGAACTTATGATGATGCCATGGAAACACTTGGCCCCAGGCTCCTTTCACCTTGAAGATAAAATTACAATGTGTTTACTGTTGTAGAAAATAATTAAGTGTTTAAACCACTCGCATACAATGCCTACATTGTTCCAAGTCTTCTGATGTGGCTACAGCAGAAAATTGTGTTTAACAAAGGAGAAATTATGAAATTTTAATCCTTGGGATCAATAACAGTTAAACAACAAAATACTGGTAAACAATACTTCCTAATGACCCAAGAAATTATCATTCAACATTTGAAAAGTGATTTCAAACACTCATTTGCATCATTGTTTGATCAGGGATTCCAAACCTCAGAAACAATAAATCCATCAGGCCTACGGCCCTTGGGATTAATTGTTTCTTGTAACTATTTGGAACCCCTGATCAAACACTGAAATGAGTGTTTGAAATAGTATGTCAAAGTAATCAAAATTGACTTAGATCTATGGATGATAACATGTTGACATTATTCAGATGGCTAAAGGCCAAGCCTGATCTACCTGTATGACAAAGGGTAATTCACTAACTTGGATAGACACTAGATTTTTGTCTACTGCTTCTATGAAGCCAGTAGACACTATGCTATCGTG
This sequence comes from Actinernus sp. WN-2022, assembly GCA_030867875.1. NCBI lineage: Eukaryota > Metazoa > Cnidaria > Anthozoa > Actiniaria > Actinernidae > Actinernus > Actinernus sp. WN-2022. Next base: position 144,324,772 of record JAOWCC010001589.1, read on the forward strand.
TTATGTTAGTTAACAATTCCCATAGTGCTTTGCGACAAGTTCGAATGACCTCGTTTCCAGGACTGGAAAACGAAACATTTTATTACGATTGCCTGACGCAAAGATGGCTGGTGGCGAAGAAGTTTGATTCTTACGATTTACAAATACAGCTTTCAAACTGGTGTCAAACCGCTGGAATGAAAGGTTATGAAAGATGCTTTCAGGTCCTTTAGGTTGATATTCCCAATAGAAGGGCCAGTCACAGGTTATAATTTCACTTGCTCAATCTTCTGGCCCTGCATGATCTTTCTTTATAAAGATACCATGACCTTGCACAACATTAATTTCTGGACTTATCCAAAATCTTGAAACAAAATCGTTTTACTCATGATCAGTACCAATAATTAAGCTTACATACTTGTTTTAACTTGTGTCCTTGAAAGCCATATATTTTAAGTTTTTATTATGATTTTAATATGCTTTCAAAATTATATATAATAGACCCATTCAGCTTGACTTTTCCCTTGACTAAAATGTTTTTGTTGTTTTATATATCCCAAAACGAAATGTATTAATTTCTATAATCGAAGTACAATTCTCTAGAGGACTGTCACGTGGTCTGAAATGGGCATATAACAGGCATGCTGAAATATTATTCTGCCGCTTAAAAAATATTCTATACCGTTCTTAGGCTGCAAGCTCTGTCAGCTGAGAAGTAGTGGATAATGGTGTACATACTGAGGCAAAAACATCCATGTTCTAGGGGTTAGGTTGTAAGCTCTATTTTTTTTAACTGAGTGTGCTCAATATTTTTTGGGGAGAATTTGCATAATCCCAGTCAGCATAACAATTTTTGTACATGTAAATATTTTTTTCATTATTCCATCTACCGGTATCTTCACTCTCAGCATCACATTCCTAATAAAAGCATGCAGTAGACACATGCATTCATTATCAACAAGTTTTATAATAATAATTTATTACTTTTGCAACTTACTATATGATATTCAGATACTGGATGACCTCTGCATGCTTATTCTTGTTATAAGGCTTGACAGGTACTGGTAATAACTTTTCATCTTGTATTATTAAGGATCATAGACAAATTTTAAAAATGTCACTGTCATTTGGATGGCAAGCCCTGCTCCCCTCTTAACATCCACTTCATATAAAATTGTGCAATAAAGTTATTCCTAAAGTTCCAAAAAAATATTTTCTTAATGCCCAGGTCAATACCCTTCCTCCCAAGACGGTAAGAATTTGTTTTTATTTGTTGACGACCTCTAAGTACTAGAGAAACTCAGTTTTCAAGTGATATTTTGAGTAGAGGAGGTTATTCTGCAACTAATTTTAAGCCATTGATTCAAGGCCCAGGTTCAATGGTAGACAAAAATCCAGCAAGACACTGCAAAATATTCATGTTGATAATAAAAAGAAGTCACCACCAGAACTATGAAATACACAATGTTTGAAATTCAAAGGTTTGTTTCTTTTTCTTTCCTTTTTTCTAACACTAAGGAATACCCACATCCAATAGTGTACAGTACCAATCAGTTTCAACAAGAAAAACAAAACAAAATCTAATCTAAATATGAATGCTGTGTATAAATTTAAATATAAAGTATTAAGCCTTAGCCTGAAATCTGCTGAAATACAGCAGATTGGACCCTTGGAACGAGTTGAGGAGGACGCTGTACATGCATATGTGCATTTCAGGCTAAGACCACTAATCTGTGATAATGACCGTCCAAGAATTGGCCTCGTCGATAAAATTCCTCATTGCCTTTGATTGTTGATCGATCATCACTGCATGGTAATAAGGAGTTCACTTATATATCTGGTCCTCCGTTGTATAACATCCAAAGAAACGACTGTTCAATTGGGTATAAAAGCTGCACTGCAGTCGAACTCGAAGATAATATTTGCAGACGCCAGAAGCTGGTAAACAAGTGGTTTCTGTATCCCGTAGCGGTAGGAAAAACACAAAGACAGCAGTCCTTATGCTCCTGTGCAACCACAGAAATAGCTTGAACTTATTCAGAACAGAGTTCTACGTTGATATTTCTCTTTTCTTTACATGCATGTATACGTTCGGTGGCTTCACAAACCTCTATCCGCCATTTTCGATGAGCCTCTGTACTTCGGCCAGCATGCCCTATGCGCGAACTTTATTATTTACATGACAAGTAACAATTATCCAATCACGATTAAGTATTTCGATTGATTCTTACGCATGCGTTATCATTTCAGCCAATCAGCAAGGACCAAAAAAATGGCTGTTACCAGAGCTCTCTCTGTGGAGAAGAGCTCTGGGTACGAGACTGACAGTTTCCAGTCCAATTTTAAGCTTTTTTTGGCGAATGAAAAGCCATAACTTTGGCATTTATTGTCGGTTTCCAAAATCCATGCTCGAATTTGTGGAGAACGTTGTCATAAACATTTTAACGGGAAAAAGTTTGGTGTTTAGTAAAAGCGCGCAAAATGTTTAGGATTTTTAGAATCCGGAAGTGAAGAAATTAACGCTGGGGCAAAAGTGCCTGTTTTGTGGTCGTGAAATAGTCGCATAACTGTTGTTGCAGTAAAGTCTACAATAATTGGTCGAACAGGATGTGATTTTTTTCCTATTTCATCCGACAATGGCCAGTTATGGGGCTTAGCTGAATACTCCAGTCTGCAGTGAGTTTGCTTGATTGTCTACAATGAGCTTCGGACTGTGGAGCACATGCCAGGAACCCATTTCGCGGCAAACCGAAGGGCCAATAGAAATCAAGCCAAAATTAGACCGAGATTCGACAACTCTCACTTGAAGTTGAATTTCGTGGCGTTCACAACAGTTTGTTTTCCTACATCAAAAATACTTTTTTTAAGGATGAAAACTGACCTGTATTTTAATTAGTTGCACTGAGGTTCAATCACAACTTTACCAGGAACCCGAAAGTATTATCTGGAGACAAAAGTGTGCATGTTTGTGGAAGATTTGAGATGAAAACCTGCCGGTCGAAAATCACTTGACTTCTTGAGTGGCTTAGAAGCCATGTTCTAGCTGGAAGCAGCCATTTCAGCTTCTATATCTTTGACAACTATAGATACTATTTACAAAATGTTCTTTAAATCTATCAACAGCGGGAAGAGCTCGGCTACATCTGAGATTGCTTTCCCATCGGCGATTTCCTGACTGATTTCACTCATCACTGTGTTTGCGCCGCCGTACGCTTGCTGTTACTTTTTTGCTCGGTACAATTTATTTAGTATTTCCCTTTCCCTAGGTTCAAGTACAGTTAGGCGCCTTTCGAGTTACGAACGATTCCTTCAAAATTATCGGATTGTGTTTCTTTCCAAGTATTATTTTCTTTCACACGATAAGCCAAGCATTTCATTTTCGAGCGACAAAAGCACTCGCTATGGCCTGCTCCGACTTTTGAACACTTTACTTCATTCATTCATGAAAACCATTCAGGTAAACCATGAATAAAAGTTACAAACATGTGTTAGTATTAAAACTATATATCGGGTGGCCGGTGGACACGCATAAAACTAGCCTGAGAAAACAGCCGACTCATATCGCCCGAGTCGGCTGCCTTACTCAGGCTAGCATAAACCGGAAGTCAAAATCTCATCTGCTCCTGCGCGCATAGCAACGGTGTTGCATAGCAACGGAATATGTCAATGGGCCATTAAGGTCCGTTTAAGATGGGAATCTTTCATGCCACCTGTTGTGAGTTCATGAAGAAGAACAGGCAGCCCAAGTTTGGTTACAGCTTGATCGCGTTTGTGTTGGTTTCTTTTCAATGACGAATTTTGGAGAAATAAAAGAACGTTTTGCAATAAACTTGATAGATATGATCCAACTTTGAAATACGAGTCCGAGGGCTCTGTGCAGCAGTAAGACGTACGGGATTGAAACGAGAATTCTCTGGAGAATTCCTTAAAGCTATTGCTATCATAGTGTGGACCATTGTCTGACCTTACAATTTTCGGTACTCCTTGCTCGCTGAAGATCTGCTTCATCGCATCGATGACGGTTTTGCTGCTACTGTTTCCTTTTGGGATCTTCCTTACAAAGGGACATTTGGAGTAGTAGACAGCGACTACCAGGTACTCGGAGTTGTCTAGGTAGAAGAGGTCTGTACCAATATTATGCCATGGTCTTAGTGGTACTTCGGTTGGCATGAGTGGTTTCTTGCGGTTGCATGCTTGGAATTCCTGACAGGTGGTACATGATTTGGTGATTCTGTCGATGTCATTGTTTAAATTCCTCCAATAAACAGCGCTTCTTGCTCTTAGTTTAGTTTTCTCTGCGCCTTGGTGAGCTGCATGAAGCTTGGTCAGGGTTTCTTCCTGAAGTACGGAGGGTATGATGATTCTATGACCTTTCATCAGTATGCTGTCCTCTATAGATATCTCGTCGCGGTACGACCAGTAAGGTTTCACTATGTTTGGGACGTTGTTGATGGTTGACGGCCAGCCTTCGTATACGACTTCTTTCAAGGCGACGAGCTCACTGTCGGTGCTGGTATGTGTCGTGATCCTCTCGATCATTTCGCTGCTGAATTGGGGGCAAACCTCGTGTATTTGCACATTCATGTCCTGGACTGGATCCTTTTCTTCGGGGGAAAAGCGGGACAGTGCATCAGTTAGCAGCATTTGCGTGCCTGGAATTTATTTGATAGAGAGGTCGTATGGCTGTAGTCTCAGCAGCATTCGCTGTAGACGTGGCGGTGCTGCCGTCAGATGCTTCAAGTGGATACTCACGAGTGGTTTGTGATCACTTAGTACTGTAAATGGGCGGCCATAAAAGTATGTATGAAATCGTTCACAGCCATACACTACTGCCAATAACTCTCTCTCGATGTTAGCGTATCTCGTTTCAACTTCGGTTAAGGCTTTGCTCGCGAAAGCTACTGGCCTGCCGTCTTGCATCAGGGCTGCGCCGAGGCCCTTGGTCGATGCATCTACTTGGAGGGTCACTTCTTTGGTGTTGCCAAAGTACGTTAGTGTGATTTCTTCGCAAATGGACTTTTTTACGTTGTCGAACGCTGATTGGTAATTTGTGTTCCATGTGAACCGGTTGCCCTCCTTCAGTAGCTCTCTTAAGGGCGCTGTCAAGGAGCTCAGATTCTGGATGAAGGGACCCATGTATGTGACTAAGCCGAGGAACGTCTGGAGCTCCCGGCGGTCGGTTGGACTATTCATCTGCCTTAGTGCTGACACTTTGGCAGGATCTGGCTTCACGCCATCTTCGCTGCATATGACTCCGAAGAACTTGATTTGATTCTGCTTGATGAAGCATTTGTCTTCATTTAACTTCAGCCCTGTTTTATCGCATCGTTTGATCATGCCGTGTAAGTGGCGATCGCGTTCCTCGCTTGTCTTGCCGTAGATAATGATGTCATCCGCTATGCCTACGACACATTGGCATCCTTCGAATGTCTGGTCGATCTTCGACTGGAAGACGTCCTGAGACATCCCTCAACCCAAACGGCATGCGCTTGAAGCGGTATTTGCCGAATGGCGAGTTAAAGGTCGGCAGGTAGCTTGACTTCCGGTCGAGGACCACATTCCAGTAACCGCTTCTGGCATCCAAGATGGATAAGTATTTCGCGCCGCTTAGCTTCGGCAGTATTTCCTCTAGGGTGGGTGTCACGTGGTGATCTCTCTGGATGGCTGCATTCAGATCTTTAGGATCAAGGCATATCCTCAGCCGTCCGTTCGGTTTCCGTCTATATACTAGACTATTCACCCATGCAGTTGGTTCTCCTTCTCTTACTTTGGTTATGATATCCTGCGCTACCATGTCATCTAGTTCGCGTTTGATATCGTCTCTTAGGCTTATGGGCACGCGTCTGGGCAAGTAAATAATTGGTGGCACCGCTGGGTCTAAGGTTATGCGGTACTCGCCTTGGAACTTGCCGATTCCGTCAAAACATGATGGGTAATTGGTGATTAGATGATATTTATCTCTTATCACATCATTCGGCTGCGCGTTTTCGGTAGTGCGTATTTTCGCATTTCTAGTGCGTGTTGGCGAGCTGTTAGTTTGTTCTGCGCTTTTCTCTACAGAACAGTTCAGTGAAATGAGTTTCAGTTTTAGTGCGGTGGGCAAACCGATAATTGCAGGACCTTGAGCTTCTGTGATGTAAAATCTGGCGGTTGTGTTCTTCCCCTCATATGCGCATTGTATGTCGCACGTGCCGTGCTGGGTTATCTTTGCCCCGCCGTATGCTGTTCAGACCGTGTTGGACCCTGTGCTCCGGTATCTAGTTTTGCTTTTAAGAGAGTGTTACTATTGCGCATGCTCGGCAACGTGACATCGACTTTTACAAACACTTCGTCTTTATGTGTCTCGGTTTGTGTGACGCTGTCAATGGTTATCGTCTCAAACATCAATGAGTCAAATTTCTCGTCTACATCATCGTATTCGTCATAGTCGTTCCTATCTAGCGCGTGTATCCTTCTACCTGTGCGGTACCCCCGTGTGTTGGCTGATCTGGGATTCGCTTGTTGTTTTGTAGGACCCGGCATGTGCGCGTTCTTGTCCTCGATTGCTTTGAGGCGACATGCTTTGCTCCAGTGGTTTGGTTTTGAACAGCGGTTACAAAGTGATCCAAATGCAGGTCATTTTTTGGCTCGTGCTCGCCTCCGCAGTTCCTGCATTTCTGCTTCCTGTCAATTGCGTGAATGTTGTTTTGGGATTCTCCGTTCAGTTGCGCTAGGTGTGCGATTGTCGCTTCATATGTGCGCGCAAAGTCTACTGCCTTGTCTAGGGTTAGGTCTTCCCCTGCCTCTAGTATACGCGCTTTGGCTTTTTTGTGTTTTGTGTCGATAATTATTTGCTCGATTAGTCGCTCATTGATCTCGCGCTGGTCACGAAATTTGCATTTTGTGGCCTGATTTCGGCATTTGGTCATGAAATCATCGGTGGTTTCTTCATTCGTTTGTCTCAACTGTTGTAGTTGGAATCGGGCTAGTCGGTGGTTGGTTCTAGGAGCTAGGTGTTTATCAAATTTCTCCCAGATGGGTTTAGGTTTGGTTTTATCTTCGGTTTCTTCCCACGTGAAGCTGTCGTAGATATCTACCCCGGGCGGCCAATCCAGAGTAAGATATACGAAGCGTTCTCGGTGTCTGTTTTCTTCGAGAATGGCCCATCGAATACTAAGTTACAGTATTGCTTAAAACGCGCAAATTCGTCGGTTATATCGCTTGCTTGCCAGTTCATGACGGGTGGTGTAAACCCGTGGCCATGTTGTTTGACCCTGAGTTGATTTCACAATACTATTGTCACGGTTCTCGGTTCTTTATTTTCGTTATGGAACGGACCTACCGGCGGTGTCGGCGTGCTCTCGTCTTTATTCCTTGTTCGTTAAATCCCACTTCTGGCACCATGTTATGATTCTTCTTTATTCAATAATTATTACGTGGCTGTATATTGCACGAGTTACAGTGTAGAGAGAGCGAGGATTACATGTGATCATATTACTTATATACATCAGATTGTGTAATCATATATCAGTCATGTGGCTGTAACGCAAGATCATGACAGTCTGGTTTCAGACCTCCCATAAATTTCTCCAAGAACGGCTAAAATCCCGTTGCAGTTCCTGTTATACCGACGCCAAAATGTTGTCCTCGTAATAGATTTGCAACTTGGAATGAACAAAAATGCTGCTTCAATCTGTGATCTTGTCATCTCCAAACATCTGAACATTTCGGCTATAACTGAGACTTGGCTATCCGGCGACTTTCAGGAAAATAATACTGTTGCTGAAATTCTGAATACTCTCAAAGATTTTGACTTCCACCACGTCCCTATGAAAAACAGAGCGGGCGGTGGAGTTTGTGTATTGCTTCGTAAAGGATCTCCTGCTAGCCGGTGACTTCAACTTTCATGTTGATTCCCCTAGTGACCGAATTGCTTAAACTTTTACAGCCCTCCTGGATTAAAGCTTAAAGCAACGCGTGAACGGTGCTACACATCGCAGTTGACATACACTTGATCTTATTATCGACCGGCAAAAGGACTCTATGTTATCTGAGTTTACCACTTTATCTGATCTGCCATACGATCATATTGCTGTCATCTGTAATGTTGCCTTTCCGCGCACAGACGCTACAAAGGCCATGTTTAAGCAAAGGAGACTACGTGACATTGACATTATTGCATTGAAGCATGACATTGCAGATGTGCCTTTGTCCCATCAATGATCCATGCCTTCTGATCCTAATGAATTAGCTAATCTTTATAATACTGTACTGAGTACCGTATAGGCCAAACATGCTCCAGTGGTTAGACGCTACAATCTGGCACTCTACTACAAGACCAAAGTTGAAAGTAAGGATCAGAAACATCTATTTCGTCTACTAGATGGGATGTTTCACATGAAACCAGGGTCTATTCTGTCTTCGCACGATTAACGGATGAGCTTTCCGAGAACTTTAGTGACTTTTTCCATCAGAAGATCTTGAAGTTACGCGTGAAGACTTTGCACCGGGAGCCGAGGTGTCGTCATACCTTGTATCTACTTTTCATCTACATTGGTTGCTTTCTCTGAGGTGCCTGATGAAGTTGTACGTAAGATCATTCTCAAGTCGCCGTCAAAGTCTTTTCCACTGGATCCGTTACCTACTCGGACCCTTAAAGCATGTCTCGATGAATTGCTCCCATGCATTGCTGCCATCATTAATTCGTCCTTGTTGGTGATTTCCCTGAAGCCTATAAGCTGGGTCGTGTTCTGCCATCCATTAAACGACCTACTTTGAACTCTGAGGAGTTTTGTAACTTCCGTCCCATTACCAACTTCGCGTTTTTCTTTGTCATCTAAGTATTTTATTATTTGTTTGCCACAGTGTACAATAACATAAACAGTATAATTTGTGGGGGGGAAACAGTGACGAGGAAGCCTAAACGAGAAACCGTAAGGCTTATGGAAGTTCAGGCTTCCCCTTACATACGAGATTACAAGTAATTAAATACAGGAGATGGCGGTTACATATATTAAAGCTAAGATAAACAAGGGAGCTCTGTACATACATTACAGCAAGAGAGTATATAGACAAGGAAGCTGTATTCTAAATGGCAGTAATTAAGTTGTCAATATGATGTTAATAAGAATATTTTTAAGTTTGATTTAAAGTTTTTTAAGCTAGAAGAATTTGTCAACTCATCGTTTAATGAGTTCCAAAGTTGCGGGCCTTGATATTTAATGCAAAATTGTTTGAGTCTAGTTCTACAAAAGTGGGAACGAAGTCTAGAAGCATTTCTGGTATTATAATTATGTAATTGTTTGCCGGAAGTAAACAGACCATTGAAACTAGAAGGAAGTAAATGATTAGAATAAGAGTACATAAAAATGCCAGTTTGCAGTGAATTGATTTCAAAGACTTTCAATATCTCTAATTGTTTAAAAATAGGACCAGAGGGAGCATCAAAATGTGTGTTTTCTATTGTCCTTACAACACGTTTTTGTAGGAGCAGTAGTCTACGAAGATTAGTTGGGTAGGTTGAAGCCCAAACTATATTACAGTAATGCAAATATGGATAGATTAAAGAGTAGTATAGTGAAAGCAATGATTTCCTAGGTAAATAAAAACTTGATTTGTATATGATTCCAACTGACTTTGAAATTTTAGTTGTTATATAATTTATATGAGGCTTCCAGGCTAGGTTTTGATCAATTATAACTCCTAAAAACGAGGTTTGTGATACCTGTTTAATTTTAATACCATCAATTAATAGGGGATCAATTGTGTAATTCGGTCTCTGTCGTGATTTAAATACCATGAAATTTGTCTTTTTTGAGTTTAGTGAAAGTTTATTTGCTTTAAACCAGGTGGAAACTTTAATCATTTCAGTGTTGAGTACGTTAAACAAAGAATTAGGATCTTTATGAGACAAAAAAACGTTCGTATCATCTGCAAATAAAATAAATTTTAATATATTTGAGGCATTTGAAATATCATTTATATACAAAAGAAAGAAAAGTGGTCCAAGTATTGAACCTTGAGGAACGCCACAAGCGATATTTTGGTGAGAGGAATGGAGTCATTGTATTGTACACATTGTTTTCTGTTCGTAAAATAGCTTTTTACCCATTCAAGAGCGATTCCACGTATACCATAGTGATAGAGCTTATCAAATAAGATGCGATGGTTAACCGTATCAAAGGCTTTAGATAAATCAAGAAAAATACCAGCAGTAAATTCTTTTTGGTCTATTGCAGTAGACACATTATCTAGTAATTGTAGAAGCGCAAATGACGTAGAGTGATTTTTTCTAAATCCATATTGATTGTGATATAAAATATCTTTAGCATTTATAAAGTCGTAAATTCGGTTGTAGACAACCCTTTCTAGAAATTTCGAAAAGCAAGGTAGAATAGATATCGGTCTGTAATTATTAAAAAACATTGGATCATCTGCTTTGAATGTAGGAACGACTTTAGCAATCTTCATACTATCAGGGACAATACCCGTAGTTAGAGATAGGTTGATAATATACTTAAGTGGCTCAGAGATACTAAGTATAGATTGTTTAACTGTTGTTATTCATACATTATCATGCCCAGAGGCTTTACCTGATATAAAAGTATTACATATATCTTCTGTCTCATTTTTTGAAACGGGTTTAAGAAAGATACTAGATTGATAATTACCCGATAGGAATGATGTGTGAGATATAGGAGTATCAGGGATTTGATCAGCTAAATTTACAGCAACATTTGTAAAATAACTACAGAATCGATTAGCAATTTCTAAAGGATCAGTAATTTCATTATTATTATGCATGAACGTTGAGGGTAGTTTAGACTGGATTTACGTCTGTGAATTATCTCATTCAATAATCTCCAAGTTTGCTTCATGTATTTCGCACCTTTACTAGTTGCGATTCATAATAATTACGTTTCGAAATTCTTAACAAATGATTTAGTTTATTCTTATAATTTTTATACTTAAAGTCGTTACGTGGACAAGGGTTTCTAAGGAACCGTTTATAAAATTTGTTTTTCTTGCTAATTGATTTCATAAGAGCGCTCGATATCCATGGTTTTTTAAGTGAAATTAAAGCTTTTTTATTTAATTTTCTAAAAGGAAAAGAATCGTTGTAGGTTTTAGTGAATTTGTTTACAAATACATTATACGCATCATTGGGATCACAAGAGTTATATACTTCAGACCAGTTAATGCCATTCAAAGAATTGCCAAATTTTTCTTTGTTGGCTTCGCTAAAAACCCGCGCAAAAAGTACGTCGCTTTTTTTTGGACTAGGTAAACTGGAGTCATTTGAAATGGAAAATACGGGAAAATGATCAGAAATGTCCGTGAAAAAGAGCCCGCTCTTTATATTGGTAAAATCATTAGTAAAAATGTTGTCAATTAGTGTTGCAGAGTTAGCGGTTATTCTCGAGGGTCTTGTAATTAGTGGAAAAAGGGAACAAGAGAACATACCATCTAGGAATTCACCCGTAACAGAGTGGCTGTCACGGTTAAGGAGATTTAGATTGAAATCTCCCATTATGTAAGTAAGTTTGTTTTCTTTAGACATGTTGGAAATTATTTCATTGTATTTCACAAGAAAGGCATCTGAATTATTGTTAGGAGGTCTATAAACTACACCAGCAATTGTGTTTTTCCCGAGAGGATTCTGAATTTCAATAAAAAGAGCTTCAAATAAGTCAGAGCTTTTGTAATTTAAATCCTCACGAATTCTAAATTCAATTTTTTCGTCTAAGTAAATAGCCACTCCACCACCAAAGTTGCTAACCTGTCGTAATCATAATTTAGAGAACCATTGGCTAGCTCATAAATACAGTAGTCGAAATAATCATCGTCAAGATGGTTGAAAGGAAAAGAACATTTTAAACAATTTGAACACAGCCAAGAGGGTAGTTTTTGCGCTAGGTTCCAGTCAGAGAGATTATTAAGACATGTACATTTAACATGATAGTAACAAAAGCAGTGTGAACATTGAGTATATCTTTGATTTTCCCTGACTGACTTCGCGCAAAATTTACAAACTAAAGGTAAATTCATTTAAAATGAGATTTAGAGTACTTACTATAATAGAAGAAATTACGTAGAGTGCCTATTTTTAATTACGAGTTTGTCCAACACGAAATATGCAATCTTTCCTTGTTCCTTGGCTTCTCTTAACTTGGGATATAGGTCCTTTCGTTTCTGTATAGTCTCCGCCGCTACGTCTTCATTCACGAAAAGTCCTTCAGGCTTCAAAATTCTCGCTTGCTTGAGTATTAGTTCCTTCTCCTTCCAATCGTAGAGCCTACATATGACAGTCTTAGGGCCGGGGCGGGGAGTACCATCAGGTTTCGTTGAGGTTCCTATACGGTGCGCTCTTTCAATTTGTGGCTCAGAGTCTAGGTGAAGCTTCTCTTTCAAGATTCGTTTGGTCTTTGTTTCAGTTTCCTCCCATGTTTCTTTCCTGGTAGATTCAGGGATACCAGATATTCTAATGTTATTTCTGCGACTCTGGTTTTCAAGGTAAGTTGCCTTTTCGCTGTACTTCGAGACCGATTTCTTAATTTCTCCAATATCCTGCGAAATATTGGCCAGAAGTTGATCTTTGGCTTCGAGATTTACGCCATGTGACTCGATATCCTTTTGCGAGTATTCTAGACTGGCACGTAGGTTTGCGACGTGCATGACTAGGTTATCGACACGGTTAATCGTAGAGTTCACTAATGAGTCGATCAGTGATTTGAATAAGGTTTCCTGTGCTGACATCAAAGGTGCTTGAGCGAATTGTTGCTAATCCGCTTACCGTGAATTTCACAACACCGAGACTGCTCTTCTCCGTGTCCAGAATGATAAATTGCGGGCAATCGACTAACACTATGAAGTTATCCTGGTCCTATTCGATCTCTCCGCCGCTTTTGACACCATTGATCATGGCATTCTCTTGACGAGACTTAGAGACCGGTTCGGTTTTGCTAGTTCCACTCTTAACCTGCGTCATCGTACCCAGAAAGTGGTAATAGGTACAACAGAGTTAAACTGTAAACTTCTCTCCACATACGTCCCAGAGAGTTCGGGGCTTGGGCACCTCTTGTTTATTTTGTACTTCAAGATGTAATTAATTCCTATGGCCTAAACTGCATGATGTATGCCGGTGATTCATAACTTTATGTTTATATGAACCTTACCTCCAGACAATCTGATTTAGATAACTTAGACCTTTGCATTATGGATGTTAATACTTAGTTTACTAACAATAAGCTTGCCTATAATCCTGTAATCCCAACTTAGTCTCTGTTCCTGGTATCAAGGCTGATCAGGTTTTGTGGTCCTGCACCTGGAGCACGTAATCTCGGCGTAATATTTGACCGCCATCTGATCATGAATAGCCATGTTAATAGCAATATGTCGTTCTGCCTCTCTCGCGCTGTGAAATATTGGCAGAATCAGGTAATACCCGAGCCAATATTGTACTGAGCGGCTAACTCATGCGTTCGTAACGCCCAAGTTAGATTATTGTAATAGCCATATGTATGGGCTGCCTTCCGTGCAGATTCAGAAACTTCAGCGTTTACAAACACAGCCGCTGGATTAGTCGTTAGAGCTAAACGTTCTGCGCATATATCGCCTATCTTGTATACCATCCACTGGCTACCACTTAAAGGAACGCATTATCGAAGATATTAGCTTATTCTGTGGCTACTCTGTAAATCCGAGTATAAATAAATTCTGTGTATGTATGTATATATCTATCTATCGAGTTTAAGGTTTACTTATTACTTATAAGGCTATCAATGCATGGGCTTGCGCCCTGCTATATTACTGAGCTAATTATGAATTACCGTCCTACCCGAAACCTTCGTTCTGCACCTCAAGTGCTATTGTCGATTCCTAAATCTGCTTCTGTCACCTATGGTGATCGCGCATTCTCGGTTGCTGCGCTCAGACTGTGGGATGCCCTGCCACCCGCGATTAGGAATGTGACATCGTTATCTTCCTTCAAGTTACATCTTAAGACATTGATTTTTAGGAATTTTATAATACAGATTGTCTGAACTCACAGAGCGTTGACGGACTGAATTACTCAGATTATTAGTTAGATAGATAGATAGACTGGTTTATTTGAGTCACTTCGCAGTAAGAAAACTGAATTGCGTAACTATTACAAATTGTGTACAACTCTAAATGATACTGAATAATAATAATACAATTAACTACTACACAACTAAGTACTGAGTTATTAACTCCGAAAACAGCTACAGCGGCTGGAAAATGCAAGAAATTGAAAGCTTTTTGAGTTACAACCAGAAGAGGGTTTGGATTAGCCAGTACGTAGATCAGAACAGAGTTCACGAGACAATATTGGCAACGTTTCAAGCTTATATCGACATGGCATTTTCAACAACATTATACCTGACTGCGCTGCCATCTTCTCGCTCTTTAGCTACAGACAGCAAAACCATGTGGCGGTTTTACATGACTGGACATCCTTGTCGTTTAGGCCCAACTTTTTTTCTTCGACAAGCACCTTTATCGTCACAGCTATATTGATAACAAATATTACAAAGTTGTAATCTTTAAGATTTACATAAACACGCGGGCTGTTTAAGCGACTTCACTTTGGTAGAATTCGGACTGTTTATGACTAGAAACACGGCCAAAAATACAAGCGAGTAAAATAATGAAATATAGATATCATTCATAACTGCCGTTTATCTTGGTTGTACGTGTAGGAAGAATAAAGTTCCTGTAAATCTCGCCATATAATGTATTAAACAACATTCTACAGTTGTATTACAACTGTAAAACAACTCGCATGTGAATCACGCCTGTCACCCGATACACAGTGGCGTTTTCAGCAATTTATTTTGATTGATTCTCATCAGTTGGATGTTACACAATGAAGCTGTCAATTTATTGTCTGGACGCTGTAACATGTACCGTGCCACTTTAAGTTATTCATGATATGTAGGTTATATTTATTTCTCGTAAATGTTAGTACCTTGGGTACCAGAGGATTAATTAAACCTCTCAGCCGTCTCTTCATCTCACTCTCTCTTTATATATACCGATATAGGAGTTCTCCAAGCGAGTGGCTCTGGAACCGGCCCACGGTAAAATGCTTCGCGATTCGAAAAATCACGTAAAATGCCGCTATTAAAATGATATAAAACCTGACGTATACAATCACTTCATTAATAAAAGAATTACTATTCAAGTTCAAATATTCCCTGCTAGCAGAGGTCTCTCTCTGTCTTAGTAAAATGTTTCTTGTTTCTTGGTAAAATGTTTCTCGTTTACATTTTACCAAGACAGAAAGAGACCTCTGCCAGCAGGGCATACAGCTATCAGTACATGTAAATAATGTAGGGTTGAGCCCGCCCGGTGTTGAAGCCTTTATAGCCGTTTATACAAATCACCAATCACAAATTTAATGATCTCATCTTACCTCGTTTGTCTTGTAAGGCTTGCTCCAAAGGTTTGCCTTTTCTTGAAGCCATATTATACAGATATCGTGAAGAGATCACACATACTTCGTACCGAAAACCGTTGGGGCAATTGGCCACTTTGGAAAAGAGTAGGGGATTGGGGCGAGGGTGGTCTCGCAAAGGCGCTTGGGATCGTTACAGGGGACACGCATCGTACAGAATACAAACAAACATGGCGAATATCGCAATCAACTCATCGAATACAAGCAGAGAAAGTGAAATAAGCTTGAAAGAAGACACTGTACCAGAAGTAAAGCTCAACAGAAGTGTCCAGGAAAGGGTTCATAAAAGCCAACTTATTAAAGCAGAGCAAAGAAGTGAAAACTACCGCGGAACGGGAGTTAGCAGAAGTAAAGCGAAGTTGTGTGGCCGATTGCTACGATGAATCCGCAACGATCCGAACACGTTATGCTTTAGCCGATTCCTACATTTCCCACCATCATGGGTTTGTCACTTTAAAGTATTAAATACTTTGTAACTTTAGTTATACAGGTCTTGGGATTGTTCATGGGATTGTAGGCCGTGAATAACTACTGACAAGAGAAACGTTGAACCACTTGATCTTGAAGTCCGCTAGGGTGACATGTATTTGTAGCGATTTACTACATACCAGCTCCTTCCGGCTCTTCATCCTACAATCCCAAGAAGAGAACAGGGCCTGTTTAAAGTTACAAAGTACAACTTTAAAATCATAAATCCATGATGGGAAACGTAGGATCGTAGCATAATTCGGTCACACAGCTTCGCTTTACTTCTGCTAACTCCGTTCCGCGGTAGTTTTCACTTCTTTGCTCTGCTTTAATAAGTTGATTTTTATGAACCCTCATTTCTGGACACTTCTGTTGAGCTTTACTTCTGGTGCAGTGCCTTTTTTAAAGTTTATTTCACCTTCTGTGCTTATATTCGATGAGTAAATTGCGATATTCGCCGTGTTTGTTTGTATTCTGTACGATGCGTGTCCCCTGTAACGATCCCAAGCGCCTTTGCGAGACCACCCTCGCCCCAATCCCCTACTCTTTTCCAAAGTGGCCAATGCCAACCGTTCAAATCAATCCCACAATGCACCAATGCATCCCATAATGCAATGAAGCCTTTCTTGGCAGCCATTTTGAAAAAGAATTTGATACGGTTGGAGGTACACAATTTTGGATATGATATGAATTTCAAATTGCATTGACAATCAAGGTAATCAAGGCTTGGAAACCGATCACTCAAGAATTTAACATTTTAGTGATGCATCTAGGCGGAATATTGGACCGATTCCACTTACAAAGTCTCGTATCAAAGAGTCAGAGGGTGAATTAATGCTACTATATAACTCATTTTATTTACACGTTTCAAGTATATACTAGGTACACTTCAAGATAATTTTCAGTTCAGTAGCACATTAATACATAAAGGTCTATTTCAAGAACATTGCAAATATAATTCAATGACCAAAAGGTACAAATCAAGTATATTGCAAGAACTCTAGCCCTAGGATCAGTCAAGTACCATTCAACCAGTAATAAAATAGTGTGCAAGTACAGACATAGCGGCTTGCATGAAAATTGAATTTACAGTTCAAGTAGTTTGCAGGTACACATTTCAAGTATATTTTGGGCACATTTCAAGTTCGTTTTCAGATCTGTGACACTGCATGCAAACACATTTCATGTACACCTACTTGATATGTACTTGTCGCACAAGACTTAAGGTTCTGCTAATGTGTATGTTGCAAATACATATCATGTACACCTGGTCTTATATGACAAGTACATATCAAGTAGCCGTCTGTTGCAAATACATTTCATGTACACCTACTTGATATCTACTTGTCATACAAGACTTAATTTTCTGCTAAAATGTATGTTGCAAATACATTTCATGTACACCTACTTGATATGTACTTGTCATATAAAGACCTGCTGTTTGGTGCAAATACATTCCATGTACACCTACTTGATATGTACTTGTCACAATGCCTAATCGTCTGCTAAAATGTATGTTGCAAATACATTTCATGTACACCTACTTGATATATACTTAGAATATAAGACCTACTATCTGTTGCAAATACATTTCATGTACACCTACTTGATATGTACTTGTCACACAAGACTTAATGTTCTGCTAAAATGTATGTTGCAAATACATTTCAAGTACACCTACTTGATATGTACTTGATATGCAAGAATGCGAAACATACAAGTCAAGTACACTTCAATACACTACCCAAGTTGTACTTGACATCAAGTACAACACAAGTATTGTGGCAAGACTACTTCAAGAAAGGCTTGAAAATCAGTCAAGTATATTCAAATACAGTGCAAATACATGCTTAACAATAACAAGTATACTTCAAGACAAATCAAGTAGCATTCAAGTCTAGATCAAGTACTATGTAAGGACATCTAGTATTATAAGGGATATTATTACCGTTTTCATTGAAGTGCAACTGTGATGGGAAGCCGAGGTGGCGCAGTGACTAAGGGCTTCGTCTCTCACCCCTGTGATCCCGGTTCGATCTCCTGACGTGGCGCCATATGTGAGTTGAGTTTGTTGGTAGCTTACCCTTGCTCCGAGGGTTTTCTCCGGGTCCTCCGGTTTTCTTCCCTCCAAAAAAAAAAAACACGCTAAATTCCAATTCGATTTGTGGATTAGCTGGGTCCTGGCTTTGATCAGCCCCTGTGGTTGTTTCAGGTCCGGTTAGAGGTTTTCTTAAAGGTTTCAAGTCTCGTCTGGAAAATACATTTTATCGTATTCCGCATAATCTGCTACTCGCTAAACTGCAAGGGTATTGTGTCTCCATGCAAAGTTTAAACCTAATACAGAGCCACCTTCGTGGTCGTTTGCAGAGAGTGAAAGCAGTCTAACTACGCTGATGACAATCAAATCTATTATAGTCATCATAACGAATTAATTATGGCAGATGTATTGTCAAGTGCAATAGCAAGAGCAGTTGACTGGTTCAACATCAATTGGCTTGAGCTCAATCCGGACAAATGCAATTTCATAACCTTGTCTAGGTCAAATATAACTCCTAATATAACGCTAACTGTAGAGAACGAACTGATTCCCCTAGTAGAAGAAATTAAACTGTTTGGAATAATTTTAGATAATCAGTTCAACTTTAACACACATTTCCAAAGTAGCAAAAACGGTATGTAAACAGATAGACGTACTTAGCTGCTTTAAACGTATAATGTCCTTTATAACTCGTGGATGCGCGCATGTGCAGAACGATTTATTGGGTTCAGGTGGATGCGATATAATTTATTCATGTTTTTTCTGTTACTCGACGATTCGCAGTTGGCTTTTCGAATGATGTTTGATTTTCCGAAGATATATTGACGGCGTTTATGGCACGCGTCCAAGTTTGCGAGGCATCGGAAAAGATGCTTTGATGCTTTCGAAAGGATTTTGCCATGTTGTGAAAGGCAAATATCCCGAAATGACTTATAATTAACTTATCGCTACAACTATATTGTAAAAAAACAGACATTCGTTCGTCGTCGTATTACCGAGAATAGTCCGAAAATTTATAAGCGCGTTTTGTTTAGCTCAGCTGAACAGAATGGCTTGAGTGTACCCCGAGTGTACCGTGTTGGAGGTTTTGGATGCAACAGAGATAGAGATGGAACTGTTGACGCGACAAAGCTCCTAGAGTCTTATGGCACGTTCATAATACATCCCTAGGCTCAGGAATAGAACGTGTTGCACTCTTTACTCGTCAGGGTGAATATAAGCTTAAAGTTCAGTTGAACTAACATCGATATCGCCCCCGCTCACTGGGGAATGAAAGGCATATTATATGACTTTGGAAAGTGAGCAAAACAAAGCCATACAATAGCGAAACAAAAGCCAATGGAAAAGTATAGCTTAGTAATATGCGGAATAACAATAATGTGAAAGGAATAGTGATCAGTTTGACAAATGATACGGTAAATATCACTGAAATGTCAAATAGTTTGATGGCCGAACGAGAGCAGCTGAGCACTGTGAAGGCAGTTTGCTTTCATGTATTGCTGACCAATCTAGGAGGCACAAGTCAAGATTGACTGCAGTCAGAAATCGTGATAGAGAACCTTCACGAATACCAGCTATGCATTGGTTTGATCCCTGTTCAGCTTAAAATGCTAGTTGATATGATGTTCGACAGCGACAACAGTTTGGCTGCGTGCTAAATGTGTTCAGCTCACAATGCTAGTTGAAATTGTGTTCAACGGCAACAACAGTTCGGCTGCGTGCTAAATGTGTTAAGCTTAAAATGCTAGTTAAAATGATGTTTCAATAGCGACAACAATTTGGCTGCATGCTGAATGTGTTCAGCTTAAAATGCTAGTTAAAATGATGTTTCAACAGCGATAACATTTTGGCTGCGTTCTGAATGTGTTCAGCTTAAAATGCTAGTCGAAATTGTGTTCAACAGCGATAAAAGGACCACCCGAAGGCAAAAAAAGCAGCTGTCAGCACTGGTGTCAGTGTTGTGGTGAACAGAGTAGTATATTAACGCATGCGTAGACCTTTTCCTGTATTATGTGGGACCTGTTTTAGTGCATGTCCGTGACGCAACCTATAGCGCCGAATTATTATTTTACCCTTTTCATCGAAATTTCACAAATGTTGTCTAATGTATATAGTTCATATCATAAGTACATTACAATATTCGCATCCGAATCGTATCGGATATACAATGGCTCGCTACTGTATATTCGATAAAATTCGGTTACTCATATTGTAAATAGTACTTAACACGTAAGCACTAGAACCAGAGTGACAGCCATGGACAGCTGTTTGGTCCGTGTTTGGTCTCGTCAGCATAGCACAGCCAGCATTACGGCCTGAGTAGTAAAACTTGATTGTCCCGCTGCTATTCACACTAGAAACAAGCTCAGTGAAAAGCTTGGTTATGGACCACCCGCTTAAATGTGTGGGAGGCAAAAAAAGCAGCTGTTAGCACTCGTGTCAGTGTTGTGGCAAACAGTTTAGAATATTAACGCATGCGTAGACCTTTTCCTGTATTATATATGAATTGTGGTCATTTTCGGAAATGACAAAATTCGGTATTGTTCTGCTACTTTTTGCAATATTCTTTCATCTCTTTCCGGGAACAATTTATGTGGTAAATAGGCGGGGGAACAGGAAAATACTAACTTGTTCTATTTAATCAGTAATTGATGCATAGCCAGTTTATCTTTCATTTAATTTTTCTAATAATAACTGGGTACGATTGAAATTTAATAAGAATACGTCAGACCAACATATGGTGCCACTTTCTTTGCACGGGAACGAGGCTACCTAAAACTAAACAGAGTGAATAACTTGTGGAAATGAGCGCCTTAACAGCATAATAGAAGGTAAGACAATTCCTTGAAGAATTTAAGTCTCTTACGTCCAACTGTCCAACTAACAAGCAAAGGTTAAAGCATTTCAAACTTAAATTACCATAGCACAGTTCAAAGCTGAAAATGCACATTTCAAATCTCTCTCCCTGAAGAAAATCTAGGTTCTGAAGTAGAAATGAATCAAAATGAGCAAGAAGAACCGCTTCTAATTTTGAAACGAGAACTGTGCAAACTTTGAAAAGCCGATAAAACAGTTTTACTAAGCTGATTGTTTAAAATATATAATTTCCACGAAATATCTTGTTATCATCATAAAAGATATAGAGGATATTACATGGCCGCTTGCAGATACGAGTTTTATCTTCGAGTGTTGATGAAATATGTTACGAGTGAGCGCAGTGAACGAGTAATTTATATTTCATCAACCCGAGAAGATAAAACTCCTATCTCCAAGCGGCCATGTAATGTTCTGTTTAATATATATTTATCGATGAAATACAAACATATATTTCTTCCATCAATTAACCAAAAATATATATTTAATTCATGATGTAACAGTTTTATGATAATACAAATATGATATAAGCTCAAGTAATGACAATGAGTCAAAACTATAGATAATGACAATATAAGTAATGCAATGAGTCAATAAAAAATACTAGACATGGAACATAAAAATACTGAAGGCTCTAGTATACTATAGTGACTCTTGAATGCTGTCACTCGATACGGATCACTCGCCGAAACATCGACTTAGAGCCACTATCAAGACTATTCATTGTGCTTTGTTCCGTGGACAGGTTGATATTGAAGACTCCTCCAGTAATCGTGTTTCCATAAAATACTGTTTGAAGTTTATTTTCATTGAAAGAGTTCAAGTCCACATTAGATGAAGTGGAACTGGATGCTACTTGGTACTTGGTACCGAAAATGCGGCAGGGTTGCAGGTGTGAGTGCCGAGTTTTGGCTTCTTGTTGTTGTTGTTGAAATATGTTTTGAAATACTTTCCTGTTGTTTCTCTCGAAGACTACTGTAGTTATTAATTGACTGCAGGTTTTTATGTCAAGTTATTTTGACAATTTGGTTGACAGGAACGCCACTATCTTGAAGCTTTTGAACCAGTGTTTTTCTCCCACACTGCTTTGTTTTTCTTTAAATTCCTGCGGCTTGACACATGTCTTTCATTGTGCTATTTAGCTTGTTTATTCCCATTGGTTGAGATTTAAACCACATGAGTCTTCCAGTTCTACTTGACTTACTGTTTTAAAATGATTTAAAGACAGATAGAAGCATGCATCCGGATCTAGCATTGATGTAGGACGTTTTACTTTGTAAACGTGCACAGGATCACGTTCATTGGCGCCCGCCTTGTTGGCGTACATTCGAGGTTTCACTTGACGTACTTTTCGTGGATCTTCTCCAGTTCTTGTCTTAGTTTGGCGTTCGCAATATTCTAGGTATTCTTTTTCTTCGCTGTCGGCCTTTAGAACGACATCGCGCACACGCAGTTATCTTTGTTCTCTGCACCCACGAAGACCAAAGTGCATAATATTATTGATCCAAACTGTATTCAGGAGAGGTTGTGGCGAACTTGTTCCTAGCATTCCTTTGTGAAGTAAAATCTCAATTTCCTCATCAGTTAGAGCTGTTGTAGCCTTTGGTCTATTTCCACGGCCTTGTCTCTTTAGTTCTTTTTGTTTAGCCCTTCTATGCATCCCTTCTTTTCTTGAATTCTAGGTCTTTGAATAGCCCTTTGCCGTAATCATGGCGGCTCAAATAGCGATCAACACTCCCAAGAATTCCACGTAAAGATGACGGTTCGTAGTCACTGCCAGACTTTGTTTTTGCTGCCAAAATAAATTGGCACAGATAGGCATTGAGCTCCAACGCTGGAATGTCTTCAACAGCTCTTGTTTCTTTGTGTTTCTGTCTCTTCTCCTTGTTCACAAACGCTAATGCTAAAATCCCAGTTCGATAATTCCAAATCTGCGCTTAAACTTGAACCAGAAGCCATATTGAGACTAGCCTGAATAATCAGCCGAGCCGTTGTGACTTTGCTGTTATTTGAGAAAACTGTATCCTTGACAGCAGCTATATCTTCACGTGTGAAGATATAAAATATATCTTGTCACTGCGCGCGGTGAAGATATCACTTTTTAGAATGAGAGATACACTGGTATTTCATCGATAATTATATATTAAAAACAGATCGATGGTTCTCAATTCATTCAATTTGTCTGCTTAGACATAGAAAGCAAACTTTAAAGTACAGAAACCTTCTATCGATTTCATCCAATGTCATTTATTAGTCCTAAGATAAAGCTTTCTATATATTCTAGAGTACTCATATCAACACTTATACAAACGCGCGCATTTAAGAGTGCATTTTTTTAAATCCACTCTGTGAAAAATTATTTGCAATTTGATAGATACCGCGTGCAGATCTAAAGACACGCGTAAAAAACTCTGAACGAGGACGATCTATATATTTCTACGTTTGTTTTTGGTTTGAAGTTGACATTATCAATTCTTTTTGTATAATGCATTCGTTATCAGTTGGTCAGACTATTTCTATCGGCTTCGAATATTATTTATAACAAAGAGCAGGATGGCCGTTTTAATACTTCGTATGTCTATATGTACACTTCCCCGCTCTCTTTAGAGCTGCTTTATTTCCAAATGAACACATGGACCCACACATACACATGATTCTAAAATAACTTCACGATATGAACTGAAATATGATAATAACGAAGATATAAAGGGAGCTGAATACACCTATGGAAGAGATGAGGAAGTGATCATAACACTTTCTGACGAGGAACATAAATTTAATGTACGTATTAAAAATAAGACCTAAATAAGTGTTGCTTGAACAAAGAAATGTGAAGTACTAATAATTCTGCTGAAATAATAATAATAATAATTTATTTACCGTCGCTAACGCAGGGAGTGGTTTCCCAAGCGAGCGAGGGGCTCATTATATAATCGCTCGACAAATTAATAGTAACAAAATTTAAAATATTTAGTAGGACAATAAAGGGCATACATTGCAACACGATTTTTTACCAGAATGTTTAACGATTTTTTTTACAATAATAACTCGTAGCCAAATAAACCTGAATTTACAGTTTCTTTTTCTAAAATGCGGTACGTTTTACAAATCTAACAACACAGTGGGGTTCCGAGAATTCATGGATGTTTAATGGATGCCAGCAAATAATCAATTATTTTGCCATCTTGATCAAACTTTAAGTTTTTGAAAACCTAATGACAATATTATTATATTTATTTAGCTTTAATAACCAAGAAACTCAATTGCTGTTGTATTGGGTTTTACAGTACAGTAATTGCCCCGTACTATCCTCGGGCTTCTCTTTACAAAACCAACCAAAATCATTACAGCTTGATATAATTGGGATTTTTTAGCTAAACAAAATTAGAAAAAAGGGTTTTCTTAAAGATGCTGTGTCATGGTGTGAGACCTTTATGTTTGTAGTCCGGGCATTGGACAGTTATTTTCAGCGATTTTCATTTTCACATGTGGATGTTTAAAGTGCACCAAACCCCTTTTGCGATTTTTATACCTATGAATCTTTGAAAGGTTTTGAGTACTTATGCGAAGAAAGTTTTGGCTTACAAAGAATAATCTATGTTCTAGGCTTGTTTGAAATGGTGAATATTTGACCTTTCCTGACCCATGACCGCGTAAGAAAAAGCCTGGGTCGATTCTGGATCTTACGTCATCTAATTCATTCGACTATGCAATAAGTTGAATAAATGTTTAGGATTTTGTCTAAAATAACTGTTTTCTTTACCAACAAATCACATACTGTATAAATTATCTATATATCGATGTTGTCGTGATATAAGGCACCATGGAGAATAATGCTAAGAGGAAATCACGCTGGATTGGCCAAATGTCGACATTCCTTGTAGCTTGAAGAAGACGAATATCGGTTGCGAAACCAGAAGGCCGACTTGTGAAGAATTTCAGCTTAGACTTTTATTTGCAATTGTTTTCAGAGCTTTCGCTGCCCTTTCTCCTTATATTAAGATATAAGAATAATCCCTGAGCTAATGTAATTTACAAATAGTGCTACTAAATATATATATACATACACAGATATATAAGTTAAAATGACCAAACCTAAAATAGCATTTCAAGAGAAAGCTTTCCTAAATAAAAATGTCTTCAGTAATATTTTAAAACTATTTACAGATACGGCATTCCTCACTTCTCTAGGTAGACTATTCCATAGTTTAGGAGCCGCAGCACTAAATGGCCTATCACTAAGAGTTAAGAATGTTTTGCAGTTAGGATGTTGAAGAATTAAGTCAGAGTTATAGCGCAAGCTATATCGACAAGAGTGCTTAGGTACAATAAGGTCATTAATATAAAAGACGGTCAGTATGGCCTTAAAAGTAATTAAGAAAATCTTAAAAGCAATGCGTAATTTAACGGAAAGCCAGTGCAAATCTAATAAAATAGGAGTAATATGGAGGAACTTAGGTTCTTTACAAACAAGTCTAGCAGCCGCATTCTGAACTCTTTGAAGCTTTTTCAGCTAGTAAGCAGGCAGCCCATAGAGTAGCTATTACAATAATCTACACGACTAGAAATAAAAGTGTGCACAAGTGTTTCGGTAAATTCCTTTGTAAGGTACTTTCTGATGCGCCTTAAGTTGTATAAATGGTAAAATACAGCGGAACTGGTCTTAATATTATGAGTGTTCATAGACAAGTTTGAATCCAACAACACGCCTAAATTCTTAACAGGAGAAAGTGTAGCAATGTCAGAATCACCAATAGTGAGGTGGTTAATGTTCACTTTGGACAATTGATTCTTGGTACCAATAATTAAAAACTATTTTTTTCCATCGTTCAACATGGGTTTGTCGTGATTCATCCATCTTCTTCTGTCACTAATACAGCGTTCGATAGCATGGACTGCGTCGGCCTGGCTACCCTTATCATTAGGACTAAGTGAAAGTTAAGGTTGGGTGTCATCAGCATAACAATGCACGTTCGGCAAGTGACCTTCAATAACATCAAACAATTTTCTGCCATATATTGTGAATGTCAAAGGTCCCAAGCACGAGCTATGAGGAACTCCGCAATCTAGATTAAACTGCTTTGAGAGAGAACCATTCACAGAGATTCGTTGAGATCTCTCAGTCAGATACGAACGAACGTACTGTACCATGAATTCCAAGCTTGGATGACGGTCGTCTTAGCAAAATGTTGTGATCAACCGTATCAAATGCCGCGGTCAAATCCAGAAGTACAAGGAGAATAACATGTTGCTTATTCATATATATTCATCAGGATGTCATTCTTTACCTTCAGGAGCGCAGTTTCTGTGCTATGATTTTTCCTATAAGATGACTGAGAATCGGGATATAACTTGTTCTCAGTCATATGAGCGTGAGTCTGATTGCATACGACCCTCTCAGTAAGTTTAGAAACAAACGGCAGGTTGTTAACTGGTCGAAAGTTCTTAAATATGATATCAAGGCCCAGTTTCTTCAGTATTGGGTATACCAGCGCTTCTTTCTAAACCACGGGGAAGTGCCCGGACTGGAGGGATGAATTTTAACACAACCACGTCTCCGTTATAACGAACAGATTAGCTTTACATTCACAAACATAATCCATGAAAATTGCAGATTCGTTTTTAATTGATCGAACATTGAGTAGTCACAGGACATGCGGAGTTTAGAGTGATCGTTCGAAGGCAGACCAGAAGTGCGTGGTATGTTAATCACATTACCAGGGTTACGAGAAATATTAGTCAATGGCGCAGAACGCCTTGAGTTCCTGCACGTTGAGACAACTGAAGGTATTCTACTGGCTGCAGGACCAGGGTTAAGCTTGAATACCAGATCGCCAATTAACGTAGAGTGGAATGTAGCAATTGTATTGGGATAATAGTCGCATGGACATTTACATCGCTTGATCTTGTTTCCATACAACTGACATTTCATTTTCGTTTTAAAGTTTTAGGTTATTCGTGCCAGAGTTTCTTAATTTCTTCGTGCCAGAGTTTTCTATGCCAAAGATTGCTGAATGAAATATTCAACTCCTTTCAGTTGATTTTAAACGTACAAAAAAGTGAAACTAGTGTTAAGACATAAAAAGCTTCAAAATTTAAATAAAGGTTTAAGACTCAAAGCCACGATGAGAAGGAAATGATTACAAACATATCAGAATCAGTTTAGGAAGGAACCGCACAGTACCTCTTTTAATTATATATGTTTTAAGTGATCTTTGAAGACCTTGTGTCGTGACCAATATAACCAAGAAACAAATCTGATAACATAAAGTAAAATTTAACTAGTGTTATATTGTATTGAGGTTTGATAAACCATCAACAGATGTAACCATATGCTTTCGAACAGATATTGAGAAAAGGAGGCAGTCCTTGATCCTCTTTGTACTGTTTGATTAAGGCGTTGTTCATGATTATTCGCGATGACCTTTGGTTCAGTATACACCCCAAAACAGAAGTTGCCTTAAAAGTGATTAAATTAATTTTAAAAACAATTCTATGCTCTATAGGCAGCCAGTGCAGTTCCCTCAGAGTATCAGTTATATGGTCATATTTACGAAGACAAGCTATAATTATCCGAGCAACTGCATTTTGTACGTTTTGAAGTTTTGCAATCTGATATTTTGAATTACAGAAATCAAGTTTGGAAGTGACAAATGACTGAATTATAATCTTAGTGGTGTCATAACTTATGTACTTGCTTGTTTTTGCAATGTTCCTGAGATGGTAGTAGGCTCCTTTTACCATGTTATTTATTTGGTTAACCATTGTCATATCGGTGTCAAAAACCACTTCAATGTTGCGAGCTTTGTCGGTTGGACGTATAGTGTCAGTACCTACGGTGATGAAGGGGAGGGCAGATGACTTACGAAATTTTGAATGTAGGAGAAGAAGTTCCGTTTTGTCCGTGTTTAATTTTAGTTTATTTAAAATCATGCAGTTGTTAATGTCAACAAGCCATGTTTCAATCCGGCGTGTAGCAGTAGCAAGTTCAGCATCGTCATTATAGGTAAAGGTCGTGTACAGTTGAGTATCATTTGCGTAAAGGTGAAATGACATGTTATGCATGCGAATGATGTCGCCCAAAGTGGATGTGTAGAGTAGATATAGTATTGGCCCTAAGACAGAACCACGAGGCACTCCGTAGTTTAGAGAACGTAGAGTGGAGCGAGCACTGTCAATCTGTACAAACTGCGTACGGTCTGTAGTAATATTAGTAATATTCCGTGATCAACGGTGTCGAAAGCTGCCGATAGATCCAGTAGTAGCAGTAAAACACATTGATTTCTGTCCACAGCCGTTAATATATCATTCTGTACGGGTATCATGGCAGTTTCATAACTATGGATTTTTTTTGTAAGCAGACTGGATAATCTCATTTAAGTCATTTTCACAAACGTAGTTCCATAAGCGCTCAGCAGCTACTTTTTCGATAGCTTTCGAAACAAATTTTAAATTTGACACCGGTCTAAAGTTAGGTAGGAGTTCAAAATCCAGGAACTGTTTTTTCAGCAAGGGTGATAATACTGCTTCTTTCATAGAGTTCGGCATCTCAGATGATTCAAACGATAGATTGACGAATTTGCAGATAACAGGCAGTAGGTCAGAGATACAGTGCTGTAACAGTGAAGCAGGCACAGGATCTAAGCAACACGATTTGGATGCAATTTTCTTGATTAAACCGGACAGTTCAACTTCTGAGGTTGGAGAAAAAAGAGACATATTACAGCGCAACGTACTTTCATCAAACCGATCAAGAAGTGAAACATCTACATTAGGGACGGAGAGTAGTTAGTGCCTAATGGCCATAACTTTGTCAGAGAAAAAAATCTGCGAATCTGTTATACAGATCAGTAGTGGAATTACACGAAGGGTAGTGTTTTTCGGGCTCACGGTGTGAAAGCCGGTCGACTGCATTGAATAAAATATTGTGATTAGATTTATTTTCATCAATCAAAGCAGAATAATAACTGATATCTGATGACTTGAGCAGTACTCTTACATGTTTACACTGGTCAGCATACATTTGTCGATCTATCTGAAGTCCTGATTTTCGCCAGTGTCTTTCAAGCTGGCGTCGCTTACACTTTTCAGCAGCAATTTTGTCTGAGTATAATGGCGCCGCAGGGCGTTGAGATACCAAGCGTTTCTTTAAGGCTGCGTGTTTATCAACGATGGTCGTCAAAACAGAGTGGTATTGATCACATCAATCATTCCAATTACTTGCCGGCGAGGAAAATAGTGCCGAGCTAGTCAGATCACTGCGGAAAGTATCAGTATTAATAGCACGGAGTTTACGGTAATGTTTCATAACGCTTGGATATTGAGGTCTGATAAGGAATATATTTGAATGAATTACGCTGTGGTCGGACAAGTGAGGGTCTTTAACGGAACAGTTTTGGACGGTATCTTCATTTGCTCTATTTATACAATAGACCTACGCCACCACCTTGCCTATCACTCCGAGGAACATAAATACATATCCTTGAGGACAAAGTTCGTTAATTATGTTCGCAGATTGACTGTTTGAGCTCAGCCAGGTTTCCGTAATCCCGGGTCCGTAATAGCCAATGTATCTATTTGATTTTCCACTACATAATATTTACCAAACATAGCTTTGTTTTTCAATGAAGGAGTATTAAGTAAAGCCAGGTGTACTATAGGGCCACATACCAATTTATCAGAGTTGCATGTATTAGTAAGTTCAGTGTTTACATGATTATTCAAATTAGTATAGTTTCTTTATGGAGAACGAAAATATCTCGTCTTATTTAGCACAGGAATTCGATGGATCTTGGAATTAGCAGAGACTTCAGCTTGTACTTGACACATTTTGAGTATACCTAGGTTCTTTAGTAATCGGTAGAGATGTTCAGAAACCTTGTACTTAGATTCAAGGTTCAGAAGCTGTGATCTTGAATATTTAATTTCCATCCCAGTTTTGGCGGGTAAGTGCTATAAGTTAAAACAGTATGAAAGAAAGAGAAATAAGTATATAAATGTATATATATATAAAAAGTTTGCATATAATGTCCAAATGTCTTCATGCAGCCAACGACTATATGTACACTTTATGCAAATCAGGTAAATTGTCCAATCGATATGCTTCCTGTAGAAGGATTCTAAGAGGATTCCCAGTCTGAAGAATTATAGGAGGCAGGCAACTTCTAACTGTCCAATATATTATTTCTCGGGCTGCCTGTGGCAGCGCCGAGTCTTAAAATGCAAGTCGTTTATTTTTATTTTTTTATTTCATGTCAGACGCGTTCTGCGCATGCGTTAAAGGTCAAATTCCAACCAACCAGATTGCACTGTGCTGGTCACGCAACAATCGCCAGGTTAATGTATTTACATAATTAAATACAGTAAATCAAGATGGACGACGGCGCGAGGAATTTTCTCTCAAATTTGGAGTCCCATCTCTCAAATGTAAGCAGTTTAATGTTTTATTTAAGTTCACTCGTGCGAAAGCCTTCCAACACTCCCAACAGGCTCAGGATATTTCAACTGGCGCTCTTGTTGGAGGTACGTTTCGTAGGTAATAAACACTCACTCGGCACATAATATGATGACCGAAGCAGTTATTCAACTCTCACGGTAAACAAGATTCCTCTCACGGCCGAGATTTTGGTTCGAGAAATTAAAGGCTTCCAACAGTTCCCTTTATAGTTCTGTAATATAATGAGCAGACTGCAGTTTTGGGAAGGAGGGTAAAAGCTTTTAAATAGAGATAAACAAAACGGGCATTTCAGTTAATAATCTTTAGTCCAACAAATACCGATATGGACGCGATCAAAGAGCCGCAGGGTAGAAAGAATAGTAGAGAAATACAGTGATAGCTCCATCATAGGTGGACAGGATACAACTTATAATATGGGACAAATATAGACATAAATTTGAGACACTCATCTATTAGTACTCTGAACCTGCAGAACAGCAGACTAAATTAGGACCGAATTCTTATTTTTTTCGATAAAAAAAAAGAATCAATGCCTTCAGCTGCTTCAGTAAGATTCCTAGTCATATCAGTAATGGTGACTATACCAAGCATTGTTGCTGGGGGAGATGTAAGAGTGAATCCGGCGCTCAAAGAGATATGTCTCGGAGAATGAAGCATCGTTCAGTACACCGACCAGTAGATCAGGTTTATCATCTTTTCTCGGCCTTTTTGATCACTCACAGGAGGAGCTTTTCTGTTCCAAAACCTTTACAGCAAATTCAGTGAGAAATGTCAGTATTGGATAAATGTTTGTACAAGAGACCTTAAAAGCACAGAACAACGAGACTAGGTCTGGCAATGAAACGTAAGTGGCTATAAATTACTGAAACCCTGACTATGTATCCACCAGTAAACAATGAAAAGGAACTACTGTTCAACCATTAAGTTTACTTGAATTTATCAGTGGATTCTAAATAAATTTTGGAAGCAAAGCCTACATCTACAATGCTTTGATTTATTTTCTGAGCACAAATGAAGTTAATTTCTTTCGGGGCTGCAGGTATTAAATTTGAAAACTCGATAAATGCAAACAATAACATAATGGTTTGAAAGAGCACACCAACATAAGCAAGATTGCCGAATTTTAGGATGCTATCAGTTCATAGTTTTAATGTATATGCTCTTCCAGCCATAACAGCTTTGGTCTCCGATGAGTTTTATTGAAGAAGATGATTGCACTCGGCATGCGGCTACATTCTTTTGTTTTTGCCTTAATACAGGAAAACCTGACCTTTGTAACTTTTCAATGTTTAGGTAAAGTCTTACAACGATATTGCATGGGAAAAGATGAGTTTGGGATACAGTTTAAATAGGACTTGACAGTCTATATAGTAAGCATGTCTCGTTGGTTGGCCAGCGAAGATGCAAAACTCGCTTGACAAGATCAACGTTTGTCGCTTTGTTTCAATCCTCTGTATTTCAGCCAAAGTTTAAGCTGTTCGACAGTATAATCATCAGGTTCCCTTTCAAAATATGGTCCAGGAAAGCAGTCATTTCTGGTAGAATAGACAGAGGACGAACTGAAGTGCTAGTCAATTCTTGTAAGTTGATACAAGAAAAGCGGTTTGTTTGTCTCAGTCTTGGCGGGGGGTCTAGACTTGTGACGTAATTACCGCGCTCTGCTATAAGCGTGCGTAACATGAACATGAATATTAAAGTAGAGGTCAACTTCTTTAATTTACATACACGAGAAAAACAAAAATATTAAATTACATATAACTAGGGGAGCAGATAATGAATGTCACCGCGCTACCAGCCACTCCTAAAGACTGCTAAATTCAGCTAATAATTCTTCCCTTCGGTTATTACTAGAGGATTTCAAATGAAAGTGTAATTTCATCTTCAATCTCATGTGGCCCGAGTGAAAGCCCAGATGGGCTCTTGTTTTAATACGTTTCGGCTTTCAGCCTTCTTCAGTTAAAAAAATAAAAACGATAGAAAGCTAAGAATAAAAATCGCACGTTAATTATGTTTCACGTAATGTAGTTATCATAGTTTGTAATTTATGATGACTTAAGCGATCTACATTAGCAAATGTTAAGTTAAAATATTGTTGAAATATGTCAGTTTTAATAAAACAAACAATACACAATACACAATACACAATACACAATACACAATACACAATACACGCATGTGATCTGAAATAGAAGGTCTGTTATACTCCTTAATCAGTTCTTTATCCCTCATCAGTTCTTTACGTAAATGCCGACGGGATATCGATGGTGTCCGAGAACAGTGAGGTTCGTTATAAATTTGGTAATGATTAAAGCCTGGTTCACAAGCGGCGACGCCAGTATACACAGACGTATAGTAACATAAAATCTAATAAAAGACGTCTACCACAAAACATGGCAGAATTATTGCAAACTAACTTGATGTCCATTATATTTCATGGTCTCATACTGCACTGGCCAACTGAAACCACACAATTTATAGTTCATGTACTTGATCTGATCTGCAAATAGATATACCTCTCCTTGCTCAAGCACTTGCGAGAGATCAAGTGACAAAGTGCTGCATGTGCCGAATCTGCTGTGCCTATGATGGAAGACAGTAGAGTGTTATAATTAATTTTATTGAATACGAGGGATGTATGTAGCACTAGTTATTTTCCAAAATTGTAGTGTTATATTTATACACACACTGTTCGAAAAGATTGTAATGTGGTAAAGTGAAATAAATCTTAAAAAGTGAAATTTTACTTTTGTCAAGTTTTGAGGTGAAATTGTATTTCCCCTCGAAGTGCAATTTCACGATGCCACTAATTTACAGAAGAACTTAAAGTATTGACTGAATTTGTTTGAATTGCAATGTATAAGCACGTGCAATTTCACTTCTAAAAAGCAATATTACATTTTGTCGTATGAACTAATGAAGTGTGAAATATCACTGACACTGTACTCAGTGACACTGTCTTAAATTAAAAGTGAGACATTTCACTCTCTTCGAACGGATTCCTTCGAACAGTAGTACTCCATAACTACAAGATTTCGATCGATCTTTTAGCTAAAAGATTCACTCTACATTCTACATAAACTTGGTAAACTTTCTCTATGGATTTCGTCATTGAAATAGTTAAGATACAACTACAAGCAGACCATGTACACGAGGCATGATCGAACCCGTTCAAACAACAGCTGAACTAAAAGTATGATAACCAAGCGATATATTCCCTTTTCTTGTTACAATCCACAACAATTGAATGATCACATCTTACCTTTATAGTTTTCTTATCTCCCATGTGTTTTGAAAACCCTTTGCTCAGTCTGGAAGCCATATTATACAAGAGATCGCATGTTGTGCCGCCGAATCGAAATCGTTAGTTTGCGATGTGCCCGCACAATTCAGGTCAGTGGTCTTTAGATAAGCAATGCATCCTGGGATTATTTCACGGCCGCCATCTTTGTTTGTTGTTGAGAACTTTACCGGAGCTTCATTCATCTGAGGATTGATTTGCGAAATGGTCTGGCTATAATATTCAAGGAATCTAAATACTAATGAACTGGTCAACCAACTCCTCTTCATCTGTTTTGCTGTGTCTGCCTGGGAAAGCATGTAAGTCATAAGGCCATTTTAACACCCGAAGCTGCATGCTAGCTGGGCCTGTCAGAACTCACTTTTATATTAGTTTTACACAAACACCAACCTATATGTTTTCTTCTCCTTTTCTGGTTGCATGAAACCTTGACATATAGTGCAACCAGCAATGAGTTGTATCAGGACTTTGTTGTTTCTAACGGAAATTATTATACATGTATTATAAGTCGAGTCCACTCGATCGATCGCTGAGCATGATGTACGTACCTGTAGACATCAAGTTTAAATATATACTGCCAACTCACGCAACTTGTACTTTATTTCTGTATAAATTTCATAATGTTTCAGCCAGTTATCAGCGTTCCTCTTTCCCAGAGAAAGTTATGAAATCTGCGCTTCTGTGACTGTGAGTATAGCTTTAGATCGTTTGAAAGCCAATTTATTATTGGTTGGAGTTCCAATTTGTTCTATCAAGAATTGTTTGGGTGTATGTTTCCTCTGGACATGGATCAGTCAGGTGCCAAACAAACGTTGCCTTGTGAAATCCACAACAATTTTTACCATGTGATGGTTAATAAGGGTGTTTATGAATGTTCTAGCTGCATGCAAATTTGGAAGCAAGTGCTGCATATAACTTTGCATATGTACAATGTGTATCCTATGAAAAGATTTATATTAGTATTTACACTGTAACACAGTTTTCATAGTACCTTAATTTCATAGCCTATTGTTAAAGGCTGGCAGGTGTGATCCTGCCATTCCCACCTGCATGGTATAGAAGGGGATCCAGGTGGGATTGGCAGGATTTTACTTTCCCACCTGAGATCCCACTCGGGATCCCAGGTGGGAGTACGTAGGTCCACAAGGTGGCCTGTCTGGTAGAGAGGATCATTGTCTAAGGATTCATGGTGGGATTCCGCTTTCCTACCTGGGATCCCGCTATTCCCACACGGGATCCTATAAGTGGCAGTACATAGATCCTGCCTCATCTAAGGATCCTGGCTGGGATTCCAATTTCCCACCTGGGATCCAGCCATTCCCACCTGGGATCCTGGGTGGGAGTACATATATCCCACCTGATAGGCAGGATCCCAGGTGGGATTGCCTAAGGACGACCCGTCCGGTGACGGACCCGTGACGAAGTCCGAGTCAGCAAACTACAGGGTATCGAAAAGATTAATATTATTCTGCTTATTCCTTATTGGGAGCTACAGAAGTCCAAAGTTTTTAGGGCGTAGATTTTCCGTGACCTCGCATACAAGGTTATCCAAACATCCGATATCATAGTGTACAGCTTGAACTAATGTATCTATCTATATCGGGTGGGACAGGTGGGATCCCGCCTTGGTCCCGCCTTTATTTTTACATGGGTAGTGCTGTATTGTCATTAGCGGTACTTGTTGTACTCACAGGAGTGAGATCAGAACAAGCGCCACTAATGATTAATTCATCACTGCAGATGCTTACGTCGCTTTCAGAGAAAATATATGTGAATGAAAGCAATGAGCATGAAGTAGAGCTTCATTTGTATTTTCAGATTCGTCGTCATCCTTGCCGGAAATCCTCTGTTCCTTAGCACTGTTTGACAATGTTCACCGCTGGTTTATTGGTCTCTATGATAAGTTTACTTCCTCTGTTAATTACTTCTAAACAAGACAAATGTTGTCCGCCTAGGAACCTAACCGTCACCTTACTGAATATCCCACCTTATGTTATAAGTGGGGATAAACAGATGAACTCCAAGGTCGGGGGGATATTCTATGATAAAATATGCGCAGTACTTCAAAGCTGCTACACTGGGTGCTTATCAGATAATCACATGCACATCAGGATTGCAAAGAATACAAGTGAGCTGGTCAATCTGATCAACACAACCGATTACACTTTTCCAATACCTGAGAATGTATACAGGTAGGTTAACGATTTTGTGAGTCGAACCATTGTACATACTATTATTTATTTTTAATATCTAATGTGGTCCCGTCTTTGATCTCTGTTATAAACATTATAATTGTGGAAAGAACACTTTTAAAACGAGGGAAAACACTAAGGTGAAAGCGGCTTCAATTCCAGACTGCTCCTGCAAACAGTCTGTTAACACTGTTAAAAAAACCAACAAGCCGTTTTGATGGTCGCGGCAAAAATAGAACGGTTTTCTCTCTTTAAGGTGGCTCGCCTGGATTTTCCAGGGACGCACCATACCCATTTTTAATGGCTGATACTCCACTGTCAGAGCACGGTCGGGCTAGCCACTTCACCCATTTACTACAAATAGAATAAACTTTCCAAAAATGTAGGTTTGTTTGACATCGCTGTTACCATAGCAACACAGCGTTGACGTCATGTATTTTACATATCATCAATTTTCTCAACAGCTAGACCTAAACTTTTAAAACGACCTAGTGTCCCTTGTAGTCTAAATGTAGGCCTTCAAGACTGCAAATTTAAAAAAAATTATATGAGAGCGTTTTCGAAAAAAAATCGGTTGAATATTTCCATTCAAAAAATAAACGATTCGCCTTACTTCCTGTTTAGTCGCCGAGAACTGTGTTTTCCGGGCCGATTCAAGCGATATTTTTATCATATTTCATACCTGTGACATAGGACTACTTCCCATAATTTTTTTATTCCATTTGCTTTATTCGATTTCGGTTTATGGAATCATAAGTAATGTCATAAATATGCTCATTTTACTCAAAATAGTAACGTATTTGCTAAGGAAGCTGTAGTTTTATATCGTAGGATTTAAGATGGTATTTCGTTCGTCTCCGTAATTTTTGCGAGTATTTTTGACTCTGAATTCAGTGCCCTTGGACGGTTCGTCGAGCGGAGGAATTAATGGCTACAGAAGAAAGCTTCCGTCTCCTGGTAGTTTCGTCCAAAGCATTTGAGAGGGAGACAATGAATGGCCTAGGAAACTTGGAGACAGTGAGAATGTAGGGGAGACATTTACTCTGCTTGTAAGTCGCTGAATGTACTATGATTCGCGTGTATTTATTGAAGTGCCAACACAGCCTTCGTTCGGTACAGTTCAAGGCCTCGCTATTTAGCAAAATAGAACTCTTTTCTTCCCCGATTTTGTAGTGGAAGCGCTCTTATAATTGTACAACAACTCATCCTAAAATCACAAAGCCCCAAAGCTATGAAGTCAGAACGTTAGTTTCGCTTTCACTTCGCGAAACTGCAGTATAATGAAATATTATAATTCACACCGAAATTGTTGTTTGTTTATGAGTCGGCATTGCCGAGTGGATTCCTAAACTATTTTCCCGAATACCATACATGTAGATCTTCGAAGCACTATCTCATGGTCTATTGGGAAGTTTATACGATTCTAAATCCTGAACTTCTCAACTGATGCAAATTACAAAACTATTAACTCTAGATTTCGTGCAAGCGAAAATTCCAAAGGTCGTTCCAGATCAGTTGAGTTTTGACGTGAGGTGACATTAACCAGACTAACAGCGTGATTTTCCATTGTCTTACTCATTATTAACAATCACGTGTTACGCGTGCGCATTACCGTGGCACTGTTCCTTTAATGGTTATTAAAGCATTTATGTGCTCAAATTGCACATAGCCAGATTAATCCAACTCTGTAGTTCATGCAAGTTCATACAAATCACTGTTCAGTGAAAGGCATAAACGAACAATACATGTAATTGTAAGGAAAAATATAAATGTTTATGCAGATAAGTAACATTCACAGATACCTATTGACAGAAGCATTATAATAAAGATTACAGGTATGAGTTTCACAGTATTTACAGTTAAGTTGCTTCAGGGATTATTTTTTTACAAGTTACTAAATACAATGCAACACAGCAATCAATGACTAAAATTCAATTAATTTGAATTAATGTGTTGATCAGATTTGTTATGGCATACGGACGGACACACTTTGATGTTAAACATACTTTATTGTTGAATTACAATACAGCATTCGTATAATAATCAGATATAGAATAGAATAAAGAAACACTGATTTTCTATCACAATGTCACTGTTCAGAGTCAGAAAGTTCATTATCGCTCGGTTCAAAGAGTTATTTTATTCGATTTCATTAAGACAAATGATGAAGTAATCCACAGTGTTCATCGCTAAATCACACACATTTTAATTGTGTATTGTTCACCACATCGACTGTACATGTTCAATTATCTACGAGATTAAAATATTTGCAAACTCCCAGAAGGGACATTAAACAACAAATACTAAAATTTTGTCGACTTTGGGGACAACCTCGCTACTGTCCTAAGCCGTTTAGATCTTCACACTTTCTCTATTGTTTTAAAGATCAAGAGGGCCTAGAAGAATCTCCAATACATGAGTCTCTTGTTCTATCCCGTATCAAAGATAAAAAGCAAGGTTTGTGAGAACTTTCAGAATATAGTTTTCTCTCGTTGAGAAAAAACTGAACTTGCTAGTAGTTGAAAAAATTACCTTGCTAAAGATAAAGAGCAAGGACTGTCACGTACTGTTTAGGGGTTTAGTTTTACGAGAATGATTGATGAAGACGTCCCCGCATGTCCCCTCCATCGTGATTATCTGTTTTTGATTTTAGTTTTTACGATAATGATTGATGAAAATGTCCCAGAAAGTAATTTAAACTTATGAAAATACCCCTAATTCTAGATTAAGAATTCCAGAACGTTTTTCATATAAACCCCTGCTCAGTGTCTGAGTGTCTCATTGCTTCACTAGCATTATGGCACAGCGGGAGCAAAACGATTGTCCGATTCCAAGATGCGAATCAAGAAACTTGCTTAAGGTATCAAACCATTTGACAAATACTCATTCAATGAGTTCAGAACAGCGAAACGCTGGCTGAAAGAGACAAAAATTCAACTTCAAACGAAAAGGGAATTATCAAACTGTGATAGCTATAAGCATTTCATCTCATTCGATGATGGATTAGTTTTTAATAGACCACCGGCGACGATGGATGTTACTATTAAGCACCCTCCAATATTCAAATATCTGGACCGACCACGTGTGGGAAAACATGTTTTACCGAGAAACTCTTATATCAGATGAAATGTTTGATAAATCCATTGAAAATATAGTTTACTGCTATGGTACATTTCAACCGCAGTTTATAGAGATGCAAAAACGTTTGCCAAACATTGAGTTTATTGAAGATAGTTATTCACGATTCGATAAAACACCTGCATGGCATCCATGATATGACAGCTTTACTAAACTGATCACGCGCAGATGCGACCATAAGAATATTACTACGATTTTTATCGTTCAGAAGTTATTTCCACCTGGGAAATATTCACGCACTATCTCACTCAATAATCAGTATATTATTGTATTTAAACATTCCAGAGATTCTCTGGGAATGTCCAACTTGGGCTAGGCAGGCTTTTTCGAGTTCTACAAAATATGTCATGGAAAGTTATCACGATGCAGTTTTAGAACCTTATTCTTATCTGTTGCTAGATTTACACCCGACGACTCCAGATCAGTATAGATTACGAAGTCGAATTTTCTCCGATGAACAGCAAGTTGTTTATGTGTAACGTATATAAACTATATTAGTATAAACCAACTAGTGGACTATTACAAATCCTGCATTCTGATTGGCTACCCTACTATAGGTCTATTTGTGATAGCCCATGGTAGAGAAAAACGGCACGCATTTTCATGAAATAATAACATTTCTTCAACTTCAATTTGTTTCTTTCTGTTATTTCTACTGTCCGAC
Organism: Actinernus sp. WN-2022; assembly: GCA_030867875.1. Lineage (NCBI taxonomy): Eukaryota > Metazoa > Cnidaria > Anthozoa > Actiniaria > Actinernidae > Actinernus > Actinernus sp. WN-2022. The sequence goes on from JAOWCC010001589.1 coordinate 144,364,337, forward strand.
TGTCCGACTTTATACTAAAACAATTAGACCTCTCGCCCTCATGGGCTACGAGTTAAATAGCCCATTCGGCTGCGCCTCATGGGCTATTGACTCGTAGCATAATGTTGCATTTAAACGGATTCAGACAATACATTTGCCATTGACCAATCATAGGAGAGTGTTCACTGGAGCGCCAATTCATTAAAATTCTAACAATGACTTTGATTGGGCAGAAAAATAAAACAAACGTGCTGACGTCGTGCTTGCATATTGGCACATCGCGCAGAATGGCGCGACACATCCGGGAATTTTATTAGATGTAGGAGCGCTAAATTCAAAGCCTACACAATGAATAACGATGCAAATAATAGAGGAATTGGACTAAAAGGCTTAAGTGAACTAGAAATTTAGCTTATTTATGGTTAAATGAAATTTGCTAGAGCTTAGGTACTACCCGGCTTTTGAAGAAGAGATATCAATGAACAATTTCCACCCAATTTCAACTTATTTGAGTGAGTATAAGCATTATCGGTTTGACCATGAATTTTGGGTTTTTTAACTGTTTCTACAGTGGAATATTCACTTTAGCTCACTTTGAGGCCAATTTTCTCGCTAACAATCGTATTTTCTACTTAGGTACCACCTGGAAAAGTTAGTTTAGTATGTTACTTACTACCAGCCGTGTTTTCATAGTAATCTGACCAGTATTAGTATTATCGAAATCAATATTTCCAAGCCATGTCTTAAAACCTCGAATTCGCCTCCTGTTTTGAAGTTTGAATATTCCTGCGGGACTTCTCTTGGGCTCTCTCGCTCCTCCTTCACGAACAATAGCACACCCGCCGCATGATTAGCCATTGAAATTGACACAGAACCAAAGGTCAAAATTATTGTTAAAATAACACTTGCGCGTCATGAGCAAATCTTGAACTTACGTTTAAATTAGTTCAAGCTCCAAAATGAGACGTAACTCATGTTCGTACGTACTCTAGAAGTATTTAAAAGCTAAACAAATCGCCCAGCCGAGTTGGCGGCAAAGTACTTTCAAACTGAAGCTGAGTAAAGGCAACCGCGACAAAACAAATCTTAGTGAGCATTAAATAAAAACTATAAACTTAGCGCGTCAAAAGCAAATTATAACGTTGTATTCAGAATAATCCAAGCTTCAAATTAAGACGTTGCTTATGTTCGTACGTACTCTACAAGTACTTAAACGCTAAAAAAGTCTCCCCGGCGGAGTTGGCGGCAAAGTCCATTCAGTCTAAAGCTGAGTAAAGGCAAATGCGACAAAACAAATCTTAGTGAGCATTAAATAAAAACTATAAACTTAGCGCGTGAAAAGAAAATCATAACGTTGTATTCAGAATAATTCAAGCTTCAAATTAAGGCGTTGCTCATGTTCGTACGTGCTCTAGAAGTATTTAAAAGCTAAAAACATCGCACCGGCGATCTCAAAGTTATAACTTTCTTCGTTTTATACGATTCATAGGGAAAAAAGTAAACCAACACGATTCTTTAATTTCTCAGAGAAAACTAAGCGGCGATTCGAATCATGGATTTAACCCAAAACTTTTACAAAGACAAGGTATCTTATACTTTGAATTGATAAGTTTTAAGTCCGTATCTGTGTAATTGGCCCACCAAGGAAATAACAAGATCGAACAGACGAAAGGCTTTGCTTTTGAACTTCAGGGAGGTAATAACAACGTTAGTTAGTGTGATGACCTTCTTTGACGAGCTTTGGGAGTCCACTATTCCCATGAAGCGAGCAGTTGACATTGATTGACATGTGTTTCATGTCATGTGGGAGTAGAGTATTCCCAAATCGATTTGTCAAAAGCCAATCACAATCGCTTTCCCGCAGAATAATTAGCAATGTTATAATTATTCCGGCCTCACTTTAACCTCTCGGCCGTAAGTACATGTCGCCGAGGACTATATAATTCTGCGCGTTGAACTAATTAAGCTCTCGGATGAGCTTTTTTGTCCATTTGACAGAAAATGAAATAACTATTTGGTGCTGGCTATTAACCTGGAGTGTGGTATATAAGCGGCTCGGTAAATATCCACCACTATTCACCTTCACTTCGGTGAATAATTGTTAAATAGTGCTGATATAGTGTAAAAATATAGAATTATCCGTATAACGTTTAGTAGAAAGCGGCTTACCGAGAAATTCAAGTACAACTTACAAAATTCAGAAATTTGCACAAGTTATATTAGCATCCTTCGCAGACATTCTTTTGGCTCGTCACGCATTTCTTCCAACTATCCTCTACTGGAACGAGCGGAACTTCCTTACATTTTGTTATTAAAGTGCCAATCAGCAGCTGTGGGGAGCCGGGGTGGCGCAGTTGTTAACCGCTTCGCCTCTCACCTCTGTGGCCCAGGTTCGATTCCCGTACGCGGCGATATGTGAGTTGAGTATGTTGGTATCTTGCCCTTGCTCCGAGGATTTTTCTCCGGGTTCTCCGGTTTTCCTCCCTCCGCAAAAACCAACACGCTAAATTCCAATTCGATCTGTGGATTAGCCGGGACCTGGCTTTGCCGATCAGCCCCCATGGTTGTTTCAGGTTGTTACAGCTGCCTTTAAAATATATGAATATTTTTTTCCACCCTGTCAGTACAACCAAGTGATTACATTCAAGGAAACAACGCGACACAATGAGCTCTAACCTGATGGCCCCTTGTATGACAATCGAGAAAGGAATGTCGAATGAGCAGGCATTTGTGGGGTGAGAATGCATGATGTCCCTAAAACATTATGCGGGGAAGACTAGAAACACCATGGTATTTTAAAATGTGTATGTTTGGTGGTGGTCTAAAGCATTTGACTACAAATATTGTAAACAAAACTACAAATTAATAATACACATTCTCGCTATTTATTCAATGTGGCCAAGGTGAACCATTATTTTCTTGAAGAAACGGGTGCACAAACAATGTTTCCTTGTGTAATTTTTTTCACCACAAAAAAACTACTCTGTAACCACTTTTGGGTGTTCTCTAGCTTTATCACTTCTATCCAAAAGGCATATTAAATAATAGTTTTCCAGCTTTAATTAATTTTTCAATACCCAGCTATGTAAAATCCATATAAATTATCACTGTTCCAACTGAAATTGTAGTAGTATTGTGATTGATGTGGCTACCTAAATATATATATATATTACTTTGTTATACCATTTCCAGTAAGGAATCTGTTCATGCAAATACAAAAATACATTAATTTTAATGTGAGCAAAGATCTGTCAATAAATCTACACAATCCTCCTATGCAGATGCTCCTTTGGCTTATCACGTATTCCTCCCAATGATTTTGGAAGCCTTACTTTGATTGGTCAGTCAACAGGAAAGGAATGTGTCACTCATTTCAGCAGACGTTCTTGGGAGGACTGCATAATGAGCAAAAAGAGCATCTGTGTAGGTACAAGCAGTAGGTATTGATTTATTGTCTGCTCATCTGACATCACACCTATGATTGCGGCTGAGTAAAATGCTTGCACTTATGCTTATAAATTATTGTGAGTGTAAACCAGTGGCCAATTTGGTAAAAGTTTGTCCATCTTTTCATTGTCAGCTATGTAAAAATACATGTGTAAAACTTTTACTGAATTGACCTTAGCCCATGATGTTTATTATTACACTAACTAGCCCGAAAAGCCATGTACCTGGCATCTGGTCCAGGGTATTGGATTCGGTTATCCTGACTAAACATGCGCCAAGCTTTCCATACCTCCACAGGACAAATTGTTTATAAGCAGCTTTCCTAAAACTTTCCATTGTGAAATTAAACTCATCTGCACGTATGTCGCACATTGCTTTGATACAGACCTCTAGGATATATCTGTCTAAACATATCTTTCTAAAAGCTAAACATATCTTTCTAAAGGTGCAATTTAAGTACGGACAATGAAAATGACGTCACGCGCAAGCAGTGGTGCTTCCACGGCGAGGTTTGAGAATTCAAATGGCTGTTAACTTCTCTCCCAAAAACAAGAAAATGAGGATTTCACAAACATTCCATCACTAGGAGAAGTTAATCGGTGAGCCAAACTTCTTTGTAGTGTGCCATTTGGCAAAATGTGAGTTTTCCCTTGTAATTGAGTGGAGTAAGTTTCGGAGAATTTGTTGTTCAGACTTTGTGACTAGTTCTCTCAGAGCCCAGACGTCTTGATTTATAATAATAACTTTTTTGATGCAGAAAAAAAAACAAGAAAGAATTTTACAATCATCCCATCAATGAAAGAAGTTAATCGGTGAGCCAAATTTCCTCGTATGCTGCCATTTGTCAAAGAAATATTTCTCTCGGCGCCGGTAATTAGAAGTGTTTACGTTTGGACTTTCAATAGCTTTTTTTCGAATCGAAATGAGTTTATTGCGCACTCATTTGAAGCTAAGTGCTTCGTCGTTGTAAAAAACAAATCGCATACATCTCTCCATTGTCCGTACTCTGATTGAACATAGAAATGACGCCATAAATTGTCCAAAACTTTGCAGCGTTGAGTTTTGAACATTTTATGACGTCATTTCTACGATCAATACGAGTACGGACAATGGAGAAATGTATGCGATTTGTCAAATATACACTTAATGACTGGCCCCGAGGGAAACAGTTTTGTTACTTGTCAGGTGACCATAAATCAACCAATAAGGGCGCACGTTATATCTGGAAAACCTATAGCTATATAACAATCATATTAATTTAATACATTTTCCGTGTGTGCACGAAAATTCGTCTTCTTCGATTGTTTTCGTAACCCCATTCTAAGATCACAAAGACAAAATATAACAGTAACCTGAAGTCGTCCTATGTTTAAGAGCACCAATCTCCTTACAACAGATGCAAATTTCCACGCTTTCCATAACCACACTTGTAACTCCTACAAAGGCACCGTCCCTCAGTGCTTCTTTCGAAGCCGCCATTTCCGCTCATCCGTTCATCTCCGTAGGGTGCCTGTATATTCTTCTCTACAGCTATGATTGTCGCCGTCGCGCTCCTGTCCGTCCTCGTGCTCGGGTGAGAGGAGCTGCAATTTCTTTTAATTTCTACTAAAAAACCGCAGTTATATGCGAAGGCAGTAAATGTCTACAACGAAATGAGTGAGCGCTGAGAAGCCGCCCTTTTCCTACAACGAACTGACGTCATCGAATATATTGCACAATACAAAGCCAAAATTCTAGAAAACAATCTTGTACTGGTTGGAAGATTGGCCGAGCGTAAAATCTCAAGGAATGTAAAAAGGTTCTACATTCTCTACATTCCTCGAAGAACAGTTATTCTGAAGGATATCTGGATTATCCTCTCTAAAATGGCGCGCCCTTGTGTTTCGTAATGAGTTTCTTCAAGTCTTTGTTTGACAACATTGTTTGCGAGTTGTGTTCGGTTTTCCCTAACCCTTCTTCTTCACCACACACTGAGCTAAATACACTTCCTTAAATTCTTCATACTCTTTTCTTTAATCAAGGAAGACATTGGTATAATCTAAAACTAAATCAGCAAATTCTAACTACTGTATTAATAGGACTGCTTTCCAGTTTGGTTCTCACACATTTATCTTGCTCAGTTGTAACTTCGAGTTTGTATCTGCATGACAAAGAATGCATGTTAAAGTGCGAATGAAGATTATAATTTTATTTTAGATATCAATTCTACATCAAGTGAATAGTAGAATGGTACAATATATCTTGCTTTGAATGCTGTGCCGCTGAATTAAGGATGTTTTAATATCCAAAATGCTAATTACATGACGTCAGGGGAGGTATCTGCAATCACTTCTTAGTGGTTGTGAATGGGCGTTTGTACTGATATAGGAAAACAAATTTCTAACATCATTTTATTTCAACCATGGGTATAACACTGTTAATAAAAAAAATGTTTAATTGTATAATAATTAATGCCTCCCCTGACGTCATGTAATTAGCATTTTGGATATTAAAACCTCCTAAACTCAGCGGCACAGCGTTCAAAACAAGATATATTGTACCACTCTACTATTCACTTGATGTAGAATTGATATCTAAAATAAAAAAATAAGCTTCATAGGCACTTTAAAATGTTCAGATTGCACTTGTTTTCCACTTAGACAATCGTCGAATAATGCCTTGCCTAGTTAATATTTTCTTTTTGGTGATTTACGTGTATTTAGCTGTTCTGAAATAATATTCTACTGGAAATCAGTCTCACTTCATTTTGGAAGCCATTTTCACTGCAGTTTGTTTCCCGCCTCATTGTCAAATGCTACATGCGCGCGCCAAACATGATTCAGGATATTGTCTGCAGTTGTGACGCGAAATTGCTAATATCGCAGATATTTTGAATTCCTGGACTCTTTTCAGCGAATTAGAAACGAGATTGTGACTTGGATGTGTAACAGTACTGTATATTAATGTGTTTCAGCACCTTAAAGAAACGAAACAACTCAAACGTAAGGTTCAAGTTGATGTTCAAATCCAAAAGGGTGGCTGTTGTTATGAACACTGCGCACTGTCGAGAGAAACTGAGGACTAACATGTATAACCTGATAACGCGCCAATGGCCTATAATTATCATGATGCTTCTACTGGCGGGGATATCTGGAGTAATTATATGGATGTTGGTGAGTTGATTAATATTTAATTAATTATTCGATAAGGTAATAATTTAAATTCTAAATCATTATTTTATGGAAAATTGAAATGTTATCAGTTACTTCACTATATTGGCGTTAGAATTAGTACTATGAACTTGTGCTATGTCATAATATGTTAAAAAAAAACACCCAAAACGCGATTAATACTTCCATTTGTAAATAACAAAGGAGCTTTAGAAGATACTATGCCATGGAATATAGTGCACAAAGTTGTATGGCTGTGTCGACGGCATTGTCTAGTAAGAATTGATAACGGTGTGATAACCGCCTTGGAAAGTGAGGTGCGGCTGATGTTTCGAGGGAGGCTTACTTAACAATGGCAACATCAACATCAACAGCAACAGCAACATCAATAGAGCGATTTTCAATTGAGTGTCGTAAAAGCCAAAACCAGTGAGCCAATCACAGGAGCAAGTAAAAACATAAATGAACCAATGACGAACTAAAGTAATTCATGATTGGTTTTGCTTCAACCAATCACGAGAAAAAATAAACGCAATCATGGATAACTGACTACTCAAAGACGATCAAATTCGAAAGCAATTACTTTTCCACACTCAATTGATAACCGCTCTAACAATACAAAAGCAATATCAATAACAATAACAATAGCAATAGCAACAATGATAATGGACTAAAAGGAGCATGACGTAAATATGTATTATGCTTGTTATAATTTTCAGGAAGCCCCAAAAAACTCTGATGAATTCCCAAGATCCTTCTTGCGTGGAACCTCTGAAGGGTTCTGGTGGGCTTTCGTTTCTATGACAACCGTTGGGTAAAAGGAATTTTATTTATTTTTAAGAAAAAAACTTCAAAGAGAGTCAAACACCTACTAAAACCTATTTGCTATTCGTAGTGAAGCTTACTTCATGAAGCAATATGGCAAATCCCTATCTCAAGAACAAAACAAAAAAGCAGCACATGCTCATGCACAATTACGTATACACCTTTTTCAAGAAATGTCTGTTGCAAATCTGAATTGAGAAATCTGAGACTATATAAGAATCGAGGTAGGTTTGAGCCTTGAATTGTGTTAATCAACGACTGTGCTTGTCTTATTTTCAGTAGCGAAATGTCATATACTTTAAATCTACATTGCTGAAGTAAAATGTCCCTCTCCCTTCGGTCTCAGATTTCTCATTGCAGATTTCCCAACGACAGTGTCTTATGAAAAAGGTGTAACGAAATGACACTTTAAGGGTGCGTTTACCAATTTCGTCGCTAAGCAGCGATGGTTCTATGAAGGGACGGCGCGCTCGCATGCAAATGGCGGGAAAAACCTACTTCCGGTTTAGTGAAAAAGCAACGCGCGCCCTTCGCTAGCAAGCTCCGGTTTTGTTTACACTTTGCAAAATTGTTTTTTGCTACTTCAACCCGGGTTGTTTTACTTTCCAGGCTTCAAAGTTACTTTATATAAATGTCGAAAAAGAGCGATAAAACCGAGAAACCCATTCTAGCTGCGGAGGGTCGCTGGACGAGGGAAAATTCCAATGTCAGAGAATTCGGATTTCGACAAAGAAAGTTTGGAAAGAGCTTGTTGATAACGAGGGGAGCCAGAATGTACTTACAAGTGAGCAGCTAGACGTGAGAGGAGTCGTCGAAGAGATTAGTTTTGTACCACTTTCACAAGAAAGTAGCGAAGAGCCAAGCATGGGTTTAGCGAAAAAAAATATAACACGGAAGTTCTGACCATCTAACTGTTAAAATTGACGGGAAAAAAATTATAAAACAATCAATTTTCGGTATCTCGTAAAACGCATGCTACACCTTTTGTGCCTAACCCAGACCAATGATATATGCAAATATGAAAGCACTATCCCTAAGAAATCATGAAATGATTGAATTTTTCTGCCTAGATGACGTCGTAATGACGTCATATAATGACGTCATCAAAATATGAAGGTCCGTCTCCCAGGAGTTTCTGAGTGATTTATTAATTATTTTACTCAAATTGTTGGAGTTTTATGGCGTTTTAAATTATACTTAGCAACGGCCCAAAATAATTGGTAAACGCACCCTTAAAGAGAGCACTGAAATAAAGGCGGTATCATGCATGTGATGAGATCATTTTAATGGATCGTTTTGTAGATTTCGAAAGTTCTTCAAAGGAGTTGAATGCAATATTTTATTTAAGGATTCGTGTACAGAGATGTGCCATTATGTAACACGTCGACCTTTCTATATGTAAGATTGTAATCTGATTTCATTAGATATGGTGACAAGACACCCCGTTCTCTGTTTGGACGTATTTTTGGTGTGATGTGGATCATGATCGGCATCATCATCATCTCGTTCTTCACCGCTACATTCAGTAGCTCCATCACCGTAGCGATTGTTAAAAATGCTTGTCAGAGTATTAAAGGAAAAACGGTGAGCATTTATCTCTGGTTTCTACATATACATTTTTTCAAAACTCCTGTGATGTTTGATTTTTTTTCTCGAAGTAGTTCTGAAGCCGAGATCATCGTGATTTCAAGGAATATTTCAAGAGTGGACGGTTTATACTTGCTTTGTACGGTAAAAACTCTGAATTTCTAACGAGACCTGAAACAACCATAGGGACTGATCAAAGTCAGGACAAGACTTTAGGTCCACAGATCGAATTGGAATTTAGCGCGTTGAGTTTTGTGGAGGAAAAGGAGAGAAACCGGAGAACCCGGAGTAAAACCCTCGGAGCAAGGACGTGATACCAACCAACTCAACTCTCATGAGGCGCCGAGAACGGGAATCGAACCCGGGTCACAGAGGTGAGAGGCGAAGCGCCACTCCGGCACGAAATATCACGGTACGAAATATAAAAAAATTGTATCATTACATTTTATATAAAACTGAAATAATACATGAAATAATAATATTGAATTGAGCAATTTTCATAAGGCTACACAAATATTTCTGTTGTATAGGTTGCAGTGCTGAATTATTCGATGGAAAAGACGATTGCAATTGATGAAGGAGCTGACGAAGTAATTGGTACGATTTATCGTATTCGGGTGTTATAACACTTGCGTTTAAACCCCGCGCAGTTATCCAGATAAACATCCCAGTTTCATTCAGAAGTGTTCACATTCACAAGGGAACTGTATTACTTACTTTCACCTGACATTCATCGGTTATCAAAAAGCTTATTTCACGTTTTCTTCTTCCAGAGAACAACAGTTTCGAAGGAATGCTGAAGGACCTTCAGTTAAAACAAGAGGCAGCTGTCCAGGCCATTTTGCTAGATGAGATGATGGCATTCTATTACTTGAGTTCAAGTTCACGCGAGAGATATGGCGTTGATAAAGATATTAAAATTACCTCATTGATTAGGTATAATGCTGGCTTGAAATACTACATCATATATAAACACGATCCTGAACTGAAGGCGAATGCAAGCACGTGCAGCTCTGCCAACGGAATGAGGTCTTGTTGGCTGCACAACCTGCATCGCTTCCCATTAAAAAAACGTACAGTCCGAAAGTACGCCAAACCAATTAAGGTGAGTAATTTGCCAAGTGCTGTCTTAATGAAATACTACTTTCAAAAGAAAATTCTGAATGGCTTAATAGAACGCACCAATCACAGTTCACCATCAGTCTAGTGAAACACCACCAGCCAATAAACTGTATCATCTGATGTAGACTAGCGGCAAGCGGTCGAAATTTCGAGACTTGTATCAACAGTGACTTCGCATCGTGTGACAAACGATAAATATAATATATTATTATTAAAGGAACTCATTTAACCAAGATGCATTGCGAGCTCAAATTTCTCGAACCGCCATTTTCGGGGCCCCCGATAATGGCTCTGGAGAGCTTCTTGAAACAAATCCTATTCCATCGGTCTCACAGGGGCATACCAGTTGGTTACTTATAGGGGAAAATGTTCCTTATTTATTAGCTTTTCTGTTCAGTCATATATTTCCGAATTTTCACCTGCCAGGGGAAGTATTGAACGTACTCTGGAGTCGCCTTTGGTCAGTGAAATTATTACTAGAGCCTGTACTGGAGTTATGTGTGCACGCCCTACGAGGGAAAGAGAAACAAATCTCTGACCGAAGTGGGACTCCAGGTTGCATGTCTGGCGCTCTACCAACTGAGCTATCAAGTCAGATGAGAGCAATCATGGGTATTGGTGCGTTTTATGGTCACGGCGATTATATATGTATATGTAGTAATGATATGAAATCATGTTTGCCGCGTAGCACTAGTAGCTAGGTGTAAAGAATGTGATGTAAAGTGGTATGCTGTAGTGCTATGTGTGCACGCCGGCGCCCTACGAGGGATAGAGAAAAAATATCTGACCCAAGTGGGACTCGAACCCAACGATCTCCAGGTTGCATGTCTGGCGCTCTACCGACTGAGCTATCAAGTCAGATGAGAGCAATCGTGGGTATTGGTGCGTTTTATGGTCATGGCGATTATATATGTCTATGTAGTTATGATATGAAATCATGTTTGCCGCCTAGCACTAGTAGGTGTAAATGTGATGTAAAGTGGTATGCTGTAGTGCTATGTGTGCACGCCCTACGAGGGAAAGAGAAACAATCTGGAGATGCAACCTGGAGATCGTTGGGTTCGAGTCCCACTTGGGTCAGAGATTTTTTCTCTTTCCCTCGTAGGGCGTGCACACATAGCACTACAGCATACCACTTTATATCACATTCTTTACACCTACTAGTGCTACGCGATAAAAAAAGTTTTCATATCAGAACTACATATATGCTGTGGCTCAAAATTTTTTTGGTTCAAATTTTTTTTAAACCAGTTCAAATTTTTTTAACCGGTTCAAATTTTTACACTAGTTCAAAATTTTTACACCAGTTCAAAATTTTAAAAGCAGTTTATTTTTAACATTCTAAAAGGGAAGTTATGTTAACTGATGTTAGGGTTATTTTAAATGCTGGATTTGGGATCCTAAATTAGTGACTACTAGATGTTATTGTTTGCTTCGTTCTATTAATGTTTGTTCTATTGTTTGTCGGTGAAGGTAGTAGCAAATTGGAGCAAATCTGACGGGCGCTGCGAGGCACCCAAAATTATTAGTGACTAGCTCTAAACACCCTAAATTAGTGAGCATCCGTTGTTGACGGTTAGGGTATTTTTAAATGTAGGGGTAGGGTTTGTATTAGTTCACAGGACCATCGAAGAAGCATTATTATTCTGAGTTGTTCAGTGATCTAGTTCTAAGTGTAGTGACTATAGCTCTAAACACCCTAAATTAGTGAGCATCCGTTGTTGACGGTTAGGGTATTTTTAAATGTAGGGGTAGGGTTTGTATTAGTTCACAGGACCATCGAAGAAGCATTATTATTCTTAGTTGTTCAGTGATCTAGTTCTAAGTGTAGTGACTATAGCTCTAAACACCCAAATTAGTGAGCATCCGTTGTTGACGGTTAGGGTATTTTTAAATGTGGGGGTAGGGTTTGTATTAGTTCACAGGACCATCGAAGAAGCATTATTATTCTTAGTTGTTCAGTGATCTAGTTCTAAGTGTAGTGACTATAGCTCTAAACACCCAAATTAGTGAGCATCCGTTGTTGACGGTTAGGGTATTTTTAAATATAGGGGTAGGGTTTGTATTAGTTCACAGGACCATCGAAGAAGCATTATTATTCTTAGTTGTTCAGTGATCTAGTTCTAAGTGTAGTGACTATAGCTCTAAACACCTTAAATTAGTGAGCACCCGTAGTAGTATAGGCGGAGTTAAAATTATACCACTTTTTCTTGCACAACAAAACTCAAAAAGTGAATTCAGAAATTCACTTTTGAGTTTTCTTGCACAACAAAAAGTGGTATAATTTTAACTCCGCCTATACTACTAGGGGGTACTAAGGGTCATTCAAAGTGTCACTAGACATTCTTGTACATAAAAATCCAAACTTGAGTATCTATTAGAGATATGATTACTATACTGTATATCGATCTCTTCCACTATGGATTATATATCGTGCCTCCCCATGGAAATTCTGACTAAGATCGTAGAGCATGCAGGTCCTACGTCATTCGCAAGCATCTCAAGGACATCGAAACACCTAAACGGTGCCGCATATCTTGCGCGCTACGAAAACGTAGATCAAGAGTTCCGCACGCGAGTTCTCACTTTCGGTCTTAGGTCTACTCACGACGACGACGATCGAAACAAAATGGCTAAGACTTTCGGCATTTCCGCAAGCTACATCGACAATGGCTTTCCTCTCATCTACGCCAGTGAACATGGTAATCTTAACGTCATTAAGTGGCTCATCAAGAACTTACGGTTCGATGGAATGGATGGACAAATTGACCACATTCTATGTGCTGCCTGTAAGGATGGTCGTCTTGATATCGCTAAGTGGCTCACTAAGCACTTCCAGTTCACCAAAGAGGATAAAGCCGTCGCGTTCACTATACTAGATGCCAGTATGAATGGTCATCTTAACGTCATTAAGTGGCTCATTCAACGTTTTAAGATAACCATAGAGTATGAATACGTTCATCATGCTCTACTATGTGCTTGTAGCAATGATCATCTTGATACCGCTAGGTGGCTCGTTAAGTGGCTCATTAAGAATGCCCATCTCACCCTAGAGGACGAAAATAACCTACTAAATTACTATGTGAATGCTTATGCTGCCATATAGGAATCCGATTGAATCCAACTGCACCTAAAAATCCAAAACTTGAGTATCTGTTAAAGGAATGATTAGTATACTGTATATTACCACCGAATGGTATTAGTATATATTCTTTATTCCACAATACTAGCTTACGTTGTCATCTTAGTACGCATTAACACCATACAGATCGAACATGTCGAAGAAGAACTCAAATGTAGACGCCGCAATAACTTGTGATTGGTTGATGAGAGGGAAGGACACGAAATGCCCAAAGCAGATTTCGAAGACGTCGAAGTTCTGTGCCCAGCACAACTTCCAGATCTCAAAAGGCTGTGCCCTATTTGTGCCATGCTCGAAGTGCGGCAAAGGATGTCGTACGAGTTACGATCTTTGCTCAGTATGCGGAGCACCTCAACGTCGTCTCATTCTCAATAAGAAGAATCTCGACATAAAACGCGCTAAGGAGCAGGAGAAACTTGCAGATACAAACGTGGTGGAACCTGAGGAAGAGCCAAACGTGGATCCAAATGAGACAGCGAAGACCGACTACTTCCGTGAGTTCGATACGTTTGCAGATTCAACAGTGGTGGAAGCGGAGGAAGGTTTCGACGAGGCTCTCACCCGTGCGTTCGACAGGAACGCTTCGATGAGGCTCTTAGCCATGCGGCCGACGGTAGCATTCCCCGCGGAACCAAGAGTGGTGGAACCAGAGGAAGGTCTCGGAGAGTCTCTCAGCCATGCGTTGAACGAGGTGTTGGCTGCCTTGAGGAGCGTGAAGGACGATTAGGAATAGCCCCGAAAAAAAAAAAGAATGAAGAAAGTCGTTGTGACCCTCTTCATTCTTTTTTTTTTTTTTTTTTTTTCTATTAAACACATAAACATCTATAGTTGTATCATGGACGAGCTAGTCAGATTGTTTGGTCCTGGAATTCGTAGAAGCCTGAATATCAAACCACAAGTGGAACATATTAACACCAGTGAAACATGTTCTGATTGTCTCTGCCCCTTTGAAATACAAGGAACGGAATTCGTGTGTCCCACATGTGGTCTTGTTTCCGAGGTTGAACCATGTGAAGAAACGAAGGTCGAAATCATTACTACTCGACTGCGTATAGTAGGTCCGGACGGATTTCAGTATCAAAGTGATCTAGACCGCGCAAAACCAAAGCAAAGTGATGACACGGAACTGCAACGACGAACGCTCCTACAAGAACTACGAGCATACAACACTATTTACAAACAAAGTTATGACCTATCGTTCCCTATGAACACGTTAGAAATCGTAGCCGACGCATTTATCCAAGTAATGAAAGTTCATCCCAAGCGTAGCGATGCTAAGAGACATATTCTAGCTTCTCTACTCTACCATGCATGCATACAATGTGGATTCGTCCGATCTAAAGGTGAGGTTGCTCGCTTCATGCAACTAAGCAACAAAGGCATCCATAGAGGAGAGGTCTTTATACGTGCTCTGTGTGACGACGATGAGATCGATGTAGACTTGGATGCCGAGCGCATAGTTCCTCACATTGCAACGACTTTCCTTAAACTCGATCCTCAAGGAGTACTTATAGACGCTCAACAAATAGTCCACGAGGTTGTTACTATGGCAATAGAAAACAATGTAGGCAGATCGGTAATTAAGACGAAAGTTGTTGGAGCAAGTTACGAGGTGCTACGTCGTTTAGGATCGTCTATGTCTCTTAACGAGGTCGTTAAACGATGTGACGTATTTGGAAATTCAGTCAAGCGTTTTGTCAAGAAGTTGTCTTCTTACCATTCCCACTTCGAACCAATCTACACTAAGCATGGGCTAACTAGCGATAGGATTTAGCGAAGTGAAAGTGAGAACCATGTTCGTTCCTTTCATAGGAAACGTCGATTCTTACCCCACTAAGCTGCCAAGCTTTTCTCGCATTTCCTTTTGCACTTCTTGCTTGAGTTCGGCTCGAACCCGATCCGGACTTTTTTCACCCATGGAAGTCTCGCGACGAATTTCAGACCTCATGATCTCATACTTATTCGCTTCGTTCAGGATGAGACTGTATTCGGAGTCGGATATGTTTTCATCGCGTAAGGCCTTCGATACTAGATCGCGAATCGTATTGATTTTCGCCTTTGCCAACATAGTTGTCCTTTCATGCTTAGAAACCTTCATTCCTAACTTCTTAGCTCCAAGGGTCGTAGATGCTGAAATTAATCCACATAGCCCACCAATAACTCCAAGTGGTAGACCAATCACTATTCCAACCCCAGTCAACGCTGCACCCAATCCAGATCCAGATAAGATCACGGATAGACCTCCAGTTACCACTGCGATGCCATGAACTATTCCTTGAGAACGTGCATATTTCTTACGTACACCTTCGTAGTGTCTTTCTTGAACTTCGATGTCCGAAAGCGTGTCTCGGATCGTTTGCAGTCTAAAGTTCTTTCCAGTGTCACTAGCGATCTGTGGATAGATACTTGGTGCTGATGGAAACGGTTGAATCGAGTCGCCTTCCATCTTATAACTTATGTGAGGTTTAGCTTCAACACGTATCGTATCAGTCGACCATGGAAGTCTATCATGTTGCCTTTCTCATCAAGAATCGTAAGGCTAAGACTGTTTTGCATTGTCCCTATAGCTTGCAGGGTTTGGGGATTCGTTATAGTATAGGTTGTCCTTGAAAGCCAAGGACCTCGGACCTCTATGCTAGCCAAGACTTTCGATCGTTTTCCCTCTAGAAGTGAGGAACCGGAATTCACCGCATCGCAACGGACATACACTGTGCGGATATCTTTGATCTCAACGTAGTAAATACCAACTTTTAGCAGGAACTCGTTATTCTCTTCTTCTCCACCTTTGACACCTAATAGTGCGTAGAAATTCTTATCGAACTTGATTGGTTTCTTAACTACTATGGCTTGGCCCCCAAGGGGGATCCTGCCCTCAAATGCCACGATACCAGCATCACTTGCAGGCTTTAAGACCTTCTTGATTCTCTTAAAGTTGTAAGACCCTGCAACAACGTCGTGTGGGAACATAATACTACCGGCATTCCACCTGAACGAGCCCGCCTCTGTTAGGTTCCACCAACTGTTCTCGAAAGTGATCTCGAGTAGTGAAATGTTCTGTATAAGAATAGGGTTGTCGAAGTAGACAGTATGGTCAGCCAATGTTGTGGTGATATATAAGAGAACCATCTTATATGTTGAAGGTATAACTATATATACGTATAGCTTCAACATGACAGACGCATGGCGACAGTTCAAGTACCTATTTCCTAATGCCGTACTTGGTTGGTTCGAATCTACTTCCGATAATGTTAATTTCATCGATCGGGGAATGTCTCATCGCGTGTTCACGGAGGAAGGTCCTCCTACTAAGACGGGAGGTGGTAAATTGATGGGGTGGCTCGGTCGCACTGGTAAGGCTCTAGATGTAGCACTTGGTGGTAAGTCAGTTTACGAGAGCGTAATATTCGCACGGGAACACGAAGGTCTTTCCAAACACAATTGGATAGAAGAAAACGATAAGGTCGCAACCTTGAATACCAATCTGTTGGTGAAGTTCAAGAAAAGATATCCACATGCAGATCTTCACAAGTTCTATGCCTCTACGGAAGTGAATGGTCCAGGCAAATATTCGACGAGTATTTGGTTTCGAGATGGAGATTCTAGCTATGTCGTTTACGGCGATGATGTCTCAAAGTTACCTACTACGATTCAAAAACGCATCGATAATGCGTTGTGGGATGTGCATAGAGGTTTTCCATCTACGTTGACCCTAGATAGGAGTGCGAAATATCCTATTACAGCAGTTCCTTTTACCGAACCGGCACAAGATATCGATCTCACTAATCTATGGATATATGTCACCCCAAAGAATAAGTTCAAAGCAGGCGTTCCAAATATATTCAAGGAGATCGTCGTAAAGCATGTGACAGAAAAGGAGTCTCGTAGATGGTTATCAGGTCCGGATTTCCACTACTGGCCTCAACAACTTAATTTTGCAACGTGGTGTGCGACTTCTGGATGTGGAGTGTCATTGTTTGACCCCACTTTCAAAACGTATCCACCAATTGTCCAAGGGTTCCTACGATTCCATGTTTATTTCACGATACGAAGAATTCTACATGAACTTGGTGGTGCTCATGGAGTTCCTTTACCTGGTAACTCCAATTTCAAGCAAAGGGATAACTCCTATAACAAATCAGCTCTTGAGAAATTGTGCATCGAGTTTGGTTTATCTCGAACACCAGACTTTCGGTGGGATGGAGGTAGTAATCACGGATTAGGAGACGTCTACGTAAACGTTCGTGGAAAAATGGTGAAATATACGGAGAAGTATGCACATAATACTTCGTTCTCTGCGAAGTGGCCTGGTGGTGACTTTAAGTTTCCTGAGGAGAGTCGTACGGAGTATCAGTTTTCTTTAGCGTACATTAGCAATAACAACGGTAAACAATACAATTGGTTTACGCCACCAATCGGAAAGGGTTTGACAGATGTTGGATTGGGTAGGTTGAATAGATCTGTCGAGGCTTTTGGATATTGCATACTTGGTGCACAAGCAGATCTGAACGAATCCATCATAGGTAGCCATAACGTCAAAGAAAAGTTTAAGAGCTTAGTCGAAGGTGCTATTCTCGAAAACGATTTAGTGGTGAGCTACAAAAACTATTTTACTGCTATAATGAGGACGCATAAGAGGCTCGATTTTGCAATAGCTAAAGACGTACGATTATTGCCAAGCGATCTAGCGTACTATCTTGGTGAGAAAGATGGCTATAGGAATCCAATCCCGAAAGCTACGAAAGATATGGTGCTAGGCACTAACGACGTCAATGCAGAAGGCAAAGGACATCCACCTCTTCCTATGGAAGGACCACCAGATAAGAAATTGGTGCAGCCTCTCGAGAAACAAGTTCCTGTACCAAAGGCAAAGGCAAAGGCAAAAGCAAAGGCAAAGGCTGTCTCACAACATGAGATTAATCTCGCAGTGACATCCATTGCTGCAGCTGGAATCGCATGGACGTTGTTTCGTTAACGGCGTTTGTATTGCTCCACTACGAAGACCACTGCTGCTACGATTAACAACCAAAGGTTGTTTGCTAAGACTCCAACAACGTCAGCAGCCATACTGAATATGAAACTCACAATTGGCCCAATCATCTTAGGTAGAATCGCCTCTAACTTTTTGCCCATTGCTTTTAAACCTTTGACAGTTGTTTTGGCAGCTGCTTTGGCAGCATCTCCAAATCCTGGTACTATCGCGGAAACTGTCTTTGTCAGATTGGAAACTATTACACCGATCACAGTACTTACCGCAGCTACCACGCTAATTATACTGACCCCATACTTCTTAAAGATGATTCTTATACGATCCCTAAGTGACATCCGTTCTACTATAGCTTCTTCTATTTGTTCTAGGACTGCTTGCTCCTCCTGATCGGTCTTCATTTCATTAGTAGCGTTTTCTTTCTGAGTTTCGGTAGACGTAGGGTCTTTGAGTATTTCCTCATTTTGTTCGATCCTCTCACTCAATTGGTTTCGAGCTACTATGACTTCTTCTACCATTTCTTCCCTCGAAGGTCCTAAGACTCTTTTGAGACCTTTTCCCATCTTCTTATATAACTCACCTTTCGTGGTGGTCATAGGAATCTCTTTTTCTTTACTTCCATACTCTTTGATAGCGACTCTACCATCAGACAGGGTTGCAACCTCAAGCGTGCCTCGAATTCCCACATCGTGGTATTTTTCCCAGACAGTCTCGAATATATCCTGTCTCGCATTTTCCGATAAACCCTGTTTGAAGACTACGCCTCGATCAGTATACTTTGGGACTTTCTCTTCCTCCAGCCTCTCCAGGATTCTTTCATTTCTAGAAACGTTCGAGCCTTTCGAGTCGATGAGTTCGTCGAAGTAATCGTCATCTTCTCTAGAAAACGAGGTTTCCTGATCCTTTGGTCTAGCGCCTTCTTTGCTGTAGTCGCGTCTGGTTTTCATTGGAACCATTTCTCCTGACTCTTCTGGAAATGTTGCATCCCACTCCTCCTCCACATTGATAGTATCATCGTCATCGTAGTCTCCACCTCCTTCAGCTTCATCAGTTCTTTCATCATACCTCCCATCAACGTCCATGTTAAACATAACTATATATATAGTTATATTCAACATGATCTCAGCAAAGTTGGATCCCACACAAGTACGAAGAGAGCCTCGTGCACTCAAGGCTCCTCGAGACTTGTATAGGAAAACTTTCACTCGATCATCTGCCAATCCAAGTGAGACTCTATACGTAGAAGTCCCGAAGCTAGAAGAAGGCGTAGTACTAGTACCTGGTAGCTTAGCGCTATTGGGCGACATCGTACTATCTGGTGGACATGCGAATAACAGAGTCGTTTCGAACATTGGACGCTGCTTGGTCATACGTAGAATCTGTAGGATGGGAGCCGAAACAGTAGAAGACCTTGGCAGGCCAGACCTCCTACAAACGTACTCCGATGTATACCTATCTATGCAGGAGAGAGAGTCTAGAGTACAACAAGGCATTCAATCAGAGAACGTAAACAAGCTACGATCGAAAGCTGGTGACGCAAGTCCTTCGTCTGCTGCAGACAACGCGCTCCTAGCTGCATGTGGTTCCAAGTATAGGATTCCATTAGATGTTGACATTCTGACACAACATGGAGTTCTATATCCATATGCCTTAGAAAATACAATTACATTCGAGTTGACTCTAGCGCCTGCCAACGAGGTCGTAATTGGATCGGATACTACGAAGATAGGTACGTACCAACTTACCAACATCCAACTAGAATACGAAGCAATCAGGGACGGAACACTGGCTAGTAGTGCACTTCACAAATACGAAACAGGTGCTGCACTCCTATACAACTACGCTGTTCACTTCAAGACAGTAGATATCGCTAAAACATCCGATACTTTGATATCTCAAAACGTTAACGTTCCACGACGATCCTTTGCTGGACTACTTCTACTATTCATAGATCCACCTACCATTGGCACGCGAGATAGTGAAGCATTCTCGAATCCCGATATTTCGAAGGTAGAAGTAGATGTCAACGGGATTCCCAACAGACTCTTTCCAAGCGGTATGCTTCCCCTAGATTTCTGGGAGGCTGCAAGAGGCTGGTTTGGTACACCCAATACTTCCATGACTCCAAAGAAGTTCTTTGAAAATAGATTCGCTATCCTAATCGATTGTCGCACAGCAAAAGATTCCACCGTTCATGGTGATGGCTTGGCACAAACCGGCAGTGGAAAGGACATCGACATTCGCATACATAGAACTGCGAAGGGAAGTGGAAATGTGAAAATGCACATCTATGTCCTTGCGGATGCTCAGGTCACGATATTGAACAGATCTCTGCAGAGTATATTATACTGATGGATTCTCTCGTAGAGCACGTACCGTTCAACGCACTCATAGTCGGTCCAACGAATTGTGGGAAGACTGCGTTTCTCATAGAACAACTTCGTGGATCGTTTCGTGGTAAGTTCGATTACATAGTACTGATTTGTCCTACGTATGCCCACAACAAAACTTATCGTGGATTCGCAAATCGAGATCCTCGTTTCTTCGTCATATCACCACCGCAGACTGCCATCGATGCTACTTTGAGTATTTGCGCAACATTTTGGTCAGGTACCAATACTCTATTGATTCTCGATGATTGCGCCGCATCGAAGGACGTCAAGAAACGAACTGACAAGCTAGTGGACTTAGCCTTTTCTGCACGACATATAGGGCTTTCCGTTTGGGTGCTGTCCCAACAACTAACGAGCATATGTAAACCCTTCCGCGAGAACGTAGCTATCGTAGTAGCATTTCATACAGCATCGGCCGTAGATGGTAAAAGGATATTTGAGGATTATGGAGGCTCGCAAGAATGCAAAGAGTTACGAACGATACTGGGATCCCATAAGTTCGCTCGCATGTGCTTCTGTCTCCGCCATCCTTTCGAGGTAGTGTTAGAGCTCCCAGCACCTACAACATATTATCATGGATAAAGAAATACTCGAGATATTCGGTGAGGATGTAACAGGCCCACCACCAACCAACCTAGACGTTGTGTCAGACAATCGCGAATCACTTTCGATCTTAGCTGCAACAGGCGTAACGAAAGAATACCTAGGTAAGAACGTTTCCCTAGGAGACATCTCTAGACTTCCTGAGAAAGAAGTAGACAAGTTGTATAGGAGGTATCAGGCCGTCCTAGCTCAGCAAGTAACGAAAGGCTTAGTCGACGGTGTGACACGTCTAGCTACCCGCCTAGTTGCCTACCTAGTACCAATAGATTCTCAAGAAGCACTGATCAAAGACCTACAAGAAGACCCTCTAGTCCGCAACGAAATCAGTGCTGCGACTGGCCTACTATCGCTCAAAGCAGGTCGCCTTGTAGCTCTAGCTAGCGTCCTATTCCACATATCCGGTCACGTAGTCATTCCTGGAACAACTGTTGAACCTCCACATATACCTACTATATCGAATCAAGATGGAAGGACAGACGGATCAGATAACTGCGAATCCTCCGACGACTGCACCAACTAAGGTAAAAGACCCAAAGCGCGTTGCAGCCGGAAAGGCACTAGCATTAAGCAACAAGCTCGCTAGAGAAGCTCAGAAGAGAGAGTCGACGCGCGAAAGCGAATCGTGCAAAGAAGTCTACGTAGAGAAAGGTCGGGTCGAAAACCTGACTATCCTCGCAGTCATCGGTACTGGCGCTACATTGTTTGGCACGTACTTTGCGTACAAGAAGTATGTAGATGGCAACACGCGAACTGCCGCCGTTATCACGACACAACCTGCAGCTCCGGCAAAGCCAACGGCACTAGACATGGAGTAACACTTAAAGACTCGAGACCATAGTAGTATATGTCTAGATGGAGAAGGAATTGATGAAGACGACAACCGATGCAGCCAAAATCGTTGGACTCGCTTCTGGTATTGGGTGGATCGTAAAAAAGACTACCAAGGAATCTATGCTTAGCGATCCTTTTTCTTCCCTAGTGAATTACGCAAAGTGGACTGCCGTGATAATTGGTAGCTTATACGCGAAACAATATCTTGAGAAACAACTTGAGAAACCTAAATCTTGAGAAACAAAAGATCATACCGTAATGGCGACAGCAATTGGTATGGCCATTTTCGGGGCTATCTTGAATGCAACGGCATTTACTGGTGGTGGTATACTAGCTAGAATGATTGGAAAGGGTGATATGGATGCAGAACGAGAGAGACACGATAGGGCCACCGAAAAACTAGCACGTGAAATGAAAGCGTATAGAATCAAACGTCAAAGAGGATACGACTATGCACAAGAGCAGGAAGGTCTTGAACGCAACGCACGCAACAATCAAAGAGATACCAACGAAGCCTTAGTGCGATCCGATAAGTTACGTAAAGAGCTAAAACGGCTCAAAGAGATGAAAGAACCCCGCTTATCTGACTACTACAAACCCTCAAACAATCAGAAGACTGGTGAGTTGCTCTACGTTGGTGGTGGAATGCTAGGCGTTGGATACGCTATTAGTAAATGGCTATAGAAACGTACTAGGTCGTACTAGATCGTACTAGGTCGTACTAGGTAACGTACTAGATCGTACTAGGTCGTACTAGGTAACGTACTAAGTCGTACTAGGTAACGTACTAGGTCGTACTAGGTAACGTACTAGATCGTACTAGGTCGTACTAGGTAACGTACTAGGTCGTACTAGGTAACGTACTAGGTCGTACTAGGTAACGTACTAGATCGTACTAGGTCGTACTAGGTAACGTACTAAGTCGTACTAGGTAACGTACTAGGTCGTACTAGGTAACGTACTAGGTCGTACTAGGTAACGTACTAGATCGTACTAGGTCGTACTAGGTAACGTACTAGGTCGTACTAGGTAACGTACTAGGTCGTACTAGGTAACGTACTAGATCGTACTAGGTCGTACTAGGTAACGTACTAAGTCGTACTAGGTAACGTACTAGGTCGTACTAGGTAACGTACTAGATCGTACTAGGTCGTACTAGGTAACGTACTAGGTCGTACTAGGTAACGTACTAGGTCGTACTAGGTAACGTACTAGATCGTACTAGGTCGTACTAGGTAACGTACTAAGTCGTACTAGGTAACGTACTAGGTCGTACTAGGTAACGTACTAGATCGTACTAGGTCGTACTAGGTAACGTACTAGGTCGTACTAGGTAACGTACTAGGTCGTACTAGAGAACGTACTAGGAACGTATTAGGTTCTACTAGGAACGTACTAGGTACTACTACTAAGCTACTACTAAGCTACTACTAAGCTACTTAAGCTACTACTAAGCTACTACTAGGTTACTACTAAAGAAGACGAAAAAAAAAAAGGAAAAAAGAAAGGAATGAGGCCTGGTTCTTATTCTTTTCTTTTTTTTTTTTTTCATCTGTTGAAGGTTAGAATGTATAGATGTATGATGGATTCTAAACTTGCGAATGTCTTCTATGGTCCTACGGGATATTGGAAAGGTCACGCTGCAATTGACAAGCTATCGGTAGCAGCGAAAGCATCAGAAGACGTAGCTAGGAGTTGGTTGGAAAAGCAATCTATATGGCAAGTATATCTACCACCACCAAAACACATTCCACGACCGCATTGGACTGTATCGAAACCAAATGAAGTCCACCAAGCTGATTTGATATTTCTACCACACGATAGACCTGGGCGTGGCCGAAAGCTATACAAGTACGCATTGGTAGTAATCGACGTAGCTTCTCGATACAAAGAAGCCGAACCTTTGGCATCTAAAGATAGTGGTGAAGTTTCTGCGGCATTCGAACGAATCTATAAACGTAGTCCACTAGAATGGCCAAAGACGTTGCAAGTAGATCCTGGTAGAGAATTCATGGGACGTATGTCTGAAACGCTAAAACTACATGGTACGAAAGTTCAACGAGGTGAAGCTGGTAATCATAGAGCGCAAGGCTTCGTCGAACGAGCGAATAGAACACTAGCTGAGAGATTGTTTGGATATCAATATGCACAAGAGATGGTACTTACTTCGGAAGGATCAGATGAGCGTAGTAGAGAATGGGTAGTTCGTTTACCAATGGTTATCAAAGCTATGAATAGTGAGGTGACTCGACTTACAGGAAAGGAGCCTTCGAATTCTGTAGTGACGCAACAAGTAGATCTGAAGACTCCTACGTATTCGCGCACCGTTGGATTGAGAGAAGAGCGCCTACCATTCGACGTCTTAGTTCGATATCTTTACGCACCAGGAGAATTGGAAGGAGGTGAAAAACGTAGAGCTACTGATCCTGTGTGGAGTTTGCAGATATACACCATTTCGCGAAGTGTAGTATCTTCGGGCCAGCCTGTGCTTTACTACCTTGCGAAGCGAGAAGGGGAGAAGGACGCACCCAAACGTGGATTCGTTCGTGAAGAGCTACAAGTTGTTCCTAGGGATACGGAACTACCACCAAAAGGAATTCTGTTTGTACCCAAGCGCTAGACAGCGTACTCTATTGGCTCGGTGTGGATTCCATCGGTAAGAACGCGTCTTTTGTCGTAGTAAGCCGATAGCCCAAGTTTCGGTTGTTCGTAGGTTGCCATACCTTCTGGCAATAGGCGGAAGCCTCGGTTCTTCGCCGTGTCGATACTACCCTGGAGGGCTGCTTCGAATCGTTCCCACGAAATGTCGTTGTGCCGCCTAGACATACCTTTGACGGAATACTTCTTGCTGCCACCCGTATCGACGTAGTAGGCTTTCGAGCATAGGGCAATGGCGCGCTGTCCTTCGAATTCGAGTTTGAAGAGTCCTGGGGTACGACTGCTCCACTTGTCCCAAGCTAGCCATTCCTTCCTTTCGGCTTCGAAATCCTCTCGTAGGTCTGATCTTACAACTTCGTCTATGCTGTTTCCAGAGATGGCAATGTACGCACTGTCCGTGTCCATCTGGATGTATTCGAAATCCTTGCGATCGATGTACTTATCAAGGAAGTCGTAGTAGAACTCGAGCATACGCAGCTTTGCGAGCTGGTACACAGCGATACCTACTTGGAAAGGGCGTTTGATTCGGATCTGGTCCTTCCTACTCTCGAGTTCGTATGCCTCGCCAATCTCTTCCAGGTCTTCGAACCAAACACTTCGCAAAGCTTTGTCCACAATCTTCTCGTCTTTTGTATAGGTGACATTTGTTTGGCGTCCCAAGTCTTCGAGCAACTTTCCATAGGCGCTGTTTCCTAGTAGCTTGAACACATCTGCCAGCAAAGCTTTACTTTTGTCTACGTCTCCCATGCGTCGCGCCTCAGTGCCTTGGTCCACGAACCATCCGAAGATTTCTTTGGGTTCGTAGTCTATCGTGCGGTAGACAGCAGTGATCACTGCGCCATGGTCTAGATACCAAAGTAGAAGAGGAGCATAGAGTAGCAACTTCTTTCCAGAGAGACTCCCAACTAGCTTCGTTTCTTCGCTGCGCTTTCTACCTGTCTTTTCAAGGTAGGCCAACATTTGTGGAGGAATTGCTTCCTTGGGGATTTTCTTGTTGTAGAAGAAGGGGGGCATCTCCTCAAATTCCTTCCACAATTTCTTTGGTATCTCGATGTCTACTTCTGCATATCCAAACCACGTTCCACCACGTAGACATTCGACGAATCCTTCGGTGGCTGAACCTGGCTCGTCATAGTGCACAACCGTTTCTTTTCCACAAGGCATTTCGAATTCCATCGTGGAAAGATATAGGGCGTTGGCATCGTATCCAAGAACTTTGCGACACACTTTGGTTCCACCCTGATGACTACGAATCTTAGTCACTCCTGCTTCGTGGCGTCTGGTGAACACTATGCTTGGACCTCCCACGACAGCGCCTTTCAGCATGTGGTAGGCTTCCTTACTTGGAGCATACATCTCAGCTCCCCTTTCTACACTACCTCGAAGCAGGAACTGTAGCGAGACTCCTGGGATGGACACTGCATCTTTCAGCATGTCTACTCCTTTCTCGTGATAGAAATCTCGCATCTTTTCGAGTGCCTCTAGGAATGGAACTACATCTAGGTTGTTGTAGTATCGTAGCCAGTCTGCAAAGGTCTCCATTCCCTTGTCGAGAAAGGTGCGCTTGCAGTCTTCGAACTCTGACCTAGATAGTAGGTGTTCTCTTTTCAACTTCGAACCCCACTCTTGATAATCTGGTAATCCAACGTGATCCAACTTGTCGGGAGAGTCGAACCACTCATATGGGAAGAAACTCTTTTGCAACTCGCATCCATAGGCAGTGATCCAACGTTCGTAGGAAGTTCCAGGTCCAAGGTAGTTCATCACATCGAGGAAACGGAAATCGGGAGTCAAGAGAAACATAGTGGTGTTGGCTTTCTTTGCTACCCGGATCTTCGAACAGGTGTCGGCAATGATTCCTACGAAGTGCTCCCTGATCAGATTGAGATCGTACCTGCCAGAGTTGAATCCCACTACTGGAACTTGGCTGATCCATTCGTCGATCTTCACTTGTTGTTTCTTTGGTAGGGTGTCGAAGGAGAATTTGGGTTTATCGAGCTGGTACCATCTTGCCATAGCTACTTGGATTGCCTGTGCTCTTTGCTGGAGTTCTTCGACGAAGGCAGCTATGAGTTCTTTTGGATCGCGTCGACAGATGTGGGTTGGCGTTCGATCGTACGTGTCGGCAATTGATACTGATATGGGAACGTGAACGTTTTCGATGGTCAGGTGGTCTGTTGGTTGTCTTCCTTTTGTCGTGTCGAGATAGGCTTCGAAATCGTAAACTATGAAGTGTGGGTAGACAGTTTGCGTTGGTGTGGGAACCGGTTTATTCTTCTTCTTTGTGGAGCAGCCCCAAGCTTCCACTACTGTATAACCTGCCTCACGTAGACTCTCCGTTCTTTCGCAGGTCTTGAGATAGAGCCTCCTTTCCCTAGGGAAGCATTTCGGGCAGCCATGGAAATAGCATCCATGAAATTGGAAGATGGTTTTCGAAAGAGGTTCGTAGCCGTCGACCGGCGCTCCTTCGATCCAATGCTCTCCACCATGCCCACAAGCTGCATGATGAATGTGTTGCCCAATCCTTTCGGTTTCGCGTTCCAACCAGCATAGAGCGACTTTGCTGGCGGTGCTCTCTGGCCAGAAGGCTTTTTCGTATGCCGACTGGGGTGCCTTGATCACTTTTCCAGGGCAAACAATCTTCGTTTCTCCACGACTGCAACGATCTGCATGGCGTTGAAGGTTCGAGGCGTTTGTGAACCGTTGCTTACAATCGTTGCATACGTAGACACTCCCTAGCTTGTTGATGTTCTTGATATAGAAGGCATGTCCTTCGTATATCCCAATCGTCATCGTATGCTTGTAGTGAGCTGCATGTCGCATCAGATGCCAAGCGCCATCCTCCGTGGGTTCATACACCCGAATACCAATTCTAAAGTGCAACTCGACTTCCTCCAGCTGGTCTATGGAAGTTCTGGGAACGTCTTGTGTGGGTGCTGTCAGGCGATAGAAGTCCTGGGCAAGTTTTCGAGCTTTGACGCAACACCTATCTACTCTTGCTCCTTCATGCATGGCAAGGCAGCGCCAAAGACATAGGTTGTCGCCATATCGATCAAGGGCAAGCATTCCTTTCTTATGGCGAAGCCATTGGGGCAGTGGACCTGTTCCCAACAAAAGCTGACGATCGATCACGACCTTGACATCCACATATATCCAACGAACGAAGGCCCATTGGGTATTTGGTCGATTGATGTTGTCGGGATTCAAACGAGCTGTCTCCTTGCTATTGATCCACTCTTCTGCATCTTCTAGGATGTTCACCCATGGAGAGCCTGGGACAGTCTTGGAGAATAGCATCACACGCCCATCGTTGACATTGCGAATGCGATAGGTATAGCTGTAGCGCAGGTAGAAGCTGGTGGTTACCTTTGCAACTAACTTTTCCATGATCCTAGGAGTCAAATCTCCTGCCACACCTTGGAAGAAGCGCCATCGAATAGTACGGCGGCCTATCTCCACTCCCTCGAGCATTCCATCTCTCTCATCGAGAATAGCACCTGCCTCTCGAGCTAGACTTCGTGGAAGTGGCTCACTACGCAGTCTCGCCATTCTCCCTTCGATATAACTATACATTACGATAGCTTTAACAGATACTCAAATTTGGATTTTATGTGTAAGGATGTTGCGGGGCGATATAACTATATGTAATCATATCTCTAATAGGATTATCAAGTTGGATTTTATGTACAAGAATGTCTAGTGACACTTTGAATGACCCTTAGTACCCCCTAGTAGTATAGGCGGAGTTAAAATTATACCACTTTTTGTTGTGCAAGAAAACTCAAAAGTGAATTTCTGAATTCACTTTTTGAGTTTTGTTGTGCAAGAAAAAGTGGTATAATTTTAACTCCGCCTATACTACTCCCGTTGTTGACGGTTAGGGTGTTTTTAAATGTGTTTTTTTGTTTGGATTATAAGTCGTTTATGGCATCAAAATTTGAACTGGTGTAAAATTTTTGAACTGGTGTAAAATTTTTGAACTGGTTTAAAATTTTTGAACTAGTTTACAAATTTTGAACCAAAAAAAATTTCCAACCACAACATATACATATATAATCGCCGTGACCATAAAACGAACCAATACCCACGATTGTTCTCATCTGACTTGATAGCTCAGTTGGTAGAGCGCCAGACATGCAACCTGGAGATCGTTGGGTTCGAGTCCCACTTGGGTCAGAGATTTTTTCTCTTTCCCTCGTAGGGCGTGCACACATAGCACTACAGCATACCACTTTACATCACATTCTTTACACCTACTAGTGCTACGCGGCAAACATGATTTCATATCATAACTACATATACATATATAATCGCCGTGACCATAAAACGCACCAATACCCACGATTGCTCTCATCTGACTTGATAGCTCAGTTGGTAGAGCGCCAGCCATGCAACCTGGAGATCGTTGGGTTCGAGTCCCACTTGGGTCAGAGATTTTTTCTCTTTCCCTCGTAGGGCGTGCACACATAGAACTACAGCATACCACTTTACATCACATTCTTTACACCTACTAGTGCTACGCGGCAAACATGATTACATATCATAACTACATGTACTGGAGTTAGCCGACTGTTTGACCGTAATTCCTACAGTTTATCCAAACCAGGGCCTTTCTACATTGGCTTGATCGGCCCGCAGACCTAAATGACAAGAAATTTAAAGGTCAGAAGAGCTGAGCCTTTTGCTTATCATTATCGGACACTTACAATATTTAAAGCAAATTGCTTTGACTAAGACTCGAGTACGCGGTACACGCGCGGTACATGCAAGATTACAAATCTCGCAGTTTCTCTCTTAGTCTTATAGTCTTGGTTTTCGCTCAATGTACATGGACAACGCTGAGACAATTAAAGTAAGTAAAAGTGAAATGTTGTGTTGATATCTGCATGAGCGGCTGTAAAGTGGAAACCTATTTTATAAATGTTTCTTTGCTGATGAATGAACTTCAAGTTCAATCAAGTGCCGCTGGGCGCTCAGAAAACTGATTGATCGATATTTTGTTACCCAGCATATCCAATGTACGATTGACGGAAGTCAAGGGGCTTTTAAAATGACACAAACTGGCTGAAATTCAGGTTAACAAACAATAACATTATACGGATTCGATTCCTCAAATTTGATTTCAAATTTCCATATTGCATTGGCGAATCTTGAACACAAATAGAATGTGGCAAACAGTACTTCATCATTCAAACCAGCATTTTGGCAGGGACAACCTAGCTCCTTTCTTTCGACTACACGTTCTTGCATGCACAAGCCTAGAAAGGAAAGAACTCTAAATGTATATAAACGCTATCGTAGAATTGATCACTTTCCTTGCCACACGATCTGCATCGCTGGAACTCGGTCCAGAAGTTGGACAAGTTGGTTCGCTAGATCGAGCATGAGATCGATTGCTAGCATCACGTCGAGGAATTTTTATCGGAGAACTGTAGTAATTCCGCTCATTCTATTATATTTCTCCAAGTATAAAGGCAATCGATCTCCCCGCCGATCTCAACTCCTAAAAGCCCGATATCACATTTTCTGATTGGCAGCTGTCCGATTTCAAGTAGTTTCCCGTATGAAAACAATAACAGTGACTCGCAATGCATCTTGGTTGAATGAGCTCCTTTAACAACAACAACAACATCATCTTTATTACCAAAAAGGTTATAAATACTTAATTTACATAAATACATAGATCTCACTAAATTATGGTAATAGTTACTCAGAATAACTAAAGTTAAACGAGCTGAGTAACATTTCAAGTTAAGTAACAATGTTTTTGTAGGGTTTTAAAGATGAAAACTAAAAAAGATATATATACACTACGATACAGATTACAGCAATATAGAACACTTAATTAATGTAGAAAACAAATGGGTTTAAAGTAAGTAAAATAGATAAATAAAATAAATAAATAGGGTACCAGATATTTTCAGATAATAGTTGTATTATGTAATAGTGACAGATGTAACTAATGAAGTTGTTACTGATAAGACCCATGAGACTAGATTTAAGCTTTCGCTTAAATGATGTTAATGACAGAGTTTTAAGGCTTTCATCAAGCTCGTTCCAAATAATTGCCCCTTTATAGCGGAGGTTAAATTTCCCATAGTTTGTCCGGACTCTATTTATATAGTAAGTTGATCTTGATGCAAGTCTGGTGTTGTATTGATGTTTTGACGCTATAGTTTGGAAAAAAATATCAAACACAACAGGTAACAAATTATGATGAAATTGATACATTAAAAGTGCGTTATGGAATACTATAAGGTCTGTGCATTTAAGGAGTTGAAATTCTTTGAACAGGGGATCAGAATGCTGATCTGGTTTTGAAAAAGTCATTATTCTTAATGCCTTCTTTTGTAATGTAATAATAGGTTTGACTGTTGAATAGTAACTATTACCCCAAGCTAATAAGCTGTATGTGATAAATGGATAAATGAGAGAGTAGTAAAGTTGGCATAAGATTTCCATATTCACGAAATGTCTCAGTTTAGCAAGAATACCAATCAATCTGAATTTTTTTTTACTTATTTCATGGACATGGTTTTCCCAGCTTAGATTTGAGTCAATTATAAGGCCTAAATATTTGACATGCGAGTCTTGTTTAATAGTTTTATTGGATATGTTTAGATTCATTTGATGCAATATTTTTTTCTGTGGAGGATGATAAAGAACAAAATTTGTCTTTTCGATATTTAAGGATAATTTATTGGCATTTAACCAAATATTGACTTTCCCTAGTTCTATATTAAATTTAGATTCTAGAGTGTGAATGTTTCTATCACTCATAAATAAACTTGTGTCATCTGCAAATAAGTGAAACTCTAAGATCTTTGAGCATTTATGTATGCCATTAATATATAGTAAAAATAATAGCGGCCCTAGAACTGATCGATGTGGCACTCCACAGACTGTTTGTTGGTAATCTGAGTCAGTATGGCCTATTGAGACAAACTGTTTCCTATTTTTTAGGTACGAAACAAACCAATCATGCGTAATTCCACTTACACTATAATATTCTAGCTTGCTCAATAAAATGTCATGATCGACAGTGTCAAATGCTTTACATAAATCTATAAATATGCCACATGAATAAGTGCCAGAGTTAATAGTTCTCTGTATTTTATCAATGAGCAATATAGGTGCATGAATGGTAGAATGGTTAGACCTAAAGCCAAACTGATTATCATAAATAACATATATTTTTTTAAGAAAATCGATTAATCTAAGATATATCAGTCTCTCTAGAATTTTGTTAAAAATGGAAAGGAGAGATATGGGTCTTTAGTTAGATGTAAGTAAAAAAGAACCTTTTTTATTAATAGGGATTATTTTTGCAATTTTCAGCTGATCATGAACAGTGCCCGAAGTAATTGAATAAATAAATAGAAGTTCCAATGGATATGATATTACATATTTCAATATTTTCAGCAAAGGACCAGGAATACTGTATGGTCCCATTGCTTTGCTGCTATTTAGACTAGAGATAATGTTCTCAATTTCAAGTGCAGAAAAGGAGACAGAAAAAAACTTGAAGATTGAGGTTGATCTAAGTACGTTCTAAAAGACGAGTTACAACGTGGGATATCAGCTGCTAAGTTTTTCCCAACATTAGCAAAATATTCATTAAATTCATTTGCTATCTGTTTGACGTCAGTAATTTCTTGTTTATCTTTTATAATTTGTTAGGTCTAAATTTAACTTTAGATTTCAAGCTGATTAATTGTCTTATGCCCTTCCAAATATTTTTTGTATTAGATTGGTTAACAGAGAAGTATTCCTGATAGTATCGTTTCTTGCTTAATTTGAGCAGTTGGCTCGGCTTATTTCTGTATAATTTATATTTGGACTGTTGTTTCCCTCGATGAATGCTTTTCCATCAAATGCTTTGTTATATCCCCGAAGTCAAACGCATTTTTCGATTGGAAGATAATCTATCACGTGACAGGCCTCAAAATATCAAGAACTCCTTAGGGAAACGAATCATTGTATCTCCTTAAGAAAACAAACCTTCTAGCTCCCTAGGGAAACAAATCCTTCTAGATAACTCCCATGCAGGGAAAACAACAGCTTGGGGAAATTTGTGGCGGTCATGTAGACTCGCGTCGAGCTGACCAGGACGGCCATCTAAGACAACGGGGTGTGTTTTCACGCGAAATTAGGTGTTTATTCTTTCTCTTGTTCACCTTTTAGCGGTTTTCACGTCTAGATTTTCGAATGATAGAATAATGTCCGGTTTACAAGTCAAGAATTTTCGGCAGGGCACTCCTAAATGTTTGGTACGCGTGCTCGCCTCATGACGGCTCTAGGACGTCGGCGGAAGTAATTCTTCAGCAAAGAGATTCAGTACGCATGCGTAGAACATGACGGCACCGCGTCGTGGTTACCGCCAGAACGTGGAAAGTGTGGTTTTGTCGTTCTGTCTAAAACGTCAACTTAGAACGATAATTTATTCCCATTTTCGGATTCAATAAGCATAAAAGAACTTCAAACCACGCTTCTGTGCGCTATAGCCTACTATTTGTTGCTTTAAAGTTTAATATTTGGGTTCAAAATAGTCGGGATTTTGCCTTTCAAGTTCATTCTCAAACTTACTAATAATTATATTGGTATATGGTATATATATACAATAAAAATTCAAACTTCATGCACAGTAGAAAATCCAGGTATGTAATTGGCTAATGACTATGCTTTATTGGTGAACAAAGCACTCCTGACACATATAATGCACTCAACCCAGATTCTCTCTTACTCTTTGGGAGAATTCTCAAGTTGGTGTGTAAACCTGAGGAAGGGAGACATGATACATGTTTGGAAAACCTCATTCCCACGACATTCCAACCGCATATTTAATAGAGAGAATGGCAGATAATTGCTAGAAAGGTAACAGCAGGATTGCATTCTGTGTATATACTTCATGGTAGTGTTTCGTTCCATATAGTCTCCCTGCGTAATCATTTTCTCTACTGTTTTACAGTATTATGCAGGGAGACTATGGAACGAAACACTACCATGAAGTATATACCGAATTCTGTCTCCCCTGTACGACAAAATATATATTTAGAGACTACATTTGCATAATCGGTCCTTGGAAATGGTTGATTTGCAAGCGTTGCAAGTACAAACAAGTCATATTGGCCTTGGAAGGCTTCTAGAACACTATAGTACTATTACTGAAGAAGTGGCTTATATTTCCGAAACCTTACTCCGTCAATAAGAAGAAGAAATGCGGTGAGAATTCAGCGGATGTGTCAAAACCCAGGAATTTTCGATTTGGAAAATATTTGCATTGGTTTTGGAGTGAGCATTGAGGCCGGATTCAAGATTTCAATTCCTATGAAAAACCACTGGAATAACGTTAGTCATTTTCGAATGAAAGAAACTATCAAAGAAAGTAGATGTCTATGAGTTAAGCCGGCTGAAGACTTGATGTTTGAATACATGGCTCCAAGAGAAATGTCTTCGAGTTATGTACAATTTCAATTTCAATTTCAGTTTCAATTAAAATCGCAGGACGGCTTCACGTTGTATGTTTGTTTTCTTTCGTCAACTTCACTGATCGAACGCCGAAAGTAAAATATTCTTTGCAAAGTCAGTTAGAACGAATGATGAAATAATTCCTGTTTTATTTATTGTCTATTGAAATGACATTTCTTTGTGGAGATATTTATGAAAATTATTTTATTTAGCCGAAATCTTTGATTTCTTTTGAATTGGTTATTAACAACTAATTTCAGTTCAAAGGCACTGCTGAATAATAAAATGGTTAGAGAATTTGTTTGTATTTTATCGACAAATACAGTCACTTGCTGACTGTACGGTGAACTCAAAATGTCTTCATACTGCATTTAAGCCTCCGGCCTCATGTAGTATTCATTATTTTTCGTTCATCTTACAATCAGCGCCTGCCTGTATTTGACGATAAAGAACGGACATCAGTCTAACCTTAAATATATTATTAGTTTTAAGCTTGATTCTAGAAGCTTGTGCTCCATCGCACAAACCACCAGGGATCCACTCTCCAAGTGCACATATATTTCATATTTTAGAATGAAACGACTGAAGATCTTAAGTCCTAGATAATTATGTTGGGAATTCAGCATTCTTTAAACATGACTGTGAAAATAGACGGAATACTAAACGTATATTCAATGGACCTTTCAGCTTACCTGTTTGTTGCCCCATTGCAGAGCACGTGATAGTTCTCCAGAGGATTCAGTGCTTTGTTCTCTAATTACATAAACTGATACGTTTCCTCTTAGGATACAGAAAAACAAAAGAAACATTATTCAAGGGAAAAGTCACGTGGTCTGAAATGGGGCCACAAACAGGCTAGTTGATATTAGTTAAAGAAAACTAATTTCTAATTTCCTTGATTCATCAGAGTAGCCAGATTAGTAATTTCATAGAACGTGCTAGATTTAATCAGGCATAGTACTGAGTCATGCGGTGCGCCCACATATCTGCACACATTACCGACAGGAAGTGCGCAATACGCCCAACTTTCCGCTAAGTCCTAGGCACGGCACACGTCCCAAAGAGGGATATAAATGCAAGCGTAATTCCTCATAGTTAGTTAGTTGCTACCCAGGCTACCAGCAGTGTAATGGATCTGCTACCGCTACCCTATTGCTATCTGCCTTGGTACAAGCGTAAACCAAAGTACGTAAGTTTTATACCTTTCCTTGTTATTAGTGATTTCAAGTGTTGCCTATATGTCAAATTAGTGATTTCCATGTTATATCACGCAATGATGAATGTTTAGTTATTATTGATGCTATATCGTTATCATAGCTATGAAACTATTCGTATACGAGTTATACTCTTTAAGTTTCAATGCAACACTACTCGATGTAATAATTTAGGTTTAGCTATAATATAGTCGTTATATTATGCCCCATGATTGTACACCCCTTCCCTAGAGCAACAATTATTCAAGTAAAGGCAACGTATGTATGTAGCATAATTCAGTGTCGTCCAATCGGTCGGTAGACACGCAGTCTTCGGTGTTTTCCCCTTCCCAGTAGTACATGCCACATGCATACGCAGGACTTATCAATGTTTCATGCTTGTATTGTTATGTTATGCTATGCTATGCAATTTCATGTTTAGTTGAGGTAGAATCTACAATTTGCATTTTTAACTATCCCTTTCAGTTCGAACCTACGAACTGCAATCTACAATCTACATCCTACTCTCGCTATCTACCTTGTCTACAAACCTCAAATACGAACATTGCTTTGTGTAAATCTCTTCGTCATTTGCTATCTATCGATTTCGGTATCGCGTCCCGAAATTGTCGATTATACCACCTCATTATCTACAGTAACATCGTACATAACCTTTAGCTGATTATTTGTCTGATTCTGTACATATTAAAGAGCTTAAATCAATCCGTTGAGTTCGAAATTCCACTTGTGCCAAGCGTCCCTGTGACTGTTTGAGGGCTTTGGAGTAACCGCGACCTCCGTTAGTTCTGAGCAGTTACAGTTGAAAGAGTCTATTATTGGCGCCATCGAGATAATTCTGGCATTGATTGACAGATGCCTTGCCAAATGTGGCACGTTTGTATTCCAAAAGCGATTAATCAACAGCCAATAAAGTATCGTTGAATGGAACTGATTATGCGTAAGATTATAATTATTCCGCTTTAGAATAATTCTTCAACAGTAAGTACATGTCGCGCAGAACAATAGGATTCTGGGCGATGGTCTTTCTGACGAAAATTCAATATTGAGTGATCAGGCTTTATGATCATTCTACTGGACTAAAGACATAGTCAATGAAAACTCGACAAAGGCGGGCATAGATCCTTTGAGTAGTATGTACAAAGAAGATTAGGTCATTTAAATTTATTTTATCATTTTTTGCACTGGCGGTTTTTGCGGGGATTTCAAATTGAATTGAATTTTCAAATCACCGTGAAGTCGCCGGTAGCCGGTTTACACGGGCGATTTGAAATCGCCGCTTAAATCGCAGCATAGATCGCCAATGTAAACCGACCGTAAGTGCTCCTGCTAAAAGCAATATGGTCATTTCCTTGATCAAACGCTAGCTGAAGTGTGCTTTCGTTCGACGAAATGTTTGACACCGTTTTTTCGCCACCCAAACATTTTCATCCAAGATATTTAGATTGTGCAATCCAACAATGTTCGATAGTTTGACCTAAGGTCCGTTTCAGGCAGCGAACCTATCATGCCACCTGTCGTGAGTTCGTGAAGAAGAACAGGCAGCCCAAGTTTGGTTACAGCTTGATCGCTTTTGTGTGGGTTTCTTTTCAATGAAGAATTTTGGAGAAATAAAATAACGTTTTGCAATAAACTTGATAGACAGGATCCAACTTTGCCATCAGAGTCAAGCAACCCTTTATGTAGGACGACACGAATTTTTACCAAAAATACAATAGAATACAACACAATACAATTCAATACAACAATAGAGCGCAACACAATACAATACAATAGAATACAATACAATTTGGTAGCAATTCGTGTCGTCCTACATGAAGGGTGGCCCAAGCAAGTGTGTATATATTTGATTGTTTTGTTCTTGCCTAAACCCACACGCCTTTGTTGTGAAATATGAACTATAATGTAAACCATAAGACTAAACCAACACACCTTCATTGTGAAAGATGTACTGTAGTGTAAACCACAAGTCTAAGCCAACACACCTTCATTGTGAAAGATGTACTGTAGTGTAAACCACAAGCCTAAACCAACACACCTTCATTGTGAAAGATGTACTGTAGTGTAAACCACAAGCCTAAACCAACACACCTTCATTGTGAAAGATGTATTGTAAAAGATGTATTGTAGTGTAAACCACAAGCCTAAACCAACACACCTTCATTGTGAAAGATGTACTGTAGTATAAACCACAAGCCTAAACCAACACACCTTCATTTTGAAAGATGTACTGTAGTGTAAACCACAAGTTGAAACCAACACACCTTCAAGGTGAAAGATGTACTGTAGTGTAAACCACAAGTTGAAACCAACACACCTTCATGGTGAAAGATGTACTGTAGTGTAAACCACAAGCCTAAACCAAATCACCTTCATTGTGAAAGATGTACTGTAGTGTAAACCACAAGCCTAAACCAACACACCTTCATTGTGAAAGATGTACTATAGTGTAAACCACAAGTCTAAATCAACACACCTACATTGTGAAAGATGTACTGTAGTGTAAACCACAAGCCTAAACCAACACACCTTCATTGTGAAAGATGTACTGTAGTTTAAACCACAAGTCTAAACCAACACACCTTCATTGTGACAAATATACTGTAGTGTAAATCACAAGTCCAAACCAACACACCTCCATTGTAGAATATGTACTGTAGTATAAAACCACAGTTCGCAAACATTAAGTGTTTACTACTTTTTTAGGTAGCCGACAATGCGGCAGAAGAGATGGAGCAGCCATTCTCTTCTACGTCTCGACATACCACGCTTATGCTGATAATACTTGGAGGAGTATTTGGTGGTTTGGTGTCCATGGGCTTCCTTTGTGACATAGTATCGAGGGCTCTGTACAGCAATAAGACATACGGGATTGAAACGAAGACGCCGCAACCCAAAGCGTTTAATAATGATATCGGAAATGCTGCAGAAAACGGTAGGTGCAAACACGTGTGTAGTACAACATCTGATATATTTTCAATCTGTTTATGTATTGCAATGTGTGAAGTTTAGTTCTAAACACAACTTTATTTCACGTTGTACGAACTACAAAACACGAGCTCTAGCTCGAAGCTCTCTCACTGTGTCTTACACGAGTTCAAGGTCACCGTTTTCTAACTAAGGTCAATGTGACGTATTTCCGCCCGTACGCGCGGATGTTTCCGGTAATCTCTCACATCATCCCCACCGCAGAAGGGGAACCACCTGGTTTACAGTTTCTAACGTATAACAGCAACAACTACATGAAATGGTTCAAAATCAGTCTGAGTCCTCTGAATTCACAGTTTTTTAGTTTCTCTCGAAGCATCCATGCTTTCTTCAACAACTGCGGCTTAAGTCCTCTGGTTCCAATTTTATCAGCCTCTGCTTGGGTCTCTAACATCCTGACGCGGTTGTTCATTTCCGAAATTAACTTGTTGATTTGCACACTGTTAACAACCCACTGTCCGTACCGATCTGGAGGATGTCTTACTCTAGTGGGGTGTTGCCTCTCTGGCTCTGTTTCCTTAGATTCGCTGACATTAGAGTCACACTCTTCGCTGTCCTCAGAACTTTCCGTACATTCCTCCTCTGGCTCCTGGACATTCACTGCACTATCATATCCAGAGTCATCGTGAATCCACTCAACCTCATCGGGACCACTTTCTTCGACTTCTTCCGTTTGGCTACTCTGATCCTCTGCAGCAACATCCTCGACACTGCGATCAGCGGCTAGCTCCATAGAGTTGTGCGGTTCTGACTTTCTCCTATATACCCGAAGGTTGTTGAAGTGGACAACAATCGAATTTCTTGATGAGCTATTCTGCTTTCTTATTCGGTACGTTACTTCAGTTATGCGTTCTACAACAGCGTATGGACCATCCCAGTTACGATGAAACTTACTGGCTTCTCCAGGTTTGAGGTGAGGGCGATAGCGTAGAACAAGGTCTCCAGGCTCATACACCATGTGTTTGACGCCTTTATCGAAAGCATCCTTTTGACGCCGTTGAGCGACATGCAGGTTGTTTCTCACGTCTTGATATGCTTGCACTAGATGGGTACGCAGCTCACCGACAAACTCAGAATAAGTAGACTCTGACGACTTACTCTCTGACACTTCTCCCATCATAACATCAAGCGGAATTCGCATCTCCCTCCCAAACATGAGCTCAAATTGGGTGTGTCCTGTCGAGGAGTGAATACTACTGCGGTATGCCATTATGCAAAAATCTAAGTGTTCATCCCAACGATCTGGTTCCCCATCTATCCTGGTCTTAAGCATGATATTCAGTGTACGATGAAAGTTCTCTATTTGCCCATTTCCCTCAGGATGATAGGCTGTGGATCTGGATTTCTTCATCTGTAACAGCTTGCACATCTCACTGAACACTGTAGATTCAAGATTGTGTCCCTGATCGGAATGTATACTGTCCGGAACACCGAACCTACACACCCAGTTCTTCACAAGGATCCTAACACATGTAATTGCTCGCTGGTTTGGAATGGCATACGCCTCTGCCCATTTGGTAAAACTGCACTGTACAGTCAAGATAAACTTGTTTCCTTTCTTGGTTCGTGGTAGCGGGCCAACAATATCCAAATGAATTCTTTGCATAGGGTAACCAGAGGGGATCGGCTGCAATGGAGCTCTCTGATGCTTACGTGGTTTACACTTGGCACAAGTAAGACAGTTGTCACAATACTCGTGAACTCTCTTAGCAAGACCTGGACGCCAAAAACGGGCTTTCATCCGTTTCAGTGTTTTAAACCTCCCCAGGTGTGCACCAGCTATCTCATCATGACACTCTTGTAGCGCTGGTTGTACAAGCTTTTCTGGCAAAACTACTTGACTCCTGGATGCTTTCTTTCCATTCTGCTCCTTCCAATACAGTACACCATTCTGGACCTCCAGAAGCTCAAACTGGGCCATTATCGCACGTGAAGTGTGGCTCATGGACTGTAACATCTTCTTAGGAGGTTTCTCTTTTTCCTGCAATAAGATCGTCAACACTGGCCCCACATCGACATCGTCTTTTTGCACGCTTGCAACCGATTCTGCCGACCACACATCTTCAGTAGCCACATTCTCTTTCATAACAGACTGCTTGAAAGTCAGCTCAGCAACAGATGATTCGGTATTCCCTGTGGGCACACAAGAAGGGCATTGTCCATGATGACGTCTTGGTTTTCGGGACATCGCATCTGCATTAACATGTGATCGGCCTGGTCGATGCTCGACTTCGAAGTCATATTCTTGGAGTCTTTCCAACCAGCGGGCCACCTGCCCTTCAGGCTGCTTGAACGACATCAACCATCTTAACGAATTATGATCAGTCCTCACACGAAACCTGTGCCCCAACAGATAGTAACGGAAGTGATCTACGTATGTTACCAGTGCTAACATCTCGAGGCGTGTGGTACAGTAGTTTTTCTCGTGTTCATTTAGAGAACGACTGCCGTATGCGATAACTCTCTCCGTTCCATCCGGTTGCAGCTGGGAAAGGACACCTCCTATACCAAGTTGTTGGCTAGCATCTGTGTCGAGGGTGAACATCCCAGCCTCTGCTGAAAAGTTGGGATATGCCAGAACAGGCGCACTGACCAGCGAAATCTTCAGTTTCTCGAAGGCGAGTTTTTACTGAGTACCCCAGTGGAAATGAACGGTCTTCTTGCACAGCCGATATAAGGGCTCTGCAACGGTTGAGAATTCTGCGATGAAGCGCCCGTAATAACCTGCGAGGCCTAAGAACCTTTGTAACTCCTTGACGTCCACTGGAACTGGCCACTCAGATACTGCCTTAGTCTTCTCGGGATCCGTTTCAATGCCTTGAGATGATACAACGTGACCGAGAAATGTGACTCTTTGTTTCAGAAACTGACATTTCGCAGGCTTAAGTTTGAGTCCAGCTTGCCGTATCCTACTGAAAACTTGACGTAGACGATACAAATGCTCCTCAAAACGACTTAGACCAGATGATTATGTCATCTATATACACTAGACATTGTGTCCAGGTTAACCCACTCAACGCCATGTTCATTAGTCTCTGAAAGCTGGCTGGTCCATTTGTAAGCCCGAAGGGCATTACTGTCCATTGGAATTGGCCACGATGTGTAACGAATGATGTTTTCGGCCTATCTTTCTCAGCGATCTTCATTTGCCAGTAACCAGACGCGAGGTCCAGGCAGGAAAACCACTGGGCGCCTTCCATGACTTCCAGTATATCGTCAGTCCTAGGGAGAGGATGTGCATCTTTCACCGTGCACTGATTTAACCGTCTATAATCAATGCACATCCTGTAGGTGCCGTCGTGCTTCCGGACCAGGACCACCGGGCTACTCCAGGGACTCTGTGATGGTTCAATCCTCCCTTGGGCTAGTAGGTCATCCAGCTGACGGTCGATGACTTCTCTTTGATGAGGGGGTGTTCGTCTTGGTGGCTGCTTCACCGGTCTTGAATCGCCTATATCAATGCAGTGCTCGATCAGGTCCGTCTTGCCCAAATCTGAGTTATTATTTGCAAACACATCGGTAAATTCATTCATCAGAGAGACGAACTGTTCCTTTTGTTCACCCGTCAGATTATCGGACTCTAATGCAAAAGGCGACACCTTACTGTTCACCCCGTTGTCTTCTTTACTGTATTTACCTGGTTGTACCTCACTGTCTAGGGTTACATTGGCACATTGAGCTCTACCTACCACCCCGAACTCCTTTTCAATGTCAATGCCTTTAGGCGTTGTTTGACCATTCATACAACCTAATGGGCTATACTGTCCTATGGGGGAATTTGAACATACTTTAATTGGCTGGTCAGTAAAATTGGTGAGGTGTACTACTGCTAGACCATCTTTGGGTATCACCAGTGCTCGTGCTACGCAAATGTCTGTCTCTCTATTATAGTTTTGCACCTCTTCTACTATACCAGGGCTCCCATTATTACGTTCAAACCCTCCCTCAAGATTCACTGTAAGTAGTTGCTCAGTTCCTGGACCTATCTCCACATCCCTTTCCAGGTAGACCCTACATACTGCTGGACTTCCCCTCTGGAATCTTATGGGTACCTCTGCTTCCGCAATTGTAAATCTTCCAGTATCGTAACAAAGTTGACATTTATGGTGTTGGAAAAAATCCGACCCCAGTAAACATTCATGAGTCAATCCACGTGCCACAATGATATTCCAGTCACCATCAAATTTACCTAAGCGAAGCCTTGTTTTGGTTTCTCCTAGAACATTCAAAACATTTCCGTTCGCTGTGGTCAAAGTTCCTGATACCGGCTTCAGTTCTGAGTTAACACCACTCTTTCTCCATGTTTCCTCGCTCAATGCACTAACTGTAGCCCCGGTGCCCAGTAAAATAGGTGTAACTCGATGATTCACAAGTCCTGTTATATAAATACCAGAATCTGATATGACTGAAATGACTCGTTTGCTTTGGCCTGGCCCAGATGACTGATGATTTTCGTTCACATGTTCAGGGGCGAAAGTTACTGATTTTGAGAGACCTGGCTGACCCACGGCAGGCCCCCTTCCCCGTTTCCCGATGCCTTTCCTGAATTTTCCGCTGCTGGACACTCTCTGGCATAGTGCCGTACCCATGACAGGAATAACATTCAACATTAGTACGGCGTGGGGATCTAGCTCTGCTAGCTGGCCTTTCAGAGCTTTTTCTCTCCAGTTCTTGAATTTTTTTGTTCATTCCAACAACTAGTTCTTTGAGCTCGCGAATGTCAGCCGAGATTTTGTCATCGCTAGATGCAACTACTGCATTTACTGATTTGGATTTTCCACCGGATTGGCTAGATTTACACGCTTTACGGGCGCTCTCCATTTGGTGTACAGTGCGAACTGCATCAGCGAGCGTTTCTGGCTGGCTCATAAATACCCTCTCCCTTATATCGTCGCTTATCTCAACCCCTTGAATAAATTGGTCTCTTGCAAGCTCTACTTTAAAGCTATACGCTGCATCGGGATAGGCATTATCAACCAGTTCCATTAAACAATCTGCGAAACTGTCAATATTCTCATTAGGCTTTTGACGGCTAGCTCGAAGTTGAAATTTGTAATCTTCTTTGGATTTGCCCGAATCAAAGCGCTGGTTAAGCCGTGCAGTGAATGCTTCAAACGAAAGTTCTTCAGGTAGTCGTAATAATTCCACGGCCCTGTACGCTGGCTGGTCTAACAAAGTGAGCAGATAGGCTTTTCGATCAACTTCTTTAACTTTCACGAGGTTAATGTACTGATTGAATTGTGACCACCATGTCTTGAAATTTTGGCCGACTGAATAAACTCTTGGCGGTCACTGTTGCCTCTGTACTTCCACTAGAAACAGCTGCACTTTGTTTAAGAACCTCAGCTAACGTATTAGCAAGCTCCTGTATGGGATTACAATCAACTGGCTCAGATTTTACCTTCATTTCTCCTGAAGTTGTAGCTGTTTCGGCGCCGCTTGTCGCTGGCTTTTTCAGAGACATATTTCTCGCCAAAATCCACTGAATAACTCGAAATTATCCAACTTACTCTCACAGTTTGAGCTCGAATCCCAGCCACTGCCGCCAATGTGAAGTTTAGTTCTAAACACAACTTTATTTCACGTTGTACGAACTACAAAACACGAGCTCTAGCTCGAAGCTCTCTCACTGTGTCTTACACGAGTTCAAGGTCACCGTTTTCTAACTAAGGTGAATGTGACGTATTTCCGCCCGTACGCGCGGATGTTTCCGGTAATCTCTCACAAATGCATAGCCTTTTACACGAAGGTTGCATGGACATCCCTATAAGTGCCCTGCAAGCAGAGGTCTCTGTTTACTCAACTAGAACAGGGCCAAACGTGAAAGATGAATTTAATAAACCAGCTGGGACGTATAGGAAAGTGTTTTCCCGAAATTTGGTGTTTACTCTTTCCTTTATTTGCCTTTAATTACTTTTCACCCCAAAATATTCGAATGATAGGCAGAGAGTTCCCTACACGCAGAAGACGAAGTGATATACTTTTTAACGATTGCGTTCACGTTGTGTTTTTGCAGACGATGGAGGTGTAGTTATTGTATTCTGTTTTATGCCTTAGTCCTAGACGTTGCCGTCGTGGTTCCTTCAAGTCCCTTTACTACGCAATCTCAGGCCTACTCCGGGTCCTAAAGTCGCTGTAATTTAAGGCGATGAATAGCAACTTAAGTCGACTTAAGAAAAAATGTTATCATGCAAATGTAAGCTTTTAGTTGATTATACCTGTCAGCAACTCTAAGAGG
Source organism: Actinernus sp. WN-2022 (assembly GCA_030867875.1). Lineage (NCBI taxonomy): Eukaryota > Metazoa > Cnidaria > Anthozoa > Actiniaria > Actinernidae > Actinernus > Actinernus sp. WN-2022. Next base: position 144,408,962 of record JAOWCC010001589.1, read on the forward strand.
ACTTTTGGAGACTTAAAGCGACTTAACGCGATTTTATGCGATTTAAGGCGACATAAGGCGACTTTAAGCGACTTTAGGACCCGGAGTAGGCCTAAACTCAATGATGCAAAGAACTGCTTCACAGCATATTATATGATAATACGTAACCAGACATTCTCATATATGATTGGCTAAGAGGAGTGCAATTTCTTTGAAACACCTGTGCAAAATATTGAAACACTTACCTCTGTTTGGCCAAAAAAGACAAAGAAAAGTGGGAACAGATTAGGGCCGTTTCTATGGAAATCGATAGGCGGAAAATGCAAGATTTGTGGTAAAAATGCAGACACAATTCACAATTGAATGATATTTTCCGCCTACGGGTCTATAAATAAAAATTAAACAACAACAAAATGTACCTTACATTGGCATTATCTGTGGAGGTCCTGGAAAGAAGCGAAATGAATAAACGAAAGAGCTTAAAAAATCCGGCGAGAAGATTTTCGCTGAGGTAAATCCAAAGGAGGAGCAGAATACGAGCAATCACATACATTGTACAAGTAATGTACGAGCCTGCTAACATATATTGCCTGCCGTTTAAAGAAATAACACTCACTCAGTAGCCACAACAGATACTTTAAACTATTTTATTGTTTCAAAAAACTGCTCAAAGGAAAATGGGAGCAACTACTTCAACTGAAGATGGAAATCACCATATAAATCTCGAAGTCGAAATATGACTAAAGAAAAGGGAGAAACGCTTTCGACAAGCATCAAAACATATTAATAAACACAGATTAGTTTGTACTTACTGAGTTTTGGCTTCAAGCTAGTCAGTAAGCTGAAGAAAATTGAAAGATGAGCGCTCATTCATCAGATTCGATATGCTGAAATCGACTGGCTATGAACCGGAATACTGTATTCAAATCAGTCGCTCGATGACTACAATGGAACCCCGCGAGTTCTTTGTACTTGAAGGTCTTCCGAACTGTCATAAATTTCTCAAAATTTGCACGCTGCTAGTGAAACCTCTTCCTTTGCGCAACGTGTGAAATGTATTATGGTCTGTTGTTTGGTAGTCCAATGAAATTCTTGCACGCTTTTCACTTCCTGAATTTGAAATATATAACGTTTGTTGGAATTTTTTTTTACTGTATTATTAAAAATAAATCATTTGGTATTCTCGTGCAATTCGGGATAAATTCGATCTCGTGACTACGGGCTCCTACAATTTTGATACTCTTTAAAAGCTCACTGGTACGAATTTATTCCTAATTGCCTTAGAAACCATATAAATTCCTAAACTAGTGTCTGTCATCGATGTACTCAATCGTATTTCTTCCTTTTAGTTGCCAACATAGAGATGGCGCCCTGTCCACCAAATCAGCTCCGTGCCATACAGCATACTCTGAATGAGATAATGGGTGAAGTCGCTGATATCAAAACTACGTTAGATGAAATCATGAGTCAGGGTCAGAAATAAACATTCATTTCCATCGAAACGCTAACAATAGCTAAACAGCTAAACTAGAAAAAGTAATAGTTGCTCTTACTGGAACGACACGAGAACACATTAAAGTGCAAAAAAATAACAATTTATTTAACAAATAAAAGATGGTTCTCCTTGTTATATAACAAATTAATGTTCAAATTTCGTGCATTGTACAAAATCCAAGCGTGTGATTGGCTAATGAGCGTGCATTATTGGTGACCACAGCACTCGACCCAGACCCTCTCTTACCTAGGGAAAGGGAGACCTAGACCTAGTCCTTTTTGGACGGCTTGGAAAACCTCATTACAATCGCATATTAAGGACGGTGCCTACTATTGTCAGCGCGCACGCCGTTCTGCGCATCTTGCGTCCCGCGGGTCATCCCGCGAGACAGGCCATTTGCAGAACTATTTTGAAAAAGCTGTGTTAATTGTGTAATTTTACAGACAGAAAGATGAAGGATTTTAAAATACGGTCGAAAGATATGCTTGAGAAATGAACGATTTGGGAAATCTTTAAATTCCACTACACGGCCACGAAAGACAATTTTCAGCTGAAAAGTGAAATGGTATTAAGACAGCCGACCATTTCAATGATTTATCGTGGGAAGATGGTCGAAGAATCGTAGATTTAGGAGATTTACCCGACCAATTGAATGAAGGTTGTTTGGACTGCCATGAATCACTGCTGTCTTTTCGCCCAGCGCCTTGTGCTTTAGGCCTGTCGATGCTTTCGAGTTTCGTCAGTTTCTCCAAACATGGACTCGGCCGAGTATAAACAATGTGTGAAAAAATTAATACGGTCAAATAAGCTTTGTGAAAACGGGTAAACCTCTTGGAAATCCAAAGAAGAATGAAGAAGGAAGGACTGTATGGGGTTTGAGCACAAAGGAAGCAGTAACAGCTTTGATTTTCAATGAAGAAAGTCGAAAGACGGGACTGACTCTTTTCCCCACCGCCATCTTGAAAATCTCCCAGAATGCAATAAAAGAAACCAATTTTCAGACTTACTAGGGAGGCCTTGGTAAAAAATGTCAATTTTTGAAAATAAAATTAGCGATAAAGAGGCTTACTGTCCACATAACTTTTTAAAACGCGTGGATACCCCCATTTTTTCTTTTTGTAATCTATAATATAGAAGCTAAACAACGTTTACATATATTTTTTGTCTTTATAAAATTGAAACTTGATGTCCATTTCGGCCAAAAATATGTGTGTGTTCATGGTCACTAATGAGGCTTACAAAGCAAAATTTGTACAAAAAATGATAATTATTGTAAGATAAATAGTTTGATTGGCATCCTTTGTGAAGAACGCTATGTCTAACGTTTTTTGTCCTAATATTTTGCCAGATAACCCAAAATATTAATCGAATTAAAAATAGTTTCTCGGACAAAGAAAAATGCTGAGTCAGCACTTTTTTCGAATTTCATCCTTAATTATCTCTCTTAAACGTATGGGTACCCCATAATTTGTTTTATGATTTCAAAAGCTCCTTAGGGGGTTCAAACAATACATATAGATTTTTAGAAAACAAATTGGTTTGCAATTAGTAGGCACCATCCTTAAAGTGCCTATGAAGCTTATTTTTTTATTTTAGATATAAATTCTACATCAAGTCAATAGTAGAATGGTAAAATAAATTTTGCTTTGAATGCTGTGCCGCTGAGTTAAGGAGGTTTTAATATCCAAAATGCTAATTACATGACGTCAGGGGAGGCATCGATTATTATACATTTTTTTGTGTTACAATTAAACATTTTTTTTAAATTATCAGTGTTATACCCATGGTTGAAATAAAATGATGTTAGAAATTTGTTTTCTTATATCAGTAGAAACGCCCATTCACAACTACTAAGAAGTGATTGCAGATGCCTCCCCTGACGTCATGTAATTAGCATTTTGGATATTAAAACCTCCTTAACTCAGCGGCACAGCATTCAAAGCAAAATATATTTTACCATTGTACTATTCACTTGATTTAGAATTGATATCTAAAATAAAATAAATAAGCTTCATAGGCACTTTAAAGAGTGAAAATGCAGACAATTACTAGAAAGGTAACGGCAGGATTGAACTCTGTTGCCTGTGTGACAGAAGATTTTGAGGCGAACATTTGCATAATCGCTCGTTGGAAATGATTTGCGAGTGCTGGAAGTACAACTTTACAAGTCAACATTTGTCCGAGTGAACAAAAGTTAGTAGTCTTACTTAAGAAATGGATTATATTTCCAAGACCTTACTCTGTCAATAAGAGGAGAAAATTAAGCGAGAATTCAGTGGATGGTTCGAAAACACAGGATTTTTTATTTGAAAAATGTTTGCATCGGAGCCGAGCACATGGCCGGAGGCCGGTTTCAAGTCAAGATTTCAATTCACTGCCCCACTGGAATCTGCAGGTTAGTTATTTTCGAATGAAAGAAACTATTAAATAAAGCAGACTATCTAGGAGTTAAGCCGGCCACTGGAATCTGCAGGTTAGTTATTTTCTAGGAGTTAAGCCGGCTAAATAATTGATATTTGAATACATGGCTCCAAGAGAAACGTTTTCGAGTTAAACGTACAATCATACCATTCGCCTTGCATTATGTTTTGAGGCAAAATTTGCAAAATCGTTCGTTAGAAATGGCTAATTTGCAAGCGCAGGAAGTACAACAACTAACAAGTCAACATGTCTCCGAGTAAACAAAAGTTCAGTTCTACAACACTCTAGCAGTCTTACTGAAGAAATGGATTTTATTTCCGGCGAGACCTTACTCTGTCAATAAGAGAAGACAATGAAGCGACAATTCAGTGGATGGTTCGAAAACCTAGGATTTTTTATTTGGAAATGTTTGCATCAGAGCCGAGCACATGGAGGCCGGTTTCAAGATTTCAATTCACTGGAATCTGCAGGTTAGTTATTTTCGAATGAAAGAAACTATTAAAGAAAGTAGACTATCTAGGAGTTAAGCCGGCTAAATACTCGATATTTTAATACATGGCTCCAAGAGAAACGTTTTCGAGTTAAATGTGCAAACATAGTCGCAAGGCGTCAACTAAACTGACCGAACGCCAAAGTAAATTATTTTTTGCAAAGTTTCTGCTTCTGTTTTTATTCATTGTCTATTGAAATGACATTTCTTTGTCGAGATATTTATCGTAAAAAGATTTAATTCATGCGAAATATTTGACTTCTTTATGAAATTGTTATAATTATTGAGAACTGATTTCAATTGAAATTCACGGCTGACAGTGCACTCAGTTTGAATATTAAAAGGTTAGAGACTTTATGTTTGTGCTTTATCAGCAAAATACAGTCACTTGCTGACTGTACGATGAACTCAAAATGTCTTCATACTTTCGGCCTCATGCAGTATTCATTATTTTTCTTTCGTCATACAGTCAGCGCGTGCCTGTATTTGTCGATAAAGCACTCGCAAGCAGTCTCTAACCCTTACATAATGCACGCGCGAGGTCTTGAAAAACTGCGGATGCAAGAGCGGAACGCGAGTGCATTTAGCAGCTTTTCAAGACCTCGAAAGTGCATTATTTTGTTTGATAACAAGGAGAACCATGTTTTATTTGTTTTATAATATAAACTTCAATGGACGAAGGAAATTAAGCTATCATCCTAAGAACCCGCGTAAAAAATCTAAAAGCAAACTGACGACATAGAAAACCCCATTTTAATGTACTTGACTTGTTTACAACATTTTTCGTCGCTGATTGGTTCAATTGTGAGAGCTTGACATTGACGATCTGAAAGCTGGTTTCATATTGGATGAAGTAACCTGCTAAGAATAGAACATGTCAATCGATAAAAGTGAAAGACAGAAATTGCAAGAGCCGGCAAATGAATATGGGTTGGTAATATTGTCATCAGGTCAAAACTGTTGCAGGAAACAAAGTGCTTTCTTTTTACAATTTCTGGTCAGCACAGGAGAGGTTAATCTGCACATTCTGATAGTGTAAGGCGTTAAAAATGCCTGATGGAAAGCATTCACAGCGAAAGTGTTAGTGAATTAGGGAAAGAGTGCACGTAGACCATGAAACAATTACAATTTTTAGACGTGTATTAGTCCAAAAGCCAAAAGCTCCACGATGAGGCATTTTTTCTTTTGTTAAACTACCTCATCAGTATAGAATATAGAGTATATATGTAAGGGTTAGAGACTGCTTGTGAGTTCTTTATCGACAAATACAGGCACGCGCTGACTGTACGATGAACGAAAAATAATGAATACTGCATGAGGCCGAAGGCCGAATGCAGTATGAAGAAATTTTGAGTTCATCGTACAGTCAGCAAGTGACTGTATTTTGCCGATAAAGCACAAACATAAAGTCTCTAACCCTTTTAATATTCAAACTGAGTGCACTGTCAGCCGTGAATTTCAATTGAAATCAGTTGTCAATAACAATTTCATAAAGAAGTCAAATATTTCGCATGAATTAAATCATTTTACGGTAAATATCTCCACATAGAAAAGTCATTTCAACAGACAATGAATAAAAACAGAAGTAGATAACTTTGTAAAGAATAATTTACTTTGGCGTTCGGTCAGTTTAGGTGACGCCTTGCGAGTACATTTAACTCGAAAACGTTTCTCTTGGAGCCATGTATTAAAATATCGAGTATTTAGCCGGCTTAACTCCTAGATAGTCTACTTTCTTTAATAGTTTCTTTCATTCGAAAATAACTAACCTGCAGATTCCAGTGAATTGAAATCTTGAAACCGGCCTCCATGTGCTCGGCTCTGATGCAAACATTTTCCAAATAAAAATATCCTAGGTTTTGGAACCTTCCACTGAATTGTCGCTTCATTGTCTCCTCTTATTGACAGAGTAAGGTCTCGCCCGAAATAAAATCCATTTCTTCAGTTTGGACTGCTAGAGTGTTGTAGAAACTTTTGTTTACTCAGACACATGTTGACTTGTTAGTTGTTGTACTTCCAGCGCTTGCAAATCAGCCATTTCTAACGAACGATTATGCAAATGTTTGCCTGAAAACATAACGGTGAGGCGAATAGTATGATTGTACATTTAACTCGAAAACGTTTCTCTTGGAGCCATGTATTCAAATATCAATTATTTAGCCGGCTTAACTCCTAGATAGTCTGCTTTCTTTAATAGTTTCTTTCATTCGAAAATAACTAACCTGCAGATTCCAGTGGGGCAGTGAATTGAAATCTTGACTCGAAACCGGCCTCCGGCCATGTGCTCGGCTCCGATGCAAACATTTTCCAAATCAAATATCCTGGGTTTTCGAACCATCCACTGAATTCTCGCTTAATTTTCTCCTCTTATTGACAGAATAAGGTCTCGGAAATATAATCCATTTCTTAAGTAAGACTACTAGAGTGTTGTAGAAACCTTTGTTCACTCGGACACATGTTGACTTGTAAAGTTGTACTTCCAGCATTCGCAAATCAGCCATTTCCAACGAGCGATTATGCAAATGTTCGCCTCAAAATCTTCTGTCACACAGGCAACAGAGTTCAATCCTGCCGTTACCTTTCTAGTAATTAATTGTCTGCATTTTCACTGTTTAATATGCGATGAGGTTTTCCAAGCCGTCCAAACACGTAACTAAGCGAAGGTCTAGGTCTCCCTTTCCCTAGACAAGAGAGGGTCTGGGTCGAGTGCTGTGGTCACCAATAATGCACGCTCATTAGCCAATCACATGCTTGGATTTTGTACAATGCACGAAATTTGAACATTAAATAAATATATAGAGTATATATAGAGTATATTATTTAAAATAAGAGGTGTAAGAGGTATAGTGTAAGAGGTATGGTGTAAGAGGTATAGTGTATAATTGGTTTGAGTCTTACCTACATGGTAGATCCCAAACAATCCAAATAACATCTCACATATATAATAAAGAGAATCATGATTGTGGTGTTTCTCAGCTCTGTCCTTCGCCCTTTACTTTTCCTAATCTTCATAAACGATATAAATATAAAGCCTCTGATAATTTTTTTTTGTCCATTTTGCAGATGATACTAATTTACTATACATGTATGCTCATAAAAATCAAAAAAATCAATAATTAAATAAATTAAATTTTAGTTACTGATTGCTGTAAATAATGCATGTGTAACTCAGGTGACCTGAATTGGGACAACAAATATACGGTTAAACTATCAATGTGCATTATATCTGTTGAATTTGATAAATCTTTCCTCAAGATCCACATCGATTTCCAGTCATTTGATTACCAGTCATTTGATTACCTATTTAACTGAACAGGTTCATCCCCTTGAATAACTTAAAAGTCAAGACATTCAAAACTGTTCACATTGATATAAAAACAGACATTTTTGATCACGATATTAATTGTTTACACACACAGTCCACACCACTGTAGCAATAAAGGGTGTGTATTTTCATTTGTGTCACCACAGGGAGCCCAGTCCTTTATCGTACAAAATATATGTTGGGGAGCCGGGGGTGGCGCAGTGGTTAAGCGCTTCGCCTCTCACTTCTGTGGCCCAGATTCGATTCCCGGAAGCGGCGCCATGCGTGAGTTGAGTGTGTTGGTACCTCGCCCTTGCTCCGAGGGTTTTTCTCCGGGTTCTCCGGTTTTCCTCCCTCCGCAAAAACCAACACGCTAAATTCCAATTCGATCTGTGAATTAGCCGGGACCTGGCTTTGATCATCCCCCATGGTTGTTTTAAGGTCTCGTTAGAAATTAAAGTGTTTTTTTTTTCAGAACGCACTTTGATAATCTATGATTACTTCTAGTTATAAGTAATAGCATGACATGAGGGAAATTAGTGATTAAATTTCCCTGAGAGCCTAGGGAGGATTTGAAGAAGTCGCGACACCGCAGGCAGAGGGACTTTTACAGATCCCCGCGAGGCTAGAGAGTAAATTTAATCACTAACTTCCCGAAAGATCATACTATCACTTTGTAATACTATTATCACTGAAGGAACGGAACAAATCTCTGAGAAGTTACGTTTCCTCTGCCAAAACTAAAAACGTCGCAGTTGAGTTGCTTTCGAAAACGTTTTGTTATTATGCTTGATTGAGCGCCATTGATTAAATGACCCTGGCTTCCCCTGGGGACAAGCGTGTTGTTTTTTAGACGAATAACACTAAAATACAATGTAATTATGTGGTTGACTAAATTCAATGAGTTGAGTTTAATTACGTCACGTTTATGGTTTTAAGTTTCCCACATGGAATAAACGGGTTTGATCAATGAAGAGCAGAATCTCCTTAGTAGAGTGCAGGGTTTATGACCGGCATTGCACCATAACCTGGTGTGCCAAGGGACAGTTCAATGTTCCCTTACCCGCGCGCATGCCCTTCTAATAGTCCACTTCCGAGATATGCCTCACTTCCTAGGTACAAAGGAATCAATACGAAGCTCCGTGCATAATGTTCAGTCGTTCGTGACTACTCTTCTGTAGTTTGTGGGCTATTTCCACAATTAGAACAAGTATGCATGCTGATGAGGGAATTTAGAATTAAATGTTCCTGAACAAACAAAGAAAACCGAGGTGATCATGGTGTTTCCTAGCTGTTCACTGGAGTAAAAACCAACGTTTCAAAATACTCGTTTATTTGGCTGTGCATTGTATTGATGAGCGTAGTTTTCGAAACCTGTGTAATGATAACAATATTACAAACAGTATAAATAACGGCAGAACAAAGAGAAGTTAAGTAGTTGTAGAACAATTATTATATTTACCCGATGGCTCCTCTGTATTGTCTTTACAGCCAGGAAAATAGTTCTCTGAAATCGTTAATTAGTTCAGTTCCTTTGATTACTAATTGTGACGCGCACAATTAGACATAAATATAGTATATGTTCGATTTGCGTGACCAAATTCCAATCAAGTAGTAATTGTAGTATTATAAGATCTGTACTTGAATATGCTGCCCCAGTGTGGGCCAATTTACCAGAATATTTATCTATCTTAATTGAGTCAGTCCAGAAGAAGGCAATCCCTTTATGTAGGACGACACAAATTTTTACCAAAAATACAATATAATACAACACAATACAATTCAATACAACAATAGAACGCAACACAATACAATACAATAGAATATAATTTGGTAGCAATTCGTGTCGTCCTACATGAAGGGATGACCCAGAAGAAAGCATTAAGAATAATATATCCTGATACATCATATGACATTTCTCTAAGCCAGTCGGGACTTCCGACACTCACGGACAGACGCATCGTATTATGTACAAAGTTTATTCCTAAGTTACGAACATGCAATTCAACTTGTAACTTAATACCCATGAGCCAGGATATCGCACATGGATACAACCTGCGGTCTGGTAGCTCCAGACAACAGGGTGTCGCAGGGAAAACAGACAGGCTGAACAACTTTATCACCTATAAATATCAATATGTGTAATTTATGTATAATTATTATTAATTATTATTGTATGCTTAATTTTGAGCTGACACCCATGTAATTTAGCACTTGCTACAATTTGGGATAAATAAACGTATAAACAACAATTAATTAAGAATAGAAATTAAGAATATAATTCTCCTTTGATAAATTGTCGTTTTGAACGAAACACTCCCACTGCCTTGAAAAAGGTTTTGGAGTTTCAAGCTTAATAATAGTAGTGTATTGAACAATGTTCCAATAATTTAGTTTTTATCAATCATGATTAGCATCATCAGCCTTGTTATCTTCAGCCGGAATTAAGACCACTAGTCGGTGTACGGTACGCTCCACTGTGACGTAACCTCTTCCTTCATATGTATTTACTGGCTCGCCTGACTTGGGATTCTTGTATTGGACTTCGACTTTCCGTACTTTATTATCCTCTCCCGGTTGGACTTTAGATACTTGTCCAAGTTTCCAATTGCCTCTGACTTGGTTTGAATCTTGAGTCACAAGAATGTCCCCCACCATTACATTGCGGTGTGAAGTATGCCATTTCTGCTGTATAATTAAACTGGGGGGAAAGTATCGTGTCCATTTCTTCCAGAAGCTATTGACGATACCTTGAACAAATTCGTATCGTAGACGGGGTTTTGCAGTTTTTCTAAATGGTCCGCTTGGTACTCTAGGTGTCGATCTCCCTAATAGAAGGTTATTAGGACTGAGGTACGTACCGTCTTCAGGTGCTGTAGGATGTCTCCCTATAGGGCTCTCGTTTACCAGATTTGCGGCTTCGAAACAAACGGTTTGCAGTTCGGAGAACGTCATGACATTCTGACAATTTGGCTGGATAGCCTCTTAGAGATACAAATCTTCGTAATACCATTAGGAATTTCTCTGTGCTGTAGTCAGGTGCTAGATCCACATAGACTGCTCTTGTTCCTAAACAATTGAAAATAACTCCGTATGCTTTTCCAATTGTTCGTATTTTGACTTCATCTCTAAATTTGAACGGACCAAATAAATCAATTGCGGTGCGTGCCATGCTGGAGCTGGCTTTAGTCTTCCTTCGGGAAGCCTTCCCATTACTTGTAAACTCAGTTTCTTATCTAATTCTTGCACATTACGCAATTGTTTTCAACATTCTGTGTACCTTAGTGATCCAGAATCTTGATCGAATTTTGCTGGCAGTTGTTGACACTCCATGATGTCCTTGATTGTGAACATGCTCTGGTAGAGACGGGGAAAAAGGTGTTCATAAGGTAGCAATATTACTTCGCACTTGTTGTAGCTCATTTCTACCCATCTTTCTACACGACCACCAACTACGATTACTCCATCAGCGCGAATCCTAGGACAAAGGCGTTTGAATTTTCCATCTTTAGTGTCCTGCTTCATAGCCTTCTGTACTGCAAGGATCCAAAATTGTTCAGCTTTTGCGATGTCTGTCTGTTAACACCTTGGTTACATTCCTCAAGGTTAACTTCTTAGCCGATACTCTTTGATACATGACGAGCACTCTTGCTGTCACCCTTATTAGCTTTACATAACTAGAATACTTGTGGATACCTATTCTTGCCTCCAGGGTGTCTTCAATTTTAACCTCCATGGCTGTTTTTACCTTCTCGGGAAGTTCCTGCTTGTTACATCTTTTGCTTATCGGCCAATCAGACTCGGGTAGTTTTATGAAGTTTGGGCCATTTTGCCATGTACTATTGTGTTATATCTCATCTGGTTTCTTGCCTCGTGTTATTCAGTCGCCAATATTTTGCTCGCTCCCAATCCAATACCAATCTTCGGGACTGGTGCCTTCTTGGATTTCTCCTATACGCGTGGCGGCGAATGTATTGAATCCATACGACTCCTTTTGAATCATTGCACGTACTATTTGTGAGTCAACGATGTGATATCACTTTACAAACTGATACCTGGACTCTTTCTGTAGAAGTACCTTAAGTCGCTTGTTCATAACCGCTCCACATAGTTCGATTCGATCGATCGACATCTTTTTGATTGGAGTTAAACGATTCTTGGAAATGATCAGCTTGCTTTCATATTCTCCCCAACACAATTCTCATCTGACGTATGCGCATGCGCCCTACGAATTGTTAGATCCATCACTAAAGATAATAAGTACAGGATCTCCAACTGCATCGGAAGGCTTGAGACACCTCTCGAATGTGATTGTCTCCATATCAAACATGTCTTGAAAGAAATGTATCCAGTCGTTTCTACATTCTTCTGGAACAGGGTCGTCCCAATCCAGCTTTAGGTCGTTTGCCCATAGTTGTCTCATTAGGATCTTCGCCCTAACAGTGAAGGGGCCCGCAAGTCAAAGTGGGTCATAAACACTATTGACTTGTGATAGGATCATTCTCTTAGTTAACTTCAACGGAATATCAACGGGAATCTGTTCAAATTTTAGGTCTTGCATAGTGCGAAATTTCTTCCTTTTTTTGGAAAAACTTAATTTCACCATGAACCGAAAATTGTCTTCGATTGGATTCCAAGTAACCCCAAGCACCTTCTCTGTAGATAAACATGCATCATTATATATCAGCATCTTCTCTTGACTATTAGAATCATCATTTGATAGAATCCAACCTTTGACTTGAAATCCTCCTTTGTTGACCAATATCCCTATCTTGTCTGTAAGTTGTCTAGCTTTGTCCCTATCACTTACGCTATCAATGATGTCATCCATGTACGTGTTATCTCTGATGACTTTCGCGTCATAGGGGTACCTGTCTCTACTCATATCAGCTGTCTTCCTTAATGCTATAGTGGCTATTGTACCAGAAAGCTTGTCACCGAATGATACTTTCAGTGTGCCATAGGTATCTGGTTGCCTCTTGGTGTCCATGTCCCGCCACAAGAAACGGTGAGTATGTTGCTCAATAATCTTCGTTTTTATAGTGTGATACATTTATTAATATCACCTATCAGTCCCACTTCATTTTCTCTAAATCTTATAAGTACTTCCATAAGACTGTCTGGTCCTTTTGCCCAGTAGTCGTTCAGTACGTGTCCCATGTAGTTCGTACTGCTATTGAACACGATTCGTACTGGGGTAGATTTCGAATCAGGTTTCAAAACTTCATGATGTGCTATGTAATAGATATGTCCCTTGTAGTTATCCAATTCATCTTTGGAGAGTTTCCGTGAGACTCCTCTGTCAATCATATCTTGTATTTGTTCCTTGTAAACATCAGCATGTTTCACATTCCTAGCAAGTCGTTTTTTAGTAGAAACCAAAACCCCCAATGCAGCTTTTCTATTGTCCGGGAGATCGCGTGGGACCCTTATCCAAGGATATTCTGTGATCCGTTTGTTATCTTTGCTGTCAAACTCGAGATTGCTTTCAATCAACTTCAACTCTCTTTGCTCTTTGAGGGTGTGATCCTTGCCACCTAGTGGGCATTTGCCACACTTGCATCCTCCACAGCGTGGCGTGCATTCAATTCCTAAGGTTTCTATGTTGTAGAAGTCCCCTATCTTAGCTCCTGTTACGTGATGAATTCGAACGTTATCGAGTTTATGTTTCTCACTTGTTTCTTTGATCAAAGGATGAGTTCCTCCAATGCATCGTCCAAATCGATTTTTCACCAACAACAAGTGTCCAGAACTTTGTTCCTTCTCGGGATGGAATCCGGCATATTCGTAACCAATTAAGATATCGACATATCCTATTGGCCGTACAATTTCATCTTTGAATAGTTGCATCACACCATCATTGTCAACGCTTTGGATATCTGATGTATTTTTCTCAATCCTTCAAATTGAACCTCACGTCCTTGTTGATCCATGAGAGGAATCATATATCTTTGCGATATTATCTTCTCGTTTCTTCCTCCTACTTTAACAATAGATAGTTCCACTCTTGTTCCATTTAATTTCTCCGATATGGCCTTACTCTTTGTTATGAAACATAACGATGCTGCATTTTCCCACATAACGTTAGCCCATCCTTTCTTAGTTTTAATTCTCTGTAATTGAAGGAGGCACGTTTCACTAGCCATATTGCTACAAACACTTGCTGCAGCTGAAACACTGATTCCCGCGATCTCTTCATGAAGCGTTTTATGATGTTTTTCAGTGCAGGCATTAACGCCGCAAACTCTCTTTCTTCTACATTCTCGTAGGCGATTACCTCCCGTTAAACAAGACCAACAGGCTCCTGTTACCTTCAGCATTTTAATCTTTCTTCCAGAGGTTTAGACAAATATAGCCTGCAATCATTGGTCCAGTGCTCAGCATTGTCGTGAAATAGACACTTGCTGTACGCCTTCCCATTGGCACTAGGCTTAGTTTCTTTATCATCCGCGTTGTATTCACTTGCTACTGCGTGATGTGCCGCTGCTCTCGCTGAAGGGTTACTAGATGTTATAAGCTCTGTGGTGTCGTACTCGATGATATTTTTCTGATTGAGAAGGAATTTTAGCAGAATTGGAAATTTATTAGTCTTATCAATCATAATTGTGTCAGAACATACCAACTTAGCCCACTCTTTCCTTATGTCAGCAGGCAGTTTCGTCTCAATTATGCTTACTGAACTAGCTAGTGGTTGTAATTTCCGTTTCTAGTCCGAGAGTTTTCAGATCTCTATATCCATCTTCTACAACATTGACGAATTCGATGAATCTCCTGTTTTCGCCTTCTTCGATAGCTCTGACTCGGCGCACACTATCGATTATTACATCTGCTACTTTTGCCGGGTCGCCGTATTTTACATCTAATCGCTTCCATATTTCTTCGATATCATCATCTACACTCTTAACTTCGGCCAAAGGTTCTTTGCCAAGACAGGAACGCAATGTATAAGGCGCTGTATCTCCGTTCAAGTTTGGCATTACTTGTTTTACAAAGTCCCTTTTGAACTGAGGATACTCTCTCAGCTCTCCATCAAAACTTGGTATTCTGATTTTCTCTAAGCGAAGGTTGCTCAGCTTTGCTGTTTCGACGTGTTTCACGCTAGCTATGTACAATTCTATTCTCTCAGTAATTTCACTGTAACGACACTGAATTGGTCGGATCCATAAAACTTCTGCATTTGTTGCTTCCTTGGACAACAACTCGAGATATTTGTTGTGACACTTCTTAAAGTCGATTAGTGCATTTTCCAGATCCTGCTCTATTTTCCTTAAAGCCTGCGATTGAATTTTCTATGGATTAGCCAGCGTATGATTTGCGCTATCTATTATCGCTACAAATACTGCTTCTGCAGCGTGGTCAAAACAATTTAGTAATCTATCAGGAGAGGTCTGATAACGTGTTTAGTTGCTTCACTGTTCTGAATTTTAATTTCACATTTCGAATCCCAAAGTGTGAGAAAAGGGGAGGAGCAATCCTTTTATAGTGCGGGTCCTTGCTTAAAGTTTGGAGGAGGATATTTTGGATTTCTCTTTGAAATCTAGAGCTACAAAGCATGCAAGCCATCACTCGGATGATCACTCGTTTTGTACATTGTGTCTTCCTAGGACTAGAATAGTTCTTCGTCAATTCGCCGTGTGTCATGCCTGGCATGCGGTCGCATACGGACGACAGGTTGTTTAATTTCATCAGGTGCTTGAAGCTTGATCAGATTTCCTTGCCCTTCTAATCCTCTACGGTACCTATAGAGAATCATGCTGAATCGTACTCTGATTTTCTAATTCTAAATTTCGAACGGGACCTGAAACAACCATAGGGGCTGATCAAACCCAGGACCCGGCTGATCCACAGATCGAATTGGAATTTAGCGTGTTGGTTTTTGTGGAGGGAGGAAAACCGGAGAACCCGGAGAGAAACCTCGGAGCAAGGGTGAGATACCAACAAACTCAACGCAAATATGGCCCTACGTCCGGGATCGAACTTGGGCCACAAAGGTGAGAGGCGAAGCGCTTAACCACTGCGCCACCAAATCTCCCCATCCCGTACATTCCTCAATTAAGCAAGAAAAGTCGAAAGGGACGGCGTTGGATGGACTTTTAGTATCTGTAGCTCTTGTATGTTGATCAACTTGATGTCAGGTTTGTGCTCCACATTTTGCTGCACTTCTTATTTCCATTTCTATTTCAGCTTCTATTTTGTGCATCTAGATCATGTTAGAAATATTTAATAAAATTGATTTTTTCAAAGTCGATCTCTGGCTTAAATCTACCAAACAATAGTTTGTAATTGAGCTTAGTCAGCCAAAACAGACTGTTTTGGCGAAAATTACTGTTTAATATCGCACAAATTGCGAGAAACTCAACTTTTTCCACAGAAATGAATGTTGTAATTCGTTCTCTGATATTGTTTTGAGTTCAATAAAACATCAGCTTGTTTCTAAACTAACAAGGCATTGTCGTTTCTTACGGTTCTTCGTCGAATTGAATTTAGTGCTCAACGTTTTTAGTAAAGTGTCGGAATTATTTCGCCGAGTTTCTAACTGAGATCAAGACACGATGCCGGCATAATTTGCCGTGTTCCTATAGAGTTATAGAAACACGGCTTTCAACCCATCAGAGCGCGTATTTTCTGTGGGTTATTTTATAAATTTGTAATAGCAACCACTATAACTCGTAGACGCAACACTCAAATCAAGAAATATTTTACTATTCAGCTATTCACTTGATGTAGAATCGATTTTAAAATAATTAACAAAATTGTGCTTATAGACCCATTCGAAAAATGGCGTCCAATTAAAAAAGTTATTGTCCTGTTAACGTGAACACGAGGCTAGTCAGTCCACACAAAAGCTTTTGAACGTGTAAGCGAGGCTAGTCAGTCCTAAACAATAGTTAGTTAAGTAATGGTCCAGATAAGAACTGTAGTGTCTACGGCAAGGAATGTTAAAAGGTGTTAATTTCTATTATTCTTTCTCGTAATTTCATTGGTTGATACTTATAAATTCAATAGAAACCTATCGAAATAATGCATTTTCATTCGATATTTTTGGGGGGTTTGAATTTATTTTTGATCAGTTTGATCTATGGTTTAATTTCGAAGAATATCGTGTGTGGGGAAAGTTCTAAAATTTGCGATTGAAAAATCCTTTGTTTTCTCTATATCCGATTGGCTGGATGGTGGCTTATCTGCGTTTTCACCGAAAAAAGAGTCAATAGCATAAAAAATACTTTATTTTCGAGATGTAGTTTGGACTGTAGATACCTCCTAAAACACTTAAGGCATATTCAAGCAAAATCGTACGTGGGGGAGGCTCATTGCCGCAGAACAATGGATTCCACTACAGTTCTTATCTGGACCATTACTTAAATTGGACTCCGTTTTTCGAATGGGTCTAAAGGCACTTTAAAGTGCTAACTGCGATGAAATTACACTTTTCCTGTTTTCAAAATTGTCAAAATTGCTACGGGAAGTCTGATTGTTTAGCTATAACTTATGTCCGCCATAACTCGGTTTATAATTGGATGACGTCATATAAGAAATCTGGCTACATTGGTATGCAACAGAAATGGGTAATCTTTATATAGGAACGACTCTAGAGAGCTTGTATTCAAAGTTTAAACCTTATAAAACGCATTTTGGTCTCTGTATCGCGTACATGTTGTGTAGCTCCTGATTAGATGACGTCACGAAATGACCGCTAAACAAAGGATTGCTCGTTTGTAATTCGAATAATGGCGATCAATCTGAGCTCGAACTTATGACTAAAATAATCAGTCTTCCAGTAGGAATTAAGATTTAAGACTTAAGATTTGAAATGGTAAGTATTTAGCACGTTTACTTTCTGAAGCGGAACAAGAAAAGTGTAATATGATCGCAGTAGCACTTTTAGTGTTAGGTTAGCAGTGGGTAACACATTAATTGTTTACCGTTGCGGCTTCGATGCTCGGTTGAAAACGTTTTTATTTTAATATAAATCCGTCATTTCACTACGTTTCGTACATAATCAAACTGGTCAAACAAGTTTAGTGCTCACCAAGTCGTCCAACTCGTGCCTGAGTGAGCTTTGTCCAATTTAACCTATAGATATGCCTAAAGAGAAACGAAAACCTGCAGGAAGGTAACCAGCCATCCCTGCAGCAAATAGAAAACTTTAGCTCGAAGCAATACGCCTAGAACTTCAAGCAAATCACCAAGCCGTGGTGAGACTTCGTGCTGTCCGTGAACGTCACCTCGTGGCTCTAAGAAACAACTTGGGAACCCTCAAAACACTCGTGCGGGACACCGAACCGCAGAAACTACCGCAGACACTGATCAAAGTCAGATATACAAACAACCAAAGCATCGAATTGTCCTCGCTTAGCATTCTGAGGTTGGACCAACTTCAACTTTCATGGGGGAGGTAATTACATTCCCATGGGAAACACGTGATCTCGAGCCACACATGCACCTCCCAGTAAATGTGGGCAAACTTGAGTACAGTTTTGGACCTCCACCAAGTTGGACCAACCAGTGTGTATGCCGTCTATGTATAAATTGTATCAGAGCTGTTTGTAAATTACATGTTTTCCTGAGTAAACATGCGTTTAAAAAGAGCGGCAAGCTTACCCTCACTAGTACCATTAAAGAGATTAAAGCTACTGACTCTCGAACGTAAACAACTGCAGCAAACAACAGATTTGCTGAGAATTAACTACGTGTAACTCTCGCATAGATAGAAGTTGAAATCGCTGCCTTCAAAGAGAACATTACTTCTAAAAACACGAAGAAAAGCACGGTTATGCCTCACTACGGTACTTAAAATCGTAGTACAAGGACAATTACGGAATCGAGTGAACTTAGGCTATGTTTACACGAGACCAGACAAATCTAGAACCGGTATAAAATTTCATGGTTTAGGCCTTGTGTTTACAAGGATTTACCTATCCGGACTAATTATAGACCGCCTACGAGTTCTGTATCAATGCCGCCGGAGGAGGGGTACTCCGAGCAATTTTGGGTGGAAGTGTACCGCCCGGGTCTCAAAACCCTTACCCTGTTTCTGACCAAAATATTAGATTTTCCATACCGTTTCACAGACCTGTACTCTACTTCATAACGAGAGAAATATATGAAAATGTGCGGTCTCGTGTTTCCCTGCCAAGATCATCCCCTATTCCAGACTAAAAATGCGAAATTTATGACCCTATTTCAGACTAAAACAGCTCGAAAACCATACGCTTTGGGGAGGCACGTACCTGTACAGGGTATGTATGGGAGTACCCGGCCGCCCCCTGCCCGGCTGTTACATTCTCCAATTAGTCCGGCACAGTGAAAACACTTCTGTTCCAGAAATATTTTATACCAGTTAAAACTCGTACGGTACCTTATTTACTTGCCCATGAGTCTGATGGCGAAAACGGGTTGATCCAGTTGTTAAGAATTGACTGGGCTTTCTTAACATCGTTCTCATCGACTGACATTCTAGCTTTGATCACGCCCTCATCATTAGTCATGCACAATCCAGCTATATCACGGCAAGCTTAGGTAATCGTTGCGCGTTCATGAGAGGTCAGTGGTAGCCATTGCTGCACTGCACCTTTGTTCAGTCTAAAACCGATGATGCTACCTTTAGATTTTATGTCACGATTGATGATCCTTATCATAGAGAGTGTACTAAATCTCTCTTTAATTACCTTTATTCACCATTGCGTTTTTTGGTTTTCATGCTTCTATGAAGAGAATAATTATACGAGTGAATGAGTATTTCCACATTTTGTTTTTTAAAAGAGTCCTATTAAATCTTTCAAACACAGAAGCTTTCGTTTCGTTGAAGGTATGGTAAAATCCAACATTCTGTTCCTTTAAAAATGATTGAGACAAACGATTTGTAAACTCTGTACCCCGGTCAGTATGAAGCTTAATAGGTTTACGGCCCGACCTTATTTCAATATTGACTTATCGGGGAACATCGAGGATATCGGAGAAACAAAACTCACTGTTTTCCTCGGGGCCAGTCATTAAGTCAGTGTTTGATAACTAATGTAGCCATGGTAAGTGAAGTCCTTAGATCGTCGGGAACCAATGCCTATTCTCTTTCTCGTGTTCCGTAAAAACGTCAGCGAATTCAAACGTTTTCAAGATACTGATAAATTTACGCTGAGGAGTCCGAATTATATAATGCTACACGTATGAGTCTCCAAAGAGTGAAAATACTAGTTTTCTGGGGACAAAGAATCATTCTTATTTAATGAAAATGTAATTTTCTTCAAAGAAGATTTAAAAGTTTCGTATTTTTTTATAAGCTAACACGAAGCCACGTTTGATAACTCTATGATACATTTTGTAACATTTTAGCCTTTTATGGACAATATTCGTGCAGTTGTTGGCTTACATTTCTTTTTCGGGAAATGTTTTGTTTATGTACACTCCGAGTCCTAACCCTACTTCGACTCAAAGTTTCTCGGCACGACCCGACGGGCCGCCATTTTGTTTGCTAAACATATGCGCTCATTCCTTATTAATTATTTATTTCCACCACCCACCCATCCACCAATCATTTCTTTTGTGTGTGCCTTTACTGTGCTTTGATTACAGACTTTATTAGATCAAAGTGACGATGTCACTTTCTACGGGGGTGTGTACCAGCTTTGAAGTTCAAAATCTGTTTCACACACATTTGCTTATACTATGTAACTTATCTAAGTTACAAATCATGCATATCATGAGTATCTTAAAGACTCCATATATCCTGGCTTTCATTCTGGCCGTAGTTCTTTCGAAAGCTGTCGGAAACCCAAACTACCGAGCGTCGAATTTTGCTATACGACAAAATCAATTCTATGTGGGCCAAAAGCCTATCCATGACACTTCGGCAAATGATGTTATAACGTGTGCCTTCCAGTGTAACGATAAAGACAGCTGTGCCAGCGCAAATTTCGATGGAACAACAGGCACGTGCCAGCTAATGCCAAGCGCAGTTTTGGATGGTTCTTCCTCCTTAGTAAATAAACAGGGCCATATCTACATCGAAAAAGTAAGTGGAAAACATTTATAGAGCGTCAATATCGTGATGAATAAGGAATCGAAATTATTAAAAAGATAAATTATAAGTTGCTTAATGCAGAGGGAATATATTAGGTAGAATATATTTGTATCGGGTTTTGAATGAGTTTATAGTTTATTTCGTAGCAATGCTGTTAAATGTCAATATTGATTATTAAAAGCTTTTGCTATATTTACTTTCTACAAAGGTGACCACAAAACAAGATACAGCCATACCTGTTTCAAGTTCAGGTGCGTGTATTTTTATTTGCTTGAAATTGTTTACAAAGGATAGCCTTGATACAGCAGAGTCTCAATATTATGAGACAAATTATTGTATTAACGTGGAAATGGTTTGTCATAAATAACTTACAATAAATAAAATTATTATTCGACTCATTCCCATCCAGCATTGGAATCATGATTGGTTGATTCACCTGCAAACAACTGACTGCAAATAACTGTTCGCTGTAAATAATTATCTGAACTTCCGCACACTATTGATCGATCCGTTTTGTAAATAAGACAGCTCTTTTTGCACAACTGTTGGATGCTCAATTTTTTTAAGAAAAAACAATTATTGAATTCGGCTACCGCAAAATATCATGATCTGTTCGTGTCTCGCTATCAGCTATTTGTCTCTGCCTTCGACATCGGCGACTAACTAACAGCTCCCCACGAACAAATCGTGATATTTTTCTCAGCCTCATCCATTCCAACAATTGCTTATTGTTCGTTAGGAGTTGAGAGAGTCCGAAAAAACTGTCATTATCGAAATCACTTATTGAAATGTAGTTGTAGATATTCTAATTAAAATAAAGCATTCAGAATGTTGATAAAAAGACTGCCAGGGTATCACATAACAAATACTTTTTCAACGAATTACATGTTACATAATTACTGCACAGTTTTTGTTTGACTGCCAATTTATTTTCACACGAAATATTAATGATATATGTCCTTATCTCTTGCGACAAAGACAGCTTAATGTATTTTCGTTGTTTTCATGTTTTATTCTGAGTTTTTCTGGCGTTAGTTGCCATATTAATTGATGCCAAACTTATGTAAGGTAATAGAATTCCTTCTGTCGCATATTAGAATCTATGAGGTTCGTACTCTGTGTTATTAATTCTACTTGAGGAATCCAGTATTAATGATCATGAGCTTGTCATGCGTTCCCATGGAAACCTCTTTCAAGGCTACCTCGGACGAAAGTTAGGGACGAAAATTACTCAAACGATATCCGCTCCACTAATGTTCTATCTCAATGGGAATTGATACAGTCTCAATTACAAATTCATTTATTGACGTGGAACGGATTTGGCATAACAAAAACCTAAAATAAATCAAATTTTAGAAAGTTTAATTATCATACCTTAGAGTTTAACTTCCATAGCTCACTTATTGATATATAATAGTAAATACATTTTCCTAGTTCACTAATTAAAAGAAAGCATTCAGAATTTTATCTAAAAGACTGCCAGGGTATCACATAATAAATACTTTTTCAAAGAGTTGTATGTTGCATAATTAATGAATAGTCTTTGTTTGATTGGCAATTTATATATTTTCACTCGAAATATTAATGCCATTTGTCCTTAACTCTTGCAACAAAGAAACGCTTAGTTTCCCTGTTGTATTCTGAGTTTTTTGTGTGTATTTACTTCGATTTTTTTTTCTCGCGTTGGCAGCTACATAAATTAATGTGAAACTTAACTCTACAATAAAGTACTCTACAATAAAGTAACAGAATCCCTTCTGTCGCATCTTATAATCTACGATGTTCGTACTCTGTGTTATTAATTCTACTTGAGGAAACCAGTATTTCTGACCATGACCTTGCCGGCTTGCGTTCCCATTTCTCTGATCCTTTACGGACGAAAGCTCCACTAAAATTCCATCTCAATGGGAGGTGATACAGAGTCTCAATTATGAGACGAATTTATTTATTGACATGGAACGGATTTGGCTTAAGAAACTTAAAATAATAATAAAATAATAATACAATACTATTTATCCAGGATAACCCAGTCACTGCAAGCACTGGTATCAATCGAGGTCCTGAATCAATTTATTTGTAGGATAGTTATATGTTACATCATTAATGCATAATATTTGTTTGATTGGCAATTTGTTTTCACACGAAATATTAATGCCATATAGCCTTATCTCTTGCGAAAGAGAAAAGCTTAGTGTTAATATCGTTGTTTTCCTGTTTTATTCTATTTTTTTTGTCAGCTTCCTTCAAAAATAATTATGGCGTTGGTTGCTACATTAATTGATAAGAAACCTCTACAGTCAATGTAATGTAACAGAACCTTCCGTCGCATCTTAGAATCTACGAGGTTCGTACGTTCGTGTTATTAATTCTACTTGAGGAAACCAGTATTACTATTCATGAGCTTGTCCTGCGTTCCCATGGGAACTTCTTTCAAGGCTACCTCGGATCCCTTACGGACGAATATTACTCAAAGTATATCCGCTCGACTAATATACTCCATTAATCTCAATGGGAATGGTACAGTCTCAATATTATGAGACAAATTCACTTATAACATGACCACCATACATCAAACATTCTGATTCGCTAATATCCATTGACCATTAGCCCATGGGTAATGCATATTCCAGTTAAATTGTATTCACCCAATTGTTTCAGTTTTTCTTCTTTTTCTTTGCCACGAAAACTATTTTACAGGACAACTAAATGAAAGCTCTCATTCAAGTGAACAGGAAAGTGTGTTCAGCAATTGTGTTTTGCAAAGTTTGAGCTACATTTATTTTTCAAGCCACTTGCAAAGGAAAGAGTTGAGACGGATTGCAAATCTGTCCGACATGATTTAGACAAGCTTTTGCAGTTTTCGATGAAACATTCAGAAAAGGCGGCAGAAAAAGTCTACTAACTCGCCAGTCTCAGCATTTTGGGATATTTAATAAGAGTTTTCTGAACAAATTAAAAGAAACCACGATAAAGTGAACGGTTTATTTGGGGGTGACACTGCAATGATTCCGCTGCAACTATATGGAGTACAAACAGGCGAGAATCCAGATCAGAGGTGAACAAAGTGAACTTAAACGAGTCAATTTCGCTTGAAATGTTCTCTTATATCCTTATTAATACAAACTATAGAATAATCACTGGCTTAACCATATTATCCTATAAAAACAAATTTACGGAAATATTTATCACGAAAACAAAGTAATTTACCGGACGATAGACTGCGAATTTTCTCTCCGGAAGCAAAAGTTAAGTGGCGGACGCGTCGGCAGACTAATTATGTATCCAAAATCTTGAATTCTTATTGGCTGATAAAGAAAGGGCGCGAAATTTCCTGCATTTTGATAGGCCTGATCTAGCCATGAAATACCGCTCTGTATTTCATAGAAAAAAAACATGAAATACCGCCCTGTATTACATAGTAAAGCTGAGCTCTGATTGGCTGAAATATAATATTTATAGGATAATGAATAAGATACACATTCGGCGAGTTCGTTTTACAGCGAGATGACTTTATTGTTCATTACTTGGATGTAAAAATACAATTATAGAGAACAACAAGCAAACCTCGCTAAATTGTCCCAGCATATCCCGCATTGGCACTCCATAGAGAAAGCGACGAATTCCAAACCTCTCGCTCAGATAACTGCTTAGATATAGTCCGAAGTTCACTTATTGAATATAATTGTATATTTATTTTGCTTAGTTAACTATTTGAAATAAAGCATTCAGAATTATATCTGCCTGGGTATCACAGAATAAATACTTTTTCAGAGAATAGTTTTTGTTTAATTGGCAATTTGTTTTCACACGAAATATGAATGTCATCTGTCCTTATCTCTTGCGACAAAGAAAAGCTTAATCTATTATCGTTGTTTTTCCTGTTTTATTCTGCGTTTTTGTGTGTTCCCTCTAATTGTTTTTCTAGCGTTAGTTGCCACATAATTGATGAGAAACTTATCTCAACAATGTAAGATAACAGAATACCTTCCGTCGCATCTCAGAATCTACAAGGTTCGTATTCTGTGTTATTAATTCTACTTGAGGAAACTAGTTTTACTGATCATGAGCTTGCCTTGCGTTCTCATGGAAACTTCTTTGAAGGCTACCTTCCAGGACCTTTACGGACGGAAATTACTCAACTGGGTTCCGAATTTTGAATACAGATCGCCCTGAAGACTCTATTCCAAATTAATATCCTAACTTCGTGTACAGTAAACATGCTAAGCAGGTGATTGGCTAATGTTAGCTCATTATTGGTGAACAAAGCACTCGAACCAGATCCTCTCTCACCCACAGTGTCTCGATTGAAAGTCGGAAGCCACTTTGCGAATTTAAACAAATCTCGTAACTTTGCGATGTTGGGCTTGATTCTGCTCACGTTTTTACAAGCAGACACAATTTATTGATACAACCGAGAATGTAAAAAAATGTTGAACTAATCACACATACTAATGACGTAATTGTGACATAAGCCAACACCACATTTGTTTTACCTTTTGAGTCATTACTAGAAATCTAGTCGAACTGGAGCGAGAGAACCATAGCACTTATGGAATGGCAGCTAGAACAATTAATGACCGCATGGTCAGAGGCGCAAAAATTTAATTGCGAAACCACTCAAGCGAATAAACAATAAAAACGTTATCCTACCACTTTATAACCTAAAATAACAGCCATAACAAACAAATCAAGGTCATACCGTGACTAAAAATACGGAAAATATATCCACATCTCCAATTTGTCAGCGTAAGTTGCCAAAACTTTAGTAGTCGCTATTCCGGTCGAGGAAGTCTAAGTTCTGGTCATCTATCTGGCTTTAAGTTGAGGTGTTCGCTGAATTTTTTGCCCTTCGCCGAGTGTAGAGACTTGCTGAATCCCTCCAATACCTTGCAGAAGCTCAAGAGTCGCTGAAACTTTCATAAAGTTTGAGTTGAACGGACGCGACGCCATAGTTACATAACTTTCTTTCCCAGAGAGTTGTCCAACTGAACATTTGCATAATTACTGGTTTATATAGTGCTAATGATGTCATGTTGAAGCCTAATGAATATTCAAAGTTTGATAAGAAAATGAAGCGAAAATTCATGTGTCGAAAACCCAGGACTTTTCAATTTGGAAAATATTTGCTTCGAGTTTGGAATCAGGAGCCTGGAATCAAGTTAGACATTGTAGAATGAAAGAAATTATCAAAGAAAGTAGACTGTGGAGTTAATTCGGCTAAAGACTTGATATTTGAATACATGGCTCCAAGAGAAACGTTTTCGAGTTATGTACAATGCTGATTCAATTAAAATCGCAGGACCGCTTCACGTTGTATGTTTGTTTTCTTTCCGTCAGCTTCACTGGGTCTGTTAAGGACAACAATCCCGGCCTTATGTTACTTGAGTGGTAACCTTGCCGCCAGCTCTTTCTTGTGTATATCGGATGAAGTGAGTCGGAAGAAGTGATTATAAAGTACTCCGGGTGAAAGTTGTGTTGGATTTCTTCCTCTCATATCTAGAACAAAGACCACGTATTACGCCTAGTCACGTGACTAACAACAGGAATCCCAAAGGGGCAGAACCAGCACACATAACATAATTCGATTACTGTTCCCCTCTGTGGGACACTTGTGGTAAGGTCCAGAAGGCAAGCTACAAAAACGTCAGTCTCGTGCAGCCCGAGTTATAACTGGGGCGAATTATGAAATACGATCGGCAGATATTCTCTATCAATTACAATGGCTAATCCTCCAATCAAGGCGACAAAGAACAAAATCGGTTCTAATGTACCAAATCTTAAACAGTCAATGTGCGCCTCACCTTAGAGATTTGTTCGTTAAGGTCAGTGATTGCGAGAAAAAATATGACCTTAGGAACACCAATTCAGATCTAGCATTTGCAAAGCCGAACACAAATTTTCTTAAATGCAGTCTTCAATATAGTGGTGCTATGCTCTGGAACAACCTCCCAAGGGAGGCCAAGCTCTCTGATTCTCTTAACAAATTCCGTAGAGAGACAGCTTGTATATCTGATGCAGGGCTGCGCTGACTATTTTACCTGACTATTTTACCTGTACACATGGCAAATGATATGTGAAATTTTAAGCTTATAATGATTTTAAAAAGTCTTATGTGCCGACAAATGATTTGTAATTTGTATCTTAAATGCGTCTGTTAACTAGTTGCATTTTGAGATGTTTGTATTGTAACGCCCCACATGGAAACCATTTCCTGTAAGGTGTTAGTGGCTAGCGTTCTTAAATAAAGAGGTATGTATGTATGTATAACAATTACATACTAATCTAGCACAGAAAAGATAGAAGTGGATACTGGAGCGGAAGTATATGTAATATCAGAAACAGTGTATCGTAAAACTTTGGAACAATTATAGTTGAACCCAGCTAAGGTTCAGTTGAAGACCTATTTCGGCGAAACACTATCCTTATTAGGAGTAATCGAAGTGTTAGTGCAATACCAACACCAAGAAGTTACAGTACACTTACGATCAACTAAAAGTCAATTAAGGTAGGCTAACCGCCGAGGGGAGCGAGTAGCAGCTGACGTTTCGAGCGCTAGCCCTTCGTCAGCGCAAAATATTTTTTTTGCTCTGATGAAGGGCTAGCGCTCGAAACGTCAGCTGCTACTCTCTCCACGGCGGTGAGCCTACCTTAATCGACTTTCAGTAGATCATACCAGTGTTTATATCCCCCGCAGACGCAGATCAACACTAGTTTTTACAGGAACTAGTTATCCATCGTATCTACTGGGAAGAAACTGGCTAGAGAAATTAAGGCTGGATTGGGCTACGATTTTCAATGTGCCTGAAAAAACTATTTTTGAAGGGATTTTCTAGATACATTGTTTGAGAAAGGTACGGACATATGAAGCAGTTTAAGGCTGCAGGAAAAATGGTAAAAATATTGTCAAATGGTAAAAATAATTGTCAAAAAACCATACCCTGTCGAGCGGCACGTACCCGTACAGCCAATATATGGGAGTACCCCCCCCCCCCCCCCGGGATTCTAGTCTAGTCTAGAAAGTCTAGCTAGTCTAGTACTCTTCCTCCTCCTCGAACATTATATTTTTCATCTTCTTCCTCCTACTCCTCCTCATTGTCCTCCTTCTCCATTTGGCGACCCTTTTGCTACCATTCGGCTATCCCTACGCTAACCCATTGCTACCCTACCCCATCTACCGCTACCCCATCTAGTCTTGTCTAGTGTAGAGTCTAGTGATTTTATTTTTTCTAGTCTAGTCTAGTAATTCTAGTCTAGTCTAGTGATTCGATTCTATTCTAGTCTAGTCTAGTCTAGTGATTCTAGTCTAGAAAGTCTAGC
Organism: Actinernus sp. WN-2022; assembly: GCA_030867875.1. Classification (NCBI taxonomy): domain Eukaryota; kingdom Metazoa; phylum Cnidaria; class Anthozoa; order Actiniaria; family Actinernidae; genus Actinernus; species Actinernus sp. WN-2022. The sequence goes on from JAOWCC010001589.1 coordinate 144,436,986, forward strand.
TAGTCTAGTCTAGTCCTCCTCCTCCACTGTAAATAGCCGAATGATTCAGGTTCTACAAACGCTACCAAAAAAACGGTGAGGCAATAAATGAATTTCTGGCAGTATTAAAGAAAATGACGGTGTTTTATTACTGCAAGTCACACGTAATCGACTCGTATGTGGTCTCTCAAATGAAGCCAGCCAGAAAAGGATAATACGAGAGCGAGACCCAATTCTGGACAAAGCCCTCTCCATTGCCAATGCAATGGAATAGGCAAACAAAAGATACAAGTGAGATTCACAGAATCCTTGATGAACCAGTCCACGTCAACGATCAATCCAAGCAGGTATTTAGTTTGGTTCAATAAGGCAAAAGCATGTTAAAGTTGTAGACAGGTAGGGCACTTTCGTAGAGAATGCAAGTTTTACGATGCGACATGCAACAAATGCAAAACACGTGGTCACCTAGCTTCAGTCGTGCTGCACCCCACCCCAGTATCAAAAATAAAATAAAATAAAATCTAACAACACACAGCAAGCCCACAGTGTCATGGAAGAAAGAGGGGAGGATGAAGACGCAAATAACAACGAAATTCCGTACTAATACGCATAAGCCCATTGTAACCAGTTAACATGGAGTTATTAGAGACACTGGTTCATAAGCATCTGCCATACCCAATTCTGTGTATGAATCCACTTGCAAACAAATTGAGCTACAAACCTAGAAGTCACACCTAAGACGATGGTGACATCAAATATCTTCAAATAAGTGTTACAAAGTGCAAATGTATGTAATGGACAGACCCGAAATGTCACTGTTTCGCCGCTCCTGGTTGCAGATATTAAGGTTTGACTGGCCCTCTAACTTATTCATATAATGATAGGTACAAATTCAGTGACAAGTTAGTTACCCTCAATAAAGTCACTGCCAAGCTGTATGTACGACAGGAGGCTGTCCCTATTCATTCGAAGCACCACATGGTACCATTTGCGATCAGGCAGAAGGTTGAGGCTGAGCTTTCCACGTTAGAGGAGCATAGCATCATCTCCCCCGTTACTCACAGTGAGTGGGACACTCCCGTTGTCCCTGTGCTAAAAAACATAATACATCCATCTGGTGGGGATTTCAAAGTGACACTCAATCCTGCCCTAATGATTGACACGTATCTCCTGCCTGCCTTGGATGACCTACAAGGGAAGATGAATGGTGGCCCTCAAGAGAATGGTACTAGATGAACACTCTAGACAGTATACAACTTTAACAACACACAGAGGATTATACACATATAATCGACTCCCCTTTTCCGTCACTGCAGCAGCAGCTATTTTCCAGCAAACCATGGATCAAGTCTTCCAAGAACTCCCTAGTGTACTCTGTTAGCAGGATTACATGTTTGCCACAGGCATGGGTCGTGCGGATGATATGGCCAACTTGGAAGCAGTGCTACATCGCTTCAAACAGTATATGGCCTTACCGTACAGCAAGGAAAATGTGTATTCATGCAGCCGTCATTGAAGTACCTTGACGACGTTATCGACAAAGAGGGAATTCACTCCATGCATGGACAATGTCGAAGCAATAAAAACAGCACCTCAACCTGATGCCTGAGCATGATAAATTGCAGAAGTTCCTGCCCAATCTCTCAGGTGTTCTTCATCGACTGCATGGGTTGCTGAGAAAGGACGCCAATTTGGTGTGGTCAGAGGATTTCCCAGATACCTTTAAGAGAGTGAATTCGATGATAACAACAGACAGTGTACTAGTATCCAAACTATCACTAGTCTTAGCCTGTGATGCAGCATCGTATAGCCTTGGTGCAGTACTCTAACATCGCTTACCTGATGGCTCAGAAAAAACGATAGCATTTGCTTCACGCACCCTCAGCAAGAGCGAGAGGAACGACGCCCAAATAGACAAGGAAGCCTTGTCCATTGTGTTCGGGGTCACCCGATTCCATGTATACAATGTGCCTTTACGGCCGACAGTTGACGCTGCACACATACCACACGCCTTTAATGTTCATCTTAGGTCCCAAGAAAGGTATTCCACAAATCGCAGCCTGCGCATGCAGAGGTGGACAACCAAACTTGCAGTGTAATTTAGCTATGACATACAATACAGGCCTTCAGAAGAACATTCAAATGCAGATGCGCTTTCCAGATTACCCCAGCAGGGAGTATTTCACGACTCTTCTCCATATTATGCTGATGTGTTCCATATAGATCAAATGGAGTCTCTACCAGTCACTGCAGAATCGGTGAAACAACCCACGATCCAAGACCCTATCCTCCTGCAAAAATATAACTGTGTACTTAATGGCCAGCCACAGACATGTGTAATGCAGACACTAACCTCAAGTCATACCTTATGTTTGCGAGTGAGCTGTCATTTTCATCAAGGGTGCATCATGCGAGGCGCCGGTGTCGTGATTCCCAGTGCACTACGTGTGCAAGTACTACATGGGCTACATGATGGATACTTGGGGTGGTGAAGAAGACAGAAATCGCCAGGAACTACATATGGTAGCCTGAGGTAGACGAGAATATTGAAAATCTAGCGAGAAGCTGCACCCCATGCAACATAACACGTAACTCACTACCCTCCCAGTGTCATCCCTGGTTGTACCCTACAAGTCCCTGGCAGAGGGTTCACATCGATGTTCAGGCCCTTTGAAGAACTTGAACTTCTTATTTGTGGTGGATGCCTATTCAAAGTGGCCAGAGATCATCCCGTTGCACTCCGCGGCCACATCAGCAACTATTGATGCCCTTCGAGGAACTCTTCACTCACCTTGTCAAAGACAATGGTTCACAACTAACCTCATCCGAATTTGTCCAGTTCCTACAAGGTAATGGTATCAAACATAGTACAACAACCCCGTATCATCCTTCCAGGAAAGGGACAAACTTCCAAACTCGCATAGAAGACTGGTCATGGCCCGGATTGCAAATTTCTTATTCAGTACAGGAATGCTACCACCATGCAGGCAGCCCCCTTCTCAGCTTTTAATGGGCCGCCGCCGCTGCCTCCGCACCAGACTGGACCTGTTACTTCCCTATGATGGGTAACAAATCACGCATGAGACAGCCAGACAAACACCCCGCGATTTCTCTGAGGGAAAGGAAGTGTGGATATTTCACCAATTCAAGCAACACATAGTCTCAAGGTGTCATACTTTCCAAGATGGGAAATAGCATGTATGAGGTGCGGCCTGACCAGCATCCTTACCAGAATGTACGACGTCATATAACCAGCTCTACTAGCGTGACAGATTGCTGTCACAACACGTTCCACCACCCTCATCCATCATTTCAGACATCCAACGATATTTGACCACCGGCATAGCAGGCAGGAACCTGAATACAAGCTATTATCTCCATCTCCTGAACTTCTGATACTATCACCGGAACAGTCCTGCTCCATCCCTCGGCAGAGTGAACAAATCACCGAAGGCTCACCCGGTCTGACTTGCAACAATAGGCCAATACCTGCACAAAGAATATCCCTGTGCAGTACCAATAATAATAATAATGATAATAATTTATATAGCGCTAATTTCCTATAGTCCATTAGCGCTTTACGATAGTAAACTAAATAGATAAAATCACACTCTTGAATTTACAAATATTAAACAAATATATATTTTTTAAATACACTATAAAAATTTTGAAATAATAAGGTCCTATTATTAAAAATCCAAAACAATAAACAATATTTATAAGCTTCCCTAAAAAGATATGTCTTGAGTCGCTTAATAAAACTCTCCAGTGGTTGCATATAGTCTCTGATAGTGTCATGTAAAATATTCCAAAGTCTTGGCAAGAGCCCATAACTAGGAGCGTCCATCCCGCATACTAAGCCTATGTCACAGAGTTTTCACAAGTTAAGTTACTTTTAGAACGGTTTCCCGATATTATTGAGTTGCAATTATTCCTAAGGGAATCAAATCACAAAAGCATAGCAGCCATGTTGTTTGGTATAAGAAAAGTAGCTAATGAGGCAACTTTTGTTCCGCCACGGTGCAACCATTAATTGGCGGGGGAAATAATCTAAAAATAGCCCAACTTGTAAAAATGCTGTGACAACTATATAGGACATATGGTTATGGCTCCTGGTCTTGGTGCATGTACAGAAAATTACCTAAGGCCATAATCTTCTAAATTATAAGGAAAGACCTCTAAAGACATTTTGGATGCAGATCTAAGATTGCGCATTGACACATAGGAACGAATTTGGTCTATCAGATAGGATGGGGCATTATTGTTCAGACATTTATTTAACAAATAAAAGATGGTTCTCCTTGTTATATAACAAAATAATGCACGCTCGAGGTCTTGAAAAACTGCGGATGCACGAACGGAACGCGAGTGCATTTAGCAGGTTTTCAAGACCTCGAAAGTGCATTATTTTGTTATATAACAAGGAGAACCATTTTTATTTGTTTTATAATATAACCTTCAATGTAGACGAAGCAAATTAAGCTATCTTTAGAACCCGCGTAAACAACTAAAAGCAAACTGACGACAGCGAAAACCCCATTTTAATGTACTTGACTTGTTTACAACTTTTTTCGTCGCTGATTGGTTCAATTGTGACAGCTTGACATTGACGATCTGAAAGCTCGTTTCTTATTGGATGAAGTAATCTGCTAAGAATAGAACGTGTCAATCGATAAAAGTGAAAGACAGAAATTGCAAGAGCCGGCAAATGAAATTGGTTGTAATATTGTCATCAGGTCAAAACTGTTGCTGGAAACAAAGTGCTTTCGTTTTACAATTTCTGGTCAGCACAGGAGAGGTTAATCTGCACATTGTGATAGTTCAAGGCGTTGAAAATGCCTGATGGAAAAGCATTCACAGAGAAAGCGTTAGCGAATTAGCGGCAGTAGAGTTGGACACGTGAGTTGAGGATTGCCGACTATTTTCTACAACAACTGCATAGTTGACACTGATTACTGATTCTGTGGTCTGTAGAAGGATATTTTCTTTATCCCAAGGAACAGTGTTGTAACTGCTACTCTGATGGCCGTGTTGCGTAGCTTTTGAGGCTCTCTTCGTTGGCATGGCCACTATACACATGAATGATAATCTACTCTTTTAAATTCTGCCAGTTCTGGGTTCTCTGCAAGTTTTATCGCCCGTTTTTCATTCAGGGACATTCAGGAACCTCTCAATCGAATTTCTACATGGAACCAGAGAAATCCCATTATATTCTTCGGAATTCACTGTTCAGGTTTCAGCATAAAGCAGGCTTATTACAGTTGTCGTCGAGTTATTGGTGAGTCATGTCTTGTTGTTGTGTTGTCACGTCTCTCACCAGGCTGTTAGAAAAACCACATTTTTCTTAAATACAATCATTTTTTATATCAAACTCTCAATGAGTAACACTGTATTAGAATGTGGGCATTGCTTTTCTCAACTTCAAACGTTTTAGCATCCCATTTTGTGGTCGCTTTAGAGTACGAAGCCGATGCTAAATTCTCTCGCCGATCACTTTCTTTTAGTTTTGGGAAGCGACTTTTATTTTCCTCTTCTTCAACACACCTTAACAACTCAAAGTCGGACATGCTTTCTTCCCAGTCTATGAAATTATCGCCGTTAGCTATGTAAACTCGCGAAAAACAATCACCGATACGTTTTGTTTTGATTGTATTCTCGGCGTGCTTGATTTTTTCTTGAGCGTGCATTTATAACAAAATCAAGCACGCTGAGCATCCAATCAAATTGCACGTCCTTAGGATGATCCCATAATTTATATTATAAACGTTTATAAATGGATCTTAAATCTAACTCTACGTTCGACTGGCAGCCAATGTAAATCCATTAAAATGGGCGTAATATGGTTATAGTTGTGTCGTCTCAGGTTTATTAATCTGGCTGTATTGTTTTGGACACTCTGAGGTTTTTTGATCACTTGTTTCGGCAGACCATAGAGTAACGAATTGCAAGAGTCAATCCTTGAGGTGACGAATGCGTGTATCAAAGTTTCAGCAGACTGCATCGAAATGAATGTTCGTATCCGACTCAAGTTTCGTAAATGAAAAAAACGCTGACATGCATATTGCATTAACTTGATGTTCCATGGACATAAACGAGTCACAGAGTGGCAGAGGGTTCGATAAGGTCACCGCAAGTAGAGACCGAAGCAACAGGTGGTATAGAAGGGCGGTGACGGGCATTTAGAACCATGAGCTCTGTTTTTCTCTATTCATATTAATGTCAGGGTGCACGCCTCAACCTTGGCCCTTGCCAGGTCAGCTTCTGAAGAGCTGAACGAGATATATATTTGCGTATCGTCTGCATAAAGATGGAAGCCCATGCCATGATTACGGATAATATCTGGATAATATCCATGATTACGGATAATATCCAATGGCATATCACCTCAGACGTTAGACCTATAGTTGAACTGGACCGGTCACCAGGCTGATTTGAACAGGATGGAACACATCATATGATATCTTTTATGATATTTAGATAATGTTATTGTTCAAGGAACGTTTGACATTGAGGGGGAGGGATGTTACGTTATGTGTGCTGGTTCTGCCCCTTTGAGATCCCTGTTGTTAGTCACGTGATTAAGCTTCTCACGTGCTTTTTCAATTCGACTACGTATTGAGCAACTCATTCACTCGCCCGCTGGTTTCGACTATGAAATGTAAACCTTTCTGCGATGATAATCAGTTTAGAAACATGGTGAGCAACCAATATCTCCTTTTATAATAGAAGGTAAGAAATTTCTGTCATTTGATTGGTTGAGAGCAGTAGTATTTCAGCGTAATTTGTAATACCTACATGTAGGTATTGCAAACCCACATATGGTACCTCTTGCCATATTTGGCAAACACGCAGCCAGTGGGTTTTTGATATTGGCTTTAAAAATGGCGGACATGTTTACCCGAAAGTACGAAGAGAACATCTTGGAAAAGTAAGCTTAAAACGAGCATATACGCAGAACTGACAATTTACAAAAGTGTAGAATCATGTTGTTGAGATGACAGTTTACTTTTCGGGTCCTCGAATTAAAAAGCCAAAGTTTGACCAGAAAATTCCCAGCACGGTGGGATCCCCAGTAAGGAATCACACAAGACTTCAACTTGATGAAGAACTTAAAAATAATACAAGGAAATGGACCACATAAATGCGTAAGTTTTCTATTCTTTCAGATCTTATTCAGTTGGATCCATGCCCAGACAGTACTAAGGGAATATTAAACATGAGTTGATTGATAGTCACAAATCCTATCAGAGAGAACTATTTAGGTCTGTCGAGAAGCTATTTCAAAGAAACACTGTAGTTCAATGTCCACCAAGTGAGTCTGCCGTGGAGCTAGCTAATAAGTTCGCCGACTATTTCGACGGTAAAATCTCTGTTATTAGAGATGGCTTATCGTCGAAGTCTTCTGGCCTTTCCAAACCATTACCTGATTCAAGTCTACCGCAGGGTGATGTCAAGCTTAGGTATTTTACACCTATAACTGATAATCAACTAGATACGCTCATTAGGAAAACATCTCTCAAATCGTGTATTCTTGATCCCATTCCTGCCCGTGTTCTTAAAGAATGCTACAATGATCTGCTTGCGATGATAACTGAGATTGTCAACTCGTCGCTGTCTAACGCTGTTCTACCAATGAGCTTAAAGGCTGCTTCTCTGATGCCACGTTCGAAGAAGGCTTCATTGGACACTGACGAATTTTGCAGCTTCCGCCTTATTTCCAATCTAACATTTATCTCGAAGTCCATTGAGAAAGTTGTAGCTGTTCAAACTTGTCTACACATAAATGACAACGATTTAGATGAATTTTATCAGTCTGCCTATAAGTCCAGAACGATATCTTAAAGGCTATTGACAATCAAAATTATGTGATCCTCCTACTCCTTGACTCCCTGCGTACTCTTCGTTCTGGCGTTCCTCAGGCAGTGTCTTAGGACCCATACTGTTCTCACTCTACATTTCTCCACTTGGTGATCTACTAAGACAACGCAACATGGATTACCATCTTCATGCTGATGACACTCAGCTTTATATCACCTTCAAATCCTCTGACAAGGATGAACTTGACAGTGCAACATCTATGATCAATGCATGTGTTCGCGACATTGATGCCTGGATGACTTGGAACAATTTAAAGTTGAATGGAGACAAGACAGAGTTGCTGCTTCTAAATGCTTCCCATCGCCGGCTTCTCTCGAATCCGTATCTATCTGTGATGAACTGATCCGTCCGTCCTCTGTCGTTAGAAATATTGGTGCCCTATTCGATTCTTTTTTAACTATGGAACAACATGTTACTAGTGTCTGTAAATCCGGATTTTATCACCTTAGGAGTATCACTAGTCTTCACTCAGCACAAACTCTAGTCCATGCCTTCGTAACCTCGAGGCTAGATTTATGTAGCTCCTTACTGTACGGCTTACCCAAGTGTGTTATAGATCGTATACAGTGTTCAAAATGCTGCAGCTCGGGTCGTTACTCTAACTCGTAAGTTCGACCATATGTTCTATTCAATTTACACTGGCTGCCAGTAGAACAACGAAGTACCTTTTAGATACTTTTAATTACGTATAAGGCATTGCATTGAATGGCACTGCCATACATCGCTGATTTAATTAATGTCAATATTCCGAGACGTAATCTAAGATCGTCTTTTAGTAAGCGCCTAGTTGTTCCACTATACAATCTTCGCTCTTATGACTATACTTATAGAGCCTTTTCTTATGCTGCGCCTACCTTATGGAATTCATTGCATCAGAGCATTAGGCTTTGTAATTCGTTAGCAAGCTTTAAACAGAAACTTAAAACACATCTGTTCAATAATGCTTACTGTTAGCATTGGTTATGTTAATTTGAATCTATTCTGATAAATTTTTATTAAGCTATCCATTTTTTTAAATTTATTTTTTTAGTTAAGTCTTGACATTCATACCAAATTGAGTTATTCAGCAAGTTACATCTATTTATGAATGCTATTTACTTATTATTTATCCTATAATCAGTTTAGTTAGCTTAGTTAGTTAGTTTAGTATGCTACTAGTCTGGTCATTACACGTAACATTCAAAGCTGATTGAGCTATTATAATCATTGTAATATTTTAAAGCGCTTTTGAGCATATAAAGAAATATATATTATTATTATTATTATGAGTTCAGCGTTGTCTTTTGACGGAGCACGATCAAGCAGTAAGGGGATTGCCCCCGAATATTTCTTACTTCGTATGATAAACATTTAATAGCATGGTTTGTACGTGATATTTGGCATAAATACCACTCGTGAGATCTGTACTGCACCCGAAATGATCCCGTGCTCCAAATGATCCCGAACCCGAAATGATCCCCAAATCGTACCCGAAATGATCCCCAACCCGAAATGACTCCCATTAAGTACCTGAGATGATCCCGAAATAATTTTGGGAACGGACTTGGATTGGATGGTAGAATTCCGGAATAGGTAAAACAATTTTATACTTTCTTGAAAAGAAGTCAAACAGCACAAACAAAAACAACAACGGAGTGCTGTACAGATCTCAGAATTTTGAAATCTCTCTCGTGGTATTTATGCCAAATACCATGCACTACAAACCATGCTATTACTATTACTAACTCCGTGACAGACCTATCCTGGGGTAGTGCTAAGGATACATATTGCGAATAATGCCATATGCTTTGGCTCCAATCCATGCTACGAACGTTGCGATAGTTTTCCTAAAAAAAAAATCCAGTCGCTCGATATAGCATGAAATATCCCCTTTACCTTCTTGAAATTCTCCTACCTTCCCCACAAGTGCCATCCTCATCCACATAAATTACAACATGATGGAACGTCCAAAGCACATATTCTGAAAGATGCAAAACACACGTGGCTACCCCTATTCTAACTATAAATGCATTACAATAAGTATTATCATTGGTATCATCAAAACATCGGAAACTCACTTATACTTACTTAATGAACTTTATTAGTCGTAACATATCCACTTTATTCGTTCTTCTTACTTCAGCAAGTACGGCTGTAGTCCCTAGCACAACTAGTACTGTGAGCTCTACCACTACTCCCATTCCTATCACTGCAAGTCCATCTAGCTTCTGTAAAGGCCTACTTGACACAGGAAGGTGACTAACATGCACGTAATTATGTTGAGACAAGAAAAGGTCATTCATAAAACTGGGCTGGTTCGATGACAATAGGATACTGTTTCATAGTATCAGATTCCTATAAAAAGACAGATATATCAGTAGAGGTCATCTCCTAACTGCTAGCCGTCATATTATTAACATCTCAGCATTTCTAAAGTTAAAATCCCAGCCCGGGTCTAACCTCCTTAAGAGTGACTTTCTCTTTATCTCAAAGTTTGTCCGGTTGTATGATGATATTTCTCAACACCTCATTGAGATAAACGGATTAGTGATTATCGCGATACTTGAATAAATGGCCACGCTCGTGGCAAATTAATCCCAAGCTGGGTGGTGTCGCGTAGTTGATGTCTTCATTCACCAAAGCACATTTCATGGCATACAAGCACATTTCACACATCGAGGCTGTAATTACACAGTAGCTTTTCTGGTCGCAGCAAATAGGTTGTATATTGTCATATTCTGCCAATGTACTGCTAAACGTAAGCACGATATCGATGCTTCAGTTGTTTATTTAGTTCTGCTACGCAATTAGCCATGTGCGTAGCTAGCTATCTCTCATGTCAATCATATATGGAGACCAGTACCAGTGCAATGAAATTATATGTGCATAGCTACAAGTGCATGTAGCTATCGGTCATGTAAATTATCTGTAGAGATCAGTACCAGTGCAATGAAATTATATGTGCGTAACTAGCTGTCGGTCATGTAAATTATCTGTAGAGATCCGTACCAGTGCAAGGAAATTATATGTGCGTAGCTAGCTATCGGTCATGTAAATTATCTGTAGAGATCAGTACCAGTGCAAGGAAATTATATGTGCGTAGCTAGCTATCGGTCATGTAAATTATCTGTAGAGATCAGTGCCAGTGCAATGAAACTACATGTGCGTAGCTAGCTATATGTCATGTAAATCATCTGAACAGATCAGGACCAGTGCAATGAAACTACATGTGTGTAGCTAGCAATCTGTCATGAAAATCATATGAAGAGATCAGCTCCAGTGCAATGAAACTACATGTGCGCAGCTACAATGGTGGTCAAAAGTGTTGGGACACTTTTCGACTTTTCAGAGTTTTTATCCCCCTCCCCCCAATTCAATGTTGATCTATAAAATATAAAGTCACCTGTTCAATGACCCAATATCCCACCATTGTCTGGAGTAGGAGGGGGGAAAACGTACTACTCGAATATTGTAGGCAATTGGTCATCACTACATTAGAAGTAGTGTGTCCCAAAGACATTTGACCAGGATTGTCTGTAAAACGTCTTTGAGGTAAAATCGGCTGTAGAATCTCGAGAATTAAGAGAATTCTAGCCACACTTGGCAATCTATTTTAAAGTCTGAATCTACATCTCGTGCATTTTTGTTCACAATGACGTCATAAAGATAATTACATTCCCAGCATTGAATGAAAATGACAGTAAAGTACTTAAATGTTGAAAAAAAGTCGTAAAAAATAATAACCTTTGCAGAATTGAATGAAAATTAAAGTAAAGTTCTTAAATGTATTTGAAAAGATGACGTGAAAAGAACATTTCTGTAGTATTAGAGTTTGTTTTATTTTCGTTTACAACGGTTCACCACAAGGTTAATCACTATTTGTGACGTCAGAATGACGTCATAGCTTACTCTAATTGCGCAAAAAGTTGCATTATTGGAGCAGCCCAACTAGATTCAAAGGGTCATGCCTTACCACACGGGCAGGTACAAAGCTCAAAAGTTACAACAATTTCTGCAGTATTGGGGCTTGTTATAACGCTTAACGAACGGTTCACCACACGGTTGGCCCCTATTTATGACTTCAGAATGACGTCATAACTTGCTCTGAACTCCAATTGGATACAGGAGCAAAATACAATGCGCTGTCTCTTATTGTCTTTGATAACCTAGGTATCACAGGAAAAAGAGTATCTACATGTATCGGCCCATGCTAAGTGAAACTAGTTTCCATTGCTGGTGACAGAATTGATACCTGTGTACAAGCATATGTTGACTGTTTCTATAAAGGAACAGTACATAAGGTACATTTCTATCTGATAACCAAGTTAGTTACATCACATCTGGGCCTGAAAACCTGTACAGGGCTACAGATAATAAAGAGAATTGACGCACTGTTAACAGAGAGTGATATCTTAAACAAGTCTGAAGGCCTGTTTACAAAGTTACGAACTCTCCCTGCAAAACACCACATACAGGCAAATCCAAATGTACAACCTGTAGTATACCCACCGCGTCGAGTTTCTGTTGCTCCGCGTAGTCGAATCAAAGAAGGGCTTGATCGTATGCAGGGGACCAAGGTTATAGAACCAGTCAGTCATCCAACAGACTGGGTTTCTTCTATGGTGACTATTGTCAAACCTAACAAGTTAAGGATGTGTATTGATCCAAAGCACTTGAACCAAGCGATTATGCGTAAGAATTACCCAATGCCTATAATTTAAGATGTAGTTAATCAAGACTACCTCAAGCTAAGGTGTTCAGTAAATTTGATGCCACTTCAGTATTTTGGCAGATTCAACTAGATGAACAGTACAGCTATTTAACAACTTTGAATACACCATTTGGTAGGTATAAGTTCAACCACCTACCATTTGGAATTTCATCTGCCCCTGGGGTATTTCAGAAAGCAATCCACCAAGCCTTTGAGGGTCTAGCAGGTGTTGCAGTAATAGTAGATGATATTCTAGTTTGGGGATATGACAAGCAGCATGATGAAAGGGTGATCCACATGATAAACAGAGCACAAGTAAATTCACTCACCGACATTGGCCATAAATGGACATCTGAAGGGTTACAGTCTGACCCGGAGAAGGTTCGTGCTATAACCAGAAGACAAGCCTGCTCTTCAGCGATTCCTTAATTGATTGGTATGATACAGTACCTATAGCTAAGTTCATTGCAGATCTCTCTTCAGTAGCTGCGTCATTGAGACAACTACTGCATAAAGAATCGGTCTGGTGTTGGGAGCCCGAGCATCGTATTGCATTCACGAAGCTGAAGACGTCACTAGCAGAAGTTCCAGTGTTGAAGTAGTATGAAAAACCGGTGACACTGTCGATTGCAGTACTTGTATGGGAGCACCTCTACTTCAGGATATCCATAATGTATCAAAAACCCTTACACCAACACAAACCAGGTATGCTCAGATATAGAAAAAGAACTTCTCGCAACTGTGTTTGGGTGTGACCATATCTATGGACGGAAAGTACATGTGGAATCTGACCACAAACCCCTAGAAAAATTGTTAAGAACTCCCTATGCCAAAGTCCCCTGAGACTTCAGAAGATGTTGATGAAGTTAATGAGATATGATCTTGTACAAAAATGGAAAGAGCTTTACCTTGCAGATACCCTAATTAAGCAGAGCTTATCTCCCAGAGACTGGATAAAGAGCTGGAAGTAGCATTTGTACTCCCAATGTCTGAAACCAAATTGAAGGAGCTCCAGGAACAGACAGAAACTAAGCCCACCTTGCAGGCCTTGAGAACAGCAGTGACAAATGGATGGCCTGAATCCAAGAGCCAGATCGAGGAGAACTTAATTTGCTTTTGGGACTACAACGAACAGATATCGGTGTATGATAGAATAAAATTCAAAGGTGAGAAAGTAATCATACCAGCAGCTATGCAGCCAGAAGCATTAGCAGCAGCGCATAAATCCCACCTAGGAGCATGTAAGAGCATAGCTAGAGATGAGTTGTACAGTCTGCAATAGTCTGAAACATCATCAATTTAAGGAGCCACTGAAGAGTTATGAAGTTCCAGTTGGAGCTGACCTGTTTCACTTTGATAACTTTCTTTGAGATAGACTGTCTGCCTGGTACAACATCAGCAGCTGTCATCAGCAAGATGAAAAAACCAAATATCCAGGTATGGAATATCAGGTAAGCTTATCTCGGACAATGGACCTCAGTTTTCTACTCATGAGTTTTCTGTATTTGCAAACAAATTGTCTTTCAAACAAACCACAAGCTCGCCTAAAACAATCCAATGGAATGGCGGAAAATGCTGCAGACATCAAAGCGCATCAGGCTTAAGGCAAAGAAGGATGGTAGTGATGCCTACATGGCACTGTTGACCTACAGAAACAAACCACGAGATGGCATACTAGGAACTCCAGTGTAAGACTAAGACTTTACTGCCAACATCTGAGGAACTTCTAGAGCCTGAAGTCATTGATCCAGTGAATGTGAAGTCAAGCCGGATTACATCACTGTAACCGCAACAGAAGAAGTATTATGACAAAGGTGCTAAGACTCTACAGCTATTGAGATAGGGAGATCAAGTAAGAATGAAGACAGACAAGGAATATCAGGTTAGAGCGGTAGTCACAAAGGAGACAGATCAGCCACGGTCCTGTTGTCCAAGTAGGAAACTGAGAGTACCAGCGAAACAGGAGGGATCTTCTGAAGGTAAAAGAAGGATCACAGGAGTCCCTAGAATCAACAAAGGACGTCGTAAGTGGGACAAGTCCTCCAGAAGGTGTTGAGGTGAAACACAAGAAAGTGTCAACCGGAAGTCTGAGCAGGTAACACCGAATCGTGAATACCTGAAAGATAGCACATTAGCATCAACTAGTACTAGATCAGGACGAGTTATTAAGGTCCCAGAATACTTGAAAGACAGTAGTCAGTAAGTTGCATAAAGGCTTAAAAAGAAAAAGGATGGAACATAATCAGGCCACGTGACTCTGACTTTATGTCAGCTAGTTGAGCACATGGTGATCGGCCATGTTGGTTAGTTCACTAAGAACATGAAGTTGTTTTCTACGTTTTATATCGACTCTGTGTGATATCTTTGACATGTAACTTGGCAAGCATACTACAACTACCGGTGCAACGAAACTACATGTATGTAGCTCGCTATTTGTCAGTACAATGACTGAAAAGCAGAACGCAAGAAGGGTAACGGCAATACAGCACAAATGCTATCAACTGCAAAGCACTTTGTTTCTCGCGTGATCACAAGTATCGCGTGATAAATAGTTGTCGCGCTTTTATTAAAACTAAATTGATTATCACGCGATAAAACAATTGGTTTGCATATGCCCCTTCCAGGCCACCGTACACTGACCCACAACATACCCTTTGCGGGTAAAATCCGTTATAAAATTGCAGCATAAATATTTTGACAAACTTTAAACTGATCAAGCAAATCATTGTATTTTAGCAAGTTAGCGAAGAATTCTAGCCGCAGTCGTTTTCTGTGGAGTAGATTGCGTCTAGTTTGATTATGATCTAGATTGTATGATCATCTGGTCATGTTAGCATGATATTATTTGTTTTGCTTTATTTTAAAAGTTCGAGAGGAAGTAAAGCCTACTCGTTTGAATATGACTCAGGCACGAAGACTGATGTGTACTGTGAAATGGGAGATATTCCCGGATGTGGCGGTGGGGGATGGACGCTGGTCATGAAGATCAATGGTGCTGAAGTAAGTTTTTTCAGTGTCCACAACACTTTATACAAAGGATATGCATACAAATGGTAATTTAAAAGTTTTCTCAACTGTAACAACGTGAGAAAATGTTGTATCGACATTGTTGAAAGTTGTTAACACAATTCAGAAAAGGTTGTCCAGGAATATTTAACAATTATTCGCCGATTCGCCTCAGGCTCAGTCGATATTGGTGAATATTTCCCGAGACGAATAATTTAGTATATATACAACACGGGAACCTCAACATAAAATGAGAATTATAGTGTTTTTTTGTTTTATTTCTTAAATAGAAGACGTAACACATATAACTTTTGTCAACGAAACTTTTTATATGTCAAAACAAGTTGCTTTTGTACATTTTATGCAAACATTTTACCTTGAAACACTCGAAGGCCATATTTTGTAGCTTTTTTGCTCTGAATTCCACCCGTTTATTGAACCCTGAATATAATGTTAGGGATACAATAATTCCCGTCACAACTAAACCGTACACAACTGGTTTTTACACACGTGTTCCGAACTGCTCTAAACGTCATGAAAGCTGCGATAACGAGCCAGACATTCTTAGCAACCAAACTACCCCTTGGTGATAAGGGACCAAGGGTCCCCTATCACCAGGGGATGCTCTAGGAAGCAGGGGCATTCCATTTAATTATGTCCAGCCTCATGTCACCTTAAAGTGCCTACTTTAGGGCCTAGATATCGTAATCTGTAGGTGGCAATGTGTAATAAAGAACTACTTTTGCATTTTACCTTTCATCAGTCGACTACCCGTGGTAGTGCACGAAATCTAGTCATTCGTAGCCCGATTTTCAGTACGTTTCGATCAAGGTCGACGATTTATCTGGTTGCCGTATGTGCCTATCCGACTTTCAGCTAATTTCTCAAAATCAACAAAACATTATCTTTTTATTATTTCATAAGTCGGGAACGATGTGGAATTTACTTTAACAAGAGCCCATCTGGGCTTTCACTCGGGCCACATGAGATTGAAGATGAAATACACTTTCATTTGAAATCCTCTTAGTAATAACCGAAGGGAAGAATTATTAGCTGAATTTAGCAATCTTTAGGAGTGGCCGGTAGCGCGGTGACATTCATTCTCTGCTCTCCTAGTATATATATGTAATTTAATATTTTTGTTTTTCTCGTGTATGTAAATTAAAGAAGTTGACCTCTACTTATTCATGCAACGCACGCTTACAATTTAGTCTGCTGTTCTCCAGGTTCAGAGTACTAATAGATGAGTGTCTCAAATGTATGTTTATATTTGTCCCATATTATAAGTTGTATCCTGTCCACCTATGATGGAGCTATCACTATATTTCTCTACTGTTCTTTCTACCCTGCGGCTCTTTATCGCAGCTTGCTGATCGCGTCCATATTGGAATGCCTGTTGGTTATCTTTATTTAAAAGCTTTTACCCTCCTTCCCAAAACTGCAGTCTGCTCATTATATTACAGAACTATAAAGGAAACTGTTGGAAGCCTTTAATTTCTCGAACCAAAACCTCGGCCGTGAGAGGATTCTTGTTTAAGTTTACCTTGAGAGTTTAATATTGCTTCGCTCATCGTAAATTATTCTGTGCTGAGTGTTTATTTCTCCGGGGAATTTCTGGCTTCGTGTTGGCGAGCGACAGCCAAAAACACGCTCAAATTTATTTTAGTGTTGGCCTACAGATCACGGTGTTTGCGCTGGTATGTATTATGACCGAGAGTAAAATGAAATGTGGCATAAAACCTACGAAACGTACCTCAAACAAGAATACCGTCCGATGGCGATATCTATCAGCGCCACGTGGTCAATTAATTGATAATTTAACGCATGCGCATAAATTTTGCTGCACGGAACAAAAAGACTCGGTACTGCCACAGGCAACCCGAGTAATGAGACGAAAATGCGACTAATACGCTTGCCAATTACTGTTCGAAACGTCGCAGACTTCGCTTATTATTTATTATTCGGATACTGGAAATAAAGCGGATGAGATATCGAGATGTGAGAGATGTTACCCTGGCAGCAGGTTTCTCGTGTCTTGTTGTTTGTAGTCCTAGATGCAGTTCACGGCCAGTAATTCGCGTATGGTTGTTTTGATCTGATTTGCGCAAATTTCGCGATGGGTAACAGCTACTCGTAGGTAGGCTAACTATTTTGTTTGGCGTACATATCTTTTAGGCTTGTGTTCAATATCCCGAAGTGCTCAGGCATACTGTGGTGCCATGGACTTCAACCTGGGTAAACCAGCTGGGATACCGAACAACTCAGAACTTGTTTGGCATATCTCTTTTTATAGGCTGGTGTTCAATATCCCGAAGTGCTCAGACTTCAACCTGGGACTGTAGATATTTTGGGGCACTTTCCCCAAGCATCACGTCAGATGCTTTACATTCCCCTTTATTCTTGGTCACTTCTTCGGCGATTTGGTTTTGCATTGACTGCACATCAGAATTCTGGACACCAGAGGGACTTTATATTTCTCACAAATATCGCTGATAATGCTCCAAATGTGTGCCTTTGAAGCTCTTCTGGACCTTGAACCTTAGGGGACTTCCCGCCATTTTCGCTGCCATATAATTTCCTTCTACTTTATATATACATACGTGTTCGTTACTCGATTTCCTTCGTTCTGTTTTCAGGGATGTAATTTCCTCGTTTGCTCTCGCCAGAGATACTTTTAAGCTTTGGATCTCCTCGTAAGAGGCTTGCGGGGTCGGTGGCGGGTTGGTGTTTCGTCCTGACCGAGAAGCGATTGCGAGTGGTTTGTTCTTTTCAATTGTTTATTAGCCACTGGTAATTCTCTAAGATGAAATTATTCTGATTTTGGCGCATAATTGCCGCCAAAACGCCGAATGTCGTAGCGAGACACCCACCTTTGCATTGACAATCCTGCAGCTATTCATCCAAATCCCAAAGCCCGCTATTTTCTATTTGGATACTGTCGGCTAGTGGCGAAGAAAACTGCGAAGCGATCGTGAAACCAGGCTGTTTGACAGGAACTTACAAAATTTCACGCCGCAACTTTCCGAATTCAGAAGATGCCAGTGCTGCGGAGAATTTGCCGCTCGATTCAGCGAGAAAAACACGGCGCAAAGCGGATACGTCCATAAGTCGAAGGACAAGTCCAGTATGCGAAGCAATCCTTTACCTTAATTTCATAATACTGTATTTCCCACTCATGTCAAAATGCCACTGGCACTGAAGTAGAGCCCCTGGAATAACGCAGGATCCGCAAGATCGAAGATCCTCAAACGTGTTTTGTGTACAATCCTTTGTTGGCATAAAGTAATTACCAAAGCGATCAATCGAAAACCGCAAATCACAATAATGATTGATATTTACCACGACTATGACGTCACTCCATAGTAACCACCCCGCACGCATTTCCGAACTTCCGATGATCTCTGGCTCGTTATGCATATACATCCCATGAGTATAACCTAAGTATCATATTCATTACACTATCCTCTCTCTTAAAAAGGCGTGAATCCCCTGGTTCACACTCGATCAGACTCAGACAGTTCTAACAAACTAAACAAAATTTAACAAGTATGTAAGCTATGATCTTAGGCAAATTGTTATTTACAGACTTATCTCTCAATTGTTCTCTTAACGCTTGAGCCTTCTTTAACAATTTTGGCCTCAGTTTCTTTATCCTATTTCTGTCCATATCCTGTTTATCCTCCAACAGCAGTATTGTGCTATTTGCTGTAAACTGCTAACAACCCATTCACCATACCGATCCGCGGGTCTTCTCACTCGAACTGGTCTTTGACTTTGAGAGGTGAGTTCTGGTTCCTCCCTCTCTTCCCCTGCACTGTTATCCTCCTCAACATCAGAACTAAGAGTGTCCAGGCAAGGAGCTCTCACTTTCACCTTGTGGGGGAAGGATGTTTGTGCCTTGAGTATCTAACTTGACATGATCATTCTTGCTGTCAATATCAATATTGCTATTATTATTATTATTATTATTATTATTATTATATTACTTCAGTAGAAGTAATGTCTTCATAGCTAAAAGACTGAAACCCGCTGTCTTCCAATTACTCACGATCTTCACTTGACTGTTCGCATTCGTCTTTCACAGGTACAATCTCCTCTTCCGGTATACTCACAACTTCAGCTACTTCCTCTACCGCTTCTTCCTGCTTCATCTTGTACAACCGCAGGTTGTTGAAATGAACCACTCTGGATCGCCTCGATGATCCTCCGACCTTTCTGACGCTGTATGTAACTTCTGTGACACGCGCAATAATCTTGTACGGGCCCTCCCATTGTCTATGGAACTTACTTGCCTCACCAGGCTTCAGTTGTGGACTGTAACGTAGTACTAAATCACCCGTTTGATAACTAGTGTGCTTAACTCCCTTGTCGTAAGCGTCCTTCTGACGTCGTCGAACCACCTTCAGGTTCTGCCGTACGTCTCGATATGCCGTTTCCAGATTCTCCTGAAGATCAGCAACAAATTCACCGTATGAACACTCACTGTCCTCGTAGCTTGACTCATGGGCTGTAGCTCCGGACTACTAGGTTTCCGCCACTCCTGTAACAGCTGGTTTAACACTGGGCCCATGCGTATATCCTCTCTTTGGGCTTGTGATATCATCTCAGTCGACCATGAGACCTTCTCCTTGCTTTGGCCATTTTCCTTTCGAGGCTTGCTTGTAACTGCCGCTATCTGTGGTTGGGCTGATGGTACACATGATGGACAGTTTCCATGTTCGCGCTTTGGCCGTCTAGACAAGGCATCTGCATTGCAGTGTAACGTCCCCGGCCGGTGTTCGATTTCATAATCATATTCTTGTAAGCGCTCGAGCCAACGGGCCACCTGACCGTGGGGCTCTTTGAAGGACATTAACCAAGTTAACGAGTGGTGATCAGTCCGCAGACGGAATCTTCGCCCTAACAGGTAATAACGAAAGTGCTCAACATAGGTAACTAAATCCAACATCTCCAACCGCTAGTACAGGTGCACTAACCAAGCAACGTTTCAGATTTTCTAAAGCAGATTGCTGTTCCGGTTGCCACTGAAATGATAAATCCTTCCTGGATAGCTTATAGAGTGGCTCTGAAATAATGGAAAATCCAGAGATAAACCGCCTGTAGTAGCTAACTTGGCCAATGAAGCTCTGAAGTTCTTTGACATCCCTGAGTGTTGGCCACTCTTCGACTGCTTTAAGCTTCTCTGGATCCGTCTTAATCCCTTCGGAGAAAACCACATGTCCCAGAAAAGTAACTTGTTTCTTCAGGAACTGATAATTGGCTGGTTTAAGCTTTAGTCCAGCTGCGATGGAAATGATCATCAAATGTAGTTAATAATAATAGACTTTATAGGGTAATAAACACAATTACTGGTGACCCAGTAGTTTACATTGCGGCCCATTATAAGAATTAAACTAGATAAGAATTACAATATAGAAACTAGATAAGTAATATTAATTGTTAAAGATAATTTGTAATTTGCAATTTGTTTTCAAAGTAGACTAAATACTAAATTAAAATTTCTTGTAATGTTAAAATGTTTATGTTTTAAGTTATTGGATAAAATGTTGTTGAATAAATGTTTCCTAAAATTACTTAGTTCGGAAATGTTGTTGTCAAACACACCAGTACAAATGAAAGAGCTTGGCCTGTACCATAACACTGCAAATGCGACAACTCGCCCAATAGTGATGGTATTGATGGCGCAATAGAAATAAATTGACCTCCAGGCATCAGTGTTACTAGGAAAACTAGATAATTAGTTTAATTTGCGATATAACACCGTTATTTCTAAGTCCAATGATAAAGGATATACTCTGTGTGTTGTTGTCAAACGTACAAGTACAAATGAAAGAGCTTGGCCTGTACCATAACACTGCAAATGTGACAACTCGCCCAATAGTGATGGTATTGATGGCGCAAAAGAAATAAATTGACCTCCAGGCATCAGTGTTAATAGGAAAACTAGATAATTAATTAGTTGAATTTGCGAGATAACACAGTTATTTCTAAGTCCAAAGTTAAAGGATATACTCTGTGTGTTGAAGAGAGAGGTGAGCTTCCTACGAGAGTTGTACAATCGGTTGACAAATGCATACGGGACACTAGAGTCGTATAACATTAGCCGAGATTCGTTCTATTTTAGCTATGTTTGAAAGACCCTTACCCCCGGAACTGAAACAAGAGTGGGAGAAGAAAATAAGCCGCATTCGTAGAGAGAGCGACAGTAAGTTTCACGCTACCGTAGACGATTGTTTTGCTTTTCTCCGCGATGAAGTTCAAAGCCTCGAAGCCACAGAACCAGTACACCTTGAAGCAGGAAATGAGAGCAAATATAAGCAAGAGTCTAAGCGCAGATGGAGGCCGGGCCGTTTCCGAGATAGACCCCAGGCATCTTCGGGACAAGCACTGATGGCAAGATCGCAATCTGACAGATGTGTCTTTTGTGACAAGACGGGGCACAATGGCGCGGACTGTACAAAAGCGTTAGAGATAACTGTGGATGAAAGATGGAATCTTTTGAGTACCGCGAGGCGATGTTTCAATTGCTTACGCCCCATGGAACGAGATCACAACTCCAGAAGTTGCACAGGGGAGCCATGTGGGGTAAATGGCTGTACAGTGAAGCACTCCAAAATCCTTCACGCCGAGGGACCCCCTTCAGATGAGGACCCGCAAGAAGCCAGCTCAAGTAACTGCACCGCGGCATCTTCAAGTGGCATGAGTAAGAGGGAGAAGTTATGTCCAGTAGATCTAAGTAAACTGATGTACGAAGGTAAAGAGGTTACAGTGAGAGTGTTTTTAGACAGTGGTTCTAAGGACCCGTACATTCGCGAGAGCATCGCGGAAGCACTAGCAATGAAAAGGATAAGCTATGTGAAGTACTTGAAGACAACTGGGTTTGGTGGTGTCGTAGTGCCCCAGAAGACGAAGAGAGTGTGTTTCTCCCTGGGAAGAAGAGGTGGTGCTGAAACAGACAAACGAATCGAAGTAGAAGCCTGGACGACCAGGAAGATATGTGATCCTATAGAGCCAATTTCCGTTGATTTCCACCGTTACCCTCAACTGAAGGGCCTTGACCTGGCCGACGACTATCCCCGCGGAGCTGCAGTTGTAGACGTACTGCTCGGAATCGATTACATGGATTGCGTTTTGAAGGATGACAAGTTTGAGTTCACCGAGCGCATGTATGCCCAGGACTCTATGTTTGGATGGGTCCTTAGAGGCGTTGTTCCAGACAAGACGTACATCGACGAACAAACTACATTCGTCGTGGAGAAAGTAGCTGAAGTATCGACGCAATCGGTGCTGATTAGTGCAAATTATAGCGAGAGGCCGTGCGACGACCTGACCCTGTTTTGGGAACTCGAAACTTTAGGAATAAGACAAGACAAGGAACGCCTCACGCCTGACGAAAAGAATGCAACTATTAGGTTCCAGGAAACATTAAAGTTCGTTCCCGAGGAAGGGCATTACAAGGTCGAGCTTCCGTAGAAGGACAATAGCCCTGATCTCATCGATAATTATGACCAAGCCAGAAGGAGGTTAGAGTCTGTCGAAAGAATGCTGAAGAGAAACCCGGAGAAGGAAGAAGTGTATATTGCAGCTATGAACAAATATATCGACTCATGGCACGCACGAGAAATTAAGGCTGACGAAGTACCAGGGAAGGTGCGATATCTGCCTCACCATCCTATCGTTCGACAGGACAAGACAACCACCAATTGCAGGGTCGTATTTGACGCCAGTGTAAAGACTGTGGACGGGGTGTCGCTAAATGACTGTCTTTACGAAGGACCGAATGTCTTTCCGGACATGGTGCAAGTCCTAATAAGGTTTAGGTATAAAAACATAGGGCTTGTGTCTAACATCAATCGATGTTTTTACAAATCCTGATGAAACAGGAGGATCAACATATCCACCGCTTTCTTTGGAGAGATATGCAAATAAACACAAGACCCAAAGTGTATTGCATGACTAGAGTCACGTTTGGAATTAAATCATCGCCTTATCAGAGTGAATCGATCGTGCACGAGCACACCAGACGATGTGAAGAGAATTTCCCTCTGGCCGCCCAGGAGGTTCGACAGAATATGTATATGGACGATTACGTCGGCGGAGAGGACTCAGTCGCTTCAGCGCTGATGTTGCAGGGAAACATGACAGAAATGATGGAGGCTGGTGGATTGAGGCTTACCAAATGGGCATCGAACTCTGTGAGTGTAATGGAACAAGTTCCCGAAGAAGAGAGAGCAAGTAATGTGGTCGTAGATCTAGGCAGCAAGGAGCGGAGCGTTAGCTCGGACGGTACCTTAAAAACGTTAGGTGTATCTTGGAACACCGCAGATGATACCCTTTACTCTATGGTCCTGCCTCAGAAACAGACAGCGGAAGTGAAGTCCAAGAGAAGCATGTTGTCTTCTTTAGCCTCGATGTTTGACCCTATGGGCTTGTATACTCCGTTCATGGTGCGTGCAAAGATACGTTTACAAGATGCGTGGATTGAAGGTTTGCAGTGGGATGAGCCTCTACCGGAAGGTTTGTCGCAGAAGTTTGATTCCTGGAAGGAGGAGCTGTCCAGATTGAGTAAAATTCAGATCTCGAGATGTTTCAAGATACCATCGACCCGAGCAAGTGGAACCATGTTAGTGGTGATGAGAATCCCAGTGACCTTTTAACTCGAGGGATCTCAGTGGAGAAGCTGGAGACTCCTGACATGTGGTGGAAGGGACCTGAGTGGCTTTCCCTGAATGAGGAAATAAGTACATTGTACATTAGGTCATAGCCAACGACGCTACGAGTTACTAATATAAGTACATTGTACATTAGGTCATAGCCAACGACGCTACGAGTTACTAATATAAGTACATTGTACATTAGGTCATAGCCAACGACGCTACGAGTAACTAATATAAGTACATTGTACATTAGGTCATAGCCAACGACGCTACGAGTAACTAATATAAGTACATTGTACATTAGGTCATAGCCAACGACGCTACGAGTAACTAATATAAGTACATTGTACATTAGGTCATAGCCAACGACGCTACGAGTTACTAATATAAGTACATTGTACATTAGGTCATAGCCAACGACGCTACGAGTTACTAATATAAGTACATTGTACATTATCATAGCCAACGACGCTACGAGTTACTAATATAAGTACATTGTACATTATCATAGCCAACGACGCTACGAGTTACTAATATAAGTACATTGTACATTAGGTCATAGCCAACGACGCTACGAGTTACTAATATAAGTACATTGTACATTAGGTCATAGCCAACGACGCTACGAGTTACTAATATAAGTACATTGTACATTATCATAGCCAACGACGCTACGAGTTACTAATATAAGTACATTGTACATTAGGTCATAGCCAACGACGCTACGAGTTACTAATATAAGTACATTGTACATTAGGTCATAGCCAACGACGCAACGAGTTACTAATATAAGTACATTGTACATCCCTCGAGCAAGCTAGTTGACGTAGACGAATGTGAAGTGGAATTGAAGAAAGCGCCCGTCACGAAGTCAATGCGGTTGAACGCTGAAGCAGGCGAAGAAAATGAAGACGGACAAGCAGAAACACCAACCGTCGATGATACGCAATTAAGTGATGCATACCCATATTTCGCGTCAAACATTGAAACATGGAATAAGCTCAGACGGGTGACAGCGAGAATTCTGTCGTGGAAAAGGGCGTAAGAAGAGGAGAATGAAATGCGAGAGTTAAGCGTTGAAGGCAGAGGATATAAAGGGAGCCGAAGACGTGTGGTTAAGACTTGTGCAGAAGCAACACTTCAGAGAAGAGTATCGAGCTTTATCAGAAGGAAATACTTTAACAGCCAAGAGCCGTATCGTGAGCTTGGATCCTGTGTTAATGGACGGATTGATTCGAGTGGGTGGTCGCTTAGAGATAGCGCAGATATCAGAGGATGCGAAGTATCAGGTTCATTCAGTGTCTCCCATTACAAGGGTTCTGTGTCATAGCGAATCAGACAGCCATGGTGCTGCAAATAGTTTCTGATTCATGACTCAGCACAAAATTCGTAAGTAAACTTTGTTCGTGAAAGCTATGGAATAATAAAAGCTTAAAGTGCCTATAACACATTTTTCGTTTTTATAGTTATGCACCTCCGTAACGTTTTGAGTGCTTCTGTGAAGAATGTTTTGGTTTACAGTGAATACTTTATGTTCTACGCTTGTTTGAAGTTCGCGTAAATTTTACCCTTTCTGACCCATGACCGCGTAAGTAAACACCTAATTGATTTGGCTTTGCAATCATTTAAAGAAATACTAAAATGACTTTTTTTCTTTATTAACAACTCACAAACTGTGTATATTTTCTATGCATCGATGTTGTTGTGATAGAAAGGCGCCATGGAGAATAATGCATTAATGAGATGACGTCTACCCAGGTATCGACCTAGGCTTTTACTTACGCGGTCATGGGTCAGGAAAGGTCAAATTTACGCGATTTCAAACAAGCGTAGAAAATAGAGTAGTCTCTGTAAACCAAAACTTTCTTCAGAGAAGTATCAGTTCAAAATATTTCGAAGGTTGATACCTATAAAAATTGCAAGAAGGACTATATGCACTTTAAAGTTAAGCCATACTTTTAAGACTGCTCAATTCACATTCAAAGAAGGTCGGTAGCTTCAAGCGATTCTTCTGGCAAAACAGCAGAGGGAATCGTCAATATCGTACACTAAATAAAACTCAAACACAATTTCAACACCACACAAAGATAAACCAATGACCAAACTACCTTCGTAGTTTTCCTTGGGAGACGAAAAGTGGGGCCTGTTTATTTGTTCGGTGAAACAACTTTCGTCTCCCCAGTAGGGTAATCTCGTGCCCAGGACTCGTAGTAACTGCGCTGGTCCGACCTTAACTCAAGCCTCATCCGCGAAGCCGTAATCTACTTTAAAACTTCGTCCAAAACTATCGTTTGTTTGTGATATTCGACTCATATTATTCGCTACGAAGGTAGTTTGGTCATTAGTTTATTTAGTTTCCGATATTGACGATTTTCTCTTCTGTTTCGTCGCAAGAATGGCGAGCAGTTGCCGACCTTTCACTCCCATGTATATTTAAATGTAAATTGAGCAGTCTTAAAAGTAAATTCACAAAGAGTACGTAAAACACGTTTTATTCTTGTTTTCACTTCACAACAATATATAAGCACGTATTATTCTAGTTTTCACTTCATTATTGTGGTTTGCCTATGGTTAAGCCACATTTATTTAGTTCTTCTTTGGTGGGTTTTCGAAAAGCTTTTTCTTTCGTGTTATTTCTTTCCTCTTGAGAAACATCGGTAAATATGCACGCGGCCATTGTCAGAAATCTATTCCATTGTGGGCGGGGCGTAAAATTATGCAATAGCGCCTGTCAATCATAAATCACTGTTTCTCAGGCTCTCTCGCGCTTTAGTTCTTGCCACCCATTCACTACATATTCAGGCAAGTATTGCAGAAGTTCTGACATCATGGACACGAGCAATTCGCTAGCATGGTTCCTTCACAAACTAATCTTCAATGTGAGCCCGCCATAAATCTGGCCTTTGAAAGTTATGTCTAGTGTATTGGCATGCGCATTAGATATTCGATTCCATCACCACCCCCAGCGGATAAAATTACTAGCAGAGCGTTCGTGGCAACGTCTGGATTGTGTTCGTCGCATGTGCGCGATCAAAAGGAGGAGAGAGTTAACTTTCACTGGCGAAGTTTGTATCACACTTTCAATTTACTTTAGCCACATTTATCGGATCTTCATAGCCTTAACTGAGTTGGTTATTTGTAACGAAAAGTTGTCACGAAGGTTAAAGTCGAAATTAACATGAACTTAAACACGGGATATTTTGACTTTTGAATAACAACTGAACTACAAGAAGAACCACTGTCAGAATTTCGCATTCTCTCACCATTCTTCAGAGGAATCAGATGAAGTTGGGACTCTTTTCTGATCTGATGGAGAAGATAACCTTTTTCTGGATTAAAACTTCTGTGATGAAAGGTACTTCATTTTCAGGCGTTCTCAATACAACGGAGTATACAAGTACGAAGTGCTGGCTAGAAAGTGTTTCGATTTCGTAGGTAATACGATGGATAGCTTGAGGAAGAGTTGTGAGACAAAACTGAAAGCTATTCTGTTTTGGTAACGTTCTTTAGAGACTGCTTCACACTGGAATTTAATTCGACCGAATTTTGTTATTAACAACTTTAGCATTGTACTATAAATGTCACTATATTGTGGCTTTGTGGAAGGAAAACTGTAAGGAGAACCATTTTAACATTTTAACAAAATATTTTACTTTACACACTGAGCAACATTGTTGTAGTCGGATTGTCGTTGCTGATGGCTAACACCAGAATATTTCATTATTTCTGAACAGGTATGAGGCCCTCTCCATATCATGTTAGTTTCTTTTAAATTCTGTAATATGCAAATTATCATTTGCTTGTGTTTATGAGTTTTGCACGCGCGATTTATGCCACAGACATTGTAAATATTACTTAATTTTGGTAGCTGCGCTGAGTTTATAGTTTGAATATTTGTTTTGTCTCATTAATTAATTTTGTTGAAAGCTAAACAACACATTCTTACTATTTGGCGTGTCAGTTTACAAAAAAAATGACCGCCAGCCAATTTTTTTATGATTTGATTTCGCTTACCCTGCGAGCAGAGGTTTCTCATCTCTTTGCCTTTCCTCTCCTTTCCCTTTCTTTTGGCGGACAGGACAGGCAAAGAGATGAGAAACCTCTGCTCGCAGGGTAGATTTCGCTGCATGAACACAATTGGTACACCTGCATGCTCTTGGGCAATAAAACAAATTGTAATGATGAAAATAAGCTACATGCACATATCATGTATGTTGATACGAAAAGATATTAAAATGAAAAGATTCAAATCAAAATTCAGCTATATTGGTTTTATAAAGATTGTTTTATCCGAGTATTGAGTATTCTTAACAATATCTGAGTATTATAGAGTGATTTTCATAAACCTGTGAAACAGATACTAGAATATTTAGTGCTATTAAATGCTAATTCTATTGTTTTCTTTTGTGTATATTTGACTTTAGATGTTAACAAGCAATAATTGTTTCACAGGTTTATGAAAATCACTTTAACATTTAGTACAGTCTTTGTATGTATTTTTAAATTTTGCTATTCTTTAAGCAATAAACATTTTTTTAAAGGAAGCATTGGCTTGTTACATTTCCTCTGTTTTCTTCAGATTTGGCACTGGGATTGCTGTGAAGCTACTGCAACTGAGCAGTTTATAGGGACATCTGAGCTTCTTTTTCTTGAATGGTGGCATATATACACCAACTGCATTCAATTATTTAGACTTAGGCCATTAGAGCTATGTGACCATGTGAACAGGATTAAAAATCACTTATTAAATAAGTTTAATAAGCCTTGAAACAGCTATAGTGGCTAATCAAAGTCTGCATCTCATTTATCTCCAACAAGAAAAAGAGGTGGAATAGAGCTGGATTCTTGCAACTACTCTCTTCATTTGTTCTTGTCATCTGTATTGCCCATCACATTGTATATATATATTAGTTATTTTCTTTTTTATATTGTATACATGTCATTGTAAGAGCAATAAAGTTTGATTGATTTAATTATAGGACAAGAAGTCCTTCAAAAGTTCCCAGTAGTTTATAGCTCTATTTAGAGGCTGATGTTTCTTTGTATTATTAAACTGTAGGAGAAGTTTTGTTGATTTAAATGCCTTTGTCACCACAAATTAGTAAACTCAAATGTTGATGGCTGTTATTTGGGATATATCAGTGGAAGCACCCTTGTCATTTAAACTGAAGTTCTTTCAAAGTTAGTTAAATTTTATAGCTACATCTCTCTTTGAAATAACTTCTTTAATATCAGTTATTCTCAAAAATTTAGTTACAATTAATTTTCATGGAACCTTTTGAATGAAATATTTTTGAGGCTTTCATAAAATCATTTCTCTTTTCCAAAAACACAACTACTCCAAACCTTTCATTGCTTTCGTGTAACAGTTTGTGATATGTTTCTCCAAGAGTATCTTTAGACAAAATATGAAGAGTCAGGGTAAGAAATGGATATTAAACATGATTTAATATCATAACTACATAAGAATATTTACCATTTCTTTCCCAACACAATCAAGATATATAATGCTGTGCATGTTTTATAACAACCACTGTACCAGATCTAGAAATGACATCAAGAAGACTAAAAATCATCACTTTTTCTGGAGGTATAAATGACGACCACTTCAACTGCTGCCGACATACTGGTACCAATTGCAAGATGATCCATCTCCTCAACCTGCGTTCCGTAGCCATCTCTTTCCGTACACTTCTCCTTGCACCAAAATTCGGTTACCTTAGTCCTACAATTTGCGTTTTACTGACCGATAATCGACAAAATGACTGAAGTCTAAGATTATTTCCGAGCGATCGAAACAAATAAACATCGCCAAGGGGCTCCTTTTTCAAGTAAAGCTGCTCGACAGGAAACGTTAAATGTATGAACCTAGAGCTACTTAAAGTTTGACAGATCGCACATTGATTTCGTAAAGAAAAACTCGATATATAACTACAAACCCGGCGAATATTGACCACGCAAATTTATTTATTTATTTATTTAATGTGATGTTTACAATTCCCTTCGTTCGCCTTTAATTACTTTTCATATTCATATCTTCGAAAAATGTAACCAGCATAGAGTTCCGTTCACGCCGAACGAAAAACCTTAAAGTTTAGCCTCACTGGGTAAATACTAAGTCACATTTGGATATATTTGTGTGATAAAATGACATTTAAGCTACTCGATCCTATCGTTACAAATTAAGATAAGCTTATGCTAATTCTCCAAAGTTTATCAAAGCAACCATCAGTGTGGCTAAAATGAAGGAAATTACAGTGAACATGGAGGCCAAAACATACAGTTAGTGTATGAATTCGACTAAGCTTGGGAAGCCAGAATTATTCGTTCCAACTCGATTCCATGCAATTTTACAGTCAAGAACATGCAAAAAAATACGTAACATTTGAGTGGGGCATATTGAAAAAAATATTTTCAAAAACATTCCATTATAATAATAATGTCTTTATTTCTACATACCGAGGCTTACAGTAATATAATAATACAACAAATATAATATCATAACATAAGTTATAGTATAGTGTAATCATTGTCTAATTAAGGGGCCAAGTTATAGCTGAAGATTAATCTATTTACAAACGAGTTCTTGAAGTGAGTGGTGTTTATTTTAGGCCAAAGGAAGGATTGTTTTCTGAGGTTCCAGGAAGAAGGTTTAAGTTTAGGCATAAGCTGAGTTAGAGGGTGATTATGATTATTGCGAACTTTACGGAAAATCTGTAATTCTCTGATTGGTAAGTAACTAGTATTTACAGTCATGCTGGAAGGTAACACCTAATATATATTACTTTCAGTGCATTGCGGAATATTTCCAACCCTGGGATATTGACATGACATGACATGGCATTATTATTAGGCCAGTCTCTAAATTATTTGACGCAGTCACCTGCCTCATTACTTGACGCAATCTATCAGTAGTCTTTCTAAACTGGTACAATTTTGACTAAAGCGGATTCTACCACAGGTTTACAGCAGAGGTCATTAAGAATATAATAAGTAGGGACCACTGACGCTCCCTTGTGGCAATTCAGGCCATTTGATACAACTCTTTGTTTCCTGTTACTAAGGAAGCTCAGATACCAATTTATTGTATACGGGTTCAGTGGTAGGAGTTTTAGTTTGGCGGAAAGTAAGTCATGCTTGACGGAATCAAAGGCTTTACTAAAGTCCGTTGCAAAACGTCTGACTGCATAGCAGTTAGGGTGGTCATGTAATGTCATAATGACATGTATATTTTAATTTCCATTATTTATGATTTTATACTTACAGTGTATCTAAATATTTGTAAGACAACGTTTCCTGGATTGTCAATATCAGCTATGGGGTACACAGAATCGTATATTTTCCTGTTGTGGAAGGTGTCCGTGCGTTTCGAGAAGCTGTGGCCATGGAAAGTTCCTTGCCTGATATAAATCCACCATTCATTATGAATTCGGATACTTCGTAGAAAGAAACTTTAAATACTGGATTGGTACAGAAGAACAGCTCGTCGACGCCTACAACATGGCATTAAATGACTGTGCTTTTTGGATTAACCCAAATAACTGGATCAAAAATTGCCGAACAGCGACAACAACCCGTGAGCGGCTAAAGAAAAGCTAAAGGCTGGGAATCAAAACTAGACGAGCATTTAGCGTGTATAACCATTAAAAAATCCTTTCCTTGCTGATATTGTTCTTTTAATTTTAAGGGCCTCGCAAAATACAGAAAGACGAATAAATAAATGAGGCGATTTAAATTATGTGAATTACACGGCACTGCCTACCAGCCACAAAATAACTCGATTTTGAGTGAAAATAGACACATGTATACTTCAGATATATTTCTTATCATATCATTGCGGTCAAAATACATTTTTCAGATGTATGTTGGGTCAGGCCAATCAGAAAATGTAATTTGGGCAAATCCTATAATTGTAAGTATTGATATTAGCAATATCCCACAAAAAAGGTATTTATAGTATATACTTATATATTTAGCATATTTAGTATATTTGTCAAGGACAACCTTTTGCATTGTCAGTTGGGATTGACTCTATATATGCTATACAGAAGTTGTTAATACAGCCTGTAAGTATCTGAGTCCTTTTTCGTAGACTTTACTCTGATTCCGGAAATTAATTCACTAACGGAATGGGAAACAGCTTGATAATTGATATATTACGGTACGAAAAAGGCTATGGTACGTTAAAAGTTTTTGGTCTTGACTGACTGTTGTTTTCTTTTTGTTTCAATGCAGAATAACTTTAAATATGACTCCTCCCGCTGGACTGATAAGAACCTGTTTAACCCTGACGGGGGCCGTACGGGTTTCTACACTTTGGCCGAAACGAAGCTTCCGACCTATTGGAGCACAGCGTTTACAAAACTGTGTGTAGGCATGAAGCAGCCGAGTGACGCGACCATCAAGTGGTTAAATATTGACAGGAACGCAAGTTCCCTGCACGCACTTCTGTCTGACGGTGTAAAGAAGGTGACAAATCTGGGTGTCTCAAACTGGAAAGCTCTTTACCAGGCAAGAGAAGTCCTACAAAACGGATGCCACATTGAAGGCTTTAATGTTTATAGCAATAATAACACAAAGGCAAGAATTGGAGTAGTTGGAGACGATGACAGTAGCTGTGGTGGACCTGACTCCGTGCTCGGGATCGGTACACAGGGGTGGTGGAGCCCGTCAGGAGTATCTTGTGGTAGTGGAAAAAACGAAAACAACATCAAAACTGAAAACCCAACCTGGTGTTTTGTATTTGTTCAGTAACACAAGGCAAAACCTCTCGAAACAACACAGACCTTTTGTTTACAATAACATAAGGGCCCATTGACATATCAGTTCCGTTGCTATGCAACACCGTTGCTATGCTCGTGGAAGCAGATGTGATTTTAACTTCCGGTTTTACCGCCGATTCGGGCGATATGAGTCGGCTGTTTTCTCAGGTTAGTTTTACGCGTTCCCAACCGCCACCCGCCACCCGATGGTTTTAATACTTTTACATGTTTGTAGGTTTTACTCGTGATTTACATACTCTTTATTTATACACGGAGTCTCATTCATCATGAATGAAAGGTTTTCATGAATGAACGAAATAAAGTATTCAAAAGTCGAAGCAAGCCGTGTCGGGTGTACCCTGGGTGCCAGAGCTTCTACTGCCCTCTCTAAGCCAACGTTTAGGATCGACGGTCTCGTCGCTTCGCTCCTCGCGCTTTTCGTTCAGAAATCGAAAGACAACTGTACTTGAACCTAGATAAAGGAATACAATTAATAAGTTGTACGTGTCCTGCGCCGCCAACACATTGAAATCAGTCAGGAAATCGCCGATGAATGGAAAATCAAATGTACAGTCACTGAATTTATCATATGACCCGTACGGCCCCGCGCGCGCTTTCCTTTTAAAACCATTTACAAAAGCCACGTGATGAGGGCCGGACGTGTGTGGCGTGAGCGGGCCTGAAAAAGCCGTCCGGCCCTGCACAATTTGTTCTTGCTGTTTTGCGGTTTGATCTACAAAAAAATATATGGTAATATGATAAAAAAACCTATTGACTGAGTTAGGTCGGGCCGGACGGGAAAATATTTCGTTCTCGGTCATTTTGTACGTATGCTCGGTCCGTACGTCATGACCTCGACCAAATAGTTTCCCATCCGACCCTCCCACTCAGTCAAAAAGTACCTAGTATTGGACTCCCAGATGTAGGCGAGCCTTTCCCACTATTGATAGATTGATAGAATATCTAGTAAATAGTATCCATACTTTTCAAAAATACAGAAACCGCTGAAATGGCTGCTTTCAGCGAGACCATGACTTCTAAAAACCTAGTAAGCTACTAAAATCGTGGTACAAAGAGAATTGTAAATGGCAACGGGAAACTTTCCATCGTCCATAATGGCCATTGTACGATGGACACTCATTAGTTTTTGGAATACCTTACATCGTTTAATTTGAAATTCATGAGGTTTGAGATTCGCCTTATGATTGGATAACGTTTTTTAAACGTTTAAATACTGTTCTGGGAACTCTAAATCTCTCGGCACTTAAATATGCGAAAGCCGTTTTTTAGTTAGCGGCAAGGTAATGATTATTGATAATCAACTTAAAAGTTTACTTATGCACACCGATGAAACGGACAGGAGGGTCGATGAAGGTTAAGCCATGAGAGTTTTGACTTTAACTATCTTCAGGCGCCCTCTTCTGAAAGTTGCAGCTTAGAGATTGTTCACTCTTGTTAGTTAAGAAAACTATCCAATACTCGAATTCTAGAACACCTGGCCTTGCGCACGGTGTTGGTGATCACTCGCGTAACAAAAACATCACAACGTACATCGTGCGTTATACATCGTGCGTTATACATCGTGCATGCATCGAGCCTTCCTGAAATGCTCGATGCACGATGGCTGATGTACGATGCTCGAATATCGAGCCTGCATTCCTTTCATCGTGCATACATCGTGCCTTCATGGAGCCTAGATTGAGCCTTGAATGATTTTGGATCGTGCCTGCATCGAGCCCGGCATCGTGCCTTAACGAGCCTTGGATCGTGTCTTCATCGAGCCTGGCATCAAGTCATTCGTTTTGCTCCAGGTTGTTTAGTTTCTTTTTAAATGTATGCGTTAGTATCGCTATTTGTTTACGAAGGGTTGTGAAGGGATTTGGAAACGTTTGGTCAATATGGCGAAAATAGTGCTAAAAACCCACTTTTGACGCTCCCGCCAGGAACCCACTTCGCGGTAAACTGAAGAGCGAATAGAAATTAAAGTGCCTATGAAGCCTATTTTTTTATTTTAGATATCAATTCTACATCAAGTGAATAGTAGAATGGTACAATATATCTTGCTTTGAATGCTGTGCCGCTGAGTTATGGAGGTTTTAATATCCAAAATGCTAATTACATGACGTCAGGGGAGGCATCAATTATTATACAAAATTGTTTATTACAATTAAACATATTTTTCAAATTATCAGTGTTATACCCATGGTTGAAATAAAATGATGTTAGAAATTTGTTTTCCTATATCAATAGAAACGCCCATTCACAACGACTAAGAAGTGATTGCAGATACCTCCCCTGACGTCATGTAATTAGCATTTTGGATATTAAAACCTCCTTAACTCAGTGGCACAGCATTCAAAGCAAGATATATTGTACCATTCTACTATTCACTTGATGTAGAATTGATATCTAAAATAAAAATATAAGCTTCATAGGCACTTTAAGCTAAAATTAGACCGAGACCCGACGAGTTTTACTTGAAGTTCAACCTCGTGGTTTTTGTTTCGACATCAAAAATGCTTTTTATGGATGAAAACAGACTTGTACTTCACTTTAGGTGCACTGAGTTTCAATTACAACTTTACCAAGAACCCGAATGGCATTATCTTGAGACAAATATGTGCATATTTGTGGAAGATTTGAAAGTTGAAAACAGGAACGTTGAAATCAATAGAGTTGAGTGGCGATACGATAAGCACACTGAAAAACTTGACGAGCTGTAGAAGGATACGAACAAACTTGTAAGTACTAACTAGTAAATACTCTCGTCTCATATGCCAGTTACCAAATGTGAATGCTGAATTTCTCAACCCATATGTAATAAAAAATCTGATTTCTTTGACGAAACTGTGTGCTAATTACGCGTGTTGTCGGAATAATTTCTTTGTACCGCGATTTTAGCTGAACAGCTGAAGTTTTCTTTGTTTTTGGAGGTCTGCATGTACAACCATTTCAGCTTTTGTGTATTTAATTTGAGTAGTATATAGACTAGCGGTTCTGCCGCACATTCCTGAAATTCCTAAAATTCCATTTAACATTGTTACATTTTGTTTCTTTTTTCATCTAATGGACTATCCTCACTTCGTTCGGGGGTCCATTAGATGAAAAAAGCAACAAAATGTAACAATGTTAAATGGAATTTTAAGAATTTCAGGAATGTGCGCCAGAACACGACTAGTCTGGATACTATTTTATAAAATAGTTTCGATAGTACGCACGCTCTGATTGGCTGTAAGCCGTGTTTCTATAACTCTATAGAAACATAAACAGTTGAGCGCGCGCTTGAACTAGTTGTGAGAATTTACATTTTGGTTATCAAATTAAGCGAGTATTTCCGTGCTTTTATTCGTTTATTTTATAAAGGAAATAGAAAACATTTCCTCCTTGTTTCTATAGAGTTATAGAAACACTTGTGGAAGTTTTGAAGAACTCGAAATAGCTGTGGAAACACTCGCCCTTCGGGCTCGTGCTCCCACTGCCATTTCTCGTTCTCCCAAACTCCCACTCGTGTTTCTATAACTCTATAGAAACACGGGAAATGTTTTCTATTTCTTAAATAGTCTACTTATTGTATTTTTACGTTATATTAAATGATCGGTTTCTACCGCTTTTTTCCGGATTAAAGCAGTTTTGTTGTACTACTTATTGTATTTTTACGTTATATTAAATGATCGGTTTCTACCGATTTTTTCCGGATTAAAGCAGTTTTGTTGTACTACTTATTGTATTTTTACGTTATATTAAATGATCGGTTTCTACCGCTTTTTACCGGATTAAAGCAGTTTTGGTGTACTATTTTTAATCGTATTTTTTTACATTTCAACGCCCTATTAGAGAAATGTGTTTACAAGGTATTATTTACTACTATAGTTCATTTATTGTATTTATGCATCACATTAAAGGATTGTAGTTATAGGTATTATATCAGGATCCATGGTACTAACATACATTCTCTACTTCACGATATTAACGTATGCTATTATCTTAGTACGTATTAATACCACACAGATTAGACAAGTGCGTATGATTGAAGAACTTCAACGTAGAAGTCACAACTAAGATACCAATTAGACACATAACATATATAGGTATATCACACGATGACTGAGGTAATAACTTGCGATTGGTTGATGCGAGGAAAGAACAGTAAATGTATAAGGAAGTGCTCAAAGATATCGGAGTATTGTTCTCAACATAACTTCCAGATACAAAGAGGGGGTGCCATATTCGTTCCATGTTCGAGGTGTGGTAGAGGATGTCGTACGGATTATGGGCTTTGTTCAAAATGTGCCACAATCCAACTCAGTCTCACTCGCGAGGAGAAGCGCATCGATATGAAACGCGCTAAGACGTTGATGGAATCTGAGAAACAAGAGGCAAAACTCCAAGCTAATGATCCAAATAATGTGGTGGACATTTGCGAACTCGATAAGATATTGGAGGATCTACATGTGGTAGAATCGGAGGATAAGTAGAAATCACAATACAAAAAAGAAAAAAGGAATGAAGAGAAATTGTTATGCAACCTCTCTTCATTCTTTTTTTTTTTTTTTTTTTTCAACAAACAATTAAACAATTGACAGGCATATGGTATACAACTAGTATGGACGAGCTTATTAGATTACTTGGTTCAGGAATTTGTACGAGCCTACGTATTAACACTGGTGGAACATGTCCCGAATGTTTATGTCCGATGGAAAATCAAGGAACGGAATTCATATGTTCCACTTGTGGTCTTGTTTCTGAGATCGACTCATACGAAGAAACACCTATCAATGTTGCTACTCGGTTGCGTATAGTAGGTCCGGATAGCTTTGTGTATCAACACGATCTAGACCGCTCAATCCCAAAACAAAGTGATAACAAAGAATTGCAACGACGTACGATCATGCGAGAACTACAGACATACAACACTATTTATAACCAAAATTATTCCCTCTCGTTTCCCATAAATGTATTAGTAATCGTAGCCGATGCATTTATTCAAGTACAGAAAGTTTGTATCAAACGTAGCTATGCTAAGAGAACTATTTTAGCCGCTCTTCTTTATCAGGCATGTATACAATGTGGGTTCGTTCGATCTAAAGGTGAGGTCGCTAATTTTATGCAACTAAACAACAAATGCATATGTCGCGGAAATGAATTTATACGTTCTCTACATGATGATGATAAGATCGATATAGATTTAAATTCCGATCGCATAACTCCTTACATCGCAACGACTTTTGTTAAAATCAACCCCAAGGGAGTACCTAAGAATATCCAACAAATAGTCTATGAGATTGTTAGTATGGCAATAGAAAGCAATATAGGTACCAGTTCCATACTTCGAACTAAAGTTATTGGAGCAAGTTACGAGGTACTACGTCGTTCTGGATCTCATATATCTCTTACCGATGTTGTTAAACGATGTGGTACACATAAGGGTTCGATCATACGTTTTGTTAAGGAGTTGATTGCTTACCATTCCTACTTTGAGCCCATCTATAAAAAACACGGTCTAACTAGTGATAGGGTTTGATTTCGTAAAGTGAAAATAAGAGCCACATTCGATTCTTATCCCACTAGACTGCCAAGTTTTTCTCGCATTTCCTTTTGCACTTCTTGTTTGAGTTCCATTCGAATCTGTTCCACGTTTTTTTCACCACCCAGTCTTATGACGAATTTCAGACCTCATAATCTCGTATTTATCTGCTTCAGCGAGGATTAGACTGTATTCAGAGTCGGATATATTTTCATCACGCAAGGCTTTCGATACTAGATCACGAATCGTATTAATTTTCGCTTTTGCTAACATAGTGGTTTTCTCATGTTTAGATACTTTTATTCCTAATTTTTTAGCTCCAATAGTCGTAGATGCTGAAATTAATCCACATAAACCACCAATAACACCAAGTGGTAAACCAATCACTATTCCAAAACCAATTAAAGCTACTCCCAATCCAGATCCAGATAAAATCACAGATAGACCTCCTGTTACCACTGCGATACCATGAACTATTCCTTGAGAACGCGCATATTTCTTACGTACACCTTCATAGTGTTTTTCTTGAATTTCGATATCCGAAAGCGTATCTCGGATTGTTTGTAGTCGAAAATTCTTTCCAGTGAGCGATGGATAGAGTTTTGGTGCTGATGGAAACGGTTGAATTGAATCGCCATCCATTGTACATATACGTATGATTTACTCAAGCTTCAATACGAAACGTAGAGGCTGCTTGTTGAAGTCTATGAGATTACCTTTCTCATCGCAAACTGTGAGGTGAATGTAGTTCCGCATCGTTCCTAAGGCTCGAATGGGTACGATGGTTGGTGGAAAGTAAGTTTTTGCTTTAAAACTGTGGTTTGCCATATGAAAAATATGTAGGATTTTAGATGGCTTCCCCTCAAGAAGTGAGAAGTCGGAATCTACCACATCGCAGTAGATATATGCATAATGAATATCTTGTGGCACCAGGGCGTATCTTCCCACATTGATAGTCATATAGTCTGTCACATCTTTATTTACTTCGATACCAAACAAATCGCAGATATTCTTAGTGAATTGGATTGGTTTCTTGACCTCGATAATCCAATATTTCTTAAATGGGTGGCCTATGAATTTCAAGAAACCAGTAGTATATACAATGGGGGGTTTGGCGCAATTCCAACAAAATGCAACGAACACATACTACCAAGTAGTAAAAATTGTTACGTTTTCGTTGTTTTTTTCATCTAATGGACTATCCTCACTTCGTTCAGCCCTCACTTCGTTCGGGGTCCATTAGATGAAAAAAACAACGAAAACGTAACAATTTTTACTACTTGGTAGTATGTGTTCGTTGCATTTTATTGCAATTGCGCCAAACCCCCACATTGTGTTTACTACTATAGTTCATTTATTGTATTTATACGTTTTATTAAAGTAGTGTAGTTATAAGGTATTACATCAATGATGAGCATATATTAACATTTGTTCGAACACTTGGTTTATTGTGAATTTATTACATTTCAACACCCTATTAGAGGAACGATATTATACAGTATATCTGTCCTATTACGTTTATTACATTTATTACATTTTAATATCTATTAGAGGAGTGATTAGTTTACAGTATATCCATCCATGGTACTAACATACATTCTCTACTTCACAATATTAACGTATGCTGTTATCTTAGTACGTATTAATACCACACAGATTAGACAAGTGAACATTTGGTTTATAGTGAATTTATTACATTTCAACGACCTATTAGAGGAGTGTTGTTAATAAGGTATTATATCATGGCTGAGCATATACTAACATTTGTCCGAGTACGTCCTTTAAAGAATTATTTACGCGGATGGAAGATGGATGTTCCCGATGATAATCCTATGGGAGAGGATCCAGGTGTTTTCCTTGCCGGTGTACGTAAACAAACTACCGAAAAGTTTAAGGAAGAGCTACAAAACCACAATACCTTTAAGGCCCAATTAGCTTTAAACATAACTTTCGTACTTGATAAACCTGATGGTTACATATATGAGACAGCCACCTTCTATAGCGTGCAATCTGTTTTGACCAACGATGCGGGGATCCATAGTGTAATAGTAGAAGCACATGCTCAGATATACAACCAAATTGAGAAGTGGATCAGTCGTGGATCAAATTGGGTCATAGATAGAGTCAACATTCAATGGTTAAACATCGCTAGATACCAACCACTACGTGGAGGTTCATATTTACCACTACCTCCAGAAATAGCGAATAAGAAAGCCGTGATCAATGTGAACAACAAAGACGACCACTGTGCACTTTGGTCGATATGCGCAGCAATGTTTCCAGTTAAGAAAGATCCTCAGAGGACATCAAAGTATCAGATAGATATGGTGAAATCCAATGGGGTGGACTCACCAACACCAATATCGCAAATACCACTTTTGGAGAAGCAAAACAACATTTCTATTAATGTATATGGTTGGGACCCAAAGGAAAAGTGCTTAATCATATATCAAATCTCAAAGAAGACTTTTTCGAAGTACGTTCATCTACTACTTGTAGAGTGCCCAAAGAGTGGTAAGCAACACTACTGTTTGATAAAGGACTTAAACAAACTCCTATTTGATCAAACGAAACATAAATGTAGGAAACACTTCTGCGAACGATGTTTACATGGATATACCACAGAAACTCTACTTGAGAATCATATTCCTGAGTGTAATGGTATCAATGACAGGGCCATACGCATTGAAATGCCTACCAATAAGAACGACAAAGTTTCGTTTCAGAATATACACAAACAGCTTAAAGTACCGTACATTATCTATGTAGATCTCGAGGCATTGACCACTAAGATCGAAGGACCTGCTCAAGATCCAAAGAAGAGCAACACACTTAAAACAGAAGAACACATTCCTTGTGGATTTTGCTATATAGTCGTACGTTCTGATGGTCATAGCGAACCACCAGTACTATATAGAGGCAGGGATACTATCGAACGTTTTCTACGATGTATACAAGAGGAAGAGGTGAAGATCAAAGCCCAAAAGGCTAAACCACTACGCATGTCATGGAAAGACTATAAGGTTTATAATAGCGCAATGATTTGTCATATCTGTCAGAAGCCATTGGTTGGTGATAGAGTACGTGATCATTGTCACATCACAGGCGAGTTTCGAGGTGCCGCACACAATACCTGTAATCTAAAATTACGTGTTTTTCCTACCATCCCAGTCGTATTCCATAATCTTCGTGGATATGATGCTCACCTAATAATGCAATCCATATCCATAACATTAGGTAAGATATCTTGTATTCCAAACAATATGGAGAAATACATTTCATTCTCACTTGGTAACCTAAGATTCATTGATAGCTTTCAATTTCTACCATCATCTCTTAGTACATTGGTATCAAGTTCAGAATCAGACACATTCCAACAAATTGTAAAATATACATCTAATCAAGAGAAAGCCAATCTATTAACTCGTAAAGGAGTATATCCATATGAGTACATGGATTCGTGGGATAGATTTGCAGAGACTTCTCTACCACCGAAAGATGCGTTCTATAGTAAACTAACTCTAGAGGACATATCCGATGAAGATTACGAACATGCAATAAAAGTTTGGAACGTATTTGATTGTAAGACATTAGGTGATTATCATGATCTTTATCTACAAACTGATGTACTTATTCTAGCAGATGTGTTCGAGGACTTTCGTACAACATGTATGCAAAACTATGGATTAGATCCCGCACATTATTATACGAGTCCAGGACTTTCATGGGACGCTTTATTAAAGAAAACAGGAGTGGAACTTGAACTATTAACTGACTACGACATGTATTTATTCATTGAGAAAGGTCTACGCGGTGGTATATCCATGGTATCACAGCGTTATGCCAAAGCAAATAACCAAAGTATACCCGATTTTGATCCCAATAAGCCAAATAGCCACATACTCTATCTTGACGCCAATAATCTATATGGTTGGGCCATGAGTCAATATCTACCAACAGGAGGATTTGAGTGGTATACACCAACAGAAGAACGAATAACCAATCACACAATCGATTCAGATAAAGGTTATATCCTTGAAGTCGATCTTGAATATCCTCGAGAACTTCATGATACACACAACGACTATCCACTAGCTCCCGAGAGAATTCAGGTGAATAAAGATTTGTTCTCAGAGTATCAGACCAATCTATTTGAGGAACTATATAAAGGTAATGGATCTTTGAAAGTGGAAAAACTCGTACCTAACCTATATAACAAAAAACGATATGTGCTACACTACCGCAACCTACAACTGTATCTATCTCTTGGTATGCGCTTGAAAAAGATCCACAGGGCATTACGATTCGACCAATCACCATGGATGGAACCATATATACAAATGAATACAGAGTTACGAAAACAAGCGAAGAGCATCTTCAAGCAGGATCTATACAAACTGATGAACAATAGCGTATTTGGAAAAACAATGGAGAATCTACGTAAACGTGTAGATATCCAATTAGTGCGCGCATCAGAAGGAAACAAGCTACAACGTCTATTGAATAAACCTAGTTATGCTCGATCCACAATTTTCGATGATGATCTTGCCGCGGTACATAACTACAAAAGTAGGCTATTGCTAAACCGCCCCATATATGTTGGAATGTCAATTCTAGATCTATCAAAGCATCTGATGTATGACTTCTACTACAATGAGATCAAGAAGCAATATGGACAACTCTGTAATCTACTTCATACCGATACCGATAGCCTACTACTACACATTAAAACTGAAGATATCTATACAGACATGGCAACTCATAAACATCTATATGGTACTAGTAACTACAGCAAAGACCATCCGCTGTATAGTATCGACAACAAGAAAGTACTTGGTAAAATGAAAGACGAATGTGGAGGTATTCCAATAGTCGAATATGTTGGACTACGATCGAAGCTCTATTCTATATTGAAAGTAGATGGTGGCGAGATTCGTAAAGCCAAAGGCACCAAGAAGGCAGTAGTGAAACATCGTATTCGTCATGATCAATATAAAGAGTGCTTAATGGATAAGAAAGTATTCAAGCATGGAATGAATATGCTTAGAAGTGAAGGTCATAAGATGTATGGTATGCATATGAACAAAGTATCTCTATCACCATTCGATAGTAAGAGATGGATTTCAGCAAACAGAATAGATACGATAGCCTACGGTCATGGAGACGTTTTCCCAGAGGATGAAGAATTAGATGCTTTTATTAGCAATATACTATCAAACGTAGTTGATACACTATCCTACAACAGTAAAAACGTCATTACAGAGGATGAAGATATAGACGACTTTATTTGTGAGTTGCTTCTATCTTAGAATACCTTTTGGTGGTAGTTCTGTATCTGGTGGTATCACTTGTATCTCTTCACGAACGAACCCTCGCTTTGGTGCATCTTTTCCTAAATAGTATAGAACTGGTTGATTTGATGATACCACATTTCGAGAAATATAGTATGTCTGTAAACTCCATACAGGATCAGTCGCTCGTTTAGTTCCACCTTCCAATTCTCCAGATGCATAGAGATATCGAACTAAAACGTC
Source organism: Actinernus sp. WN-2022 (assembly GCA_030867875.1). Classification (NCBI taxonomy): domain Eukaryota; kingdom Metazoa; phylum Cnidaria; class Anthozoa; order Actiniaria; family Actinernidae; genus Actinernus; species Actinernus sp. WN-2022. The sequence continues at coordinate 144,481,016 of JAOWCC010001589.1, forward strand.
AAATGGTAGTCGCTTTTCATCCAATCCAATAGTTCGAGAATATATAGGAGTCTTTATGTTTACTTGTTGTGTCTCTATAGAATTCGAAGGCTCTTTACCAGTAAGTCGAGTAACTTCATTGTTCATAGCCTTGATAACATCAGGAAGCCTCAATACCCATTCTCTACTACGTGCATCCGATCCTTCAGATGTAAGTACCATCTCTTTTGCATATTGATATCCAAATAATCTTTCAGCTATCGTTCTATTTGCTCGTTCGACAAAACTTTGTGCCATATGATTACCAGCTTCACCTCATTGAACTTTCGTATCATGTAGTTCTAATGTTTCAGACATACGCCCCATGAATTCTCTACCAGGATCAACTTGCAATGTTTTTGGCCATTCTAGTGGACTACGTTTGTAGATTCGTTCGAATGCAGTAGCAACTTCACCACTATCTTTAGATGCTAAAGGTTCAGCCTCTTTATATCTAGAAGCTACATCGATTACCACTAAAGCATACTTATATAGTTTCCTTCCACGTCCAGGTCGATCGTGAGGTAGAAAGATCAAATCAGCTTGATGAACTTCATTAGGTTTCGATACAGTCCAATGTGGTCGTGGAATATAGTGTGGTGGCGATAGATATATTTGCCACATGGCTTGTTTCTCTAACCAACCCTTAGCTATGTCTTCTGATACGTTTGCAGCCACCGATAGCTTACCAATTGCAGCACGACCTTTCCAATAGCCCATAGGACCATAGAAGATATTCGCAAGTTTAGCATCCATTATATATCTATATATTCTAACCTTTAACAAGAAAAAAGAAAAAAAAGAATAAGAACTTATCTAACCAACTAGTTCTTATTCTTTTTTTCTTTTTTAGTATCTCGTCGATCGTAAAAATTCTCGTTTTTTAAAAGGCATATCGACTAATAGCGTATCCAACGACTAGCATTCCACCACCAACGTAGATCAACTCACCAGTTTTCTGTGCGTTAGATGGTTGATAGTAGTCAGAGAAACGAGGTTCTTTCATTGCTTCGAGTCGTTTCAGTGCCTGACGTAACTTATCTGATTGTATGAAAGCTCGGTTACTATCGAGTTGATTATTATGAGAATCGCGTTCAACAACTTCCTGTTTGTGCGTCCAATCAGACAATGTTTGACGTTCTTCGATATATGCCTCCCTAGCAGCATAGAATTTTTCCGTTTCCCTATCATGTCTCTCTCGTTCTATATTAGCAGTTTCATCTTTCCCACCAAACATCTTAGCAAGCACTCCACCACCAGTAAATGCCGTTGCATTCAAAACTGCTCCGAAAATAGACATTCCAATAGCTGTTAACGTCGCCATTATGGTTTGGTCTTTTGTTTCTCGAGATATTGTTTTGCATATATGCTACCAGCTATTACAGCAGTCCACTTCACGTAATTTATAATAGAAATAGAAGGATCACTAAGCATAGATTCCTTGGCAACCTTTTTTACGATCCAACCAATACCAGTAGCTATTCCAGTTATCATAGCAGCATCGGTTGCTGTTTTCATCAATTCTTTATCCATCCTAATATATATCGTATATCTCTAGTCTTTAATTGTTACTCCATATCTGGTACCGTAGTCTTTACAGGACTCGCGGGTCGTCGTATCGTACTAACGTTCTTATGAGTGTCATCTCTGTATCTTTTGTATTGATAGTATGCGCCAAACAATGCAGCACCCGTACCAATAACTGCGATAGTAGTATTATTAGATATGTTTTTAGTCCAACTTTCATCTACATCGGTTTCTTTAGATAATTCACTTTCACGCGAAATCTCTCTCTTTTGAGCCTCTCTAGCAAGTTTATTACTTAGTGCTAATGCTTTCCCAGCAGCAACCCTCTTTGGATCTTTTACTTTAGTTGGTGCAGTCGTTGGTGGATTCGCAGTTATCTGATCCGTCTGTTCCTCCATCTCGATTCGATATAGTAAGTACTTGCGAAGGTTCAATAGGTGTACCAGGAATGACTATGTGATCAGCTACATTGAACAAAACACTAGCTAGAGCTACAAATCGACCGTGTTTAAGTGCTAATCGACCAGCCGCCATAGATATCTGATGGCGGGCTAATTGGTTTTCTTGTAGATCCTTAAACAGTGCTTGTTGGTCGTCTAGTGTAGCTACGTATGAGACTGCGCGAGTAGCTTGACGTAGTACACCATCTACTAAGTGTACTGTTATTTGATTTGCTACTACGGCCTGGTATCTACTATGTAAACGTTTTACGTCCTTCTCAGATAGTTTAGTTATATCTGTTAGGGAGAAATTCTGTCCTAGACATTCTTTCGTTTTACCCAATACAGCTAAGGTCTTAAGTTCTTCCCGCCATTCTTCGATATCCTCCAATTCGGTTGAAAATTTGGTTGTAGGACAAGTAATAGCGCACTCATCTTTCAGTTCTTTGGTGTATTCATCCATGATAATATGTTATAGGTGCGGGTAGCTCTAACACTACTGCAAAAGGATGTCGCAAACAAAAACATATGCGAGCAAACTTGTGAGACAGTCTTCTCACTATAATATGAGACCAAAAGCGCATACCACTATGGCGACAAAAACCGACCGCTTTGGCGGTTTTGTCAGCACAAAATATGCGTCCAGAGCGCTCATTAACTAGTTCTCGGTTATATCTCATAAATATAGATATGTATATCTATTAGTATTATTTATTATATAGTAACTTACTAGGAAGTTGTCTGTTCGTTAGTATATATGTATAGTTGACCTACACTGTAATTCAGCCACTGGCTGCGAGAGTGATTAATAAACGAATTATTATTATTATTATTATTATTAAGTATCGTTCGTAATTCATTACATTCTTGTGAACCTCCGTAATCTTCGAATATCCTCTTTCCATCTATAACCGATGCAGTATGAAATGCTACTACAATAGCTACGTTCTCACGAAATGGTTTACATATACTCGTTAATTGTTGGGATAGTACCCAAATAGATAGTCCTATATGTCGAGCAGAGAATGCTAAATCTACTAGTTTGTCAGTTCTTCGTTTTACATCTTTCGATGCGGCACAATCATCTAGAATCAATAATGTATTGGTACCTGACCAAAAGGTTGCACAAATATTTAATGTGGTATCGATAGCATCCTGAGATGGTGATATGACATAAAAATGCGGATCTCGATTAGCAAATCCATGATATGTTTTGTTGTGGGCATACGTAGGACAAATTAATACTATATAATCGAACTTACCACGAAATGGTCCACGAAGTTGTTCTATGAGAAATGCAGTCTTTCCACAATTCGTTGGACCTACTATGAGTGAGTTGAATGGGATGTGTTCTACCAAGGAATCCATCAGTATGTTATACTATGTAAAGATCTGTTCAATATCTTAAGCTGAGCATCCGCAAGGACATAGATATGCATGTTTACGTTTCCACTTCCTTTTAAAGTTCTATGTATACGAATATCGATATCTTTTCCACCACCAGTTTGTGCCATTCCATCGCCATGAGCAGAGGAATCTTTTGCTGTACGACAATCGACTAGGATGGCAAATCTGTTATTGTAAAATTTGGTAGGAGTCATAGAAGTATTGGATTTACCAAACCATCCTTTTGCGGACTCCCAAACATCTGGTGTTAACATACCTCCTGGAAAGAATCTATTTGGAACTCCATTTACGTCTATCTCTACCTTTGAAATATCAGGATTTACGAATGCTTCACTATCTCGTGAACCGGCAGTGGGAGGATCTACGAATAGAAAAAGTAATCCAGCAAATGATCGTCGTGGAACGTTTATATTCTGAGATATCAAAGTATCTGATGCTTTAGCGATAGGTACTAACTTGAAGTGAACTGCGTGATCGTATAGGAATGCAGTACCTTTTTCATATACGCGAAATGCAGACCTAGCTAGTGTTTCATTCTTGATTGATTCGTATTCTAACTGGATGTTGGTAAGCTTGTACGTACCTATCTTTGTCGAATCTGATCCAACGATTATATCGATAGCGCGGGCTATAGAGTTAATTCGAATGAAATAGTGTCTTCTAATGCATGTGGATATAGAACTCCATGTTGTGTCAGAATATCAACGTCTAATGGAATTCTATATTTGGAACCATATGCAGCTAACAATGCATTCTCACCAGTATCTGAAGTACCTGCATCACCGGCCTTAGATCGTAGCTTATTTGTGTTATCTGATTGGATACCTTGTTGTACTCTCTATTCTCTCTCCTGCGTAGATAGATAGATATCGGAATATGTTTGTAATAGATCCGATCGAGCAATGTCTTCTAATATTTCAGCTCCCATCTTACAAACTCGATGTATAACTAAGCAACGTCCAACATTTGCAACGACTCTATTATTAGCATGCCCCCCAGACAATACGATATCACCTAATAATGCTAAACTACCAGGTACTAATACGATATCTTCTCCCATCGTTGGAACTTCCACATAGAGAGTCTCACCTGGATTGGCAGATGATGGAGTGAAAGTTTTTCTATATAAGGTTCGTTGAGCTTTGAGTGCGAGTGGCACTCTTAGTGCTTCTATAGGAATTAACTTCGACGATATCATGTTGAATATACCAAGATATATAGTTATGTTCAATATGGAAGATAGGATCGACGTTGGTGAAACCGAAGCAGGTGAAGACTACGAGGATGGAGATACTATCGATGCAGAGGAATGGAATGCAACATTTCCAAACGATACGACTACAGCGTCAGACGAAATTATCCCCATGGAAACCAGACGCGATTACAGCAAAGAAGGTGCTAGACCAAAGAATCAGGAAACCCCGTTTTCTATGAATGATTACATCGATTCCCTCTACTCCGATTCAAATGCTATAAAACTTTCTAAACTTCAGGATATTCTGAAAGTTCTCACAGATGAAAAAGTTCCAAAATATACCGATCGGGGCGTAGTCTTCAAACAAGGTTTATCGGAAAATGCGAAACAGGATATGTTTGAGACTGTCTGGGAATACTATCATGATGTGGGAATTCGAGGCATTCTTGAGATAGCAACCATGTCCGACGGAAGAATCGCCATACACGAGTTTGGAGGTGAAAGTGTACCTATCCCTTTGATCACTAAGAAGGGTGAGTTATATGAGAGGATGGGGAAAGATCTCAAGAGGGTTCTAGGGCCTACGCAAGAAGAAGCAGCGCAAGAAGTCATCGATGCTGAGGATCAGGTCAATGAACGACTAAAACAAAACGAAAGTATACTCCAAGACACTACGTCTACAGATGCTCAGAAAGAAGAGGCCAGTGAGAATATAGAAACCGATCGGAAGGAACAAGCAGTCCTAGAACAAATAGAAGAAGCTATAATAGAACGTATGCCACTACGGGATCGCATAAAAGCTATATTCAAGAAGTATGGGGTTGGTATAGTTAGCGTGCTGGCTGTAACGGGCGCCATAGTTGGTGCAATAGTTACCGCGCTGACTAAGGCTGTTCCCGTACTACCGAGTTTGCCTAATACTATTAAAGATACCGCTAAAGCCGCTGCCAAAACATTAAAAACAGTAGGAAAAAAGCTGGGGGAGATTCTACCTACGATGATTGGACCAATTGCGAGTTTCATATTTAGTACGGCTGGTGACGTTGTGGGATTCCTAGCAAACAATGTTTGGTTGTTAATCGTAGCAGTAGTGGTGTTCGTAATAGAGCAATACAAACGACGTTAACGAAATAGGGTCCATGCGATTCCAGCCCCTACGATAGATACCATCACTAGATTGGTCTCATGTTGTGGAGTAGGATTCGGTAAGATACTATGTGGGACTCGTTGTGGAACTTGTTGTGGTAATTGTTGTGGAACTTGATGTGGTAATTGTTTCTTTTGTTTCTTCCCTTTCATATCTGGTGGGGGCTTGGTTTCGAGAATATCTGCATTAATATCATTTACGCCTAACGCCATACCTTCTGTGGCGCGCGGGATTGGATTTTTATAACCATCCTTCTTACCGAGGTAGTACTCGAGGTTGCTCGGTAGTAATCGTACCCCTATAGCTATTGCTAGGTTTAATCTCTTATGCGTGTGTAGTATAGCTGTAAGATAGTTTTTATAGCTTACCACTAAACCGTTTTCGAGAATAGCGTCTTCGACTAATCTCTTAAATTTTTCTTTGACATTGAAACTATCTATGATGGATTGGTTAAGATCATTTTGAGCAGCTAGAACGCAATATCCAAAAGCTTCAACGGATCGATTCAATCTACCTAATCCAGCATCCGTTAATCCCTTACCGATTGGTGGCGTAAACCAATTGTATTGTTTTCCTTCATGTTCATCGTTCCGAATGAATGCCACAAGATCGCCCTGATCCTCCTTACCTCCTTGGTCTGCAAATAAATTATTGTGATTTGGCCAATTATCTGCTTGTTTATCGTAACCTCTGATTACGTGGACGTTTTTGAAACCATCATCGTACAAAAGGAATACGTCTCCTAATCCGTTATTCCTACCTCCGTGCCATCGGAAATCTGGCGTTCGAGATATACCAAATTCGATGCACAATTTCTCAAGAGCTAATTTGCTATAGAGGTTATCCATTTGCTTGAAAGCGGAGTCACCAGGTAGAGGAACTCCATGAGCACCACCAAGTTCATGTAGAATTCTTCGTATTGTGAAATAAACGTGAAATCGTAAAAACCCTTGAACAATAGGAGGATACGTTTTGAAAATAGGATCAAACAATGACACTCCACATCCAGAAGTTGCACACCACGTTGCGAAATTCAATTGTTGAGGCCAATATTTGAAATCTGGACCTGATAACCAATGATGGGACTCCTTCGCTGTCATATGCTTTACGACAGACTCTTTGAATATGTTCGGAACGCCTGCTTCGAACTTTTTCGTAGGTGTGACATATATCCATAGATTAGTTAAATCGATATCTTGTGCTTTTTCAGTAGGTGGGACCGCCGTAATAGGATATTTCACACTTTTATCTAGTGTTAACGTATGTGGAAAACCATCATGCACATCCCACAATGCGTTATCGATGCGTTTTTGAATGGTAGCACGTGGCTTGGAGACATCATCACCATAGACCGCATAGCTATGATTCCCATCTCGAAACCAAATACTCGTCGAATATTTGCCTGAATTATGTATGCTCGTGGATGCATAGAACTGGTGAAAATCTGCATGTGGATATATTTTCTTGAACTTCACCAATAGATCGGCATTCAATGTTGCGACCTTTGCCTCCGATGCTTCAATCTTCGCATTTTCCTCGGCTATTCTCTCTCTATCTCTCCTAGCTAGGATCTCAGCTTTTGACCGTAAATTAGCATTCCGTGTTGGGGTCTCATCATCTCTCTCGTCGTCTCCCCCCTCATAATGGTAGCTGAAATTACCTCCGTGCCTCCTCATATTAAAGCTATACATACATACAGTTTATACCTTTAATATATAATGGTTATCTTAAATGTCACATGTCCTACGGCTGACCATACTGTCTACTTCGATAACCCTATTCTTAACAATAATATTTCGCTAGTTGAGGTCACTCTTAGTCACAATTGGTGGAACCTAGCAGAGAAAGGGAGCTTTAAGTGGGATGACAATAGTGTAGTGTTTCCATACGAAATTAAGCCGGGACATTATAAGATAGAAACTTTGATAACCTACTTCGATCCCGCAGTCACGGCTGGTTTCTTGGAATTCATAGACTACTCATTTAGGAAATATTGGCTTATGAAGGTCAAGAAACCAATCCAGTTCACTAAGAATGTCTGCGATTTGTTTAGTATCGAAGTAAATGAAGATGTGACAGATTATGTGACTATCAATAAAGGAAAATACGTCCTAGTGCCAAAAGATATTAATCACATATATATCTACTGTGATGTGGTGGATTCAGATTTCTCACTTCTTGATGGGAAGCCATCTAAAATCCTACATACTTTTAAAACGACATCACACGTTTTTGGTGAAACAACTTACTTTCCACCAACCCTCATACCCATTCGAGCCCTAGGAACGATACGGAACTACATTCGCCTCACAGTTTGCGATGAGAAAGGCAATCTCATAGACTTCAACAAGCAGCCTCTACGTTTCGTATTGAAGCTTGAGTAAATCATACGTATATACAATGGATGGCGATTCGATTCAACCGTTTCCAACAGCACCAGGTATCTATCCATCGGGAGCTATAAAGGAACTTAGCGATATAAATGGATCGAGCTTTAGACTGCAGAAAGTCTGTGATACTCTTGCCGAGCTAGAACAACAAGCAAAGCACTACGAAGTTGTTCGCAAAAAATATGCCCGAGCGCGTGGTATCGTTCATGGGATTGCTGTGGCCACAGGTAGCCTGAGTGGCGTTTTATCAGTCTCTGCGTTAGGTCTATCATTTACGGGGATTGGGATACCTGTGGGTATTTATTTAGGATCCATGGGGTTCCTGTGTGCCGTCATGTCGGCTTCAATGACTGTTGTTAGTAAGAAACTTGGCGTTCGCGCCTCGAAGCATGAAAAGACTGTTATGTTAGCAAAAGCTAAGGCCAATTCCGTGGAAGTCAAAGTCTCAAAAGCTCTAGCCGATGGTAACATTTCAGAAGTCGAGTTATTGGTGAGAAATTGAAATACGAGACGCTTAAGCTAGAAATACGGCAAAAAAAAGGCAAAAAGTTGGATTAAAAAACGTAGAAGAACTTCGATCAGAGTCTTGGCAGTCTAGTGGGGTAAGAATAAATATCTCCTTCGAAAGAAACCGGTATGGATTTCATTTTAACTTCGCTAAAAGCATCTGCACTTAATCCGTATAAATTACCGTGTTGTTTTGGTTCATATGCTAATTTCGAGACAACGCGTGGGTGACGCTAATTAACATACGTCAACTGCTTAAAACATAAGTAGTATATCTTATCACTGAATACTTCATCTAGCACACATAGCCCAATGGGTTTGTCGCTGGGACTTGTGATCGAGATGGGAGCCGTTCACGAGTTCTGGTGTTCAAACCTTGGCGGACTATGTGTGGTAGATCGGCTTGTGTTGGGTAAGAAGCTCCCAGCCCAACACAAGTCGTAGCGCGTCTGTCGATGTGGCAGAAGTTAAAGTAATACAGTAGAAATCAGCGGCCAGAGTACAAGATACCTGTGTGAGAACCAAATGTGGTCAGAAGCTGAACTACAGTAGAACGAATACAGTGAAAAGCCGGGCCCGGCAAGAATAAAAACCTCTCTAGGAACAAAAAGGAGAAAGAAGGAAAAAGGTGAAAGTGGGTTCCTAGAGAGGTTCTGGTGACACCAGTTTTGGTATTTTGTTTTTTTGTTTTTTTTCATTATTAAATTGTTTTCTTCTTACGGTCTTAGACTAAATTCTTGAATGAGTACATATCAACGGATGTCGTTCTCACGAATTAGCCGTTTTGGTTAAATAGGAAATGAGTCGTTAAACTTTTGGTTAAGTAATCGCACATATGTTATTCGAAGTACATACTGGGAAAAAAATACAAATTAAACTTTATCACTATTTAGACCGTGTCTCATATAGATGGGCTCAAAGTGCGAATTGTAAGCAAGCAACTCATCAATAAAACGCGTGATCGAACCCTTATTTATACCACATCGTTTAACAGCGTCAATAAGAGATCCCGAACGGCGTAGTACCTCGTAACTTGCTCCAACGACTTTAGTTCTAAGTATGGAGCTGGTACCTATATTGTTTTCTATTGCCTTATGAACAATCTCATAGACTATTTGTTGGACATTCTTAGGTACTCCTTGGGGGTCGAGTTTAGCAAAAGTCGTTGCAATGTGAGGAGCTATTCGATCGGTATTTAAATCTATATCGATCTTATCGTCATCATGTAGAGAACGTATAAAGACATTTCCACGACATATGCTTTTATTGTTTAGTTGCATAAAACGAGCGACCTCACCTTTAGATCTAACGAACCTACATTGTATACATGCTTGATAAAGTATAGCAGCTAAAATAGTTCGTTTCGCATAGCTACGTTTGATACAAACTTTCTGTACTTGAATGAATGCATCGGCTACGATTACTAATACATTTGTGGGAAACGAGAGGTCGTAATTTTGTTTATAAATAGTGTTGTATGCCTGTAGTTCTCGCATGATCGTTCGTAGTTGCAATTCTTTGTTATCGCTTCGCTTTGGGATTGTGCGGTCTAGATCATGTTGATACCGAAAGCTATCCGGCCCTACTATGCGTAACCTAGTAGTAAGATCGGTAGTTGTTTCACAGTTGGGACATATGAATTCCGTTCCTTGCATTTCCATCGGGCATAGACATTCGGAACATGTTTCACCATTGTTAATATGTAACCGTGGTTTGATATGTAGGCTTGCACAAATTTCTGAACCAAGTAATCTAATAAGGTCATCCATACTAGTTGTATTGTTTGTTTAAAAAAAAGAGAAAAAAATGAAGAGAGGTCGCATAACAATTTCTCTTCATTCTTTTTTCTTTTTTTTTCGTACCGTGATTTCTACTCTTTCTCCGATTCTACCGCATTTAGATCTTTCTCACTGATGGAGAGGTCATCCAATGCATTATCGAGATCGTGAATGTCCACCACATTTTCATCTTTTTCCGATTCCACTACATTTAGATCTTTCTCCGATTCTACTACATTTGAACACGTGATATTCGCCGGCTCGTTAGCTCGTTTCTTATCAAGGTTCTTCTTATTGCGAATGGTACGGCGTTGAGGTGCACCACATTTTGCACAAAGTTCGTGAATAGTACGACAGCCTCGACCACACGTTAAACATGGAACGAATATGGCACATCCTCTTACTATCTGGAAGTCATGTTGAGAGCAATACTCTGACATCTTTGAACACTTCCTTATACATTTCGTGGTCTTTCCTCGCATCAACCAATCACAAGTTCTTGTCTCAATCATCGTGTTATATACCTATATATACTATATGTCTAATTGGTATCTTAGTTGTGGCGTCTACGTTGAGGTTCTTCAATCATACGCACTTGTCTAATCTGTGTGGTATTAATACGTACTAAGATAACAGCATACGTTAATATTGTGAAGTAGAGAATGTATGTTAGTACCATGGATGGATATACTGTAAACTAATCACTCCTCTAATAGATATTAAAATGTAATAAATGTAATAAACGTAATAGGACAGATATACTGTATAATATCGTTCCTCTAATAGGGTGTTGAAATGTAATAAATTCACAATAAACCAAGTGTTCGAACAAATGTTAATATATGCTCATCATTGATGTAATACCTTATAACTACACTACTTTAAAGTGCCACTGAAACGAAAAAATACCCATACTTTTTTTCTTTCCAAAACCTTTATCAATTATCTAAGCGTCGTTAAATGTGCATTCGATCTTTCGTAACCCCCCACAACTCGTAGTTTAAGCATTTTGAAAAAGCCCCGTTTGTGGCGACAGATTTTGTATATTCCGAGTCTGCGTGCGGACAGCGGTATTTCGCATAAGAGATTAGATGTGACGTCATTAGTTGTACTCGCGTTTATGAAATCTTTGCAAATGTCTGAATATCAGAGAAGAAAATTCGGGACAAAGTGATGGTATTAATCTGTCGGAGACTTCCAACAGTGAGTCGGAAAAGGAAGAAGAAGATCGAGAAGAAGTAGATGGAGGGGTGATAAAGCCGCATTAAGATTAGCCTGAATTTCAGCTGTCTCCTCTGGCTCTGGAGTCTGGTTCGTGAACGAACTAGAGCCTAAGAGTAAGAGGATCTACTGAGGAGAGCAGTCGACATTTATATGAAGCAGAAGATCAGGACGGGTTAACTCCTGACATGTTGGATGCCAGGTTCGAAGGAGAGACACCAATAACAGAGTGGTGAGTATTAAAAAAGGTATATTGCATCGGCCTTCGCCGAAGAACATGCAGTGGTTCTGTCGACGCGCTTACTCGGCTGTTGTTATTGCGAATTCGCCATTTTATTTCTCTCACAAGCGATCTTTCGAAGTGGCGGGGTATTCTATAATCTAGCCCCACTTGTACATCGGTCGACTAAGCAGTCAGCTTCAGCTTATTGCCAAAAGGCAAAAAAAGGACATTTTTCTTTGGGTCTGAAAGTGAGATAAATCCGAAATACGGCTAGACGCCACTTCGAAAGATCACTTGAAAGCCCTTACTGTAACTGGCTTAGTAAGCCGAGCTCAGGTGTATTTAGACTCATTGAATGATATGGGGTTGAAAATGGGTAGGATGGTTTTTTATTTATTTCAGGGTTATATATGTTAGGTTTTTAGAAGGTTTGTATGAGAATTTGAGAAAATGCATTATTAATGACCAAGTGGCGGGGTATTCTGTAATCTCTCAGATTGGGAGTGGAGTTCTTTCACTATTGCTATTAGTCTTTTTGAAAGACATTGTGTATTTTTGGAAAAGTGCTCTTGATGTCAAATTAGGAATTTTTTAAATCTCATGTTTTGGAATTTTCCTGGTGCAGCCAGTTTAGGAACTGGCCGAGGGGGTTGCAGTCATAGCATATTGCAAGTCAGAAAATATGCCCCCACATCTAGCAGCTGAAAATATTTTTTTAATGGACTACTCTTACTTATTTCCGGTGCCATTTCCTTTTTTTTATTTTGCTTTTGTTATTATTTTAATGTATATATATATATATCATAGGTACTATAGGTCAGTTATAAAATATAGATCAATCCTTATGTAGGTGAAAAGCCACTGTATTGAGATATTATTATATGCCAGTTATGATCAAATTGTACTCAGCCTTGTTTAATTGTTAATTTTAGGTTCTTCAGAGCTGTTGAATACAGGTGGCTTGTGATGGATCTTTAGCTTTATGGGTTGAGACAACAGTCAACCTCTACCAGCCTGTATGAATGACCACATCAGAAGAAAATGGCCAACCAGCCATACTAAATATCTATCTGCAGTAGAAATAATTGCATGAACAGTGTCTATTCTACAGTTGTATTTATTTCTGTAAACAATGGAATGTTCTTCCTGATAAATAATCACACCCAGTAAGAGAAATAAACATACAGTCAATCAGTACAATGCCAGTTCTGCTGCTCTATTAAAGTCAATTTCCAAGCAAATTTCCAAGCCAATTGATACTTTTAAAAATATCTACATGTACTATAGTTTGTTGTAAATTTGCAGCTACACTTGTAGTTCACAGAGTAAGGGGTGTTACTCTGATTTCACAAAAGCTGTGAAATGCAAAATACTAGCAGTTAAGTCACTATTTCAAGCAATAATTGCATTATTTTCTTGCATTTCTGTTATACAGGGAGAAGACAAACACAAGCACAAGTTTTCTATCAGCAGAAACATGCAATTGACAAGGGGCACTAGCCCAATAGAAAGCAAGAGTTAGCCTTCTATCTGCACGTGTCAGAATAACGCAACCCCCTTTCAACATCTGGATTGTTAGTTTTGAACCAATGACAATGCAAGTTTACCCATAGTAGGCAGTTGAGTTATTCTAATAATATTAGTATCAGATGCTTATTTCACAGGGTTTGTGAAATCATTCAAGCATGGAACATTTCATTCCATTATTCTTTTTTATTCAATTTTACATTTTCAGTATGAAAAGAAAATCTGGCTCAAATTCATTCAGTCACCACTAAGTGTTTTGCATGATTTGGTAAGTGTTGTGAGGTGTACTGCAATTAAATTTGTTCTGGTATCATTTGATATATACCAAGTAACTAACTTTATTTTGACACAGTGGATTCATCAGGATTTTCATCTATAAAATACAAATAACACAAATTGCTACCGTAAGTTAAAATATATATAGACAGTTATTTGAACCCCTCTTCTCCGAAAAGTTACATTATACAATTTCAGGAGTACTACTGACCTGTTAAAATTCTTATTCTCCTGAAACGTTTATTAATAGCCATTTGGGTTATGGATATTAACTGAATTTTACATATTGATGCCAGAAACTAAATGTCTTCTAGAAAATATGTTTTGGTGCTTTGAAGCTTCCAAGGGATGACATTGAGTACAATACATATTTAGGCATCTGTTTCGATAGGGCAATGGCTGCGAGGATGGCTCCTCTTTCGCTGTCCTCATTTCTTAATTACATGTTGGAGCCCTTGTTGATCTGGTCCCTGACCCAGTAGTAGACATTTATTTGAGAAGACCATGAAGCCTGTAGAGAGTCCTGTTCTTCAGCTGTAAATAATTATGTTTATGGTGTTATTATTAAATTATTTGTATTAATTATTTTTACTGTTACAAAAAAGGATTGATTATTAAACAAAGGTGATTATTCAAAGAAATAAAGTACATCCAGAATGGATAAATTTCTGTCCAATCCATTTTTAACAAAGCAGGCAAAAAACTATAGGTATGAGTGATGATAAGACTATTTTTAAATGTCATTACGTGGAAAATTAATCTTTAAACCCTCAACATAATTTTCTAATGAAGCATTTATTGAAAACTACAGATTATTGTAACTATAGTGACAACACAATTATTGTTTCAATAAAAAAACTTAATTGATTGTCACTATTTTTTCCTATCCCATTACTCACATGTTGGATACAGTTCTGGTTCCTTTTGTTTCCTCTTTTCATAGGCTGAGACTGCTTCGGTTTTTTTTTCTTTTCCCTTCAAACATTGTGTTGAGGGGCTCTGCCTGACTGTTGTGCAAGTTTTGAATACTTCTTTCATTTTAGCCACTAGCACTGAGAACAGCAATCTACATATCCTGAGAAGCATTTAAGATGGAGATATATAATTAAAACATTCACAACTATCATATTGATATTTGCAGATAAGAGTAATATTGCAAATAACATTCTTATAGAATTCAAAACAAGAAACATTCAGTAATTTAGAAAAATAGCATTTTATGCTTTTAGCAACCAAATAAATGTAATATAACATTTAAAACACTGAGAAGCACCATACAATATTTGCACCATTGTAAATAATTCAAGCCATTCCAAACCCCCTTTGCCAGATAAGGGCTACATGATAATTGTTATCAATGTTTTCTTAATATTAATTTGCTACTTGAAATTCTTTTTTTGCCAGTTTTTTCCCAACTTTTGTTTGTACTAAATGCAACTTACTGTATGTGGGTGGCTCTTTTATTTTGGTGTTTGGAATGAACGTAAATTACCTATAAAAGATTAATTGCATTGCGTGACTTGTTTACTGTAATGTAATACGATACTAGCAAACGTGATAAGCAGTACACTTGACTCGACAGGTTTTGGAAAATAAACGAAAACTAGTCGCTAAAATTAATCGAAAAGAATTCATATAAATATGGATAATAAAGCCATAGAATGCTAGGGTGAAGTTTCAGAATTCAGGGATATTTTTTGTTTAGTTGTGTGGTTTCGTAATAAAACTAATGTCAATGCGCGAATGTCTGGCCGGCTCTGAAGTCGCACTCATGGCCGACATGTTCGAACTGGCCGTCTTATTCTTTGCCCGGGGCTTTCTAGTAACGCCTATTCCCCCAGAAGCTTAAAATATGAAACAATCACAAAGGCGAATTACTGAATGGTTTATTTTGGAAGAAAAACAATTGAATTGATCAGCGTGTGCGGTATTGTTTTTAATTTACAGGCAAACTACACTTACTTTCTCCTTTCTCGCTGGCTTGCTTCATCTTCATTGATTGGCACGCTAGTCGCAAGGCTGAGCCATAACAGTGTCTCTAGATGGTACAGAACCTTTCCGCTTGCTTGGCGATTCAGGAACAGGAGCTATCTCGGAGAGCAAGAGTCTTGTACAACAAGTCGACGGCTCGAAGGTTGTCATTTGGCTCTAAAGGCCAAATGACCGATGTTTTCGGCCGATGTTTTCGGACGAAAGCAACCCATACTCTTCTAATTTTTACATCCTTGGGCAACATATGCATCGATATGTTAGGCAAACCGCTGCTATTTGTATAAGTCCGGTTATTTGGGACACCAGCCGCGCAAAACTTGAAACACCATATTGACCTCGTGAACTTCTCTGTAATTTCACTTGTGTGTGCGAGTTTCCTGCGAGTACCACTAATGACGTCACGAATTTTAATTAGTGTTCGCCAATATGGCGTCAAAAAGGCCGTTTTGGGCGATATTCGAGAGCCAAAAAAATATAATTTTTTTTAGTTTTGGTCAAGAAAAATAATCATTCATAAGAGTTTACAGACAGGTAAATCTTTCTAGCTCGAAAAAACCGAGGACATTTTTTCGTTTCAGTGGCACTTTAATAAAACGTATAAATACAATAAATGAACTATAGTAGTAAACACCATGTGGGGGTTTGGCGCAATTGCAATAAAATGCAACGAACACATACTACCAAGTAGTAAAAATTGTTACGTTTTCGTTGTTTTTTTCATCTAATGGACCCCGAACGAAGTGAGGGCTGAACGAAGTGAGGATAGTCCATTAGATGAAAAAAACAACGAAAACGTAACAATTGTTACTACTTGGTAGTATGTGTTCGTTGCATTTTGTTGGAATTGCGCCAAACCCCCCATTGTATATACTACTAAACCAGCCTCAACTGCGGGATTGAAGTAGGGTATCAAGTTTTCTATACTATAATGTCCAACCTTAATTTTATGTGGAAACATCACACTATTGTTATCCCACTTAAAGCTCCCTTTCTCAGCTAGGTTCCACCAATTATGACTAAGAGTGACCTCAACTAGCGAAATATTATTGTTAAGAATAGGGTTATCGAAGTAGACCGTATGGTCAGCCGTAGGACATGTGACATTTAAGATAGCCATCTTATATATTAAAGATATAGACTGTATGTACGTATAGCTTTAATACGATGTCGTCAAAGAAGTATCAGTTCGAGGATAGACTTCACCAATCAGGATTCATTCCGTGGCCTAAAGGAACAACCAAAATTCGCTCTCACAACAAAACAAAAATCTTATTTTCTCACTGAGTTCGACAAGAAGGTAGCACCACGCAATGGAAAGGCTTTTACTACCTTTCAGAAGAAGTATCCCAATGCCGATTACTCGAAGTTCTATGCTGAGACGAATGCCTCCGATATACAGGATGAGTAGACCTATAGAACTAGAATTACCTTCAAAGACGGTAGTGAGGAATGGTTCATCGATGATATCCACAATCGAACAAAGATTCGAAAACGTATCGATGATGCATTGCAGGGGATGTGGATTGATGGTTTTCCATATACATTAACACTAGATAAAAGTGTGAAATATCCTATTGCGGCGGTCCCAGATACCGAAAAAGCACAAGATATCGATCTCATTAATCTATGGATATACGTCACACCAACAAAAAAGTTCAACGCGGGCGTTCCTAACATATTCAAGGAGACCGTTATAAAGCATATGACAGCAAATGAGTCCTACCATTGGTTACATGGTCCAGATTTCAAATATTGGCCTCAACAATTGAATTTCGCAACGTGGTGTGCGACTTCTGGATGTGGAGTGTCATTGTTTGATCCTATTTTCAAAACGTATCCTCCTATTGTTCAAGGACTACTACGATTTCACGTTTATTTCACAATACGAAGAATTCTACATGAACTTGGTGGTGCTCATGGAGTTCCTCTACCTGGTGACTCTGCTTTCAAGCAAATGGATAACCTCTATAGCAAAGCAGCACTAGAGAAATTATGCATCGAATTTGGTATATCTCGAACACCAGACTTCCGATGGCACGGAGGTAGGAATAATGGACTAGGAGATATATTCCTTTTGTACCCTGGTCCTACAGGATACGTAAACGTCCATGGAGTCCGAAGCTATGACAAAGGTGCAACCACATGGCCTCAGAAATATAATTTATTTGCAGACCAAGGAGGTAAGGAGGATCAGGGCGATCTTGTGGCATTCATTCGGAACGATGAACATGAAGGAAAACAATACAATTGGTTTACACCACCAATCGGTAAGGGATTAACGGATGCTGGATTAGGTAGATTGAATCGATCCGTTGAAGCTTTTGGATATTGCGTTCTAGCTGCTCAAAATGATCTTAACCAATCCATCATAGATAGTTTCAATGTCAAAGAAAAATTTAAGAGATTAGTCGAAGACGCTATTCTCGAAAATGGTTTAGTGGTAAGCTATAAAAACTATCTTACAGCTATACTACACACACATAAGAGATTAAACCTAGCAATAGCCATAGGGGTACAATTACTACCAAGCGACCTCGAGTACTACCTCGGTAAGAAGGATGGCTATAAAAATCCAACCCAGAAAGCCACAAAAGGTATTGTGTTTGGTGTCAACAACGATATTAATGCAGATATTCTCGAAACCAAATTCCCACCACCAGATATGAAAGGGAAGAAACAAAAGAAACGATTACCACATCAAGTTCCACAACAATTACCACAACAAGTTCCACAACGAGTTTCACATAGTATCTTACCGAATCCTACTCCACAACATGAGACCAATCTAGTGATGGTATCTATTGTAGGGGCTGGAATTGCATGGGCGTTATTTCGCTAACGTCGTTTGTATTGCTCTATTGTGATCACCACTATAGCTACGATAAATAACCAAACGTTCTCTGCTAATACTCCTAGAGCTTTACCGGCCATAGTAAATATGAAATTCGCAATTGATCCAATCATTCCAGGTAGTATCTGTCCAAGTTTCTTTCCCATTTCCTTTAACAAATCACCTATCGTTTTCAACCCCTTCTTTACTGTATCTGCCACTTTGTCGATACCATCTTTTACTGGTTTCGGTACGGATTTCGATAGCTGGGAAACTATTACACTAACGATAGCACCAATAGCAGTTACCACCGCAAGAACAGTCATTCCATACTTCCTGAAAATGTATTTAACCCTTTCACGTAGCGATATACGTTCTAGTATGGCTTCTTCTTGACGTTCAAGTAATTCTCTTGCCTTATGGATAAATGTTAATTCTGTCTTAGCTATTTCTTTCTGAGCGTCAGTCGATTCGGAGTCTTCAAGAATAGATTCATTATTTACTTCCCGCTCGGCGAGTTGTCGTTCTGCAAATATTACTTCATTGGTAGCTTCTTCATTATTTGGACCTAAAGCATCTTTGAGATCTTTCCTCATCTTCACACGTAATTTCTTATTTTACTCATTACCGGTGAATAGACGCGTATAGTCTTCGTTGCTTCCAAGTTCGCGAACGTTGAGTTGTTTATTAATTAAGTAGATTTCGATGTTATGCCGAATACCCGCATCCGGATAATGCTCTTTTACATCATCAACCAGCTTTTCCTTTACCGAATCTGAAAAGGTTTGTTCGAATGTGAATCCTCGAAGTGGGTCACCTTCTATAGCGTAGTCATGCAAATTATCCATGGTAATTGTCTCACTACCCCCAGCTTCATCTTGATTGCCACTCAATAAGTAAACCATGTATCTTTCATTTGATTCTCGTTTTCGTTGTCGGTCTTCTTCATCTCGTTGTCGTCGGTTTTCTTCATCTCGTTGTTGTTCTTCGTATCTATCGGTATTATCCTCAGGTCTCACATCAACGTCGACCCTATCTTCCATATTGAACATAACTATATATCTTGGTATATTCAACATGATATCGACGAAGTTAATTCCTACAGAAGCACTAAGAGTGCCACTCGCACTCAAAGCTCAACGAACCTTATATAGAAAAACTTTCACTCCATCATCTGCTAATCCAGGTGAGACGCTCTATGTGGAAGTTCCAACGATGGGAGAAGATATCGTATTAGTACCTGGTAGTTTAGCATTATTGTGTGATATCGTATTGTCTGGTGAACATGTTAATAATCGAGTTGTTGCAAATGTTGGACGTTGCTTAGTTATACATCGAGTTTGTAAGATAGGAGCTGAAATAGTAGAAGACATTGCTCGATCGGATCTATTACAAACATATTCCGATATATATATATATCTACGCAGGAGAGAGAATCGAGAGTACAACAAGGTATTCAATCAGATAACACAAATAAGCTACGATCTAAGGCCGGTGATGCAGGTACTTCGAATGCTGGTGAGAATGCATTGTTAGCTGCATATGGTTCCAAATATAGGATTCCATTAGACGTTGATATTCTTACACAACATGGAGTTCTATATCCACATGCATTAGAAGACACTATTTCATTCGAATTAACTCTAGCCCGCGCTATCGATATAATCGTTGGATCAGATTCGACAAAGATAGGTACGTACAAGCTTACCAACATCCAGTTAGAATACGAAGCAATCAAGAATGAAACACTAGCTAGGAATGCATTTAACGCATATGAAAAAGGTACTGCATTCCTATACGATCACGCAGTTCACTTCAAGTTAGTACCTATCGCTAAGGCATCAGATACTTTGATATCTCAGAATATAAATGTTCCACGACGATCATTTGCTGGATTACTTTTTCTATTCGTAGATCCTCCCACCGCCGGTTCACGAGATAGTGAAGCATTCGTAAATCCTAATATTTCAAAGATAGAGATAGACGTAAATGGAGTTCCAAATAGATTCTTTCCAGGAGGTATGTTAACACCAGATTTTTGGGAGTCCGCAAAAGGATGGTTTGGTACATCCAATACTTCTATGAATCCTACCAAATTTTACAACAACAGATTTGCTATTCTAGTCGATTGTCGCACAGCAAAGGATTCCTCTGCTCATGGCGATGGAATGGCACAAACTGGTGGTGGAAAAGATATCGATATTCGTATACATAGAACTGCGGGTAAAATCGTTAGCACTGTAAACATGCATATCTATGTACTTGCGGATGCTCAGCTTAAGATGTTGAACAGATCTTTACATAGTATAACATACTGATGGATTCTCTCACAGCACACATTCCATTTAATGCACTTATAGTAGGTCCAACGAATTGTGGAAAGACTGCATTTCTCATAGAACAACTTCGTGGACCATTTCGTGGTAAGTTCGATTATATAGTATTAATTTGTCCTACGTATGCCCACAACAAAACATATCATGGATTTGCTAATCGAGATCCACACTTCTATGTTATATCTCCATCTCAGGATGCTATCGATACCACATTAAATATTTGTGCAACCTTTTGGTCAGGTACCAATACATTATTGATTCTAGATGATTGTGCCGCATCAAAAGATGTAAAACGAAGAACTGACAAACTAGTAGATTTAGCATTCTCTGCTCGACATATAGGACTATCTATTTGGGTACTATCCCAACAATTAACGAGTATATGTAAACCTTTTCGTGAGAACGTAGCTATCGTAGTAGCATTTCATACGGCATCAGTTATAGATGGTAAAAAGATATTTGAAGATTACGGAGGCTCACAAGAATGTAATGAATTACGAATGATACTTCGATCTCATAAGTTTGCTCGCATATGTTTTTGTTTACGACATCCTTTCGTAGTAGTGTTAGAGCTACCCGCACCTATAACATATTATTATGGATGAATACATCAAAGTACTGGATGAATACGTCAAAGAACTTGAAGATGAGTGTCCTCCAACAAAATTGGAGGGTATCGAAGAATGTCGAGAAGCACTCAAGACCCTAGCTGTAGTGGGTACAACGAAAGAATATCTAGGACAGAATTTCTCCCTAGTAGATATAACTAAACTATCTGAGAAAGACGTAAAACGTTTACTTAGTAGATTCCAGGCCGTAGTAGCAAAGCAAATAACAGGATGCTTAGTAAATGGTGCACTACGTCTAGCTACTCGCGTAGTCGCATACGTAGTTCCACTAGATGACCAACAAGCACTGGTTAAGGATCTACAAGAAGACCTTTTAGTCCGCAATGAGATATCTGCTGTGGCTGGTCTATTATCACTTAAAGCAGGTCGATTAGTGGCTCTAGCTAGTGCTTTGTTCCATGTAGCTAATCACATAGTCGTTCCTAGTACTCCTATTAGACATTCGCAAGTACCTACTATATCGAATCGAGATGGAGGAACAGACGGATCAGATAACTGCGGAGACTCAAAAGAGAGAGATTACATGTGAAAGTGAATTACCTAAAGAAATCAATGTAGATGAAAGTTGGACTAAAAACATATCTACTATAGCAGTTATTGGTATGGGCGCTGTATTGTTTGGCGCATACTATCAAATAACAGGATGCTTAGTAAATGGTGCACTACGTCTAGCTACTCGCGCAGTCGCATACGTAGTTCCACTAGATGACCAACAAGCACTGGTTAAGGATCTACAAGAAGACCAACTAGTCCGCAATGAGATATATATTGCGGCTGGTCTATTAGCACTTAAAGCAGTTCGATTCGTGGCTCTAGCTAGTGCTTCGTTCCATGTAGCTAATCACATAGTCGTTCCTAGTACTCCTATTAAACATTCGCAAGTAACTACTATATCGAATCGAGATGGAGGAACAGACGGATCAGATAACTGCGAATCCACCAAAAACAAAACCAACTAAAGTAAAAGATCCAAAGAGGGTTGCTGCTGGGAAAGCATTAGCACTAAGTAATAAACTTGCTAGAGAGGCTCAAAAGAGAGAGATTACACGTGAAAGTGAATTACCTAAAGAAATCAACGTAGATGAAAGTTGGATGAAAAATGTGTCTATCAATACTACTATCGCAGTTATTGGTACGGGTGCTGCATTAGTTGGCGTATACTATCAATACAGAAGATATAGAGATGACACTTCTAAGAACGTTAGTACGATACGACGACCCGCGAGTCCTGTAAAGACTACGGTACCAGATATGGAGTAACAATTAAAGACTAGAGATATACGATATATATTAGGATGGATAAGGAATTGATGAAAACAGCAACCGGTGCTGCTATGATAACTGGAATAGCTACTGATATTGGTTGGATCGTAAAAAAGGCTACCAAGGAATCTATGCTTAGTGATCCTTCTATTTCTATCATAAATTACGTGAAGTAGACTGCTGTAATAGCTGGTAGCATATATGCAAAACAATATCTCGAGAAACAAAAGACCAAACCATAATGGCGACGTTAGCAGCTATTGGAATGTCTATTTTCGGAGCAGTTTTGAATGCAACGGCATTTACTGGTGGTGGAGTGCTTGCTAAGATGTTTGGTGGGAAAGATGAAACTGCTAATATAGAACGAGAGAGACATGATAGGGAAATGGAAAAATTCGATGCTGATAGGGAGGCATATATCGAAGAACGTCAAACATTGTCTGATTGGACGCACAAACAGGAAGTTGTTGAACGCGATTCTCATAATAATCAACTCGATAGTAACCGAGCTTTCATACAATCCGATAAGTTACGTCAGGCACTGAAACGACTCGAAGCAATGAAAGAACCTCGTTTCTCTGACTACTATCAACCATCTAACGCACAGAAAACTAGTGAATTGATCTATGTTGGTGGTGGAATGCTAGTCGCTGGATACGCTATTAGTCGATATGCCTTTTAAAAAAATTTTTACGATCGACGAGATACTAAAAAAGAAAAAAAGAATAAGAACTAGTTGGTTAGATAAGTTCTTATTCTTTTTTTTTTTTTTTTTCTTCTTTCTTCTTGTTAAAGGTTAGAATACATAGATATATAATGGATGCTAAACTTGCGAATATCTTCTATGGTCCTATGGGCTATTGGAAAGGTCATGCTGCAATTGGTAAGCTATCGGTGGCTGCAAACGTATCAGAAGACATAGCTAAGGGTTGGTTAGAGAAACAAGCCATGTGGCAAATATATCTATCACCACCACACTATATTCCACGACCACATTGGACTGTATCGAAACCTAATGAAGTTCATCAAGCTGATTTGATCTTTCTACCTCACGATCGACCTGGACGTGGAAGGAAACTATATAAGTATGCTTTAGTGGTAATCGATGTAGCTTCTAGATATAAAGAGGCTGAACCTTTAGCATCGAAAGATAGTGGTGAAGTTGCTACTGCATTCGAACGAATCTACAAACGTAGTCCACTAGAATGGCCAAAAACATTGCAAGTTGATCCTGGTAGAGAATTCATGGGACGTATGTCTGAAACATTAGAACTACGTGGTACGAAAGTTCAACGAGGTGAAGCTGGTAATCATAGGGCACAAAGTTTTGTTGAACGAGCAAATAGAACGATAGCTGAAAGATTATTTGGATATCAATATGCAAAAGAGATGGTACTTACATCTGAAGGATCGGATGCACGTAGTAGAGAATGGGTATTGAGGCTTCCTGATGTTATCAAGGCTATGAACAATGAAGTTACTCGACTTACTGGTAAAGAGCCTTCGAATTCTATAGAGACACAACAAGTAAACATAAAGACTCCTATATATTCTCGAACTATTGGATTGAAAGAAAAGCGACTACCATTCGATGTTCTAGTTCGATATCTCTATGCATCTGGAGAATTGGAAGGTGGAACTAAACGAGCAACTGATCCTGTATGGAGTTTACAGACATACTATATTTCTCGAAATGTGGTATCATCAAATCAACCAGTTCTATACTATTTAGGAAAAGATGCACCAAAGCGAGGGTTTGTTCGTGAAGAGATACAAGTGATACCACCAGATACAGAACTACCACCAAAAGGCATTCTAAGATAGAAGCAACTCACAAATAAAGTCGTCTATATCTTCATCCTCTGTAATGACGTTTTTACTGCCGTAGGATAGTGTATCAACTACGTTTGATAGTATATTGCTAATAAAACCATCTAATTCTTCATCCTCTGGAAAAACGTCTCCATGACCGTAGGCTATTGTATCTATTCCGTTTGCTGAAATCCATCTCTTACTATCGAATGGTGATAGAGATACTTTGTTCATATGCATACCATACATCTTATGACCTTCACTTCGAAGCATATTCATTCTATGTTTGAATACTTTCTTATCCATCAAGCACTCTTTATATTGATCATGACGAATACGATGTTTCACTACTGCCTCCTTGATACCTTTAGCTTTACGAATCTCATCACCACCTACTTTTAATATAGAATAGAGCTTAGATCGTAGTCCAATATATTCGACTATAGGAATACCTTTACATTCGTCTTTCATTTTACCAAGTACTTTCTTGTTGTTGATACTATACAGCGGATGGTCTTTGCTGTAGTTACTAGTATCATATAGATGTTTATGAATTGCCATATCTGCATAGATGTCTTCAGTTTTAATATGTAGTAATAGACTGTCGGTATCGGTATAAAGTAGATTACAGCGTTGCCCATATTGCTTCTTGATCTCGTTGTAGTAGAAGTCATACATCAGATGCTTTGATAGATCTAGAATTGACATTCCAACATATATGGGGCGGTTTAGCAATAGCTTACTTTTGTAGTTATGTACCGCGGCAAGATCATCATCAAAAATTGTGGATCGAGCATAACTAGGTTTATTCAATAGACGTTGTAGTTTGTTTCCTTCTGATGCACGCACTAATTGGATATCTACACGTTTACGTAGATTCTCCATTGTTTTTCCAAATACGCTATTGTTCATCAGTTTGTATAGATCCTGCTTGAAGATGCTCTTCGCTTGTTTTCGTAACTCTGTATTAATTTGTATATATGGTTCCATCCATGGTGATTGATCAAATCGTAATGCTCTGTGGATCTTTTTCAAACGCATACCAAGAGATAGATACAATTGTAGGTTACGGTAGTGGAGCACATATCGTTCTTTGTTATATAGATTAGGTACAAGTTTTTCCACTTTCAAAGATCCATTACCTTTATATAGTTCCTCAAATAGATTGGTCTGATACTCTGAGAACAAATCTTTATTCACCTGAATTCTCTCGGGAGCTAGTGGATAGTCGTTGTGTGTATCATGAAGTTCTCGAGGATATTCAAGATCGACTTCAAGGATATAACCTTTATCTGAATCGATTGTGTGATTGGTTATTCGTTCTTCCGTTGGTGTATACCACTCAAATCCTCCTGTTGGTAGATATTGACTCATGGCCCAACCATATAGATTATTGGCGTCAAGATATAGTATGTAGCTATATAGCTTATTTGGATCGAAATCTGGTATACTTTGGTTGTTTGCTTTGGCATAACGTTGTGATACCATGGATATGCCACCACGTAGACCTCTCTCAATGAATAGATACATGTCATAGTCAGTTAATAGTTCGAGTTTCACTTCAGTTATCTTTAATAAAGCGTCCCATGAAAGTCCTGGACTCGTATAATAATGTGCGGGATCTAATCCATAGTTTTGTATACATGTTGTACGAAAGTCCTCGAACACATCTGCTAGAAGAAGTACATCAGTTTGTAGATAAAGATCATGATAATCACCTAATGTCTTACAATCAAATACATTCCAAACTTTTATTGCATGTTCGTAATCTTCATCGGATATGTCCTCTAGAGTTAGTTTACTATAGAACGCATCTTTCGGTGGTAGAGAAGTCTCTGTAAATCTATCCCACGAATCCATGTACTCATATGGATATACTCCTTTACGAGTTAATAGATTGGCTTTCTCTTGATTAGATGTATGTTTTACAATTTGTTGGAATGTGTCTGATGCTGATCCTTTTACCAACTTATCGAGAGAGAATGGTAAGAATTGAAAGCTATCAATGAATCGTAGGTTACCAAGTGAGAATGAAATGTATTTCTCCATATTGTTTGGAATACAAGATATCTTACCTAATGTTATGGATATGGATTGCATTATTAGGTGAGCATCATATCCACGAAGATTATGGAATACGACTGGGATAGTAGGAAAAGCACGTAATTTTAGATTACAGGTATTGTGTGCTGCACCTCGAAACTCACCTGTGATGTGGCAATGATCACGTACTCTATCACCAACCAATGGCTTCTGACATATATGACAAATTGTTGCGCTATTATAAGCCTTATAGTTTTTCCATGACATGCATAGTGGTTTAGCCTTTTGGGCTTTGATCTTCGCCTCTTCCTCTTGCATACATCGTAGAAAATGTTCGATAGTATCCATGCCTCTATATAGTACTGGTGGTTCGCTATAACCATCGGAACGTACAACTATATAGCAGAATCCACATGGAATGTGTTCTTCTGTTTTAAGTGTGTTGCTCTTCTTTGGGTCTTGAGCAGGTCCTTCGATCTTAGTGGTTAATGCCTCGAAATCTGCATAGATAATATAGGTTACTTTGAGCTGCTTGTGTATATTCTGGAATGAGACTTCGTTGTTCTTATTGGTAGGCATTTCAATGCGTATGGCTCTGTCATTGATAGCATTACACTCTGGAATGTGATTCTCAAGAAGAGCTTCATTGGAATATCCATGTAGACATCGTTCACAGAAGTGTTTCCTATGTTCGTACTTTGTTTGATCGAATAGGAGTTTGTTGAAGTCCTTTATCCAGCAATAGTGTTGTTTACCGCTCTTTGTGTCTTCTATTAGTAGTAGATGAATGTACTTCGAAAAAGTCTTCTTTGAGATATGATGTATGATTAAGCACTTTTCCTTTGGGTCCCATCCATATACATTAATATAAATGTTGTTTTGCTTCTCTAGAAGTGGTATTTGTGAGATTGGTGTTGGTGAGTCCACCCCATCGGATTTCACCATATCTATTTGATACTTTGATATCCTTTGAGGATCTTTTTTAACTGGAAACATTGCTGCACATATCGACCAAAGTGCACAGTGATCGTCTTTGTTGTTTACATTGATCACAGCTTTCTTATTCGCTATTTCTTCAGGTAGTGGTAAATATGAACCTCCACGTAGTGGTTGATATTTAGCGATGTTTAACCATAGAATGTTGACTCTATCTATGACCCAATTCGATCCACGACTGATCCACTTCTCAATTTGGTTGTATATCTGAGCATGTGCGTCTACTATTACACCACGGATCCCAGCATCATTGGTCAAAACAGATTGTGTGCTATAAAAGGTGGCTGTCTCGTATATGTAACCATCAGGTTTATCGAGTACGAAAGTTATGTTTAAAGATAATTGGGCTTTAAAGGTATTGTGGTTTCGTAGTTCTTCCTTAAAGTGCCCCTACGATCAAATTTTGACATATCAATGTTTTTGCATATTCATAAAGTAGAGTTCATATATTATTACCAGTTCAAATTGTTTTTCGATACAACGACAGGAAGTCTTATTTTTTTAGCTCCGAATATTGAATCTACACGTCCGCCATTACTGGAAGCCGTGCCCTTTGTTCAGCTTTAAACAAAGGTTTATTCACCGGAAATGATGTCATACACTTAACGCTCGCCTGCAGAACACAACGCCTGGAGGCATATTTCTACTAAAAACGTCTTCACGTACATAAGAAGAAAGTTATATTTATCTTTGCGAGATTGGCTACTTTTTTATGCACGCTATTTCGCGCCACGAGGTTGTCGTGTTAAGTGTATGACATCACTTCCGGTGAATAAACCTTTGTTTAAAGCTGAACAAAGGGCACGGCTTCCAGCAATGGCGGACAGGATTTTACCGGTAAACTCTCCTAAAATTTGTGGTTTAAGAGGGCATCCATGTGAAAACCATGCACCCTGAAAAAATGAGTCTACATGGTACATCTCAGATTTTGTTCATATTTTGCACATATGTTATTATTGGCCTGGCATTAGACTTGGTAGAATATTGTGGAAAAATTCCAAAAACTGTAAGAGATATGGGGGTCAGTACGAACTGCCTCGGTTTGAGGGGTATTTCCACTATATATTTTTAGTCATGTTTACAGAATATTTTTGAACAAACCATATAAGCTATATACACAAAACGTTTCTACAGCATAAACACGACCAATTGCAATTTAATTATGATATAAGTGGCAACAAATATTCAGTATTCAAGGAGTAAGGCTTTCATGTACAAGTGACTTCCGAAATTATTTTTCAAAAAGTCAAATTTTAGGGTAAAATGACATTCGAATACTATCGATGCGGCGAAATTGTAGAAGATGAGAGAGTTATTATTTTGTAGATCAGTCATTTGGAAATACAACTGGGGAATAAAAAGTTTGTAAAATTTATTCAGCTTAGGAGCAGTGAGGCCAAAGTAACATACTCCCAACGCCCGGGTCCAACGTAAATAAACAATCAACGCCAGATGCAAGCTGTATCGTGTGCAGAATAACGGGACAAATAACGGACAGGAATGAGAAACATAGCCCTAAAATAACTGGGTGATAAATTTATTTGTCACTTATGCCTATGGTTTTGCAATAAACAACAACTAATTAACAATCAACTTCAAAATAAGAGAAATTAGTAATACGAAGGATGAATCAGCGATAAATGCATACCTGATTCTAGCCTTATTTGTGCTCTCCTCCCCAGCTCTGTCATGGTCTCGAAGCCACAACTTACGATAATTATCTTCTTGTCGATTTTACACCGAAAGAACATTTACCCATTATAGTTTATAATACAGATGGCTTTGTAGCATCCGCCATTTTATTTAGGACTAGAACCAAGTCTGCTGTTGTGCACCACAGGTAGCCCGAACACAGATGTGTGCATTCCATGTGGAATATTGGAAGAAAAAACTCTCTACCGTTAAATCAGCCTTTCCTTTCTTGTCTATTTATATATATATATTGCTGATCAGATCCCTACACGCTAGGAGATCCGGTGTTTTATCATTTCGTCTGTGGTGCCCAACATATATACCAGAGTGGGTAATTTATATTGAAATATTTATGAATCTCATGAAACAGAACTGAAAATAATCATAATGCACTACTTAAGAGCGACTGTCCACTAATATCGAGCGAAATCAGAATATCGCGGCAAAAGATGAAAAAAAAAATTCCTTCATATTTCGTTCAAAGATAGACTTTGGTCAGTTAGTAAACGTGCTGGGATTCTTTTGTTCAAAAAATTATTTAACTTTGAGAAAAATTAAAAAAACGGTTACGACCGGCGTGAGTCCGAGACAACCTGAAATAAGAGTGATTTTACCGGTCTCTCTAACCTTGCCCTGTACAAACGCTAAAGGAGCTTCGCATTTTTCGAATTCGGATATTTGTTTAGAAAGTATTGATCAACTGTTTGAGTGCAATAATTAGATTATAGCTTTATTCTCAAGATCCTGAGAGCCCACTTAAATACGCTGTAGTTTGCTAATTTGAAAACCTTATTTCAGGGCACTTTATTGAAAAATAAATTTTATATGTGGTATAATTCAGAATCCATTGAAACTTCGTTTTTGATACAAGTTAGCATTGATCTAAAACATATATGAGAATTAGTTTGGGTTATCTTCTCAGTGATTCACACGAACGGTGTGAATTTCGACGAAATGACAACATGAATTTGTAAACAGTCAAGTCTTACTCTTCGACAATAGTGCAAAATATCGAGCAGAAACCTATTGAACCAGCAGTTTTTAACAATAAACATAAATTAAAAGAGTTGAATGAACTTACCTTTTAAACCCATTGCTAGAAAATCGATTCTTACTAAGTTTTCTTCCTTCTAAGTTGCCCTCTTCAATTGTTGTAATCCAAGGTCACAATTACCAATTAACTGTTCGGCGGGTCAGCTCCAGACATGATGGAATAATAACGATTCTTTCATTAATCGAATGGCTTTTGACCGCTTAATAAAGGAAATGCATTAAAAACATACCTAGCTGAAAAAAAAACCACTGTTTCGATTGCATTTCGTGTTTTTGTAGGCAGCAGTTATATACAACCAGCTTTATGCATGTCACGCGCTCTTGTGTTTGCGTGGTCATGTCACGCGCTCTCGTTGGAGAGGGTGGGAGGGAGGGAAGGAAAAGAAGGGAGAGAGATGAAATAAATAAGCGGGGGGTTACAAACCCTAGTGGGAACAACAGCACAGGACACGAGCAATTCGAGCGCCAATCTAATCAAAATTTCAAGCCTGTAACGCGGGCTCATTTTGTGAAGTAATTTATGCGTGCGCTATTATTTCATTCTTTCGCGCGAATATTTGCGTGGTCAATATTCGCCGGGTTTGTAGTTATATATCGAGTTTTTCTTTACGAAATCAATGTGCGATCTGTCAAACTTTAAGTAGCTCTAGGTTCATACATTTAACGTTTCCTGTCGAGCAGCTTTACTTGAAAAAGGAGCCCCTTGGCGATGTTTATTTGTTTCGATCGCTCGGAAATAATCTTAGACTTCAGTCATTTTGTCGATTATCGGTCAGTAAAACGCAAATTGTAGGACTAAGGTAACCGAATTTTGGTGCAAGGAGAAGTGTACGGAAAGAGATGGCTACGGAACGCAGGTTGAGGAGATGGATCATCTTGCAATTGGTACCAGTATGTCGGCAGCAGTTGAAGTGGTCGTCATTTATACCTCCAGAAAAAGTGATGATTTTTAGTCTTCTTGATGTCATTTCTAGATCTGGTACAGTGGTTGTTATAAAACATGCACAGCATTATATATCTTGATTGTGTTGGGAAAGAAATGGTAAATATTCTTATGTAGTTATGATATTAAATCATGTTTAATATCCATTTCTTACCCTGACTCTTCATATTTTGTCTAAAGATACTCTTGGAGAAACATATCACAAACTGTTACACGAAAGCAATGAAAGGTTTGGAGTAGTTGTGTTTTTGGAAAAGAGAAATGATTTTATGAAAGCCTCAAAAATATTTCATTCAAAAGGTTCCATGAAAATTAATTGTAACTAAATTTTTGAGAATAACTGATATTAAAGAAGTTATTTCAAAGAGAGATGTAGCTATAAAATTTAACTAACTTTGAAAGAACTTCAGTTTAAATGACAAGGGTGCTTCCACTGATATATCCCAAATAACAGCCATCAACATTTGAGTTTACTAATTTGTGGTGACAAAGGCATTTAAATCAACAAAACTTCTCCTACAGTTTAATAATACAAAGAAACATCAGCCTCTAAATAGAGCTATAAACTACTGGGAACTTTTGAAGGACTTCTTGTCCTATAATTAAATCAATCAAACTTTATTGCTCTTACAATGACATGTATACAATATAAAAAAGAAAATAACTAATATATATATACAATGTGATGGGCAATACAGATGACAAGAACAAATGAAGAGAGTAGTTGCAAGAATCCAGCTCTATTCCACCTCTTTTTCTTGTTGGAGATAAATGAGATGCAGACTTTGATTAGCCACTATAGCTGTTTCAAGGCTTATTAAACTTATTTAATAAGTGATTTTTAATCCTGTTCACATGGTCACATAGCTCTAATGGCCTAAGTCTAAATAATTGAATGCAGTTGGTGTATATATGCCACCATTCAAGAAAAAGAAGCTCAGATGTCCCTATAAACTGCTCAGTTGCAGTAGCTTCACAGCAATCCCAGTGCCAAATCTGAAGAAAACAGAGGAAATGTAACAAGCCAATGCTTCCTTTAAAAAAGTGTTTATTGCTTAAAGAATAGCAAAATTTAAAAATACATACAAAGACTGTACTAAATGTTAAAGTGATTTTCATAAACCTGTGAAACAATTATTGCTTGTTAACATCTAAAGTCAAATATACACAAAAGAAAACAATAGAATTAGCATTTAATAGCACTAAATATTCTAGTATCTGTTTCACAGGTTTATGAAAATCACTCTATAATACTCAGATATTGTTAAGAATACTCAATACTCGGATAAAACAATCTTTATAAAACCAATATAGCTGAATTTTGATTTGAATCTTTTCATTTTAATATCTTTTCATATCAACATACATGATATGTGCATGTAGCTTATTTTCATCATTACAATTTGTTTTATTGCCCAAGAGCATGCAGGTGTACCAATTGTGTTCATGCAGCGAAATCTACCCTGCGAGCAGAGGTTTCTCATCTCTTTGCCTGTCCTGTCCGCCAAAAGAAAGGGAAAGGAGAGGAAAGGCAAAGAGATGAGAAACCTCTGCTCGCAGGGTAAGCGAAATCAAATCATAAAAAAATTGGCTGGCGGTCATTTTTTTTGTAAACTGACACGCCAAATAGTAAGAATGTGTTGTTTAGCTTTCAACAAAATTAATGAATGAGACAAAACAAATATTCAAACTATAAACTCAGCGCAGCTACCAAAATTAAGTAATATTTACAATGTCTGTGGCATAAATCGCGCGTGCAAAACTCATAAACACAAGCAAATGATAATTTGCATATTACAGAATTTAAAAGAAACTAACATGATATGGAGAGGGCCTCATACCTGTTCAGAAATAATGAAATATTCTGGTGTTAGCCATCAGCAACGACAATCCGACTACAACAATGTTGCTCAGTGTGTAAAGTAAAATATTTTGTTAAAATGTTAAAATGGTTCTCCTTACAGTTTTCCTTCCACAAAGCCACAATATAGTGACATTTATAGTACAATGCTAAAGTTGTTAATAACAAAATTCGGTCGAATTAAATTCCAGTGTGAAGCAGTCTCTAAAGAACGTTACCAAAACAGAATAGCTTTCAGTTTTGTCTCACAACTCTTCCTCAAGCTATCCATCGTATTACCTACGAAATCGAAACACTTTCTAGCCAGCACTTCGTACTTGTATACTCCGTTGTATTGAGAACGCCTGAAAATGAAGTACCTTTCATCACAGAAGTTTTAATCCAGAAAAAGGTTATCTTCTCCATCAGATCAGAAAAGAGTCCCAACTTCATCTGATTCCTCTGAAGAATGGTGAGAGAATGCGAAATTCTGACAGTGGTTCTTCTTGTAGTTCAGTTGTTATTCAAAAGTCAAAATATCCCGTGTTTAAGTTCATGTTAATTTCGACTTTAACCTTCGTGACAACTTTTCGTTACAAATAACCAACTCAGTTAAGGCTATGAAGATCCGATAAATGTGGCTAAAGTAAATTGAAAGTGTGATACAAACTTCGCCAGTGAAAGTTAACTCTCTCCTCCTTTTGATCGCGCACATGCGACGAACACAATCCAGACGTTGCCACGAACGCTCTGCTAATAATTTTATCCGCTGGGGGTGGTGATGGAATCGAATATCTAATGCGCATGCCAATACACTAGACATAACTTTCAAAGGCCAGATTAATGGCGGGCTCACATTGAAGATTAGTTTGTGAAGGAACCATGCTAGCGAATTGCTCGTGAGGAGAGCATTATCAAATTATTTATCCGGCTTATATCTCATTCGAACTTTCCCTAATGGTATTGTATACGCCTTCTATACAGTCAGTTGAGGCTGGCTGTACTTCTGATATGAATGGTAAACCATTCATTGAGATTTCATAACCAAATTTGGTACAGCGCAAAATAAATAAGAAACAAAACAATTAACATCCAACATGTCCAAATGGGTTGTTTAATGTCCTCGTCCTGGATACCGTAGAGGCAAGCTTTTTCCCCGCTGCACGGGTTGGTGTAGTCATGTAATGTGTGCATATAACGTGAAAACTAGCAGTGCGAATGAAGAGCCGTGAAAAATAGGAAGCTAAGCTTTAGCGGCGAACGCACGGAAGTGAACTGCGCTTTTCAAAGCATTGTAGGCGCATCGCCCTAGCTTCCTTGGGCATTGGCTGGCGCAGAGGCTCCCAGCCGTGTGGTGTAAAGAGGCGTCCAGAACGATCCTGACAGCTGACTGACATTTTTGTTCCTGTAGGTTCGGGTAAGTGTTTTCGTGTTAATCTCTGTACGGGCGGCAGCTCAGGTATTTTACGGGGCCGGTAAGGAGCCACGATCCACGTGGTCTAGTGAGTGACTAACCCTAAATTAGCGAGCAATTGGGAATACTAAGTCAGGGTTAGATTAGAAGAGGAATTACAGTGTTGTTTATTTAATGGTCCTGTGAACTATTCCAAACCCTATAACCCAACATATTAAAAAACCTAACCTTA
This sequence comes from Actinernus sp. WN-2022, assembly GCA_030867875.1. Lineage (NCBI taxonomy): Eukaryota > Metazoa > Cnidaria > Anthozoa > Actiniaria > Actinernidae > Actinernus > Actinernus sp. WN-2022. The sequence goes on from JAOWCC010001589.1 coordinate 144,515,747, forward strand.
GTCAGAAGAACACGTGGATCGTCGATCTATAGATCTAGTTGATCTGCATAAAGAACTTTTCACGGTCACAAGTGAAATCAACAACTTTTCGCTAATTAGCTAGCGGCGAAAGGCGTTGGGCTTAAAGTGCCGCTAACCCAAAGTTTTTTTTATATAACCCCATAACAGCTGTTTAATTTTTCAAAAATAGGCGAAAAGCAAGCCAGCTTTGTTCACAACCGAGTTATCGTGCACTAAATAAAAGCATCAGACTAGAAGTCTGCGAAGCGGCATAAGAGGACGGGGTCACTCTTGTCTCCTCTTAGTCTTTACCAAACACCCCTCCCTTTACTCCTCTTTTAGGCTATTTACATGACTTTGTTTGTCGTGAATGAAACCTGGAATCCTGCCAACGATACAAACTGCAACAATTGATAGTAAATAAAGGCTTTTTGCCTAATTTGATGCCATTCGGCCAAGGCCCTAGCCTGCTTGCAGGCTTTGGTTGATTTGGGGCTATTGGTTGTTTGGGGTTCTTGTGGACTTGTGGTGGGAGAGAAGAGGGGTAAGGGGGAGAAAGAGAAAGACTGCATGGAGGGGGGAAAGTAGAGTCTGCGACAAGATCCTGTGTTTTTGAAATTATCGTTCGTCCACAGGGTCTTGTCGCAGGCTCTCCTTTCTCTTTCTCTTTCTCTTTCTCTTTCTCTTTCTCTTTCTCTTTCTCTTTCTCTTTCTCTCTTTCTCTTTCTCTTTCTCTTTCTCTTTCTCTTTCTCTTTCTCTTTCTCTTTCTCTTTCTCTTTCTCTTTCTCTTTCTCCCCCTTCTCCTTCCTTTCTCCCACCACAGGGACTCCAAATCAACCAGAGCCTACAAGCAGGCTACCAAGGCCCCAACTGCGCGCTCGTGAGACAACTTGTCTAACGTTAACAAAAAACAGATTAACAATAGCAACAACAATAACGACAACGATGACAATAATATCAGTACGATTGATCAGTGGCAATGTTATAAGGTGGCTCTTCATGATCATTCACGGATAGACCTACAATTTATCATCTTTATCCGAGAGGACGAAAAGGTCTAACCATTTGTGGTTTGAAATTTGATGTTTTGCGAAGACATTACCTTTTATCATGATCGAATATGACTAATCATGCTCGACTATACAAAACACAATATATACTCAATCGCGTTCGAAATTACAGACTCGTTCTTTGTCGCTGCTAAGTTAGCGGAGTGTGTTAGTAAGTGCGCGGTGTGTCAGAGCAAGTATGGGAAGTTGAGGGTGTACATGTCATCGCCCTTGCCCTGATCATTTGCGCACACTTGCTAATACTGCTCAGCTGAAGTGTAGCTAACTGGCTAATGTGATATACTAAATTGTTATTTGTGTGGCAGTCAGACTCCCACCGGCTATTGAAGCAAACTGAACCAAATCATTATATAGCTAAGTCGCGAGCTATGATTGGTAAATCATAGCTTCCCGTACGGACTTTCCGCCCACTTCCGGTCTCAAAGAAAATGAAGAAACTATATAATAAAAATGTTATTAACCTCGTTTGCTCGGCGCGCTTCGCGCTTGGGCCATAAAAAGGGGAAAACCTCGGTCCATGACTTACGGTACGGATCGAGCAAACGAGGTTAATAAGAGGTAAATATAGTTGTCAGCATTGTGTTCAAATAAAGTGATGGGTCTCTATGAAGGGCACACCAACATTTAAGTAACCCAGATGCTTTCCTGAAGTTCACGTATTTTATCTATCGTATTAATTCCAGCTTGGCCACTCTTTTTGTGGTCAGTATAAAATGTATCCGAAGACCGTCTGATTTAGATATTTCACAGTGCAACGAATTCCTTCGGAGCATCGAATTTGATTGGCTCGAATCTCTGAATTATTGCCTCGAGAGCTAACGAAAGCTGGATGTTTTGTTACTCGTACTGTGCACAATTAGTTGGTTAGTATCAGGTACCTGTAAAAAACTAAAATGTACAGGTTCCATCGGGAGAAGATGTCACAGTCAGATTCAAAACATTGTATGCTCGTCTCAGATACTATCTATAGTCAGTTGTAAAGTCGATAATCAGAAAAAAAAAGATATTTAATAAGCAGTAGAACAATAAACATGTTACATCTTATCGAGTTTTAATATTTCTTATGTAATCTGACAATGACTAACAGGAAAAATCCAAAATTGTCCAATCACCCCTCAGATTTCAACTTTCCGACTCGTTTTCACGACTTTGCTTTGTGTTACTATTTTTTTAAACCGATATTCCACCAACTATATCCATATATTAATTTGCATATACCATATCATTTGCATTTTCACAATATTTGGGGCACAGGAATGTGCACGAGAATTTTTTTTCGTGAACAAGTCATTTTGTGCCACCATACGCATGGTTTAAAGTCGGCATTGTGAAAATTTGGGTATTTGGTAATTTTGGATATTTGGTGAAATCAGAATATTTCAGTGCAATCGGCTGTATCTATCTATAATCTATCTAACAAAAGCTTGTGTCAGTCGCGAATAAACTGGCAAGAGGCTCTTTTCACGGCTCTTCATTCACACTGCTAGTTTTCACGTTATGTACACATTACATGACTACACCCAACCCGTGGAGCGGGGAAAAGTTGGTCTCTATGGTATCCCGAACGAGGACATTAAGCAACCCATTTGGGCATATTGGATGTTATTTGTTTTGTTTCTTATTTATTTTGCGCATGAATGGTTTACCATTCATATCAGAAGTACAGCCAGCCTCAACTGTACAGAAGGTGTATACAATACTATTAGGGAAAGTTCGAATGAGATATAAGCCGGATAAATAATTTGATAATGCTCCCCTGTTATTTTTTCCCACTAGAGTTTGTTAAAAATCCCCCTCCCCCCATTTATTCCATCTCTCTCCCTTCCCTCCCTCCCACCCTCTCCAACGAGAGCGCGTGACATGGCCACGCAAACAGAAGAGCGCGTGACATGCATAAAGCTAGATCCGCTCTTGTAACTGCCTACAAAAACACGAAATGCAATCGAAACAGTGGTTTTTTTTCCAGCTAGGTATGTTTTTAATGCATTTCCTTTATTAAGCGGTCAAAAACCATTCGATTAATGAAAGAATCGTTATTATTCCATCATGTCTGGAGCTGACCCGCCGAACAGTTAATTGGTAATTGTGACCTTGGATTACAACAATTGAAGAGGGCAACTTAGAAGGAAGAAAACTTAGTAAGAATCGATTTTCTAGCAATGGGTTTAAAATTTAAGTTCATTCAACTCTTTTAATTTATGTTTATTGTTAAAAACTGCTGGTTCAATAGGTTTCTGCTCGATATTTTGCACTATTGTCGAAGAGTAAGACTTGACTGTTTACAAATTCATGTTGTCATTTCGTCGAAATTCACACCGCTCGTGTGAAGCACTGAGAAGATAACCCAAACTAATTCTCATATATGATTTAGATCAATGCTAACTTGTATCAAAAAAGAAGTTTCAATGGATTCTGAATTATACCACATATAAAATTTATTTTTCAATAAAGTGCCCTGAAATAAGGTTTTCAAATTAGCAAACTACAGCGTATTTAAGTGGGCTCTCAGGATCTTGAGAATAAAGCTATAATCTAATTATTGCACTCAAACAGTTGATCAATACTTTCTAAACAAATATCCGAATTCGAAAAATGCGAAGCTCCTTTAGCGTTTGTACAGGGCAAGGTTAGAGAGACCGATAAAATCACTCTTATTTCAGGCTGTCTCGGACTCACGCCGGTCGTAACCGTTTTTTTTATTTTTCTCAAAGTTAAATAAATTTTTGAACAAAAGAATCCCAGCACGTTTACTAATTGACCAAAGCCTATCTTTGAACGAAATATGAAGAAAAAAGTTTTTTTCATCTTTTGCCGCGGTTTGCTCGATATTAGTGGACAGTCGCTCTTAATACATCTACATAATTTTGTTTGCAAAACATTTTTTTTTTTCAAACTGATTATAGGTTAAAATTACCCATGATGCACCTGATATATGTAACTGTTATGGGGTCAAATGTTTGCATACATTCATACACAAGGTCTCAACAATGAATTATAAATGATTTCTAACATCCCGTGCATATATCCTGTATATTCACACGACCCACATACGGCCATCCCAATAAAATGTTCCGTTTCCAATCGCCAGACCGACCCAATATTTTTGGAAAAGTTAACAAATATACAAAGCTTGACATTGACCCAATATTTGGGAAAAGTTAAAAAAAAAATGTTTAAAGAACATACTTTCAACTACACCTCTTTTCCTAGCTCGCTACGTATTTGCATTTTATTGGGATGGCCTAATCAGCTGTGTCGGTGCCGAACTGGAGCGCAGTGCCATCCTGGAAAGCGAAGTTCAGAAATGTCTGACGTATGTTGCTATTGCTACAAACTATCTTAGAAAAGGGTTCAGAAAACATCTGGGTGAACGATGAAACATATTGTGTCGATCGTGACAGACTTTATCCAGACCTGAATTACGCTGGATTTACATATACATGTATGTGCGGGCGCTTGTTCAGACACACGGTAAGCCACGCAGTTTACAAGCATGAGTAGTTATGTTAGTTATCTTCCCATTAATGCGGCTGACCAACAAGCACTGAGGAGGGTGGTCACTGCCAGATATTTGTTTAACGTCCAAAGTGGTTCCTTAGCGTCCTGTGATACACAGCTGCTGATGAATACGAGCGTCGTGAGATGCAATCTCGTTCCCAGAGCCCGCGATCTTTTGACCAGCGCCAAGATACTGGCCAAAAGATCGCGGGTTATGAGAACGAGATTGCGTGAGACGGGACCGCCATTTTACGTGATCAGCCGATCGAGTCACGAGGGATCGAAAAGGCGTAGGCGCGAACACTGCGCTTCTCTGTTTCTCTTAATGTTGCCTGGGTGGCTAATTGAACGAGCAGGAAGCATACAAATGTTTTGCTGCACGGGTGGACATACGAGGAAACGTTGTTGCAGAAAAAAAAACTAACGCATGCGCACTGTGTCAAATTGTCTTGCCGGTGGGGTCTGGGTTTGTGTTGCTAAGAAACACATATGCTGTGTGTCACTGGAGCCTAGTAAACATTGTTTTCCTCTATAGCCAACGTGAAAACATTGTTGCGGAAGCAAATTTTGCCTCATTGAAACAAAAAATGTCTTTGAAATGCTTCAGAAAAATGTTTTCCTTCCTGGAAGATTTTTTTTTTTTGCGCAAATTTTCCCGCGGACTTTGACTCGTTTTTACAGAGAAATGTATGGAAAACTAAATCCACGATTGCATGCTTCCCAGCACAGCTACATCCCTCAAATTTCGATCAATTAATCTTTTACCTGGTATCTTAAGTTTGTATCTGAAGAATATTTCAGAAATTCGATTTTACGGATTTTATTTGTCATCGGATTCCCATACAAACACTGTATTTCGCGCCATGTTTACACCCCTTTCAAAATGTCGGAATTATAATAAACCGCGAACTGGTCTATTACCTTAAAACTGTAAAGAAATACGTTATTCTTTGTGTACGAGGTTTGTAGTTTCTCAGCTGTAGGATGTCCGGTGTCCGCGGGGAACAGGATATCAGGACACGTGACTTGTCCCTTCGTGTGTACCTACCTTTACGTCTGCGAGCGGGCGAGGCGCGCGGCGTGATTTTTTTTTCACTTGTGTGGGTTGTTCTTTTATCTTTTGTTTTCCATATTGATTTTCTTTGTTTTTTATGCAACGAGCTCCGCTATAAAGAGATACGAGGACGACAGTAACAAATCGCATACAAGTGTATCACAGGCAGCTTTAAGCAGAGAGTGAGCCATTATGCACTAGTCTAAATAAACCCCCACCCCCTCCCCCTCCCACCCTGTCCCGGGTTGGGGGATGAGGAGGGGGGGGGGGGGGGGGTCACTTTGACTAGTGCATTACCACCCCGCCATAAAATCAAAAATGAATAAAATACCCTGTCTAGACAGTACAGTACAGGTGAAAATATTTATAGATTTTATGATAATTTTACTTGACACGCGCCATCAACAACATCCGCGCCAAGTGCGAAGGCATTTTATACAATTCTTAGTAAGGGGGTCGGGACATGCCTTCAACGGTAATATAGTTGTTTTTCCCTGGTAACGCCGAGAAGATATGCCACATTCCCTCGTTGAATATACACAAAATGAGCACTTGATCAAGTCCAAATCCATCTCGTGGATAGGGCGGGAAATACACGTGCAGACGTTACACGCAGTTCCTATCATTATATCACTGAAGGGATTTCATCTATTTCGGTGATACCACATTTGATTTCATGGATTCTACACACATTTTGGTATTTCAACGGAACGAACAGAATATTATGCACAAGATTGAAACAAATTGAGTCCGTAACAAGGTAGTAACGACATCAGAATGGCTTCCCGTTGCTGAATCTAAACGGTTCTAACTTGGCCAACTATTCGATGAGCATATAATAAAGGGCTTCCAAGAAAACGAAACCATTAGGTTTTTTTTTATTATGAAAAGAAAACATCGTTTCTTTACAGAATAAAAACTAAAAACTTGAATAGAGAATCGGCTGAAGAACCTAAATACGACTGTACGTGCATTTCTACTTGTCACTCATTCACCCCGCTACAGAGGCTCGCAAAATTCAGAGTGACTCGCCGGATTAGAAGCTGTATTTAAAGCGTAGCGTAGTTTGAAATCCTCTATATATCATATTCAAAGAAAATTCATTGTCTTTGATCCAATCAAACAATTTTAAACGAAGATACTGCCATAAACTATGAGTACCTATTTTTCAGCTTTGACTCCGTCAAACTCGACAATAATTCAGTCACTTTAGACATCTGCATATCGGGTGATGGACTTGGTCACCCTTCAAAACTAAAATAATATTGAAAATGAATGTGCATTCGAATTCTTAAAGCAATTATTGGCAGAAAATCTGAAGTTCACCGTATTTTCGATTTTAATCGAAAAAAAAATCGCCGTGTCACCATATCGTCGTTTGTTTAATAACTGAACATTGCGGATGTTGAGAGTGCGTACTCTCTAACCCAGCATTAACTTTACAGAGATTTTTTTTACCAGATGCAAAGATCTATTACAAGTCAATCTAGAAATATTTCTAAATTCAAAGAAAAGAAGGCCGCAACTCTGCAAACGGCCATTGCCAGACAGCATTTATCGGGTTTTAAAAAGACCTATTAAAGTAGCGTTAAATAAAAATTCGACAGAAGCGACAAAATATAAATAAAATTAGTTGATTTTGGTTTTAATATGCTGACGGGACTTAGTACTAAAGCAGGTAAAAATATTATCTTTCTACTTTAAATCATTTGCGATTGCGACATGTTACAACGTAAGGTATATTTTGCTCTGATTTTGAGCATTTCAGGGGGTCAAACAGTTTGATTGTCATATCTCAAAGGCCTTTTACATTTCAGCCAAACTATTTCACATGGGACATTAGCTAGTTAAGATATAAATGTGTGCCAAGTTTAAAGGAAATCGGAGAGGTGCACTGTAGACTCGTCTGCATGGTTTTCACATGGATCCTCTCTTAAGATGCCCATTTGGGAATATTTTTTACTATTTCGGATATTTCTAATACTGATTGACCTATAGACACTGAAAAAGTGGCAAATCGAAATGGTAAATTTTCGTCGTAGTGGCACTTTAAACTTTTCGGTAGTTTGTTTACGTACACCAGCAAGGAAAACAGCTGGATCCGCCCCCATAGGATTATCATCAGGAATATCCATCTTCCATCCACGTAAATAGTTCTTTAAAGGACGTACTCGAACAAATGTTAGTATATGCTCAGCCATGATATAATAAACTTATAGCCACACTCCTCCAATAGGGTGGTGAAATGTAATACCTCGATCTAATATGGTATAGAAATATGGTGAATGGACTATAGTAGTAAATAATGATTACGACAATATGTGTTATAATACCTAGTAATCACACTCCTCTAATAGGGTTTCGAAATGTAATACCTTGATCTAATATGGTGTAGAAATATGAGGGATGGACTATAATAGTAAATAATGATTATGACAATATATGTTATAATACCTAATAGCAACACTCCTCTAATAGGGTGTTAGAATACAATGAATTCACTATGAACCAAGTGTTCGAACGAATGTTAATATATGCTTAGCCCTGATAACTACAATCCTTTAATGTGATGTATAAATACCATGAATGAACTATAGTAGTAAATAATACCTTGTAAACACGTTTCTCTAATAGGACGTTGAAATGTAAAAAATACGATTAAAAAATAGTACAACAAAACTGCTTTAATCCGGAAAAAAGCGGTAGAAACCGATCATTTAATATAACGTAAAAATACAATAAGTAGGAAAAAAAGCGGTAGAAACCGATCATTTAATATAACGTAAAAATACAATAAGTAGTACAACAAAACTGCTTTAATCCGGAAAAAAGCGGTAGAAACCGATCATTTAATATAACGTAAAAATACAATAAGTAGACTATAGTAGTATCCAGACTAGTCGTGTTCTGGCGCACATTCCTGAAATTCTTAAAATTCCATTTAACATTATTACATTTTGTTGCTTTTTTCATCTAATGGACCGAACGAAGTGAGGATAGTCCATTAGATGAAAAAAGAAACAAAATGTAACAATGTTAAATGGAATTTTAGGAATTTCAGGAATGTGCGCCAGAACCGCTAGTCTATATACTACTATTTGACAGCTACATGTATATAGTTATTTCTCCACTAATCCAGATTCGAACGTTCAATTCATTCGTTTTTGCTGCAGTCATTTTCATTGAACTTGCGAGAGTCGGAAGCTTCTTTAAATCATGCTCTATAAAGTTGAATTTTAGCCTATAAACGGAAGTTAGAAAGATACTTTAAATTAGTATTTGCCTTCATGCGACAAGTTGTTTATAGTTTCTTTCAAAATGTACGAAGAATTTGGAAAATCTTTAGCGGTCAAGATGAAAACTTTTGCTCGCTGAACAAGATGACTCTGACTACTACAATCTGAATGGTTCTCACGGAGCTGCCATACATTAAAGAGATAAGTTATTATACCGCTACTATAATAACTTATAGCGTATGTCTCGGCTTACAACAACACTATACTTTCCTTACTTTTTCAGTTTTTTTTTTTTTTTTTTTTTTGTAACTTCACTCATGCACGATGGCTTATATTCTGTAATATATTTATAGTTATGTTCGTCCAGTTTTGTTCTTCACTTTTCGTGAAGATATTTGCAATTCAATTCCCACAGGTTACCTGAATCCAAACACGCAGTTTGAGTTTAGTTTGTTATCTCTAAATGTCAGGGGAATGCGCGATTTCACAAAAAACAAAAAAATGTTTAATTGGCTCGCAAAACACAATGGTTTAAATGGGGTGACTTTTATACAAGAATCACATAGCTCCCCAGACTGTGAAGCTGCCTGGACAAACAGATATCAAGGCAATTTTTTTATGTCTCATGGAACCACTTGCAGCAGAGGTGTCGCGATAATAATCGGCAGCCGCTTAGACTGTAATGTTCACAATACCCTAATTGATAATAACGGCCGCTTTGTTATATTACAATGTACCAATTTCATACTTGTTAATTCATATGCCCCAAATGATGAAAAGAGTCAAGTCACAATATTTCGAGAAATATGTTCACACATCTCAACCTTACTTTTATCTATAGATGCCCCTATTATCTGGGGCGGGGATTTCAATTTATATTTTGATGCTGATCTGGAGGCATCGGGAGGAAACCCTAAGTGTAAGACACGTTCTGTAGAAACTATCCAAACTATAATGACAGATTTAGACCTATGCGATATTTATAGAGTACGTAACCCGGATAGCAAAAAAATTACTTGGACCGGCTCGGCACAGGGGAAAGCTTCAAAGAAAAAAGAAATTCTATACCGTAGACTTGACTATTTTTTCGTATCCGACGACTTACAACCGTTAGTGGCTAAAACGGACATAATTCCGGCACCAGCAACGGACCATTCGGCCCTAACTTTGAACCTCTCCTCGATTCCAAATAAGAAGCATGGCCCCTCATTTTGGAAATTTAATAACTCTTTAATTGGTGACAACAATTATATTGAACAATTACAAAGCAAAATAAGAGAACTTGAGGAATCTACGCCCACTGAACTTCTTTATGACCCTCAGCTAAAATGGGAATTAAAGAAATATGAAATACGTAAGTTCACGATTAAATATTCGAAAGCTAAGGCAAAAAGGTTTACAATAGGCTACAATGATATTGAAACAGAAATTTTGGCTATTGAAAATACTCCTGATTGGCAAAATAATGATTTTTCGAAAAGAAAGCATGATGAATTAAAAATGAAACTTAACAAGCTAAGCGACTATATTACCGAAGGTGCTATAATAAGGTCTAAGGCACAGTGGTATGAGCTCGGTGAGCGAAGCACAAAGTATTTTTTCTCTCTCGAAAAAAGGAACAAATCAAAAACCCACATTCGGAAGTTATTGGTTGGAGAAGAAATTGAAACTACTGATCCAAATCAAATCCTCAGTTACATAAAGGAGTATTATAGCAGCTTTTATTCGAGAAAAAATAACAAATCCGAATCAGATTGTCTTAGATTCCTTTCCGAAATTAATACTCCCCGACTCACGGAAGCGGAAAGCAAAAGCTGTGAAGGCCATAAATGAATGTTACTCTTGTTTAAAAAAATTAGGTAATTCAAAAAGTCCAGGCTGCGATGGTCTAACAAAGGAATTCTATTTAGCTTTCTGGAAGGAGCTTGGACAGAGCCTTGTAGACAGCCTAAACAGTAGTCATGTGACAGGATCACTTAGCAATTCTCAAAAACAAGCAGTCATAACATTAATAGAGAAACAGGATAAAGACGTGCGCCTGTTAACGAACTGGCGTCCTATAAGCCTTATTAATGTTGATGTTAAAATATGCAGTAAAGCTCTTAGTACTAGAATTATCAATATTTTACCAAATATAATTCATTGCGACCAGGCTGCCTTCGTGAAGGGACGAAATATCGAGGAGCCTATTCGTTTTGTTGCTGACTTGATGGAGTATTTGAAAAACAAAAAGTTACCGCATATAATGCTCGCCGCAGATTTCGAAAAAGCATTTGATAGCATAGAACACCCCATGATCTTTGCAACCCTTCAGCACTTTGGCTTCGGCCCATCTTTTATCCAATGGATAAAGACCTTATTAAAAGATAGCGTCAGCTGTGTATTTAATAACGGCTCTGTAACCAGGTTTTTTGACTTAAAACGCGGTGTGAAACAGGGAGACCCCTTGTCCCCATACCTTTTTATCTTAATCATAGAAATCTTGGCAACCATCGTACGCTCTAGTAAGAATGTCAATGGCGTTAAAATAGGGAATGAGGAGATCAAATTAGTACTATTTGCGGATGACGCTACCTTTTTTCTACAAGATTATACTTCACTCGACAGCCTGTTTGATGTGCTTGAGACTTTTCATGATTTTTCTTCACTTAAGATCAATTATTCAAAATCTGAAGCTGGCTGGATTGGTGGAGGTCCTCCTTCAAATTATGACATAAACCAAACTAATCTAAAATGGATTGATTTTCAAAAGGAGGGGGTGAAGATTCTAGGTATTTTCTTCTCATATAATGAATCGTATCTAACTAAAATTAATTTTGATAGAGTGTTGGAAAACCTCAAGACCTGCCTGAGTATTTGGAAATTAAGAACCCTTACTCTTTTTGGAAAGATTCATGTGATTCGAGCCTTACGCTTATCGAAGGTCCTTTATGTCTGTTCCAATCTTAACAGTCCTAAAGGCTTTGTTGAAAATGTAAAAAGTGTTATTCTTGACTTTCTATGGAATGGTAAAAGGCCTAAAGTGAAGTACAAAACCCTTATAGCCGATTACGCCGAGGGAGGGCTGCGGTTTCCGGATTTAGAATCTATTATTAAATCTAAACAGCTCGGCTGGGTCATTAAATTAATTAAGGAGGAAAATAAAACCTGGAAAGTAATCCCTAACTTACAGCTCAATCCCATTGGAGGAAGAGCAGGTATTGGTTTGAATTTTGATGAATCCTCTCTGCCTATCAATCTTTTGAATTTTTATAAGGTTATTCTCGGAAAATGGTCCAAAGTATGTACTCTGCCATCAGATTCGAACAATTTAGATAGTATTCTATGTCAACCCCTCTGGAATAATAATTACATTCCAATTCCACCTTCAGTAATTAGTATAACTTCTTTCATTGAAAGAGGGATAAGGTATGTAACCGACCTTCGATTCTCTCTGAAAAACCGTCCTTTACCTGGGAAATAGCAAAATTGAAAGGTTTCAAGAATAGCGAATTTTTCCAATGGTTCTCTTTGATAAACTGCATTCCTGCAACATGGAAAAAATTAATTAGAAACAAAACCACTAACCAGTCGACTAGTAAAATTAACAAATATTCTTTAGTCGCGGGTTCAAACCCCGGCCGGACCAATACTCAGGGTCTTAAAATAACTGAGTAGAAGGTGCTGCCTTTGTGAAACAACTGCAAATGGTTAGACCTTCACGTCTTCTCGGATAAGGACGTAAAATCGTAGGACTAGTGTCCCCAATTAGTTGCAAAGCTAAATACATTTGACACTTAAATAAAGTTACTTACTTACTTACTTACTTAGTCATCAACGGCCAGATAAGAGATCTTCGCAAGGTTAATCACAAGTCATTTTATTGGGATATCGTTAGTTGTAAGACTGAACCTCCGACTGCACAAAAAAACTTAGAAAGGCGTTTCAACAAAACTAATATCGACTGGAAGCTAGTGTACAGACAGATATACGTTACCACAAATAGTACATATCTGAGGGCCTTCCAGTTCAAACTTCTAAATAATATCTTATACTTAAACCGGAATCTTTTTCGTTTTAAATTAGTTACCTCTCCTTTATGCTCTTTATGTAAGTCCCAGTTGGAAACAGCTGATCACTTATTCGCTGAATGCTCGGAGTCTAAAAACCTATTCTTCGAGATAAGAGATTTTCTTTGGTCGTACCAAATTAACCTTCCGGAACCAAGTCCAGAAAATATCATCTTGGGGGTTGAGCAAAAGAGTTTAACCAATTTATTAATCCTTATCTACAAACTTGTTTTATATAAAGCTAGAGACCAAGGAAAAACTCCATCCTTGCACATATTTTTAAATTATATCAAGCAATACGAATCAGTAGAACGCAAATGTGCCAAAAACTCGTGCACCTTACAGCTGCATCTGGAGAAATGGGACGAGATGCTAAGATTAATTGAATAATTTTTCTTGCTTGTCTTTACTATACGTCAAGTGTCAGAGCAAAACTGGAGAACATTTTCTTTTAAATTGAAATAACTCGGTTTTTTTTACTACACATTATACATATATACTTAGATCAAGTCGCCATGGCAACTACACATTGTACTTTTTCTGTTTTTATTGTTGTATAACTGCACTGAAACGAATAATAAAAAAATAAAAAATAAAATAAAAAAAGTTATTATACCATTTGAATGTCCTGATATGCCTGATATAGGATTGTAAAGATTAAGTGGATCAGTTGAAAAAGGCGATTATTCTAGAAACTGAATTCGGTTACACAGAGTGAACCGATTCTCTAAATCTCTCTTAAAAAACAGTCCGTACATTGCATCCACTCTTTGCCATCCTTCATCAAAATTTTCTCAAGTATATGGTGCATCCAAAATGAAGAAACTATATATTTGTACATAAGAAATATATGCAAATAGGAACTAATTCCTTGGCTGATAGATGAACATGTAGTATGCATTATGGTCAATCTGAGCAACATTTCTTTGAAACTATGTATACTCAAAGCTTACAGTTTTTAATAGTATGGCTCGCAGTTTAAACTGAACCACAGATAGCCGGATTTTTCAGGCTAAACCACAGACTGAAAAGATTATTGCAAATACTACATGGTCCAGTCTTAATTTTCATCTCTTTTCTTTCATAGTGCTTCTGACTTGAGTAACGACATGACTGTATAACATCTAAAACCTTGATGAGGCACAAACAGTGCATGGACCCAATTTGTCAAAACCTGGAAACAGTTTCATTCACAAGGAGAAAGAAGTGACAGAAGACTACTGCTTCAACTTGAATTCTATTATGCATTTTGGGTGTTTTTCGGTATTTCTCTCACTTTAGAAAATCCATTCTTGTAGTTCCGCCTGAAAGTCATAGCTTAACTCAAGTTGATTTGTGCATAGTCTCCTTCGCAGCCGCCGGGTATTTCGTCACTCACTCATCTCTCCCCAGACGGCTGCTTCAAACCGACATACATTCCTTTCTACGATTTGACCAATCACAGCTTGGCTTTCATTTCCTTGAGGCAGTTCGCGCCAAAATGTCTATCCAATCAGAGTGATTCTATTATTTGCAACTTGCTGATGTAAATTTACTAGGAAAATGCCGGAGCTAGAAGAAGCATTCGAACTCGTGGCAGCGAAATTTAACATTGCGACTTTGAATTCTCACGTAAAGCTTGCGATTTGCAAGTTAGTCGAGGGAGGGAACGATGTTTTCGTTAATTTACTGACTGGATTTCGTAAATCGATTATTTACCAGGCTTTGCCGTTGGTGTTCGACCATCTAACGAAACGTGGAGGTCATATCATTGCCGTGGTATCGCCTTTGCTCAGTTTGATGGAAGATCAAGTTGTGTTTTTACAATCAATCGGAGTCAAGGCTGCGAGTATTAGCTCCTGTACTGAAGAGGAGGCGACGATGATCGAGAAGGGCCAGTTTTCTGTGATTTTCGGTTCTCCAGAAGCATGGATTAAGAATGATCGTTGGAGAGCAATGTTGAGCAATTCTGTGTACACAAATAACTTGTGCACCATTGCTATCGATGAAGCCCACGTATTAAGGCAATGGTAAGTTAAAGATGGGAATCTCAAGATGCCTATTACACATCAGGCCCCGGTTATTCAAAGAGTGGATAGCGCTATCCACTCTTTCGACAACCGGGCCAGTTTAAATCTATTTTTATTATATTACATGTATTAATAATGAAACTGAAATAGACTCGATAAACTGCAAGTCTAGAAAATTGTCTTGCTTGAGTTATATCTTATCTATCCCGAAAATCTTTCATAAGTTGACTAAAGCAAAATGTGAGCAAGAATAGTTATCATTTTCCCTTTCTTGAACTAACTGTCCTGATGATTTTTTTGACATTGTGAATAAAAATTCCATTTCTCTGATACAATAATTGCTGGTTTTTAAATGTTCTGTTATGATTTTATACCCCAGGAGAACATCACAAAGCAATAAACTGACTGCTTTTTGTGATTGTTACGGAAAATTGCATGAACTAAGATCACTTGCACCGAAAGCCCCAATGATCGCATTGACTGCAACTGCAACTAAACTCACAGAGAACACAATTAAAACCATTATCCTGATGCACAACCCAGTTGACATTAAAGAAAGCCCAAACAAGGTAAATATTACTTACGTTGTGGCAGCAATGCAGAAGGACACTGATCTCGAAATATACTTTCGTTGGCTTGCGGATGATATTCAAAGTACAAAGGAAAAAAGTGTGAGGACAATCCTCTACTGCCAAACAATAAAACAGTGTGGAGTCATATATGGCATTCTGAAAGGAATGTTAGAAAAGCACATGTATGTTGAAGATGCGAGTGGTGGGAGAAAACCCTTGGTGGATATATGGAGATGCTGCACTCGTGTACTCCGGAAGTGAACAAAAAAGACATTCTGGCTTCCTTCCAAAATGAAAATGGAACCATTCGATTGTTAGTAGCAACCATTGCATTTGGTATGGGGGTTAACTGTCAATGAGTGCATCGAGTAGTTCATTACGGACCATCTAAGAACATTGAAGCATTTGTTCAGGAAACTGGGAGGGCAGGACGGGATGGCAGTCAGAGTATTTCTTAGTTGTTGTATCATTGCATGTTACTAAATCATGTGGATGGTGATCCACATGAATGTAGAAGGAAAACACTTTTAGAGCATTTTGACAGTGATATTGAAATGCTTGCTTTACAACATCTCTGCTGTGACAATTATGCTGATATATGTGACTGTGGTTTGGCAGATTGCAAAGGCTATGATAAATATCCCATTTCTTCAGATGAAGTTAATGAGCAGTGCTTTGACATGTCAAGAAATATCCAACCAGTCCAGAGAGATCTTGTAGAAAGACGCTTGACTAGCTATCACAAGTCACTTGTAGTTAAGCTTGTGGGTACAGCTGCAAGAGCAGATGTGAAAACATTGACCAATTCGCAATTTGTGCTAGGATTCGGGGACCACCAAATTTCACAAATTTCACAAATTTCACCAAATTTCACCAAATTTCACAAGTCCAACATCAACCTTAAACTAAGTCCAACTGATAATATTATACAATAGGTTCTCTACTGTGTCAATGTGTGGTTCCAGAAAATACCAATACCCTAATGGGAATAATTTACAAACTGTTATGCATTTATCAATTAAAATCAGCACTCCCCCCCCCCCCTTGGGACTACATGTAGGTGAGGATTTGATTTGAAAAGTCTCAAATGTTAGAAAACACCCACCCCATCAGACATTTTATGCAATAAAATGGCACCAAATCACCACTTCTACAACAGTTTTCTTTCTTGTCTGATGTATTTTTCATAGCACTAAAACTAAAAGGAATCTCATATGTAATGAAGCAAAACACAATATACCGGTCTGGATGTACCTGTAGCCTATGAACAGGCATGTTTGCAGGTTAGTGTGGATTTCCCTGCCATTTGACAGACTGTTCGAATAGTTTGCTTGTTGGTGGGGCAGAACTCACTTCCCCTCAGTCTACTCTCCCTTCAGTAGTCTAACACACTGAATGTGTATGGAACCACTCTAATTTGCATCAGTCCTGGATTATCACATGCAATCATTGCACCTACTTCATCTGGTGTCTGGCAAGAACGGTACATCTGCAATTTTTGAGCAAGCCACACTGGTCCAGTTGTTGAATAAAAAATATGACTGTTTACACATAAATTCCGGTCGGAAATTCCATGTTCTGAGTTGTGTAAATGGTAAACGTTTTTCTGATTGAGAATTTCCGTTTGGGAACTTGTGTACTATTTACCAAAATGCAGACATTTTTGGAATAAACACTCGGCATAGGCCTGGAACTGGCACGACCGACTGGGAATTGTGAATGCTACACTATTTTCCATTCGGAAATTTTCCATGGGAGGAACACAAAATTAAGAAAGTACCATTTACATCCCACCAAACATTTCCGGGATTTCTGTGTAAATGGTAAACAACTACAATATTTATCCATGGTATGAGACTTTTTGCACAGAAACGAAAATAGGCTAAAATCTTACCTGACGATTTCCACCACATATGAAATGGCCAGTTTAAGTCAAATCTAACCATGGGAGCCAGATATTTTTCTCACTAAGTTTATTCAAGACAGCTGGACGGAGACGCGAGATAAAAACAAATAGTGAGAAGGACATGTGGCACCCAGGGTAGTCAATCCCCACCCCTCCCATGAACTTTGAAAGTACAATCATGTACTTGAAGCAAATCAAGTAAAATCCCCAACCCCTGGGGGGACAAAACTTGTCAATTGCCATCAAATGCCCCACATATCCCCCCCTACTCGGAGGGGGGGGGGGGGGAGAGAGTGGGGACTCAAATTATAAGTGCAGTACCCTCTAACACTTCTAGTCATCTACAACTCTGGCTGAGAGGTCATGGAGAACTTCTAGCTTTTCAGATTTCTTCAGTGATTCAAGGCATGGTAAGCTGTACTTAGATGGAGCTCCTAATCTGCCCTCAAACCCTAGCACTGTCATGGCTCCCACAATGATTCAGGACTTGAATGCAACAAACAGAAAATCCCTGTTAGCTCGATATAAAGAATGGGGGTCTCCAGTAACATTTCGCCTGTTCACTAATGTGCGGTCGGCAAAGAGTGTACAGCTATCCCCTGCAGATTTCCCACTGAAGAACCTTGAGTAGATGAACTGGAATGGAGAAGAAAATAAAGTAATTACACACCCGACAGTCTCCTTTCCAACCATCGGGGGTGGGGGAGGGATGGGGGATTTCGTCATACGTGTAGTGTAAGAGGATGTTTCAGGTTTACTCCTGAATTGTGATGCACTATTTCCATACTCCCAGCTGTCTGTACTTACACTGAGAAATTTCACTGCAGCGTGCCAATCCCCTAGTTGTAGGTTCATTCCCTCTAACCTATCCTGCGGAGTTAAAGCATTTGCAACTGAAGATATAACATTTACTGCCCACTCTACTGTCAACTGATCTCCCGAGAAGATCTGTCCATCAATGCCACCATTACTAGACTACAGGAGGTACATGTTGGAGTGGAATTTCTTTAATACATCTAGCATATCCTCGTTCACATTTTCGTTCTTAAATATAATTCCAAGAGGGACCTGAGATGAAAGCAACAGTGACAAAGAGATTGTTGTGTGGTATATTACAATATGTTTAGCTCAGTCATTTAGTATCGGTTCAGTGTCGGTTTAACTGTGGAAGTTCTCATATTATAGCCTTGTCATTTTTAACTCTCTTATTCCAAACTAAAAATAACTATTATGGGTTTAAGTTTTGGTTATGTGGGGGTCTGCTTCAAAGAGGCTAGACCAAACCACACCAGGAACAGGGCCATAGCTACTAGCTTTTAAGCCGGTAAGCCTGGGCTTAACTAGTTTCCCCATACATTCCCTTTTTTCTGTTGTGTAAACTTTCAAATAATTGTTTACAAATATAGGACCAGGCTTAAAGGGGCTATGTCATGATACTGCGCATGTATCGAGTAGTCGCTCGTTTAGTAGCTGTTAATTGGATACAAACAGTTAAACTTCCCTCCCTCGATGCTTGATTGAAAGGATTTTCAATATTTTCTCTGGAGACTGTTTATATACACTGTTTGTTAATCATTTTTGCATATTTGCTTTCATTTTAAGCATCCCACATGGCCAAGAGGTTCGTCAGTTCATATCAAAATCGATGGAAATAGCTCTTTCCGGCCCGGAAAAACGAATGTAAAGTCTTACCGTGACACAGCCCCTTTAAAGCTCAAAAGTTGCTGGCTTATAATGCTCCTGAAGGAAACTGGTGTGATAAGGGGAGATTTCCTTCAAAACCTTAATACATGTAATTCCCTTTCAAACTTAAATAAATTATCCCAATATTTCTTTCCCTATAATATATGAGGGAGTTAAAAGTATTCAGTTCATCTTTTGAATCAACTGGATTACTGGTGTCATACCTTCTTTGACTTCTGTGACAGCTCTGTTGTGTACTTATGGGGTATGTGTTGTATACACACTTCTTCTAGGGGCTTCAGGGCTTCAAAGTAAGAGACTAAAATTCTAGAGGTCAGAATGATATAGTTTAACCTTTGGACCTGTTGATCATAAATATTGGGGATGAACTTCAAATTAGAGATTTCAAGGAGGTCTGCCTTAGATTTATTTGCATTTAAGAAGTTTCCAGATATGCGGTTCTCAACCATTTGGTGGTTGATCCAGTGGAAGTCCTGGTTCTGTGCATCTTTTGTCATGTTTCTTCTTTGCAACTGAAAGTCAAGGTTGTCAAATGATATTATAAAGCCAAGGTGTGAAGATTTTTTTAACTCATGCTCTTCACTTCTGGCTGCCATAAGTTCTTGTGAACTTGTCGAAGATGCTGAATACATGTACTTATCCATGATCTCCTTCTGCTTTTCCATGGCTTTGTTTATATTTACATTGTCCTTAGAAATCTGTTCCCTTGCCTTTACGAGATCTATATCATGATCTTTGCCAAGGTCATCAAGCTTGTCCAATATACCTGAGTTTGAATTTGTCAGCTTTAGTTTATTAAATCTGGAAATGGTTGCCTGTCAAATAACAAAAAGTAATGATTAATTATTTATTTGGATAGGTCTATAAAGGAACAGGTTGTGCAGGAGAATATTAAAACCAGGGATTAAATACATGTACAATGTACTGTAATAATAATAATGGTTTATTGATGACATATCTACATAGTAGCTCTACATTCATCATAAACTAAGATATCTATAAAATCTAACATATATATACATATAATAAAATATATGATTCCCTATACTATTCCCATGCCCTTAACCCTTCCCAAAAACCCTTCTCTCTCAACTCCCACTCCACTGCATTCACCCACGCACACTATCCATTACATTCCCACCCCCTCTCTTACTTTCCAAACTCAATAGTAGTTATCACAAGACACACATCTGTTTCTCAAGTATGATTGATTAGTGAAACCAACTGTGACTTATTTGTCCTTGAACTGCATGTTTCAAGTGCTGCTGTTGTTGAAATTATTTTAATACACCTGCCTATTGACCTAAATATCTACTGGGGCATGAGGTTAGGTTTAATAGGTTATTTGACCAGTTTCACTTCCCCTAGGGTGGGGAATTGTGATATTGTGTCTTGAATTTGTGTTATTAAAAAAATGTCAAATCCCCACCCCTAGCCTGCCCACGCACTCCTAGAAAGGCACGGTGAACAAGGCCAAAACCAACAGATGGGTTGCTTGAAATCGGTAATACATTCGACGGTGTCCAGCAAGAGGGGATAGGCGTTCGATGAATGAGCAAAGGAGTAAATCCATCGTTCGTAGAAGCACAAGTGGTAGGACCAATACTGGTATTCGAGGTGTCAGAGAATCGGAGACATTTCGAAGCACTAACTCGCAGATTTGCAGTGTTGTTCGCGTCTGTTTCTCCTCGAATTTCTTCTGTTCGCATGAGCCGCTTTTCTCTAGGTTGTTCTCTATTACTAAATGTAGCCACGAATTCTTGTTTTATCTCTTGGAATTTATTCGATCCCCGCTAATACTTCGTTAACTGGAGGAAACACTGTCGGCAAACAAACAAATCGCTATCTTCTGAGTATAATTTTACGTCAACTTCCAGCGATGCCCGAATTATCCCAGCTAAATCAGTGGCAGTTTTGCCAAATATATAATACTTATTCTTACTAAGAGGGATTGACGAACAAATAAAACACTTTGTGCTTTCCGCTATTTTCTTTGGAGTTTCTTCCATGTTAAACACCTGTTGTTAAACAGCTCAGCTGGGAGTTGCAAGGTCACGATTTGCGCGGGAAAACACACGTCAGGGCCAGACCGGTGCGATCTGATTGGCTTAGCGATAACACCAGAAGACAAAGGGAAAGGAATGTAATATCAGGAATTCTTCATTAAATAAAAAAATACTCTGGTAGACTGATAGAGTGATATATCATGATAATATCAGGAATTCTTAATGATCGTTTCCCAAATTTCGCCGTACCTTTTTCTTTAACCTAAGAAATGCCCGATCGATCGATCATTCTCTAATGTTTTTATTCTTTCCCGTAACAACAGCATTATATCTTCTGATCTAAATGTGTTGGGTTTTCTTTGAGACATAACTTTGTATTTTAGATGGATTTTTCAGGGAAAACAGTTTTAAAACTAGGTACATTGGTAAATAGGTCTAGTTCGTTCCTTTGGGTTGATGGATCATTATGTGTGAATCATGAATGTATTCATCATATTCCTTATGAGAGAACTGCAAGTTCTGTGAATATGAATGTATTACATGAAGTTATTTATTATATTACATACATGTAGGAGTGAACTGCAAGTTTTATGAATATATTGTATATGAATATTTAAACGTAATCATCACATTCCATCTAGTTAAACTGTAAGTTATATGAATATATATGACTGTATTACATATGAATATGTAAATGTATTCATCGCATTCGATACGGTTTAACTGTACGTTCTACGAATATATGAATGTATTAAATGTCAATATGTAAATGTTTTATCATATTCCGTACTGATGAACTGTATATTCTACGAATACATGAATGTATTGTATGAGTGAACTGTAAGTTCTATGAATATATGAATGTATTATATATTAATATCTAAATTTATTCATCACATTCCATACCAGTGAACTGTAAGCTCTAAATATATGAAAGTATTTTAAATGAATATGTGTATTTGTATTCATCACATTCCATACGTTTGAACTGTAAGATTTGTTCCCGTTATCTCCATAGAATCCGATGCACTTAAAGATATATGCAATCCCCGTTATCATGATGGGCAACAGTTTAATTTAATAGTACAACGGATTCAACGGATATACCGGGAACAGAACTTACAGTAAAATCATAAGGAATGTTATCAATATGTAAATGTGTAAATGTTTAAATGTTTAAATGTGTAAATATGTAATGTAAATATGTGCAATATGCAGTATATAATATATAAATATGTTAATATATAATATATAAATATGTTAATTAATAAATATGTTTATAATTAATAAATATATTAATATATTAAAATATTAAATATAAATATGTTAATGTTTAATATGTTAATAATTAATTAATAATTAATTAATATATTAATTATTATATTATTATTATATATTTATACAAGTCGAAACCGCTAACGATAATCAAACATGCAAAATACAGTGGCTACTTGATTTTTAAGACATCAACACAAGTTCAAATGCGTTCTCATCAATCAGGTTATAACATAGGATAAAATCAAAATTCATAGCGAAGTGTCCATAAGCTTTGCTCCCCCTACCCCCTCACGGGCGCTGTAGGAATTGGGAGCAGAGTCTCTGCAGAGTCCCACCCATACCGGTCCACCCGTATGAGGTTCTCATATTAGTTCACCTACAGCGGCGCTATTTATAGCTCAAATTGGAGGCTTCAATCATCCATGTGGGAGTGACATTAATAGATGGAATATGAAAGAAATCAAGGTTTTCAGGTAATCAATAATAGATGGACACCTAACTTGTTTGCTATCAACCCGTAGATATCGAAGTAATTTAGTGCGTATTTATTTGTTTACTATCAATCCGATATGATTTCAAGTGGATATCGAAGTAATACTGAAAATGTAACACAATTTCATGAAAATAGGGCTAGAAAATATGACGCTACAACCCCCTGAATTTTATTTTTTACTAAAATAATGTCACAATTCGTGCTCTATATCAAATATGAAACGGCCAGAGCTACGAAAGCCCTGTAAAAGCCCTGCAAACTCTTTCACATAGCACTACGGTTAGCGAAACCTGACATGAAAAGCGCTCAAGACTAGAATGCAGTTGCGGACAGCTGTTTCGTCCTTATTGGGACTCGTCAGCGCAACGTAGCGAGCAAAATGAGCGTCTGGCAACACTTCACCTCAGCCCATATAAGCTGCTATGAATTCTAGAAGCGAGCTAAGAAAGAGATCGGTTATCAGCTACGTCACACAATGCGTGTGGCAAGCAGCCAAAAACCAATCTAATTCAGCTTTCCATGTCAGTGCTATGGCGAGCAGAAACGAAGGGATAGCCAATACTATCCTCCTCTAATAATGTAAATACGAAACGGCCAGAGCTACGAAAGCCCTGTAAAAGCCCTGCAAACTCTTTCACATAGCACTACGGTTAGCGAAACCTGACATGAAAAGCGCTCAAGACTAGAATGCAGTTGCGGACAGCTGTTTCGTCCTTATTGGGACTCGTCAGCGCAACGTAGCGAGCAAAATGAGCGTCTAGCAACACTTCACCTCAGCCCATATAAGCTGCTATGAATTCTAGAAGCGAGCTAAGAAAGAGATCGGTTATCAGCTACGTCACTGAGGCGAGCCATAGCACTGACATGGAAAGCTGAATTAGATTGGTTTTTGGCTGCTTGCCACACGCATTGTGTGACGTAGCTGATAACGGATCTCTTTCTTAGCTCGCTTCTAGAATTCATAGCAGCTTATATGGGCTGAGGTGAAGTGTTGCCAGACGCTCATTTTGCTCGCTACGTTGCGCTGACGAGTCCCAATAAGGACGAAACAGCTGTCCGCAACTGCATTCTAGTCTTGAGCGCTTTTCATGTCAGGTTTCGCTAACCGTAGTGCTATGTGAAAGAGTTTGCAGGGCTTTTACAGGGCTTTCGTACCTCTGGCCGTTTCGTATCTATATCAAAAACTACTTTAGATGGCATCAATTGTGGCTCTTTATCTCCTGTTATTATTCATTTTATTATATCTATTATATTACACTAGTGGATACCGCTAACGATAATCCAACACGTGTGTTAGACGCTAGCTAGGTCATAGTGCGTTTTGGGTAGTGCCATGCAACTTGCATGGTAGTGATCCTGGGTGTGTGGTTATTTTCCACCTACTAAGGCTCAAGTGGAATTTTGGAGCACTTCTCGTGGAAATAAGTGGCCTAAACATCAGTCGAAAAAGTTTCTCCTTGAAACGATTGTTATTTTGCATCCAAGTGCATGGAATGTCATCACAAGCTCGCGAACCGACAGTCATCCGCAGTTCATGCCGCATGGCAGTTGTCGCGTCGAGTACAGAAACCATGGTTTTAACTCTGCCACATCACTCCATGCATTGCGATTTGAAGCTGCAACCTCATTCTAGCCACTTCTAAATGGGGGAGGGTTCCATTATGAACAGGAAAGGCATAGCATTTTCCACCCCTCCCCCCTCAGTTTTGCAGGGTTCGCATATCTTACCCCACATTTGCAACCAATAGGTTGTGTTCGTCGTGTTTACTACCAACACTATGGTTTTAGCGCTGCAACTTCATTCTAGCCACTTCTAATGGGGGAGGGTTCCATTATTAACAGGAAATGCATAGGATTTTCCACCCCTCCCCCCTCAGTTTTGCATGATTCGCACATCTTAACCCAAATTTGCAACCAATATGTTGTGCTCGTCGTGTTTACTACCAAAAATAAGATTTTAACGCTGCCACTTTATTTAATCCAGTTCTGGACTGGGAAATACCAAATGAAACTCTCCCAGCATGCTTTGCGGCCAAAACGGAAAGGGCGATGGATTTTGACGGGTAGAACGCAACATCGTAGAGACATGAAATTTTCACCAAAATGTTACCCATGGAAAACTGCAGGGGGTCTTCTTAATTTGGTTGACATTAAAATTCAGGGGGGGAAATGACAGGCATAACAAAATTTCAAAACGGCTTAACCCCCCCTGAACTTCATTTGCGCGAGTAATACATCAAAAATTTGTTCTAGTTGGACGAAACTACATAGGATAGGCTGGTTTTCATTCCCTTCACTATGCGCTAGATACCGAACATTAATTAATTAATTAATTAATGATTGTATTATTTCTATGATTACCGTTAGGAACTAGTGGATACCGCTAACGATAATCCAACATGCGTGTTAGATGTTAGCTACGTCATAGCCCGTCTTGGGTAGTGCCATGCAACTTGCATGGTAGTGATCCTGGGTGTATGGTGTTTTCCCACCTACTAAGGCTCAAGTGGAATTTTGAAGCACTTCCCGTGGAAATAAGTGGCCTAAACATCAGTCGAGAAAGTTTCTCCTTGAAACGATTGTTATTTTAAATCAAAGTGCATGGAATGTCATCACAAGCTCGCGAACCGACCGCGTTCCGCAGTTCATGCCGCATTGCGGTTGTCGCGTCGAGTGCAGAAACCATGGTTTCAACTCTGCCACATCACTCCATGCATTGTGATTTGAAGCTGCAACCTCATTCTAGCCACTTCTAAATGGAGGAGGGTTCCATTATGAACAGGAAAGACATAGGATTTTCCACCCCTCCCCCCTCAGTTTTGCAGGGTTCGCATTTCTTACCCCAAATTTGCAACCTATATGTTGTGTTCGTCGTGTTTACTATCAAAACCATTATTTTTAAGCTGCAACTTCATTCTAGCCACTTCAAATGGGGGAGGGTTCCATTTGGAACAGGAAAGGCATAGGATTTTCCACCCCTCCCCCCTCAGTTTTGCAAGGTTCGCACATCTTACCCCAAATTTGAAAGCAATATGTTGTGTTCGTCGTGTTTACTACCAACACTATGGTTTTAACGCTGCAACGTTATTTCATCCAGTTCTGGACTCGGAAATAGCCAATGAAACTGTCCCAGCATGCTTTGCGGCCAAAACGGAAAGGGCGATGGATTTTTACGGGTAGAAAGGAACATCGTAGAGACATGGGGTTTTCGCCAAAATGTTACCCATAGAAAACTGCAGGGGTTCCTCGTAATGTGGTTGACATTAAAGTTCAGGGGGGATAATGCTAGCAAAAACAAAAATTCAAAACGGCTTAATCCCCCCTGAACTTCATTTGCGCGAGTAATAACGCAAAGATTTCAGCTCGGTGGTCGATATTACATACGATAGGCTAGTTTTGAATCCCTTCACTATTTGCTACATATGAAACATAAGCTATCAATTACAATTATTCCCTACCCCACCCCCCCCCCCCCCCTGGAAATGGTATACCCATTTGTGTTAGCAAAACGTGTTGGGAATGCTATTCATGACAAAACTGAATGGTTTTTAAGTTTTCAAGTTGAACACCGAAACACAGAATTAACGTTAACCAGTTGCCCAGGCCCCGCTCGGCCAAGCAAAACGCAAGAAAAACTGCCTTAACCCCCCCTGAACTTCATTTGCTCGAGTAATAACGCAAAAATTTAATCTAGTTGGGCGAAATTACATCAGATAGGCTGGTTTTCATTCCCTTAACTATGCGCTATATACCGAACATTAATTAATTAATTAATTAATTAATTAATTAATTAATTAATTAATGATTGTATTATTTCTATGTTTATCGTTAGGAACAAGTGGATACCGCTAACGATAATCAGACAATGGTTTCCACCCCTCTTCCCCCCCCCCCCTCAGTTTTGAAAGGTTGCAGATCTTACTCAAAATTCGCAAACAATATGTTATGTTCGTCGTGTTTAGTACCAAAACTAAAATTTTAAAGCTGCAACTTCAATCAAGACACTTTTAATGGGGAGGGTACCATTATTAACAGGAAAGGCATACTATTTTCCACCCCTCCCCCCTCAGTTTTGCAAGGTTCGCATTTCTTACCCCAAATTTGGAACCAATATGTTGTGTTCATCGTGTTTAGTACCAAAACTATGATTTTAATGCTGCAACTTTATTTAATCCAGTTCTGGAGAGGGAAATATTAAAATGAAACTGTCCCAGCATGCTTTGCGCCCAAAACGAAAAGGGCGATGGATTTTTACGGGTAGAAGGAAATATCGTAGAGACATGGGGTTTTCACCAATATGTAAACCATACGAAACTACAGGGGGTCTTCTTAATTTGGTAGACATTGAAGTTCAGGGGGTGAAATAACAGGCAAATCAAAATTTCAAAACGCTTTAACCCCCCCTGAACTTCATTTGCGCGAGCGTTACATCAAAAAAATAACCTCGCTGGGTAAAATTACATCAGATAGGCTTACTTTTATTTTCCCTAGCTATGTGCAACATGCCAAACATTTAACCACCAATTACAAATATTTCCTACCCCACCCCCCTGGAAACGGTATACCAATTTGTTTTGGCAACATGTCTCGGGAATGTCATTCATGACAAAACTGATCGGTTCCTAAGTTTTCAAGTTCAATACCGAAAGACAGAATTAACGTTAAGCAGCTGCACAGGCCCCACTCGGCCAAGCAAAAAGCGAGAAAAACGGCCTTAACCCCCCTGAACTTCATTTGCGCGAGTAATACATCAACATTTTGTTCTAGTTGGACGAAACTACATAGGATAGGCTGGTTTTTATTCCCTTAACTATGCGCTAGATACCGAACATTAATTAATTAATTAATTATTTAATGATCGTATTATTTCTATGATTATCGTTAGGAATTATTGATAACATTCCTTATGATTTTACTGTAAGTTCTGTTCCCGGTATGTCCGTTGATAAACTGTTGCTCTTCATGATAATGGGATTGCATATATCTTTAAGTGCATCGGATTCTGTGGAGATAACGCGAGCAGATCTTACAGTTCACTCATAAGGAATATAATTACTACATAATATATCAATATATAAATTTAGAGATAATATTCCTTATGACTATACTGTAAATTCTGTTCCCGGTTTGTCCATTGAATCCGATATATTATTAAATTGTTGCCCATCATGATAACGGGGATTGCATATATCTTTAAGTGCATCGGATTCTATGGAGATAACGGGAACACATATTACAGTTCACTCGTATGGAATGTGATGAAAACAGATATTGACATATAATATATTTATATATTCGTAGAACTTACAGTTCAACCGTATGGAATGTGTTGAAAACATTTAGATATTAGCATATAATGCATTCATATATTCGTAGAGCTGACAGCTCAATAACCGTATGGTATGTGATTAAAACATTTAGATATTGGCATATAATGCATTCATATATTCGTAGAACTTACAGTTATGCAATGCGACGTTTAACCAATGCTCTGCTATTAACATATAGGCAACCATTTTTGTCAACAAAATTCCTTCAAGAATGTTTTTCCCAATGGGAATATTAGCTTAAACAGAAGAAAAGACTGCGGGACAAGTTAAATCAACACTGCGTTTTCAATATTTGCAACGTTATTTTTTGTCTATAAAAAACCGGCCTTGAATAATGTTTTGTCCAATGGGAATTGAATGTGCGAGAAGTTTGTTCAACGCGCTCGCTGTATAGATATATAAGTAGCTCGCAAAACGAGGAGTTTAACAGTTGGAAGACAAATATCATGGCGACAGCTCCTGCTCGACAACTTAACAGCAAGGTATGCTTACTGCCCATAGTCCTCTTTATATAAGACTGTTTACGTTAGTTCATTTACTCTCTAGATTAGAACATCAAAACTGAGAAGTAGAGGTAGTTTGTACCCAGTGTATTCTACATTGACATGGCGTTGAAACCATAGAATTAGGAAATATTTAGTTCCACTACTAAAGATTTCGAGACGATTGAAACACCGTTATACAGTACTTTGTCAGCTAATGTAGCACAGTTGCTTAGTTTTTGTTTTCAACCCTACCATATATGTTTGATAAAACATGCTCTTTCTGTACTTGTGAATTACTTTCATTTGGAATTTGAGATTATTTTCTACTCATTAATTATCCAGTAGCACAATCGAATAGAGTGACGAATGTATTAATATCATATTAAGTAGCGCATACCAATGCAATGAGTTCAGTTCAACAAATCGTAATTAACTTGGTATTTTTACTTGAACATTTGTTAAACAGACAATCAGGAGTGCCATAGTGAGCAAAGTTATTCCAATTGTTCAAGGGACTTGTTCGATCATCGCAGCTAAAAACACTTACAGTTCCAGTGATAACAACTCAGTTGATGACCTATGGTTGCAGATATGTCCGAAACGAGATGAGTGCGACGAAGTCGTGCAAAATATCAAAGGCGTTGCCTTCTTTTTCTCTTCCATCTCGGTACTTGATCGCAAAAAGAAACCTGAACAGCGATCCGCCGAACAACTAGAACAAGAAGAAAATGACGAAGAAAACTCCAACCAACAGAAGTGTTTCTGACCTGCCATTTCTTACTGGATAGCTACGCAAACAAGAAATGGCCTGCGTGTATCAACTGTTCCTTTCCATTCGGCTCTTTTAGAAGCGGGCCTTCAGGTGACTGTAAACCAGGAACGTCAATGTAAACCAGGAATGTGAATGTAAACCAGGAAGAGAAGAGCAGTCAGAGTCAACACTGTGTACGACTGTCAAGGATCACAACAACTCTTTCTTACAAAGCAAAGCCGATCGATCTTTTGAACATGGAATATAGTTGGTGCGGGACCAAATTCTTTATGAGCCGACGGTTGCAGATGTTCAAGGTACAGAACGAGTGGTGCGATTACAAATGGTTTCAACAACCTTTTCTGCTCTACTGCAAGAAAAAGCAATACCTGGCCTCCAATTTGACGTGTTTGGAAGAGAGTGCACGAGTTCCAACGAGCCAAAATGTACCAAAGTGCTGGCTTCTTCGATTGTAGTGCTACTCAATGACGTTGACACTACAATGGCAAAGCTTGGCTATGCACTGTATAAGGGAGAAGTGTTCAAGCGATACCCCAAGGCCAAATACAGTTATGCTCACTGCTGGTCAGTCAAAAAGTTTTTGTCATTGCTGTGTCACAATGATTACTTCAAGGACAGACTAATCATGCACTTTTCCAAACTAGAGTCCATTCTATGCTACCCTGAATGCGAATTCACAAAGCAGCTTAAGATTGCCTACGACTTGATCGAAGTCTCTGATTCCTGGTGCTTTTCAATCAGCCAACGAAAATTTGTGGATGGTGCAATAAAGGACACAGAAGTTGACAAGGAGTCACCGAGAGCGTTTATCCCATTCGATCACGCCAAGGAGCCCGATCCTGGATATTTCCGTGAGATACTTGAAAACAGTCCGACCGACATAGCATATTTCTGTGAATAGTACGCGAGAGTCCTGAACCATGGCATCAAGTAGCACAAAGAGAAAGTTGTTTGTCTTATCGGCAAACCAAACATTGGTAAGACGAGTTTGTTCACACCAATAACCAAGATAATACTCCCAATGTACATTGCCATGATTACAAAGCAAAGACCTCAACAAACATCTCATTGATAAAAACACACAAGTCATCTTCCTCGACGAAGCGTACGCAAAACTGCTCGATCCAGACGTGGAAAGTGCTGGCCCAGAGAGGATTAACTGCACACGATAGAAAGTACAGATCCTCCAGTCCAGTCATCATCCGATGCCCTATGTTTATTACCTGTCAACAGGAGATGGACTTTGGAGACGGTCACAATGCGCTAACGGACGCGCTTTGCGCAAGTTCCACTTCAAGGCCTTGACCTCTCCACCGGAGAGCAGTTCCACGGACTGCTTACGAACAAAACCAAATTGACGATGATGAAAGGGAACGCATCAGAAACTTGATGGACTACAGCGAAGGAGAAGATGCCAACGACAGCAACCAAAACATTAGCCCAGAAATGGTAACTCAACAAACAGATGGAGATGACGACGAGAACGACCAAGATATCAATTCTGGATTGACCTACTCGGACGGTTTGGAAAAGAGTCTAGATGAAATTGCTGTATTCAGAAATGAACAACCACGACACAGTTTAAAGCACAGACAGCTCGAGTGACTTGGAGCTGGCGTGCGCAGGTTTATAGATCAATAATCATGTACCGCTCGGGATCTGTATTCTGATTGCACCCATTATACTGTAGCTCTATTGTTTTCGTACTGCACGTTCTAAAGGTTAGGGTGTTTTGTAATGTTGGGTAAGCCAATGCTGTGGCTCGTTTCGAGCGGTACAGGATGGTCCTTATAGATGACTGCGATTGCCGGGTAGAACAAGGGCGAACGCGTCTGTTGGAGGCCGCACACCTCTTGACTGATGTCGGTGGACCGCCTCACCCAAACATCGAGCGTTCAAGGGAGTTGTATTTCGCGAAGAAGAAAGATGAAATGAAAAGGGCATTATTGGAAAAGGCACACCACTACTACGATTACTGGGTACTGTGTAAAGAAAAAGAGTTGTGGGATCTCCAGCGACAAGAAGGGGCAGCCACAGAGACTGACACGAAACGGGCAATTTCGTATCTAATTGGAGTGGCAGTTGACGCGCTGGGACTCAATTACCAACGGGACGCCATTCCTGGCCTTGACGAGCACGTACTAGAGGAGAGGAAAAAGAAAGTCGAGATGGGTTTAATATCATCACAACAGGGAGTAACTTTGCGAAGTATCTGGGAACATCTGCCTTGGCCTCTTCCCTTGGACATAGAAAACCCGCAAAGGCAAGAGCAGAACCAAGGTACTGACGAAGAGATCGAGGAACTCTTTCTCACGCTCCTCACGACACCGAGCGCAAGCACCAGTCAGACTGAGGACCGAGAGGACAGCCAAAGCGATTTTCTGATCCATCGTTCTCAGAAACGCAGGCACGCTAAAAAGAAAAAGGCGGAATTACTCAAGAAAGCCCGAATAACAAACTATTTCAGCTACAGCCAGAAGTGAACGGACAAGGACGGTCGTTGGTGCACATAAATCACCTTTAAATTGCTGTGGTCTAATGTGACAACTAGCACATTTTTCTTAATTCATTCTGCATTTCAAGGTCGTTTTCGCAGTTGACTAATTGTTCTTTAAGTTTTAGGGATTTGAGGGATGATTTATTTGTCTAACCTTTTTAGCCTTCCCTCAAACAAATGAATCTCCTACGTTAGAAAACTTTGAAATATAGAAACCCTAGCAGATTTCAGGGTAACTTTTGCCCACCGCAATCGATCGAATCTATGATGTGCTGTTTATTAATTGTTGGTACCACTCTACAAGAACAGCGATCTAGTATGGACATATTAGAACATTGTTATTATTATTATTACTGCATAGCATAATATTGTATCCGAGATGCTCCAGATAATCGATATGTTTTCCTTGCATCTGTTAGTGGTTTATTTCGCGATGCCTATAAACATGTTTACATCATTACACTATATTATAGTAACCGCAGACTGTTCCGTTTGATATCAAAGATTTGAATGATCTGTTTCAACTAAGGTGCATGCAGGATGCATAAGGGTCTTGTTCAGTCTGGAAACAAAGTTGTTTGACTACCCAGTTCAGTGGCCACACCTGGCCACATCTGGCCCTGAATTTACAGCAATTGATAGGCAAGCCAGGGCAATCAGTCTGAATGTCGTTTCCCTTCTGTTCGAAGTCTTGTTTAAGTGGCGCCAAAGCAAACTCTTTGCCAGGGAAGTACTGCTCGAAGGATAGTTGCATTCGCACATATTTCTAAAAAACTCTTCGGCCCATGTCATGTCTGCACGTTGTTCATGTTTGTCCTGGGCGGTCTTCAAGAAAGAGGACGAGCAGTTTGAAGTGATTGCTTTTATAGTTAGAACTGAAAGCATTCCCAGCACTCTGTGCGAACTAGCAACCAATGGGATGGTCTTATAAAGAAAGATCTAGGGAGTTTTCACATGGAATATTTAATATTTGATTGTATTTTTGATTAATATATATCAGTGATATAGTAATTAAATTTGCATACCAATACGTGTGTAATGTATCTAGGCAGAGAATAAACCCAAATCGCAGGTTTGTTTTAGATCTTTGATTTGGATCCAAATTTTCTCGTAGCGCGATTCAATAGATAGTTTCCTGCCCTTTTGAAATTTGAATTCTGTGTCTCTTAGAATGGTCGACCATTGCCCAAACCATACCGTTTTATACCAGCTCTCAAATAGCCGTCTTCTACGGCTGTGAACAATAGCACTTTCTTCCTTGTCGCGGTTTCATTTAAGTCGCGCGAGTCTGCAGGTTTCACGTGCGCCCGCACAACATACAATATTTGTCTGCTGCTAATTTTGTTAGCCGATGATTCGCTTGTGTCTGGTGAAGATGTCGAACTGCCAGAAAGCCTGGAGCGGACGTCCTTGTCTAGTTATGATCCTTTGTCGCCCTGTAATTTTTCGAGACACTCCTGAGTCCTCGTGGCCACCTCGCAAGACCTTTGTTTCTGATAACGAACCCTTGCCACGACAGAGCTGTGCTTTTGGTCTTCGGAGATCGTGCTCCTTTCGCTACTGTTTAGCTGCCTGGGGCTTGCAGTTTCGACAATTTGTCGATAGCGAGTCGGATGAACGTACTTTCCCGTGGCATCAAAAAACAACTTGCTCATGAGTTCGCCATCATTACTATGTTGACCCCCATTCCTAGTAACTAGCACATAATCGCAATCCGGTATCAAAAGAGGCCGAATGTGGACGATGTAACCATACTTGCATACTGGTATCTGTTAGAAACAGAGAATCAAAGCCATACTTGCCCGCCGTTTTGAACATTTTCTGATCGATGAAGCCGCAATTGGTATTATCCGTTTTAACCATGTCAACAGTTAAGTACTGATAAGTCATTGGGCGGCAACCCTTTACCTTGATGAACAAATACACTGCGAGAAATTTGGTTGCTCACGACAAGTCTAAAGGGGCTACCGTACCTGGTTTGTCTTTGCATGCCTTCAGCACGCTGTCGTAAGCGGGGCAAGCTCCTTAAAAATGTGTCTGATGCCCCATTCACTTTTCTGAAATCACTCAATTCGGCAATGGCGTCCAAGTATCCTAAGCGTCCCGCATGACCAAGCTTCCATTCGTCTTGCAATGCATCAACAAATTTAATAAGATGACTAGCTGAGCATATGCTAAAATCGATGATGTCGCAGGTCAGTTCTTCTTCATCTTCGCAGCAAAATATAAGACATTTGAGGCTCTTGCTGAGAATTTGTTGGACTTGGCGTTCACGTTTGCATCCTCCACCGCTTCCAGTTAGCCAGGCTATAAAGTTTTTAGCAATTTTACTCGAAATGTCAAAAGTAGGTAATGTTTTGCTTGTGCGTGGAGCTCTCTTCACTTTTGTTTCATCGTTGCTTTGGGCTGCTAAAATATTGCGGTTGTCCGGCTTTTCGTCGAAGTAAAAGAACCAACGGTGCTTGTTCTTTACGTGTTTCCTGCATCGTCGTTGGGTGGTAAATCCATCGTGATCGCATACTCGTACTGGGCAGTGAATGGGACCATCGCATTCATCTTCTTCTAAGTGAAGTATTTTTAGCTTTGGTGAAGCATCAGCTAACTTTGAACAGTCGATTTCATGATCTCGTTTACTCACTCGTATCACAGCAGAATCGAGAATGTGAATTTTGGCCGATCGAAAACGCTATTCTGCTCCCTTGTCTTAACTTGTACAAACTTGTACGCAAATCATTTGTTCTCTGTTCCACTGCTAACAATGAAATATTAAACATGCCTGGTTAGACCTTTTTCGCCCATACCTGCCTGCTGTTGTTCAGCTATTCCCAAGAGAGTTGATATTAACAGCAGCCAGTAGAGAAAGAGAACCCTGGTTAGCTCGCTCAAGCTTGCATGGTGTTGCCGTCGACCTTTTGTTTTCGTATCAGATATGCCATTGCGTGCCTCAGTCTGCCCTAAACTGTTTGGATCTGTTTTAAGCTAACTCGTATAAATAAATGTATTTTTGTTGGGCATTCGTAATTAGCACCTAGTGTTCTTCCCTAAGGACTTGGAGTTGTTATTTAAGATGATATTTGCATATACCTTTCACTTGACGCCAGCCAGTTTACACGGTCGGTTATCCGAGCCAAAATTCTTGAGCCAAATGGGAGAAGCCGTTACTCGGTCCGATTTAGCGGAGTTTCGCACATTTGTTCTAGAACAACTCGCTCTTCATAAATCCACGTTATCGGACCAGTTTCATCAGGCCCAGAATACAGCTACTACCGCCCTTTCAGTCTCCCGACAGGTTAAAGAGGACAGCGAGTTGTCGTTCAACTACCCAGGCAACGCAAAAAACTTCAAGTTCAACCGCCAACTACACGAGAAGTTGTCTCAGACTCAAGACATTTTAAGCCGTGAAGATTCTGAAAGTGAACCGGTGAAGTTACTCGGAGAGGTTCTAAGTTCCATCGAAGAAAGAAATAGAAAAATTCGTATTGCCGATTCGTCAGAGGCAGGTTGGTTAACGGTCAAGCATTACGAATCCAACGCTGTTGCTTTAAACGAAGAAGACGACAAGAAGATACGTAGTGCTGAGAGGGAAGCCTTACGCGAGCAAACTCGCTCAAGGACCAAGCGTAATAATGCTGAAAAAACTAGAGAAAGAAGTCGACAATCTTCTCCATACAGTATCAACAGACCCTGGTCACGTGGCCCACAAGGGCAATGGCAGACCCAGAACCAGCGTTCTTCTAGCCTCACAATGTATCACCCACGAGGCCAGCAGTTCCAGGAATCTAGGGGCTCCTGCAGATATTGTGGTTCCTTTGCACATTGGTGGCGTGATTGCCCAGTCAGGCTTGCTAAAACCTCTCCCATTGGAAGCCAGTACAGCTCCGCTCCCCCATTCCGTCCAAATCGTTTCTAAGGATTCATTTTGGGGGCTACTCAAGGCTGATGCATCTGACGTTCTTGGAGGCCATAGGATGTTTCTCCCCGAAACCTGTAACAGGGATCAGCTTCCAGTTCCAGGACGATCCACCATTGAACATGAATTCAACGAACTCCTAGCGCAAGATAAGTACATTATCGATTCCTTTTTCGAACAGTTCTTGAAATGTAATTTACATGAGTACCAGCATGGGATAGCTCCCCTTATACTTAAATATAGTCTCAAAACTCATATTAAGTTTTGGGTTAATATAGGAACACCTGCCTGGATTTTAGATGTCATTTCGAATGGTTATAAGATTCCTTTTATTTCTTTGCCAGGGTAGGCTCTGTTGTTGAAGTTTTTTCGTCACCTAGGGTGGTTAATCCTCTTTCTGTGCCCACTAATTCTGAGGGCAAACGTAAGCTCATACTTGATCTCAGACACGTTAACCAGCATATTTATAAACTTAAATTTAAGATGCAAGATTCTAAACTGTTTCTTCAGTACCTCCATTTATCAGGATACATGTTTAAGTTTGACATGAAATCAGGCTACCATCACATTGATATTTGTGATGCTAACCAGTGCTACTTGGGTTTTCAGTGGCCGCTATTTAATCTGAACATACCCAGGTTTTTTCAGACATGAGTGCGTATCAGTTTTTCCCGCAGTGCCTTCAGGAAATTCAATTTTGGATTCATAATTGCGTTAAGCTCAACGGTAGAGCTCTCGTTGAGTATTCGCCTCCGATTGTGTTGGTTTATTCGGATGCTAGTGGTTACGCCCGCGGTGGCTATGCTCTATATCTGGATAGGGATGAGTTCGAGTTATTCTATAAAGCATTCTCTTCTACCCAGATAACTTCTGATAGTAACGCTAGGGAGCTCCTTGCTATCCTTTATAGTTTGAAGTCGTTCAAGATGTCTTTGCGTAATAAAGCAGTTAAGATTTTCACTGACAATATGAACGCAGCGTCTATTTCCGTTAGAGGTAGCAATTCACTCAGACTCCATGCCCTTGCGGTGGATATATACACATTCTGTGTTTTTTCACAATATTTCGCTGGGGGTACAATGGATTCCTAGGTCCCTTAATGAATTTGCAGATTATATGAGTCGCGTTGTTGATTACGATGATTGGTCCGTGTCTCTGCAATTTTTTCAGCATATCTGCCATCTTCACGGTTTTTTCAATGTTGGTCGTTTTGCTTCTTCGAGTTCAGCTAAGTGCGTCCGGTTTTTTCTCCAAGTTCTGGAGCTCGGGGTGCGAAGGAGTTGATGCTTTTAGTGCTAATTGGCGAGGTGTTAATAATTGGTTAGTTCCACCTATTTATCTGGTCATCCGCACCATCTTACACCTTGAGTTTTTTCATGCTTCGGGGACACTGGTGATTCCCAAATGGCAATCGGCTAGTTTTTGGCCTTTTACTTTTCCCTTCTGGTGTGCTTAGGTCTTCAGTTTCACACATTGTTGAGTTTTCTGACCCTCGAGGTATTTTTGATTCGTCGCATCTCAGTTTTCCTACCATTTTCAGCGCATGCAATTTTCATTCAGCTGTACTAGTTGTCTGTTTAGATGCTTCCTAAAATTGTTTTTGTTATTGCTCAGTTTACTACCGCTTTATAGCGGTTTTGTCATTAATAGTGCATATAGGAATGCACAACGCTTCATAGCGTAAGAGTGTGACTACGTCGCGATTGTACGGTCACAACGCTTTATAGCGGAATATTGTGGTTATTTGTGCATTTACTGTTCGTATGTACTGCACACCGCTTTATAGCGGAGATGTTCGTTATACATAGGTTGTGAGAGATATTATATAATGCATAGTTTGCTTCATTTAGTAGTGGTCTTTGCCAGATTATGTGGTATTGGAGGCTTTTCTTAGTTATAATCACGGCCTATGCCTGTTTTTTTTATGATTTATCTTAATAGCTATATGCTGCTTTATTGTTATAATGTCTTCGTCGTGATTATGTATCTCACACCAGATTATGTTTTTTCATATTCTTTAGTTTTAATTATTGTTAGAAATTATTCGCAATAATAAAATTGTATTCATGTACTTATGTACTTATATTGTATTTATGTCTTATATACATTTGGAACGTTGTTTTTATTTGGCATAGCAGTGATTCCATTTCCAACCCTTATTCCCTACTATCTCTATTACAAGTTCTAGGTCACAAGGCCTTTTCACACTTCGCCATCCAGCCTTGCAGTTGCTTGCCCGTCAGGTTCCAAGCTTCCTCAGCCAGAGTAGGGCTCCCAACACCATGAAGTCGTACGGTGGTTACTTTAAGAGATGGAAGTCCTGGGCGGAAACTTTCCCTGAAGTCATTTATTTTCCTGCTGATGACATTCACGTTGCCCTGTATTTAATGTCTTTAGTTCAGTCGGGTCACACATTTTCTACGATTCAGTTGGTATTTTATAGCATTAATTTCTTCCACCATGCCTGTGGTGTAGCTAACCCATGTCAATCATATTTTCTTAAGAATTTTTTAGAGTGTTGTAAAAGGCTTGCCCTGAGACCTGCATCTAAACATAGATTACCTATCTTGCCAGAACATTTAATTAAGCTGGTTAATATGTTTGCGTCCGAGAGCGCGACTTTGTCTGATATTCGCGATGTGTGTTTCTGCCTAGTAGCTTTTGCAGGTTTTTTGCGATTTGATGAATTAAGTAACCTTAAATGGTGTGATATTACTTTTCATGAATTCTACATGTCAATCCACATAGTTAGAAGCAAAACGGATCAGTACCAATTAGGTTGTACTAGGGTTATCACCAAAACAGGGAATCCGACTTGCCCACATAGCATGCTTATCAGGTACGCGTGCATGGCCCGACGTGATCTTAATTCCAGTGAATTTGTTTTCCAAAAATTAGCTTACAATAAAGCACGCGGTTATTCGCTTCGGTCGGGATCTAGCCTTTCCTACTCTAGGGCCAGAGAGGTAATACTAGCAAAACTGAAGGCCATTGGTGTTGATACTAGCAGTATTGGTTTACATTCCTTTAGGATAGGTGGCGCTTCCGCAGCCTCGAACAATGGTGTTCCTGAGCATATTATTAAAAAACACGGCAGATGGAAGTCCGATAGTGCCAAAGAACTGTATTGCCGTGAAGACCTTAAACAACAGTTGCTCGCGACTGCTAACTTAGGCATTTAATGCTGCACTGACTACAATATTTATATTCCTATTACCATTCCCACCGCGAGCTTTGTAATCTTGACATAACTGGTCGGCATCCTCCTAACACGCCTTGCTTGATGTGTATGTAGAATATACAACATAAATATTTTCTATGCGGCGGAGCGCAGTGACAGAGCATAGAAATGTATTTTTGTTGGGCATTCGTAATTAGCACCTAGTGTTCTTCCCTAAGGACTTGGAGTTGTTATTTAAGATGATATTTGCATATACCTTTCACTTGACGCCAGCCAGTTTACACGGTCGGTTATCCGAGCCAAAATTTATAGACACTATGTAATCCCGGCTTTATACAGCGGTTGTTTATGTAAGTAAGTTTTTTGATGACCCTTAACCTC
This sequence comes from Actinernus sp. WN-2022, assembly GCA_030867875.1. Taxonomy (NCBI): domain Eukaryota; kingdom Metazoa; phylum Cnidaria; class Anthozoa; order Actiniaria; family Actinernidae; genus Actinernus; species Actinernus sp. WN-2022. The sequence continues at coordinate 144,555,179 of JAOWCC010001589.1, forward strand.
CAGGGGTCTTGGCGAATTCGCATAGGGTTGGAGTATACGTTTCCAGAATAGTTTTTTCCTCAAAGTGAGGTTTTAACCTGGTTTTTCGTATCCGGCGATTCGTCTTTAGTTTAACATTAATATGTAATGTTTATATACGGCAATAAACTTGACATAACTGGTCGGCATCCTCCTAACACGCCTTGCTTGATGTGTATGTAGAATATACAACATAAATATTTTCTATGCGGCGGAGCGCAGTGACAGAGCATAGAATTCCTCTATAGGTCTATGAATTAACTCAGTTCAAGTGCAAAAGTATTTCTTTGAGTGTTCGATATATAATTCTGATATATCATTCCAGGAGCAATAATCACCCATCCTCTAGAATGGATCGGTTCCTTAGTGTGAATTACTAAATGGGAATATATGTTGATTTTAACCATAGAAAGGAACTGTTTGTAGTGCTTAAATGGGAACATTTGTTCCTTTTTACCATAGAAAGTAACTGTTTGTAGTGCTTAAATGACAACATTTGTTCCTTTTATCCATAGAAAGGAACATTTGTTCCTGCCTCAAGTGAAAAGGAAACGATTAATGGAACATTAATGGAACAAAGTGTTCCTAATTTTGTTAAAAGGGGAACACAAATTAGGAACAATACTGTTCCTTTAAAGCATGCTATTCCTATTAGACGTAGAGGGGAACGCTTAGTAGCGCTCAGTAGGAACGAACTGTCCTTGTTGTATTAAAGGGAACATTTAACAGGAACAATTGTTCATATTAAGGGGAGCGAGGAACGCTATGCAGCGTTCAATAGGAACGAACTGTTCCTTGTTGTGTTAAAGAGAACATTTAATAGGAACTATTGTTCCTATTAAAGGTTGCGAGGAACGATATGCGGCATTAAATAGGAACAAAGTGTTCCTTGTTGCGCAAAATAGGCATTCCAGATAGGAACAGTTGTTCTCTTTGAATAGAAAAGAGAACACACAGATAGGAACATTGCAGTTAGGACCATTTGTTCCTACACCTAGATCGGAACAACTTGTTTCCTTAACTATGAGTGATCAGGACCAATTTGTTCTCATTTTCTACAAATGAAACCCTTTGTTCCGAATAGACTTCTACTTTTGTTCCTATTTGCACTTTGTTGTTCCTGAATACGCCAAGTCAATCAGTTCCTAAATTGCTAAAGGAACACATGCAGAAAACTCGCGCAACACTTGAAATTTGAATAAAAGTTATCTGTGACACGTTAAACATTTTTGAGCATCTTTCAATGAAACCACAGTCTTAAGAACTTCGTTACTAACGTGTTTTTGGTGGGAATTTATGCACTCTCAAGTAATTTAAGGCCTGGATTTGTGTCCTTAACAGAACCCCAGATGAGAGGAAAAGACACGAAATGTATAAGGAAGATTTCGAAGATATCGGAGTACTGTGCTCAACACAACTTTCAGATATTAAAAGGCACCATCCCATTCGTTCCATGTTCGAAGTGCGGTAGAGGATGTCGTACGAGTTACGGGCTTTGCTCAAAGTGTGGTGCAACGAAGCGTCGTCACATTCGCGATGAGGAACGATCTGATCTAAATGTAGTTGACTCGGAAAATGATCCGAATGTGGTGGACATTCACGATCTCGATAAGGCATTGGATGACCTCTCCATTAGTGAGAAAGATCTAAATGTGGTAGAATCGGAGGATAAGTAGAAATCACGATATAAAAAAAAAAAAGAATGAAGAGAAATTGTTATGCGACCTCTCTTCATTTTATTTCTTTATTAAAAAAAAACGTGAAACGATTAGACAATTGACAGGCATATGGTATACAACTAGTATGGACGATCTTATTAGATTACTTGGTTCAGAAATTTGTACAAGCCTACATATCAAACCATTGTTGCATATTAACACTGGTGAATCATGTTCCGAATGTTTATGTCCGATGGAAATACAAGGAACGGAATTCATATGTCCCACTTGTGGTATTGTTTCCGAGGTAGAATCATGTGAAGAAACAACTATCAATCTTACTACTAGGTTACGTATAGTAGGGCCGGATAGCTTTCGATATCAACATGATCTAGACCGCACAAGCCCAAAACGAAGTGATAACGAAGAATTACAACTACGAATAATCATGCGAGAACTACAGGCATACAACATTATTTATAAACAAAATTATGACCTCTCGTTTCCCACAAACGTATTAGTAATCGTAGCCGACGCATTCATCCAAGTAAAGAAGGTTTGTATCAAACGTAGCTATGCGAAACGAACTATTTTAGCTGCTATACTTTATCATGCATGTATACAATGTGGGTTCATTCGATCTAAAGGTGAGGTTGCTCGTTTTATGCGACTAAACAATAAAAGCATCTGTAGCGGAAATGTCTTTATACGTTCTCTACACGATGACGATAAGATCGATATAGATTTAAATGCCGATCGAATAGTTCCTAACATTGCAACGACTTTTGTTAAACTAGACCCCCAAGGAGTACCTAAGAATATCCAACAAATAGTCTATGAGATTGTTCGTACGGCAATAGAAAACAATATAGGTACCAGCTCTATACTTCGAACTAAAGTCATTGGAGCAAGTTACGAGGTATTACGGCGTTCGGGATCTCATATAGCTCTTATCGACGTTATTAAACGATGTGGTACGCATAAGGGTTCGATCACGCGTTTTATCAACGAGTTGATTGTTTACGATTCCCACTTTGAGCTCATCTATATGAGACACGGTCTAACTAATGATAAAGTTTAATTCATATTTTTTCCAATTACAGATACGTAATTCTAATGTATCTTAGATGCGATCACTCACCCAAAAATTTAACAACTCGTTTCCTATTTAACCAAAACGGCATATTCATGAGAATTACAGCCGTCGATATATACCCATTTAAGAATTTAGTTTAAGACCACAATATGAAAACGGTCGTATGTTAATTAGTGGCTGACGAAATCTAGACAGAAATCTACATACGAACCATACATTCCGAAAGGTCCATAGAATTCCGATCCGACCCTAAAATTCCGATCCGACCCTATTTTTTTATTTTTAAGATTTTTTATTTTTTAGGTCTCTTAGGATTTTTTTATTTTTTTGGAATTTAGGGTCCAATTGGAATTTTATGGACCTTTTGGAATTTCGCCCACGCTGATGACGTGATGCGGTAGACAGAAATTTACATATAAACCAAAACAACACGGTAATTTATACGATTTTGCTTTTAGTGAAGTTTAAATAAGATCCATGCCGATTTCTTTCAAAGGAGATATCTATTCTTACCCCACTAGACTGCCAAGTTTTTCTCGCATTTCCTTTCGCACTTCGGAGCGAATTTGTTCTACGTTTTTTTCGCTTATTTGTCCTTGAGTCTCTCGGCGAATTTCAGACCTCATAATCTCGTATTTATCTGCTTCGGCGAGGATGAGACTGTATTCAGAGTTAGATATATTTTCATCGCGTAGGGCTTTCGATACTAGATCACGAATCGTATTAATTTTCGCTTTAGCTAACATAGTTGTTTTCTCATGTTTAGATACTTTTATTCCTATTTTTTTAGCTCCAATGGTCGTAGATGCTGAAATTAATCCACATAAGCCACCAATAACGCCAAGTGGTAAACCAATCACTATTCCGAGGCCAGTTAAAGCTATTCCCAATCCAGACCCAGATAAAATCACAGATAGACCTCCTGTTGCCACGGCAATGCCATGAACTATTCCTTGAGAACGAGCATATTTCTTACGTACACCTTCATAGTGTTTTTCTTGAATTTCGATATCCGAAAGCGTATCTCGGATTGTTTTCAGTCGAAAATTCTTTCCACTGCCACTAGCAAGCGATGGATAGATATTTGGTGCTGATGGAAGAAGGGGTTGAATTGAATCGCCATCCATCGTATGTATACATATGATTTACTCAAGCTTCAATACGTATCGTATAGTTCGACCACGGAAGTCTACAATTTTTCCTTCCTCATCGCGAATTGTCAGGCAGAGATAGTTTCGTGATGTACCTAGAGCTCGCATGGATTGGGGATTCTTTATAGAGTATGTGTTTTTTGCAAGCCAAGCGCCTCGGGTCTCTATGCTAGCTAAGACGTTTGATCGATTTCCATCTATAAGTGAGAAGTCAGAATCCACCACATCACAATAGACATATATTGTGTAGTTATTATTGATCTTAATTATGTAATTACCAGGGTCTAGTAGCAACTCATTGTCCTTTTCTTTTCCACCAAAGATACCCAATAGTCTGTATAGACTTTTATTAACCTTGATTGGTTTCTTAACGTGTATGGTGCTATAATTAAATTCGTTATTGGTCTCGAAGCTCACGCGACTAGCAGAGATTGCGAGGCTAAAGGCACCTATGATTTTACTATAATTGTAGATATCTATAGCAACGTCCTGTGGGAACATTACCCCATCGTCGATGTCCCACCTGAATGAGCCCTTCTCTGCTAGGTTATACCAACTGTTCTCAAGTGTGATTTTGAGTAGAGAAATATTGTTGATAAGAATAGGGTTATCGAAGTAGACAATGTGGTCAGACGATGTGGTGGTGACATTTAATATAACCATTATGTATTAAAGGTATAAATTGTATATATGTATAGCTTTAATATGACAGAGGCGTGGCAACAGTTCAAGTATCTATTTCCTGAGGCACTACTTGGTTGGTTTGAATCCACTTCTGATAATGTCAATTTCAATGATCGTGGGATGTCTCACCGAGTGTTCACAGAGGAAGGCCCAACTACTAAGACAGGTTGAGGAAAGTTAATGGGATGGCTTGGTCATACAGGAAAGGCTCTTGATATAGCACTTGGTGACAAAACAGTTTATGAGAGAGTACTATTCGCACGGAATCACGAAGGTCTTTCCAAACATGATTGGATAGAAGAAAATGAAAAGGTCGCAACACTTAATGCAAATCTATTGGAGAAATTCAAGAAAAGATATCCAAATGCAGATTTTCACCAGTTCTATGTATCAACGGATATAGATGGTTCCGGAAAATATTCAACGAGTATTTGGTTTCGAGATGGGAATCATGGCTATGTGGTATACGGTGACGATGTCTCCAATCTATCTACATCCATTCAAAAACGTATCAACGACGTACTATTGGATGTGCATGATGGTTTTCCAAGGGTGCTTTTACCAGCAAGTAATTCTCGTAAAATGCGACTACCACCAGAATGGTCGTCTGAGTTATTTGATTACCCATTCGATATTCACAAGCTTGATATCTACGTTACAGAAAATGAATACGTCAAAGTGACTTTTCCGAACATTTTTAACGAGCTCGTTGTACAGTATGGTGGTGGAGTAGACGGTGGACCACAAGGAGGTAAGGTCGTAGATATTCACAAGTGGTTACATGGGCCTAATAGTTGTTTTTGGCCACAACAAGTTAATTTTGCCGTATTCCTCGCCACCGAAGGTTGTGGTATTTCGGTCGATATGTTTAAAGGACTTCCAAAACGTATAGTTTCTATGTTTCGATTTCATATCTACTTCACCACACGTAAAATACTACAAGAGATGAAGACATCGCTACCAGGAATAGCTACTTGGAAAGCTTGGGATAACCCATACAACAAATTCACATACGATAAGATCTGCAAGGAATTTGGAATTCCAAAAGATACCGATTTTAGATTTCGATTAAGGCGATTAGGTGGTTTAGGAACCACATCAACGTGGTTGATAGGTGATAAAGTATGGCATACGAATGAAGCTTGGAATGATAAGCGAGAACTTAAAGCCTTTGAACGCGGAGATCCGGATGCCGAACTTGATGCTGGTAGAACAATCATCGTAAACAAAAAAGCAACCAACCAATGGCAAAACTTCGTTCCAAAATTAGGCAACACACAGCCAGGACTAACATTTGCTGGTCGTGGTAGACTTAATCAAAGTATAGAAGCATATGTGATTTGCGTTTGTATTTCACAGACAAAGGCAAGAGGTCCAATACTTGGTGATACTGGACATGCAAAGGAATCTATCAAGATTTTCCTAAAACTGTTTGAAGATATCGTAATTAGAAATAATATTGCGGATAGCATCAAAGAATACCAAGATACTATTAAGGACACCTTTAGACGTTTAGATTATGCAATGGCCTTTGGGGTATGGCTTTTTCCATCCAACATGGCACTAGATTTTACTAGTATTGTGGGTTATAACAATAATCTCAAGAATGTCGATAACAGTATGAGTATGGGCGTTAATTTCATTAATAGATCACATATAAAATCACACAATGTGAATATGAAAGGACCAACATTAAAGAAAAACTTATCACCAACCACGAAAAAGAAAAACTTATCACCAATCACGAAAAACTTATCACCAACTACGAATACAAAACATGAAAACAATCGCGCATTGGTAGCTATCGTTATCGCCGGTACCGCATGGATGATATTTCGTTAGCGTTTCTTATATTGCTCCACTACAAACACAATTACGGCTATGATTAACAACCCAACGTTCTTGGCTAAGAATCATAAAGCTTCACCAGCCGTTTTAAATAGGAAGCTAGCAATTGATCCAATCATTCCAGGTAAAATGTTTCCTAACTTTTTTCCTATTTCTTTTAATCCTTTTCCTAATTTCTTTAATCCTTTTCCAACACCATTAGCTATACTAGAAAGAGCCTTCTTAAGCATAACAGCTGTAACACCAAGTGTAATACCTAATGCAGCAAGAGTGCTAAGCACTGTTACCCTATGCTTCTTGAAAATAGCTTTAACCCTATCTCGCAACGTCATACGTTCTTCTATTTCATTGATCTCTTGTTCGTTTTCTTGATACTCTTTTTCGTCAATGTCTATTAGTTCCTGAGCTGCAGTTTTTTCAGCATCTGTTGAATCGATCTCACTTATAACGCCCTCAGATACTTTCTGTTTCTGTTTTAGTACCTCGATCTTACCTTCTTTTGTTTTTATAACGTTATCAGCTGATGGTCCTAGGGCGTTTTTTATGGTCTTTGGTAGTTTATCGTTGAGGGTTATCTCTTTTAGCGATTTGAATAGAAGATGAACTTTAGCGTTCGTCTGATTGAGCTTTACCCAAACCCTGTCATCATCATCTACACGAGCCGTGAATTTATCATAATTAACTTTTGGAAATCTACTGCGTATCTTTATCCAAGCCTCTTTTGTTTGCTTTTCGACAAGGTCGAATTTGACTTCACTTGCTGAAGCCGTTTTGCCTTCAATGAACGATGTCTCTTCTGTACCACCACCAAGCTCATAACCGATTGCATCAATATTAAACGATTTCATGGGAATCCATTCATTTGGCGGATCCAATTGTTCATCATCATCCACGTCTGGAAGTAATGGAGTCTCTTCAGTCGTATCAAACGGGTCAACATCGACATCTCCCATGTTGAACATAACTATGTATCTTACTATGTTCAATATGATATCGTCGAAGCTAGTTCCAGCACAAACGCATAGAGAGCCGCTTGGACTAAAAGCTAGACGTATTCTATATAGGCGTACATTTACACCATCGTCTGCTAATCCAGGTGAAACGCTTTATGTCGTAGTTCCAAAATTAGGAGAAAATATTGTACTAGTTCCATATAGCTTTGCGCTATTGGTTGATATTACATTGTCTGGAGGACTCAATACTAATCGTGTGGTATCCAATGTCGGACGATGTTTAGTATCTCATCGTAGATGTAGATTTGGAACGGAGGTAGTAGAAGACCTTTCTAGACCAGATCTACTACAGACATATTCTGATCTCTATCTTCCTACTCCAGATAGAGAATCTCGAATTCAACAAGGTATCCAATCAGAAAATATGAATAAGCTTCGATCGAAGGTTCATGGAGCAACATCGTCAACTGAAGAAAAAGCGATACTAGCCGCATATGGATCGAAATATAGAATTCCACTGGATGTTGACATTCTTACAAAACACGGAACTTTGTATCCACATGCCCTCCAAGATATTATTTCGTTCGATTTAATTCTTGCACCTGCCATTGATATAGTGTTTGGAACCGATGCGACCCAAATAGGAACATATAAACTCACCAATATACAGTTGGAGTACGAAGTCATAGAAGATGAAAAACTCGCTAGAAATGCAGAGCATGCCTATGATACAGGTACGGCATTTCTATTCAACCATGCTTTACATGCTGCGACTGTACCTATTGACAAAGCCGTAGATACTTTGGTGGCTAAAAATCTCACAATCCCACGGAGATCATTTGCTGCAATACTTTTACTATTCGTAGTACATACACCAGGTACTCGAGATAGTGAAGTATTCTTAAATCCAGGTATCACTAAAGTGGAAGTAGATGTTAATGGAATTCCAAATTTCTTCTTTCCAGATGGTATACTACCACCAGATTTCTGGGAAGCTGCTAAGGGATGGTTTGATACGAAAATGACACCTATGACACCTACCAAGTTCTACAATAATAAATTTGCGATCTTGGTTGATTGTCGCACAGCAAAGGATTCAATTGTTCATGGCGATGGATTGGCACAAATAGGCGGGGGGGGAAATGTTGATATCCGAATTCGTAGAAATGGTGGTACTGGAATCGTTAATATGCACATCTTCGTTCTATCAGATGCTCAGATCAATATATCGAATGGATCTTTGAGTAGCTTTACATACTAATGGATTCCTTGGTAGAACACATTCCATTCAACTCACTCATCGTAGGTCCAACGAATTGTGGAAAGACTGCATTTCTTATAGAACAACTTCGTGGACCATTTCGTGGTAAGTTCGATTATATAGTATTAATTTGCCCCACATATGCTCACAACGAAACATATCATGGATTTGCCAATCGAGACCCACACTTTTATGTTATATCTCCATCTCAGGATGCTATCGATACCACATTAAATATTTGTGCAACCTTTTGGTCAGGTACCAATACATTATTGATTCTAGATGATTGTGCCGCATCAAAAGATGTAAAACGAAGAACTGACAAACTAGTAGATTTAGCATTCTCTGCTCGACATATAGGACTATCTATTTGGGTACTATCCCAACAATTAACGAGTATATGTAAACCTTTTTGTGAGAACGTAGCTATCGTAGTAGCATTTCATACGGCATCAGTTATAGATGGTAAAAAGATATTTGAAGATTACGGAGGCTCACAAGAATGTAATGAGTTACGAACGATACTTCGATCTCATAAGTTTGCTCGCATATGTTTCTGTTTGCGACATCCTTTTGCAGTAGTGTTAGAGCTACCCGCACCTATAACATATTATCATGGATGAATACACCAAAGAACTGGAAGGTGAGGATTTAACAGGTCCACCAACCGAATTGGACGATATCGAAGAATGTCGTGAAGCACTTAAGATTCTAGCTGTAGTGGGTACAACGAAAGAATATCTGGGTAAAAATTTCTCTCTAGGAGATATCGCTAGACTATCTGAAAAAGAAGTAGATAGATTGTATAGAAGGTATCAGGCCGTATTAGCAAATCAAACAGTATGCTTAGTAAATGGTGTACTACGTCTAACTACTCGCGCAGTCAAATACGTAGCTACACTAGATGACCAACAAGCACTAGTTAAGGATCTACAAGAAGACCCCCTAGTCCGCCATCAGATATCTGTTGAGGCTGGTCGATTAGCACTTAAATCAGGTCGACTCGCAGCTCTAGCTAGTGTTTTGTTACATGTAGCTGATCACATAGTCGTTCCTGGTACACTTATTGAACCTTCGCAAGTAATTACTATATCGAATCAAGATGGAGGAACAAACTGATCAGATAACTGCGAATCCACCGAAAACAACTCCAACTAAAGTAAAAGATCCAAAGAGGGTTGCTGCTGGGAAAGCATTAGCACTAAGTAATAAACTTGCTAGAGAGGCTCAAAAGAGAGAAATTTCGCGAGAAAGCGAATTATCTAAAGAAATTAATGTGGAGGAAAGTTGGGCCAAAAACATATCTACTACTACTACTTTAGCGGCTATTGGTGTTGGTATTTCGTTGGTCGGGGTATACTACCAATATAAAAGATACAAAAATAGTGTCCCAAAGAAAAATAGTCATATACGATCTACGAGTCCAGTAGAGCCAACGAAGGTAGTATTGCCAGACATGGAGTAACAGTTGAAGACTAGGAAAATATTAAGATATAGTATGGGGGATACAGCTTTGATGAAAACGATATCTGATGCCGCTATATATACTGGACTTGCCGCTGGTATTGGTTTTATTGCGAAAAAAGTTATTAAGGAACCAATGCTCAACGATCCATCTTCTTCTATAGTGAATTATGTAAAGTGGACAGCCGTATTGGCTGGTAGCATAGCTGCAAAGAATTATCTCGTGGCTCAAAAGATAGTACCAGCTACTTGGTAAAATGGCAGTAGCGGCTATAGTTATGGCAATTGGTGGAGCTATATTAAATGCAACGGCCTTTGTAGGTGGAAGCTATATCGCTAAAGCAGTTGCTGGTAATGATCCATCCGCTATTGCGGCTGAGAAAGAAAGACATGATAAAGCCCTTGAGAAATATCGTGCAATCTATGATGCATTTCAGAAAAAAGAGCAATTTTAGCTGATTGGACAAATGAACAAGATCGTTTAAATCATTATGCTTCTATAGATTTACATGATATGGATAAGGCTCGTAAGCTATACAATACTGTAAACGTAGGACTTCACGAATAAGTTTACAAGACATGACTGAACCTAGATTCTCCGACTATTATAAACCATCTAATTCGCAGAAAACTGGTGAATTAATCTATGTTGGTGGTGGAATGCTCGCTATTGGCTATACTGTTAGTCGATTGGTTTAAAAAAAACGAATTTTATTATACTAATGGTCTATTTAAAGCTATGTATGTATACATATATCAGTGTGCGATGTGTGAATATTTAGAACTTGAACTGACTAAGGTTGGCGTTAGACTCAAAGGAGATGAAATGTTCGTAGAAGCTAATGCTTTCCTACATATAGATTCCTCTACTTCATGTTGCACTAAATCTTTCATATACATGTTAAATTCTAAAGAAAAGCCCGTCATTACTAAGTTCGAAGATGATGGTCCTTTCTACTTAGAAAATCTAGAAATTCAAAGCCCCACATCGAATAGATTCTTCACCGTTAGTAATCTAGCGATTTGTAATGAAGAACTCATATATGAGTATATGGGCGTATATGGAGATCAGAATACGAATTTCGATAACGTATATAAAGTCGGTTTAGTATTGGGACGTGATGCCATAGAATCTAGACCAATTAATGTAAGCCAATCTATTAACTAATTGTTTGTTTAAAAAAAAAAAAGTAATAAAGACTTATCGAGCCAATGAGTTCTTATTACTTTCTTTCTTTTTTGTTCTTGTTGAAGGTTAGAATGCCATACGTATATATATCAATGGATGCTAAACTAAGTTTACGATACTATAGTCCAAGTGGTTATTGGAAAGGACTTGCAGCGATTAAACATCTTTCCAATGCGACTGGTATTTCTGAAGATGTGACTCGTATGAGGCTAAAAAAAAAACAAGCTATATGGCAAATTTATTTACCAGCACCCAAATACGTTCCACGACCTAAATTCGATGTATCTACGCCAAATGAAGTTCACCAAGCTGATTTGATATTCTTACCACACGATCGACCTGGACGTGGAAGAAAGCTATATAAGTATGCATTGACAATTGTGGATGTCGCTTCTAGATACAAGGAAGCCGAACCATTAGCTACTAAAGAATCTAAAGAAGTTGCTGCGGCATTCGAACTAATCTATAAGAGAAGTCCATTGGTATGGCCGAAACTTTTACAAGTCGATCCAGGACGTGAATTCATGGGTGCAATGTCTTCGTTGTTGGATAAACATAAAGTCTCTGTAAGACGTGGAAGAGTTGATATACATCGAGATCAAGCAATCGTTGAACGATTTAATCGTACGTTAGCTGAGAGATTATTTGGACACCAATATGCTCAAGAAATGGTACTTACTTCGCAAGGAAATGACGATAGATCTGTCGAATGGGTAATTCGTTTACCAATGGTAGTTAAAGCATTGAATAACGAAGTTACACGTTTGATTGGTAAACGACCATCCATAGCAATTACCAAAGATAAGGTTGAATCGAAGCCATCAGAACCAGCACGTAATAGACCGATTGGTATCAAAGAGGAAAGACTTCCATTTGGCGTTTTCGTTCGATATCTTTATGCTCCTGGTGAATTAGAAGGTGGTCGACGTCGTGCGACCGATCCGATATGGTCACTTTCCATATACCAACAACGACGCATCGTAATCAGGCTTGATGGTCCAGTCCTTTACTATTTGACGATACCACAAATAACGACGCAACGATCGAAAGTCGTCCCATACCGCGGATTCGTTCGCGAAGAACTCCTTGTCATTCCCAGAGATACCATGTTGCCACCTGATAGCGTTCTCATCCGTTAATGGTGATGAGCCCCTTCTTACGTTGCATTCAAGACATGTCAGTCTAACGTTGTCGTGAGTGTGTCCCCTAGAATTATCTATCCTATCGACTGAGAATTGTTGCGGATCCCATGAAGTATAAATCCATAACAATTCTATATTACATGCAGAACATAAGTTGTTTTGAACTTCCTTGAGCTGCAATATGTCATAGACCTTTAAATCGAAACCTTGGAATCCCTTATCTCGATCGCTGCGCTTATAGTTCAAGAGTTTTCTGCAAATGACTTTACGAATCTGCTGAGAGGATGATGATGATTTATCTTGAGTTTGTTCCATAGGACAATTAACTCGTTCAAGTTGATTCATATATTCAACTCTTGATACGGCGAGATAAGCAAGATTCGACCAACCAAGATAATCGTCGATGATCCATACTTTTTTGGGACTATGGATTGTGAGACCTTGGCTAGAATGGATAGTCAATGCATAACCAAGTCGCCAATCGGAATTCTCTTTGGAATAGATATCTTCCGCGGCACTCATAGTGACATTTACGATGTCGTTCGATACGAGTGTTTCTTTCTTATTGGTTCCTGGAATGGATATCTCAATATTTTGCCTACGACTATCTCGAGGATGATATAATAAAGGTACGAGAATGTCTGGTAAATGATCTTTGTGTCGTTGAAATAATAGATTCTGTACGTGATCTCGAACTTTCTGACGACTGGTCAATATAACGTCGCATGGCTTCCATGATAGAACGAATTCGTTCCATTTGAGACAACTAGGTAGAAAACGACGAATCTCTTCACATTGGAATTTATCAGATTGAAGTCGAATGCGTTTTTTCAAAGATTTGAGTTCGTCGTCTTTCGCCCTATAATCGGTATCTATCTCTTCATAGTAATTAACTCGTTCTCGAAGCCAATCATGTGGGGAATCACCCGTTATTGGAGGTGGTTGGCCATGATCACCACAACAAATTACTTGGATTCCTTTTTGATTGAGCCATCCAATAAATATCTCTAGGATAGCACGAGGCACTGTACAAATTTCGTCCCAAATTATAACTCTAGGTACGTATTTCTTTCCTAATCGCTCTGGAGTCCATTCCTTATCTGCTATTTGTGGTCCAATCATATCAGATCCAGGATAATGGAGTGGATCACCATATTTTCGAGCAACGAATACTATCTCTTCTGCTTCCTCATCGTTTCCATCTATCGATAAAATGAGATCGTTACATTGAGTCCAATCCTTTTTCGCATTCCAAACTTTGATTGATTTATTTCTATATTTTGGCAAAGATTGGAGAGATTCGAGATCTTCATCTGTTGCTCGTACTCTTTTGACACCACAATAACGAAAGAAACTATGATAGGTTTGAGATTGCACACCCCTATCACGCATTTCTTTGGCTAAACGATGGGTCGGTGTGAATACTATGGGATTTCTCGTTCGAAAGAGTTCGATTGCTCTCGTAGTTTTACCACTACCACCACCACCATTAAGATAGCAAAGTTGATGTCGTGATAGTGGATCTTGATAACATGGTGCGGTACTAAGTGTTAGTTCTTTTCGTTGGATAACGTATTCCGACTTTGGAAGGTAATCTCCATGTTCCTGAGGCATACGAAGTTGTTCATTTTTATCTCGCCATTGAGCTGGAAATACTGTTGGAAGATATGTAGCCCCAAGTATATATGTTAAATACCAGTCCTCGCTACTTTCACACATTATTGGAACTACGTATGCTGGTATTCCATCCAATTTACGAAGCGCATGTTTCTGACTGTATATAGAATCAGTAGCGACACGAACGGCTTCATTGGTAGTGAAACGTTGTAACATACATAGTAGATTTATTTGTGCATAGGCCAACATGCTTGCACGCAAATGAGTATACTGAGGTTGATTTCCATCGTAGTATGTAAGTATGTGACCGAGAGGACATTTTTCGGGTGATCCAACGTTAACCAAAGTGCCATTTCGTATGGTATCTCGTACTAGGAAATCGAGTTCTCCTTGATCAGTTACCAATCGTCTGGTCAAACGTTTTCCATCAGCTTTGCTACCTTGTGTAAACTTTCCTATAATGGCACATCCCTGATTTCGACTTTCTGGAAGCCATATCTTCGTTTGCTTATCGAAAGACACAATGGCCTCACGAATGATGAGAGTTTCGAGGAATCCTTTATCTACAAGGAAGGCAAGAATTTGTATTGGTGCCCATCCATTCTCTGAGAAATGTTTTCCAAACCATGATGGAATGATTGGATGGCATATGGAAGCGAATGACCATTCTTGAATCTCAGCGAATCCATTTCCAATGTCGATAGGTAGTGGACCATTTACGGAAACTCGAGTCATATGATTGGATGGATGATCAAATCGTTCGAAATATGGTTTAGCAAGATTTCATATCGATGCTAATGACATCTCTAGTATCGTAGTCCATCGAATTCCATAAACCACCATGGCCATGTTCAACGCAAGATTTTTGGATATCTTCTAAGAAATTGGATGGTGTCGGTTTCCAATTATTCTTTTCCTTTGCTACTACGCTTGCCGCATGATTCTCACCAAAGACACTATCAGCAAGAGATTCGTTACCCAAGTCTTGGCATATTAGTTGAAGTCTATCTTGAGTTTGTTGAGTTCTATAAGTACTACCATCTTGGAGTACGAATTGGGTAACATTAAGTTGATGTCCTTCTGATCCTCCTAATAACCATACAGCCTTTGGTTTATTCAAAGTTGCTTGTCGAATGGCTTCCAATACATCACCTTCGTATATATGGACACTACGAGATTGTGGGAAATGCAGATCTTTGGACCAGGCATGACCATTGTGATAGATTAGTTCTATTGGTCTATAGTGGTGACCTTGATACGTGTATTTGCCGCTATTGTAGATATCTTCACCAGCAATGTCACTCAGGATTATAGGCCTGGTGATAATCGTCTCAAGCTTAGATATATCGTCGATCGTAGCACCATTGTCATTAACTTGTTCTTCCCAATTCTGTATCTTCTCATGTCTCTTAGTAGTTAGACCTTGTCCTCTCGTAGCGCCTTCGAAATGCTCTATTACTCTTTGTGCGACGCAATTAAGATCACCAACGCGCATTGGGGCTAAATTTGCTATATCTGGTGCTCTGATTGGATAAAGTCCATAAACCACTGCAGTAACTGGATATGCATTCTGATAGTATACCTTGTCGATTCCAACTATCGCACCTGGTTTAGTATCACGAGAAATCTCGATTACACCATAACCCTTCTTTCTCTCGACGTGGACTGGTTCGAACTTATCGTCGACGACCCAATACACATCTCCATCATCGTTATATTCTCTAAGGAATTTAATTTTCAAAATGAACTCACCATCTGGAAGTGCCGTAAGAATTTCTCTTGCTCTTTCCATGGTCATACGAGCATCCAAAGCCAATCGACCAGCCCTTAGTTCAATGCCATCAGCAACATTGATATCACCAATATCGAGTGGGTCTTCAGTTTCTACTCTCCACGTAGAGAATACAGCAGTTGCACCATCGAATTCAAACATATCCTTAGCATCTATCAAGAATTCTACCCATTGCTCATCTGGAAGTGTTATATGATGAGGCACTTGGATGTCTAAGTCATATATCTCGTTATTTTCTGGAATTGGTTCATACTCTGCAAGAATCTCTTCAATCAGATCATCCATAGTAACAACGATGATATACCTATATATATCGTATCTCTAATAGGGTTTCGAAATACAATAATGTGTACAACAAATGTAATAACGATAGCAGCAGGGGGGATGGGAAATACTGACGATGTCTGAATGTTGTCATGTTGGATTTCGTTGTGTCATATGTTGGTTTTCGTTGTGTCATATGTTGTTTTTCGTTGTGTCATATGTTGGTTTTCGTTGCGTCATATGTTGTTTTTCGTTGTTTTTTGTCCAATGAAATCGTTGAATACAACGAATTCCAATCAAGGATTTTCACTCAGCCCCCCTGCTGCTAAGTCTCCTTTAGTGTCACGTAACATTCCTGAGTTGATGACGTCATAAAACGAGTTTCTTAAAATGGGTGAAGTTTACACAGGAATTTTATTTTTGCTATCACACTACTTAAAATGACAATTGCATTGTAGTTCCGCCTTCTAATGTGGTATCTGTCATTTATATTATAATATATTTGACCATTTACTATGCCACGTGACCTGTTTCCCTTAATTAATTGCTTCCGTTATGATCTGGACATGATTAAAAGGCGGAGTGTTCAAGCCCTTATTATGAGTTTAGAACGATGAAGAAAGAAGATTCATTTAAGATTACTTTCCGTACCCCGTTTTTGTCTAAAGTTTCAACCGTTAACAGTCGTTTTCAAGTCACGTGACACAACTTTGAAAAATACAGGTAGTTCATATTGTAACAAATACCGATAACAAACAGCCTACCGAGTTTCATAAATATTGGATGGAAGCTTCCCCTCTAAATAAAAATATGCCAAATTAACAGGAGAGTCAGGCCTTAAGAGCGACTGCCTGTAAATATCGAGAATCGCGGGTCAACGGTGAAATTTCGGAATCCTTCATATTTTGCCAGAACATACCCTTGGGTGAACTGTTTTAGGAAATCCTATCAAAAAGTTCCAGCGCTTTTTTAATTTAGCGATTTTTACAAAAGATTGAAAATACGGCCCCAGAGCGGTTTTTGGCTTGTCGGAACGACCGAATCATCACGCAACAAAAATGACCTAGGGAAGTCTTATAAAAACTCCAATGGAATCATACTTCACACACGTATTAAAACAACTCTTTCACCTCAACATCCAGCAAGAATATATTCCGATAGTGTAATTTAATTTTTTTTTATCCGCCTTTTTAAACATGCATGTTTTGGACGCCAAAACATAAGACAAAATAATGGCCAATTTTGACAGCCCTAAGCGACTCCTGGTATATGATTTTTTTAAATAAAAACTATACAGCATGAAAGCTTGGTTATTCTAGTTTAATCTAGCAAAGTGTCAACTTTGGAATCCAAACGCTTCCCCTCGGCAAAATAAAACGACCATGTACTGTAAGAGAGACGATTTAACCTCTAATTTTACAGTGCTTATCATAAACACCCATTCAAAAAATTAACAAACGTCCAAAATCATTTTTCAACTACTCTTAGCTGGTCTTTTAAAGCTCTGAAAGTGAAATGTACCTTTCGTACCCTTTTATCAGTCAAATTTTGAGCCTGAGAGCCGTTAATTGAATGGTAACTATATATAGATTCCCGTGCGAATCCGATCAAACATTGAAACAACAACAGGGTTGTTCCAGTCATCGAATTGGCCGAAATTCACCAGGCTGTGCTCATTAAATGCCTACACTTACATCGGAAGTACATTCTAAACGACAAATATATCAGATCCTGCATGCAGTTATTTCTGAAGCCAAACGAATCACAACCGGCAAATGTTTTACGTGGAGACATTTTCATTCTCAAAGATCTGACCTGTCACTATCAGTAACGCTAGCGCCGGCTCAACGAATACAACTCTAGTTTACAAGTCATGTTATGAGAACTAAAATAAACTCTTGCACCTTCTTTATAAGCCAATAGAAAGCTTAATTCATGGAGATAAACTACTGACTCAACTCTGCATGATAACGATTTCCTCTAAACCTGTCTAAAATAGCCCGGTAAATATAATCATGATGACAAACAACTGAGCTGAAAATATACTACTCACCGACAAGAAGGCCCATTTCCACCACTTTTATTTATCCACCCGGACTATCCATTGTGGTACACAGTATTTGAAAAGAAGTTAACTGCCCGAGGGTCCTAAACGCCAGGCCAAACGATATGCAATAACTTTGTAGTGAGTGATCATGATGAACATAATGAAATGTGACACTACTGGAATGTAACGCAATTTGTGCCTCCCCGTTACCCGCATAAATTAAATACTTTCTGTTTGGAGAATAACGTGAACTTCGGATCCTGATTATCGTAATGTTTCGTGTTTGAATTCTAGCCGAAGCAAAAAAAAATGAAAACTACAACAAATATTTCGAATTACTTTTCTGTTTAGGCCATCCCAATAGAATGTTTCATTTCCCATCGCCCGACCGACCCAAGTTTTTTTGGAAAAGTAAAAAATGAAAATAACAAAGCTTGACACCGACCCAATTTTTTGGATATAAAGTAAAACAAAAAGGATCGAAGCCGCCTTGAAAACCACTAACAATGCATTATGACAGGAGCCCATTACTAGTAATGGGCTCCTGATTATAAGCATGGCCTAGGAAAAAGAAATTCGCGCCGGGCAGAATTGCTGGAAAAAAATTCATGCACACAGATAGTCCCTAGCCTCCTCCGCAGGCAACTCTTATATGTTTTAGATCCGGCTTCCAGCGAAGCCGCGAGGGGACATTTGTTTCATCCTCAGACCCTTGCTCGTCTCTCTTATACCAGAACAAGCCCAGTTTCACATCTTTTTTTTTTATTAGGAGTTGCCTGCGGAGGAGGCTAGATAGTCCCAAGTCCCATCGTGGCTCTGTTATGCCCTCAAAATGCTATAAATAGCATTTCTGAGACATCATTAAAAAATATTTTTTTCGGGACATACACTGTAGCTGATGGACGTCAAGGTTTCACCACTGTTCTGTATTATGTTTGGTAGGGAGGGAGGGGGGTCAGATATTATACTTTGGTTTTATATCCAAATGCTCCGAGGACCCCCTATTAGCTACCCCCTACCAGCCATACCCCCCAACTGTTCAAATCGTATGCACATATTATCGCATCTACAATGCATTCGATTGTGCCAGCAAGTGCAGGAAAATACGCATCCGAGAACCAGAATTTTTTTTTTCTCCGACCCGCCTAGAAACTCGGCCCTCAGCTGGGCGTGACCGTCGGATGTAGCTACGTCCAGTTCTTAGTCGCTTGTTCAAATAAAGACTGATAACCCTTGAAAACTACTTAGTGCCGTCTTGTGAGAAATCTCTCCTTGGTAAATTTGCAAACTGCAAAAACACAAAAAAAAACAAAAAATCGTACAAAGGAAGAAGGCGCCAAAAAAATTATTGCATTAAATATGGGCAGAAAAAAAATCCTGCTAGGAAATCATGTCGCCCCCCTCCTTTTCTAATGGCCCGCCCCTTAGAAGCAGGATGTTAGAGCCTTTGTTATTAGGGTATGCTCTCCCTCTACCTACGTAAGGGTTATTCACGGAGGGCGTCGCCCAAGGTGAATAATTGAATAAATCCCTTACCCGCGAGCGAAGACCGATAAATGGCTTATTTTTAACAACGGCGAGGTTTTATCGCTGTACGCAATAACAATATCTATTTTCATAAACCATTGGGAACCATTTTTTGCCCAGTATATATATATATATATGCAGATATATGTTATTGCATAAAATGACTGAGTCATTTTAACAGACAAACGTAATGTAATGTGAAAGCAATTTCCCACTCGAGAGACATCAGTGCTTTTTTCAACCATCTCCTTTACTTCTCCGTGCCTGAAGCCAATCATAAGTACAACTTTGTAGTAGGAAAGTGCGAGGGGAATACGTCGAGGTCCAGGGGAACGAATCTCTCATACATGGGTCTCATGCCAATGGTAATTATTTGAAATCTATTTGACATTAACAGGACACAGCCTGGTTATTTTAGGAAATACACCCGATTGGTGTAAGGTGGCGCTCATGTGTGCATGTTTCGGTTATATAACGATGCTATGAGGACCCAGAGGATACATACAATGGGTAACAACTAACGAGGGTAGCCCACCAGATCGATATAAAAATAACTCAAATCACGTGTTGTGAAACTAAAAATAGATTTCAAATAGTTATCATGGGGCATGGGGATTCGCTACCTCATCGATCTGGAGCGAGGAGGTATGGGATTTATTCACCGAGGGTTTCGCCCAAGCAAGGGCGACACCCGGGGTGAATCAGCTCCGCTTATTTTTCACGTGGCTCGGTTTTCTTTGTACCAGTTTCGGGGGAATATATCTCGAAACCCCTGCCCAGTTCCAAAGGCAGAGGGAATCTCGCAACATATTCCCCTGGACATATTCCCCTCAACTTATTCCCCTCACTTTCTTTCATACTACGTTCTACTTACTCTTTACTTACGGAGAAGTAAATAATTATGTAATGGGAACATGGAAAACACGGCATGTGTCCTGAGCAGATCTCTTGGTTTAATACTCAGGCCTGCTGTCCTATCCACTGCACCATAAGCTTCATTGGTTGAAAGAACCGAGAGAAAAAAATTGTGATAAGCTCTATGAACGGAAATTTTATGCAAAAATCTTTCGTGCAACGAAACTGAACCTCGCCATTGTGAGGAATTAGCATTTATTTGCCTTCCACTCGGGGGTATGGGATTATTCACCTCGAGTGCTGCCCTCGAGCGGAACCCTAGGTGAATTAGCCTGCTTACAGGCTCTTGGCCTTCGGCCTCGCTCGGCCCACAGGTAACCCAAGCCCGACCCGAACTGACACTAAAACTAACATTTCCGAAAAAAACCGAGAGCCTGCAAACAGGCTATAGGTGAATAAATCAGCCATACCCCTCGATCGAGGCCGATTCCCTTTACAAACCGAGCTGAAGCCAATAAAATGCATATTTTTTTCACTGGTGAGGTTTTGTCCGTTATCAGTTGTACGAAATAACTAAAATTACTGTTCACAAATGTTCTCATTGTTTCTTTGTTCTCGTTGCTTGTGGTGTAGTGGATAGGACTAGTCGTGGATTGACAATAGGCCCTTTACAGGACTTGGTCACGTGACCTTAGTCTGTACGCAATTTAACAAATTGAAGTTATTTTTTTATGTGCATGTCTGTCCTAATATTGACAATGATTTTCGTCATAACATGGTCAAAATAGCTGTGGATCCACTCGGCGTCTTTTAAAAAATAACTTCAATTTGTTTTTTAAAACAACAAAACACTTTTAGCTTCAAACGAGTGTGTACAAACTGCCTTTCGAGTCGAAAAGTCCAAACGTAAACACGTCTTTCTGCTTTCCCGAACTCTATAAAAATACATAATCTATACTCTAAACTGTTTGTTTCTACTTAAGAACGTTATGTAAATATCCTGAATAAGAGATTTTAATCACGAACTAGAAGATTATGTATTTAATTCAAGACACTTTCTCAGTTCTAGTTCTAAAAGATCGGTAGAACTTGTCACAAAGTCGATCACAAATTAGCCGAAAATGCTTTGTTCGACTCGAGAGAAAGCCCAAATTTTGACAAATGGCACCACAGAAGGAAGTTTGACTCACCGATTAACTTTTCCCAGTGATGAAATGCTTTTAAAATCCTCATTTTCTTGATTTTTGGAACAGATGTGTACACAACCTGAATTCACAAATCTCTGCAAAGCCCGCTTCGAAAGCCGGCCGCGCGTCTGTTAAAATATTGCATATGAAAATTAGCCAATCAGATTGCGAGAAAATTGGCGGTTGTTGTAAAAAACAATATATATTTTCATAAACCATTGGGAACCCAAAAGATGCCATTTCTTCAGTATTAAAGGTATGGACCTAAAACTTGGAATTTTACTAATTTTGGCTTGCTCTTTCCATTTCTGGCATTCATGTTGTTCTTGCGACTCGCGAATAAGCAAAAACCGTGGACGAATATCCTGCTTGTTGAACGTTGGATCTGTATGTTCTTTTTATTGACATGCTAAAAAGGTCACGTGACCAGGTCCTGCAAAGAGCCTATTTGCATGAGAAAGGCAAGAAACTTATACGTAGAGATCTCGTACTCGGAAAAGAGGTGTTGTTAAAGAAAAACTTGGGTCGGTCGGACGATGGGAAATGAAACATTCTATTGGGATGGCCTAAACACAAAACTAATTTGAAATATTTGTTGTAGTTTTCATATTTTTTTGTTGCTTTGGTTAGAATTCAAACATGAAACATTGCGATAATAGGATCCGAAGTTCACGTTATTCTCCACACAGAAAGTATTTAATTTATGCGGGTAACGGGGCTGCACGAGTTGCGTTACATTCCAGTAGTGTCACAAAGTTATTGCATATATATATATCGTTTAGCCTGGCGTTTAGGACCCTCGGGCAGTTAACTTCTTTTCAAATACTGAGTACCACATTGGATAGTCCGGGTGGATAAATAAAAGTGGTGGAAATGGGCCTTCTTATCGGTGAGTAGTATATTTTCAGCTCAGTTGTTTGTCATCATGATTATATTCACCGGGCTATTTTAGACAGGTTTAGAGGAAATCGTTATCATGCAGAGTTGAGTCAGTAGTTTATCTCCATGTATCTGAATTAAGCTTTCTATTGGCTTATAAAGAAGATGCAGGAATTTATTTTAGTTCTCATAACATGACTTGTAAACTAGAGTTGTATTCGTTGAGCCGGCGCTTCGCTAGCTTTAATACTGATAGGTGACAGGTCAGATCTTTGAGAATGAAAATGTCTTCGTTTGGTTTCAGAAATAACTGCAGGATCTGCTATATTTGTCGTTTAGAATGTACTTCCGATGTAAGTGTAGGCATTTAATGAGCACAGCCTGGTGAATTTCGGCCAATTCGATGACTGGAACAACCCTGTTGTTGTTTCAATGTTTGATCGGATTCGCACGGGAATCTATATATAGCTACCATTCAATTAACGGCTCTCAGGCTCAAAATCTCGACTGATAAAGGGTACGAAAGGTACATTTCACTTTCGGAGCTTTAAAAGACCAGCTAAGAGTAGTTGAAAAATGATTTTGGACGTTTGTTAATTTTTTGAATGGGTGTTTATGATAAGCACTGTAAAATTAGAGGTTAAATCGTCTCTCTTACAGTACATGGTCGTTTTATTTTGCCGAGGGGAAGCGTTTGGATTCCAAAGTTGGCACTTTGCTATAGATTAAACTAGAATAACCAAGCTTTCATGCTGTGTAGTTTTTATTTAAAAAAATCATATACCAGGAGTCGCTTAGGGCTGTCAAAATTGGCCATTATTTTGTCTTATGTTTTGGCGTCCAAAACATGCATGTTTAAAAAGGCGGATAAAAAATAATAAATTACACTATCGGAATATATTCTTGCTGGATGTTGAGGAGAAAGAGTTGTTTTAATACGTGTGTGAAGTATGATTCCATTGGAGTTTTTATAAGACTTCCCTAGGTCATTTTTGTTGCGTGATGATTCGGTCGTTCCGACAAGCCAAAAACCGCTCTGGGGCCGTATTTTCAATCTTTTGTAAAAATCGCCAAATTAAAAAAGCGCTGGAACTTTTTGATATGATTTCCTAAAACAGTTCACCCAAGGGTATGTTCTGGCAAAATATGAAGGATTCCGAAATTTCACCGTTGACCCGCGATTCTCGATATTTACAGGCAGTCGCTCTTAATACGCTCGAGCTCTCACGACTTTTGGGGAATGTTGATGAAGGAAACATTTTACTCTAGTGGACTGATAGAGTGATATATCATGATAATACCATTTATGCTTTCCCTCTCCTCAAAATGCTAACAGACGAT
The DNA here is from genome assembly GCA_030867875.1 of Actinernus sp. WN-2022. Taxonomy (NCBI): domain Eukaryota; kingdom Metazoa; phylum Cnidaria; class Anthozoa; order Actiniaria; family Actinernidae; genus Actinernus; species Actinernus sp. WN-2022. The sequence goes on from JAOWCC010001589.1 coordinate 144,579,152, forward strand.
ACTTTATATACCAAGTGCTGCTTTTGCCTGAGCTGGGCAAAAATAAGTGACACAAAAACTAAGATTTGAATGATAATGGCTATGGGTTGCAAAAACCCAAAGCCGCTTTATTAAATTTTCTATTAAATAAAATATCTGATATAATAACCTAATTTAATAATTGGCCACTTTAGAAACGAAAAAAGGACTGGGTCGAGTTTGTAATGTCAATTACATTATAATTTAATCAAAAAATGAACTCCATCACAAGAAAGAGCACACCACAATTAGTAAGTTTGATGAGTTTGGTGACGTTTCGTTCGATTTTTACCCTGTGGTGAGCTTTCAAATATCGCGTTTGTATGGATTGGAGGGACCCAGTCCTTTTTTCGTTTCTAAAGTGGCCAATTCAAACTATTTGGCCCATTTAAGGTGAGGGCAACGAAAAGCGCCACAGTGGGTGGGGGAGGGTGGGCAAAATGACTTGACGTCTTCACTGGTCAAGGACCTGAGGCGAATGACCTCACATCCAACATGCACTGTGCATCGTTCCAATATCCCCAGAGGGAGTTGACCCCAATTGAGACCCCTACCACAAAGCCACGTGCGGGCTTTTGTTGCATAACAATAACTCTCAGAGCAATACTGACCTAATACTTACAATATTATTATTTAAGTGATCAGAGGGAAAGCATAAAAATCCTATTCGCAAGCAAATATTATATATATTCTTAATGAAGTTTAAAATTATTCTGGTGGACTGATAGAGTGATATATCATGACAATATCAGGAATTCTTAATGAAGGAAAACAAATTACTCTAGTGGACTGATAGGTAATTCATAAAGGAAAATTTCTCTGCACTAGAGTCAAGACATTAATTTCATGAAGTACAACAAAGGCTTTATTTAGTAACCGTAATATTAAAGTTATATGCTTGCATTTTCTGAAGTCTTATTCAGCGACAGGTTATTGCATCTGAAAACTAAATAATGAGAGAAAGAAGTACGGTTTTGGCAAGCACTGAGAGAATTTCTGGAAGTTTGAAAACCTGCGTACGATCGAAAATACGAGTTTGAAGTTCGAGTTTCTTTATTCATGCGATTACAGGACATGCAGTCCACAGTAGGTTATTGCTTAAGATTGAGTAGGGAAGGTTTTGGGGATTTAAGTCAATAAACGAGAAACATGCTTCTCAAATGTTGCTGTGAATTAATCCCCATCCTACATTCGAAAACACTAATTTAGGGTTCTTTAGGGCTAAACGACTAAACGACGCAGAAACATGATACTTCTTAAATGTTCCTGTGAATTAATACGAACCCTAACCCTACGACCAAAGATGGCCTACCCGCCATCGACGGGTGCTCACTAATTTAGGGTTCTTTAGGGCTAATCACTAAACAACACAGAAACATATTGCTTCTAAAATAATACGAACCCTAACCCTACAACCAGCTGAGTTACTGGCCGAGAGATTCAGGTTAAAAAAGAGGAAGGCCTGAGAGCTGCAACAGGGGATTTGAATTTCGAAATAGGAAAACGTAAGGCAGAAAGCAAAAGAGAATATGTTAGCTGAGAATAATGATAAGTCTTCTCTCGGCAAAGAAGGAACTGCCTCGACTATATGAAGGGTGTTGTTCGCAACCAACAGTAGCGTCGTTTGGTCGTCCTCCAACCAAGCCAGCCAAAGGGCTCTCTTCAAACTATGAAGCACCTGTGCCTATAGTGACAATGCAACCGATAATAAGACCCTGCGTGGTCCCCCTCTTTATTAACACAAGCCAGTAGCCCAAATCTCCTCGGCGAAGGTCCCCCGCTAAACGCCGCGGCTACAGAGTTTTGCCCTTGGGCATTTGTAAAAGAAACCTTGCCACCATATACCGGCAATAAAATCGACCACGGGAGAGCGTGATGGCGCTGCAGCAAAAACAGAACGAAACCATTATTGCAACAAACCAACAACTAGCTGTGTCACTGCCACAACCATCTGTACCCAGGTTTAAGGGAGATCCCGTGGAATATAAGACATCATCATGGCCTTTGACACTCGTATTCAATCCAAGACTACCACAATCGCAGATCGATTGTATTACTTGCACCAGCATGTCGAGGGCGAACCCAAAGATCGTATCGAAGGATGTTTACACATGGACTCAGACGAGGGTTCTACAGAGATTCCTATAAGATCTCTACGGCTTACATTAATAAAGTACTCAGTCGGCCGCCTATTAAGTTTGATGACGGTGTAGCTCTAAAACGCTTCTCTATCTTCCTGACCAAATGTAAGAATGCTATGAAGAATATTCGCGACATGACTGTTCTCGACCATGCACTGAATATATATGGAGTCAATCGTGTATAATCTGTCTTACAATCTACAAAACAAGTGACGAGATCAAGTTGCAAGGATGAGGGAGAGGGAGAACGGAATAGCTAGCTTTGAGGATCTGGTCAAATTTGGGAAATCGGCTGCTAACTCTGCAAATGATCCAGTGTTTGGCAGAGAAGCGCTGAACAAGAATGAAGAAAATTCGAAGTTCACTAGAAGTAAGGACAACATAAAGAAGAGCGTGCCTAAGCCTGACCATAAACGCAATAGCTTTGTAACGAATGCAGCCGCATCCGCCAGTATCGGGGTCTCACACGGGGACGGGCCTACTGATAAACCGCCACACCGATAACACAAGACTCTGCCAACTGTGTAACTGCTCTTACGAGTTGGACGACTGTGAGCAGTTCAGTAAGAAACAATCGAAGAATAGAAGGCGGTTCTGAAAGAAACGTACATGCCTGTCATGACATGAATTATCTTTCTATAGGATGTACGAAGAAAAGAAAGTGTAAGAAACCTCATTCCTCCACACTTCACATCGACGGCTTCAAACTGGAAAGACATGAGAATAACGACAGCCCAGTAACTGTTGAAAACTCTACGGGAGTAGGTAACGCGTGTACCAACATCCAAAAGAGTTTATGCGGCGCCATAAATACCAAAGAAACAGTCATCTTACACGCCATTCTACCCGTAAAAGTAAAGTCAAAGGGTGGCAATGAAACGGTCACTATCTATACGCTCTACGACAATGGAAGCGGAGGTTGCTTCTTGACAGAAAGTCTAAGAGAGCAGATCGGCATAGGAGATCATAAAATGAAGCTGCAGCTATGGACCCTGCATGGTCAACGTTGTGTGGACAGTACTACTGTCGAAGACCTAGTCCTAGATATAAGGGATGCTAATCCAGGAGAGATATCTCGATCTTACGCAAGATACGAGATGCCAGTAATCGAACAACAGATTCCTGAAATGGGAGCATCTTCGTGAAATCGCCAAAGTGATTTCCGAATACAGACCTGATCAAGAGATCGGCCTGTTAATTGGAAGTAACCCCCCAGCAGCACTCGAGCCATTGGAAGTAGTACCCAGCGAAGGTGAAGGTCCATTCGCAATGCGTTTACGCCATGGATGGACTATAAGTGGTCCATTACAGGTAGAGAATGTATCACAACCTAGTGGTATTATAAGCCACAGAACAATAATTCAGGAAGTAAATACAATCAAGTAAGTAATATTATCAGAAGCTGCTCAGAGTATGTTTGAAACGGATTTTAATGACCGCAAGGTTGGTCCTGACGAACGTGGAAACTCCCAAGAAGACAAACAGTTCCTGAATCAGGCAAGGTACAGCATCCGTCGCATCGATGATCACTACGAGATACCACTTTCCTTCAGAATGTCTAGTGTCGTAATACCAATCAATAGAGAATAAGCAGGAAACGATCTAACTGGCAGAAGAAGATGCTGCGTGATGAAAGGTATCGACGTGATTATACCAACTTTGTAAACGAAGTCGTCGCTAAAGGCTATGCACGAAAGATACCAGAAGAGTCGCTTGATGCAGAGCCTGGAAAAGTGTGGAACATACCCCATCATAGCATCTATCACCCTAATAGGCCTGAGAAAATACGTGTCGTCTTCGACTGCAGCGCAAAGTTTGAAAGAACATCGTTGAACGAACAGTTAATACAAGGCTTAGACAAGAACCCATAGCCTTTATGGCAGACGTAGAGGCTATGTTTTATTAAGTACGAGTCCCAGATGGGCAGTGTAATGATCTCAGATTTATCTGGTGGCCGAACGGAAACTTGGGCGCAGAGCTAGAAGAGCAGTCTCTTCTCCAAGCTGTTCTAACTATGCTCTAAGACAGACAGCGGATGACAACGAACAGGAACACGATCCTCTGGTTACTGAAACGATACGGCGAAACCTTACGTAGATGACTGTCTACGATCAGTTGAAAACGAACACAATGCTATCCAGCTAATACAAGGACTTCGACATGCTTGCACCAAGGGCGGATTCCATTTGACCAAGTTTATCTGTAATAACCGTGAATTGCTGGAATCGATTCCAACAAAAGAACATTCTATGGAAGCCAAGATTCTCAACTTGGACTACGACAGATTACCCATTGGTGTCCAGTGGTGCGTCGAATCGGATTTCTTTGAATTCCGCATCATTGTGAACGACAAGCCACCAACAAGAAGAGGAATACTGTCAACCGTGTCCTCAATTTATGACACCGTTTTTCACCGTTTGCGCTACCAGCCAAGAAACTACTACGGGAAATTTGTCGCGAAAGAAATCTTGGATGGGACAGCGAGGTTCCAGAAGAATACAAGAACAGATGGGCTAAATGGCGTAGTGAGATTATATTACTCGAACAACTTTGCGTTGCGTAAAGCCATCAGAGTTTGGACCAGTGGTGCTAGCTCTATCGGATATGGGTCTGTAGCGTACCTTCGTCTACGAGATGACAAGGACCACATCCACTGTTCCTTCCTGATGGGAAAGGCTCCCCTTGCACCTGTCAGGGCAGTCACCATACCGCGCCTAGAACTCACCGCTGCTACTGTCGCTGTTCGTCTGGGACAGTCGCTAAAGAGGGAAACGGATAGCGAACCCGAATTCAAGTATCGTACTGACTCCACTACAGTTCTTCATTACATAGCCAACGATCAACAACGATTCCACATATTTGTTGCAAACCCAGTACAGTTGATTCGTGATTACCCAAGTCCAGATCAGTGGAGGTACGTCGAGATAGTAGACAATCCAGAGGACGACACCTCCAGAGGAATGGATGGACCAACGCTTCTTAAACAACGAGGGTGGTTAGAAGGTCCGGATTTCCTCTGGAAATCAGAACATGAATGGCCAAAGCAGCCATTTGTAATGGACCAAATTGTGGACGACGACCCGGAGATCAAGAAGACTGTTGGCAACAGAGCCACAGTAATCAACGATGCAACCAATGCTACCAGAAATTCAATCGACTACTACTCCGACTGGTAACGCTTGAAGAAGACCGTAGCCGTATTCCTACGTGTAAAAGAGATGCTACGAAAGCAGAGTCAGAGCCATAGATAATTAAAACATAGGGCCCCTAAGGGCAACTCGTGGATGGCCAGTGAGCTATTTTGGTATATACTAAAAATCGCGTGACCGATGACGTCATCGTTACGTCATCACCACTAAGTGAATTGTTGGAACCCAATACCATGCTTGTCCAAGTTTGAACTGTCTGGCATTACAAATGAAGGAGATATGGGCATGTACTTAAAACACGTAATCGATGACGTCATCGTTACGTCATCGCCATTAACTCTTTACCGTCCGAGCCTGTAAATAGGAGACGTATAAGTCCGTTACTAGAAAGATTATTGCATCACATCTATATAGACATGCTGGAAAGACTATGTTGCGATATTATGCGAAGGGATGTATGGCTTCAAAGTCCGAGCTATAACAGGGATCACTCGACTCTTTCACTATGGAGAAAAGCTCATTTGTTTTGGCGATTGTTTTGTTTCTTCGATTTTCACGAATTTTAAGGAGCTAAAAATCGGCTCAAAAAAACCTTCCCATTCGCACTTGAAATCAAGAGCAAACACAAAATAACCACTCAGTCGTTACAGTACCTTGTTTAATCTTTCCAACCAGCACGTTTGTTTTCACAAAACACACCAAGCGACGGTGAACCACGCCGATGTTTGCACTGCATTTCACTCGACCACATTTTCCTGCTCCCACCTCCAATTGCATGCTGGGTAATGGACAAAAATTCCACAAGGGGTCCCCCCCTCTGGGACTCCGGTAGGTTTTTTTTATAAATCTTTTACCCCTACAACCAAGAGCGGTGATTTGGACTCAAGCCGTTGCTTTAAAGTGACAAAAACACATCCTAATAGGTTGAGCAGGGGTAAAAGACTGCCAACTGCAGGATTCCAAGGATTTCACTGAAGATTTTTTTCCCGTGTCTGAAAGCACGAACACAACGGAAAAACCCTGTGAAATCACCTCACAAAGCCTACTAGAAGCAAACCAAGTACTTTTCAGCCATCCTCAGACTTAATGATGTCTTCAAGCTCTCTGACAGTGGCATATTTCTCCAAAATTAGAGCACATTTCATTAGAAAACCTACCGAAGCAGCCATACCTACCGTCAACGAGTGAACAGAATTCTCCCAAATGGCATTGTGGGAAAAGTTTGAGCCCTCGGCTTAAAAAGTCAGCAGTATTTAACTAGCCCGGGCTAGCTAAACTTGAACTGAGGGGGAGGGTTGAGTTAGCACTCAGCATTTCACCAATTGAGCTCGCACACGATCGGACGACAAAGAGTTATGTGATCGATAGCAATCCACTACAATGTCTGTCTAGGTTTGAACTGTCTGCGATTAGATATGAGGAAGATATGGGCATGTAGTTCAAATCACGTGACCGATGACGTCATCGTTACGTCATCACCACTAAGTGATTGATAGGATCCCACTACCATGTCTGTCCAGGTTTGAAGTGTATGGCATTAGCTGGGCGCCGTCAATACAATCGAGTCGTCAAGTCACAGAAAGAAACGACGAATACATTATCTCGTATCCACCTGAACCCAATAACTCGTTCTGCACATTCGTGCATCCACGAGTTAAATTACTATTGTGTAATGAATAAACGACCTATTCATAGCTTGTTTATGTATAGAACCTTCGCTTGATAATGGCTAATTGTGTTGACGCATGCAGTTTAAGTAGTTCTGGCACTCCATTCTGAACAAGGATTGTGTGACAAAGTTAGTATTTAGTGTAGCTAAATCGAATTGATCGTTAACTCAAAATGCCCCGCTGAACTTTGAAATCACATATCGAAGAGGTTAAAACGAATTTTTATCCGGCCACATCGGCGCAAAATTGCGTTTTTGGGAATCTAACGCTAGCCAAATGTAACTTGCAAACGTTTTATGCATGACCCAGAGGTCAACTGGCTGGAAGATCAAAGAAAACACATGTTTTTTTAGGATGGAACCTATGTGAATATATTACGTTATTTCAGTTCAGTTCGATAAAGTGAAATAATTAATGTCAAAATTTCGGTAAATACTAAGTCACATTTGGATATATTATAATTAAACTCCATTCTGTCTTGTTCTGAAAAAAAAGGAAAACTTATTTTAAATGACTGTGAATGTAAACCATTCATGCCAGAGGTTTCGCTGTTCTTTGGGCTGAATAGAAATACATTGAACATATGAAGAAATATTCTTCCCTTCAACTATTAATATTTGACGATGAAATTCGCAGCCTAGAGGAAGATGATGCTACTCAAAGCGATGAAGAGTTTTTAAATTATGTAGAAGGGATTGAAGCTGAGGAGGATGAATATCGTACTGTAGACAACGCGCCCATTCATGTTCATGAAAAGTCTTGGCGTTGACTTCCACACGAGTGGCTTATGAAGACAACTCTCTTTGCAAATCAAAAAGCACATTATTTTGTTATACTACAAATCACGTGACCGATGACGTCAATACTTTGAACTGTCTGGCATTAGAAATGAGGGAGATACGGGTATTTACTTAAAATCACGTGACCGATGACGTCATCGTTACGTCATCACCACTAAGTGATTGATAGGGACCCACTACCATGTCTGTCCAGGTTTGGACTGTCTGGAATTAGGAAGGCACCGTCAATACATCTTCTCCTGCATAACCAAATCTTTCAATTCTTGGACGCGTACCATAAACATCCGTAAATATATCTTCGGAATATCGAACACTATTCCGACAGCCAACACCATAAAACGATGAATAAATTAACTACTGACCCACTCCAATAACTCGTGTTCTGCGCTTGCGAGCATCCACGAGTTAAAAACGAAGCTCGGGGTACTAAAACAGATCTAGTAAGACTGCAAGAGACCGTCCGAGCCAAGATGGCCCAATGCAAATAAACCAACAGTTATCGCTCACCGCTCACTGTTCGAGATTTAGAGGTATCTGAAAGCGCCATATGCTGCAGTTCGTCCAGTCTATGGCTTTTGGCCATGAGATACGTGTTCTCGACCGAATCGATACGGAGGAAGACTTGGACGGCGAGAGCTACAGAAACGGAATAAATGAATATCAAGAACACCAGCTTGTAACTATGAATGCGGCTAAAGTAGAAATGAAGTAGAAATGAAGCTGAGCCTCGATCTAAATACCATCACTTCCTGGCTTCAGGATAATGGTTTGTTTTTAAATATGAAGAAGACTGAGTATGTCACATTTGGAACACGGCAAAAGCTAGGCAAACAGAATGTGGATGGTGTTTATATCAGTGGTGAGGCCGTTAAGCATTCCAATGTATTTAAGTACTTGGGTGTGACGTTGGATGAATGTCTTTCATTCAATGAACACATATGTAACGTTAAGGGTAAAGTTTCAAAGACACTCGGAATGCTGTCACGAATGCGGTACTGCCTTACAAGTGAATCGGCAAATCGTTTATACAAGTCTATGGTTTTGCCAGTTTTGGAGTACTGTGACACCTGCTATTGTGGCTTAGGTGTGAATAATTCACGAGCGCTTGAACGTTTGCAGAGACGCGCGGCTAGGATTGTCTCGGGATTCAAGACACAGGAAGATACGGATACCATAGTTACTAGATTGGGTTGGGCATCCCTTACAAGTAGAAGACAAATGCACTGTGTTCAGCTAGTGATGAAATGTACTGAAGGGGTAGTGCCTAAATATTTTAAGAATTATTTTATTACCCGTAAAGAGATCCATAGTGTAAATACGCGACGCTCAAACACTGATCTTGAACTGCCTAAAGTGAGGCTGGAAGTAGCAAGGAGAGCTTTTTATTATCAAGGGGCACACATATACAATGCGCTGCCTGTACATCTTAAGTCAATTTTGACCCCTAAGGAAAGATATAACGCAATCTGCCATCATTTTAATTCTTGTTAGCGATTTTTAAGGTTTTTAATTAAGATTTTTTTATATATTGTTACTAACTTTTTAGCTTTTTTGTATTTAAGTTATACAGGGCTGCCATTGATAGCAGTATTTATTACTGAAGGCACTACCCTGTCTAAATATTTGTATTATTATTATAAAACAAAAAGTATGATGTTTTGCACTATAAAAAAGAGTCAGATGTTTTCATCTACATCTCTGCTTCTCAAATGCTCCCATCGAGGAAATTACATCCCATGTCCATATAGGTTTAACTTTAATCACTAATCATTCGTGGCGGCCTCATATTCTAAAGATTCACCAAAAAGCTTCTAAAAGCTTAATATGCGAAAGCCTCTAAAGTATAAACTGAGTAGATCTACTCTCGATGTGCCTTTCAAATCCCTTGTTTGTTCGTCATTAGAATATGCTGATGTTGTCTGGGATGGGTGTTTGGTAACCGATTGTGATCTGCTAGAAAGTTTGCAAATTGAAGGTGCTAGGGGCGTTACTGTCGCAATGAAAGGTATTCATAGGGCCAGCCTACTACAATATATTCCTTGGGTGGAATCAAACCAGAGACGAAGTGTTCATGCATAAACTGTGCATAATGTATAAAATTGTATCTATTAGTTAGCACCACCCTACTTAAATGATCTATGTAAAGGTAACGGTATTCATTTATATAGCGCAAATTCTATATGAATATATTCAAATGCGCTTCACAAGGTTATATTTTGTGATACAGACTGCTATTGTGGCGCAATGTGCAGCCGTGCAATTTACAATCATGAGTGATTGTTAGTACCTCAGAATACCAGGCTGTTGTGTCGGGAGACAATCCCCTACTCTTTCTCGAAATAACACAACAGGTTCTTTTACGTCTCCCTCGTATAGATTAGAAGAGGAAGGAGACAAGGCCAACGGTTTATACGTCCCTGCCCAAGGACGCGGCCAGGAGTCGAACGCGCGACCTCCCGCACTCTAAATCGTGCTCTACCAACTGAGTTTAGTGATAGATCGAGTTATAGCCTTCGCACCTCTAGCAACCTCACGTTGCCCTCTGTTCGTACAGAATGGCACTAACTAACTTGTGGAATAGTCTTCCATCTGAAGTGCGCCTTTCTGCAATTTGCAACGTTAAGCTGCTACAAGTATAACTTATCCAAGTTAAATAACTTTTGATCGCGTAATTATCTTTATTATCTTGCAGACCGTTTGCCTTCAATTTTGCATACTCGTTTAAGATTAAGTAATAGTGCTTTAAATTACGACCTCTTTACAAACAATTGCATATCATCACCTGCATGTACTAATTGTGGTTCTCCCATTGAAAACACTAAACATGATTTTCTTAAATGCGCCACTTTTGCTGCTCTGCGTAACACTTTATTTGCCTCCGCTGGACAAATAATTAGACCTAAATAGCTGTCCGCATCTGATAAAAAGAAAGTCGACTAGTTCCTTTACGGTGTTCTAGGGTTTGATGATAATACCAATGTAAACCTCTTTGGATGCGTCCAGTCATTTATTGTCCAATCGAACCGCTTTTGATTGTAATTGTAAATAATAATTATTGCTAATTGTTATATCTGTGTACTTAACTCCTACATTTATTATTTTTACCGTCTGGCCTGTAACGCGGCTATATCATTGTAATTTATTTAATATAAGCTCTCTAGCTGAGCTTCTATGCTCTTAGAGCAAATGTTAAGTCAATATTGTTTCAATAAAAAAAAAGAACACCAGGTCTACATGTATATACTGCCTTGATCCCTACCTCAACCACGGTATCGGTAGTTTAACCGAGTAGATCTGCCTCAATATACCATGCACCCAGTTATTCTGCCGAGTGAGGGTCACGTGACTACGCTTGTTATCCGTCATGTCCACAACCAGCTGGGTCATGCAGGCTGTGGTCACGTTATAAACTGCGAGATAAGTATTGGAATGTCAGTGCCTATGCTGCTGTACGCCACGTTATCTCGAAGTGTGTATTTTGTCGTCGCAACAGAGGTAAGCCGAACGAACAGAAGATGGCTTACTTACCTAAGGATCGGGTCAGCCCTGCGCCACCATTTACGTAAACAGGAGCAGACTACTTCGGTCCTTTCGTCATCAAAGATGGTCGTAAAGAAGTGAAACGCTACGGAGTGCTTTGTTCATGTTTAGTAAGCAGAGCAGTTCACATCGAGATCGCTAACTCGCTCGAGTCGGATTCATTTATTCCAGCACTACGACGCTTTATAGCGCGACGTGGCCCAGTACAAGAGGTGAGAAGTGATAATAGCACAAACTTTGTTGGCGCAAGGAAAGAATTGCATCGGGATAGACTGGATATTCAACCGACCAGCAGCCAGCCACATGCGCGGCGTTTGGGAAAGACAGATTACGACTACAAGGAAAGTTATATCTGGTCTGTTGCACGTACATGGTGATCGTCTAGACGATGAGTCTCTTACAACACTCATGTGCGAGGTAGAAGCAGTGATCAACTCTAGACCACTAACATTTGTGTCAAGTGATCCAGACGATGAAGACGACGAGCGTGAGATTACCACCACCTGGACACTTTCAGAAGAAAGATGTATATATGCGCCACTGTTAGCGTAGAGTACATTACCTAGGTAACTTGTTCTGGACAAGGTGGAAAGAAAAGTACCTTGTGACGCTACAGGAACGGAACAAATACCAGCACCCAAAACGCAAGCTTATGATTGGCGACTTCGGCATAATAAGGGAAGACAACGCCCCACGGAATGTGTAGTCTATGGGTCTTGTCGTGCAGGTAGAGCCGGACGCCCATGTTTCGTCAGATCCGCAGTCGTCAAGACAGAACTCAGACGACCAGTCAATAAACTTGTACTGTTACTAGCGAGAGAGAACCAGCACATTAGCTAGCTTTTAGTTCAGTTAATATGTTTAGTCTGGTAAACCTTCTTTATGTTTAGAGGCCGGAAATGTAATTAACAGTGACATTTTTATTAGTTTAATTCATAGTATTGCCGGAAACTGGGGCGAGCTAGTCTCCCTGCAAAGAGCACATGGAATAGTAATTAGTTTGTGATACACGGACGTTTGCGTTTACGTACCGAAGGACACGGGGGTAAGTTTGTTGTTTATAGTATGCTTTGTTTATTTAGCTCATCGGGCAGAATGACGCGACACATCCGGGACTTATTATACCATTTTAATTAGCTGCCAGCGGCAAATTCGAAAGCGAGTGTCAATTGTAACAAAGAAAACGGCCCCAAAAGCTGAAGTAGTGTCAGTGAATCCTCAAATTTCGTCAAATTTACTGGCGTTATACGTATGCTACACACGGCATTTTAAAGACGACATTATAATAAACAATTTGCGCGCAATAATTGAACTTTCCGGTAAAAGCAAATCATATCCATTCGACAACGAAAGTCCGTGTTTTCAAGATTTATTTGTATGAGAAAAAGCTATTCCTGTGACTTCAGCTTGATTTTCTCGTCCAAATCTCACTCGATTTTTATGCTACAAACGGCAAAAGTTTGTTCAATGTCTCAGTAATCCATGTCTATATTTTGGCAGAGTTCTGTTGATAATGTTTCATATCACAGTGAACTTTTCTAGAAGCCATGTTATTGACTGGACTGCGCTCGCCATATTTGGGTTCCAAGCGATTCGCGGCCGCTCGTTTGAACTGCTGCAACTCCGCCTCCTCTCTACTGGGCACAATGCCGCTAATTACGTATTGAATTTTCCATGTGGCGCTGGGAATTGTAACCTCAATTAACATGCAAACGCATGGATCTAAAACCCATTAGACAAAGGCACGCCAGCGACTAAATTGTCAAAGAAATCAAAAGCGGCAGGCGAGCCATTGTGCTGAAACCCGACTTTTAATCCTCCTCTAGAAATTGTAACCTCACAAGAAAAGCTCTACTTCATTTAATTTTTTTTCAAAGAAGCTAAACAAAAGAGGCAGGCAAGCCATTATTTAATTTTGGGATTGCTCTTTTCCAAGATTTCGCGACTACCACGGCGAACGCCGAAAGCCATAAAAGAGCAAAGTCTTTAGTGAAAGAAATACGCTCTCGTGCCGTGTAAACACCAATCTTACGAATCACATCAACTCGATAGCGACTGCAAGGGAGGCAAAGCAAGCAAACAGTGCGCGGTGGCGTGTAGCTTCTCTCTGGAGTTCAAAATATTTTGGTCGCGGCGCCGATGCAGCTAGTTTCAAGAGTTTAAAAAACTTGTATGGAGTTTGAAATCTTTCGCTCGGATAGCTCGTGCGAACAATGCTGAGGTTCACTTTTATTTAACTAGTTTCACAGCTATGGCACTAAAATAAAGCTTTTTAAATTTCACTTAGGCTTTTCGAATAAGCTCTAAATGCAGACATATATGATACTTCATTTTAATTTTGACATAAGTCAAACGTCGAACCCAAACGAAATAGGTTTGCAAACTTCGCGCGGCAACACTTATCCCCCGCTCTTCTTAGGAGTTCTCTCCTACCTACATCCCCACTAAGAAGAGCTGCGGGGAAGGCTATCCAAGTCGCCACGGCAAATTGATTTTGCGGTGATCTTTTACTTTTACCGATTTAGCTATTTACTCAAGGTCTAGTGAAATCTCTTAACGAGCTTTGGGATTTCAGTTAGTCCCATGACAAGATAGATGACAGTAATTGACAGGTCCAAGAGCCAGCATGGGAATGAGGTATTCCCGGAAGGATTCCCTAGCAGCCAATCACAAGCGCTTGGCTGAATATCTAATAAGGCGTATCATAATTATTCATATCTCTCTTCTCATTAGCGGTCGAGAGTCGATGTCGCCTAAAACAATGAGATTCTACCCGATGTGGCAAGTTAAATATGTATTTGCATTTATTTTTAGTTGTTCGAAACCACTTAAGTACCGTTTCAACCCGCTTGAATCGTTTGAATAGCGCTGAAACCGGCCGCTTGGAACGCCAACCGTAAGTCAAGAGTGATAACGCTTACAGGATTTATCACTTGGACTAAAACCGCCGAATCGGTGAGAATCCATGTCTAAAACCTCTCAAAGGTGTATCCTTTATAATCAGCCCATGGTTGTATCATATGTATGTGGAATAAACCGTGTTCGTAAATAAGTGTGTACTTGAAATCCGTGTCACGGGTAAATATGAACGAACGCCTCCCTGTGAAGTAGAGACACGTTGTGTACTATCACAGCACATAACTAATTAACTTAATATATTCAACCACAATGTAAACAATGAACAACTTAAACAAATCGTAACTTTAACTCAAGAATGAGACAAAAACTAGTAGTAAACTAGGTCGCTCAAGTTTGGTGGTTTCTGAACTGGATAATTGAATTATATTTTAGGTTCGTTTTCCAAGCTTCAACTAAAATTTCCTACAGTATTACTACTATTACTACAGCTACAGTATTTTTATCTCTCATCGAGCGCAATTTCACTTGGCATGGAAGTGATAGTATTGTCAAATATCTCTGAAACCTACAAATGGGTTTGATTAACTCTTTAGAATTGACTTGGTAAAACGTTTTGATATTAAAGGGGCCGTCTCACCCACAGTGCTTAGCGCGCTCACATAGCATTGCGGCCATTTTCGATGCCATCGAAATCCAGACTTTTATGGCAGTGATTTTAATCTTCTCTACATCTCTGCCATCCTTCCAGCTATCGTCAAAAAAATCATACTAGGTTGAACCTTTTTTATTGCTCTTCCTATTGAGCGTCTTATTTAAGTGTTTTACATTATTTGGTCATGCAAATTTTAGTTTTATTTCAGGTGGCCGTAGTTCTCTGATGGTGCCAGTCTCGTTCGTACTCAACGAAAGGAAACAATTGTCCGTTTGTGTCCACGATTTCCACCTACAACATGGAGAAGCTATTCTGACCATTAATATTTATATGTAAAGATATATTAGCGCTTAGTTCGAGTATCTACTATCTTTGAGCCGACTTGGGTTTGGCTTACGTGACCACAATTTGTAACAAAACTCCACTTGAAGAACAGTTTCCTCAATTATTTTCAGGGTTTTGGCGTTTAACTTGTGGAAACAGGTCTCTCACTGGTTTCAAAGGGCGGAATTCGGGCTATTAGAAAGTGATTTTGCTGATACTTTTGGATTCACCGGGTTGATTATTTGAAGTTTTAATATACTCGCGCATGATACAATTTCCTATTCAAGCGAGCTGTTATTCGTTCACTGTTCTCTCTTGAACTGATTCTCTGGCACCAGCAATGAGATTTACTGCTAGCAGATGCTCTCTCTCTCTCTCTCTCTCTCTCTCTGCAGGGAAAAATAAAACCGAGGGGAGAAACCTCTCTTTTCATAATTATTATGCTCTGTTTATAGTACTGATGACAGGGTTTGGAAGCGACGGGTGAGCGGTAAATATTATAGTGAACAAAATATTATAGTGAACAAAATATTATAGGCAACGAAACTCCGCTTGGTCGACCCGAAAAGAATTGAGCAATTTCCTAAAATCATTTTGAGAGCTTCGGCATTTAACTTGTGGAAACAGGTCTCTCTCTGGTTTCGAAGGGCTTTCACGCCGTGATTTCGCCGAGATGATCGATCAAAGTTTATGACTCGCACAAAATTTGATAATAATTTCCCATTGAAACGATCGAGCTGTAATTCGTTCACTGTTCTCTCTTGAACTGGTTCTCTGCTACTGCCAGCAACGAGATTGCCTGCTAGGAGATCTCTTTCTCTCTCTCTGTCTGCAAGTAAAAATAAAACCGAGGAGAGAAATCCCAGAGAAACCTCTCGCTTTCATAAATATTAGTATTACCCGAAGAGAGTGTTCTGTTTATAGCAGCGACGGGTGAGCGGTAAATGTTATAGTCCCGTATAGTACAGCCAAGTACTGCTGTATAACACTTTGTTGGCTTCACATTCAACTTGTAAGGTACTGTTAGTTTCATCAAGGTCATCCATGTTCAAATCAAAATTATCATGTCACCAACATAAAGAATATGCTTAGTTCGTGAGCTTCCCGCTGTGAATAAGGGTCAAAGTCCCGGATATAAACAATAACAAAAGCACGCTAAGCACTGTGGGTGAGACGGCCCTTTAATATTCATGACTGCATTTAACCCTGCTCAAACCATGGGTTAAGGTTATCCACGGATTAGCGCTATTTATCATAGGGTTAAAGTCATCACTGCTTCGAGCTGCGCAATTTTACCCCGGGGGAAATGTTACCCTTGGGTTAGCGAATTGAACTCCGCGATAAGGCGCTTACCCTTGTTTCGAACTCGACCTTTACTATTAGTCTCGTGTTTTCATGTGAAGTTTACTGATCTACAAAATGTTTTGTAACTTGATGATCATGCTAAGTTGACGACTCCACACGTCACTGGAGTCGTTTAATCGTATAGTTTGGGACGGAGATAATAACTATTTTCCAACGAGCAAGATCTCTCCTCTTATCAACATGACTAGCAACAAATAATTTTCTTCTATTACCTTCGATAAAGTTAAATCAATATAGTTACAATTTGAAAAGTGACAGCGGGGTTCAAATAACACAAAATTACGGTGGCTCGTAAGGGCCATCAGAATTGCAAACCACTTTTTTCGCTAACTCGTCAAAATTAGCCGCTAACTCGTCAAAAATGACGAGTTAATTTTGCAAACCACTTTTTTCGCTAACTCGTCAAAAATGACGAGTTAATTTTACAAACCACTTTTTTCGCTAACTCGTCAAAAATGACGAGTTAATTTTACAAACCACTTTTGCCGCTAACTCGTCAAAAATGACGAGTTAATTTTACAAACCACTTTTTTCGCTATGGAAATTATTTGGCATCGGATTCCCATACAAACACTGTATTTCGCGCCATGTTTGCACCCTTTCCAAATGTCGGAATTAACCGCGAACTGGTCTATTACTGAATCAATAATAACTGCAACATTTTCGCATAAACTTAACTGAAGTCCATTGTGGACTAACTTTATTCGTGTGGTGATCTCATAAATAATTTTGTTTCAAGTTACAGTGCATGTTTTTATAGTGAAAGAATAAAAATGAAAATACATTTTATTTTGTTCTTATATTTTCCATATGAAAATGCTATTATATTTAGTATTATTAGTATCTACGAAAGTCTAGTTCTAGGCAAAATGATGCCTATTACGCATGGCCTTACAGCAAAACGACAAATTGTTTTAGCGATGAAAACGTGTACTAGTTTTTACAATGCTATCAGCCTGCAATACTAGGCCCTTTGTAGCTGGAGGTCACATAACCTTGTCACTCAAATATCATGAATCTAGCACAATTTCAATGCCAGAAATGGAAAGAGCAAGTCAAAATAAGTAACTCCAGTGCAAGTCCAGGTTTATATTTTTAATATTGAGCCATTGGTCAATTTTTGAAAACTCAAAATTTTGTACGACTGTGCCATGCTCTCTCCTGCATGTTTTTTTATATATTACAACAATGACAACAATGGTCGTGAGGCTTCTGCATGTAATGTATTACTAGTAAATATTTCTACAACCATTGCTTCCTGTACACACCTTCCACTTTCCTCAACACCGAATGGTCTCCTATGATCGCATTGAGGTCCTAATTGTTTTGACGAGTTAGAGAAAAATGTGGTTTGCAAATTTTGACGAGTTAGCGAAAAAAGTGGTTTGTAAAATTAACTCGTCATTTTTGACGAGTTAGCGAAAAAAGTGGTTTGCAAAATTAACTCGTCATTTTTGACGAGTTAGCGAAAAAAGTGGTTTGCAAAATTAACTCGTCATTTTTGACGAGTTAGCGAAAAAAGTGGTTTGCAATTCTGATGGCCCTTACGAGCCACCGTACAAAATAGCCTATTTTTATAACAGTTGATTTCCTGTGTTTATGCTTCATCCGACTTTAATATATGTTCTCAGTTCCGGAAAACAGCAGGTTTTTTGGCTGGGAATCCTAGGAAAATGTTGGGAATTGCATGATAGATTCAGGGAATTTACCGGAAAATTATTTATTTATCGAAACAAACTGAAAATAAACCGGGACCGGTTTTAAGAAAACACGCCACAGCTCAAACAGGGTTCAGGCAAGATAGACCCAAAGCTACACAATAGATTCAACTATAAATACACATCACACCTTGACATTAGTGTTACCCCGTAATATATTGTTCCTGCCAAAGAGCTACTGTAGGTTCTCTTCTAATACATTTCCTTAACTGAGCGGCTGCATTCACTACTTATTAGGTATACTAGTATTTAGGAAATATTTTAGAAATATGTAAACGGCAGACCACATAATTATAAAAGACGTAAGGGATTTGACAACAAGATTCTCATATCAATATTTAAAAGTACTCCTCATGATTACCGAGAGGATGTACTGAAGCTGACCTCAGATCAAAGAACTGAGGACCATGTCAAGTTTACGACACCATTGACGATGATCTGAAGGTTTACGACTCTAAAGTTTACGACTCCATCGTCAATAGAGTCGTAAACTGGACATGATCCGAACTGAGAAATCAGGCCATTTACTATGTATTTTAAGCCATTACTTTTAAAATGAACAAATAAACACGACACTACTACAAGCTGGTAAAGTTATCATGTCTTTACTTACAAATGTCGATTATTACTGGGCCACGTGTGTTTAGGAGCGCCAGATATCCTTTCGTAAAACGTGCGAAAGTTTTCTCCAAAGTCCGTAAAACCTTTTTAAGCCCTAGAAAAACTCAACATCTTGGCATTTCAGTCGAAGAAACTTTTTGGTTTTAGCAAAATAATAGCTACGAATGACCCAAAACTTTTCTCGCGTCTCAAACTCTTCGTGTGAAAAGTATTGCGAAAAGTCTATCAGTGTCCAGTCCCCCACTTCACAAAGTTTGCCATCTTCACGTTCGCAGTGCTTTCTCATTGCCGTTGGTGGGGAAAAACACGGCGTGATTACCAATTAGAGTATGGAGCTGATTGGTTGACGGCGAAATATCACGGGGAAAAAAAAACACTTGGGAAACTTGACTCGGGCGACCAAAGGCCTGGCCCGTGTAATGAAACAGATTTTCCGTGTTTGCGCAGGCTCATGCAAAACCTCAGGGGTCTCGTGTTTGTTCTGCTCTCGAATTCTCCCAAACTTACCTCGATTTGCATGAGCCTGTGCAAACACGGAATATCTGTTTCATATCTTAAATAAAGCATAGTTATTAGCCAATCACCTACTTAGATTTTGTATTGTGCACGAAGTTTGAATATTAAATTTAAATATATGTAATATTAACATTATTTGATCATATCCTACAACATACCGTTAGAATAACAGCCAAGCTTAGGAGGGATGTACAGTACCTAAAAGGTATATAGTTAAATAGGTCATACAGTGTTTGACAATTTAATTATATTATAATTTTTACAACAACTGCTCAATTTGTCGTGTTCTGATTGGCTTATTGCCATTGGAAATAGGAGGGCATACCACGGATTGCATCATTGCTCGTGCCACGGATTACGTGATAGTGCGCGCTAGAACACTTAGCTTTTCTACCACAATTTCCATCGATTTCAAGGCTCTTCCGCTTGACTATTTCTCGTTTGTTGTTGTAAAAAAACAAATTTACGATAGTTTACCCGTGGTAAGTCCTCTTATCTACCACGTTTCACGTCATCGCATCGTCAAAATTATTGTAGATTGGATAGCGCCTCGTGAAATCCACAACAATGTTGACCATGCGATGACGCAAAATGTGGCAACTAAGACGCCACACCACGGCAAACTATAGTAAATTAGATAAATATTCAACACAATGTCTCACTTCTGATTGGCCAACATTCCCTGACTAAGTTTTATATCTAAGCATAGTTAATAGAGTGGAATGGTTAGGAAACCCGGCAAACTTCAAAAGGGCTAACAAAGGCGCTGCGATTGAGGTTGGAAGGGGGCAAGACAAAAGATTGTGCACTATCATAGTTCATTAGCGTTCCCTGAACGACTGAACTCACACGTTTCTATTGGCTGATTGACTAACATGTTGGAATTTCTATTGTGTTTTGTGCACGTGCAAGGTTGAAAAAAGCTAACAAAGACCTATAACAAAGAAGGTCGCTGGGTTTCCTAACCATTCCACTCTATTAACTATGATCTAAGCCATATAAGGTAATGTACAATCCAGAAAAAAAATATTTCCCGCCTAGTATTTTGAATGCATAATAAAGCAAATAATGGCTTTGGCTTTTGAAAGATTAGTGACATTTTCATCAAACTGGTGCTAAAATATATTTAAATCCAAAATTTGTGTTATCCGTTTGGCTATTTCAAAATATATAGTTTATGTACATATATTCAACAGAGTTGAAAATAAATAGTACGTGGTTTGTTCTAAACCAGCAGTATAAACCTGGACTATTCACCATTATCTTTATGACAAAAAGAGTAGATGTAATGTTTATATCCTCATTTATGTCCTTCCCTGAATTGTGATTATATATGATGGACTTGCTGTCAATGTTGAACTCGGTTTGCGGGACAGAAAACACAAAACTAGTAAGTTGAATTAATCTGCCTATGTGCAAATTTTGAGCACATAGCCGCTTTAATAACTCAATTTTTATATCATTACAGATCTTATTTTTAGAAAAATATAATTTGCCCAGCAAAGGTGGGGATTTAAAAGCGCCAAGGACCTCATTGCGATAAAGGAGGTAACCCCACCCAAACATGACAGCAGTTCCACCTGGCAGAATAGCATGCTTGCTAGCTATTGTCAGGTTATGAATTTGAACAGCAACTCCATAATGGTGTAGAACAGTGCCCCTGCTACTATCCGACTATATAAAGTTAACAACACAATGGTGCCGAACAGTGCCCTTGCAACTGTCCGACTACAATTAATGTACTGATACTTATGTACACCATATTTTATAAAGTTAACAACACAATGGTGCAGAACAGTTCCCCTGCTACTGTCTGACTATGAACTGACAAACTGACTGTGTTACTAACATGAACAACATCTGATGCAGAACAGCTATATAGTGCTCCTGTCCAACTAGGAACTGACAAATAGCCTGAATTACAACCGTCTCGTCCAGTTCGTTCCTCCCGAGAGAGACGTCTGAATCCAATAGCCGTTAATGCCGTCCAGTGACGTCACTACCAGAAAACCTGGTAGTGATCTTTGATTGGTTCATATTATATAATTTCGCATAATTATCATAAGTAACTCATCAGAGAAGACGGCAGGATTTTTTTTTTCTGTTTTGGACTCGCGATGGTTGATCGTTGATGAATTTCAATGGAGTGCTTAAATTCGTAAGGAAAACAACTGGAAATGGATTGAAAGTGTCCTGCAAAATAACCGGCCGGCTGTTCTGTAAACATGTACGTTTGATCACATCGCCAGTCGCGTTCGCGCGGGGGGGGGGGCGTTGATATCGATTATTCGTTCACACTCAGTGGTAAAACTGTCGCTACTCTCTTCAGGGAACTGTTCTTTCCCGTAAAAGTCTTCGAACTTCTTTGTAAATTCTCCAAATATCCTTCGATGCTTTTCTAGTTTTCTGCTGCATTATTTACAAAGGTAATCTCTCCCTGCCTCGAACCGAACGGCAGATCGAGAGACTTTACTAGTAAACGGAAGACGAAGGCCTCAAATGTTACTGAACGATTTGTTGCTTCAAAAAGGCACTTGAGAAGCAAATGGGATGTAGATAGGTAGGGTCTTAATTTTGACAAAATCTCAAATAATTTCTCAAGGCGAGAGCTTTGTTTTTGTGACCCAGCGAACTCTTTACAGCCACCGTGGCAGTTTTATTTGCATAAATTAAAGTTTTAATCCGCTTTGACGTCACTGGACGGCATTATCGGCTATTGGATTCAGACGTCTCGCTCGAGAGGAACGAACCAGAGGAGACGGCTGAAATTCAGGCTAACTGACAAACTGATCTTGTCACTAATATGAATGAGGCCCAGGGTCCCAGTAAATACTGCACAAACTGCTGGTTTGCTCTCTCTCGCCTTTATCTGCGACCGAGCAGAGTGAAAACACGAAGTGTGAGCCTCGTGTCCCAGCTCTACCCAGAAGTCCTCGCAGGCACCAATATGCTAATTAATTAATGTTAACTTTGGGGAGATGTCTGCCACGACATCTATTTTAGTACATAAAATGTAAATTAACAACGTCAAAAAATGTTCTTGAAGGGCTTACTCCAAGCCTCTTGACTTACACAGGCGCTCAAATAATTTTCGCCCTTCTAACAACTTCTCCTTATAGAACGCGTACATACTGCTGGCTACAGACATAGTCGGACAAATACACCGGTCGTGTTTGTCTCTTTACAGCTCGTGGGATGATGAGTTGTCCTGTTGCCTGCTGTAATGTCGGTTGATTATTTCTCTGCTTTTACTTTCTCGCCCTTTCAATCTCTGCTTCTTTTGTTGATTTTCGTTCTGCTCCTTTGTTCCTCTCATACTCCTTTCTTTCGTTCTCTCGTTCTCTTGTTCTTCTTCCTAGGTGAGAAGTATGGTCCTCTTCTTGCTCTTTTCTCCACTTTTCTTCTTCATTCAGCTCTCTCATTTCTTCTTCTTTTCTTTTCACTTCAGCTTCTTGCAATCCCCTTTCTTCTTGTAACATGTCTTCTTCTTCTTTGAGCTGCTCTTCCTTTTTCTTAATTTCGGGCGGAATATATGTTTTGATCCTTCTGGTTTATCATCGCCTCTGACTAAACCGTTTCCTTGTCATTCTTGACCTTCAGTGGCACTTGCTGTTTATATTCTCGGTCTTTTTCCTGTCGATTCTCAAATTTTCTTCTTTCTTCTGTTTCAGCATTTAGCTTTAGTTCTTTCTTTGCTTCGCATTCTTCCGAATCCTGCGTTTCGTAACTCATAGTACTTGTTGCTTTGTTAGCATCAGATTCTTCTAGCTTGTGAACTGACTCAGTTTCGTTTTTCTTTTCTGCTGTCTGTTGTTTGTATTTTTCTTTCTCTTTATCTTCTGTTTTTCTTTCGTTTTCGTCCTTTTTAACTTCATCATATGTGTCCCTTGCCGAATCTCCAGTCTTTTCCTTCACTTTCTCGTCTTTCTTTGCTTTAGTATCTTCACCACCCTTTCCTGTGCTATTTAATAGTTTGTCCTTATCGACTGTCTGATTGTCATGGCTAGAAAGAAACATGCATTGTCGCACTCAGTAAATTCCTGTGTAGTGTGTGCCGTTCACTGAATGACATACACAGGCCGTCCTGGTACTCTCTCTTGCAGAGGTCTTACTCTCCTATGTGGAATTTTGAATGGAGTTTCATCGATGAGAGGGATGTGGTGCTTTATTGTGTTGGTGTGACCATAATCTTCCGAGCTTTGGGAGAATACATCAGCATTTTTCTCTAGCATCTCCTAACACGTTTAACATTCTCCTCTCCATTTATTATTTTTCTATTGATGTCAAGCTCAGACAAATAATTCCTATGCCTCTCATGACTCACTTCCTTACTTCCTATACTAGTTTCCTTTAGCTCCTTCATATTTCGCTTCTCTTTTTCCCTCCCTTCATGTGCAGATATGTCCTGAATAATACCCTCAGTGACGTAAAGATCAGCCAAACGTATACTTCTCTTGATACGAAGTGGCCTATCAGTAGGATTAAGAACGCGAACTGTCACCTGCTGATCAGCCACTGTCACCACTGTATTTGCTACCAATAGGTTTTCCGGCCCATTGTAATCTGGTGATCGCTCCAGAAGACCAACATACGGCCGGCCTCCTGGAGCTTTCGGAATACTGACTGCCACATCTACTTCACCACCATTTGGGGGAATAACCGTTGGCCGACGCCCAGCGTACCTTGCACTACCCACAAACCCCAGAGGACCACAATACACATTGTGATTATACTGAGTCATGGCAGCGTGCCATTCCTGTGATTCATTGAATACGTCCCCCATATACTTCGTTACACTCTCACTTTCAAAATCTATCTGCAGAGCCCTAATGACTGGTGTACCCACTAACAAGGGAACGCCCTTCCGATACTCTGTGGCTTGAACCACAAAGGCTTGAACTCCCTCATACCTCCGGCCAAGTATCTCTATATCCAAGCGAATGTTCCCCTTATATGCCATTGCATTTTCTGAGGAGTCCTCAAATACGACTCTACTTTCTTCCCTGGGCTGGGTACTTAATACTGGGTGCTGTTTAACAAATTCTTCTGTTAACGTGGAGACAGCGGAACCGGAATCAATAAGACTGCGACATTCTCGACCATTTACTTTGATGTATGTCTCCTTCGATGGCCCTATCTCACTCTGATGAATTCTAGGCCCCTTATCCTTCCCCCTCTCTCTCTTTAGGGTTTGATAGCTGTTTATTCACCTTGGAAATTGGGCTCCCCTTATTTTGGCCTGTAGGTTGCCCCTCCCTTACAGGCGATCGGAGTTTAAACGCTCTTCCTGTCTTGATGGCATTCCATCGAATTGACCCATGTTTGCTTCCTGTTGTATATTATGCCCTGTGGGCTCATGGCTCATGGTCCCAACCCTCACTACTTCCTGTATATCCTCACGGCAATTATATGAGATATGTCCCTCTTTTCCACATCTATAACAGACCCTTCTCTCCAATGCACCAATATGCTTGGTCTGCCGTTTATTTGGGTGGGGACTCTGTCCATAACTAGTTTGAAATAAATCTTATTTTGGTAAACTTGCCGGAGACGCTAGATAGAAATGACCAAGTGCTATATCCCTGAAGCGCTCAGGCAGACTAAGCTGCCAGGACTTCCCGCTGGATGAACCAACTGGGGATATAGAACTAGTTTGAAATAGATCTTATTTAGGTCAACTTGCCGGAGACGCTAGAAAGAAATGACTGAGTTCTATGTCCCTGAAGCGCTCAGGCAGACTAAGCTGGCAGGACATCCCGCTGGATGAACCAACTGCATGGGGGTATAGAACTATAGCTTGAAATAAGTCTTACTGGATTCTCTCCTTTCTAATGTAAATTTAAGCATAATAACTCAGTAATAGTTAGGTTTTTTTTTAAATGGTGTTTCGGTTCCCAATGTCACGTTTCTCTGTCTTGCTTAGCTTTGGCGGCATTTTTTGTATGCTGTCCAACTTCGGTCTATTATGTTCGTCGCTTCAATCCTGAATTAGGAGTACCGAAGTGTTCTTGAGTCGATATCTGTAGCTTGAGCTTGTTTATTTCGTCGCGCAGGATCAATGTTTCCTCGTGGCTGCTTCTATTAAAACCTTGCAGTTAGCTGATTCTGTGTATGCAGTCATAAGACTTGGTTTGGCGGGAATTTCCTACCATGTAGATTTACGCCACTTTTTACCACTACCACCTTCGCAAAGTTACTAACGTTCAATCCAAGGCATAAATCCAAATTGTTTACTCCTAATAGCGCAGCTGATGCGGAGAAGCAATACTGGTTTAGCCGTTGTGTAATCCATATAGAGTCGATTACTGCGAAACCCACCATTTTTTCTCATCGACTAGTCTTTCGCAAAATCCTTCGGTTTCTCATATATTTTGCTCCCAAGATTTATCTATACTCCTGTTGATGAAATGTCCAAGCTATAGAAATACTAATAACGACGGTCAGTTTGAAGCAAAATACTGTGCGCACAGCTTCAACTTTCATCATGGCTGTGAGTGAACACGGACTTGAATGGCAGACTAAATCAGAAATAAAACAATGCATATACTAAATTGCTACCGCAATCAAAATTTAACTTCCCTACATCCCTGACATTAGCCAGGACTGTCATAATCACTTAAAAGGTAAATAAAACAAAACCGCAAAATGTTATTCGATTTCTAAACTGTGACGTCACTTCATAGCAACCAGACCTAACGCTGATTTGGATTTCTGATGATCTCTGGCTCGTTATGTTGGACTACTGAAAACACTGGCAGTTGGCAATGCAACAACATGTACAGTGCTCTAGCCCAGGTGGACATATACATGTTGACCTATTGACAAATACATACATGTACATGCACGTCATAATTAAACAAAAATACACCAAATGACACAAGGCGCAAAGTATGAAAGGAATGTGGTATGATCAAGCCAGGAGCGTAGTAGTAGTAGTAGTAGTTTATTTATCCACGTATCACCTATTTGGGCATGAAAGCTCTTCTAAACGTGAACGTGCAATATTATAAGATTAAATTATATAAAAATAACATTTAAGATAATAAAAGGAGAAATATAGAAAGATATATATACATGAGTAGAATAGGAAAACTAGTTACATGCTGTGATACTAATTAATCGTCACTCTACAAAGGTATTGAATGGATACTTGTTATAATAATAGTCATATTGATAATATAATGAATGTAAGATCTTAATAATCATTATGCTAACTGTAATAAGAGTAATAAGTAATACAAAAAAACAATAGTATAGTGTAGTGTCTTATAGCAATGATCTATATTATAATCCACGGAAACGAAGGTATGCATGCGCCCTGATCAATACGAGCGATAAAAGAAACAGAATGTAGTAGACGGCTCATTGGATTTATAAACTATCGCTGGAAGCCGATTTTAGCTTTCGAAGGGCCTGTAAAATTGTCCCACGATAACTGCGATATAATAATATTGTCCAGCACTATTCAGATAAACGGCATGGCCGTGAAAGTGATGGAGTGTCTCTGTGTTTCCAAGTAAAGGCCCAAGAATAATCGCAAAGAATAAGCGCTTGATCGTGAAACTCAACATTGGGATAGCCGCTACCTCGATGCCGGCCCGATATACTTGACGCCAAATATAACGCCAACATTGAACTTAGCTCGCAGGTGCGAAACTAGCTCTTCGATCGAAGAACTGATCTCCTCGGGTCTAACAGCCTTCAAGTCATTAGTTCCAATTTCCAGAATCAAAATACCAGGTGATATTACCCGAAATCACATCGATATCGCGATGCTTAAGGTCTAAAACTCTCCTACCGCCGACGCCATGCAAGTAAACAATGCTAGAATCGGCAAGGGTGAAATCGCGCGAGCGTCAAAAACAGCCTGAAGATCTCGCTGCAGGCGCTTCACGAAAGAATGTCCTGGGATGAGTACCGTAGGCAATTGACCATTCAGGATTACACAAGTCTGCAGAGAATGAACAAGGGGATTGTTACATACCTTGAAAAATGACAAAACTGTTAGGTCGAGTGTAAGCAGAAAGACTGATCTCACAATAGTTGGACCTCGTGCTGTATTGTAAGCCCCTGTAGGGGGTGTCAATAATTGACTCCCACTCCGCATGCATTGTGCACGTGCTTACCATGTGCTTTGTATAGTATTACATTACCAATACGGATAGGACTTAAAACTTTTATTGTCAAGCCAATAACCTCTTTGAATTTTTCTTTAGATTGTTGAAAATGAAAAGGAAATAGTTCAAAATGCTTTTGCCTTTATGGTGTTGTTGACTGAGACTAGATACGCAGCCAAGCAATCCCATCTCTGCTTCTGGTGTCTGCAATAATAAAGTTGTCATTGTAGATTTACATTTAGTATTCATAATGACTAACAAAATAATCATTTCTGCTTCTAAAAAGACCTATATTCGGATTATTACTGCGTAGAACGCCATGCATATACTCATGCCACTTCTCCAGACTTTCATAGGCTAGTAGTGACAGCACGGGAATCAAAGAGTAAGGAAGCATACAGAGCTGACTCAATATGGCTCTCCTATTAGACATGGAACTGAAAGAGTTGCCTTTATTCAATCTGCGACAGTGGAGAAGAATTATTATATTGTTCACTGATAATAATATGCACGTTCCAGAAGCATTCTACAGGTCTCAATGTTCTTACAATATTAATTAAATAAAAAGTAAAAATCCAGTTACAATAACAAATCACAATGCTAAAAAAGGAAAGTCTTCAACTTAGCCTTAAAAACATGAACTGTTTCTGAGCTCCTAATGTTAGGTGGTAGAGAGTTCCATAACTTGGGGGCGCTAACCGAAAAATATCTATCCCCATAAGTCACAGTGTTTGACTTCGGTATGGAAAGCAAGTTCAAACTCGACGATCTCAAAGCACGAGCTGGCTGATAACGCTGCAATAATTTAGAAATGTAAATGGTGCCAGACCATTGAGAGCTTTATAAGTTATCAAAAGTATGTTATAAGTAATTCTAGACCGAACGGGAAGCCAGTGGAGCTCACGAATTACAGGGGTGATATGCTCTGATCTTTTTACTCTAGCAACTAACCGAGAAGCAGTGTTCTAGCTGTAAGCGTTGTAGCTTATCTAGATAAGTGTCAGGTAGTCCAAACAACAATCCAGACGAGAAGTAATAAATGCATGACTACCAGCTTTTCACAGTCTCTTTGACTCAAATACTTGCGAATTCTTTCGATGTTGCGAATTGCAAGAGTAGCTGATTTAACAGATGTTGTTTATATGAGCAGTCAGCTTAAGGTGGCTGTCAAGGGTGATGCCCAAGTCACGGGCGACAGGAACGGGGTCAATGACAGTATCATCTATAGGTAAACCCGGCATCGGGTGACACTGCACAAACCGAGATGAAAGGTGGACGATCTCGGTTTTACTTGGATTACACGCAAGCTTATTGGCGGTGCACCAGATTAATATATTCTTGATGCATAACTCCAGTGTAGATAATGCAGCAGATCGGTCATATGTAGAGTTGATGGTTACATAAAGCTGGGTATCATCTGCATACATCATGCAATCGAGATCATGCGCCTTTATCAAATACTCCAGCGGAGCAAAGTACAATGTGAACAGAAGCGGGTCTACTACATAACCTGAGGTACCCCATACTGTAACATCCTGCTGGTACAGACGGTTTTTCTGACAACAATTGACTGCGTTCTCTTAGTGAGATATGACCGAAACCATGCTAACACTGTGCCGCCACGCGCACAACGATGGTGGAGTCTTTCTAGGAGGAGGGCGTGGTCAATCGTGTCAAATGCAGAGGATAAGTCCAGCATTTGACACAAATAAAGGACATCAGAAAATTGTTGCAATGATAATAGAGCTAATTACCTTATGCATTAATATTTGACATTTAATCTTGGAAATTTACCACTGAAACTGAGACGCAAATAAAATATTATGGAGGATTTTGTAGTATATTTAATCCAACATGGCGGAACCAACAACACTTACATCTGCGCATGCGCATGGTCACAAGCTCATGCACATTAATAGACCATGGCAACTGCCCTCGGGCGCTCTGCTAACTGATTTGTAGCAGGGTGTCCTGACACAGTCCGCCTATGCTGAATGTCATATTCAGCAAGAAACTTCTGAAACTCTGTGCTTGTAAACTGACTGACATTTGGTCTTGCCGTATTCTTGCAAGCCAAAACTGCTAAAAACATAAGCCAGGGATTGAATTGTTGTTGTTGAGGTAGCATGTTCCATTGGCATGATACTTAGAATATGCGTCCAACAGAGCTAAAACATATTTCCATGAAGTTGGCCAGCAAATCCAAATGGAGGCGCTTCCATGGGCCTGTTGGCCACGACCATCAAGCAAGTCGTGGAGCTGGTGGTGATTATGCATGTCTCTGTAAATGTTTGACCACCACATGTACTTTCTTGCATAAGTTGTTTCATTTTAACTATCCCAAATGTTCTGCATGCAAAAATGTTCACGCAGTGTCTCAGTAATGATCACAAGTGAATCCCACAACAAAATATCGTCTCCGACAGAAAGTCCGATATTTTGTTGTAGTAGGGAAGAAGCGCAGGTTCTGGTTTATCGACCCATCCCTTCTTGGTGTAGTGCAACGCTTTGCTGAGAACTGGGACGTCTTTCTTTCAGAAGCAACTACAGCAGCTTTCATAATTTCATCATTTTTAACTGATAGGACATTCACAGTCGCTTGTTTATGAAGTGGTCAGCATAAAATAGGTCACTTGAAAGAAAATCTGCATATACATTATCCTTACCGGAGATGAACTGTATGGTATAATTGTAAGCAGCCAGAAATAAGGAACACCTCTTGATTCTTAATGACGCTAACTACTGTGAAACAGGTTTGTGTTAACCCGGGCAGAGTAATGAGAGATTTGTGATCAGTCACTAATGTAAAGTATCAGGGCACATTAAGACAGCTTGATGTTCGGAAATGCTTCCTGTTCTGTCTTGCCCCATCTCTATTTAACTTCCTGTCTGAGCAGTTGGTTCAAAGGCGAAACATGCTCAGCAAAATCTGGTACAAAGCGGCGTAGGATATTTGCAGTACCAATGAAAGACTGTAGCTGTAGCATCCTGGATTGCTTAATCTTCTGTTTGATAGGTGAATACTAGATGCAGAGATAGAAAATCCGAGGAAGACAATTTTATCAAGATGGCTTTCATCACTTTCGCCTGTAATCAGTATGTTATCAACGCAAACACCGCATCTTGGAAGATCTTTCAACACAATTGCCATTGTGTACTGAAATATAGATATAGCAGTGTTAACACCCTTGGATTGGTACAACGCCTTGTGCGTATTCAGTACTTCCAGCTCTTTGGAGACAACTCTAACTGGTGATAGGCCTGCGATATGTCCAGCTTTGTATCCAGATAATTTTCTCAGCATGCAGTTCCTCCAAAGGAAGTACAAGATATTGCTCAAGCACAGAGCACTTGTTATTTGTAACAGAATAATAACAAATTATCAGGTCTCCATTTGGTTTGACAACTGGTACTATTGCTGAAGCCCATTCAGAACTTTCTCAACAATGTTCTCCGCTTCAAGTGTCTCCAGTATATTCTCATATTTTTTTATGGATGGACAGTTAATAATAATAATAATAATTTCAGTTTAATAATCCCATTTGAGGTATAGATTGAATTATAGGGGTGTCAGCTATATAAATATACATACAACATACAGATGTTAATAAGTACTGAAATACTGAATTACAATGTATCAGAATATACATACGAAGTACAGATGTAAATAAATACGATAACATTAACAATATTTGACTGCATAACCAACTGAGTACTTTGTACTACAAAGGTCTCTGAACTGCAAGAGTCTACTAATAATTAATAAATTAATTAATTATATGTCACTGTTGGTACTTATTAATTGTAACAAAATCACTGCATCGCTTTGTTTTACCATACACTTTGTGGGATCTATTATCACCAGAACGCAGACCATAACCATGGTCAATTACAACATTAGGGACTAAGTGCTTTAAAGTATTTATGTCTGAGAGAAACTGTGAGTTTCGTACATGCTTCAGTACGGCGATCAAGGAGGGAATGTAACCATGAATATGTTAATACATTTTGGTAAGGGTAAGTTTTAGTAAGGTTTCGTGTAAACAACTTCACCTTCAGTGAAACCTGTACAATAACCACTACTCCCTGCTTTTCATGGTATAATATCATCACTATAAGTGGTGACAACACTGCAAATGTTCTGGCAGGGTAGTGTGAATTTTGACATTAAATATCAACTCAACAGTGAAGGTCCTTTCGTGAGTACACCGAGTCACGGTGTGCGGACTTAAACTGCATTGCTCCGCAGTTTGTCCCTTTTAAAAGTATAACTACGAGTAGTTTTGCTCTCTATACTTAAGCTTATTTAGTACAATGGGAGACAACATAAAAACTCTAAGGAAAGAAAATGATGAGCTGAAGAAGCAACTAAAAGAACTAGCGAAGGATTTTCAGGTGATGAAAGACAAGATGGCGGAGAGAAATGAAGCCGCGTCCAACAGAATGCCGAATGAGGAAGATGTCCAATTCCTCAGCGACGGATATGACACTCTGATCCAATTCAAGGAAACCATGCTCAATGAAGTACAGAATCTTAAGACGAGACTGGATACTCTTTCAAGCAGTGTTAACAGGATTGATAAAGCAACTGATGAAATGCAACTTTACAGTTATCAATACAACCTTAATATTGTTGGTGTACCACAAGTAAATGAAAGAGAAACCGCCGAAGAAACTGCGAACATATGTCTAAGCATATTCTCTGAAATAGGAGCCGATACATCATTTGCTGATATAGACATCGCTCACAGGGTTCCTACACGGAATACGAGTAATGGCCGCCGAAGACAACCTAACCCGATAATTTGCAAATTCGTGAGAAGACTGGCCCGTGAAAAGGTTCTGGCTGTAAGGAAAAATACGAATCAGTTGACAGTGGAAAACCTTAGAGCTACCGCCTACAGTTACAATCAACCGAAATGCAATTTTCAGCCACTTAACCCCAAGATTGTTGTACGAAGCGAAGACACACCAGTCTAACTACGGCTAAAAGTTTTGCTGGGCGAAAAACTCGGCAATCTTCCTGCGCAAAACAGACAGCTCTAGAGTGATCAAATTGGAAGTAGCAGATAATTTTGTCAAGCTGAGAACGAGGGAATCTGCCGGTCCTAGCGATCAATCTGATGAGCCTCGATAAATTATACTACACAAAGACATAATTGACTTCTACTTTACAGCTAAGTACATACTCATTACATCTACCCCATATTCGCAACATTTCTTTCTCTTTCTGTTAAGATACACTCTATTATTCGTCTATTTTACTGCCTCAGTTTTGTTTTCTACGCATTCTGTCACTGATTATACCTACACTATATCAAAATTGTTCCAAACATGAAAAACCGTAACCGTTGTGTTTAGTTTAGACTGAGAGTTAATACTATTGACTTAAGCCTAAGCAAAATTCCTAACATGCTGTGAAACAGGAAACAGCGTGTACCAAACACGAATATAGGCCGATTTGAATTTATCATAATAATTTTGAATGAAACATCTAACTTTGTAACTTCAGAAACAACCGGTATAGGGCGCTTAATTGTGAAAAGCTATAGTATGACTAAGTGGGGTAATCAAATCAGTCCGTTTGGCCAATAAAAACAGCGTTAGAACAACCTTTGTGTCATAATCGAAGAGCCAATCAGAATACGTGACAGTTCAGGGTTTACCAGGGTCTTCTCTCGGAGTAGCTGCCATCTTGGAAATGACCGAGAAGACCCTGGGTACGAGGTTGTATCATTAGAAATCCGGGGAGACGGGGGAAATTCAGCAATTCAAAAAACACTTCGTGCAAGGAAAAATTGAAAACATCTTGCAAAAGCCTATGCTTGAACAAAGCATACCAATAAGCTAAAAAAATCCTACATGCCCTTCTCGGATTTCTAATGGTCCATCCCTAACCGAACGTGAATTTTGTGTTCACAAGGAAAAGAAGGCTGCAATATTCTCCGGCTATCTTTTGTACCTCATACAATGCTGACAATTGCAAAACAACAAAATTAATAAGAGATTACTGTATTTGGAAAATAAAATTGAAACACTTATAAGACCTTATAAAATTCATCATCCTGCCTGGATTATCCTGCACGGATTATCGATGATATTACAGGCAGCATGCTGAGAAATCAAAGCCTGTCAAAGACCTCGAGGAAACATGAAAGAACTACAGTACTAAAACATCGACTGACTTTCTATAAAGTTCACATTCATGCATTCAGACAGAAACAATAATATAAGCAGCCGGTGTGTGATCGACAGCAAAAAGTACAAAACTGATCAAAGATTAGATAAAAATTTCGATACATCGGGATCCAGTACATCGAATAACCTTTAGAAGATCTTCCCTCAACTGCGGACTGAAAACACCCTGTTCTACAGACTGTTCACAAAGTCGGCTTCAAATGCGATAGAGTTTCCTTTGTCTCCAAGTTTCTTCGATTTCAAAATGCCGTTTTCTTAATTTCCCCTTACAATTTTCCAATATTTTTTCATTAAAATATGAAGATCGCTTACCTTTGAATTATCTGTAGCTACAGTCAAAGTACAGGCCCTGTAGAACGCTCAAGAAATAACTATTTCCAAACAGCTCTGGTCAACTCCACTGAACTCCACACGAGGTCGTAGCAGAGAGGAAGAACGCCGGAAAATAAAGACTGGAAATAATCTTTCAACGCGCGTGCAAAAAGGCGCCAAATTAGGAGACACAGGCAACCCGACCGAGAGGAAAGCAAATTGAGAAAAACCATCCCTGTCCGTTGTTTTTTTAGAAGAAATCGCTCTACAGCCGTTGCCATTCATGAGTTGGCCCGCCAGGAGTCCTAGTCCTTGCTGTTTTTTAAAACAAAAATAATGGGTACATAAGTGTAGATTTTTAATAAGCGTCCTCTAGAATAAGCGCACCCCCTTCGAATAACCGCCCCTCCCCGTCTCAGCCTCTTCCCGCAACAACGTTGATATTAGTATGTATTTCAGTACTTTGCATTGGACGGATTACACTAACGTATGGTCAGTGCTGAACAAAGCATTGCCTAAACATTTTATTTATAAAATAATATGTAGAGGTTATAAAACAATATACAGTGGAACCTCCGCAAACGAACACCTACCATAAGCGGACACCAAAACACCATTTACTCAGTCAAATACTGCATTTTAAAATTCCAGTACCGCTTATCAAACCGGGATATGTTGTTTTACACCCGCGACATTTTTTCGTACCCGCGACATTTTTTTCGTACCCGCGACAATTTACCCGCGACCCGCGACATTTTACCCGCGACCCGCGACCCGCGCCGATTAGACAATCTCCACTTTATAGATGCAGCAGTACAGGTTTATTGGACCAAAACTTTCACTTCTCCGGCCATCCCTTTCGTAAATGTGAGAATTTTCCATCGAAAGCCGCTAAAAGTCCTGCTAGCCCTAGAATAACTGAACATCTTGCTATTTCAGTCGAAGAAACCTTTGGTTTCAGCAAAATAATGGGTAAGAATTGCCCAAACCTTCGCTCCCGTTGATGGGAAATTATCGAACTTTGCCTCTACAAATATCGGAAGTGAGCAGTGTCGAATTTGATTGGTTGATCCTGTCACGTGTTGAATAGCTCGACTTGGAAAAAAACACTTGGAAACCTTGACTCGAGCCAGCCACAGGCTGGCCCGATTAATAATACAAGTTAGAAATGCACTACTCAATACTCATTAAACAAAGTTAGTTTTTTTTCTTCTAAAATCTGCATCATTATTGTTCAAAATTTGTAGTGCTTTGTTTATAAAAAACATGATAGTATAAGCATTATAAACACCCCAATTGTTCCAGTTTGCCACTCCATAGTTAGAATCAACATTTTTATAAAACTACTTTGCTATACTGTGAAGTTTCTAATATTGTCCTTCACAACAGTCTTTCAAAATGTTTGGGCTATATTCGTCCAGGTGGGTGGAAGGATTCTGGCTTTCTCACCTACAATATTTTACTATAAAATTCTTTCCTTTTTTGCACAGCAGTACCATGTTTCAACTATAATAATTAATTTAGTTGTAAATTTAGAAACGTCTCTTGTAAATTGTTGTAATAAACTAACAGTACTCTTTCATTTTACCATTCATTTATATAGTTTGTTGTTGCTTCAGTTCAGTCCGCCGAAGGCGAAGGTTCACATGGGGGGGGGGGGGGGTGGGACCGGGGCGTTTCCCCGAAATCCACCTGGAAATTCTCGCGCGCCCCATCGAGTCTCCCAGTGGATTTTCAGAATTGGTGAAAAGCTCCTGGGAATCCTCCCGCATCCCGTTGAGCCCCCCAGTGGATTTTCGTAGTATAGAGCAGAGCCCTCCAGCCCCGGTCCCCCCTTCCTATTTGCTATGAAATTTGCATGCAAAACAATGCAAAGAAAACAGGAGTATAACTTTTATTTAGAGCTATTTCTGACAACATGTATACCGGATAACATGAAAGGTAAAAACGAGTGTCATTGGCTGAAAATTAACTCCACTGAACGGTGCGATAGGAGCTGCATTTACGACTTCTGTAAACTCCATCGTATGAGGCAAAGAGAGGGTGGAATAACATCGATTCCTTGTTGTCACTGGGGTGTCGATGTCGCAGTCACAAACAAAGTTGTGCCAATATTGTGGCCAACGCAGGGTATTAGAAAAGCTCAAATACGCTGGAAGGAAATCTCGTACGATATTTCCCTTCGTACTACACGAACTGCTCTCCGTAACCCCTATTAGAGATTGATACCTATGGGATATACTCGTGAAAATAACATGCCCAACTCCAGGGCATCCTCTTCGCGTGTGGTCCGAAAACCAAAAAACTTTGACAACGGAAAGTACTATTCGCTGTTTGTTGGTGGCGTACACCGCTTGTTTCCAAATGGGGAAGCAACAACATTAGGAAGAAACATCACTCCCGAAGTTTACCAAGAGATACGAGAGCTTGGTGGAATTGGTCCTATCAAACCAAAACCAGTCATCCGTGGTCCTGACATCGACAACGACAGATCGGTTTGGTGGGTGTCTCACGAGAGAGAGCCTTTAAGGGTTAATCCATTATTACCAACTGTACTGGAGATGTTAGACCCCAATCAGCGCTACAGGTTGTTCACTGTGGTTGGAAAGGCACCAGTAGAACCACTCGTCGTAGTATCCGAAGAAGAGGGACGCTCCGAACACAGAATTGGTGGAGCTCTGGACAAACAAGGTGACAAAATTACCATCGGTGCTCTAAAAGGGATATACCGTGGTATTTGCGAGAAAGGGCGTGAATATCTGGTCTACATTCGCTACGAACTCCGTCAATTGCCAGTGCAAAATGTCGAGCCAGGGCCAATGTACATCCCAGAGGAAGACAAAGCTTTCGCCAATTGCGTCGTTAGCTACGTTGCTGACCATCTTCGAAGTGGTTGCACTGCACGCTCTCTGGGACTGACCGAGAAACGCAGTAGGGTGTTGGAGACTTTTGACGTGAGACTGGCAGGGCCAGGCTGTACCAAGGAAGACCTATTTCAACTCTAAAGGAAGTTGGAAGTTAAGCTCGTCGCCGTGGATGCTCTTGGCAACACTCTCTGGGATTCGGGAAAGTACGAAAACCGAACTCGCATCACAATTCCCTGCCATAACAACCACGCCTGGGCTGAACTCCCAACTGACCCACCCAAGATTCGAACAGTCCACGGACTCGACCGTTAGCAGAACACGAGCTTGATGCTCTGTACAAAGGGAAAATACATTCGACGAGTGCAGCCATGAAGACGCGAGAGGCAAAAATACGCGAGACACTTATCCGCTTCATCGTCAGGTTGATTCCTAGAAACACGCGAATATGGCTGTGTGGCCATGTGATTGTCACACACAAAGGCGAGCTCTTTCGGCCATACAGAGATAGGGAAGCCATTGATCGTGCCTTCTATGGTGAAACAACCTTCGACATCGAGTGTCTTCCAGCCAACCATCCAGCCCAGGAGGAGTACAAAGAAGCTACGCACTCGATGGGAGGTGCATTGGGCTATCGTTTTAAGAAATGGCTGCATAGAGAGAATATCCATCCAACACCTCCAAAGCACAGAGATGTATGGCAAGCAGCCCAGGTGGAGTCCAAAGTCTGGAACAGCGAAGAAGATGCTGGCAAACGACTCCACAAGCACATCGATATGCGGGCGGCCTACCTCGGCTGTGAGAACAGTTTCTCTGGTGGTGTGTCAGATGCCATGGATTTAGTTCGACAATACGGCTTCCCTACGAATGTTTATCGTAGCGCGAATGTCGAAGGAAAGCCTTTGAGCGACATCCTTCAGCTCACTGGAGTCATACAGCTCATCCAGTGGGAATTCTCAAAAGAGTGTCACTCCTACACATCGGGCCGTATAGGGCAGCGCCCGAACTCAAAGACCTTCTCGACTCTGGAGACATGGCGAAAGCCGTTGCCAGGGAGGTGCTGTACAGCGTGGGTAAAAAGGAAAAAATCCAATTCCCTTGTTCCATCTTTGCAAACGAAGAAAAGGACCCCAACTACCCCGAGGGCCGTGATCTCGCAGTCCGCTTTGTGGGAAACTGTGCTCGCCATGCATATGATACCTCTATTGTGGTGCGTGACCAAGAGGAAGCTGCGTATTTGACAAATTTACTCGCAGGGGCAGACCATCTTCTGAGCTTCGAGCATGCGGATGGAGCCCATTTGATACAGTACATGGACAAGAAGAAACGATCGCAGTGGTACCACATCCGAGCCTTCATCTTGGCTTACACCAACATAGCTCTGCGCCGCATGTTGCGCCGATTCCCAAGAGACGATGTGCTCAGAGTTTGCACCGACGCTATATACGCCAAGGAGATCCCAACAGTAGTAGAAGCACTTCTCGTGGAGAAAAATCCAAAATATGGCAACTGGCGCCACAAGAAGCCTGGGTACGAGTGGAGACCAGAAGCTGTTTGGGAACCCGAATTGGCAGGTAGTTTAGAATACCTACGCAACAACCCAAGCAGAGCACCAAGCCTAGCAACCGACCTCCAAGCTGCCGCCTCGGAAAGGATGTACCTTGCTGGTCAGGGAGGTTCAGGGAAAATTTACAACCGAATGGGCTGTCAAAATGTTCCAGGGACGAAAGATAGTGGTGTTGACTCCTGAGAACGATTTGGCAGCCGACCATCGCAGGAATCCTCGCCTTGCCCACAATGACACGTCTGTCAATGCACAAACGTACCACCACTATCTGTATATACCAGCAGGAAAGCCTATAAAGGACTGGGATCCAAGCATATTGGGACATAGGCTCGACCATCTCGCCGAGGTCATCATCTTCGACGAATGCTGTAAGATCCAAACCAAAGTCCTGCGCACCATGCTAGAATATCTCTCTACTCGACCATGTCAGGTTATATGTTGCGGTGACGTTGGCCAAGTGCCTCCATGGGGTGACAAGGAAGGTCCACACGATATGCTGGGGGATTGGGTTGGGTTTGAAAACATACGCTGGTACGACATGGATTATCGTTGCACCTGTGAGAAGTGCGATCTTCCCTATGGTGTCTGTGCAAGCATCTCAGACGCTCCTTGCCAAGGTAATCCGACTTCCAAGCTTTTCGATATCAAGGGCCGCATGTGGTGCCAGTCCGATCCAGCTCAGCTCGAGGTATTTCGCGAGGAATGGGCTGGAGTCGAATTCGAAGAAGCCATTGCCCAAACACAACCAGATGACATCTGGGTATGCTCCACAAACAAGATGGGAACACAGGCACAACAGAGGTTGTTTCGCAATCACCAAGAGAACCATCCGGGGTCTCTTGTCAACATTCGATTCGACCCAGACCCTAGCGTAGAACACAAATACAGAAAGCAAGGCCGGCCTGTGCAGATTCCTGGATCTTGAAAAAAAGTCGATGCCTACAAGGGCACAGTAGTGCAGGTTTCTCTGGATATCATGCTGCGAGGACTTCCACCTGAATGGAAGTACGCTGGTTGGGGAACCGTCCATAGGGTACAGGGCAAGACCATACGCAATCCTCGTCGACTTTTCATCGTAGACCACAGCCTCGAAGGCTGGATTACGAATGCGGTGTATACTGGCGTGTCGCGTGCACAACACGTAGATCAGATAGTGCGCGTTCTTCCGCCTGGTAATGCACCTGGTCCTTTGGTGCCAAATACCATGCAATCCACGCCAAACAAAGAGCTCATTGCTGCACGGCTCAAATGATACGCCATAGAAGACAGGCAAAAGGGCCGACCCAAGTACACAGGAACATACCACGAATTGACTGTTGATTGCATCTTGGATATGATAGAAGCGGCAGAAAAGAAGTGTGTCGTATGTACGACTCCGCTTCTGCTACAAGGTTACACAAAGCGCCACGGACAGAGTTTCAGCATCGACCGCCTGGATGACAGCCAAGGACACAGCCTGGATGACAGCTTGTAATGTACGGTTGACGTGCTTATCCTGCAATCAAAGGCACAAGCGTTAGCATTGCTACGTACCCGTAGTTGCAACTGCGACCGAGTGTATCCATGTTTGGAGTACTCTGTATAGTAGAGCATCGGCTGTCCAGGTTCCATCACGCGTTTCAGGATTGGATAGGCTTTGCTCGTCCACCAAGGATCTGTTGCGCGGCGTCTTTCCTTCTCTTCGTGTTTCGTGCCACTTTCCTCGTTGGTAGCAATGTACACTCGTGTGCCAACTCTCAAAGGAGTTTCTGTTGTCCCAATAGTTCCAGGGGGGGCTTTTTCGGCTACCAAAGGCACACGAGGCATCTCTCTGGCTTGGATAGGTGCAAGGCCAGTCAGGCGGGTCGTAGTAGCGTTCATGTCCGCAACAACGATTGGCAACGCCGCAACCCACTCCCTGTTTGTCTTGCCATCGAGGAGCTCTTTCGAATATTGTGCGCGAAATAGTCGCTGTGCCAGCCAAAGATGGAAAGACTCGACAAATGCTTGGCTCCTATGGTGGCTTGGTTCAGCACGCCTAACTACAATCCCATGGCGCGCAAGTAGCTTTGTGGTCTTGCCTTTGAATTCCGTCCCGGCATCCACCATAAACACTTTTGGCCAGGTCAGTGGTCCCGCATCGTAAATGCTAGCCAGCTCGTGAGCCACGGTCGTGGCTGTTTTGTCCTTCAGAGGTCTAGCAGCTTTGTACCGAGAAGCAACATCCACTACAGTCAAGGCATATTTGTATCCACCATCATTGGGGAGAAAGAGAAGATCCGACTGGTGGATGCGATTTGGTATCTCCTCTGAGAAGTGGGCATAGATGGGCTTTGGAGGTTTCGTCTGCGTATAACCACCAACGGGCTGTCTAGCAATCCACTTGCGCACCCTATCCACGGAAGCCGAACCTTTGTGTAGCTTAGCATGGAGAGCAGTCACCCCTCGAAAGCCGCCTTTGGCATAGTATATCGGATGGAGAAAGGCGTCAAGTTCTTTGTCAGACATACGTTTCGCTGCCATCATACCTATGGTATAGTAACAGCTGGCACTGCCTCTCTAAAACCACGACCATCTACAGAAAAAAAGCTTTTTAAAAGTATAGCTATAGCTATAACCAGCGACTAGCAGCATAGCCAATGGCAAGCATTCCACCACCAACATAGACCAACTCACCTGTCTTATGCGTGCTTGATGGCCGATAGTAGTCAGATAACTAGGTTCGGGCAGCAGTTCATGCGATGGTATGCGCTGTAGCCCCACGTGTTCCGTATTGTATAGCACAAGAGCACGGTTTGTATCGTTGAGATCCTCAGAAGCATGGTGTTGCAGACGTTCTCGTTCCTGGACCCAGTCAGCTAACTTTTCACGATGCTCCTGGAAAACAGCCCAGTCTGCCTGGTACTTCTCGAGAGCTTTATCGTGTCTTTTTCGCTCTATGGCTAGCACATCAGGACCTTTACCAGAGATTGCCCGGGCGAGGTAGCTTCCACCTACAAAGGCCGTTGCGTTGAGTAGAGCTCCTCCGAGCATCATAGCTATATGTATGGTAGCCATCTACTCACTCCGTGGGATTACCTTTTGGTCCTCGAGATATTTCTTGGAGGCAATGCTACCAGCCAATACAGCCGTCCACTTCACATAATTCAAGACGGAAGCCGGTCGCTAAGCATGGACTCCTTGACCACCTTCTTTTCAATGAACCCAATGCCCGTAGCGAGTCCAGATAATATAGCAGCGTCCGTTACTGTTTGCATCAACTTGTTCTCCACCATTATACCTATTGGTATATTGCTATAGCTTTGCTATAGCTTTGCTATAGCTTTGCTATAACCTATGGTTCTAAGGCTTCAAATGGACCTACTCCATGTCTGGCACAACGCAAATTCCAGATGAATGGGGCAAATCCACTTATGGCTTGTCACTTTCGTGACTTCCCGCAGCTGGTATTGTACTATCATTACAAGAACGTGCACCACGACACTCTGGTGTCTCAGAACTTTTGTACTGATAGTACAGACCTACCAACGCCACACCAACGCCAATAGCCGCGAGTGCAGTGTTGGCAGACACGTTCTTGCAGCCGTAGGCGTAGTACCAGCTTCCAGCTTCAGTAGCTTTGCTATGTTGGTTTATAGCTTCAGTTCCTTTGGAACGAGCCTCCTCTTTTTCGCGCTCCAAGTCGCGTTTTTGTGCCTCTCTAGCACGGCGATTGATTTCTGCCAGTGCTTTTCCAGCCTTGACACGATCTGGATTCTTCACCTTGAGATTTTTCTCACTTCCCACTGGCGCAGTCTTCGGGGGATCCGCAGTGATCCGATCCACTTCTGCCATCTTGTATATCTTGTTGCTTTGCTATAGCTGTGAGGCTTTAATTGGTTGGTCGCTTGCTGTGCTAGCTGCTGTGATAGCTGTGCTAGCTGCTGTGATAGCTTTAAGAGACAACAAGCCAGCCACAGCACTGATATAGCTTTGCTATAGCTTTGCTATAGCTTTGCTATAGCTTTGCTATAGCTTTGCTATAGCTTTGCTATAGCTTTGCTATAGCTTTGCTATAGCTTTGCTATAGCTTTGCTATAGCTTTGCTAAAGATTGCCTGTGAGGCTTTAATTGGTTGGTCGCTTGCTGTGCTAGCTGCTGTGATAGCTGTGATAGCTGCTGTGCTAGCTGCCACTTCGTGGCTAACTACGTGGTTAGCTAGATGGAACAAGGCACTTGCTAAGGCCACTAAACGACCTGCTTTAAGAGACAACAAGCCAGCCACAGCACTGATATCGTTGCGGACTAGATGGTCTTCTTGTAGGTCTTTGAGAAGTGCTTGTTGGGAATCTAGTGGAACTACGTATGCGACTGCACGAGTTGCTAGACGCAGTGCTCCGTTTACTAAGAAGCTTGTTATTTGCTTTGCTACGACGGCCTGGTATCTACTATGTAGACGTTTTACGTTTTACGCAGTATGAATGCGGATTTGGATGTCTTTTCCACTACCTGTTTGGCCCAAGCCATCACAATGGACAGCTGGATCCTTTGCTGTGCGACAGTCGACGAGAATGGCGAATCTGTTGTTGTGGAACTTAGTAGGGGTCATAGCCGTTGCTTCGCCCAGTTGCGGAGCAACAGCGCCAAGCCATCCCTTGGCAGCCTCCCAGAAATCTGGTGGTAGCATACCTCATGGGAAGAGACTATTTGGAATTCCATTGACATCAACCTCGACCTTTGTGATATTTGGATTGACAAATGACTCGCTGACTCGGGTGCCAGTGGTGTGTGGATCCACGAAGAGTAGAAGTAGTCCAGTAAAGGATCGCCGTGGAACATTGACGTTCTGAGACACCAGAGTATCGGATGCTTTGTTCACAGGTACGGTATTGAAGTGGACAGCGTGGTTGAACAGGAAGGCAGAGCCTGTGATATATGCGTCCTGTGCCTGCTTGGCGAGAGTTTCGTTCTCGATGACCTCATACTCCAGCTGGATGTTGTTGAGCTTGTATGTACCTAGCTTGGTAGAGTCTGACCCTACCACTATGTCGGCAGCAGATGTCAAAGTTAGCTCAAACGAAAGAGTGTCGCGTAGGGCATGGGAATATACCGTACCGCCAAGAAACATATGTATATTTATCGCGATTTGCTCGCGAGCAGATCGCGATCACTAAGTGTGATCTGCTCGCGATCTGCTCGCACCCTGCTCGCGATCTGCTCGCACCCTGCTCGAAATATACTCGCGATCACATCGCAAAATGACCGCGATCAACTGGTGATCGCGGTCACAGAATCGATTCTCAACAGAAAAAACTTAATGTATCTGACTGAAATTTCTGACCGTTTAGCAAACTGTTTACTTCGTTTGTTGACGGCGGCGTTGAGTAAGAAAGACAACGCATCGAGTGTGAACGAGAATAAAATATTTTGGTCAAAGATTGTTCTTAAAGAATGTTTACTTCGAAGCAGTTGGCTCGTTTGTTAGTAAGAACGCGAACGGCGGTGTTGAGTATTAAAGAAAGACGACTCATCGAGTGTGAACGAGAATAATAGTTTAGTCGAAGATTGTTAGCGGGCCGCCTGTCTTAAAGAATGTTTACTTCGAAGCAGTTGGCTTCGTTTGTTAATAAGAACGCGAACGGCGGTGTTGAGTAAGAAAGACAACCCACCAAAAGAGTTTAGCGTGCCTCCTGTCTTAAAGAATGTTTACTTCGAAATGCCTGCAATAAATATCTCATTTACTATAAACTTTGAATTGTGAATAAAATAATTGTGTGGATAAATTCTGGTGGTCTAATTTCGCACCAGTTGTTGTCAATGTAGTAACGGAAGCTAAAATAATTCAAGTATAGACGTTTGTGCGTGTCTTTCATTAGAAACGGGGCTTTAGAAACCTGGCTTCAAAACTCATTTCATATCTCACTTCAAAACTTCACGTTCCCATAAAGTTTCAGCGATTTTGACAGGCCTGTCAAAAATCGAGACTAACACGCCTGACTGATTGCACGTGGGAATTCAGGCTCCGAGAAGTTGAGATTTTAATTTCGAAAACATGCCTTAGCACTGCGAACATTTGCAATGATTTTAAGCGAAACCGCTAACAACACAAGGATTGAAACTACAGAAGCAAAAGTTTATTTGGTGTTTTGCTTTGCGCTTTAAGCGGGTCCCGCACCGCTGTTCGGGGAACTAATTAATATAAGCGAGTGGCCGTTGTTTTGTGATTATTTTGTTTCAGGATTACATATTTTATGCCAGTTCTAGATTATTTGGTATAGATTTTCAGTAAGGTCATCAGAAGAAATGTAAGGATGCAT
Source organism: Actinernus sp. WN-2022 (assembly GCA_030867875.1). Lineage (NCBI taxonomy): Eukaryota > Metazoa > Cnidaria > Anthozoa > Actiniaria > Actinernidae > Actinernus > Actinernus sp. WN-2022. The sequence goes on from JAOWCC010001589.1 coordinate 144,623,858, forward strand.
TACAAGCAAGCTGTGAAGCACGATGGATAGAAGTGCCTTCCCCTACAAACAAACTGCAGTGTTGAATAAAAGAACAAGTTATGGTTAAGCAATGTGGAATGAGAATTGCTTCGTTTTCTGCTCAACTTACCATGTTTCATACACTTCTTATTCTTACACATGTAAAGGTACATTTGTAGAAAGAAAAATATTTTACCGCGACTTTTGCTTGCGGACATTTGCTCACGATCAGCTTGTGATCGCAAGCAAATCGCGAGCAAGGTGCGAGCAGATCGCGAGCAAGGTGCGAGCAGATCGCGAGCAAAGTGCGAGCAGATCGCACTTCGTGATCGCGATCTGCTCGCGATCAAATGTACATATGTTTCTTGGCGGTACTGTAAAGCTCCATGTTGTGTCAGAATATCAACATCCAGTGGGATTCGATATTTCGATCCATATGCGGCCAAGAGCGCATTGTCTGCAGCAACCGACGTGTTCTTGTCGCCGGCTACTGAACGTAGCTTGTTCACGTTCTCTGACTGAATACCTTGTTAAGTCCGAGCTTCACGCTCTGGAGTAGGAAGATAGAGATCGGAATATGTCTGTAGGAGATCGGGCCGAGCAATGTCTTCTATTGTCTCGGCTCCCATTTTACAAACTCGACGCGAGACCAGACAGCGTCCGACATTGGCCACCACGCGATTGTTGGCGTGTCCACCAGACAATGCAAGGTCAGCCAAGAGTGCAAGGCTACCTGGGACTAGGACAATGTTTTCTACTAGTGCTGGGACCTCAACATAGAGAGTCTCTCCTGGCTTGGCAGATGACGGTGTGAAAGTGCGTCTATATAGAATGCGTCGAGCTTTGAGCCCAATAGGCTCTCTGCGTCCTTGTTTTGGGTCTAGCTTTGACGATATCATGTTGAATATGTACGTTATAACGGTTTCACTGTGGTTGGCGTGCTGGCCGCGGCAGGCACGGTGATTGGCGTCATCGTCGCTGCGTTACAGCAGAGTCTCACTAATGTAGCAAGGGGTGTTGGCAAGGGGTTAAAGGCAATAGGATAAAAGCTGGGGCAGATTCTACCTGGAATGGTTGGGGCTATTGCAAGCTTTGTCTTCCGGACCGCAGGAGAGGTTGTGGGATTATTGGCAAAGAATGCCTGGCTGCTCGTCGTGGCCGTAGTTGTTTTCGTAGTGGAACAATTGTCGGAACAAACGGAAGCGTTAGCTAAATAGCCACCATGCGACTCCAGTTGCAGCAATCGACGCCATTGCCAGATTGGTTTCGTGTCGTGTTCCTCGTAGAGCGGGCTTTGCAACATGCTTTGCAACATGTGGAGCCAGCGTCTTTGGTACGTGCGTTGTAGCTCCGCTACGTGCAGCAGCAGCAACGTGTGGAGGTATGGGATGTGGCCGTTGCTCTGCAACTGCATGTGGCAAGTGTTTCTTTGGGTGGGGTCCTAGCATAGGTGGCGGAGGTGGTTTTCTACTCTTCGTATTTACATGGTTTTTTGGAGCAAAACGCATATCTTTTGTGGCCTTCTGGAGTTCGTTATTATAACCTACAACACTGTGAATGTTGATCACCAAGTTACTTGGCAATAACCACACCCCTATAGCTACGGCTAAATTGAGCGTCTTTTTTGTTTCTTGAATAGCCAACTGATAATTTGCTACGCTTTTCGTGAGGTCGTTTTCTAGGATTAATGCCTCAAGCAGATTTTTGAACTCGAGTTGAGTGTTTATAGCACCTCCGCTGTTACCTATAATGGATGAGCGCATGTTGGCTTGGGCGCCTAGAACGCAATATACGAAAGCCTCAACTGAGCGATTTAGCCTACCCAAACCTGCCCTAGTAAGACCCTTTCAGATTTGGGGTATAAACCAGTTGAATTGTTTCCCTTCGGCTGCATCATTCCTAATAAAGGATACCAGATTTCCCATGTCCACCTTACCTCCCTGGTCTGCAAACAAATTGTTGTGGTTGGGCCACGTATCTGCTTCTTTGTCATAGGAGCGGATTACGTGGACGTTTCTGTAGCCATCACCCGGGTAGTAAAGAAATACGTCTCCTAATCCGTCATTACGACCTCCTTTCCATCAAAAATCAGGTGTGCGAGACAAACCAAACTCGATGCACAAGGCCTCCAGAGCCGCTTTGCTATAAAGGTTATCACGTTGCTTGAAAGCGGAGTTACCAGGAAGAGGACCACCAAGTTCATGCAGCATTCGTCGTATTGTGAAATACGTGTGAAATCGTAGAAACCCCTGAACAATATGCGGATATGTCTTGAAAGCAGAACCGACCAACGACACTCCACAGCCAGCAGTTGCACACCACGTTGCTAGATTGAGTTGTTGAGGCCAATATCTGAATCATGGAGCTGCCAGCCATTTCCTAGACTCCTTTGCTGTTTTATGCGTCACAACGGTCTCCTTAAATATATCCCAGACACCTACTATATCCCAGACACCTACTATATCTGCAAAGTATTGAGATTGATATCTTGAGCTGTGCTCATGGCACCACTGGCTGCTTGGCTATAGGGAATTGCTGGAACAGGGTATTTCACACCTTGGGCCCACACCAGGGTATTTGGGAAACCTCCCAACATATCCATCCCGTGGAGAGCGTTATCAATGCGTTTTTGAATGGCAGCAGGTTTACTGTAATGTGGTGCATCACCATAAACTAAATAACCATCATCCCCATCTTGAAATATGATGTTTGTTGAGTATTATCCCGGGCCATCTATATCCGCTACCACATGGAACCAAGTAGGGTCAGCATGGGGATAGTGCTTCTCGAACTTCGCCCACAAAGCAGCGTTTAACTGCTCGACTTTTTCTTGGCTCATTGTTTCTCCGAAGCCGTATGTATGCATACAGCTACAACTATTGAAGCTATTGCTTTGCAAGTTATAACGTAATTATAAATACATACAGTTACAACTCTAAATATCGGGAAACCATGGTTGTGCTAAATGTCACCTGTACCTCGGCTGACCAGACGGTCTACTTTGATCAACCTCTTCTTATCCAGAATATTTCGCTAATCGAGATCACTATTGAGAACAGTTGGTGGAACCTAGTAAAGAAGGCTTCGTTCTGGTGGGATACCCAAGGTGTGGGGTTTCCATACAGTAGCGCTGCAGGGCACCATTATATGGCAAGCCTCCAACCCTCCTTCAAACCTGCAATCGATGCTGACATCGTGAAAATCGCGCAAACCTTCCTTAGTAGGGTTTGGATCCTAGAAGTCAAGAAACCGATTCAATTTAGCAGAAATCTCTGCACACTGTTGGGTGTTAAAGGAAATGAACATGGGATAGATGATATGACGATCCAAGTGGGTAATCATGAACTGGTGCTACAAGATATCTACAAGATGTCCACTGCGATGTGGTGGATTCTAGCTTCTCACTTCTCGAGGGAAAGCCATCGAAAGTCCTAGCTAGCTTAGAGATCCGAGGCGAAAGGTTTGCAAAAGCAACATATAGATTTTCCAGTTGCAAAGCAACAGCTTCACTACAACCACTAACTGTCCAAGCTCTAGGGACAATGCGAAGCAGCCTTCAACTGACAGTTCGCGATGAGAAAGGCAACATCGTAGACTTCCGTGGTCGACCCATACGCTACGTATTGAAGATTGAGTAAGCTATAGCATAGCTACATATAATGGCAAGCGATTCGATTTATCCGTCACTTAGTCGTCCAGACAGCGCCGTCGTCCCGACGACTGAGAGCTTTCGGCTGCAGAAAGTCTGCGATACGCTTGCCGAGCTCAACCAACAGGCAAAGCACTATTAAGTTGTTCGCAAAAAGTATGCCCTTGCGCGTGGTATTGTTCACGGGGTTGCTGTGGCTACAGGTAGCCTGAGCGGTGTTTTATCCGCTTCCGCGCTAGGCACATCATTTACAGGCCTTGGGCTTCCAGTCGGCCTTTCTCTAGGATCAATTGGATTTCTTTGTGCCGTTGTTTCGGCTTTGACGGCTGTTGCCAGTAAGAAACTTGGGGCCCATGTTTCGAAGCATGAAAAGACCGTTATGTTGGCCCGGGCTAAGGCTAATTCCGTGGAAGTCAAAGTTTCAAAAGCCCTAGCCGACGGCAACATTTCAGAAGCCGAGTTCTCGAGCGTCATTGGTGAGAAAGGGAAATACGAAGCACTTAAGCTCGAAATACGACAAACAAACAGGCGAGAAGATATTCGCTCGGAGATCCGAAAGGAGATGCGAGCAAAGCTAGGCAGTCTCGTGGGTTAAAACTCGATATTTCCTACGAGAGAAGTGGGCAAGGTAGCTACTTTCACTTCGCGAAGAGCTTCGTATAAATTAATTCGTATGTCGGGTTCGTATGCAAATTTGTCTCGTCACGTCAGACCGTGTCACGGGCTAATTGCATCAGCCGCTAATTACCATATGTCATAGACATAGTCATAAATATAATTTTTACTGCCAAATCGTTCGTCTAGCACATGTGGTCCAACGATTTGGCGCTGGGCTCAAGAGAAAGGGAAGCCTCTTGAGCTTAGGGTTCAAGTCTGGCGGAGGAATGTGGTAGACTGGTTTGTGTGAAGTAAAAAGCTTCCCGTTCCACACAAGTCGTAGCGCGTCTGTCGGTGTTGCAGAGCAAAGCGTATAGTAGAAGTAAAAGCAATACCAATCCTGGGTCGGGTACTTGGGTAGAGCTTACGGGTACTTGAAAGAGTTCCTAGGAGTGCCGGTTGTACAATAGAAAAAATACAGTAGAAAAAATACAGTAGAAAATATACAGTAGAAAAAAGCCGGGCCCGACAAACAACAAAAGCAAAAACCGCTCTAACGACTGGAAGGAGAAGGAAGGAAAAAGGTGAAAGTGGTCTCAAGAGGGGTTCTGGTGGCCACCAGTTTTGCTTTTTTATTTTATTTTTTATTTTTTTGGACTAAAATTCGTACTCAGTGGTGAGCCGGAAGTGCTTGACAAGCCACTGAGCAGTGCCAAAGAGGTAGTTGCGATAGTAGATACCGGCACGTGCGTCCTCGGTGGTTAGGTTGAAATAGCCGACGAGCCACTTGGCGATCTTGAGATGATCATTTCCACAGGCTCCGCTCAGCGCTTCGTTATCGTTAGTGCGTGCGTCCTGGGTGGTTAGGCCGAAGTGCTTGGCAAGCCACTTGGCGATCTTGAGAGAACCATAGCCACAGGCAAAGCGTAGTGCAAAGTTCTCTTCAGCGCGTGCATCCTCTATAGTGAGCTGAAAATGTTCAGCAAGCCATCTAGCGATGTCGAGATGACCATTTGCACAGGCAAGGTGTAGTGCAGAGTTCTCTCCAGCGCGTGCATCCTCTATAGTGAGCTGTAAATACTTGGCGAGCCACTTAATGACGTCGATATGACCATTTTCACAGGCAAAGCATAGCGCAGCATGTACATCCACGGTGGAAATACCGAAAATCCTAGCCAAATTGTCTCGCTTGTTATCGTCACAAACGGCTCTGAAACCGGATAGGAGGACTCGGCTGCGAAACATTCGGTCTACCTTTTTGTAACGCGCTAAAGATGCCACATCGCCTAGACGTTTTGATGTCAAAGCAATGCTTGCAAATGACGCAGGGCCTGTGTCCTCTACGATCTTAGACAGGATTTCTAGAGGAAGGTCTAATATATTAGCCATAGTCTACTTAGTTCCATGCACATATAATAGATCACACGGGTATATCCTATGGGTATCAATCTGTAAATGCCTATCACATAGATAATTTTGGATTGTCTGTTCTACTCCTGTTTTCTTTGCATTTTTTTGCATGCAAATTTCATAGCAAGTAGGGAGGGGGGACCCGGGCTGGGGGGCTCTGCTCTATACTACGAAAATCCACTGGGGGGCTCACCGGGACGCTGGAGGATTCCCAGGAGCTTATCACCAATTCTGAAATTCCACTGGGAGACTCGAAGGGGCGCGCGAGAATTTCCAGGTGGATTTCGGGGAAACGCCCCGATCCCCCCCTCAAATACATGTAATTCATAGACAAACTCCCACATCATGCTCGGCCCGTCAAAAAAATACGTTTAGAAAATCCACTGCACTTCTCCAGCATTAACTTGCAACGTGTCAGGATAGTAAAATGTTCCCTTTCCTCTTTGACCACTCCAGTCAGTGCCAGTCACAGTGGAATCTCTTTCGGCGAATCACTCGATCAGTTTATAAGATCACCGTTGATGACAGTGGCACAGCACAACGCAAAACAACACTGATACTTTTCCCTGCAAAACCCAGATATGACTTCCTCTTGTTCCGACGGTCAAATACAGAAGAACAAAGTCTTATTTGCCGAACAGAACCAAGCTAACGTGGTCTAGCTTCCTACCGACGGTTCCGCCATGATGCCCTCTTCATAAACATACATCACATCCTTCGTAACATAAATTTCACTTACATTACGACCTAAATGTCTTTAAAATGCCACAGAAATGATGCCTTACAATTTGGCAACATGTGAAAATAAATATACTGAAAGTCAGATTGGAAAAATGGCCGATGGAAGTGTATTGCACAGAGCGATCGAAAAGTGTGCATTTTTCGACTCTGACAAAAGATGGCGGCCAGCGTCTAAGCGCGCAAAGCGTAATAGCCCGTCCTGAGTCTTTAAGTTTAGAATGATTTTTAATTTTTTACTTATCACTTTTAAGGCATTGCATGGTCTGTCACCTATATATATTAATGATCTAATTAAGATTAAGAGTAAGTCTAGATATTGTCTTCGTTCTAATACTAAATTGTTACTAGAACCACCTTATGTGATAACTAAGCCTACACTTGGCGAGAGAGCCTTTGTATCAGCTGCTCCTAAACTGTGGAACGATCTACCGAACTCTATACGAAATGAACAGTCTCTCGATTCTTTTAAACGTTCAATTAAGACTTATCTCTTTAAGAAAGCATTTAACTGTAATTGATTTTAACATAATTTGTTAAATATTAGAATGTATAGTTTTACACATTTTAGTATTTTATTAGTTCTTAAACATTTAGTATTCTATTAGTATAGGTTTAGCTTCCGTAAAATTAGTATTAACATTAGTATGCATTTTTAACATTATATTATTTAGGCTAAGCTATACTATATAATAGTTATTTACATATCATGTAATGCGCAAGTGATCATATACACATGAAACTTGCGCAATATAAGTCAATAAATGCTTATTATTATTATTATAACCTACACGTTACAACGTCCGCACGAGTGAGATGACGTTATCTGCATAACAATGTAACAACTACATATGTCTGAACCATTACGTATGGAACGCCGCTAAAGGGCTATCAAATCTTGTGAACTAGTACAATAGACACTCGCAGGAGCCCATTACCAGGAGCGTCCATGTATACTATACCCGTGAGTCAACGTATGACCGGTTTGCGCTATTTTTAGAACATATTTCCCGGGTAACTGCCTTCTGACTCTGTTGCGATCGTACATATGCTCGCCGTAATTATCGAGATTAAGAATGATCTATTCTTCTTTGAGGTGATTTTACTAACGCTGCGGCATTGTCCTGACTATGGTTTGATTGGATTCCCAAAGTGTGGGCAAGTGAACTCCCGTGAGATCTGTTCTAAATATAGCTCAATCCGATCATACGTTAACTGAGACCTAGTATGGGAGATGGACGCTCCTGGTAATGGGCTCCTGACACTCGTAGCTGCATTAGCGGAAATTACATGTTATAGTCTGACAAATACTTATAAAACTATGACACTGTATAGGGCGGATGGGAGGGCTCTGTACACTGCTAGGAACCGCGAGCGTCCGAGAGAAGTGTGCATACTCACAGTGAAAAAAAAACGCACATTCTTACTTATACCGCTTGACAGCAATAACGCCTTCGACAGCCTTTTCGCAGTACTGACTAACTTGAGTTGAAATCAATCTTATTTTGGAAAACTTGCCGGAGATGCTCGAAATAAATGACTGAGTTCTATATCCCTGAAGCGCTCAGGCACACTAAGCTGCCAGGACTTCACGCTGGATGAACCAACTGGGGATATAGAACTAGTTTGAAATCAATCTTATTTTGGTAAACTTGCCGGAGACGCTAGAAAGAAATGACTGAACTCTATATCCCTAAAGCGCTCAGGCAGACTAAGCTGCCAGGACTTCCCGCTGGATGGACCAACTGGGGATATAGAACAAACTTGACAGCAATCTTATTTTGGTAAACTTGCCGCGGAGTCGCTGGAAAAAAATGCGTTCTATATCTCTGAAGCGCTCAGGCAGACTAAGCTGCCAGGACTTCCCGCTGGATGAACCAACTGGGGAGGTAGAACAATTCAATTCAACTTTATTTAAACACGGAGATTTCAACAATTTTACACTGATTTCCATGAAAGCCGTGTATAATACTACTAAGTAAAAATACAAATAATTATCATAGCAAGTGATTAAAGATATTAAGCTATACTATATTAAGCAACTAACTATATATATATATATAGCATTTCTTATATATATTAAGTATATAGAGAGAAGAAACCCGTCCCTAATATTAATAATCAGAATAAAGGTGAAAGAGAAAAATATGCCCTGAATGGGATTCGAACCCACGGCCTCGGTACACTAGTCCGATGTGTTGTGTTAATGTGTTAATTAACACATCGGACTAGTGTACCGAGGCCGTGGGTTCGAATCCCATTCAGGGCATATTTTTCTCTTTCACCTTTATTCTGATTATTAGCATTTCTTATATATATATATATATCTACTAGGGTCATATATTAACAATCAATAAACGTTTATGTACTAAGTACTGTTTAAAACACGAACAGCAGTGTTTTATCAAGTTTAAAAATTCGAGGGCGAAGCCCGATAATTTTAGACTTGATAAAACACGTGCTGTGGGTGTTTTAAACGGCTTCAAAAACTCTTTAAGAATGCAATGAAAGAAAGACGCACATCTCAAGGGAATGGTTACTTAATGAACCATTGAACCTTTGTATTCACAACGCCATGCAAAATATTCGAGTAATTACCGCCTGCAATTACGAACATCTCAAGGGAAGGACATGAAGAAATTACGATACTATGTTGTTTGAAGCGGCGTTTCGCAATGCAAGAAGAACCTGCACTTGAAGGATTTGGTGTCGTGGTTTACCTCGATAAAGTTCAAGACTTGGAAAGCGATGTGACTGACATGACGGCAGACTCTAAATTTTTGACTCCGGCACAAAATATGTAAGTTTCATGCACGTTTTTATTATTTTACGGCTTTGAGTTTGGTTTAATAATTGGAACTAAACAGTGGCTCGGTAAACAAGTAATGGTAGTTGGATAACTTCATTTTAAAAATATTATCTGTGTAGTATCTCGGTAGTCTGCTGATATTATTAGTAAATTTAGTGCAAAATTTATTATCTAGGTATAATGTACCTTATGTTCCGTGTACTTTTTGCTATCTTTGGGTCTTTATCAGTGAATTCTTAATTAGGATGAAACTTTATTTAAAATTTCATGTTCATTAGTATTCTTTATATAAAACGTTCATCCTAATTAGCAATTCAATGAGAAAGCTGAAACATCAATAGAAATTCCATTGTCTCAATCATTAACCCCGTTTCCCCCTGGGACAGAATTCAAATCCCTCTGCGGGCCTTTTAGAATGATGAGATTGTATTAGGTATAAAAGGAGCATGCACGTGACTCATTTGCTTCATCTGATTGGACAAAATGCTCATTAATTATTCATGAGTTTTTGAATGTATAATAATACTAATAATTTAAGAATAATCTAAAAATATATATAATAATAATAATCTAAAAAAATATACTTTATGTCATCATTAGTGACTCTAGTCAGTCGAGGAGAGTAATACCTTTCAAATAATTATTTTTAAACTGACTAAGGAAGAACTTTGTTGAATTTCATTTGGTAGGTTATTCCATGTCTTAGTCCGTCATAACTGAAACTTTTTTTTAAGTATTCAGTATTAGGACGTGGTATTAAAAGCTTCATATTGAATTTCGAAGATTATAATGAATTGTTTGGTTTACTGTAGTAAACATTTCTTGAAGAGAGGTTGGAGCGACATTATTCATAATTTTGAACATTAAGGTTGCTTTACGTTTCACTCTTCTCTCAATAAGAGTTTCCCAATTTAGCAATTTTAGTGCATTTTGAGAACCTGTATTATAATCAGCTCTTAAGATAACCCTAGCTGCCCTATTTTGCGAAATTTGAAGTTCGTCGGACAAAGTTTTCCCGAAAGTGTCCCAGACCTCACAACAGTAATCGAGAATTGATTGTATAAGTGAATTATATATAATTTGCAAGGTCTCGAAGGGCACGAAAGGTCTTACTCTCTTTAGGGCACCAATACTAGAAGTAATCTTTTTTGAGATAAATTTAATATGTTCATCCCATTTTAATTTGTCGTCAATTTGGACCCCTACTACTTTGCTAATAACGACTCGTTTAACTTTATTATTCTTGATTTGAATGTTTGGAGACTGGATTAAAGCGTCAGGTTTGTGACGAGAGGCAATCAACATATATTCAGTTTTAGTCATATTGAGGCTTAATTTATTTGTTGCCAGCCAATTATTTAAACTATCTAAATCTTAATTAGCTGAATGCTCAATTTCGTTGATGCATTTACCACTAAAAGTTAAATTAGTATCATCTGCAAATAAGCATGATGTTGACTGTTCGAGACAATCCGGTAAGTCGTTAATGTATATCAAGAACAGGAGGGGTCCAAGAATCGAACATTCAGGTACTTCACAGGTGACTTCTCTTACATTTGACTGTTTATTGTTCACCATAGTGATTTGTCTGCGATTAGTAGTCATATATGACTGTAGTAATTTTAGAGAAGTACCCTTTACTCCATAGAGCTCAAGCTTTTTCAATAAGATGCTATGATCAATAGTATCGAATGCTTTCTTGAGATCTATGTAGACTACAAGATTAAGTAAACCACGATCCATATTAACTAGCCATTCATTTGTAGTTGTTAGCAATGCTGTTGCAGTAGAATGGAATTTCCTAAAACCGAATTGGTTATCAGAAAGTAGGTTATTTATCATTAAGTAGTTGTACAGTTGCTCGTACATATTTTTTTCTAAGAGTTTACTAATAACAGGAAGAACAGAGATTGGTCTGAAATTATCGAGAATATTTTTAGGACCAGTTTTGTGAATGCGTGTTACCCTTGCTAATTTCCATTCGTTGGGAAAAATACTGTCCTTATGATATCATTAAAGAGTAGAGTTAAAGAACTGGTTATAATTGGGGCAGCGTCCTTGGATATTTCGTCTATGCCTGTGGCCTTAGAAGCACATAAGCCCTTAATGACACTAAGTACTTTGACCGACGATGTTGCCTCGAACTCAAATACACTTTGTGTAGAACTAACTTGAAATCAATCTGATTTTGGTAAACTTGCCGGAGATGCTCGAAAAAAATGACTGAGTTCTATATCTCTGAAGCGCTCAGGCAGACTAAGCTGCCAGGACTTCCCGCTGGATGAAGCAACTGGGGATATATAACTTGTTTGAAATAAATATTATTTTGGTAAACTTGCCGGAAAAGCTAGATTGAAATGACTGAGTTCTATATCCCTGAAGCGCTCAAGCAAACTAAGCTGCCAGGACTTCCCGCTGGATGAACCAACTGGGGATATAGAACTATAGCTTGAAATAAGTCTTACTGGATTCTCTCCTTTCTAATGTAAATAACTCCGTAATAGTTAGGGTATTTTTAAATGGTGTTTCGGTTCCCACTGTCACGTTTCTCTGTCTTGTTTAGCTTTGGCAGCATGTTTAGTAGGCTGTCCAACTCCGATCTATTATGTTCGTCGCTTGAACCCTGAGTTAGGAGTACCGAAGTGTTCTTGAGTCGAAATCTGTAGCTTGAGCTTGTTTAGTTCGTCTCGCAGGATCAATGTTTCCTCGTGGCTGCTTCTATTGAAACCTTGCAGTTAGCAGATTCTGTGTAAGCAATCATAAGACTTGGATTGGCGGGAATTTCCTACCATGTAGATTTACGCCACTTTTTAGCACTACCACCTTCGCAAAGTCACTAACGTTCAATCCAAGGCATAAATCCAAATTGTTTACTCCTAATAGCGCAGCTGATGCGGAGAAGTAATACTGGTTTAGCCGTTGTGTAATCCATATAGAGTCGATTACTGCGAAAGCCACCATTTTTCTCATCCACTAGTCTTTCGCAATATCCTTCGGTTTCTCATATATATTTTGCTCCCAAGATTTATCTATACTCCTGTTGATTAAATGTCCAAGCTATAGACATACTAACAACGACGGTCAGTTTAAAGCAAAATACTCTGCGCACAGCTTCAACATTCGTCCTGGCTGTGAACACGGACTTGAATGGCAGACTAAATCAGAAATAAAACAATGCATATACTAAATTGATAAATTCCCTACATCCCTGACATTAGCCAGGACTAGCTTTACTCACCTAACTGCCATAATCACTTAAAAGGTAAATAAAAGAAAACCGCAAAATGTTATTCGATTTCTAAACTGTGACGTCACTTCATAGCAACCAGACCTCACGCTGATTTGGATTTCTGATGATCTCTGGCTCGTTGGAGTGTAGCCATTCTTAGTATGTATGGAATAGCTTAAGGTCAGGCCAGTGGCATCCAGACGTTCCGTGGGAGTGTGCTACTGCTAGCGATAAACCGTAGAAATCATGAACAGTAAATAATGGAATACAATACAATTGTCACATAAATGTTACAATAAAAACAGTTAAAATAATGACTTGATGTTGATCTGCTTCCGGCTGAAGTACTCTAATCTAATGAAGAACAAATGATTTACCCCTTCAACTATTCTAATTCTGTCTATAATACACTCTCAGGGATAGAAAACTAAATGACAAAATAACAAATACTTACTCATTGTGAGAAATTAAGCGAAATTGCATACCGGTCCGCCAACCCGGGTTATACCGGTGAATACGACTGAATACATGAAGAAGGAAACAGCCCAGTGCCGGACCAGTATCTTTCGAAACCGGGATCCCTTGCCGGTTTTCTATCTCAACCGGTTTCCAATTAAATCCATGACTATCTACCGATGTACTCACCATCATTTGGTCATTTTGTAGTCAAAATCTAAATCTAAGCATTTGGAAAATCATGAAGGAAACGTATTCCGGTTTTGTTATCATCTACTGACGGCCATGTATTGTTTCAGCAATTTGACACGTCGAACCCTAAAACACGTCGTGGGTAATGAAAAGTTGGAGCCGACGTACCTACAGTACACACCCACTTGCGTCCTCTCATGTTTACACATGATTACATTTTGCATGTATCCCATTCGGAGAATATTTCTACAGTATGTGTGCTTTGCAAGCCCTTCCGCCCGGCTCCAACCTGGGTTAAACATCAAAAATCACCAGACAAAAACGTCGTGATTTGAAGTATATTTAGCTCACAAAAGTGTATTTTATATTGAAAATGATAGGATCCAACAAAATTGTGACCAAGGTTGTTGAATTTGCTGAAAGTGTGTAAAACGTTTACTGGTTTCGAGAACGCGCTCGTACAGTCCTACCGAACTGGCATAATTTTCATTTAAATCAAAAATTAAAGATCAACAAATTCATTTCATCATCAATTTTTAATTGAAATATTGAAATATTAATTGACGAAAACCCCACGGACCACTAAGTACTAAATAATTGATCCATGCATTGTGGCCGACAGGAGATATTATGACGGTCATTCTCAATTTTCCAGCTTTCTAAACGTGTTGTTTATTGAACTCAGTATTGGAATATCATAATGAAATTAAAGTTACTTTATGTATTTCACATGAAAGGGCATGGAAATACAGACAATTGTTTTATTTTCTGTTTTTCTTATTTCGTGAATTTTCAGTGTGAGAGTTATATAAAATGAAAATTAACTCGTATTCGTGCAGTGGATAGTCATAACAGGATCTGTTCTCAAATTTCAACTTGTCATATTAAAAAAAAAAAAGTATTTTAATGCTATATTGAAAAATATGTAATCCTTTGAATATATAATCTGTCATGCTACCTGAAATATCTAGCTAGTTTGGTGATTTATGTTTTCCCAGTTGTCGATACACCTTCCTTGGTTTAGGTTTTGTACTTTTATTATCATCAGTGTGAGAGCCATCTAAAGTATGGACAGATAACCACGCTTACAGAGTCAGTTACTAAAATCATTGTCTATATGGCACACAAACACTCTCAATTCTCCCAGGCCAATTATCAAACTCACTTCCTGAACTTGAAGTGACTGATTCCCATGGATTAGGCTTCCAACAGATAGCCTATACCAGAATACAATTTCGCTTACGTAACTTTAAACTCTAGTATCGACTGCGACTCTATTCTGCAACCTTTCTTCATTAATTATTTATACCATCCACCAATCTTTTCTTTTTGTTCTTTACTTTGATATTTTATTAGGTCATACTTACGATTTTCATTTTTCACGGGGCGTGTGCCAGCTTTGAAGTTCAAAATCTGTTTCGCAAACAGTCACTTATGCCATGTAACTTGCCTGAGTCACACTGCAAATCATGAGTATCTTAAGGACTCCATATTTCCTGTGTTTCATCCTGGCCGTAGTTCGTTCGAAAGCTGTCGGAAACCCAAACTATCGAGCGTCGAATTTCGCAGTAAAACAAAACCAATTCTATGTGGGCCAAAAGCCTATCCAGGACACTTTGACAGATGATGTTATAACGTGTGCCTTCGAGTGCAACGATAAAGACAGCTGTGCCAGCGCAAATTTCGATGGAACGACAGGCACGTGCCAGCTAATGGCAAGCGCAGTTGTGGATGGTTCTTCTTCCTTAGTAAATAAGCACGGCCATGTCTACATCGAAAAAGTAAGTGGAAAACATTTATAGAGCGTCGATTTCGTAATGAATGAGGAATCGAAATTCCATCTTAAAACGATAAATCATAAGTTGGTAAGGGAATATATTTGGTAGAATATATCTCTACCGGGTTTTGAATAAGTTCGTCAGACACACTTAAAACAAGACGTCATATTCATAAACTTTCGGTATTTTATAAAATTAAGAATAATTTGGTTCCTGACTATCTCTAGTAGTATAGCAATTGGGGGTTCTGGCACAGCACCTCCGTTTTTCATATTTTGACCCATCCAGCACCTCCGTTTTTTATTGCATTTTGACACCCAATTAGAGGAGTGATTAGTATACAGTATATCCACCTATGATACTAACGTATATTCTTTACTTCACAATATTAGCGTATGTTGTTACTTTAGTACGTATTAATACCATACAGATGAGTCAAGTGCATGATTCGAACGGATTGATTGAAGAACCTCGACGCAGACGCCTCAACTAAGATACCAATTAGAGACATAACATATATAGGTATTCGCAACGATGGAGAAAGTCACTTGTAGTTGTTGATGCGAGGAAAGGACACGAAATGCATAAGGAAGAGTTCGAAGATATCAGAGTACTGTGCTCAACACAACTTTCAGATACTAAGAGGTAGCACCCCATTTGCCCCATGTTCGAAGTGTGGTCGTGGTTGTCGTACGAATTACGCACTTTGTCTTTGTACGAAGTGTGGTGCACCACAGCGTCGTATCATTCGCGAGACAAAATACCGTGAAACGAGATGCCGCACTAAGGATTCCTTTTCGAAGGTGTTGGTGGAATTGAAGAACCACAAGGTATTCCTAGATGATTAGAAATCACGATATGAAAGAACGAAAAAAGAAGGAAGATAAATTGGTATTCCACTACTACCAGTCTATCTTCCTTCTTTTTTCCATATATCAACAAACAATTAGATAATTGATCGTATTTTGACACCCTATTAGAGAAAGGCTATTATTAAGGAATTATACTATGGCTGAACACACACTCGAATTAGTCCGAGCACCAAGGACCATCAAGGGCTATTTACGTGGATGGAAGATAGACGTTCCAGATGGTAATCCATTAGGAGCAGATCCATCTGCCTTCCTAGCTGGTGTGCGGAAGCAGACTACTGAAAAGCTCGAGGAAGAGCTCCAAGACCACAATAGCATCAAGCTTCAGCTAGCTTTGAATATCACGCTACGGCTCGACAAACCTGAGGGTTCAGAATATGAGATGGTTACCTTCCGTAGCTCACAAGCCGTTTTGACCAACGATGCAGAGGTCCGCGGGGTAATAGTAGAAGCACATGCTCAGATTCACAACTACATTGAGAAGTGGATTAGTCGTGGATCAAACTGGGCTATAGATACGGTCAACATTCTATGGATAAACATTGCTCGATATCAACCACTCCGTGGAGGTTCGTATTTACCACTACCTCCAGAAATCGCGAATAAGAAAGCCGTGATCAAAGTAAAGAACGACGACGATGACAACTGCTTAGGTTGGTCGCTACGTGCCGAGAAGTTTCGATTCGCAAAAACACTCAGAGAACGTCGATGTACCGAGAAGATGATGGGTTGAACTTCGATGGGGTGGATGCGCCAACACCAATCTCACAAATAAAACGAGTAGAGAAGCAAAACACCATTTCTATCAATGTATATGGTTGGGATCTAAAGGAAAAGTGCTTGATCGTACATCACATCTCAAAGGAGACCTTCTCAAAACGCATTAACCTCTTACTTATAGAGTGCCCAAAGAGCGGTCGGCAGCACTACTGTTGGATCAAGGACTTCGATAAGCTTTTATACGATCAGACGAAACATAAATGTAGGAACCACTTCTGCGAGCGTTGTCTACATGGATATTCCGACAAAGATCTTCTTGCGAAGCACACCCCAGAGTGTAACGGCGTTGATGACCGAGCCATTCGAATTGAAATGCCTACCAAGGAGAACAACATAGTCTCCTTTCGGAATATCAACAAACAGCTCAAAGTTCCCTACGTTATCTATGCCGACCTTGAGGCCTTAACCACTAAGATCGAAGGACCTGCCCAAGACCCCAAGAAACGTAACACGCAAAAGACAGAAGAACATATTCCCTGTGGATTTTGCTACATAGTTGTACGTTCTGATGGCCACAGCGAGCCACCTGTACTATATAGAGGTCCAGACACTATCGAACGCTTTCTACGATGCATACAAGAGGAAGAGGCAAAGATCAAAACCCAAAAGGCCAAGCCGCTACGTATGTTGCACAAAGATCAGAGGGCTTATAATAGAGCAACGATTTGTCATATCTGCCAGAAGCCATTGGTTGGTGGCGATAGAGAACGTGATCATTGTCACATCACAGGTGAGTTTCGAGGTGCCGCACACAGAGTCTGCAACCTCAAATTGCGTATCTCACCTATCATTCCAGTTGTATTCCACAACTTGCGTGGATACGATGCTCACCTACTTATGCAATCCATCTCTAAGACAGAGGGCGACATCTCTTGTATTCCAAACAATATGGAGAAATGTATTTCATTCTCACTTGGCAACTTACGGTTCATAGATAGTGCACAATTTCTATTAGGGTCGCTAGACAACCTGGTTCGTAGTACCATAGATGCATCAGCGGGTAAATGTAAGCGATGTAATAAGGTCGAGCGGGTTGTTATTAACAATGCTTGGGAGCTAGTAGAGACTTGGCCACAGTGTGGAGAAGGTAGCATAAAGCAACTCGACCCATCTCGTCTCTCGATAACCGTTAAGCATACAACCACTAATGCATATCTTCTTAGTCGCAAAGGTGTTTATCCATATGAGTACATGGACTCTTGGGATAGATTAACTGAGACTTCTTTTCCACCGAAAGAAGCATTCTATAGTAAACTAACCCTAGAGGGCATATACGAACACGCACTAGAAGTTTGAAACGTATTTAGCTGTGAAACATTAGGAGACTACCATGATCTTTACCTTAAAACCGACGTACTTCTTCTAGCAGGTGTGTTTGAGGGTTTTCGTGCGACATGTATGCAAAACTATGGCTTAGATCCAGCTCACTACTATACGAGTCCTGGTCTATCGTGGGATGCGCTGTTAAAGAAGACTGGTGTAAAGCTTGAACTATTAACCGACTATGACATGCATCTATTTATTGAGAAAGGTATACGAGGTGGGATATCTATGGTGTCTCAGCGTAGTGCCAAAGCACACAACCCAAGCGTATCCGATTTTGACCCGGAGAAGCCAAATAACCATATACTCTATCTTGACGCTAACAACCTATACGGCTGGGCTATGAGTCAATATCTACCAACGGGAGGGTTTGAGTGGTGTACACCAACAGAAGAACGAATCACCAATCTTACAGACGATTCAGATGTAGGTTATATATTAGAAGTTGACCTTGAGTATCCTCGAGAACTTCACGACGCACACAACAGCTATCCGCTAGCTCCAGAGAGAATGCAAGTGGATTGTGCTTGGTTCTCAGAGTATCAGACCAATCTATTCGAGGAGCTATACGAAGGAAAAGGATCTTTGAAAGCGGAAAAGCTTATACCTAACCTCCGAGATAAAGAGCGATATGTGCCCCACTACCGAAACCTACAGCTATACCTATCTCTTGGCATGCGTTTGAAAAATATACACAGAGCACTACGATTCGACCAATCCCCATGGATGGAGCCATACATACGAATGAATACAGAACTACGAAAACAAGCAAAGAGCACTTTTGAGCAAGATCTCTACAAGTTGATGAACAACTCAGTTTTCGGTAAGACCATGGAAAATCTACGTAAGCGCGTAGATATCCAACTAGTGCGCTCTTCAGAAGGAATCAGACTACAACGTCTCTTGAATAAACCTAGCTATGCTAACTCCACAATCTTCGACGACGATCTAGCCGCTGTACACAACTACAAAAGTAAGTTACGGCTGGACCGCCCAGTATATGTTGGAATGTCAATTCTAGATCTCTCAAAACATCTAATGTATGACTTCTACTACAACGAGCTCAAGAAGCAGTATGGACAACGTTGTAATCTACGATACACAGACACCGACAGTCTCTTACTACACATCGAAACTGAAGACATCTATGCAGACATGGACACCAACAAACACCTATATGATACAAGCAACTACAGCAAAGACCATCCGTTGTATAACATAGACAACAAGAAAGTCATCGGTAAAATGAAAGACGAATGTGGAGGCATTCCCATTGTCGAATATGTTGGACTACGATCGAAGCTATACTCGATCTTGAAAGTAGGTGGTGGGGAGATTAGGAAAGCTAAAGGCACCAAGAAGGCAGTTGTGAAACATCGTATTCGTCATGAGCAATACAAAGAGTGCTTACTAGATAAGAAAGTATTCCGCCATTGTATGGATCTACTTCGAAGCGAAGGTCACATGATGTATGGTATGCATATGAACAAAGTATCTCTATCACCATTCGATAGTAAGCGCTGGATTTCAGCAAACGGAATCGATACACTAGCGTATGGGAATAAAAACACCATTCCAGAGGAGGAAGACTTTGACGATCTCATTTGCTGGCTGCTATCTTAGATCGGTTGGGTACGAACAGAATACCCCTTGGAGGTAGTTCAGTATTTGGTGGCACGACTCGTAGCTCTTCACGCGCGAACCCTCGCTTTGGTGCGTCCTTTTCCAAATAGTACAGAACTGGTTGGTTCGAAGATATCGCACTACGTGAAATGACGTATGTCTGTAAACTCCACACAGGATCAGTTGCTCGTTTTGCTCCACCTTCCAATTCTCCTGGTGCATAAAGATATCGAACTAGAACGTCGAATGGTAAACGCTTTCCTTCCAATCCGACAGTCCGCGAATATGTAGGAGTTTTTATGTTCACTTGCTGTACCTCTACAGAATTCGAAGGCTCTTTCCCAGTTAGCCGAGTAACTTCGTTGTTCATGGCTTTGCTAACTTCTGGAAGCCGCGACACCGATTCTCTACTACGTGCATCTGATCCTTCCGAAGTGAGTACCATTTCCTGTGCATATTGATATCCAAACAACCTCTCAGCCAGTGTTCTATTTGCTCTCTCAACAAAGCTTTGTGCCCTGTGGTTGCCAGCCTCACCTCGTTGAACTTTCGTACCACGTAGTTCTAAGGTTTCAGACATACGTCCCATGAATTCTCTACTATGATCGACTTGTAACGTTTTTGGCCATTCTGGTGGACTATGCTTGTAGATTCGTTCAAAAGCTGCAGAAACTTCACCACTATCTTTCGAAGCCAAAGGCTCAGCCTCTTTATATCGAGAAGCTACGTCGATTACCACTAAAGCATAAGTAGTATGAAGTGAGGCGAATTAGCCGGTTTTTTAAGGTGTTATGCTAATTTTTAAGGTGTTATGCTAATTTTTAAGGCGCTCTCATTAATTCAATGACGTCACGGTTCTATTGTCTTAGACTCATGAATAAAGTGGGGCGCTCTCATTAATTCAATGACGTCACGGTTCTATTGTCTTAGACTCATGAATAAAGTGCGGTGGTTTCTCATTATCTATTGTCTTAGACTCATGAATAAAGTGGTGAGCTCATGAATAAAGTGGTGCGCTCATGAATAAAGTGGTGAGCTATGTTAATTTTTAAGGCGCGCTCATGAATATCTATTGTTCCTTTGGATGAGGTCATCGATCTATTCGGGCATGTTTGGGCAAAGCCTATTGTTTGGAGTAGCTATAAAGCTAGAACCGATCGGCCCTGAAACCATTCGAAGTTGAATAAAAATAAATAAAACATACCTCGCAATATCTAAACCCCTTTGTAGTGTAAATAGTAAGAACAAACTACTCGTGATAGGCTCTAAACTGTCTTTATTATTTTCCTTTACAGTTAATAACGTTAATAAGATAATTGTATACAAAATCCACTGTGAGAAATTTTGCTATTGTCCTTAGGGATTAACGATAACTGAAGAGCCCATTGTTTGAAGGAAAACTCTTGTGATGCAAATTCTTCTCGAAAAACTGAACTAAATTACCATACGAATATAAACAAACTACTTGGAACAAGATTTTATTGATTCAAACCATGATAAGCGAGGCATAACAAATTAAAGAGTATTTTAGCATTTAAGGTTTGTTTACAATCAGTCCTCATCGTCACTTGTTGGGTGATAAGTTTCTTTCTTTTTACTTTTGGGATGAATATGCCGTACTGTTTGACAATGTTGGCATCGTACCAAAATGTTCGTAACCGACTTGGTTGTCAATGGAAACTCATTCTCGCAAATGGTACATGTGGTGATGGCATTCTTAACAAGCGGGTCAAGTAAAATATCATACCATAGACATTTGGGGCAGCCAACAACACCCGTTACGTGAACATTGGTAGAGTTACAATGATCACAAGAGGCATTGATTTTATTTTCGTTGTTATCTTCACTGTCCTCTTCATCACTACTCTGTTCTTCCTCGTTTGCAATAGTACTATCTTGGTTTTCGGCATCACTGTTATTGTCACTCTCCTGAGACTCGTTCTCATTTTCACTCTCTTCTTGCTCACTGCTGCTAGTTTCAGGCTCCTTTTGCTGGTATGTCTTTTCTTTTTCGATAAGATCGCTCAAAACCTTTTTGTTGTGAATTAGACTTTTGTTGATTCCTAGCTCAGCAAGACCCTCTAGAAATGTATTGAGAGCGCGATGTCTCAGCATATCCTTGTTATAGGGAAGTAAGACATATTCTACCAGGGCCGCTATATTCGTCACCGGAATTCTACGCTTGCTACGAAGCAATTATCCTCTTGGCGTCCAAAATGAAATATCCTTAGAGGAGGCCATACTGTGCAATAAATCCGAAGCATCTTTATGGGAGACGGCTCTCGGAAGATCATCCAAAACATCTTTAATTCTTGGTTCCTCTTCATCCTCACTCTCATCATTCGATGTGTCACTTTCTTCACTTTCCGTGTCAATGTTTCTCTTCATGTTCACCGCCGGAGTGACTTCAGTAGCAAATGATCTTGAAAGACCTAAGACTTCCCTATTTATACCATCAGAAGCCCAGTGAGAATAGGGGCTAACAAATGTTCAATAAATGCACCTCCCTCTTGCACTAGTAGTTGCTTCTTTTCTTTGAATGGAACCTCTGGATCCACGAGTGTATAAATAGATTCTCTGTGTGGAGTTAGTCTTCGCCTGTCTTCCTCACTGATAGGTACATATCCTCTAACAACATTATGTGTCGCTTGGACGAGCGAATGTACTTGTTCTGGAGATGCCGTTTCGAGGAGAAATTGACGTTGATGGTCGGGGCAAGAAGCTAAGAGATGGAGAAAGCCACGATTTATCTTTATTGTACGAGACATGGTTGAAACTGATCTACGATTTGAATGCGCTAGGATATTTATAGCGCTAGGGCGACCGATGGGTGTTGACGGGCGGCGGGTGTTGGCGGGCGGCGGGCGGCGGGCGTTGGCGGGCGGTGGGCGTTGACGTGTTGCGGCAGAACTGTTAGCATAAATGGGAGTATACCAGCGCCGTGGAGTTCATTTTATTTAATCTCTTGAAGCATCAACATGTCAAAAAAACTGTTCTGTCCTAGTTGTCATGGAGGCTTCTCCCGACCATATGATTTAAAACGTCATCAAAATAAGTTTCATCCTACTGAAGCTCTATCGAATGGACTCCATACCACTATTTCATCACAGAACAATGGTTTTCAAAGTACGAAGGGCATTTGTAGCTCCTTTCAACTCATTCATCCGTTTACTTGTATGGTTGCTGGTATGACAGGATGTGGTAAAACGGTCTGGGTACAGAAGTTACTCGAAGAAGCCCATCAAACAATTTCCCGTCCACCCCAGAGAATTGTGTGGTGCTATTCATAGTGGCAGCCTGCGTATACAGCACTCCTTAGTACGGTACCTGATATCGAATTTGTGAAAGGAATCCCTCCTGATATCGAGCAAGATCACTATTTTGATGTACATGTACGAAACCTGATTGTCATTGATGACCAGATGACTGAAACGGGAAATGATAATAGAATTGTCAACCTGTTTACCAAAGGATCTTATCACCGGAATCTGAGTGTCTTCTACATTTTACAGAACCTATTCCATCAGGGTAAAGGCAATCGCAGCATCAGTTTAAACAGTCATTACTTAGTGCTGTTTAAGAATCCACGTGACAAACTACAAATTTTAACACTGGCCAAGCAAATGTATCCCAGGCAGACGGAGTATTTTCTCAACAAGTACGAACAGGCTGTTAGGAGACCTTATGGTTATTTGTTTGTCGACTTAAAACCAAATACACCCGAGGGCTGTAGGTTAAGGACCAATGTTTTACCCAGTGAACAGCAACAACCACAAGAGATATCTAACGAGGATAGCGTTTCTAACGTACTGCGTAAGTACGTCGAGCAGCAGAGCTTTACAATTTCCCCGCAAGTACAAAAAATGCAAAGCTTGAAGGATGATATGAATAGGGTATTAAACCGTAATGATCTCAGTCAGACCCAGAAAGCAAGAAATTATGTCCAGCTTCAAAACAACTTTATGAGGTATAAACACCAAATGAGATACTATCCTGTACCTCCTACAACTCTTTCACCTGGTATCACAACCCAACCCCAAGAACAAGAAATAGCCGATACACCCATCACTCCGCAACAAGTATACCTCGATTCAGCTGAACCAGCCACAGTGCCGTATTCAGCAAAACTATATCAGTCCCCAGCCACGAACATTTCTTTGAGCTCACCAACCATACCGCCACAATTACACCTAGATTCGTCTGAACCAGCCACAGTGCCCAATTCAGAGAGAACCTACGAATCCCCATTCCCTAATATTTCTTTGTCTTCTTTGAACTCGTCAACCAAAAAGCTACTCTCCCCGCTACGAAAAAGAAGAACACGCCGACGTTTGGAACTCAAGAATTACTTGGATGATGATGCCGAAGAAAGTGTTCTTCTTCCACAGCTACGTTCTCTCGGAAAGGTTTGCATATACTTGTTAATTGTTGGGATAGCACCCAAATAGAGAGTCCTATATGTCGAGCAGAGAATGCTAAATCTACTAGCTTGTCAGTTCTTCTTTTTACATCTTTCGAGGCGGCACAATCATCGAGAATCAATAGTGTATTAGTTCCAGCCCAAAAGGAGGCGCAAATATCTAACGTAGCATTGATAGCATCCTGTGGTGGAGATACGACATAGAAGTGTGGATCTCGATTGGCAAATCCACGATATGTTTTGTTGTGGGCATACGTGGGACAAACTAATACTATATAATCGAACTTACCACGAAATGGTCCACGAAGTTGCTCTATGAGAAATGCGGTTTTCCCGCAATTCGTTGGACCTACTATGAGTGTGTTGAATGGGATGTGTTCTACCAAGGAATCCATTAGTATGTTATATTCTGTAGTGCTCTGTTCAATATAGTGAGCTGAGCATCTGCAAGGACGTAGATATGCATGTTTACAGTGCTAACGATTTTGCCTGCGGTCCTATGTATACGAAGGTCGATGTCTTTTCCACCGTCCGTTTGCGCCATACCATCGCCATGAACAGCGGAATCTTTTGCTGTGCGGCAATCGACTAGGATGGCGAATCTGTCGTTCTGAAATTTGGTAGGAGTCATAGAAGTAGTGGATGTGGCAAACCATCCTTTTGCAGCCTCCCAGAAATCTGGTGGAAACATACCTCCCGGAAAGAATCTGTTTGGAACTCCATTGACATCTACCTCTATCTTCGAAATATCAGGATTTGAGAATGCTTCGCTATCCCGCGCACCAGCGGTAGGTGGATCTACGAATAGTAGAAGTAGCCCAGTAAAGGATCGTCGTGGAACATTGATGTTCTGAGATATCAAAGTATCTGATGCCTTTGCGATAGGTACGGTCTTGAAGTGGATAGCGTGATTGTATACGAAAGCAGTACCCGTTTCGTATGCGTTAAGTGCATTCCTAGCTAGAGTTTCGTTTTTGATTGCTTCATATTCTAACTGGATGTTGTTAAGCTTGTATGTACCTATCTTCGTGATGTCTGATCCAACCACTATCTCGATAGCGGGTGCTAGAGTCAACTC
This sequence comes from Actinernus sp. WN-2022, assembly GCA_030867875.1. Lineage (NCBI taxonomy): Eukaryota > Metazoa > Cnidaria > Anthozoa > Actiniaria > Actinernidae > Actinernus > Actinernus sp. WN-2022. The sequence continues at coordinate 144,648,812 of JAOWCC010001589.1, forward strand.
GAATAAAATAGTGTCTTCTAGGGCGTGTGGATATAGAACTCCATGTTGTGTCAGAATATCGACGTCTAACGGAATTCTATACTTTGAACCATATGCAACTAGGAGCGCGTTCTCACCGGCGTTTGAAGTGCCTGCGTCCCCTGCCTTAGATCGTAACTTGTTTGTGTTATCTGATTGGATACCTTGTTGTGTTCTAGATTCTCTCTCCTGCGTAGATAGGTATGTATCGGAATATGTCTGTAGGAGATCTGGCCGAGCAATGTCTTCTACTATTTCAGCTCCCATTTTACAAACTCGATGTATAACCAAGCAGCGTCCAACATTGGCCACGACACGATTATTGACATGTCCACCAGACAATACGATGTCACCCAATAGTGCTAAGCTACCAGGTACTAATACGATGTTTTCTCCTAGCGTTGGTAATTCCACATAGAGTGTCTCTCCTGGGTTAGCAGATGATGGGGTGAAAGTTTTCCTATATAGAGTTCGTTGAGCTTTGAGTGCTCGAGGCTCTCTTCGTGCTTGTGTGGGAATCAACTTCGATGATATCATGTTGAATATACCAAGATATGTAGTAATGTTCAATATGGACGTCGAGGGTGACCAAACCGAGGAAAGTCCTGGTGGAGCCGAAGGAGGTGAAGACTATGAGGTCGAGAAAGAGGAATGGAACGCAACATTTTCAGACGACAAAACTACGGTGCCAGGCGAAGTGATACAAATGGAAACCAGAGGCGACTACGGCAAAGAAGGTGCTAAGCCGAAGAATTGGTATAGTTAGCGTGCTGGCCGTAGCAGGTGCCATAGTTGGTGCAATAGTTTCCAATCTGATGAAGGCAGTTCCCGCGATACCACCGGGCTTGGGAGATGCTGCCAAAGCTTTCGCCAAAGCTGTTGCCTAAGCGTTAAAAGCAATAGGAAAAAAGCTGGGTGAGATTCTACCTACGATGATTGGACCAATTGCAAGCTTCATATTTAATATGGCTGGTGACGTCGTGGGATTCCTAGCAAATAATGTTTGGCTGTTAATCGTAGCAGTAGTTGTTCGTAATAGAGCAATACAAACGACGTTAACGAAACAACGCCCATGCAGTTCCAGCTGCAGCAATAGATACCGCCGCTAGATTTATCTCGTGTTGTTGAGTGGGCTTTGGTACGTAGGTGGTTTTTTCGTTACGTGTGGGGGGCGAATCTTGTTGCTTCGCATTGTGTGGTAGTTGTTTCTTTTCGGAGGATCCTTCAATGGATTTTAGTTTGTATGTTTTTTCTTTAACCCCCGTATTGATATCATTCATACCTAACACCATATCTTTCGTGGCCCTCGGGATTGGATTTTTATAACCATCCTTCTTACCGAGGTAGTACACCAGATTGCTTGGCAGTAATCGCACCCCTACAGCTATTGCTAGATCAAGCCTCTTATGCGTTGTTTTTATAGCTGTAAGATAATTATCATAGCTTAACTTTAAATCGTTTACCTTAATAGCCCCTTCAACCAAGCTTTTAAACTTTTCTTTGACGTTATGGCTATCTATGATGGATTCGTTCAGGTCGGCTTGAGCACCTAGCATGCAATATCCAAAGGCCTCGACAGATCTATTCAACCTACCGAATCCAGCATCTGTCAAACCCCTTCCGATTGGTGGCGTAAAGCAATTGTATTGCTTCTCAGTCCTATCGTTACGAATGAACCTTAGCGGAAACTGATATTCATTGCGACTCTCATCAGGAAACTTGAAATCGCCACCGGGTCACTTCAAATCATATGAGGTATTATGCGCTCCCCATTTATCGTTGGCGTTCACCAGCCCTCCATGTATGTATACGTATACGTCTCCTAATCCGCCATTCCTACCTTCTTTCCGTCGAAAGTCTGGCGTTCGAGATAACCCAAACTCAATGCATAATTTCTCAAGAGCTGCTTTGCTGTAGAGGTTATCGAGCTGCTTGAAAGCAGAGTCATCAGGTAGAGGCACTCCATGAGCACCACCAAGTTCATACAGAATTCTTCGTATTGTGAAATAAACGTGAAATCGTAGGAACCCTTGAACAACGGGTGGATATGTTTTGAATGCGGGGTCGAACAACGACACTCCACATCCAGAAGTTGCACACCACGTTGCGAAATTTAGCTGTTGAGGCCAATATTTGAAATCCGGACCCGATAACCATCTACGAGACTCATTTGCTGTTATATGCTTTACGACGAACTCCTTGAATATGTTCGGGACGCCTGCTTCGAACTTTTTCGTGGGTGTGACGTATATCCATAGCTTGGTGAGATCGATATCTTGTGCCGGTTCGGTAAAAGGAACTGCTTGAACAGGATATTTCACACTTTCGTCTAGCGTTAAGGTAGATGGGAAACCTCCCTGCACACCCCACAGCACGTTATCGATGCGTTCTTGAATGGTAGCAGGTAGCTTGGAGACTTCATCACCATAGACCACATAGCCATGATTCCCATCTCGAAATAAAATGCTTGTCGAATACTTGCCTGAATTATGTATGCTCGTGGATGCATAGACCTTGTGAAAATCTGCATGTGGGTATCTTTTCTTAAACTTCACCAACAGATCGGCATTCAATGTTGCGACCTTTTTATTTTCCTCAGCTATTCTCTCTCTATCTCTCCTAGCTAGAATCTCAGCCTTCGACCGTAAATTTGCATTCTGTGTTGGGGTCTCATCATCTCTCTCGTCGTCTCCCCCCTCATAATGGTAGCTGAAATTACCTCCGTGCCTCCTCATATTAAAGCTATACATATATACAGTTTATACCTTTAATATATAATGGTAATCTTAAATGTCACCTGTCCTACGTCTGACCATATAGTCTACTTTGACCACCCTATTCTTATCAATAATATTTCGCTAGTTGAGGTCACTTCTGAGAAGAGTTGGTGGAACCTAGAAAAGACGGCTTCGTTCTGGTGGTCTACCCCAGGTATAGGGTTTCCACACATCGTCGTTGCAGGGCATCATGATATGGCAAGCATTCGAACATACTTAAAACCCGCAATCGATGGTGGCGTTGTAGAATTCGTGAAAACCTTACCGACGCTGGCTTGGACCTTAGAAGTCAAGAAACCAATCCGGTTCAGCAAAAATCTCTGTACACTATTGGGAGTTAAAGGTGAAAAAGAGGGGGTAAATGATATGATAATCACACTGGGTAGCCACGATATGATACTCCAAGATATCTACACAGTATATGTCCACTGCGATGTGGTGGATTCCGAATTCTCCCTTCTTGAGGGAAAGCGCTCGACAGTACTAGCTAGCTTAAAGATCCGAGGTGAAAGATTCGCAAAAGCAACATATGCTTCACTAATCACATTAGCTGTCAAAGCTCTAGGGTCGATAATAAACAGCCTTCGCCTGACAATTCGCGATGAGAAAGGCAACGCCATAGACTTCCGTGGTAGACCCATTAGCTACGTATTGAAGATTGAGTAAATCATACGTTTATAGCATATACATACGATGGACGGCGATTCAATTCAACCATTTCCAACAGCACCAAATATCTATCCATCAGGAGCTCTAAAGGAACTGAGCGACGTTGGAGCGAGCTTTCGACTGCAGAAAGTCTGCGATACGCTTGCCGAGCTCGAGCAGCAGGCAAAGCACTACGAAATCGTTCGCAAAAAATATGCCCGAGCGCGTGGAATTGTCCATGGTATCGCTGTGGCCACACGTAGCCTGAGTGGTGTTTTATCCGCTTCAGCGTTAGGTATATCATTTACAGGAATCGGAATGCCTGTGGGTCTTTCTTTAGGATCAATTGGATTTCTTTGTGCCGTCATTTCGGCTTCGATGGCTGTTGCTAGTAAGAAACTTGGTGTTCACGTCTCGAAGCATGAAAAGACCGTTATGTTGGCAAAGGCTAAAGCCAATTCCGTGGAAGTCAAAGTCTCAAAAGCTCTAACCGATGGTAATGTTTCAGAAGCTGAGTTTGGAAGCGTTATTGGTGAGAAATCGAAATATGAAGTGCTTAAGCTCGAAATACGACAAAAAAACGGGCGAGAAGGGGGGTCAAAAAACGTAGAAGAAACTCGAGCCGAGATCCAATAGGAGATGAGAGCAAAACTTGGCAGTCTAATGGGATAAGAATCGATATCTCCTACGAAAGGAACCAGCGTGGATTTTATTTTAACTTTACGAAAATCTTCGTATAAGTAAACTCTATCACTAGTTAGACCGTGTTTTGTATAGATGGGCTCGAAGTGGGAATTGTAAGCAAGCAACTCATCGATAAAACGCGTGATCGAACCCATATGTGTACCGCATCGTTTAATAACATCGATAAGAGATATATGCGATCCTGAACGGCGTAGCACCTCGTAGCTTGCCACAACGACTTTAGTTCGAAGTATGGAGCTGGTACCTATATTGTTTTCTATTGCTGTATGAACAATCTCATATACTATTTGTTGGATATTTTTAGGTACTCCCGGGATGTCGAGTTTAGCAAAAGTCGTTGCGATGTGGGGAGCTATGCGATCGGCATTTAAATCTATATCGATTTTATCGTCATAACGTAGAGAACGTAGAAAGTCATTTCCGCGATAGAGGCATTTGTTGTTTAGTTGCATAAAATGAGCAACCTCACTTTTATGGCAGACGAACCCACATTGTATACATACATGTACCTGGTAAAGCAGAGCGGCCAAACTAGTTCGTCTTGCATGGCTACGTTTGATAAAAACTTTCTTTACTTGCATGAATGCGTCGGCTACGATTCCTAATACATTCGTGGGAAACGAGAGATCATAATTTTGTTTATAGACAGTGTTGTATGCCTGTAGTTCTCGTATAATTGTTTGTCGTTGCAATTCTTGGTTATCCCTTTGCTTTGGGATTCCATTCCTTGCATTTCCATTGGACAGAGACATTCGGGACACGTTTCCCCGGTGTTAAGACGTAACCGTGGAATAAGAGCTTTGATATGTAGGCTTGCACAAATTTCGGAACCAAGCAATCTAAGAAGATCATCCATACTAGTTGTATATACCATAGGACTATCAATTATCTAATTGTTTGTCGATATATGGAAAAAAGAAGGAAGATAGACTGGTAGTAGTGGAATACCAATTTATCTTCATTCTTTTTTTCTTTTTTGTATCGTGATTTCTAATCATCTAGGAATACCTTGTGGTTCTTCAATTCCACCAACACCTTTGAAAAGCAATCCTTAGTGTGGAGTTTCGTCTCGAGGTATTTCTTCTCACGAATGATACGGCGCTGTGATGCACCACACTTCGTACAAAGTCCGTAACTCGTACGACAACCACGACTACACTTCGAACATGGGATGAATAATGCGCTCCCTCTTTATATCTGGAAGTTGTGTTGAGCACAGTACTCCGATATCTTAGAACACTTCCTTACACATTTCGTGTCCTTTCCTCGCATCAACCAACTACAAGTGACTTTCTCCATCGTTGCGAATACCTATATATGTTATGTCTCTAATTGGTATCTTAGTTGAGGCGTCTGCGTCGAGGTTCTTCAATCAATCCGTTCGAATCATGCACTTGACTCATCTGTATGGTATTAATACGTACTAAAGTAACAACATACGCTAATATTGTGAAGTAAAGAATATACGTTAGTATCATAGGTGGATATACTGTATACTCCTCTAATCACTCCTCTAATTGGGTGTCAAAATGCAATAAAAAAACGGAGGTGCTGGATGGGGTCAAAATATGAAAAACGGAGGTGCTGTGCCAGAACCCCCAATTGCTATACTACTTCTCTCCACCCTCTTACCCGCGCCAGTTTCTCACAGAACTAGTTATTCACTCCGTAATAGCGAGAACATATCACTTATAAGTTGCTCCACATCTAGATTTCAAAACTCCTTTTTTCCTTCTTCTATTTCCGGATGGAACTCCCTGGCTCTCTATATAAGGAATTATTCCTCTTTTGCTAAATTCAAAAATTTAGTTAATAGGTTGTTGTCAAAAGGGAAGTGCCCCAAGCTCTTTGAAATTGGTACTAGGTATCCTTCTGTTCTGCAAACTAGACTTAGGTTGAAAAATAGCACCATAAACGACGATCTTTTTCGCCATAATTGTATACCCTCTCCTGTATGTGAGTGTGGATACCAGCGGGAAATTATCAAACATTATCTATTACATTGTCACCGTTTCGAAGCCCATCACTCTCGTTTACTTACCTCGGCTGAAGAGTGCCTAACGAGTTTCTGGTCTAATTCTAACGAATCTGACAAGCTAATGTTTTTACTTCGTGGATGTACCAATGTTGACTTTAATTCAAATTGTAAATTATTCCTTGCTGTTCAAGATTTTATTTCCGCTACATCTCGCTTTTCAGTTCATATGTAATGTTATCTATTTTCTGTTGTTTCTGTTTCGCTCCCAACTTCCTCTGTTGAAATGTGTGCAATAGTTGTACGAGAGCCTCCCAGATGAGCTTCTGCTCTTGGGGCAATTGTATGGAATAAATATGTTTAAATAAAAAAAAGTTCGTCAGTTTATAATTAATTATGTAGTATTATACTGTTAAATGTAAAGGCTTTTGTTATACTTTTGTTTCTACAAAGGTGACCACAAAACAAGAGACAGCCATACCTGTTTCAAGTTCAGGTGCGTGTCTTTTTAAACTCTGAATCTCTGAATTTTAAACTTGAATTAAAATTTGCTTAACATTGTTTGCTAATGACATGCGCCCCACCGATGCGCCATTTCAATAGGAAGTGATAACAGAGTCTCAATATTAGGAGTCAAATTCATTTATTGACGGGGAAACGGATTTCCTATATAAATAGCTTAAAATAATAAGTCAAATTGTTTCGTTAGTGGCTTAGATAGTCCGAAGTAACTTTCATATCTCACTAATTAAATATGGTTATATATATATTTAAATTCTCAGTTCACTAATTTAAATAAAGCATTCAGAACGTTATATAAAAGACTGCCACTCGCTCTAAATTTATAAAAGTGGGTTGAACCCAGGAGATGATCATCTAAGCAATCTCGCATATCAAAATGCTCCTTTCGTTCACGATCTCCTTATCCCTTCCTTACCCATTTCAGAATTATTCCTCTCAAAGTTCAATTTTTCTAATTAAAGAATCTTACTTTATAACTCACCTTTCGATTTCCCGGGTTTGAACCAAAGACCTTTGGTGTGTAAGACCAAAACTTTAACAATGAGGCGCAGAAACTTGCGATGGAATGACTGTTACTTTTTAAAATAATAATCCTAACACGTACCACAAAACTAACCCTAACCGTCAGTAAACAAGTTCACAGGTAAACGACGAGGCCTCGCCCACCTAGAGCTAGGGTTGACAGGTAAACAACATGTTCTGACTGAGCCACTTTTCTAAATTCAGAACAAGTGGGTATTATCCATTTAGAATCCGAGAACCGGGTGGATTTTTGCGTACTGCCTTCTAATCTCTTTTCTGACATTAAAAGCTACATTAATTGATGAGAAACTGAACTCTATAATGTAACAGAATACCTTTCTTGCGATGTTTGTACTCTGCCTTGTTAGTCATTCAAATTTTACTTTAATAGCTTGCCTTGCGTTCCCATGGAAAATCATTTTAAAACTACCGTACCTCGGATACTTTACGAAATTGGGATCCGAATATTGAAAACAGCTCGTCCTACGGACTTTCCAGAATACTGCATGACTCGTAAAAATATCCTCCCTAATAACCCATCAAATATTTTCTCTCGCGCGTGATTGGTTGAAAGCGTCACGTGACCCGATATTTTCTCTCCGCGAGCTGGAAATGAGTGAGTGTATAAGCGCGCGTCAAATTAGGGATGACTTTATCCTGGCCATGAAGAAGGGTGAGGTCACCCTTATCATTCTAGCGGATTTCTGAAAGTCTTTCGACACCATTCGATACAAGACAGTGATCTCCAAGCTCTACTCTCTTGGCTTCTCAAACCTTTCTGAGCTGGTTAATGAGCTAACTGAGTAATCGTTCTCATTACGTCCAAATCGATGACAACAAGTCTGAAGCAATCAACCTTGGGTCGATGTTGTTTAATCTGTGTCTCCGTCCTTCAAGAGAACCAGTCACGCACGACAGACGGCTAGATTTTTTTGAAGTGCTATTTTCTCGCTTTCGATTTTCAATCAAAATAGAGTTTTAAAAAAGCTCCCACTCAAGAGAAATTTATTCGATTTGTGTGAAATTTTCACAAAATGTCAATTGATATCGCAGCTGCAAAACATTGTCGGGGAATTGGGAAATTCTAAAAAAAGAGCTCTTGACAACGTTTCCCGCATATCTACTCGGATTATTTTTCGCCTTTTCACGGAAAGCATGATAACTTTTGAACTAAATCGAATTTTGAAATTCCCCGACACCCTTTTGTAATACGATTCCTCTGAAATACGACTAAGCAAACAGATTTTTTTTTTTTATATATTTTCGGAGTCGGAGCTTCTGAAAGCCATCTCACTAGATCGGAGAAACGGGATTGCGGAAAATTCGATATTTTCAAAGAACTCAAAACTTTTTATGTTAACTTGTAGCCAATTTTATAAACTTTAAAATGACACATGAATGATTTATCTACAATGTTTCCTCGAGGTGCTACATAATTTAGACTGGAAACGCATGACCAGCGCACTATTTCAAGCTCCAGTTTTGAACTTCAGCCAGTGTCAGCGGAATTCGTCAGAGAACAGCTAAGTCAGTTAAAAACCAACAAGGCTATCGGACTGGACAAATAAGCGCTCGCCTTCTACGCGACGGTGCTGCTGTCATTGCTCCATCCCTGTGCTTCATCATTAATTTATCTTTAGAAATGGCCAGTTTCCTATGTCATGGAAATGTGCAAAGGTGACTGCCCTATTTAAGCAGGGTGATAAAACAGACAGGGATAACTATCGTCCTATATCAATCCTCCCTACGGTCAGCAAAGTCATAGAGAGGGCTGTACACTTACAACTGTACCATTGCTTGGAAGCCAATGATCTGATGGCTATTAATCAATTTGGATTCAGACGTGGTAGATCAACAGCTCTTGCACTCTCTCAATTTACTGACGAGGTTCTTGGAAACATGGACAATGGTCTAATCAATGGCATAGTGTACATCGATCTCAAGAAAGCGTTCGACACGGTGGACCATGTTATCATGCTTCAGAAGCTGAAGAGCTTGGGGATAAAGAGTACACATCTAGCGTGGTTTAACTCCTACCTCTCATCTCGTAGACAGAGCACAGTGAGTAGTATTAGGGGGTCACTGGAGGTGCAATCCCTGGCTCCTGATTGGCCTAGACGGGGGGCGCGGCCTAAAACGACGCCATTACGCACGTGGCGTCCCAAAATGACGTCACAGCACGTGGCGCCGTCGTTTGGAGGCCAAAGCCAGGCGTGGGATTGGCCGGAAGTTTAGAATGACGTCACAGGTGCCGCCAAATGTCACAGCGGGGGTCCCCAAGGGAGGTTGGACCGGAAGTGGAGCCGCCGCCAGGGGCGAAGGGGGGATTTGGAGTCCCAAGCCAGGCCTGGGAGTGGTCGGGGCCGTGTCGGGCGTTCGGGAGGGGCTCGGCGGGGCGTCGGGCGAGACCCAACCCAGGCCGGGGGATTGGTCGGTGGATCCGGGGCGTATAAGAAAGTGAACCCTCCTCTGTAAATTTAGTGTGAACCCCCTACGTGCTTTTGTAGGTGTTACGGCAAAGCCGTCCAAGGATTAGCTGGGACGATACTTTCCAATGGAAGAACAAGCACTGAGATGGGCAGCGGATATCCACTTTGACGATGGCCTGAAAAGTGACGAGTACTTCATGGATATGGATAAGTTGACCGCAAAGTTGGAGAAGGAAAGAAGTCCAACCACAGAAAAGTACTATGATAGGCTATGTGAAATGGATTTCAAGGCTATGCAGGAAGGTTTGAACCACAAGCAATATCTGCAAAAGTACGAGAAACAAGCCTACGCTGGAATATATCTCAATAGGGTCCCCCGCCCACCCCCCTAGGGACATCCCGGAATCAGTCCCACGCGGAACCAAGAAGACCTAGATTTTGGGGACAAACCGAAACCCCGGGGTTTTTTTACCCTGGGGTCGGAAGCATCCCCTATGTAATTCTAGGTGTCCTTTCAACCAAAAACAGAAAAAGAATTAAAAACTATATACCTATTTACAAGGTCAACCGTAGAGAATGAGAAAGAATAGCCGAAGCTAGAAAAAACAATAAAACTTTCAAGAGGAACAACGTGGGGTGTCTGTTGTCTCTTTTCTAGGGGGAAAAAGTATAAGGGAGGTGTCGCGCGCTAGACTCGGGGAGAGTACAGAATGCCTTGCGGTGGAGGAGGAGGTCCGTCCCTCAAGTGCCATGGTATTTTGAAACGTGTCCGTTGTCTCTTGGCGTGTTGCGGAGGAAAAGTGTTTATTCAGGGCTCTCATTTTGAGGATTATGGGGCGCAAGAAGGCGAAGAAAAAGAATCCTTCCGCGCTGCTCGAGGCGTTGTATTACGACCCCAGCAGCCCTGCTGCCTTTGGGGGTGCTGCCCGTCTGGTGAAAGCGGCTAGCGAAGTGGGGGTAACCCGCACCACCACTTTAGCGTGGCTGAAAAAACAATTGACCTTTACGTTGCACCGCCCTTTTCGAAAAAAAATTCTGCGAGGGCGCGTGCGCGTGCTGGCCCTGGACGAGCAGTGGCAGGCAGATCTGGTGGACATGCAAGCCACGAGTGCCTTCAACAAGGGATACAAACACATTTTGACCATCATCGATGTGTTGTCCAAGTACGCGTGGGCGGTCCCCCTGAAGAACAAGACGGGGGAGGAATTGGTGCGTGCCTTTACCCAAGTGTTCCGCGAACGGAAACCGTTGCGGTTGCAGACCGATGCCGGGACAGAATTTACCAACCGCAAGTTCCAGGCCTTTTTAAAAAAGAATGACGTGGCCTTTTTTGTTACGTACAACGAGACCAAAGCCCAGATTGCCGAGCGGTTCAACCGGACGCTCAAGGGACGCATGTACAAATATTTCACGGCCACCGGGAAGAAAGAGTATTTGAAAGTCCTCCCTCAATTGGTGCTCGGGTACAACCGAGCCGTTCACAGTAGCATTCGACGCGCCCCCATCACCGTCACGCCCTTCAACGACCACGAGGTGAGGGCCATCTTGTACCGGGAAAAGCAGCCGACGCCGAGGAAACCGAAGAAACCGCTGTACCGTTCCGGCGACACGGTACGGATTAGCAAGACCAAAGGTCATTTTGAAAAAAGCTATCTGGCCAACTGGTCGGAGGAAGTGTTCACGGTGATAAAACGGTTGGACTACCGCACCCCTCCCGTCTACCGGTTGGAGGACCTGAGCGGGGAGGCGTTGCGGGGAACGTTTTACGAAAGCGAGATGACGCCGGTGGCCGTGGAAAAAGAAAGTCTCTTTATCATCGAAAAGGTGTTGCAGCGCCGCCCCGGCAAGAAGAAGAACCAGGAAGAAGTCTTGGTGAAATGGGAAGGGTACCCCGCTAAATTTAACAGCTGGGTCCCGGTCACTCAGCTCCAGACCCAAACGTACGGGTGAAAAAAAGAAATAAAAGAGTTTGTTGTACCGCTTGCCTGATTCATTTGTGTTTGGGTGGGGAGAAAGAGAGAGAGAGAGAGGATGCAGGAGGGTGAGGAATTTTACATTACCGTCACCAACGGGACGAGTACTAACGTCTACACCAATGTCCCGTCCCGGTTCCGTATCCATCTCCCGCAAATGTATGAGCTGTCTCCGGCCTGGGAAATGGCAGTCACGCAATTGATCTTCCCCAGGCCCCAGAAGAAGAAGACGCTTTACATGTACTGTGATTTAGTGGAACCCAGTATTGTGGGGGATACGAAAGCCCCCTTGTTGAGAGTCCTTTTTTCAGGGACCAGCGACGAAAACGGCACGGTCCAAGAACGCAACTTTTCTCCCCTGTTCTACAGGCAACTGGCCAAGACGGTGTTTGAGGATTTCGAAATCCTTATAACCGACGAGCACGGGAAACTGGTTTCATTTCCACAAACCTCTAAGGTGGAAGCGACCCTCCATTTCCGGAAAGCATGGACCCCGACCGCATCTGGATGACCTTGCCTAGCGTGGCCAGTCGGACTGCCTTTCCCAATAACATGGGCTCCCATTTTCGCATCCGTCTGCCGGAGATGTTGGTCTTGGACCGACGGTGGGAAATGGCCCTCTGCCACCTGCAATTTCCACGCGCCTGGGATGAATTGTTCCCTAAAGAACAAGACCGCCAATTTATACTGATCCAAGAAAAACTTCGCCAAGAAGAAGAGACCTCGACCACCCTCACCTTTGCTTCCCAGCATTTCGAAACGGTCACAGATCTGGTTCATGCTATGCGCTGGGCTTTGGTGCAAGGGGGATTCCAAGCGATCCTCAAAACATTTGCCGTCCGGGTGAAATCTCCCGATAAACAATTGGCCAAGACCGCCCTGGAATTGAAACAAACGTGACGGACGGTTACATTTTAGCCCTCCCCCCTCCACTGGCCTACATGATCGGTTTGGAGAACGATCCCAAAAAATCCACCTCACATCCCGCGGGCCTACTGAAAAAACCAGGCCCCAACACCCCGTTGATGTCCAGTATCTTAGGGGTCCATACCGGGGTGTTGATCGCAGACAAAGCCATCGTGATCCCCGAGTCGATTTCGGAGAAAGACCGGACCGTATACTACCTGAGCCCCTCGTCCACGGGAACAGGCGCCACCTTGTTTCCCGGGCATTACAAGATCCATTCGACCGTTGTGTTGGCCCCAGGGAACTATGGGAATGCCAAAGCTATCGAAGTGGCCATTTCCCCGAACGACATCCCACCCGTGTCCTGGTTGTGGGACACCAAAGATGTCGATGGAAGAGTATACCTGTCCCTTAAAATCAACGATAAGGGGAGCTATTTTGCTGTGAGCCCTTGGCTGGCCAAGCTGTTGGGATTTGGCGACGGTTACACGCCCCAAATATTTTCGCAGAACGAGAAGGAAAAGAAAACACCTCTGATAGGCTACCAACCCGAGTGTTGGTCCACCTATTACTCTGGCCTGAAATTCTCGACGACCAAAGCCTACCTGCTCAACCGCGATTTTAAACATCAACCCGTACGCAGTTTGTACGTGTACTGCGATCTGATTGAGCCGCATATCGTGGGGGATGTGAAAGCGCCCTTGCTGAGGGTCGTGTCGGCCCAGGTCCCGTACAACAAGGTGGTGGAACGAGACTTTCCGGTCATGCGCTACTTCCCGCTCGCCAAAACGGTGTTTGACACGCTGGAAATCCTTATAACCGACGAGTCCGGCCACCGCATCTCATTCACCTCAGCAGCGACCGTGGTGGCGACATTGGAATTTGTGAAGCGCACTCTGAAAAGGAAAGGATGAATTATGGACCGTCTACGGGGACTATGGCACCGGTGCCATCTATGGGGGACGTGGTTGGCGGAGGGTCTTCGATACCTGTGTTCCATGCGCTCCCCGCCCACGCCTCCAGCCCTCAACGCACACCCACCTCCATTCCTGTCTTCCAGGGGGGCCGCGGAGAGCAAGGCGGCGGGGGACTCATCCCTATCCGTTGGAATGAACTCGGCGGTTACGGACCGGTCACCAATCAAAAGGGTGGACTCTTACCCTTGGCGCTAGCCCCCTTAGCCGTCATGGCGGGCAAAGCGCTGGCCGGGACCGTCGCGGGAGCGGTGGCTAAAAAAGGAGGACAAAAGATACTCGCTCAACTGAAATCGAAATTTGGCAAGAAGATGGTGAAGCAAATCGTAAAGGACACGAAACAAAGGGCGGCCCGTCCGCCAGTGTCAGCGGAATTCGTCAGAGAACAGCTAAGTCAGTTAAAAACCAACAAGGCTATCGGACTGGACAAATAAGCGCTCGCCTTCTACGCGACGGTGCTGCTGTCATTGCTCCATCCCTGTGCTTCATCATTAATTTATCTTTAGAAATGGCCAGTTTCCTATGTCATGGAAATGTGCAAAGGTGACTGCCCTATTTAAGCAGGGTGATAAAACAGACAGGGATAACTATCGTCCTATATCAATCCTCCCTACGGTCAGCAAAGTCATAGAGAGGGCTGTACACTTACAACTGTACCATTGCTTGGAAGCCAATGATCTGATGGCTATTAATCAATTTGGATTCAGACGTGGTAGATCAACAGCTCTTGCACTCTCTCAATTTACTGACGAGGTTCTTGGAAACATGGACAATGGTCTAATCAATGGCATAGTGTACATCGATCTCAAGAAAGCGTTCGACACGGTGGACCATGTTATCATGCTTCAGAAGCTGAAGAGCTTGGGGATAAAGAGTACACATCTAGCGTGGTTTAACTCCTACCTCTCATCTCGTAGACAGAGCACAGTGAGTAGTATTAGGGGGTCACTGGAGGTGCAATCCCTGGCTCCTGATTGGCCTATACGGGGGGCGCGGCCTAAAACGACGCCATTACGCACGTGGCGTCCCAAAATGACGTCACAGCACGTGGCGCCGTCGTTTGGAGGCCAAAGCCAGGCGTGGGATTGGCCGGAAGTTTAGAATGACGTCACAGGTGCCGCCAAATGTCACAGCGGGGGTCCCCAAGGGAGGTTGGACCGGAAGTGGAGCCGCCGCCAGGGGCGAAGGGGGGATTTGGAGTCCCAAGCCAGGCCTGGGAGTGGTCGGGGCCGTGTCGGGCGTTCGGGAGGGGCTCGGCGGGGCGTCGGGCGAGACCCAACCCAGGCCGGGGGATTGGTCGGTGGATCCGGGGCGTATAAGAAAGTGAACCCTCCTCTGTAAATTTAGTGTGAACCCCCTACGTGCTTTTGTAGGTGTTACGGCAAAGCCGTCCAAGGATTAGCTGGGACGATACTTTCCAATGGAAGAACAAGCACTGAGATGGGCAGCGGATATCCACTTTGACGATGGCCTGAAAAGTGACGAGTACTTCATGGATATGGATAAGTTGACCGCAAAGTTGGAGAAGGAAAGAAGTCCAACCACAGAAAAGTACTATGATAGGCTATGTGAAATGGATTTCAAGGCTATGCAGGAAGGTTTGAACCACAAGCAATATCTGCAAAAGTACGAGAAACAAGCCTACGCTGGAATATATCTCAATAGGGTCCCCCGCCCACCCCCCTAGGGACATCCCGGAATCAGTCCCACGCGGAACCAAGAAGACCTAGATTTTGGGGACAAACCGAAACCCCGGGGTTTTTTTACCCTGGGGTCGGAAGCATCCCCTATGTAATTCTAGGTGTCCTTTCAACCAAAAACAGAAAAAGAATTAAAAACTATATACCTATTTACAAGGTCAACCGTAGAGAATGAGAAAGAATAGCCGAAGCTAGAAAAAACAATAAAACTTTCAAGAGGAACAACGTGGGGTGTCTGTTGTCTCTTTTCTAGGGGGAAAAAGTATAAGGGAGGTGTCGCGCGCTAGACTCGGGGAGAGTACAGAATGCCTTGCGGTGGAGGAGGAGGTCCGTCCCTCAAGTGCCATGGTATTTTGAAACGTGTCCGTTGTCTCTTGGCGTGTTGCGGAGGAAAAGTGTTTATTCAGGGCTCTCATTTTGAGGATTATGGGGCGCAAGAAGGCGAAGAAAAAGAATCCTTCCGCGCTGCTCGAGGCGTTGTATTACGACCCCAGCAGCCCTGCTGCCTTTGGGGGTGCTGCCCGTCTGGTGAAAGCGGCTAGCGAAGTGGGGGTAACCCGCACCACCACTTTAGCGTGGCTGAAAAAACAATTGACCTTTACGTTGCACCGCCCTTTTCGAAAAAAAATTCTGCGAGGGCGCGTGCGCGTGCTGGCCCTGGACGAGCAGTGGCAGGCAGATCTGGTGGACATGCAAGCCACGAGTGCCTTCAACAAGGGATACAAACACATTTTGACCATCATCGATGTGTTGTCCAAGTACGCGTGGGCGGTCCCCCTGAAGAACAAGACGGGGGAGGAATTGGTGCGTGCCTTTACCCAAGTGTTCCGCGAACGGAAACCGTTGCGGTTGCAGACCGATGCCGGGACAGAATTTACCAACCGCAAGTTCCAGGCCTTTTTAAAAAAGAATGACGTGGCCTTTTTTGTTACGTACAACGAGACCAAAGCCCAGATTGCCGAGCGGTTCAACCGGACGCTCAAGGGACGCATGTACAAATATTTCACGGCCACCGGGAAGAAAGAGTATTTGAAAGTCCTCCCTCAATTGGTGCTCGGGTACAACCGAGCCGTTCACAGTAGCATTCGACGCGCCCCCATCACCGTCACGCCCTTCAACGACCACGAGGTGAGGGCCATCTTGTACCGGGAAAAGCAGCCGACGCCGAGGAAACCGAAGAAACCGCTGTACCGTTCCGGCGACACGGTACGGATTAGCAAGACCAAAGGTCATTTTGAAAAAAGCTATCTGGCCAACTGGTCGGAGGAAGTGTTCACGGTGATAAAACGGTTGGACTACCGCACCCCTCCCGTCTACCGGTTGGAGGACCTGAGCGGGGAGGCGTTGCGGGGAACGTTTTACGAAAGCGAGATGACGCCGGTGGCCGTGGAAAAAGAAAGTCTCTTTATCATCGAAAAGGTGTTGCAGCGCCGCCCCGGCAAGAAGAAGAACCAGGAAGAAGTCTTGGTGAAATGGGAAGGGTACCCCGCTAAATTTAACAGCTGGGTCCCGGTCACTCAGCTCCAGACCCAAACGTACGGGTGAAAAAAAGAAATAAAAGAGTTTGTTGTACCGCTTGCCTGATTCATTTGTGTTTGAGTGGGGAGAAAGAGAGAGAGAGAGAGGATGCAGGAGGGTGAGGAATTTTACATTACCGTCACCAACGGGACGAGTACTAACGTCTACACCAATGTCCCGTCCCGGTTCCGTATCCATCTCCCGCAAATGTATGAGCTGTCTCCGGCCTGGGAAATGGCAGTCACGCAATTGATCTTCCCCAGGCCCCAGAAGAAGAAGACGCTTTACATGTACTGTGATTTAGTGGAACCCAGTATTGTGGGGGATACGAAAGCCCCCTTGTTGAGAGTCCTTTTTTCAGGGACCAGCGACGAAAACGGCACGGTCCAAGAACGCAACTTTTCTCCCCTGTTCTACAGGCAACTGGCCAAGACGGTGTTTGAGGATTTCGAAATCCTTATAACCGACGAGCACGGGAAACTGGTTTCATTTCCACAAACCTCTAAGGTGGAAGCGACCCTCCATTTCCGGAAAGCATGGACCCCGACCGCATCTGGATGACCTTGCCTAGCGTGGCCAGTCGGACTGCCTTTCCCAATAACATGGGCTCCCATTTTCGCATCCGTCTGCCGGAGATGTTGGTCTTGGACCGACGGTGGGAAATGGCCCTCTGCCACCTGCAATTTCCACGCGCCTGGGATGAATTGTTCCCTAAAGAACAAGACCGCCAATTTATACTGATCCAAGAAAAACTTCGCCAAGAAGAAGAGACCTCGACCACCCTCACCTTTGCTTCCCAGCATTTCGAAACGGTCACAGATCTGGTTCATGCTATGCGCTGGGCTTTGGTGCAAGGGGGATTCCAAGCGATCCTCAAAACATTTGCCGTCCGGGTGAAATCTCCCGATAAACAATTGGCCAAGACCGCCCTGGAATTGAAACAAACGTGACGGACGGTTACATTTTAGCCCTCCCCCCTCCACTGGCCTACATGATCGGTTTGGAGAACGATCCCAAAAAATCCACCTCACATCCCGCGGGCCTACTGAAAAAACCAGGCCCCAACACCCCGTTGATGTCCAGTATCTTAGGGGTCCATACCGGGGTGTTGATCGCAGACAAAGCCATCGTGATCCCCGAGTCGATTTCGGAGAAAGACCGGACCGTATACTACCTGAGCCCCTCGTCCACGGGAACAGGCGCCACCTTGTTTCCCGGGCATTACAAGATCCATTCGACCGTTGTGTTGGCCCCAGGGAACTATGGGAATGCCAAAGCTATCGAAGTGGCCATTTCCCCGAACGACATCCCACCCGTGTCCTGGTTGTGGGACACCAAAGATGTCGATGGAAGAGTATACCTGTCCCTTAAAATCAACGATAAGGGGAGCTATTTTGCTGTGAGCCCTTGGCTGGCCAAGCTGTTGGGATTTGGCGACGGTTACACGCCCCAAATATTTTCGCAGAACGAGAAGGAAAAGAAAACACCTCTGATAGGCTACCAACCCGAGTGTTGGTCCACCTATTACTCTGGCCTGAAATTCTCGACGACCAAAGCCTACCTGCTCAACCGCGATTTTAAACATCAACCCGTACGCAGTTTGTACGTGTACTGCGATCTGATTGAGCCGCATATCGTGGGGGATGTGAAAGCGCCCTTGCTGAGGGTCGTGTCGGCCCAGGTCCCGTACAACAAGGTGGTGGAACGAGACTTTCCGGTCATGCGCTACTTCCCGCTCGCCAAAACGGTGTTTGACACGCTGGAAATCCTTATAACCGACGAGTCCGGCCACCGCATCTCATTCACCTCAGCAGCGACCGTGGTGGCGACATTGGAATTTGTGAAGCGCACTCTGAAAAGGAAAGGATGAATTATGGACCGTCTACGGGGACTATGGCACCGGTGCCATCTATGGGGGACGTGGTTGGCGGAGGGTCTTCGATACCTGTGTTCCATGCGCTCCCCGCCCACGCCTCCAGCCCTCAACGCACACCCACCTCCATTCCTGTCTTCCAGGGGGGCCGCGGAGAGCAAGGCGGCGGGGGACTCATCCCTATCCGTTGGAATGAACTCGGCGGTTACGGACCGGTCACCAATCAAAAGGGTGGACTCTTACCCTTGGCGCTAGCCCCCTTAGCCGTCATGGCGGGCAAAGCGCTGGCCGGGACCGTCGCGGGAGCGGTGGCTAAAAAAGGAGGACAAAAGATACTCGCTCAACTGAAATCGAAATTTGGCAAGAAGATGGTGAAGCAAATCGCAAAGGACACGAAACAAGGGGCGGCCCGTGTGCTCGGCAAGAAAACCAGTAAAACGTTGATCCAAGGCCTAGAAAAGATAGCTGGGGTGGCATCGAAAAAGAAAAAGACGAAGAAACCGAGGGCGGCGAGGGCCAATAAGAATAAAAGAAAGACAAAACAGGCTCTCCCCCTCATTCCTTCGAAGGCTGTCAAGCGTGCACGTGTTGCGAGAGATATCTTTGACGTTGATTATTGATGGCTACGGTCGCAGGCATGGGCAAACCGCCCCTGCCCAACATGTTGGGCGGCTACAACACCCATTTGGATTTTTTCAACAAGGAATTGGCTCAAGCGGTTGAAGAACGAGGTTATTGGTCGGAGCACGCGCCCAAATCGGCCCTCTTACCCGGGTCGCCCGTGGAATTTTACCTCCCGGCCAGTCCCTATTACACCGTGCTGCCTAGAAGTTATTTCAAGGTAACGGCCGACGTCGTGAAAGCCAACGGAGAGGCTTTGACGGCCGATTTGGCCTTGGGGATCGTCAACAATTGGTTTCATTCCCTCTGGTCGCAAATCGATATGGCCTTGAACGGGGAATGGATGACCATGAGCACTAAAACTTACCCCTACAAAGCCTACCTCAGTACCCTGCTCAACTATACTCCAGACGCCAAGAAATCTTACCTGACCTCGGGACTGTACTACAAAGACGTGGCCGGGGCCATGGATGCGTTCACAATCGTTGGGGACAACATAGGGTTGAATACGCGGGCGGCTTACGTGAAGGAAAGTACCGTGGTGGAAATGACGGGGATGTTTTACATTGATGCCGCCTTCACCAACAAACTGCTCCTCAACGGAGTGCCCCTAGAATTCCGACTCACCCCCGCCAGCAACGCCTTCGCCCTCATGGGGGACAGTGGTGCGGCGGAAGTGGCCGCCGCTAAAATCAGGCTGAAGCGGGTCACTTTCTTCCGCCGCGTCAGTGTCTGCAACAAGGACTTCATGAAGAGCGTCGAAATGAAACTCGTGTCCCAGCCCGTCCTCTACCCTTACAACAGTGAGGAAGAACGGATGTTCACCATTTCCCTGGGGGACACCACCTTTGAGAAAACGGATTTCCTGGGCGGTCGCATCCCCCGACGCATGCGACTTGCCTTGATGTGGAGTGCGAACAGTTTGGGAGCGCTGAAAAAGAACCCGTACAATTTCCAAAGGTTTGGTATGACCCGCGCGACGGTCACGATCGACGGCACGCCCACCCCCTTCTCCCGCCTCGAATTTGCGGACGGGCAAACCCTGGACGGGTACAATACCTTGTTCCTGTCCCAAGGGCCCATGAGCGCCAACCACGGGATTGACGTTACCCGGACCGATTGGGACAAGGGCTACGCCATCCTTTCTTTTGACTTCACTCCAGACGGTAGTGGCAGTGCCTCCCACATGAACCTACAACAGTACGGGACGGTGGGCATCCGCCTTCAGTTTGCCGCAGGGGTCACCGAGACCTTATCCGTGTACGTGAACTGCGAGTTTGACGCCGCCTACGAAATCAACAGCAGCCGAGAAGTGAAAAAGTTGTAAGCCGATGACCACCTACACATCGCAATTGGCGGTCTTGGCCCGTCACGATTGGTGGCTCCGCGCCTCGTTTCGGGGTGTGTTTCCCATGGACCGACGGCCCCGCCGCGTGACCTACCCCGCCTCGTTCATTCTCAATACCGACAACGCCGACGGACCAGGCACCCATTGGTTGGCCTTTTATTTTCCGCGCCAAGGCTTGAATGAATTCTTTGACAGTTATGGCTTTCCCGCCTCTTATTACGGGTTGCAAGAGTACGTACGGCAGGGGAACGCCCAGCATAAGGAAAACAATGTGATGTTGCAAGGGAACAAGTCCAGCGTGTGCGGTAGTTATTGCCTGTACTACCTCCTGCGCCGAGCCCACGGTCGGTCTCTGGCGGAGGTCCTGCAGAACCTCCAGCAGTGGAAGACCAAGACCACCAGGGACCGGGCCCTACAAGCCTGGCAACGCCAGTACCAGCGCCGGAGTGTGGCGCGGTGGCAGCAGCAGCAAGACCTTCACGATCAATGTGTTATCAGTTTGAGACAAAGTGAAAAAATAAAATAAAACAAGTTCCCCACCTCTATGTCTTGTTATTCTTGGGAAGGGTGTGAGGCACGATGGATGTCCGTTTCCAAACGCCCTGCAATATCTTGATCACGGGTCAAAGTCAATCGGGGGAAACGGTGTTCACCGAAAGACTTCTGCACCACGCGAAATCCCATTTTACCCAGCAGCCCCTCACGATCGTGTACTGCTATGGCAGCGCTTGGCAACCCCGGTTCACTGCCCTGCAGAAACAATTGGGGGTGAAATTTGTGGAGGGGCTTCCCGACGACCCGTATGCCCCCTTTCGCGGCAAGCCGGGTCTCTTGATCCTGGACGATTTGATGAAAGAAGGCTCCAAGGACGAGCGGGTGGTGGACCTGTTCACCAAAGGCTCGCACCACCGCAACATTACGGTGCTGTACCTGACCCAGAACATTTTCCCCCCAGGCAAGTACGCGCGCACCATTTCCATCAACGCGCACTACCTGGTGGCTTTTAAAAACGCTCGGGATTCGTTGCAAGTCCGGAAATTGGCCGAGCAAGCCTTTCCGGGACAAGTACCGGCGGTGATGCGGGCCTACCAGGACGCGACCCAACGCCCCTTTGGCTACCTCCTCTTCGACCTCCACCCCCGGACCCCGCCCCAAATCCGGTTGCGCACCAACATTTTCTCCGAGGAGGGAAAACAACATCACGCCTACGTGTTGGAGGAGGATCAAAAGGGGGCAGGACTTTGGGCGGCACTGAAAATGACGTGGCCAGCAGTGAAAAAGTCATTGTTAACACCCAAGGCAAGCCGTAAGGTGGACGCCCTGGGCAGCATCACCAACGCGCTGTACCGACAACGAAGAAAAACCGGTTTTTTAACCAGGGCTGCCAAAACGCTACAACAACTAGGAGGCTCCAAGAAGACGGCTAAAAGAGTGAAAAAAACAAAGGGCAGCACCCCATCCCAATCACTTCGTGGGGCCGTGTGGAAGAAACCCAACAACAAAACAACCTTCCATCCCCCTTTTTCAGGGCAACGCGGGGGTGCTTTACAGCGCTCCCGGAAGTCTCTGAACAGCCGTGTCGAAGAGGTCCTGAACAAAGCGGATTGGGTTAACTTTATAGTCTAGGCCCCCCAGGGAAACCGTTCAGTTGTGGTGATGGCCTCCCCCTTGCTTCAACGCAGCGCCACGTTCCTCCGTCAATTTGCCAAAGCGGATCTCGGGCAGAAAAAGAAACTCATCCGGGCCGCGAGCCAACATCAAATCAACGCCGTCAGCGAAGTGGTGCACAACGCCTTGCTCGGGACTTTTCCGATAGGCGCCCGTGCGAAGAAAATTTTTGCCCCCATCAAGGCGAAACTTCGAAAAATAGCCAACAAAGCCCTGTCGCCGGCCGTGAGGAAAAGGATTCTGCTCTCCTCCTCGACAGCGTTGCAGAAAGCCAAGCTTAAAAAGGCCGTGGGCCAGCGAGGAGGGTTCATTTTCACGACCGCTGCCCTCATTGCCGCCGCCGTTCTTGCTGGCAAAGCCGTGGCCGCTGGCGCCATCAGTGGAGGCGTAGGCTACGGAGTCAAGAAAGCTCTGGAGCAAGCCGGAGGGTATTTTGACACAGCCAACCCCTCGCCAATAGACCCTTCCCCGGAAGAGTACGCCCAATACCTGAGTCAACCTTATATCTGGTCCTGAATGGTCCAACCAATCCGCAACTGGCCGGTACCCACGGGTACGGATCCGGCCCGGTGGCAATTGTTTTTAGCCCGTCTTCGAAAAAGGCAGCGCCAAACCCTGCCGGGAAAAAAAGTCAGCAGGACCGTGCGGGCAGCGAAGAAAATCCGAAGAAAGTATAAGACGCGACCGCCTAAGAAGAAATCCCAGACAGGGAAAAGGAAGCGGTCCCCACACCACCCTCCAGCAGCCCCAGTGGGAATTTCCGTGACGCGATGGACCGTGAAGCGACACAAACGAAAAAAGCGATGAAAGAGGCCGAGGGGAAGAACCCTATGCGCATGGTCTTGGTGCCGGAAGAGTCTATGCGGTGGTTGGAACAACAGCTTCGTGTGGACACGACCAAAGGGGTTAAAGTGCTCAGCCAGTACCAAAAGGCCATGGCGCAGGTCCTAGAAAACCCAGAGAAACCGGCCAGCGCTGACCAGTTTCAAGATTTACTCCAGAAATACGTCCGGCGTCGTGAAACCATTGAGCCTAGTCCCTTCATGGCCGTGGCAGCCAAAGTGTTAACCCAGAGCCAAAGGGGCGCTTTGCGAAAAGTTCCCCCCTCCAGCAAACCTTTAGCGTCGGTGCTGGTCAATCTGTTGAAGTTGAAAGGAGCCCAGAAAATTACCTGGAATGCGCAAGGGGAAGTGAAACTCTATGGGCAAACCCTGCCGGGGAGTCAAATTTCCGATCTGATTAAAGAGGCGGTGCATCCTTCTTCCACCCGCACGTCGCCCGGTTACCGTGATTTCATGCAATTTCTAGCGGAAGAAAAAATTCCTAAAGATCTCATCCGCCACCCCCGGGATCTCATCTCCAAGAAGAAAGAGTACACGCCCCGTCCTAAACGAACCGCAGCAACTCCAGAAGAACTCCCGCCCCAGCCCTACAAAGATCTCCCGCCGCCCCGCCGAGAGGAAACACCGTTCTCCAGGACCCCCTACAAAGCCTTTTCCCGTGGGAGTCCCCGTGGGGGTCCCCGTGGGGGTAGCCGCCGCCTCTCTTTTGGCACAGGCTCCGCCCAAAAACCGTCTTTAAATTGGCGTCCTTTTTAAATCCCCCTTCATTAACGCCATGGCACGAACCCTAATGAGACCCGCGGGGATGGGACAAGCCCCCTGGCAACGCCGTGTCGCCACCGCGAACGCAGGGAAGACGATGCCCAAGAAGAGAATGCCCCGCCATACCGTGGTAGGTAAAAAACCCAGCAGGCCCGCCCGGGCGGTAACGCAAATACAGAA
This sequence comes from Actinernus sp. WN-2022, assembly GCA_030867875.1. Lineage (NCBI taxonomy): Eukaryota > Metazoa > Cnidaria > Anthozoa > Actiniaria > Actinernidae > Actinernus > Actinernus sp. WN-2022. The sequence goes on from JAOWCC010001589.1 coordinate 144,672,773, forward strand.
AAAGTATAAGGCGCAAAAGAAAAAGAAAGCCCAGACAGGGGGGACGCAAACCGTGCGCAAGATCACGAGCCGAAAATCGAAAGACGGCCGTACCGAAACAACGAACCGAACGACGACCACGTCGGGCAAGCGCCAAGGCAAGAGTATCAGCCGGTGGACCGTCAAACACCTGAAGAAAAAGACTTAAAGAAAAAAAGACTTTGACAATTCTCACTCATTACTCGTTACTCTTCAAGCGGTGAACATCATGGGTCTAGATATTACTTTCTATGGAGCTGAGGGCGGCGGCGATGTCATTGTGGGCGAGTGCCACATGTGCTATTCTACATTTGGAAACTGGATGGAAGAATACCTGAGCGAAGGCGAAAGGAAGCAGTATGTGGTGAGCGACTGCGAAGGAACCTATTATGGACACTATGTGATGTTGGTCTATCATATTTGTATTTGGGAAGGATTTCTGCGCAAGCATTCAAAACTCCAACCTTACAAGATGGAGTTCCTCTAAAATAAAGACTGAGACTTTGGTATCACAGCTCAAAGGAACTGAACCATTTATTGCAATAAAAATATTTCCTCTAGAGTCTCTTTGTTTTCTTTCAGTAGCCGTAAGGGTAGCTCTGGTAGCCGTGGAGAACCCTCTTGTCGTAGGTCACCTTGAAGGTCTTGGTCTCTGGGCGGGTGTGCAACGTCCGGTCTTGGGTGTTGCGGTGGATGGCGTGCGGCGTCACCACCGTCCGTGTGGTCTCCCCTTGACCTTGCACCATGGCTACCATGGTCTCGAGGTTGATGATCGCCCTATTTCTCACGTTGAGGCGTATTCCTTTCACCTTGCAGACGGTACGGCCTTGACTCGTTTCGTACCCGTAGCTCTTGGGCCCGGTACAGGCAAAACGGACAATCTGTTCGCCTTCTTTCAGCTCGTTGGTCATGTCGCCTAGAAATCGACCGACCGGGGGCGCCACTTGGCCTACTTTCTGTGTGAAGTAGATGCTGTCCGTATCGTGGTAGACGATGCGGTCCTTCAAGAGGTGGAGGTACGAATAGAGTTTCAGGCGTGCGTGGGCTGTGGTGTAGGCGGCAAACACGACGTTGGTGTGGGGGTTGGAGTCCACGTAATGGGGGGTGGTGTTGTAGTGGACCTGTACCATGTCTTCGTGCACAAACAAAATGTCCTGCACTTCAAACTCGTCACTCATCATGAGCTCAAAGTAGCGGTCCAACTCGGTGACGTACTCCGACTTCCGAGGGTTCTGCTTCTGGCCGAACTTGCCCCACAACGTGTTGAGCATCCATTTCGCCAGGGCCCTCATCCCCGCGTTGAACGCAATCTTGTCCCACTCCAGTAAAATCCCCGTGGCTACCCGGTAATTCTCTATAAAAGAGGCTTTCTCGGCGTCGGTGTGACACCCGGGCGGCCACCCGCTCGCTTCCTGTTTCATCTTGAGGAAAGTGTTCACGTAGGCCGTGAACAAACCCCGGGTCCCGGTGGCGGGATCGTACTGTTCCGACTCGGGATAATGCCATACCCGGTACATTTCCAGGACCCGGTAGCCTTGGCGCAGGGCTTCGTGAAGTTCGTGGCTCACCCAAGTGCCTGTCAAAGCCCGGGCCTCGTCGTCGTGTGCGCAGGGGGACTGGTTCTTTTCGTCGGCGCAGGTCCGGCAGAGGGTAAACAACAGTTTCTCACCCACGTGCGTTGGGAGGACCGGGAAAAACAGGTGGCGTGGCGGTAGAATCTTCAGATGAATTAACCCCTCGTACGGGAGGGTAGGGTCTAGATTGTCGGTGAGGATTTCTGGATGACCCAGCGGGAATCGTTGTGTTTTTTGCACCCAGGGGTACAGGGAGCACACATCCAACGCCTCCATCCATTCTCTCCCCCATTCTCCCTCGCTCGCTTCCCAGTAAGTCTTGATCCCATTGGTTCGCCCTCCAAAGAACGCTTTCTTGGGGTCGAGGGGAAGCTGGGCTTGAGGGATGGGCGCTAGGGCGACGATGGTCGGATCCAAGGCCATGGCCACACGAATTTCACACTCCCTGATCGGGACCACGCGGTACCCTTGCTGACTCAGGTACAACATTTTGTCCCGGGTCCGGTCGGCCAACGTTTTCATGGTACAATGGAGTAGGGGATGCACTTTGTCTTGGTTGTTGTTGCAACGATCGCAGCCGTGCCAGAAGCAGCCATTTATTTCGTAGGCCGTGTGGGTGGCGGCGTGGTACCCGTCCAGTTTGTAGGGGCCCACGTGCTTCTCTCCCAAATTGCCCGCGTGCTGGATCTGAATTCCGTCCCGCCGCTCCACGTAGGCCAACCATTGGAGCGCCAACGCCGACTGCACGTCATTGGGCCGGTAGCCAAGACGTGGCAAGACCGCAATGGTGTTTGGTCTGAGGAATTTCTTGCGGAATACTAGGTTGCACATGGAGGCGAGTGTCACGGTCCTGGTAAACGGATCTATCCCCGCCGCTTTCATCATTATTGTCCGGAATGCCAAACAGGCCCGTTGTAAGATGGCCACATCCCGGTGGCAATAGAGGGCCAACTCTTTCTGGAAATCGAACACCGTACCCTTATCCCGTTCGGTCGCATGCCAGGCCACCAGTTCTTCTTTGCCTTGCGGGCTCAGCGAATCCGGTTCGTAATAATGTAGGGCGGGGAGCGGACCCACGTACTGCTGATGTTCTGGTTTGTTAAAAAAGATGGGAAAATCCAGCTTGTTGAGGTTTTCGGTTTGGAACCCAAACGTAACGGGAAATTGTTTGAGGGCCAGCGGGATGAAGAGCAACGAGTCTTTGATAACCAACTTGTAGTCGGGGATGTCCACCACCATAGCCTTGCCGCCGCGAAAGATCACTTCAGGTTTTATGGCATTCTTGAAGAGGTATTCCAGGATGGGGTACGAGTCGTACCCCATGGCGTTGTGGGCCAGGCACACGTAGTTTTTGTGATCCCCCGAGAAGAGCCAGTCGCAGAATTGGGTGAGGGCCGTGAGGCCTCGGAACTCTATTTTCCGTGGACCGCATCGAGGGCAGGTGGGTAAGTCTGACGTCACACAGAGATCACACACTTTCGAGACCCCCGCAAAGTTGACCACGTGCTGCGCTTCCAGGGGCATGGCTTCAAAATCAAAGAACAGGTACCGGAACTTGTCTCCCTCGTCTTCCGCGGCGGCCCTCTCCGTCTCTTCTTCTTCTGCCAGGAGGGCCGCGTAGGCATCTTCATCTTCATCATCATCTTCTGCCCCACCACCTCCTCCTTCTGGGGCTAGGCGCGAGAGTTTCTGGTCCGCCACTTGCATGGTACACAAGTGGTCCGGGGGGACAATAGCTTTGCAACTCCGGCAACGGTATTCTCCGCACACGTGGACTCCGACCAGGCCCCGCAGCAGATGGTCCACCATCACCCGACATTGGGCACAACGCGTGTACCGTTCGCACTGGTTCCATGTTCTGGTGGTGAGGCTCCCATGTCCCGTCCGGTGGGGGAGGTGACGGAGGTGGTTCTCGAAACAGGCCCCACTCTTGAACCAACAACGGCACTGGTCACATTTTCTCCAAGAAATTTTCTCCCCAGGGGCGAGGGGAGAACAGTTCTTGACCCCACAACAGCCACAGGTCGTGTCACAAGTGTGTTGTCTAGGGTCGTTGTAGGTCTTATGGCAGAGGGGGCAGAAGTATTTGGCATTCAGGAGACCCCTCATGTTGTTGATGACGTCATAGTGGTTGTTCTCAGTTTGGTAGAGGTACACGCGGTAGCGGGCCTCAGGGAGGTGACCCGAGTAGATAATACTATTCATGTGCTCTCGGGAGACCAGATTCACTTCTACCCCTTGGTCTGCCAAATAGGTTTGGAATCGTTTGAGCTCCGGGATCCCACAGCGTCGAAGAGGGACGCCTGCTTGGCGGTGGAGCTCCAAGGCTAGAGTCCGTTGTCGGGGTTTCCCTCGCCTTATTTCGAGGTAAAGAGGATGGTTCTGTACCTTGGCCAGGGCCGTGACCAATCCTCTGGCCATGCATAATTCATCATCATTGCATATCCTCACAATGCTTCGTTTTAGTTTTCTGAATTTTTCCAAGTCGGTCGTACAGCAACGGGGTGGACGTGCTCCTCCCGCTCTGGGTATTTTCACGTGAAACACATGGATGTGGAAACGGCCCCGCAGTAGGAATTCTTCATTCGATTGGGTGATCTCCCCAATTCTAGCCATAACCAGGGCGGGAGTGAGGGTGGACCTCATCAGGTAGGGAAAAGACAACGGGTACTCCAGATGGGGAGCGTCTAGGGTCAGGCGTACTCGGTCTTGCGGTTCGGCCTCCCCTAGGGTGGTCTCCAGGACCCTCTCTAGTGCGACCGTGACGTCTTGAAGGGCCTGTCCATAAAAAATAATACATAAAATAAATAAAATAAAATAAATAATACATAAATAAATTTTAAAAATTAAATATTAAAAAAATTAAAAATTTATAAAATTTAAAATAATAAATAAAAAAGCGTAGTCCGGCTAGAGAAGATCAAGAAGAAAAAGAAAAAAGAAAAAAGAAAAAAGAAAAGAAAAAATTGGATTTCCTCACGGGGACTCGAACCCGTGCGCTTGGTACTTGAACCCCTGCTTCTTGCCACAGGAGATTTAACGCTACGCGCCATCTCGCCGCGCGCTGTGACGTCATGCCAAAATAGTGTAGTCAATCCTTACCTCGGGCAGAGTCGCGCGGGCTCGCATCCTTATGTTTAGTTCGTAGTCCTTGCAGGTCGTCTTGAACTTTTTACACGCTCTGGATCGGGTTTGTAGGAGTTCAAAGACCTCCTCCTCTTCTTCCTCTTCCTCTTCCTCTTCCTCTTCCTCTTCCTCTTCCTCTTCCTCTTCCTCTTCCTCTTCCTCTTCCTCGTCCTCCACGGTAGCGGCGGCGCTGGTTTTTTTCCTTTTTCCTCCTCCCTGTTGTTCGCTCACTCGTTTGCCGTCGGGAAACAAGTCGTGGATACATTTCTCCGGCTCAAAATCGTCCTCGTTGTCCTCCTCCTCGTGGTCCTCCTCGTTGTCCTCCTCGTGATTCTCCTCGTGGTCTTTCCTCTTGGGGGGCTTGGGACCGAATTTTCCCCACGAAAGGTTGAGGGACCGTTTTGTCCAATAGTTTGAAACAAATAAACTTTTCGGGTCTTGGTCCGTCACTTCCGGAAACACGGCGGGGAGGTTCAGCGCCTCGACGGCTTTTTCTATTTGCTCCTCGGTGGTAGCGGTCTCTAGAGCCTCCATCTCGGGAAATGTAAACGGTTCTTGCGAGGAGGAGGAGGCCACCCCCGGGGGGAAATCCCCATCTTCCAGGAAGGCAAACAAATCCTCGGCGTTGTACCACGGATTAATTTCTTCTAACGTGAGCTCGTCCTCTGGGTCTCCCCCTGGGTCTCCCATCGGTTCTCCCACTGATTCTCCCACTGGTTCTCCCACTGGTTCTCCCACTGGGTCTCCCACAGGGTCTCCCCCCGGGGAGGGATGAGTCGGCGCCTGACGGGTTATGGCATAGGGATTGTCCTCTTTTTCATCTTCGAGGGTGAGGGTAACTGGGTTGCCTTCTTCATCTAGATAACTCCAAGAATCCATCGTGCTCACACTAACCCAAATCAAAATTCATCGCTCGCTTTTATGGTTTTTTACTCTGCTCTCTGATTGGTGCCTTTTTCTCGGCCGGTGATTGGTTCCTTTAGAAGGAACACGGCTTGTGAGTGGTGGAATTCGATCCGCTTTTGGTTCGACTGGAACCCCTGGGGTCTAAGAAGCCTCTGAAAAACATCTCCCCTTACCTCTTGTTCTTCAAAAATTGTCTCACCCCCACCCCCGGGAGCCCTTCTTCCTTCCTTCGTTGAACCGTAATCATTTTGCATTTTATAAACGTCTTTTCTGAGCTCCTTTGATCCTCTAAGCTAGAACCCCTCAACAAACGCGCCCAGTGAGGTAAACAAAAACTAGTCCAACCGGTTTATCCCAGTTTAGGAGCCTCTTGTGAATGAGATTTTGTGAGGCAAAGACGCGCGGCTCCTGATTGGTGGAAAACTAGTCTAACCGGTTTATCCCAGTTTAGATTCTCGTGAATGAAAGTACCGTGTGCAAAGGCGCGCGCCTCTCGGTTCCTGATTCAGCGTGTATGAGGTTTTGGCAGTAAAAGGAACCCTTTCCCAGATCGCCGAAGACGAAAAAAATAGCGGAAAAATTAGAAACCCTGGAGGGCTAATTCCAGCAAAAAATTTAGACCCTTTCAGGACTGTTTTGGGGGTGAATTTTGAGAGTCAAAAACCAAAAATCCACTGAAAACGAATTCGAGCCAATTTCGGATTGAATGACCCCGCCAATCATAGCGCTCGCTTCGCTTAGCGAACCAATCGTAGGCCGAGCTTAAGGCACCAATCACAGCACACCCTTTGCCTGCATAAATACATGCCCCAAAACTAACTTCGGCACAGTTGAATCAGCCACTCAACCGGTAAGTTTGCACAAAATTTTCTCTTGGAATTCAACCTGAGGCCTTGTATTTTCTCTTGGAATTCAACCTGAGTCCTTACTAATCTTTTCTTTTTTGTTTTTTCCTTTTTATTTCCTCAGTCAAACAACAAACAGCAACAAGACAAGAACAAGGTGAGTTTTACACAAATTTCTCTCTGGAAATTCAACCTAGGGATTTACTAATCTTTTCTTCTTTTGTTTTTCCTTTTTATTTCTACAGACAAAACAACAACGACGCTATGGCTGTCCAACGGCCCATTCGGGAGATTGAGGTACTTATCCTGCTGACTTTCTTTTTGCCTAGGAATACCGCCGCTAATCTTTCTTTTGTTTTTTCTAGAATATCCGAGGCGTACTAATCCCAAACCTGGCTCAAGTAAGCTGTTGTTGTTGATGTTCTCCCACCTCCCTAAAACAGTGTTAACGTTCGGTCGCTGCTTCACAGAACCGTTCATTTTATTGGTAAAATTTCCCCATTCAGTAAAAGTTTTGATTAATTTTTATAGGCTTTTCTCGAGGGCCCCACCGGTGGGGGATCTCCGCTCTTGTCAGAGCGCCTCTAGCGAACTAATTTCTCTAAAACATTATTCGTTTTTTTCTTAATTTTCTTTTTAAAAAGTTTTCTTTTCCGAACAGACTTTTCTACCGGTCGCAACGGACTTGACTGCCTACCACTATCTGCACCATGCCCTTTTTTTGAGGCAGTTTGGCTTGCCATTGGAGATCATATCCCGCATTGGGGCATACGTATGCGGGCAGCAGCGGGCTGACAAGAGGAAGATCAAACACAGAAAATTATTTTTCCCCACACTTTTGATGGTTACCTGTTTGAGTGTTTGGGAATTTAAATCCGTCTATTGCTGGGACGCTAGTTACCAGGAGCTCCCCCATAATAAACGATTTTGGGGGATGGACCCTGTCACGGCTGCTGTGTTTATTGAGCCGTTAACGGAATTTTCCTTCCGCTGGTGCCCGAAGTGCCATTCAAACACAACCGTTTGCCAGCGCCACTGCAACGTGGGTATTATTTATAGACGCGCCCTCACCACCCCATTTATTCTCAAGTGGATCACGAGGGGTGGGGAAGATTTCAGTGGCGTACACTTTTCTTTCACGTCGAGTGCTAAATGCCAATTATGATTTTTCTAGTGTGTAAACTGTGGACATCATCCAGAGCAACAGCAGCAATTACCGCCTATGCCTTGCTGCGGAGAAACTATATGTCCCTCGTGCTTCGTGGGGTTATTGAAACCAGACTTGAGAAACGACGGACACCCCGAATGCTTTTATTGTTGTAGAAGAATGAGGCACCCATTCTATGTCAGGGCGGGGTCTATTATCATTTTTCGACATGGTATCACCTTTGGGTGCCTAACTTTACCCTTAAAAAAAATCTTTAATCGACGTTATGATCTTGTTTTCCCTCCTCGATAAAAGTTTACGCCATTGAAATTTTCCTGAAGTTCCTCCCGTGGCATAAATTAGACCTAAATTTTATTTTTCATTTCTAGTGTTCTAGATGTAACACACTACAGGAAGACATGTTACCACCGCTACCCTGTTGCTGGAGAACGGTGTGTGCCGCATGTTTAATAGCCAGGCTATCTAGATTTCTGAGCAAAGATGAAGTACCACGTTGCTATTTTTGCCGGGTAAAATACCACCATGAATTCTACGTAAAAGCGGGAAGCTTAATTCTCTTCCACCACGGGACCGTTTACGGTATTCTCGTTTTACCTATTGATTATAAATACCGTCAACATTACGGATTAGTTTTTTAAAAATATGCCACGGGAAGTTCTTCTCTTTTTTATAAATTTTAAAAACTTATTAGGGCCATTAGCCCACTTTTCAAAATTTCTATTTCATCAATACTAGGGCGATTAGCCCACTTTTTCTATTTCATAAATACTAGGACGATTAGTCCACTTTTTTCTATTTCATAAATACTAGGGCGATTAGCCCCCATTTTCTATTTCATAAATACTAGGACGATTAGTCCACTTTTCAAAATTTTATAAATACTAGGGCGATTAGCCCCACTTTTTTCTAAACGGATATTTTCTATCTCTCGAATGGGCCCACGGGATGGCCTGTACATAGTTTTTTTTATTATATTTCTATAATTTTATTATTTGGTTGCAAGGATACCTTACATTATAATTATTATATTTTAAATACTTGTATTAATTAATTAATTTGGTGCGCCTGAAATGGGCCACCGCAACCCTGTATTTTATTTTTAATTATGAAAACAAAGTTGTTTTTACTCAAACAAAAGTCTCTTTTATTGTCTACAATTACATAGTGGTTGAATCATATAAGGCCACAAGGGTTAACACTCCAATTTCCACATAGTCCTGGGGATTGTCTTCGTAAATTAAAGCCTGGCCTAACGCATGCCAAATTCGATTCTTGTACGTGATGGTCTTCAATTTCTTCAAAATAATAACGTTTGTAGACCTCGTAAATCTCGGCCTCCTTTAGTTTTTAGGAAATAGTGGTTGAATCCCATAAGACCACAAGGTAGCTTAGGACATAGTGGTTGAATCCCATAAGGACACAAGGTATAGGGGTTGCTCCCTATCACCAGGGTAAAATCCCGGGGGTCCGGTTTGTCCCCAAAATCTAGGTCTTCTTGGCCCCGGGGGACCCCCCTGGGGACACCCCACCGACCAATCCCCGGTCTGGCCCTCGCCCGACGCCCCGCCGAGCCCCTCCCGAACGCCCGACACGACCCCGACCACTCCCAGGCCTGGCTTGGGACTCCAAATCCCCCCTTCGCCCCTGGCGGCGGCTCCACTTCCGGTCCAACCTCCCTTGGGGACCCCCGCTGTGACATTTGGCGGCACCTGTGACGTCATTCTAAACTTCCGGCCAATCCCACGCCTGGCTTTGGCCTCCAAACGACGGCGCCACGTGCTGTGACGTCATTTTGGGACGCCACGTGCGTAATGGCGTCGTTTTACGCCGCGCCCCCCGTCTAGGCCAATCAGGAGCCAGGGATTGCACCTCCAGTGACCCCCTAATACTACTACAGTGGTTGGCCAGACTTGGTCTACAATTCGCAAAGTCACCGTGGGAGTCCCGCAAGGGTCCATTCTTGGCCCTCTATTGTTCTCTGTCTATGTGAATGAATTACCTAACTGCCTGATTAATACCAACGTTACATTATTTGCGGACGACACAGCGCTATACTGCTCTTCAAAATCAGCATCCGAGCTACAGAGCTGCACCAACTGGCGCAATGGCTTGCGGAACATAAACCTACCCTGAATATTAGTAAATCTAAATTTATGCTAATCGGAGGATCGAAGAGACTCAAATCCTTTGATCAAGTAACTCTAAATATTAACAATAAAGAATTAGACAAGGTAGAGTATTTTAAATACTTGGGCGTGATTATCCATGAGACTCTATCCTGGGCAGAACATGTGGACTACGTTTGCAAGAAAGCATATAAACGAATTGGAATCCTTCGAAGAATTAAGCACCTACTACCAATGGCCACAAGAGAACTATTTGTCAAGACAATGATCCTGCCAATATTGGACTACGGGGACGTCGTGTGGGGCGATAAGCACAACGAAACCTTAATGCAGAAGATCCAAGTCACCCAAAGCGCTGCTGCCAAAGTAATTCTAGACAGACCTAGGCACTCTTCGACTACTAAAGCTCTGGCAGATCTAGATTGGAAGACGATGTCAACGAGACGACGCATACATCGTCTAATCTTTACTTATAAGGAGTTAAACGGACTTTTAGACTGGAATTTAATTTTTTATCTTTTGCCGACATCCATAATTATAGTACTCGCAATAAGAACAATCTACGAAAGCCACATTCCAACCGTACCTGGGGACAAAACCGCTTTGCCTGTCATTGTATTAATGATTGGAATAGTCCGCCCGAAAATATTAGAACTTTATCTTTTAATAATTTTAAGTTAGCTATACGTAATAAGTAATTATTGACACATTTTAACCAATATTTTAACCCAAGTTTTACAACCGAAGTTTTATATATATTATTGTTTTTATTTTTAATTTATTTATGTGTATATATATATATATTTTCTCTTTACTTTTTCTATGTTCCTGCAGGGCCTCACTGAAAATCACCATTGTGAGTGGGCTCCCTGGCAAAATAACTTAATTATTATATTATTATTATTATTAGAGGTTTATCTATTATTTCTGTGAATGACGTCATCGATCTATTCGGGTATGTTTGGGCAAAGCCTATTGTTTGGGGTCGTCTCTAAAACCAGGAGCGATCGACCCTGAATTCATTCGAAGTTGAATGAATAAAGTAATAAATATCTCGCAATATCTAAACCCCTTTGTAGCGTAAATAGTAAGAACAAACTACTCGTGATAGGCTCTAAACGGTCTTTATTATTTTCCTTTACAGTTAAAGTGCCCCTACGATCAAATTTTGACATATCAATTTTTTCTCATATTCGTAAAGTATAGTGGCTATATTATTACCAGTTCAAACCGTTTTTCGATACGACGACGGGAAGTCTTATTTTTTGGACTCCGAATCTTGAATTTTACGTCCGCCATTACGCGAACCCGTGCCTGTGGGCGAGGAACGCCTGGTCACTTTTTTAGCGTACGTGACGTCATACACTTAAGGTTATCATATACCTTCAGGGTACTGTTCCGGATAAAATTAAGTAGCGTCTCGAATATTCGTCGTATTTAGATAAATTATACCTCATTTTAAAGCTTATAAAATTGGCTACAATAATATACCTAAGGTTTGTAATTTTGATAAAAGTGCGATTTTAAATAAACTTCTTTTCCGAACAAGCGAGTTGGTTTCCAAGAGCTCCAACTCCACGGCAATTTAATGAATTTAAGATCTGTTTGCTTTTCTGGACTCCCACAGACCTTGTTTGCGAAACTGTGTCGGCGATTGTGGAAATTCGAAGCCGTTCTGAAGATATTTTGGTCTTCGTGAAACTGCTAACGCGAATCCAAGTATAGATGCGGGAATCGCTCTCAGCGCCTCTCTTTTAAAAATTAAAAAAATCGCCGACACGGGTTTTTTAGCTGATATAAATTGCGAACAATCTGTGAAAATTTGAAGTAATTCGCACAAATTCGCGTCGAGTTGGAGCTTTTTTCAAACTATGTTTAGAACGAAAATAGAAAGTCAAGAAAACGCTCTGAAATTAGCCGGCCGGCGAGACTGATTCTTTCAACCAGTGACTGGGAAATGTCACAGTCAAAACTTCCCACAACAACACGTGTGGCTACTTTTCCCATACAAACATTCACGCGAACTAACATATGTAGTAAGAAAGTGTACCATTTACCCGCTTTGAAAAGCAAACAAAACGTTTTGAATAGTTTGTGCATTGTACAGGACTGTAGCAATTTAACGAACAACAAAGCTGGCATTTCGCTACACGAATAATTCAAGCCTTTTATAGTTGAGTACCAAGAATACGGTTTGTAATTCTCTTCAAGCCTCATGCAAGGATGGTTTGTGTACGTTTTGAGGACAGAAGCTTCTCCATAATTGTTTGTATCACATGGAATAGCCGGTAAGACCGTACTAGTATAGATTGACCGAAAAATAAGCGGCTACGTTTGCTGAGAACATACATGTAGTTTATCATACATAACTCATATTGCTGTTTCCTATAAACAGATAAACCTATCGATGTAGTATGCCTTTTAATTTACTGCTAATTTTATTTTCAAGACAATAAACCACAGAAGAAACCACCAATATTGTTTCATGAAGTACCTTGTTTCAGTTGTTTGTGTGTCAAACAGAAACGGGGGGCGCGAAGTTTGGTTCTGTGATAGCCACTGTAAAAGCTGCAGATCAGTCAGGAGAGCGATTTAATTTTATAGCAATTACATTGTATTTTAGAATTTAGATTCGCCGGAAAATCTATTGCCGGGACACATATATAAATTATCGATCTCTCATTTACGAACTAGCAATTATCCGGGTTTCACTATAAACACGAACAAACTTAGGACTTATAAACTGCTGATCATTACCTTAGTGATTTCTCCGCTGAATTCTCACTGTAGCCCGGATCCAGTAACAGCACAACCTGAAAGCCGAACCATGGAAAATACCCTGGGGAAAAATTACCCCCAAAAGATAAGAAACCTCTGCTAGCTAGCACTACTTACTGGCAGGCCACTTCCCAAGCGATTTTAGCGACTATTCATTGGTCCAGCTCAGTTTCAACTCGGTCGCCAGCGGCTCTATTTCCCCCTAAATCATCAACATCCGGCAATAAATTTAAACAGTAAGACACATTACTATGTTCTGAAGAATCTGATGCAGATTTTAGGTCGTTATTTACTAAACCACAGCAAAATTCGCAGTGTGAGTTTGTCGACAACATAAGAAGAAATGTATGGGTTCGAAGCAACTTGAGAACGATGCGTTAAGTGTATGACGTCACATACGCTAAAAAATGACTAGGCATTCCTCGCCCACGGGAACGGGTTCGAGTAATGGCGGACGTGATTTTGACCGTAAACTCTCTTTAAAATGTGTGGTCTAATTGGCCCCATTCCAAAAATTTTCACTGATTTGGATATTTCTGCCACTGTTTGTTCTTATGGAATACAAAAAAGTGGCAAAAGAAATGGTCAAATTTCGTCGTAGTGGCACTTTAATAATTAACTCATAAGATACTTGTATACAAAATCCACTGTGACTCATAAGAGCAACTCTGCTATTGTTCTTAGGGATTAGCGATAACTGAAGGGCCTATTGTTTTGAGATGCAATTTTTTCTCTAAAACTGAACTATAATTACCATACGAATAAAAACAAACCTACAGATAAATTAAACAAAGTTTATTCAATCTCAAAAACACCAATTTACAGTTCGTTTTCCTTATAGTCGCGGAGTTGATAACTTTCTTATTTCACAGTTCTTGGGTTGATATAATGTACCGTGTTACAAGATTACACTGATTTATGTTTCATTGATTTTTTTTTCTTGTTGACAAATGCGGCTTACTAGACGACAAGAGGAGGAATATTTTTTTTAAAGACATTTATTAATAGAAATCGACTTAATAAAACTTATTTCTAAAAGGTACAAATGTATTGTTCATCACGGGAACACTCTGTTCCGGAATAGGTTGTTTTTGGAATTGTTTATTCAACAAGAATTTTCGGTGGTGATTGCAGCCTCTGTCGCTTCTTGCCATCCATAATCTTCCATGTTCATCAAGTTTTGCTTTGTTTCCAAGATTTTTCAGAAATCAGGATCTTTTCTTAAGCTGTGAATCCATTTCATGACTATCCCCATCGTGTTCATACATTTGAACCAACGCTTCCCAATCTTCCTGGTGCCGTTCTTTAGCTTCGTTTCGAATTCTTTCCCAAACATCCTCTTCTCCGTCATAACTATCATCAGTGGAGTCCGTGCTCTCCTGAGAATCAGAGCTTTGATAAGAATCTTCAGTCGTTTCATCATCTGAGTTGGAACGATTAGCAGCCATCGTTTATATCTTTACTCTTCAAGGATCGGGAGTATATTGTCAGACCCTTAAAAGTTTCCAACTTTATACAAAACAAATTGGTGTGGTCACTAAGTTTAACAAATGTCGATTAGTTGATTTAGCTAAGGTCTCTCAGTTAGACCAACATTATAAGCAGGATTCCTAACAAACATATTTTCCATTATCAACAACTGGATTTACATTCCTCGACAAAAACGTTCTTTTTTGAAGTTTCGCTTCTTGTAAATATAGTTTACGTTCTTGAGTTGATAACCTACGGACTTGTGCCAAGTGGTTCGATAATTTAACAAGATACTTTGATCCACAATTAGGTACAGGGCAGTTTTTCAAAGTCCGATTTTCCATGTTCACTCGTTGAAAGTTAGTATCAAATAGCACAAATCTACTTGATCGTCCCTTTTATCTCCTTTTATCCCTTTTGTCGCCTTTCGTCCCTCTTTTTTTCGTTTTGAAATTTTAAAAAAGAAGGAGAAAAAAGAAAAAAGCGTGACGAGAGGCGACAAAAGGGATGAAAAGGATGAACGGATATAACTATATACGAATGTGTACACGTCTCTTGTCAGTAGACCCTTTCATCCCTGTTCTCGACATTCGGCCCGCTTTTTTTCGTTTTGAACCCTGAGTTAGGAGTACCGAAGTGTTCTTGAGTCGAAATCTGTAGCTTGAGCTTGTTTATTTCGTCTCGCAGGATCAATGTTTCCTCGTGGCTGCTTCTATTAAAACCTTGCAGTTAGCTGATTCTGTGTAAGCAATCATAAGACTTGGTTTGGCGGGAATTTCCTACCATGTAGATTTACGCCACTTTTTAGCACTACCACCTTCTCAAAGTCACTAACGTTCAATCCAAGGCATAAATCCAAATTGTTTACTCCTAATAGCGCAGCTGATGCGGAGAAGTAATACTGGTTTAGCCGTTGTGTAATCCATATAGAGTCGATTACTGCGAAAGCCACCATTTTTCTCATCGACTAGTCTTTCGCAAAATCCTTCGGTTTCTCATATATATTTTGCTCCCAAGGTTTATCTATACTCCTGTTGATGAAATGTCCAAGCTATAGACATACTAACAACGACGGTCAGTTTGAAGCAAAATACTCTGCGCACAGCTTCAATATTCATCCTGGCTGTGAACACGGACTTGAATGGCAGACTAAATCAGAAATAAAACAATGCATATACTAAATTGATAAATTCCCTACATCCCTGACATTAGCCAGAACTAGCTTTACTCACCTAACTGTCATAATCACTTAAAGGGTAAATAAAAGAAAACCACAAAATGTTATTCGATTTCTAAACTGCGACGTCACTTCATAGCAACCAGACCTCACGCTGATTTGGATTTCTGATGATCTCTGGCTCGTTGGAGTGTAGCCATTCTTAGTATGTATGGAATAGCTTAAGGTCAGGCCAGTGGCATCCAGACGTTCCGTGGGAGTGTGCTACTGCTAGCGATAAACCGTAGAAATCATGAACAGTAAATAATGGAAAACAATACAATTGTCACATAAATGTTACAATAAAAACAGTTAAAATAATGACTTGATGTTGATCTGCTTCCGACTGAAGTACTCTAATATAATGAAGAACAAATGATTTACCCCTTCAACTATTCTAATTCTGTCTATAATACACTCTCAGGGATAGAAAACTAAATGACAAAATAACAAACACTTACTCATTGTGAGAAATTAAGCGAAATTGCATACCGGTCCGCCAACCCGGGTTATACCGGTGAATACGACTGAATACATGAAGAAGGAAACAGCCCAGTGCCGGACCAGTATCTTTCGAAACCGGGATCCCTTGCCGGTTTTCTATCTCAACCGGTTTCCAACTAAATCCATGACTATCTACCGATGTACTCACCATCATTTGGTCATTTTGTAGTCAAAATCTAAATCTAAGCATTTGGAAAACCATGAAGGAAACGTATTCCGATTTTGTTATCATCTACTGACGGCCATGTATTGTTTTCAGCAATTTGACACGTCGAACCTTAAAACACGTCGTGGGTAATGAAAAGTTGGAGCCGACGTACCTACAGTACACACCCACTTGCGTCCTCTCATGTTTACACATGATTACATTTTGCATGTATCCCATTCGGAGAATATTTATACAGTATGTGTGCTTTGCAAGCCCTTCCGCCCGGCTCCAACCTGCTCTGGGTTAAAACATCAAAAACCACCAGACAAAAACGTCGTGATTTGAAGTATATTTAGCTCACAAAAGTGTCTTTTATATTGAAAATGATAGGATCCAACAAAATTGTGACCAAGGTTGTTGAATTTGCTGAAAGTGCGTAAAACTTTTACTGGTTTCGAGAACGCGCTCGTACAGTCCTACCGAACTGGCATCATTTTCATTTAAATCAAAAATTAAAAGATCAACAAATTAATTTCATCATCAGTTTTTAATTGAAATATTGAAATCTTAATTGAAATATTGAAATCTTAATTGACGAAAACCCCACGGACCGGTTAATACTAAATAATTGATCCATGCATTGTGGCCGACAGGAGATATTAGGGCGGTCATTCTCAATTTTCCAGCTTTCTAAACGTGTTGTTTATTGAACTCAGTATTGGAATATCATAATGAAATTAAAGTTACTTTATGTATTTTAAATTTCACATGAAAGGGCATTGAAAATACAGACAATTGTTTTCTTTTCTGTTTTTCTTACTTCGTGAATTTTCAGTATGAGAGTTATATAAAATGAAAATTAACTCGTATTGGTGCAGTGGATAGTCATAACAGGATCTGTTCTCAAATTTCAACTTTTCCTGTCATATAAAAAAAACAATGTATTTTAATGCTATATTGAAAAATATGTAATCCTTTGAATATATAAACTGTCATGCTACCTGAAATATCTAGCTAGTTTGGTGATTTATGTTTTCCCAGTTGTCGATACACCTTCCTTGGTTTAGGTTTTGTGCTGTTATTATCATCAGTGTGAGAGCCATCTAAAGTATGGACAGATAACCACGCCACAGGAATGGCTTACAGAGTCAGTTACTAAAATCATTGTCCATATGGCACGCAAACAGACTCTCAATTCTCCCAGGCCAATTATCAAACTCACTTCCTGAACTTGAAGTGACTGATTCCCATGGATTAGGCTTCCAACAGATAGCCTATACCTGAATACAATTTCGCTTACGTAACTTTAAACTCTAGTATCGACTGCGACTCTATTCTGCAACCTTTCTTCATTAATTATTTATACCACCCACCAATCTATAGATCATACTTACGATTGTCATTTTTCACGGGGCGTGTGCCAGCTTTGAAGTTCAAAATCTGTTTCACAAACAGTCACTTATGCCATGTAACTTGCCTGAGTCACACTGCAAATCATGAGTATCTTAAGGACTCCATATTTTCTGGGTTTCATTCTGGCCGTAGTTCTTTCGAAAGCTGTCGGAAACCCAAACTATCGAGCG
Source organism: Actinernus sp. WN-2022 (assembly GCA_030867875.1). Taxonomy (NCBI): domain Eukaryota; kingdom Metazoa; phylum Cnidaria; class Anthozoa; order Actiniaria; family Actinernidae; genus Actinernus; species Actinernus sp. WN-2022. Next base: position 144,690,235 of record JAOWCC010001589.1, read on the forward strand.
TCGAATTTCGTAGTAAAACAGAACCAATTCTATGTGGGCCAAAAGCCTATCCAGGACACTTCGACAGATGATGTTATAACGTGTGCCTTCGAGTGCAACGATAAAGACAGCTGTGCTAGCGCAAATTTCGATGGAACGACAGGCACGTGCCAGCTAATGGCAAGCGCAGTTGTGGATGGTTCTTCTTCCTTAGTAAATAAGCACGGCCATTTCTACATCGAAAAAGTAAGTGGAAACATTTATAGAGCGTCAATTTCGAAATTCCATCTTAAAACGATAAATCATAATTTGGTAAGGGAATATATATGGTAGAATATATCTCTATGAGGGGCCAAACAAGTCAAAAGTCTTGCCGGTTGAATTTATTTATATGACGTTTGAATTTATTTATATGACGTTTGAATTTATTTATATGACGTTTGAATTTATTTATATGACGTTTGAATTTATTTATATGACGTTTGAATTTATTTATATGACGTTTGAATTTATTTTTATGACGTTTGAATTTATTTATATGACGTTTGAATTTATTTATATGACGTTTGAATTTATTTTTATGGTCTTTGAATTAATTTTTATGACGTTTGAATTTAGTTTTATGACGTTTGAATTTATTTTTATGGTCTTTGAATTTATTTATATGACGTTTGAATTTATTTTTCGGTGATACCTGAATTATTTTTTATGGTCTTTGAATTTATTTATATGACGTTTGAATTAGTTTTTATGGTCTTTGAATTTTCATTACATGATGCTTTGCGCACCCAGCAGGCTTCAGGCTCTGGAAAATAAATACAGCTCTCTTAGCGTAGGAGCATGCGTTACAAGGGGTGGTGTAATGGCGGACGCTCCAGGAGCACGAGGAGATCTTTCTCGTTTGACAAGAGCGTGCAATGATGCATTAGATGCCATAAGCTCAATGAATTCTTCAGAAGTGAGAAGCATTGGAGTTGGATTTGGTTCAAGTTCACTGAGTACAAGTGTGTCCAGTGTGGGAAATGAAATTGCCAGATGTTTTCCATCGCAGCGGCAACATGGAAGTGGAAGACGACGACCTAGACCTCAAACTGAACCAGCTTCGCGATCGGGACCTAACCCTTCAAAACGTGGCAGACCATCGAGCACGATAGTGCACAAAGATCTAGTAATAATACCTGACCCTGAAACAAGTGTTGTTCCAACGCATTCCAGTCGTATAAAACTTGAAAAAAGAGGTCTAGTGGTTCACGAGTTCCCGTTTAATCGGTCTTGGAGTCCAGTGGAATTGCGATTAGCAATCCGAAAGCAGCTACCAAAACAAGACATGCTTTTCGAATTTGTAAAGGTAAGGAGGATGGATCCTAGATCCACTTGGGTACTATATCTTGTAATCGTTTATAATACCAATATAAAAAATATTATAACCCTTAGTAACTGGGCCTTAGAAAATGTGCTGTGATTGGTTGAAGCGGTCTGAAAGTTTACAAGAAAAAATTACAAATGAATTATTATTATTATTAATGCCATTTGATTCGTTATAATTCATTTTGTCCATAACCTAAAAGTCTATTAAACCCAAACCTATCCATGTTCGACCTGTACTACTTTAATATGTAGTTGGATTGACAAATTCATTCTGACAGTTTCATGAGCATGTGATGAGTTAATGACATTGTGACTTTATCAGTGTGAGCTAGGGAATAATTTATGTTTTGATGATCATAACAAATGCATTTTCCTTTCTGTACTTATTTTCTGTGGGTTATTTCCGTGTTTCTTTAAAGACACACTTGTGGAAGAACTCTAAAGAGCTGTGAATTTTTTTGTTTATTACACATTTATAGACGACATAACCCAGATTATGGCTTCTAATGTATAATATGTTCATTGAAATGCGTTGGCTTGGAGAGGAGTAAATTTAACAAGTCTCTAGCCACCACTGATGCTGCCATGAATGATATCTTAAATTTTAGTCATGCTGTTATCCATGTACTCTATCACCCTCCTACATGTACTTCCAGAATTTATGAAATCCATGCCACCTCTGTTATTGTAGATGTTTCATGAATGTTTAGGCTTTTTTATATTTCTTAATAATTATGTTTTTGGTAGAGAGCCTTCTTTTATCTCAGCAAACCAGCATGAATATTTTATTGTTTTAATCTTTTGCAGTCCTGTTATGGGGAACTTGTCAAACCCAAGCTAGCACCTGGAGTAGGAATGAGTGCTGAAGTGCTAATGAAGCTGACTGGTCAAGGTTGTGTTTATGTAAGAGCTCTTGAACCTACTACAGACTCAAATGAAGAGGAATCAGATGATGGCAATGATTATAAGAATGATAATGCTGGTGATCAAGAATTTGAAATAGGTGTGTTTACTACAAACAGTGCATCTGTATCAAGATCACATGCAGTAAGCTCAGAATCTTGCACCATTACAAGAGCAAGCACTCCAGCAATGGCTTCAACTAGTACCACCAACCTTACTAACAGTGTTCTAAGAAGCCAGAATATGCCAGTAATTGAAAGCAATGCAGCTGGTCAAATCGAACATGCCAGCTCAGAATCTTCCACCATTATCAGAGCAAGTACTCCAGCAATGGCCTCAACTAGTACCAACCTTACTAACAGTGTTCTAAGTAGCCAGAATATACCAGTAATTGAAACCAATGCAGCTGGTCAAATAGATACTGTAAACTTTAACCTAGAACATACTGATGAAAGAAGTCATGGCCCACCCACCATTTCTTTGGTTGTGCATCGATCAAATGTAAAAGGTGATATGTTGAATGCATTTAAAGATCCTTCTATAATGCCTTGCAGTTTGAATGCCACAATCATAGACAACCGTGGAATGGAAGAATTGGGCACTGGATCAGGTGTTCTAAGAGAGGTTTTTTCTCTATTTTGGAAAGATGCATATGACTCATTCATGGTGGGGGTTGATCAGCGTGTTCCCTACATTCGCCATGATTACAATCGACAAAAATGGGAGGCTGTTGGAAGGATTCTTGTCAAAGGATTCAATGAGTGCTCTTACTTTCCAATGAAACTTTCTAAAAGTTTCTTTGCTGCTGCTGTCTTTGGTGAACAAAGAATACCATTTTCAATGCACTTGGAGTCCTTTTTGCACTATGTGTCTGAAGATGAAGCAGAGATAATAAAGAAATGCATGTCTCACGAGATGGAAAGTGGCAACAAAGAACTGACTGAACTATTGTCAAATTTTGATTGCAAACGCCTGGTCAAAGATGATAATATCATGGATGTCATTTCCGAGTTAGCCCACAAAGAACTAGTGCAGAAACCACAGTATGTTGTAGACTGTTGGAATAATATCATTGCTCCTTTAAGACTCATTTTCCCTTCCATTGAGTCAATTGAAATATTTTATTCAACGGTAACACCAACAACCACAAAGGTAATTTCTATGCTGGAATCAAGTCCTTCAAACCCATCTGAGCAGGAATGTTTGAGTCATCTCAAGCGATACATAAGGGGTTTAAACAGTGATCAGCTAAGCAAGTTTTTGCGATTCACAACAGGTGCTGAGATCCTGGTCACAGATGTTCTGCATGTAACCTTTTTTGTTGCAGAAGGTTTGCAACGTAGACCAATAGCTCATACCTGTGGATTCACGCTAGAGTTGCCTAGTACCTATGATAGCTTTTGTGATCTGAGAGAAGAGTTCAGTGCCGTTCTTGGGTATGGAAACTGGACATTTGATATTCAATAGAGTCGAGTAGTAATGCTCACAAATATGTGTATAAACATGTACATGTATGAACATGTTGAACAAGTTTTATATCCTTTAAACTGCAATGTAAATAAACAATAGACCTTTTAGTATTGTGTCAGAATGGCATGCCCTTACCTACTGTTTGGTTGCTTTGTGGGCAGTTGCTGTTAGAAAGACAGGAAATGTTGTTTTCAGGTTACAAGATTGTAGTTTTCATGTGTCCATCGGAAAGCACCAGATCCCAACACTAAAACCTTCACCACTAGCCTATAACCTTTGTACTCTCCTTTTTGCATGGCTGATTGGGAGATCAGAGCATAAGTTAGGAAATGCTGCTTTTCTTTTAAAAGTAGATATTAATGTAATACATGTACACATCATATTGCAGTGGATGCAACAAGATTCCTTTGGTATTTATGCTCACTTTTTTGACTGATTATTGTAACTTGAATGCAATATATTGAAATCTCAGATATAGGCAACAGTGTATGCCAACAAAATATGTTTTGCCTTAATTTGGACTGAAACCATCAAAACAGTCTGTATCCTTAACATAACAATGTACACTGAAAATATTTTATTACTGGCTGATTATTATATTTATTCACAACTTCTGGTTTTGTGCTTCATGAGAAGTTAGTGTATGCTACTTAATTATGGGCTACATCTGGCATGTTGGGATCTTGTGATTTCCTTTGTTATCAGTTGTTGGGTTATTTAGACCATTGGATTCTATTATTGTTACACTTTCACAGACTGTGTAACTAATCAGTTGTATTATTCAACCTTAGTTCATACAGACATTCTATGCCATAAGTTTTCAATTACCATAATCAGGCTGTTTAATCCTAGATTATCTATGTTTACTTTGTCTATTAAAAACAAGAAGCTTGTGTTAATTAAGTGACTGACTCTATCTTGTATAAACACAAATTACATTATTACATATATACATATGTAGTAGATACCTTAAAATATTAAGAAACTCTGTCTAACAGTGTATTCTCAAGCATATTAAGGCCTGGTTCATTTCACAGAAACATAAATGTTTCTAACAGGAACAACAGTTTAAACAAATTCTAATTACACCATAATAGCAATATCGACCACTTCCTTAAATTTTGAAGTGGATGATTGTCATATCACGTGATCAATGACATCATAATTAGACAAATCATTTAAGTGAAATGGGTCAGGCAAGGTCAAATGTTTGCCATATTTCAAACAAGCAGGAAACAGAGTATTCTATGCAAGCAAAAAAAATCTTCACAGAAGTACCCAAAACCTTTCAAAGATTCATAGGTATAAAAATTTCAAAAGGGTTAGGTGCACTTTAAGGGTACAAAAAGTCATGTGCCCTATTTTGCATTATTTTCACCTTAAATAACTCATTAACGAAACATTGTTGTCATCTTTTCTAAGCTGAAATAGGTAAAGGCTTTAACCTTAACCACATCCACTCATTAACCTCGCTTTTTCTGTTAAACTCGGAGTCACATTTTTGGTTTACTGATTTTGTGATCTAAGTCACGTGACAGACCACGTGACATGTTTTACTGCACACAAATGACTTAAGGGACTCGAGAATGACGATATCTGGTATTGTGACAAACTTGCCTGTGCTCAAAATAATGTAATGTGATCCCTGAACCAGGCCTTAACATGCTTGAGTAGCACTATACATCTTCCAACACATTTGCTATGTGCTAATTAGTGCCTAGCATCCTACTGAGTAGCTGTAAACAGTTGCAATATTGTTGCATCCCATTATTGTGATCATCTGTCAAGGGGTTACACTGTTCAACAAGGCTTTGCATCTGAGATTCAGTAAGTTGGACATGGACATCAGGTACTGTCACTTGGTAACTCTGATCCAGAGCTGGAAAGATAGGGTTTGGGTCAAATCCATATGCATCTACCTCTGGTGAAGTGGCAAAATTATCAAGTGCTGTATAACCAGAATTCATGTTGTTCAAAATTCCAGCAGTGTAAAGCTGTAAGGGGGACATATTTCCCTCAGTTGATAATGGATGGCTGTTCCACTGTTGAATAAATTCTTGCAAAGATCTGTTGATTCTTGGGATGTATATAAAGTGTAAAGCATACATGTGTACATCATTCAATGAATCAAAAAGTGCAGAAGCTTCTAGATAATCAAAAATTCTTACAAAGAAACACAACACCCCTGCATACACATCACGATGCATACGTTCAACACGAGTGTTATGAACAGAGCTTCCAGTAATGACAGTACCACGATTAAGGCCGCGGTTTTCAAACATAAACCGAGCAACATCTATGTTCTCTAATCCACGATCAGTTCTTACTCTAGAAGGCAACCCATACTTTGTGACACCTTCTTTAAATAGCTCCAGAACTGTCCGAGCCCGGTTGTTATTAGTACAGTGCACATAAACAATTACCCTAGAGTAGCCATCAACACAACAGTGTACAACCATCTTGTAGTGTGCTAACTTGTGATTCCCATCCAAATGCCACAAAGCATTTGGACATGGCACTGAATACTTTCTTCTGTATATTGGTAATCTCCATCTTAATGCTGTGCCAAGGGGATCAAGTTCACGTAGGCAATATCGCACTCGTTCCCTCTGGACAACAATACCTCTTGCTCTTAAAGCACCCAAAAGCCGTTTTTGTCCAATATTTGGTGTCAACTCCTGTATCAACTTGATTTTTTCTTTCAACTGTTCATCTGAAAATACAATGAAAAATTATTAATTTTCATATTTTCTGTCATCATATTTCATTAGTATTTTTCCAGAGCCCTCCCTCAACTCTTACGATAAAAACTTAATCCTTCATAATTTTAGAACCATTGTTTTCTTCAATATTTGCTCCCTCCCCACCCCCAAGGAATTCCGAATTTCTTATCAGCTGCTCACCTTCCAAGCTGAGACTTCTTCCCACTAAAAGAGTAAAGGCTCACCAAAATACTGTTAAGTCAGTCCCAACTTCTGGGCTAGTCAGTCTGGTTTACCATAATAAGACTGTTTTTTACGGTGTGCATGACTATTGGGTTTACTGAGATTAACTGATGCTCAAGTCTGAGGCCACTGGATGAAACCTTTAATAAGATGTTCCAGTATGAAAGGGTAAGCCCCTCATATTTTCACACATGACTACCGGTAACTCAAAATTTTAAATTCTAACTACGGAGCAGCAAATAATGTTGGCGAGTAAAAATAAGCCATCAAAAAGTGAACGGGGAAGCTACTTGTTTATTAAAATACTTTAGACAGTATCTATATTTTGATGACTGTACGAACACTGTAGCCCTTATAATAAGGTTTAACATTTTTGTGTTTCGAATTTTCTGCGAAAAGCAATCAATAGGGAGCACTCGAGCAGAGCATTGGAGATGTTCACTCGTCTCCACATTAAGGCTGAACTTCCTGTTTAAGGCTGTGCTTGCAGGGTCATGTAATCTCCACTACTATCAATAATGAGCAGTCATTGTAATCTTAATATTATTCTTGTGAATTAGCAGCTTATTGTAGTTGAGTCAGTATTAATCAATTAGTACTTGTCTATGTTAGTTTTGTATTATAGTTTGTTATTTATGTCTGTTATTTTCTGTATTATTCATATGTAACTAGAATTATTTTCTGTTATCAAGTCTAAATATGGTTTTGAAGAGTATTTAGATACTATAACAGATTTTACTTCTCGTCAATCGGTAAAGCAGTTACGGATTTCTGCACATTCTTTTCTAATAGAACGAGATCGCTATGAAAATATTTCTAGAGAACAGAGATTGTGTAATAATTACACCTATATGTCATCAAAATCTCATCAGTAACTACATGTAATTCTATTAACGGTACCTTTTCCAACATGTGACTGACAGGAGTTAGTCCAAATCAGGTCATCCTTTCTATTAAGTGACCTTACATTGTACATCCATAAATTCATATTTTCCTTGTTAAATGATAATAATATATTTTATTATATTACCTCAATGAAAGATTCAACAATAAATAACTTGAGTAGTGAGTTTATTATTAAAGAAAATAATGGAGTGCTTCAAATCTTTAATTTCTAGAATATGAACATTATATTCCTATGTTTGTTTCATAATAATTATTTAACTTTAAATTGCGTGCTGTACGTTGTACATGTATTTACCTTATTGCTGCCACAGCGAGCAAGCCTGAAGTGAGCAAGGCAGCAGTTCTCAACTCTGCTATCTTAATGGTGGCGGAGGTAGTGGCAAAACTACGAGATCAATCGAGCTCTTTCGAATGAGAAATCCCATAGTATTCACACCTACCCATCGTTTAGCCAAAGAAATGGGTGATAGAGGTGTGCAATCTCAAACCTATCACAGTTTCTTTCGTTATTGTGGTGTCAAAAGAGTACGAGCAATAGATGAAGATCTCGAATCCCTACAGTCTTTGCCAAAATATAGAGATAAATCGATCAAAGTTTGGAATGCAGAAAAGAATTGGACCCAAGGAAACGATCTCATCTTATCGATAGATGCCGATATGGATCCTGGGCTTGATATCAATGGAAACGATGAGGAAGCAGAAGAGATAGTATTCGTTGCTCGAAAATATGGCGATCCACTTCATTATCCTGGATCTGATATGCTTGGTCCTCACATAGCAGATAAAGAATGGACTCCAGAGCGGTTGGGACAGAAATACATACCTAGAGTTATAATATGGGATGAAGTTTGTACAGTGCCTCGTGCGATCCTAGAGACGTTTCTTGGTTGGCTCATCCAAAAAGGTGTCCAAGTAATTTGTTGTGGTGATCATGGCCAACCTCCTCCAATAGCAGGTGACTCTCCACACAATTGACTTCGAGAACGAGCTAACTACTACGAAGAGATAGACGTTGATTATAGAGCGAAAGATGACGAACTCAAAGCATTGAAAAAGCTCATTCGCCTTCGATCTGATAAATTCCAATGTGAAGAGATTCGTCGCTCTCTACCTAGTTGTCTCGAATGGAACCAATTCGTTCTATCTTGGATTCCATGCGACGTCATATTGACCAGTCGTCAGAAAGTTCGAGATCATGTACAGAAGCTCTTATTCCAACGACACAAAGAGCATTTCCCAGACATCCTCGTACCTTTATTATATCATCCTCGAGATAGTCGTAGGCAAAATATCGAGATATCCATTCCAGGCACCAATAAGAAAGAAACGCTCGTCTCGAATGATATCGTAAATGTCACTATGAATGCAGCGGAAGATATCTATTCCAAAGAGGATTCCGATTGGCGACTTGGTTATGCTTTGACTATCCATTCCAGCCAAGGTCTCACAATTCATAATCCCAAAAAGGTGTGGATCATCGACGACTATCTTGGGTGGTCCAATCTCGCCTATCTCGCCGTATCAAGAGTTGAATACATGAGTCAGCTCCAACGAGTTAATTGTCCTATAGAGCAAATCCAGGCTCATCCATCATCATCCCAACAGAAGATTCGTAGAGTCATTTGCAGAAAGCTCGTGAACTATAAGCGCAGCGATCAGGCTAAGGGGTTCCAAGGTTTCAACTTAAAGATCTACGATGTATTGCAGCTCAAGGAAGTTCAAAATAACTGCTGTGCTGCATGTAATATAGCATTACTGTGGATTTACGATTCGCGGTATGTGGAACAACGAATAGTAGGAGCAATCCAGCGAAAGATCGTCGTGGGACATTAACATTCTGAGATATCAAAGATTCTACTGACTTAGCGATAGTTACGGTCTTGAAGTGTACTGCATGGTTGAATAGGAAAGCAGTGCCTGTTTCATATGCATGAAGTGCTTTCCTAGCTAGAGTTTCGTTCTTTATTGCTTCATACTCTAACTGGATGTTATTAAGTTTGTACGTACCTATCTTTGTGCTATCTGATCCAATAATTATATCGATGGCAGGTGCAAGAGTTAATTCGAATGAAATGGTATCTTGTAGTGCGTGTGGATATAGAGCTCCATGTTGTGTCAGAATATCAACATCCAATGGAATTCTATATTTCGAAACATACGCAGCTAGAAGCGCATTCTCTCCAACATTAGAGATGCTCTTATCGCTAGAACCAGATCGTAGCTTATTTGTGTTTTCTGATTGGATACCTTGTTGTATACGAGATTCTCGATCTTGCGTAGAGAGATATAGACCTGAATATGATTGTAATAGATCTACACGAGAGACATCTTCTACCTTCTCAGCTCCAACCTTACAAATTCGATGTACTACCAAGCATCGTCCAACATTGGCTACGACACGATTATTTGCATGTCCACCAGACAATACAATATCAGCCAATAGTGCTAAACTACCTGGAACCAATACGATATTTTCTCCAAGAGTTGGTACGTCCACATAGAGCGTCTCTCCTGGATTAGCAGATGATGGGTTGAAAGTTTTCCTATATAAGGTACGTGGAGCTTTGAGTGCGAGAGGCTCTCTTCGTGCTTGTGCGGGAATTAACTTCGACGATATCATGTTGAATATACCAAGATATATAGTTAAGTTCAATATGGAAGGTAAGGTTGACGTTGATGTGGGTCATGATGATGCGGCTGATAGATACGAAGAAGAACAAGAACGACAAGATGAAGAAAACCGACGACAACGAGAAGATGAAGAAGACCGACTACAACAAGAAAAAGAAGCAACTGAAAGATACGTGGCTTACTTATTGGGTGACGATCAAGATGAAGCTGTGGGTAGTGAGGAAATACCACTTAATGACTATGCTGACCCACTTCGAGGATTCACATTCGAACAGACCATTCCAGATGCGGCAAAAGAGATGTTGGTTGACATAGTTAAGAAGCAATATGAGGATTCGGGCGTTCGACATAACATCGAGATCTCCTTAATAGACGAACAAATCGTCATTCGCGAACTTGGAAGCAAAAAAGACTTCACACGTCTATTCGTTGGTAATGATGAAAATAGAAAAATACGTGTGAAGATGAGGGCTAGTCTCAAAAAAGCCCTAGGTCCAAATAATGAAGAGGCCGCCAAGGAAGTAGAATTTGCAAATCGACAACTCGCTGATCGGGAAACGAATAATGAGTCGATTCTTGGAGACCCTGAGTCAACCGATGCTCAGAAGGATGCAGCTAAGAAGGAGTTAATCCGGCTCTATCCGTAATGCAATATAATTCCTTGAACGCCGAGAAAATGCCCTACAAGAACGCATGTCGCTACGTGAGAGGGTCAAAGCCATTTTCATAAAGCATGGAATGACCGTTCTTGCAGTGGTAACTGCTATTGGTACCATCGTTATAGTGTTATAGTTTCTCTCCTATCGAAATCCATACCGAAACCAGTAAAAGATGGCGTTGATAAAGTAGTAGATGGAATAAAAAAGGGATTAAATACGACAGGTAGGTGGTTGAAGGAAATAGGAAAGAAACTTGGACAGATCCTACCTGGAATGATTGGATCAATTGCGAATTTCATATTTACTATGGCTGGTAAGGCCCTGGGAGTCTTAGCAGAGAATGTTTGGTTATTTATCGTAGCTATAGTGGTGATCACAATCACGGTGGGCACAAACGACCATAAAAACGGCATCAGTTCTATATTTTAAAAAGTTTTCAATGCAGACGATTGAATTTTGGTAGAAGGATGTAGAATCGCAAAAGGAATATAACCTGATTTTTTAAGCTATGTTACTACCATCGTGACGTCACAATGACGTCATTTATCCATTTGTAATACGTTTCTTGCAACTGTTCATTATCTCTAAAAACGAAATGTCGTATATTGTTAAAATCTACTCGTGATGAGAATGAAGGAATCGAAAACCCGATGTCGATTGGTTAAGGAAATCAAAAGTTATGAAAGTTTGAATTTTGTCCATTTTCCCGCCAAAATTTGGCGGGAAATAAACAACACAAAAGCATTTATGAAAACATCGCTTCATTCAATTTTTAGAGTTGTAAATATTGTTGCATGACATTTTGTCCAATCATAAAACACGTTGGTGGCTAAAATCGTATGTTTTTTGAATTTTGATTTTTTGTCCATAACCGGCTTAAAATTGAAGTCATATTTTCGGCAACGTCATTATGACGTCATACTTTTTTATACATGCCCTTGAAAAAAATCCTTTGAGTGATTTTCGAGTTTTAGTGATGATATGCGCTAGTCTGGCACTCAAAACCCACATTATTTTCTTTTCTTGATTTTTTAACAATAGGCAGCCTTATTTAGGTATGACACCTGACGTCACTAAATATGACGTCATAGCAACAGTCATTCCTCTATAACTTTTGCTATAATAGTCGTAGAACGTTCAAATTTGCGCCAAAGGAATGTGTGTCATGAAGGCCCTTTGATGGTGTAGTCTGTTTGTAACATCTATTAAAGGGGGAATTTTACCAAAAAAGGAGGCATCACTTATGACGTCACAACAACGTCATCATACTAACATAAAACGCCTAAAATATGTAGTTTCATTTTGTTAACAAGTCACCAACATTTCTTCAAATTGAGACTATAAGTAAAGAAATGGTGTTAATTTTAATTATTTGTCCACGCTCACTGATGCCGATTTTGACGTACTTTATGCCCGACGTGAATAGAGCAATACAAACGACGTTAGCGAAATAACCACCAAGCGGTTCCAGCTGAAACGATAGCTACTAATGCTAGATTGGTCTCATGTTGTAGAACTAGCTTTGGTGAGTGATACACTGCAGTTTCACTGATCGTTGGAGATGAAACTTGTTGATTTATGCTATGTGGTAATTGTGTCTTTTGTGTAGTTCCTTCCATAGATTGTGGTTTTGGCTTAGTGTGCTCATCGTTGATTGAGTTTGAACCTAATAACATATCTTTCGTAGCTGTCTTAAATGCGTTATTGTAACCACTAATCTTTTGGGCATCGAACACTAGATTGCTTGGTAACAGCCACACTCCTATAGCTATTGCTAGATCTAACTTCTTCTTCGTACCATCTATAGCTACCTGATAGTTATTTACGCTTTTCACCAAATCGTTTTCAAGAATAGCTGCTTCAAGTATAATCTTAACCTCTAATTTGGTGTTATAACTAACAACGATTGGCGTAAGCATGTTAGCTTGAGCACTTAGAATGCAATACGCGAAAGCCTCCACTGATCTATTCAATCTAGCACCCAATCCAGCCTCCGTCAAACCCTTACCGATTGGTGGTACGAACCAATTGTATTGTTTACCGTTGCCATCGCTAATGTAAGATAAGGAAAACTGATAATCCGTACGACTCTCCTTAGGAAACTTGAAGTCGCCACCTGGCCATTTCGCAGAGTATGAGGTGTTATGTGCGTTCTTCTCTGTATAGTTCACCATTCTTCCATGAGAGTTTACGTAGACGTCTCCTAAACCATGATTATTACCTCCATCCCATCGAAAGTCTGGTGTTTGAGATAAGCCAAACTCGATGCATAAGTTTTCAAGAGTTGATTTGTCGTAGAGGTTATCAAATTGCTCAAAAGCCTTATCACCAGGTAGAGGTACGCCATGAATACCACCAAGTTCATGTAGAATTCTTCGTATTGTGAAATATGTGTGAAATCGTAGAAACCCTTGAATGACCGATGGATAGGTCTTGAAGAGTGGATTGAATAACGACACTCCACAACCAGAAGTTGCGCACCAAGTTGCAAAATTTAACTGTTGAGACCAATGGTTGAAATTAGGTCCTGCCAACCATCTATTAGCCTCACTTAGTGATCTATGTTTTACGATGGTCTCCTTGAATATGTTCTTGACACCAGCTTTGAATGCTTTCGTTGGAGTGACGTATATCAATAGATTAGTGAGATCGATATCTTGGGCTTCTTCGTGAAAAGGAACTGCTGCAATAGGATATTTAACACCTGGCCATAACACTAAGGTATGTGGGAAACTACCTTTTGTTCCCTGCAACTCGACATCGATTCGTTTTTGAATGTCAGCAGGTAGCTTGGAGACATTATCGCCGTAAACCACATAACTAGAATCTCCATCTCGAAATATGATGCTCGTTGAATAGCCATGGACATCTATATCCGTAGAGACATGAAACTTCTTAGGATCTGCAAATGGGTATTGTTTACGGAATGTCGTCAACAGATTAGCATTCAGTCTTGCAATTCTCGCGTCTTTCTCGGCATTCGATGCTTTGATCTTCGCTTTTTCTTCAGCTTCTCGCATAGATAGTACCTCCTCATAAACTGTTCTGGTACCAAGTGCTATTTTAAGCGCATCACCTATCGTCCCAAGCCAACCCATCAACTTACCTCCACCTGTTTTCGTTGGTGGTCCTTCATCTGTGAATACGCGGTGGGATCCCCTATGGTCGATGAAATTGACATTATCAGAGGTAGGTTCGAACCACTTGAATACAGCATCTGGAAATAAATACTTGAACTGCTTCCAAGCCTCTGACATATTGAAGCTAAATATACGTACAGTTTATATCTTATCCTTGGCGTCGTAGTCGAGGAGATCTGCAAATTGGAACTTCTTCAATCAATCCGTTCGACTGTGCGATATTGATGTGTATTAAAACAACAACATACGTTAGTATCGTGAAGTAAAGAACGTGTGTTAGTACCATAGTATCGAAACATAATTTTTTTGGCCCTAACATGGTTATCTTAAATGTCACCACCACCTCGGCTGACCATACAGTCTACTTCGATGATCCCATTCTTATGAATAGTATTTCGCTAGTTGAGATCACTTTTGAGAATAGTTGGTGGAATCTAGAAGAGGATGCGACTTTCTGGTGGCCTACCGCCAAAGGTGTTGGGTTCCTATACGAAATTGCAAAAGGCCACTACGATATAATAAGCATTCAACAGGCTTTCAAAGTCGCAATAGATGCTGACATCATGAAATTCGTGAAATCCTCATCAACGGGGACTTGGAACCTAGAAGTCAAGAAAGATATTCAACTTAGCGATAATATCTTCACACTGTTTAACATCGAAAAGGAAGTTGGGTACGGTTCATTTCTAAAAGTAGGTGATCGTAATCTGATACTACGAAATATCCACACGGCGCATCTCCATTGCGATGTGATAGATTCTAGCTTCTCAATTCTAGATGGAAAGCGATCAAAAGTACTGGCTATCTTAGATATCCGAGGTGAAAGATTTGCGAAATCAACATACGCTTCACTGATTCCACTAATCGCTAGAGCTTCTGGTACGATGCAAAACAGCCTTCGCCTGACTATTTGCGATGAGAAAGGAAATACCATAGACTTTCATGGCCGACCCATACGCTACGTATTGAAGATTGAGTGAGATACAGTATAGACATGGCAAGCGATTCTATTCAACTACTTCCAACGGCACCACCCATTTATCCATCGCTTGCTAGCGTTACTGGAGATAATTTTAGGCTACAAACAGTCCGTGATACGCTTTCGGATATAGAAACTCAAGAAAAACACTACGATGGCGTACGTAAGAAATATGCGCGTACTCAAGGAATCGTTCATGGTATCGCTGTGGTAACGGATGGCCTATCTGTGATCTTATCGGGATCTGGATTGGGAGTAGCTCTAACCGGTTTTGGCGTTTAGTTGCATGAAATTGGCAACCTCACTTTTAGATCGAACGAACTGACATTGTATGCATGCACGGTAAAGCAATGCAGCTAAAATAGTTCTCTTAGCATAGCTACGCTTAACACAAACTTTCTTCGCTTGGATGAATGCGTCGGTTACGATTACTAATACATTCGTTGGGAATGAGAGGTCATAATTTTGTTTATAAATAGTATTGTATGACTGTAGTTCTTGCATAATCGTGCTTCGTTGCAATTCTTGGTTATCCTTTGGGATCGTACGATCGAGATCGTGTTGATACCTAAAGCTATCCGGACCTACCATAAGCAACCTATTAGTAGGATAGATCGTTTCTTCACATGGTTCGTTCTCTGAAACAAGTCCACATGTGGGACATACGAATTCCATTCCTTGAACTTCCATTGGACATAGACATTCTGGGCACGTTTCCTGGAGATTAAGACATAACTGTGGAATACGTGGATTAATACCAAACGAGGAACCAAGCAAGCTAAGAAAGTCATCCATACTAGTGATTTATGTTATAGGCCAATCTATTGTCTAATTGTTTATTGAAAAAAAAAAAAAAAAAGAGAGACGGATGAGATGGTATACCAATTTCTCTCTATTCTTTTTTTGTTTTTTTATTGCGATCTTACTGAACTATTTTAAGGTTCTCCAATTCAAAGTTCTCCAATTCCACCAACACCTTTGAAAAGCAATCCTTAGTATCTTTCATGTCGCGGGCTTTCTTCTCTCGTATGTGACGACGCGGTATTATCCCACACTTCATACAAAGTCCATAACTCGTACGACAGCCCTTACCACACTTAGAACATGGGACAAATGGAGTGCTACCTCTTGATATCTGAAAATTGTGTTGAGCACAGTATTCTGATATATTCTAACTCTTCCTTACACATTTCGTGTCCTTACCTCGCATCAACCAACTACAAGTTATTATCTCAGTCATCGTTCTAGATATACCTATATATATATCGTATCTCTAACTGGTAGCTTAGTGGACAACAAATGTAATAGCAATAGCAGCAGTGGGGATGGGCAGTACTGATTATGTCTGAGTGTTGACGTGTTGGTTTTCGTTGTGTCACATGTTGTTTTCGTTGTGTCACATGTTGTTTTTCTTGTGTCACACGTTGGTCATCGTCGTACCTTGTCTAAATGAAATCGTTAGATTGTGGGAAATACAACAAATCGACATCCAAGAAGTGCATTGGCCCCCTCTGCTGCTCCTCTACAAAATCACTTAAAACTGTAAGAGTCCTGACATGTAGTGCATCCAGAATTATGTCATTCGGAGGCACGTTCACATGCCGGCGAATACCAAGGGCCCTCAGTCGTCTCTTCAAGGTGCTAATACTAAATGATTAATATATGACCATTAACACTGACTGTGAACTTTAGTTTTCCAAGATTTTAATAGTATCCTACGTAAACGTAACAGTTTAAAAGTGAAGTTTAAGTTAAGCTTACATGTACCTCGATTCCACGCCGTATAGTCCACTATTATTTCATTTGATTTCGACTTTTTCACCAGGTCAATTAAGAATATCTGCATCTCTGGGAATTGATAAGGACCTTATCGATTACATAATCCATAATAATAACTTACGTGTACTAACAAAACACTGTACGTACCCGGAGTAACAGCATGTGCTTTTTCGCCTCCTCCGTCCGCCATCTTTACTATCGGGCCGCAGAGCATCATGGTCTACACTCACCGATTTTGTTTTTGAACTCACCGATTTTGTTTTTGAACTCACCGATTTTGTTTTTGAACTCATGGATTCTGTTTTTGTTTTTGGACTCACCGATTTTGTTTTTGAACTCATGGATTTTGTTTTTGTTTTTAAACTCACCGATTTTGTTTTTGAAATTGTAATTGTAAAAAAACAACGATTCAAAATCCAAAGAACGCGATTTGGAATTGATAAACAAAATTCAAAAACCGAAAAATAAAAACCGAAATCCGAAAAACAAAATTCAAAAACCGAAAAACAAAAAACAAAAAATATGGATTTGGAATAACAAAATGTAAAAATAAAATTAAAAAACAAAAACCGAAAAACGCGATTTGAAATTGAAAAACGTTAAAAAAATCGAAAAAGCAAAAATCAAAAACAGAAAATAGCGATTTGGAATTGAAAACACGACAAACAAAATCCAAAAGCAGCGATTTGAAATTGAGAAAACAAAAACCATCAGTGACCCTCCTGGGCTACCGTAGATAAGTTACGTTAAGTTAAGTCAATGCTAAACTATATATCGTTAAATGATGTCGCTTAAATATTAAATAACGCTACAACTACAACTGAATTCTATGTACTACTAAATAATAATCCTCCTGTAATGTTATTACATAACCGTTCTAATATTCCTTAGTTATGTGATATTAATACTACGAGCTAGTTTTGTTTTTGTTCTTGTTCTTGTTCTTTCTTACTTGTATCAGTGGCTTTTGCTTGTTCCACAGTCCGTATAATCTGACCAGCAGTTCTAACTCAACAGTTCCAACCCAAATTGTCCAGCAATTCCAGCGATTCACACAACCCAATATTACTCCATTTAATTTCCAGTCCAACGTTCCTGCTTCGTGGCCGCTGTTGAATCTCCAATACTTAAGTAGATCCTTTTCTTGAATTTCGGTTGATCCAACTCAAACGTACGATTCAGTTTAATCCAACTTCATTCACGCGTACGTGTACGCGCACTTCACTTACGTTTACTCGCTTTGCGTTTGTCATTCGTTTCACATTGACTAGGCCTTCCCGGCAAATGAATTTTGTGCTGATTTAGGATGGGCCCACACTAATGATTCTTAGTGGCGAGTTTCTGTGTTTTACGCTTTTCTTCTACGTCTTCAGCGGTCCTTCAACCTTCGCACTCCTCCTGAAAATTGATAAACCGCCCATGTTTATACTGCTGAGTTCGCACCTTGTACGTTGTGGCTTTTGTTTTCTTCTCTAATTACATTTTTCTCTTTGTTTTAACCTATTGCTTAAACGGGAAATTTATTGAGCTCATTACATCACTGTTATTTCTAGGCTACGCCTTCTATGATTCGGAAAGCAATTAACCAAATACCGCTATTACAAATTGCTTCTAAAAATGAGATAAAGATTTAATTAGTCTCTCGGGACTACAAGCTACAAAGAGAGTAAGGTAATTGCTGTATACGTCTTTGTTTTAAGAATCAACTATTATATCACTAAATATTCATTACCAGTATCACAAGCTACTACAAAAGAGTGTGTGACTACCTATTACGTAATACGTCGTTCCAGTTGTTGTAATACCGCAATCTTTAAAACGTGTGCTATTAAATAGAGTTCCTCGTTCGTTACTTCACAACTATTTCTCTCCACACTGGCGTGGTGGCAGCGCAGTTACGTCCCCACGACCCACCACCCCGTACTATACAATAAAAGACATGGCTACCCGAGCACCAAAACAGTGGTCGCTCACAAAACATGAAACAATTACATCTTACAAAGCCTGGAGACAAAACCTGCAGTACACCCTATCCCTTGACCGAAATTTTTCAAGCTACTTGGCTGACGGCATTACTTGGCCAAAGAAATCCAGCCAATCGCATCTGCGTAACTTTCAAGATGATAGGGAAGGGGTCCCTTTAACCATCCGTAGAACAGCACAACAGATGTACACTCACCTTGAGTTAATGCTGGGCCGAAAAAGCAAATTATTGCCCCGTCATTTCCCGTAATACCATCATTTAAACTCTACATCAGTGGGCTCAATTTGGCAAGCAATCCGCCTCCACTACGGCTTCCAATCGATAGGTGCTCATTTTCTAGACTTTACCAATATTAAACTCGAACCTGGCGAGCGCCCAGAGGACCTATATACCAAATACTAATGTCATTCACCGAAGATAACCTACTAGCTGTAGCTAACGGCAATATTACACACCATGGTGAAATTATCACTATTAATCAAGAAATGTCATCCACTCTGGAGAATATAATCGTCCTCACCTGGCTGCTCTGTATTTCTAGCCCATATGGTTATTTTGAGTAGCCAGCACCCTAATAAATTCTTATCATTCTTGTTATTAATTACATATATTGTAAATTAGGGTACAAATAAAGAGAGCTTGTTGTTGTTGTTAAAACTAATCCATACAGACCTTCCAAACTTAGTCAAGCAACGCTACGGCACTGATCTCAGGTCTAGGACCCTCGCATACCTCAAACCTGAAATCTCCCAAGCTTTTGGAAGAGATCCGAACTGCCTCTGACTCTAACGTTTTGCGAGCAACTACTTCTATGTTCAGACAGCCTTTACCTCGAGCACCGTATAAATCGACACACCCATCAGTCTCCAAACGTCAAAGCCGGTCTTGTGCCCTGTTCAAAGCAGCTGGACGCAATGACCAGCATTTCCTAAGTCATTGTACCTACCTACTCGACGAAGACCGCTCATACCTGACCAGGACATGGCTCACTTGCAGTTTAGACGAAGGGGATGAAACTAACGACACCGAGGTTTTCACCACACCTGAGCTAGATTATCACGTGAGGATAACCAACCCCTCAGCCCGAATAGTTTCACGTCGAGTATGTACCAAGCAGTCCCCACATTTTAAGGCTTTCTACAGAAAAGAACCACTCAAACGCTAACGTCACTCACGGATCCGCCACCGGGTTCCTGGCGTAGAAGCTCCTCTTATAGCTCTAGTACCGCCCTCTCGGCAACAGAGTTCTTGTTATTGTGGGTGCTGAAACAAGCCTGATAAAAGCATCTGTTGCCCGTTCCATTGGCACCAGAATCACAAAGAAATCCCAACAGATCTTGCAAGCAGACGGAATAACAACACTTGTAGTCGTCGGTGAGACTTACCTTGTTCTATCGCAAGCTGACAAAAGACTCATACTTGATGCCCCAGTCGTCGGAGATCTGGACGTAGATGTATTGGCCGGAACTCCACTTCTGATCACGAATGAGATCACCGTTCGACCAGCGAAACGACAAGTTAGGATCCAAGCCTCAGAAGTCATCTTATACGGGCCAGGCGAAGACCTGAGTTCCCAACCCCACGCAGTTCGACGCACGCAGTCGTACGACTTGCGCTCGTCCTCGCTAGCCACTGTTGTTTGGCCTGGGGAATGCCTTGAGGTAGACACACCTCCTGATTTACACCTAGACTGTACTTTAGCCATAGAACCCCGTACCGACACATCACCCAGTAGGTATACCAAAGCCTCCCACCTGTGGCCACAACCACACATTGGAGAAGCCCTGGGGGACAAAATACGTATCGTAAATACATCTAACGAGCCCCAGACAATCAGACGCCACGAACACTTTTGCCATGTACGTCTCACGACTGAGTAAAACCCCTCAAATACACCCATTTCCAAACCTCCACACATCATCACAGCAGCCATCAAAACGTCTGGACCCTTCACCGACTCCGTATGCATAGACCCAGACCACACCCTGACCGATGCAACTCGTCACCAATTTCATCAAGTATTACAAAACTTCGATGATGTTAGCTACCGTTAACATGGGTCCCGTTCAGCCGCCACAGCGCAAGGAGCGTGTTACTCAGTATTCCCGTGACAAGCTAGTAGAGCTGCAAGAGAGGTTCGATGAATTAGAAAGATCACATGTCTTTCGTCGACCCGAGGACATTGGAGTGACCGTAGAACTGATACCTCAAACCATCCTTCCTTCTAAAAAAGCCTACCGGAGGCCATCGTTTCGTCAGTGCTTTCGCCGATGTCGGCAGCTACAGCAAACCACAACCCTCGCTGATGCCAGATGTTGACTCAACTCTCCGCACAATTGCACCATGGAAGTTCATCATCAGGACTGACCTCACCCGTGCTTTCTACCAGATTCCACTCTCCCAGGCATCCATGAAGTACTGTGTTTCGCGTCTACACAAGCTAGGTCAGCCATGGGCATGCCGGGTTCCGAAACAGGCTTAGAAGAAGTAATGTGTCGTGTCCTCGGCGACGTCCTCCAATAAGGATGTGTCGCCAAGCTTTGACGACCTGTGCTGCGCTGGAGATACTCCAGAAAGCCTAATCGCTACTTGGACTCGTGTATCGAAGCTCTTAAATGCTCTAACCTCCGACTCTCCGCCACCAAAACAGTCATCTGTCCCAAATCAACCTCAATCGTTGGTTGGATTTGGTCACAAGGCAGACTCTCTGCTAGTCCTCATCGTATCGCTGTACTATCCGCATGCCCTCCTCCAGAGTCTGTTAAAGGTCTGCGGTCCTTCATTGGTGCAAACAAAGTCCTTAGCTGCGTTTTACCTAAATGCTCCGAGCTCATTGACCTGTTGGAATGCTCGATAGCTGGCATGCAATCCAAAGACAAAGTTCAATGGGATGATAACCTCCACCAGAAGTTCAAAGCCACACAAAAGGCTCTCGCATGCAATCCAAAAACAAAGTTCAATGGGATGATAACCTCCACCAGAAGTTCAAAGCCACACAAAAGGCTCTCGCCACGCACAAGCCCATCGTCCTTCCATGTCTATCTGATAAGTTAAGGATAGTAACCGATGGTTCAGTTACCAAGCGCGGCCTCTGTGCGACATTATACGTCACACGTGACAGTCGTCTGCACCTTGCAGGCTTCTTCAGTGCAAAGCTACGCAAATGCCAAGTGACCTGGTTGCCCTGAGAAATCGAAGCCCTGTGCATAGCAGCTGCCGTCAAACACTTTAGTCCATTCATTATACAGTCTAAACACCACGCATGCGTCTTAACAGATAGCAAACCATGCGTCCAAGCGATTAACAAACTACGTCGAGACGGGTTTTCAGCTATCCCGCACGTAACTTCCTTCCTAACCACTGTTAGCCGATACAAAGTTACCTTCCAACACCTCGCTGGTAATGCCAGTTTACCATCTGACTTTACGAGTCGAAATGCTCCCGAATGTAACGATCCCCGATGCCAAATCTGTACACTTTCTCGCACGAAGGAATTTTCCCACTTGCAGCGCGCCAAATTTACCGGTTGATTTTTCAACCGGAGGCGTGGCTTATGACGTACTAAGATTTGCCCAATCACAAAGCGTCAATTCTTTAGGCATTGTATTTTGATGTGTCAAGTCAGTCGACCGTGGATGTGGTATTTACAATTAGATTGTACTCAGAAAGAGTTTTCAAAGGCGCAAAATGTAAGCTCCGCCCCTGAAACGGGTTTTTGCGCCATAAAATAATCCCCCGATTCAATTTCCTGCAAGTGAAACAAGTCGAACTCGCCTCTCGCTTCGATTCTCGCGCTCGCTTTTTGACCCAGTAATCGCTTACCCATTGACTCAGCGAGTTCGACTTGGAGCAAGTCTACCAAATCTGCTCCATCATCACCGAAACCAAGGATTCAATTGTACGAAACATCTCAGCTCAAGAAAACCTCAAGAGTACGAAGAGCCTGCCATTTACTAGCAGATCAGCATGGCTCAGCATTCAAAACGAATGCCCCGATTTACCCCGAGTCCATGTGAAACACGGTACGCGCCCCTCGAAGAAGCTGACCAACATAACAGATATCAAGCGATATCTGAACATAGCATCCA
The DNA here is from genome assembly GCA_030867875.1 of Actinernus sp. WN-2022. Taxonomy (NCBI): domain Eukaryota; kingdom Metazoa; phylum Cnidaria; class Anthozoa; order Actiniaria; family Actinernidae; genus Actinernus; species Actinernus sp. WN-2022. The sequence continues at coordinate 144,713,066 of JAOWCC010001589.1, forward strand.
TTTCCAGAGATAGATTGCGTACTCCGAGGCAATAATAGTCCCCAGCTCTGTACTCGAAGGTCTGCTTACTGCACTTCACATCAAACTTGACCATCTATCCAGTCATCAGCTTCAAATGGTAATACAACGGAATTTCTTTGCCCTGGACATGAGCTCCGCCATAACTCGCGTATCCAAAGCATGCCACATATGTGCCTCAATCCAGAAGTTTCCAAGTGCCTTGGTTAATCAGTCATATCAAGACCCACCAGACGTAGTCGGTGTTTCCTTCGCCGCCGACGTCATAAAGCATTGTCGGCAACTCATCTTGTTATTGACAGAATGTACAACCTCTTAGACAGTGTTGTGCATAATACCAGACGAGAAGCACGATACCCCCCGTGATGCCCTCACTCGCTTAGTTGTAGGCCTACACCCACTTGCTGGACCCAAGACAGTCATACGTGTCGATCGCGTTTGAAGCTGATGACTGGATGGATGGTCAAGTTTGATTTCACTAAGAAACCACGATACGTTACATCATCTTAGTGTCTCGGTTGAAATCGGCCGAGTTAAAAACAATAATAAGAACTCTGTTGCCGAGAAGGCGGTACTAGAGCTAGAAGAGGAGCTTCTACGTCAGGAAATCGGTGACGCACCCGTGAGTGACGTTAGCCTTGCCTTAGCTACAGCGCGTTTGAACTTACGAATACGCAACCAAGGCCTCTCCTCTTGCGAGCTATGCACACAACGCAACCAGTTCACAAACGATCAGTTACCGTTGTCTGACCACCAATACATATTGAGAAAGCAGATACAACGACTTGAGAACCACGCCCACAGTGGAAGGGCTAAGAACAGTCGCGGTATAGTAGCCCCTATGTCCCCACTCCGAGTTGAAGACCTTGTGTATTTATATTCCGACCGTGATAAATCACGCGCACGAGACAGATACATTTTTGTCGGTATCGACGGCGAGTGGTGTTTTATTAAGAAATTCACTGGATCTCAACTGCGGGAAACATCCTACAAAGTTAACCTTTCTGTATGTTACATTGTACCCCGCAACATCACGCTTGCTAACATGCACTTCCTGCTACCCATGATGATGAAGAAGAGAACAACATCGCCGATCAACCTCCCCCTCTGTAACAGCCACCATCAGCACCTCCTGATCTTATACGCCCCTACGATCCTGATGCCATGAATCCTACCCCTTATCCGGAAAACCCTATGATTATTAGTCACAGTACACCAGACCAGGGTGCAGTTCTATCACCTAGTATATCCCCCTCTGCTACTGATGAGATAGATGATCCAGATACAACGTCAAGACCTCAGCGTCACCGCAAACCCCCAGGGTATTTACAAGACTATGTCCTATCATAAGACACTATCCCGGAATTTAAACATTCGCTATGCATGATATCTGAGTTGTACCGAGTCCTATCTGACTCTACTGTTGTTGACACTTTCGTCCTCTGGAAATATTATTAGTTAAAATATTATTAGTTAAATTAGACTTCGTGCTTTTTAAGAGGAGGAAGAAGAGATTACTCCAGCAGTTATTGACTACCAGCAGACATTGTTGACTCGCACCCGTGCATGCGCATGTCGCATCGCGTCTGGCGCGCGTCGTTCGTTGTTGTTGTACCGTCATCTTGAAAACGTGTGCTATTAAATAAAATTCCTAGTTCGTTACTTCACAAGTATTTCTCTCCTCACTGGCGCTGGTTGAAACTAATTGAGGGAGGGAACTGCTTCTCAATGTTGGACCTCAATTCTCTTTGTCCTCATTGTCAACACGGGTATTGTGCGTTGGCACAGTTGAAATGACTGAGCTTGGAATAAGGACCAGGTCTTTGTAAACGGGTCGCTTTATAAAGTAGCATGTTGTCTTTCTCGCATAGCAGGTGTAGTAAACACAGTTGATTTAATTCTCTTTGTACTTTCCGATCTCCTTCTCAACGAAGGGAACACATTTGCCATTGCCATCCCCATTGGCATCTCTGGTTGTGGTGCCACTGCATTTGCAGTTATTCCTGATCCTACTTGCATTTGCAGGCTTCTTTCCTGGCAAAATTGGATTATAGATGTTGTTTCCATGTTACCTCTCAGCAATTACTGGCAGTGGAACTAATCTCCTGGATATGTCCATGTTCTGAAGTCCTGAAATTCGTCCTAGTGCATCGACTTTGCGTAGTCCAATACCTTCTTTTTCTTCTTCTTAACCATGCTTTTGTTGAACGCAAAACGAAAACAAAATGGCGGCTCTTTTTGGTGGTAAATTATAGACCGCACTGCATTATGGATGTACAAAATATAAACATATATTTGCATATTATTTAATATTTTGGTTTTATATAGCATTTTACCATTCGTAATACATATTTTCTCAGCAGAATTTCGAATATATATTTATAAGTTGAGCAGGCATATTTTTGAAAGAGGAACGTATTTCATGATTAGAAGATAAAAATGCACTTTGGAAGATAAATTGGAAGTTTAGCATGAATATTCCGAGTTTAGAACCGATATTCAAAGTATGGAACTAATACTTTCCGCTCAGAACATGAAACGTTTAGACTTTAGAACATATAATCTGAACTTGGAAGGTATATCCGAAAGACAGAATACATTCTTAGTACACGGCATGAATAATTTTATATACATAATATATTGTCCGCATCGGCGCCCCATAAGTATATCCACAGCTAACACACATCTTTGGAAGCTACATCATTCGGAAATGAAAATCCACCTAACCCTAATGTGTAAAATGTGTCAGGAGTAGTCACTATGGCATATAGTAGCCCTTTGTGTTATGTTATGTTACGTTCAGTATATTCTGACGTAAGGTTAGGGCTATTTTAAGTAACTATGGTATTCCTTCCGCCCATACCTACAGTAGATAAGTTTGTATCCGATAAGGCAAATATATAATCAAATATGTATCACCCAAGTAGTATGTCACATCTGGGATTACGACTAGTAGCGAGAACAAGGAAAATAAATCAGACTGATATTTGGAGCGACTTGTGTGTGGTTGATTGTCTCGGACACGTTACAAATTTGGTGCTCAGCGGTGGGATTCGATAAACCTTAAAGGAAAGATGACGACGACGACAGCAAACCTACCCGGAAAGTTCGAAGGAGGCGATGTGGTCACCTGGCTTCGTGAGTTCGATGCCTGTGCAGAAGCGAACGGTTGGAAAGTCGAGAAAAAAATTAAAGTTACCAGCGTTTCTGAGGAATCAGGCGCAAGCTATTTCTATGCTATCCCAGTGGACGAACGAAAGACGTACGCAGACACTACAAAAAAGTTAAAGGAAGCTATCTGTCTGAGAACAAGCAGGGAAAATTATTTTTCCCAGTTCGAAGCACGAATGCTAAGACCCGGAGAAGATCCTGCATTGTTCAAGTGGGAACTAGAAGAACTCTTATTGAAAGCCGATCCAGAAATAGAGGCCAGCGCCACGGAAGCTCTTCTAGCAAGACAGTTCATGAGAGGTTTACCAAAAGACCTCAAAATCAAGCTACTGCAACACGACCCGACACCAACCCTCGACAAAACGATGAACTTCGTACAGCGCTATAGGGCTATACAGGAGTTTACGGACACAAGTCACGCCTCGGCCACGGCGACGCCCGAAATTACGCAGCTAGTGGCTCTTGTGTCCGAGATGGCCGTAGCCTGTCCCAGGCTCTCAGATAGTGGGAATGGGGTTGGAAAGGGAGCGAAAGTAAAACGCAGGCCAATAAAAGAAGTGGGGGACTGGGAGAGAGAAAGGGGAAATCTTTCTCTCTCCCAGTCCCCCTCTTCTCTTTTTCGCCTGCGTTTTTCTTTCGCTGCCTTTCCCACTATCTGAGAGCCTGGAACAGGCTAAGATGGCCGTAAAACAAAATCAAATGGAAGACGCCATTTCGAGTGTACGAAGTGCTCAGCAAATAAGCACCCCGAGGAGGGAAACACGAGCAAAAGGCCCTATCAGAGAGCGCGATACAAGAACGTGCTACAAATGTGGAGAACAAGGCCACATATCAAGAGCCTGCTGGCTAAACCAGAGGCAAGAATCTGGAGGGAAATGTTACGAATGTCAAGGATTTGGACATATCGCAAAAGACTGCGCCAATCATTTAAACTCCAGAAGGGCGGCTCGATAAGTGGTACCGTTAGTCGCCCTGTTGTAAGTAATGTCTCCAACAATGACCTAGATCGTTCATGTTTTAGTATACCTACACAACCTTTCGTTAAATGCTTTGTTGATGGGGTAGAAATTCATGCTTTAGTAGATACCGGTTCGATGAGAACCTTTATCAGTGATGAGTTTCACGCAATTATCGACATTAACAATGTAGTTATCAATACATCTACGCCCGAACAGTGTGTTTCTATCACAGGGGGTAGTTTGAATATTCTAGGATGTCTACCAGCTACAGTTAAGTTTCCTAAGAGTAAGATAACGTGTAAAGGAAATTTCCTCGTTAGCAATAATATTAGTTATGACTGTGTATTGGGATGGGACTTTCTTGTTACCAATAATTTAGATTTGCGTGGAGAAGTCTATAAGGGTCACAAATCTTATTGTCTGGTAGGGCCCCATGGTAGGACCATTGTTAGCACTTGCTATCTTCCTAGTAAAGCGGGCAGTGTTTCGGGAGTGATCGAGGCAACTTGTGTTCCTGTGTCCAAAACCGACTCTTGTGCAGGGGATACGGCCACCCTTGCTCAGTCCCGTTTAAAGGCCGAGATCCCAATTCGCTTAGACGAGGATGTGGTTATACCAGCTAGAATGGAAATGATAGTAGAAGGGAGACTATCTAAGTCAGTTTCATCAGCAGTAGGCATGATCGCACCGCTAAGCGGAGACTTAAAAGAGAGTTCAGAAGCACATATCGCGCACGCTGTTGTTAGTCCCCAGGGTAGAAGCGGATCATTAAGAATTATGAATAAGCTCGCAGAACCTATCGAATTAACCTCGGGGTTAAAAATCGCGGGTGTGGCTTAGACATTCAAGAAGATCGTTTATATATACAGAAAACAAGAATGGACCGAGCACAGATCCTTAAAGCACTCCAGTGGTAACTAACTATACGTGGTAACGACGACGACTCACCAACAACAGTACGTTGTGTTCGTGATCGAGGTACGATCTGAACCAAGATAAGCACTTAGGATCAACACCAGCAGCAGGCAGTTTTTTTGAGGATCACGGGATTAACCGCATCAAACGCTTTCTTCATATACAGATAGATAACACCAGACACTTGACCCCGATTCATATTGTTCAGCAAACCGTCACAAAACTGTAGTAAAGCATGAGATGCTGACTTCTTACGCTTCCTCTTCGATTATATGGAGAAAATTGATAACTTTCTGTCTCTGGTTTTTTCTATCGATCTCAAAGCTTCCAGGCATATACAAGTCGGTTCTTTACGACATTCTCATTCACACTGAAACAGTTCTGACACCATGTCATATTCATAACTTCAAAGAACTAACTCCATTATACATGAATTAGCATAATGTAATATATTATTATAATAATGTAATATCATGACAATTATAACTATAATAATTACGGATTATCATGTCGGTAGTAATTGTAGGAAACATTATTATTATTATTGTCATTAAAATATAGATTACAGAGAAAATCACTGATACGTACTTGGAATAAATTTATTAGTAATTACATGTCCACTTCATGAACAAATAAAATTATATGACAATTTAATTTTATTTGTCTTCTTACTTCAGCAAGTACAGCTATAAATCCTTCCCCTACCAGCAGTGACGACTCCACCAGCGCTGTATTTAAGTCTACCGACATCGTCCCTACCATCACTGGTACTCTAAGCCCTAACACTACTGCCATCTCTACTAACTCAAGTCCATCTAGCTTCTGTAAAGGCCTACTTGACGCAGGAAGGTGACTAAAATGCACATTAAAGGCTGTTTATCTGTCATGTTCTGCCAATGTACTGGCCTGCATCCTAGTCACGATAACGATGGTTCATTTGTTTATAGTTCTGTTATGCAATTATATAGCCATAATCGTAGCTATCTGCCATGTAAATCATATATCGAGATCAGTACCAGTGCAATGAAACTGCATGTGTGTAGCTAGCTCCAGTGCAATGAGACTACATGTGCGTATCTTGGCTATCTGTTGTGTAAATTATCATTATATATCTGCAGTACCAGTACGCGTACAATGAAACCGTACATGTGTAGCTAGCTATCTGTCATGTAAATAATCTGTATAGAGATCAGTAGACTCCGTGTTGTATCGGTAGATACAGATCCGAGCCCCTTGCTATCTGTCATGTAAATCACCTGTAGAGATCAGTGCAATAAGTAATTGTCGCGCTTTTATCAGACATTTCGCCCTATAAACAGAAATATCACACAACTATGAAACAATAGTCATATATATAGTTCTCGGATCGCCATTTTGAAAGGAAACCAAGCCTTTGGTGATATCGATGCTGTAGTTGAGACAGCTTAGTTAGAGCCTTGTAGTTAGTTAACACGGTCGGTATAAACTGCAGGTTTGTAGGTTCAAGTTCCGACGCTCGAAGCTAGGTCTAATTCTGCTTCGGAATCACTAGCTTCTGACAAGTTCCGAAGCCAGAGCCTCAACGAGGTCTCGTTCTGCCTCTATCGGAATCACTTTCGTATCTGCAGAAGTGAACCGAAAGTTTGAATAGGTATAGAAACGTCATACTTACGCTTTAAGTTGATCCATATATAACTTGCCATGTGCACGTTGTTGTTCTGAGACGCAAATGAGCTGAACTTGATCCCTAAAACTTGTCATCTTGATTAAATAAATCAAATCTGCAGGAAGCGACAGCCGATTTTAAGCTACCCTAACTGAAAATATTGACGCAACTGAAGAGCTCGAGTGCCGCAAGATTGGAATAGCTTTCACGACTAATTCGTGCACTAGTGCAGTGTTCATTTGGGAGGCAAAGGTGAAACGTTGGACCGTAGGTTTCATATTTTGGAAATATTTCTAATATATAGCTGATATTCGATCCTGTCGTGTCGTGCCTGTAACGTCCTTTTCTCTCGCAGCCGTTTTGCAATTGACAGTTGTTATGTGTATTATCGTATGTAGTACATGTGTATTATCGTATGTATTACATGTGTATTATCGTATGTATTACCGTATAACTTGTATTACATGTGTATTATCGTATGTATTACATGATTGTGTGTTATCGTATGTATTACATGTGTGTTATCGTATGTATTACATGTGTGTTATCGTATGTATTACATGTGTGTTATCGTATGTATTACATGTGTGTTATCGTATGTATTACATGTGTGTTATCGTATGTATTACATGTGTGTTATCGTATGTATTACATGTGTGTTATCGTATGTATTACATGCATCGGGTGGAATCACATTGTTTTAGGCGACATTTACTCGCGTCCGTGAGATATGAATAATTATGATACGCCTTATTAGATATTCAGCAAAGCGCTTGTGATTGGCTGCTAGGGAATCCTTCTGGGAATACCTCATTCCCATACTTGCTATTGGGCCTGTCAATCACTGTCATCTATCTTGTCATGGGACTAACTGAAATCCCAAAGCTCTTTAAGAGATTTCAATAGACCTTGGGTAAATAGGTAAACTCGGTTACAGTAAAAGATCACTGCAAAATCAATTTGCCGTGGCTACTTGGGTTATAAATTTGGTCGCGCGAAGTTTCCAAACCTATTTCGTTTGCGTTCGATGTTTGACTCATGTCAACATTAAAATGGAGTATAATGTCTGCATTTAGAGCTTATTCGAAAAGCCTAAGTCAAATTCAGCAAGCTTTATTTTAGTCCCATATTTGTGAAACTAGTTAAATAAAAGTGAACCTCGGCATTGTTCGCACGAGCTATCCAAGCGAAAGATTTCAAACTCCATACAAGCTATAAAAGTTTTTTTAAACTCTTGACCAAAGCGCTTTATTAAACACGAAAAGTCATGATCACTCACTTTGAGAGCGCACCATAAAAAATGTGTGGAAACAGTTCTATAATTTTGTAGCTTTAAATCAAAATACGAGTTGGTTCTGATCACAGCACTTTACTAAACATAAAATAACGATCATATTCAGAAGTTCGCATCACTGACCTAAAGGTTTAGAAACAATTTATGTACTTTTGTAGCTTTAAAATAAGATATCATTGAAGCTTATTTGACCACTAGAAGTCTAGATATCAGTAAAAGAATCGTAACTCGAGTTCAATCAGTAAAGCCGAAAATTAATTTTCGGAACAGTTCGCTTCTAGGCCACACATAATCGTGGGAAAGGTCTCGTTTTAAAGCTTAAGACATAAACAATCCGTCTGTTTAATCGCTTGTGATGCGCTCTTGATTTCTGAACTTGTTTTCTTCGTTTAAGTTTTTTCATTTCACAAAGCGCGTTGGTTTTATACCAAAGGCAAAGTGCCGCTTAACTATAATACTGATCAGAAGCTGATCCGCAGTAAAGCCTAACCCAATTACTCTTTTCACTGCCGTCCTTTGTTTCGGTATCTTTTGTTAAAATTCAGGAGGCGGAGCTTAGGATTGCCCGCGGGAGTTCTAAAAGTTAATAAATATGCAAGCATCGAAGGCGATTTGACTGATGCAAAAACATTCAAGTTTCATGGTAGAAATATTTATATGATTTCGATAAGAAAACACTCGATAACAGATGAATAATCAAATAATCTTTTTCCGGTGTTACAAATTTTGGATACTTAAGATTTCGCGAGAAAATAAGTGTTGAATAGCTAATGAAAACACTTTCCATACGATTTCTGTCTGAAAAGACTCAAACTTCAACCTGTTTTTCATGGCACAGAAGTTCACTTAATTTACCTCCAAATTAGCGGTATTTACAGCGTAATATCTCTTCTTTAAAATGCCGCTGTTACATTTTTTGTTTAAGTTTTTGTTTTAACTATAAATCGACAATATTTTCGGGATGTAGCCGAGTTTTGGCCAGTTTTCTTTGTAATTTGGCATGTTCGCTCGAGCAGAAATTTGAATCAAGCGCGTGAAACCGTGTCACGTGACCCAGAAAATGTCGCCGGATTCTGCCCGATGGTGTGTTATCGTATGTATTACATGTGTGTTATCGTATGTATTACATGTGTGTTATCGTATGTATTACATATGTGTTATCGTATGTATTACATGTGTGTTATCGTATGTATTACATGTGTGTTATCGTATGTATTACATGTGTGTTATCGTATGTATTACATGTGTGTTATCGTATGTATCACATGTGTGCTATCGTATGTATTACATGTGTGCTATCGTATGTATTACATGTGTATTATCGTATGTATTACATGTGTGTTATCGTATGTGTTACATGTGTATTATCGTATGTATTACATGTGTGTTATCGTATGTGTTACATGTGTATTATCGTACATGTGTATTATGTATTATTTGTATTTTAGTAACAGTTCACAAAGAATTCTGATCAAACATGCAGCCGAAATTATGTTGTGTCTAGTTTGATCATGATCAAGATTTTGTGATGATCTGGATCGATCATTTTAGCATGATCTTCTTTGTTTTGCTTTATTTTATAAGTTCGACAGGAAGTAAAGCCTACTCGTTTGAATATGGCCCAGGCACGAAGACTGATGTGTACTGTGATATGGGAGATATTACCGGATGTGGGGGTGGGGGATGGACCTTGGTCATGAAGATCAATGGTGCTAAAGTAAGTATACGTTTTTTTCTTGCATGGTCTACAACACTTTATATACAAAGGATATGCACAGAGAGAAACGTTTCAGAAAAAGGTTTAAATTTTGGAATTGTAACAAAATGAGTAAAAGTTGCTTCAATATTGACAAAAGCGGACTGAATTCGGATCGTAAAAGGTTTCTAAATATTAGTTATTTTGAGATTGTATTTGGAAGGCTTGCAGTAAAAATTTTTTTTACATGATCTGTAAAAACCATGAAGGGGTAAGGAGGATGGGGTAGGTACAGCCGACGTTCGAACGTTCTAGCTTAATGTCGATTTGGGGTGGAGGGGCAAAGGGAGGAGATTTGACATTTTCTCCCCCAAAAGAGTCAAATTCCCTACACTTGGAACAACACCTTTGGTCAATGATATCAAAATTCCCTACCCCACTGCCATACCTCCCTTATGTTTCCTATAAATAACCCCACCCGCAGGCAGCCTATGACAAAATCCTCACCCTCGGGGTAGCCCTGCCTGTCAGATAGATATATAGATAGTTGTATACATCTGTACATAGACATTTATCCAAATAAATGTGCACTTCACTGGGCTACAAGTGTTTGGGGTCTTTCAGAATTATGAGAGTCGAGGCAGAATCGATCAGAGTTCTTTGAGGCCATTGTCTCTATACATAAAGCATTCGTATATGAATTTTGTAACTGTAGCTGCTGTCCTATTGTTGGGGCTTAACAGTATTTTTAGCCGACTTTCCTAGGAGCACTTTTCTATGTTTATCTGAAATTCATTTTGCATTGAAGCATGGAACGCATTTCATAAATGGTTATATTTATTGCATTTTACGAGGAAATTAGCTTCATCCTCAATCTCCTTTCTAGGCAAGCAGAATTTGCAAAGTCTTTCATCGACCTTTTTAAATGGCCTAGCATGTCTTACTTTTCAATTTCTAAATCATGGTTGCTTATCCTAAGCTTTGTTAGAGCCGTTCTACGCTTCAAATTTCTTAAGCGTAGATAGTCTTCGAACTCGTAATTTACTTTAAAATTTCTGTAGGTCCTTAGCTTATTTCTCTGATTGGCATTTCTTCTTGTATCATTGTAAATATCACTGTGCCAATTTTGGAACTCTATGTCGCATAGCCTTTGCTTAAGTTTCTTGCAAATTATTGATATGTTATCGGCGATAGTGTTTGAGGGGACTAAGATATTTCCAAATCCGAGCATTAGGACTATCTTACTTATTTTTTTGTCAAATTCCTACCACTTACCACTTGTCCCACCCCCCCCCCCCCCCCCCCCCCCCCCCCCTCACTTCCTCCCACCTCCCCGTCTGATGGACTTTGGCAGAAACCGTGTTCCTGACGTCATTTAATTTCGACCAATCAGAGCGAAGGTTTTATTTTTGGAGAACTGAGGTATGCGTGGAATGTCTAGTGCAGCCTGCATGAAGGAGAAGCCAATGGCGGACGATACAAACGGACTTGATATGGCTTTGGAGAAAGCGTGCGAAACTTTCGGCATTTCTCAATTATTTCCCGAACAGAGAAAGGCATTATTTTCGGAGCGATTGCAGAATACAACGTCAATTTTCAATTGCAAGGTCTCCCTAAAAAAAAAACAGCTCCGTGGTTCCCGGCAGACCATAGCAAGCTAAAACGACACTGAGTAACACTTAAACTTAAGTTAAACTTATCCTTATTATATTACTATTAAAAGTCGTTATAGATTCAAAAAACGACGACAGTGCAAGGTTATATTTGAAGTGGCTCCGCGGCTGCGTGGCTCCACAGTGAAACTCATTATAGATTCCAAACACGATACCTGTCTATACCCTACCAATGCAAGGTTGTATTTGAAGTGGCTCCGCAGCTCCGTGGCTCCATAGTGAACATTATAGATTCCAAACACGATACCTGTCTATACCCTACCAATGCAAGGTTGTATTTGACGTGGCTCCGCGGCTCCGTGGCTCCGCAGTGAAACTCATTATAGATTCCAAACACGATACCTGTCTATATATACCCTACCAATGCTAGGTTATATTTGACGTGGCTCCGCGGCTCCGTGACTCCGCAGTGAAACTCATTATAGATCCGAAACACGATTAATCCAAACCCTAACCCATCATTTAAAAACACCCTAACCGTCAACATTGGGTGCTCACTAATTTAGGGTTCTTTAGGGCTAAGTTACTAAACAACACAGACACATAATGCTTCTTAAATGTTCCTGTCAATTAATCCAAACCCTAACCCATCATTTAAAAAAAACCTAACCGTCAACATTGGGTGCTCACTAATTTAGGGTTCTTTAGGGCTAAGTCACTAAACAACACAGAAACATAATGCTTCTTAAATGGGAAAATTTATTTTTAAGTAAATGGAGCAACGCGTCAATGCGTCAAATAAACGTATAAAAGTTAGTATAAATGGTTATATAATGGCTATACAAACTGGGATGGAATTTGTTTTTTTTCTAAACACATGGGTATATCGTTTGAAGTCATCAAGAAAAACGTCCTAGCTATAGGGGACGAAGTCACAATGAGGTACGATGGGGTTATTTAAGATATTTATTCATTCTTATAATTTTAACAAGAGCCCATCTGGGCTTTCACTCGGGCCACATGAGATTGAAGATGAAATACACTTTCATTTGAAATCCTCTTAGTAACAAGTCGTGCTTTAATTCGCCAGTGAGAACGTCATAAAAACATCTGGTCTATTAATTGCTTTTATGACATCACTATGATAACGCAGGATTTGAACAACAGAATACTGGCAATTCAGGTGTATAAATGCAATACTTTGAATTTGATTGCAAATAGATAAAAAACTCGGGGAAATGTCCGGCTAAAACTGTATGAATAAATGTGAAATGAAACATAAATTTCATAGCAATAAAAAAATTGTTATTCCTAATGAGAAAGCTCTTCTAAGTCCGCTTCTCAAATTCACAGACTGTTTTACAAACACGTTTGCGCTTATCGACACAAGAGTTCAGTTGACCTTTCAAATTATTTATTCTGAGGTACGCATACTCTAAATCACAGAGATGTTAAATAAAGCGATAATTAGAAGAAAAAGTACATTAACAGACAAACTGAGAGGATATTTATTCAAATAAAAAAGAGTTTACTTACAGTACTTACGTAACTGAATCTTTCGTTTTGGATCTTTTGGTAGTGTTGGTGACAGCCTCCCACCTTCGTGCACATACAATGTATGCACTGAATCGGAATGAAAGTCGAAGCCTACCTCGAACTTAACTTTCAGCTAACCTGTTTCCTTTCATTCCACAATGAATAATAATCTCATAAAGTAAGCCCATAGCTTTCAATAAATTTGCCAGTGTCTGAATGAAACAGCTAGATCTTTTCCAATTTCTCTCACGAGTCACGGAAGAAGACAGTCTCAAGCTACAAAACTTGAATTTTGATCCTCTTCACAGTAACGTAATTTAACGTCTCAGATATTATATATATTCCCTACTTCAGCTAGCGCTGTGCATTTCAAGTACTTTTTCCTCTCTCTTTGCTGGCAGTTCATGCTTCTTGTTCGTGTAGTTGCCCCACTGAGCCGTAACCAGAACGAAACGAGCACAGCATTTCAGTTGGCATACACTGAAAACATCTGCTTAACTAAGATTTGTAAAAATCTTAGCGGATCATGTAAATATTCCGCTTGGCTCAATGAGGGTTTCTGCCGTCAAAGTTCATTTTTTGTTTCAGTTTTCCCCATATTAGCAGACATGTATAATGTCTCGAGCTCTCAATCCAGTAGAAAGACTCTGGTTATTCTGTCGTAAAACATGCATTAGTTGTACAAGACCTGACCCAAATTTAGGTTGTATTGCATAATTGCCCACGATGGAATAGATCATTGAAATTGATATCTCCTTGTCTCGCCTAATCTGAGAGCTTTGAACTTTCTTATCTGAGCGCGCCTGACGAAATCTAACCTTTGATTATAATTCGATACCCGTTGATATCCAAACGTGTTTGGATATTGTATTTCGCTTACGTTTCTAAATGTACATTGGATCTGTCAAGACAGCGCTGATCGAATGTATTACGGCTCCTGGTTGTTCATGTATTTTTATGGTGAACAACAGCGCCAGTTGAAATATCCTGAGCCTGTTGGAAGGCTTTCGCCCTCGCGGGTCGACCATTTTGATTTACTGTATTGAATTATGTAAATATATTAACCTGGCGAGTGTTACGTGACCAGCACAGTGCGATCTGATTGGTGGTGAACTTGACCTTTAACGCATGCGCAGAAATTGTGCGACACCCAACAAAAAAATAATAATAATAACGACTTGCATTTTAAGACTCGGTGCTGCCACAGGCAGCCCGAGTAATAACCATATATGGCCTAACGCGATGACATGTTGGCGGCTCTACCTAACGAACTTGAGCGGGGGGGTTATTCTGCAATCTAGCCGCGAAATCAGTGTGCCAAAACTGACAACACAACTCTGTTTCCTGCTTGCTATCCGCCATATCGTTTTGGAATAAAATAATTTCGATAAAACTGAATTTGACACATTTAAGCCGCTTAAGCATCTATATTTAATTTTCTTTATTTTCCTTCTTATCTTTGCTCAAAAACTCAAGATCAATACTATGTACTTTTGATTCAATTCAATTATGGAGAATAAACACTATATTATGGAATTGCTGTGTGTTTTGTTCATCCACGGAGCAGCGGAGCCGCGGAGCCATGACCTTTGTCTCCCTAGTCCTCTGCTCTCCTACTTTGTGATGATAATAAATTCAAAATGGAGGTTGTAAGACTTAGCTAATCTAGTACATCTTTATTTATACATGGAAAATCATCAGTTACATACATAGATAAAAAACACTAAAATATAAAACTGTTTTACATGAAAGCCATGTTGCAGGGACGAATAAGAAAAATAGGAATGTCATATATAAGAAATATTTACATAAGGTTAAAATAACTCGATTTCGTAAGATTAAAAATGAAGTTATTTAAACTAGTTGATTGCCTTACATCCTCAGGCAGTTCATTCCATAACTTAGCCCCACTAAAGCGAAAAGCCTTTTTACCGAAATTGGTTCGTGGCCGTACGAGGGTTAGTTTTGTTGATGAGCCCCTAAGATTGTAATTTGTAGAGGCTGAACGTGGTATAAATTTTGAGGATAAATATTCAGGAGACAGGTTATTTAAAGCCTTATAAATCATTATTGCTTTTTGTTTGATTCGTCGAATATATAGTCTGTCCCAATTTAGAGTACTTAGGAGCTCATCAATCTTAGTATCAAAGGGTAAACCGGTTATTATTCTGGCAGCTCGGTTTTGCAACTTTTGTAGATTCTCGGCAAGTCCTTTGTTTAGATTTTCCCATACAACACTACAGTAATCAAAATGAGGGAGTATGAGAGTATCATAGACACTTAGCAGTGCTTTGGGGGGTATGAAAGGCTTTATACGTCTGAGTGCACCTAGACCTGAGGAGATTTTCTTCATGAGTTTGTTAATGTGGGTTTTCCAAGACAAATTTTCATCTAGATGTACACCAAGATATTTTGTTGAGGTAACTCTTTCTATGACTTTACCATCAATGGTGAAAGATAAATCTTTCTGAAAATTTGTCAATTTCTGGTGGGAACCCACTAGCAACAATTCAGTTTTTGTTGCATTTAGGGTGAGTCTATTTGCACAAAGCCAATTTCTAACATTTTGGAGGTCGAGTCCTAAGTATTCTTCTATCTCTCTCGGACTCTCGCCTGTTACTGTTAAGTTTGTATCATCGGCGTACATCCGAGGAAAAGATTTTAATAGGCAGTTGGGTAGATCGTTGATGTAGAGTAAAAACAGAAGGGGCCCTAAGATCGTTCCCTGGGGAACGCCGCAATTGAGGGTTCTGGGACTAGAGATTAGCTACAAAATGACTTTCAATCGCTAATACAGTTAAGTACTATTTCAGTTTCTTAAAACAACTGCGCGGGCAACTACGGAGCCACGGAGCCAGATATTTCTAAAGAGCTTCAAGAGTGCCACTGCATTCTGCAATTTAGCCTTATTATCCTTTATTTCCAGGAAAGATCTTGGCTACCACAGCTATATCTATAATGCGACGACCAGGTCGAGGATCGAGAGAGGAGAAATTATGTTGCCTTCTACAGTTCGCCAGAATCACGGCTCTTTCATGCACTGCAGAATATGTTCTACAGCTTCAAACTTATAGAAACAGAACGTGGAGAAACATGTTATCCTCAGACGTGTACCGGGAAAATCTGATAGGAAGTGCAACGATATCGCGATGTTTATGAATCTACTAGGTACGAGCTTTGGAAAATCATTAATCTTCCGATCCTCAACCGCTTTGTTGCTGTATTAAAATGTAATGTCTCCTAGAATGTTGGCATTTAGAAGACCAAATCTTTCATGAAATGTATGTCATAGTAATAGTTTCACGACATTTGGGCAATTATTTATGTTTGCAGAATTTTTAACACACTTCATTTTGACACTTTTGCTGTCCTAAAAGCTGAAATATCTTAGCTTTTTCGCCTTAAGAAGACTAAATCTTTCATGGAAAGGCATAAAATTTCTACAGGAGTGAACACGTATAGTGAATATGTCATGGTAAAAGTTGGATTACATTTGCCTAAATATTTTCGTTTTCAGAATTTTGAACAGTCTTGATTTTGACAAATTGTAAAGTACAACACATGAATCCGGTCGTTAGATCAGTGTTGTGACCATGCGCTTGAAATACTGTACGAAAAATCCTGTCTAAAAGGTTCCTGCTGCCCAAAAAAACAGAGCAGCTCAAACAGGATATGGTTAGGGTTAGTTCTGAGAAATCGACATAAGTTTGAAGCTGTAAAACATAAGAATTCTGCAGTGCAGGAAAGTGCGTGATTCTGGCGAGCTGTAAAATTAGATGGCTACAGTAATTGACCTACATCATTATGACGTCACGGCTTGTTTATGAGGGGGACAGAATCGACATGAACAATAGAATTTTGAACTAAATCTGCTCTGCTGAGAAAACAATTACTTCGAATTGTCTAGTTTCCAGATATCAGACGTATCAATGTTTATCCCACAATATTTACTGTATTTGGCGGCTGTTACCGCTATTCTACGTTCTACAAAATGCATTTGATAGCGATTTCTTTTGTTGTTGCTGTTTTGTCCCCCTCCCACGACCGTAATCCTTAGCGTTTAACTCTTTACCGTCCGAGCCTGTAAATAGGAGACGCATGAGTCCATTACTAGAAAAATTATTGCATCACGTCTAGACATGCTGGAAAGACGATGTTGCGATATTATGCGAAGGCATGTATGGCTTCAAAGTCAGAGCTATAACAGGGATCGCTCGACTCTTTCACTATGGGGAAAAGCTCATTTGTTTTGGCGATTGTTTCGTTTCTTCGATTTTCACGAATTTCGAGGAGCTGAAAATCGGCTCAAAAAAACCTTCCCACTGATTCGCACTTGAAATCAAGAGCAAACGCAAAATAACCACTCAGTCGTTACAGCACCTTGTTTAATCTTTCCAACCAGCAGGTTTGTTTTCACAAAACACACCAAGCGACGGTGAACCACGCCGATGTTTGCACTGCATTTCACTCCACCACATTTTCCTGCTCCCACCTCCAATTGCATGCTGGGTAATGGACAAAAACTCCGCAAGGGGTTCCCCTCTCTGGGACTCCGGTAGGGTTTTTTTTAGAAGTATTTTACCCCTACAACCAAGAGCGGTGATTTGGACTCAAGCCGTTGGTTTAAAGTGACAAAAACACATCCTAATAGGTTGAGCATGGGGAAAAGACTGCCAACTGCAGGATTTCAAGGATTTCATTGAATAATTTTTTCCTGTGTCTGAAAGCACGAACACAACGGAAAAACCCTGTGAAATCCCCTCACAAGGCCTACTAAAAGCAAACCAAGTACTTTTCAGCCGTTCTCAGACTTCATGATGTCCTCAAGCTCTCTGACAGTGGCATTTTTCTCCAAAATTAGAGCACATTTCATTGGAAACCCTACAGAAGTTGCAATACCTACCGTCGACCAGTTCGTAGAATTCACCCGAATGGCATTGTGGAGTACGTTTGAGCCCTCGGCTTAAAAAGTCAGCAGTATTTAACTACCCCGGGCTAGTCAAACTGGAACTGAGGGGGTAGGGTTGAGTTAGCACTCATGATTTCACCAATTGAGCTCACACACGATCGGACGACAAATAATTAAACAATAGATTGTTTTGATTTGACGTCATAATGATATAGGGCAATTTCTCCTCGCTCGATTCTCTACCTGGTCGTCGCCTATAGATGCAGCTGTGATGGCCAAGGTCCTTTCGGGAAATGAGGGGTAATATTGCCTTTATCTGTTCGGGAAATAATTGAGAAATGCCGAAAGTTTCGCACGCTTTCTCCAAAGCCATATCAAGTCCGTTTCTATCGTCCGCCATTTGGTTTCTCCTTCATGCAGGCTCCACTAGACATTTCACGCAACCTAAGTTCTCCAAAAATAAAACCTTCGCTCTGATCGGTCAAATTGAATGACGTCAGGAACACGGTTTCTGCCAAAGTCCATCAGACAGGGAGGTGGGAGGACGTGAGCCGACGACCTCGTACCGTCTGAAAATCAGTGATGAGTTCTCTTAGCGCTATGGCTACCGTAACTGAACCCAGCAGTAATTTTACCACCTAAACCATTCAAATTTGTTAACTTCTCAAACCTTTCTTCTCGTCTATTTCATCAAGTGAGAATTGAGGTAGAGCACAAAGGCCCGTTTAAATGATGGGTATTCCAAACTCTACTGAAAATAATGTCTGGGTTGCGAGAAAATGAAAGGCCTGAACCTTCTGGGGAAAAAGATGGAGAAAGGAAACCGTGTGGTCAACGAGGTGTAGGGTAGTTGATAAGGTCGTTTCAAACTTATCGGCTGACAACGCTAGTTGCTTGATACAGCCTGTAAGTTGTACGTATAGACCTCTTTCGTAGACTTCACTCGAATTCACTCTAGGAATCGGAAATAGTTTATTGGTATCTTACGGTACGAAAAAGGCTGTGGGTACGTTAGGCGTTCTTTTACTAATTTAAACAATATGTTAGCTGTTAGCTAAACCAGGGAGTGTTTTGTATCTTTGTTGACTGTTATTTTCCTTTTATCTCAATGCAGAAAAAAATTAACTACGACACCTCCTTCTGGACTGATAAGAACCTGTTTAAGCCTGGCGGGGGCACTACGGGTGTCTACAATTTGCAAGAAACGAAGCTTCCGACCTATTGGGGCACAGCGTTCACAAAACTGTGTGTGGGCATGAAGCAGCCGAAAAACGCGACCGTAAGTTGGTTAAAAATTGACAGGAGTGCAAGTTCCCTGCACGCACTTCTGTCTGACGATGTAACGAAGGTGACAAATCTGGGTGTCCTAAAATGGAAAGCTATTTACCCTAAACAAGTCCTACAAAACCGTTGCCATATTGAAGGCTTTAATGTTTATGGTGGCAGTAACACAAAGGCAAGAATTGGAGTAGTTGGAGACGATGACAGTAGCTGTGGTGGACCTGACTCCGTGCTCGGGATCGGTACACAGGGGTGGTGGAGCCCGTCAGGAGTATCTTGTGGTAGTGGAAAAAAAGAAAACAACATCAAAATTGAAAACCCAACCTGGTGTTTTGTATTTGTACAGTAAGACAAGGTCCCCACGAAACATTTTCGTTTACAAAACACCACTAACTTTCACCTTATTCATAAGGGCATCAAACGAGGCCAGTTGACCCAGACGGGAAAAATGTACAGTCGATGACGGAAAATAACGTTCATTTCCTTATGACACAAAAGAACACAACAGTGCGGTACGACAGAAACTAAGACATTTCTGACCGACTCCAATTCTGCGATCTTTGGGACAACTGGCCTCGCTCTGGTGCTATTGTTACCAGACCTCTTCCCGCACGAGATATGAATAAGACGCATGGGTTTTTGTGTTGAGCCGTGAACAGGGAAATCAGTTTGATCTGGAGCCCATTACCAGGAGCGTCCATATATGCTATACCCGTGAGTCAGCGTATGACCGGTTTGAGCTATTTTTAGAACATGTTTCCGGGGTAACTGCCTTTCTGACTCTGCTGCGATCGTGCATATGCTTGCCGTAATTATCGAGATTAAGAATGATCTATTGTTCTTTGAGGTGATTTTACTAACGCTGCAATGTCCTATGGTTTGATTGGATTCCCAAAGTGTGGGCACGTGAACTCCCGTGAGATCTGTTCTAAATATAGCTCAATCCGGTCATACGCTGACTCAAAGACCTAGTATGGGAGATGGACGCTCCTGGTAAAGGGCTCCTGGTTTAATCCACTGTAATATTTTTCAAAAAACTGATTAGCCAGTTGTCTTCTTAGATGTAAACCATGGTCTAAGTAGGGAAGGGGTGATCTGGTAGAAATCAGGCTAAAACCAGTTTCACATGGGTTGGCATTTCTCCAGTGTAGGCTTCAAAGCCAATGTGGGAGACTGATTTTGTTGATCTTTTAATTAGCCGATATCATTGTAAATATGAAGAACAGGAACACTGAAGCATGTGTAACGAATTTCTAAATTTTCAAGTCTACTTGTTATCAAGCTGGGCATTTCACTATTTCGTGGGTAAAATGTATGTTGTGTCTATTAAGGACGGTGCCTACTAATGTCAGCGCGCACGCCGTTCTGCGCATCTTGCGTCCCGCGGGTTTCCATTTGCAGAACTATTTAAAAAAATTTGTGTTAATTGTGTAATTTGACAGACCGGAAAGATGAAGGATTTTAAAATACGGTCGAAAGATATGCTTGAGAAATGAACGTTTGGGAGATCTTTAAATTCCACTACACGGCCACGAAAGATAATTTTCAGTTGAAATGGTAACAAAAGAGCCGACCATCTCAGTAACTCGTAACTGACGTAAGTGATGTAGGGAGATGGTCGAAGAATCGTAGATTTAGGAGATTTACCCGACCAATTGAATGAAGGTTGTTTGGACTGCCAAGAATCGCTGCTGTCTTTTCGCCCAGCGCCTTTGCTGAAGGCCTGTCGATGCTTTCGAGTTTCGTCAGTTTCTCCAGACATGGACTCGGCAGTATAAACAATGTGTGAATACGGTCAAATAAGCTTTGTGAAAACGGGTAAACCTCTTGGAAATCCAAAGAAGAAAGAAGAAGGAAGGACTGTATGGAGTTTGAGCACAAAGGAAGCAGTAACAGGTTTGATTTTCAATGAAGAAAGTCGAAAGACGGGACTGACTCTTTCCCAACCTCGTGACCAGGGTCTTCTCGGTCAGATCCAAGATGGCGGCTACTCCGAGAGGAGACCCTGGTAAACCCTGAACTGTCATGGACTGAGTCCAGAGAGATGAATTTGTATATAGATTCGATTGCTCAAATTTGTTATCAATAAAACGATTTAAAATAACTTTTAAAGGAATCCCTGGCTGTTGGTACAAGTTGCCCTTAAATTCTTGGCAATATGGTCTAAGTTGAAAATATGTTGACAAAATTGGAAAATGTATTTGTTTTTTAGGAAATTGGACATGAGTACGAGCCATTTTGGGCATGGGCGCCGCCATCTTGGATCTGATGACGTTTCACGGCAGTCCCTATTGTTAAAAAACAATAGATTTTGTCTTGTAACAATAGGACCGCCAAAAAACGTCATCGAATCCAAGATGGCGGCGCCCGTGCCCAAAATGGCTCATACTCGTGTCCAATTTCTTCAAAAACTAATATATATTTTACAATTTTGTCAACATATTTTCAACTTAGACCATATATTGCCAACAATTTAACGGCAACTTGTTCCAACAGCCAGGGATTCCTTTAAAACACGTTGTGTAGGTTGTGAGAAAGCCAGGAGAAGCCGGTAAATCTGAACATGTGCTATCCATCGCTTCGCTTCAACGCTAACAGAAAATGAACGGCTTTTTAGGATTCTCTTCTAGCTTAGATACATCCTGGTAGCTTTGTGATACTCTTCCACTGTTTCTTTATCCAAATAAACTCCATTTCGAACTGCTTAGTAGACCTGTTTTCACTTCGTCGTTCGCCGCGTGGAAATACCGTTAATCGCATCTCGCCGCTTCACTCCGGATTGGGATACCTATGGTTTGTAGACGCTAGGCACGTGTTAAACATTTCCATATTTAGCTTGGCCGCCATATTGGATGCCCACATGACGTGATTAAAATCTTCAGGATTTCTGGAGATTTTTGGTCACGTGATTCAGCGTTTACCAGAGTCTTCTCTCGGAGTAGCCGCAACCTCGTCCCCAGGGTATTCTCGGTCAGATCCAAGATGGCGGCACCCTGGTAAAGGCTGGATCACGTGATCAAATACTCCCAGATTTTGGGAGTATTTTGTCACGGGCGATCTAAGATGGCGGCCAAGCTAAATATGGGAATAGTTCATGACGTGTACAAACCATAGGTATCCCAATCCGGAGTGAGCGAGAAGCGATTAACGGTATTTCTACGCGGCGAACGATGCAGTGAAAATAGATCTACTAAATGGCTCGAAATGGAGTTTACTTGGATAAACAACCGGTGGAAAGGTATCACAAAGCTACCAGGATGTATCTAAGCTAAAAGAGAATCCTAAAAAGCCGTTCATTTTCCGTTAGCGTTGAAGCGAAGCGATCGATAGCACATGCTTTCCCACTGATGAACCTAACCAGAAAACTACCCAGTAATGCACTTCATCTATTGCTCTATCTACACAACGTGTTTTAAGGTTATTTAAAATCGTTTTATTGATAAAATTTGAGCAATGTACACTATATACAAGTTCATCTCTCTGGACTCAGTCCGTTTGGCCAATAAAAAGAATTGTTAGACCAACCCTTGCGTCATAATCGAAGAGCCAATCAGAATACGTGACAGTTCAGCGTTTACCAGGGTCTTCTCTCTGAGTAGCCGCCAACTTGGATCTGACCAAGAAGACTCTGGGGACGAGGTTGGAGTAGCCGCCATCTTGGATCTGACCGAGAAGACCCTGATCACGAGGTTGACTCTTTTCCCCGCCGCCTTCATGAAAATCTCCCAGAATGCAATAAAAGAAACCAATTTTCAGACTTACTAGGGAGGGCTTGGTAAAAATGTCAATTTTTGAAAATAAAATTAGCGATAAAGAGGTCTACCATCCCAAAAACTTTTTAAAACGCGTGGATACCCCCATTTTCTTTCTTTTCGTAATCTATAATATAGAAGCTAAACAACGTTTACATATATTTTTTGTCTTTATAAAATTGAAACTTGATGTCCATTTCAGCAAAAAAAATATGTCTGTTCATGGTCACTAAGGAGGCTTACAAAGCAAAATTTGTACAAAAAATGATAGTTATTGTAAGATAAATGGTTCGATTGGCATCCTTTGTGAAGAACGCTATGTCTAACGTTTTCTGCCCTAATATTTTGCCAGATAACCCAAAATATTAATCGAATTAAAAAATAGTTTCTCGGACAAAGAAAAATGCTGAGTCAGCACTTTTTTCGATTTCCATCTTTAATTCTCTCTCTTAAACGTATGGGTACCCCATAATTGTTTTTCTGATTTCAAAAGCTCCTTAGGGGATTCAAACAATCCATATAGATTTTTAGAAAACAAATTGGTTTGTAGTTATCCCCTGAGTTTCTTATGCCAACATTTTCTGTTTGATTAGTAGGCACCGTCCTTAATTGATGGTTATATATCCGATTCTTAAATAGCGGATTCTTGGTCAAAGGGCAAAATTAAAATTACGACAAAGCACCAGAAAAATATGTATACCGTATTTCATGCACCACTTAAGCAACCTTTACTCAAGTTATCTAATCCAATGACATTTTTGATGTGGTTAATTTGTTATTTTGAAGATCAATGCCAAAATAACAAGAGAAGTTTAGAGAAACAAATGAACATGTGTTGTCTCACACTTCCATGTCAAATCATACTTACAGACTAAAGGGCAAATTCTATAACCCTATTTCAAACTGACAAAGCTCGAAAACCATATCCCTTGGGATGGCACATAGCTCACGTATAGGTGTATCCTCCTGGAATTTACCTAGCGAGACCTTTGACAGCTAGCAGGGAATACATGTACAAACCAGGAAACATGACTCGCTCATGTAACAGACTAAAGTAAATTTACCTGGTGAGTCCTCTGATAAGTACATGCAAGTGACTTTATTTAAGTGTCAATGTATTTACCTTTGCAGCTAATTGGGGACACTAGTCCTACGATTTTACGTCCTTATCCGAGAAGACATGAAGGTCTAACCGTTTACTCTATTATGTAAAGGCAGCACCTTCTACTCAGTTATTTTCAGATCCTGAGTGTTGGTCTGGCCGGGGTTTGAACTCACAAACTCCCGCTCGACAGACCGGTGCTTAACCACTGAGCTAACCGGGAGGCGGTAAAGGAATATAAGGAATACATGTACAAAGCAGCTAATTAACATATGTATCTCTGGACAGACTAAAATAACTTTACCTGGTGAGACCTCTGATAGTCAGGATACATGTACAACCAGCTAAACTGATGCGGTATCAGTTCAAATCAAGTGGTTTTGCAACTGAACATAAGCAAATGTCCCTCATCTCTGTTTCTATAAAGCAATTACAAGCACAGGCAGCCCAAGCTCTGTATTTGCACTGTGTGACTATTATTTCACAAAATTCTCAGATAAAGAAAATAAACTTACCTTAAGAGTTTGTTGTTGTCCTGTTGTTTCTCTGGGGTCTAGAAATGGCGGTTATGGGGCATTTCTCTCACTTTGGGTTTTTCTCTCTTTTCTGTCTAAAAGAAAGGAAAGGCTGCACACTCAAATTCAAACCACAAGGCATTTGAGGCCGATTTTTCTCACGAAAACCCGGACCGATTTTAAAGTGCAATATATTCATTTTTAAAGTTGATCTAAAGTGCAACAAGAAACCATCTGTACAAGTTTTTATAGCTTTACGATTGACGAGAAAAGAGGCTCCAAAGTTTGTCATTAAGATGTTTTCATACAACATTTGACTAAAAGTAACCTTTATTCAGAGAGCCAACATAGTAGGTTTTTTTAAGCGGCCATTCTAAAAAATAAGTCTGAAGGGTCAATCGGTGTTTCGGTAATAAAACGCCGGTTGTATAAATTGTCTAAAGCGAGAGAGAAAGCAACCCCTGCCATTTTTATCAAGCTACTTTACGCTAGCCTGCGCCGCATCCGAACTGAACCCCGGTTAAGTTAGGATGCGACGATACTTCATGGTAGTATTCCGTTCCATGTAGTCTCCCTACATAATCATTTTCTCTACTATTTTACTGTATTATGCAGGGAGACTATATGGAACGGAACACTACCATGAAGTATATACCGACGCAGGCGCAGAATCGGCCATTTTCTCTGCATTTGAATCTATCGCTAAGAAGTTAATGAGCTTACCGCGCGAGTGATTTCGGCAGTTAATTTCGGCATATCAATATTCCAGCCATTCTGGGCGATGCTTAGCAACGGTAACTTAAATATATCAATGAGCCCTTAAGGTATCTGCACCGGCAAAATGTGTATATTTGAGAAAATTATTTAAAAATCTGACATGCTCTGTGTGTGTTTAAAGTACCCTAGACTAACTTATTATGAATTGTAGTTTTCATTTCGTTATAAATTAAAGGTGTTAATTAAATTAATTTTGTTTATAGAGCTAAAAAAAAAGAAAAAAGAATTTTTCTCAAAAGCAATAACTCCTAATTCGAAAAACTCTTCTGAATATGATTTTTCATGTCAGACCACATTAACGTAGTCTTAACGCACGATATAGTATTTATATTTCTTAGAAAAATAGAGCTTTATATTTATTTTCTTGTACGTTAAACTTAAAAATTCGAAACATCGGCACAATTTGTCCAACAACGTGCGTTAAGACAACGTTAGTTCTAAGTTATGTCGTTTTACTGTTCGTCAAATCTTTTCATCTAAGACGTAATATTTCCCAAGAATTTTACGTTTTCCCTACCCATACTTAAACTGTGAAGTCGTAAAGAGTTGATTTGGGTCACAAAACTGGGCAAAATCGCTGAAATTCAACGTAAATTGAACCACAACATCCTTCGATCTTGATTCCGCCATCTTGCTTTGTTCTACCGCTGTACAAAACAACAGTAGCCAAGAAAATACATATTTTTACGACCCCTACCCCCGTCAGGATGTGTTTGTTGATCCGTTGTCAAGGCGTGCCCCACGAGCTCAAGCGTGACTTCCGGTACCTTTGTACGCATAGTCAATAATTAATCCGCTGTCCAAATGGGGACTTAGACCTCAAGTAAATACTGTGTCGAAGTCGATCGATGGCGTTTCTTCCGAATACGATATAACAAAAAGTAAAGAAAAAACAAGTCTCAGCCAATAACAAATGAAAGGAAGAAAAGGTACAGACACAAGAGGTATTGGTTCTTCCCCAGAAATGGGAAGCAGAGGCCGTGCAATTGCCTTTGTCAGCCTCGGTCGCTATCGTTTGTTTCATCGCGGAAATGTGCTACAACATGCATGATATATTTTTGAATGTGTCTTGAACAGTCCTATCATGAGTCCCTCATATAGCGGGGAGTGTTTTTCTGACTACGTACCAAGCCCTGGAAAGGAAGATAAAGGCTGTGAATTTAAACAAGAAGAAGAATTGTAAGGTTTTATTGTTGTTTTATATATTTAGTTATGCAGTTGAAAGTTGATATGTATGATCGATCGAGGCACGACAATTTATTCTCACAAACTGACAAAGCTTGTGTATAAGAACTTATAAAGGATCTTATAAATATATCGGTGAAGTTATGAATGAAGTACACTTCTAATAAATTCAGCGTTAAATTACTCAGAACCGTCTTCAAGTCTTGCAACCCCAAACTTTCCGCTATCTTGGTTTTGTCAGAGATATGGGCAATTAGTCTTCGCTAGTAACCGACCCAGTCTTCCGCTCGTTTATCAGCAGCAACTTCCGGTCAAAGACGTGATTTTAAAAGCGTTTTGCAACGTTCAGATTAGGAGTAAGTGAAAAAAAACTATTGAAAGTGATATTAGATGTAATAAACTATAGTATACCCGAAAAAGAGGAATTTTAAAGGACCTAAATTTAGCCGGTGCAGATACCTTAAACTAACGTGTTACTTCACATGGGAGATTTCAGATGTTTCTATCACTTTTTTGGATGTCAATGTTTCTGTTAGCGGCAATAGTCTAACCACTACTGTTCATTACAAGCCAACTGATTCGCACAGTTATTTATTGTTTTCATCTTCTCATCCTACACATGTTAAAACCTCTATCCCATATTCTCAATTCCTTAGGCTTCGCCGTTTGTGCAGCGATGAATCCGACTTCAATTCAAAGTCCGAGGAGATGCACCAGTTCTTTGTCGAGCGCGGTTATCCTAACGCTGTTGTGACAACTGCATTGAACCGCGCCCGTGACATCGACAGAAGCACGGCTCTGCTACCGTCCAAACCTAAGACTGAAGATAGGATTCCGTTTCCATTAACTTACCATCCGTCTAATCTGTCTATCAAGAAAATTATCCAGAGGAACTTTAAGATTTTACAGAGTGATCCAGAGACCGCCTCTATTTTCCCGCAGCCTCCTCTCATTTCTTTCAAACGTGACAAGAATCTCCGTGATTCCCTAGTCAACCAGGCACTTTTAAATGTTCTAGGACACGATGCAATACCTGTGCTTAAAGTAAACCTACGACATCTATTTCAGGACCGAAAAGCTCTCTTAAAGTCAGTGATCATTTTGATTGTACTTCCAGTAATGTCATTTATTGCATCACCTGCACACTTTGTAACAAACTCTACATCGGAGAAACAGGGCGAAGATTAGGAGATCGATTCCGCGAACACTTGCTAGATGTTAGAACTAACAGCAAGGATCTCGCCAAACCTGTAGCTCGTCACTTTAACCTTCCTGGTCATTGCATTGATCACATCACTGTATGCGGCATTTCTCTGCATCAAGGTACTACCGACACTCGTAAACGCAAAGAACAGAACTTTATTTTCAAATTAGGAACTTTGTCACCTCACGGTATTAATGAACGCTTTTCGTTCATTTAATTTCAGAATTCATGTATTCACTCACACTTAGATCAGCATGTTTCCTTAGTTTACTCATCAACACTTGCTGTTACAACTATTAGCATTTCTATTGTTGGCGCACTTTTCTTTGATCACAATTGATCCGAGAACATGTTTCCTTAGCGGTAATCATGCATTGGCGCAATTTCCTTTGATCCCAATTGATCCGAGTACATGTTTCCTCAGCGGTAAGCATGCACTCGACACTTATAAACCATTTCCCCACCCACAATTCCCTCTTTTGCTCTGACGAAGGGCTAGCGCTCGAAACGTCAGCTGCTACTCGCTTTCCACGGCGGTTAGCATACCTCAATCGACTTTAGTTGATTACATACCATTGTTTATCTTCCCCGCCGACGCAGACCAAAACTAGTTTTTACAGGAACTAGTTTCCTATCATACTAATTTATTGGACTGTTTCTTTTTCTGTTGGGTCGTAAACAGGAAAATAAAATTTCATGCAGTGTAATTATGCCTTCTAAGATGTAAATCATATGATAGGTGTAAACTTGTGAAAGGGGTGATCCGTTAGAAATCTCAGGCTTTCTCCAATGGGTTGGCATTGTTCTAGTTTCAAGCCGATCCAGGAGACTGATCTTTTTATTCAGCATAACATTGTAAATATGAAGATCTAAAAACACTATAGCCTGCGAACAGGCTCATGGGAATAGAGGGAGGAAGGAGAAGAAGAGTCTGCACGGACGCTATACAAATGTGAATTCTGCCCCTACATTGATCCACATTGAGCTTGATTCGGTCTCCGCACCATGTCCACTTGTGCCAAACGCAATTGAAACAAAGGATGATAATTGGGTGGCTTTGTTTATCTAATTAGAATCGGCACATGGGTGCAGCGTAATTCGAAACGGGCCAAAGTTATCAACTCTAATTAACACGTGGATTTCATTGTAGAATGGACCAATAGGAGTTTGCGTCAAACAATTAGACGCAGATATTCAAATTTGTATTGCGTCCGTGCAGGCTCTCCTTCCCCTTTATCTCTCTCCCATGAGTACCAGGTGAGCTGGATTTGACAGCACTCGAAATTCTAGCCAATCAGCGCGCGAACTGAGATTTGATCAGGCGGTCCATTGCAATCGATTAGATTATCGAAGGTCGAGGCAACGTTTGTGTGATAGGAAGATAAAAGAAACGTGCATTTACTGTTTTAGCTGTTCGATTAGACCGCTCCATCTATCATTTATACATTGAAGGGATTTCTAAGATGCTATACAAGCTATTTATTCACATACCTTTCTGCGAAAAATATTTCTGAAGCTTCAGATCAACAGCGAGTCGACAGTTGAGTTCGGACTCCGGTTCACTCTTCGACATTTCTTGCCATTTGGACACTGTTGCTGGTTGTTGTACTCTGGATTCTCAGCCTCAGATGTTTGTTGAACGCTTCCCTAAGTCCCTTAAACATCCTAACGAGCCAGCTAACGTCGGATTGACCATCAGAGGAGCTCAAAAGACTTAGGACTGCAAGCTGTGCTGCGCGAACAAGAGTTGGATCTTTTACGAGTGGAAAATAGCACTCAGGGTTGAATTCCGTTGGGGTTAAAGAGGGAGGATAAGAGGCTTGAAGTCCGAAGGCGAACGCGGATTGCAGGTATGGATCAGCAAGTAGCATGCCATTTAAAACACTGACTTTACTGGCTGAAGGCAAGAGCTCAATGTTAACACGAATGTTGGAGCTGGAAGTGGAAGACAAGCCCGCGCCGACGTGTTGATCATTCGAGGCCGATCTTCCTCTTCCCGATTCTGGTAAGTCAGCTTTGTGTTTGTTGCTACAGGGAATTTTATTTATTTGAGGGAAAATAGAGCTGTCAAGGATAATGTGTCCTCTTTCATTAGAGATACCCATTACGGATGACATTGGTATTGTGATTCGAAGTTGAGACGCAGCATTTTTGTGTTCTTTGTAATCTACTGTTATCGTACCAGATTGTTGTGGTCGACTTCGAGTTGCTCTCAAGGTAAACAAGAGCCCATCTGGGCTTTCACTCGGGCCACATGAGATTGAAGATGAAATACACTTTCATTTGAAATCCTCTAGTAATAACCGAAGGGAAGAATTATTAGCTGAATTTAGCAGTCTTTAGGAGTGGCTAGTACCGGTAGCGCGGTGACATTCATTCTCTGCTCCCCTAGTATATATATGTAATTTATTATTTTGGTTTTTCTCGTGTATGTAAATTAAAGAAGTTGACCTCTACTTATTCGTGTTACGCACGCTAATAGCGGAGTGCGGCAGTTACGTCACAAGTCTAGACTCAGACAAACAAACCGCTTTTCTTGTATCAACTTACAAGAATTGACTAGCACTTCAGTTCGTCCTCTGTCTATTCTATCAGAAATGACTGCTTTCCTGGACCATATTTTGAAAGAGAACCTGATGATTATACTGTCGAACAGCTTAAACTTTGGCTGAAATACAGAGGATTGAAACAAAGCGACAAACGTCGATCTTGTCAAGCGAGTTTTGCATCTTCGCTGGCCAACCAACGAGACATGCTTAAAGTGCCAATAACCCCCCAAAAAATATTTTTGACGTCTATTCTGTATAGCGCCCTGACAAAGAATTCGAAAAAATAAAAGTGAAAAAACTAAACTTCGACGATTTTACTGGCGTCAAAGTTAGCGAAAACATCCGTTTTGGGCTTCCTGTTTCCAGTTGGAAGTCAGCGCGAGTCTTGGTGAGGGCCTGGAATTATGACGTCAATCGGGCGCATTTTACTACAACTACCAGAATCCTTTGCACGGTTTCTTTTGTTCCTTTAATTTAGACTATTGTCTTGGTATTCTCAAAGGAGTTGGAAAATCTGAATAAGAAAAAGAATTCAAAAAGGAAAAACGTCCTATTATAGTCTAATCAATAGGAAATAAACTCCATCACAAGAAAGAGCACAACGAAATTAGTAAATTTACCAAGTTTGGTGATATTTCATTGGATATTTATCATGTGGTGAGCTTGCAAGAGTCGCAGAAATAAGAGACGTTTGTATGGGATTGAACGAACGCCTGACTACATACACGTCACAGGCCACTGGTCTCCAGGCTCCCAAAGGGAATTGAAAACTGACGGCCACATGTTCTGGTTCTCAACTTTGAAACGCCGTAAAAAAAATACTGTAGAGTTTTAGCCTCCTATTTTTGCCTTAAGTTCTAAATAATGGTTTAAAGTTTCAATTCCAAAAAAATATTTTTGGGGGTTATAGGCACTTTAATACTATATAGACTGTCAAGTCCTATTTAAACTGTATCCCAAACTCATCTTTTCCCATGCAATATCGTTGTAAGACTTCACCTAAACATTGAAAAGTTACAAAGGTCAGGTTTTTCCTGTATTAAGGCAAAAACAAAAGAATGTAGCCGCGTGCCGAGTGCATTCATCGGCGAATGGAGATAGGAAATTCTTCAATAAAACTCATCGGAGACCAAAGCTGTTATGGCTGGAAGAGCATATACATTAAAACTATGAACTGATAGCATCCTAAAATTCGGCAATCTTGCTTATGTTGGTGTGCTCTTTCAAACCATTATATTATTGTTTGCATTTATCGAGTTTTCAAATTTAATACCTGCAGCTCCGAAAGAAATTAACTTCATTTGTGTTCAGAAAATAAATCAAAGCATTGTAGATGCATGTACTGTAGACGAGGCTTTGATTCCAAAATTTATTTAGAATCCACTGATAAATTCAAGTAAACTTAATGGTTGAACAGTAGTTCCTTCTCATTGTTTACTGGTGGGTATAGTCAGGGTTTCAGTAATGTATAGCCACTTACGTTTCATTGCCAGACCTAAGTCTCGTTGTTCTGTGCTTTTAAGGTCTCTTGTACAAACATTTATCCAACGCTGACATTTCTCACTGAATTTGCTGTAAAGGTTTTGGAACAGAAAAGCTCCTCCTGTGAGTGATCAAATTAAAAAGGCCAAGAAAAGATGAGAAACCTCTACTCTCAGCTTATAGGGCCCTGTTCCATAGGTTATAGCGGTGTACCGATCGATGCTTCATTCTCCGAGACATATCTCTTTGAGCGCCGGATTTATGAAGGTTTTTCACATCTAGAGTCACTCTTACATCTCCCCCAGCAACAATGCTTGGTAGTCACCATTACTGATATGACTGTGAATCTTACTGAAGGCATTGATTCATTTTTTGATCGAAAACAATTCGAATTCGGTCCTAATTTAGTCTGCTGTTCTGCAGGTTCAGAGTACTAATAGATGAGTGTCTCAAATGTATGTTTATATTTGTCCCATATTATAAGTTGTATCCTGTCCACCTATGATGGAGCTATCACTATATTTCTCTACTGTTCTTTCTACCCTGTGGCTCTTTATTATCGCAGCTCGCTGATCGCGTCCATATCGGTATTCGTTGGACTAAAGATTATTAACTGAAATGCCCGTTTTGTTTATCTCTATTTAAAAGCTTTTACCCTCCTTCCCAAAACTGTAGTCTGCTCATTATATTCCCTCGTAGGGCGTGCACATTTAGCACTACAGCTTACCACGTGACTTTACATCACATCCTTTACACTTACTATATAGTGCTACGCGGCAAACATGATTTCCTATCATAACTACATATACATATATAATCGCCGTGACCATAAAACGCACCAATACCCACGATTGCTCTCATCTGACTTGATAGCTCAGTTGGTAGAGCGCCAGACATGTAACCTGGAGGTCGTTGGGTTCGAGTCCCACTTGGGTCAGAGATTTTTTCTCTTTCCCTCGTAGGGCGTGCACATTTAGCACTACAGCTTACCACGTGACTTTACATCACATCCTTTACACTTACTATATAGTGCTACGCGGCAAACATGATTTCCTATCATAACTACATATACATATATAATCGCCGTGACCATAAAACGCACCAATACCCACGATTGCTCTCATCTGACTTGATAGCTCAGTTGGTAGAGCGCCAGACATGTAACCTGGAGGTCGTTGGGTTCGAGTCCCACTTGGGTCAGAGATATTTTCTCTTTCCCTCGTAGGGCGTGCACATTTAGCACTACAGCTTACCACGTGACTTTACATCACATCCTTTACACTTATGCTCATTATATTACAGAGCTATAAAGGGACTGTTGGTTAATTTCTCGAACCAAAACCTCGGCCGTGAGACGAGTCTTGTTTACCTTGATAGTTGAATAACTGCTTCGGTCATCATAAATTATTCTGTGCTGAGTGTTTGCCAGTTGAAATATCCTGAGCCTGTTGGAAGGCTTTCGCACGAGTAAAGTTAAATAAAACATTAAACTGCTTACATTTGAGAGATGGGACTCCAAATTTGAGAGAAAATTCCTCGCGCCGTCGTCCCCCATCTTGATTTTACTGTATTAAATTATGTAAATAAATTAACCTGGCGATGACCAGCACAGTGCAATCTGATTGGTGTGAACTTGACCTTTAACGCATGCGCAGAAATTTTGCGACACCCAACAAAAAAAAAATAACGACTTGCATTTTAAGACTCGGTGCTGCCACAGGCAGCCCGAGTAATTAAACTTTTGGTAAGACACTCGGCGGTCGCTCCTCTCTATATTTAGCCTTTGATGTTTTTCACATGTTACCTTGATAGAGGTTAGATGGATGCCGCTAACATTGTCGATAATTTTGGCACATTCCTGTTGGTGCTTTTGGGCATTTTCTAATGTCATGTAAAAAGGAACTGAACGAGCAAACTGTGATTTTGCTTCGCGAAGCAGCATTTCTTGAATTTGGTTAATATTAACCTCCGATCCCTCGGGCATTTTCAACAGTGGATTTGCAAATTCCCCCAGTGTTTCCTCGCTTTCCTTGTGTTCCAGAATATGAAAAAAAATTACAGCTATATTACTCGTTGTGTAATACTTTAAATATTCATTACGTGTTGAATTTTCGGAAGAGTGAAGAAATTAGCAAAAATACTTTATTTGTTCAGTTTTTCCGGGGATAATATTATTATAAATTTCATTTCCAAACCTGTGTATCTGATTCTTGTGGGTAATTACAATCCTCTGCGACAGCCTTGTCATCAAAGAGAACAGACTAGAAATGAAATGAATTTGTAATTCATTAAAGTCGTGTTTCTCCAAGAGGCAAGAGCTCAAATTGAATTTACCATACTTAATTTATACCATTAATTTGAAATTTTATGATTACAAGGGTTGTCCTTTCTTTCTGGAAAAGATGGCAATTGTTGTAGCAAGCTGGAATCAGAAATTATAATCCACTGTCTGATTGTTTACCTAAAGATTTTTTCCACAGAAAATCTGAAGTAATAATGACTGAAATAGCCAGTTATCTTCGCTGACTATCCACTGGCATGGGTAACCCTGGAATCTACAGTATCTGTGACTATTTTAGCTTCTACAGAGGTTTCAAAATCTTTTAGAGGAGATGATCAACATAGAGAAGTAGGCAGAGGAGACCATGCAATTCTGTGGTATTCTCAGAAGTTTTAAAAGTTAGATTTTCCACTAAGTAGCCATGTTATTTTGAAAGTCCTGTTCTGTGAGCATACAACAATATAACTTACTGGATTATTCGTAGCCTTGTTTTTTTATGCTTCTTTCTTTCTTACTTTAGCATCTGAAGAATACTTGAGACCATTCTTCTCTCTGCCTTCTACTGCCATCCATTCGTGGTTGAATTGTTGTTTGAGTACCCTCTTTTCATAGTCCAACTTCCCTGTCTTTCCTGTCCTTTCCCCACTGTAGACATAGTTCCCTTGTTTACTTTCTTTGTGCTTAGTTTCCATGACACTGTCAGAGAAGTTGCGAAGGGTAAGTGGAAACCCAACCAGCTTAGAATCTGTAATAGCCTTGTCAATGTAGTACCCTGTGTATGCTACTAGCTCTTTTATAGTAGCAGTGACAGTCTGGGTTCCAAATATCAAAACAAACTGGAAACCCATTAGCACTCTAGCACTACAGTCATAGGAAGACCTGGGAAGATCTTGTGGAGTTTGCAGTACAAATCTAATAATCTGACCAACTCCTGAGCAGAAGCTTGAGAGGACTTAATTGGTATGGTAAACCAGAGAAGCCAGCATTCTGAAGTAGGTTATTAGATTTATCATAGAATGCCAACACTCCCTCCTCATCAAAGGTTAGGTCATATTTCTGTAAACATACCTTTCTGGCCACCTTTTGCAGTTCCTTGAACCATGCAAGTTTACTCACTCCACAGCTGTCAGCTAACTGTCCGATGCGTCGAGCAATGGTCTCGCTAGCTCGAATTGCCTGGTGCATTATATCGGGATAAAAGTCCTTCATGTCAGTTTTGGTGATATTGCATCTACCCATCTGACCAAGATGTTGTTTGGCAAATTGCCTTCTGTTGTCCTGATTATCAACTTTTCCTGCTAGCCATTCATGATATTCATGTTCTGATCCAGTTGTCATTTCTGATTTCCAGATTGCTTCTTCAGAGATGATCATCATATCGCCAAGCTGGTCACTTCTCTCTGGAGCTTCAGGGATGGGATAAATTGATGCAGCAGAACTATTACCTGTTGAAGTTCTACGCTGACTGCCATCTGCAACACCTCTTACCGACGCATTAATATTCCTCTTAAGGATTGGATGGTAGACCTGCCTTAGGGTAGATAACTGGTCAAACACTACACTCACCAGCGAACTAACATGGCTGTAATCATCAAGACCGGCAAGCCATGCACAAACAGTTGCTATTGTACTTAACAAATTGTGTGGCTTCTCCAGTAAAGAACTTACTCCACTGCATCCATGGGAATGCATCAGCATAGTAATATATTATTAAGTGGTCATTTGGAATAGTTATAGTCTCGGTTAAACTTTCCTTACCAAGCAGCCATTGGACTGTCTTGGCCACATTAGCGAAGGCAGAAAGAGTGCCATTGTGTTGAACGAAGCTCAAATCAAGAGTCTCCTGAATTGCATGCTTGTGAGAATTTAAATCATTGAGCATGATGTCTTTCGGTACAATAATGTTCACCCCAAACACGTCCTTCAGATCATTTCCTAGTTTATTCCTTAAAACATTCTGATACTTGGCTTGACCTATGCCAAATTGTGTGGTAAGTCCAGTTTTAAAGTCCACAAATTTGTCTTCCCTTTTTTCCATTATTGATGGCATAATAACATTTTTGAAAACTTCACCGTCATTATTGTTCATTACAAACTCGGTTAGTTCCCTGTTGTGTTCTTTGCCACCTAATAAAACAAATGGCTTAGTTGCCAAAGCATCCTCATTGCTCAAGTAGTGGTCATCAATTAAATGTGTTAAGTTAGGACTCTTGTGTGAGTTTCCGTTGTTGTTAAACGGGAGGGAACAGGCTTGCCAACTTGGGTATTGGCCCTTAATGCTGTCAACACAGTTTTCTAATTCTGACCACAGTTTCACCACAGATACCTGGTCTTTCTTGATAGAAAGCTTGCTTTTTTCAATGGCAAAACTATCCAGTGGAACACATTTGGCCAGTCTTGAGAGAAACATACCTTCAATTTCTTCATCAGTCAGCTGCCGGGATAGCTCTTTCAATCTCGCATATCTGTGGCTTTCATTAACATTCAAAAACGAGTTAACCGCTTTTGAGCACAGGGAGTCCCTAACCGATACTAGAATATTGGAAGATTGGATCGAAACGTTAGTTTTGATGCGTGTGGGTTGCCTGTGGTTTCTTTGCCGCGCGAGAGTAGTTGTGAATTTATCGTAGTCTGTTTGTTTTTATCCCAAAATTGTTCATTCGCAGCCTAAAATTCGGACAATAAAGTTATCTGGCTGTAAAACGAACCAGCTAAATATGTAGCTTATTTATTATTCTGTAGTTAGCATTAGTTTTAAGACACCGGATAATGTTTTGAGCGAGATTTGAGCGTTTCAGTTCACCGATACCTGTTCGCTGATTTTCGCTGCCGATCGCCTTGCTATAAAGTATTGAAAGGGGAGACACAGCGTTCAGAAAACCGACCAGAAGTCCTTTGCAAATTTCATAATCTCTAATTCAATTCACATGTGTGAGTTGCTTAAGCATTTTCTCACTCCTGATGTGATTTTTTTGGCAAGCCTTATAGTTTAGGACGATATTTGAACACATTTCATTTTCGTTTTTGTGAGCCGAGGTGTTTACTTTTTCGCTGCAACGTTGTTGACCAAAAAACGACTCAGTAGGGGAGGTACCAGGAACATTTAGTTTGACAAAAAAATCCCTTCGGGGTTACTAAGGGGTTAAGTCGTTATGAGTCACGAAAAATGTCGCGTGACGTATCTCCCTTCTAGGATATGGTAAGGCATGTCTTGTCGTTCCCCGTGGGGTTATACGTTGCAGTCAAAAAGTAAAAACCTCGGCACACCGTGTCTTCCCTTTCTAATACTTATAAAATACAGTAGTGAAAATGAGAGAACAGGTGTCCGTGAACTCAAACGCTTAAATCTCACTCAAAACGTTCTCCGATGTCTTCAAACTAATACAGGCTACAGAATAATAAATAAGCTACACACTCAGCGGGTTTGTTTTACAGCTAGATAACTTTATTGTCCATTTTTCGGATGAGAAAGTACAATTTTTGGATCAAATAGCGAAAATCAGCGAACAGGTATCGGGAACTGAAACGCTTAAATCTCGCTCAAAACATTATCCGGTGTCTTAAAACTAATGCAAACTACAGAATAATAAATAAGCTACACATTTAGCTGGTTCATTTCACAGCCAGATAACTTTATTGTCCGAATTTTAGGCTGCGAATGAACAATTTTGGGATAAAAACAAACAGACTACGATAAATTCACAACTACTCTCGCGCGGCAAAGTAACCACAACCCACACGCATCAAAACATATTTCGATCCAATCTTCCAATATTCTACTATCGGTTAGGGACTCCCTGTGCTTTTGAGGCAGAAAGAGCACCATTTTCTTTTCCAGGTTTATGAGCGGGATACTTTCTAAAATGTTTCCTTAAGCCTCCACTACTTTCATATTCCTTACAGCAATCCGTACAATAGAACACTTTAGGCATATTTTCATTAAACGTGCATAGAACCAGTGCGTGTTATTATGACATAACAGACTTAAAACTATGGTCGAGCCTTCAACACCTTCTCGTCTGTCTGCCGTGTGTGGAACCGCACGCGTACGCTCAAAATATAATTGGGATTGTTAAAAACATCGCAACTAGCCACGCAATATTTTGGTAGCGGCATGCAGCCGAGTTAACTGCCATATATAACCACTTTTCGGATAGCCAGACAAAGCAATAACCCAATTTGCTTTTGCGTGAGAGAATGACAAACAAATTATATATTTGCTACGATAAATAAAAAGTTTTGAAATTGTTACAATATAAAGTTCACAGCAACATTAAAACTATTTGTAAATTTACTTGATTACCATCGCGCAGAATGACCTTTGTTTCATGGACATATTCAAATGAGCTGCCCTTACACAATAGACCGTGGAAAACGATTTTTGATTGGTCCAAGCAGTCACGTGAAGTTATTTACGTCACTTCAACGCAAAGCCAAACCTGTCAATCTCACGTTGATTGATAGATAAAACTTGTACACAAATTCTCCAGAGAGTTATCAATAAAAGTAACATGCAGAAGCATTAATTAGAACCAACTCTAAGTATCATTACTTAATCCACATAAAAGCTTATCGACTGTGAGTTTCATTTTGATCAGAACTTTCAATCTTAAAGCATGTGGAATCTGTGTTCAAACTTGTTTGTGATACGATTTGAACGTAATCGTTTGAAAGGGGCATAGCAGCTTTGATAACCGTCGCGGTTTTATGTTATCATTTTGTTTCACAAAACTGACTCGGCCAAGAGCTTCGAGTTCAATTAAAAATTTTTTTTTACCGTCTACTTCGGTAAGAACGCTAAGTTAAACAATCGGCGCTCAATTCAAAACTCTTGGTGTAAGAATAAGTTTCGGGAAGAACGCTAACAGAACGCTAAGTTAAACAATCGGCTCTCAATTCAAAATTCTTGGTGTAAGAATAAGTTTCGGTAAGAACGCTAACAGAACGCTAAGTTAAACAATCGGCGCTCAATTCAAAACTCTTGGTGAAAGAATAAGTTTCGGGAAGAACAGAACGCTAAGTTAAACAATCGGCGCTCAATTCAAAACTCTTGGTGTAAGAATCAGTTTCGGTAAGAACCCTAACAGAACGCTAAGTTAAACAATCGGCGCTCAATTCAAAACTCTTGGTTTAAGAATAAGTTTCGGTCAGAACGCTAACAGAACGCTAAGTTAAACAATCGGCGCTCAATTCAAAACTCTTGGTGTAAGAATCAGTTTCGGTAAGAACGCTAACAGAACGCTAAGTTAAACAATCGGCGCTCAATTCAAAACTCTTGGTGAAAGAATAAGTTTCGGGAAGAACAGAACGCTAAGTTAAACAATCGGCGCTCAATTCAAAACTCTTGGTGTAAGAATCAGTTTCGGTAAGAACCCTAACAGAACGCTAAGTTAAACAATCGGCGCTCAATTCAAAACTCTTGGTTTAAGAATAAGTTTCGGTCAGAACGCTAACAGAACGCTAAGTTAAACAATCGGCGCTCAATTCAAAACTCTTGGTGTAAGAATCAGTTTCGGTAAGAACGCTAACAGAACGCTAAGTTAAACAATCGGCGCTCAATTCAAAATTCTTGGTGTAAGAATAAGTTTCGGTAAGAACGCTAACAGAACGCTAAGTTAAACAATCGGCGCTCAATTCAAAACTCTTGGTGAAAGAATAAGTTTCGGGAAGAACAGAACGCTAAGTTAAACTATCGGCGCTCAATTCAAAACTCTTGGTGTAAGAATAAGTTTCGGTAAGAACGCTAACAGAACGCTAAGTTAAACACTTGATTCGACTTTACTTACTTGCATGGTTGTCCTGCTAGTGCTCGGCAAAACTTTACTTTGACATCACAGACATCGATCAATACAACCAGATACAACGTGCAAAGGTATTTACGTCACAGGCTTAATTTACATGCTTCTGACCGAGCGAAATTTGTCGCATGAATTTTGCCATGTTCCACTGAGCTTTTGCAGTTTTGGAGGATAGGATATTCAGTTCTAACAACAGAAGCCGATAACTTAAACCTTGTTTCATAAAATAAGTTTCATTGACACTTTAAGATGTCGGTGATAAGCAGTTTGCGATAGCTTGATAATGTTA
This sequence comes from Actinernus sp. WN-2022, assembly GCA_030867875.1. Lineage (NCBI taxonomy): Eukaryota > Metazoa > Cnidaria > Anthozoa > Actiniaria > Actinernidae > Actinernus > Actinernus sp. WN-2022. The sequence goes on from JAOWCC010001589.1 coordinate 144,753,037, forward strand.
GCACAGGGAGCTGTTTAGCGCTAGCGAATGGTCTATCAAAATGTCCAAGTACTCGTCGTTTTTAGCCTCAGATTGGATACTCGCAAAAATAACAAAATGCTTCCTATTTCTCGGTGCTCTCAAGGATCCCAAACCATATCTGCTTGTGCTCGCCATAAAAATGCCAACTGCTCGCCAGTGCTCGAATTCACTATTCCTAACGTTTTCCTACGTAACTTGAAACAAGAACACAAATGTGATAAGAGCGACGCAACTTAAAATGATCGATCGCGCTAAAAGCACATGTTGTTGACATTAATACATTTTGGTGCTTTCCAATTTGAATTTCCCGCTTGGCTGATTAGGCCAGGCCTGACAATCGTACATTTGAGGTCCACTGGGATTACGGAAGGCCGGAGGAGGCGGAGCTTAGCACTGAGTGCTCGAGATTTTCACCATTGTGTAAAGGGACATGTTTGGCTAGATCCTCATTACGGGAAAAAAGTCAAAACCGATACAACTTGGAATGCAAAGTTCAAGTCATTATTTTTACTTAGACTGATTATTGACTTATACCTTTCATTTGCCGAGTGAAACTTGAAACATTTTCCAACACAGACCGAGAAAAAGCCATTCAAAACCGGTCCAAAACTTCGCTTCAGTCAAATTTTGGTCAAATTTATCCAATATTTGACTGCAAAGCGATACTACTTAGCGAGCTTCAACATTCGTAATACTTTTCAAAAAGCTTCGTTAGCCCTTAATCTCACAAAAGTGATAAAATGAGGGAGACCTCGCTCAAATTTGGCCCATTCTTCTGTAAATCTGATCAAAATTTTGAAATACCCGCGCGCTTGAGTGATCACTTCATATGTAAATTAGCCCTCGTTAACGAGATATGTCCATTCATTCTGCGCGATGAGCGCGTGACTTGCGAATAATCGCTACAAGACCATCCAGCAGTGTACAGTTATCTCTTTTTTATGCACAACAAATAGCTTTAATTTAAGTTTATATATCAGTATAATTTTTAAATTGAAAAGGAGATAATATAGTGGTTCCTGAGTGAATAATTTAAGCAGTATTCGGCCTGCCGTGCGCGTGCGTTACCTGCGAAACTGGTTGTTTAACCGACTCGCTGTTGCTTCAATTCGGTTAGCATTTTGTGATAGATTCATCTGCGGTGATACATAGTTTAGTGAGAACTAGTTGTTTATGAAATACGTGCACTTTGAGGATATCCTTGGAGTGAAAAGGAGTCTAAAGATAAACCAGATCAAATGGCGATTCAGGGTCGGAACTCGTGTTCGATTTTTGTGGCTAAACAGCAATTATTTTAGTAGTTTTTAATCAAACAACGGAATTGGGACTTCATTTTATTATCCACTCATATATTTAAGGGCTCAGATTGCTCATTTGTAGTCAGTTAACATTTGACCAGGACTTTTATTCGCGTAGTTTGTTTATCATTTTTGAAATTCAACATGGCCGCCATAGGCTGACCGTGCGATGATTTTTAATAAGGAGACTGGGGCAAGACTGGAATGGACCGCCAAATAAACGACAACAATGCATTTCCCTGGATGTTTGCAGGCTAAAAACAATGACACATGAGTAACCAACTTCTACATTTTCGTGTCTACTTGTTTTCAAGCTTGGCATTTCAATGTTCCTTGGAGAAAGGGTACGTTATGTCATATCAATTTTTGATCAAAGGATGAAACTAATTTTGCAATATTGCTACTAAGCACTTCATGCTAATTAACAAATTGAAGTTAGTCTCCTAATATTGACGAAGATTCTCGTCATAACATGCCCAAAATAGCTGTGGATGCATTCGGAGTCTTCGCAGGAAAATGAAGACGACACAAACTTCAGCAACGTCTTGAGGTATTATAACTAGTGTACAATTATGCTGGTTATTTTTATGCAGTTTTTCAAATGTTAACCTGTAGGCTTTGTATGTAAACATTCTAAATGCGTACGGAGTAACTTTAGGTCAGGCCAGTGGCATCCAGACGTTTCGTCGGAGTGTGCTACTGCTAGCGTTAAACTGTAGTAATCATGAACAGTAAATAATGGAATAAAATACAAATTGTCATATAAATGTTACAATAAAAACAATTTTAAAATAATGACTTGATATTGATTTCCTTTCGGCTGAAGTACTCTAATCTAATGAAAAACAAATTATTTACCCCTTCAACTATTCTAATTATGTCTATAATACACTCTCAGGGATAGAAAACTAAATGACAAAATAACAATTGCTTACTCGTGGTGAGAAATTAAGCGAAATTGCATACTGGTCCGTCAAGCCAGGTTATTCCGGTGAATACGACTGAATACATGAAGAAGAAAAAATAGCCCAGTGCCGGACCAGTATCTTTCGAAACCGGGATCTCTTACCTGTTTTCTGTCTCAACCAGCTTCCAACTAAATGTCTGACTATCTACCGATGTACTCACTATTATTGGTCATTTTGTATTCAAAATCTAAATCTAAGTATTTGGAAAATCATGAGGAAAACGTATTCCGGTATTGTTTATCATCTATGCTACTGACGGTCATGTATTGTTTCAGCAATTTGATCTGGCTCCTTTGATGTAGAAGTGTATAGAATCATCTAATAGGCTTATTGGGGATTTAGACACCTCGAACCTTGATAATAATAATAATAACTTTATTAACGTTTCATATGTAAATTTAGCATTACTGCTAATGGGGGACACTTACTAAATGAATAAATACAAAGATATGCATAGTACACTCGTAAAAAATAAAATGTATGTGATATGTACATTAAGAATTATTTAAGAATAGTGTTATGCCAACTATAATCTACAATGTATATTACAGTCACTCCAGAAAAGGTTGACCACACAATACGCCAACATATCCCCTGCTCCCCACTGCCTACAGGACAGAATAATAGAGGAACAACGGACATGCGAGCACACGGCGCGGACGACACCCCCCCCTCCCCCGTGAGTAACAATATTAATTATATTAATTATAATAAAATAGTAATCGTTAAAAAGTGAATAAATTCTAAATTTGGCCTAATAAGCCTGACCCAAAAGGCTTATTACGTCAAATTTAGAAGGGAAAAAACAAAGCCTGACTCACATCTCACATCTATAACGCTAGCATTGCAAATGGTATCTTCCCAAATAACTTCAATAAAGCAAAATTATCACCTGTCTACAAAAAAGAATCCTCCCATGACAGAAATAATTATAGGCCAATTTCAGTCCTGCCTATTATTTCAAAACCTCTGGAAAGGCATGTTGCATCCTCTTACCTCAACTACCTGTGCTCCCACGGGCTCCTATACAGTAACCAGTCTGCATACCGTCCTCGCCATTCCTGTGAAACAGCTCTTTTAATCCTTACCGACAATTGGCTCAAGGCTATGGACAATAGTAACTTAGTAGGAACCGTGTTGTTAGATCTGAGTAAGGCTTTTGACTTAGTGGATCACGATATTTTGTTATCCAAGATCTCGAAATACAACGTGAATGTCACTGCGCTTGAGTGGTTCAATTAAGTCTTACCTCTGTCATCGTTCACAGAGATGCTCCATCTTTGGGTCGTTATCTGACCCATTAACACTGTCCCAAGGCATCCCACAAGGATCAATCCTAGATCCCATCTGAGTTTCTTAAGTTATGGCCGTTGTCATGACGATCAAAAAGATCTGATACATATTTTGGGCACAAGCCGTGCTTAACTTTGAACATAAGTATGGTTATGTCCTGTAACCTACGGTTGTACAGTGTTGGTAGCTTGGCCTTGACCAGTAATTCACCGTATGAGTTGCTTTTATCACGCGCGTACGGTAGATAGCTCGAAGCCCTCTTTCTTGGATTCTTTCCAGCTTGCGCTTGTCTGATGCTTTAATGAAGTGCCATATTAAGGAGCAGTATGTCAGATGGGGAAGGACTGCTGTTTTGTATAATTGTTGTTTGGCTTCCTCAGGGATGATGTTGCTTAGTCTCAGGAGGACTCCTATTTGTCGGCTTGATTTAATGCAAGTGTTTTTGACATGTTCACTAAAATTGAGCTGATGATCAATAGAGATGCCGAGTAGTTTTAAAAGGCTGGTCTGTTCAATTTCAGCATTATCAACTTTTACGGTGACTTTGGCGGTATGTTCATGGCCTGGAATTTGTCCTTGTTTGCAAGAAGCAGGTTTTATTTATACCAATTTGATGTTACTTGTGCTTGTTCATTGAGTGATGACTTCACTTCGATCAGATTCTTTCCCGAGGTGTACAGCTCAGTGGTGGTCGTCAACATACATTGACAGTTGACAATTTTTGATGCCATAGAACATATCGTTTTGGAATATATTCCAGAGGAGTGGTCCAAAACATGATCCTTGAGAACATCCTTTCTTGATGTCATGCCAAGAGCTTGTAATTGTGCCTAGCTTGACCCTACCTTGACGTTGCTCAAAATATGATCTCATTAATTTGAGTGTTCCCTCAGAGAACTGGTAGGTCTTAAGTTTTCTAAGCATGAGAGCTGGATGAAGGGAGTCAAAGGCCTTACTTGTGTCGGTTGAGAGAATTCCCACTATTTCTTTGCTATCTGCAGCGGTTTTCCAGTCCTCTACGAGTCTCAACAAAGCAGTCTCACAACTGTGCCTTTTCCGGTAAGCTGACATGTAAATACTAAGCCCAGGATCAATCTTTTGTGTAATTTGATGGCTTAGTTGCTGCTCAAAGATCTTGAAACACAGAGTGGTTTTCACAATTTTCTACAGTTAGATAATGATCACAAGATTTTGTTCTTATTCAACAATGTTGATCCATTTGTATGTAAAAAACGTAGGATACTTCATTTTTGAAGCATTTGATCGGAAAAACCGATCGCCTACACGTACCGCAGAGATTTAAAATTGTTTGCATCGTGACAGCTCATTTACTTGTAAAGCAATACCATTTAAGTATATGGGAATGATAATAAAGTTGTATTATATTAAAATGCGGGACAACGTTCAAAAGTTGGAGCCGACGTACCTACAGTACACACCCACTTGCGTTCTCTCATGTTTACACATGATTACATTTTGCATGTATCCCATTCGGAGAATATTTATACAGTATGTGTGGTTTGCAAGCCCTTCCGCCCGGCTCCAACCTTCTCTGGGTTAAAATATAAAATATCACAAGACAAAAACCTTGGAGGCAACTTCATTACCTATCATAATTCTATTTCTAAATATTTGTTTTATACCTATAGGAAAAGTCTAATTAATCGGGGTAAATTACAGCATGTTTTTACACCAAACATAATAAATTTTACGTCTATTCCCCATACTGGAACTTTTGCGCGTGGAAAGGAAACAATGTGTTTATCATGGAGAGTACAATTAAAAACGCGTTCGCCATTGTGACGCTATGTTTCATTATATTTACTGCTTAAGCTTGCCGCTTTTAATACTTCACTTTACGGTCAAATTGCATGGCTATCAACTCGATTCTTCGGAAATGTGAGTTACGGAATGATGGATCGAATATTGTGATGTTTTTGTAGCTTTGTCCTATCGTGATTCGAAGTATATTTAGCTCACAAAAGTGTCTTTTATATTGAAAATGATAGGATCCAACTAAATTGGGACCAAGGTTGTTGAATTTGCTGAAGGAGTGTAAAACGTTTACTGGTTTCGAGAACACGCTCGTACAGTCGTACCGAACTGGCATCATTTTCATTAAAATCAAAAATTAAAGATCAACAAATTCATTTCATCATCAATTTTAAATTTAAATATTGAAATCTTAATTGACGAAAACCCCACGGACCGCCAAGTACTAAATAATTGATCCATTCATTCTAGCGGACAGGAGGCAAGGACACTAGGGCGGTCCATTCTCAATTTTCCAGCTTTCTAAACGTGTTGTTTATTGAACTCAGTATTGGAATATCATAATGAAATTAAAGTTACTTTATGTATTTTAAATTTCACATGAAAGGGCATTGAAATACAGACAATTGTTTTCTTTTCTGTTTTTCTTACTTCGTGAATTTTCAGTATGAGAGTTATATAAAACGAAAATTAACCTATATTCGTGCAGTGGATAGTCATAACAGGACAAATAAATCGATATCTGTTCTCAATTTTCAACTTTTCCTGTCCTATTAAAAAACAATGTATTTTAATACTATATTGAAAAATATATAATCGTTTAAATATATAAACTGTCATGCTACCTGAAATATCTAGCTAGTTTGGTTTTCCCAGTTGTCGATACACCTTCCTTGGTTTAGCTTTTGTACTGCTATTATCATGAGTGTGAGAGCCATCTAAAGTGTGAACAGATTACCTCGCCACAGGAATGGCTTACAGAGTCAGTTATTAAAATCATTGTCCATATGGCACGCAAACAGACTCTCAATTCTCCCAGGCCAATTATCAAACTCACTTCCTGAACTTGAGTGACTGATTCCCATGGATTAGGCTTCCAACAGATAGCCTATACCAGAATACAATTTCACTTAGGTAACTTTAAACTCTAGTATCGACTGCGACTCTATTCTGCAACCTTTCTTCATTAATTATTTATACCACCCACCAATCTTTTCTTTTTGTTCTTTACTTTGATATTTTATTAGGTCATACTTACGATTGTCATTTTTCACGGGGCGTGTGCCAGCTTTGAAGTTCAAAATCTTGTTTCACAAACAGTCACTTATGCCATGTAACTTTCCCGAGTCACACTGCAAATCATGAATATCTTAAGGACTCCATATTTCCTGGGTTTAATTCTGGCCGTAGTTCTTTCGAAAGCTGTCGGAAACCCAAACTATCGAGCGTCGAATTTCGCAGTAAAACAAAACCAATTCTATGTGGGCCAAACTCCTATCCAGGACACTTCGACAAATGATGTTATAACGTGTGCCTTCAAGTGCAACGATAAAGATAGCTGTGCCAGCGCAAATTTCGATGGAACGACAGGCACGTGCCAGCTAATGGCAAGCGCAGTTGTGGATGGTTCTTCTTCCTTAGTAAATAAGCACGGCCATGTCTACATCGAAAAAGTAAGTGGAAACATTTATAGAGCGTCAATTCCGAAATTCCATCTTAAAACGATAAATCATAAGTTGGTAAGGGAATATATTTGGTAGAATATATCTCTACCGGGTTTTGAATAAGTTCGTCAGTTTATATTTTTTTCTGTGGCATTATACTGTGAAATGTAATAATTAAAGGCTTTTGTTATACTTTTGTTTTTATAAAGGTGACCACAAAACAAGAGACAGCCATGCCTGTTTCAAGTTCAGGTGCGTGTATTTTTAAAGTAAGTCAAATTGTTTCGTTTGTGGCTTAGATAGTCAGAAGTAACTTTCATATCTCACTAATTAAAATATAGTTTTTATATTTTTAAATTCTCAGTTTACTAATTTAAGGTTACCGAATACCTTCAAGGCAAGGTTTTTTTGTAAAAAAAAATTTGTTGATTATTTGGAAAGTTTATGGTTGTTCTACAATTTAGAAAAAACATTATTTCAAAAGATATAAAAGCTTGCAAGATATTTTGAAAAAACGTATTTAGAAGGAAACTAAATAAATCACCGAGGCGTTGTAATCTCTTTACGTGCCACGGGCACCCCGTGGACATTTAGCGGGAGCTGTTATCCGAGTAATTTGCATACTGTTGTTGTCGCTTCGATTCCCTTCTTCGAAATAACAAACGTGCATTTAGAGTCTATCATCAATCGTTTGTATGGGGAAATCCAAAAGAGAAAAGCAAAGTCCTTCGGTAAAACATAAAGCGAACCCTGGACCGAAAAAGTAAGGAAACCGGCGTTAAGGAGGAATTCAGTAAAACGAGGATTGATCTCGCGTACAGCGACAAAGGCTTGTGGTTCGAAGGACGTGCCAACCTTCAACTTCAGGGATAACTCCAAATATAAGCAGCGCTAGCAGGGTTAAACTGTTGTTTGGCTCACCAGGAACCAGCAAGTCATTTGAAGAGACTGAGGACGCGAGCAGCGATGAGTTCACATCGGAGTCATTGTCAATCCTCGACTTCTCAATCGTGAGCTTCAGTGGACATCAACTTGCAGTTATTGTGGAACTTTGGGAATGAAACTTATCGGCTCTCGAACTCAGCGAAACTGTTGAATTGTTGTGAGAGCGAAAGGTTTCTTATGAAATATGACCTATTTACCAATTTCCCGCGAATTTCACTACTGCTTTAAAGCTCCAGGGGTCCTTGCGTATATAGTCATTGACTAGTTGGTTCGAAGTGTTGACATTTGCTTTGACGAGATGCATGTGAAATGTTCACAAAACTTTACACGCCAAATATCCGACTAGGTTTTTCTTCGTACCCCTCTCTTTGAATGAATTAATAGGGTATGCAGACTTGCCAGATTTTGATCAAACTCGGCCAAAAGACAGATACGTTACTGACAAAGAAAAGAGTGTGAGTGTTTAGCAATATTCAAAGTATTTTTCCTCGTATAGTATCCCGCGTAATGTGACTCGGACATTATCGAAGACTAAAACTTTACAGTTAGGAATGAATTGTATTTGAATGAAGTAAAATATTAACAAATGTTGGGCTGTCATTTGCTGATTGACATTGTGCAGTTGAATTGTTCTTATGCGTTAACACCAAACCTTGTCAGTTTTGCGTTTGTTGGCTTACCATTACTTTACACTTCTTTTTAACAAATTCATTCAGCGTATTCTGCACTTCATAAGCTTTACAGAGGTATATAGGTTTCTATAGTTTTCTTTAAAACAACGCGCGTACAAAATTATTAACGAGAGAGACCCGCAATTTCTTTTCACACGAAATATCAATATTCTGTCCTTATCTTTTGCGAGAAAGAAAAATTTAGTATTTAATCTTTGGTTTTCGCCGATTTTTCAGCCGTTTTCCAATTCTAAATGGCACACACCACTCGATCTAAATTTCTAAAAGTGGATTGAACCCAGGTTAGATGCATGATCATCTAAGTCCGGATTCAAACGTCGAACTTTTCATGCGCCGAACCGGCAATTGAAACAAAAGATTATTAGGCGGCTTCTTTTGATCTAATTAGGTTCGGCGCATGAAAAGTTCGACGTTTGAATCGGGCCTTAGCAATCTCGCATATGAAAATACTCATGAAAATTTAATTTTTTTCACGACTTCCTTATCCCTTCCTAGGATCCTAACCCATTTCAACATTATTCCTCTCAAAGCTCAATTATTCTAATTAATAAAGCTTACTTTACAGACTTTATATCTTGCCTTTCGATTTTCCGCCGCGGTGTTTGAACCAGAGATCTTCGGTGTGCAAGACCAGAACTTAATCAGTGAGCCGCAGAAACTTGCGATGGAACGACTGTTACTTTAAAAAAAAAATCCTAACACGTACCACAAAAATAACCCTAACCGTCAGTAAACAAGCTCACAGGTAAACGACGAGGTCTCGCCCACCTAGAGCTAGGTTTGACAGGTAAACAACATGTTCTAACTGTAATGAGAGCATATATTTTTGACATTTTTTTATCATCTAACCTGGGTACCACCCACTTTTCTAAATTTAGAACGAGTGAATATTATCCATTTAAAATCCGATAACCGGGTGGATTTTTGCCTGCTGCCTGCTGCCTTCTAATCTCTTTTTTTTACGTTAATAAATGCTACATTAATTGATGAGGAACTGTACTCTAGTAGTATTATAAATGGGGGGGCTGGGACACTTTCAACGATTTCCAACGAGCCTGCACAAAAAAAAAACATATGACACAAGAAAAAACAACATATAATAAGACCCCCATTTTTTTCGTTGTATTTTTTACATTTCAACGTCCTATTAGAGAAACGTGTTTATAAGGTATTATTTACTACTATAGTTCATTTATCGTATTTATGCATTACATTAAAGGATTGTAGTTAAAGGTATTATATCAGGGCTAAGCATATATTAACATTTGTTCGAACACTTGGTTTATAGTGAATTTATTGTATTCTAACACCCTATTAGAGGAACACGCCAGTTACGATACTACTATAGTTCATTTATCGTATTTATACATTATATTAAGAGATCGGTTTCTACCGATTTTTTCGGATTAAAGCAGTTTTGAGAACCTATTAGATAAGTGATTACTATGCAGTATATCGATCTCTTCCACTATGGATAGCATACCGTGCCTTCCCATAGAAATCTTAGTCAAGATAGTAGAGCATGCAGGCCAAGAATCATTCGCAAGCATCGCAAGGACATCGAAACACCTAAACGGTGCCGCATCTCTCGTGCGCTACAAAAACGTAGACCAAGAGTTCCGTAAACGAGTACTCACTTTCGGACTTAGGTCTACTCGTAATGACAACGATCGAGACAATTTGGCTGGGACTTTCGGTATTTCCGCAAACTACATCGATGATAGCTTTCCTCTTGTCTACGCCAGTGAATATGGTAATCTTAGCGTTATTAAGTGGCTCATTAAGCACTTATGGTTCGATAAAATGGATGGACACACCGATTACGTTCTATGCGCTGCCTGTAAGGATGGCCGTCTTGATATCGCTAAGTGGCTCACTAAGCACTTCCAGTTCACCAAAGAGGATAAAGCCGTCGGGTTTGCTATACTAGATGCCTGTAGGAATGGCCATCTCAATACCGTTAAGTGGCTCGTTCGACGCTTTCAGATAACCATAGAGTATGAATACGTTCATCATGCTCTACTATGCGCCTGTAGCAATGATCATCTTAATACCGCTAAATGGATCATTGAGTGGCTCATTAAGCGCTCCCAGCTCACCATAGAGGACGAAAACGCTCTACTAGATTACTACATAAATGCTTATGCTGCCACATAGGATCTCTCGCAACGTCCAAATTGTCCCTAAGCATTCTTGCACCTAAAGATCCAAACTTGAGCAACTGTTAGAGATATCATTAGTATACCGTATATCGCCACCTATGGTATTAGTATACATTCTCTAATCCACGATATTAGCTTACGTTGTTATATCCATCCATGGTACTAACATACATTCTCTACTTCACGATATTAACGTATGCTGTTATCTTAGTACGTATTAATACCACACAGATTAGACAAGTGCGTATAATTGAAGAACCTCAACGTAGACGTCACAACTAAGATACCAATTAGACATATAACATATATAGGTATATTACATGATGATTGAGACAAGAACTTGTGATTGGTTGATGCGAGGAAAGACCACGAAATGTATAAGTAAGTGTTCAAAGACGTCAGAGTATTGCTCTCAACATAACTTCCAGATAGGAAGAGGATGTGCTATATTCGTTCCATGTTTGACGTGTGGTCGAGGCTGTCGTACTACTAACGAACTTTGTTCAAAATGTGGTGCACCTCAACGCCGTACCATTCGCAATAAGAAGAACCTTGATAAGAAACGAGCTAACGAGTCGGCGAATATCACGTGTTCAAATGTAGTAGAATCGGAGAAAGATCTAAATGTAGTGGACTCGGAAAAAGATCAAAATGTTGTGGACATTAACGATCTCGATAATGCATTGGATGACCTCTCCATCGGTGAGAAATATCTAAATGTGGTAGAATCGGAGGATAAGTAGAAATCACGATACGAAAAAAAGAAAGAAAAAAGAATGAAGAGAAATTGTTATGCGACCTCTCTTCATTTTTTTCTCTTTTTTTTTTAACAAACAATTGGACAATTGACAGGCACATGGTATACAACTAGTATGGATGATCTTATTAGATTACTTGGTCCAGAAATTTGTGCAAGCCTACATATCAAACCACGGTTACATATTAACACTGGTGAAACATGTTCCGAATGTCTATGCCCGACGGAAATGCAAGGAACGGAATTCATATGTCCCGCCTGTGGTCTTATTTCCGAGACCGAATCATGTGAAGAAACAACTACCAATCTTACTACTAGGTTACGCATAGTAGGGCCGGATAGCTTTCGGTATCAACATGATCTAGACCGCACAATCCCAAAGCAAAGCGATAACAAAGAATTGCAACTACGAACGATAATGCGAGAACTAAAGGCATACGACACTATTTATAAACAAAATTACGACCTCTCGTTTCCCACAAATGTATTAGTAATCGTAGCCGATGCATTCATTCAAGTACAGAAAGTTTGCATCAAACGTAGCTATGCGAAACGAACTATTTTAGCTGCTATACTTTATCAAGCATGTATACAATGTGGGTTCGTTAGATCTAAAGGTGAGGTTGCTCGTTTTATGCAACTAAACAATAAAAGCATCTGTAGCGGAAATGTTTTTATACGTTCTCTACATGATGACGATAAGATAGATATAGATTTAAATGTTGATCGAATAGCTCCTCACATTGCGACGACTTTTGCTAAACTTCAACCCAAAGGAGTACCTAAGAATGTCCAACAAATAGTCTATGAGATTGTTCGTACGGCAATAGAAAACAATATAGGTACCAGCTCTATACTTCGAACTAAAGTCATTGGAGCGAGTTACGAGGTATTACGGCGTTCGGGATCTCATATAGCTCTTATCGACGTTATTAAACGATGTGGTACGCATAAGGGTTCGATCACGCGTTTTATCAACGAGTTGATTGTTTACGATTCCCACTTTGAGCCCGTCTATATGAGACACGGTCTAACTAATGATAAAGTTTAATTCGTACCTTTTCCATCAACCAAAGATTAAACAACTCGTTTCCTATTCAACCAAAACGACCGTCGATAGATACCCATTTAAGAATTTAGTTTAAGACCACAACATGAAAGCAGTCGTATGTTAATTAGTGGCTGACGAAATCGAGACAGAAATCTGCATACGAACCAGACATTCCGAAAGGTCTATAAATTCCGATCCGACCCTAAAATTCCGATCCGACCCTCTTTTTTTATTTTTAAGATTTTTTATTTTTTAGGTCTCTTAGGAATTTTTTCGATTTTTTTTGAATTTAGGGTCCAATTGGAATTTATAGACCTTTTAGAATTTCGCCCACGCCGATGACGTGATGTGGTAGACAGAAATTTACATATAAACCAAAACAACACGGTAATTTATACGAATTAAGAGCAGTTGTTTTTATCGAAGTTAAAATGAAATCCATGCTGGTTTCTTTCGAAGGAGATATTTATTCTTACCCCACTAGACTGCCAAGTTTTGCTCTCATCTCCTTTCGGATTTCGGATCGAAGTTCTTCTACGTTTTTTAATCCACCTTCTTGCCTGTTTTTTTGCCGTATTTCTAGTTTAAGCGTCTCATATTTCCTTTTCTCATCAATAACGCTTCCGAACTCGGCTTCTGAAATGTTACAATCGGCTAGAGCTTTTGAGACTTTGACTTCCACGGAATTCGCCTTAGCTTTTGCTAACATAACAGTCTTTTCATGCTTCGAGACGCGAACGCCAAGTTTCTTACTAACAACAGTCATCGAAGCCGATATGACGGCACACAGGAACCCCGCTGATCCTAAGGAAATACCCACAGGTATCCCAATTCCCGTAAATGATGAACCTAGCGCAGAAGCTGATAAAACGCCACTCAGGCTACCTGTGGCCACAGCAATCCCATGAACGATACCACGCGCTCGAGCATATTTTTTGCGAACAACTTCGTAGTGCTTTGCTTGTTGTTCTAGCTCAGCAAGCGTATCACAGACTTTTTGCAGTCTAAAACTCGATCCATTTATATCGCTAAGTTCCTTTATAGCTCCCGATGGATAGATACCTGGTGCTGTTGGAAACGGTTGAATCGAATCACCATCCATTGTATATACGCATGATTTACTCAAGCTTCAATACGAAACGTAGAGGCTGCTTGTTGAAGTCTATGAGATTGCCTTTCTCATCGCAAACTGTGAGGCGAATGTAGTTCCGTATCGTTCCTAGGGCTCGAATGGGTATGAGGGTTGGTGGAAAATAAGTTGTTTCACCAAAAACGTGTGATGTCGTTTTTAAAGTATGTAGGATTTTAGATGGCTTCCCATCAAGAAGTGAGAAATCTGAATCCACCACATCACAGTAGATATATATGTGATTAATATTTTTTGGCACCAGGACGTATTTTCCTTTATTGATAGTCACATAATCTGTCACATCTTCATTTACTTCGATACTAAACAAATCGCAGACATTCTTAGTGAGCTGGATTGGTTTCTTGACCTTCATAAGCCAATATTTCCTAAATGGGTAGTCTATGAACTCCAAGAAACCAGCCGTGACTGCGGGATCGAAGTAGGTTATCAAAGTTTCTATCTTATAATGTCCCGGCTTAATTTCGTATGGAAACACTACACTATTGTTATCCCACTTAAAGCTCCCTTTCTCTGCTAGGTTCCACCAATTGTGACTAAGAGTGACCTCAACTAGCGAAATATTATTGATAAGAATAGGGTTATCGAAGTAGACAGTATGGTCAGCCGTAGGACATGTGACATTTAAGATAACCAATATATATTAAAGGTATAAACTATGGATATGTATAGCTTCAATAGTTACGATGCCTTTTGTTGTGTCAGACGAAGATGATGGTCTATCTGCAGAGGACATAGCAGAGATTGCTAGGGGTGGACCAAGACTGTCGAAATCTGAGCAGATAGCGCTCCTTGCCGATGAAAATAAGAAGGTCGCAACGTTGAATGTCGATCTATTAGCGAAGTTTAAGAAACAATATCCACATGCAGATTTTCACCAGTTCTATGTATCAACGGATATAGACGGCCCTGGCAAATATTCAACTAGTATTTGGTTTCGAGATGGGAATCATGGTTATGTGGTTTATGGCGATGATGTCTCTAAGCTACCTACCACCATTCAAAAACGCATCGATAACGCATTGTGGGATGTGCATGATGGTTTTCCACATACGTTAACACTAGATAAAAGTGTGAAATATCCTATTACGGCGGTCCCACCTACTGAAAAAGCACAAGATATCGATTTAACTAATCTATGGATATATGTCACACCTACGAAAAAGTTCAAAGCAGGCGTTCCGAACATATTCAAAGAGACTGTCGTAAAGCATACGACAGCAAAGGAGTCCCATCATTGGTTATCAGGTCCAGATTTCAAATATTGGCCTCAACGATTGAATTTTGCAACGTGGTGTGCAACTTCTGGATGTGGAGTGTCATTGTTTGATCCTATTTTCAAAACGTATCCACCCGTCATTCAAGGGTTCCTACAATTTCACGTTTATTTCACAATACGAAGAATTCTATATGAACTTGGTGGACCTCTACCTGGTGACTCTTCTTTCAAGCAAATTGATAACCTCTATAGCAAAGCAGCACTTGAGACTTTGTGCATCGAATTTGGTTTATCTCGAACACCAGACTTCAGATGGCGTGGAGGTCGCAATAAAGGATTAGGTGACATATTCGTTTACTTCCCCAGGTACGGCGATAAGAACGAGTATGAGTTAAGGTCGAGTGCCCCAGACATGTACACATGGACACAAAAGGACCCATTCTATATATTCAAAGATGAGGGCGGTAAGTTAGCTAATTCCAATATGATTCACTTTATTAGGGGTGACGAGACTAATGGAAAACAATACAATTGGTTTACGCCACCAATCGGTAAGGGATTAACGGATGCTGGATTGGGTAGATTGAATCGATCTGTCGAAGCTTTCGCGTATTGCATTCTAGGTGCTCAAGTTAATATGCTTACACCAATCATTGGTAGTTATGGCACCAAACTAGAGTTCAAAGTTTTGCTTGAAGCCACGATTATTGAAAACAACTTAGTGAAAGGCGTAAAAAACTATCAGGTTGCAATAGATGGTACGAATAAGAAGTTAGATCTGGCAATAGCTATAGGAGTATGGCTATTACCAAGCAATCTATTGTTCGATACTCAAAAGATTAGTGGCTACAATAACGCATTCAAGATAGCTACGAAAGATATGATAATGGGATCAAACTCAATCAACGATGAGCAAACTAAACTCCCACCACCAGATATGGAAGGACAAATACGAAAGAAACAATTACCACATAGTACGTATCAACAAGTTCCATATAGCGTAAAGAAAGAAGTTCCACATAGCGTAAAGCAACGAGTTCCACAACATGAGATCAATCTAGCGATAGTATCTATTGCAGGAGCTGGAATTGCGTGGGCGTTATTTCGTTAACGTCGTTTGTATTGCTCTATTGTGATCACCACTATAGCTACGATGAATAACCAAACGTTCTCTGCTAATACTCCTAGAGCTTTACCGGCCATAGTAAATATGAAATTCGCAATTGATCCAATCATTCCAGGTAGTATCTGTCCAAGTTTCTTTCCCATTTCCTTTAACAAATCACCCGTCGTTTTTAATCCCTTCTTTACTGTATCTGTCACTTTGTCGATACCATCTTTTACTGGTTTCGGTACGGATTTCGATAGCTGGGAAACTATTACACTAACGATAGCACCAATAGCAGTTACCACCGCAAGAACAGTCATTCCATACTTCCTGAAAATGTATTTGACCCTTTCACGTAGCGATATACGTTCTAGTATGGCTTCTTCTTGACGTTCAAGTAATTCTCTTGCCCTACGGATAGATATTAATTCTTTCTTAGCTACTTCTTTCTGAGCGTCGGTCGATTCGGAGTCTTCAAGAATAGATTCATTATTTGCTTCCCGATCAGCGAGTTGTCGTTCTGCAAATATTACTTCATTAGCAGCCTCTTCATTATTTGGACCTAAAGCATCTTTGAGAGCTTTCCTCATCTGCACACGTAATTTCCTATCATCATCATTACCGACGAATAGACGTTTAAAGGGTTCTTTGCTTCCAAGTTCGCGAACGGTGATGTTTCCATCTACTAAGGAGATTTCTATATTATGCCGAACACCAGCATCCGGATATTGCCCCTTTACTATGTCAACCAGCATTTCTTTTGCCGAATCTCGAATTGTTTGTTCGAATGTGAATCCTCTAAGTGGGTCACCTTCTATAGCGTAGTCATGCACATTATCCATGGTAATTGTCTCACTACCCCCTGCTTCATCTTGATTGCCACTCAATAAGTAAGCCACGTATCTTTCATTTGCTTCTCGTTCTCGTTGTCGGTCTTCTTCATCTCGTTCTCGTCGGTTTTCTTCATCTCGTTGTCGTTCTTCGTATCTGTCGGTACTATCCTCAGGTCTCACATCAACGTCGACCCTATCTTCCATATTGAACATAACTATATATCATGGTATATTCAACATGATATCGTCGAAGTTAATTCCTAAGGAAGCACTAAGAGTGCCACTCGCACTCAAAGCTCAACGAACCTTATATAGAAAGACTTTCACTCCATCATCTGCCAATCCAGGTGAGACTCTATATGTGGAAGTACCAACACTAGGAGAAGATATCGTATTAGTACCTGGTAGTTTGGCATTATTGGGTGATATCGTATTGTCTGGTGGACATGCTAATAATCGAGTCGTTGCAAATGTTGGACGTTGCTTAGTTATACATCGAGTTTGTAAGATAGGAGCTGAAATAGTAGAAGACATTGCTCGATCGGATCTATTACAAACATATTCCGATATCTATCTATCTACACAAGAGAGAGAATCGAGAGTACAACAAGGTATCCAATCAGATAACACAAATAAGCTACGATCTAAGGCTGGTGATGCAGGTACTTCAGATGTTGGTGAGAATGCATTGTTAGCTGCATATGGTTCAAAATATAGAATTCCGTTAGACGTTGATATTCTTACACAACATGGAGTTCTATATCCACATGCATTAGAAGACACTATTTCATTCGAATTAACTCTAGCCCACTCTATCGATATAATCGTTGGATCAGATTCGACAAAGATAGGTACGTACAAGCTTACCAACATCCAGTTAGAATACGAAGCAATCAAGAATGAAACGCTAGCTAGGAAAGCATTTCGCGCATATGAAAATGGTACTGCATTCCTATACGATCACGCAGTTCACTTCAAGTTAGTACCTATCGCTAAGGCATCAGATACTTTGATATCTCAGAATATAAATGTTCCACGACGATCATTCGCTGGATTACTCTTTCTATTCGTAGATCCTCACACCGCCGGTTCACGAGATAGCGAAGCATTCGTAAATCCTGATATTTCAAAGATAGAGATAGACGTAAATGGAGTTCCAAATAGATTCTTTCCAGGAGGTATGTTAACACCAGATTTTGGGGGTCCACAAAAGGATGGTTTGGTACATCCAATACCTCTATGACTCCTACCAAATTTTACAATAACAGATTTGCCATCCTAGTCGATTGTCGTACAGCAAAAGATTCCTCTGCTCATGGCGATGGAATGGCACAAACTGGTGGTGGAAAAGATATCGATATTCGTATACATAGAACTTTAAAAGGAAGTGGAAACGTAAACATGCATATCTATGTCCTTGCGGATGCTCAGCTTAATATATTGAACAGATCTTTACATAGTATAACATACTGATGGATTCCTTGGTAGAACACATCCCATTCAACTCACTCATAGTAGGTCCAACGAATTGTGGAAAGACTGCATTTCTCATAGAACAACTTCGTGGACCATTTCGTGGTAAGTTCGATTATATAGTATTAATTTGTCCTACGTATGCCCACAACAAAACATATCATGGATTTGCTAATCGAGATCCGCATTTTTATGTCATATCACCATCTCAGGATGCTATCGATACCACATTAAATATTTGTGCAACCTTTTGGTCAGGTACCAATACATTATTGATTCTAGATGATTGCGCCGCATCAAAAGATGTAAAACGAAGAACGGACAAACTAGTAGATTTAGCATTCTCTGCTCGACATATAGGACTATCTATTTGGGTACTATCCCAACAATTAACGAGTATATGTAAACCTTTTCGTGAGAACGTAGCTATCGTAGTAGCATTTCATACAGCATCGGTTATAGATGGTAAAAAGATATTTGAAGATTACGGAGACTCACAAGAATGTAATGAATTACGAACGATACTTCGATCTCATAAGTTTGCTCGCATATGTTTCTGTTTGCGACATCCTTTTGCAGTAATGTTAGAGCTACCCGCACCTATAACATATTATCATGGATGAATACACCAAAGAACTGGAAGGTGAGGATTTAACAGGTCCACCAACCAAATTGGAATTTTCAACCGAATTGGAGGATATCGAAGAATGGCGGGAAGAACTTAAGACCTTAGCTGTATTAGGTAAAACGAAAGAATGTCTAGGACAGAATTTCTCCCTAACAGATATAACTAAACTATCTGAGAAGGACGTAAAACGTTTACATAGTAGATACCAGGCCGTAGTAGCAAATCAAATAACAGTACACTTAGTAGATGGTGTACTACGTCAAGTTACTCGCGCAGTCTCATACGTAGCTACACTAGACAACCAACAAGCACTGTTTAAGGATCTACAAGAAAACCAATTAGCCCGCCATCAGATATCGATGGCGGCTGGTCGATTAGCACTTAAACACGGTCGATTTGTAGCTCTAGCTAGTGTCTTGTTCAATGTAGCTGATCACATAGTCATTCCTGGTACACCTATTGAACCTTCGCAAGTAACTACTATATCAAATCAAGATGGAGGAACAGACGGATCAGATAACTGCGGAGACTCAAAAGAGAGAGATTACATGTGAAAGTGAATTACCTAAAGAAATCAATGTAGATGAAAGTTGGACTACGAACATATCTACTATAGCAGTTATTGGTATGGGCGCTGTATTGTTTGGCGCATGCTATTAAACAACAGGATGCTTAGTAAATGGTGCACTACGTCTAGCTACTCGCGCAGTCGCATACGTAGTTCCACTAGATGACCAACAAGCACTGGTTAAGGATCTACAAGAAGACCAACTAGTCCGCAATGAGATATATACTGCGGCTGGTCTATTAGCACTTAAAGCAGTTCGATTCGTGGCTCTAGCTAGTGCTTCGTTCCATGTAGCTAATCACATAGTCGTTCCTAGTACTCCTATTAAACATTCGCAAGTAACTACTATATTGAATCAAGATGGAGGAACAGACGGATCAGATAACTGCGAATCCACCGAAAACAACACCAACTAAAGTAAAAGATCCAAAGAGGGTTGCTGCTGGGAAAGCATTAGCACTAAGTAATAAACTTGCTAGAGAGGCTCAAAAGAGAGAGATTTCGCGTGAAAGTGAATTATCTAAAGAAACCGACGTAGATGAAAGTTGGACTAGAAACATATCTACTAATACTACTATCGCAGTTATTGGTACGGGTGCTGCATTGTTTGGCGCATACTATCAATACAAAAGATACAGAGACGACACTTCTAAGAACATTAGTCCTATACGACCCGCGAGTCCTGTAAAGACTACGGTACCAGATATGGAGTAACAATTAAAGACTAGAGATATACGATATATATTAGGATGGATAAAGAATTGATGAAAACAGCGACTGATGCTGCTATGATAACTGGAATAGCTACTGGTATTGGTTGGATCGTAAAAAAGGTTGCCAAGGAATCTATGCTTAACGATCCTTCTACTTCTATTATACATTACGTGAAGTGGACTGCAGTAATAGCTGGTAGCATATATGCAAAACAATATCTCGAGAAACAAAAGGCCAAACCATAATGGCTGCAGCTGGCGCAATGATGCTATTCACGGCGATTGTAAACGCAGCGGCATTCACTGGTGGTGGAGTGCTTGCTAGGATGTTTGGTGGAAAAGATGAAACTGCTAATATAGAACGAGAGAGACATGATAGGGCAATGGAAAAATTCGATGCTGCTAGGGAGGCATATATCGAAGAACGTCAAAAATTGTCCGATTGGACGCGCAAACATGAAGTCGCCGAACGCGATGCTCATAATAACCAACTCGATATCAACCGAGCTTTCGTGCGCTCCCATAAGTTACGTCAGGCACTGAAACGACTCGAAGCAATGAAAGAACCTCGTTTATCCGACTACTATCAACCCTCAAGCAATCAGAAGACTGGTGAGTTGATTTTCGTTGGTGGTGGAACGCTAGCTGCTGGATATGCTATTAGTCGATATGCTTTTTAAAAAACGAGAATTTTTACGATTGACGAGATACTAAGAAAAAAAAAAGAATAAGAACTAGTTGGTTAGATAAGTTGTTATTCTTTTTTTTTTTTCTTTTTTCTTGTTAAAGGTTAGAATACATAGATATATAATGGATGCTAAACTTGCGAATATCTTCTATGGTCCTATGGGCTATTGGAAAGGTTATGCTGCAATTGGTAAGTTATCGGTGGCTGCAAAGGTATCGGAAGATGTAGCTAAGGGTTGGTTAGAGAAACAAGCCGTGTGGCAAATATATCTATCACCACCACACTATATTCCACGACCACATTGGACTGTATCGAAACCTAATGAAGTTCATCAAGCTGATTTGATCTTTCTACCTCACGATCGACCTGGACGTGGAAGGAAACTATATAAGTATGCTTTAGTGGTAATCGACGTAGCTTCTAGATATAAAGAGGCTGAACCTTTAGCATCGAAAGATAGTGGTGAAGTGTCTGCAGCATTTGATCGAATCTACAAACGTAGTCCACTAGAATGGCCAAAAACATTACAAGTAGATCCTGGTAGAGAATTCATGGGACGTATGTCTGAAACATTAGAACTACATGGTACTAAAGTCCAACGAGGTGAAGCCGGTCATCATAGGGCGCAAAGTTTTGTCGAACGAGCAAATAGAACGATAGCTGAAAGATTATTTGGATATCAATATGCAAAAGAGATGGTACTTACATCTGAAGGATCGGATGCGCGTAGTAGAGAATGGGTATTGAGGCTTCCTGATGTTATCAAGGCTATGAACAATGAAGTTACTCGACTAACAGGTAAGGAACCTTCAAATTCTATAGAGGCACAACAAGTAAGCATAAAGACTCCTACATATTCTCGAATTATTGGATTGAAAGAAAAGCGACTACCATTCGATGTTTTAGTTCGATATCTATACTCACCGGGAGAATTGGAAGGTGGAGTAAAACGAGCAACTGATCCTGTATGGAGTTTACAGACATACTATATTTCTCGAAATGTCGTATCATCGAATCAACCAGTTCTATACTATTTAGGAAAAGATGCACCAAAGCGAGGGTTTGTTCGTGAAGAGATACAAGTGATACCACCAGATACAGAACTACCACGAAAAGGTATTCTAAGATAGAAGCAAATCGTAAATGAAGTCGTCTAAGTATTCATCATATGGAGTGACGTTTTTACGATTGTATGATAGTGTATCTACTACGTTTGATAGTATATTGCTAATAAAAACGTTTAAGTCTTCATCCTCTGGAAAGATGTCCACATGACCGTAGGCTAGTGTATCTATTCCATTTGCTGGAATCCATCGTTTACTATCGAATGGTGATAGAGATACTTTATTCATATGCATGCCATACATTCTATGACCTTCACTTCGAAGCATATCCATACCATGGCGGAACACCTTCTTGTCTAGTAAGCACTCCTTGTATTGTTCATGTCGAATACGATGTTTCACAACTGCCTTCTTCGTACCTTTAGCTTTCCGAATCTCCCCACCATCTACTTTCAAGATCGAGTAGAGCTTTGATCGTAGTCCAACGTATTCAACAATGGGAATACCTCCACATTCGTCTTTCATTTTACCAAGTACTTTCTTGTTGGATACGTCGTATGTTGGATGGTCTTTACTGTAGTTGCTCGTATCGTAGAAACGTTTATTGGCTTTCATGTCTGCATAGATGTCCTCAGTTTCGATGTGTAGCAATAGGCTATCGGTATCTGTATATAGTAGATTACAACGTTGTCCATACTGCCGATTGAGCTCGTTGTAGTAGAAGTCATACATTAAATGTTTTGAGAGATCTAGAATCGACATTCCAACATATACTGGACGGTTCAGTAGTAACTTGCTTTTGTAATTATGTACGGCGGCTAGATCATTGTCAAAGATCGTAGAGCGAGCATAACTAGGTTTATTCAAGAGACGTTGTAGTCTGATTCCTTCTGAGGAGCGAATTAGTTTGATATCTACACGCTTTCGTAGATTCTCCATTGTCTTACCAAATACACTATTGTTCATTAATTTGTAGAGTTCCTGCTCGAATGGGCTCTTCGCTTGTTTTCGTAATTCTGTATTCATTCGTATGTATGGCTCCATCCATGGTGATTGATCGAATCGTAGTGCTCTATGGATCTTTTTCAAACGCATGCCAAGAGATAGATATAGTTGTAGATTGCGGTAGTGGAGCACGTATCGTTCTTTGTTATACAAGTTAGGTACAAGCTTTTCCGCTTTCAAGGATCCATTTCCTTTGTATAGCTCCTCGAATAGATTTGTCTGATACTCTGAGAACCAAGCTTTATTCACTTGCATTCTTTCAGGAGCTAACGGATAGCTGTTATGCATATCGTGAAGTTCTCGAGGGTATTCAAGGTCAACTTCGAGGATGTAACCTACATCGGAATCGGTTGCAAGAATGGTGATTTGCTCTTCTGTTGGTGTACACCACTCAAACCCACCCGTTGGTAGATATTGACTCATAGCCCATCCGTATAGGTTGTTGGCATCGAGATAGAGTATATAACTATTTGGCTTCCCGGGGTCGAAATCGGGCACGTTTGGATTGTTTGCCTTGGCATTGCGTTGGGACACCATAGATATACCACCACGTAAACCTTTCTCAATGAATAGATGCATGTCGTAGTCGGTTAATAGTTCAAGCTCCACTCCGGTCTTCTTTAACAACGCATCCCACGATAGACCAGGACTCGTATAGTAGTGAGCTGGATCTAATCCGTAGTTTTGCATACATGTTGCACGAAAGGTCTCAAATACATCTGCTAGAAGAAGTACGTCAGTTTGGAGATAAAGGTCGTGGTAGTCACCTAATGTCTTACAATCAAATATGTTCCAAACTTCTAATGCATGTTCATAATCTTTATCGGATATATCCTCTAGGCTTAGCTTACTATAGAATGATTCTTTCGGCGGAAGAGAAGTCTCAGTGAATCTATCCCAATAGTCCATGTACTCATATGGATAAACGCCTTTGCGTAGTAGCAACTTGTTTTTCTCTGGGTCTGGTGTATGCTTTGAAGTTTGTTGAAAGGTGTCTGGGGTAGAACTTGCTACCAACTTGTCAAGAGAGGATGGTAGAAATTGTATGCTATCGATGAACCGTAGGTTGCCAAGTGAGAATGAAATATATTTCTCCATATTATTTGGAATGCAAGAGATATCGCCCTCTGTCTTGGAAATAGATTGCATCAGTAGGTGAGAATCGTATCCACGTAGATTATGGAATACAACTGGGATGATAGGTGAGATACGTAATTTGAGATTACATACCTTATGTGCTGCGCCTCGAAACTCCCCAGTGATGTGACAATGATCTCGTACTCTATCTTTACCAAATAAAGGCTTCTGACAAATATGGCAAATCCTCGCTTGATCGAAATACCTCTTGTTTTCCCACGACATACATAGTGGTTTGGCAACTATGTCTTTGATCTTTCTTTCTTCATCTTGTACACATCGTAGAAAGCGCTCGATCGTATCAGGACCTCTATAGAAGACTGGTGGTTCGCTGTGACCGTCAGAACGTACGACGATGTAACAAAATCCACAGGGAATATGTTCTTCCGTTTTAAGTGTATTGCTTTTCGTAGGATCTTTAGCGCGTCCTTCGATCTTAGTGGTTAAAGCCTCAAGGTCTGCATAGATAACATAGGGAACTTTGAGCTGTTTGTGGACGTTCTGAAATGAGACTTTGTTGTTCTCGTTGGTGGGCATCTCGATTCGAATGGCTCGGTCGTTAATTCCGTTACACTCTGGGATGTGATTTGCAAGGAGGTCTTTGGTAGTATATCCATGTAGACATCGCTCGCAGAAGTGTTTCCTACACTTATGTTTTGTCTGATCGAATAGTAGGCGGTTGAAGTCCTTGATCCGGCAGTAGTGTTGCCGACCGCTATCTGGGCACTCTATAAGCAAGAGGTTAATACGCTTTGAAAAGGTCTCCGTTGATATGTGGTGTACAATCAAACACTTTTCCTTTGGATCCCAACCATACACGTTGATGGAGATTTCGTTTTGCTTCTCCAAGCGCGGTATTTGCGAAATTGGTGTTGGTGAGTCCACCCCTTCATGTTTTAGCCAATCTTCCTTTCGATACTTTGATATTCTCTCGGGGTGTATTGCAACTGGATGCAGCGTTGCCGTTATCGCCCAAAGTGCGCAATGGTCATCATAGTTCTTTACATTGATCACGGCTTTCTTATTTGCGATTTCTGTAGGCAGCGGCAAATACGAACCTCCGCGTAGTGGTTGGTATCGAGCGATGTTCACCCATAGAATGTTGACTTTATCTATGACCCAGTTCGATCCTCGACTGATCCATTTCTCAATGTGGTTGTAGATCTGAGCGTGCGCTTCTACCATTACTCCACGGGTATCAGAACTGTTGGTCAGAACTGCTTGTGAACTCCGAAATGTGATTGTATCGTATACCGAACCTTCAGGTTTGTCGAGACGGAGAGTTATATTCAAAGCTAGCTGAACCTTAATGTTATTTAAGTCTTGTAGGTCTTCATCTATCTTTTCGGTAGTCTGCTTTCGCACACCGGTAAGGAAAGCAGCTGGGTCTGCCCCTAGAGGATTGCCGTCGGGAACGTCCATCTTCCATCCTTGTAAATAACCCTTAATGGTCCTGGATGTTCGTCTGAATGTTAGTATATGTTCAGCCATGGTATGATATAATAAACTTGTAGCCACACTCCTCTAATAGGGCTGTGAAATGTAATACCTTGATCTAATATGGTATAGAAGTATGATGAATGGGCTATAGTAGTAAATAACGATTACGATAATATATGTTATAATACCTAGTAATCACACCCCTCTAATAGGGTTTTGAAATGTAATACCTTGATCTAATATGGTGTAGAAATATGATGGATGGACTATAATAGTAAATAATGATTATGACAATATATGTTATAATACCTAATAGCAACACTCCTCTAATAGGGTGTTAGAATACAATAAATTCACTATAAACCAAGTGTTCGAACAAATGTTAATATATGCTTAGCCCTGATATAATACCTATAACTACAATCCTTTAATGTAATGCATAAATACGATAAATGAACTATAGTAGTAAATAATACCTTATAAACACGTTTCTCTAATAGGACGTTGAAATGTAAAAAATACAACGAAAAAATGGGGGTCTTATTATATGTTGTTTTTTCTTGTGTCATATGTTTTTTTTTTGTGCAGGCTCGTTGGAAATCGTTGAAAGTGTCCCAGCCCCCCCATTTATAATACTACTACTCTATAATATAACAGAATACCTTTCGTCGCGTCTTGCGATGTTTGTACTCTGCCTTGTGTTATGGAGTTATTGTTACGAAATATATGGTATTTAGATTGTTTAAAATTATTTTGAATATCAGGCATAGTTGTGCATTTGTTTGGACTTTAATTTCCGCACTACAAATTTATCTAATGTCTGAAAACTAAAACTGTTCTAGACATATTCTAGATAGCGGGTCTAATGATGTCGGATTTGGGAGAGCTATGACGCAGTTGAAACTGCATAGTTGGGGAGCTTTGAATTTAACTTGGCCAGTTATTAAAGTTCTTCAAATGTGTTAATTCCAATCACTACATGATTGCTGAATCTTTGGGTCAAAATAAATTAACTTGGTAGTTGAATTTTAGTTTGGGGTAATAGTCACGTGAGCTGGTTACATGTAGTTACAGGGTGAAATCAATATTGCTAATTTGTAGAACATTTGTGATAGACATGTTTTGGTGCGAACTGAGTTGGTCCAGACCACACCTGGCGTATCGGAACCAAGGTAAAACCTTGGGCCAAGTTAGACAACTCATTAGGGACTTGATCAAATTGTTATTAATACAATTACCAAATTAGGGAGAAATTCTAGGCTAACTCAGTTCCCCGTTATACAACGGAATGTTGTAAACCCAAAACATGTCTAGGAAAAGTTGTACTTATACAAGTACATATCTAGTGTCAATTCAGAACGAATGAAGTTGCAGACGTAAACCAGTAAACTAAAGAAAAGCAGTAATAAACTGAAACTAAAGAAGAAAGAGTCTTGGTACCTTCCCCACACTAACCTTCCAACAAATTGGTGAAGAATCGACTTCTTCTGATCGGTACATTACATCTCTATCAAGAAACACTTTGAACTATGGGAAAAAGACGTAAGGAGTTTAAAAGTCTCAGATTCTGGGTAACCCAACCATGCACATGATGTAGTTTACAGTTTTTCTTTTTTTCATATTGCGTTTTATAAATTTATGTTCTTTAGTTACTAAACTATGTAATCATGCTAAATTAAATTAGTTCACTTTATAAATGAGTACATTTCCCGTTTTTGTATTTTGTTGCAAATGGTAATTATTCCTAAGGGAAATAATAAATAGAGAGCGAAATTTGACTCATATGTCTCAAATCCACAAAAAAATGAATACTAGAAGTAAACCTAGAGCCCTGGCGCAAAAGGCAGCGCCAGAGGACTATTGTTCTGAACCTAATAAAATATCTACACCAAACAAAACGCCTAAAAGATCATTCTTTAAATCATTAATACCGTGGCACCGTTCGCCTCTAGTCAAATCGCCAGAATTAGATTATGACTTAGACCTGTCGCTTGAAAAAGTTGAAACATTAAGTGCACCTAGTTCTAGCGATTCAGAAAAGGAAATATTTCGAAAAGAAGAGCACATTTACCTGAGGATTAATCCTTAGGGGGCAGCTCAGCTGTGTACCTCCTAGACTTTCTCAAAGTCCTTCTTAGCCCCCCGCACGAAGGACTTTTCCCACTTGCAGCAAGCCAAATTTACCGGTTGATTTTTCAACCGGAGGCGTGGCTTATGACGTACTAAGATTTGCCCAATCACAAAGCGTCAATTCTTCAGGCATTGTATGTTGACGTGTCAAGTCAGTCGACCATGGATGTGGTATTTACAATTTTAGTAACGTCTTGTTGTATATACCGCCTCACCCCTCACCCCAAAATTAAATTCCCATAATCAAATAAAGGCAGGATCAAATTATTATCAATAGTCATCCTAGAAGGTCGAGAAAGAGGCCTAGTCTCTGTGTCACCTTCTTTTGTATCGATTCTACTTGATCAGACCTGTTAGATAATAATGTTATTCTGGTTAACCAGTTTTACTATTCGCAATGCATGTTGGGACCAGCTGCAGGTGGAAAAGGGGTTCGTTGTTGTTTATATATACTCGGCTGTTTACGAGTGGATATTTCTACATTGTGGCAGCTCTTCTTGAACCAAAAAAATGGATGAAAACGAACAGTAACAACAACATGCAGTTGCGATGAAGGATACGCTCACGACTCTAACGGCTCTTGCTGACCGCAATGCATTGCGTCCTACCCTTACATCAGGAACATCATGAATGGTGTTGATGCTGATAGTGCTGTGAATGTAGATGCGGTCAGAGCCATTGGGGAGAAGCCGATATTTTCGTCGATGAATGGAACGTCTACTGCTGAGTACACATTCAAGCGCAGTGCACAGGCTGTCACAGGCTCTTGCTTCGAAGTCCTCTGACAAGATTGACAATGATAACGTTCAAGTAGACCCGCAACTGATGTTTCAGCGACTTATCATCGCTTGCAGCAACTGAGACCTTGAAGCTCTATTCCGCTACAAGCTGTGCAGCTACCCAGCTGCTCTGTTTGATTCCCCGTTGACTCTGAGGCAGCCGCAAAAACCAGCCCTTGCAGATGCTCTATGGGCGAAGCTGCCAAGACACAACCAGAAGGAGATGTTCAGTATGTTTTAGATGGTCGAGATCGTCTCCACCGAATCCCGTGGCCGCGAGGATCTGCAACATAATGAATCTTTATTTGAATACGGATACTCATCAGGCATATATATATGATACATATAAAAACACAATCCTGGTTTCCACGAAAGCCGTACAAATACAAATATTATAATAAAAACTAAAAATATAAAAGTTAGTTCATAAATATAAATATAATCTCACTTTAATAGATCACAGAGATCAATATGAAATATTTTATACTCTGCCTCGATTTTGGTAGTATATGTTCCATATCTTAGCCCATTGTAACCATACCTTTTCGTGAGTGCCTTAATCTTTGGTCTGGGAATGAAAATATCTGTTTTGGACCGAAAATTATATGAAGTGTCGTTGGATACTTTTGAGAATAATTCACAAAAATAGGATGGTGCTAGGTCATGCAGATATTTAAATATCATGATAGCCTTCGCTTTAAAACGTCGTTCTTCTAAGGAATCTCAACCCAGTTCTCTACGAATCTGCGATGATCTAATTGAGTAATCAGCCTTGCAATTAATCTTGGAGCTCGGTTTTGTAGTTTTTGCAATCTTACTGCTAATCCTGAGCCTTATCCCACACCGTACTGCAATAGTCAAAGTGAGGCAAAATTAAGTGCTCTATAAACATTGACTAGTACATTTTTGGGCACATAAAGCCTCACCCTTATTAATATTCCCAAACCATAGAATACTTTCTTAATTACGTTTTCTACATGGGTGCCCCAACTAAGGTTTTGGTCAATGTGTATACCCAGGAACTTGGTTTCCATTACTCTGTTGATGGAATTGTTATTTACTGAAAGCTATATATCCATATCTACATTGGCTAATATCTGCTTTGCCCCAATAACCATATCTTCAGTCTTGAGAATAGTCAGTGTCAATT
The DNA here is from genome assembly GCA_030867875.1 of Actinernus sp. WN-2022. Lineage (NCBI taxonomy): Eukaryota > Metazoa > Cnidaria > Anthozoa > Actiniaria > Actinernidae > Actinernus > Actinernus sp. WN-2022. Next base: position 144,782,743 of record JAOWCC010001589.1, read on the forward strand.
TGTTGGCAAGCCGCCAGTCTTTATGGACTCCAATTCGTTATGTATTGCAGATTCCAGAGACTCCACGTCACCAGACACGAAGGAAAGACTAGTGTCATCTGCGTGAAGTCGCGTCCTCAATGTTGAATCGAGTTCGGCAAGTCATTTATATATATTAAAAAGAGTAATGGACCAAAAATTGCTTTCAGAGGAACGCTAGTTTTAATTAAACTTTCTGATGACAGCTTTCCAAAGACACTACACTTCTGGCTCCTGTTGCATAAGTATGACTCAAACCATTTTATAGTAGAGTGATCAATACTGTAGTATTAGAATGGAGTGATCATACCGTGTCAAAGGCTTTTTTTCAAGTCTAAGAACACCACCTCATTTACAGCCCCCATATCACTATTTATGTACCACTCGTTGGTTAACTCCAAAAGTGCACGGTGACCATTGAATGCATAGCCCTAAACCCCGACTGGTTTAACAGGTTCTTTTCACTTAGACAACTATAAAGTTGTTCATAAACTAATTTCTCGAAGATTCTAGCAACTGTAGAAAAATCAGTCTGTAATTTCCTGCTTCGTCTTTGTTACCTGTCTTGTAAATTGGTGAAATCCGTGCAATCTTCCATATTCCATAGGGGATGTCTAAGTTTCGATGGAAATATAAAAAATGTATGTTTAACTCTTTGTCGTCCGATCGTGTGTGAGCTCAATTGGTGAAATCCTGAGTGCTAACTCAACCCTCCCCCCTCAGTTAAAGTTTGGCTAGCTCGGGGCAGTTAAATACTGCTGACTTTTTAAGCCGAGGGCTCAAACTTTTCCCACAATGCCATTTGGGAGAATTCTGTTCACTCGCTGACGGTAGGTATGGCTGCTTCGGTAGGGTTTCCAATGAAATGTGCTCTAATTTTGGAGAAAAATGCCACTGTCAGAGAGCTTGAGGACATCGATCATTAAGTCTGAGGACGGCTGAAAATTACTTGGTTTGCTTTTAGTAGGCCTTGTTAGGGGATTTCACAGGGTTTTTCCGTTGTGTTTGTGCTTTCAGACACGGGAAAAAAATATTCAATGAAATCCTTGAAATCCTGCAGTTGGCATTTTGTTACCCCTGCTCAACCTATTAGGATGTGTTTTTGTCACTCCAAATCACCGCTCTTGGCTGTAAGGGTAAAAGACTTATAAAAAAAAACCTACCGGAGTCCCACAGCGGGGGAACCCTTGTGGATTTTTTGTCCATTACCCGGCATGCAATCGGAGGTGGGAGCAGGAAAATGTGGTCGAGTGAAATGCAGTGCAAACATCGGCGTGGTTCACCGTCGCTTGGTGTGTTTTGTGAAAACAAACGTACTGGTTGGAAAGATTAAACAAGGTACTGTAACGACTGAGTGGTTATTTTGTGTTTGCTCTTGATTTCAAGTGCGAATGGGAAGGTTTTTTTTAGCCGATTTTCAGCTCCTCGAAATTCGTGAAAATCGAAGAAACGAAACAATCGGCAAAACAAATGGGCTTTTCTCCATAGTGAAAGAGTCGAGCGATCCCTGTTATAGCTCTGACTTTGAAGCCATACATCCCTTCGCATAATATCGCAACATCGTCTTTCCAGCATGTCTAGACGTGATGCAATTATTTTTCTAGTAACGGCCTCATGCGTCTCCTATTTACAGGCTCGGACGGTAAAGCTAAGAGTTAAGGACGACGTGATTTGCTCAACAGCGTCCTTTAGTATGTTGTTGGAGATTCTGTCTAAACCAGCAGCTTTGGATATCCAGAGGTTATTGGAACTTTCTTAACTCTACTATCTGGTATTTTATTTAGTCTAAAAGTAGAGTCAGCAGTCTGGTCAAAGTAGGACTCAATATGTTTCCGTAGATAATCTTTGTCATGGACTTCCGAGTCCTGTGAGTCAGCAAGCTTTGGACCTTATTCGGCAAAGTAGTTATTCCTATAAGTTGCTATGGCTTCAGGGTATGTTAAAACTGATCCATCTCCTGACTTAATTTCATTAATAGCCGCGCTGCCCGATTTTTTTACATGTCGGATATTTGGTTTAATAATTTCCACATTTCTTTTGGGATTTGTAAATTTTCATTTATAGATGTCGGATTTAGTTGATTTAATTTATTGATTAACCGAGTTTCTACATTTCTTAAATTTTATCCAATCTTCAGACAACGCAGTTCTAGAGGCTCTCCTTTTCACATCGTCTCTTTCAGAGTTTCTTTAAGTCAGAGGTTATCCAAGGTGCTTGTTTATGACGGGCGCGAATTGTCTTTAATGGTGCATGCTTATCGGGTGTGGAAAATGTGCATCCATTTTGACTACGTTTCATCAGGGTTATTGTTGTCCGTACGAGACCCCAAGGGGCTTTTTCTATATCAGCCTTGAATTCCGAAATATAAGTATTTCTTATAGCTTCTTGTTGTAATTAACTTTGGTGGTTCTCGACGATTCATTAGTTTTCGTACAGCATATATTTAGTAATGATCACTAATAGTTAGCGGATAGACCCCAGCCATTGTTATCTTACTCGGATTACTGGCAATGAACATATCAATCAGTGTTTGAGTTGATTTAGTTACTCTGGTGCGATCAGTTATTAGTAAGTTGATACGCATTCATCAGAAATTCCAACTGAGAAGCGTGACAATCCAGAGGTTTACTTAAGAGATTACGATTCATGTCACCTTGTTTTCATTGTCGACTTTACCGATGAATAATTCAAAATTTCGAAAAAGATCAAATGATGAGTTTGTAGGTCTGTACCACGTAGTCACCGAAAAGGCTTGGAATTTGGTTTGATAATCTCAAGTGTTAGTATTTCTAAGTCTTTATCGTCACACACCAATTTGTATGCGATTTGTATTACACTTACGTGTCTAGGAAATATGGGAGTCCGATCATTGTACTTGACGGGTATGAAGAGATGTCTACTAAGAATATGACGCAGCATATGCGCGCATCAGGAAAAGTTGGGGGACCCGTGACCTTTTCAGAGAGCAAGAAAGTTACACTTAAGAACGATAACTTGCTCTCTAATCCAAAGAACAAGGAACGCTTTATAAACATGCTGAACCAGGCTCTCCAGAAGGACTCATCACGACTCATCACGACGAGGGCGACGCCGAACTTCTTACAGTGACGACAGCCATGGAACGACCATGATTCTTGTCGGAGATGATACCGATTTGTTAGTGCTCTTGTGCTATTATACCCGGGAAGACGGATGTGATGTCGCTGCCAAAGGCAAACACGAGGGGGCGCGCGTCTGGAACATAAAGAAATTTAAAGAACAGCTGGGTGAGGATGTTTGCAGAAATATCCCATTTCTTCACACCATAACCGGATGTGACACCACCTCCCGCCTGTATGGAATAGGTAAGGCGACGGCCCTGAAGAAATTCCTTAATACCCCATACTTCAGAGACCAAGCCAGGGTGTTCAGCTCTCATTCTGCTGTGGGTTATGTTATTACTGCTGGTCAGAATGCACTGGTGTCCCTGTTCAATGGAAAGCCAGCAGAAAGGCTCGATACTCTTAGATATCAACGATACTATGAGAAACTTGCAAGCAAGAGTTGACAGATAAAGCCCCAGAATCTGCCTCCAACCTCAGCAGCTGCCCGGTATTACAGCCTATGAGTGTATCTTCAAGTCAAGCAATGGGAAGGAGAGGACACAGACATGTCGTTAGAGGGTTTGGAATGGAATGTTAGTGGTAATCAAGTACTCCCAGTAACGACCAATTTACCTCCTGCACCAGACTCTCTTCTTCATTTGATCACGTGCAACTGTTCATTGCACTATAGCAGTTTGCGATGCACCTGCCGCAAGAATAGCCTTGAGTGCGCTCCTGCGTGCGGTCAATGCAAAGGCTCCGCATGTACAAATTCTGCGAACCAGCCCGTTGACTATGACAGTGACGAGACTGATGAGTAATGTGTATAGCCGGATATTATCGCACGGAAAGCCCTCAAAAGCGAACGTACGAACATGAGATATTAACTGTAAGCTTTATTTCTTTTGTATGCCCGGGAAGCCCATAAAGAGATCATCTTGAGGCTATATTGAGTTTTGCTCTAAATCCTTGAGCGATAGTGTCATTAGTACTTCTTGGTGTATACCTTTCGTGTCACAAGCGAAAGTAAGAATATCTAGTGGGATTTTCATTGAAAAATTGATTGCTTTTGTGTTTTGTCGTATTGAAAGCTCTGTAGGAGTGTACGAAGAGCATTTTCTTAGTTTTGAGCAAAATGGTTCGACTTCTGGCAATAAAAGAGCCTCGTTTTCATGTTGCTGTAGAGAGCGAGTTAGCAGTGGACCCGAATTCTAGGTGTTCCCGTGCCTAGATCGTTTGGGACTTTTAGTATGTTAATGTAGAGGCTAATTCTAACTGGTTGGTGATGAGGAAGCTTCTTTTGCAATTAGTCTCAGGTCCACCCATAAAATGCCTGGACTATATGGGTTCGTCCATGTAACAAGTTCCCCCAAATACCCCCAGGTAAATAGTAAGGTTGAAAGAGCAGTTGGCACAGTGAAAGCATTGCTAAAAAAAGAATGAAGATCCTTGCCTGGCCCTCCTCGCTTACAGATCTACCTCATTACAGATTGGTTTGTCACCTAGCGAGCTACTGATGGGACGATGTCTCCTCACCTTACTGCCAGTTATTCCCAGCACCCTACAAGCCAAAATGCAGAGTACCGACTGTCAAAGAATAGAAACAAAGAAGGATGTGTACAAGTCAAATCAGCAGAGTAATTATAACCAGCGGTACAGAGCACGAGAATTCCACTTGCACCTGGTTACCAGTCCAAAATCGTCAAGGCCATGCAAGTGCTGGGAAAAACAGAACATCCACGATAGACAAATGTGAGCACAGTACGACGCAATCAGTCAGCACTGGTTGCTACAAACAACGAATCTGACAATCCTGATTGCCCAACGATAGTGCCTCAGACACCTTCATCTGCAGTTGCAACTACAGGTAGACCTAGCACTCCTACTGCAGAAGAACCACCCTCCAAGGTGACTTGTATGCCACCACGGGAGACCAGAGCACCAGCCAAGGTCAGCCCTCCATACGCAACCGAGGCATCAAATCCTGCACCCGATAGGATGACACGCTATGGAAGAGTTGCGAGACCACCCCAGCGTTTAGACTTGCAGAAAAGACATTGTAGCCTAGTTCACTTCCAACCTGGAGAATTTATTGACTTGCCCTTGGGTGCTATAATCATTTGAATATTTCTGTAGAGTACATTTTAAAATTAGTTTACCATCCCTTACTTTGGGGGGAGATGTTGGATAATCATGTTATTCCGGTTATACCAGTTTTACGGTTCGCAATGCAGGTTAGGACCACGTGGAAAAGGGGTCTGCCATCTTGAAATAAAACGAGTTGTGGTTTATATACTCGGCTGTTTACGAGTAGAAATTTCTACAAGCCCAGGAGAGGGATTCGTTGACCGATCACTCCAAGATATTTGTAGGAAGCAACACACCCGAGCTCGGCCTCCTCAATCCTAAGTGTTATCCCCCAAAGGACTTGAAACGTTGGGTTCCTCCAATTAATATGAATTTTGACGTAGTTGCATTAAGGGTAAGCTTATGTTTATTAAGACACTCCTTAACACGGGAAACATCGTCATTCTATTTATCTTGCAATTTCAATGCTGTTGAAGCTGTACGGTGAATAACTGTATCATCTGCAAATAAGGATGATTGGGTGTGGCTTAGACATTCAAGAAGATCGTTTATATATACAAAAAACAAGAATGGACCGAGCACAGATCTCTAAAGCACTCCAGTGGTAACTAACTATACGTGGTAACGACGACGACTCACCAACAACAGTACGTTGTATTCGTTATCGAGGTACGATCTGAACCAAGATAAGCACTTAGGATCAACACCAGCAGCGGGCAGTTTCTTGAGGATCACGGGATTAACCGCATCAAACGCTTTCTTCATATCCAGATAGATAACACCAGACACTTGACCCCGACTCATATTGTTCAGCAAACCGTCACAAAACTGTAGTAAAGCATGAGATGCTGACGTCTTACGCTTCCTCTTCGATTACATGGAGTAAATTGATAACTTTCTGTTTCTGTTTTTTGTTATCGATCTCAAAGCTTCCAGGCATATACAACTCGGTTCTTTACGACATTCTCATTCACACTGAAACAGTTCTGACACCATGGTCCATGTTCATAACTTCAAAGAACTAACTCCATTATACATGAATTAGCATAATGTAATATATAATAATAATAATGTAATATCACGACAATTATAACTATAATAATAACTGATTATCATATCGGTAGTAATTGTAGGAAACATTACTACTATTATTGTCATTAAAATATAGATTATATAGAAAATCACTGATACCTACTTGAATTAAATTTATTAGTAATTACATGCCCACTTCATGAACAAATAAAATGATATGACAATTTAATTTTATTTGTCTTCTTACTTCAGCAAGTACAGCTATAAATCCTTCCCCTACCAGCAGTGACGACTCCACCAGCGCTGTATTTAAGTCTACCGACATCGTCCCTACCATCACTGGTACTCTAAGCCCTACCACTACTGCCATCCCTACTAACTCAAGTCCATCTAGCTTCTGTAAAGGCCTACTTGACGCAGGAAGGTGACTAAAATGCACATTAAAGGCAGTTTATCTGTCATGTTCTGCCAATGTTCTGGCCTGCATCGTAATCACGATAATGATGGTTCGTTTGTTTGATTTATAGTTCTGTTATGCAATTAGCCATAAGCGTAGCTATCTGTCATGTAAATCATAATTAGAGATCAGTACCAGTGCAGTGAAACTGCATATGTGTGTAGCTAGCTCCAGTGCAATGAGACTACATGTGCGTACCTACCTAGCTATCTGTCATGTAAATAATCTGTATAGAGATCAGTAGAGTCCGTGTTGTATCGGTAGATACAGATCCGAGTCGCTTGCTATCTGTCATGTAAATCACCTGTAGAGATCAGTGCAATAAGTAATTGTCGCGCTTTTATGAGACATTTCGCGCTATAAATAGAATTATCACACAAACTTTGAAACAATAGTCCTATATTATTAATACTATATACAGTTCTCGAATCGCCATTTTGTCATTTTGAAAGGAAACCAAGCCTTTGGTGATATCGATGCTGTAGTTGAGACAGCTTATGGCAAGCCGAATGTAGCAATATTCAGAAAGCTCAATTTTCAATATCAATACAAATTCAATGTCAATTCAAAGCAAATTCAATGTCAATTCAATGCAAATTCAATGTCAAATTCAATACAAATTCAATGTCAAATCCAATACAAATTCAATGTCAATTCAATGCAAATTCAATGTCAATTCAATGCAAATTCAATGTCAAATTCAATACAAATTCAATGTCAAATCAATACAAATTCAATGTCAATTCAATACAAATTCAATGTCAATTCAATGCAAATTCAATGTCAATTCAATGCAAATTCAATGTCAATTCAATGCAAATTCAATGTCAATTCAATGCAAATTCAATGTCAATTCAATGCAAATTCAATGTCAATTCAATGCAAATTCAATGCAAATTCAGTGTCAATTCAATGCAAATTCAATGTCAATTCAATGCAAATTCAATGTCAATTCAATGCAAATTCAATGTCAATTCAAAGTAAATTCAATGTCAATTCAATGCAAATTAAAAATCAGGATACCTGTTGTAGATAAATCGCGAACAAGGAGTCTGGTACTGTGCGATCAAACCACGTGCAGTGACGGAAGCCATTTTGATTTCGAACGAAGCGTCAAGTGTTAACTACATGCATTATTACTACTACTTTAAAAATGGAACACAATCTTCGGCAGTTGGTTTCCTGCTTAGATCAAGCATCTGGTTTAGTAACAAGCATTTTAGATAACGAACAAGATGTGGCTACAACCTCTAAATCTGCCTCTACTTCCACAACGAACTCTAGTTCTGCTTGTTGCGGCTCTGCCTCCTCTTCACCAGGTGGAATAGTAATTTCAGGAGCATGCGGTGGAGTGTCTGGAGTTATGAACCATGCTAGAACCATGATCCAGCAGGCATCAAGGGGCGGCATGTACTCAAGGTTGGGACAACGGCAAAGAGAACGGCTCAGAGGAAGGGAGACAGCTGCGGTAAGTTCAAGTAACGAACCCCGGGGAAAGAAACAGCGTTCAGGAGGGTCTAAAGTCTTTGAGTTTGTATCAATGCAGCTCGAGGAAGTCAATGAGCAGCCCATGGCCATTTGCGAGGAAAGCGTGGTGCTGTGTGGGTATGGCAATGAGGACGACATTAGAGGCAAACTACGAAAATGTCATACGCATAAAATATCCGTTGATTGGGAAACAATTAAGACTTTGACTTTCTACGTGCCAATTGCCGCAAGCTTTCACAGCCAGTAAGCTGTGAGCAATGCAGCTACAAACAATTGAAGCTTCTTGCTTTGCAAGGGTGTATTTACCTGAAGTTAAAGGAGGGGTTTGACTGCCTTTTATGTGAAGGTGGCAGGTTCGTTACTTGAACTTGCCGCAGCTGTCTCCCTTCCTCTGAGCCGTTCTCTTTGCCGTTGCCCCAACCTTGAGTACATGCCGCCCCTTGATGACTGCTGGATCATGGTTCTAGCATGGTTCATAACTCCAGACACTCCACCGAATGCTCCTGAAATTCCTATTCTACCTGGTGAAGAGGAGGCAGAGCCCGCACGAGCAGAACTAGAGCTCGTTGTGGAAGTAGAGGCAGATCTAGAGGTTGTAGCCACATCTTGTTCGTTATCTAAAATGCTTGTGTTTTTTTTATATAATTTTTTTATTCATATTTATTAAATGAAATTTTTTAACATGACATGTTGACAAAACACTCAATACATAATACACAGAAAACATAAAATAAGGGTTACCTAAAATAATATATCAATATGCGTATACTGCTAACTGTTCCTATTAAAGGATAGGTATAATTTTTTCCCATTTGTTGTAATGTTTTAATAATTTTAATTTTTTCTTTGCAATATAAGTTTCAATATTATAGATATATTTTATATTGGCTTTAAACACTTTCATGCATGGAATTGTATTTCTATATTTGCATTTATAAATTAAGTGTTTAGCAATCAATATAAGATGATTGATCAATACGAAATCCTTTCCAACATCAAATTTACCAAAAATAACATCTATTTCTGTTAAATTGTCTATGTTAAATTTATTTATCTTAAGCCAAGATAAAACATCGCTCCCGAACATTTCTATAATATGACACCTATAAAGTAAATGCTCGATAGACTCTTCTTCATTTTTACAAAAAGAGCACATAGGGGAATCTACAATTCCAAAACGAAAAAGTTTGAGATTTGCATATAAGATACCGTTCAAGATTTTATATTGAAATTCTCTTGTTTTTGTATCTAGAGTTACAATGAATGGTAGGGAATATATTTTTTTCCAGTCAGTTTTTAGATTCGGATATTTGTTTTGTAATTTAAATCGAACATTGGGAAGTATCTGTTTGGATGCTATAAATTCTTTATAAACATCTTTTGTCGAGACCGTTATAAGATCTACTCTTTCTCCTGCTACTGTAATCTGAACCGTATCAGTAATTGCCTCATTTAAACAATATTGATTTGTTTTGATGGTTGATCTCCATTGAGCAGGTATTGCAGTAACTATACCAAATAAAGTTAAAAGATTTGCTGTTGTTAATTTGAATTTATCTATTAAGTGTCCTTGGAGAAATTTTTGATGCTTGTTACTAAACCTGATGCTTGATCTAAGCAGGAAACCAACAGCCGAAGATGGTGTTCCATTTTTAAGGGCGCATTGACATATTTATTTCGGCCGTTGCTAGGGAAAGTTTGCAGCCTCGTAAAACCCGGAAAATTTAAGAGTGGGCAATGATTATTGTCAAGGTCACTCCTAGCGTAAAGTCTTGTAGTCTGATGACGTCATTAAGTGACGTCATGGTGACGTCATCAAAATCAGAAAATTTCTAAACTCCAAGGATTTTTAAACTACTAGTAATTTATGAATATTTTCCGAACCTACGAATGAATGCGCATAAAACCGAACATGCGTTTGCCATTACCACAAAAAATAAAGATTTTACGACACTTTTCAGTCCAATATTAAGCTTTCTTGGCGAATGAAAAGCCATAACTTTGGCATTTATTGTCGGTTTCCAAAATCCATGCTCAATTTTGTGGAGAACGTGGTCAACAACATTTTAACGTGAAAAAGTTTGGTGTTTAGTGAAAGCGCGCTAAATGTTTAGAATTTTTAGAAACCGGAAGTGAAGAAATTAACGCATGCGCAAAAGTGCGTGTTTTGTGGTCGTGAAATAGTCGCAAAACTGTTGATGCAGTAAAGTCTACAATAATTGGTCGAACAGGATGTGCATTTTCTCCTATTTCTTCCAACAATGGCCAGTTGAATACTCCAGTCTGCAATGAGCTATCTTGATTGTCGTCTGCAATTGAGCTTCGGACTGTGTGGAAGCACATGCCAGGAACCCATTTAGCGGCAAACCGAAGAGCCAATAGAAATCGAGCTAAAATTAGACTGAGATTCAACAACTTTTATTTCACTTGTTGAATCTCGTGGCGTTCACAACAGTTTGTTCCCTGCTAGCAGAGGTCTCTCTCTGTCTTGGTAAAATGGAAGGGGAGGGAGAGACCTCTGCCGACATCCGACGCTTTCTCTGTCGCGCATGCGTGAAGTTTCCTTGGCAACAAGTGACGCGATCTCACGTGTACTTTTGAACGCACTTAACAACTGTAACAAACAACTGACGCGTACAGCTATTTCCGGTAAAACGTGTTTTCGAAACTGGTTTGACTTCGACCATGAATATGGACGGCAAGCGTCGGATGTCGGCAGAGGTCTCTACCTCGCCTTCCATTTTACCAAGACAGAGAGAGACCTCTGCTAGCAGGGAAAACAGTTTGTTTTCCGACATCAAAAGTACTTTTTTTAAGGATGAAAACTGACCTGTATTTTAATTAGTTGCAGTGAGGTTCAATCACAACTTTACCAGGAGCCCGAAAGCATTATCTGGAGACAAAAGAGTGCATGTTTGTGGAAGATTTGAGTTGAAAACCTGCAGGTCGAAAATCACTTGACTTCTTGAGTGGCCGTACAGTTCTTCGTGTTTTTAGAAGCCATGTTCTCGCTGGAAGCAGCCATTTCAGCTTCTATATCTTAGACAACTATAGATCTATTTACAAGATGTTCTTTCAATCTATCAACAGCTGGAAGAGCTCGGCTACATCTAAGAATCCAATACAAGTTTGCTTTCCCTTTCGCGGCGATTTCCTGACTGATTTCACTCAGCTTTCGTCGCTGGAAAATGAAAAGCTTGGTTTATCGTGTGAAAGAAAATATTACTTGATAAGAGGCTCAATCCGATAATTTTGAAGGAATCGTTCAGGAATGACTCGAAAGGCACCTAACTGTACTTGAACCTAGATAAAGGGAAATAATTAATAATTTGTACCGAGCACAAAAGTAACGGCAAGCGTACGGCGCCGCCAACACTGATACCCGATACGGCTTGCTCCGACTTTTGAACACTTTATAAACTTCATTCATTCATGAAAACCTTTCAGGTAAACCACGAATAATACTTACAAACATGTGTAAGTATTAAAACTATCGGGTGGCCGGTGGATATACGCATAAAACTAGCCTGAGAAAACAGCCGACGCATATCGCCTCTCAGACTAGCGTAAATCGGAAGTCAAAATCGCATGTGCTCCTGCGAGCATAGCAACGGTGTTGCGTAGCAACGGAATACGTCAATAGGCCCTTAAAGTGTTGACTACATGCATTTTAATATTACTACAACTTGGCGCTTCGTTCGAAAACAAAATGGCTTCCGTCACTGCATGTGGTTTGATCGCTCAGTACCAGACTCCTTGTTCTCGATTTATCTACAACAGGTATCCTGATTTTTAATTTGTATTGAATTTGCATTGAATTGACATTGAATTTGCATTGAATTGACATTGAATTTGTATTGAATTGACATTAAATTTGCATTGAATTGACATTGAATTGACATTGAATTGACATTGAATTGACATTGAATTTGTATTGAATTGACATTGAATTTGCATTGAATTGACATTGAATTTGCATTGAATTGACATTGAATTGACATTGAATTGACATTGAATTTGCATTGAATTGACATTGAATTTGCATTGAATTGACATTGAATTTGCATTGAATTGACATTGAATTTGCATTGAATTTGACATTGAATGCATTGAATTGACATTGAATTTGCTTTGAATTGACATTGAATTTGTATTGATATTGAAAATTGAGCTTTCTGAATATTGCTACATTCGGCTTGCCATACAGCTTAGTTAGAGCCTTGTATTTAGTTAACACGGTCGGTATAAACTGCAGGTTTGTAGGTTCAAGTTCCGACGCGCGAAGCTAGGTCTAATTCTGCCTTGGAATCACTAGCTTCTGACAAGTTCCCAAGCCAGAGCCTCAACGAGGTCTGGTTCTGCCTCCGAATCACTTTCGTATCTGCAGAAGTGAACCGAAAGTTTGAGTGTTTCACTACGGCATAGGTATAGGAACGTCATACTTACGCTTTACGTTGATCCATATATATTATATATATAACTTGCCATGCGCACGTTGTTGTTCTCAGACAAAAATGAGCTGAATTTGTTCCCTAAAACTGCAGGAACCGACAGCTGATTTTAGGCTACCCTAGCCTTATTGAAGAGACTGAAAATATTGAAGAAACTGAAGAGCTCGAGTACCGCAAGCTTTGAATAGCTTTCACGACTAATTCGCGCACTAGTGCAGTGTTTATTTGGGAGGCAAAGGTGAAACGTTGGACCGCAGGTTTCATATTTTAGAAATCTTTCTAATATATAGCTGATATTCGATCCTCTCGTGTCGTGCTTGTAACGTCCTTTTCTCTCGCAGCCGGGTCGACAAGAAACCCTCCTGCGTTTTAAATCCTATATAGGACCCATATATAGGTATAAAAGTAATGTTAAAATACACTACACTATCGCCCAGAATCACGGGACATATGGATATGCACATCTCATTAACTACCAAAATCAATGATGCGTCAAGCTCATTACCGCTAAGCGGGAGATTGAAATACAGAGAAAATGGCCGAATGTGCGTTAGGATGCCAGCTATAAATGGCTGGTATGGGTTTGGTTTACATTTTGAACACCAGTTACAAGCGGCTTTTTATTAACGTACGACTAATAGACCCGTCGGGCTATACTATTTGGTCGTGAGCTTAAAAAAACCTACGATGTTAGCCTTCTGAATATAAGCGACTTTTAGTCAAATTTTGTATGAAAAAGTCTAGCCGATAAAGTTCAAAGACTTTTTTCTCATAAAGTATGAGTCTCAGAAACGAGTTACAAGCGGCTTCTTATAGCTCTGAAAATAAACTTTAAAATGATGTTGAAGTCTTTGAAATTGGTTGGAAAAAAACCTACGATGTTGTTCAAAAAACCGATAAATCTGCAATAAAACGTGATTTCTTCACGGTTATTATAATCAGCTCCGTGTGTTAACTTCAGTACAAGTGACAACAACTGCACTCCCTTGGGACACGAAATACATAGAGCGCGAAACTTGAATTTCAATTCAATTCAATTTCAATTCAATTTATTTACAAATACGATAAGGGAGAACGTATAGAAGAAAGGCCAAAGCCAGAGGCTTAAATGGCTTATGGTCAGTAGAAATAGTACAATATTACAAGTATTGTTTTTTACAAGATGGAGAGAAAATCAAAGTGGTGAATTAACAAACACACATACACACACAAAATAGCTATAGTTTACAAATTTAAAATAAGTAAATAAATAAATAAACTGCTTATTGATATATACCTTATTGCCTGTATTTATAATTGACATTGTTGCCTGTATTTTAATATTTTTTTTCTTTTGCAAAGAATACTATATAATTATTAAATGATAACAGTGTGTATTAACAGTATAGACAAGCTTTTATAAAACGATTTTTTTTAAGTACTAGCGATCATGTAGGAAAAATAATTAAGTTTCTTTCTGAAATTACCAACATTTAAAGAGTTGCGAAGAGAAAGGGGGAACTTCCAAATAGTAGGCGCCTGTGAACGAATAGAAAATTGGTGTTTAAGAAATTGTTTATGGAGATTAAACCTTGAACGAGTAAAGTAATCATGACATTCATTTGGTGAATTAATGTCATAAAGAAACGACCAGTCAGTGTTGGCTAGTTTAGCACGAAATTTAAACATATTAGAAGAGTTAACAAGGCGAATGACTTTCTTACGGGGTGATGAATCAGATATCAATTTTAGCTGAGTAATTTGAAAAATGGGAAGATGGTCAGATAAATCAGTATAAAGTAGACCACTGACCATGTTATATTCAAGATTATTTGTAAAACTGTTGTCAATAAGCGTGGCAGAACATGAGGTAATTCTTGTCGGTTTAGAGATGAGAGGGTAGAGGTTATTTGAAGTCATGAAGTTGACAAAATCATTGGTAGAGTTGTGTGAATCAGTGTTGAGAATATTAATATTGAAGTCACCCATAATATATGACAATTTATTTTCAAAACTGATAATGGATAAAACATTATTAATACACTTATTAAAATCATTAACAGAAATGTCGGGAGGTTTATGAATGCAGCCAACAATAATGTTTTTGCCTTTGGGCTGTATAATTTCAACAAAGATGGACTCGTATATCTTGCTGTCTGGAGATTGAAGGTCAGCTCGAAGTTTAAAATTAAGATTGGAATTAATATAAAGCCCAACACCACCACCAATTTTATATTGTCTATTATTCGAGATAAAAGAATATCCAGGAAGATTATAAAAGTCTTTAGATGAGTCGTCTAGCCAGGTTTCAGAAATACCAATAGTTGAAAAAGATAAATTAAGAGAGGAGAGAAATTCAGAAAGGTCATTAAAGTGTCTTTTTAAACTTCGGATATTAATGTGAAATAAAGAGAAGGAATCAGGAGATGAGAGAGGAATATTGTTGAATTCTTTAGAAGTAAGATAGACACAATTAGAAAGTAGGTTTGAGTTAGTAGCAAAAATATTAGTGTTGGGATCTATATCAGAGTTCAATAGAAGGTGTCTAGAATCAAGGTCATCTAGCTAGAAAAGGATTGAAACACTTATTTTTGAGCAGTTCATGGTCAAAAGTAGAGTCAGGAATAGAATTAAAACGGTATAAAATAGAAAAGTAAAAGTCAATATCATCCTTAAAGTGGTTAAAAGGAAAAATATTAGAAAGACATGTTGAGCAGAACCAGGATTCATCAGAATTAGAAAGGGAGGTGTAAATCATTTAGAGAGAAGGGAGTACATTTCAGGTGGGTCCAAAGGTTGCAAGAGTCACAAAATATGGCTCTGTGGTTGTTATGAACTGAGAAATAGCAAACGGAACAAGGATACTTAATAGGCATTTAGTATACAGAAAAACAACAACAATAATAACTGTAATTATTTAGTCAAAAATAGCTCATTTTTAGCGATAAGGTTTTAATAAAAGTTGACAATTAACGTTGACAATTAACAATTAACGTTGACAATTAACGAGTAGAATTGGCGGGATTGTAGTTGCTTAGAAACCGTAAACAGAACTTTACGGAGTACAGGTAGCTCATCAAGACTGGATGATTCTAAAAAGATCTGTGATCGTACGAACATGGCAAATATCTGCGAAAATAGTTTTGAGTTACCTTCCGAATCCGCTGTCACTGAGTGGCCTGATCTTGTTAATCCTTTATGGATTAACGTACGCGAGCCCAGCAACATTGGATACGACCGTGTTTTTAGCTAGAAATTCATGGAAATGAATTTAGCGGTGATGATCGAGGTTTCGAAGGGAGTTCGGTATCCAGTCGATTCGCCACCACTCTAAGTCGATTTGACACAGCAAAGCTCAGTGTTGTGTTTTGAAGATGTGTTTCGAAAAGAGCAGCCTGGGAAACCAGCCGACCCTTATCGCTCCCCACTCGCGAGTGGGGAGCGATAAGAGTCGGCTGGTTTCATTTGCTACTAAAATCAGAGAAAAAAATATATTATAATGTTGTGAAGCCGACCGATTTTATAAATCTTCACTTCACAAGTTATCTCACTTTTAAAACATAATTGATACACTGAAACTTATATCATTTGAAAGCTTTTAATGTATACTATCCCTTTTAAAATATTTGGCGATGCGTTTTGATCACAGTATTTGCCGGGAAGTATGTGGAACCATAGTTAATAGAGTGGAATGGTTATGAAACCCGGCAAACTTCAAAGGGGCTAACAAAGGCGCTGCGATTTATGTTGGAAGGAGGCAAGACAAAAGATTGTGCAGGGTCATAGTTCATTAGCGTCCCCTGGACGACTGAACTCACACGTTTCTATTGGCTGATTGATTAACACATTGGAATTTCTATTGTGTTTTGTGCAGTTTGAAAAAAGCTAACAAAGACATATAACAAAGAAGGTCGCTGGGTTTCATAACCATTCCACTCTATTAACTATGGTGGAACTGCGCTCTGGATCGACGAAGATTGTTAAGCGGGCCGTGTCTTAAAGATGTTTAAAGTTGGCTTCGTTAGTCAATAAGAACGCGAACAGCGGTGTTTCGTACTGCAAGACAACTCAAGAAGTGTGAAGGAGAATAAAAGTTAACCAGCGAAGATTGCTAGCAGGCCGTGGCATATATAATTTTTATTTTGAAGAATTTGTCTTCGTTAGTTAACCAGAACGCGAACAGCGGTGTCGAGTAAGAAAGACAACTCATGAAGTGTGTTAGCTGAAGATTGTAAACGTTTAAGTTGATATGATTATCAGTAATCATTACCTTCCCGCTAACTAAAAAAAAAACGGCTTTCGCACATTAAGTGTCGAGAGATGTAGAGTTCCCAGAACAGTTAAACGTTAGCCAATCATGAGGCGAATCTCAAGTCTCATGAATTTCAAATTAAACGACCTAATGTATTCAAAAAAAATAATGATGTCCATCGTATAATGGCCATTCTGGGCGAAGGGGCGGGGTTGTGTTGTTTCGCACACACTGGATAAATATAATAGCTTCCTGGTAAATGATATACGTTTACGAATTTACGCGCGCGCAACCATTCGGAATTTCCAACCGATCCAAGCATAAATCTGCGAACCTGCGAACCTGCGAACCTGCGAACCTAAAAACCTGCAGTTTGTACAGTCCGTAGTTAGCATAATAGTCAAAAGCAATCCATATTCATAGAAAGAGGGTTTGTATCAGTGCAGGGTGAACTCCATCCTCCATACTATTAAAAGGTATATTGGTTTGAAGATGGCCCCTCCATTCCACTGTATAGTGACCGACAATCCTTTACGCGATAAAATACGTTATAAAATTGCAGCATACATATTTTGAAAAACCTTAAACTGATCAAGCAAAATCGCTGTTGACAAGACAAGGTCACCTATTTCAAACAAGGTTGTGCTGAACAAACAGCAAACAAGTGACATTCCCAGACTGAAATGGTTGTCGTTGTAGCTGAATTCGTTATTTTGTTTTTACGTCAAAGACGAATAGTAATGGTTCCTTCGAAATTGATTTTCAAATAACAACAAACTGTAGTTTATCAGTTTCGCACAGTTGGATAGTTATGACACCTATCCATGTCGTTCTGGGAATGTCGCTTATCGTTCGTCCGGGGCAACCTTTTTCGAAATAGGTGAATTATCGTATGTATTACATGTGTATTATCGTATGTATTACATGTGTATTATCGTATGTATTACACGTGTATTATCGTATGTATTACATGTGTATTATCGTATGTGTTACATGTAACAACTGTCAATTGCAAAACGGAGTGTCAAATGAAATCCGGAGTTACACAGATTCTATGGGATAATACTTGTTATAAGAACATTGTGCTTAACGTACGGTATTTTAAGTACATCCTGCGTAAGCGCTGTGCTGGTATGAGACATATAAGTATTATTTGCTAGTAATCTAGTCAAATACGCAAAAACTACTGATAAATCATGTTACGTTAAACAGTTTATGCTTAAAGTTCGTGAAATCTAACCTCCTTATGTTGAAAAGCATAAAGCACATGTGATGACCTCCGATAACCACCAGACATTCTGTCTCCTGACTAATTATGTTTACGCTGGCTTTGAAAAACCAAATAAAGACGAGAAACACACAAAATGAGACTTCTGTCGCAACCAAAATAACTAGTAGTCATAGTTATGCCTTAAGTCGGTGTTATCCTTCTGGTTTGACTATTCCGAAGCTCTGTTCAGAGAGCGCTGTTACCGATGTTTAAACCACACTGTATCTACACTGTCAAAATGTAATTCACAATTCGGAAAATTATCTAATAGCGGCGTATATTTATCACTTACAAACAAGGAACTTGATTCTTTATCTTAGAACACGTTGAATTGACCCAGGGAGATGGAATCGGCCACCTCCCGGATTGACCACTACACAAAATAAATACTACAAATCGCCTTCAGCATCCTGGTTTCTGGAAGACTAAATTACTATTCCGTAGAATCTTATTCGGGAATACGGTCAATCAACTAACGCACCCTTTAGCCGTATTTAAAGAAACAAGCGAGCATTTTCTGAGTATACAGCGTGTGGTTGAAGGTTTTGGCGCCAACCTTGATATCTCGCGTATTCAGTTCATACGTTACGGTACATTATGGCATAACAGAATTCATATATTTATTAGCGTTACGGAATGTACACAAGTGGGTAGGAATTAATGCAGAATGTTGTTATGTTATATAAACAAGTTACATAATCCCGTTGGGATAGCGTTGAGGGTGTATAAAGAGGAGTGATTAATATGTAAGAATCATTCGAAGGCGTTTCTCTACCTTGATACCTAAATTTATGATGTCGGACCCAGAACTGGTAAGCGAAACCGAAACTCCCGTAGTCTCCTCAAAGAGCAACTGCATGGTTCTTCGAATTTGGAAGCTTTGCTGGCTGGACAGTTCCCGAATAATACAGAGTCTGATGAGCTGGCCGAAGATTTTAGTGCTGAAAAGAAGCTACGTCGTGTCGCAGAAAAGAGAGCCACGTGCGAGGATCAGAGGGAATAAACAGTACAGGACTGATATCTCTCAGCGCGGTATCAACCCTTTCGCTACACCACGAGTCTTCAGGCAAAGGACAAGTGTTCAGCTAGCTGCGGGAAGCTTTGACACTTGGCGAATTTTGCAGCATGTCCAAATAACCAATAGCCGTGCCTCGACAAGTACGACCACAACCAATTGAAAGTGTGGTGGACAAGAAGTACGAAGATACTGTGCACAGGCTAGGAAAAGCTAAGTATAATCTGTCGTCTGAAATTTCCAATTCTTTGATAACTGAGCACGCTTGAGCGTAACTACGCGTAATACAGCGGAAATTGTGATATCTGAAAAAGGTCTAAGGAAGACTAGTTCACATGTTTGGGTTTTGGGAGCACTTTATAGGAGCTCAATTCATTCAGAAAACTGTTTTTGAGCAATACAACTTTCCGTTTTGTACTATTCCCACCCTGGCGCGGTTTAGTAACAATAAGTTAGCAATTCAAAACAGTGAATTCGTACAGAAGGCTACTATTGCTCTGTTAGCTGTTGAATCAGTATTGGAATGCAGCTTCGCCCCTACGGTGGTAAATCCATTGTATGTTTCGATTCAGTCAAACGGTGAAAATAGGCTTTTATTAGAACCTTAGATATCCGAATGCCTGTTATTTGTAGATGCCAAGCCTATGCTTGATCGTCTGTTAGATCTTTCGTCAAATTGGCTTTATTCGTCTGATATTAAACCTGGTTATCACCATATTGAGATTCTCGCTAGATCAATAAGTGTTCGGTTTTTCCTGGCCATTCGGCGCTGTTACGAAATACTACAAGTTTACGGTCTTGCCATTTGGCTTGTCAACTGGTCCAAGTCAAGTCCTTACATATTCACTTAACTTATGAGACTGCTAGTGAAATATTCGCGTAGTAAAACGTTTAAATTAGTTGTTTACCTAGATGATGGTATGGGTGTTTGCCAATGTTTTGTATTCGACCAGCAATTTTTGTCAAATCGGGTTATCACCATACTAAGATTTTCCCGCTAGATCAATAAGTGTTAGGTTTTTCCTGGCCATTCGGTGGTGCTATGAAGTACTAGAAGTTTACTGTTTTGCCATTTATTTTGTCTACTGGTCCTAACATATTCACTACTGAAACTTATGAAGCTGTTACTGCAATATTCGCGTATATTATATCGAGTATCAAGATAGTCGTTTACCTAGACGACGGTAATCAATGCTAGACAAGGTGGGATTCCTTTGTAATCCTGGACGCTTTTTATGAGAATTCACCGTCTAGAAGCGTAACACACCGACGAACCATATTAGTCGAAATCATTTGTGAATACTGTCCGTCTACCAACTAGAATCGTTCATACAGACGCACGTACGTGTCAGTGATGTCGGTTGTGCTGCCTTTATATCGATGGTAATGCATGAGAATTGGGACTCGCTAGAAATGAAACCAAGCTCCACTTGGATGGAAATAAAGAATATGTTAATTTTGCTCTGTATCATTTTGTACACTTACTATCCGATACTATTGTCAAGTGGTTCATGGACAATTAAGCAGTTCAAACTTGTTTATTCTGGCAGCATGAAAGATCATTTGCACAAATTAGGTGTTAGATAAATGCTATGGTGCCAAAGTAAATAACGCTGATATCGAGCCAGAATGGATACCTCGTACTCTCAATAAGAATGCGGATTATGTTGTTGTTTATTAAGACTGGAGAGTGAAAGACTCTTATTTTCGTGCAGCTACGTCTTACTGGCCGGGACCTTGCTCCCAATCGACTGTTTTGCTAGTTTTAAACGGTAAAGTTCCTCGATTTTATTCAAAGTACTTAAATACAGATATGCTAGGCATTGATTCCGTGGCCGCAAGTTTGGCTGGTGAATTCTAGCTGCTCGTTATGTTGGTACCGATATTTCCCAGTACAGAAAAGAATCGTAAAGCATGTCTGCTACTGCCAGTGTAAAGGCAATATTAGTTTCTGGTGTGACATTTAGACAATTTGTTATTGATTTTGTCTGTCGAGAATGGCAGTTTAATAATACAACTCAATACGATACAGTGTTTTTATTGCTCGATGGAGCATTTATTACCGCTAATAATTTTAACTGGCCGGGCTAGACTGCAAGAGAGTACGGCAGTATCTTAACTGGTCTAGACTGCTAGCCAGTGTAAAGGCATTAATTCTACTAGTTACGGTTTACGGTAGACATTTTGCTATTGATTTTGTCTGTTGAGAATGGCAGTTTAATAATACAACTCAATACGATACAGTGTTTTGATTGCTCGATTGAGCACTTTATTACCGCTAATTATTTAACTGGCCGATCTAGACTGCTAGAGAGTACGGCAGTATCTTAACTGGTCTAGACTGCTAGCCAGTGAAAAGGCATTAATTTTACTTTGATTTTGTCTCAGGTTGAGAATGGCAGTTTAATAATACAACTCAATACGATACAGTGTTTTTATTGCTCGATGGAGCATTTATTACCGCTAATTATTTTAACTGGCCGATCTAGACTGCTAGAGAGTACGGCAGTATCTTAACTGGTCTAGACTGCTAGCCAGTGTAAAGGCATCAATTCTACTAGTTACGGAATACGGTAGACATAATTTGCTATAGTGATTTTGTCTGTTTAGAATGGAAAAGTCTTTGAACACTGGTATAATATAAAATCATTGCTCGTTTCTGAAACTTAGCACACGATCTCCGTTACGGTTGGAGCATTACTGCTATATAACAAGCCCGTCTAGACAGAACGGCAGTATAACAGCACTGGCTCATTAACTTTATGTTCACTGGAACGACACACTGAATAGCCTGCT
Organism: Actinernus sp. WN-2022; assembly: GCA_030867875.1. NCBI lineage: Eukaryota > Metazoa > Cnidaria > Anthozoa > Actiniaria > Actinernidae > Actinernus > Actinernus sp. WN-2022. Next base: position 144,804,672 of record JAOWCC010001589.1, read on the forward strand.
TATTATAGAGAAATGTGTTTTGTGCATCACGTTGCGGCCACTGGGCCTGTTCTAATATTATTGTTTTTTATCTCCTTTTACAAGGTGAACAAGCGTTTAATTTGCATTGAAGGTTAATGGCTTTATGGATCCACAGTTACGGAAGTTAGCAGCCGCCCCTGCGTGCTGTTCAAGCGGAAGCTAACACAATGGACATATATTCAAGAGCCTTCAATAATTTGGGCCTATCCGAAATTTCTCCTCTACCGTCTATGAGATTTCAGTTGCGCTGTAAGATTATTACTAACAATGTAATTGTCCATATTCAGTACAAGAAGTCTCTATTTTACGGAAATAATTGGGCGTACAAATTGTACAGCTTTACCAGCATTTGCGCTCCAAAATTAAATAAACGAGATGCCCATCCCTGATCTGTTGTTTGTGTTTAATGCAGTTTAGCTAGTAAATGTTTTATGCTCGTTTCAAGGTGATAAGAGTATAATAGTAATTAGAAAGGTAAACGTTTATCTTTACCTGATAAGCCTGTGTGGATAAGGAGAAGAGTAGCTGCTATCAGAAGTGTTTCCACCGAATGATCTAACTCAGGATTCCTCGAGAAGCTTATCTTCAGGTACTATGATGGTTCACTTAAGCTTACAAATATATAGACCGATTTCGCTATCACTGCACTATCCCTTCAACAAGAAACATAGCCGGCTGGAGGGGTAGGTAGCCATGGGGAACGCTGTGTCTGGTTCGTTGTCGCAGGGTCCAAAGCGTCATGACAATAGTATTCCGGAAAACAAGATGTCATTTTTCCCAAAAAGATAAACTTGAATTACCCGAGGGCTTTATTTATTTATTTATTATTTATTTATTTCAAGATTCGCCAAAAAGGCAGGTGGGAAAACAATAGGACACGAAGTCCCCTACAAGGCTTTCACATCCAAGGGCTGTTCCCATCATCGTCAGTAAATTCTGATGGATCCACCTAGTCGGCACAGGCTACTTCAAGTGTCTTTTTCTCAGTTCAGAATGTTTCACCTTTGATTTGTACGCAGCGTACGTATTGGGACAACAAAACATGGCTACCACATTTGCACGGAGCAGATCACGGGCACGACCTACCATTCCAACTATGTTTCTTGATGAAGGGACATGGACTGCCAAACCTACCGAGGATAGTGTCGATAGCCAAGTCGGTCTATATCATAAATAGAAGTGAACCATCATAGTACCTGAAACTAAGCTTCTCGAGGAATCCTGAGTTATATCATTAGTAGAAACACTTCTGACTGACTCAGTCTTCGATCTCGTGCAGGCTTGGGTGATCACCCGCCATCTTGTTCCGAAAAGTGACCCACCGCGAATTCCTAGGTACTTCGTGTAACGTACACAAAGAGTATTGAACCCGTAGTTGACGGTTAGGGTTTTTTTTAAATGTAGGGGTAGGGTTTGTATTAGTCCAAAGGAGCATTAAAGAAGCATTATATTTATTATAGTTATATGTTTATATATTTGTTGTTTAGTGACCTCCCCCAATACCCTTTGTGTACGTTACACGAAGTAGCTACCCACGAATTTCGTTGGACTGCAGAAATTATTGAATATAAATGGTGCTTACTGAATAAAATAATAGGTATTGAATATAAATGGCGTTTACTGAATAAATAATGGTTGAATGGGATTGAACATATTAAGCAATAATTTATTTAACTAAAACGTATTAACGTTGAACGTAAATCGTTTATATTGAATATAAATCCGGTTTACTGAATATAAAACCTGTTTATTGAATATAAAATCGGGTTTACTGAATGTAAAATCGGTTTACTGAATATTGCAACAATCCGGCAACCATATAATGAGGCCCTTTAAGGGAGGAGTATGCATGTTGCCTGTCTGAGTTTCAAAACTGGTTGTGTTGCAGTTTCAGAAGGTGGGCATGTCGCTGTCGGATTTTGGTCTATTGTTTTCTTATTTCTCTGTCGTTCTCGCAATTTCAAATAATTTTAGACGTTTGTCGTTATTTCATTTCCTTCATGTCGCTGTTTCAACGATGTGCTGCTTGCCGGAATTTACCCTAACGGTATAAACAAAACACGCGAGATTTCAAGGTTGGCGCAACAAAAAGAAACTACCATTGCCCACGCTTTCCTTATTATAGCTATACGTCTGTATAGCTATATGTGGGGCCGACGCGACACAACACTTCAGTACGTATTAGGGAAGAGGTCAGAACAATGGTACTCTGGCGGGACCCAATTTTGATGGAAGGGGGTTGTACACGGAACTCGCCACCTATTTTTGCAAAATCTAGACGTTCCATTGACTTAAAATGGAGAACGGAATTCGTATTCCTTATAGATATGATCGTTCTCAAAGAGTTAAAAGCTGCATGAAGTGAATAAATGTGAACCATAGTATAGAAGAGGTAATAATGCAAAAGCCGCATCAGAATGGCTAAACAGTTTTAATATTAAATTTTAAATGGCATGTGTCAGATTATAGCATGTAATCTAACTAGTTTCTGGTGTTGGTGCATACATCTGTTTTACATTAAAGTATGATCTCACATGTCATTAAAGTATTTATGCGATGGGAAGAGAGAATTATAACTGTGATGGGGTTGGAGTTTATGGATGGCAAGAACGATACAACGAACATGTCTCTGGTCGTACTGGCTACCACACAGGCTTATCAGGTAAAGATAAACGTTTACCTTTCCAATTACTAGACTTCTGTTATGCCATAATGTACCGCAACGTATGAACTGAATACGCGAGATATCAAGGTTGGCGCCAAAACCTTCAACCACACGCTGTACTCAGAAAATGCTCGCTTGTTTCTAAAGGGTGCGTTCGATTGACCCTATTCCGTTTTCCAGAATAACATTACACGGAATAGTAATTTAGTCTTCCAGAAACCAGTGGTTAAAAAATCCCGGATGCATGCTGAAGGCAATTTGTTGTATTTATTTTGTGTATTTTAGTCCGAAATGTGGTCAATTCAACGTATTCTAAGATAAAGAAGCAAGTTCCCTGTTCGTAAGTGATAAATATAAGCCGCTAGTACTTAATTTTCCGAATTGTGAATTACATTTTTATCGTGTATATATACAGGTAATAAGTGTGATTTAAACATCGATAATACTCTCTGAACAGAGCTTTAAAAATAGTCAAACCAGTGGGATAACACCACAAAAGTTTCATTATGTGTGTTTCTCGTCTTTATTTGGTTTTCCGAAGCCAGCGTAAACATAATTAGTCAGGAGACAGAAGGTCTGGTGGCTATCGGAGGTCATCTTTATGCTCTTCAACGTAATGTTAGATTACACGAACTTTAAGCATAAACTGTTTAACATAACAGGACTTATCAGTAGTTTTTGCATATTTTGACTAGATTACTAGCAAATAATACTTATATGTCTCATACCAGCACAGCGCTTACGCAGGATGTACTAAAAATACCGTACGTTAAGCACAATGTTCTTATAACAAGTATTATCCCATAGAATCTGTGTAACTCGGGATTTGCTTGACACTCCGTTTTGCAATTGACAGTTGTTATGTGTATTATCGTATGTAGTACATGTGTATTATCGTATGTATTACATGTGTATTATCGTATGTATTACCGTATAACTTGTACTACATGTGTATTATCGTATGTATTACATGTGTATTATCGTATGTATTACATGCATGTGTATTATCGTATGTATTACATGCATGTGTATTATCGTATGTATTACATGTGCATTATCGTATGTATTACATGTGCATTATCGTATGTATTACATGTGTATTATCGTATGTATTATTTGTATTTTAGTAACAGTTCACAAAAGAATTCTGGTCAAACGTGCAGCCGCAATTATTTTGCGTCTAGTTTGATCATGATCAAAATTGATCTGGATCGATAATTTTAGCATGATCTTCTTTGTTTTGTTTTATTTTAAAAGATCGACTGGAAGTACAGCCTACAAGTTTGAATACGACTCAGGCACGAGGACCGATGTGTACTGTGAGATGGGTGACATTCCCGGATGTGGCGGTGGGGGGTGGACGCTGGTCATGAAGTTCAATGGTGCTCAAGTAAGTATACGTTTTTTCAGTGTCTACTTTATTCTTGGTCTACAACACTTTATATACAAAGGATATACAGAGAGAGAAAAGTTTTCAGAAAAAGGTTTACATTTTGGAATTGTAACAAAATGAGAAAAGTTGCAATTGCTTCAATATTGACAAATGCGGACTGAATTCGGATCATAAAAAGTTTCTAAACATTAGTTATTTTGAGATCGTATATGGAAGGCTTGCAGAAGAAGAAAAAACAAACATTTTACATGATGTGTAAAAAACATGAATGGGTGAGGAGGGTGGGGTAGGTGTAGCATTTGGGGGGGGGGGCAAAGGGAGATTTGACATTTTCTTCCCCAAAAAAGCCAAATTCCCTACACTTGGAACAACACCTTTGGTCAATAATATCAAAATTCCCTACCCCATTGCCATACCTTCTCAAACATCTCTTCTCGTCTATTTCATCAAGTGAGAATTGAGGTAGAGCATAAAGGCCCATTTAAATGATGGGTATTCCAAACTCCACTGAAAATAATGTCTGGGTTGCGTTAGCTGTTAGCTAAATCAGAAAGTGTTTTGAATCTTAGTTGACTGTTATTTTCCTTTTGTTTCAATGCAGGATAACTTTAAATATGACTCCTCCCGCTGGACTGATAAGAAGCTGTTTAACCCTGACGGGGGCCGTACGGGTTTCTACAATTTGACCGGAACGAAGCTTCCGACCTATTGGAGCACAGCGTTTACAAAACTGTGTGTAGGCATGAAGCAGCCGAGTGGGGCCATCAAGTGGTTAAAGATTGACAGGAACGCAAGTTCCCTGCACGCACTTCTGTCTGACGGTGTAAAGAAGGTGACAAATCTGGGTGTCTCAAACTGGAAAGCTATTTACCCGGCAAAAGAAGTCCTACAAAACAATTGCCACATTGAAGGCTTTAATGTTTATGGTGGCAGTAACACAAAGGCAAGAATTGGAGTAGTTGGAGACGATGACAGTAGCTGTGGTGGACCTGACTCCGTGCTCGGGATCGGTACACAGGGGTGGTGGAGCCCATCAGGAGTATCTTGTGGTAGTGGAAACAACGAAAACAACATCAAAACTGAAAACCCAACCTGGTGTTTTGTATTTGTACAGTAAGACAAGGTCCCCACGAAACATTTTGGTTTACAAAACACCACTAACATTCACCTTATTCATAAAGGCATCAAAGCGAGGCCAGTTGATCCAGACGGGAAAAATTTACAGTCGATGACGGAAAATAACGTTCATTTCCTTATGACACAAAAGAACGCAACAGTGCGGTACGACAGAAACTACAACATTTTCGACAGACTCCAATTTTGCTATCTTTAGGACATCTGGCCTCGCTCTGGCGCTATTGTTATCAGACCTCTTCCCGCACGAGATATGAATAAGACGCATGGGTTTTTGTGTTGAGCCGTGAACAGGGAAATCAGTTTGATCAGGAGCCCATTACCAGGAGCGTCCATATATACTATACCCGTGAGTCAGCGTATGACCGGTTTGAGCTATTTTTAGAACATGTTTCCGGGGTAACTGCCTTTCTGACTCTGCTGCGATCGTGCATATGCTTGCCGTAATTATCGAGATTAAGAATGATCTATTGTTCTTTGAGGTGATTTTACTAACGCTGCATTGTCCTATGGTTTGATTGGATTCCCAAAGTGTGGGCACGTGAACTCCCGTGAGATCTGTTCTAAATATAGCTCAATCCGGTCATACGCTGACTCACAGACCTAGTATGGGAGATGGATGCTCCTGGTAACGGGCCCCTGGTTTGATAGGTTTGATAGCTGGTTTGATAGCCTGCTATGCAGACGTATTTTTTCACTCATAAATTCGAAGAAAAAAGTAACGTCTGCTTACCCGAGCGCTTAATTAGTTTCCAATATGCACACCTGATTGTGTTATGGACCAATCAAATTTTACCTTCCATATCCTGGAAGTGACGTAATGTTACATTTAAAAGGAATTCAGACAATACATTTGCCATTGACTAATCATAGGAGAGTGTTCACTGGCGCGCCAATTCACTAAAATTCTAACAATGGCTTTGATTGGGCAGAAAATAAAACAAATGTGCTGACGTCGTGCTTGCATATTGGAAACTAATTAAGCGCTCGGGTATGCAGACGTTACTTTTTTCTTCGAATTTATGAGAGTAAAAAAATACGTCTGCATAGCAGGCTACTGGTTTGATCCACTGTAATATTTTTCAAAAACTGATTAGCCAGTTGTCTTCTTAGATGTAAACCATGGTCCAAGTAGGGAAGGGGTAATCTGGTAGAAATCAGGCTAAAACCATTTTCCTATGGGTTGGCATTTCTCCAGTGTAGGCTTCAAGCCAATGCGGGAGACTGATTTTGTTGATCTTTTAATTAGCCGATATCATTGTAAATATGAAGAACAGGAACACTGAAGCATGTGTAACGAATTTCTAAATTTTCAAGTCTACTTGTTATCAAGCTGGGCATTTCAATGTTTCGTGGGGGAAAGGTATGTTGTGTCTATTAATTGATGGTTATATATCCGATTCTTAAATAGAGGATTCTTGATCAAAGGGCAAAATTAAAATTACGACAAAGCACCAGAAAAATATCTATACCGTATTTCATGCACCACTTAAAGCAACCTTTACTCAAGTTATATCTAATCCAATGACATTTTTGATGTGGTTAATTTGTTATTTTGAAGATCAGTGCCAAAATAACAAGAGAAGTTTAGAGAAACAAATGAACATGTGTTGTCTCACACTTCCATGTAAAAGGGCAAATTCTATAACCCTATTTCAAACTGACAAAGCTCGAAAACCGTACCATATCCTTTGGGATGGCACATAGCTCACGTATGGGTGTATAGCGAAACCAGCAAACATGCCTCGCTCACAGACTAAAGTAAAGTTTACCTGGTGAGACCTCTGATAAGTACATGCAGGAGCCCATTACTAGGAGCGTACCTATGTGATGGGTAGCGCCCACAGCACACTAGACGATGTGGCTATTTATAGTATATATCACCAGGAGCCCATTACCAGGAGCGTTCCTATGTGATGGGTAGCGCCCACAGCACACTAGACGATGTGGCTATTTATAGTATATATCACCAGGAGCCCATTACCAGGAGCGTACCTATGTTATGGGTAGCACCCACAGCACAGTAGACGATGTGGCTATTTATAGTATATATAACCAGGAGCCCATTACCAGGAGCGTTCCTATGTGATGGGTAGCGCCCACAGCACAGTAGACGTTGTGGCTATTTATAGTATATATCACCAGGAGCCCATTACTAGGAGCGTACCTATGTGATGGGTAGCGCCCACGGCACAGTAGACGACGTGGCTATTTATAGTATATATAACCAGGAGCTCATTACCAGGAGCGTACCTATGTGATGGGTAGCGCCCACAGCACAGTAGACGTTGTGGCTATTTATAGTCGCGAAGCCATTGCATGCGGTTTTGGTATGCGATTACGTTGTCTTTTGTTCTCTTGCACTTTAGTATTTTTAGCAGTTTGAACAGTGTTAATTACAATTTTTCCGTGCAACCTGATTGGTTAAAAGTGACGTCCTTTGTTTCTTCTCGCGGGAAACACAAAGCTAAAAATAGCTACGTCGTCCGTTCTGCTGTTGGACAGACCTAATCTGGGAGAGGCACGCTCCTTGTAATGGGTTCCTGGTACATGCAAATGACTTTATTTAAGTGTATTTACCTTTGCAGCTAATTGGGGACACTAGTCATACGATTTTACGTCCTTATCCGAGAAGACGTGAAGGTCTAATCGTTTACTGTATTATGTAAAGGCAGCACCTTCTACTCAGTTATTTTAAGACCCTGAGCGTTGGTCTGGCCGGGGTTTGAACCCACAAACTCCTGCTCGACAGACCGGTGCTTAACCACTTACCGGGAGGCAGTAAAGGAATACATGTACAAAGCAGCTAACATATGTCTCTCGATCTGGACAGACTAAAATAACTTTACCTGGTGAGACCTCTGATAGTCAGGATACATGTACAACGAGCTAAACTGATGTGTCAGTTCAAATCAAGTAGTTTTGCAACTCAGCATAAGCAAATGTATGTCCCTCATCTCTGTTTCTATAAAGCAATTACAAGCTCTGCAAAACCTTTAAAGTATATAGCACTCAAGATGGAAGATAAAAGGGCACATTTCAAATATTTATTGAGGGTACATGTTTGTCTGCGAATACATGCAGCCATCTTTCATCGGGAACCACAATCAAAACGTGGCCCCCGAGAGACTACCCTGGCCATGGTTACCAGTTCGTCGCTTCGCTCCTCGCTTTCCGAGAGAGAGGTTAGAAGCTCTGGTAACCAGGGTACCGAGAGAGGCGTCTGCGTCTTGAGATGGAAAATTCCATACTGATGACGTTATGCAGCCAGGATCTGGTCATGTCATTTGATTAGCTAGTATGCCTAATTATCATATACTAATCAAATAACGCGACCAGATCCTGGCCGCATAACGTCATCAGTATGGAATTTTCCGTCTCAAGACGCAGACATCTCTCTCGGTACCCTGGTTACCAGAGGTTCTAACCACTCTCGGAAAGTGAGGAGCGAAGCAACGAACTGGTAACCAGGGACTACTCTCTCAGGGGTCACGTTTTGGCGGATTGTGGTTCCCGATGCCAGATAGCTGTATTCGCAGGCTAGGTACATGTAGGTGCATGTAACACATGATTAAATAAAAAACCTTATTGTAAATGGTCTATCATGATTAAATCATATGAATGTGCAATCCAATGCTATTTGTGGGATGAGTTGCTTTGATAACCTCTGATTCAAGCTCGCACTAGCCAGCAGCTCTTCCCTTGGTGTTGCCTGCAGTTCCCAGTAAAACAAGTCCTTTTATGGCTTATCTCAAATACAAGTTTAAAAAAAAGTTATGTATATATTTATGCTCACAGACAAAAGATGGCCACGAGATCTGGGGGCAAAACTGCTCTCCCTTGGCAGTTAATTACCTTCCTTGCTTCATGACCAGGGTTTTTAATAAGAGCCAGCAGCCAGCAAAATTTTCCATCTACTCTGCATATTTGTGCCAGCTACTTTACCCAGACAAAGTACATTGTAAGCAGCCTCATCTCTCAAGACATGCAATAGTTTATGAATTGGTAATACCAAGGCAAGGGCTATACTACTAGTAGCATCCTCCACAGGCAACTCCTATTATTTTTTTACTTGTCCCTCTTCTTACCACAGGCAGTCCAGTTTCACATTCTGACTTTTTCTATTACATGTACAATATATTACCAGTTGGAGAGGCTTAAGCAGTCTAGAATTGTACAAACAAAAAGTTTGAAATCCCATGGAGGGTTGGGGGGGCTGTGGCAATTTGGGTTGAGTTTCAAAAAATATTTGTCACTCTGGCCCAGAGTCCAGATCACTTAAAAAAATCATTTATTTGGCAATTGAAAACAAATATTTTGCCAAACCAGGTTCATTTTTAACAGGAGCCCATTAGCAGGAGCATTCCTAAATGTGTCATACACGACTTTCATAATGGCCGCCTCCTAATTTGCATAATTTGGAAGATAAATCTGTAGAGGGAAACCAATGCTACCACATGAAAGATCACATTAAAATTAGTAATAGTTTTGAGTTTTAGAGCAATGTGGAGAATTGCTGTTGAGCTACGAGCATTTCTAATGCAGAAAAACATGAAAGCGAGGCTAGAAAGGCGTCCGTTGTTTTTCTCATACAAATCTCTCTAATTTCAACTGGCTGTAACTTCATTGCTTTTTAAGCTACAGCACTCAACTTTCACAAGTTCACTAATGTCGACATGCTCTTTCACATGGCAATGTTCATATTTTCTATAAATGTGGATAAACAACCGAAACGGAAAATCACATATGCAAATTAGGAGGCGGCCATTATGAAAGTCGTGTATGGGCCACAGGAAGCCCAAGCTCAAGTTACGAAAATATAAGGGTTTGTATGGGAGCATTAAGCAAACTCAGTTTACTAGCCAGAAATACTGTAACATATTTGAATAAAATGACTTACCTTGACACTGTGATGTCTTCTGTCGTGTTTCTCTCCTTGTTGGGTGGTTTTAAGCTGATTTCAGCCTGGTTTTTAAATGGAGTTCACTACGCTCCCATACAAACCCTTATATTTTCGTAACTTGAGCTTGGGCTGCCTGTGCATGGGCTGGGCCCCCAGCACAGGAGTAGATGCGACTATATTTAGAATTTGAATTCCAGCATTGAAAGTAACAAGAATGATAATGAATAATAATGAGAAGTGACGCACAGCTATTTGATTGGCTAAGATAACATCCCGTACGGAAATATCAGACGTAAATGTAACAGAGCTTTAATCAGACCTGAATAATGCCTGAATCACTTGATTATGGCATAAATGAGACCTAACATGAACTGTAACAAGATTTTTTTCAGGCTTGTGAAGGAAGCCTAACAAAGTTTCAGGCTTTGTCATGCTTGAGTCAGTGAGGCCTGAAATGAAACCTGAATTAAGCCTTAGAAGATGCTGTAAATCAAGGCCTAATACATTTATAAACTGATCCTTACCCTACATGTACGTGTAGGTGCCAGATCACGAGGCCAGAAGAAATAAAATTAGGAGGCTAAATATTAAGGCCCCTGAAAGCATAAACACTAAATTCGCCTTTTTAACTCAACCATGGATTTTGACTTATACATACACAAGAGGTTGCGTGCAACTACATTTATTTTTACATACCACAATAAAACTGATAACAAGTGTTTTGTTTCTGGATGCCACATATGATTTAGGTATCATATTGCAAACTACAATGTAGTTATCCTAATGCATTGGCTCGTATTATATCAGCTTTTCATCCTGGATCTGATTTACATGTATCCATGCCGTGTTCTATAGCAGCTCTGTAATTAAGTGTTCTTCCATAAGCCGGCACACATATGCATTTTACTGGAGACTGTTTGATAAAGGAGCTGAAGTAGAAGGGCCTTTTACTGCACATGGACAATTAAATGAATAAGGAGAAATTAATTTGGAGACATTGGAATTTCCAGAGGTTGCCTGTCTCAACCTTTCTTGGCTGAAACAGCAGTATGGCCTTTGTTTATTTTGCACGAAATGTAATTCCTGTGCTGGGAACAAAACCAATGGGGAAGGATGCTCCTGCATGGTATATGGCTCCTGTTTTTAACTAACCCCCCCCCCCCCCCCCCCCCTCCACCCCCTTCAAAATACTATGTAGACCACTGACTACAGGTATACATTTTGTGTATACAGTTATTTCAATTAATGTTGTCTGGGAGCAGATCAGATCGGATCACATATATTATGATTTTCCTGCTAAAAAAATTCCTGTCACAAGACTGGCCATTTTATAGTTCAGTATTTTGCTCATGGGTTAATTACCTATCCTTCAAGTCAAGATTTCAAGTCAAGGTTTAGGGTTTACTGGTTTAACTGTACTTTGTGTACTTTAGTAGTGATTTATATCCCATCACCCAGATCACCAACCGACAAAAGAAGCGGTTTGTGAATACATAAACGAAAACATAAACCAAAGTGTAATAAGGACATGGCAAAACGGATCTACAGCAGACTTTTGCATAAATATGAAGCTTAATTAACATTCAATGATAATTTAACAGGATTTTTTTACAATGTAAGTGTTTAGTTTATAATTAACTTGCTAAATGTTTACTCTTTCCCTTCACAAAGGGGAATCGACATCCAGGAATTTTAACAATGCAAAGTTCTGCATGGTCTAGACAGTTTGCCAAAGTGCAGAACTCGAGTTTAGCATCTTTCCACTCATGAAACGGGCATGCAAACAAAAAGGGAACCAGTTCAGGGAAGACAATATTGTGTATTATCCATGATTTCTCTTCTTTGTGGAATATTTAAACTGTTTGGGGCCCTTTCATAGCCTTTAATATTTTTTTAGGTCACATTTTTGTGTCAATGAAATCAACACATGGGATAATCTTAGTCCAGTTTATAGAACTGAACTCTACATTTGTAACTCACACCACAAAAGCTTTTGCTTGAAATTCGGGGAAATGCCAGAGGAAATGACTGTCAAAGGACAAAAGATAAATATAAACATTTGTATTTTATACAATGTATATGCCTCTACATGTACAGTACCAGCTGTCAAGACAAAAAAAAAGTAATATATCAACAAAACGGGTCATGATTTCTGTGGCAGAAAAAAATATAATTCAAAGCATAAATGTGATCTGATCCAATCCAATCCGATGCAGTCTGATTCAGGTTTTGTTGGTGCCAGTCTGGGAGATAGGGAATAGGGCATTAGGGAATATGGCATAAGGCACTTCTAAAATATTAGATGGCTGTATATACAGGCTAAAAATGGATAAATAAACCATAAGCTAAGTCAAATATAAAGTTGCCCAGGTCATATACATGTAACTTGTAACCATAATTAATTTCCATCTGGGAATACCCTAATGCCCTATTATTGGGTTGCAATCATTCCTAAAGGAATACAATCACAAAACTGTAGTGGCCATCTTGGTTGGTACATGTAGGAACAAAAGAAGCAAATGTGGTTTCTTTTGTTCCTACCAACCAACATGGCTGCAGGGCAATCCACCAATTCGTAATGTCCTATTCTGTTCAGTTCTGTTCACCCAGACAACATTAATTGAAATAGCTGTATCAGTTCTGCATCCAAGGTCTTTCCTGTACCTGCTGCTGTTCAAATGCTCGTATGGCACGCTTTGGTGGTACCAGAGAGTCAGTTACCCCTGTTCTTCGTTTCTTGTTTTTCTTTTCTTCCCATTGTGCCTCATCTTCATCTGGTTCATAACTCGCCTTTCTGCTTGAGAAATGCAAAACCTTAGTTGGAGTTACCTCTTCGGTCTTGCTTTCATTACTCTTCTCTGTGCTGACAGGGTTAGCATTATGAGCGAACCTACATTTATCTCCAAAGCGACATTTTCCTTTCTGGAACTTCCAGCATACTCTCTTTTTGTCTTTTATTGGCGTTGGAGCATTTTCAGATAACTGAACATGCTTCTCTAGAACGGACAGCTTCTGTTTTTCCTCTGCTTTAAAGGGGTTATAGAAGACTGAAGAGCTTTGGTACGCACGTGTCGTAAACTCTTTCGAAGTGGAAGCAGATGATGGGTTAGGTTTCGAAATCGAAGCCTCAAGAAAGGGAAGGGGAAGTTTTTGTGTTTCCAATTGTTCTACTTCCCTGCTCCTTTCAGTACCAACTACTGTACATTTGTCAGATGGTGTTTCGCCTTCCGAATCGGATGAAGTTGATGTGTCGTCCCCATAACCCGGCACAAGTCCAAGGAGAGACATAATGCTTCAGGTAGCCGCCATTTTTTTTTATGCGAGTAGCCGCTGTTCAACGCAGCGCCGTAATTGCACTGCACTGTGGAATTTTTTTATGGATGAACAGAAATAGATAAAACCGGGGGAAAATGAGTAAATAACTGGGTAACTCATGTAAGAAAAGGAACAAACAAACAGAAAATCACATTTTCAGGTTATGGTGTACATAACGTATAAACAAATTTATTTATGGCCCGTAATATTTTCTGGTATACCTGTGGTTCTGACCCAAGCCTCCCTGCTTTCTCTCGTCCAATATGGCGGACGAAAGTGTAGTGTCCACGTTTGCCACGTTAGAGGGCAAAGAGGAAGATGATGAAACCCTCGTCAAATTCCTTAAGTGGTGTGAAGTAAACAAACTCGTTCTTAATAAGAAGGTAAACACATGAAATTATACTAATCATTCATGCGAATTTGAAGACACTCAAATACAAATATGCTTGCTTCATACAACGCACATGTACATGTAGGTGGTCCCTTTTAAGCCCGTCAATGTAGGCAACACATGAATTGCTATCAAACTACAATATAATTAACACACTACAAAACAATAGAACACAATACAATTTGGTAGTAATTCATGTCTGCCTACATGAAGGGAGAACCCACATGCAACTGACGGGAATCTCCGGAGGGGGGCCGACTCCACTACCAAAATGATCATTTTCAAACTGACCGCCGAGCACCGCCACCCCTAACAGGTACGCATAAATTAGGAGGTTTAAAAAACCATAATGATCAGTGACCCGGCTCAAATGTTTTGCAAATATAAAATTATAAAGTGATTCCTTACACGTTATAAAAGAACCTGGATGATGTGTACTGTATGCAATGTTGGCCAGCGTATTGGTCAATGGTTGGCCACCATATCGGCTGATACATTGGCCAATACGTCAGCCGAGATATTAGCTGACTGTCAACCAACCCACGGCCGACTGTCTGTTGTGGGTCGGTCGAGGATTGGTCGACAGTCTGTTGTGTGTTGGTCGATGCGTCAGTCGATTTTCTCCCTCCTGCTGTTTATGTGTTGGCCAATAGTGGGTCAGTAGTATATCGGTAAGGTGTTGGTCATATGTTGGTGGGGTATCGGTGAGATGTTAAGGTATGATTAAACTATTCTGAATACTGTTTTCACTCAAATAATTAAACAGTGACTCGTTTAAAAACATTTACTGTATTGAATATAATTCAGTTTAAAGTGTATATGAAACGAAAATTAAGTTGATCTTATTTGAAAGTCCTTTCGAAACGTCAGGAAGGATGGTGTTTTCCGTTTGTGAATATCTCATCTCGTTCCAGAGATATTCAGGTTTTTGTAATATGTAAATTAGATTACCTGTGACGTCATGACCTTGATACAGCCTGGAGACAAATCGCAAAATAAAGAATATCTCTGAAAACAGTGGCTATAAATAATTGATACTTTACACATGTATGGTACTAAGGAAAATACACATCAATATGCAAATCATGATGTTGCCATGGAAACACTCTTGGCCCCAGGCCACTTTCATTTACTGTCGGTAAACTATCAGTAGTGTGTCGGTGATCAATCGGCCGACTGTTGGTGCATCATCAACCATGTTGGCTGACATACATGTACAGAATAGTCAAGTGTCAGCCAAGTAGTAGTCGATTGTCAGCCAAACCTTGGCCTCCTATTGGCCAACCATCGACCGACATGTCAGGCCATCCTGTACCGCTTGAAACGAGCCACAGCATAATGGCTTACCCAACAATACAAAATACCCTAACCTTTAGAACGTGTAGCATGAAAACAATAGAACTACAGTATAATGGGTACAATCAGAATACAGGTCTCGAGTGGTACAGGATTACTGGACATGTAGGCCAACCCTCGGTCAACAATTGTCGACCGATACATCGGCCAACATTGCGTACAGTACACATGATCCAAGAACCTTAAACTAAATAATTCTAAACCCTTAAAAAAGTGTGACTCAGGTTGCATAACTAACTCATGTGAGCAGGACCCCCTAAAAGGTATATTGTTACTAGAATTTTTACCCCAAAAGGAGCGCCGAGCACCCCATCAGTTCAATATAGGGAGTCACCCCCTGGACAGGAATTGCTCAATAGACAATTAGACTTCATGATCAAACCTAGGCTCGGTTTCCAGCCGTGGGGGTTTCGGTGAGCCCGCGATCCTCTCCCCACTCACAGCTGGGTGCGTTTAAATTTGCTCTGGAAAAGTTTGGTTTCGAAGAATTCAAGGATTCACACAAAGAAGCAGTAAGAGAGTTAGTTTTCGGGTCAGTAAACGCACTGGCTCTGAAGTCACTTGGGAAACCGTCAGCTCAAAGGTGGCGAAGCTCGTAATGTTCAGTCATTTCTCATTTAACTTTACTGATGCAAGACCAAGGTAACCCGGCTATTCTTACTTCAAAGAAAATTACTGCTTCCTTTATCGGAGAAGAAAAGATGGACAAGTCCACATTGAAAGAGTTTATAGAAGAGAGGAAATCACGTCTGATGCAGCCATGTTTACGCGCGTTTAACTGTGCAATTGCTTGCTGTATCAAATGACTTTTACAATTCTTCAAGTCCTATGTACTAAGTTTGTACAATTTATGTCTCCAAGATGTACTCTACACAAGTACTAAGCGGGAATACTCGACTCTAGCTCAGAGTTACGAGATAACATCTGAACTTAATTTTTATCCCCGTATCCCCTGTCAGCGAGTGTCTTGATCGGCACTTAAATATTAAAGAGTAACAAATAAAGTAGCCTGGTTTCTCAACAGCCGGGCTTTCCTTGAAAACTTGGACTGTGAACATGAGAGCTAATAATAACAGGTATTAAATAAAACCTTTACCAACGTCGAATTAATTTCACACTTGGAGTTTTAGTTTAAAGAATTCCAATGTGTTTTGAAAGTTTACGTGGAATCGAACCTACTGTACATGCAAATAAATGAATAATATTGAAGTTAATCAGGTGACATCATGGACACGGTGTGTTGACCGCGCGCCCAGCCGTTAGTGGGGGGAGGTTTTGGAGAAACGACACCCCAACGGCTGAACCGAGCCTACATGTAGATCGATCCAAACCCATCTCTAACAGAAACCACAGAGTGAGTTAAACCCTAGCCTATAAACCAGTTAAACCCTAATAAACCTGGCTAACCCTATAAACCCTGACCTAAACCATAAAACTTACCTTAATGCACAAGTTTGTCATTGAATAGGTTATATATCCTTTAAACCTGTGAATTTCGTGCATAAAATTGTTCATCTGTCAAACTATTAAAAGTATTTGTTGGCGGAGCACCAGCTTTTGTTAGTTTCTTCTTTTTATTTCAAAGAACAGAATTTTGCATGGGCATGAGTTAGAGTTATTTATAATGATTCTTTTATTTAGAACTTCGATTGTAGTCAGTTTAACAAATTCATTGCATGGGTTAACTCCTGTTGGGGGCTTATTATTGCCTTGTCCCACTAATACTGGGACTTTGCTGAAAAGAAGTGCTCCACATGTGGGGAAATAATATTATAGGGGCTTAATAATAGACATACAAAATTAGCAAAGTCCCCACATTTGCCTGTCCCCTCATCCCCCCCCTCCCCCCCCCCCCCCCCTCCCCCCTCCCTCAGGGAAGTCAATGACAAGTGCATAACCATTTCAAAAAGAAGTACCACAGGTAAATGACAAGTTCTCAGTGGACTAGCTAGGGTTCACATGTCTGAGTCAATTCTAAAAGTTCAAAAGTTTACACCTTCCATTCTTATTAAAAGTCGCAATTTCTGCATCATGTGCTGTAACTACATGTACTATTACCCTACTCAGCTCACTTTGAATATATAATGCCATAACATGTTAACATGTCTTTAATCTTTGATGCTTTTTAAATGTAGGTTAAAATTGGTGTGAAAGGATCATGTCATCGCTATGGCATGGTAGCATGTGAAGATATTGCTAAACATGAATGTCTATTTCAAGTACCTCGAAACCTACTGTTGGAACCCAGAAACTGTCATATTTTCAAAATCTTGGATGGTAAAGGAAAAAAGAAACTTTTAGATTCACAAAAATGGTGAGGATCAGAAAAAAACATTATTTTACCATTAAATGCTATTAAAACATAGTTTAATTAAAACGTTTTTAATTTAAATGACTGTAAATAAAAATGTTGTTATAAATTATGGAACCGATATACATGGTTTAATATTCATTTTAGTTACAATCTACATGTACCGGTATGTGAAAATTCATGATAGCAGTGCACATACATGTAGGATAATATCTGTATATCTATAGGTTTTATCTGAAGGTATTGTATACATGTGCAGCCATGGTGCAGGAGTGACATGCATGCACTGTACCATTCGAAGCTCAAGTTTTTTATATGACTTCTCAATCGAAAACAATACCTGCATTCATAAATCATTTTCAAAAACTTGTGAATAATTAATGAGCATTTTGTCCAATCAGATGAAGCAAATCAGTCACTTGCATGCTCCTAATTTATACGTGATAAAATCTCATCATTCTAAAAGGCCTGCAGAGGGATTTGAATTCTGTCCCAGGGGAAAACAGGGTTATATATAATGATTGAGACAATGAATAAGCACCTTGCAACTCTTGGAATTTCTATTGATGTTTCAGCATTCTCATTGAATTGCTAATTAGGATGAATGTTTTATATAAAGAATACTTAATGAACATGAAATTTTATATAAAGTTTCATCCTAATTAAGAATTCATTGATAAAGACCCAAAGATAGCAAAAAGTACACGGAACATAAGGTACATGTACCTAGATAATAAATTTTGCATTAAATTTACTAAAATCAACAGCCTACCAAGATACACAGATAATATTTTTAAAATGAAGTTATCCAACTGTACCATTACTTGTTTACCGAGCCACTGTTTAGTTCAATTATTAAACCAAACTCAACGCCATAAAATAATAAAAACGTGCATTAAACTGCTCGGCTCCAGTCGCTCGGCCTTCGGCCTCGGTCGGCTAACTCTAACTCTCTGAATATATCCCGAGAGCCTGCTATGCAGGCTATCATGTCAGTCACATCGCTTTCGAAGTCTTGAACTTTATCGAGGTAAACCACCAAATCCTTCAAGTGCAGGTTCTTCTTGCATTGTGAAACGCCGCTTCAAACAACATAGTATGGTATTTTCTTCATCATTTGACTTCATATCTTCAAACTACAAACTGAGTAATTTATTTTGATTATCAGTATATGGACAATTAAACTGCTCTAAGAATTATGGTAATTAATATTGATTTCTATATTAATTTCCTTTTACTGTCAGTATAAACTTCTTCATGATCTTTTGAATCTCTTCTGGAAAATTCTTTTTCAGGTTTTCTTGTCTAGATTTCATTGCAATATTTTTACTGAATCAGAGCATTTATGTAAAATGTTATAGTTTTATTCATAAGGAGAAATAAAATACATTAAATTCCTGGGTTGACATCACACCATTATTATTTTGAATATATATGTACAAACCTCAGTCTACAATTCATAGATCATGCAACACTCAAATCAATAAATATTAATATCATGTACTATTCAAGAATTTATGTGATTACAAATTGCAATTAATATATATATACTTGTAGTTATTAATAATAAGAAATATATGAACTAGAGACACTTTTATTATTTAATAAGAAATGATTTGCCTAAGAGCTACATGTATATATTTATTATACGTGTAGCAAAAGACAATAGACTGCAGCAATGAGCATACACGAATCCCCACATACGATTATTTTTTAATATAGCCCAAACCACAAGCAGAAAATAAAGGAAATTGTATGCTGTTGGTCCTTTTTACTGTCACTGGTGAAGCCACCATCCAAGCCAATGGAAAGGGGGAATTTTAAGACAAAATATATTTCAGTCACAAATTTGATAACTTTCCTCACATACAATGTTCTTCGAAATTAAACCATTCAGGGCAATTAATACTTCAAAACTGAATGAAAAAATATTATTTTGATGGTTTCCTATTGATTTTACGAGTATCAGCGAATGAAGAATAGAAAATTAACACTTTTTACAGTCTTTTGCCATTCATGCTATCATCCTTAGCCAGAGCATTACTTAATAATGACTTATTAGCAGAAATAATCTTTTTATAATTTGTTTGTGACAGTTCAAGCTGGGTGCCCTTGCTGTTGTCTCTTATGTATGAATACACAAGTCCTACATCCTTCTGGAGGCCATACCTTGATATAATCCCCAGTATAAGCATATTGGACCAGCCTATGTTCTGGCAGAATGAAGACAGAAATAGGCTGCTAAAAGGTATTGGTATTGAAGAAGATGTTGAAGGTGATCTGGCTCGCATTGAAGACCAGTACAGAACTGTGTTGGTACCATTTATAGAGAGAAACAGCACGTTTTTAAGGTGAGTTTACAGATTGAAGTTAATTGTGTTTTATATTTTAATAGTATAGTGTTTGTTATGCTTGTAATTACTGAAGAACTGTCAGTTTGTGTGTACAAAAAAATATGTGCTATTTATAAACTGAGTAGCCAATATAACATTGACACAAATTTATAAATGACTTCTAAAAGTTTACTTCTAAAAACATAATAATTTTCAGGAATTATGATGACATCCAATGAGTTAGAGTACAGAGCAAAATAATTGCCTGTCCCCCTCCCCCATTTTTTGGTGCATTGCCAGCGCAGTGCATTGCCAGCGCAGTGCATTGTGGTCGTGTGCAAGGATACATAAATGATGTGTGGACAAAATTGCATTGTGGTTTAATGTGCAAGGATACAAAAAATTGATTTTCATGGACCATAATGCAATTTGAGTGTTTACTACAGCAAGTGTAAATAAGGGAAGGTACGTTTTTTTTATTGGGGGGGAAGGGGGGGTGAGGGCTGGGGCTTGTGAGGGGAGGGTCATAAAAAAAATTGAACATTATTTTGTGGAGGACCTTTTTCCTAACAGGAGAGGGTCAGGTTTTTTCTGCTATCAATATAAACTGTTTTGTTTTTTTGTTTACATTTGTTCATTCCGGCAAGATTTGTGGTAATTAAGGCGGATGAGAAGAACGTTAATATTCATTTAGTGTTACTGTTCTGTAGCCGTACATATACTGGGCTAGACATCACTAATTTCGAAGTCTCTGATAAATCCAAAAAGTCACACAGCATTTTGCGCTATACCCACATGAACTGCCAAAAGATACATCATACATTTGCTGATCAATGGTTAGTCACAGTTCAACGTTCTGCCAGGAAACGTAATCATCTAGGAGGACCCGCTTCGTTTTCTGCCGGATCGTGACGTGTGGTTTCTGTACCAGCTTCTTGCTGACGTTGGTGTTCACCTGCTGTTTCATTCGAATGTTTCACTTGATTTTGTTGAAGATCCAAAGACTGATCACTCTTTCTACTTCGTCATGCAGAAGCCGATGTTCCAGACTAGTAAGGGTATCATGAAAAACGCTCCAAAAATAGTTTTTCGTCACATTATAAAGGGAATTATGGTCATACATTTCTTGTACATGTGGTTTGTACAGGGAAGGGCCACAGATCCCCCAGCCCATCCCCTGATAAAAAAACGTACCTTCCCTAATTATATAAAATGTGATCGTATTTTTAGCACAATTTCTTCAGTGCTCCTTATTAGTCTCATGTTTTGATGTGAAGTTAAATACTAACCCACAAAATATGTTTTGTAACTTGATGATCACGTTAAGTTGACGACCATCCACGTATCACGGGAGTCGTTTTGTCGGACTCAGTGTGAGCGTGTGATAGTTTGGGGCAGAGATAATGACTATTTTCCAAAGGGCAAGATCCCTCCTCCTCTAACCGCCTCCTGTTAGCTCAGTGCTGATGAGCGGGAGGTCGCGGGTTCAAACCCTGGCGGGCTGGACCAACACTCAGGGTCTTAAAATAACTGAGTAGAAGGTGCTGCCTTTGTGAACCAATGTAGTTCTAGAACTGCAAATGGTTAGACCTCTATGTCTTCTCGGATAAAGACGTAAAATCGTAGGTCTCACGTTGGCCTCAAGCTTATCAATTTCACCAGACGAGTTGCCGACGTTAAGTAAAGTTGCTTTCCTTTTCCTTTTTTTTATCTCATTATTACCTTCGATAAACTCGAATCAATATAGTTACAATTTGAAAAATGACTGCGGGGTTCAATACACAAATTAGCTTATCTCAATTACAGTTGATTTCGGTGTTTAAAACACTTCATCTGACTAATATACATGTATGCATGCATGTTTCGTGAGAACAGCAGATAAAAAATCTTTTGGGCTGGCAATCTTAAGAAAATGTCGGGAATTGGTAGACTGTGAGAATTTACCGGGAAATTATTCCGGATTGCCCCGATCCATTTTCAGTTTAACCCGATAAACTTTTGAAAAAAAAACACGCCACAGCTGAAACAGTCGCAAGATAGCCCCAAAGCTACACAATAGATTCACATATCACATCTTGACATTTTTGTTACCCAGTAATATATTTTTCCTACTGAAGAGCTACAGTGTAGGTTTTCTTCCCAGTTGTTACCCCCAAGCAAAGTCTCTCTAAAAATGCAATAAAAATAGGGGGTCACCATTCTCGTTTTTCCGTGAAGTAGCTGTAATTTAGAGCCGTCCCACAGCAGAACTCGAGCAATGTCAGCACGAGCAATGTCAGCACGAGGAAACAGCTGCGCCCATGAACTGCTAGGTCATATTGTTCATAGCCAACAAATGAACTTATTGTGCAGTATGTATGCTAAACATTACGTAAAAACCTTAATAATACTGCAACTGGACAGTACTATTAATAGCAGAATACGACGAAATCTGTTTTGTTAGTTTCCCTGAATGAGCATAAAAATAGCTACTTACAGCATTTGCATAAGAATAACTAAGCATCCAGAAATTAAAAAGTATTTATACTTTGGTATCTGCTGGCCAACTTCGATGTGTTTAAAAATATGGAAGACAAAAAGGGGGCACCTTTTTGGTTTCCGAGATGTTTTGCAAAATATCGCAAAGTTAGCTCCAAAACATACTTTTTCCGCTGAAGGACTGGGGCGAGTTTCGTAAATTAACTTATTTTGTATTACCAACGTTAAATAAGTGTTAAGATAGTAAGATGCAGTAATACACCCAAACACAGATATTTGTACCCGTGATTTTAGGTTTCACCAACATGCGCAGTATATATGCGCATTGAAACACCAGGGAATCACCTCAACTGAGCGGCAGCATTCACTACCTATTTATTAGGTATACTATTATAAAGCGATAAATCAATGTATTTTTTAACTTGCTTGTATATTATTTAATTCTTACACTATTACCATTATTTTTCGTTAAGTGCGACTGTGACAGTTTCAAATCATGTTATAAAATAATTTAGATAGTACGCGCGTTCTGATTGGCTGACAGCCATCTCGTGTTTGTTCTGCTCTCGAATTCTCCCAAACTTACTGTAAGCCTGTGCAAACACGGAAGATATGTTTCATTTCTTAATTGAAATTTTTGCACTTAATGAATCTTCAAGAATGCCAAAGTGTGCTTCAAGCTTGGCTCGGGGCACTCTTGAAGCAGGCGGTCTGACAGTTCTGTCACGTTTGACTGGCTATACAAAAATGCCCTGACGCTTGACTGGCTATGCAAACACGATCTGACAGTTCTGTCACGTTTGACTGGCGATGCAAACACGATCTAACAGTTCTGTCACGTTTGACTGGCTATACAAACACGATCTAACAGTTCTGTCACGTTTGACTGGCTATGCAAACACGATCTGACAGTTCTGTCACGTTTGACTGGTGATGCAAACACGATCTAACAGTTCTGTCACGTTTGACTGGCTACACAAACACGATCTAACAGTTCTGTCACGTTTGACTGGCTATTCAAATACGATCTGACAGTTCTGTCACGTTTGAGTTGCTATGCAAACACGATCTGACAGCTCATCAGTTGACTAGTATACGCATTAACGTGTTCTCTCAAGTTCACTCATTAGCACGACAAAAGTAGAAAAAATAGCTTGCTACAATCTTGTACAATTTGAGTTGGGAAGAAAGCCGTGATGAGATTGTGAACAAACTGAAATTGACCATATCTAACATCATTGAAATAGGAGGGAAGGGAGGTCTTAATTTTCAACTAAATTGGATTTTTTTGAGCTACACTTAAAATGATTAATTCCTAGGCATATAGGGTTACTAGTAATTCTTTTGCACTGTTTGTAATTATGGGATATGTCACGTCTTATGTTATCTTAGGCTGGTAGATTATATTTCAGTTCAGTTCTTAGCATTCAGCTGATTCAGGTACGTTTATCCTTGCATGCTGTATTGGTACACAATAATTATCTCTCTCTGTGCCAAACAAAATGGAATGCTTGTATTTGTTGATGTTTAGTGGGAATATGCTCCGACCATATAGGCTCTGGGGATTGACAAAGATTGTACATGGGCTTTTATCGCACGGCGGCCATGTTGAGTCCCAGGAGAATAAAAACCTTTGTTTTCGTCCGGTAAACTCGTGCTGAAACCAACTAGTTCGAGGCTACCGGGGCCAAAACTATTGTTTTATCCAAGATGGCCGAACTGCGATAACAGCCCATAGGTACGTGTCTCTGTTTGATTGACGGTTGCATTTCGTTGTGGTACATAGTCCATCCATACACTCTCTTGAGCTGTACAAACACATGGCAGCGTTCGTCATGGCCTATAGCTTCACAGAGGATAGCCCTGGCTGTGATGGCAACAACGCACCCGTCATGGTTCCCATGGCTGACATCCTCAATCACCATAGCAACAACAATGCACGCCTTGAGTTTGGTGAAGAGGAGCTAAGAATGGTATCAACTCAACCTATCTTAAAGGTAGGAAGCTAACAAGCGTACATGTAGATAGCCCACTTCCGCGATATGCTTTACTTGTCACGCGCAAAGGTTTCAATACGAGGCTCTGTGCTAAATTAAATTTATTCTTTTCACTGTGAAAATAATAAATTTAATTTAGCACGGAGACTAGTATTGAAACCTTTGTGCGTGACAAGTAAAGCATATCGCGGAAGTGGGTTATTGCTGAGTGTTTTTTGCTTCTTGTAACTATAAGTAAACTTTATTATATGATAGTCAGTGGTGCTCTGGCTGAAAGCAAAATCGTAAACAAATGATACCACACTGGCGGCTAGTAGGGATACATATATTTAGTTCCGGTCTCTTAAGACAGTTTCTTGCATCTTAATGCAATTATATTAGTTGTTGTAGTATGGTTACGTAACATCGAACATTAAGGAATGAACTGTTTGTGTTTAAGTGCTATGTCAGTTAATTAGGACTAGTATATAAGAACAGAGAGTAATTGAGGTGCAACCGAAGCATCTCTAAAGCCATTCATAAACTAAACTTTATTTTTCATACATTAACTATTTGTAGGCATTTTTTCAAATTGGCTAATAAACGAGATGCCCCTTCCTGATATTGTTGTGATCTTCATTGTCTGGAAAGTTAGGTATTAAATGATTTGTATTCGGTTCACAAAGTGATTAGAATACAACATGTATTACCGACACGTGTGGGACAGCACTTCACATCCTAAACTTGTTTTGTCTGATACGCTCTCAGTTTTTCACCCTAATGTTTCTGAAACGTGAAAAACATTAGTTTTCAATAGAGACAACGCAATTTTGAGCAAATTTCTTTGATTTTGACTTGGTTTAACAGGCTTTTCAAGGAATTTAGGTGATCTTCAAAATTAGAAATGAAAATGTTCAACCAACTGGTTTTCATGTAATAAAAAGTAAATTACGTGGCTGCTTGGAGATACATAATTTACCTTTCTTAACACTCGAAGATAAGTTCCGTATCTCCGCTCGGCCATGTAATATCCTTTGTCTTTGATGAAGTTAACAATTAGTATGGTTCATACTTTAAAAGGGAACTTATTAAACTGTAGAGAAAGCCCTTGTACAATAGACAATATTCGTATTCTCACGGACGAGCTGGAACGAGCCCTCAATGGAGGCTCATGCGGGGGATTCTTTTGTAATGCTAAATAGCTTATAGCAAATAGACAATATTCGTATTCTCACGGACGAGCTGAAACGAACCCTCAATGGAGGCTCATGCGGGGGATTCTTTTGTAATGCTAAATAGCTTATAACAAATAGACAATATTCGTATTCTCACGGACGAGCTGAAACGAACCCTCAATGGAGGCTCATGCGGGGGATTCTTTTGTAATGCTAAATAGCTTATAGCAAATAGACAATATTCGTATTGTCACGTACGAGCTGGAACGAGCACTCAATGGAGGCTCATGCGGGGGATTCTTTTGTAATGCTAAATAGCTTATAGCAAATAGACAATATTCGTATTGTCACGTACGAGCTGGAACGAGCACTGAATGGAGGCTCATGCGGGGATTCTTTTGTAATGCTAAATTAGTACTTTTAAAATTCCCGCGCGTGAGCTTCCATTGAGTGCTCGTTCTAGCAAGCTCGTCCGTGAGAATACGAATCTTGTTTATAGCTAAAGACTAGTTTATGGTTCATGCGCAGTTCTACAAATCCTTTGTTTGTTAGACAATGGTGGCATGCCAGTTGAAACAAAAGACTAATTGGTCTATTGACAGCACTGTACTTTCTTGTTACCCTGTAGGAGTCCTAACTGGATTCAGTTTTCCGCATTGATAACCACCGTTATCATAAAACGGGCTGAATGTAATGCAACATGGAAACAATGACGAGTGTCGGTGGTTTTCAGCCACTCATGGGCAAGTGGCTTGGCTGGTCTGTGTGCATGGGATTGGGTCAGCCTCTTTTCTCATGTATCTCGTGTTTTCGTCCCGTTCCCAACTATCCGAAATCCAGGAATAGGCTGAGCTTGGGAAATTAGTTATAGGGGTCTTAACGGAAATAACATGCTGACCTGTTTGCTCTAGCTAGATATTTCTACATAATATTATCGCCACATGATTGTTCTTCGTTGGTTATGCCCCCAAAGAGTATTGACGTACTGCTAATGAAAATAACTGGTTGGCTGGTTGGTTAGTTTATTTGGCAGTAGAATTGCGTTATGCGTCAATCACTATTATATTGCTCGTCATGCCCAGGAAAATCCCATGAAAATGAATGTTTGTTCAGTAATGAAACACGCATGAACACTGCATTTTAATGAATCCAAATGAAAATCCCCTCAAATCCCATGAAATTGGTTAAAATATCATGGGGTGCATACAGTTGACCAATTTCATGGAATTTTCATGGATTATAGGATTTTCATTGGAATGAGCAGTAGTATACCTTATGTTACCAGAATTGCGTCAAGTTCTTTGTTTTCTACAGGGCCAAGAGGTCTTCAATACTTACGGTCAGCTTGCCAACTGCCACTTGCTACAGTCATATGGATTTGTCGAGAGCACTCCTAACCCTTTTGACACGGTACGGAATGTTATTTCATTTGAATGAGATGAGTACAGTTGTATGTTGGTGTCGATCGTATTGGAAGGACACTTGTCCAAATCAAATAAATAACTGTCGTTTAAAGAGGAGCAAATTTCAAAATCATTCTGAGTAATTTCCAGATACTGCCGATAAATGGTGCACTTAAATCACCGTGTATCACCTGTATGAACTCTTTGTTATTAACATATATGCAAGAAGGCTTTGCAGGGAACAGTCACGTGATGATATATATATATAACTTCAATAGCAAGTGAATTGAGTTCGTGATCCCATGGGAAAGACAAACAAACTTCAAAGCACAGTTTTAGAAAGATCGACAATAGATTGGAGATGGAAAGCAGATCACTACCTATCCTATAAATTAAGAAAATATATATATTTGTTATAGCAGGCTGAGTATTGCAGCTTAAAGCTGGTGGGGGCCTGCTTTTACTCCTCACACACTCCCCACTATATTAACTGTTTTGGACACACTACACCCGACTCACGGTTGATTTTTACGCCGGAGGGAGGAAAGCCGGAGAACCCGGAGAAAAACCCTCGAATACAGATAAGGAATCAACAACAAACCTAACTCGCATACGGTGTCCGAGCCAGGAATCGGGACCGCAGCGGTGAGAGGCGAGTGTTTTACCACTGCGCCAACCTGCATCCCCCTACAAGTGCGTTAACTTTATATAAATGAAATCAGATATTTTTTATGCTGCAGTACAACCACGTAATTATATCCTGCACTAAAGGCCCACTTCTTAATGTTTTTAGGTCGAAGCGCCCCTTTCGTTGTTTTATAAAGTTACCAGAAGGAACGCTGGATCGAAACGGGAGGCTAGGATTCTCGATGCAAAGTTTCAGTTCATGGAAGAAATGGTATGGAGGCGTTCTTCTTGCTATTAGTTCTATCCAAGGTGAAAATAAGTATCAAAATGAAACAATGGACCTATTATATTTCTATTCTATCTTTAGTTTAACTACAAGACGAGGCTAGCATTGCGTAAATGCATCTGGAGTCATTGCGTCAATGCATCTGTAGTCATTGCGTAAATGCATCTGTAGTCATTGCGTAAATGCATCTGTAGTCATTGCGTAAATGCATCTGTAGTCATTGCGTCAATGCATCTGTAGTCATTGCGTCAATGCATCTGTAGTCATTGCGTCAATGCATCTGTAGTCATTGAGTCAATGCATCTGTAGTCATTGCGTCAATGCATATGTAGTCATTGCGTCAATGCATCTGTAGTCATTGCGTCAATGCATCTGTAGTCATTGCGTCAATGCATCTGTAGTCATTGCGTCAATGCATCTGTAGTCATTGCGTCAATGCTTCTGTAGTCATTGCGTGAATGCATCTGTAGTCATTGCGTCAATGCATCTGTAGTCATTGCGTCAATGCATCTGTAGTCATTGCGTCAATGCATCTGTAGTCATTGCGTCAATGCATCTGTAGTCATTGAGTCAATGCATCTGTAGTCATTGCGTCAATGCATCTGTAGTCATTGCGTCAATGCTTCTGTAGTCATTGCGTCAATGCATCTGTAGTCATTGCGTCAATGCATATGTAGTCATTGCGTCAATGCTTCTGTAGTCATTGCGTGAATGCATCTGTAGTCATTGCGTAAATGCATCTGTAGTCATTGCGTCAATGCATATGTAGTCATTGCGTCAATGCTTCTGTAGTCATTGCGTGAATGCATCTGTAGTCATTGCGTCAATGCATCTGTAGTCATTGCGTATGGCGGTTGTTTTTAAACACGGACCTGCTGATAATTCTGTCTTCTCTAACTAGGGCTTGGTTTCCAGTGAAGACGTATTTGTGTTTGGCCGAGACGGGTCTTATCAACACGGACCAGCCCTACACCTGTTCTTCAAGGTAAGAAGGGATACACATAATTCACAGATATAAGCAGTTATTGCCTCTTCTTCCCGGTATGTGCGTGATACGGTATGTGCTGGATAGAATTTTGGACCTGTTAGAAATAAGGGAAACACATTTGGCCCTTTAGTCTGAAGTAGGATGTCATTTTGTTATTAATTTAAAGATAAATTTAGGAAGACACGAACCCACAGAGATAAATAGACGTGAAATAGTGCATGGAAATCACATATTTTGGTCTGAAATAGGGTCACGTTTTTGCCTCATAAGTATTTATTAACACCAATTTAACTTAAGTTGAATATGTTTTTTGTTTTCAAGTAAAGCGTATTCAGAGGCATATGAAAATAAGATATATTTTTCAAGCTGTGTTTGATTTGGAATTCACGTCAGGTTCTTCATCTCGGCGAGGACCAACTCAGGGAACTATTATTACAACCGAACGAAGACAGTCACAGGTTTCAAGAGGAGCTCAGTGACCTGAATGATTTGATCAACCAGTGCAGCGACGAGCAAAAAGACTCGAGTCTTAGAGTACTAGAAAGAGTTTTGAAGCTGAAAGATAGAAGTCCTAAGAAAACAAAATTGGAGAGCAATAACATGGACGTAAAGGAAAGACGAGAGGGGGGAACTACTAAAAGGAAAATGAAGTGTGACCATCCGGAATCTGCTGACAAAAAAAATAAGCTAGGAATTGTCGAGACTGGAGTGAAAAGAGATATCTCGATGAGTCTTGCTTCTGATAAAGGAGACCACAGCATAGTAAAGGATATAAAGGATAATCATGAGAACGCTAGGATAAAGGATAGCGATACTAAGAATGGGAACAAAATGGATTTAAATGTGATAGACAGTGAACAGTGGGATAGCAATGACAGCGAGAATAGTGGCTGTGCGGATGGCATGACGTCATCTGATGATGAGGAAGACGAGGAGGAAGATGAGGAGGAGGGTGATGATGATGAGGTCGATGCTGCAGCTGCTGATGATGCTGATGATGAGAGTGGTGTTGAAAATGAGGCTGAAACTGATAGTGAAAGTGATAGTGAAGAAGTCAACGAAGAAGAAACAGATGATCAAGGTCTTTCTTATGGTGAGTACTTGATACAATATCGCTCTCATTTTAGGATTCCGCGTGGCTGCGCATATGCAAATAAACGAGTTATTGTAATGGGTTGTTGTGTCACTCACTCACTGGATCACTCAGACGTTAGCACAACCAGGACCTGCTAACGAGTTTGATGATATCAGTCGTTATAACCCATTAAATATTTTCTCTCGCAGGGGATTCGTTGAATGCGGTAGGTGACGCGATATCTTCTCTCCGCGAGCGGGAAATATCAGCGAATACAGCCCCTGTGAGTGTATAAGCGCGCGTCAAAGAAAATATACGAAGGATGATAACAACAAAAACCTACATTCTGGCGTCGAAATATGCCCTGATATTTGTCCTTGACATTATCTAATCCTCGAAGCTCGCAGTTTCCCTGGAGCTTTGCTCTTGGAAACTGTTCTCTTCTCGGATCAGATAATGTCGGCGGACGAAATATCAGTGAGGGCATATTTCGACGCACAAATAGGTTATTGTATTTATATTCGATATCCGCTATTTAGTCGCGTTTAGCACGCGGTTGACAAAATGTTTTAGATATTTATCGGGAATTATTCTGACTGTATTAAATTCAGTTCGCATATTTTATAATTCTGCTTATTTTAAGAGCGATGTAGTCTCGAAAATCTCAGTTTATGGTTGCCACTCCACGGGTAATATGATGTGCGCATGCGTGCGAGACAGCGATATGCAGTTTTTTCCTGTTTTTCCTCTATTTATAGTTAATTTCCTTTTAAGTGATTTATAAATTGACGGCCGGATCTTGTGGCATTTGTTTACACAATTTAACCTCTTGGCTTATCGGCGATGGCCAGTTTAGCCTTCAGTCTCGTATTGTGATTCTTATTTGAAGTGCTCTAAAACCTCATACCAGGCGATGATTGCAGACATGCGATGCCGTTCAAAATAGTAACGCATTTTTCATTTCCTGTCTAGCGACTTATTTGATGAGAAACGTTTTGAAATATTATACCAAGATGAAATACATGAAGGAGCAGAAAGTTTCAGAGAATTTCAGGAGCTCGAAGCAGAAAACTACGAGGCAATGAAACGCAAGCGGGAGGCTTGGTTTCAACTAAACCAGGACCGACAGTTCCCTCTGCCATTTTGGATATTTCATGTATAGTACTCATGAAAACGATGCGAACGGTGACTCGTACGCGAATATCAAACAAACAAGAAAATTATCTTTAAAACAAATCGAGAAATTTGCCATACAATTTTGTAATATTTCTATCTGCAGTACTTTGACTGTCGAGTACTTTGACTGTACTTGGACTGTCGAGTCACCGTTCGCCTCGTTTTCATGCAGTTTCACCACTTGACGTGACAATGGCGGTAAGAACTGTGAAGGAGTATTGTTCTGTGTATCAAAACACACATGTATATGCCTTGATACATTACATCTCCAGATCGGCATTAACTTGATTTACTTTATTAACAGAAATGTTGAGTTAATATTTTAGAAATGAATTTCTATGTCGATAAAATCATCAAAAACGAGATGTCGCGTCGAACTCGCATGGCTGGGTTACAATTCCAACAGATCTCCTGCCATATGTTCGGGTTTGTTTTGTCCGTCTTATCGAAAAAGCGGACCTTCAACAGCACTGGGCAACATTCAGACGAAGTCTTACGATGATTTTCTATGGAAAATATGAGAACCTCCAGAATACATAACCCATACGACCATGATAACTTGAAATCTAGCCGCGAGATTTGTGCAATTTTGATCTGTCTAATAACTTGAGTAAATCAACCGTGGGTCGAGTGTAGTGTGTCCAAAACAGTTAACGTAGTGGGGAGTGTGTGGGGAATAAAAGCAAGCCCCACCAGCTTTAAGCTGTAATACTCAGCCTGCTATAACAAATAAAATATTTATTTTTATTTGATTTTATAGGCCTTGTGAGTGATGATGTTTTGCATTTGTCATAGAGCGGTTTTCAGTTGAGTGTAGTGAAACCAAACGCAAAGTACCCACAGCCAGCCAATCATAGGAGCGAGTAATCACAAGTAACTCATAAATGGCTTCCCTGTGAGCCAATGACAAACCAAAGCAAAACCAAAACCAATTTGCGTTTGGTTTTACTTTGGATTCTGATTGGTTGGTTTACTTTCTCGGCCAATAGGAGAGCTTAGTAAACGCAAAACCAAAACACTTCCGACACTCAATTGAAATCCGCTCTACAATGAAGTCTCACTTTTGTGTTAAGAGGAAATATTGTATCAAAGTGAGGCTTGGTGGTGATCACGTGACATCATCATGCGTATTCAAACGTATCAAATTATCGATCGCATGACGTCACGCTCCGGAAGAACATAAACTAATCAGTAACAAGAATTGCGCTCCCTTCCCTTTCCTTATTCCTCCTTCTCTTTCTCTCCTCATCCCCCACCGCACCCCCTCCTCCTTCGCTTGCCTTGCAGGCTATGTATTCTGCAATAGCTGATATTACAGTTGTGTCTACGAATACTGAGCAGTTTCAGCGGTATGGCCCAAACACCTCACTTCAGACATTAGTCATGCTTGTTTAAGAGAGTGTTGGTAGCACACAAGAATAGACTATATCGCAACCCCGCCGTCGCAGTGCACTCTGGGATGTATATCTCAGTTTTCCATTGTTGTTGTTGGGCGGCCATCTTGGATTTAACAATGGCAACTGAGATATCCATCCCAGAGTGCACTGCGATGGCGGAGTTGCGATATAGTCTATGATGGTTTGAATAGTGCATCATTACATCGAAGTGAGGCATTTGAGTCAATACCGCTGAAACTGCTGTTCGTAAACGCAACTGTAATATGCCCTATTAGGGTGTCCCAGTAACGATCCCAAGCGCCTTTGCGAAACCAAACTCGCCCCATTCCCCTACTCGTTTCTAAAGTGGACGATTGAACCTCTCCCATATCCTGAAAGTCACGGTCTTGACAGATATTTCTTGCTAGACTCCATTCGGCTTTCTTCGAAGCCCGGCCAAGGTCGTACAACTTTGCCATTCTCTCGTGTGTGAAATCAGTGCGATACGTTTAATCATGATACAACCTTTATGAATCTAACAGACCTTTGCTGATTTACATTTATTCCAGAGCAAATGATGGAATTCCTCGAAGAATGGAAATGGACTCTAAAACGGTGAGAAAATGTTCACTTAGAGGCAAACAAACGTTGAAGCTCAGCCAATAGCCCACTTCCGCGATATGCTTTACCTGTCACGCACAAAGGTTTCAATACGAGGCTCCGTGCTAAATTATATTTATTCTTTTCTCTGTGAAAAGAATAAATATTATTTTCTCTGTGAAAAGAATAAATGTAATTTAGCACGGAGCCTCGTATTGAAACCTTTGTGCATGACAAGTAAAGCATATCGCGGAAGTGGGCTATTGAACAAATGTTTTCTCGTATTAAAAGTATGGATTGAATGAAGGATCATTGCGAGAGTATTTAAAGGAAACCCCGGCTGTCGGAAGAGATGCCGTTAAATGTTCGCAATATATAGTCTAAATTGAACATTTGTCGAACAAAATGATCGAAAATGAACTTTATTTTAGTTTTTGCAAAAAAAGTATGTCATTTTGGGCTTTGAATTCGCTGGCGCCGCCATCTTGGATGCGAGACGTTTCACGGCGGTCCCTATTGTTACAAGTCCAAAGCTATTGTTTACTGACAACAGAGACTGCCGTCATCACATCCAATATGGCGGCGCCCGCGAAAATTGCTTATACTAATATCCATTATTTTTCAAAAACTAAAACATATTTTCCAATTTTTTCCAACAAATTTCCAACTTAGAACAGATTGCCAGCAATTTACCGGCAGTTTGTTCCAACGGCCGGGGTTTCCTTTAAAGTGCCTATAAACTCAATGATTTTTATCATTAATATCGATTCTACATCAAGTGAATAGGTGAATAGCAAAATATTTATTGATTTGGGTGTTGCGTTTCTGTTTCAAAAAATGCAAATGATGTGATGTCACACGAGGCCTCATTCATTATATACAAAAACGTGCTGACAGGGATAAATAACGTTTTTTACATATCCATGTTATATTTGGGCCTTATATATGTGATTGTACCAAATCAGAAATACTTTCATTCACAAGAGAAAGAAATGACCTTTTGTTGGCCTCCTGTGACATCACATAATTAGCATATTCCAAATATATACTCTCATAACTCTTAGATACAACACTCAGATCAAGAAATATTTTACTATTCACCTAATTACTTGATGTAGAATCAACATTAATGATTAAAATAAATGGGCTTATGGCACTAAGATTTCTCAAGTTAAACCAGTGTTGGTGACGTCGGTGATTACGTGACAACGCATGGTGACGTCATTTGCTATACCTACCAGAATTCTTTTCAATATTGTGCTTCGCATTTTTTTAACTCCTTTGAGAATACCAAGACGAACGTTTAACTTAGGCCCAGTTCAAACGCCGTACTTTTCATGCGCCGTTCTTAATTCATATTTAGGTCGACCCAAATCAACAAAGGTCCGCCTGTTGATTCAGACGTCGTTCTTAATCAGCCGTTCCTAATTTATTCAATGACTACTCAGGCTTAAAGCGAGGCAGACCATAATTTTTCCGACATTGCAAAGATGGCGGATAGAGGTCAGAGCGCAATGTTCGTACTTCGTAGATTGGTCTACAAGTGCAGCGAGAAGACGCAGAATGCAAACTCTTTTGCATTTCATCGTGCGAAGTAAATGGCATGCACGCTTTACTTTAATTTGAATTTATTTGAATAACAATTGCATTCTGGGTTACGGCAAATGAAAGTACGGCGTATGAATCAAATGTCGTTCTATAGCCATACTTCACTGCTGAACAACTCACGGATAACATTTGAATATCATTAAAATAAAATATGTATTTGGTACGTCTCATAGATAGCACGGCGTTTGAATCGGACTCGACCTACAGCCGTAATATTCGATTGACCCAGCCGTGCTGAACTCCTGAGCCGTTCCAAATCAAATAGGCCGTTCCAATTCGATTCAGACCTAATTGAAACAATTAAGAACGGCTCATGAAAAGTACAGCGTTTGAACTTGGCCTTAGAGGAATATTGCAAAGGCTTCTGCTTGTAGTAGTAATATGACGTCATTTATATGCAAATCCTCAACTGTCGACTCAAACAGTATCGGACAGGAACGTCTGATGCAGCATTTTACAGACTGGGTTATTTTTTAGAGTGGTATCCGCTAGCCAATCACGAGCATTTGCATAATTTTAATTCAAATGACTAATGACGTTGCAGCCATGTTGGTAGCCTGCTATGCAGACGTATTTTTTCACTCATAAATTCGAAGAAAAGTGTAACGTCTGCTTACCCGGGCGCTTAATTAGTTTCCAATATGCACACTTCATTGTGTTATGGACCAATCAGATTTTACCTTCCATATCCTAGAAGTGACGTAATGTTACATTTAAAAGGTATTCAGACAATACATTTGCCATTGACCAATCATAGGAGAGTGTTAACTGGCGCGCCAATTCATTAAAATTCTAAAAATGGCTTTGATTGGACAGAAAAATAAAACAAACGTGCTGACGTCATGCTTGCATATTGGAAACTAATTAAGAGCGGCCGTCTGTAAATATCGCCTAAAGTGTTTAGGATGAAAAAAAAATGAAATTCCTCAAACTTTCTCAGAATAATGGCCTGGGTGAGTGATTCATATAAATATAACTTTTAGTTGAATCTGATTTTTATTTTCGCCAAACGGCGACAAAATCGGTTTTACGGCTCTTAGGACCGGTTTTTAGGAGATCGATACCACACATCGTTAACGGCTCGCCTAAAAATGAAAATAGAAATTTATAGCAATACTGTGCAGCTAAATACAAAGAAAAGATAATGATTTCTCTTTTCATGGGTTGTTTATTTAATTTGGTTACAAATTAAATATTTTAGCGATTTTTAATTATTTGTTAATTTTAGAAATTTTTGGTACGCAAAATAATGACCAAATTGAGAAGCTAAAATCTCCAATGATACATGACCTGGCTGTATTAGAGTATAACCTAGCGAAAGAGCAATGTTTCTTCTTCAAATACATGCAATAAAATTTTTGGGCAATTAAAACTACGAATTTTCAGGGCATCAAACGCAAGTGACACCGACGTGAGAATACTCTCTTTTCGCGCAGCGTTCGAATGCACAGAATCTGAGATGAACAGAGGAAAAAAATATGATATCAACTTCTATCAGGTTAAATTTAATACTAAAGAAGCCTGGGTACTTTCAGATAGATTATATATCGGCTTTTAGCGGTATTTTTGCGATGACATATTGTTGAATCTTTACTCATGCCGGAGCGCCGACAACTTTCAATTGATAGACTTCTAAGTCAATCCGAATGATCTACAGTTGAACTATTCACTGTTAGGAATGTTAAAAGTAATTATTATGGCTTAATATGTACCTTTCATGTAGTTTCGTAGAGAATTGGTAGCTTTATAAACAGGTCTGCCGTAGTTCAACTGTCAACAGCTGAGATTGCGTTAAACACAGGAAGCCCGATTTTTCGGAACAAATGAACAACGTCAGTTTACGAAGCTAGAAATCTATAACTGTGGATTTCTGATTTACATCAGTTCCGATCCGGGGAACTAGTTATATTCGATATAGGATCTCAGTGTAACTGGATTTGGCTTTTATTTTTGTCTTTGAGTTTCAAACTGTATATTGGACGGCAATCGACATGTTACAATTGCTGGGAGATGGAGGGTACTTGTGCGGCGTCGGCCAGGTGTGCGGAAAGTAGCTATAAGACTGTCAGAACTCTTTTTCCAAAATGTCGAAGAAAAGAGTGCCGGAAGTCACAAGTATCTACCTCTCATTATCTGAGTACGAGGTCCGTACCATACGTTATGGAGAATGAAATGAAAAAGTCTAAAAATATATAACCCTACCAATAAGTATGAAATATTTTGCCCTTCCCCCTACAGCCAACCCTTTTTTACGACCCTCTATTTTGGGGGGTTTGAAAATGTATGACACTCCCCATGCTAAATTATATCCCATATGCCCGTTTCTCCGATCGCAGCGACCGCTGAAAAAAAGTACTTGTCAATCGTAGCGATTATATCTTGCTATCAAATGGAACTGAACCGAACTATCGGGTACAACAATAAATTCTATCCTGGGGATCGTAATCGCTATGACCGCTTGAGAGTAGATTCCATGTTACCACTACGATCGCTATAAGGGACCGGACATTATTTAGCGTTGGGGGAGGGGGACTACTAGATTTGTAGGGGGTCACGATTTTTTATGCTCCCATTTAAGGGGGGGGGTCAATTTTTTTTATGCGCCTCTTTTATAGGTTAAATATATTTATAGCTTATCTACGGGGAGGGTCATTATTTTGTGAGACCAGAGAACTGCAAGGTCACATTTTTGGGGGCAAGCCACAATGCAGAACTAGTAGCCCCCCTCCCACCCCCCTACCGCTAAATAATGTCCGGTCCCTAAAGCCGACTCACCTTTACAGCGATCGCAGCGAACGACCAAATGAAAACCAGCTTACATTCGCGATGAAAGCAAACAATACGTATGGCATTATATATAAAATCTAAAAATAAACGATAACGATCCGGGTAATGGTCGGCCTGTTTATGTCTAAAGTATGATTTGTTTCGCTAAACACGCTGGAGAATGCAGGCACCGACTGTAGGAGGAAAAGTGTATCATGTGCCAAGCAGTACTAGTAGTAGTATAGAAGTATTTTTCTGGAAGTAGCTATTCAGTCTTTATCAGCAGTGAATATATTACTTTGATGTTAAAGATATGTTGATTTATGTTCAAGTTCTGCCCAAAAAGACCACAAAAATGTACCGAAGGCGCTTAGGACTTAGTATTCTGTTCTTCGTTCTATCTAAGCGCTTGTGGGATCGTTTTGCGTTTTTTTTAGCCGATCTAGAGTCATCCACTACTGATGAAGAAGACAACTCATTCAGGGACGGATCCAGGATTTTGTAAAAGTAAGAGTTTCATACCGAGAACCGAGGTTCTAAGCCCTAAACATCCCGAGGGCCGAGCCCCGAGGGATGTTTAGGGATTAGAACCGAAGGTTCGAGGTATGAAACTGACTTATATCACATTTGGCGAGGTTTTCTCAAATAGAAAGGAGGTTTAAAACTGAGTTATAAACCTCCCTGTAACAGTTATAAACCTCAGATTGACGATTTAATTAGTCTATTGTTCAACGGGTTTATACCAGAGTTTCACCCCTATGAAGAACAAAGAAAACCGTGTCAAGTGTGATATAAGGTGGGTTAAGCGAGTCATAGGGGGGGGGGGGGGGGGGTGCAAAATAATAGTGTCATACTAGAGAACTATACTTACAATATGTAACAGGTTTCATATGATATTTCTATGATAATTTTTCATGTCTGAGTAGCATACATTGAAATATGTATTTAGCTATTCATTTCTGAGTGATATCCAGAAGTAAGGGGGAACCCACTCCCTGGATCCGCCACTGTATGTCATCTATCATTTAGCAATCATAAATGCGACATCTGTTTAAGTTCTTTGGTACCTTACCTACAATGTAAGTCAATATTCTTGCAAGTTTCCATCAATATTGAGTCTTTTGGGTTCGCGAGAGATTATCAAATTCAGCAAGTTTACTATCAATCAGCTGTTTTAATACCAGGCATGGAAATATCCCGGATGGGGGAAGGGTAGCACTTGCAAAATTAATTAAATGGTAGAGGTGTGTGAAAAACGTAGCTGTGTTGGCTAGAAATAACTGACACCATAACTGTACGGTATACGCGTTGGTATAGAGCATGGGAGTCCGTTATGTGGCCATGGCTGTACCCTTTTTATTGAATTCTAATTAAAATAATTTAAGGGGACAACATAAGAATGAAGTTGACCACAATAGTAATCCGTGTAAGGCTAAGAAGACTGAGAATAATAGACTGAGAAGAATGTCTGTTGACCGCATCGGATGATTTAGCCTTTGCTGCTATCTATACCATTTTGGCAGAGTCTAAATATAAATAAGCGTCCCTTTTTAAAATAGCAAAGTAATGTGACCTTCGATCTTAATGCATGTAATATGGTGGCTCAACTGGCCATGGTAAATTCGAAATCCGGTCACTATGCTAAATAAATCAGTCAGATATGTGAACCGGCAATATATTAATCACAATACGGGTACGTACGTATGTGCCGCCATGGGGTCCGATCCAGATCCGGTTTTCAGAGAAAGTATAGTTCCAAAACCCGATTTTCCAAGTTATTGTGAAAATGAACCCGGATTTATATTTTATTATTCCGAGTCGTCTATAACCTGTCTTTTTGTGAAAAACTCGTACCCGGAAATCATAACCGCCACACAGTCCTCCTCCCACGGGCTCCATGGATTGTACAATCGGCAGGATAGAACTATAGATCGGTTTCCATATGTAGATCGTTACGATCGCTATCTAATATGATCGCTGCGATCGTAACGATCCTATGGTAAACTGGGCTTTATAAAGTATGACTCGTTATCTCTCTAGCAATTCCAAACCTGACTTTTGGGAATCAGAGCTTTGCAAATACCTAACCGTGGGGCTTAGGAACGAGTGCAAATCTCTAATAAATATTGATGTAAAATCCGCAACCTTGACTCTCTTTCACCAATACACCACTTTCAATATATGCTCCACTCGTCACACACAAAGGTTTCAGTATAATGATGCTCCAGGGTAATTAAATTAATTTTATTCTTTGTTTAAATAATATAATATATTTAATTTACCCCGGAGACACATGTTGAAACCTTTGTGCGTGATAAGTGAAACATATATCGAACGTGGGCTATTCACCACCCCAACTATTATTTGCTGGTAAAATGCCCCACCCTGGGACAGACTGCGCGGCCAAATACTACACGTATACCGGGGGGGGTGCAGATTTGGAATTGATAGATACATTAACTTCTCTTGTTTGGTCAACCTACATGGCCATGGCTGCAACACCATTAATCATAAAATTACGCTTGTGATAGGCAAGCGAAAAGTAAACTCACGGAAACCGAACCATAAATAACGCGGTTGCATTCACGTTTTTTTCACTCGGTGGCCATATTGGATCCAATGCGAGGTTTTGCTTGGCTAAACTCGTTCTAATATCAGGAACACCCAACGGTAAAACTTCATAAAAACAAACATTCTGATGTTTTTATAACAAATCAGATGTATTTAAACATATTTAAGGGAATTGTTTTTCAGCTGGCAGACGAACAGCTGTTCTGCAGCGCCAGCCAGCCTAAAGTTCATGAAGAATTTCTAAATTTCCCAGCTGAAATATTTAAGTGCAGAATTTGCCAGCAGCAAAAATATATTTTTATTTTAAGAATAAAAACCTGAGCTAACCTGCAGAATTCGGTATTTTTAAAAACCTGTGAAACAACAGCTACGTGCAGAATTTGCCAGCTGAGAAATATCGCTCTGTTATATTATTATTATGTAATTATATCGGACTGCAGAATTTACCAGCTGACAAATATCGCTCCGTTATATTATTATTTAGTATCAGACTGCAGAATTTGCCAGCCAAGAAATTCCAAAGTGCAGAATTTGCCAGCCGAGTGGCCCAGAAGAACAGTTATTTTGCAGAACAGTTCGTTGGGTGTTCCTGTAATATCCCTCAGTGCGAGGTTATAGCGTTACTAAAAACAAAACTGATTTTCTCGCTTTCGATCCAAGATGGCCACTGGGTGAAAAGATTGAATATACGTACGTAATTGCCATTTTAGAACTCCCGAGAGATTATTATGCGGCCGGCGTCAGCTTCGGAACCTGACCAGGTGTGCGGAAAGTAGCTATAAAACACTTTTTTCCAAAATTTTGAGGAAAAAAGTCTAACGGATTGCTACATTTTTGCTTCAGAACCGTACTTGGGTTGCGAATTATAATAATCGGTCGGGCTCGCCAACTGGTCATACCAAAAGAGTCAAGAGACATAACATAAGTATTCCCGTGTCCCCCCTAAGGGAGATAAGGTTACGTGAAGCTTTGATTTCAATTGGCGACCAAACTCAAAGACAAAAAAGTAAACCAAAAGTCCATATATAGTTATATTACGCGTTCATATTTCCTGATAAAGCGGGCTTCCTGTGTGTAACGCAATCTCAGCTGTTGACAGTTGAACTACGGCAGTCTTGCATTTGACAACCTCTAGTTATACTACCGATTCTCTACAAAACCACATGAAAGGTACATATTAAGCCATTACAATTACTTTTTAACATTCCTAACAGTGAATAGTTCAACTGTAGATCATTCGGATTGACTTAGAAGTCTCATAAAGGTAGTCTATCAATTGAAAGTTGTCAGCGCTCCGGCATGAGTAAAGATTCAACAATATGTCATCGCAAAAATACCGCTAAAAGCCACTGATTTTGTACATAATTGGTAGAAACCGATATATAATCTATCTGAAAGTACTCAGGCTTCTTTAATGTTAAATTTAACCTGATAGAAGTTGATATAATTTTTTTTCCTCTGTTCATCTTAGATTCTGTGCATTCGAACGCTGTGAGAAAAGAGAGTATTCTTACGTCAGTGCCACTTGCGTTTGGTGCCCTGAAAATTCGTAGTTTTAATTGCCCAAAAAAATTATTGCATGTATTTGAAGAAGAAACATTGCTCTTTCGCTAGGTTATACTCTAATATAGCCAGGTCATGTATCATTGGAGATTTTGGCTTCTCAATTTGGTCATTATTTTGCGTACCAAAAATGTCTAAAATTAACACAATAATGAAAAATTGATAAAATATTTAATTTGTAATAAACAACCCATGAAAAGAGAAATCATTATCTTTCCTTTGTATTTAGCTGCACAGTATTGCTATAAATTTCTATTTTCATTTTTAGGCGAGCCGTTAACGATGTGTGGTATCGATCTCCTAAAAACCGGTCTAAGAGCCGTAAAACCGATTTTGTCGCCGTTTGGCGAAAATAAAAATCAGATTCAACTAAAAGTTATATTTATGGATTGAGTATGCGTGGCTTGGGATAGCACGTTTTTTCTGGGGCTCCGCTTGTCATA
Source organism: Actinernus sp. WN-2022 (assembly GCA_030867875.1). NCBI lineage: Eukaryota > Metazoa > Cnidaria > Anthozoa > Actiniaria > Actinernidae > Actinernus > Actinernus sp. WN-2022. The sequence continues at coordinate 144,846,605 of JAOWCC010001589.1, forward strand.
TTTCTAAATGTGAAGAAAATATCTACTCTGTGCCTATAATGCTATAAATTGAACCAGCCAGAATGAGTGCCAACAATAATAGTGGAAACAAATGTCATATAGAGAAGAAAAGGCCTCGAATTAGCAGTTCTACTTCAAACGAAGGGAAGGAAGACGCCGCCATTGTGAAGCTAACTCTTATCGAGTATCAATAACTTATCTCCAAGCTACTTATAATCGAAGACGAAGCAAATAATCGCGAAAAACGCATTCTACAACTCGAAAGTAGACTCGATGAAGATCAACGTGAAATCCACCAGTTAAAAGCAAACGCGGCTGAGTTTAAAACCTCCCTTGAGTTCACTCAGAGCGAGCACGATGAGATTAAAGACCGAATGACCTCATGCGAAGAAGAACAAGCAAATCAAGATAACGAGATAATTAAACAAGACATATACAGTCGTAGATGGAATATGATGTTCTACAAGATTGCAGAACGCCCAGATGAAGATTGCTCAACTCTGATTAGAAATGTTATAATCCACGAGTTTAACATGGATGAATCAGCGGTCAACGATATAAAATTTTGCGGCATCCATCGCTTGGGAAAGCAAAGCCGAGGAAGATCAAGGCCTATAATTGCTCGATTCACTTGCCGCTCGGACAGGGAGAGAGTGTGGAATTTGCGATACAGGCTAAAAAACTCTCATGTCAGTATTGGGGAAGATCTACCGAAACGGATTCAAGAGATTAGACGAAATGTATTAGTCCCCGCGATAAAACGAGCAAGAAGAAACCCGCTAACCAAAGCAATGGTGACAGGAGACAAGCTAATTGTTAACGGTAGAGTATACTATCACTACAATATCCCCAGTAAATGGCTACAGGAAGATTTATCACGCCGTGAAGACCAGAGAACCTCAAGAGAAGAGAATGAACTAGAACCGGCACACTCTGTTGCTGCCAACGTGTGAGTAGAACTGCGACTTAAGAAGACGACTCTTTCATTACCTGAATTTGCTGAAAGTTTGTTACATGCACTTAAATATCTAACACAATTTAGCATTAGTCTTAAATGTTTTATTTAGAACTGTTATTCTAACAAGCGGAAAACCAACCTAAGTTAAAAACCTACAAGTTAAAAACCAGTTTAGCTCAGTCAATAAATACGCAGACTATATTTTCAATGTCTTGCGTTCCGGCCATAAGAGCCTTTTTTAGTATTGTAACCTTTGCGTTTTTTCTTACATTTTCGTTGCGCCAAACATGTTTATTTAAGTTTTGTTGTACTGCTTTCTGTACAGTAATTTATGCAATGTTTTCTTCACGTTTAGATAAGAAATGTTCGCTTTGTTGTATGTTAAATGAAAAACTTCTACTTCTAAGAAACAAAAGCAAAAATTTTTTTAAAGAAATTCTCATTTGCCCATCTTTTATAAAGATAACTTGTGAAAGAGACATACGACATAGGATTTTAACAAAAAGAAAGCCGTCAAAACAACATATTTGCTTTTGTGATAACACATACCCAGAATGAATGCAATTAATTCCTTAAACCTAAAGTGCCTATCGGTGAATACAAGAGGATTAAATAAATCGATTAAAAGGCGAGCGCTCTTTAGGTGGCTGCATCAGCAAAACCAAGACTTTATATTTGTTCAAGAAACATATAGTACAAAGGAATGCGCTAATGTTTGGGAAATTGAATGGGGCGGTAAAGCGTTATATAGTCACGGAACCAATCACAGTAAAGGTGTTATGACTTTAATAAATCCTAAATTAGACTACAAATTAGAAAAGTCAATACATGATAAAAATGGTAGGTTCGTGATTGCAGATATTATCCTGGATGATGAGCACGTTATATTAGTTAATATATACGCTCCAAATGATATTAATCAACAAATCGCTTTTTTTAAAGAACTCCAGGAACAACTGCAAGAATTTTCGCAAGAGAAAATTATAATCGGCGGGGATTTTAATTGCGCACTAACGCAAATTGACAAAGAAGGAGGGAATCCAATTACCCGCAAATCTTCAGTGATAAACGAGATTAATAGGCTGTGTAAATCATACAATCTATGTGATGTATGGCGCTCTTTAAACCCAAATGCGCAAAAATACACATGGAGAAACAAATCGTTTAAAGTTCAATGCCGTTTAGACTATTACTTAATCTCAAAAGATTTAATTAATCTTACAAATGAATGTAAAATTCATTACGCACCTAACACAGATCATTCCGCTATACAAATATATTTAAAATCTGATGAATTAAAACAAAAAAGAGGGCCTGGATTTTGGAAATTTAACACTTCCTTACTAACAGATGAAAATTACATCTCTATTCTGCGTGAAAACTTGACCGTTTTTAAAAACAAATATAAAGATATTATAGACTTTGGATTAAAATGGGACCTAATTAAAATGGAGATTAGAGGCTTCACGGTTAAATTCACTAAAAACAAAGCGAGGAAAAAAAGAGACAAAGAAAAAGCCCTTTTAAAGAAAGTAAATGAACTAATGTTGGAAGCTGAAAAAAATCCAAACCATAAACAAACCTTAGAAGAACTTAATTCTACAAAAATGCGTCTTGAAAATATTATGCTACATAAAACACGTGGAACAATTCTCAGGAGTAAAGCCAGATGGCACGAACATGGAGAACGCAACACAAGATACTTCTACAACCTAGAAAAAAGAAATCATACCAGAAAATCTATCACAAAACTAAGATTACCTGATAACACGACAACAAGCAACCAATTTGAAATTTTAAAAGAAGAAAAACGTTTTTATGAAGTCCTCTACAAATCCAAAAACGTCAACATTGACGATTATGAAAATACAGATTTCTTTAACCCTGAAAACATAACTCCTTTAGAACAAAATGACCAAGCAGCTTGTGAAGGCCTTATCACTGAAAACGAAGCCCTCAAAGCCCTTAAAGATTTCGGGACAGAAAAATCACCTGGTACAGATGGACTGCCTGCCGAGTTCTATAAATATTTTTGGCCAGAACTTCGTACCGCATTAACTGATAGTTTTAATTACGCATTTCGAACAGGTACTCTATCGATATCACAAAGGCGCGGTATAATATCTTTAATACCAAAAAAAAACAAAGACAAAACCCTGCTAGAAAATCTAAGACCGATATCTTTGCTAAATGTCGATTATAAAATTCTTACTAAAGCCATTGCAAAACGCTTAGAAAAAGTACTACCTAGGATCATAAATCCAGATCAAACAGGATATGTAAAAGGGCGTTATATTGGAGAAAATATTAGGCTCATACAAGACATTATGTATTATACTACAAAACAGAATATTCCAGGGATCGCTGTTTTCATTGACTTTCGAAAAGCTTTTGATACTATTGAATGGCACTATCTAGAAAAAGCTCTCAAACTATTTAATTTTGGCCCAGACTTATTAAACTGGTTTAAGATTTTTTGTAACAATATTTCAAGCTGTGTACTAAACAATGGTCATGCATCGTCGTTTTTTCGTTTAGAACGAGGAGTAAGACAAGGCTGCCCATTATCAGGTCTACTATTTATAATTGGTCTCGAGCTTCTTGCCAAAACTCTCAAAAATGATAACCTCATTAAAGGAATTAAGGTTGGCGACAAAGAAATAAAAATTTCACAGTATGCGGACGATACTACTGTATTCGTCCGTGATCAAAATTCAATTATTCACCTTCTAAAAGTTTTAGAAGAATTTAAGTTTTGTTCAGGTTTAGAAATAAACTCAACCAAAACAGAAGCAATGTGGCTAGGTTGTTGGCAAAACAGCTGCGATACCCCTTTCGGATTTAAATGGCCACAGGAACCAATATGTGCTTTAGGTGTCTTTTTTTCATATGACACAGATCATGCTAACAAACTAAATTTTGATGATAAAATACACAACATAGAAAAAATGTTAAACGCTTGGAAAAGAAGAAAACTTACTTTAATTGGAAGGATTAATATAGTAAAAACATTAGCCTTATCCAAGTTAATTTATAATGCATCAGTTCTCACTATTTCCCAACATACAATAAATGAAATTAATACGCTAATATTTAGCTTTATATGGGAAAATAAACCACCAAAGATAAAAAGAACCACAATAATAGGAGAGAAAAAAAACGGTGGTTTAAAAATGATAGACTTCCAGATAATGGAAAAGGCGCTCAAGATCGCCTGGGTAAATAGGTTACAACAAAATAATGAAGCCGCCTGGAAATTTATACCTGAACTTGCACTAAGAAAACACGGTGGTCTCTCACTCTTAACTCAGTGCCAATATGATGTCAATTTGCTCCAATTAGACAATCTTCCACCTTTCTATTGTAATATACTAAAATATTGGCAAGATTATAAACATTTAATCCTTGAAGATGTAACGGACATAAGGAAAGAAATTCTATGGAACAACAAAAATATTTTAATTGACAGAAATATGATCTTTTATATAGATTGGTATTCAAAAAACATATTTCGTATCCAAGACTTATTAAATGAAAATTTAATTTTTTTATCTCTTTCCGAATTTCAACATAAATTCAACTTTGTAGTACCGTTTACATTATATTACGGACTTATAAGTGCCATCCCATCAAATTGGAAAATTATTATAAAAACCACACTTACTCCTTTAAGGCAGACTGGAATTAAACCGCCACTCAAAACAAAAATTACTACACGAATTGCTTATGCAGCCATTCTTACTAGTAGTTTTGTCCCCCCAACAGCTGAAGGTAAAATCTTGCGATTTGGTTTTTCCAAAGAAGACATTTACAAAGTCTATAAATTTCCTTTCTTAATTACTAAAGAAGTAAAACTATCAATGTTTCAATACAAAATAATTCATAATATTCTCCCAACCCAGGTTATGCTATTTCGAGCAAATTTGTGTGAAAGTGACATTTGTCAGCTGTGCGGTAAAGACAAGCATACCTTACTCCATATGTTTATACAATGCGAGGTTTCAGCTTCATTCTGGGTAACATTTAAAACGTGGTGGCGTATCAAATGGCAACAACAGGTAAATTTAACTGAAGGTTTAATACTATATGGACAGCACGAAAATACAAAACACGAAAATATCTTAAATTATGTTATCCTTGTTGCAAAATATTTTATCTTTATCACAAATATAAATAATGGTAGCTTACGTTTTGACAGCTTTCTTGCTTTTTTCCAAAACAAATTAGAAGTTCTACGAGAAATATCCATAAGGAACAAAAAATTGTTATATTTCCAAAGCAAGTGGGCAAAAATTATTTAATTGCAGTTTATCTCTGTTGTAGTCACCTCGAACTGTCCTTTTTTCTATCGTCATTCCTTTATTTTCGTTTCTGTATTGTTGTAAAATTGGAATGTTGTTGCGTAAATTGTAAGTGTAATATTAAAATAATAATAATAATAAAGAATAAATTAAAAAAAAAATATATATATATATATATATATTATGAATCACTCACCCAGGCCATTATTCTGAGAAAGTTTGAGGCGATATTTACAGACGGCCGCTCTTAAGCGCTCGGGTAAGCAGACGTTACTTTTTTCTTCAAATTTATGAGTGAAAAAATACGTCTGCATAGCAGGCTACCATGTTGGTTGACCAAAGAAGAGAAGCTAACGAGACATATTTTGTTAACAACATGCCACGATGAAAGCGAACATCGAAAAATAACCCGGTCTGGGAAGCTGCATCACGAATATATGACACATGGATGCTCCGGGTAATAGCTTCTGTATCCAAGAGTATCTGTCGTACGACTTATACGGATATATGTGTAGAGGTTCACTGAAGTACACGTGGGAGTTTGCGGGTAGTGTTATGTACATTAGTCATAAATAGAGCACTGACTGTCGCTTAGCTTAGTGTGGACTCGAGTTCGAATCCCAGAATTCGGATTTTGTTCCTCAGTATTTTGGTTTCAAGTCGTCGTTTTCCTATTAATTCTAAGCCAGTGAGAACTACCTGTGAACCCTGGACCATTAGCCCTAAAACCTAGTCGTTTACCTGGGAACTTGTTTCTGACCGGTCAGGATTAGGTTTGTTATGGGTTAGGGTTACTGTTAGTGCATGTAAAAGGGTAGTTTGGGTTATGGGAATAAGGCTCTACCTAGTCTGCGAAGCCGAAAGTTTCAAATTGGCGGATTAAACGAGTGAAACTCACGGTGGGACGAGTCTCCTGTGCGTGCATCAGTGACCCTCTACACGTACATATGGTGGCCTATTGTGCTTCCTTATAAGGAGGTAGTATGATAGACTCTTCTCCATGTATCGGACAGTTTACCAGTTGCCAGTTTTTATAATCAAGAGTTAAGAGTATTTTTCTCACTTTTTTTCAGGGTTGCCGAGGAGTGTCGCTCACTGCAATTAGAACTTTGGGAATCAAACAATCTTGACAAAATTGACCCAAAAGACTTGAGTAGACGAGAATGGTCTGTACAACAGATACGGCGGGGACAACAGGCGATATGGCAACAGATATGTCACCTCATCATGGATGAGTAAAGGAAACGTGCATGGGCTTAACTGCACGTTACCACTTCAAAAGATCACTTGAAAACCCCTTGCAAACATCTCCATTATAGCTAAAGTGTAGGCTCGTTCTACGATTGATTTGGGGTTAGGTTTTTCAATTTTTGGGGTAGGTTTTTAGGTTTCTATGAGGTTTGAGAAAATGCATTATTAATGACCAAGTGGCGGGGTAATAAAACGTTTTCTCATTTTAGTGACAGAATATAGCATTTCTGACCGTTTAATGATGAAGGGTCGAATTGGTCAAAAACTATTCTGACGGCACGAAAAAGAGGTTCCGATATTGTCTAGGGATTCGCTGATACCATTGAAGCATTGGTTTTTGGCCAACTCTAAAGATTGTATTTTCGTATTTGGCGTGGCACATTTCATGTAGGTTTACATTACGTATTAAATTAGGGTGTGTATGACTCCAATTAGGGCGTGTTATTATTCACTCCCAAATCAACTATACCACTTACGTGGTAGTGAAGTCAGAATACACCCATTTAATAAAAATGACCCAGACAAACGATATTCCCAGACGGATTGTGGTTATAACTATCCAGCTGTACGAAACGGATAAACTACGGTGTAATTCGAAAGAGGAACAGTGCCTAGTGTTCTACTGTTCCTCTGTGCAGCTGCGTTCTACTGTTCCACTGTGCCTAGTGTTCCTCTGTGTAGCTGCGTTCTACTGTTCCACTGTTCCTCTGTGACGTAGTAGCATAGCTGTGCAGTCATGTATTTAAAGGCACTTGTACGACATCGGTCGTGTTATTACCAAAACCTATTTGTAAACGCTATTTTCCACCTCCAATCGATTGTCGATCTTTCTAAAACAGCGTTTTTAAAGATAGCTTGCCACCCAGCATCCATGGCAACGCCTTTCCCATGGGGATCACGAGCTCAATTCATTCGTTAACGATGTATTATATCAGTTTCCTGCAAAAGACCTATTCAACCACAATCCATAATAGGATAAGTGTCTGTTTGTGTCTGTAATGTTCATACCACAGGCAGCCCGAGCTGTCGATCTGCGCGTGGAAGTTCCATTGGTCCCTGCTAGAAGGTGTATAATACTAGGTTTTAAATTAATTAATGACTTCACAAAGCTGACTTCGTAAATTATTAATAAATTCCAAAGAGACCAACAACACCGATTTATCAGTCAAATATTTTAAAATCAAATTCACGAGGAAACCATGTACACTTTGATGATTAAATTAATAAAATTAGTAACAATAATTTCACCAACTCAGAAAGGTAAGGCAATCCCACAGATTCCAGAAGTCTACAGTAGGCTTTCTTCTATGTCAAAGGCTCCACACTTGTTGACAGAATCGCACGTTCATTATATTACAGTTATTATGTTTACATATATTAACAGGTAGACAAACCTATTTACACTGGCATGTATCCTTTCCACAAACGAACCTCTTGTGTGAATCGTCATACGATAAATACCTCTTATTAAACTCGTAAGTTACGGACCGGGTTTCCCCCTGCTTTATGGCCCAGACGTGCGGGCCATTAAAGGGGCCAAAACGAGGATCCATACCTTACAGTACGGACCGAGCAAATGAGTTTAATAAGATGTTTATTGTATGGCTAAAAACCAGCTTTGCTTCGATTTGCGGTCTGTACGGGACGTTATGGGACGTTATGGGACGTTATGACCGCAAACTGACCAATCATTGCTCACGAAGTTACATATAATAAATACAGTTAAATAAACGCCCTGTTATGGCTTTTCTTTTTTGCTGGAATTCAACGGCAGACCTGATACTACAGCAGTAATCAGTGATGGGTAGAACGTGATAAAGCATGCTTATTGAATGAACGCGGTGGGTCCTGTGCAACTCTAAAGCTAGTTGAATGAATAGGAGGGGTTCTGGGGAGCACCGCACCAGTGCCCCAGAAAACGGAGAACATCCTGACACTCGGGACTATGAGACACCTGGGGAGGAGAAGACGAGCATTTATCGATTAGTACAGCACTCGAAAGGTCAGGACTAGCAGTAATTGACTAAAACAAAATGTTTGAAATGTCAGTGTTCAAGATGAGTAAGATAAGAGATAGAAAAAAGATGAAAAAGAAACACGCATCATTCGGTTGGGTACGATTCTAGAATAAAAATGTTATTTAGTGTACCTTGGTCGCCATGATAAACTTGTTCCAGTCCTCTTTGTTCGCGGATTTTCCTGGCCGCTTAAATTCGATTTTGTTACGAAGTACTGGGTACCCTGTGTGTGAGAAATGTAGAGATAAATATTCAACTAAATAAATATTGAATCCTGCCCTTTCAAGATTTCTAAGTATAAAGAGTTCGCTGTCACATGCAGTTGGGAGAAAAACTGCCAAAAATCCTTCGCAAATACTTACAACTGAAGGAAATAACGATACTAATTTTTAGTCTATTTTCCCATACTTGAAATATGTAATTACCTTGTTGAATATACAAAATCAAATCAATACCTGAAAGTGCCTATTAGCCCAATTTTTTTATCGATTCTAAATCAAGTAAATAGTTGAATAGCAAAATGTTTACTGATATAAGGCCCAAATGTAACGTGCATGTGTATATATAAAAGGTATCTCCGCCAGCACGTTTTTGTATAATAAATAAGGCCTCCTGTGACGTCACAGAATTAGCATGTTAGAAACAGAAACCTCTACAACTCATAGATGCAACACTGAAATCAAGATATAGTTTATTAGTATATACCACACCAGTGAATATCACTTTTCGCGCGCTCTGATTGGCTGACTCAAACAGTGAATATGATTTCATATTCACCTCCGAGCAAAGTAGCGATCATCTCGCGCGAGTTTTTTTCCATTTGATAGAAAATAAAATAACTATTTGGTGCTGGCTATTCACCTGGATTGTGGTATATATTAAAACAATTATTCACCTCAGTGTTGGTGAATAGTGGTGGAAGCGGCTCGGTAAATATCCACCACTATTCACCTCCACTTCGGTGAACAATTGTTAAAGTGCCTATAACCCTTTTGCAATTTTGATAGCTTATGAACCTCCGAAAAGTTTTGAGTACTTCTGTGATGAAAGTTTTGGTTTACAGTAAATACTTTATGTTCTACGCTTTTTTGAAATCATGTAAATGTGACCTTTCCTGACCCATGACCGCGTAAGTAAAAGCCTGGGTCGAAACCTGTATGTACGTCATCTCATTAATGCATTATTCTCCATGGCGCCTTTCTATCACAACAACATCGATGCATAGAAAATATACACAGTTTGTGAGTTGTTAGTAATGAAAAAAGTCATTTTAGTCAACATGTTAAGTATTTCTTGAAATGATTGCAAAGCCGAATTAATTATATGACGTCAAGATGACGTCTATACAGGTATCAACCCAGGCTTTTGCTTAACACAGTCATAGATCAGGGAAGGTCACATTTACACGATTTCAAACAAGCGTAGAACATAAAGTATTCACTCAAAACCAAAACTTTCTTCACAGAAGTACTCAAACCTCTTCGTAGGTTCGTAAGCAATAACAATTGCACTATATTCACTTTATGTAGAATCGATTTTAGTGATAAAAACATTGGGCTTATAGGCACTTTAAGCAAAAAGCATGCACACTCATCCGAAGACAGTATACGTTCAACGTAACTCAGTTGAACAACTCACCGGTAACAACACATGGTAACGAGGTAATGCCCGTGTTGATCGCCACCAGACACGCTTCGTACGTGTCCCGCTCATCTGTAGGCAGAACCTGTTCCACCTAAGTGGGCAAGTGGGCAAACGTTTAGATCATAAAAGAAAGCACGAAAAGAAGAGTGCAGAACTGATGAATACTGGAGAAAAAAAATTGCAGTACTCTTGATTACAGAAGAGCATACCTTTTGGTCCATAGAAACGGCCAACACCCACTCTTTCATTTCTTCTCTTTTTTCCTCCTGGACACAAAAACGCATCGATGTGTGATCATGGATTTCGCCTTATTGTCATTGATACTTATTAAGTACTCTGGAGTACATCCACCCATTGAGAATCCAGCCACGCACCAATTTACACTCCTGTATACAAATGTCTGTAAAATTGTCTCACTTTGCGGGCCTGTATCTTTGCTCCCATACAATATATAACTCAAATTTGGGATATTGACTAATTTCAGCAGTATCGCTGTAATCGCTAATTTAAGTACATATCGTAATGGCAATGGCGACCTTGGGCTGGTCTATTGCAGTGAAATGAGTCAGACTATAAAGAACACTTGCGTATATTTTAGATTCTGATGTTCTTGGGGAAAAGCCGGGGAGACTCCCATATAAAAGCTATACGGGTATGTGCCGCTGGATGGGTCCGGTTTTTGACCTTCCAACGTCTGAGATGGGGTCCCACGTTTTCTGTTCAATTTTCTAATGAAATGTTTGGCATTTTCTCTCTCTGTATATTTGCCTAGTATAGGTTTTAGGACAATTGAAGTTTCCGGTCTGAAATGGGGTACCAAAGTTAACCCTTAGGTATGAGATGGGGTAGGAATAAATGAATTTTTAGCTCTGAGAAGGGGTATTCTTAACCATAACAACTAATTGATCTTACGTTTGAAGGTCCCAACGGAGCACCCACGCCCCCAAAAATGGTGGAATTACCCCCCCCCCCCCCCTGTAAATCTACTACTTACCGGTAAGAACTGTTTTTCGGGTACAGGCACTTCAAAAGGGATGTCTGTATCAGTAAAGTCACTATTATCAAGCATGTCAAGACTACCTTCCTCGATACCCTGAAATGTAAAGGAAAGTAATGACCTTCTTTATGCTGAGAAGCAGACTTTTGTGCAGCTTAGTACTAGCTTATCACTGTACACAATGTGTTACCATACCTCACTTAAATCCAGGTAGCGGTTGAGGAACACGAAAGCCATGTTATCCCAGCCTACGCTCTGGAAAAAGAAGCAATAAACATTATAAAGCTTAATACGAACCACGGTATTTTGAAGCCATAAAAAGAAGGCGCAAATAAAATAGAGTTTATTTCGTGGTAACATATGTTGTGTTCTCCTATTCTCCAGTCCGTGCCTGTATGAATACGCAAAAAGAGGAGCGACCAGTGATTACATCATCAGTATCGGGTCACTGATCATGATCATGAACTTGATCATGAACTTGTTCATGAACTTGGACGTCTACCAACAGTATTTCATGCCTTTAGTTATTATTACATATAATGAAATCAGACGCAGCGATTTGTTGGGTAATGGACTTACTTTTGCAACGTAGATCATAAATTAATATTAATTCCAAGCCTGTGTCCCATAGACAGGAGTCCTTCACCTCTCAAAACCTTGCCTTTTATTGGACCCCATTTGGATTGCACTGACAAAGAATTCCATTGTTTTAGGGTTAGGGTTTGTATTGTTTCAGGGTAGGCTATTGTTTGGATAGCCAGTACTATTCCAGGTTCCGAGGAGGTGAAGGCCGTGCCCCCATAGAACGCTTTCGGGTAGTATCGACGTGTACCGTTTAATCAACTACGTCATAAAATTATATTTGTTCCCAATGTTTCGCTATGAATAATTAGAGTTAGAACATTTTCACGAACATGCGAAACGACACTTAGAAATTTTAGAATGAAATAAAGGATTTACTTATCTTCAGTATACAAAATAAATACTGCATGAACCGAGAATCTAAGTCGAGTCGGTAAAGAATCAATGCAATGCCATTTGACCACGAGATAATACACCATTTTGACGATGTTGCGCACGCATCAGTACAACAATAGACGCGAGCTGCTAAGACTCGTTCTGGTTCACCAGCCTTTTGTTATTAAAACAGATAGCCATTGTTCTAGGCTATCTGTTGAAAGCCTTGTAGAAAGCCTTGTCACATGGTACAACATCAGAATGCCGTAACAGAGATTCGGACAGCTTAGCGGCCAAGATATCCTACAAAGAAGCATTAACTAGTGACATAAATGCTATACAGTTCATGTGTGACCCCGGAACTCAGCTCTGATCAGGTTGAATTAGTATTGGCTGAAGAGAAGGGAGGAAAAAAAACAATACGATGAATAATCCTTGAAGTCAGAAAGAGAGCCAACCAACTCTCTTTCTAGGCCATTGTTCTAGCTGCGTGCGCAACTTCGTCAAAATGGCCTATTCGCTGATTGCACTCGGTTTTTTGGCACATTTATATCAACCTTTCATTAGCATGTTCATACAATATTCTATTATAGTATAATATATACGATAACAATGGTACGATAACGCTCCGAGCGTGCAAGGTGCGATTTCCCACGGATTTAAACGGTACACGACGATACTACTCGCTTACGGGTAGTGCAAGTCATTACTTCTGATCTCTTATGTTCCTGTAAGTTTGTACAGACAGTTGTTCTTTAACTGAGTCACTATTTCTGATTAAATAACGAGGAGCGGGTTGAGGAGCGTTACCTTAGCAGAAAGTCCTGCCTCGTAGAAAGCCTTGTCACATGGTACAACATCAGAATGACGTAACAGAGATACGGACAGCTTAGCGGCCAAGGTGTCCTACAAACAAGCCATTGAATAGTGACATACATGCTATACAGTTCATGTGTAACGTCGGAGCACAGCTCTGACCAGTTTGAATTAGTATTGGGTGAAGAGGAGGGAGGAAAAACAATTCGATGAAAAATCATTGAAGTCAGAAAGAGAGTCAACCAACTCAACCCAAACGCAACCTTAACCAGGATGAACCCGAGCAGCAGATGTGTGATGAGGGCGGCTCTACACCATCCTGACTCCCTGGATTGACTACATATCTACTACAGATTTTGGTTTTGACCTCTCCTTACCAGTGACTTGTGCAGGAGACAGGCAGCGCGGTTGCTATAGTAATGTGCAACAAGCAACATGTTGTCAAACTCCATGGCCTGGGGCGAGCTAGCATCACCTTCCTTAGAAATGCCTTCCACCTTAGAGCAAAGAGATAAACACTTACTTCGAAATATAACAACAAAGAGACTATTGTTACCTAGGAGGCTTTGAAATATCTGTGGAAAGGTGGCATGACATCAATGCGAGAAAAGCGACGAAAACACTGATGTCACTGTCTCGAGACACTTAGATTTAGTTCTATATTAATAGGCAAATTGTATGATGACGTCAAATACTGCAACAACCAGAAAATTATTACACCGTTGCTCCTCTAATTTACACCACTGTCTAGGTATTCTCAAAGGTCGGGAGTTTTAAACTTAGCGCCATCTTGGAAATCGCCTATTAACGTCACAAAAAATATTACAATGTATTAATATTTCCAAATAAAATAAAAGATTCTTGAAGAGAGATCAAAACTATATCTCTGGGCAAACGTTTGAAGCAGCAAAGCATTTCGTTTCTGAGTTATGGGCGAACAGACATGACAAGTTGTTACTGTAAAATGTATGGGGCGACCATCTGGGAGATGCCCGCCAAAACTTCGCAGTAAACATTTGAACCATTTCATTCACTATGAGTCCCATTCAATCGAACTTCTAAACATTAGTAAGCCAAAATCCTTAAATTTGGCTTTACTTTATTTCAGTTTATGGCTATGAAAGTAACGTCTGACACTACAATACTGTCAAACCATGCAGTAACACTAATACTATAAAAACAACTGTTGTTTACAAGAAAAGTAAGTAAACAAGAGATAAGAAGCCATAGGTGGTTTGCAACCTTACTAGGCAAACCACTAGACTATACTATGAAATCATGAAATCTTCCCCGTTCGTTAACGATTACAACCGTTTTAAATTATTCTTAGGTCTCTGAGGTCGAACCACTTGACCATACTTTTTAAATCATTCAGTCTTCCACATTCATTCACGATTGCAACCGTTTGATATCCACCGTACGGTAAACGATGGCCCTTGTACATTTGACCACAACACAGTCCAAGTACAAGTAACAGCATTTGAACTTGGTTGTTTTACAGTTTTAAAACCTCTCTAAACTGATTTTATAACGGATTTATAGTTGTTCATGCGTAAGAAGGACCGTGGGTACGGTGGTAAAGGACGGTGGCTTATCGTTAGTGTACTTACGATGTCAAACAGTACGTCCCTGAGGTCGGCCCAGGTGCGGTAACTATCGGCTCCACCCAGTCCTGGCATGGACACCACGTCATTCACAATGCGCTTGTAGATGTTAAAGTTCTAGCAAACAAGAGAGCAAATGAGCTGAAATAACTAATTGCCTTCACCCGAAGAGCGGCGCAAGATGTCGAGGTTAATGAACATGTATAAAATTGTAAATAGGCAAATAGCTATTTCTCCTTATGTACTGAAGCAAAGTCGTATTACTCGCTCTTTCCATCCTCAACGATTTATAAACATTGGTAGTTCAAGTAATACGTACAAGTTTAGTTTTTTTCACTAGATCCATTAAGGACTGGAATTCTATACCTAATAATGTAATTGGAGAACCATGCACTGGCCAGCAGCTTCAAATCTGCTTTAGGTACTCACCTAGGCGATAACCAAGGACTCAATATAATGTTCTTATATTATTATGTTTATTGTTGCACCTGTACTTGTGACTAATTTATAGTTTCATTCTAGCAGCTGCACAGCACATTCGCAGTGTTGGCAAACCTTTGGGAATTACCATATATATATATAGCGGACTAGTATGCCGAGGCCGTGGGTTCAAATCACACTCAGGGCACATATTTTCTCTTTCACCTTTATTCTGATTGTTTATATATAGAGATGGGTTTCTTCTTTATACTGTTTTTATGTGTTTATTAAAATAAGCCTGAATCCTTCGGGATCCTTTGAGCCTAGTGATTCCTAAGTTGGCCTAGGTCAGCTTTGTCTGTCCGCCTGTGAATCAGTGTGATCCTTATGTTGAAAGCTAGTTTAAAGTTATAGGCTTTCCCATCTCGACCCAGAAAGAGAAAATGCCGGGAGTACCCACGGTTACGTTCCACAATGACACCATCAACTGGCTGCGTTGCCAGCGTGGTTGGTCCTGATGGTGTAGTGGTAACACAGCGGACTAGTATGCCGAGGCCGTGGGTTCAAATCCCACTCAGGGCACATATTTTCTCTTTCACCTTTATTCTGACTATTTATATATAGAGATGGGTTTCTTCTTTATACTGTTTATATGTATAGGCAAGCTCCCAATGATCTGAACTGAGGTAACGACCCGAAGAAAACGATAAGTTATATATATAAGACAAAGATAAAAACACAAAAATAACTGGAAGAACCAAGAGAAATCAGTGCAAAAAGTTTAGACGAAAAAAGAAGATAACGGAAAATGAAAACAAATCACCAGCTACTGGCCAATGTTTCGACCCAGGCCGCCTAGTTGCAATAGTGCGCGCGCAGGTGCCGCACTTTCTCAGGCACGACGCGCGTCGGGATTAGGACGCGAGGGACACCAGAAGTCAGCCAATTTTCCTGTCATCCTCTATCTATGGTGCTCCGCTCGTATTCCGCCCGCGCGGCAGCTCCGCTATAGGAATGAGAAACGGAAGAAAAATGTCCGATGCATAGTCAACCTGGATCTGAAAACGTGATAGAAACATCAACAAAGTAACAATAATTAATACTATCACTTCTATAGATGTATAAACAATTATCAATACTACAGTTCTTGACTTAGGACAACTACAGTGAAATTTAGATATCACGTAGATGTCAATAGCTGATGAAAGATACCAACCAAGTACAATTCCGTTTTCGTTTGAATTGCAACACCTACAGACAACAAAAGACTGCAATCTGTTTACCTCCAAATGTACTGTTAATCAGTCAGGGAAACATGAGTAAGACAGTGAAACACGCGCGCGTTACGTGATATGACATGCTACGTGATATCACATGTGACGTCATGGATTGGACGTCTCATTCTCCTCCATCTGTTCAATGCGTCTAACTTTTTGAATGCCAATCATAATCTATAGCCCGTATACCTGTGAATTAGCAGGAGCCCCGTAGCGAGCAAAGAGTTCTAAGGCTTTGAGGGAGTCACCTTCCTTGATTATGTTTGCAGCGTACAACGCTACGTACTTGCTAAGGACCTCGTAGCCCTGGGGAAAAAGACAAGACATTTTAATGATTCGGTCTTGGTAAATACTGGATGCAAAGATGCAATGGATGTAAATATCTCATTAATTGTAAATAAATGCAAATACTATTTGAAACTTTACCGGGATATGACTAGTTTATCTAGCTTAAATATGTCCAGTTTATCTAGTATAAATATGACCAGTTTATATAGTTCTGTCTTTAGCAAACGCGTACCTGCTGCTCAGCAGTTTCAATAGCCTTCTCCCATTGGCCACGCTGTACCATCATATCGAGACCAGCTATGACGTCAACGTCAACAAGCTGAAAAGGAAATACAAGTTCATTTCACAGATTCCACAAAAGGAGACCAAAGAGTTAGTTCATTGGCATTATAGCCCTACCAGTTTGCGTTTGGACGGTATTTTTGGGTCGTACGGGGGGGTATAAACAGTTGTGCTTGTTTCCTTCCACCTCTAAGTAAACCAACGTGGCTACACAATGGGTGATAAAAGCAGTCCGTGCAAGCCCATAAGGAAAATAATATGTAAAACCCAGGTCAATGGGCGTTTTGCAGAATGCAATCATATGGTTGTACTGGATGGCAAAATAATCTGACTTCATTTATTTAAATGCACTTGTACGAGATCGGTGGTGTTATTAGCAAAAACCTGTTTCTAAATTATACTTTCCACCTCCAATCGATTGTCGATCTTTCTAAAACAGCGTTTTTAAAGATAGCTTGCCACCCAGCATCCATGGCAACGCCTTTCCCATGGGGATCACGAGCTCAATTCATTCGTCAACGAAGTATTATATCAGCACATGACTGTTTCCTGCAAAAGGTATATTCAGACCACGTGACAATTCTCCAGAGGATTCAGAACTTTGTTTTCGAAATAATTAATGCAATTCCTCTTGGGATACAGAACATTTTTCACCTCCAATCGATTGTCGATCTTTCTAAAACAGCGTTTCGGGGTTTGTTTGCCATCCAGTAAAGCCTTACCTATGGCATCACGAGCTCTATTTATTGATTACTGACGTGATATATCAACATGTGACTGTCAGCTGCAAAATGCCTATTCATCCTTTACTGCTATCCCGTCTCAGATAGTCCATCTGTTTCTATGTATATAGTCCTGTTAGAGCTGTTAATCACCTGTTCTGCCTGTCCTTTCTTCTTCAAGAAACTCACATAAGCATCTTCAACGTACTGCTCGTATCTGAAAAAGATTCCCACAACAATTACTACTTAGCCCGTAATAATTAGCTTACTGCAAAGAATAACGTTTAGCTTTATTGGCACAGTTGTCCTGTTAGCGTGTCATAGCTTAGCATAGTTATCGTGTCTACTGCACATCTTAATGGTTCTTCAGCTCTAAATTCTCGTTTTCCAGTCCAATATTTTTCAAATTCTAATGTGTCATACATTTTCAAATTCTATTGAAAAATGTTTGTCTTTCTTAAAAACTATTTTTACACCATATTCATTAACTAGTACGTTCCAGATGGCTTTTGATGGCCAGCTCAAAATGATCGAAACACTTATCGTGAAATACACAGACCAACTGAGAGCTGGTATAGATCACAAACTTGATTAGATTCCTGATTAAATCGATAGTTGTGAGTACTGAATCAAGTGCAAGAGCCGCATTACTATTACTCATGGACTAATAATTTGTATTTGATCTACGTTTGATCTAGACATTATCTACATTTTATCTACGTTTGTTCTAAGTTCCATCTACCGTTTTATCTACGTTGTAATGTAGACAGCAGTTTCGAAAAAAAAACACGTTTTAACAGAACTAGATCAGAACGGAAAGTGGATTGAAACATACCTGGGAGCCATTTCAGCAGCGCATCGTTTAGCTTTAGGCCACAGTTCACCTTCAATGTACATATCGATTGCTTCCTTAATCATCTCCACTCCCAAGTACAGCTCTGCGCCTTGTTCATAAGCCTTGACTTCGCCCAGCCTGGGACACGCTGTACTGGCCACATCGAGTGCACGCTCTGCTACGAACTTCATAGCCAGCTCCACAGCCTGTGATTGTTACAGATATAACGCACGCTCTCATTGAGAGTCACACGACAGGTAACAAAGAAACTGTTACCCGCTAAAGTAGAAGAGCGGGCAACATTTTTGAAAAAAACATGATGTCAGAGTGTAAAAGTGCATTGTTGCTCACTAGCACACGTGATCAGAGCGTGATGTGATGTCACGCGTTTTGCTTACACAAGTCTTTCAAACGTTTTGATTTTCCTTTACTTCTTGACAATATGGAATATAGTTGTCAGGCTATAAAACAAATGATTTAATGACTCCAATGAGTTTTGTTTCCCTCGAATCTCGACTTTGTCTCGGGAAACATCGAGATATCGTGGAACAAATCTCACTGTTTCCCTCGGGAGACTCATTCACGTGCGCATTGCACAACTTCAATGACATCGTACACTGGAAACTTGTACCTCTTCCGTAATATGGAAATACCTTAGAAAAAAGTTGGAAATTAAAATTTTCATAGTTTCTGTCCATGCAAAACTGGAAATTATCCTTGAAACATTCTGGAAATTTTCGTGATGTACGGATTTCCATAATGTGAAGAGGTCCAGTGTTTTTTCTGTGGTAGTGTTTTTTAGACAAGTATAGTTTATTACTTGTTCAAATCATAGTTAATAGAGTGGAATGGTTATGAAACCCAGCGACCTTCTTTGTTACATGTCTTTGTTCGCTTTTTACGACCATTACCGGGAACAAAACACAATAGAAATTCCAATATGTTAATCAATCAGCCAATAGAAACGTGTGGGTTCAGTCGTCCAGGGGACGCTAATGAACTATGACCGTGCACAATCTTTTGTCTTACCCCCTTCCAACATAAATCTCAGCTGCGCCTTTGTTAGCCCTTTCCCGGGTTTCATAACCATTCCGCTCTATTAACTATGTTCAAATCAGCAGTAACAGACTCGAAAAGCAACAGAAAAAAGCACTAAAAAGGTTAAACAAAAATCAAGTATTATTGTGTATGTAATTGCTACCTTAACCATAGCGTCCTCGATCAGATCATGGTCACTTGTCATGCTCGGTGTGATCTTCAAGTACATGTCGATAGCTCGGTTGTATTCGCCCTTCTTCTCCCATTCTTTGCCTTGTGACAACAGTGACTCCGCACCTCTGAAGAAAAAACAAACACGTCTCCTGTGTCAAGAATCCATGACACTCGCGTCGAGCATCATTATAAAATAGCCGTAATGTGCCATGGCGAGAGGCCTTTATATTAGCAGTCTGCGCATGACACAGTTATTTTCAGGGATGTGTGTCATATGAACTGACGACCCTCTCGCATGGTTAACATCAAATTCTTTTTAAACATAGCGCCCCATGGCGAACTCGTGGCTGCAAAGTGTATTTTAGTGTGTTCTCAAGGGTAAACATGTTGAAATGTTCAAAGTTTAAGTTATTATTGCTGTTGTCATAGCGTGTGTAGCCTGTAAAACCACGTGACCGATGACGTCATCGTTACGGCATCACCACTAAGTGATTTATTGGTATCCAATACAATGCCTGTCAAAGTTTGACCAACCTGCATTAGAAGTGAGGGAGACAGGGTTTTCAATAGAAGCCGGCAGCCGGCGAATCTCGCCGGGTATTTTACATGAAATCGCCGCCTACTTTTATTGAAAAATTCCCCAAAAATGAGATATTTGCGCCAATGGCGCTCGATGCTCGCCGCCTACTCTTCACGTTTTGCCACTTACTTCAAATGTTATTGAAAACCCTGGGGAGATACGCGTATGTACTTAAAACCACGCTACCAATGACGTCATCGTTACGACATCACCACTAAGTGATTGGACCCAAATACCATGTCTGTCAAAGTTTGAGCCATCTGCTATTAATATTAAGCGAGTTAGGCATGAAAACGCACAAGGGTTCACGTCACTATCGCCTGGACTCAGGTAAGCGCGACTGAATGAGCACATAATATCTCCAACATGGAAAACACAGCAACTCGCTTAACCGGCGATGAGGGATGAGGACTTGAGCAACGTTAATTCCAACAGCAGTTAATGTTCCCCATCGATCTTCAAGTATTAATTAAATCAAATAGCGATTATTAAGTTGCATTCCAAGCATTCCATTCTGCTAACAGCTTAGTGAGTGAGTGAGTGACACGATTTCCCCAACCATTCCAATAACTCGTTCCTGCGCTTGCGCGCACCCACGAGTTAAAAACGTAGGCTCGAAAACTAAGTACTGGGTTGAGGCTATGTAGCCTCGATTACTGGCACATTGTCAGTGACCGGATTCGCGCAACGGGTGTAAATAAAACCTAGAGGCTCTGAAAAATAATGAAATTATCAGAGTAATTTGATATAACTTCCCTATGGCATAAATAAAGCTAACTTTTTCATCAATATCATTAACTTTCATTTCGAAATATTCTTTGGATGCCACTAAATTGGCAAAGTACATTGCTTTTAAACATCATTTAGGAAACACCCTGAGCCGAAACACACTAAGACAGACTTTCACAAAATTCAAAACTCTGAAACTCAAAAACAAAACGCCTTATTAATGTAAATTCTTTCAAGAAAACTGAAGGTACACGCTGCACCGTCGAGCGCAACTTTGGCAACAACAGCTAAATTGCATCGTGCGGCTACCTCTGAAATTACTGCGTGTAATGTTACAGCATACGTCAACCCCTACTCAAGACAATTACCGGCCATGTTGCGTTAAACACGGAGTTCCGGTATAAAACGTTAGCCCCTCCTCTATTCACGCCTTTGAAACTAAAATTGAAGAGCAGTGAAGAAAGCAAGCGAGCAGATCAGCCTCTCCTTTAAAATGCTAGATTTTTAAGGTTGAAAATGAGACAAGCCACAAAAAAAAAGTGACCACAGGGAAGATAGTTGTTCATTGACTGCTTACAAACTCTGTAGCCCTTACTCTAACGTTCAACATTTATGTGTTTCATTTGAATTTCGCGCGATAAGCAATCAGTAGAGAGCACTCAAGCGGAGCATCACGGAGATGTTCACTCGGACAAAGGCTGAGTGACAACTGAAGGTGACAAATCCCTGGGCTCCCCTTTTTATATCGGAACTTCGTGTTTAAAGGAGCTGTATCAAGGTGAGGGGCACACCTTTATGTTCCTGGCCAGGACACAATTATTTTCAGTGATTTTCACATAAACCGACGACACACATGTGGGATGGATGAAATCAAAGTAAATGTGCAAATTTGATCAACAAACTGTGCGTAGATCTACTCTTCAAGGAAAATATTGCATATCCTTTCAATCAAGCATTAAAGACCCTGTGTCTGAGCCCATGGTGCTTTGCGCGCGCAAATCATTTCCGTAGGCTACGAAAATCAGAAAGATCGTTGTTGTTGTTATGTTACTCTCGAATCTTTCGAAATCCATCCCTAGTTTGGGCTATCGTGTGGTATATATGCTTAACTGACTTTCTTTTATCTTAACTTTTGAATATATTCTTTTTAAAATGAAACTTTAGTTCGAATATTTCTAGAGTGGCGAGTAGAGGAATTCCGGAGAAAGGACCGAGACAGCGAGGCGAAGCCACTCGACAAATAATCCTTCAGCAGTCCACATTTTACTTTCTCTAGATCTACAAGAGAACACTTGTGGTTCAAAAGGACTACTACGTGAGTTTCCCGGGGATTTGCTGCACTAATGGACCGGCGGGCTTCGTTGGAAATACAAAGCACAAAGCATGCAACCACTTCTGGCATGAAGATCATTCGTAATTATAATTTCGCATGGCTAAGCTCCACTGAGGTGTTACGACGTATCTGTATATGTTTTGTATTTTTATTAGCAGAGAAAGCAATGTCCTTAACCTTTTTTTTCATCCTCCAGTAGGTCCAGAAAGTCTTGCTAGCAAAACTACGATCGCGGGTCAAAGTCCAATCTGCCGAGTTCAGCTGTTACTTCGCTGTGAGTTTGACTCGAGTGCGAGTACGAGTCAACATTTCATTTTACACTCAAAATATATCATTCGCAAGGAAAGTAGAGATCTTCAAATACAGCTAAGCAATACTGGAAACATGAAAACAAGGTAGCAAGAGTATGTGTTTGCTTGTAGAGTTGTGAAAAGTCGCACTCGTAAACCTAATTAGAATCTAAAGACAGAACAACTGGCTTCCTGCCGAATACTGTTAAAATCATATTCGAAGCATCCGGAGAAAATTCGTGGGCTCGATTGGGTTTCTAATCCGGTAGAAATTATGAAATTCGTTATCCAAAGTATATGGGTACTTCTTTTATGAAACTTATAAACAATCGAGAGTATTTTAGTTCGCCTAATAGCTGGCCTTTAATTTATGCGGCCGTTGATAAACAAACTAATCATAACATTGGCGCAAAGCACCATGGGCTCGGACACAGGGTCTTTAAGGGAGAGGACTTTAACTGTTTGAAGCCAATTAACAGACACCAATATAACATTGATTCCAGACATGCGCAAAACCATAACACAGCGCTTTTTAGAACAGTCATATTGAAGCCTCCTTCGATATAGATGGTTTGCACTCAATCCCCAGAGATTCAAATGGCAAAGGGCATGGCGGCCATGTTGGTGTACAGAACAAAAGAAGCTAACGAAGAATCTATTGTTAACTGTACACCAACATGGCGGCTATGACGTAAGTGCAAAGGGTCTATATGCTTCACTTGTCACGCACGAGGCTCCGAGGTAAATTAAATTTATTCTAACCTCCGAGAAAATATTAAATTTTATTTACCGCGGACCTTAATATATCGAAAGTGGGCTATTGAACAGCTTTCTAGATTTCAATTTTATTATGACAACACAAAAAAAACGTCTATAATCTGTCTTGACGAAGTTTAAACTCAGGTCCCTTACGACTTCACTCTAAACACGAACATGTTAGCCATATGGTTTGGTGTGTGAGTATATGAATGATCAAATTGATAAGACACTTTTAAAAGGACTGCAGAGCTATTTTCAGCCAATCAACCGACCTGTTACCCTTGGTGAGGACCTCTCTGTCGTAGTCGTCTTGCCACTGTTCAAGCTGTAAAGACAAAACAATAATTTTGATATTCAATATTTTAACGAGGCTAGTCAGTCCTGACTTTCCGAATCCGATACCAAACTATCTAATTTCGAATCTGTCAGTAACTTCGCTAGTCTTGGTGATATGCACGCTCACCTTGACAAAACGTTTTGCATGCTCCTAAAGTGGCAGTGCTTATTTTAATGCCAATAGTTCCTAACAACCCAAGTTTGATGAAACCATTTTTGGAATGGGTCTATGGAATGTGATGAGGATGGCCTTTTGAATTTAGAATGCTAGAAGAAAACCTTCACTGCATAACACATGGCCGCGTACGCAAAAAGGGCCTGAGCGACATTCAAGTTAAATAATTCGTACAGTGGTGTTGGTAATAACAGATTGAACATTGTATTGTATTCTTGACATGAAGCGCTACATTTCATTCCAAAAATTAAATGTTTGTTTCAAGAAATTGACAACAAAAATCAGTGTGAAATTGACAACAAAAATCAGTGTGAAATTTACGTGATTTTAATGCAAATGTCCGATTACAAATATGATCCACAAGATTAGGAATCCTATCATCGAGGATGATTTTGATGTATAACATTCATAATTATAACTGCTGGCGTTAAAGAGTAAAAATAAAATAAGATAAGCAAGATGATCACTTTCAGGAGCCCATTACCAATTGGTAATGGGATCATGTCACTTTTTGATTTTAAAAATGCTTTTTCTGCACCCATTCTGCCCCTCGTAGCTCATAATATAAATTTAGAAATAGGACGAGTTATACCCTAAAATTTCTAACCCCTGTGTAAAAATATGGTAAATTTCCTCTTTAATTTCACTTGTCAATTTCACTACATGTTAGTAGCACAATGTGGCGCTCGTGATGCAGATTCTAATTGTCGAAACCTGAAACGGAAGCACATCTATAACTCAGCACGTGAACAACTAGGCTCGGTTTCCAGCCGTGGGGGTTTCGGTGAGCCCGCGATCCTCTCCCCACTCACGGCTGGGCGCGCGAGCTGAGGCATTGTCGGGTTTTAGCCAATCACAAACTTGCCACTCAAATCCTGTCGCTAAATTGATTTGCATAATTTACATTGTAAACTTTTGAAAGCCGGACCAAAGACTTTCGATTGCTGTTCGGAAATGCGTTTAAATTTGCTCTGGAAAAGTTTGGTTTCGAAGAATTCAAGGATTCACACAAAGAAGCAGTAAGAGAGTTAGTTTTCGGGTGAAGACACTTTGTCAGTAAACGCACTGGCTCTGGAAGTCACTTGGGAAACCGTCAGCTCAAAGGTCGCAGCTCGTAATGTTGAGTCATTTCTCATTTAACCTTACCGATGCAAGACCAAGGTAGCCCGGCTATTCTTACTTCAAAGAAAATTAGTGCAGCCTTTATTGGCGAAGAAAAGACTGACGACTCCATATTAAAAGAGTTTATAGAAGAGAGGAAATCACGTCTGACTGATGTTTACGCGTTTAACTCTGCAATCACCGATTCACTTGAAAATCGTTGCATCAAATGAGTTTTACAATTCTTCAAGTCCTATATACTAAGTTTGTACAATTTATGTCTCCAAGACATACTCTACACAAGTACTAAGCGGGAATACTCGACTCTAGCTCAGAGTTCCGAGATAACATCTGAACTTAATTTTTATCCCTGTATAAATTTCTGTCAGCGAGAGTGTCTCAACAGCCAGGCTTTCCTTGAAAACTTGGACTGTGAACATGAGAGCTAATAATAACAGGTATTAAATAAAACCTTTACCTACGTCGAGTTTTAGTTTAAAGAATTCCAATGTGTTTTGAAAGTTTACGCGGAATCGAACCTACGCTACACGCAAATAAAAAAATATTGTAGTTAATCAGATGACGTCACGGACACGGTGTGTTGACCGCGCGCCCAGCCGTTAGTGGGGGAGGCTTTGGAGAAACGACACCCCAACGGCTGAAACCGAGCCTAGTGAACAACCCGCGCTGACGTCATCGAGGCGTGACGGAAAATCACTGAGCGAGTGTGCATTCTTGTAGCGAACGAAGTTGTGATGAGAGCGAGCGTGAAGAGAAAATAAAGAAGTTGTTGGGTTGCTAAACGATACTTTATTGTCGTTGGAAAGCATACACGACAAAGTGGCACCCCCGGTGGAACAGGATTAGCAAGAGAGCCGTGAAAGACCGAAATTAGCAAGAGAACAGTGAGCGAGAAACAGGAAAAACCAGCCAGCGAGAGAGAAGCAAACACGCCAAGAAAAATCATGGAGACCGAAAACAACTTATCCAAAACCCTCAAAGCTAAATTAAAGCTAATGGCATTTATCAATGAGGATACCATCAGGCTAGGGAAACAGGCAACTTAACAGTAGTAGAACGAGCGAGAAAGGTCTTTGAGACTGAGACTTCAAGAGTTAAAAATTCTCGAAGACAAAAATGCAGAGGAGATTCATGAATGGGGAGCAAACGTTGACAAAAGCTTGTCAGTGTTTGAATCGGCTATCGACGACTTGAAGAAAACCGAGGAAGTTCTAGAAGCTAAAATTAAAGAAGAACAATTTGAAAAATAAATGAGCTTTGAAAAGGCTAAACTGGAACAAAAATTGGCCTATGAAAGAAAATCAACAGAGGAAATTACATGTAGCTCGACTCGGAAAGATCACAAAGATAGCGTATCAGGTCATAAGGGTCAAACGAAACTCCCCAAGCTGGTGATAACTTGCAGGGCTTTGCTTGATACGGGGGCGGGGAGCTCGTATGCATCCACCCAGCTTATAGAGCGACTACGTAAGAAGCCAATAAAGACATAGTATCGACGAATAGACATGATGTTGACAACTGCCTCTAAGAAAATTGCTGTCTATGAGGTTGGGGAGGAAAGTCTTGAGGGGGACTTTAAACTAAATGTGAATGTAAACAAGGTGGAAAGGGAAGCCCTCGTGAAATTACCCAACCCCCAGTACAAGGAGATCTTAAAGAAATACTCACATTTAAAGGGAGTTGAGATGGCAGATACTGATGAAAAATCAGAATTACCGGTACACCTAATATTAGGAGCTAGCGAATATAGCAAAATAAAAACACAAACCCGTCCCAGAGTAGGAAAACCCGGAGAGCCTGTTGCTGAACTGACGAGCTATGGCTGGACGATAATGTCATCGGGCAGTGAGGCAGACCTCGGCAACCTGCACTTTGCAAGAACATCAACTGAAGACTACGAAAAGTTAGTGAGACTGGACGTCCTTGGATTGGAAGATAAGCCGGCTGGAGATCAGGAAACTGTGTACCAAGATTTTAAGGATCAACTTGTCCGGCACGAAGAAGGGTGGTACGAAACAGGTCTGCTGTGGAAAGAAGGGTGTCCAGACCTTCCTAATAACAAAGGTGGGAGCTTGGCAAGATTAGACAAGCTGGTGCAGAGACTGAAGAGTAAGCCAGAACTCTTCAAAGAGTATGATGAGATAATTAGGGACCAAGAAAAACAAGGGATTGTGGAAAAAGTGAGAAATGAGCCAGAGGGGAAGGAATTTTACCTCCCACACAAACCGGTTGTGAGGGAAACGGCGGAGACCACTAAAGTCCGGGTAGTATACGATGCATCTGCTAGAGCTAACGACAAGTCGCCATCACTGTATGACTGTCTAGAGACTGGGCCACCTTTACAAAACCTCATATGGGACATCTTGACACGCAACCGGTTCAGCCCCATAGCCTTAGCAGGGGATTTGAAGAAAGCATTCCTGCAGGTGAGAATCAGAGAAGCAGATCGTGATGTGTTGAGGTTTCATTGGATTGAGGACGGAGATCCTAATCAGGTTGAAGTTTACAGATTCACCAGAGCACTTTTTGGTCTCAATCAGTCACCTTTTTTACTGGGAGGGACGCTGGAACAACACTTGAACAGTTACATAGAAGAATATCCCAGAGAAATAGAAGAAATCAAGCGACGTCTATACGTTGACGATGTACTGCTGGGAGGTGAGACTAATGAGGAGGTCAGGAATCTGAAAGATACAGCAGTGCACATATTCAAGACTGCTCACTTCGACTTACACAAATGGCACTCGAATGAAGTCAGTCTAGAGTCAACAGAGGTACCAGAGTGTCCAGACGGAGAACCAAGCTTTGCTAAACAGCAGTTGAATGTCCAGAGTGAAGAAACAAAGATCTTGGGCCTGTCCTGGAATAAGTCAAGTGATAACATAGGCATAGTCTTTCCAGAGAAACCAGCGAAGGAGACAAAGAGGAAGGTCTTAAGTACCTTAGCAGCAGTATTTGATCCACTTGGTCTGGTTTCACCGATCTCACCTAATGGGCAAGATGATTTATTGCGACATCTGTGATAATGGCCTTCAGTGGGATGAAGAACTACCAAACACCTTGAAACAACGCTGGCACGCATGGTGCAATAGGCTTCCCGGAAAGATCGAAGTACCAAGAAGCATAGCCACCCACAAAGAGAAAGTTCAAGCCATTGACCTGCACAGTTTTGGAGACACAAGTGGTAACGGGACATCAGCAGCCGTGTACGCAGTTAAACACCAAGAATCGGAGGCCAGTCAGTGTTTGGTAGCTGCAAAGGCAAGATTAGCAAAGAAAGGCTTGACAATCCCAAGGCTTCAGCTTGTGGCTGGTCACATGGTAGCTAATCTAACCGAAAATGTAAAAATAGCCCTGGAAGGTCTGCCAGTGAGACACTGTTATGGATGGTTAGATAGCATGGTGGCCTTACACTGGATCGGTGGGTGGGGTAGTTATAAGCAGTTCGTGAGCAACAGAGTTAGAGCCATAAGGGAGAAGAGCTATATTGAGTGGAGACATGTTGGAACAGCTGAGAACCCAGCAGATGTGGGTAGTAGAGGGTGCTATGGAAACAAACTACCTGGCGAATGGTTTAATGGACCGAGCTGGTTTGGCGGATCCTAGCAAGTGGCCCGAGGACAAAACAGTTGAGCCGAGGAGACAGGGAGCACTCACAACGGAGGAAGTTTACAACCAGGTCGAATGGTGGTTAAGAAGAGTTCAAAAGCGTCACGCCGAATCAGATCAGGTCAAGGAAGATACACTACGACTAAATTTGGTGGAGAACAAGAAAGGGTTGCTGGAGTGTAGGGGACGAATTCAGGGTCACTATCCAGTGTATATTTCGCCAAACACACTGTTAGCTGAAAAGTTGGTGATGGATGCACACACCAGCACTCTCCATGGGGGAGTTGGACTAACAATGACGGCTGTGAGAGAAAGGTATTGGATACCGAAGCTCGGGTATTTAGTGAAGCTTCGGTTGTAAGAGATTTCATGCAGTGGCATTCCCCAAACCGCCAGAAGGAAATTTACCAAGGGACCGGACCGAAGGATCACGGCCATTCCAAGTTGTGGGAGTAGATTATGCGGGTCCAATCACATACAAGCGTCACTCAAACAAAGAAGCCAAAGCCTACATTCTACTTTATGGGTGCAGCCTAACGAGGGCAATTCATCTGGATGTACTGCCAGATCTTACAGTCCAAGAGTTCAAACGGAGCTTCAAACAGTTCACAGCCAGGAGAGGACGGCCTGAAAAGATCTACTCAGATAATGCAAAGACATTCTATGCTGTGGCGAAATGGATCAAGAAGATCGAGAAGGATGAAGAACTAAACCACTACCTAGCGAAACTAAACGTCACCTGGCAATTCAATATGAGTAGAGCGCCGTGGTGGGGTGGTCAGTACGAAAGGCTCATTGGATTGGTGAAACAGTCAATGTACAAGGTAGTTGGACAAGCAAAGCTCAAGTGGAAGGAACTGCAAGATGTTGTGCTCGATGTTGAGGTTTGTCTCAACAATCGCCCACTGTCGTATGTCGAAGATGATGTACAACTTCCTGTCTTAACTCCAAACACCATGATTACTGGACAACATTATCCCATTCTTGAAGATGACGAAGGACTAACAGAAGAGGAAGATCTCAGGAAGCGGGCCAGATATGTTAGGCGCTGCAAAGACAGAGTTTTGAAGCGTTGGACGGGGGAGTACCTGAGGGGGTTGAGAGAAAGACACAACTTGAAACACAACGGGAAGGAAACGACCCAAAGGTGGGCGATGTTGTACTTATCAAAGATGAAGAGAAGAACAGAGGCAAGTGGAAGATCGGCATAGTAGAGAAGTTGTATGAAGGTAGAGACGGAGTTGTTAGAGGAGTAGAGATGAGAACATCGAAGAGACGTATCGAGAGAGTGATTCAGCACTTATACCCGCTCGAACTAAGCTGCGCACCTGAACCGCAAGAACCAGAGAGGCGCATGAACCCAGAAGCGGAAGACTTCAGGCCCAGAAGGAGGGCTGCGCAAGTTGCGAGAGAGAACATTGTTCAGATTAACAGATTTGAAGAGGACAGTTAAATTTAGAGATAACATGTGAGCACTGCACGTCTCAAATGGGGGGAGAGTGTCGAAACCGGAAACGGAAGCACATCTATAACTCAGCACGTGAACAACGCGCGCTGACGTCATCGAGGCGTGACGGAAAATCACTGAGCGAGTGTGCATTCTTGTAGCGAACGAAGTTGTGATGGGAGCGAGCGTGAAGACAAAATAAAGAAGTTGTTGGTTACTAAACGAGACTTTATTGTCGTTGGAAAGCATACACGACATAATTGGTGGTGCGCAATCAATCCCAAGATATTGAAATGACAAAGACGTGGCCGCCATGTTCGTTGAACTGACAAGAGAAGGTAACGAGGAGTCTTGTGTTAAAGGCACCAAGACGGCGGCGATGACGTCACATGTACCCCAGCAATATTAACACAGGTATATACAAAACAAAAAGACAATTTCAAAAGATATTTACATTTCATGTTGTCCGAGCCCTTTTCGCGCGACGCGGCCCTAGCCTGCATGCAGTCTTTTTCTTTGCATGAGTGAGAGGCTGGGAAAGCGGACATTTTTCTCCACCCTCCCTGCCACGATTACGCAGACCATAATAATGATTACCTTATGCGGGAGATATTCTTTGACAACCCGTAAAGCATCAGTCCACATGTCAGCGTCCTATAATTTAGATTCAGATTTGAGTTATAATTTAGATCACAAGCTAGCACTGAAGCAACATTTATAACAGTCTGTTTGATAACCCGTAAAGCATCAGTCCTGTAATTTAGATAACATGCTAGCAGGCAACATTTACAACAGTCTGTTTGATAACCAGTAAAGCATCAGTCCTGTAATTTAGATAACATGCTAGCAGGCAACATTTACAACAGTCTGTTTGATAACCCGTAAAGCATCAGTCCTGTAATTTAGATCACATGCTAGCAGACAACATTTACAACAGTCTGTTTGATAACCCGTAAAGCATCAGTCCTGTAATTTAGATCACATGCTAGCAGACAACATTTATAACAGTCTGTTTGATAACCCGTAAAGCATCAGTCCTGTAATTTAGATCACATGCTAGCAGACAACATTTATAACAGTCTGTTTGATAACCCGTAAAGCATCAGTCCTGTAATTTAAATCACATGCTAGCAGGCAACATTTACAACAGTCTGTTTGATAACCCGTAAAGCATCAGTCCTGTAATTTAAATCACATGCTAGCAGGCAACATTTATAACAGTCTGTTTGATAACCCGTAAAGCATCAGTCCTGTAATTTAAATCACATGCTAGCAGGCAACATTTATAACAGTCTGTTTGATAACCCGTAAAGCATCAGTCCTGTAATCTAAATCACATGCTAGCAGGCAACATTTACAACAGTCTGTTTGATAACCCGTAAAGCATCAGTCCTGTAATTTAAATCACATGCTAGCAGGCAACATTTACAACAGTCTGTTTGATAACCCGTAAAGCATCAGTCCTGTAATTTAAATCACATGCTAGCAGGCAACATTTACAACAGTCTGTTTGATAACCCGTAAAGCATCAGTCCTGTAATTTAAATCACATGCTAGCAGACAACATTTACAACAGTCTGTTTGATAACCCGTAAAGCATCAGTCCTGTAATTTAGATCACATGCTAGCAGGCAACATTTACAACAGTCTGTTTGATAACCCGTAAAGCATCAGTCCTGTAATTTAAATCACATGCTAGCAGGCAACATTTACAACAGTCTGTTTGATAACCCGTAAAGCATCAGTCCTGTAATTTAGATCACATGCTAGCAGGCAACATTTACAACAGTCTGTTTGATAACCCGTAAAAATATATATCAGTCCTGTAATTTAGATAACATGCTAGCAGGCAACATTTACAACAGTCTGTTTGATAACCCGTAAAGCATCAGTCCTGTAATTTAGATAACATGCTAGCAGGCAACATTTACAACAGTCTGTTTGATAACCAGTAAAGCATCAGTCCTGTAATTTAGATAACATGCTAGCAGGCAACATTTACAACAGTCTGTTTGATAACCCGTAAAGCATCAGTCCTGTAATTTAGATCACATGCTAGCAGGCAACATTTACAACAGTCTGTTTGATAACCCGTAAAGCATCAGTCCTGTAATTTAGATAACATGCTAGCAGGCAACATTTACAACAGTCTGTTTGATAACCCGTAAAGCATCAGTCCTGTAATTTAGATAACATGCTAGCAGGCAACATTTACAACAGTCTGTTTGATAACCAGTAAAGCATCAGGCCTGTAATTTAGATAACATGCTAGCAGACAACATTTACAACAGTCTGTTTGATAACCCGTAAAGCATCAGTCCTGTAATTTAGATAACATGCTAGCAGGCAACATTTACAACAGTCTGTTTGATAACCAGTAAAGCATCAGTCCTGTAATTTAGATAACATGCTAGCAGGCAACATTTACAACAGTCTGTTTGATAACCCGTAAAGCATCAGTCCTGTAATTTAGATCACATGCTAGCAGACAACATTTACAACAGTCTGTTTGATAACCCGTAAAGCATCAGTCCTGTAATTTAGATCACATGCTAGCAGACAACATTTATAACAGTCTGTTTGATAACCCGTAAAGCATCAGTCCTGTAATTTAGATCACATGCTAGCAGACAACATTTATAACAGTCTGTTTGATAACCCGTAAAGCATCAGTCCTGTAATTTAAATCACATGCTAGCAGGCAACATTTACAACAGTCTGTTTGATAACCCGTAAAGCATCAGTCCTGTAATTTAAATCACATGCTAGCAGGCAACATTTACAACAGTCTGTTTGATAACCCGTAAAGCATCAGTCCTGTAATTTAAATCACATGCTAGCAGGCAACATTTATAACAGTCTGTTTGATAACCCGTAAAGCATCAGTCCTGTAATCTAAATCACATGCTAGCAGGCAACATTTACAACAGTCTGTTTGATAACCCGTAAAGCATCAGTCCTGTAATTTAAATCACATGCTAGCAGGCAACATTTACAACAGTCTGTTTGATAACCCGTAAAGCATCAGTCCTGTAAGTAGTGTTTACAACATGAGCGGGGGTGTTGTATCAGCCTTTACAATTTCGAGTGCGCGCAGCGCATTGTAAAGGCTGATACAACAACCACGCGAATGGTGTAAACTACATTGTACTTGTGAAATGAATAGATAACTAAAATCCATTGGGATGCTTTGAGGCTTTGTATCGCACTAAAGCAAAACAATGTGATGTCATTTTACAATACACCGTATTTATATTAACTTGAAATGAATGAATGAATACATCTTTGCGGAATGGAATTTAAGGTTAAATGATATGATAATTGGTTACAACCAATAGTGATTGTATACTCTTCTGATACAACCACTAGTAGTTTGTAATGGGTTTACAGGGGTATACACGTGACATGAACTGTGCATTTGGATAGGATAGCACCCTTATGAATTATTAACGAATTTTACAATTTAGATCACATGCTATAGGCAACATTTACAACAGTCTGTTTGATTCACTAGGCCGTTACAAGCATCTTGCGGTTAATATTTTTAAACTTTTAAGCCAATTGTTAGACGCGGTCTTTCGGTTGTTTTGAACACCGCTGAACAACAGATAGACGGCTTTTAAGACTTAGACATACTTTAAAAAAATCTCCTATCGCCAGCCTGATTCCTAACCATGTGTCTAGCAGGCACTATTGCAGGCAAACTGAAAGACCGAAAACGAGCGACTAACGACGTAAAACCTAAAGCAAATCTCGAATGGTTTCTCACAAGGATTAAGAAATCTCCAAGAATCGTATGAGATCTTAGTCAGTAAGAAGTAGGGCTGCAAACAGATTTGCGGCTCGCCATTCGTGCGCCTTTTTCAGAGGGCTGTTTTACATTTGGCCGCGTATTGTGATGATAATGAGAAGTTCCACAAGTCATCTGCTCGTGTTTATTTTTTCAGGTTTACCTTGTAGTATCGTGCTGCAAGTTCTGGTCTCTGCGCTCTCAACAAGAACGTCTCTGTCTTCTGGAACTCTCTGCGCTCGAATGCCACACGCGCCTGAAAAAAAAGGAAAAAGTGGAGATGAAAAATAAGAAAGAAAGAAAAGGCCTGAGTAATGTTGGTAATATAGTGCATATTGACTTTTTATCAAAAATTAGCAAGAAGAATTTAAATCTTGAAAAAATCCGGAAGAGTACGTGCTTTGTAGCCTCCTCCGCAGGCATCTCTATCAGATTTTAAAAATCGTGAATTGGGTTACCTGTGACTTTCTTCAAAAATTAGAGATGCCTGCGGAGGAGGCTAGGTGCTTTGAATTTCACCATCTTGTACTGACGATGTATCACGGCTGCTCTTGTACAAGCAATGGCGCAATGATCTTCAACTCTTAATATCGTCTTAGGTTCTAAAAGAATCCATACGTTAAAAGTTCAGTACAAAAATATACATGCAGGGCGTGTTTACATGAAGGGAGGTTGACCCTAGCACTAGGGCTATCTTCATTGTATAATCATTGTGATCCACTGGAATAATCGAACCATTTAGAGACTTTGAAGAACTATGTAAAAGTCTGTAAAATGTTTGCAAAATGTCTGTGAATGTACAAATTTACAGACATGTTTTACAAATACTTTACAGAGTAGAACATGCTCTATATTGTAAAACATTCACAGACATTTGGCAAACATTTTAAAGACTTCTTACATAGTTCTTCAAAGTCTGTACATGGTTTGATTATTCCAGTGACCCCTCGAGACTGTTTTCGATATTGACAACAGTGCTGCACTGGGATTGCCCTCTCTTCGCGTAAACAGGCCCTTACTCGTATGAGGAAATCGTGCTAGAAGTTTCTAGAATGAACTTTCGCAAATGGAATGTACCAGACAACCTCTCAACTGCTACAAAAAGGCTGATTTTTAACGAGTTTAGTTATTCCGTCTCTCAATAACAGATAAACACGATTTACAATCTCAAACAGCGCTATTCGGGCGGTATTTTAATTAGATGTAAACACGCCTTTTCACAAGAATGCGGCTTGCTTGAGAACAGTTTGGTGACATTATTTTCGCCGATCAACCAGGCCTTGCGTAAGAGCATCC
The DNA here is from genome assembly GCA_030867875.1 of Actinernus sp. WN-2022. Taxonomy (NCBI): domain Eukaryota; kingdom Metazoa; phylum Cnidaria; class Anthozoa; order Actiniaria; family Actinernidae; genus Actinernus; species Actinernus sp. WN-2022. The sequence goes on from JAOWCC010001589.1 coordinate 144,881,653, forward strand.
GTGGAGAGTCATTACTTTTCAAGATGGCGGCGCCCGCGAGATGTTGGCCTTCTCATTCACTCTTATCACCTGGTGGGCATCTTGGATTCAAAGCGAGGCAATCCTTTGTATTTGCCAGGTTAGCCTCGTAGTGAGGGATAGTCAAAACGAGGCTAAACTGGCAAAAACAAAGGATTGCCTCGCTTTGAATCCAAGATGGCCACCACTTGCAATCCACCATACTGAAAATGATGGCGGCTAGATTTGACCACAATCCCTTGCAAAGCTAACAGTCAAAATACCACATTCTCTTCAATGCCAGTGTATTGGCAACGGCACGTGTACTGGCTTGTTTTTATGATTTAAAAAACTCCCTACCGCAATTTTATAATGAGTTTAAAGTTTTCCACGCGCAAAGCATTGTGGGTAAAAGAACGAGCCGCCATTTTGTTCTGTGGATTAGATGTATTTCTGTTTTGTAATTTTGTCTATCATTCTCAAACTCATGAATGATTAATGAGATCAATAGCCAATCGGGTCATCTCATTTTGGTCAGGCGGATGAATCTTGATAACGAACGAAACACCAGCTCAACATCGCTCCGGTAGTTCAAACACCGATCAACACACTTGAATTTTAACTAAGCAACAATGATTACGTCATAGGTATGGCTGTACATGAATAAAAGTGAAGGAAATAGAAATCCGCCTGTAAATAGTGTGTCTATTTGCACCTCAAGAACACTTCCGACTTCTAGTCCTCTGTCCCTTCCACTCTACTAGGCACGTTTGTTGAAACGACCAACAGAAAATAACAACGACAAGCCTTGTGATCAATAATTGTACGCAACACTTAATACCAGGCAAACAATACTTCCTAATGATATATGAATACCGGTAATATTTCATGAGAAGTCATATAGAAAACGAGTTCAAGCGCTTGCCCGTGTATCAAAACACCTCGAGATTCATTTGTTTTCTCGGTGTTTCGATACCACGGTCAAACATTTGAACTCGTTTCTTATATATAACGTAAAATGAGCTAGGAGATGCAGACCTGTCCCACCAATACATCAGTAACGCTCTCCGGATCGTGTTCCTCTGCTACCCTCTGGGCACTGTCCCAGTCGTGGTTGTGTACATACCTATGAGACACACAGACACACGATTAGACGATGCTAATAAGAGACAAAATCAGTTTCTTAAGCCCTTCAATTCAACCATCCCAAGTAATGGAATCAGCACGAGTAAAGGATGAATGAGTTGAGGTGGAAAAGGAGGGACAAGAGAGATATTCGCAAAGATTTAAGAAATTCAGAAAAATATAGGAAATATATCAATCGTTCGTGATGTTACGGAGATTATCGGGGAACTCAGCGATTGTTTGGTCACGCTTGTTTTGAATTTCCTCGGGTTAATGTGTATGGCTTGTGGGGCATAGCAACAGTAACTAAGAGGAGATAACCTGATCTTGCAGCCATTAGCTCCTTTGAAGTGCCCCTCATCTCCGAAAATTGTAGTTATTTTTCGAAATGAGGAGGTAATTTTTGCGAGAAAAAAACGAATTCGCGTTAACCCTTGAATTTGTATGAGCGTTTAAAGACGGAAAAATCCCGTGTTCAGTGTGGCGCATGCCAAGCCTAATTATGATAATTAAAAGCCGCGGGAGTTATGGGTCTCATGACGTAAGTAAAGGAAGAGCGTCTGTTTCAGTTGTCAAAATTCACAAAGAGAAGTCAGAGTAAGTAGCTGAATTTCGGGGGGATTAGACACTATTAAAGGGTTTTTCCACGGATCGATCGCAAACAGAGACCATATGTTTACTAACTTCTAGTGGGACTTCACCTACGTCACTCGTCCCAGGTTTTTTTAACAGGTTTAATGGCGGTGCTACATGTATGTCATCACAATCGGGAATACAACCGCTCATAAAAAAATATCAAGGATTTACGCAAATTCATATTTTTTCCCAAAAAAATACTCAAACTTACCTTCTCTTTTCGAAAATAAAATTTAAAAATTGGGGTTGAAGGGCATTTTAAGCAGATTTTCGCAACACAGTTTTACGATTTTTAGTTTGCTGTTTGCTGTTGTAAAAACAGGTAAGATAGACCTTATGTGCATTTATGCTTTAATAGTTTAACCACATGCAGAGAAAACATTACCATTACTATACCATTGCAAAGAGCATGACGAAATTGGTGATCTTGTGTGAAACTTGAACAATGAAGTTACAGCTACAGCCATTTGAAATTAAAGAGATCTGTTTGAGAAGGCCTTGCTGCATAGAGCAATTCTACACATTGCTCTAAAACTAATACAAATACTACTTTTAATATGATCTTTCATGTGGTACCATTAGTTACCCTCTATAGTTTTATCTTCCAAATTATGCAAATTAGGAAGCGGCCATTATGAATGTGGTTTACAGGAAGCAAGGGTGGAGACTGGAATGTATGCTTACATGAGTACTGCTTCCTTGGGTCTGCTTGCTTTGACGAATTGCGCCTCAGCCTCCTTGTACTTGCCCTCGTCTTCAAGGAACATGGCGTACTTGAGGTGGATCTCAGGCATTTTATGCTTCATTGATGTTCGGGATAGATCAAATGCGAACTCGAATGCACTGTGAATGACAAAATACACAATGAAGCACCTTATATAACTATTGGTATTGGTTTTATTTTACCTCGGTATACTTTTTTTTACAATATATTATTATTTGCTTGAATTACCTAACATTACGCCTTATTCGACGTTCATACAAATAGAGGACTCCAGTGTTAAAGTGCCCCTACGATCAAATTTTGACATATCAATGTTTTTGCATATTCATAAAGTAGAGTTCATATATTATTACCAGTTCAAATTGTTTTTCGATAAAACGACAGGAAGTCTTATTTTTTTAGCTCCGAATATTGAATCTACACGTCCGCCATTACTGGAAGCCGTGCCCTTTGTTCAGCTTTAAACAAAGGTTTATTCACCGGAAATGATGTCATACACTTAACGCTCGCCTGCAGAACACAACGCCTGGATGCTTATTTCTACTAAAAACGTCTTCACGTACATAAGAAGAAAGTTATATTTATCTTTGCGAGGTTGGCTACTTTTTTATGCACGCTATTTCGCGCCACGAGGTTGTCGTGTTAAGTGTATGACATCACTTCCGGTGAATAAACCTTTGTTTAAAGCTGAACAAAGGGCACGGCTTCCAGCAATGGCGGACAGGATTTTACCGGTAAACTCTCCTAAAATTTGTGGTTTAAGATGCCCATTTGGGAATATTTTTTACTATTTCGGATATTTCTAATACTGATTGACCTATAGACACTGAAAAAGTGGCAAATCGAAATGGTAAATTTTCGTCGTAGTGGCACTTTAACTGACGTGAAAGAGAAATGATGAGATAGCTACACATATAGACTGTGAACAGTGCACTTTACCAAAAAAAATACGAAAACTAATACCTTTCGACTGAGCGAGGGCGTGAGAGGAGAGAAAGGAGGGAAAGTTCAATATTTGCTCGGCCCAAATATCGTGGGATTTGTTTGGTGCTTGTTAAAGTGCCACTAACCCCTTTTGCAATTTTCATACATACGCTGTATAAATCTTTGAAAGGTTTTGAGTACTTCTGCGAAGAAATTGTTGGCTTACAGAAAATACTCTATGTTCTATGCGTGTTTGAAATGGTGAAAATTTGACCTTTTCTAACCCATGACCGAGTAAGAAAAAAACTGGGTCGACTCTTGATCTTACGTCACCTCATTAATGCATTATCATCCATGGCGCCTTTCTATCACAGCAACATATATAGAGAGAATATACAGTCTGAGTTATTAGTAAAGAAAACAGTTATTTTAGACAAAATGCTAAATATTTATCAAATGCAAAGTCGAATGACTTGGATGACGTAAGATCAAGAATCGACCCAGTCTTTTTCTTACGCGGTTATGGGTCATGAAAGGTCAAATTTTCACTATTTCAAACACGCATAGAACATAGAGTTTTCTCTTTAAGCCAACACTTTATTCGCAGAAGTACTCAAAACCTTTCAAAGATTTGTATGTATAAACATTGCAAGAGGGGTTAGTGGCACTTTAATTTGTTTTGTATTTTTCGTGGACAGAAAAAAATATTCATTTATTCCTCATTTACTTCTCCCTTTCCTTCCAAAACAACTGCAAACCCTCCAGAATGAATAGACCTTTTCCGCATTCAATCGAACAATGGCACCAAGTCGAGATTGGAGTAGACAAAATACAGTAAATGTATGAAAATATCTACTCCAATCTCGACTTGGTGCCACTGTTCGTGGGCATTGGAGCAGAATGCGGGAAAGGACTATTAGATTCCAATGCTCTTTGCTGATGACTCACTAAATAAGGCCCTCTCACATGAGACCCAGGGCTCACGACACCCCCGGGGCACCGTGGTTGCTCATCAGCCCTGAGGTCCATGTAAACACCCGGATGAGGATCGCCATGATTTGAAATGCCTACTAATGTGCATTCGCTATTGTGTGCCTGTTGCTAAGCATCGCTGGCTTGTTGTCTAAAGACCTGCGTAAATGAGTAAACATTGTTGCATAGACATTGCTGCTGATAATGTTTCTTGGGTGAGCAAACGAGCGGGAAGCAAGAAAGATGTGTTGCTGCCTGGCTGAGCAAGCCAACAAACATTTCACAAGAAACAAATGCTTGTGCATGCGCAACATATGTAGCACAGCCCTGGGATCGATTGTCAACATTGTTGCTTCGGCAAAGCAAACGGGGAAACATCTGTTGCGAAAGCAAAATTTGCTTCTCGGAAACAAAAATATTTCTGAAATGTTTCAGAGACATTTTTGTTTCCATAACAAACGTTTTGCGCGCGCGCAAACAAGAACACACTGAAATGTTGGGAAACACTGAAATACACAGCAATTTCCAAACAATGTTTCCTCGTTTGCGCAGATCTTAAAGCTTCACAGCACCAGACCCTGTGTGCTTACATGGAACCCTGGCATCATTTTCTCACCCCAGTCTCGAGCCAAGAGTGAAATTCCACCATCAGCTCTCTATTTTTCGACTCCGGGGCTCATGTGAACATAACTTCAACATTTAATACAAACAGTATAGTATAGTATAGAATAGTATAGAAGGCCGGGATCGCCTGACACCATGGGGATCAACTCAGCCCCTCAGGGGGAGGGGTATGTATCATTCCTAGGTCTCAAGTAAGGGGACCCTAAATTAAAGATGTTCAGCGAGGTAGGGGCAGGATGTTACCTTCATGTATATGGACTTTTTACATTTTCAAGATCAAATTGTGAACGAGTTCACTAGGGTCTGAAAGTTTGAGAAACACCACTAACTAGATTATACTTGGTGAGTGCAAACGCAGCCTTGGTTTTTAGCGAATGGAAGAAAGCACGATTAACACCAGTCTTTAAAAAAGATGATGAATCGGAAAGAGCCAATTACAGACCACTGTCAATCCTCAGTGTGCCGAGTAAAATAATGGAATCCTGTATCGCAGACAAATTAGTACAACACGTGATCACGGATAATAATTTAATAACTGACAAACAGTGGGCCTATCGAAAGGGTCATTCAACGGAACTATTGCTAGTGCACCTAACGGAAACTTGGAGACGGGCGTTAGACTCAAACTTGGTGATTGGCGTAGCTTTTGTCGACTTTAGTAAGGCATTCGACTGTGTCTCGCATACTACTTTAATGTATAAATTACAAAACCACTTTGGCATAAATGGCACTTTATTATCATGGCTCAAGAACTATCTTAAAGACAGAACTCAATACACAATCATGAATGGTAAACAATCAGATGTAGCGCGTGTCACGCGCGGAATTCCCCAAGGGTCGGTACTAGGCCCTACATTATTCACATTGTACACAAATGACATGCCTACGGCAGTTACGTCAGGTACAGTTTATATGTACGCTGACGATACAACTCTCTATTGTATTGGAGATACAGTCGATCAAGTAACAATGTCACTCAACAACGCGCTGAAAGAGCTGAGTACATGGTGCACGGTAAATTCCTTTACGCCACATTCAACGAAGTGTGAAGCCATGATAATGTACAGAGGAACATTTATTGGACCTATGAATACACTAAATATAGGCGAAAATAGACTAAGATGGGTATCACACACAAGATTACTAGGAGTTATAATTGACGATAAACTGAATTGGACAAAACAGATTCTGACAGTAAAAAAAGGTTTTATAAATAAGCTCAATTTACTGAAAAGAAGTTGTTTTTTTGCCCAGACAGATGCTAATAGACCTTTATCTCAAGATAATCCAACCCTCTGTCACCTATGCACTGCCAGTGTGGGGAGGTTTTAATTGTAAGGATATGTTTAATTCACTTGAAATACTACATTGTAGAGCAGCAAGAATAATATGTAATCTGCCGCGAGATATGCCCTCACAAGAAGTACTCGCAAAAGTCGGGTGGGATACTCTATTTTATACATATAAGCTAAATATAGGTAAATTAATATTTAAAATATATAACGAGTTAACGCCTCCAAGTATGTCCCACATTATTGATAAGCGAATTAATAAGTACAATTTTAGAAGTAAGAACACGCTTATTACACCTCGTTTCAACACGTACTACATGAAACATTCTGTGGCTCACAGAGGTGCCATCATATGGAACACCATATCTGAGAACATTGACGCAGCAACATGTACTACAAACACATTTTTGGATAAGACTAGAAAGATAGATTCACTACATAACTTAGATTTTAACTTTACATCAGTACAGACTCTCACTAAAGGAACTAAGGATTACATATATTATTGATATTGTTACATTTTTAGCATTCTTAACTTTTTAGACATTTTATGATATTGTTACATTTTTAGCATTGTTAACTTTTTAGACATTTTTATGATTTTTAAATGATTTAGCCACTGTTTTCAATGTATATAATTTTTATATTTATGTTACACACGACCCCACAAGCGGCGACGCTTTAATGTATATCGTGTTTAAATAAAAGTTATTGTATTGTATTGTTATTGTATCTGAGCCTTTCCCAGCTATCAGCATAGAAACAAGCGTGATATCAGGGCTCGACACTAACAGTTACCCTGTTACCGCTGGAAAGTAAAAATTTCCTGTGGAAAGTAAAAAGCTTGGTTTGGAAAGCATGTTTTTAATACATGTTCAATAGTTACTCAGTTTACTTTTCCACTGTGGCAACAAGTCTTAAAAGTTAGTGTCGAGCTCTGGATATGATGTTAAGAAACGTATTTTAAGGCGAAAGATGAACAGAGAATAGACGCAGACTAACCAGTTTTCAGCTGCATAATCAACAGCAGCCTCCAGCAAGCCAAACTTAGTTAGGAGCTTCACAGCAGAGTCACCACCTAGAATTGTCAAAAATCTCCATGTCTTCATGTAACAAGAAAACATTGTAAACATACGTACGTAGTTTCGTCAATTTGATAACAAGTTGGTGCGAAAGAACAGAACAGAGCACGTACCTAAGTTCTTTGCCCATAGGTATGCAACTTGTTTAGCAGCATTCGCTCCACCGTTTTGCTTGGCAACCTGTGGAAATGTTGAGAATAAAGTCAATTAATTCATTGGCTAGTTCCTCGCCGCCATTTTGAAAGGTAACCAAGCCTTTGGTGACATCGAGGCTGGAGTTGAGACTACTTAGAGCCTTGTATCTAGTTAGCATGATAATCAAAAGCTATCCATATTCATAGAAAGAGGGTTTGTATCAGTGCAGGGTCAACTCAATCTTCCACATAAGGATGAGGATGATGACCCTCTGTGCACTGAATGAAAATGCGGTTATTTACTCGTTAGAGGACCAATACCAAGCACAACCTTTACCACTGTAACTAGATCTCCAACGATCATGAATTGTCCACTTTAGAAACGAGTAGGGGGATGGGGCAAGTTTGGTTTCGCAAAGGCGCTTGGGATCGTTACTGGGGACACCCTGATTGCAGAATACAAAGAAACATGGCAAATATCGCGATTATACAACGATCCCCAGCACCATGCGGAACCGAACTCGCCCCATACATCTACTCGTTTCTAAAGTGGCCAATTTAGTACGAGATTGGTGCTCTAGTGCATTATTTCCTATCAGTACACGTACAAGTTATAAAGTATTTATAGTCAAGTCTATAAGTGGAGCTCCAAGTAGATAATGCTTCATATTCTTTCTTTCTTTCTAAGCACATTACCACATTCAATAACTCCAAAGGTATTTCAAATTCTGAGAGCTATCAAAAAAGAAAACTGGACGTGAAAATTATAGATATTTCAGTCTGCATGACCTTCAACATACTCCACTATCTCATGTTGAAATGATTGAGCAACTGTTATTGAAAGAGAATACAGAAGAGAAACAAACAAAAGTAGCAAAACATGGGGAAACAAGAAAAAGAGGCCCAACCAAGGATTCGAACCCAGGCCATTAGAGTTTCCGCGAGGGTTATTAACTTCATTAATTTCTTTCTATCTCAGGGTGTTATTTTTGTAGTTTTATTTTAAAGAAACTTGAAGGTTCGATCGACAGTGCCTTTAACGCGCAGGTGTTAGAGAAGGCAAGTTACGATGCCGTGACATTGAAATGGTTTCCCTATTGTTTTCATCTTTTGTGATCCAATCAAATTAAACAGTTACGATACAGTACGTTATACTATGATTACGGTAAGGCTACGAACATGCCGTTTTTTGTCCCACGCACATAAAATCCGCTCTAGTAACCTTCTCAGAGAGGTAGATAATAGCCAAGCAATGGGTCATTTCCCCGGCTGTTTTCAACTATGGACCAGCTATAGACAAGCAGTAAATACTGAAGATAAACATTGTAAAACCATGGTCGGCCCTCTATAATTCTGCCTGGCCCTGCTATGGAGAAACTCGGATACATGGATACTCATGTATTTTTGGCAACAGTGTTAGACTGTATGTGGTTCCAGAAAATATCCATAATCCCAATATAGAGCTGGACCCCTCCACCCACTGGAGTTCCGTACTAGAGGCGTTAGTGATGTTAATTTGAGAGTTCGCCCGCTATTTTGTTCGAGATATTTTGCTTGCTAGTATCTGGGCAAGCCTTAGGGAGTCTCTTTCATCTTCTGCCGGTTTTAGTTTGGATTTTCCAAGGCTTTATTTTCATGCATCAAGCTCATGTTTGTTTTAATAACATCTTGTTCTAACATTTTGTTATAATAACATCTTCTTATAACATCTCGTTATAATAACATCTTCTAATAACATCTTGTTATAATAACATCTTCTTATAACATCTTGTTATAATAACATCTTCTTATAACATCTCGTTATAATAACATCTTCTTATAACATCTTGTTATAATAACATCTTCTTATAACATCTTGTTATAATAATATCTTCTTATAACATCTTGTTATAATAACATATTCTTATAACATCTTATAACATCTTTTTATAATAACATCTTCTTATAACATCTTGTTATAATACCATCTTCTTATAACATCTTGTTATAATAACATCTTCCAAACATCTTCTTATAACATCTTTTTATAATAACATCTTGTTATAACATCTTGTTATAATAACATCTTCTTATAACATCTTGTTATAATAACATCTTCATATAACATCTTGTTATAATAACATCTTCTTATAACATCACGTTATAATAACATCTTCTTATAACATCTTGTTATAATAATATCTTCTTATAACATCTTGTTATAATAACATCTTCCAAACATCTTCTTATAACATCTTGTTATAATAATATCTTCAGGCTCATGTTTGTTTATCGTACGGTGGATTCATGAGACCGGTCAGGTAGATTCATACACAAGAAGATTCACAGGCATCAAAAACTCGCTGAAATCGCCTTATCTGACCTTGATGACCACACATACAGCAAATAATACACCGTAGAAGCAAGTGAAGGCATTTATAGTTATGTACTGTTTAAAACACGAACAGCAGTGTTTCATCAATTTTTAGACTTGATAAAACACGTGCTGTGAGTGTTTTAAACGGCTTCAAAAACGCTTTAAGAATGCAATGAAAGAAAGACGCACATCTCAAGGGAATGGTTACTTAATGAACCATTGAACCTTTGTATTCACAACGCCATGCAAAATATTCGAGTAATCACCGCCTGTAATTACGAACATCTCAAGGAAATGACATGAAGAAATTACCATACTATGTTGTTTGAAGCGGCGTTTCGCAATGCAACAAGAACAGTGCACTTGAAGGATTTGGTGTCGTGGTTTACCTCGATAAAGTTAAAGACTTGGAAAGCGATGTGACTGACATGACGGCAGACTCTAAATTTTTGACTCCGGCACAAAATATGTAAGTTTAATGCACGTTTTTATTATTTTACGGCTTTGAGTTTGGTTTAATAATTGGAACTAAACAGTGGCTCGGTAAACAAGTAATGGTAGTTGGATAACTTCATTTTAAAAATATTATCTGTGTATCTCGGTAGTCTGCTGATATTAGTAAATTTAGTGAAAAATTTATTATCTAGGTACCTTATGTTCCGTGTACTTTTTGCTATCTTTGGGTCTTTATCAGTGAATTCTTAATTAGGATGAAACTTTATATAAAATTTCATGTTCATTAGTATTCTTTATATAAAACGTTCATCCTAATTAGCAATTCAATGAGAAAGCTGAAACATCAATAGAAATTCCATTGTCTCAATCATTAACCCCGTTTCCCTCTGGGACAGAATTTAAATCCATCCGCGGGCCTTTTAGAATGATGATATTTTATCAGGTATAAAGGAGCATGCACGTGACTGATTTGCTTCATCTGATTGGAAAAAATGCTCATTAATTATTCATGAGTTTTTGAAGAATGGTTAGTACTTTAGCTCCTTGAAGGCTTCCAGTTCGATTGCCAGTCACCATTAGACTTAATACAATTTAAAAAGTACACAAAGGAACAAGTAAGATTTGCTTGCGTATAAACATATTCCTTTGAAACTACGCAGTGACAAAGTTCCTTGTTCAAAGTGTATATTTTTTTCAGAAGAAGAAAGTGAATTCGTAAAATAAGCAAAATCCGTGCAACATTAAACACTTAATGACTGGCCCCGAGGGAAACAGTGAGTTTAGTGTACATAGCCGTAAGTTTTACTACCTGATACGAGCGAGGTTTGTAGTCTTCTCTTCGGGAAGCTGGTTTTCAACTCAAAACGCTGCCATTGTCGATACGCTACGGTCTTTCTTGCATCCTTTTCTAGCTACCAATTTCTCGCGCGCGCTTGATAAAGATGAAAATTGTTTCGGCTTTGGAAATGGTTCCATTTTGAATGCTTTCTTTCGACGAAAAATGGTCAGCTTTTTATGAAGATCTAGACGTCTTGGTAAACAAATATTTCCCGCCTTCAGCTAGCCAGTGGCGCGCGCAACACATCACACCATCTTCTGTCACGATGTGATCACGTGGCGGGCAACTCAAAGGTAATATTCGATTTCATTATTTCGCTGATACCTGGACTTTGATTTGATACGAGCCGACGGTTTTAGAGAAGTTTGTAACAAACACCGTTCTCCAATTTCATCTCAGTGCTTGCCTTGCACGTGGTGGCGTAATCCAACTACTACGCAAGTCTCCATTTCATAGTCCACAAGACCAGGAATCTCTAGACAACATTTGAAAAATCACAATGTTTCCCATCGGTTATCCCATTTTTTTAACCGTTCTGAATGTTGGAATCTCTCAAATGAGTTAGTTAGCTACAATAGGTTACTGGCGCCATGGAATAAAGGTGTTTTTCGTAGTTGGTGATGCAAACTCTCCAAACACACACATCTCCCACATGTGGTAGACGGCCGTGCGCTTAACCAGTATATATGCTGACGGTAGTAAACGTAGCAATAAGGAACCGGTAATGGAGATCTGGGCTGGAGTATTTTAGGCATGTGAACTTGGGAAATATCGATTGAAAAATGGAGCATCACATGAGAAGATCGATAATATCGATTAGTATACACCTTACTGAGTGAGTGAGTGAGTGAGTGACACGTTTGTTCTACCCATCCCAATAAGTCGTTTCTGCGCTTGCGCGCATCCACGAGTTAAACAGTAGCTACGACTCATACCCTGTATGCCTCTTCCCACATCTCGTTCGTTCTGTACATATTTACGGCAGCCTTCCAGTCTTTGGCCTCCTGGTAATGATGTTCTGCTTGCCGGAACTGCCCTTCATTCTCCATTTCCTAAAACAAATTGTATTGCCCACATTAGAATGCGCAATTAATATTCTCATTCGTGGATAATATGGGAAGATATTTTTATATTTTGATTAATGACCAGCTGAACGGAGAACCAAGCAGGCAAAGCATAAATGACTGGCCCATTGAACGGTACCCTGGATGAGGTTCTAATGCCATCTCTAAGCCAATGTCAGTGAGAAGCGAAGCGACGAGAAGGCGGAAGAACCTCTGGGTGCCCCAGGTATTAATCTCACTTCCATGCCAGACTAATCCCTTTTGATTGACACCTGAGAAACCAGTGAAATGTGCTTGACTAAACCGGTTTTGACCACGTCGACTCAACACTTCAGGTTCAATTCTCAACGGTTTATGAAAAGCCAACTCCTTCAGAGAACCGAAATAACTTTCCTCTCCCTAGGATCGCAGCACAACAGCTGGGGTCAGCAGGTTTAATTACCTTTTACTCGATGGTCTGACGTAATTTAGGGAACTCGTGCGAACTCCAGCACGTAAACAATTGAAACCGGTTTCACAATCCACTACGGCTGTGATCCAATCGCAGCACTCGTTAGAAATGAATTTCACTAGGCCAATCAGAAGGCCAGGGACAAATTCTGACTTGGAAGACTTAAAACGATCTCTGATTGAATCGGCGGACACAAAGGCATGCTTGGAGCGCCCAGAGATTCTCCCGCCGTCTTGTTGCTTCGCTCCTCGCCGCTTTGCGCCTAAACTTTGGCTTAGAGAGGGCAGTAACAAATAATAATAAATTAATTTGTTTTGCGCCATTTCCACTAAATGTCCAATGGCGCTTTACAATACTACAGGAAATTTTAAAATTAAATCTAAGTTCATATGGTATAGAATCCCATAGCCAAAGCTGAATCGCACGGTGCATTTGCGAAATCAGACGCTGATTGGCTGAGACGGAGTGGTGATTCAGAGTGGAATCACCACTCCGTCTACGCGCGCTATTTATAACTTAGCAAAATATCAACAAAAGTACTAAATCTTCAAGTAATTCATCGGACTATGCGATTCAAGGAAAATCATATGCCTGACTCGGTAATTCCTCGTTAAATTGTACTCGAGAAACCGATATCGGTTTTCTCGTGCAATTAACGTGGAATTACCTCGTCAGGCATGTGATTTTCCTATAAAATGTACAATAAAAATGATGTAAATATGTGCAGTAACTATGATATAGGAATGAACTCTGGCATCCAGGGTATTTGAACGGCTGCTGTCGGAAAACTAGTGTTTAATATATCGGCATTCAACTCGAACTAATAACAACAGCGGCAAAATGGCCGTGCCATTACAACGTAAAAAGGCCCGGAGCGAGTAGCGCCATTGAAAAGCTGTATGATCCGATTGGTCAGGAAAAATTCTCCGTTCAGCTGGAAGGAGCTGTGATGGAAGAGTTCACCGCGTGTGCTATACACTTGACCAAATTACTTGCAAGCCTAACAGAGCTGACATGACACACAAATTGTCAAGTGAAAAAGCAATACGTTTTTTTCTTCTATTGTCCCAATTATGCTGCCCAGCGAGCAAAGCTTCTTACATCTGTTGCACTTGTTATTAGCAATTGTTATTAGTTATTACCAATTAGCAATTACTTGTAAATGTTTAATAGGACGTTTGCACATACAACAACTACCAGAACTCTTTACGTGGATTCTTTTGTTCTTTTTTCTTTTGTTCCTTTAATTTGGACCATTGTCTTGGAATTCTCCAAGGAGTTGATAAATTAAGGATTCTGGTAGTTGTAGTAAAATGACGCCATAATGAAAATCTACTATTGTGGAATCTCCATAGATGAGCTCCATTCTTGGAGCAAATAATATATATTTTTAAATAAATAAAAAATGGCCATCCCTTCATGTAGGACGACACGAATTGCTACCAAATTGTATTCTATTGTATTGTATTGTGTTGCGTTCTATTGTTGTATTGAATTGTATTGTGTTGTATTCTATTCTATTTTTGGTAAAAATTCGTGTCGTCCTACATAAAGGGATTGCCAAAAAACTAGTCTCCAAATTACAGTTTTTTTAGGTAATGCTCCAGCTAAGAATGATAGCATGAACGGCAAAGGAATATAAAATGTGTTTATTCTCTTCTTCTTTCTCTTCTTCTTTCTCATAATTTTATTGCTTGATACTCATAAATCCAACAGAAAACCAACAAAGTAAAAAAAAAATCATTAAATAGCTTTTGGAAATGTTAATTTAGTTTTATCAAACTATCTATGGTTTGATTATATTTTTAAATCTTAGGTGAGGCAAGTTGAAATTTTAGGTTTCCACAGTAAAAATGGGCAACAGCATACAGTGTCCTTTATGTTCTGCTGATAACTTTGACTGTGGATATCTCAGACAGCACTTAAGACATATTCAAGTAAATTCATATGTGAGGATGTGCTCATTGCCACAGCCTATTGTCTTTTGCTATTGTTGACGTTCTTAAGTTTCAAAAGCTCTACCGCGAGTTTATAACGAATTTAAACATATTTGCGTTCCAAGGATCGTGGTTGTAAGTACAATGCGTCATCTTTGTTTCTCTGCGGACTTGAACTTGAAGCATGTTCTGTAAAATGGACTGCTTTATGCTATTATTCAGTCCTTAGATATACGCCATCTTTTCTGGGATTGAATTGTCGTGTTTCTAACCAAAGCGTTCCCGAAATATGGAGAATATTTTGTGAATACTATCCGTTTCTTATACAATTTCTTTTTCCCGCACACAAAGATTAAAACTGATGTAGTAAACAAATAAAAATATGGCTCTTCCTACGTATATTTTTGGACAAAGACCGTGATGCACCACACAGCCCAAACTTCAAGTTCGAGTTTAATTTTATAACCCACTCTTTAAATTAATGTTTACCAGAACAGATACCCGAATATGGAAAATGTACATATAAATATATACATTGATTATAATTGATTATCGGTGTGCAGTAGGCAAAGTAACAAAGCTTTTAACATAACGGCCATCTACGAATTGTTGCTGAGGAGGCCAGATTAGCCTTAGATAACATCATTTGTTATCATCCTCACAAGTTTTTTTAGCTCGTAATACGTTGAGGTATATGTGAGGACGTATAAGGAAATTCTTCACGCTCAGATGTCGTACCTTTGCTAAGTGCAGTTGAGTATCGACCAACAGGTCCTTGTGGTGCGTGTTGACCAGCTTGAGCATGTTGTCGAACTATAGCAAGAACAAAATAGAATTTAACCCACAAGCAACCCTGTAGTATCTGTAAACAGCGGTCCCTGAGCTCCCCTTACAGCTTACGAGATCGATAATAGACTAAACACATCCATTCGCTGCAGTACGTTTATCCCTGTATGATTTCTCCAGAAATAGCGATGTTTTGAGTTGCCATAGCAACCATTACACGCTACACAATCTCAGCGTTGCGTGAGGTGTGACGTCGATATTTATAGAATACTGAACTAATATTTGCTTTTGTGGTTTATAATGTACTTTTATTGACCATACCTTTTATTGACCATACCGCCATTTCAACGGCTGATTTTGTCCGGGCGCTAGGAAATAGGTACATAGGGATCGTATGGTCTGTGATTTGCTCTAATCGATGGCAATAATTTTATTTTTATTTTATATAATTTTTAGTTAGTGGACAACTGTAAACAAGCCAGATACCTAGATACGTATTTGTTTGTGCCACGTCTCAGTTACGATAAAATCCTATATATTCTGTCTTGAAAAAAAATCATACAGTTTCAGGAGCCCATTACCCTGAGCGTCCATCTCCCATACTAGGTTTGTGTCACAGCGTTTACTCGCTTCGTGCTAAATATAGAATTATTTCGCGGGAGTGATCGTGCCTCCTTCACACCCCATTTTGGGAACCAATCAAATTCGACCCTGAACAAAGCACAACTGACGTCAAGCTGTAGTTGTACAGCTAGCTTTCATAAATATAATGGCGGAAAAGGAACAATTCAACGCTTTGCAGTATTCAGTTCGCGGGAAAATCATTCTAAATATAGCACGACACGAGTAAACGCTGTGACACCTATATACTACAGATGGGCGCTCCGGGTAATGGACTCCTGACAGTTTTCAAGGTTGATTCTAAGCCGCTTCAGTAAAGAGTCGAGGAGATATATTACTTAAATTACTCTTTACTCACGTAGTAGAGGGACAAAGGTGTGCGACTATGGTAAAAGAGTTCCGATTAACAAAAGTACAATACAAAATACTCAAATCTCTGCAGGGAACTCCGTATTGGAATCTGTGGTACAAAACAGGTTGGACGCAGTGGGCAACCACGTAACCCTTTACGCGCCTAACGACGCCATCTTGGATTAGGCGCGTAAAGGACCCTGGGTATGAGGTTACACAGCGGGAGAAGAACTGAAGAGATTTATGGCCGAGATACATAAAAGAAGGAACCAATTGCTCACGAGAACGCACACTCGAAAATTGGTCTGCATTTATGAAAATATATTAAACATTTCTGGTCCTTATAGAACTACCAAAAATACGTTTACAACCCAAACTTTGGAACATTTGGACATTTCCTAATGGAGCTGTGGTCCACAACGTCATAAAAAAACTATCATACATTCATTATATGGTCGCCATATTGGGGTCCCACTTTGGGACACCAACATGGCGGCCATAAAACAACGATCCAGATAAAGCTTAGGCCCGGTTCAAACGTCGAACTTTTCATGCGCCGAACTCGATTGGAACAAAAGATAATTAGGCGGCTTCTTTGATCTAATTTCCCATTGGGTTTCACTTCAAAACTCTTAGGATGCAACTTTTAAGGATTTATCAAGTTAACACAAGTACTTCGATTTGTATGCCTTTCGGAAAACACGCTCGTCCTTTCTGTCTAAAAATGTTTTTCTCCGGAACAAAACACCCTATCGACGTGAAATTTTCTCTGTAGACTTTTATCATCGATGTCTAGAATATATACAAAGAACAGCGTTGTATATAGGGCTTATAGCTTAGATTTTTGATGACGTCACATGCAAACCAAGAATTGTTTGTGTGTATAATATAATGATGGTTACCTGTCTGAGTTTCTTGTACATATTGATTGCCAGGTCTGGCTCGTCAACAGTGCAATACAATCTGAAAGTAAAGTACAAACTTGGTGAGACGGCGATTGGAAATCTAAGACGGGTTAGAGAAGGAAGTGGGATGGCTTGTTTATACTACAGGCTCACCAAGGCAAAACGTTATGCTCCGCTGACCGAAAGAATAAAGGCTCTGGAGATCAAAGTTTCTGAGGTTTTAAAGGGGCACTGAACCCTAACATCAACCCAACGTCTTTACAAAGATGTATCCGAAAGAAATAAGTTCTGCTATTTTATTTTTCTGTGTTGCGCGTCTATGAGGAGAAATTTAATCTCCAAGTTCGATTTTCCGCTGAAAAATCTATATTGTGTGGCGACTCAATTCAATGCAAATTTCCCCATATCGTACGTCACATACCAAGGAAGAACGATCACACCTGTAGCACAAAGAAAGCACAATGGTCCGCAATTAGAAGTCGTTAGTCCCGCTATTCAATGTCGGGGACAGCATGGCTATACGTCACTTCTCATTATTATTCATTATCATTCTTCTCACTTTCAACGCGGGAATTCGAATTCTAAATATAGCCACATCTACTCCTGTGGTGGGGGCCCAGCCCATGACATAGGAACGCTCCTGGTAATGGGCTCCTGTGACATAGGAACGCTCCTGGGAATGGGCTCCTGTGACATAGGAACGCTCCTGGTAATGGGCTCCTGGTTTACCCCGTGTTTGGTCCTGTGGTCTTATTAACAATTAGACCCGCAGCCAGAATGGGCTACGAGTCAATAGCCCGCATGAGGAGCAGCCGAATGGGCTATTTAACTCGTAGCCCATGAGGGCGAGAGGTCTAATTGTTTTAGTATAAACTAACTAGTCGGACAGTAGAAAATAATAGAAAGAAACAAATTGAAGTAGAAAACATTGAATTGTTTCGTGAAAATGCGTGCGGTTTTTCTCTAAAAAAAACTCTGAATTTCTAACGAGACCTGAAACAACCATGGGGGCTGATCAAAGCCAGGTCCCGGCTAATCCAAAGATCGAATTGGAATTTAGCGTGTGCTAAATAGCGTGTGCTACCATGGGCTATTTAGCGTGTGTTACCATGGGCTATTTAGCGTGTGCTACCATGGGCTATCACAAATAGACCTATAGTAGCGTAGCCAATCAGAATGCAGGATTCGTAATAGCCACTTGTTGGTTTATACTAATCGGCATTATTCGAGAAAACAAGCACGCCTGACCACTCATATCTCGAAATCGAACTGACGAGTTTTCAAAGGCAGCACACCTCTATTGTTTATACGGCCGGAAATCGAACCCTTGATCTTCCGAAACGTCAGCCCGGTGCGCTGCCAGAAGGCTATTAGGGAAGCTGTTTTAAAACAACACGAATAGTGCGCTGAATTAAGTGCGGAAATGCTAAATGTGGAAATCAAGAAATGAAATTAAAGATATTGCGACCCACCTCTCGGCCTCCTTGTATCTGCCTTGTGTTTCCAGTTCCTGTGCTTGTGAGATGTACAACACGGCTACCTCTTCTGGCTTCATGCACTGCACGGCAAGCTGGTGGGATAAGACCAAACTCTCAGCCATAATGTTAGTTTCCTTGTCAAGATCAAGCACGCGTAATACGCTAAATATACGGCAATTCAGTAGCTAGTGTGAAAACTTCTTTGGCTCAGTTTTCATGCACTCTTTGCTTCTCTTTCTAGTTAACAGATACTTCTTGCACGGAAAACAAGAGCTCAGTTGTCCCAGCTTATAGCAGGAAGTGAAAAATAGCGTTGCTTGCAACAGTAGGGACTTTAACATACGACGGCTATGGTCTACGACTACGGACGCGCACCAATAAAGGACTGGGACGAGACACTCGTGTCAGTTTCGTGCCACCATTAAGCGAGTTCACAACGGTGAGAAGTCAGCGTGTTTTTCGGAGTCACCACAACAGAGTACGTTAGGTAGTACATATTTTGGGTATTTTAATGGCACGTCCAACCGTACTCCGTAGTCACCGTATCTTCAATTCCATACTATCTGTGCGGTAAGGCACGAAACAGACATATCTGGTGACTCCTATTTCGCACTGTTTTTGGACAACTGCCTTGTGCTACCATCGTTATCAGAGTTTTATTTAGCGTGGGCCAGGAATGAGATATGAACGAGTGTAAACATATATCAATCAAAGAGTGCACTACCTTGTGAGCAGCCTCGTACATGTTGGCCTTCGTGTACATTTCAATAGCAGCCCGGGGATCGCCAGCACTCACAAAGAACTTCTCTGCAAGCTAAAGGCAACAGTAACATTACAAATAAAACTTGTTGAGTCTTTAGTTTTTAAACCTCATCTCGTACAAGAGATACTGGTCAGCTTAAAAAGCTAAAGCAGGTATCACAAGAGTATGGAAGATAACTAGACCAATCCAACTCGAAGGCTTCGAAATGGTTTCTCATAAGTGTACATCTACGCCCTTTCAACCAATCCAAGCGAGATTCCTGCATTATAAAGGAACGCAGTAAAAATGGAAGCCTATATTTCAGTTTGAGTGGATCTTGGTTTAGATTGGCCAAAACGTTTATGTTACTAATGCTCTATTACTAAAAAAAAATCCACAACGAGGAACGAACATCCCACCCTCCTTGTCTGTCCTTCCCATGAATGTTAAAGTAGGCTAAGAAACAAATCTGATGAGTGGGTTGCTTACTTTGTATTCCTGCACTAGAGCGTAGTGTTGAGCAATCTGGTGGTAATACCTGGAGAAGATAAACGTTATTTATGTATTACGCTTACCGTGTTAATATTATTCCCTCCCCTCCCCCCAAAAAACAGTGGTAATGGAGTTTCGAATGTGGGCAGGTAAAGACAAGTAAAACTAACACAATTCACACTTAGAGCGGTTTTCGATTGAGTGTCATAAAACCAAAACCAAAGTAATCACAGAACCAATCACAAGGAGCAAGTAAAAACACAATGAGCCAATCACGAACTGAAGTAATTCACGACTGCTTTTACTTGAACCAATCACGAGGAAAAGTAAACGCAATCGTGGATGGCGTGATGATTGATGGCGTGATGGACCAAAACACGTTTGGTTTTAGTTTAGCACTTGATTGGCTGATAATCACAAAACATTTTCCACAGCCAATAGGAAAACTGAGCAAACGCAAAACCAAAGCAATCACGGATTGCTTTCGTCCGCTCTATCGCTAGGCGGTCATGTTGACTAGAAACAATAGATTCCCCACGTGTAGCCTCGCACTGAGCAGTTTCAGAACGAGGTTAGACGGGGGGGACAAAGGTTTTTATTGTTCTGGGACTCAAAATGGCCATCGTGTGAATAAGGTATATCCACACTTCAGTCCCACATTTTTGTTGTCTGTTTGACAACTTTATTTTGGACTTCATTATAAAATTACATTATAAAATTACAAGCCAAAAACGGCGTGGCACGAACCGGACAGCGTCCCATGCTAGGTGCCCACCGAAAACACATAAAACTACGTTGGTCACGCATCACAACATTAAAAACATTTCAAACAGACATTAAATACATCCGTGATCTAAAAAAAATCATTTGAATCAATCAATATAGTCATTAGTATACAATCCATGGGTAAAATTGAAAAGTATAAATTCAAATCAAAATTATTGAGCTATTTATGACAGGAACACGACTTGTACAAAGAGTACGTACATGTTAAGTCGGGATCAAAAGTAGT
Organism: Actinernus sp. WN-2022; assembly: GCA_030867875.1. NCBI lineage: Eukaryota > Metazoa > Cnidaria > Anthozoa > Actiniaria > Actinernidae > Actinernus > Actinernus sp. WN-2022. The sequence goes on from JAOWCC010001589.1 coordinate 144,902,652, forward strand.
ACTGACTAAATTAGTACAAATTATAATCATATTTGATTTAAGTAATGGTCCAGATAAGAACTGTAGTGTCTACGGCAAGGAATGTTAAAAGGTGTTAATTTTCTATTATTCTTTCTCGTAATTCCATTGGTTGATACTGATACATTCAATAGAAACCCATCGAAATAATGCATTTTCATTCGATTTTTTTTGTGGTTTGAATTTATTTTTGATCAAACTAACCATGGTTTAATTTCGAAGAATATCGTGTGTGGGGAAAGTTCTCAAATTTGCGATTGAAAAATCCTTTGTTTTCTCTATATCCGATATGCTGGATGGTGGCTTCCTGCGTTTTAACAGAAAAAAGAGCCAATAGTATAAAAAAAATACTTTATTTTCGAGATGTAGTTTGGACTGTAGACACCTCCTAAAACACTTAAGGCATATTCAAGCAAAATCGTATGTGGGGGAGGCTCATTGCCGCAGAACAATGGATTCTACTACAGTTCTTATCTGGACCATTACTTAAAACTAGTCTACCATATTTCAGTTCTACCTTGGAATTGACATTACAACCCAGGCGGAGCCTCATATTATTATCTGTTTTCATTGTCCAGTTAGCAGTTGATTAAAGGGTTTTAGAATGTGTGTAAATATAAATAAATAAATAAAGTAAAACGTTGTTGTTATTGGGTTTTGTAAACAGACAACTTGGTTACTGAAGCTGACTACATTGTGTAACGTACCTTTCAGCGACCCTGTCTTCCTGCAGCTCGACTATCTGCACGGCTTTGTTCCACTGTCGAGCCTGTATCGCAGCTTCTATGGCCTTCACTGAACATCTAGTTAATGAATTACACTACGTTAGCCTGTTTTCATCCATATACTGACGTCGACGTTTTCGCCGCTCTTCTCGCTTTGAGGTAATGACAGAATTCCATGACGGGTCGTATGTTAACCTATTATTGGGCGAGCCTGAGCAAAATATCATAATTTGTTTCTGGACAGCTGTAAGTTATTTAGTCGCCGATGCCGAAGGAAGAGACACGAACAGATCATAACATTTTGTGACAAAATATAATTCCACAAAATATAACATTACCTCCAGAAATTGGAGCCACAATAGTGCAGCAAACAAGTTATTTGCAGGTGAATCAACCAATCATAATTCGGAAAGGAAATGAGTCGAATGATAATAAGCAATTATTGGATGAGGTTGAGTATGATAGCGAAAATTATCAAGACAGAGGTCTGTGTTATCAGCCTCAGCCTTCGGCTTCGGCAGACCTCAGCCGAGGTCTTGATAATTTTCGCTATCATGCGAAATCCGAATTCACTAATTGTTTTATTATACATTTTAAGCTCAGGTTTTAGTAAAAGAGAAAGCTGTCGTAAACGAAGCTAAATGAAACGCCGCATAAAGTTGGTTTGTTAACAATTGGATTTCTGCATGATTCAAGATGTTTTCTTTCATATTCAAGCTAAAAATTGCATTTATTTTACGAGTTTAGGAGAAAAGAATGACTAGAAACATAGCTGAGCGCTAAAATGGCTCAAAATTCCCTGCTTTCTAGCGTAAAATTGTCGTATTTGCTTATCATCGAGCGCTAAGTATTATCTGCTAGCAGATGTTGTACGCATGCGCACTTAGTGCTATATCTAGCTATGGAGAATTCGTTGCGTGTTCTCAGCCAATCAGAATCGAGATGTGAGTAAAATGTATAATAATGAGACTTATTTATCACTCTACATATTGCTATTGATGGTCGTTCAGACCAGCCCTCTAACGCCTTACCCAGCCTCGATGTAGTGGTTGATCGCGGCGTCAAGCTGCTTCTGGGACACGAGGTGGTCGCCCCATTCCTCCTCGAGTTTGACAACCTCACGGGGATACGCCACGCGAGAAAGTTCAACAGCTACAAATACAATGTTACAAAGGCAATGTTCGTTTTATCGCAGAAAAGAGAACATTTGTTGCAACGAGATGACAGTTGTTCAGTGTACCCTAGCACATGTCATATTATGTTCTTTACTTGAGTTGGTAACAGTTTTAAGTGTTAGGGCATACTCTGCGACGAAATTCGACCATTTCTGTTGCCATTTTGTTGTCTTCCAAAAGGACTCACAGTGGCGGAAATATCCAAATCAATGAAAAATATTGCAAGAGGACCAAATTCAACTCTGAATTTTGCGGAGAGTTGACCGTCAAAATGACGTCCGCCATTACTGAAGTGTGACAATTGCTCGTAATTTTCGTCCAGTTGAGAAAATTACGTCACGATAGCAAACCGCACGTCGCTCTATTAAAGGCATATTTCTATTCAAAACTTCGTTATTTCTTTCCTTTGTGGAAAAATAGTCAAACATTGTACTTTACTTATAAGTTCGCGCAAAGGTTTGTGTGAAAAGTATCCCCACATGTTGTTGAATTGGGTAAAATAACGTCACTTCCGTTGAAAATTGCTCTGTCACAGGAACGGGTTCATGTAATGGCGAACTTCGGACCCCACAAAATAAGACTTCCGTCGTCATATCGAAAAACGGTTTGGACTGAAAAAATAGAGCAACTTTACTTTACAAAACGCAAAAATATCACTCTCAAAATTTGATCGTACGGGCACTTTAAAAACAGTAGGAATCGAGTGAAGCATCAGGATCACAAATTCTGGCTTGTGGATTCTGTCCAACTTGAAGTAAGCTCATCGTGGAGCGATTTCAAGCCGTTGTAACGGATTTCTAATCCACTCCAGTCTTTCCAATCCTATATTGTAACTTGAAATTGCTTCAGATACAAAGCAACCATTTTCAACTGGATTTAAGCTAGATTTATTAAGCAATAAAGCAACTTTAAGCTACATACTTTTGGTATAATATTTCTTACACATTGATCTGGCCAAAGGACAAAGTTTAATGATTAGCTCATTGCGCTTTTAAACAATCCTAAGTAACGTTCACACCATGTCGAGGCCACCCACCTCGCCTATAGGCCCCTCCTTTCCTGTACGCTTCTAGTGCTCTGTCGTTCCTGTCAACCTTTTCAAACAGCTCTCCTGCCTGTACAGAAATACAGATTATGGCAATACTGACAAGAGTCGGGACTTCATAAGTATAGTTTATTGTTGGATAGTCGCCAGACAACTCCGTACTCTAATACAATTAAGTAATTAGTATAAATTGTATTCTTAACTAATGGGAAACTGCCAGATACGAAAAACCGCTAAAACCACGAAAAACCACCCTGGGGTTGTGGCCAAAAAAACGATGAAATGTGCGGAAACGTACTCCTAAACCTAATGCAGCAACCCGAATTCTCCGAGGGCTAGAGAACTAGTATCGACTTACTAAGTTAATACAAAGTAACCGTGCTATAATCAATAAATATATATAAAATAAATTCGAAACAAACGTGGAGCTGACTGGCCTAGAATGACTACTTTTCCCGCTCAAAGCATTATATATGCTAGAAGCATTACCCATAATGCTATCGTCTCCTCCCCAAACCTCTTTACCGTGCCGGCAGAATATCCATTTCTGACTATATCGCTCCTGCATCGCTCAAACGTCAGAAATTACATTAATCGCGGGTTCAAATCCCCGGCCGGACCAACACTCGGGTCTTAAAATCAGTAAGTAGAAGGTGCTGCCTTTGTGAAACAAGCTCGTTCCCAAACTGCAAATGGTTAGACCGTCACGTCTTGTAGGATAAGGACGTTAGCCGACGTTAAGGATCCACTAGTGAACATAGAACCACCTCGTGGATACGCCACTAGTTAATTTTATTAGTAGTAACAGTAGTAGTAATCATTAACGTAACCCGTAATTTTTGCACGCTATTTTTGTTATTAACTTCTTTACAACTTTCCACGCGAATGAAAGATGGCACAACATGGTTACTCACAACAGAACTTGCGTATCGGGGCAAAGGACTAGGGGAGGGGATAGAACAAAAGGTGGGGGAGGGGATAGAACAAAAGGTGGGGGAGGGATAGAACAAAAGGTGGGGGAGGGGGTAGAACAAAAGGTGGGGGACGGGTAGAACAAAAGGTGGGGGAGGGGTAGAACAAAAGGTGGGAGAGGGGGTAGAACAAAAGGTGGGGGAGGAGTAGAACAAAAGGTGGGGAGAAAAGGTGGGGGAAGGGGTAGAACAAAAGGTGGGGGAGGGGTAGAACAAAAGGTGGGGAGGGGTAGAACAAAAGGTGGGGAGAAAAGGTGGGGGAGGGGGTACAACAAAAGGTAGGAGAGGGGGTAGAACAAAAGTGGAGGGAGGGGAGAGTTCAATAATAAGTCCTTGTGATCTGTTGGTGACTGGTAATAAAAGATAACACTTGAACGGCTGCGTAAACGTTTTAGTGGAAGAGGAGTATAAAGAAGGATTGGGAAGCTATATATGCCTTTAGCGTCTAATCTCATCAGTGATTACGAGTTTGCTAAATTAGTAGTGGAAGAAGAAAAACATAAAGAGCCTTACCTTTTCATATAGGCCACCCTTCAACAAAGACGCAGCGATTCTTTCCATTAACTCCTTTGACTGTGAAAGTTCCTGTGAAGCATAAGGAGTTTAATGTGAAAGTTATTTGCCAGACGCCCATCCAACTGGAGGGTCATGTTACAGCACCTAGTAATCCGGGGAAGTCTGGGCCGAGACTATTGGTAAGGTATGAATTTCAAGGACATCTGAAATAACGTCCCTTCTTTGATAGTCTTCCCGTTCGTAGGGTCATCACGCAACGCTCCATGACACTCCTAAGAATGGCTGTGAGGGCGACTACTTCCTTGATGGCTACTAAGAATTAGGGATATTGCATGCTCTTACCTCTCTACTCATCGCAAGCCGGGCAGCCTTTGCTGGTAACCCGGCCTTCATGTAGAGGTTTATGGCTTCCATATAATTCCCTTCCATTTCTTTGACCTGAAACAAGGGAATATAGATTAAGATTGCATCGTTCGTCCACATTGTTAATAGTGGAGCTCCTGCTTTGGCACGCCCAACCACACTTACTGACTGTGTTGTCTAACGATGTTTCTAGATCCATCCCTTAATACATGTAACCACCTTACGTTTACATATATGTTTTTAATTGTATAATTCTAAAGCTATAGTGTTTATATTTTATTCAATGTTTTTTTCATATCTTCCCAATAATGTATATTCCTTTTTGAGTAGTTAAATAATTATCTATTATGTCTTATAATGTAATTATATCATGTTTCTATCTTGGCATATAATAGTTAGGAGGACCAGATTGGAAACAAGTGTAAACTTTATCTGCATATCCTCCTTAAATAAAGTGTTATTATTATTATTATTATTATTATTATTAACACCATAGTGATACACATAGCGATCGATCGCCTTCAGCCCGTCCAACCTCTACTATTTGCAGCAGTTTCTATGAATGAAATCGAGTTATGTTGCGATAGCTCAGCCGGCAGCGCACGCTCTCAACGCAAGGTTCGCAGGTTCGATCCACGACAGCGGCATTGTTATTTTTTCTTTTTTACCTGGGACATCATTTTATTTCGCTCTTCTGGAATTTTTCTAAAGACAATTACCAGATGACCTTTTGCTCTAACCATTGGAGCTCCGTCCATAGCTTGCTTATGTGTATATTATTGTTATTACTGAGTGAAGTTTGTAAATATTTTAGCAAGATGTGGTCTCAGTGCCCATCCCGCATACTAGACCTATGTCACAGGGTTTCACAAGTCAGGTTATTTTTAGAACGGTTTCCCGCTATTCTTAGGTTGCAATCATTCCTAAGGGAATAAAATCACAAAAGCGTAGCAGCCATGTTGTTGGTATAACAAAAGTAGCTAATGAGACATCATTGTTCCGCCACTGGCGCAATCCACCAATTGGCGGGGAAAATGATCTAAAAATAGGAAAAAATTGTGAAAACGCTGTGACAGCTATATAGGAGATATGGACGCTCCTGGTTATGGGTTCCTGCTGAAAATAGATAACAAAACCTTACCTCGCCCGCCTTTTCTTCTTGTCCCGTTTCTGACAGCCAGTGGTAGTGGTTGGAGCGGAGATTTTCTAACTCGGGATGACCCTGTTGCAAAACGGATACACGGCTAACATTTAAAATCAGAAAAAGAAAGACCAACAAACGGAGATGCCACTGCAAAATATACACCATTTTAATAAACCCGACTGTAAGTATAATCAATGACGTCATCCACGTACTTCTCGTGTATCAGGACTTGAATGCATGTTTGAAAATGGTGTTACCCGCGCCTCTGCTGCATCTTGGAAAGTCTAAATTTATTTCCCTCTTTTATTTAAGAAATCATGAGTTAAACACTCGCGATTTGTTCGCTTTTCCGCGATTGACATCACTATAATTGAATTCCAACCACTTGTTAAAAGGATGTATACAATATGACTCGTACTGACGATAAGAGTTAGAGTTTTCATAAAATTAACTTATTAATTATTACACAGTATTTACTGTATATATATTTATATTTCTGTTATATTGTGTATTATTATTAGCTTTGTATTTTCAGTTGTCGAGCACTTTTAACATGAGCCCCCGGCTCGGGTGAATGGGCAACCACTCCCTGTGTAATCGACTTTAAATAAATTATTGTATAAGAGATAATTGAAAGCCGATAAGTGGCATGCAAACAATACATAACATAAAATCAAAACTATAATTTGGCGACAAGAGGCTGGTCACGGGAATTGAGCATTGTAATGAACGTATTACCGCTTTAAAAATATCCAGCCAGCCATAGGTCTGTACATACACGTTTATCATTAAGTGCAAACCACCTACGTATTCAATATTCGTTTTCATCTTGAGTTGGTCTAATGGCCGCAACTACATCTGGGATGAGTAAAAGCTATAGAGCAGGTGGGGCGTGGCTAACTATGAAACTTATTAAGTCGTATACGCAACGTATCAAGCCTATGATACACAGTTCAACATTTTATTGCCAAGCGTTTGTTGGCAACAATTGTTGAACCGTGTATCACACACCATGTTGAATGTTGAAAGAAGCGAGTCAACATGTTGAATGATGTTGCAGGAAATAGAGACATGCTCTATTCCATTCAACAAGATGCAACATCGTTCAACGTGTTGCCTCGCTTCTACCAATATTCACCATGGTAGGACACACGGTTCAACATTTGTTGCCAACAAAAGTGGAACCGCCTATCATTGGCTTAAGAGGAAGGTTGGGGCGTTAACCGTTTCTTTTGAAAAACGATGGAAAACTGGCTTAATAAATTAGCACCATATATAGATAACTGCTTCCCAGTACGCTGCAGTACAGTGAGTGTGCCTAACGGGGGATTAAAGGGTAGTTCCACTTCCTGACGAGAAGTAATTCCTTTTCTAACCCCTCCCCCCCCCCCCCCCCCAAACTTCAATAAAATAAAGGCTTCTCGTGACCAGTACCTTTGCTTCAGCCACAGCGATAGCTTCGTCCCACTTGTGTAATTCCTGGTACATCTCTATTGCCTCGTCCACGTGACCCTGCTCCAGCAGGATGCTCTCGGCGAGTTTAAAGTTCTTATCGAGAACAGCAAGTTTAGCTCGCACCAGCACGTGATTGGTACCATCACCACCCTGACGAACAACAGTGAAAATAATAAAAACCACGACAACAAACAACCGTAAGATGAACATTTAAACAAGAAATCGCGCTATAAAAGGCCCAGTGCCATATACCATGCCTGAAATAGGACACGCATTTTCTTCTTTTTTGTTTCCTAGGAGCAACTGCACTAACAAGATCCATGTATATAACCTACAATTAATCATAAAGTCTTAGCACATTTTGTTTCATAAAAAAATGATGGATGTCTTCATCATGTGTTTGCTTGAGTGACCTCTGACATTTTCTATCGCGCGAAATTCAAATCGAACAAGCCCGTACAAACGAACGCAACGTTGTTGGAAAACGTCATCCAAGATGGATGTCTTCATCATGTGTTTGCTAGACTTTCTCGAAGTCCTTCTTAGCCCCCCGCACGAAGGACTTTTCCCACTTGCAGCGCGCCAAATTTACCGGTTGATTTTTCAACCGGAGGCGTGGCTTATGACGTACTAAGATTTACCTAATCACAAAGCGTCAATTCTTCAGGCGTTGTATGTTGACGAGTCAAGTCAGTCGACCGTGGATGTGGTATTTACAATTTGAATGTACTCATGAAGAGTTTGTCAAAGGCGGGAAATATAAGCTCCGCCCCTGAACCGTGTTTTCGCGCCAAAACATAACCCCCGATTCAATTTCCTGCAAGTCAAACAAGTCGAACTCGCCTCTCGCTTCGATTCTCGCGCTCGCTTTTTGACCCAGTAATCGCTTACCCAGTGACTAAGCGAGTTCGACTTGGAGCAAGTCTATATGTTTGCTTGAGTGACCTCTGACATTTTCTATCGCACGAAATTCAAATCGAACATTTGAATGTTTGTCTAAAGGCCCGTACAAACGAACGCAATGTTGTTGGCAAACATCATCCAAAATTGTTGGACGATGTTAGACGAATGCTCAACACAAAATAAAAAGTAGTATATAAACTAGCGGTTCTGGCGCAGCTTGAACGTTTTATTGTTGCAATCCTTGCTCGATAACTCCAGAACCGCAGCGAATTGTTCTACTTCAGCATTCGAACAATTCGCTGCGGTTCTGGAGTTATCGAGCAAGGATTGCAATAATACAACGTTCAAGCTGCGCCAGAACCCGCTAGTTTATATACTACTATAGACCATAGTCCTCCTTCCGGATTGGAGCAGTTTGTTGTACTTTTTTCCGTTGTTTTTACATTTCAACATCCTATTAGATAAGTGATTACTATGTAGTATATCGATCTCTTCCACTATGGATAGCATATCGTGCCTTCCCATAGAAATCTTAGTCAAGATAGTAGAGCATGCAGGCCCAGAATCATTCGCAAGCATCGCAAGGACATCGAAACACCTAAACTGTGCCGCATCTCTCGTGCGCTACAAAAACGTATACCAAGAGTTCCGTAAACGAGTACTCACTTTCGGTCTTAGGTCTACTCGTAATGACAACGATCGAGACAATTTGGCTAGGACATTCGGTATTTCCGCAAACCACATCTATGATAGCTTTCCTCTTGTCTACGCCAGTGAATATGGTAATCTTAACGTTATTAAGTGGCTCATTAAGCACTTATGGTTCGATAAAATGGGTGGACACACCGATTACGTTCTATGCGCTGCCTGTAAGGATGACCGTCTTGATATCATTAAGTGTCTCACTAAACACTTCCAGTTCACCAAAGAGGATAAAGCTGTCGGGTTTGCTATACTAGATGCCTGTAGGAATGCCCATCTCAATACCATTAAGTGGCTCATTCGACGCTTTCAGATAACTATGGAGCATAAATACATTCATCATGCTCTACTATGCGCCCGTAGCAACGATCATCTTAATACCGCTAAATGGATCACTGAGTGGCTCATTAAGCGCTCCCAGCTCACCATAGAGGACGAAAACGCTCTACTAGATTACTACATAAATGCTTATGCTGCCACATAGGATCTCTCGCAACGGCCAAATTGTCCCTAGGCATTCTTACACCTAAATATCCAAACTTGAGCACAGCTCCGGTTTCTACTGCTTTTTCCAGATTGGAGCAGTTTCGTTGTACTATTTTTTCATTGTATTTTTACATTTTAACACCTATTAAAGGAATGATTAGTTTACAGTATATCCACCCATGGTACTAACATACATTCTCTACTTCACGATATTAACATATGTTGTTATCTTAGTACGTATTAATACCACACAGATTAGACAACCGCGCGCGATTGAAGAACCTCAACGTAGACGTCACAACTAAGATACCAATTAGACATATAACATATATAGGTATATTGCACGATGATTGAGACGAGAACTTGTGATTGGTTGATTCGAGGAAAGACCACGAAATGTATAAGGAAGTGTTCGAAGGTGTCAGAGTATTGCTCTCAACATAACTTCCAGATAGGAAGAGGATGTGCTATATTCGTTCCATGTTTGACGTGCGGTCGAGGCTGTCGTACTAATCACGAACTTTGTGCAAAATGTGGTGCACCTCAACGCCGTACCATTCGCAATAAGAAGAACCTTGATAAGAAGCGAGCTAACGAGTCAGCGAATATCACGTGTTCAAATGTAGTAGAATCGGAGAAAGATCTAAATGTAGTGGAATCGGAAAAAGATCGAAACGTGGTGGACATTCACGATCTCGATAATGCATTAGATGACCTCTCCATCAGTGAGAAATATCTAAATGTGGTAGGATCGGAGGATAAGTAGAAATCACGATACGAAAAAAAAAGAAAAAATGAAGAGAAATTGTTATGCGACCTGTCTTCATTTTTTTCTCTTTTTTTTTTTTTTTTAAAACGAACGAACAATTAGACAATTGACAGGCATATGGTATACAACTAGTATGGATAACATTATTAGATTACTTGGTCCAGAAATTTGTGCAAGCCTACATATCAAACCATTGTCGCATATCAACCCATTGTTACATATTAACACCGGTGAAACATGTTCCGAATGTCTATGCCTGATGGAAATGCAAGGAACGGAATTCATATGTCCCACCTGTGGTCTTGTTTCCGAGACTGAATCATATGAAGAAACGACTATCGATCTTACTACTCGGTTACACATAGTAGGGCCGGATAGCTTTCAGTATCAAAATGATCTAGACCGCACAATCCCAAAGCAAAGCGATAACAAAGAATTGCAACTACGAACGATTATACTAGAACTACGGGCATACAACACTATTTATAAACGAAATTACGCCCTCTCGTTTCCCACAAATGTATTAGTAATCGTAGCCGATGTATTCCTTCAAGTACGGAAAGTTCGTACCAAACGTAGCTATGCAAAACGAACTATTTTAGCCGCTATACTTTATCAAGCGTGTATACAATGTGGGTTCGTTAGATCTAAAGGGGATGTCGCTCGTTTTATGCAACTAAACAATAAAAGCATATGTCGTGGAGAGGGCTTTATACGTTCTCTACATGATGACGATAATATCGATATAGATTTAAATACCGATAGAATAGCTCCTCACATTACAACGACTTTTGATAAACTCAACCCCCAAGGAGCACCTAAGAATGCCCAACAAATAGTCTACGAGATTGTTCATAAGGCAATAGAAAACAATATAGGTATCGGTTCCATACTTAGAACTAAAGTCGTTGGAGCGAGTTACGAGGTACTGCGTCGTTCGGGATCTCGTATGTCTCTTATTGACGTTGTTAAATGGTGTGGTATATATAAGGGTTCGGTCGTGCGTTTTATCAATGAGTTGATTGCTTACAATTCCCACTTTGAGCCCATCTATACAAGACACGGTCTAACTAGCGATAGTGAAATACACAAGAAGAAAAAATCCTGATAGAGTAAGAACTGGGGAAAAAACAACTTCAACGTGCTATGTACACAAATAGTTTTTATTGTATGTTAATTACAAAAACCGGTCCTCGCCGGACCGCATTCCTACATAATTTATACTGAATTACAAAACCAGTCCTCGCCGGACCGCATTCCTGCATAATTTATACTGAATTACCAAACCGGCCCTCGCCGGACCGCATTCCTGCATAATTACTTTCAGGGCGCCTTGAATCAGCCGTTTACGATTTAAACATCGAAATTCATCTCTAGGAAATTTCAAAAACACTATTACTCATATAGGGAGGACAAGGAACACAATAGAAACATTTTAAAAATGATTCGCCGACTGCGAAACAAGATATTTGACTCCGCCGTACATCCCACATTTGCGACAGCCTTGAATCAGCCGTTTACGATTTAAACATCAAAATTCATCTCTAGGAAATTTCAAACACACTATTACTCATATAGGGAGGACAAGGAACACGATAGAGACATTTTTAAAATGATTCACCGACAGCGAAAGAAGATATTCGACTCCGCCGTACATCCTACATTGTGACACGATTTAAACATCGAAATTCATCTCTAGAAAATTTCAAACACACTATTACGAACGTAAAAAGGACAAGGAACACTATAGAAACATTCTTAGAATGATTCACAGACTGTGAACGAAGATATTCTACCCCACCGTACATCCTACATTGCGACATCTCTTCGAGTGGCATTTTACTCTTCAACGGTCGACCGATCGCGAGTTCTTGTCTGATTAGTTACAGGTAAGTCTCAACAATACTTAAAATGAATTATTCTCCGGTATATTTAGCTTTTCCCGTGTCTATGAACTCCCCAACTTGATCAAGAACGCCATTTAAGTCTCTAACGAGCGCGAGAAACCTTCCATGCTCCCTAGGTAAACTATAATGACGAAAGGGATGGGCCATGATCTCTATTATGCCAGCAATAACACCCACGTGATAGATGTCATACTTCATACCGACCTCGTGGTCTATATGGCGCCACCGATACAACCTGCGTGCCGACCTCGTGGTCTATATGACGCTATCGATACCACCTGCGTGCCGTCCTCGTGGCTTATATTACACCATCGATATCATAAGTATTGCGCCACCAACGGAAGTTTGCGTGCAAACCGGATGTCGGAATTAATTTATACTAAGATTGTAAAATCTACGCTGGGCAGAATCGACAGAAATTTACATACGGACCAGACATCAGAATTAATTTATACTAAGATTATAAAGTCCACGCTGGTTATATTGATTCTTATCCCACTAGACTACCAAGTTTTGCTCTCATCTCCTTTCGGATCTCGGATCGAAGTTGTTCTACGTTTTTTGATCCTCTTTCCTGCCTGTTTTTTTGCCGTATTTCTAGTTTAAGCGTCTCATATTTCTTTTTCTCATCAATAACGCTTCCGAACTCGGCTTCTGAAATGTTACAATCAGCTAGAGCTTTCGAGACTTTGACTTCCACGGAATTCGCCTTAGCTTTTGCTAACATAACAGTCTTTTCATGCTTCGAGACGTGAACGCCAAGTCTCTTACTAACAACAGCCATCGAAGCCGATATGGCGGCACACAGGAACCCCGCTGATCCTAATGAAATACCCACAGGTATCCCAACCCCCGTAAATGATGAACCTAACGCAAAAGCCGATAAAACGCCACTCAGGCTACCTGTGGCCACAGCAATCCCATGAACGATACCACGCGCTCGAGCGTATTTTTTGCGAACGGCTTCGTAGTGCTTTGCTTGTTGTTCTAGCTCAGCAAGTGTATCGCAGACTTTTTGCAGTCTAAAACTCGATCCATTTATATCGCTAAGTTCCTTTATAGCTCCCGATGGATAGATATCTGGTGCTGTTGGAAACGGTTGAATCGAATCGCCATCCATTGTATATACGTATGATTCACTCAAGCTTCAATACGAAACGTAGAGGCTGCTTGTTGAAGTCTATGAGATTGCCTTGCTCATCGCAAACTGTGAGGCGAATGTAGTTCCGTATCGTTCCTAGGGCTCGAATGGGTATGAGGGTTGGTGGAAAGTAAGTTGTTTCACCAAAAACGTGTGATGTTGTTTTTAAAATATATAGGATTTTAGATGGCTTCCCATCAAGAAGTGAGAAATCTGAATCCACCACATCACAGTAGATAGATATATGATTAATATCTTTTGGCACCAGGATGTATTTTCCTTTGTCGATAGTTGCATAATCTGTCACATCTTCATTTACTTTGATACCAAACAAATCGCAGACGTTCTTAGTGAATTTGATTGGTTTCTTGACCTTCATAAGCCAATATTTCCTAAATGGGTAGTCTATGAATTCCAAGTAACCAGCCTCAACTGCGGGATCGAAGTAGGTTATCAAAGTTTCTATCTTATAATGTCCCGGCTTAATTTCGTATGGAAACGTCAAACTATTGGGGATAATCCACTTAAAGCCCCCTTTCTCCGCTAGGTTCCACCAATTGTGACTAAGAGTGACCTCAACTAGCGAAATATTATTGATAAGAATAGGGTTATCGAAGTAGACCGTATGGTCAGCCGTAGGACATGTGACATTTAAGATAACCATTATATATTAAAGGTATAAACTACATACATAATTAGCTTTAACATGAGGAGGCACGGAGGTAATTCCAGCTATCATTATGAGGGTGGAGACGACGAGAGAGATGATGAGACCCCAACACGGAATGCTAATTTACGGTCAAAGGCTGAGAGAATAGCTAGTAGAGATAGAGAGAGAATAGCTGAGGAAGATAAGAAGGTCGCATCATTGAATGCCGATCTATTAGCGAAGTTCAAGAAAAGATACCCACATGCAGATTTTCACCAGTTCTATGTATCAACGGATATAGACGGCCCTGGCAAATATTCGACTAGTATTTGGTTTCGAGATGGGAATAATGGTTATGTGGTTTATGGTGACGATGTCTCTAAGCTACCTACCACCATTCAAAAACACATCGATAATGCATTGTGGGATGTGCATAAGGGTTTTCCACATACGTTAACACTAGATAAAAGTGTGAAATATCCTATTACGGCGGTCCCACCTACTGAAAAGGCACAAGATATAGATTTAACTAATCTATGGATATATGTCAAACCTACGAAAAAGTTCAAAGCAGGCGTTCCGAACATATTCAAAGAGACTGTCGTAAAGCATATGACAGCGAAGGAGTTCCACCATTGGTTATCAGGTCCAGATTTCAAATATTGGCCTCAACAATTGAATTTCGCAACGTGGTGTGCGACTTCTGGATGTGGAGTGTCATTGTTTGATCCTATTTTCAAAACGTATCCTCCTATTTTTCAAGGACTACTACGATTTCACGTTTATTTCACAATACGAAGAATTCTACATGAACTTGGTGGTGCTCATGGGGTTCCTCTACCTGGTGACTCTGCTTTCAAGCAAATGGATAACCTCTATAGCAAATCAGCTCTTGAGAAATTATGCATCGAATTTGGTATATCTCGAACACCAGATTTCCGATGGCACGGAGGTAGGAATGACGGATTAGGAGATGTATTCCTTTTGTATGATGATTTCGAAAACGTCCACGTAGTCAGAGGTTACGATAAAGAAGCAGATAATTGGCCAAACCACAATAATTTATTTGCAGACCAAGGAGGTAAGAAGGATCAGGGTGATCTTGTGGCATTCATTCGGAACGATGAACATGAAGGAAAACAATATAATTGGTTTACACCACCAATCGGAAAGGGGTTAACTAATGCTGGATTAGGTAGATTGAATCGATCCGTCGAAGCTTTTGGATATTGCGTTCTAGCTGCTCAGAATGATCTTAACCAATCCATCATAGATAGTTTCAATGTCAAAGAAAAATTTAAGAGATTAGTCGAGGACGCTATTCTCGAAAACAGTTTAGTGGTAAGCTATAAAAACTATCTTACGGCTATACTACACACACATAAGAGATTAGACCTAGCAATAGCCATAGGGGTACGATTACTACCAAGCAATCTTGAGTACTACCTCAGCAAGAAGGATGGTTATAAAAATCCAATCCCGAACGCCACAGAAGGTATGGTGTTAGGGAAAAACGATATTAATACAGATGTTCTCGAAACCAAGCCCCCACCAGATATGAAAGGGAAGAAACAAAAGAAACAATTACCACATCAAGTTCCACAACAATTACCACAACAAGTTCCACAACGAGTTTCACATAGTACCTTACAGAATCCTACTCCACACCATGGGATCAATCTAGCGATAGTATCTATTGCAGGAGCTGGAATTGCATCGGCGTTATTTCGTTAACGTCGTTTGTATTGCTCTATTGCGATCACCACTATAGCTACTATGAATAACCAAACGTTCTCTGCTAATACTCCTAGAGCTTTACCGGCCATAGTAAATATGAAATTCGCAATTGATCCAATCATTCCAGGTAGTATCTGTCCAAGTTTATTTCCCATTTCCTTTAACGAATCACCTACCGTTCTTAATCCCTTCTTTACCGTATCTGCCACTTTGTCGATGCCATCTTTTACTGGTTTCGGTACGTTTTTCGATAACTGGGAAACTATTACGCTAACGATAACACCAATAGCAGTTGTCACCGCAAGAACAGTCATTCCATACTTTCTGAAAATGTATTTAACCCTTTCACGTAGCGATATACGTTCTAGCATAGCTTCTTCTTGACGTTCAAGTAATTCTCTTGCCTTATAGAGGGATATTAACTCTTTCTTAGCTATTTCTTTCTGAGCGTCGGTCGATTCGGAGTCCTCAAGAATAGATTCGTTATTTGCTCCCCGATCGGTGAGTTGTCGTTCTGCAAATATTACTTCATTAGCAGCCTCTTCATTATTTGGACCTAAAGCATCTTTGAGAGTTTTCCTCATCTTCACGCGTAATTTCCTATCATCATCATTACCGACGAATAGACGTTTAAAGGGTTCTTTGCTTCCAAGTTCGCGAACGGTAATGTTTCCATCTACTAAGGATATTTCTATATTATGCCGAACACCAGCATCTGGATATTGCCCTTTTACTATGCCAACCAGCATTTATTTTGCCGAATCTGGAATTGTTTGTTCGAATGTGAATCCTCGAAGTGGGTCACCTTCTATAGCGTAGTCATGTAAATTATCCATGGTAATTGTCTCACTACCTCCAGCTTCATCTTGATTGTCACTCAATAAGTAAGCCAAGTATCTCTCATTTGCTTCTCGTTGTTGGTCTTCTTCGTCTGGTTCTCGTCGGTTTTCTTCATCTGGTTGTTGTTCTTCGTATCTGTCGGTACTATCCTCAGGTCTCACATTAACGTCGCCCCTAGCTTCCATATTGAACATAACTATATATCATAGTATATTCAACATGATATCATCGAAGTTAATTCCTAAGGAAGCACTAAGAGCGCAACTCGCACTCAAAGCTCAACGAACCTTATATAGAAAAACTTTCACTCCATCATCTGCTAATCCAAGTGAGACGCTCTATGTGGAAGTTCCAACGATGGGAGAAGATATCGTATTAGTACCTGGTAGTTTAGCATTATTGGGCGATATCGTATTGTCTGGTGGACATGTTAATAATCGAGTCGTTGCAAATGTTGGACGTTGCTTAGTTATACATCGAGTTTGTAAGATAGGGGCTGAAATAGTAGAAGACATTTCTCGATCGGATCTATTACAAACATATTCCGATATCTATCTATCTACACAAGAGAGAGAATCGAGAGTACAACAAGGTATCCAATTAGATAACACAAATAAGCTACGATCTAAGGCTGGTGATGCAGGTACTTCAGATGTTGGTGAGAATGCATTGTTAGCTGCATATGGTTCAAAATATAGAATTCCGTTAGACGTCGATATTCTTACACAACATGGAGTTCTATATCCACATGCATTAGAAGATACTATTTCATTCGAATTAACTCTAGCCCACTCTATAGATATAATCGTTGGATCAGATTCGACAAAGATAGGTACGTACAAGCTTACCAACATCCAGTTAGAATACGAAGCAATCAAGAATGAAACGCTAGCTAGGAAAGCATTTCGCGCATATGAAAATGGTACTGCATTCCTATACGATCATGCAGTTCACTTTAAGACAGTACCTATTGCTAAGGCATCAGATGCTTTGATATCTCAGAATATAAATGTTCCACGACGATCATTCGCTGGATTACTCTTTCTATTCGTAGATCCTCACACCGCCGGCTCACGAGATAGCGAAGCATTCGTAAATCCTGATATTTCAAAGATAGAGATAGACGTAAATGGAGTTCCAAATAGATTCTTTCCGGGAGGTATGTTAACGCCAGATTTTTGGGAGTCCACAAAAGGATGGTTTGGTACATCCGATACCTCTATGACTCCTACCAAATTTTACAATAACAGATTTGCCATCCTAGTCGATTGCCGTACGGCAAAAGATTCCTCTGCTCATGGTGATGGAATGGCACAAACTGGTGGTGGAAAAGATATCAATATTCGTATACATAGAACTTTAAAAGGAAGTGGAAACGTAAACATGCATATCTATGTCCTTGCTGATGCTCAGCTCAAGATATTGAACAGATCTTTAGATAGTATTACATACTGATGGATTCCTTGGTAGAACACATCCCATTCAACTCACTCATAGTAGGTCCAACGAATTGTGGAAAGACTGCGTTTCTCATAGAACAACTTCGTGGACCATTTCGTGGTAAGTTCGATTATATAGTATTGATTTGTCCTACGTATGCCCACAACAAAACATATCATGGATTTGCTAATCGAGATCCGCATTTTTATGTCATATCACCATCTCAGGATGCTATCGATACCACATTAAATATTTGTGCAACCTTTTGGTCAGGTACCAATACATTATTGATTCTAGATGATTGTGCCGTATCAAAAGATGTAAAACGAAGAACCGACAAACTAGTAGATTTAGCATTCTCTGCTCGACATATAGGACTATCTATTTGGGTACTATCCCAACAATTAACGAGTATATGTAAACCATTTCGTGAGAACGTAGCTATCGTAGTAGCATTTCATACTGCATCGGTTATAGATGGTAAAAAGATATTTGACGATTACGGAGGCTCACAAGAATGTAACGAATTACGAACGATACTTCGATCTCATAAGTTTGCTCGCATATGTTTCTGTTTGCGACATCCTTTTGCAGTAGTGTTAGAGATACCCGCACCTATAATATATTATCATGGATGAATACATTAAAGAACTGGAAGGTGAGGATTTAACAGGTCCACCACCAAAATTGGAATTTCCAACCGAATTGGAGGATATCGAAGAATGGCGGGAAGAACTTAAGACCTTAGCTGTATTAGGTAAAACGAAAGAATGTCTAGGACAGAATTTCTCCCTAACGGATATAACTAAACTATCTGAGAAGGACGTAAAACGTTTACATAGTAGATACCAGGCCGTAGTAGCAAATCAAATAACAGTACACTTAGTAGATGGTGTACTACGTCAAGTTACTCGCGCAGTCTCATGCGTAGCTACACTAGACAACCAACAAGCACTGTTTAAGGATCTACAAGAAAACCAATTAGCCCGCCATCAGATATCTATGGCGGCTGGTCGATTAGCGCTTAAACACGGTCGATTTGTAGCTCTAGCTAGTGTCTTGTTCAATGTAGCTGATCACATAGTCATGCCAGGGAATGAGGAGGATGACGAAGTCGACGAATATGAAGTGGATACCCCAGAAAGAACCGTAGTACTTGAGGCATATTCATCATTAAAGAATCTTTAGTGTCACACACCTGTTGAACCTCCACATATACCTACTATATCGAAGCAAGATGGACGGACAGACGGATCATATAACTGCGGAGACTCAAAAGAGAGAGATTACATGTGAAAGTGAATTACCTAAAGAAATCAATGTAGATGGAAAGTTGGACTATAGCAGTTATTGGTATGGGCGCTGTATTGTTTGGCACATGCTATCAAATAACAGGATGCTGCTTAGTAAATGGTTGGGCGCTGCATTGTTTGGCGCATGCTATCGAATAACAGGATGCTGCTTAGTAAATGGTGCACTACGTCTAGCTGCTCGCGCAGTAGCATACGTAGTTCCACTAGATGACCAACAAGCACTGGTTAAGGATCTACAAGAAGACCAACTAGTCCGCAATGAGATATATACTGCGGCTGGTCTATTAGCACTTAACACGGTCGATTTGTAGCTCTAGCTAGTACCTTGTTCAATGTAGCTGATCACATAGTCGTTCCTAGTACTCCTATTAAACATTCGTAAGTAACTACTATATCGAATCGAGATGGAGGAACAGACGGATCAGATAACTGCGAATCCACCAAAAACAACACCAACTAGAGTAAAAGATCCAAAGAGGGTTGCTGCTGGGAAAGCATTAGCACTAAGTAATAAACTTGCTAGAGAGGCTCAAAGGAGAGAGATTACACGTGAAAGTGAATTACCTAAAGAAATCAACGTAGATGAAGGTTGGATGAAAAATGTGTCTATCAATACTACGATCGCAGTTATTGGTACGGGTGCTGCATTAGTTGGCGTATACTATCAATACAGAAGATATAGAGATGACACTTCTAAGAACGTTAGTACGATACGACCCGCGAGTCCTGTAAAGACTACGGTACCAGATATGGAGTAACAATTAGAGACTAGAGATATACTATATATATTAGGATGGATAAGGAATTGATGAAAACAGCGACCGATGCTGCTATGATAACTGGAATAGCTGCTGGTATTGGTTGGATCGTAAAAAAGGTTGCCAAGGAATCTATGCTTAGTGATCCTTCTATTTCTATCACAAATTACGTGAAGTGGACTGCAGTAATAGCCGGTAGCATATATGCAAAACAATATCTCGAGAAACAAAAGATCGTACCATAATGGCAGTGGCGGCTATTGGAATGTCTATTTTCGGAGCAATTTTGAATGCAACGGCATTCACTGGTGGTGGAGTGCTTGCTAGGATGTTTGGTGGGAAAGATGAAACTGCTAATATAGAACGAAAGAGACATGATACGGCAATGGAAAAATTCGATAAAGATAGGGAGGCTTATATCGAAGAACGTAAAACATTGTCTGATTGGACGCATAAACAGGAAGTTGCTGAACGTGACGCTCGTAATAATCAACTCGATAGTAACCGAGCTTTCATAGAATCCGATAAGTTACGTCAGGAACTGAAACGACTCGAAGCAATGAAAGAACCTCGTTTCTCTGACTACTATCAACCATCTAACACACAGAAAACTAGTGAGTTGATCTATGTTGGTGGTGGAATGCTAGTCGCTGGATACGCTATTAGTCGATATGCCTTTTAAAAAACGAGAATTTTTACGATCGACGAGAAAAAAAGAATAAGAACTAGTTGGTTAGATAAGTTCTTATTCTTTTTTTCTTTTTTTTTCGTTCTTGTTGAAGGTTAGAATACATAGATATATGATGGATGCTAAACTTGCGAATATCTTCTATGGTCCTATGGGCTATTGGAAAGGTTATGCTGCAATTGGTAAGTTATCGGTGGCTGCAAAGGTATCGGAAGATGTAGCTAAGGGTTGGTTAGAGAAACAAGCCATGTGGCAAATATATCTATCACCACCACACTATATTCCACGACCACATTGGACTGTATCGAAACCTAATGAAGTTCATCAAGCTGATTTGATCTTTCTACCTCACGATCGACCTGGACGTGGAAGGAAACTATATAAGTATGCTTTAGTGGTAATCGATGTAGCTTCTAGATATAAAGAGGCTGAACCTTTAGCATCGAAAGATAGTGGTGAAGTGTCTGCAGCATTTGATCGGATCTACAAACGTAGTCCACTAGAATGGCCAAAAACGTTGCAAGTTGATCCTGGTAGAGAATTCATGGGACGTATGTCTGAAACATTAGAACTACACGGTACGAAAGTTCAACGCGGCGAGGCTGGTCATCATAGGGCACAAAGTTTTGTCGAACGAGCAAATAGAACATTAGCTGAGAGATTGTTTGGATATCAATATGCACAAGAGATGGTACTAACTTCAGAAGGATCAGATGCGCGCAGTAGAGAATGGGTATTGCGGCTTCCTGAGGTTATCAAAGCCATGAATAGCGAGGTGACTCGACTTACTGGTAAAGAGCCTTCGAATTCTGTAGAGGCGCATCAAGTCAACATCAAAACTCCTACGTATTCTCGAACTGTTGGATTGAGTGAAAAGCGACTACCATTCGACGTTTTAGTTCGATATCTCTATGCGCCTGGAGAATTGGAAGGTGGAGCTAAACGAGCAACTGATCCTGTGTGGAGTTTACAGACGTACGTTATTTCGCGTAGTGTGATATCTTCTGGACAGCCTGTGCTGTACTACCTTACTTTGCAAGAAGGGGAAGGCGCACCAAAGCGAGGATTCGTGCGCGAAGAGCTACAAGTTGTTCCACCAAATACTGAACTACCCCAAAGGGGAATTCTGTTCGTACCCAACCGATCTAAGATAGCAACTCGTAAATAAACTCATCCATATCTAAGTCTTTGTGGCCATAGGCTAATGTATCGATTCCATTACTATAGATCCAACGCTTAGAGTCGAATGGTGATAGAGAGATCTTATTCATATGAATACCATACATCCTGTGACCTTCACTTCGAAGCATATGCATTTCGTGGTGAAATACTTTCTTATCTTGTAAGCAATCTTTGTATTGTTCGTGACGAATACGATGTTTAACAACTGCCTTCTTGGTACCTTTGGCTTTCCTAATCTCGTCACCACCTACTTTCAAGATCGAGTATAGCTTCGATCGTAGTCCAACGTATTCAGCAATGGGAATACCTCCACATTCATCTTTCATTTTACCAAGTACTTTCTTGTTGGATATGTCATACAGAGGATGATCCTTGCTGTAGTTGCTAGTATCGTATAGATGCTTATTGGTGGTAATGTCTGTATAGATGTCTTCTGTTTCAATGTGAAGTAATAGACTATCAGTGTCAGTATATAGTAGATTACAACATTGCCCATACTGCCGCTTGAGATCGTTGTAGTAGAAGTCGTACATCAGATGTTTCGAGAGATCTAGAATCGACATTCCGACATATACTGGACGGTTCAGTAGTAACTTACTTTTGTAATTGTGTACAGCGGCTAGATCGTTATCGAAGATCGTGGATCGGGCATAACTAGGCTTATTCAAGAGACGTTGTAGTTTGATTCCTTCTGAAGATCGCACTAGTTTGACATCTACACGTTTTCGTAGATTTTCCATTGTCTTACCAAATACGCTATTGTTCATTAGTTTGTAGAGATCCTGCTCGAAAGGGCTATTCGCTTGTTTTCGTAGTTCTGTATTCATTCTTATGTATGGCTCCATCCATGGCGATTGGTTGAATCGTAGTGCTCTGTGAATCTTCGTTAAACGCATTCCGAGAGATAGATACAGTTGTAGATTGCGGTAGTGGAGCACATATCGTTCTTTATCGTATAGGTTAGGTACGAGCTTTTCCACTTTCAAAGATCCGTTGCCTTTGTATAGTTTCTCAAATAAATCGATTTGATAATTTGATAGCCAACCTTTATTTACTTGTATTCTCTCGGGAGCTAGTGGATAGTCGTTGTGTAAGTCGTGGAGCTTTCGTGGATACTCAAGGTCGACTTCGAGGATGTATCCTACATCGGAATCGATTTCGTGTTGGGTAATTCGTTCTTCCGTTGGTGTACACCACTCAAATCCTCCCGTTGGTAGATATTGGCTCATGGCCCAACCATATAGATTGTTGGCGTCGAGGTATATTATATGGCTATTTGGCTTATCTGGATCGAAGTCGGGTACGTTGGGGTTGTTCGCTTTAGCATAACGATGAGATACCATAGATATTCCGCCACGTAGACCTTTCTCGACGAATAGATGCATGTCATAGTCGGTTAATAATTCAAGTTCTACTCCGGTCTTCTTTAACAACGCATCCCACGAAAGTCCTGGACTCGTATAATAATGAGCTGGATCCAATCCATAGTTTTGCATACATGTCGCGCGGAAGTTCTCGAACACATCTGCTAGAAGAAGTACATCCGTTCGTAGGTAAAGGTCGTGGTAGTCTCCTAACGTTTTACAACTGAATGCCTCCCAAACTTTTAGTGCGTGTTCGTAGTCCTTGTCGGAGATGTCCTCTAGAGTTAGTTTACTATAGAATGCGTCTTTTGGTGGAAGAGAATTCTCTGTAAATCTATCCCAAGAATCCATGTACTCATACGGATAAACTCCTTTGCGTAGCAGCAACTTGGTTTTCTCTTGGCTCGATGTACATTTCATAGTTTGTAGGAACGTATCTGGTGATGAACTCGCTACCAATTTATTGAGGGATGAAAGTAGGAATTGCGCGCTGTCGATGAACCGTAGGTTGCCGAGTGAGAATGAAATGTATTTCTCCATATTGTTTGGAATACAAGAGATCTTACCTGACGTCTTGGATATGGATTGCATCAATAGGTGAGAATCGTAGCCACGCAAATTGTGGAATACGACTGGGATAGTAGGAAAGATACGTAATTTGAGATTACATGCTTTGTGTGCGGCACCTCGAAACTCTCCTGTGATGTGGCAATGGTCGCGTACTCTATCTTTACCAAGAGGTTTCTGGCAGATATGACAAAGAATTGCTCTATTATAATCTCTCATGCTTTTTGGTGGCATATGTAGTGGTTTGGCAACTTGAGCTTTTATCTTCGCTTCTTCTTCTTGTACACATCGTAGAAAGCACTCGATAGTATCCTTACCTCGATATAATACATATGGTTCGCTATGACCATCAGAACGTACGACTACGTAACAAAATCCACATGGAATATGTTCTTCTGTTTTAAATGTGTTCTTCGTGGGATCTTGTACTTCTATCTTAGTAGTTAAGGCCTCAAGATCTGCGTAGATAACGTAGGGAACTTTGAGCTGCTTGTGAACGTTCTGAAATGAGACTTTGTTATTCTCATCGGTGGGCATTTCGATTCGAATGGCTCGATCGTTAATTCCGTTACATTCTGGGATGTGCTTCGCAAGAAGAGCTTCATTGGAATATCCATGTAGGCACCGTTCGCAGAAGTGCTTCCTATGTTCATATTTTGTCTGATCGAATAGAAGGCGGTTGAAGTTCTTGATAAAGCAATAATGTTGTATACCGCTCTCTGGGCACTCTATAAGCAAGGTGTTAACGCGCTTCGAGAAAGTCTCCTTCGAGATGTGGTGCACAATCAAACACTTATCCTTAAAATCCCAACCATATACATTGATAGAGATTTCGTTCTGCTTCTCGAAGCGTGGTATTTGTGAGATTGGCGTTGACGATTCTTCCACCCCATCGAATCCAAAACCATCGTCTTCTGGGTATTTCGATGTCCTCTGTGGATCTTTCGCAACTGGAAACTTCGCGGCACGCATCGTCCAACGAAAACAGCGGTTGTCGGAGTTTTTCACATTGATTACGGCTTTCTTATTCGCGATTTCTTTAGGTAGTGGTAAGTATGAACCTCCGCGTAGTGGTTGATATTTAGCAATGTTCACCCATAGAATGTTGACTTTATCTATGACCCAGTTCGATCCTCTACTGATCCACTTCTCGATGTAGTTATAAATCTGAGCATGTTCTTCTACTATTACTCCGCGGGTATCGGAACTGTTGGCCAGAACTTTTTGTGAACTACGAAATGTGGCTATCTCATATACCGGGCCCTCGGGTTTATCGAGACGGAGAGTTATATTCAAAGCTAGCTGAACCTTAATGTTATTTAAGTCTTGTAGCTCTTCATCGGTCTTTTCGATAGTCTGCTTTCGCACGCCGGATAGGAAAGCGGCTGGGTCCGCTCCTAGAGGATTGCTATCTGGAATGTCCATCTTCCATCCTCGTAAATAGCCCTTAATGCCAGGCACTTGGACGAATGTTAGTGTATGATCGGCCATTATATATTGTATTATCCTTCCTCTAATAGAGCTTCAAGTGCGTTGAGGTGGACTATGTACTATAGTAGTAAATAATGATTATGATAGTATATGTTATAATACCTAGTAGCAACACTCCTCTAATAGGGTGTTAGAATGTAATAAATTCGTTATAAACCAAATGTTCGAATAAATGTTAATGTATGCTTAGCCCTGATATAATACCTTATGATTACGTTCCTTTAATGTATAATTTATAGTAGTATATAAACTAGCGGGTTCTGGCGCAGCTTGAACGTTTTATTATTGCAATCCTTGCTCGATAACTCCAGAACCGCAGCGAATTGTTCGAATGCTGAAGTAGAACAATTCGCTGCGGTTCTGGAGTTATCGAGCAAGGATTGCAACAATAAAACGTTCAAGCTGCGCCAGAACCGCTAGTTTATATACTACTTAAAATATTGCCCAACATCATCCAACATGGTGGCCATACGAGTCCAACAATATGTTGCGCTCGTCTGGGCGGGCCTTAATGTCACAATTTCACTAAAGAGTTTGTAACTACTATTAGCAGCCATCACCGAACAACTGCAGCTTCCTGCTGTTCACCTTTATTTGGCTTGTTTTCATTTTAGTCTCAGCAGTTTAGCATTCTAACAGGAGACAACTGAACATTTGCTTACTTCCTTCACTGTTCTGAATTTAAATTTACAATTTCGAATCCCAAAAGGCGAGAAAGGGGGATGAGCAATGAATAATTTCGACGATATTCTCCGAGTACACTTCTCAGCCGGTTTGAAATTGGTGGAGAATCAAACCGATATATGGCATTGCAACTGGCAATCAATCTGGTAATGCAACAGAAACAGTACTGATTGGCTAATTCAGACCGGAATGGCTACACTACCTTGGCAAGTCCTTACCATTTCATCAGCAGCCTGATCAGAGATCTTATTGACCTGTTTGAGCGCTTTAGCTTTGGACACGTCCCCAAGAGCAGCGTAGCATCTCTCGGCGATATGCAGCTGCCGCGCCTCTAATGCCAGTCTACTCAGAGTCTTCCACATCGCCTCGGTCTCGGGAGACATCTCTAAGCTCTCCAGAAATGACACCGCCCTGTAGAGTTAGAAGGCAGGGGAAGGATGGGTAAGTCTTGATTCTGAACCTTATGGTGATATCTCATAAAATTGTAAGTACATACATACATATATAAGCTTTATTTATTGTTCAGTTATATAGAAAACAAGAGCCTGTTGCGCAGGCTAAACTCGGGCTGGTGTTAACATTGTACATCGTAGTGCAGTGTAGCAAAATTCAGCACAAAAACTGGTAAATTACCATCAAATGCCCCACATATCCCCACCTAGTCCGGGGGGAGGGGGAGTTGGGATTTCAATTGATAAGTGCATAAGGCCTGTTACTGTTACAACTAATAATAATAACAATAATGATTTATTCACAGCCTATCTACAGAGTAGCAATACATCCGTGAAAAGAAAAAGAAAATAATAACTAATGATAATAAGTGAAATTAAATAAGTTACTACACTATTTGCATTAACTTGACTACATGAGTAAAAAAAATAACAATTCTATAAACTATGTTAACTATTAATTATATTAACTATCAACTATTATATACAGATATTAAACTATAGCCTATTAACTATTGGCGCAGAGAAGATTCTCTCTTTTGCCCTGTTCATTAAAAAGAGTTTGACCTGCTAATGAAAGTGATGTTTATCTGTAGATGATCTTATATTTGCAGGCAGTTCATTAAACAAACTCGCTGCAGTCTTGGCAAGTTCCTTTAATTAGGGGAATAGTTATCAGAGGCTGCTCCTCTCTGTCTCTGTTTCTCCGAGTGGGGCGCAGTCCCTTCTGGTGTTCCTCTGAGCACGAAACGCGGCCCTTGGCTATTCTTGGTCATGATAAATGATCTGTCGGCACTTGGGGACTATTTTGATACCTGGGAGTACGTAGATGACACCACGGTATCTGAGGTTGTGGCGAAAGGGGATCCGAGTACAGCGCAATGAGCTGCTGAGCAAGTCTACGAATGGTCACACAGAAACCTGTTCAAGCTGAACTGAACTCACAATCTGTTTCTCTCGTTCCCAATTAGACCCCCACGTTCCTGTAAGCATATAGGGCAGCCCAGTAAGATCCGTGACTGACACAAAGCTACTTGGTGTTACTATAAATAATAAGTTGACGTGGAATAACTGAAGACGTTGTTAAGAAAGCATCACGTAGATTATATTTTATTCTCCAACTTAAGCGTGCCCAGGTTCCGACTGTAGATCTTGTCCACTATTACTGTGCATGTATTAGATCTACCTTAGATTACGCCTGTCCTTTGTTCCACTATGCGCTTCCTCATATTTGCAGAAGGAACTTGAACGCATTCAAAAGAGAGCACTAGCATCTATTTTCCCTTATTGCTCGTACAAAGATGCCTTAGCTCTCGCATACCTCGACACTATTCAACATCTCCTATGTCCCATAACAAAATAATGCGCTCTCATGCACTCGCGCAGTTTCTCAAGATCTCGAGCGTACATTATTCATGAACCATCTTCTATTTGTTAAAGCAACGTTGCAAGTTGAATCCGATAATGTGCCATTGAAACTCGGTTATCAATCCGCGTTTGTTCCGACGAAGCGCCAACGCTCGAAATGTTGGCTGCTACTCGCTTCCCACAGAAGTTAGCACACTTTAATCTACTTTTAGTTGATTTGCACCAGTGTTGATCAGTCAGATTACGCTGTCGGTGTATTACGTTATTAATAAAAGTTAACCACATGTCGCCCCCATAGTACCTTGGAAAGTCGCCGTCGTCTACTGCTGTACCGAATTCAATAAGGCCTTCATCCAGAGTGTACGAGATGTTGGTGACACCCTCGTTGACGACCACTTCTGTCTTACCATCGACACGCTCCAGATCCAGGATATCACCCTAGGGGTAAGAAGGATTGTCACACCCAATAACAATTTACAAAAGCTGATTAACATTTTCAATTATATTTAAAGGTTTACCCGAGTACAAACACTTATGGTCTCCAACTGACATTTTGGCTGTCCTGAAAACTGAAAACGCAATAAAAACTACTTAATTTGCAATGCACGCGTGTAGGATTTTTTTTTGAAAGAGTATACACACTATGCATAACTCGCGCGGTCACAACACGAAAAAGAGGCCGGTAGGTCCTCTGGAATGTTGAAGTTGAAGTACTAGCAGGAGGTGTGAAACGTGTTGAACATGATTGTTTAGTTGAACAATGTTGCTAATCTGTCCTCATCCATCCTTTATTTTTCTTTATAGTACAATCAGCCAGGCGCATAGCAAATTAACGGCATTGTTTCACTGAACATTCGTTTAGTGCATTTAACAATCTCCCCGGGCGCTTCAATTTCAACATTCCAGAGGACCTACCGGCCTCGTTGACATGCTAGTTACCAGGACTTATGCATAGGGTCTATTGAGCAATAGTTTTGATGACGTCAGTTAGTTGTCGAGCCTCACCGCTCAGTCATTTTCTCATATAATTCCCCAATTCGTCTTTCTTACACTTTTATTCTTAAAATTGCTTTGATAGAGTAGTTTTTCCCCCAGATATTTCAGCAGAATTTACTTGGACAACTATATGACGTCATCAGAACTATTTCGCAATCCACATCCAAGACACGATTTTGATTGCAATTTCAGTTTTCAGGATATTCTAAATATCATAGTTTTGTACTCGGGTATCCCTTTATTTATTTATTAATGTGAAGAAACTTTATTCGTGCTTATTTTCGCGCGTCTTAATTGTCGCGATTTTCGGCGCGAATTGAAAAATAATTAAAGACTCGCGAAAAAAATCCCGCGAAATTTACACACGCGAAATTTAATACCCTGATTTTCAAGAAATTTACATAACCAATCAATTGAATGATTGACCGTTTTTTTTTCAGCATCTTGATTTGACTGTTAACGGAGCAAAGAAATTCATGAAAGATCAGTTCACAACTTGGTATTCTGCAAAACTCCTAAGCCAAATCGATTCAGGAGTTGCTATCAATGACGTTGATGTCGACCCGAGACTCTCCGTTCTCAAGCCAATCCACGCAACTTGGCTTGTCAGCTTGTACAACCATCTGACTAGCTGAGAAGGCAAGCACTATATTGCCAAAGGATGGGAGAAGGCTGACATAGCCGATATCGTTAGCGGAGAAAATAAACTTCCCCCAGAAATCTGGGCGATGTTTAGATCTGTACAAAAACTATCGAACGTAACCGAATGCCTGATTGTCTTTATCTAAAAGTTCCTGTTTGAAATACCTACCTTAGTACAAAGTATGTTGCAAATTCACTAACTATGAGACATTGCCTTTGTAAAGTTTAGTAAAACATTTTTTTGGTTACCACATTTTCGCGAAATTTAATGCTCTTTTTCATTTTGTCTTCACGAAATTGCGAAATTAAAGCCTCGCGAAATATGGCCTTGCCAAAATCGCGAAATTAAGTACGAATAAGGTAATCACCATTACGAGGAAGAGCATACCAACACTAAAACAGCAAAACTGAAGAGTTGTTTTACTATTAAATTCCTGGAAGTTATTGGGAATTGAATTGACAAAAACTTGACAGTTTTGGATGACGTAAGCCTATCACGTCTCATTTGTCTTGACTGCATGTTTTTGAAAGCAAAGACCATCTTATTTCAAAAGCCTAACAACTTTGCAGAAATCCGGGACCTAGCCATCCAAACTTCATGGAAAAGTGGGAATCTAGTATGGTTATTCTTGTACTGATTCCTGAAAAGTTTATAATTATGAATTTGGTGGAGGAAATGCTCTGAGATCTAGTAGAAGAACCTGTAGTGTGAAGGGAGGGGAGGGTGAAGTGGAGGGGAGGGGTTGGCCAATCTCCTTCCTTTCCATCCTTAACAAGTTATTAAATTAACGAGGTGTCAGCAGCACTAGATGGGAACATTAAGTCACAGCTAGATGATGTAATGTTTACCTTGATGGGGAACATGGTGACCCTTTCTGGTGAGTCGATGTTGTACCAGATGCACAGGTTACCTCTGTTCTGAGCAACCACCACATCGCTGAGGGGTACCCACTGCAAGTATAACCAAGCTTCCATTAGAGCGGTTTTCAGTTGAGTGTAGTAAAACCAAACACAAATTACCCACAGCCAGCCAATCATAGGAACGAGTAATCATAAGTAACTCATAAATGGCTTCACTGTGAGCCAATGACAAACCAAAGCAAATCCAAAACCAATTTGCGTTTGGTTTTACTTTGGATTCTGATTGGTTGGTTTATTTTCTCAGCCAATAGGAGAGCTTAGTAAACGCAAAACCAAAACACTTCCGACACTCAATTGAAATCCGCTAACAAGTTAAAACAATCACTATCTCACGTAACACGCAGCACACTGAGTGTTCCTCTCTAATGACACGTGTAAATAAGTCTTAGTCTCCTCTGCAGGAAAACTCTACTGACATCATGTGCCTGTGTCGGGGAAGGGAGAGCACTTAGACAGAGAAAGGCATAGAGAACACATCCATTCTCATGATATGAACTGACATTTCTCCTCTTAGATATGTCTCTCCTACCACAAAACGACACACATTTCTTTATTAACTATATAGTTCTTTTTGCTCAAAATACCGTTGCCATATTTTGCTGCTAGAAAAACGTTTGGCGCTTGCGTAGTAATAAACAGTTTTCGTATTCTTGGATCCACTGTGTTTGATCATGTTCCCTCAGAATTGAATGTGATCGCGCAATTCACTCTTTTCACCTGGTGGCCATCTTGGATTCAAAGCGAGGCAATCCTTTGTTTTTACCAGGTTAGCCTCGCACTCAATTCGACGTCCTATTAAGAGTAATCGAATTTGGCGCGAACTGGAAGTTGTCTGCCTGACAGGATTGCTGTTTCTGAGCTGTGTGGTCAACGTCAAGATAAACGGTAAGTAAAAGTTTGGAGTTTGTAATACTATGCAGGAGATATAAAATGTGGCTACTGTTCATCTTCATGTAGCTAAAAATCTAGCCGGACCCACCAAAATATTATTGACATTTTCTTTTCATTTCATCTTCACATTTCAGAGGAATTCAACTCTCTCAAAATTGCCGCACGTATGGTAAAGTCGTATTATATTTCAATGCCACACAAAATTTAACTTGCGACCTGGTTTACTTCATCGAGGATAAACACAACTTGAAAACACCACACGGCTGCCTTTCCAGTATAAATCTTTGAAATCGAATTATTTTCCTGGAGTGTACTTCTAATCGAACTTTTTTCTTTTTTGACGTGCGTGTTCGTGAAACGGGATAGAAAACGGTAGAGCATTTATCTTGAAACCTAGCCAAACCAACCAGAATGAAAACTATCTGAATTCACTCTATATGCTTCAAAATAAATTTTAGTTACAAGGTTTTGTCTTTAAAAATTACTTAAATAGTGTTTTTAGTTTACTGAAAACGTGCGACAGCGACCGCGCGAGCTCGAAACTTATCTGGTCTAATAGATTCGAACGAAATGAAAAAAAATGATAAGCGCTTCGATTTAAGTCGCGTTGGCAAGGAACCCGAAGTTAATATATTAGTACTGCCTTTTCTTAGAAGAATAGTACCTCGTATATTCATTGTGTGACATTTTTCTACTTATGAACCTGTGAAAGGTTTTGAGTACTTCTGCGAAGAATTTTATTGGTTTACTGATAATATTCTATGTTCTACGCTTGTTTGAAATGGTGAAAAACTTACCTTTCCTGACCCTTGACCGCGTAAGTAAAAGCCTGGGTCGATTTCCCGGGGTGACGTCATCGAATTAATTCGACAATAAATTGGATAATTAATTCAATAATTTGAATAAATACTTTTTTTACTAAGAACTCACAAACTATGTATATTTTCTATAAATCGATGTTGTTGTGATAGAAAAGCACCATGGAGGATAATGCATTAATGAGAAGACATCACACCAGGAAATCGACCCAGTCTTTTACTTACGCGGTCATGGGTCAGGAAAGGTCACTTTTTCACCATTTCAAACAAGCGTAGAACATAGAATATTATCAGTAAACCAAAAAAATCTTCGCAGAACTACTCAAAACCTTTCACAGGTTCATAAGTAGAAAAATGTCAAGAAGGGTTCGAGGCACTTTAATCCTCACACCTAGCTTAGACAAAACAGAAGTTTTATTAGTAGGGTATATAATCTTGGGATACATGTACATGTAGGTTGTAAACAGGAAGAAGCCTGTAGAATTATTACTCTATGTACATGTAGAAATTATGAATAAAGATTGCCTGATCTCATATTAAACTGCATTGTCTAATAGTCTGTTCTTTTGTCCGTCTCTGTCTACAGAATATATTTCGTTTTGATTGCTACAATTAGGAATAACTTCCCAATTTGTTCCTCTTAAATGGTGCCAAAAAGTGTTTATTTTGCTTTCTCTTTCTGGCTGTGCATGGCTAAACCTATTACTCCTTTTTGGTGGTCTTTCAATTTTTTTCTGTTCAGCACCTACAAGCTGTTATTAAAAGGGACATGAGGAAAAAAATGATGTAACAAAAAGCCGGTCTCCTGAAGACTTCCCAGGTTGTTTTTGTTAGGGCATTTTTTTTTGCAATATATGACACAAATTTAGCAGGGCTCTCCTCGATACCAAAGCTGCTCGGATAGAAATTTCAATTGAACCTCAATTTCGAGTATATTCAACATCTTTTTCACACCTCCGATAACTCTACAAGTACTCTCAGGAAAAATTCGTGTTGAACAAACTGAATAAAATGCAGGTGGGGAAAAAAGGAAACAAAATGGCACGAAGCACCCCGCCATATTTGTTTTATTTCCCGGCACAACCACACAGAAAACCCGCGCGGATACGTTCTAGCGCATGCGTAGACAGAATTCCCTGCTGCTAGTGAATAGGTATGTTACCTGGACATAGGTACAGTAGTTTAAAACGGTGGTGCGGATCTGTGTCGCCACGTCAACAAGATGAAGCTGGTGACAACAACAGAAAAGATGAGTATTATTCGTACACTGATCACACCTTACCAGGGACCGATTGTTCGAAGCAAGGTTAAGCGTTAGCCCGGGGTTAAATCGCTAACCCTCGGGTTAAATTGTACAGATTACAATTACAGATTTAGCGCTAACCTAGGGTTAAAGTTAACCTTGCTTCGAACAACTCGGCCCAGGAGCCCATTACCAGGAGCGTATCTATGTGATGGGTAGCGCCCACAGCACAGTAGACGATGTGGCTATTTATAGATATCCGATTCCCGCGAAATAAAATGGTTGCAATGGTTGCTTGCACTGCAGACAATGCGCGCTCCCCTGCATAGGGGAAATAGCTGCGTGAATGCATAATGAGAAGAGACGTTTCATCGTGTGATTGGTTTAGTGCAGGTATCCTTTGTCTACTTTCGCGGGAAACACAGTGCTAAACATAGCTACATTATCTGTTCTACTGTTGGACAGACCTAGTCTGGGAGATGCACGCTCCTGGTAATGGACTCCTGACCTTACCTGACCTATGGTATTTGTGCATGGGGTCAATGTGCACAATCTCATCTAAACAAACTAATAATCCTCAAAAAAAGAGCACTCCGTTTGATATATTTTGCAAAACAAGAGATCACGCAATTCCTTCTTTTTATCAGCGTGAGTGTAGATAGAGATAACCAGTTTATAAGCAAAGTGTTTTAAAGTCAATCATGAGTATTCCTGAATGAGAAAATGAACTGAAATAAGATAATATATTCACATAGGTTCCATCCTAAAAAAAATGTGTTTTCTTTGATCTTCCAGCCAGTTGACCTCCGGGTCATGCACTGTTTATATTTGATAAAACGTTTGCAAGTTACATTTGGCTAGCGTTAGATTCCCAAAAAATCAATTCTGCGCCGATGTGGACCGGATAAAAACTCGTTTTAACCTCTTCGATATGTAATTTCAAAGTTCAGCGGGGCATTTTGATTTAAAGATCACTTTGATTTAGCTACACTAAATACTAACTTTGTCACACAATCCTTGTTCAGATTGGAAGTTCCAGAACTACTTAGTTTCTAGACGTAATCAAGGTATGAATAGGTCGTTTATTCCACACACAAAAGTAATTTAACTCGTCAATGCACGCATGTGCAGAACGAGTATTGGGTTTAGGTGGATACGAGATAATTAATGTATTCGTCGTCTTTTTCTGTGACTCGACGACTCGCCGTTGACTTTCCGAATGACCGTCCAAGGTTTCGAAAAGATTTGGTTATGCTGGAGAAGATGTATTGACGGTGCCCAACTAATGGCAGACACTACAAACCTGGACAGACATGGTAGTGGGTCCCTGTCAATCACTTAGTGGTGATGACGTAACGATGACGTCATCGGTCACGTGATTTTAAGTACATCCCCATATCTCCCTCATTTCTAATGCCAGACACTTCAAACCTGGACAGACATGGTAGTGAATCCCTATCAATCACTTAGTGGTGATGACGTAATGATGATGTAATGATGGCGTAATCGGTCACGTGATTTTAAGTACATGACAATATCTCCCTTATTTCTAATGCCAGACAGTTCAAACTTGGATAGGCATGGTATTGGGTTCCAACAAATCACTTAGTGGTGATGACGTTACGATGACGTCATCGGTCACGTGATTTTGAGTACATGCCCATATCTCCCTCGTTTCTAATGCGAGCTGGCTCAGACCTAGACAGACATGGTAGTGGGTTGCTATCAATCCGTTAGTGTTGATGACGTAACGATGACGTCATCGATTACGTGATTTTAAGTACATGCCAATATCTCCCTCATTTCTAATGACAGACAGTTCAAACTTGGACAGATATGGTATTATTTTCCCACGATTCACTTAGTGGTGATGACGTAACGATGACGTCATCGGTCACGTGATTTTTAGTATATACAAAAATAGCTCACTGTTCATCCACGAGTTGCCCTTAGGGGCCCTATGTTTTTTTATATTTTGAGCACCTTAGTAAGTTAATGCATGATATCCAAAATAAAGTAGCTACTGTAAACATTCTTAACATTTTTCAACAAACTAAAGAAATACATCAGTATCGAACCAGATCTTCAACAAATGAATGCTATTACATCAAGTATTCTAGAACTGAAAAACAGAAATCTTCATTTTCACGAATAGGACCTCAAATCTGGAATGGACTGCCTTCTTCCGTAAAATTCAGTGCTAAAAAAAAAATTTAAGCGAAAAATAAAGACCATACTTTCTGATATACTTGCACATGAAGATGATTATATTTAAGTCTCTCAAATATTGTCCAATATCCGTAAAAAACTAGATATAGCTCATTATACTTTATTTATACCGTCCCTTATTATCATTAATTATTTTTATAAACTCTCCATAGATTCATAAAGATAAACACTGTCACTCATCTGGTACACAAAATTTATTATTAGCAGTTACCACTACAATTTATACTATGCAGATAAGCTTCTGCTAGTTAGTTTTACAATGTATTATTTGATTATCTTTCCCCTGCCCCCGCTTCGAATAGTATTGTTTTTGCTAATTTGCGGGTTGGCAAGTATCTTAATTCTTTGTAAGCGTTTCTTTCATAATAAATTGTTAAATTATTGGTATTGTAGATGACTACATTACGTGGCTAGTGACTAACAGTACAATGGTTGGACTAACTTTACCGTGGCTCTAACAGTACAATGGTTTGACTAACTACCCTGGCTCTGACTAACAGTACAATGGTTTGACTAACTACCATGGCTTTGACTAACAGTACAATGGTTGGACTAACTACCTTCATAGCAGCATTAAGATTACTGAATACCTTCGAGGTACAGATTAGGTACTTATTGACTTAATTACGTCAGGCCAGACAGGAAACTATTTGGCTCGAGGTAATGACGGATGGACCGACCTCTCAAATTGACCGAGAGCCAAATATTTTCCCGTCTGGCCTGACCTAATTCAGTCAACAAGTTTTGTTTATCATGTGACCGCTTTCAAATGGCAAAACAGCAAGCACGGCCGGAGGGCTTTTTCCGGCCAGCTCACGTCAATCACGTACGGCCCCCATCACGTGACTGAAAAGATAAGGGTTGTACATGGGTAACCTTAACACAAATCAATATTTTACGAGGCAACTTGAAATACATTTATCACGTTGGTTATCAGTCTAAAAGGGTTTCAGATTTTACTTCACTGTTAGTTTCGCTCCCGTCCTTGCAACTATCTGAAGAGATATAGCGAACCCTCACAAGCACGTTAAAAACATTTATTAGCTATTATTATTAGCTAGTATTTCTTCTTTGGTTGTGTTTGTTTATATTTTTGCAGTTTTTTGTTTAGATTGCAGTTGAAAGGTGTTCAATGTTTCTACTCCCCTGCAAACTTTATCTGTGCAGGATTAGCCTGCGTAGTCAGGTGTTCTAGGGGGCACATGATACATGATATGTTAGGGTGAGAGTGAGAAAGGAACGTTATTTCCTATTTTAAGCTTGCCCCATTCTCCCTAGATGTTATTCAGTACGCTGGAGAATGTTTGCGACGCTTGAAAGTTCTTATTATACTAAACTCATTAGCTACAGTAATAACTAACGTCATGGATAACTGCAAATACGAAACCACTGCAAATACATACCCGCAGTTTCTTGTCACGAAATAGAAGGTATTTTCCAGTTTCGTTAAGCTGCAAAGACAAAAGTTTATAATAAACAATTACTGGATCAGGCTGAGCGTGATATACACAAACAAGACGAAAGTCAGTATTATTAAATGACGCTAGCAGAATGATTTTACGTATGTGCTTTTTCCAGGCCATTTGTACCAGCTTGTCACGGGAATAGAAAAAGTCAACAATCAACGGAGAAAAATAGCGTTCATTTCCTTCTGACACAAAATAACACAACAGGGCAGTACGACAGAAGACATTTCTGACCGACTCCAATTTTGCGACCTTTGGGACATCTGGCCTCGCTCTGATACTATTGTTATCAGAAGTTTTTCCGCGCGGAAATGAGATATGTGCATACCTCTAACCAGTCTATCTTGGAGTCATGGCTAACGGTGGCGATGATAAACCCAGACAGGAGATCGACTAGAAGAAAAGATAGACAGAAAACATCTTACTGACAATGAAATCTTAGAAACTAGCTACTATGTTGGAGAGATTGCAAGCTTCTACTTGAAAACGAGGCAATTGACCGAATCCAGATATGGCTGTGCATAATATTGAAGCTCGATATTTTCAGGAGAATGAACTGTGCCATTTAAAAATGTGTATGTTAGTAAGGCTTATAAGTTTGGAGATGAAATAATGCGAATTTAACAGGGATTAAAGTATGCGAAAAATACTAAACCTAGGCTAGTCAGGCATCACTGCTTGTTCCCATACAAACGTATCATTTTGAGGTGCGGTATTTAAAGCATTTTCATGCTAGATCATCCAACTTTCAAAAACTATTGATTTCAAAGTGGTATTTTTGACGGTAGGGGCAGTTTTTAAAATCGCCATATTTGGATTGGGTTTATACTTAGTTCAGACTGGTTACTAGTGGTAGTTAACATGAATAAGCAAACACATTGGTGACAAAGGTTTTCTATTCGCTCACGGTATACTGTAGTTTTGCTGTCGGCAAGCAAAGCTCTGAATAATTTTCAGGAAGGTAGAAGGGTCTAATATTTATTTTATTGCAAATGTAGACATTGTAATAATTGGCAGTCCCCCCCCCCCCCTCCCCCTGCACAGTCCCAGAAGAGAGATTGACAGAAGTCATCAATCAAAATGTCCCAGAATTCATAATTTTGCCCCCCCCCCCCCCCTCAATTCCTGTTTGTTTTTGTCCCAATGGGCCTTTTGCAGGAATGCAATCACGTGGTTGTACCACGTGGCACGTTTGTACTGGGTGGCAAAAACATCTTAATTCATATATTTAAAGGGATTGTAAGAGATCGGTAGTTGTAGCAAAACCTGAGTGTTTTTTAAATGCTATTTTCCACCTCCAATCGATTGTCCATCTTTCTAAAACCACGTTTTTAAAGACAGCTTGCCATCCAGAATCCATGGCAACTCCTTTCGCATCGGGATCACGAGCTCAATACATTCATTAACTAAGTATTATATCAGCACGTGACTGTATATCAGACCACGTGACACCTCTCCTGAGGATTCAAAACTTTTTTCGAACTATAGAAATTAATGCATTTCCTCTTGCGATACAGAGAAACATTACTCACGGGTAAAGTCAGGTGATGTGAATTGGGGCAACAAACAGGCCAGCTGAAAGGGTCAATTGTCTTACACCTCACCCACAGTTGATGCACGATGGCTCTTTTGCGCAAAGACATCGTAAACATTCTATCCTGAGTTATTGGTTTTCTTTTTATAAAACTCACTGACACTGATGGTCTTCAGGTCCACGAGGTAAGCCATTTTCTTGTTGTCGTCAACACCTCGCTGCTTTCTTTCGTTCAGGCGAACACTAAAACACAAAACCACAGCTGTCGTACTGTACTGGATTTTTCCAGGTGCAAGGGTTGGCGTCGTCCTGACCTGGCCTCTCTTTCAACCGCTCCATAGACTAGAAGGTTGCGGAAAATAGAGTCCAGTAGATATTGCATGCACATGCTCAAAACTGTCCAATCAGGAATAAGGTCAAATTCGCGGGAATATTCGCAGGGTTTACCGAATATATTTCTATTTAAAGGTTTAAAATGGCCGATAATATCAGTGCAGAATTTCTCGCAATATATGCCCTCCCACAACACAAACAATTTCTGAAAATCAGGCTACTCGTATTGACTACTAGGACTAAATCCTCCAGGTGAGAGTATTAACAATTTGTATTTACACTTAGATCGAAGGTTCAAGTCCATGCATTTCGTTTTCACTGAGATCAGTCAGCTTCACTGCTGTTACTCCGTGCTCCTTTAGTTTAGACATTTGTTCATCCATCAGAGATACGAGTAATAATAATAATAATAATAATAATAATTCGTTTATTAATCACTCTCGCAGCCAGTGGCTGAATTACAGTGTAGGTCAACTATACATATATACTAACGAACAGACAACTTCCTAGTAAGTTACTATATAAT
This sequence comes from Actinernus sp. WN-2022, assembly GCA_030867875.1. Lineage (NCBI taxonomy): Eukaryota > Metazoa > Cnidaria > Anthozoa > Actiniaria > Actinernidae > Actinernus > Actinernus sp. WN-2022. The sequence goes on from JAOWCC010001589.1 coordinate 144,942,101, forward strand.
AAATAATACTAATAGATATACATATCTATATTATGAGATATAACCGAGAACTAGTTAATGAGCGCTCTGGACGCATATTTTGTGCTGACAAAACCGCCAAAGCGGTCGGTTTTTGTCGCCATAGTGGTATGCGCTTTTGGTCTCATATTATAGTGAGAAGACTGTCCGGTGATCCGAGAATGTATAAGAGAATACAGGGGGTTTCCAGGAGTGATTTTTCTTATAAACTTGGCGCATGCCATATCCCTGCGCTCCTCTAGGGTGGTGATCCCAGCCTTAGCCATCGCGCTTGCATATGGCAGGGAAGGGAATATGATTGCTAAAGCGCGCCTCTGTACCCTTTCAAGATCTTGTGATAAGTATTTAGGAAGGTTGGCGAACACGACACAGGCGTATTCTAGAATAGAACGCACTAGAGAGCAGTAGATGCTGACCAGGTCTACTGGTGGAACACGACATTTCTTAAGTTGTCTAATTGCGTAGAGGCGCCTGTTAGCCCTCTTCACCACGTACCCGCAGTGATCAGCCCATGAGAGATCATTAGAAATGAACACTCCGAGTAGCTTGAATGACGTCACTTCCTTGATATATGTGCCGCCGATGGCAATGGGCTGAAGTTCGCAGCTATTGTAATGAAGAAAGCTAACACGCATCTCCTTGCACTTTTTCGGATTAAGCTGCATGTTGTTATTGCTAGCAAATTCTTGAACATCCGATGCAATATAACTCATTACTGATGGTGAGTTCCTAGGTATTACTTCTAATAAAGTTAGATCGTCCACAAACTTTGCTCTAAGAGTGGAGAAATCAAAATTATAATCGACCAATTGAAAGTCTGTTGTGGTGAAGATCTTAAAGAATCAGATACTCTAGTGTTACTAACATGTTAGAGAACCTTAAATGGCCTACGCTCCAATCTAGAAGGCAATATAGTAGACTAAGTCTCTTTTATAAAATTCTAAACCATCACTGCGCTATCCCCATCGAGGATTATCTTACTTCGTCTTCTACTATTACTAGACGCAAGCATAATTTAAAGTTCAACCTTTTTTCTCCTAAAACTGATTGCTTTAAGTACTCTTACTTTCCTAGAACTGTCCCAGAATGGAATGACTTACCAAGTAATGTCGTACTAGCGCCTTCCATTAGCTCCTTTAATGAGCAGCTTTATTGCCACTTAATGGCCTAAACAGGTTTCGGCAACTAATTATCTAGTTTATTTAAATTTGTTTATTCGTCTAGTTTACACCTCCTTATTTATTGAGTATTTATTTATTTATTTATTCATTATTTAACCTTAGGTATCTTCTTTACTTATTTATTTATCATTTATGTAATTATTTCCTTTTTGTTAGTACCGCCTCGGTTTTAAATGCGCATAGCTGTACCGAGTAATAAATAGAAATAGAAATAGAAATACGAAAGCCAAAAGGAAACAAAGTACAAACCAGCGACTTGCCAAACTCAGTGCTGAAGTTGACAAAGACATCTTCCCTTCGCATAGAATAAATAACGCTTCTAGTTGTTCAAACTTTGGTACAAATACATAATTGCCCACTTTCAAGGCATAATAAACGTTGATACAATTCAGTAAACACGACACTCGCACTCCGAGTTCGCCGCCATGATGATGAGCTATGTAGCCAGGCCACACCATATTTTTATGGTGTGGCCTGGTTACATTTATGACATGTGCATGCAATGTCTACTGGACTCACTTTTCTGCGACATTCCAGTCTACGCAGCGGCCAAAAGAGAAGCCAGGTCACGACTAGGGTTGACAACGCTTTTGCGACATTTTTATAAGTATATATCTCCGCATGTGTGTGTGGAAGTTGGTTTGTTGAAGGTTACTGTTGAGTGTCCAGTGTGCCAGGAAGTTGGTGTTGTTGAAGGTTACATTCACATTAGAACGAGTTTGTTGCAAGCTCTTATGTGTAACGTGGGTAAATAAAGTATTATATTGTATTGTATTGTACTGTTCAGTGTGTGGAAGTTGATGTTGTCGAAGGTTACGGTTCAGTGTGTAGAAGTTGGTGTTGTTGAAGGTAATTACTGTTCAGTGAGTGGAAGTTGGTGTTGTCGAAGGTTACGGTTCAGTGTGTGTAAGTTGGTGTTGTTGCAGGTTACTGTTCAGTGTGTGGAAGTCGATGTTGTTGAAGGTTACTGTTCAGTGTGTGGAAGTTGATGTTTTTGAAGGTTACTGTTCAGTGAGTGGAAGTTGATGCTGTTGAAGGTTATTGTTCAGTCTGTGGAAGTTGGTATTGTTGAAGGCTACTGTTCAGTGTATGGAAGTTGGTGTTCTTGAAGGTTACTGTTCAGTTTACCTGATCAAGTGTGGGTTCATGAATTCCGTCCTTACTGTACCAAGAATTTCGTTGTTTCCATATTCAACTAAAGACAGCTCTCCAGCATTGAAGATCATGCACACCTAGATATCAAAATGATCATCATTATCATACTAGTAATAATAATAATAAATTAAGTAGAATAATAATAACAACAGATTATAACAATGAAATCATAATAACAACAATAATAGCTTTTCAAGACTTCGAGATTAATATTTCTTATATTCCAAATTCATGCACAGTACAACATCCAAGCAGGTGATTGGCTTAAATGACAGTGCTTTGTTGGTGAAGAAAGCACGCTGTGCGCTCAGTTGGAACACTAACAGAGTTAGAGACTTTGCCTGTGTTTTATTGACAAGTAAAACAGGCACTTGCTGACTGTACGATGATCTCAAAATTTCTTCATACTGCATTCGGCCTCATGCAGTATTCAATATTTTTCGTTCATCGTACAGTTACCATAACCATGTATTTATCAATAAAATGTGCACGCCAGTCTCTAACCCTTAAATAGGACATAGGAAAATGACATAGTCTATTTGTTTTATAATATAAAATTCAATGTACGCAGTTACATGTACATAACAACGATGATGTTGATTGAAAACTATACTCAATAAAGAATATACAATGGCTGAAATTTGTATCCACTGCGCTATATTTCTCTTAACTTCCTCTCCTACCAGTTATCCATTACATTAGAAGTACATGATTGTACTTCTGTTGAGGGCATTACGCACTAAGATCCCAACATAGACCAGCATACCTTGCTAGCCTCAGCTATTTATACTGTGTCGCTGCCATTAATAGTTACCGTATAATGACTGAAGAGGACCGCAAAGTCGAAAGGCCTTTGATTAAAAGGTATTCCATCGCAGCTGTATGGCGTTGTGTTTCGTCTACTTGTATAATGATTGTACTTACACTTTCGTTCTCAAAGAAGAACTTCTCGTTGCCTCCTGAACCTTGCCATGGGACCTGAATAAACCACACGTGATTAGCGTTATGCCCTGCGGGTCAAACTATTGAACATTGTTGGATTGCACGATCTAACTGATTAGCGTTATGCCCTGCGGGTCAAACTATTGAACATTGTTGGATTGCATGATCTAACTGATTAGCGTTATTGCGGGTCAAACTATTGAACATTGTTGGATTGCACGATCTAACTGATTAGCGTTATGCCCTGCGGGTCAAACTATTGAACATTGTTGGATTGCACGATCTAACTGATTAGCGTTATGCCCTGCGGGTCAAACTATTGAACATTGTTGGATTGCACGATCTAACTGATTAGCGTTATGCCCTGCGGGTCAAACTATTGAACATTGTTAGATTGCACGATCTAACTGATTAGCGTTATGCCCTGCGGGTCAAACTATTGAACATTGTTAGATTGCACGATCTAACTGATTAGCGTTATGCCCTGCGGGTCAAACTATTGAACATTGTTGGATTGCATGATCTAACTGATTAGCGTTATGCCCTGCGGGTCAAACTATTGAACATTGTTAGATTGCATGATCTAACTGATTAGCGTTATGCCCTGCGGGTCAAACTATTGAACATTGTTGGATTGCACGATCTAACTGATTAGCGTTATGCCCTGCGGGTCAAACTATTGAACATTGTTGGATTGCACGATCTAACTGATTAGCGTTATGCCCTGCGGGTCAAACTATTGAACATTGTTGGATTGCATGATCTAACTGATTAGCGTTATGCCCTGCGGGTCAAACTATTGAACATTGTTGGATTGCATGATCTAACTGATTAGCGTTATGCCCTGCGGGTCAAACTATTGAACATTGTTGGATTGCATGATCTAACTGATTAGCGTTATGCCCTGCGGGTCAAACTATTGAACATTGTTGGATTGCATGATCTAACTGATTAGCGTTATGCCCTGCGGGTCAAACTATTGAACATTGTTGGATTGCATGATCTAACTGATTAGCGTTATGCCCTGCGGGTCAAACTATTGAACATTGTTGGATTGCATGATCTAACTGATTAGCGTTATGCCCTGCGGGTCAAACTATCGAACATTGTTGGATTGCACGATCTAACTGATTAGCGTTATGCCCTGCGGGTCAAACTATTGAACATTGTTGGATTGCACGATCTAACTGATTAGCGTTATGCCCTGCGGGTCAAACTATTGAACATTGTTAGATTGCACGATCTAACTGATTAGCGTTATGCCCTGCGGGTCAAACTATCGAACATTGTTGGATTGCACGATCTAACTGATTAGCGTTATGCCCTGCGGGTCAAACTATTGAACATTGTTGGATTGCACGATCTAACTGATTAGCGTTATGCCCTGCGGGTCAAACTATCGAACATTGTTGGATTGCACGATCAAGCAGCTATCGTAACAACAGTGTTGAAAAGTAATTTTAAAAAAGGTAAAAGGTAAAGTTACCGGTAGTCATTTATATAGCGCAAATTCCATATGGATAATTATTCAAATGCGCTTCACAAGGTTATTTTTGTGATACGCACTGCTATTGTGGCGCAATGTGCTGCCGTGCAGGCTGTGGTGTCGGGAGATAATCCTGTACTCTTTCACGAAATAACACAACAGGTTCTTCCACGTCCCCCTCGTACAGATTAGAAGAGGAAGGAGACAAGGCCAACGACTTATATGTCCCTGCCCAAGGATGCGGACGGGATTCAAACCCCCAACCTCCCGCACTCTAGACCGTGCTCTACCAACTGAGCTAACCAGTGAGGCGGTTATTTAAAGTGATTACTTTCCAATTTGATTGGTTCGTTGTCCATTATGCGTTTATACTTTTCCGCGTGATTGGTCCAAGTGAAGCCAATCATGAATTACTTCTTGCCGTGATTGGCTCATTGCGTTTTTACTTGCTCGTGATTGGCTCATTGCGTTTTTACTTGCTCGTGATTGGCTCATTGCGTTTTTACTTGCTCGTGATTGGCTCATTGCGTTTTTACTTGCTTCCATGATTGGCTCTGGTTTTGGTTCAACCGAAAACTGCTCTGTGGAAACCAGTCTTTAGCTGGAGCATCGCATAATCCTCTCCCCTCTGGTTAAACTCGGTTGGGAATTTCTCTCTTTTTCTCTCACACTACACAAATGAAGCCAAAAAGTGGTTTTCAAATGTCAACAGCACGTACCTCGCTCAGTTTGTTGGTATTGAGATCTCCCACCAGCAGCGTGTCCGTGGTGTAGGCGACAAGGTATTGGTCCTTACCCATAATGTTCACTTTATCCACCTGTCACAAGTTCAAGTTCAAAGTTCAATTTTATTTTGCACTATTTACAAGTTCAGTTTTAACAATTAGTAGGAAAGAGTGGAGAAAAAATAAAATAGGTATTCAAGGTTACAATTTCCAGGAAATGTGCGTAGTGGCCAAAGGAGCAAAAGCTTTCGAGTTGGCCACTACCATGAAGAAACTAAATGAGGAGAATTACCAAATGTTGCAGTCACTTAGTTTTTTTAAATACTATAATATGATTGAAAGTGAGTTTAAACATGGTTGAGAAAAGGAACAAAAAAATGGAGTGGAAAGAAAAAAAAAAATATGTATATATATAAGAGAGATAGGAAATTACCAGTACGAAAGCAGCACAACGGAATGTGTAAGTATAAGGCTTGTTTGCGTCCAATGTATTAAACAAATACGTGTCATTTTTTCGTGCATATGCTCTCTTATAGACTGATCAACAAATGACGTGAAAACGCAAAAATACGGCACATCCGTAGCCTTACCGTACTCTAACTTACTGTAGTACATGTACCGTAACTCTGTAATTTGATTGGATATAAAGGACAAAAACAATAGGGAAACCATTTCAATGTCATGGCATGCCGTACAGTAACCGTGCCGTAAGGCATTACCGTAACCTTCTTGCTCATACAAAATCCGCACTAGTTCTACAATGCTTTCTCATAGTATACCATGAAATATCCTACAAGTGGCTTGTCTTCACTATACACACAAAACGTTAGGATCGTGTGTGTATACAAAGAAATATCAAGTCATGAGCAAACAGAAAGTCAATTCAAAGCGCTGTTAGTAATTTTCCACACAGTCATTATGCTACATGTAACAGTTTACAAATAATTATACAGTATATGTAATCATTATGAATAATTATTAACAATTTAGCTTTCAATATGGCATTTCAAACCAAGTCAGCAATCATCGGAAAGGTTTTACTGTGTGACTACTGTAACCACTTAGACAACGAGAACCAATCGCATTGCCGAATGAAAACAAAGTATTCCAGCTTCCGATTATACAAGCCAATTAGTGTCCATTAAAAGACAATAGCATTTCAACTTGCTCGAACTTCGATTCGGTAAAGAGAAAATGTGGTGGACCCGATTTGGAATACTGATTGGTATAAGTTGGAATACTTTGTTTTCGTTTTGCAATGTGTTTAGTTCTCATTGTCTAAGTGTCCCCGGTTACAGTAGTCATACTGTAACTTCTCATCTTAACCAACCACATAGTTTTATTAACATAATCTCCTCCTCTCCATTGACAGGCTTAGCTTAACTTAGTCCCAGCTACGCATGTGCACAGGATTCAACCGCTGTGTCAAGTGAGCATGTAACCCTACCTCGTAACCATAGTGAGACTTCAGCACCACACGGGTTCCAGATGATAGGTTCTTCACAATCACCTGTTAAACAAGAGTTATAATCTTATGTAAATCCTTACTCGCACATGGGCACTATTAATAATAATAATAATAATAATAATAATATTTTGACAGGAAAGCTCCACTCACAATTTGTGTTTTTCAGGGAGGTCCTGTATTAAAAATATATATTTCACTAATATATGGAAAACAGAAAAGATAAATGGTTGAAATAAAATAGAAATAGAACAAGGATTATTATGAAATTAAGTTATGTGCCAGTAAGATTTAAAAATTGATAATGTAGTTGATTGTATAACTTCAGAGTCTAAAGAGTTCCAGTCTAATAGTGCATGGTATGTAAACTTCTGTTGTCCCCAATTCCTACGTGCGAATGGCAAATGTAGATTGTGCTGACGGCGTGTATTATATGTATGAAAGTCGTGATTCTTCTTTAATTTAAAGTTGAAGTCCACCATGCTATTTAAGCATTTGAAGATAGTAATACAGCGATGATAGCGCCGTCGAAGGTATAGTGGTTTCCAGTTTAATAGTTCGAGTACTTGAGATGCAGAAGAGCTTGAGGGAAAGTCGAGCATTAGTCGAGCAGCATTATTCTGAAGAACTTGAAGGTGATCCATGAGGACGGTATTATTCTTATCTCCCCAGACGATATCGGCATAGTCAAGTAAGGGAAGGACAAGAGATTTATAGAGAGTTAGCCGCGCATGCAAGGGCAGCAAATGCTTTACCCGGCGGATGATGCCAAGACGTTGATTGACTTTATTACTGACTCTATCCACGTGTTCTGACCAACTCATGTTCTGACTGACTGTCACTCCTAAATATTTAAAAGAGTCAGTTCGGTCAAGAGCAGAGCCATTTATGGTTAGTGAAACCTCTCTGAAATCCTTGAGCTTGCGTGCGCTGCCATAAATTATGAACTTGCATTTAGATGTATTCAGTGTCAAGAGATTGCTGTTAAACCATTGACATATGGACAGAAGATCAGCGTTCAATTTATCTTTAAGTTCCTGGGCATTAGTCGAAGAGCAGTAAATTACTGTATCGTCAGCGTAGAGGGACACCTCGCAGTAATTAACACATGAGGGTAAGTTATTTACATAAACAAGGAATAGTAGTGGTCCTTAAAGACGCTTCCTTGAGGAACTCCGACAGGAACTTTCTTGGGAGAGGAAGAGACATTTGCCAAGTTGGTGATTTGGCTTCAGCTGTTAGATAGATAGGACTTGAACCAGTTCACACTTGTGTCAGAAAAGCCAGCTGTTACTAGTTTATTGAAGAGAATAGTATGGTCAACAGTGTCAAACGCTTTTGACAAGTCCAGGAAAACAGCACCGGTTACTAGACCACTGTCCATATTCCCAAGGATAGTATCGGTGAAATGAGTAAGGCTATATCGACGAGTATAACCTGGATAATGGGCTGAAGAAATCTACATAACTTTTGTCCCGACTTGATTCTCAGATTAACCAATGAGAAGCGTTCCATCAGGTTAAAGCACCTTATGAACCCCCTTCACTAACAAAGGACTTTCGCAAACTGTTTTCTCTTTTCGATTATTTGTTGCTCACTACTTACCTGACTCAGACCAACATACGTCATCTCAAACTTGTTCTTATACACTGATCTTCTTAAACAGCAATCAAACAGCTCTACGCCCCCACAGAGGGTACCCTGGGGATGAAAGCACTCATCAGTTCTATATTCACATGAAGGCCATTTTTGCACTTCACTCTACATATTAATGACCTTTCCTCATTTAATCAGATGCATTTTGTTGCCTTCACAGGATTAAGCACCTATTGGTTGGAAGAGATTTTGCTCATAAAATGGAATGAAACAAAGCCTCTTCAGAATATTTATACATATTTATACATATTCATACATATTTATACATATTCATACATATTCATACATATTCATACATATTTATACATATTTATACATATTTATACATATTTATACATATTTATACATATTTATACATATTTATACAGTGTTTCTGTAGTCTAAAACAGAGAAGAATCCGAGGATGCTGCAGAACAGTGAATTTCATCGTACTTTTTACGCTGATCATGATTACTCAATGTCTATCCAATGGTAGGAATTTTGATCAAATCACATAAGTAATACAGGGATCTTCCTTAATTAGCTTTGGTACTAAGATTTCCCTTACTCGGGAGCCGGGGTGGCGCAGTGGTTAAGCACTTCGCCTCTCATCTCTGTGGCCCAGGTTCAATTCCCGGATGCAGCAATATATGTGAGTTGAGTATGTTGGTATCTTGGTATCTTGCTCCGAGGGTTTTTCTCCGGGTTCCTCTGGTTTTCTTCCCTCCACAAAAACCAACACGCTAAATTCCAATTCGATCTGACTGGATTAGCCGGGACCTGGCTTTGATCAGCCCCCAAGGTTGTTTCGGGTCTCGTTAGAAATTCAGATGTACTGGTACCTATATTTCTTTCCTTGAACCAAAACTATTTTAATTGTTTCATTTTCGTAAATACTTGCATACTGATGCCATTACTCTGTACGTTGTACAAAATGTACACCAGTCTACATGTATAGTGTTTAACAGTGATTTAAAAAATACTTTATGGTTGTACATTGTACAAAGATATCAAATTAACTTTTGTTTAAAGCCTGAACTCGTATGTAGTGACACCTTTAACCCAACAAAACACAATAAAGAGGATATTAGGAACACAACTTACAGCAACAAGTCTTGATCCATCTCTTTTCCACGACAGAGCTGTAATTGTGTACAGGTTGGGGATTTCCTTAATCTTAGACTCATCCCAGGCCCCTCGCCGTGGACTCCAGTTATACACTCTCAACCTGTCAATCAAAGATACAGTTACCTGTCAAGTCACACAACAGTGTAGATATAATGGTATACAATGTAGTAACAGGCTTACCTATGCCGTAAAGCACTTAAAAATTCACCAGAAACACATTGACTGACTGTATACAGTGTGACTAGTCATCTATTGCAAATAAGGTTATCCTGGACAACAGAAAACAACAAGCGACATTCCCAGACTGAAATAGATTGTGGTTGTAGCTGAAAGTCTGCTGAATTCATTTGTTTTCAGGGTCAAAACTGTAAGACAAATATTAATGGTCGAATCGATTTTCGAAATTACACCGTAATTTATCTGTTACGCACAGCTGAACAGTCATAACCACAATCAAGTTCGGTCTGGGAATGTCGCTTGTTGTTTGCCTGGGACAAGCTTTTTTGAAATAGGTGTAACTATACCTATCAAAACTGCCAATGACTACTGATTGTCCACTGGGACTACAAGATGCTACAGTAAATTCCTTTTCATCATCATCTCTTGAGTAATCAAAGTTTTGAAGAACACGGCCTGAAAAGGGACAAACAAAAGACATGCAACACTTAATATTTAATATTATATATATAATTATAATGGCCCTCTGCTTGACAAATATAGTGTACACTTTATTGCCTGAAATTATGACCATGGTGAAACCTTGGCAAAACCACAGTTGTGAAACAATAGTCTAATAAAATATTTCAGACGTTATATTTCATGTAAAACTTAGTTATTTCAATATTGATAAATTTGTTAATATATAACAACATGTAAATCCTTTGTTCAACTGTTGATTGACCAGCCACTGTCAATTTGATAATTAGAAGGGAAGAAGCAATTACCTTCAAATCTGTCATATTTTATAGTATAAAAGTGAAAATATTTTGGGGCAGGGATGAGAAGCAATTGACTCTATAAGGCATGAATCATAACAATAACCAATAAGGACATTTATTCTCACCCTCTTTTCCATATGCAACAACTCTCTTGTCACAGCCAGCAGCAACAATAGAGGACCCCCAACAAAGAGCATAAGGTGGACTGGGGTGTTTGCATAGCTGGCCCTGTCAAAAAGCAATGTCTCATTACACACTATGCTGCAGTACCTGGAAATTTAAATTAAGAAACCAGTCTACATGGCCACGAAATTGTGCATGAAGAAACCCAAGTTACTGTTGACTCTAAACAAACACCACGCAGCAATATTATTTGGGGGGGAGGGGGGGCATAACTACTTTTGACATTCATCAAACACCTAAATTTTGGGTGGGGATGTGCTGCATGGGTCTCAAAACCTGAGCCTATTTCAGATCAAAATCTGTAATTTTCCATAGCCTTTCCAGACCTCAGTCCCCAAACATCTGTACCCTATTCCATGCACCACTTAAAGGGGAACTGAACCCTAAAATCAACCCAATGTCTATACAAAGACGTATTCGAAAGAAATGAGTTCTGCTATTTCTTTGTGGTGCACGTCTAAAAAGAAGAAATGCATTTTGAACGTCGAAAAATAGCTGATTCTCCGCTGATAAAGCTAGTTTGTGTGGCAGCTCAATTCTGTGCTTTTCTCCCCGTATCATACGTCATGCATACCAAGGAAAAACAACCACACCTCCAGCACAAAGAAAGCACAATAGTGCGCAATTATGTGCTGTTAGTCCATCTATTCAAAGCCAAGAACAACATGACAAAACTAATTTATTCCCCGTATCGTACGTCACAGATTACAGGAATTGAGCCGTCTGTACTTTGCGGCAGTTGGAAGGAAGATTTGCAGATTTTCTTTCCTTTGACGCAAAACACAGTAAAATAAATTTGGTACGAGTCTTTTCATGTTTAGATCTACTCATTGAGCTAAAGTTAATTTTAGGCTTCAGTTCTCCTTTAAAGGAACCTTTGGTTACAATTCTCTAATCCAATGACATTTTTCATTGTCAGTGGTTTGTTCTCTTTCACAATTTATTTTGAAGCTCAATGTCATTAATTAAGTGGAGTGTTCATTTCCGTGACCTTAATTTTCATTATTATAGCCCCAAATTCTGGATCCTGTCCAGACACATTTGACACTTAGGAAACAATGGCTTTCTGTTTTCTGCACACTGTATTTCAATCTTTTACAATGTAAAAGCCTAAAAGTATATCAGTTACAATATTTCTAGTTCATTCTCGCTTCCAGAAGAGAAGGTCTCGACATGTGTTGAAATACAATTTGTTCCTGTTGTCACCGCAAACTGTGTTACTTTGTGTCACTTGGGTTAATTTCCTTCATTTTGAAATGTTACCTCCACTTTCGCATTAATTTCCTTTATTCCGAAGTAATTTCCCCTCCTATTCACGTTAATTTAAGTCGCGTTAATTTCAAATACTTTAATTAACACGAGCGTTAATTTCCTATAATAAGGTAGTCATGTTGTTTTTAATCCAGTACAGGGTCAATTTGTTATTTACCTGTGAGAGACCAGTTCCCTCATCATCAAAGAAGTATCGCACAATGGCACCATCTGCATGGCCAGACAGAATACCTTTACCTGAAGGGCTGGAGGACAAACAAAGCATATTTGAAATCAAGTGATGTGCAAACAGTGATTAGCCATTTAACACTATTAAACTCATATTTTGGGCTTCAATCTTTTAGTTGGAAAGATCAGCAAGAGTGCTGCAACAGTCCCAGTTCCGGGGGAACTCTGCATGCAAAATGACAGGGGTCTCGGCGTCATTTTGGAAATGACCCCTAAAAGGTATGCATAAATTAAAGGAGGTTTAAAAACCACAATGATTTTGACCCCTAAAAGGTATGCAAGACAAATAAAGTAGAAATTCATAAATTAAGTGATTCCTTGCATGTTGTATTCAAATAAATTATTCTAAACCCTTGTCAGTTCAACATAGGGAGCCCCTAGGGTTATATAAAGGACACTTGAAACCTCTGAATGATAGGAAACAGAAAGCAATTGGGCCAGTATGACCTGCCATGTTGAAAATCTATTAGACATTTTTTCTAAATGATCAGTCATAATATGCAGTCCAACAACAATCTGAATCACTTAACAAATAAATAGTATCCATCTTGGATCACAAAGAAATTGTGGAACAACAGTAAGAGGAAATGTACTATTGATCATGCTTCTCATTCATACACAACTCTTTTTGATCCAGTCTTTTGCCCAGGCACCAGCTGTCTGTGATTTATGCCAGCTGAGAAATACCTAATCACCAGCTCTCATTTACCTGGCAAACAAATGCCTATACATGTATTAGCCAAGGAGTAATAGATACTTACTTTGCTGCCAATGAGACCACGTAACTGTCTGTTCCATAGATTGTTTGTGATTTATTTGTCTTCAAACTGGCAAAGCGCACCTAATCACATCACCAACAATAATTATATTTAGGTAAGCCTAAAAGCAGAGCTCCCAATTATCTGAACTGAGGTAACGACCCAAAAAAAAACAATAAATTATATAAAGACAACAAACATAAAAACACAAAAATAACTGGTAAAATCAAGGGAAATCAGTGCAAACAGTTTAGAAGAAAAAAGAAGATAACGGAAAATTACAAAAAAAATACCACAACACGTCATCTTGGTTTCGATCTTGTCATAACTCAGCTGTGACAATTAGTAAAATGAAATTTAACTAAACCAAGAGAGCATATTGAATACATGTGCTCATACAATGATAATGTCTAATAAAATCTATTTTAGTAACAAGAAGCAGCTGAAACAAGTGTTTCATGGTGGCAAAATATTTTCGCCCCCTTTTGCACAATGAAATTGTTGCGACGTCTGCTCACTCACTTTGCTTCAGCTGCTTCCAGCTACTAAATATAGATTTTATTAGACATTATCATTGCACACTACATGTATGTGCTACAAGATTGGTTTAATACTAATATGCTCTCTTAACTAAACCTATTTTCAAGAAGAAATCTAAAAACAATTATTTGGCCAATTCCATATTTATGAGAAGAGGGAATATGGTAAATTTGAAAATGGAGGTTACAGTAATAATATGGAAAACTTGAGGTTTCATGAAGTCTGGATACATGTAGCTAGTAATGCTATATTAATTTTGATAACCTTGAGGTGCCTTAATTGTTTCCTTGGCTTCACCAGGGGAGACACTAAAGGCTAAAGTAAACAAGTTACACTGACAATAAATACTTGGTTTGGTAAGTGGTCTGTAAATGATTGTTAAGAGGGTTTGTAATTGGTTGGTAAGTGATCTGTAAATCGTTGGTGGTTGGTACATGTAAGTGGTTGGTAAGTGGTCTGTAAATGGTTGGGAAGTGATTGGGAAGTGGTTGGGAAGTGGTCTCTAAATGGTTGGTGGTTAGTAATTGCTTGGTAAGTGGTCGGTAAATGGTTGGTAAGTGGTCTGTAAATGGTTGGGAAGTGGTTGGGAAGTGGTTGGGAAGTGGTCTGTAAATGGTTGGGAAGTGGTCTATAAATGGTTGGGTAGTGATATGTAAATGGTTGGGAAGTGGTTGGTAAGTGGTCTGTAAATGGTTGGTAAGTGGTTGGTAAATGGTTGGTAAATGGTTAGTGGTTGGTAATTGCTTGGTAAGTGGTCTGTAAATGGTCTGTAAGTGATTGTTTGGTGGTCTGTAAATGGTTGGTAAGTGGAATGTAATGGTTGGTACCTGGTCTGTAAATGGTTGGTAAGTGGTTGTTAAGTGGTCTGTAAGTGGTTGTGTTAGTTGGTCTGTAAATGTTTGGTAAGTGGTCTGTAAATGGTTTGTAAGTGGTCTGTAAATGGTTAGTAAGTGGTTTGTAAGTGGTTGGTAAATGGTTGGTAAGTGGTTGGAAAGTGGTCTGTAAATGGTTAATTGTTAAGTGGTTGGTAAGTAGTCTGTAAATGGTTGGTAAGTAGTTGGTGGTTGGCAAGTGGTTTGTAAATGGTTGGGAAGTGGTCTCTAAATGGTTGGTAAGTCGTCTGTAAATGGATGGTAAGTGGTTGGTAAGTGGTCTGTCAATGGTTGGTAAGTGGTTGGTGGTTGGTAAGTGGTCTATAAATGGTAGGTAAGTGCTTGGTAAATGGTCTGTCAATGATTGGTAAGTGGTTTGTAAATGGTTGGTAAGTGGTCTGTAAATGGTAGGTAAGTGGTTGGTAAGTGGTCTAAAAATGGTTGATAAGTGGTCTGTAAATGGTTGGTAAGTGGTCTGTAAATGGTTGGTAAGTGGTTTGTAAATGGTTGGTAAGTGGTCTGTAAATGGTTGGTATGTGGTCAATGATTGGTAAGTAGTTTGTAAATGGTTGGTAAGTGGTCTGTAAATGGTCTGTAAGTGGTTGGTAAGTGGTCTAAAAATGGTTGGTAAATGGTCGGTAAGTGATTTGTAAATGGTTGGTAAGTTGTCTGTAAATGGTTGGCAAGTGGTCTGAAAATGGTTGGCAAGTGGTCTGTAAATGGTTGGTAAGTGGTTTGTAAATGGTTATAAGTGATTGGTGGTTGGTAATTGGTTGGTAAGTGGTCTGTAAATCGTTGGTACATGGTTGGTAAGGGGTGT
Source organism: Actinernus sp. WN-2022 (assembly GCA_030867875.1). Lineage (NCBI taxonomy): Eukaryota > Metazoa > Cnidaria > Anthozoa > Actiniaria > Actinernidae > Actinernus > Actinernus sp. WN-2022. The sequence goes on from JAOWCC010001589.1 coordinate 144,957,447, forward strand.
TTGTAAAACGCGGATACGGATGGCGGATGGCGGATGACGGATGGCGGATATTTTAAAATTAATATATTTAAAAAATTAAAAAGAATTGTCGGTAGTACATCTACGAGAACTCTGGTTTCGTTTGTTAATATTTTGATTTCTTCTACGCGTTTTGTGTGCTTCACTCGGGATGTATACATAAAAAATGTTAACAGCTAGCGTGCCGAATTATGTTATTACGTGTTGATATTTTGGGGTATATATCTGGTTGCCGCTAATAAAAAAATAAAAAAGATAAATCAGGGACTGGTCGGAAAAAATCACACAGTGTTTTATTCGCATGTTTTTAACATTTGGAAGACAAATTAAACCAATGTTTTCTAATGAATTATCGGAATTTCTTAAAAGTCTTAGGTGACCGGGCATTGGTTTAGGTCGGCGGGGAAGATATAAGTAAGTAGCATATGAGTGAAACGCCTTTTATTTCTACGACAAGTACTTCGTCGTCCGGACGTCGACATATTAATAACTCAGAGGTCTATTGCATTGAGTAAAACGCAACGTGAATAAATAATAAGTTAACAAAAGTGGGGTGTCTATAAAACTAAGACCTATATAAAACTCATGTACGAATAAAAAAACATGCTTGCATTAATTATTGTTCTTTTGTACAAAAGAGCATGAAATAAATCAAAATGCTTTAGAGAGAGTACGATCGACAGTTGGAATTGAGGTCGGGCAGCTCGCGTGAAAAGCTGAACCGACCGAATCGATCAGAGAGAACCTTATCAGGGTTAGAGTACATACCGGCAGATTAGCCAATTATCACGATTCCGTCGTGAGTCTCACGATTTGTGTCCGTTTCTCACGTGATCTCACGATTTTCAGTAAGGGACCTGACGTTTTCATTAATTATTGTTCTTATGTACCAAAGAGCATGAAATAAATAAAAATGCTTTAGACATGTTTAGAGAGAGTACGGTCGACAGTTCTAGTTGGAATTGAGCATGAGGTCGGTGAGCTCGACGTGTGAAAATTTGAACCGATAATTGACCTCACATGATATCGATCCGACGACCAGCAGATCTTATCAGGGTTAGAGAACCAGCACGCGGCAGATTTGCCTACTATCCGATGTCACGATTCCGTGAGTCTCACGATTTTTGTCTGTTTTAAATAACGTAAGATGTGATTTCAATCCAAAGTAGAAATAATTAATCCCTTACAGGTATTGACCTCTCGACATTATTTCTTCTCACAAAAGTATGAAAGGCGCTCTTGGAAACCATTATTGCACAACCTCACAACCTTGCCTCGATTGCAGGTTTTGTTTCCCTAGCATATCTCAAAGTCGGCATGATAAAAACAAAGGAATGGTCAGCTTCGTTGACTTTAATATACCTTTAAATCTCAGCTATCTGTCATCGAAATCATTATGGCCTATCAAACCAAAATGTAGTCCGAGAAAAGCCACGTGCAACTGAGAAAGAGAAAGAAATGTTCATGTCCCGGGGGGGTACTCCTGTTTGTGACGTATTATGTATGTGCCGCGGGGGTGGGTCAGGGTTTTGAGCTCAGTTTGGGCAGGTAGGGTCAGGGTTTTGACCTGATTTGGGCAGATCAGGGTCAGGATTTGAGTTTAATTTGGATGCAGTCAGGGGGTTCATGCATCACGATATCAACTTCCAAAGTCTACTTGTCTACCCTTTCGGCAAATTTCGTTTGAAGTGTTGGCAATATCCATTAAATTGTAAACATACACAACCATTGAGCAAGTATAATCATTTATTGTGTTGAGCGGGAACCGGGAGTGGGACAAGTGCAATTGTTGTACCGTACTTATGATCGACCACCATACGTGACAGCTAGTTGGCGCCGATAGATTAAATATCCGATAGATTGCATACCAATTAATCAATCAAGTAGTGCTGTTAGTAATACATATGACATTTTTGCGCCAAAAAAAAAAAATTCTGTACTTGGCCGGTCAGATCGCCTTTTATACCTTTCGAGACCAATGTCTAAATTCAAGGTGCCGGTTTATCGGAATCTAAATTATGATAGGATTGAAGGAGTTCCAGTATCGTTGTTTGGTATACATTCATGTTGTTTTTTTGTTTAGAAAAAAACGCCTTTTATTTCTACGACACATGCTTCGGACGTCTATTGCATTGGAAGTAAAACGCAACGTGAATAAATAATAAGTTAACAAAAGTGCCCAGTACAGCACGCTTTTTTTCCAAGGTCGAAATCATTAGGACCTTACCATACTAACATACTAATTTTGACAAGTTTTTATCGTCATAATCTGCACGTGATGTTTCAAATTCCTTCCCGATAATAACATTATATTGATAATGATTTCGATGACATAGAGATTCGAAAATATTGTAAACGTCACCTGGGACTATCTTTATTTAATACGGCCGGTTGCTAGTTTGTTCCATTACCGTACAGCGTATCAGTAAATGCTTTTTAATATACGAGGCCTATATGTCGGTTTGGATTCTACCAGCGGCAAAACTCAGAAAAAGTCCCCATTGCCGGTTCCTCTGGTATCGAAGGAAAATTTGACTTGTATTATGCGGCATATATCGCTCGTTGTGTGTTACTCCCTCAAGAGTATACCTACAAGACAGAACCTGTGTCACCTTGTGTACAAACGGTATAATCATTTACTTTTCCGAAACAATTGCTTTTAACATTAATCATTTTATTTAAATATATTTTTATTAGCGGCAACCAGATATATACATTTTTTATGTATACATCCCGAGTGAAGCACACAAAATGCGTAGAAGAGAATCAAAATATTTACAGACGAAACCAGAGTTCTCGTAGATGTACTGCTCAACAATTATTTTTAATTTTTTTAAATATATTAATTTTAACATATCCGCCATCCACCATCCGTCCTCCGCCATCTGTATCCCCGTTTTACAAACACCCGTTGGTAAGTGGCCTGTAAATGGTTGGTAAGTAGTTTGTAAATGGTTGGTAAGTGGTTGGTGCTTGGTAATTGCTTGGTAAGTGGTCTGTAAATGGTTGGCAAGTGGTCTGTAAATGGTTGGGAAGTGGTATGTAAATAGTGGGAAGTGGTTGGGAAGTGGTTTGTAAATGGTCTGTAAGTGGTTGGTAAGTGGCCTGTAAATGGTTGGTAAATGGTTGGTAAGTGGTCTGTAAATGGTTGGTAAGTGGTCTGTAAATGGTTGGTAAGTGATCTGCAAATGGTTGGCAAGTGGTTGGTGGTTGGTAATTTGTTGGCAAGTGGTCTGTAAATGGTTGGTAAGTGGTTGGTAAGTGTTTGGTAAGTGGTCTGTCAATGGTTGGTAAGTGGTTATTAAGTAAATGACTGTTAAGTGATATGTAAATGGTTGGTTAGTGGTCTGTAAATGGTTGGTAAGTCGTTGGTGGTTGGTAAGTGGTTGGTAAGTGGTCTCTAAATGGTTGGTAAGTAGTTGGTGGTTGGTAAGTGGTCTGTAAATGTATGGTAAGTGTTTGTTAAGTGGTCTGTAAATGGTTGGTAAGTGGTCTGTAAATGGTTGGTAAGTGGTTGGTGGTTAGTAATTGCTTGGTAAGTGGTCTGTAAATGGTTAGGAAGTGGTTGGGAAGTGGTCTGTAAATGGTTGGGAAGTGGTCTGTAAATGGTTGGGAAGTGGTCTGTAAATGGTTGTAAGTGGTCCGTAAGCTATCAGTAAGTGGTCGGTATCGTTATGCATATTACTGCAGCCTATTGAAGCAAACAGCTTCAGTTCAACAACTCTTTTGAGAGCCCCAAAATAATTAGTTTTTGATATCAATGCCTTAAATATCAATTACCGACCTCTAACCAACCACGTCGCAAATTTTGTGTGCAAGCAATTTTTCAATAGTCGCCGATTATCTAATTAGCATCTTAAAAGCTATTTCTTATAATTGTATACGGGTGTGTACATTATATGTATATATTTAATACATTAATCTTGTTTCTCTTTCAAATTATGTACTAATAATTTATACTACATGTACAGGTACTGTTAACATAGCATCCTAGCATCCAGTCCCGATCTGCTTTATTACCCCAGCTTCAATTAGCTTATGATATATAGTTGGCCTCGTGCACGAGGTTGGTGTAGACGACGAAAATCGAGAAAATTTAGACAAAATTTGTTTTAGAATTGTTGTAACTTTGTCGTTATTTAATTGAATGTTATTAAATTCACACCACTCTGACCTTAGTTTGATGTAGTTTCTCGAATGTGAATATTTATCTTCGAAAGAGGGAAGAACGTGGCGCTCAGAATTAAAATATCAACCGTTATCAACAGAAAAAATATGAAAGCCGCGTAACAAAACCTCTCAATTTCAGAGTTAATTTTCATCGCGCAAATCGCGCCTTCCGGCACGCACAATCTCCATTTTGCAAATCGCGCAGATCGCGCACTTTTTGCCTTTTTTTGCACTTTTTGCTATCACGTTACCAATAACTATATTTACATCAATGCGAAACTATTCATTTTATCACTTAAATTTGAGTGTTAACGTTGAATGACAAGATTATGACTTAAATGTATATTCAACATATGAATGTTTTTTTAATGGCTTGTCTCTTTCGGCTTTGTCAGAAATTGTATTATTGCTTTATGCAAATGTTGCTATCTTAGTGATCCGATGGAAATCAGCCTTAAAATGTGCACAGATCGACCGTCTTAATTGACAATGCGATGACGTTCATTCAAGTTAAACTCCAGCACACTAGAAACCAAGAAATATGTGGTAACTCCAAGAAAGAACTTTCACTTTCAGTGAGTTGATATTTTGCACGTGCCAATCTAAATTGTCTGTGATGTCACAATACTAATTGAGTTGTTTACAACTTCCAACTTTGAAGAATTCCCACGGGGGTTGAATGGGCCTCGCAGTCTTTATGTAAATCGAGCTTAGTTTCTTTCTATTTTTTCAGGCTAAACAGAGGAAGTGTTTTTTTCTTTGGAAACAAAGTCGTTAAGTTTTGTAAGAGCACAAATGAGAAACCTTTGGTACAAAACAAGGGTTGATTTCACCCGCTTTATTTCGCAAGAGTTGTACTTGGGAGTTTATAAAATACAAGCAAAAAAGCCGCTATGGTTTAAGGTGAACATTTTGTATTTACTGTTTGCATTTTACAGACATGTCTGCCTACGATTACAATCTACTAACTTGGGCGCGATTTGCATGATTTGCGCGATGGAAAAAGTGCGCGATTGGCGCGGTTGAAAAAGTGCGCGATTGGCGCAAAATGCGTGATTTTCGCGATCGAAGGCAAAAAAGGCACGATGAAAGCTTGGAACGAGTGTTTTTTCCGACATTGATTATTTTCTAACGCTAGTTTTTGACTGTTATTTCTTTTGAATAAAGCATAAAGTACAAGAAAACCACAACGTAAGTTCTATTTTCTGAAGTCCTAGGGTTATATGATGTTTATATTTTGAGAAAAATAATAAGAATTTTATGTTACGCTCGTGTAGACCAACTCTGTACAAAAATAATACGGTGTGAGACTGTGTAAGTGATGGCAGTCAACAATATTTTGTTTATTATTTAAAGACCCACCTTTCCATCTGCTAGGCCATAAATAATGTTCTGCTGCTCTGGAGGCCAAATAAGGCAAGTAACGGCACTCTGCAATCAATTGTACATGATGAATTTCACTCTTAGCATAAACTTTTCAATCAAATTACAGTGCAACTACTGAAACCAGGGCCACTTAGACAACGAGAACTTAAAACACATTGCAAAACGAAAATAAAGCATTCCAAAAATTCGCAGCATATCCATGTGATTTGTGTGGTTGTCTCATACTTTAGATAACACTACACTACACAAGACCAAGAGGTCATGCATATACATGTAGTTTAGTGTAGGATATGTGCTTGAACAAAAAAGAACTGGAGTATGACTGTTATATACATACAACTAGTTCTCTTTACGCCATTAAGAACCAAGGAAACCACATGGTGTCAGAAGTGGGGGCTTAAAGTAGAACTAGACCTACACTGTACAATTCAAAGAGAAGAAAATAATCCTCTTAAATGGCTTTACTATTCGCATAAATACCGGGGAAATTGGACTCGAAGAAACCCAAAGATTGGAAGCAATGCATGGATAGAGGATCGCTTCAGCACTATCAACCAAAACTACCACTGTACAGAACAACACACTGGTATACAGTATATGTATGCAATGAGAGGGAACTCTCACAAAATCCTACAAAGCTTCCAAGTCAACACAGAAGAGGAAGACAAATGAACATTTCAGAAGATAAAACGACACTTTGAAACACACTTCATGGGTAGAAAAAATACTAGTCTTCGAGAGAGCACGTTTTAACAGAAGAGACAAAAGGACAAGAGGACGGCGATGACCAGAAGGAGGCAGCAGCTTTCCTTGGTTCCATTGACTCCAAAAACTCTGAAGGAAATGGAAAACTAATGTTGATCTGGGCCCGGTTGTTCGAAGCAAGGTTAAGCACTAACCCAGGATTAAATCGCTAACCCAGGGTTAGACATGGCGGAGACAAGCCTCGTAGGGGACCTTGAGTCCTATTGCTTGTGTCCTATTGCTTGTTTCCTGTGGCGTTACGCCCAAATGTTGTAAATAAACTGTACAGATTACAGTAACAGATTTAGCACTAACCTAGGGTTAAAGTTAACCTTGCTTCGAACAACCAGGCCTTGGGTAACAAATTAATCCGTGGAATTCAAGATCGACATCGGAGCCGACGTGACTGTCATTCCGGAGTTGGTCTGTTTACAGTCAATTAGGAACACTACAAAATACCAGCAGGAAATCATATGGCCAAGTGAGGAAATATGGAACTACTCATTGAAGGAGGACGTCAAGCAACAATGAGGATAAACGCCAAAGAAATAGTGGAAGATGTGCATGTAGGTAGTAAACAAGCTCAAGTGCAAGTGACAAAGAAAATATGATGTTGATATGTCTGTCTTACATGTATTCGCATATTTTCTTTTCCGTGAAATATTATAACTTAAAATTTATAAATTCTATATAAATAATTAGTACATTGTAATAAGAAAATGCAAAATAGATATTCTCTGTGATTATTTTGTAATATTATGATAATTGTATTATGTTTTCTCTTTCGCTAGGATTTTTTCTCTGTATTGTAAATTCTCTCTTTCACTTGTTATGTAACTTTATTTATTATTAATTGTGTTATGTAGTGGTTTGTAGTAATAATACAATTATGGCATTTAAAAAAACACCCAAAAATTGAGGCTTTCAATCTGATCAAAAAGATAGGAGCTGTCACCACTTCCACCGAAAATGCTGATTAACGAAACGACAGTAATTAAATTAACAGTATCCCCACTTGTTTACAGGACTAAGCACAATGAAAGGATAATTTAATTAAACTACAACCGGAAGCCAAACCATTCGCCCTGGCAACACCAAGAGGAGTAGCATTACCACTCACAAAGAACGTGAGACAGGGGCTGACACAAATGGAAAAAAACTCAGCATAATCTCTAAAACAAAGGACAGTGTTCCAACAGAATGGTGAGCTGGAATGGTACTTGTACCAAAACCTGACGGTAGTATCTGGATTTGTGTTGATCTGACAAAACTGAAATATATTTTATAGCGTTACGGAATGTACACAAGTGGGTAGGAATTGGCGTTGTTATATAAACAAGTTATATAATCCCGTTGGGAAAACGTGAGGGTGTATAAAGAGGACTGATTAATATGTAAGAATCAGTCGAAGGCGTTTCTCTACCTAAATGATACCTATACTTTCTTTAAGACATATGTTAAGAATAGAGGAAATGTACTGACTACACATCTAATATATAGACTTGATTTGACAACATTATATACTACTGTATATATAATTAACAAAGCATACATGTCCGACAAGTATCAATAAACGAAATGCCCGCCCCTGATCTGTTGTTTGTGTTTAATGCAGTTTAGCTATTAAATGTTTTATGCTCGTTTCAGAGTGATAAGAGTATAATGACAATTAATGTATCCCTTACCGAGGATAAACCTCCTAATACAGGTAATAGTGGCTCCAAGATATTCAGCAAAGTAGATGCCAATTGCAGATTTTGGCAACAAATACTGGAACCTGAATGAAGACTTTTAACGACTTTCATTACCACCTTCGGCAGGTACTGTTTTAACCGGATGCCCGTTGGATTAAAACAGCCCAGGAACACTTTGGAATGAAAATACAGCAGGAGCTAGAGGGCAACGATGTGGAGTCGTTTCTTTAATCGATGGTATTCTAGGACTCAGCAAAACCCAAGAGGAGCATATGACACAATACTGCACGCAAGCCTAACAATTAAGATGCCTACACCCAGGAATGTGAGTGAAGTCCAAAGATTCCTCGGAATGGTGAATCAATAGGGGAAATTCATCCCACACCTAGCAGAGAAAACGAAGGTACTTGGGGACCTCCTAAATAAGAAGAACGAGTTAATTTGTTTGGGTAGTTGAGCAGTAAAAAGCGTTTTACTCTTTAAAAGAAAACGTTTGACTCTTTAAAATAAGAGCTCAGTAACACCCCCATACTTGCAAATTACGACCCAGAGAGGGAAACAACTGTCTCTGCAGATGCCTCATCGTATGGTATCAGCGCTGTACTGACAAAAACAACCAGATGGTACCATGAAAGCAGTCACGTACGCTTCATGATCCACGACCAGCACGGAACAGCGATATGCCCAAGTAGAGGAGGCATTACCCGCAACATGTGTGTGCGAAACGTTTAGTGACTACATTACAGGCAAAGACATCAAAATCGAAACAGACTACAAAATTAAGCCTCTCGTATCACTCCTAAGTACGAAAAGCTTGGATGAGATGCCGCCGAGGATACAGAGATTCCGGATGGCACGGAAATGGCAATAGCACAGAAACGGCAATATTACAGTTGTTTAATGACATTCTGGTCTTGGTGGTCTTGGTGCTGTTGGACTTAACATCTACTTTTGACACAATTGATCATGCATTATGCCATCCTGCTAGAAAAGTTACATCATCGTTATGGTATAAGTGGTACTGCATTGAAATGGTTTCAATCCTACATGTACCTTGCTGAAAGACCAGTCAGTTGTTGTTACCAACACCATCTCTACTAGCAGATCATTACAGTATGGTGTTCCACAGAGTCCGTTCTACGCCCATTGCTGTTCTCTCTGTACTTTGTCCGTTTGGAAGATGTAATTACGGCTCATGGCCTCAACTGTATGATGTATGCTGACGACACTCAACTGTATCTAAACATTAACTCTGCATCTGATCGACCTATTGCCCTATCCAAGCTTCAACTATGTGTTAAGGATATCATAACTTGGTGCACAGGAAATATGCTTATGTGCAACCCTAAGAAAACTGAGATTGTACATCTTTTGTCTCGCATTATGCAGTGTGAGCCCTTACCAGATATCTCGGTGGATGGAACCGTAATGGTTCCTGTTCCTGCAGCTCGTGATTTGGGAATCGTCCTCAACAGCCATCTGAAGTTGACACCACACATGAATAACATCTGTCGATCAGCTTCCATGGCCATTCGCAACATTGGCAAGATCAGAAAATACTTAAATCAGGCGGACTGTGAAAAACTTGTTCATGCTTTCGTAACATCCAGACTGGATTGTTGCAATAGCATACTGTATGGACTACCAGCCACTGAAGTGAATAAGTTACAAAGAATTCAAAACACAGCTGCTAGACTAGTTGCGAGAATAAACATGCAGAGCAGACCACATCACCTCACTGCTACGTGCCCTTCACTGGCTGCCCATCAGAGATAGAATACATTTCAAGTTACTATACTATTGACATTAAGGCTCTCTATGGACAAGCTCCAAACTACATAACTGAAACATTAGATACATGTAGATATAAGCCTACGTGTACTTTACGCTCATCTTCCCGTAATCTTTTGTCTGTTCCTGTATCTCATACCTCTGCTTACAGTGATGGAGCTTTTTCAGTAGCTGCTCCCAAACTTTGGAACTCACTAAAAAGAACTGAATTTCTAGCGGGACCTGAAACAACCATACGAGGCTGATCAAAGTCAGGACCTGGCTAAACCACATATCGAATTGGAATTTAGTGTGTTGGTTTTTGTGGAGGAAGGAAAACTGGAGCCCAGATAAAAACCCGCCGCTACGTCCGGGGAACGAAGCTGGGCCACAGAAGTCAAAGGCGAAGCGTTTAACCAAGTACTGCGCCACCCCGGCTCCTGGCGCGATCGTATTTGATGTCTACTTCTCGACCCTTAGTTCTTTTAAGTCATTACTAAAACCATTTTCTCTCTCATCAGCTTTAAAACGTATATTCAACTTTATTCCATTTTCCCATTTTCTAATTACCCTATATCATTATGACGTCACGGCTTGTTTATGAGGGGGACAGAATCGACTTGAACAATAGAATTTTGAACAATATCTGCTCTGCTGAGGAAAATTTTACTTCGAATTGTCTGGTTTCCAGATATCAGCCGTATCAATGTTTATCCCACAATATTTACCGTATTCGGTAGCTGTTACCGCTATTCTACGTTCTACAAAATGCATTTGATAGCGATTTACTTTGTGTTGTTGCTGTTTTGTCCCCCTCCCACGATCGTGATCCTTAGCGTTTAAACAATAGATTGTTTTGAATTGACGTCATAATGATATAGGGCAATTAGTACATCCATCGTTAATTATTATTAATATTCATCGCTAGCTTTGTGTTCTGTACCATATTATTTATTAGTTATAGTCTTATATAGTCGTAATTTATTATTATTATTCTTTCGTATATAACATAATTTTTCATTAGCATATTTTATATCTTAACTTATAATTTTTTCTAATTTCAAGCAATCCATTTTATAACCATCACTAGCCTTGTGTGCTGTATCGTATTATTTATTATAGTCATAATTTATTATTACTATTATTATTATCTTTTATATAGAACGTAATTTTCATTAGCATATTATTTGTATAACTTAACTTGTATTTTATTGTAATATCAAGCAATCGATCTTATATTAGCTACATTTGTATTAAGCTACATTTACATTAATTATTAAGTTATATTTCTGTAAAAGCATTTATTTCACACACTGGATAATAATGCTCAAAATACATTTATAATAATTATTATTATGCGACTGATGTGTTATTCCTATACCATTAAGCACATCGCAGGAAAAGACCTTGTGACCGCATACACTCTCCAGAGCACCGCTGGTAGGCCCACCTACTGAACAGGACCAAAGACTCTCTGAAGATCTCAGTCTATAGTCATCTCCTCAGTTACAGTATTGAAGGCCTACCTGCAACAGAGAAATGCCTACAGCATATACAGATGTATCAAGAGGATGACAAAGTATGCCAAAAGCTTAAAGAGTAATGCCCAGAAGAGTGGCCAGACAAAAGTAAGGTAAACGCAGAACTTAAGGCCTATTGGTCTGAAAGAGTCAGCATCACACTACAGAGAGGCCTATTAATGAAATGGTCTTAAGGCTTATCATCCATCAGCCATCCGCCTTGACATCCGACACGAATCCACACAGGTCACAAAGGAATCAGAAAGTGCTGGGAGAGAGCACAGAGTTCCGTATGGTGGCCTGAGCTGAGCAACAAAATAGAGGATACATGTACACCACATGTACATGCACAACGTTCTCAAGAGTCAGAGTGAACCACCAAGAACCAATGATACCGACAAGAATACCAGAATGACCACGTTAGAAAGTAGCTACAGACTGACCTATTTTACCTGAAGGGGTAAAATTTCATCCTTGTTATAACCGGGCTACTTCTCGAGGTTCTTTGAAATTGTCCAACGGAAGAATCCCACATCTGAAGAGGTGATTAATCACTTAATAAAGTCCATCATTTCCTACCATGGCATACCGGAGACAATAATTGCCACTGCACCCTTTAACAAGTTTGCTGATGATTGAGAATTAAACACATCTTACAAGCAGTCCTCAATGGAGAAGCTGCTAGAGTAGTACAGACTATCAAGAATCTGTTACCAAAGTCAGAAGACCCCAGTACTTGGCGATGTTATCCTACAGAACAACTTCCCAACAAAATGGAGCCAGTCCAGCCCAACTGTTGACTGGGAGGAAATTAAGGACAACCCTACCAATCACACCTGATCAACTACATGTAGTACCTTCATGGCCATGGTCAAGCCTTGATGTACTCAGGGAAAAAGAAACTTACAAGCTACACCAAGCCACTGGTATAATAATGACCACCACAGGGCTCAGAACCTTTCCAAGCTCCATCCGGGAGCCAAAGAAAAGATGGGAATCATAACGAAGAATTAAGATGAACAAAGGAACCAAGATCGTACACAGTCCAGATCGAATGTTCAACACTTAGACATAACAGAAGACACCTACCAATACACAATTAGCAATTCTGTATTTGACAGCCCGTTACATTAACCAACCAGATGAGGAAGCCAAAGAAATGAGGACGCCAACAGAGAACCACCACCGGACAGCCCATGATGTAAGGGAGGCACAGTGGAAGTACCGCCAACTTAAGACAAAAGAGACCAGGCAGAACAGTCGACCCCCAATACAACTTTACCTCTAAAATGAACATACACTCAACCCAGGCATTAGTCTTTAACTATATACAATTATTGCGTTTTCCTGTAATTATAATAATAACAAGAGGCCCTCAGTGGCCTGAACTCGGGCCACCTACATGTTGGAATAGGTGAATACATGTAGTTCATTGAGTTGTTAGTAGCATGTGTGTGTGCCATTCATAGTCTGTGCTAGGGGAGCCAGATAATTGATTTACTACTGATGCTCATGGTAATTTATAAATAATGGAATGACCTTTTGCAGGAATTCAATCATGTGGTTGTACTAGATGGCAAACAACTCTATTTCATATACCGGTACAAGTATTTAAAGGCAATTGTATGAGATTGGTAGGGTCATTAGCAGAACCTGTTTGTAAATGCTATTTTCCACCTCCAATCGATTGTCGATCTTTATAAAATAGCCTTTTTTAAAGATAGCTAATGCCATCCAGCATCCATGGCAATGTCATTCTCATAGAGATCACAAACTCAATTCATTCGTTAACAAAGTATTATACCAGCACATAACTGTTTACTGCAAAAGGCCTACTACAACTGCTATTATAATAAATCAATTTCACATAACACTGCCCTAGCCTCTCTTTCTACCACTCTGTATACTGTTGCAGTTTCAGTTTATTAAGTATCAACAAAGAATATAGGCAAGGTATTTAGTACAGCGGTATGCTAAAGAATTAAATTAACAATAAAACAAACAAAAAAACATTCATTAAACCACAAAAAGCTAATGTGAATATTAAATGAGTTCCTTGAACTGGTTAATAGACCAATTAAGCTTGTACATTTGTTGCCAAATTCAGATCATGTGACAGCTCTCCAGAAGATTCAGTGCTTTGTTTTCTAATTAGAGGAATTTGTACATTTCCTCTTGGGATAGAGAAAAACAAGAAAACATTCAATACTCAATGGAAAAGTCAGGTGACCTGAATTGGAACAACAAATGTACAAGCTAAATCGGTCTATTGAAGATGCCTGTACAGTGTAGCTAGGTAGAGCATTCCAAATTGGTATTGTTCTAATTAACTAACATAGAAAGAGTATATTTATAAGCGTTGACAGAGGCAGAAATATGTCTATAATGAAAGTCGAGCATTAGTCATTACACTTCATAAAATATTAAAAGTAGGGAACAAGTAAGATTTGTGTGCGTATATACATAATTTCAGCCTCACCAGTTCAGATAATTCCGTTTGCGTTCAAAGACAAGGGTCAATCATTGTCCACTTCCAGCTTGGAGTCTTGAGTTGAAGTCTTAGTAGACTGGCTTCAAGACTTCCCAGTTGTCTCAAGAGTACTTCAGGAGAGTAGGTAAACAGCCAACATTTAAACAATCAAAATCCCTCATTTGACCTCTTCACAGTGTGTGTTCAGGGTATCAACGAAGAGCGTTTCACCGATATCAACAACGCAACACTGCAATCCTATGGCACTTTATAGATGCAGCAGTACAGGTTTCCGTGGATTATTGGGCCAAAACCCGGGGGGGAACTCCCATATAAAAGGGGTAGGGATGCTCGTCGGACATTTTCGATTTGACCCCAAAGAGGTACTATAAATGGGCGTGGCTCAAGCTTATTTTAACCCCTAAAAAGATGTGAATTGATAACAGCTTTTTTGTTCAATTGACACCCGACCCCTGAACGGTACCGCTTTACATAGAAATGTCTGTGTTTGATGGTGGATACCCTAAGTGGTACCAAACTCCTGAGTTGACCCCTAAAAGGTACGGCGAGCATCTATGTACCCCTCACATAAGGGAGTCCCCCCCGGGACCAAAACCTTCACTTCTCCGGCCATCCCTTTCGTAAATGTGAGAATTTTCCATCGAAAGCCCCTAAAAGTCCTGTTAGCCCTAGAATAACTGAACATCTTGCTATTTCAGTGGAAGAAACCTTTGGTTTCAGCAAAATAATGGGTAAGAATTGCTCAAACCTTCGCTCCCGTTCATGCGAAATTATCGAACTTTGCCTCTACAAATATCGGAAGAGCCCCGAGCGGTGCCGAATTTGATTGGTTGATCCTGTCACGTGTTGAATAGCTCGACTTGGAAAAAAAAACGCTTGGAAACCTTGACTCGCGCCAGCCACAGGCTGGCCCGAGTAATAATAATATTATGTACTTATATAGTGCTATTTCCAATACACATTGCCTATATAGTAGCGCTTTACAAATGTAAACTGCCTTACAACATATGGCTTACAAGAAGTTTAAAAAGTTAAAATGACCTAGCTAACCTATAAGTACGTTTATATTATATGTACATGTATAATTGACTTAACTACAACTAAATAAACGTTCTGCTAATTAACTAATGATCGAATGATCTCTCAAAGTCCTGTCCTCAATTTCTTACATATCATGATAGGCTCTCCTGAAAAGATAGGTCTTGTTTAGACCCTTAAAACTAGACACAGAAGGAGCAAACCTAAGTTCCTGTGGTAAAGAATTCCACAGAGAGGATGCAGCATAAGAGAAAGCCCTGAAACCATAAGTGCGTAAATTATAAGTTGGTAGAACTAGTTGTTTACTTAGTGCAGATCGGAGATTACGTCTAGGTACGTAAATACTGATAAGGTCAGATATATATTTGGGGTTAAACCATTTAGAGCTTTATATGTTAGCAGCAGTAACTTAAATATAATCCTTTGTTCGATCGGCAACCAGTGCAAGTTATATAGAACAGGCGTAATGTGTTCATGTTTACGTGTAAGCGTAACTACTGTAACAGTTGAATCCGGATTGATTAATATGATTCTCAATATTTACTATTGATTTGTAATAATCTTTCATTGAAGAAAGAGGCTGATGTGCCATCAATTCGCCTTTTACCATATGGAAGCTCAAGCAAGTCGAAATGCTATTGTCTTGTACTCGACACCGATTGGCTCAAATAGCCATAAGTTGGAATACACTGTTTTCGTTCTGCAATGTGATTGGTTCTTGTTGTCTATTAAAAGTAGCCCCGGTTTCAGTAGTGTAGTGTTATAATCACGGTACATGACTGTACAGACAGTAATACAATCATGTGTATATACAGTACCGCCTGAAACTATAAGTACATTTAACGCGAGCAAA
This sequence comes from Actinernus sp. WN-2022, assembly GCA_030867875.1. Lineage (NCBI taxonomy): Eukaryota > Metazoa > Cnidaria > Anthozoa > Actiniaria > Actinernidae > Actinernus > Actinernus sp. WN-2022. Next base: position 144,973,131 of record JAOWCC010001589.1, read on the forward strand.
TCGCGATCACATCGCGTTCAATGCTCGCGATCTGCTCGCACCTTGCTCGCGATCTGAACGCACCTTGCTCGCGATCTGAACGCACCCAGCAATCAACTTTTTCCGAGATGGACATGATCGCAGTTGCATATATATACACTTCTCGTATTCAAGTTCATTGCCAGATATTAGATTTTACGTATACATTTACCGGAGCCCTTGCGAAACGATTAAATTTATCTTCCCAAAAAAGCTCAATATTACAATTATAAGAATAAGTCGCTATTGCATGTACTTGAGAGTAACTGTTGCTGGTCGGCTATTCCTATATTTTGGTCGATCGAGGACGCAAAGAAATTTGTTCATAAGACCAATCACTGCAGACCGTTCACACGGCAATTAACTGCAATGCCAAACGTTTTATTAACTCGTCACAAACTGACAAACGGTGAAAAAAGCTGAAATCAAAACTCTAGAAGATTCGGTGCGATCTCACGGCAAATTAACAAGTAACAAATTACAATATCCGAAACGTATTCACCCGAGTGCTTTGATTTGACAGAATAGACACAAACCAGTTTCCGCATCAGGTGAAAACTGTTCAGATCCGTAAAAAAAAAGGCAAACTTTCAGAACATTTGATGCGGTAGTTTTTTGATGTGATCTCAAAGCAAAACAAACTCTGCAGTTGGAGTTCACTGTTTATTCAAATCAGTTCGCAGAAACTGTCACACTTCTGTGTCATGGAATTCGAGACTCGGACCTCATCGCCTTTCAAAACGACGGATCCACATTAAATAAAAAGAACTTCAGAATATTCTATTTGGTAGACGTTTATCACTTGCCAGTATTAAAAGTTGAAAAGCTTTGTGGTGCATTAAACTACAATGCACTAAAATCACACTTCCCGCGAAGTTCGCGGCACCCTACCCTGGATACCAGAGGCTCGAAATCGTCCGGGCGAGCGAAGCGAGACCAGCTGAAATTAAATCGAGCCGCAAGCACTAGTCGCGAAGCGACGAGCCTCTGGCCGCTCGAGTAGAGATTTTCGTTTCTTCCGGTACAGAATCTGTACCTCGTCCCTGATTGGTTGATTGAGTTGTGGCCATGGAAACTGAGGCATCCGGATCGAAGGAACATTTTGATTGGCTTCCATCTTGAGATCGTGTTACGAACCGGTTCACGAGTCTTGACAGATTATGCGCGAACGTTAATGTTTCACAGACACAGTGCTGTACGATTTGAGTTAGCCTCGAAATAAACGAGTTGAAGTCTGTTCATCTTCTTGAAGCGGCGTGATGTCTTCTCAGTACGGCCTACTGGCTAAGGAAAATCGCTGATTTTCCAACTCATACCTGGTATTTGCTTCTTCCTTCGCGTTTGATTATCCAAAACGAGCAATTGTACTGGTGGTTTGCCCTCTATATGCCCTGATTTACTCCCACATAACAGAGCTAGAACGACGAGGAATCGAAGCATGCTCATTGAGAGATCCAAACATCAAACCCGACGAAGTAAATCGAGGAGAAGTTTCCTTTATCTTTGCAAATTCCGACGACGGAATGTTTTATGTTTTGAATCACACACGACTTCACCACGTGAAAGTGACATGCAAATTAACCGCTGAGTCGAAACCAGTTTGACTAGACTTGTAAACATAAAAGCGAGGCTATGGGCATCAGATTGAGGTTGGCTATTCGAGCGGCCAGAGGGGCTCAACGGTCGTCACGCAAAACAAAACTCCTTCGGGGAATCAAAACTCTTTCGATCGCGGCACATTACAGTATATTCGTACCTGAGCCCCTCTGGAACCAGGGTAGCGGCACCCTTGTTGTGTCAAAAACCAGGCAACAGTCTCCACGGGACTGTCGGAAAAACAAAGACCCCCAAAACGAAGACCGAAGCCCTAAGACTAGCCTGAATTTCAGCCGTCTCCTCTGGGTTCGAGAGGAACGAACCAGAGGAGACGGCTGAAATTCAGGCTACCCTAAGACCCCTAAAACGCAGGCCACTAAAACGAAGACCCCTAAAAGGAAGACCCCCTAAAATATGTAATGCAATTCAATTCTACAATATTTGTAGTCTAAATAAAAAATACATATGCATGACTGTGTATAAGCTACATGTAGCTTTCCTCAGAAAGTTATATCGTTGCTTGTTTTCGCATAACATGTGCCACCGAGTTCGTACAGTTCTGGCTTACACTCAACCTAGGTAATCCATCATCTGTTACCTGCCTAATTTCTCACAATTTATAATTTTCTGAAGAGACAGATCAGTGTAAACGTAGCGCCGACAATATCACGCCAAATGCGGCCGCCATTTTGAAAACGTGGCATTACCATATATGGGGGTCTTCGTGTGGAAAAACGAAGACCACTAAAATGAAGACCTCCTAAAATATACAGATATAGATATATTCTCACAGATTTATATCTTTCTGAAATACATGTAAGATTTGCAAACACCACCACAGGCAGCCCAAACTTCAGAACAGTCAGCGGTTACCCCATGTGTGTCACGGCGTTGACCTCACACGAGTCAACATATATCAACATAATTTGTTTACCATCTCCTCTTTACGTGTAAAGAAGTCGTTATAAATACCGATTTGAATAAAGTTCCGTTTTTCTCTTTTGGTTCACATCTTTACGTTACTGTTCATCTTCCTGTGTTTGGGCTCCCTGTGGCGGTGTTTATAAAATGCCAGGGTGGTGTACGACTGTTGGGTTTTAATGCCGGATCTATCTCTTGTGATACTGATAAACTGTGAGAAATAAGGCAGGTAACAGTTGATGGATTACCTAGGTCGAGTGTATTTTAAAAAACTCCAATGCAGAGCCAGAACTGCATGCGGTTACGCGAAAACAAGCAACGATATAACTTACTGAGGAAAGGTTCTACACAGTCACATATATTTTTTATTGACTAAATATATTGTAGAATTGAATTGCAATACATATTTTAGGGGGTCTTCATTTTAGTGGTCTGCGTTTTAGGGGTCTTTAAGGTCTTCGGTCTTCGTTTTGGAGGTCTTTATTTTGTTTTTCCGACAGCCGTCTCCACAGCTGAACTTGGAGAATCGTTGTATCACCGAAAACCTTGCTTCTTGAATTGAAAACATACGCAATGACTTTAAAAACTCCTGAAGGATTGAAGGTTCTATTAAAGTATGAAAGTATAGAAGTCCGTAAATTTGATCAGATGAAATAAAAACGCTGAACTAACGATGGGGCGGTATTTAGTAACGCAATACCATGCAATCTTACTAACGGGACCATGCCAGAACCCGGCTAATCTACAGTGGCCGGTAACAAAACGAGCAGGGGACTGGGACCGAGTTTATCAGAATTACTCTAATTCTAATTCGAGTGAATCTCGTCTGAATTATAAGCAATTGAAATTTCTTTGTCCCTCCAAATTTTTACAATGAATGTATGGTTTGGAGGGACAACGTTAAAAAATAAGAGAGTTTGTATGGGAAAATTGACACATTTGATGCCTTCTAGCATCGTCAATATTGAGCCAAAGTTCACGAAACTTTCCAGACTAGCTAAGTTTGATCTGTTCTTTTGGAAAATAATGCTCACTTTGACTGGTTATTAATTGAATTAGTTTTACTGACTCGGTTCCAGTCCCCCGCTCGTTTTGTTACCGGCTAGAGGACCCGGAGGAAAACCAGAGGAGCAAGGATGAGATACCAACAAACTCAACTCACATATATGGCGCCACGTCCAATAGAATGTTTTGGCCAACCATCAGACCATCCGTTCCAACGTTTTGATGAACCATTAGATAGTCAAGACCATCAAGGAAAAATCATTGTGGATTAGAAGACTGTAGCTTCAAAAGCTTTGTTTAATTGTTACGTGTTGTGAGATCGAGACATTATACACTCCCGTTATTACTGTGTAGTTCTCAATCATTTATCCATTTTTGCGTCTTTTCACATCCTCTGTGGGTATTCTTTCATGAGTGTACAAGAGAATAGTTACAGCATTTCTTTGAGTCGGGGTGGCGCATGGTGCCATATTATCTCGCCCTTGCTCCAAGGGTCTTTCTCCAGCTTCCTTCCATATATCCACAAAACCTAACACGCTAAATTCCAATTAATTCGATCTGTGGATTAGCCGGGTCCTGACTTTGATCAGCCGCTAATTGGTTGATTCAGATCCCGTTTAGAAATTCAGAGTTTTTTGAGCCACATCGATTCTTCTAGTCAATGTTTTATTCCAATTGGTAAGCTGAGTCTAACAAGTATGAGGGGCTCTTTCGTAGAAGTCTTCTTCCAGATACAATGTTAGTCAGGTTATTCGCTTTTCTTTTCCTTTCTTTTAGCTAAGCCTCAGCTGTGATTAGTCTGTAAAAGTCGGCTCGGTTGAGTTTGTTTCGAAGTACGAGTGGAACCGTAAAGTACATCTGATCATCTATAAACAATGTATTTTCTGGATTTAGCTTTCTATACTCCCCCTGCCAGGGGAAGTAAGGAGTTGCTGCATAAAATAATGCCTTAATTTATCCCTAGGATAGTGCTATTAAAAGCATTCTGTGATAATATTGTACAGTTTTAAACCTTATTTTAGTGATTTAACCCTGAGGTAGTGCTTACCCTTGCTTCAAACAATGACGGGCCCAGTGAAGAATAAAACACTACTTCCTTCTATTAGTGTGAGCACTTTTTAGTTTTTTTAGATATAAAATTACATTTTGTAAACTTACCTGCTGAACAAACTTGTTACATATGACTTTCTTTTCTCCCCTAAAATGGAGAAGTAAATCAAGACTTCTTAAAATTTCCTGCTCTTGGAATTTCAAAGGAAATTATACATTAGGCTTGTCCACATTTTTAGTTTATATTCAATTACATGTATGTACCTTTTTCATATTTAAAAATGCCTTGATCATCATGTTTTGCTAATTTTAGAAAACTTATAACAATAAATATTATAATTGTAAGTTAAATATTTCTGCATGTGCAGCCTTTTAAAAAGAATGAGCTATAATTTATGGCAAAATGACTCTAAATTGCTATCATGATAAGATATATGTATATGTGTCATGTAAGTACCAGTTGATACATTCACTTACCATTCTTCTCCAATTTTATACACAAATATAATATTGTCTGTCTGACCAACAGCAATTTTGGTCGAGTCTGGTGAAAAGGCCATTCCCTTCACTATATAGCTCTTCTTGCCAGCCTAAATATCACAAGAATATTAAATTAGCAGCACATTAATACCAGCATTTAGTCATTATGCCTGCAGGGAAAAAAAACATAAGGTTAATTAGCATAAATTATGTACATGTATTGTAATCAAGGTTTAATCAAGTTAATTTAAACCACTTGTGCATCTAAACTAAAGAAAGAATTCAAAATTGGTTACTTAATAATGATAAATATACATGTATTCGTATATTCGTTGCACATGTACATGCATGTACAATTAGGTTTACTTAGTTTAAGTTAAATTTGTTCAACAGTCCAGAGGTTATAAAATTTTGTAACCTACTAATCTTTTTGGGTAATGTTCTGCCTTTTAAGTTCATTTGGGTGGGGGAGGGGTCGACTATTAAAACTCGATTGAATTTCCCGAGTGCTGCCATCTCGAATCTTAATTATGACCTCAGATGGTTGCCTTAATTGTCATTATCACCACAGCAAAATTATTTCAGTTATGGCAAAATCATTTCAGTTACGGCAAAATCATAACTTCAGTTACAGCAAAATCATTCTCATCACAGCAAAATCATTTCAGTTACAGCAAATTAAAATTATTTTCATCATGGCAAATTGAATTGATTTTGCCATAACTGAAATGATTTTGCCATGGTGAAATTGATTTTGCCATAACTGAAATGATTTTACCGTGATGAAATTGATTTTGCCATGTAACTGAAATGATTTTGCCCTAACTGAAATGGTTTTGCCATAACTGAAATGATTTTGCCATGATGAAAATGATTTTGCCCTAACTGAAATGGTTTTGCCATAACTGAAGTGATTTTGACGTAACTGAAATGATTTTGACGTAACTGAAATGATTTTGCCGTAACTGAAATGATTTTGCTGTAACTGAAATGATTTTGCCGTAACTGAAATAAATTACGGCAAAATCATTTTCACCCCAGCAAAATAATCATCAAAATCATTACATTGTTGTCATGTTCATGCGATTGCTCTGAAGACACACTGTAGCAAGAAGTAAATTGTTTAATTACATAATACATATTACATTGTTTTAATATGACTTTTATTTGTTTTCTATTTTTATTTATTTTGTGTTTCAAGTCGATTGAAAAATAACAATAAAAAGTTTAAGGTTGGCATGAAAGAATCCAAGTTAGTCAGGTTACCGGAAACACAACATTTATTTTATTTGGCCTAACAATCTTTAAAGGACATGTACACATACATACAACTAACCTGAGTATTTGCTGGTTTGGTAGAGAACTTGTCCCTTCTCTCCCCCAACTCATCAAAAAGGACCACAACCCGATCCATTGTCACCACAGCCATTTTTTGATTATTAGAAGCCCAGGCCAGAGCTGTAACTTTACAGGCTCCATCCTGAATACAACATCATAATGATGATTATTATAATTATTGTTGTTGTTGTTATTATTATTATTATTATAAAGAAATGACATGAATGACAAAGGCATATTGTTTTTGTGTGGGCTCAGCATAGTTTAAGCTGACTCCTGCAAACTTGTTACCTTATTAAACTGAAAAGCGAACTCTTATTTCGATGTTGCTGTTTTTTTTCACTTTTTTGAGGAGGAAATGAATCAAGAAATTATTTGTTCAAGTCTAATAACCTGGTGCGCATTGCACCTAGCAAAATATTTCTAACGCCGTTGTATGTACGTATAATGGTATATATAAACGGAATTGATGCAAGATTCATTCAGTTAATTTGCAATACATGTAAAGCTGTTTTTTGTACATTTAGGAAATCTTGCTTTGTTGTTTTATGTCAAAACTATTAATCGACAGCCCTGTTCGAACTAGCGAAAAAGCAGTAACGATCATTGTTTGATATTTAATTACTTGGCTATTCTGCATGTTTCAAAATATTTTTATTTGACCCAAAACATGCCTGAAACGATCGCGAATAATGTGACGAGTTCTAGGAAAGATTCTATGCTGTACGCCATACCTGTGGATTCAGCAATGTCTTCATATACCTCAGCTGCATTTTTATAGCGGATAAAGCAAGGAAAAGCGGTAAAGTGTTAGTGTTTCTGAGAAAATTCCCAGTAGTCCGCCATATTGCCTCAGATTTTGTGCTTCAGGTATCCAAGGAGCCAGACCTCCCCCGCCAAATCCACAGGGTACCCACGTTGGGCTTCCTGTGGTGTCTCACATGACCAGTAGCTGGTCTGCTCAAAGAAATGAAGCCGTCACTATTTCCTGAAGTTTGACCGAAAAAATCCTAATTTTATTGCAATGTCACACCATTTTACCCAATACTTTTTACTGCTAGCCCTTTTAAGTGTACTTAGCAATTCATTTGGCGAATTCGTAAGGCGATCGGCGCCTTTAGGACGTCAGAAATCGAGTTCGTTATGCGGGATGTGTGAAAATCGTACTAGCCACTTCTTGAAAGAGAATTGTCCTGCTTCACTGAACTACCACATGCAAGGACGATGCTGTATGGACTCTGTGAACACTACTGTAGGGTAAGTATTGATTGGGTTATTCCTCATGGATGAAGGAAACTGCTAGATTTCCTACTATACTGTCTCAAATGTCATACACATGTAACAAGTCGAGCCTATGCATTTATTTTAAGTCACTAATTAAGGAAGGCTTGTGATTTTCAAGCATTTCTTGTGTTCTCCCAACATCCCGCGTGCTTTATTTCGCCAGTAAACACATTGAAATGTGTGGTCTATTGCTTTTATGCTGTATTAACTACGACACAACGCAAGCAGGCGTGCCGATTTCTATGTGTTTACCGGCACAATAGACCATATATTTTTGAGTCTATAACTGTATAAGCCAATCAGAGCGCTCGAACTACCTGGGTTATAATATAATTTAGTATAAACCAACTAGTGGACTATTACAAATCCTGCATTCTGATTGGCTACCCTACTATAGGTCTATTTGTGATAGCCCATGGTAGAGAAAAACCACACATATTTTCACGAAATAATAACATTATTTTTTCAACTTCAATTTGTTTCTTTCTATTATTTTCTACTGTCCGACTAGCAGGGCTAAAAATAATGGCCGGTCAGTCGCCGGTCAAGATCAGTATTTGGTTGAAACTGTAGTAACATTGACTGGTCAAAATGACCGGCAAGGCAAAGATTTGACCGGACAAGTTCCAATTCTGGCCGGACATTGTCCGATGACCGGCCGTTATTTTTAGCCCTGGACTAGTTAGTTTATACTAAAACAATTAGACCTATCATCCTCATGGGCTACGAGTTAAATAGCCCATTTGGCTGTGCCTCATGGGCTATTGACTCGTAGCCCATTCGGGCTGCGGGTCTAATTGTTTAAATAGATACCATAGCGGCAGGTACATACATGTAATGCACACTGGAAAATGCAGACCAAAAAATGCAGACTGGAAAATTCAGACCAGACAAAATCAATGAGAAACATCTATCAGTCTGTAACAGGGCGACTCTGCAAGGCTTTAGATGGCTTAGATCGTTATTTTTGGGGGTTATACATGTACGGTGTATGCAAGCCACTGCGAATCCGAGTTTTCACAACAAAATTTCCTTAATAATAGAAAGGAAAAGCAAGGTATTCCGAGGTATTTTGAATTATTTACTTACCTGTACCTTTTAATTACATTTTGTATTTAGCCAGGTCCTGTCTTCGACAAACTGATTCAGTCCACCATTTTTAATTTATTGGTATGCACAGGAAGCCCAAAGCAGCCTAGCTCCAATTATATATAAATTTGGGTTTCCTGTTGTTATTGGAGGGCTAAGGATCACAGGTAAATTTTCTTGTACTTAGCCCTAATACAACAATCGTCCTTTACCTGTGAACTCAAGCCACAAACTAGCCTAAACACTAAACGTCGTTTACTTGGGGGATCAAGCTGGAAACCTTTTTTTTGTGATGGTTAACGTTGACGGGGTAACTGTCGTAGGGGCTGTGTTAGGATTAGTTCATGTGACGTTTTAATAAACCTCCTTTTGAGAACGAGTGCTAACCCTATTATCCACGTTTCAAAGACGGATCTAAGACCTAAAAAAAATCAGCCATACATGTACATGTAGGTATTGCATTTAACAGAATGGTAACTGTGAGATCTGCTCCTGCGCGGTCACCCATCCAACCACAAACCTCTCCCAATATATCGGGCTTATAACCTCACAAGCCCATGCCTAATGTGCTAAAATTTCCCAGGCCACAATTTATAACAATAAAAGCTCTCCAGAGAAGAGGATGTCGAACAACGTGTGTAGATTGTAAAAGGTGTAGTGGAGGAGCAAGAGACATTCAGAATGCACGAGGATGGAAACGAACACAGCATAGACCTCTGGCCTATGGCCCTGGGGATGGGGGTGAAGGGGAGTCACAGCGGTCAGGATAATTATAGCTCAAGGTGCTAGTCGGAGAAGTTACTTTTATTAATAGATAAATGCACAAGTTTACACTGTACCCCGAAAATCAACTACCAAACAGGAAACCCAAATTTATATATAATTGGAGAGGCTGCTTTGGGCTTCCTGTGCAAACCAATAAATTTAAAATGCTGGACAGAAGAAGACAGGACTGAATCAGTTTAATGAAGACAGGACCTGGCTAAATATAGCCTGCGTAGCAAGCGTTTCCGTAGGTTTTTTTGAAGCGTAGGTAGACTTTTTCGCTATTTGGCCGCGCGAAAAATGGGGCGAGACCAAAAAATGGAAGGAGGGGGGAGGGGAGGAGAGAAGAAGGTAACGCTTGCAGACAGACCCCGGGATTCTGAAAACCCCGTTCGTCCACGAACGGGGTTTCTGATTGGCGCGGCTCGAGTTCTTTGATTGACATCCCATCAATCACGTTTTTATGCACGCAAGGCCAGGACTTCGAACAATCAACTCATCATGTCAAATGGCCGACAAATCTTTCGACTTCATGTTATGGCACACCACGATTCCCTATACTTCAGGTGTATTTAGAGTCGTTCTAAAATGATTTGGGATCGAAAATGATTAGGGTTTGTTTTATTTGGGGTTAGGTTTGCAATGAATCGTGGTGTGAACATAGCATGAAGTCTCTGCCCTTTCGAGGAAGTGCTGACCCAGTGACCGTGAATTAGGCTCTGAATTTCCTATCCGAGCGAGGATTTAGTCGTCTTTTACGGGATGAAACTTCGGCATGACTCTAGGCTATCGTTCGCGTTTATTTGGAGTCTTGCCACACCAAATATCAAAGACTTTCGCAGCCGGCTTTCCCTATATAAACAACCGGAGAATTCACACGAACTGTCGACTTCGAATTGTCTTTCGACATGGGCTGCTGCCTTCCAGAGTTTCTAGCAAGCGTTTGGAATTCGGGTTTCTCGATTTGTGGGGAGTCTTATTTTAATTCCTATATTTGAGCCCTTTATGAGCCATTACAGAGTTCCAAGATTTCTTATTTTCCGGGCGCAAGGGTTGTATCGGAATATATCTCTCCATTTTTAGCTACCTCGATTCCCGCTCATATCTGCTAGAAATATTTAATACACTACTGCAATCTTTCCTTTTCGACGGTTTGAACAAATTCACTGAGGAAATATATCCATGTTTCCTGGCTGAAGCAAATTGCCAAATTTCACTTTAAAATCGCACTACAAACTCTACAGTTATCAGTTGGATTCTTCGAATTGTTCGACATCACATCGCTTCAAGCTTTTTGGAAGTTTGTTTTGGGATTATTTTTTTCCCGCTGTCTAACGCTTTCTTTCCATTGTCAACATTTGACAGCCCAACGTCATAGAGTGAATTCAGGCGTGAAAGGTCAAGTGGGCGGTTTTCAGAATCCCGGGGTCTGTCTGCAAGCGTTACCTTCTTCTCTCCTCCCCTCCCCCCTCCTTCCATTTTTTGGTCTCGCCCCATTTTTCGCGCGGCCAAATAGCGAAAAAGTCTTCCTACGCTTCAAAAAAACCTACGGAAACGCTTGCTACGCAGGCTAGGCTAAATACGAATGTAATTAAAAGGTATTGTTGCCATAACCGAGACCTGGCTAACTGACAATGATGTCGCTGCTAGAGCCTTAGCTACTCCCATTGGCTATAAACTTCTTGATCATCCCCGACAAAATCGTATAGGCGGCGGTACTGGCCTACTATTTAGAGATAGTCTGACTGTTAGTAAAGTAGCTGCTGCTGAGAAGAACGCGTTTGAATACTCTGAGTGGAGTGTTATGTCTGGTTCATTTCGCTTACGCCTGGTCGTCATCTATAGAACACCCTACAGCTCTGAGCATCCGGTTTCTACTAGTGTGTTTTTCGCTGAGTTCTCCGACTACCTTGAATCAGTCATCTTATCTACTGAGAAGCTGCTCATAACTGGAGACTTTAATATACATGTTGATGTACCAAATGACCCTGATAAAGTTAAACTACTTGAACTGTTAGAATCAATGGGAATGGAACAACACGTGAATCTACCTACTCATGAACTAGGCCACATACTTGACCTAGTTATTACACGCCAATCTGATGCCCTTGTCACTGGTTTGCCTAAAATTGGTCGTCTTGTGTCTGACCATTTTTCTGTTTTGTGTGAACTTAAAGCGCCTAAACCATCACTCACCATTAAACAATGTACTTACAGGAAACTTAAAACAGTTGATATACAATCGCTGAAGGCTGATCTTGCCACTTCTGATTTATGTCGAGACCTCCCCAACGATCTAGATGTGCTAGTAAAGTGCTACAACACCACTCTAACTAACCTGTTGGAGCACCATGCTCCTCTTAAGACCAAGTCCGTGACTGTTAGGCCACGCGTGCCCTGGTTTAACGATGGTATTAAGACGGCTAAGAGATCAAGAAGACGGGCTGAGAGAAAATGGAGGAAAACGAAATCCCCATTGGACTATGCTCAATATAGAGCATGTAGAAACCGCGTAACTTACTTGATGAATAATGCAAGACGAGAATTCTATACGAACTTTATTGCTGAAAATAGCTGTGATCAAGGCAAATTGTTCAAAGCTACAAAACACCTGTTAAAGCAGAACACTGATGTACTCTACCCTCCTCATGATGATGATTATGTGCTCGCTAACGACATGGGACATTTTTTCGTTCAAAAAATCGTTGATATACAGAACAAACTTGACTGTGCTGATCTAGTTAATACAGAACCTGTGAGGAAATCCGAAAACTGTGATCCCACCCTTAATGCTATCACATCATTTGATGAGTTTAAACCACTAACGGAAGAGGACACGAGAAAACTTATCATGAAGTCGACCAAAAAGTCGTGTGCGCTGGATCCAATGCCAACTCCTCTAATCATTGACTGCATTGACGTACTGTTGCCCGTCTTGACTAAAATTATTAATCTCTCTCTGGAAACCATATTATTTCCTGATGATTGGAAAGAGGCTCTCATCATGCCCTTGCTTAAGAAATATGGACTTGACCTTGTGTTTAAGAACTACCGTCCTGTTAGCAATCTCCCTTATGTTTCTAAATTAACGGAAATAACCGTTTGTGAGCAACTACACTGTCACATGACTGTAAATGGCCTGTACCCTGCATTACAATCTTCTTACAGGAAACATCACAGTACAGAGACAGCGCTACTAAAGGTTAAGAATGATATATTGATGAATATGAACCGGCAGCAAGTAACCCTCCTTGTACTTCTGGATTTAAGTGCAGCCTTCGACACCGTTGATCATAGTATCCTACTTGACACTCTCAAATCTAAGGTTGGTGTATCTGGTAAAGTACTCGACTGGTTTTCGTCATATTCGATGAACAGAACGCAGCGTGTTTCAATTAATGGTACCCCCTCAGATAGTTTTGAACTGAAGTGGGGTGTTCCTCAAGGTTCTTGCCTTGGACCTCTTCTCTTTGTTATTTATGCATCGAAACTATTTGATATTATGAATGCGCATCTCCCTAATGTCCACTGCTACGCCGATGATTCTCAGATCTACTTTTCTTTCAAGCCGGACTCAGCTGCTAATCAGGAGAACGCTATTTCTGTCATAGAAAACTGCATAAAGGACATTCGCCAATGGATGCTTGCCGACCAGCTAATGCTGAACGATGACAAGACTGAATTTCTGATTATAGGCACTAGGCAACAATTAGCTAAAGTAAACATTGAACATATAACTGTCGGAAATTGTAATATTGCACCTGTTCCAGTTGCCAGAAATTTAGGTTCTTGGTTCGACTCTAAGTTGTCCATGAACACCAATATTAATAAGATATGCAATTCTTCATTTTTCCATTTACACAATATTAGACGCATAAGGAAGTATTTGTCCACTGAATCTACCAAGCTTTTAGTACATGCCTTTGTCACAAGCCGTATCGATTACTGTAATAGCCTTTTATACGGATTACCGCAGACACAACTAATTAAGTTACAGAGAGTACAAAATACTGCTGCCCGTCTTATTTGTAAGATATCAAGATTCGACCATATAACACCTATATTATATCAGCTGCATTGGCTTCCAGTTAAGTTTAGAATTATCTTTAAATTATTACTTATTACTTTTAAGGCATTGCATGGTCTGTCACCTATATATATTAATGATCTAATTAAGATTAAGAGTAAGTCTAGATATTGTCTTCGTTCTAATACCGAATTGTTACTAGAACCACCTTATTTGATAACTAAGCCTACACTTGGCGATAGAGCCTTTGTATCTGCTGCTCCTAAACTGTGGAACGATCTACCAAACTCTTTACGAAATGAACAGTCTCTCGATTCTTTTAAACGTTCAATTAAGACTTATCTTTTTAGGAAAGCATTTAACTGTAATTTATTTTAACATAATTTTTTTAATATTAGAATGTATAGTTTTTACTCATTTTTAGTATTTTATTCTTAAACATTTAGTATTAATCTATTAGTATAGGTTTAGCTTCCGTAAAATTAGTATTAACATTAGTATGGATTTTTAACATTATATTATTTAGGCTAAGCTATACATAAGTTATTTACATATCATGTAATGCGCAAGTGATCATATACACATGAAACTTGCGCAATATAAGTCCATAAATTATTATTATTATTATTATAAGTAAATAAAATACCTCAGAATACCTAGCTTTTCCTTTCTATTATTAAGAAAATCTTGGCATCACTCAGGCTTGCATACACCGTGGCTTGCCGGCAGTCAAGAAAAAAGTAAGACACCGCATAAGACTGTACATGTATATATATATATAACCAAAAAAATGAAGGGTCTAAGCCAGCTAAAGCCTTGCAGAGTCACCCTGCTACAGACTGATAATTTTGTCTAGTCTGCATTTTCCGGTCTGCATTTTCCAGAGTACAATATATAATACGTACATGTATATAACATGGTTTGCCATGTTTTATTGTTTTCAACTGGCGGTTTCCTTTCATCGCACATGTAAATCTTTATTATAAAACAGATAAAGAAGCCTTAAATCCATGTTTTATCATAAAACACTCTGGTCATTTGGGAATCAACACTCAACAAATGTTGAAAGCATGTGCCTTCAGCTTGTGCTTTAATTAACATTTCTCTCATGTTCTCAAATGCCCATCATGTTTTATGATATTATAAGGCATGGCTAAGGCTTCTTTATTTGTTAAATATAATACTCCACAAAGTAAAATAACATGCATGCAGTTTGCTAATGACTTCCCTGAGGTTTTTCCACAAAAGTGTTGTTACATATGGCTTTTCTGTCTTTCAGACTTGACCTTGGAAACTGCAGTCTTCACTACATGTATATAACACATGAATTATTATCTTCTGTCAAAGAAATCACATGGCTGTAAGTTAACACATAACTACATGTATACAATGTATATACAGTACCGCCTGGAATTATTGAAGCATCGGGTCATGTTCAAACCGCGGTATTACCACGGTCATTGGACGGTCAAATTATTCACCGCAATGAAAGCCGCGGTCAAAATCTGCGGTCATGACACAATACTACATGTATGTATAAGTTTAATAAAACATACATGTTTCAAACGGCAGGTAGAGAAGCACTCATCGGTGAAACTAAGACTTTAGAATCTTTTATTTTCGCTTCATTCAGAACTCAAACGGCGGGTAGAGAAGCACTCATCCGTGAGACTAAGGCATTAGAATATTTAATGTCTTAGTCTTAGTTTCACCGATGAGTGCTTCTCTGCCCGCCGTTTGAGTTCTGAATGAAGCGAAAATAAGAGGTTCTAACCCGACGTTAGAGTTCTGAATGAAGCGAAAATGAAAGATTCTAAAGTCTTAGTTTCACCAATGAGTGCTTCTCGACCCGTCGTTTGAGTTCTGAATGAAGCGAAAATAAAAGATTCTAACCCGCCGTTAGAGTTTGAATGAAGCGAAGATAAAAGATTCTAAAGTTAACAGCGGTGTTGAATAAAGAATGAAAAGAATGCAGAGTCATTGTGCCAAACTCCCACGTTTGTGATACTGCTACATGAACATCTTATCTTCACACTAAAGTCAATTATTTCGGCGTGATAAAAATCTCAGCGGCCGCAGCCGTGACCATCCAACTAATTACTGCAGTTGACCGCATTCTGAGGTCAAACCACGTTGTTACCACGGTCATTGGATGCAGTAAAACCGCGGTAAATGCTTCAATAATTCCAGGGGGTACTGTACACTGTATTTTTTTTATTTTTTATAAGTTACATATTTACATGTAGGAATCAGCTGTCGAAAGTGTTTTCAATTGGTTAAAAAACAACCAGCCAAAAAAAAAAACTGATTTTTATACTTAACCCATGAAATAGATATTAGACTATAATAATCACTATTTACAGACCCTAATTACATGTACATTGTATATTAATTTAACTATTAGATGCTGGATATTAATTTTTGTTTCATGGTTTATAATAAGTGAAACCACTCTATGTCGGGGTGGGGTGGTGCATTGGTTAAGTGCTTTGCCTCACCTCTGTAACCCTAGGTTTGATTCCCAGACCCGACGGCATATGTGAGTTGAGTTCGTTGGTATCTTCCCTGCTAGCAGAGGTATAAACTCTCTGTCTTTGTAAAATGGAAAAAAGAGGAGAGAGACCTCTGCCAACATCCAACGCTTTCTTTTATCAACCGCCGTCCATAATCATGGAAAACAGGTTTTACCAGAGAAAAGAGATGTACATGTACGCATGATCCAAGTTGCATCTTGCTGGTCTAATATATTGAATCCACTGTGTTATCAACTGTTTTTAGCACATTATTTGTATAGTAATGACCATGGGACTGCTTTCCTCTCGTTGGTCAAACTCCTCAAGCGTGACAAATTACTACAGGAGAAAATTGCACGGGGGTTTGCGAATCACTCAAAAATCAAACATTATTTTTAGAACAACAAATCTCCAAATACTAACAGGGAATGCCAAAATAATTTGTCTCTGTACCAAATTAAATATTATTGTATAATTTTATAAATTGATGTTCTGAGAGTACCAAATGCATAATTTTCAACAAAGTACCAAAGACTTTGCATGTGCGAAAACTGATTGACAGTGCAAGAACATGTGTTACATTAGTTCATGTGGGATACACATCACTTGTTGCCAAGGAAACTTCACGCTTGCACAACAGAGAAAGCATTGGATGTCGGCAGAGGTCTCTTCTCATTTCCATTTTACCAATTAAGACAGAGAGAAGCCTCTGCTAGCAGGGAAGTTGGTATCTCACCCTTACTCCAAGGGTTTTTCTCTGGGTTCTCTGGTTTTCCTCCCTCCACAAAATCCAACATGCTAAATTCCAATTCGATTTGTGATTTAGCCAGGTCGACCTGGCTTTGATCAGCCTCTATATATGATTCTTTTTCAGGTTCATTAGAAATTCAGTGTTTTAATTAACTAAAGTATAATTATAATAAGTAGTCTTGACCTTGACAGCTTGGCTTGGTTACCACGAGCAACATATTGAGCAACTTAAAGATTATAATCCTGTAAGAATTAATGAACATAATTAAGGACCTTATACATGTAGGATCCTACATTTGTACTGTATGTAGGATCCTTTTCAGGATCCTATTCAAGATGCTGTTCCTATGTAGGATCCTACTCAGGATCCTGTATAGAATCCTATGTACACCGTAGGAACCTTTTCAAGATCATATTTATTCAAGATCCTATTCCTACATAGGATCCTATTCAGGATCCTGTTCCTGCATACAGTTGTAGGATAATAACAATAATATATTAAAGCTTATATAGCGCGTATAACAATAGATCTAAGTGCTTTATATTGGTCGAAAATTACATTGGTCATAAAATTTACATATCAATCATAAAATCTATTCAGAAGGATCCTGCTCAGGATCCTGTCCCTGCATTTGAAGGATCCTACAGGATCCTGTCTAGGTTTTCCAGCAGGTTTATAACAGAAAATCCCACATTTTAATATACCAAATATATACATCATGTACATTGTACCCATATTTCAAATTATGTAAAAATACGGTATACAGTACTCAATTAAAAACCCATTGGATACCAGTATACATGTACATGTATATAGCCATTTAAACCCCAAGTCAACCCTGCTTTGTATCATATCACATTAAATTATGCATATTTTTTTTCATCTTTATAGGAATATTGACGATAATCCAAACTTCAATTGTTCATATTCAAAATTTGATGAGGCATTTAAAGGACTTAGAAAATTAACTATGATGTAAGTATGATTAACATCTCAAAATAATAAAATAATACAAATACATGTACATTGTACATGTACAGTGTAATATACTTTATTTGAGTGTCAGTGCATGTGTTTAGCAAAATGTCATTTCTCTTTGGATGAGTAAACAAACAATTAAATCACATATACAGTAGAACCCCGGAAACTCGAACTTGGATAACTCTAATTCCCCGCTAACTCGAACTATTTTTTGTTTCCCTTGGCACAAATTTACCCCGATAACTCGAACTCTGTTCTTATGACTTCTCAAAATATCAATAAAATAGACTGCTTGTTATCTGATTGTTACTTAATTTGATTTTAATTATTGTAACTTCGGACTGATCACGTATTTAACATTCATTTCACGATCTTATCAGTGACTACCAGATGCGGTGTCTTTTGTAATTGACACAAAGCCTAAAATCCAACAGTGCGTATGTAGTAGAAAACCTTTAGTCATCTCTGATCTCATTCATTACTCTTCTGGGGAGTTCAATTCACACTACTTCAGTGGCTGACTGTGTAAAAATCGATGTTACTTGCTTACAGCTCAAGGCGTTCCAATTATTTCTGTAAGATGTTAACAAAGTTCTCTTGTCCAGAAAGCCTCTTGCATTCCTTCCCCATCCCCCAAGTTAACGGCCTTGTCCGCTTTTATTATCACACTGCATGAACTGCTTTTGTCTGCTTGCAAAAAGTAGAAGATTGTTTTTGCAAAACGTCCACTTTTTTCCCTCTTCGCGTGCCTGACTAAATGTTAAAGTTACACTTAATTAGCTCGAAGTCATAATCTTTGGAATTTCTTGTTACCATACTCGAACCCCCACTAACTCGAACTGATTTTCGTTTCCCTTCAGACCTCGAGTTACCGGGGGGTTCTACTGTATAGCAAAGTGCATGAAGGAAAAGAGAAATTAGTTCCTAATCCACAGGAAACACTGTCTATTGTTTGTGCTGTCAAGTGCCAGCCAATCAGATTTCGCTAGGTTAGTTCAATTCAATTTTTTTTTTCAATTCAATTCAATTTATTTTTTGCTCATATTTTTGTTTTATACAATAATTATGAAATACAGACAGAGAATGGAGATAGACTAAGAGTAATATAATAAATAATAAGAAATGTGTGAGCCTGATGGCTAAGTTAACTGCTGGGTTTTCTAGTTAGCCCCCAGCCATATTAGTTAAGTGTTTATAACAGGTAGAGAAAAAAAAGGAGTTTAAGAGTTAACAAAATAATTTTAGAGAATTTGAGAGAGAATAATGATATATAGAAATTATGAGTGTTGCTCTGACAGTATGTAATGTTTCAGTTGTTTTGAAAAGGCGAATGCACTTAAATCCTTCATGTTAGTTGAATATGTAATGAATGTCAAAGAAAAATGAAATGATATGAAATTTGAATTACAACGTATCCATTGACAAGGGTTTCATTAGAAGCCAGCTGTACTGTCAGAGTTCTGGCGGCTACTTGTCCTCTTACTGCCACCTTAACCAGTGTCTGTCACTGTTGATTAGGCTATTGAAATAAATAAAAATAATACAGACACCTACTTTTCAATCTATTGGCCACTTAGTACTCCAAAATTTATCGAAAGCCCTGTACTGTGGGTGTCAGTGGGGGCCTACAATATTATTTACGATTTATTCTGTTTTACCGCTCGAAGGTGGACGGAGAACCTCGACATGCTTAAAGCCCCTCTATGGAGGTCTCCAAGGGCGTACGATTTATCATTATTAATATCCAAGAAGATGTGAAGGTCTAACCATTTGTAGTTCATTCACAAAGGCATTATATACATGTAATTACCTTCTCCCTGTTATTTTAAGACCAATAATTGTGTGGTCAGGTCTGTCCCCACCACAGGCCAGTGTTTTATCCATGAGCTAACCAGCAGGGCCGGGTTGTTCAAAGCCCGATTAGTGCTAATCCAGGGTTAATTTCCATGACAACCAATAGGTTCTGTGCAGAGTTAATCCACGATTAACACTAATCGGGCTTTGAACAACCCGGCCCAGGTGGTTAGTTCAACAGCAGATGGAATCATGAAGCTGACTCCCTGTTATTTTAAGACCATGTGTGGTGGTCTGTCCCCACCACAGGCCAGTGCTAAAATTAACCCTGAGCTAGCCAGCAGGTGGTTAGTTCAACAGCAGATGGAATCATGAAGCTGACTCATCTAGCTAACTTAACACCACGTAACATTTCTTATTCTCTAGTTCTATGCCCAAGTACTGCAGCTGCCCTGGTAGTAGGTTGCTATGGAATACATCTGTTTTGACAAAAGACAATGCCACACTTTGTAAGGATAGGTTAGACACATGTCAAGTTATGAATGGTAAGAATTCTGGACTGATCAACACTCATACATGTACATTAATGTATATACTTGATTTCTATATTAGGTACATGTATTTACTTATTATTGTATCATTGTTGCTGTTGTTTGTACATTTACATGACTGTATAAATTATTGTCATACATTGTATAATATATTGTTTAAAAAACATTTGCAAATTATTAATTAGTCTGCAATGGATAGGGTGAATTTCGTATGAGCATGGGCAAGTTGTGCGGTTATACTTTATGGCATGCCATGATAATATGGTTTCCCTACTGTTTTTAACTTGTGGATATTGCGTTAGCAATCCTGACCACAAGTTATTGGTATGGAGGAAATCGACATGTCACTTTCTCGCTCACTCACTCACTCCATACGGTGACGAGTTCTGGGGCATTTTCTTTGATAGGGGGCATTTTGCTGAATGATGACATTTTCATTGGCGACTCTTCTGGGACTGGGCAGAGGGGGACAACTGCTTCCCCACCCCCCATGCCACTGGTCCCACTCATACAAAATGTGCTCTATGTGATGGCTTAATTAGCTTACATATGTATAAATACAGTATTAATATAAATCATTGCTTCTAATTATTAATTAGGTTTGTTTGTGGTATTAATAATTTTTTTGATTTTAATACCATGTAATGTGTGAAAAAATTATGTTGTATTAAACATGTTCATTTTTTTCTATTTTGTTTGTTAGTAAAAAGATGTCCAAGCAACTCTTACTGTGTTGATAATGGCCCAGGTTAGTAGGCTCTTAGTTCCTTAATAATATGCAATTATTATAAATAAAATATTGAACACATGTAGGCCTCTCCCAGGATACAGTTTAGTGCATTTCATAAATCTATTGAAGTTTTGAGCACTCAATGACTGAGAGTGTTACAATGTATAGAGCAGATTACATACAAGTGGGAAATGCTACAGCAATGATTATGGCATGGTTACTGTGTGGTTGTACATACATACATACATAATATGTATGTAACCTTTATTTCACCTTGGATTTTAGATAAGCCATAAAAAAGGTTTTTATTATTGAGAAATCCATCTAATGGTCATTCAAGTATAAAATCAGTGTTGAGTATAATACAATATTTAGCATTTCAACTTGTGGTTATTTGAGCCAATCCAGTGGATCTAAAATACTGGTAATGGGTAACAGGTAGCGGGTAAGTTTATTTAATTTTATTAGAAAAATTGTCCACTTTGATATACACGGCCATTATCATGACCAGTGATATAATCATGATTGGAAATGGAATGTTTGGCTGCGGTAAGCAGCTGTTAGTGGGGTGGCTAGCATTACGTGACGATCCTGGCTAAGAATGGCTCTGAAGGAGCTACAATCATGGACAAAAATGTTGGGACAGTTGACAAAAATTACTATTACCAGTATATGAAAATAAAAATACCTGATGCAAAGTTAATACAACTGCAGTTTTATTACCAAACCTGTGAATATATTCCAGATTGAACGTGCTAGCTCTTATATAACAATTGTAACAACATTGAAGGGTGGCCGTAATAGGTGTTAATTTAAAGGACAGTCTATAAAAGCGACCAGTGTCACTAATCATTTTGTCCAAGATTGTAGTCTCATTGCGGCACAGTAAGAAAGCTAAAATACGGATTTCTATGTTGATTGTTATACAAATGTACATACCCTTTTCTTGCATCTATTGACCTCATACTTGGCCACAATGTCCATGGATAATCTATTTTTTTCTTTCTGCAATGTGATTTGTTCTCGTTGTCTAAGTGGGCAATTGGTAATACAGGAGTCACATACATTGTAGTAACTACTAACAAATCCAGGAAATGCAGAAAGAGGGGTCTGCTGCATAAGCCAAACCTCGCACCGTATAGGTGCGATTAGCTAGGGGGTGCAGGGGCATGTATCCCAGCCAACGAAGGGGGGCCGTGGCCCCCTCGCTTCCCCCCCTAAATCTGCCCCTGAAATATATATGAAAGGTGTCCATTTACAGTGCAACTACTGTAACCAGGGCCATTTAATTAGGCAACAAGAACCAGTCACATTGTAGAATGACAACAAAGCTTTCCAACTTGTGTTTATTTGATCCATTCAGTGTCAAATATGTGGTAAAGGGCAAATTTGGTTAACTAATTTTGAAGTCAAAGTCTTGAATGATGCTAGGATTAGTGTTTAGTTTTCATTGTCTACACGTAAGTGGCCCAGTTACAATACTCGTACTGTAGATAAATCCTATGGGAAATCAAAGTGAATCACAATGATCATTATGCAAACATGTGTACTTGGCTAAGTACAAATTAATGTTCATGTACTATACTCAGTTTTTAGTGAGAACTCAACTGTGGAACAATGCAACATGGCAAAGTGTGACTGATTTTTAATTTATAATATTTTCTCAAGGGTTTTATGAATGTCAGTGTAAACCACCTTGGGGAGGCTACAAGTGTATGTCCAAAGTAAGTAAATTGTATATTTGTTTATACACTGTATATGCAGAACCTGACAAGCGATGCGGTTGCACAACGTGTCTGAAAATGCCTGTGCACTGCTAAAACCAGGCAGCCAGGATTGAAACATTGGCCCATGGAGGATTGGAAGGCCTTCCCAAACTGTCACTTGACCAGATCTTTCTGTGTCAGCCTGATTTTGCATTGAATGTCTTGGAGATCGGACCTCAGCAGCACAAAATAATTCACAAAGTTTCTCAAAACCAAACTTTTTCCAGGGATTTTGAGGTACATTTACACTAGCTTTGACCTCCCTGTATTTCTGGCTAATATTTTATAATGAAAGCCTTAGAAAAATTAGAAAATGCAGACAATTGAAGACCTCGGTGGAAAAAGGGCCTAAGTAGTATGCTTGCCCAATTTTGTTTTTTCTTTCGTGAGAATCGTGAAATTTACACACACAATACTCAGTTTCATTCAGTACAGGTCAAACAGTTCTTTTTATAGTTTCAGTTAACTTAATTCTGTTTTGGCTTCTTTTGGTTTTTTCAAGCCTTTCATTAATTTTGTTCAAATTTGATTACATTAGCCATTCAGTCATCAAAAATTCGCTTCACGCTATAGTGTGCCAGTCACAAAGAAACGTTGTTTAAGTACTTAGGTTTTCACACTTTCACTTATTTTGATTGTAAAGCGGACTTATTGCACGGCTGACACAGGTTAGTCGCTTTGCTGTTTAAAACTATAATCTTTCCGAAATCCTCGCGAGCTATCCCCGTAGCTAATTAACAATTAGACCCGCAGCCCGAGAGGTCTAATTGTTTTAGTATAAACTAACTAGTCGGACAGTAGAAAATAATAGAAAGAAACAAACTGAAATTGAAGAAAAAAAATTATTTCGTGAAAATGCATGCGTTTTTGCTCTACCGCCATGGGCTATCACAAATAGACCTATAGTAGGGTAGCCAATCAGAATGCAGGATTTGTAATAGTCCACTAGTTGGTTTATACTAACACAGATTAGACCCGATTCTCTTCAGTTTACCTTCGGACTTTACACGGGCCAAAAGGAATTACA
The DNA here is from genome assembly GCA_030867875.1 of Actinernus sp. WN-2022. Lineage (NCBI taxonomy): Eukaryota > Metazoa > Cnidaria > Anthozoa > Actiniaria > Actinernidae > Actinernus > Actinernus sp. WN-2022. Next base: position 144,996,817 of record JAOWCC010001589.1, read on the forward strand.
ATAGAATAGATCCTGTATATACATTGGCAATAAATGGTTCTTAGCTTTATACATTTGTATTACGATATCCTGTAATCTCCTATTGTTAAGTGTATGTAAATTTGCTCTCTGAAGCAAATGTTCATAAGTGTCTGCCCAATTACTAAATACTGCACGCAACGCTCTCTCTTGAAGTCTTTCTAGTTTCCGCTTATCTGATGCTCGACAAAAATGCCATACCATATGGCAATACGTCAAATGTGGCAAGATAGCAATCTTATATAGCTGTAATTTGGCATTAACTGGTATAAGATTTCTTAACCGTAAAAGAACGCCAACCTGTTTGCTAACCTTTTTACAAACTTCACTAATATGGTTGCTAAAATTTAGTTGGTCATCTAAATGGACACCTAGTAACTTGATTGATTGAGATTGTTTGATTTTAGCACTTTCAATTTCTATATTTATTGTCTTATCAGCTTTCTTAGAACCCAATACCATGCCTTGATATTTGTCGAAGTTCACTTGTAGTAGATTATCCTCATACCACTTAGTAATCCTATTCCCATCTTCTATCAACTTCTCCTCCACACTTCTGGCTGAATCACCCGTTACATAGATCTGGTAATCATCGGCATACATAGAGATGTTAGAATCCTCAACTGTCTGAGTAAGATCGTTCTGAAATATATTCCATAGAAGAGGTCCAAAAGTGGACCCCTGAGGACAGCCTCTAGTTACGGTTCTCCACTGGCTGTTGACTGAACCCATCTTGACCCTGTTTTCTCTTTGAGCAAAGTATGAACGGAACAAGTCCAAAGCATTTCCTGAGAAATTATAGGATTCTAATTTCTTTAAGAGAAGTGGCGGGCATAAAGAGTCAAACGCCTTACTCATATCTGATGACAGAACACCCACCAGTTTCTTTCTATCAAGTTCCATTTTCCAGTTTTCAAATGGCGCGCTGGACGATTTTTAACGTTGCGGCAACATGTTGCAAGTTTTGAATTACCTTCAAAACCATGCAACATTGTTGCCCGAATTTTGTTGGAGTTGCTTCGTGTAACACCCTCGCCGTTGACTTTTCGCGCAACGTCATCCCAGAAACCTGTTCGCTACGCCCACGGAAACGAGGCTACGTCAACAAACAAAGACTTCACTTGTCAGCCATGTTTCTAAACGAGGGTGTCGGAGTAGGAGCCTACAACCTTCGCCATTTAAGTACGGACCGCCCGACAAAATAATGCTATTCAGACCACTGAACGAACTCCTCCGACACATCGTGGGCATTTTTTATGACTTCGCTTGTCCCCCCTCCCCCTTCACAATGTTGGGATAGAAAGACAACATTTCGGTCTGCTCGAAAACCAACATTGAAATGGGGGAGGGGGGTTGTGTTAAAAATAGCCGGAAATTGCTGAAGCGGTCCGACTTAAATGGCAAGGGTTGTATGAGTGAACGGCACCCACGTCCAGGGCATTTAATTAGCTTCAGTAGATTGTGCCAGCTTTTTTGAGCCGCGTTTGTTTCTAAATGGACACCAAATGAAATTCTTAATATGACCATACATAGAGTGACGTCATGCCTATGTGACGTCATAAAAGTAGGGGGGAGGGGTGGTGTGTATATGAAAAAAATATAGAATTACAGCTTTAAAAAATAAAAGTTTAAAATGAAATACATTTTTACTAAATTTATTAATACCGATACACATTTACAATTTCAAAGTAATAATAGCTTGTGAATATTCATTTATTGAAGCCGCGCATGGGCCAAAATTTGAAACGGCTAACGAACTTCATATCAGCTGTGTTAATAATGGCGGAAGCTCGAGGGCCGAATTCAGCGAACAATATATCTAGTGACCTATAGTAGGGCCGACACTGAGAAATTTCCCAATAGAGAAAGCTTTTCCCAAGCCGTTATCGAAGGATGGGAGCAAAATAACAACAAGGTTATTCAATGGGTGGTTTCTTTAGAGGTTCACGCAGAGCTTGAAGTGCCAAATCTGGAAACGAATCGCTACCACTATCACATGGCTCTGAAGTTAAAGACGAAATAAAGGCGGTTGAATGTAAAAAGATATCTATCGTAGTCGAAAACAAATAATACAATGCAAAAGCAACAGTTGTAACGAACTCACTGTACTTTTAGTGCGCGTGACAGTAGCCGGAAGTGATCATCTCTACAATTCTCCGTTCATTTCTCCAACATAAAACGATGATTTCTGCCTGTAATTGCAAGCCTCAGCCAAGAAAACTTGCTCTATAGTATGAGTTTTGGACGCTGAACACGATGAACTGAGTACTTTGTGTGATACAGGCTTTCAACATAGAGTTTGCTCATTTCTCCCCTCATTGCAAATAAAACTCCATCTAAAATTTGAATTTATTAACCGTTACAACGGAGAAATGTTCAAACCAGCATTTCGGCGCATCCTATGTACTTCTAGAACGCTTTATATGACACAACTTAAACAGTATATATGTTATGAAAACGTTTTAACGGTATAAGTGCATGGAAATAGAACTAAATAAGTGACTTTGCATGGAGAAATGGAGAGGAGAAATGCCGATGGAAAACAACAGCTTATGCTGTTGTGTGACTGCTGCCGTGACACAGGTGACACGGCTGAAATGCAGGGCCGAACGGCAAAAAAAAGCCCAACAAGTATAGCAATAGTTTTGGAACGGATTAACATTTTATATACTGTGTTATTTGTTATATATTAGACAGGAGTGAGTTATCAATATATTGGTAAGATCGGCCGAGTCCGAGAACAGTTTTACACTACGCTCAGTGGGTAACGTAACGGTTACAGTTACCACGAATAAATCGGCAGTGACAGTTCTCAGGATATGCAACCGTTGTTGTCCTTTTCCATCTCTAGTACCTGGTCCTATGTCCCTTCTGTTCTACAACAGTCTGCAATCTTTTTGGCATGCTTTCAATAGCGTTGTCAACCAACTGTAGTGGGATATTATTCAGATGCCGGGATACACGAGCTTTGAATTGCTCGAACGACTCGCGCGTAATTTACTGTTTGATAGCGTCTTTCTCTAAAGATGACTTAATTATGTTGAAACAGTTCTCTATCGGATTTATATCAGCACTGCGAGGCGGAATCCGGTGGAATTCTGCTCCTATACTGAGTAGCTATATATAGATTGAAGGGCTTTGTGAAACACGCATGCTTCTAGACTGATGAAACATTTGAACATTTGATGAAACGCAAATGCTGCGCCGGAATTAATACTGAAAACAGTAGAAATGGATACATCTACAGCATAAACGAAACCCCTTTATCCACTTTTTTGAGCATTGAGTGTGATTACTGAACCTAATTGTGCGAAAACAATTAAGTAAAAAAATTGGATACGCCCTCGGATATTTTTTTACCCGGGGTATCGGGCTTTTTCATCAAAATTTGCATTGACAAGCGCATCCGTATTCCCACCAAGTGCTTACTACCCCCTCTCGTTTTGAGCTGTTTTCGTTAAATTTGCTGGACGTTATTGACAATTATACCATGTGAGCTACCTAAAATCTCGCCTCAGACAACCTTCGCCATTTAAGTACGGACCGCCCGACAAAATAATGCTATTCAGACCACTGAACGAACTCCTCCGACACATCGTGGGCATTTTTTATGACTTCGCTTGTCCCCCCTCCCCCTTCACAATGTTGGGATAGAAAGACAACATTTCGGTCTGCTCGAAAACCAACATTGAAATGGGGGAGGGGGGTTGTGTTAAAAATAGCCGGAAATTGCTGAAGCGGTCCGACTTAAATGGCAAGGGTTGTATGAGTGAACGGCACCCACGTCCAGGGCATTTAATTAGCTTCAGTAGATTGTGCCAGCTTTTTTGAGCCGCGTTTGTTTCTAAATGGACACCAAATGAAATTCTTAATATGACCATACATAGAGTGACGTCATGCCTATGTGACGTCATAAAAGTAGGGGGGAGGGGTGGTGTGTATATGAAAAAAATATAGAATTACAGCTTTAAAAAATAAAAGTTTAAAATGAAATACATTTTTACTAAATTTATTAATACCGATACACATTTACAATTTCAAAGTAATAATAGCTTGTGAATATTCATTTATTGAAGCCGCGCATGGGCCAAAATTTGAAACGGCTAACGAACTTCATATCAGCTGTGTTAATAATGGCGGAAGCTCGAGGGCCGAATTCAGCGAACAATATATCTAGTGACCTATAGTAGGGCCGACACTGAGAAATTTCCCAATAGAGAAAGCTTTTCCCAAGCCGTTATCGAAGGATGGGAGCAAAATAACAACAAGGTTATTCAATGGGTGGTTTCTTTAGAGGTTCACGCAGAGCTTGAAGTGCCAAATCTGGAAACGAATCGCTACCACTATCACATGGCTCTGAAGTTAAAGACGAAATAAAGGCGGTTGAATGTAAAAAGATATCTATCGTAGTCGAAAACAAATAATACAATGCAAAAGCAACAGTTGTAACGAACTCACTGTACTTTTAGTGCGCGTGACAGTAGCCGGAAGTGATCATCTCTACAATTCTCCGTTCATTTCTCCAACATAAAACGATGATTTCTGCCTGTAATTGCAAGCCTCAGCCAAGAAAACTTGCTCTATAGTATGAGTTTTGGACGCTGAACACGATGAACTGAGTACTTTGTGTGATACAGGCTTTCAACATAGAGTTTGCTCATTTCTCCCCTCATTGCAAATAAAACTCCATCTAAAATTTGAATTTATTAACCGTTACAACGGAGAAATGTTCAAACCAGCATTTCGGCGCATCCTATGTACTTCTAGAACGCTTTATATGACACAACTTAAACAGTATATATGTTATGAAAACGTTTTAACGGTATAAGTGCATGGAAATAGAACTAAATAAGTGACTTTGCATGGAGAAATGGAGAGGAGAAATGCCGATGGAAAACAACAGCTTATGCTGTTGTGTGACTGCTGCCGTGACACAGGTGACACGGCTGAAATGCAGGGCCGAACGGCAAAAAAAAGCCCAACAAGTATAGCAATAGTTTTGGAACGGATTAACATTTTATATACTGTGTTATTTGTTATATATTAGACAGGAGTGAGTTATCAATATATTGGTAAGATCGGCCGAGTCCGAGAACAGTTTTACACTACGCTCAGTGGGTAACGTAACGGTTACAGTTACCACGAATAAATCGGCAGTGACAGTTCTCAGGATATGCAACCGTTGTTGTCCTTTTCCATCTCTAGTACCTGGTCCTATGTCCCTTCTGTTCTACAACAGTCTGCAATCTTTTTGGCATGCTTTCAATAGCGTTGTCAACCAACTGTAGTGGGATATTATTCAGATGCCGGGATACACGAGCTTTGAATTGCTCGAACGACTCGCGCGTAATTTACTGTTTGATAGCGTCTTTCTCTAAAGATGACTTAATTATGTTGAAACAGTTCTCTATCGGATTTATATCAGCACTGCGAGGCGGAATCCGGTGGAATTCTGCTCCTATACTGAGTAGCTATATATAGATTGAAGGGCTTTGTGAAACACGCATGCTTCTAGACTGATGAAACATTTGAACATTTGATGAAACGCAAATGCTGCGCCGGAATTAATACTGAAAACAGTAGAAATGGATACATCTACAGCATAAACGAAACCCCTTTATCCACTTTTTTGAGCATTGAGTGTGATTACTGAACCTAATTGTGCGAAAACAATTAAGTAAAAAAATTGGATACGCCCTCGGATATTTTTTTACCCGGGGTATCGGGCTTTTTCATCAAAATTTGCATTGACAAGCGCATCCGTATTCCCACCAAGTGCTTACTACCCCCTCTCGTTTTGAGCTGTTTTCGTTAAATTTGCTGGACGTTATTGACAATTATACCATGTGAGCTACCTAAAATCTCGCCTCAGACAACCTTCGCCATTTAAGTACGGACCGCCCGACAAAATAATGCTATTCAGACCACTGAACGAACTCCTCCGACACATCGTGGGCATTTTTTATGACTTCGCTTGTCCCCCCTCCCCCTTCACAATGTTGGGATAGAAAGACAACATTTCGGTCTGCTCGAAAACCAACATTGAAATGGGGGAGGGGGGTTGTGTTAAAAATAGCCGGAAATTGCTGAAGCGGTCCGACTTAAATGGCAAGGGTTGTATGAATGAACGGCACCCACGTCCAGGGCATTTAATTAGCTTCAGTAGATTGTGCCAGCTTTTTTGAGCCGCGTTTGTTTCTAAATGGACACCAAATGAAATTCTTAATATGACCATACATAGAGTGACGTCATGCCTATGTGACGTCATAAAAGTAGGGGGGAGGGGTGGTGTGTATATGAAAAAAATATAGAATTACAGCTTTAAAAAATAAAAGTTTAAAATGAAATACATTTTTACTAAATTTATTAATACCGATACACATTTACAATTTCAAAGTAATAATAGCTTGTGAATATTCATTTATTGAAGCCGCGCATGGGCCAAAATTTGAAACGGCTAACGAACTTCATATCAGCTGTGTTAATAATGGCGGAAGCTCGAGGGCCGAATTCAGCGAACAATATATCTAGTGACCTATAGTAGGGCCGACACTGAGAAATTTCCCAATAGAGAAAGCTTTTCCCAAGCCGTTATCGAAGGATGGGAGCAAAATAACAACAAGGTTATTCAATGGGTGGTTTCTTTAGAGGTTCACGCAGAGCTTGAAGTGCCAAATCTGGAAACGAATCGCTACCACTATCACATGGCTCTGAAGTTAAAGACGAAATAAAGGCGGTTGAATGTAAAAAGATATCTATCGTAGTCGAAAACAAATAATACAATGCAAAAGCAACAGTTGTAACGAACTCACTGTACTTTTAGTGCGCGTGACAGTAGCCGGAAGTGATCATCTCTACAATTCTCCGTTCATTTCTCCAACATAAAACGATGATTTCTGCCTGTAATTGCAAGCCTCAGCCAAGAAAACTTGCTCTATAGTATGAGTTTTGGACGCTGAACACGATGAACTGAGTACTTTGTGTGATACAGGCTTTCAACATAGAGTTTGCTCATTTCTCCCCTCATTGCAAATAAAACTCCATCTAAAATTTGAATTTATTAACCGTTACAACGGAGAAATGTTCAAACCAGCATTTCGGCGCATCCTATGTACTTCTAGAACGCTTTATATGACACAACTTAAACAGTATATATGTTATGAAAACGTTTTAACGGTATAAGTGCATGGAAATAGAACTAAATAAGTGACTTTGCATGGAGAAATGGAGAGGAGAAATGCCGATGGAAAACAACAGCTTATGCTGTTGTGTGACTGCTGCCGTGACACAGGTGACACGGCTGAAATGCAGGGCCGAACGGCAAAAAAAAGCCCAACAAGTATAGCAATAGTTTTGGAACGGATTAACATTTTATATACTGTGTTATTTGTTATATATTAGACAGGAGTGAGTTATCAATATATTGGTAAGATCGGCCGAGTCCGAGAACAGTTTTACACTACGCTCAGTGGGTAACGTAACGGTTACAGTTACCACGAATAAATCGGCAGTGACAGTTCTCAGGATATGCAACCGTTGTTGTCCTTTTCCATCTCTAGTACCTGGTCCTATGTCCCTTCTGTTCTACAACAGTCTGCAATCTTTTTGGCATGCTTTCAATAGCGTTGTCAACCAACTGTAGTGGGATATTATTCAGATGCCGGGATACACGAGCTTTGAATTGCTCGAACGACTCGCGCGTAATTTACTGTTTGATAGCGTCTTTCTCTAAAGATGACTTAATTATGTTGAAACAGTTCTCTATCGGATTTATATCAGCACTGCGAGGCGGAATCCGGTGGAATTCTGTTCCTATACTGAGTAGCTATATATAGATTGAAGGGCTTTGTGAAACACGCATGCTTCTAGACTGATGAAACATTTGAACATTTGATGAAACGCAAATGCTGCGCCGGAATTAATACTGAAAACAGTAGAAATGGATACATCTACAGCATAAACGAAACCCCTTTATCCACTTTTTTGAGCATTGAGTGTGATTACTGAACCTAATTGTGCGAAAACAATTAAGTAAAAAAATTGGATACGCCCTCGGATATTTTTTTACCCGGGGTATCGGGCTTTTTCATCAAAATTTGCATTGACAAGCGCATCCGTATTCCCACCAAGTGCTTACTACCCCCTCTCGTTTTGAGCTGTTTTCGTTAAATTTGCTGGACGTTATTGACAATTATACCATGTGAGCTACCTAAAATCTCGCCTCAGACAACCTTCGCCATTTAAGTACGGACCGCCCGACAAAATAATGCTATTCAGACCACTGAACGAACTCCTCCGACACATCGTGGGCATTTTTTATGACTTCGCTTGTCCCCCCTCCCCCTTCACAATGTTGGGATAGAAAGACAACATTTCGGTCTGCTCGAAAACCAACATTGAAATGGGGGAGGGGGGTTGTGTTAAAAATAGCCGGAAATTGCTGAAGCGGTCCGACTTAAATGGCAAGGGTTGTAGGTGCTAGCTAGATGTTCCGCTAAAAATCGTCCCGTGTAACATACCCGTTGCCGCAACAATGTTGCGCTAAAAGTTGTCTCGTGTAACATGCATTAAAAATCGTCGCGAAAAATCGTCGTTAAAAATCGTCTCGTGTAACATCACCTTAAAGACTCGACATATATTTTCCGCTTTTTGTGTTACCTGTGGTATGTTTCATAAGCGATCTCGGAAGAGTTTATATAATTGCTCCTTGTGAATTCTTTTTCCGATTCCTACGAAATAAACAAATATATTATTTTGTGTCCGATGGGTAGACACGTGGCCAACCGTCAAAACTTCGAGGCCTAATAAACTGCTTTAGAAGTTCCAAAATCGCCCCAAAATCACTCGCATAACTTCATTAAGTATCAATCTTTTATTATTGAAGATTTATTTCGTAGGAATCGGAAAAGAGAATTTACAAGGAGCAATTATATAAACTCTTCCGAGATCGCTTATGAAACATACCACAGGTAACCCAAAAAGCGGGAAATATATGTCGAGTCTGGGCTGCCTGTGATCTCACTAATAGAGTTTGCATTGAATTCTTATCGTGGTAAAATAAAGGTATTGAAATAACATTTTGCAATAAATGTACCTCGAGTAGCCTTTTATTATGTCCTTGGGTATTCTCTGCTATTTTGGGCTAGTTTGGATCGGTTTTAGATAGTTTTTGATGTCCAACGGCCCTTTACACAGAGTTGCTTTTTCGAAATGTTACTCCGTCTTTCCAACAAGTATCTCCACTGTTTCAACCATCTCTCCAGCTTGGCGTCCGACTTCAGAGAGAGCGAAAGTCCGTTTGAGATTCAGTTTGTGAGCCGTAAGGTATTTCCAGCCGAAACGTACAACCAATAGCGCGCGCGATAATGTTGTTTCTAGATCTATCTCCACTCCCCCCCCCCCCCCCCCCTTTCCCCCAATATAGAATAACAAAACAAAAATAATTACTTTTGCTGTTGAGCCGTATTTCATCCCTGTTACATTTCAAGTAATATCTTAGCACGCTAAATGATAATTACTTTTTTTTTGTCAGTTTAATGAAGCGCCTATAAACATACTACTTACGCTCTTTTTCCACCGGGGTCTTCAATTATGTGTGATTTGAGTGAAAAGTTTTCAATTTTAGTTTGCGCACGCTGTTGACGCAATCTGATCATGTCATTTTGAACGAACTTGCACGCTCAAAGTTTCAATGTTTTTTTCATTTTTCCAGTATATTCTTTTTTCTTCTGAACCTTCTGCACTTATTTCCCTTTATTCTACATGTACCTGTACCAGTTATTTTTGAGTTTTTACCTTTGTTTTCTTTATTAATAATTTATCGTTATTTTCGGGTTGTTACTTCAGACTGAGTTCAGATAATTGGGAGTTTCCCTTTTAGGCTTGCCTATCAATATATATATATAATTTTTATTGTTATTACTATTACAATTGTTATTATTGAACATTACTATAATATTTATTGTTATTACTATTGTTATATATGTATTATAAAAGTACTGGTAGCATGTTTGTGCATTTGTAGCTGTAAATAAATATGTTACTATTAGTTTTTTTATAAAATACAAGATGATGAGTACCATCTTTGCATGGGGCTTTCTCGTCAGTCAATAGTCAGCTTCCACCTACAATAATGTACATATTTTTATCATACTAACATGCAGTAGTATAAAGCTAGGCAATATTGAACACTACCTGTAGCTTATCTTTGGTGTACATGTATTTACATATATCTGTTTTACTCAGACAGGCATTCCTCTCGCCATAATACTTGGTACTATTGCTGGAGCTACTGTCCTCATTTTGTTAGTATTATGGATACCAATATGTAGACGGTGAGTGCAATTATTATGCAAATTACAACTACGTACACCACCCTTTCTTGCCCCACCCCTTACAGGTAAGATATTAGAGATACACATGTATGGCAGCACGCCAGCCTTTACTGCTCGAAACGAGCCACAGCATTGGCTTACCAAACAATACAAAACACCCTAACCTTTAGAATGTGCAGCACAAAATGAATATATAGAGCTACAGTGTAATGGTGCAATCAGAATACAGGTTTCGAGTGGTACTCTACGTATTACTCATGGGAGCTAGTGACCTTTGAAATCATTGTTACCTTGTGATACGAACCAATTGCAAGGTACAGCCAGTTTCAGTTTGTCCCCTACAATGTAAAACCCACCCTGGTCCCAGAGGCTTTTTGATAGCTACAGAAAGCCTGTATCAGTGAGAAAAAGAGGAAACCTCTGGTGTCAGTGGTATAAAATCTCATTTTCTCGATCGGAGGAGTTTGTAATGAGCCAGGAACAAGCAACCTAATTAGTTAAATTGCATCTTGATTTTGCTTCAGTGATCTGTTGATTGTTTGACAGCTGTAATCTAAAAAAAAAAAGATTTTTAACAGGACCTGAAACAAACAGACCTGAATTGGAATTTAGCATGTTGGTTTTGGTGGAGGGAAGAAAACTGGAGAACTTGTAGAAAAACCCTCGGAGCAAGGGCAAGATACCAACAAATGCAACTCACATACATGTATGGCCTGCTGTGATCGGGAATTGAGTCACAGGTGAAGCTCGCTTACTGCTTGTGCCATCCTGGCTTCTCTGCGTGAAAGTGAGAGTCAACACCAGCACAGAGATGTTGTCTTCTTCCCAATGCTTCACAGCACTCTTGTGCTGCTTTGTGGTTGAACTTCAGTCTTTCCATAGCAATATAGAAAACCTCTGAGACCACAGTACATAAAGTCTTGAAGTGGTGAAAACATTGAGCTACTACTGGTTATTTTATGGTTTTCAATGGAATATGGGTGAATATTACACACACAATAATATATTATTTGTCTTGGTAAACAATGATCCTTTTGGCACACAAAATTTTCACACAAAATTTCTAAGACATATAACTATAATAAAGTACTTTCATCCTTGATTAGTCTGCAAAGCAGGCAGGCATTTCAAGGACATTTGGGCCACGTTGACACTTTGTGCCCGAGTACAATGCCCAAGCACTGGCACAATACTGTGGGTCATTCAGACTACTGGTGGCCAGTATCAAGGAGCGTTTCACATTAACGTGTTTACATGTACTACCTCCTTTGACCTTCTCAACATTTCTCCCATTTTGAAAACTTTAGCAGGGGTTTGTGGGTAAAATGCATGGCACCAAGTGTGAATGTGGCTTAGAGTGAGATAACACAGTAAAAAAAGAATTTTCAAGATAAAGAAGGAGGAAGGAACTTGATCTCTGACATTCTGAAGGCAACAATAACATTTCCATGCAGTTAATCAAATATTAAATAGTTAGTACACTTCATCTCTGCTGCTCCTCCCCACAGGCCTTTATCCACCCAATTCCTTAAGGTGTCTGTAAATGATACAATACATTTATAATTCTTGCTCCCACTCTTGAAGCCTTCTAAATTTCTGCAGACAAATTAATTAATACATTTCCAACTTTGCGTAGCTGCTGAATTTAGGTGTCATATTCGTAAATATATTCGTATTGTGATTGAGTGTTCTGTTTTTCTTCAGGAAGAAAAGGCATTCTCAAGGATATACCTGGACATAGACAGCCATACAACATAATGATGTCAAACTGAATCATGCAGAAATGAAATCAATGTTGTTTTGGGAGTAGTGTAGGTTTTTTTCTGGTTTGTAGTGCTAGTTAATAATAGACTGAATGCAAATGTGGTGAGTTTTAATTTCACTTACGAAACGTCTTCCTATAAAAACTGCCCTACCATCTAGAATATCACTTTGAAATCAATAGTTTTGGAAAGTTTGGAGGATATTGATCGAACCAACGCAAACTTATTCAACATCATCCAACATGAGATGACAAACTATCGAACAATGTTGGATCGAGCAAAGTTACATCGTGCAATCCAACACTGTTGGTTTTCTCCTGGACTTTTTAAAAAGCTTCAACATTATGCAAATTAGCTGTGGCCATATTAGAGTTACTGGATAGTTGTAGCTGAAATTCAAACTATTATCATACTTATTGCAGCTATTCGATCATGTTAAAAAGCTGAAATAATTTAGCAATAATGTGTTTCTTTAAATGAGTACAATTTCGAGAATTTTACTGCAGATAAAACAGATTTCTTTAGAGGGAGTAGACCAATTTGGGTTTTTAATTCAACTTTTCTTTCTTATTACCAAAGTTTATGTTAATTGTTGAATTTTTCACTAAAAAAAATACCTTTTGTAATGTGCTTTGTCTAGCATACTGTATTTTGTATTTTAATCTCTATACTTTAATAGTTGAAGGGGCCGTCTCAACCAGCATCCTTTGCGCACCTCAGAAGCTACAGTTTCCTTTCCTGAATGAAACAAATTACGGTTTTCAAGATTTGTTGATTACCGTACGTATTTTTCAAATCATTCTCGCCTGAGCGATGGAACTCGAGCTATAAAACTGAATTGTAGCGTGGAGGCCATTTTCTAGGGCACCAATACTGAGACGACCTCTTTAAAGCATTTTGCAATCAATTTGAAATTTTGGAACAAACACATTGTTTTAGATTTTTAATACCTTTTCCGTCTTTCATTCCATGCATACCTATGTCATGTAAATAAACGCTTTTACCTTGATTGTGTACAGTATGAGCTGCCCATGTGTTCTTGAAGGGCTTGTATACCGTTACACGAAGATAACTGTGAGACTTGCTTATTATTTATGAAACAAAACGTGTGTGGCAATAATTGTAATGAAAATTTCAATTTTAATAAGGTTGGACTTATTTTATTTAAATGCTTTTGAAATAAAGATGAATAAAAAGATGAGAGGCTTGAAGTTTTGTTTCAAATATACTATAATCAGATATTGGTCGAAAGACTGAGTTGTTACATTATTACAATGAGGGAATTTGAACACTTTATCCGGGACTTTGTTGTTCGTTAACAATCCTTACATAGCCATTTCCATGCATTTTAGGTGTTAAATATCTGTAAAGTATTTCATTTGTTCCACTCCAGAACGATCTCCTTTACTACCCTCGTCTTGTCGAGTGCCTGTTTTATTACAGTTTCACGTCTAATTTAGTAAAACATCTTTATATAGTAATCGCATGATCAACTCGTTTTCTTTGTTTGTCAGTCACGAACATTTAAACTCTAATCTCCCTCATTAAACATGCAAGAGGGAGGATTAGTTCGTATCTTCCCTCATTAAACATGCAAGAGGAAGATTAGTTCTTATCTTCCCTCATTAAACATGCAAGAACGAAGATTAGTTCTTATCTTCCCTAATTAAACATGCAAGAGGGAAGATCAGTTCGTATCTTCCCTCATTAAACATGCAAGAGGAAGATTAGTTCTTCTCTTCCCTCATTAAACATGCATGAGGGAAAACTAGAGGACAATGCGTAGGCTGAACAAGGGAGGCAAAGGCATCAATAGCAGTTTTTACGGCTGAACCATGCAGCCAAGTGGTCAGTGGTTTCAGAATTTCAAAATGGTACAGAGATGGAGTCGCGTTGAACGGAGATCACCAAGAAGATGATGCCCCAAACTATTATTTTCTAAAGAAAAGCAAGAATAAATGTTGAGCGGTGTTTGTGCTTGGCCACTGGAGTGATTTGACGTTTTTTTTTTACAAGCCTTTTCTTAGAAGCTTCTTGGGTCCGTAAAGTCAACAACTGACTCGCACGATAACTCCTCTTCGCATTCAGCCTTATCAAATCGGTTAGTCCATCATTAGGCCACTCAGCATCTTACAATCGCTACTAGTTCATCGAATGACGCGACAGGAATGATAAAGCAGAGTAAAACGAGGATATTTCAAAGAAAATTTCTCTCGAACAAGCGCCTCAAACGAATCGATGAGATGGGTGAAACCGCTGACCGTTTCATGGTATATGGCTCAGCCGTAATTATAGCTATTGTAAAAATTAAGCCAAAATGAGACCTGTGTTATGTTGACCATTCGTCACGAACCATGTGGGATCAACTATTTCATTGTGCGCATGCTCATTCATGAGTTCTTCAAATACTTTTTGTTTGTTATAAGTATTGCACCATGCAGATTTTCCTAGCCTGTGTCGCTGGAGTACTGAATAGCATTTGCGTTTGCTTTGTCGTGTAAACGCCGGCCAATACGTGTCACCTGTAATTTATACGAAGAAACACTAAACGTTCCGAAAACGAGTTCGCTTCCTCGGCGATCATGCGATTACAAAGTGATCACATGGCATTTCGTGAAATTAGTGATTAAATTTATGCGGCGTCGGGACTTCCACAAATCATCCCTCGGCTCTCGGGGAAATGTAATCACTAATTTCCCTCATGCCATGCGATTACTTATAATAATCAGTCGGAAACCAAGAGACTATCACCTGAGAGAACCGATCCCCCATACTAGCCTCTCTCCCCATGATAGTCTGCGCCGATTTATTTTTAGCTTGCATAAATTAGTTGGACTATTTTTACCATTCTATCCGATTGGTTGTGGGTGTCACGTGTCCGAATGGCCCGGCGGGCGGCGAGAGCAGAAGAATCGGCATTCAGTGTTTTACTCAGTAATCAAAGCATTCACAATTTTCTACTTTCACGACAGTTTAATACTCTACAGATTCATATTGATTACGGTGTTGCAAAAGCATGTCCGATTATTTACGATATTATAGGTTCTATTTCTAATTTCTTTAGCGAATTGTAAGCGTCTGTTTACAATAATTCCAAACTCAGTCAGTCAGTGTTTCAGATTAACTGGATTTATAATTTCGCAAAATTGTGGTCAAAAGTCGATGCATGCGTGCTTGCTTGCTATAAACTTAACGTTTCTACAATTGCCCACTTTAGAAACGAGTAGGGGAATGGGGCGAGTTCGGTTTCGCAAAGGTGCTTGGGATCGTTACTGGGGACAGTTAATTGCGATATTTGCTATGTTTCTTTGTATTCTGCAATTAGGGTGTCCCCAGTAACGATCCCAAGCGCCTTTGCGAAACCGAACTCGCCCCATTCCCCTACTCGTTTCTAAAGTGGGCAATTATTAGCCTGATGAAAGAGAGCAAATAATCCGGTCAGAACGAGTATTTATAAGGTAAGCGAGGCACTTGAGGCCGATTTTTCCCACGAAAATCCATCCGATAGGCGTAATTTCCTCCGTCAGGTGAAAGGTAGATAGCTTTTCTTACCCCAGAAGTTTTCAGACTTGAGAAATCATTATCCTAACTCTTCCAAATGAACTCATTTCTTTGAAAAAGCCCTCTCATTCTTCGTCAGAAACTACGTGTTTGCTGCTATTCGGTCATGACCGTGGCAAACTCGGCTTTGTAGCCTGGTCTGCTGACAAAATTCCTCTTTCCGGCAGAGGGACAGTCAATAAATTGCAAGGTACTGTACTCTCTCCCCACGGGGTCTAACGTGCCGCCTATTGTACTGAGTAGCCAATCGCGTGGCGAAGAACACAGGTCGCCAAATGGGGTTTGGCACGGATTTTCCTCGGGAGCAGTTACGAAATAGTGCCGAAGAAATCCGACACCTCGTTTATTTCGCGGGGAGTTGGAGAAGAAAGTCATTAATAGAGAGCTTAAGCAACCACGCGCGCGACGGCAACGCCTAGGACGACGGCATGAAACAATAGCCTTAATTGCAAAATACAATAACTGCACGTGGGAATGCACGCAGTCACCTACATTTCAACCGTTGTCTGGAAAAACAGAACGTGAAAACCCCACATTTTACGTTTACAAGAGAACGCCAACGTATAAAGTAAGTCACTCCGTTTTTCTTTCGGCGTGAACGGAACTCTATGCTTGTCATATTTTTCGAAGATATGAATGTGAAAAGTAATTAAAGGCGAACGAAGGAAATAGTAAGCATCACATTTCGGTAGAAAACATTTTTCTAGGTCCCGTCCTCGCTGCCGTCGCCGTCGTTGATGCTTAAGCTCTCTAATTTATTGACTGTCCCTCTGCCGGAAAGAGGAATTTTGTCAGCAGACCAGGCTACAAAGCCTGGTCATGACCGAATAGCAGCAAACACGTAGTTTCTGACGAAGAATGAGAGGGCTTTTTCAAAGAAATGAGTTCATTTGGAAGAGTTAGGATAATGATTTCTCAAGTCTGAAAACTTCTGGGGTAAGAAAAACTATCTACCTTTCACCTGCCGGAGGAAATTACGCCTATCGGATGGGTTTTCGTGGGAAAAATCGGCCTCAAGTGCCTCGTGGTTTGAATTGGAGTATGCAGCCTTTCCTTTATTTAAGACAGAGAAGAGAGAAAAACCCAAAGTGAGAGAAATGCCCCATAACCGCCATTTCTAGACCCCAGAGAAACAACAGGACAACAACAAACTCTTAAGAATTTTGTGAAATAATAGTCACACAGTGCAAATACAGAGCTTAGGCTGCCTGTGGTCAGATCAGGTCAGATCCGTCCCATACCAGTCCGGGGAGTAAGTTTATGGAGCAACACATAATTCAGATCCATAATTCAGAGTTTTGAAGCTTCGCATCCATCGCCTCTCTTTCTTTGTTGAAATCAAGGTTGAGGATGGAGCGATGAAAATCCGCGAGGAGCTGGTACCGAATCTTAAAATAGCATCGTGACGTCCACTGAGCCAAAAATAGATTGGCGCAGACTATCATAGGGTACGGAGATCAGTTCTCTTATGTGATGTTCTCTTGCGGAAACGCATTCTCTGATTGGTCACTAGAGCCATGTGTTATTAGAGGGACACACATTGATAGCGTCATGAGTGCGCGCAAACAATTTCTCAACTCATTTTAATTGGATATTCAACCCTAAACTTTACGATACAATACGGTGACCAGACCTTTTCGAAAACATACCATTTCGTTGAAAAATATTTTGGGTTCATGGTCACCCACCAACCAACTGGCCGGTGATCGACTCGCTTTGACGGCATGAGTCTCGGAGGATATATCCCGCAGCAAACTTTGCGTTCGCCGCCGATTTCAACACAGTACATGATTACAAATGGCCGGGTAAGTACCATTTTAACAAATTATCATGTCAAACTCCGCTGTATTCATAGCTGGAAGTATTCATCAGGGTCACAAACGTTTTAGTGCGATGTATCGAGAGGAAGACAATGTTCTTTTCTGAGTTTTTAAGCGCTGTCGTGTGCCCAATTTAAATTATCTCGATGCGCTTGGCATCCCAGATGCAGAGACGATATGAGTGAATATCGCTGTACTATCTGCCCGTTGAGGCATGTTGGCCGTCTATGGAGACTAACACTTACAAATCGTCCTTGGGGACAGCAAACGAACCCTTCGGGGTAGCAAACAAATCGCCCAACGTGGCACAAACACATGAAAAATCGCTCAACGTGGCACAAAAAATGAAAAATCACCCATTGTGGTGACAAATACTTGGTTAGTAAACTAAAAAGAATTCTATCAGGGGCTATAAATCCACGTGGAGTTGTTATTGTTGATATTGACGTTGTATCTGGGTGTGGAGAAAAGACTCACACCCAGTCTATGGACTCCCAGTACATTTAGAGAGTTCATGAACTGGGTGGGGGTCAGTGTACTCGTTAAACAATCTCAACGTTGACGTAGATACACTTATTTCAAAAAACGTTAGCTTAAACCAAGAGGAATCATGGGTAATCCATAACAGATCGAAATAAGGTGTACCTCATAATTCCTCCTTTTACTAGGATTTTTTTTGCATTTTGTAGCATTCGTATGTTTAAAAAAGTGCATCACTCGGATACAAATATTAACTTTCAGTTGATGTGGACGTTGTATCTAGCTGTGGAGAAAATATTGACCCACATCCATGGACTTTCAGAGGTTTTCTCCGTTTCTTAGAGAACTAGAGCCGCGTAGCGGTGGTCAGCGAGTCGCGGAGCGGCAAGGAACCAGGGTACTTTTGTTATCGTGCGAATCGTATTCATTGGCTTACCAATGGCCCTGCAAAACCGGTGACGTATTTTCTTGATTTGAAACTCGGCGCATGGAAGTGAGGCATTCGACCAATCTCAACGGATAACACCAGAGACTCTTCGTTTTCTTCTCTCCTCTCTCCAATCCTCCAACTGCCTATTTCTTCGAGCCTCGCAACGCGATTTGGCACGTTCAAAAGTGCGTGCGGCACGGCAACGGAAAGTCAATATTATGTGCTATATGCATCAATAGAGAATGCCGTTATAATAGCGTATTTGCCGAGTGGGAACGGGCATCACTTATACAGAGCTTGTGCCCTGACACCCAGACAGTCATTGATACATTTTGCCGCTAAAAGAGAGATTTTAGGCGGTGGGTTTAATATTGGTTAAAATTATATTTAGCTTGTTTTTCAGTGATATGAAGAAGTCTTTCCTTAATCTTCCACCAATCAAGATGTTAGAAAGAGCTAATTCCGTTGACCAATCAACGTTTGCGTCGGGAATTCCGGACGCAAAGATATTAACGGTCTCCTTATTCGCCCTGTTACCTCAGAGTACCTGGCGCTCCGTTCCAGAGGTTCCTCTCGCGCCTTTGTCACTCTTTATGCGAGAAAAGCCTCTGGTACCGAGGGCACTATCTTTGATTGTCTTTGAGCAAAAGTTACTTTGGGAGGTGGAGAATTGGTGGCAAATGCCCTGGAATTTGAAGTGCAGTTCAACTTTTCATGAGCTGTCTCATCCCCAGGTTTCTCCCGCGTTCGTCCCAGGCGATTCGCTTCGCTCTTCGTTTTTTAGATGTCTAGGAACGAGGCAGCTTCTTGAGAGTGTTCGACGGGAGGTTTCAAAGTACGGTACGTGGTACAAATTGATACCTGCGGTTGACATTTGTACGGATGACTAATTAATTGGAGTAGTAGAAGAAAGATTTGTTCCACAAATCACAGGCGAGAAACCTAATTAATTCACAGCAGCAGTGGTTTGAAAACATTTATTTTCAATGTAAGATGGCATTACAAATAGATATTGCACAGTCAGTCTAAATTGACGCTAGGCTACCCTGCGAGCAGAGGTTTCTCATCTCTCTGCCTTTCCTGTCGCCGAAAGAAACCTCTACCACGAAACGATAGCTTTTGCCGTTGAACATGCCGTTGGAGGTAAACCACATGATAAACCACATGATAAACGATATTGTTCGCCATGATTGAACAGGATTATAGCTAATGTGAATCTTGTTCTTAGCCAGCACAAGGAGCTCCACTGTCTCCCTCTCCCTCCCTTGCACTGCTACACAGGCTATATATATTGTTCTGTAATAATTATTTGTCTCGGTAGAATTATATGCTGGTTTAGTATCCCATCTATATAATTATGCACAAGCAGCTGGAATGTCACTCTCTTCTGTTCCTGTATCAAAAGAAACAAAAGCCAAATGTTATAAAGGGTAGGAAACTTGTTGCATTGACTATCATGTTTAAAGCAATTCTGGACTTGGTTGCTTAGAAATTAGACATGATAGCAAACATCTTGACAAAAAGCAGAAAACAATATACCAGTATATATATATATATTTTTGCAAAAACAAGACGAAATAAAATTAGGCTGTGTAGTATGATCTGTTTGTTTTACACAACCTACAATGTAGTTACAACGTATATAAGCTTAGCTTGGCTCATCAGAAACCATTGTACTTGCCGAATGGCATCATGGGGAAAGTTTAAAAAGTCAGCAACTGGAACTGAGGGGGAAGGGTTGAGTTAGCACTCTGCATTTCACCCATTGAGCCCAAACACGTCCGGGAGTGAAAGGGTTAATAACTAAACGGAAATTTTACAGGATCGGATGTCCATACGTTTTCTGCAGGTGTATACCAGACACCTATTTCACACCTAAAAGAATCTTAAAGATCTAACTCTTGAAGCAGAGCTCCTTCTCACATATCGGACACCGATGTGAGACTTCTAGTATTCAATGTTAGAAAACGACGGGGAACCAGCATTCCTGAACCGGGTTAAGCTCGTCATGGCTTCGACTCATACTGAAATATACAGCCGATGCCAGATATCAGATCAGTAAACGTAAAATGCCAATAACACTTCGTTTCCTTTGGAAATAATTCCCGGGAATAAGAACATTTTGATCTATAAACATTCCATTCGGTTTCTCTGATTACCAAGCGACCATCGAGAGATGTTGATCGAATGAGATCTGTCGATTTAACTACACAATTCCGAGTGTTCGCGCTACATTGAAATCGTTAAAGTGATGAGTTTTGAATTAGTTTTGTTTAGTTATTGCAAGATCCACCCGACAGCTACCCTGCGAGCAGAGCCTTCTTCAGCTCGACGAAAATCGAGAAGAAAAGAAGACACTACAGCATACGTGTTGTTTTCGTATCGAGCATACGCCAACGGCTTTTTCTCGTACCAGACTCACTCGTTCACTCTGTCGTATTGCCTTTGTCTGCCATTGTCGCAGTGGCCTCAGGTTTCAGTGGTCATCAGTTTAAAACAAAAATGTAGCCGCGCGCTGATAAACCGGATTTAACAGGCTTGACCAGAGGAGGGTGATCACGCGTCGAAAAGGATCATGGTTCAAATTGATTTTTGAAGTCAGTCGTCACTTGCAGTCGATGTGTGCGGAGCTCTAGCATTTGGTGTATTTTTTATTTTCTCACGTCCATTTTTCTTAGCCAGAGTATCCAGTCATTCTTAAAACTCACTTCATCTTGGCTTGATTCCACTGCGTTTATATATTGCTTGAAATAATTTCATTCGAGTTTTCGGAAGTTTGTTTTAGTGCTCTTTGGGGACTTTGTCAGAGTCTCTCTTTTTATACGAGCCCTTACCCTTAAGCGTAGGTGCGAGAATTTAGCCAAAAATTACGACCATTAGGTTCTCGTTTGCCTCGCATCATTTGGAATGTTGATTACAGTGAACGAGCTACGATTTTGGCGATAAACCACGGTGGTTGAAGGCTTGATACTGCTAAATTATTTGTTCATATTTTCGGCGATTTGCGTTTGTAATTTAACCTATTATCGACCACTTTACTTTGATCGCTACTAGTCGTATAACGAAGAGGGCTATTGCCTATGTTTTTCTTCATTTGGGCTCACCTTGAGAAGAACAATATCTTATCTGATTTCCAGCATGGTTTTAGAAAACGTAGGAGCTGCGAAACCCAATTAATTACTGTTTTGCATGATTTAGCTAGTGGAGTAAATCAAGGTAAACAGATTGATGCTTTCATCCTAGACTTCTCTAAAGCATTTGATAAGGTACCGCACGAGAGACTATTGTACAAATTGAATGAGTATGGAATTAGTGGTGATCTCCAATTATGGATTAGAGCTTTTTTAACTAGAAGAAAGCAGAGAGTGCTCTTGGAAGGAACTGGTTCTTCCTATAATAATGTCACCTCTGGTGTACCTCAAGGAACCGTGTTAGGACCACTATTGTTCCTATTATTCATAAATGATTTGCCCACCTCAATTTTGTCAAGTATAAGATTGTTTGCTGATGATTGCTTATTATATAGAGTTATAGATGGACCCAATGATAGAAACATTCTCCAACAAGATCTAAATACCTTATCTAGGTGGGAAAAAGATTGGTTAATGTGTTTTAATGTAAACAAGTGCCATACTATGAGCTTTTCTTCCAAAAATGCTACCAACAATCATGATCCACATGTATATTATTTAAACAACCAACCCTTAGAAAAAGTTCACCATCATCCTTATCTTGGTATCATGCTATCAAGTGATCTTAAATGGAGTGAACATATAGCACATGTTACCACTAAAGCCAAACAAACCTTGGGTGTCATAAGACGAAATTTTAGACATACATCTAAACAATGCAAATCTAGATTATATACTAGTATCATTAGACCCCAATTGGAATATGCAAATACTGTTTGGTACCCTTATCTTGAGAAAGACAAGTATAAATTGAATATGATTCAAAGATCTGCAGCTAGACTATGCTGTAACGATTATTCTAGGAATCCTGGATGCGTAACCCAAATGTTAGGTGAACTAAAATGGCCTTCAATCATAAGCCAAAACAAAGTAGCTCGTCTATGTATGTTTCATCGTATATACTTCAACTCAATTGATCTAGATAAGACATTATATTTAACTCCTATAAAGAGAGTTACAAGAGGCTGCCATGCAAATTCTTTAAATAGACCTCACTCAAATTGTAAAGTCCATGAGTTTAGTTTCTTTCCCTGGACTATTAAACAATGGAATAATTTGCCTTTTTATATTGTAAGTATAACAGATCATCTTAAGTTTAAGATAGCTCTAAAGGAACACCTTATTGCCTCTGGCGAGTGGTTTTAATACCAATTATTTCTCTTATTTTTAACTTAAGCAGACTTACTGCATTTACATATTAGACCTTATTATTGTTATTATTTTATATTCATTTATTATCTAAGATTATTATTATATTTATAGTTTAAGCAGACTTATACTGCATTTACATATCAGACCTATTAGATTCATATTGTAATTATTATACTTTAGCTTGATACTGACGTGATGCGGATATGCCGCTTTGTTAGTTAATAAACCAGAACCAGAACCTTCGTGATCTTTAGTAGTTGTAGCTACGTCCCTTTCGAATTTCACTATTTTCCCTGAAAATCAACTGAACATGTCCGTTGTTGACAAGCCTATTATCGGCCAGATTAGCCCACTATCGGCCAAGCAATACCTATTATCGGCCACACGATGTTTGTTCGCTTTATAACCATATGAAATTAACTGGAGTTATTCAGCGATATTTAGGCCTGTAAATGGGCAAGCGTGGCGGGGTCCGAATAAGCGCTCTTGTTTCCTTGTTACATTTTAATATAAAAAAATTATGCATATTGACTGCAAAATGCATGAAATGGCATTTGTCTGAGTGTTTTATCACATCTTTGCATGCATGTTTATGTAACTATTAGTATTTAGTTGATAACAATGTGAGGGATCTTTTACTATAATTTTTCTAATATTTTTCTTTAATAATGCACAATGTTGCACATGACGTGTATATTCCCTGTTCAAGGGGGGGGGGGGGGGGGGGGGGGGGTGACATTGCTGGATGTTACAGTGGTCTTTCTTAACCCATTAAACAAAAATAATAATATTCAGAATAGAAACAAAAGAAAACATTGGAATTAGGGTCTAATAGTCTGTGTCTATTAGTCTAATATCTATTTCATGGATTGAGTAAAATCACTATTATAATATTTCAGTCTCTGACACGAATTGGCATACTTCAGTTTTAGTTTGTGCTACAGTGATGAACTATATTCATTTGCAATTATTATTGACAGACTATACTGGTCAAATTATTGTTTCTTATATTTTTCTTTCAGTAATTTCTATTTCTGGGGGTGGTACTTAAAATAAGGTTAACTTGTACTTACAAATATAAAACTAGTATAAATATGATGGACAAAAGTCTAATATGCAAGGCAACGATGAAACATACACAGAATATGATAATTACATCGTAAATCATCTTTTTTTATTGAAACAGCATGTTCCCTTTACAGTCCATACTTAGCATTTGTTGGATACAGAACATGACTAATAAAAGATCAGTGTTGTCAGTTCTGTATCCAACAAGCACTATGGTAGCTAGGGTCTGTTGGAGGGAGTTCTCAACTGATCACTGACTTCCCCTATCCCAGTTCGATGAAATCTCCATGACACAGATGTACAACTGTTTTATTAACACATAGACTGTCTATGTGGGAGCTGTTTTTGTGTACACTGCGCATGACTGGTAAACCATATAGAGCTGAACTCAATTATTCACATTTATTATTCAAAATTCATGTATTTTTGTGTGGTTCCAGAAAATATCCATACCCCTCCCATGGAAGGGATGTATCTTAAGAACCCCCTCTACCCCAGGATTTTCCCCCACCCCTCTAGAAATACCTTGTTTGTAGAACAGCGAGCCCCCTCCTCTCTGGAAATTTCATTGCTTACTAACATGGACCTGATGGTGTCTGCGTAATTACCATTTGAAATCCAGCATTTTTGGAAAGACTTTTCCTTGATATTTTTAGAGTTTCTGGCTCTCACATTCCCCAAGATTATGTACCATTTAAAGTTTAAAAGGTTTAAAGATCTATTTCAGTCCAGTTCTTAGGCATTTAGAGTTCATCAATATAGCGAATACTGAAAACTTGAGCTAATTAAACGTAAACCTCCCCCCAGCTCGTAGCCATCTTGTAGTGAAGTCAAGGTAATGCAGGCACCAATATGGATTTTCTGTCAGCCATATTGGATTACAGCTCTGCTTTGCACAATCACATGCATACACTATACATGCACACACTCTTTAGAGTGACTTGTGTAATGTTTTTGTAGATTTTAGAACAGATAAGAAAGCTGGCAAGAAAATACTGCAACTTTTATGCTCGATTCAACGATCAGTAAGATTTCTATTTTATGCCACTAACTTGTTTGTGGCATTTGGCGAGTTAAATTTCGCTTGGAGAATCCTCTGGAAATATATAGCATGGATGTACCCCCTGTCTAATAATTTCTGGAACCACTCAATATTTTATAGTTTCATAATTAACAAGTATAGTTTACAACATTTGTGTGAGTGTTGTATCAGTCTAAACAATCTCTCACCTCCAGCTCCAGCAATTTCTCACCTCCAGTTCGAGATTGTATAGGCCAATAAAATGCTCCCACTCACGTTGTAAATGACTACAATTGTTTACCATTTACACGGAAATTCTGGAAATTTCGGCTGGAATGTAAATGATAAAAGTTTTTTTCGGTTTGTATGGTAGAAAAATAATTAATTAATGGAACATCTAAAAAATTAGTCCAAAATTCCCAACCGGAATCCAGGCCTTATGCCAAGATTTTTTCATCTGGTACAAATGGTAAACGTTTTTCCAATTGGGAAATTCCATATGTAAACTTTTGTATACACAAACTCAGACCGACCAGGATGTCTGTGTAAATGGTAAACAAGCTACATGTACATAAACAAGAGTCCCCCCCTCCCTTGATACAACAGCTCAGGTCCTTGAATTACTGTCTCTGATCATGCTGACCACCAGTAGATACTTGACAATACCTAGCAGACAAATACAGTATTGGTATCAGACTTTTCATGAATAAATTTATGCTCCTTAACAGTTTTACTCGAACAAGGAGTGATTTGAGATCCAATTTGGTTCAGTAGGGCACAGGTTTGTTGAATGTTTTGGAATGTTCGTATGACAAAAATGAGAAAATAAATTATTAAAACGTATATGTCAGGGTACTCGATACAAAGAAGTCGTTCCCAGATATTTATGAATACCCATAAGTCTTGTATAAAGTGTTATATAGCCATTCTTCGTTTAGAATGTTGCTATACACTACTCCCGCGTCGTTCTTGTTTGGCCGTATTGTGTCACAAACATGGCCGCAGAAAATGCAAAATCGCAAGAAAACGGTGAGAGGTTCCAAGGGGGTACTTGTGGTTTAAATTGTTTAACATGGACTAAGGCATTGATCAATGAAAAATGAAATAGGTTTCCTTAATCGTTTCCTTAGATATGGAAGGATGAAAATGGGCTAACTTTCTATTTTCGAAATCAAGAAAAATATGAAGGCTTCACTTTCACAAATAAAAAATACCAGTAATCCCTCTTACGTACCTTTAAGTGATAGTTCACATAGCTGATCTTCTGATAATATTCTGTCGATATACTTCCATTTTAGCTTCTAAACTCCAATATTCTGGGCATACAGAGCAATATTTTCCCCTTTCATGGATATTCTCGGAAGAAAACTCGGGAAAAATTTCCCGTGTTTTGATTGGCTGAAAAAGTCCGGTGACGCGTGATCACCTCCTCTGAGGCTTGACGAGCCCAGAATCTTGTGCGAAAACAACACGAATGCTGCAGAGCCTTCTTTTCTTCTCGAGTTTCGTGGAGTTGAAGAAGCGTACTTCGATCCGTGAGTCAAGAAGAATCCAAAATGCCTTTGTCAGTAGCGCTAGCAAAGCAATCTAACTACGATCGCATTTTTAATGTGTTTCTAGACAAATCCAAGGAACACGAGTCAAACATCAAAATTCTGCAAAATCATCTTCCCATGGCGCTGCGAAGACTGAACATATTATCTACCAAAAGCCGGCCATTCCGAGCTCTAGGGATTGGTAGCGGAATGGGCGAGATGGATCTGGAAATCCTTAAACATATCACTGAATACTACAAGGAAAGCACTTCGGGGAAGGTTGAGATCTTCAACAGAGCAGTCGAGCCAAACGAGTATCTTCTTAGAAGGTACAAAGAGTCGGTAACACATCTCCCTGATCCACTTGGAACCGAAGCTAATATAACCTTTGATTTCCAGCAATTGAGCTTTCAGAAGTATGCATTCGAGCTTCAGCAGTTCCATGGATGCAAGTTTGATATGGTTCACTTCATTCACAGTTTTTACTTTTTTGAGGTGAAGTCAACTCTCCTTCACTGCTACAACGAAGTGCTTCAACACAAAGGAGTGATTGTGTGCATTGCGGGAAATCCTGAAAACATAATCCGCCGTTTCCACATCAAATTAAACGAAATGGAACCACAAAAGCGTATTTCAGATCTGATTACCAGCAATGACCTGGCAGACGTTGCTCGTCACGAGAAGTGGGTGTTCGAGCAGCACAAGTTCGAAAATGTTGTCGATGTTACAGACATTTTCGAGGAAAACTCAATCGAAGGTGACCTACTCTTAGATTTCTTGACTCAGACACCGAACTTCAGAAATGAAACTGATAAAGAGATGGTGTCAAAGACGGTGGAATTCCTAAAGGATATTTCGTGGCAGAAAGAGGATGGGAGAAGAATAACGAGAGATGTTAATGATTGCATAATCATTTTCAAAGGATGCTAGAAAGCAAAAACTGCAATGCGAAACTACAAACGAAGGCATGCATGCGAGCTCTGGGGAGTGGGTGGTAGCCTGTACACAGACCTCCGTAATCCCTTCAAAGGAAGGAAAAGGTGGTCTGTACTACGGATGAGTTAATCGTGTTCTAGGTCACGTGGATAGTTACAGGAATGCTGTAACCAGTCGCTGATTGGCTGGTGCCTCATAGCGGGTGCTGATTGGCTTAGCGGTTATGTTGACCTTAGTTCTGGCTCCGTGGGAAAATCCGAGCTCGATTCACTCTAGTTTGGAATTGTATTAAGACGAATTGCTATGTCATTTTGTGTCCAGTACTCGGTTAATATCGAGAAAAAAATGATAAGAATATCGTTCATGGAACTGCTGCATTTCAAGTCTGGGAATAAATTATTTCTCTCGAATTTCAAGTAAAAAGTCGGCCTCAACATATATGCAGAAAGTGCCTAGCTAGGAAGTTTGAAAGAATTTGCAGGGAACAAACGAAATTCTTCTTTAGATATCGTCTAGTTATTCAAAACGAAAAGAAAGTCCATGTTCAAGAGCTCTTTTTGCAAAGCGAATGGCTGTGGGAGACGATCAACCAGAAGCAATATCAATAGCCTCGGCGGTCAGACGAGTTGCTTACGAGCGCGACTTCTCAAACCTCGAGTTCACGTGGTTCTCAAACTCACGAATCCATCCAATCTTCCACTTCCTCGAGGATAGAAAGATCTCCAAATCCCTTCCTTTGAATGGATTACGAAGGTCTGTGTATATAGGCTATCGAAGAAGGGAATTTATTTTATTTCCCACCCTTCCCAGCGCGTCCTTGCATTGCCGTTAACAATAGGAAATGAACAATCTGAAATCTACAATGTGTACCGCCTAGTGTTTCTCGGCCAATGGAAATCGATATGTAATTTATGCAAAATTATGTCGGAACACGATTAACTCATCCGTAGTACAGACCACCTTTTCCTTCCTTTGAAGGGATTACGGAGGTCTGTGTACAGGCTAAGTGGGTGGGGGCCTGGAAAGCAAAAACTGCAATGTAAAAGTGTAATTAAATATATACGATACGAGGCGCCAACAGTGGAAGCAGTTGAGCGTACTGATTAACCCAATTGGTAGAAATGGACCAGAAGTTAATACAGAACAGAAGCATCGGTTGTTTCCGGTAGCTTATAAGGGACATGCCAGATATTACACGTTCTGGCTGGTAATTTTTCTGATGTGTTAATAGGGAAGCCCGGATGGCGCAGTGGTTAAGCGCTTCGCCTCTCACCTCTGTGGCCCAGGTTCGAGTCCCGGACGCGGCGCCATATGTGAGTTGAGTTTGTTGGTATCTCGCCCCTTTCTCCGAGGGTTTTTTCTCCGTGTTCTCCGGTTTTCCTCCCTCCGCAAAAACAACACGCTAAATTCCAATTCGATCTGTGGATTAGCCGGGACCTGGCTTTGATCAGCCCCATGGTTGTTTCAGGTCTCGTAAGAAATTCAGAGTGTTAGAAATTCAGGGTGTCCTTGTGGTTTGTAATGGTTACGGACGTCACGGCTCATTAACTCCCAGAACGGCAGAACCAAAAAAAATGCAAAATTGGGTTCAATATGGCGGCGTCTCCTGTTGATAAATAGGACTGCGACAGCTCAGACCTGCCGTGCCTCAGGTGATAGGAAAATCATGTTGACGTTTCGCGTTTGTGTAATTTCAAATAGTAAAACCTGATAAAATGGAGCAGTCGGAGTATTATTATCGTGTATTTATCAAATCACCTGTGTAGTTTACTTTATTCACCGAAATACCTGTCACTTCGCTCCCAAGCCGTTGAACTGTTTATCTTATTCTCAGGTTCGCTGTCCGATGTCAGCCGAGAACAGAGACCGAGAGCAGCAAGAGACATCTTCAGTTTTTACCAGTGGAATGGCCTCATTTTGCTCCGTCATTTACGGACAGCACTGAGTTGTTGAGCCGTGAAAATCAACGGGATATTCATCTAAAGCGAGCTCCGTCCACGCCAAATCAGGCCAAAGTGTTTTTCAAATCCAAACAAAACTCTCTTAAAGCCCCAAACCAATGCTTTGATATTTGCTCAAGTTCTTTACGAGCAAATTTATACCGAATCCGTGGCCGCCGCCTAGCAGAATTCAATCTAATTAGGGGCCGACCATTTGACTTTTGAGGGGGGGGGGGGGGGGTGGGGTGTTTTTGAAAAAAAATAACCTGCAAGCCAACGGTGGCGAAAAAAAATATCCTGCAAGCGGAAAAGCTTTGTTCTGGCTCCGCTTTTTTCGCAAAAAAAAAAAATCGTGCAACAACACTGCTAAAGAAAAAAAAAATCGAGCACAGACAAGAACACCCACCCCCCCCCCCCCCCCCCCCCCCCCCCCCTCAAAAGTCAAATGGTCGGCCCCTTAAAGGTGTTCTGGCAACAATGAACTGTGACGTTACAACCACTACAAACCACAGGGATCCCCGTTAACCCAATCAGAAAAAAGGCCAACCAGAACGCCTGGAACTGGCTGGGGGTGGTAATTATTAGAGGGAATATAAGGCGAACCCATTTTCATCTACTAATTATTTCTAAAATGTCATAATGTTCTTTAAAAACGTTTCACTAGTAAATATATATCCTTTACTTAATTTGTTATCTTTTTGACTGCATGGGCGACCTGCTTAGATCTAGACGAGACATCTTAAAAATAGTCCCTCACAAAAGTACAAAGAGAATTGCGAAGGAGTGATGGTCTGTCGCCCCAGTAACTCCAATCAGCAGTGAAGGTTCTTAAAAACGACTTTCCAGTTGTTTATCCTCCTTAAATGCCATATCCTAAATTTGAAGTACCACCTCCATCTCAAAATTTTCTGTCGCCGCTTCAACTCATACCGGCTGAAATATACAGATGCCAAGATATCAGATCAGTAAACGTAAAATGCCAATAACACTTCGTTTCCTTTGGTAAATAATTCCCGGGAATAAAAACATTTTGATCTATAAACATTCCATTCGGTTTCTCTGATTACCAAGCGACCATCGAGAGATGTTGGTCGAACGAGATCTGTCGATTTTATAACTACACAATTCCGAGTGTTCGCGTTACATTGAAATCGTTAAAATGATGAGTTTTGAATTAGTTTTGTTTAGTTATTGCAAGATCCACCCGACAGCTACCCTGCGAGCAGAGCCTTCTTCAGCTCGACGAAAATTTCTCGTACCAGACTCACTCGGTCACTCAGTTGTATCACCTTTGTCTGCCATTGTTGCAGTGGGCTCAGGTTTGGTCATCAGTTTAAATCAAAAATGTAGCCGCGCCCTGATAAACCGGATTTAACCACAGGGAGTCCCTAACAGATACTAGAATATTGGAAGATTCGGATCGAAACGTTAGTTTTGATGCGTGTGGGTTGCCTGTGGTTTCTCTGCCGTGCGAGAGTGGTTGTGAATTTATCGTAGTCTGTTTGTTTTTATCCCAAAATTGTTCATTCGCAGCGTAAAATTCGGACAATAAAGTTATCTGGCTGTAAAATGAACCAGCTAAATGTGTAGCTTATTTATTATTCTGTAGTCTGCATTAGTTTTAAGACATCGGATAATGTTTTGAGCGAGATTTAAGCGTTTCAGTTCACCGATACCTGTTCGCTGATTCTCGCTATTGATCCAAAAATTGGAATTTCTTATCCGAAAAATGGACAGTAAAGTTATCTAGCTGTAAAACATCCCGCTGAATATGTAGCTTATTTATTGTTCTGTAGCCTGTATTAATTTGAATACATTCGAGAACGTTTTGAACGAGATTTAAGCGTTTGAGTTCACGGACACCTGTTCGCTCATTTTCACCACTGTATAAGTACTAGAAGGGAGTAGAACCTCCCCTACTGAGTCGTTTTTTGGTCAACAACGTTGCAGCGAAAAAGTAAACACCTCGGCTCACAAAAACGAAAATAAAATGTGTTCAAATATTTTCTTAAACTGCAGTAAGGCTTGCCAAAAAAGTCACATCAGGAGTGAGAAAATACTTAAACAACTCACATATGTGAGATTATGAAATTTGCAAAGGACTTCTGCTCGGTTTTCTGAACGCTGTGTCTTCCCTTTCAATACTTTATAGCAAGGCGATCAGCAGCGAAAATCAGCGAACAGGTATCGGTGAACTCAAACGCTTAAATCTCGCTCAAAACATTATCCGGTGTCTTAAAACTAATGCAGACTACAGAATAATAAATGGGCTACACATTTAGGTGGTTCATTTTACAGCCAGATAACTTTATTGTCCGAATTTTAGGCTGCGAATGAACAATTTTGGGATAAAAACAAACAGACTACGATAAATTCACAACCACTCTCGCACGGCAAAGAAATCACAGGTAACCCACACGCATCAAAACTTCCAATATTCTAGTATCGGTTAGGGACTCCCTGTGCTGTGATCTCACTAATAGAGTTTGCATTGAATTCTTGTCATGGTAAAATAAAGGTATTGAAATAACATTTTGCAATATTAAAAATGTATCTGTTTTAGATAGTTTTTGATGTCCAACGGCCCTTAACACAGAGTTGCTTTTTCGAAATGTTACTCCGTCTTTCCAACAAGTATCTCCACTGTTTCAACCATCTCTCCAGCTTGGCGTCCGACTTCAGAGAGAGCGAAAGTCCGTTTGAGATTCAGTTTGTAAGCCGTAAGGTATTTCCCGCCAAAACGTACAACCAATAGCGCACGCGATAATGTTGTTTCTAGTTCTATCTCCAACCCCCCCCCCCCCCCCCCCCTCCGCCCCTTTCCCCCAATATAGAATAACAAAACAAAAATAATTACTTTTGCTGTTGAGCCGTATTTCATCCCTGTTACATTTCAAGTAATATCTTAGCACGCTAAATGATAATTACTTTTTTTGTTGTCAGTTTAATGAATCGCCTATAAACATACTACTTACCGCGCCCATTTTCCACCGGGGTCTTCAATTATCTGTGATTTGAGTGAAAAGTTTTCAATTTTAGTTTGCGCACGCTGTTGACGCAATCTGATCATGTCATTTTGAACGAACTTGCACGCTCAAAGTTCAAATTTTTTTTTTCCAGTATCTTCATTTTTCTCTGAACCTTCTGCACTTATTTCCCTTTATTCTACATGTACCTGTACCAGTTATTTTTGAGTTTTTACCTTTGTTTTCTTTATTAATAATTTATCGTTATTTTCGGGTCGTTACTTCAGACTGAGTTCAGATAATTGGGAGTTTCCCTTTTAGGCTTGCCTATCAATATATATATATTCTTTTTATTGTTATTACTATTACTATTGTTATTATTGAACATTACTATAATATTTATTGTTATTACTATTGTTATATATGTATTATTTATTTTAAAAGTACTGGTAGCATGTTTGTGCATTTGTAGCTGTAAATAAATATGTTACTATTAGTTTTTTTATAAAATACAAGATGATGAGTACCATCTTTGCATGGGGCTTTCTCGTCAGTCAGCAGTAGCCAGCTTCCACCTACAATAATGTACATATTTTTCTCATACTAACATGCAGTAGTATAAAGCTAGACAATGTTGAACACTACCTGTAGCTTATCTTTGGTGTACATGTATTTACATATATCTGTTTTACTCAGACAGGCATTCCTCTCGCCATAATACTTGGTACTATTGCTGGAGCTACTGTCCTCATTTTGTTAGTATTATGGATACCAATATGTAGACGGTGAGTGCAATTATTATGCAAATTACAACTACGTACACCACCCTTTCTTGTCCCACCCCTTACAGGTAAGATATTAGAGATACACATGTATGGCAGCGTGCCAGCCTTTACTGCTCGAAACCAGCCACAGCATTGGCTTACCAAACAATACAAAACACCCTAACCTTTAGAATGTGCAGCACAAAATGAATATATAGAGCTACAGTGTAATGGTGCAATCAGAATACAGGTTTCGAGTGGTACTCTACGTATTACTCATGGGAGCTAGTGACCTTTGAAATCATTGTTACCTTGTGATACAAACCAATTTGCGAAATCAGACGCTGATTCGCTGAGACAATTCAGAGTGGAATCACCACCGGCTGTTGTAGCCTCTCCCCGCAGTCGTTCCATGAGCCCCTAAAAACGACTGCGGGGGAGGCTAAGTGTAGTGTGTTCAAAACAGTTAATGTGGTGGGGAGTGTGTGAAGAGTAAAAGCAGGCACCAGCTGTAAGCTGTAATACTCAGCCTGCTATAACAAATAAAATAATGAGATCTACTCGAGAAAAAGATGGCGTAATGCAGGTCCAGTATAATTATGGCCAACGTGTTCTGGGGCATTGCAAGAGAGACAAATGTATTTTTGTTGGGCATTCGTAATTAGCACCTAGTGTTCTTCCCTAAGGACTTGGAGTTGTTATTTAAGACGATATTTGCATATATCTTTCACTTGACGCCAGCCAGTTTACACGGTCGGTTATCCGAGCCAAAATTTATAGACACTATGTAATCCCGGCTTTATACAGCGGTTGTTTATGTAAGTAAGTATTTTGATGACCCTTAACCTCCAGGGGTCTTGGCGAATTCGCATAGGGTTGGAGTATACGTTTCCAGAATAGTTTTTTCCTCAAAGTGAGGTTTTAACCTGGTTTTTCGTATCCGGCGATTCGTCATTAGTTTAACATTAATATGTAATGTTTATACGGCAATAAACTTGACATAACTGGTCGGCATCCTCCTAACACGCCTTGCTTGATGTGTATGTAGAATATACAACATAAATATTTTCTATGCGGCGGAGCGCAGTGACAGAGCATAGAAGTGGAAATACCCGAAGAGGAACATTCCTGTAGATGATGTCGTGTTGACATCATCTACAGCACGGAATTCCCCACGGAATTCCTGGCCAATCGGCAGAGTCACCTAAGTGTACCCCGACAAGAAAGGCTTCGTGAGACAAGCAAGAATCAAGACTAAATCAGTAACATTTAACAGGCCAATTGCTAAATTGTGCCTACTAGAATCAGCCGTAATTTGAACATTCAGAGCTAGACAGATTTTAGACATTGTTTACATACTTCATATGTCGGTTTCGCATCTTTCTATAGATGGTAAAATACGTAGGTTAGGGGCTGGAATGTAGATGCCTAAAAAATGTCAATTAGTGTCATGTTATTTTAGGTTATGTAACGTACTTTTGTTGTCTCCGGACGTGTTACGTAACTGTTAGTTTAGTTTAGTTTTTTCCACCACTAGCTATCTTTGTTACTATGTAAATTCTCGTAGTTTTTTCTCAATACTTGGATTTAGCTTTTCATTCTGGCTCAAAATATTGAAGTGTACCGTTGGTCTATTTTGTCTCGCATCCGCACAGTGTCTCGTAAGTACTTTGTATTTCGTGATTTAATTCGTTCTAGTTTTCTTGCTGAGTTTGTATTTTCTTTTTTCTTAGAAACCGCCGTCGTCTGCCGGTCGTAGAATTTATTGTATTTGTCGCCGATCGTCTGGCTCGGCGCGTTTGAGAATCCTGTAATAAACTACCTGTGTATCAGTCACCATGCAGCTGCCAGGCTTGTGATGGCAATATGAAGAAAACATGGAAGACAATCAATAAATTACTAGTCCGTAAAAAGACCTCACATTCTAATATAAGTGAAATAATTACGAAAGAAAACATTTCTCTGAATAATCCAACTGAGACAGCAAATTTTATTAATTCCTTTTCTCGAACATTACTAAGGACATATAGAAGTACCGCCCACAGTAAATGACACTTCCAGAAAACTACATCAAATACTTTTTCCTTAAAGCCCACTAGCTCTAATACGGTATTTCTTAGAGCTATATCAGTGGCAAAAGCTACTGGGCTTGATGGGATTTCAAGTAGGTGCCTAAAAATAGCAGCACCATTTCTCTCATTCACTATCAATAATATTTAATAAATCATTCAGTACGAGAATACATCGACAAAGGCCTTATAAATGGCGTAGTCTTTCTGGAACTTAGGAAGGCCTTTGATAATGGACTAGACAACGTCTAATTTGCATATGGATGATCCTGGGAATGCCCATGCCAACCATATTACTGACATACTTGAATCTTTTAATCTTAAACAACATGTGATGCAAAATGACTTGCTTGAGTGTTTGCAGTGTTTCATCCCTGGTAATCTCTGCCTGTTTATTGAGCTAAGGTTCTGATATGGACAAAAAGTGCACTGCATGGATACTTTCAACTTCTTCCTCTACTCTTAATCTGTCGTAGTTGTCCAAATGTGCACGTGACAAGGTGTCAGCCAGGTACATGTGGGTGCCAGGCTTGTATCTTAGGTCCACGTCATAGTGCTGTAGTCGAAGCAGTAGCCTTTGTAACCGCTTTGGTGCTGACGTGAGTGGTGTCTTACATATGGTCACAAGGGGCTTGTGGTCAGTCCACAGAACTAGTTTCCTTCCATAAACATACTACTGGTGGTTATACTCCATCCCATAAACCTGTGCTAACAGCTCCTTTCCGATTTGGGAGTAACGCTGCTCTGCTGGGGTGAGTGCTCGGCTTGCGTAAGTAACTGGGTGGTCATCCTGGATTAGCACAAATCATAATACATGCTGTGAAGCATCTCCTTGACCTTCAGTTGCTGCATTACAGTCAAAATACTTGAGCATTGGTGCTTGCGTTACTGCAGTCTTGATTGCCTGGAACGAATCGTCTTGTTCTGGTGTCCAGGTCCATTCAACGTTCTTGTGTGTCAACTTTCGTAGCGGCTGGCGCATCTCTGACAGATTCCCTAGAAACTTAGATAGATACTTTACCATGTCAATTAGTCTGTACAGCTTGCACATCCTGTGGCCTTTCCATATTGGAGATTGATTCAATCTTCTTAGGATCTGGTTTCACTCCATCTTTTGTGAGAAGATGTCCTATGTAAGAGACTTGTTCACACTTGAAGTTGAACTTCTCCTTAATTGTTAAACTTTATATTTTTCTCCCTGTATCTCATAAGTAGGCGTTCAAGATTGGCATCATGGTCTCTGTCTGCCTCCTCTACTGTGTCACCTTGATTTGTTATCAACAAGTCATCTGCTATGATATACACTCCTGGTAGTCCTAGCAGGTTCTGATCCTATTTCTGCTGGAAGTACTCTGGTGCGGGGCTAATCCCAAAGGGCATTCTTGTCGAACGATAGCGTCCCCATGGTGTTTGAAATGTGGTGAGGTAGCTTGACTCATCATTATTTGTAGAAATCCATCTTTCAGGTCAGCCTTAGTAAAGACTTTATATAGCCTTGGTTAACTCTGGGAGTGTATCCTCTGTTATCGGTAAAGGATAATGGCTTCTCTTAAAGTGCATATAAGCCAGTTATCTTTGATATCGATTGTACATGAAGTGGATAGTCCAACTGTAGAATATTTCTTGATAGGAAGTATGATCACATTACACCTGTTTTAATTAAGCTACATTGGTTGCCTGACTGTACAATTTCGAACAATTTTTTTAAAGTCTTGACGCCTAGCTATATCTCAGAGCTTCTCAGTTATCGCACATATATACGTTCCCTTCGTTCTAGTTCTCAGGAACTAGTAGTGCCGAAATCAAATATGAAGACTTATGGTGACAGGGCATTATCCATTGCAGTCCCCAAGCTAGCTATGGAACGAATTGGCCCTTGATCCCAGGCGTTCTGCCACAGTCGATATTTTTGAAAGACAGTTGAAGACTTATTTATTTCGTTTTGCGGGCCAGGAGCCCATTATATTGGTTTAGCTTATGAGGTCTAATCTATATATTATCTAGAATATATAAGGAAATATATATTTTTAAATATTATCTTTTTTAAATTGTAAATATCGTAACTAGGATACTTTTTATACCTTCGATATGTATTATTGTATTATCTTATAAACGTAGTTTTTGTGAAGCGCTTTGAACAATTAGTGGAATTAGCGCTATATAAATAAATTATTATTATTATTATAAAGATAACGGTATAGAACCAAATATGCAGTTGGGAAATATAAATTAAGTCAGGTATCCAAATCTAGAACCCTAGGAGTAACCGTTGATGAACATCTTGACTAGAATCAGAACATGTCGCTATAATTGAATGTCACTATAATTGAATTAAAATTACTGAGAAGAGTACGCTTACAAATTGTATATCGTTCGTTAGTTCAACATTATTTTGAATACTGTAGCACGGTATGAGATGACTTGTCCAATGACCTATCTACCAAACTTCAACAACTACAGAATAGAGCAGCCAGGATTATCACAATATCTTCATTTGTTACACCGTCTACACCTATTCGTGATGAACTTGGCTGGTCAGATTTAAATTCACTAACACCAGTCCGGTTCATAATTATCAAACAAGAAACTGTTATCTGAATTTGGTTCCACCCAAATCCAATACGAATTATGGCAAAAAGAGTTTCTCCTATATAGCGGTCAGTACTATGGCATTCTCTTCCGAGGAGCATTCGCTCTGCTGATTCACTCAACTAATTTAGACAAAGGATTAAGAATGTGATTCCTAGCTTATTATTATCATTATTAATGCTTTCTAACCGAGTATTGCTTATGTAGGTTAGATATTTTCCATGTATGCTCGATGTTCAGGAAGAACATTTTATTGTAATGATGGCTTTCGTGGGTAAATAAAGATTATACTACTACTAACTACTATATAGCCTGCGGATAGGCTCATGGGTGGAACACGCTCACAGGGGGAGGACGAGGAGGTAGAAAAGAGCCTTCGCGGACGCTATATTTCAATTATTGATCAAGCAATAAATGTTGGTCCAACATCGTCCAACATGGGATAACAATGAATCGAGCAAAGTTGGATCGTGCCTTTAATCCTGTTTCAGATGCCGCTGCACTTATGTGCTGAACCTAGT
This sequence comes from Actinernus sp. WN-2022, assembly GCA_030867875.1. Taxonomy (NCBI): domain Eukaryota; kingdom Metazoa; phylum Cnidaria; class Anthozoa; order Actiniaria; family Actinernidae; genus Actinernus; species Actinernus sp. WN-2022. The sequence continues at coordinate 145,034,975 of JAOWCC010001589.1, forward strand.
TACATCAACAGAGCCACCTAATTATTAGAGCGATTTTCAGTTGAGTGTAGTAAAACCAAACGCAAATTACCCACAGCCAGCGAATCATAGGAGCGAGTAATCACAAGTAACTCCGGTAACTCATAAATGGCTTCCCTGTGAGCCAATGACAAACCAAAGCAAAACCAAAACCAATTTGCGTTTGGTTTTACTTTGGATTCTGATTGGTTGGTTTACTTTCTCAGCCAATAGGAGAGCTTAGTAAACGCAAAACCAAAACACTTCCGACACTCAATTGAAATCCGCTCTATCCTTCAACCTGCGTTGAGTTGAAGCTCATCATCATCACCATATATAGGATAAAGAAATACAGATTTAACAACAAATATTGGACAATTGACGGGTCATTAGAAGGTTGTTGTACAAATATGGATTTGAAGAGCGTACTAAATGATTAGAAAGTGGCTACATGAATTTGGTAAGTATATAGTAGAAGACTAGTTAAGACTATGGACGGATGATTTGTAAGGAAACTCTAGATAGTGTGTAAACAATCACTGGGCAGCAATTATTTTACAGTTAACCCGTGAAATAGATATTTGACTAATAGACACTAGTAGATCCAGGAGTATATTACACAGGAGTGTTCCTGTGCCTTGTGTTGGCCCCAAACACAGTGGTGTGTCTATTTATAGTCGCGAAGTTCTGGTATGCGATTACGTAGTCTTTTGTTCTCTTGCGCTTTAGTATTTTTTAGCAGTTTGAACCGTGTTAATTTCAATTTTTCAGTGCATCCTGATAGGTTAAAAGAGACGGCCTTTTCTTCTTCTCGCAGGAAACAACTCTACCGTCTACAGTGTTGTGTGACAATATAATGTGGGAAGAGGAACACTCCTCTGTAATATACTCCTGGTAGATCCTAATTCCACTGTTTTCTTTTCAGTTTCTATTTAACTACCATATACGACTATTAAATTGGGTTTCAAGAGTTATAAAGTAAAACCACTCAAAGCTAAATAGTTAATTATACTAATGGAATAAAACTGTGGCCTATGCTAGGCATATTGGTACCATTTAGGAGGAGCACAGGAAGCCCAAGCTCTGTTTATGTAAATTTAACTTGATAAGGGTTTGTATGTATGTAGGGTAAGGGATTTAAAATTCGCCCAAATTCGCTAAAACAACGTATAGACACAGCCAATACACAGCTATAGACACCAGGTAAGTTTTATTCATTTTATTACAGTATATTTTTCGAAAAGCTAGATTTAAAAATTCCCATACAAACCCTCGTAATGTTAAAGCGAACCTCTCGTTTTCCGCCATACGCATGCGTGCATAGGATTCTTGAAGCTTGTTTTTGTTCGTGCCATCGAACAAAGTAGGTTCGTGTAATCCACAATGTTCAATAGTCGTGGATAAATTTCATCGTAGAATGGATCAATATGAATTTTGCATACAAAATGTGGGCGCAGATATTCAAATTTGTGTTGCACTGGTAACTTTGTGAATTTTAATTAACCGTCGCGCCAAAACAGGTGCATGTAGCCATGACAACGTTAACGAGGCAGTATGTAAATGTTCGATCGCCGCTTTTTATACTTTAAATCAAACAAAGAAACCTCTCGTATAATTCTTGAAATATCTCCTTTTCCCAAAAAATATCAACACTAATGCTTTACAGACAGTGTATTTTACTGAGCAACCATACTAAGGAGCTCGCGTTGTGTTGGTGAGTATCTTCCCTTTAATAAAATTATATAAAATACAGTTATAAGCTAAGGCGTACATAAAAATATACTATAGTGGCGTGGAATAAATGGCTTAGCTAATGGTTCTTTATAAAACTTGGAATTCTGATCAGAAAATATTTTTGTTTGAAAATATTTACAGTTGATGTCAGGGTGAATTATGAAGTTTTCTGCTTCATATCGTCCCATTTCGATCGTGTCGTGCAAACATTCAGCGTATTTATTTCAAAGATGAGTGTAACATGGTTTAGAGTTGTGTTTTGGTTAGTATGTTAAATTCGATAAGTAAAATTATGAACGAGTATTCGAGCTATATTATGAGTGGTCGGTTCAATTCTGAATAATGTGGTTGTCGTGAAAGACGCAGAACTTAAGCTAACCATAACGGCGACGTCTGATCGAGAGTACAGCTCGGCAGTACTCAGAAAAACTGGACGAATACAATAACACTACGGCGGGAGTTCCGTCGCTGTATGAAAAACGCCACGCAAAAAGTCGGGTTCTTGCAGTTAACAGAGAACTAGGTTGAATGGTACGAATATTAAGCTATCAGATTGTATGTGTGGTCATATAAAATACTTTATTTTAAGCACCGTCTGATGCGTCAAAAGCAATATACTAACACAGAATAAACGTGGCGAACATTGGTTTTAAATAGAAAAACAATGTCACATCTTGATGCGGCTACACCGTCGCTGTCCTGTTCGCCAAAACTTAAGTCCATTGTTTTCTAATTTGTTTGCCTATCGTGTGACATGCGTGTAAAAGTCTTTAAAATTAGCGTTTGAGCCGCTCGAAACCTGTATTATGATTACACTCATTATACTATAGCTCTAGAGCAGATTTCGTATGAGTGGAACAAACTACGGCATGCCCATAGCCTTGCTGTAACCGTGCTGTAACCGTGATGTAACCGTGCTGTAACCGTGCTGTAACCGTGATGTAACCGTGCTGTAACCGTGCTGTAACCGTGCTGTGCCGTATTTCTGTGATTTGATTGGATCAGCAGGACAAAAACAATGGGAAACCATTTCAACGTCACGGCATGCCGTACGGTAACCGTGCTGTAGTCAGTGCTGTAGTTTGTCCCACTCAGATCATACAAAATCTTCTCTATTGTTTTTGTACTGCACGTTCTAAGGGTTAGGGTGGTTTGTATTGTTGGGTCAGCCAATGCTGTGACTCGAATAACGGCACGGCTTCCGTTCGGCATACCGTAACATTGAAATGGCTTCCCCACTATTTGGGTGTTCTATTTTCTACCGATATATGCAGAGTTTACTTACAAAATTAATTCACGAATTCAGGTACGGGTTGCCTGGAATAACATGTGGGCTAACCAATCCAGGTAACCCAATGATAGAGTGATTATGAATGGTTGGTCAGTACAAAAACATATTAAAGATATGGAGAACAGATAAAATAATACAAACATCGAACAAATAGGAATACAGTATTTCACTCTAATTAAAAATAGTGAAAATAATGCAAATAATGAAATAGCTAAATATCTAATGAAAATAATAAAAATAATGAAATAGCGAAATATATAAACAACAACAACAACAATTTATTATGAAAGAAACACAAGAATTAAGATACTTGCAAACCCGCAAATTAGCAAAAACAATACTATTCGAGGCGGGGGCAGGGGAAATATAATTAAATAATTGTAAAACTAACTAGCAGAAGCTTATCTCCATAAACAGAGATGATAATGAATCAATAAAGCTAGTACCGTGATTATTGGAGGTGTTCATTGGCGTAAATACACGTCAAAAATTCAGAAAGTTGAAATTAGTACTCAGTTCTCGATGAAACTATGCTATACCTTGTATAGGATGTACATAAAGTAGAGAGTTTTAGTGTGAACATCAATATAATTCCGTAATTTTTACTCCTTTGAATCTAATGTTAAAAAGCCCATAGTTGAATAGTTCTTGCCTTGGGTAAAGTGTAAGATTGTTTGGAAGCGAGCCTTGTACTATAATCATGTCTCTTATTGATTTGAAAAACATAATGATCAAAAACAGATGGTATAGCTGTTTATTATGGAACTTATACATAAATATTCCAACATGAAAGGGCCTAACTAATCGGGGGTATTCATTGGCCATGGTCGAATTGGAATTTGGGGAAAAATAGGGAAAAAACTCTCGGAACAAGGGCGAGATACCAACAAACTCAACTCACATGCAGCGCTGTGTTGTGGGAGTCAACCCGAGCCACATAGGTGAAAGACAAAGCTCTTAACAACTGCGCCACCCAGATGAATACTAATAGTATTTGCTCTTTCTCGCTGTGGTCAGAAATGACAGAGCTTCACGAGGCCGCTTCTAAAGGAGACATCGATACCGTAGAGTACTTACTACTGGCCGGGGATATTGATCCCGACAGCGAGGACTGGGACTGGGGCAGGCGCACCCCACTACACGTGGCCGCTAGCGCAGGTAAGTTATTACGATAACTACCGACAGTTAGCCAATCAGCACGCGTTAAGTTAATTGAACAGACCGACTTTAATTTACATCAAAGTAAATCCACGAGTGCACCACGTTTGTATAACAGGACTTAACTGAGATTGTATACGCTACACTGAAGATTTTGCTAAAAAGGTTGTTAATGCGGAAAAAAAAAACGACATTTCCAACTACGGTGCGTTATCAAAATCGATTCAAAGGAAAACATTAATTGAAATAGGTGTATAATTCAATGCAAAGCAATAAACTTGATTTAACGAGGGAAAAGACGTATTAACCATGAAAGTTATCTAACATACGACCCTCAAAAAATAGAAATTAATAACGATAATATCACTACTAATATAATACAGTAAATATGCTAAATAAGCTATAGAAGAATTACTTAGTTAAGTAAATTATAGGTATAAATGTAGGATATTTGAGATAATTGTAGACGCTACGCAAGGTATATCAATAGATAACAAAAATACATAATAAAAATGTAATAATATAATATCAATATATAAAGATAAGTTACATACCGATGACGTACAATTCATCAAAAACCTACGAACACCAATCTAAAAAAATATATTCGTGAGCGTGAATGTGAAACTAAGAATCAGACCACGCAAGGGAGCAAATCAAATATTGCAGTCTTTGGATGTCTTAAAGTGCCTATAACCCTTCTTGCAAGTTTTAGGGGCAGACTTCAACGTGTGCAACCTGAAATGTTATTGGTTACATAAACAATAGCCTACCCCAAAAACAATACAAACCCTAACTCTAAAACAATGGGATTCGTTATCAGTGAAGTCCAATAGATGGGTTGCACTCAATCCCCAGAGATTCAAATGACAAAGGGCATGGCGGCCATGTTGGTGTACCTAACAAAAGAAGCTAACGAAGAATCTATTGTTAAAGGTACACCAACATGGCCGCCGTGACGTCATGTGCAGCCCATCTATAGGATACTACCTTAACAACAGTGAAGTCTAACCGGAATTGTATAGCTATGATCCTTCGAAATATTTTGAGTACTTCTGTGAAGAAAGTTTTGGCTTACAGAGAATACTATGTTATACGCTTGTTTGAAATCGTGTAAATTTGACCTTTCCTGACCCATGACCGCGTAAGTAAAAGTCTGGGTAGACGTCACCTCATTAATGCATTATTCTCCATGGCGCCTTTCTATCAGAAGAGCATTGATGCATAGAAAATATACACAGTTTGTGAGTTGTTAGTAAAGACAAAAGTCATTTAGTCAACATTTAAAGTATTTCTGCAAATGATTGCAAATTCGAATAAATTATAAGACGTCAAGATGACGTCTTGTCAGGAATCGACCCAGACTTTTCCTTACGCGGTCATGGATCAGGAAAGGTTAAATTTACACGATTTCAAACAAGCGTAGAACATAAAGTATACACTGTAAACCAAAATTTTCTTCACAGAAGTACTCAAAACTATTCGGAGGTTCATAGCTATAAAAATTGCAAGAAGAGTTATTGCCATTTTAAAGCTAACCGACTGTTGGAACATTTTTATGAACTAGAATATATATATATATATTTTTAATATTTTTTTAATTTAGACCATATTGCCAACAAGTTAACTGCCTGCTAGCAGACTGAGTTCCTCCCCTTCCTAATACGAGAGAGAGAGAGAGAGAACTCTGCTGAACCGTGTACGAACCAAACAGGTTTTTAAACCGGTTTTTACCGGAAATGCGTAATGCGCATGGAAAATACAGCACGTCGCTTACATTATTTGAGCCCACATTAGTTGATTGACGTCGGGGTTTCAAAGTCACATGGAGGATTATGACAGGGTTGCTTGGTAACCCAGACGCATGCGCGACAAAGAAAGAGTCCTATACCGGCAGAACTCTCACCAATCTCGTACCCAGACCCCATTCGTTTGTTACTGCGCATTAAGAAACAAATGGGGTCTGGTTCCGAGATTGCTATGACGTATTAGGAAGGAAGGGAGCACTGCTCGATCGCAGAGAAATAATTTAACGGCAATTTGTTCCAACAGTCGGGCTTTCCTTACGCTGCAAGAAATAAAAGCGAAGATCGAGGCGAAAGAGAGAAAAAGAGATAGAAGTAAAAGAAGAGTCTCTAGATCTGGTGTTATCGGTTGAGAATCTCACTTCCATGCGAACTTCAGGTTCAGAATTTGAACCTCGTCCTTGATTGGATAATCTACTCATTACCAGGCGCAACAGGGAGTGCTGGATGTAACGGTAATTTTCATTGTCCAGGAAAACCGGTTTGACGTGTTTTCTTGATTTGAAACTCAGTACATGGAAGTGAGATTCTCAACGGATAATAAACAATTATTCACGGAAGTGGAGGTGAATAATTGTTTTAGTATATACCACACTGCAGGTGAATAGCAAGCACCAAATAGTTATTTTATTTTCTGTCAAATGAACAAAAACTCGCGCGAGGTGATCTTTGCTTCTCTCGCAGGTGAATATGAAATCGTATTCACTGTTTGAGTAGCTATAGCCAATGAGAGCTCGCGAAAAAGTGATATTCACTGGTGTGGTATATATACTGATCGCCCCGTCTCTTCGCCTTTTATTTCTTCGAGCCTCTGGCGTCCCAGGATAGCACCGGACGAGGTTTAAAATTGATACTACGGTTTGCCACCACAGTCTCGTATATCTAGTAATTGTTTCAAAACAGGGAAATCAAAATGTGTAAAGAAACTCTTAGAGCATGGCGCAGACGGCGATATGCGCATGGCAGGTGGATGGACACCAGCTCACTGCGCCGCTGAACGTGGAAGCGTGAAGGTACTACAGGCTCTGATTGATGGCGACGCGTGTGTTACGATGCCAGACCACACAAGTGACACGCCTCGACGAGTAGCACAGATCTATGGACGCACGAAGTTCTTGGCGTTATTAGACAGGTATAGTGACAGGCCGGGAGTCATCTCCTTTCCTAGCACCAGCCGCTTTAGCTAATAAAATAGGTAATTTACTGCTGCATAAAAAACCTAATACCCAGTACCGCCTAATATACGCGCCTAATATACGATGGACCCTGCCGGGCACGAGGTTTCATGTCGAGGCTCGGGGAAATCATAAAATACAGTAACAGAAAGACTATATTCTACTTTGCCTCCAAATAGAGAAAGTAGAACGTAATTTGCTATTGGAAATATCCTATCATGAGTGGACAAGTTACAGCAATGATGTACTTACGGCATGACGTAAGAGTGAATGGTTTCCCTATCGTATATATCGTTAGGTTTGAAAACCACAGCAAAATCCGTGGACAATCAATCCTACCAGGCGTTGGATCAAAAAACCAAATCTTGATCAGCAAGAACGAGAAAATATAACAATAAAGTGTCCGAAGACTACTGCAATGCTGATCATATATAACGCTTGTCGAAGTTTATACGATATTTCGGCTGGCCAGCACTGTAAGTAAACCTGAAGAATGCTAGTACTGGCCAGCCGAAATATGATAATCGCGGTATAACATCGACAAGCGTCGTATATGAACAGCATTGCAGTAGTCTTCGGACACTTTATTATCATATTCCCTATTGTCTTTCTGATCCAATTAAATTACAGAGATACGGTACAGCACGGCTACAGTACGGTTTACGGTAAGGCTACGGACATGCCGTAGTACGAAATCCGCCGTATTGCGAACGTACTTACTAATCCGAGACAAACAAAAATACGCCGTCTCTAGCTATAGAGCAGATTTCGTATGAGTGGAACAAACTACAGCACTGACTACAGCACTGACTACAGCACGGTCTGCTCTAGTTCAGTTGTTTCATAAACCAACATTAGTAGCTTGAATAACTTACGACAACATTTATCATGAAACCTTATCAACGGTCGGGACCTCTCTGAAAATCACATCCGTGAGAGAGCTTCCTGATATAATATTTTTATTAGTAGTATATGTGGAGTTAAAATGATACCACTTTTTTTGTTAACGTAGTGGAGGCCTTCGTTCAGACCTCAGGCCTCCACTACGTTAACAAGAAAAGTGGCATCGATTTTCCTCCACATATACTACTGGAATCATAAATCCATTCGATTTCGTAGACCATGAACGAGAAAAAAAAAATAAGGATTGAAATGTTGTCGTTTTTCCATTCGTTGCCAACATTATTGCATTTCGATACCCATATTAGAGAAAGCCGCACATGTATAGTATGTCGACACCGATTTGTGCGGGTGGTGCTTCCTGTCCATTCCTAATTCGACTTGAAGTATGTTGTCTACTGAGGGTAGCAACGCCTTGCCCCACGTTGTCTTCGTGAGTTTTGCGTTCGGCTTAGGTGGCGCTTTCCTTTGCACTACGCCGTGGCATCGCGTTGGCTTTAGAGCGCTAGACTCTCCTGAAGCGATCTCTGTTCGTATAGTCGTAGTGGTGGGAGGTGGTAAAATGTGCAAATGACTCTTCGAGGCAAAAATAAGCGATCCACGATTAAGATGGGTCCCCTCGATAAAATGCGCGAATGACTCTTCGAGGTAAAAATAAGCGATCCACGATTAAGATGGGTCCCCTCGATAAAATGCGCGAATGACTCTTCGAGGTAAAAATAAGCGATCCACGATTAAGATGGGTCCCCTCGGTAAAATGCGCGAATGACTCTTCGAGGAAAACGAACGAGGCAAAAAAAAAAAAAAAGAATGAATAGAAACTGTCATTTCGTCTCTCTTCATTTTTTTTTCCTTTTGTTTTTTACTGCCATTCGAAAGCCCTTAGCGAGCCCTCTACGTCTCCATGAGTCTTACGGTACTTCAATTCTGCCAGTACTTCCGAGAAGCGATTTTCTTTTACTAAGTTCACGTCGTAGTGGTGCACTACACGTTGTACAAAGTCTGTAGCTAGTTCGACAACCACGATCGCATTTACGACATGGATATTCGAAAGCCCTTAGCGAGACCTCTACATCTCCATGAGTCTTACGGTCCTTCAATTCTTCCAATACTTTCGAGAAGCGATTCTTGATTTTGCGTTTCTCTCCACTAAGTTCACGTTGGCGTCGTGCACCACACGTTGTACAAAGTCCGTAACTAGTTCTACAACCACTACCGCATTTAGAACATGGACCGAATGGAGTGGCTCCTCTTCGTATCTGATAGTTGTGTTGAGCACAATATTCTGACACCTTCGAAATATTCCTTATACATTTCGTGTCCTTGCCTCGCATTAACCAACTACAAGTTATCGTCTCAGGCATCGCGCGATGTATACCTTGTACTAGTTTATCTCTAAATGCTTTTTTGATTTCAACCTAGCCCTAAATAACTAAAAGTCCTTTGAGAGCGGAAGTCGTATTTACGTTTGGCAGAGCAGCTGCCATATGTTAATTATGGCTGGCGAAATCGAGGCAGAAATCTACATACGAACCACGTCCATTGTATAAGCCAAGGGGGATGAATACATACATTCCTGAGTTCCCCCTAAAATTCCTGATCGCCCCGATTTTGCTTGAACGAGTGAAACTGGGGCGCTAAGGAATGCAAAAAAGTTTGGCGACCGAAATTCGAGACTAAAATTTACGTACGACTCAGACAATTCTTATTTCACCTGCGGCCCGTGACATAGTTTGACGTGACTAGACAAAAATCTACATACGAACCAAAACAACACGGTAATTTATACGAACTAAGAGCATCTGTTCTTAGCGCAGTAATTTATACGATTTTCTTAGTGAAGTTAAAATAGACTCCGTGATGGTTTCTTTCATAGGAGATGTTGATTCTTATCCCACTAGACTGCCAAGTTTCGCTCTCATTTCCTTTCGGATCTCCGAGCGAAGTTCTTCTACGTTTTTTGACCCTCTTTCTTGCCTATTTTTTTGTCGTATTTCGAGCTTGAGCGATTCGTATTTCGATCTTTCATCGATAACACTTCCGAACTCGGCTTCTGAAATATTACCATCGGCTAGAGCTTTTGAGACTTTGACTTCCACGGAATTGGCCTTAGCCTTTGCCAACATAACGGTCTTTTCGTGCTTCGAGACGCGAATGCCAAGTTTCTTACTTGCGATAGACATCGAGGCCGAAATGACGGCACAAACGAACCCAATACTTCCTAATGAAATACCCACAGGTATCCCGATCCCCGTAAACGTTAAACCTAACGCCATAGCGGATAATGCACCACTCAAGCTACCTGTGGCCACAGCAACCCCGTGAACGATGCCACGCGCTCGGGCATATTTCTTACGAACGACTTCGTAGTGCTTTGCCTGCCGTTCGAGTTCAGCAAGTGTGTCACATACTTTTTGTAGCCGAAAGCTATCTCCAGACAAAACAGTTTCAGATGAACGTAGATTGGGATAGATCGGCGCCGTTGGAATTGTTTGAATCGAATCGCTTGCCATCGCATATTATACGTATGACTTACTCAATCTTCAATACGTATCGTATGGGTCGACCACGGAAGTCTACCACGTTGCCTTTCTCATCACGAATCGTCAGACGAAGGCTGTTTCGCGTTGTACCTAGAGCTCGGACAGGTAGTGGGGGCGTTGTAGAATACGTATTTGTGTCAAACCAGCTGCCTCGTACTTTAAAGCTAGCCAGTACATTCGATCGCTTTCCCTCTAGTAGCGAGAAATTGGAATCTACCACATCGCAGTATACGTACATTGTGTTGATATCCTTGATTACCAGGTCGTAGTGTCCAGCTTTTAGCGATACGTTTCCCCCCACATCTTCATTTCCTTCGATACCCAATAGTTCGCAGAGATTCTTACTGAACTTGATTGTTTTCTGAACCTTTAGGATCCAATCCCTCTTACCGCTTCTCTTTATGAAGCTTACGACTTTATTCGACATAGCTTCATCGAAGAAGGGCGGGAGTCCACGTAGGTTATGAGACCCCGGATAGATTTTGTATGGGAACCCTAAGCCTCCGGTATCCCACTCGAACGTAGCCTCCGTTTCTAGGTTCCACCAGCTATTCTCGAAAGTGACCTCAACTATCGAAATATTATTGATAAGAATTGGATCGTCGAAGTAGACCGTATGGTCAGCCGAGGTGGTGGTGACATTTAAAATCACCATCGTATATTAAAGGCATAAACTTTATATGTCATACTTGCAATAACTTCAATAGTTACGATGCCTCTAGTTTTACCAGACGAAGATGATGGTCTATCTGCTGAGGACGTGGCGGAGATTGCCAGGGGTGGCCCAAGGCTTTCGAAAGCTGAGCAGACAGCGCTCCTTGCCGATGAAAACGCCAGGATTGCCAAACTGAATACCGATTTGTTGACAAAGTTCAAGAAAAAATACCCACAAGCGGATTTTCACCAGTTTCATGCCTCTACAGACATAGATGGTCCAGGCAAATATTCAACGAGCATCGTATTTCAAGATGGAGATACTAGCCACAACGTTTACGGCGACGATGTCTACAAGCTACCTGCAGTCACTCAAAAACGTATCGATGATGCATTGCAGGGTATAGTTGGGGGTTACCCATCTCCATTCAGAAAGACAAAAGAGAAGTATCCAGTTCCAGCCGTTCCATGGGGGGACGACCCAAAAGACATAGTCCCTATCCTACGAACACTCAAGATCTACGTAGCGAAGGATCAGTTCTTCACGTTGACGCCACGAGATATCTTTCAAGAGCCGGACCAAGTTTTCTACACCGTAAAACAAGCAAACGAGTGGCTAGATGCTCCACCAATGAGACATTGGCAACAACAGCTATGCTTCGTCCTTTGGTGTGCAACGGCAGGCTGTGGGGTGTCGTTTGACGACCATCTTTCAGACAATGCACCAATCATCGACAACGTCAGGAGCTTTTACCGCTTCCATGTGTACTACACAATGAGGCGATTACTGTTCGAATTGGGGGTCCCACTTCCCAGAGATTCGGTCTTCGATAAGAACAACAACGCTCCATGGAGTTCCGTCGCTTATGACAGGCTCAGGATAGAGTTTGGAGTCGATAAAGTTGACTTTGCTCTGCGCCGAGGGGCCAATGGTGGATTAGGAGACGTATACGTATACCTCAACCGTGGAGGGCTGACGAATGCTCAAAAGAAATGGGGGACACACAACACTTCATACGATTCGAAGTGGCCTGGGGGAAGTTTCAAGTTTCCTGAGGAGAGTCGTCGCCCTAATTTCGAATTTTTGTTAAGGTTCATTCGTAACGATGCGGTAAAGAATCAACGCAATTGGTTCGTTCCACAAACTGGTCACGGATTGTCGAAGGACGGGCTAGCCAGAATAAACTTATCTGCAATGGTCTACGTATATTGCGTTCTAGGATCCCAGGCTTCTTTGCGCAGTTCAATCGTAGGGACAACGACCTTATCCCACAATGTTCAGGCCGATTGTGGTGTAAAGTTGGAAGAGGTCATCACAGAAAAGAAGGTAGATAGCCTCGTACGATATCAAAACGCTTTGCATCTAACGCGCGTTCGTCTCGACCTTGCAGTTGCCAAGGACTGTTTGTTAATACCCAGCCGTATGATTATTAACGATGAGAGCGTACCAGGTTATAACAACGAACTACAAATGGCATCCACACCTAACATCCACTTTGGAATAAATGACCGTATCAACTATAAAGAAAAGCCTCCGAAACCACCACGTATGGAAGGTAGTTCACGAAAGAAAGATCTACCGCATCAAGATGTCGTTGCGGTGAAGCCGCCTATCCCACAAGTAACGCAACCTCGTAGTTCACGAAAGAAAGATCTACCGCATCAAGATGTCGTTGCGGTGAAGCCGCCTATCCCACAAGTAACGCAACCTCGTAGTACCGATGCCGTTATGACAAAGCACGAGATCAATTTGGGGCTGATGGTTGCCACTGCGGCGGGAGCCTCATGGATGCTATTTCGCTGACTTAAATCGCTCTATTACGATCACCACCACAGCTACAATCAACATCCAGATGTTCTTCGCTAAGAATCCTAATACCTCGCCAGCCGTGCGAAACAAAAAGCTAGCAATTGCCCCAACCATTCCAGGTAGAATCTGCCCTAGCTTCTTTCCTAGACCTTTCAACGCATTACCGACCCCACTGGCAACATTAGCAAGCCCCTTAGATAGCATGGAAGCCACGACGCCAATCACGGTGCCTGCCGCAATCGCAATTCCAAGCACTCCAACGCCATACTTTTTGAAGATGGCCTTCACGCGGTCTCGCATGGACATACGCTCTTCGATTTTTTCGATATTTGACTCAATCTCCTGTATTTGGTCGTCTATTTTCATCACTTCTTCCTTTGCTGCCGTATGTTCTGTTGACCCCTGCTTGGATGATTTCACGTTTTTCATTTCCTTAGCTCTTTCTATCTTAAGTTGGTTGATATCGGCTTCTCCTTCGCTAACAATCATCTCTGCGGGAGGCCCTAGAGCGTCTGTGATCGTTTTAGGCAATTTCCCATTAACATTACCTTTGGCGTCGTACAGATTGTGGTATTTGGAATTAATTTTGTTCAGTCGCACCATGACCTCGTCGTACGCATTCAAGGTAGTAGTGAACTTGGTAGTGTCTACATTTGGATACTTGGCATGGATGCGTTCCCAGGCCTCGTCGTGTTGACCGATTTTTTCAGTTAATATGTATTTCACATCAGTGAACGACGTTTCCGCGGTATTGCCGCTTGACACTGCACCCTCATCACCTAGATTCACCAATTCGAGGTACTCATGTGGACTGTACCCCCATTTATGCCGTCCACTCCAAAGCTTATCCCGAAAGCTTTTGGATCTTTCTCCTATTCTGACCTTAACTCTATCCCACCAAGTACTTCGGTCTTCATTCTTACCTGGACCAAGCTCGTTCCATTCTTTGGCAGAAAGATTTTCTATGTCGGCTTGACCTTCCTCAGTCAAAGGATCGAAGTCTGCATTTTCAGCCATGTTGAACAATAACTATGTATGTCTAAATATTCAATATGATTCCGTCGACGTTAGTTCCTGCGAAATCGCACAGAGAGCCTCAGGGATTGAAAGCTCTACACAACGTAGATAGAATCACCTTCACTCCATCGGAAGCCAATCCAGGAGAGACTCTCTATGTGAAAGTACCAATACTAGGGGAAAACATCGTCCTCGTTCCGGGTAGTCTCGCGCTCTTGGCTGACCTTACGTTGTCTGGTGGACATGCTAACAATCGAGTGGTGGCTAATGTCGGGCGTTGTCTGGTCTCACGTAGAGTTCTCAAAATAGGAGCTGAAACAATAGAAGACATTGAACGACCAGATCTTCTACAGACATATTCCGATCTCTATTTGCCAACTATGGAGCGAGATGCTCGCGTGGGACAAGGTATTCAAACAGAGAACACGAACAAGCTACGCTCGAATGCTGGTGACAAAGGCACTTCGGATACTGGAGAAAACTTGCTCCTAGCTGTGTATGGTTCGAAATACCGAATCCCACTAGATGTGGACATCCTGATGCAACATGGAGCTCTTTATCCCTTCGCTCTTCGCAACGCCATTTCGCTCGAGTTGACTCTATCACCTGCTACGGACGTGGTGGTAGGATCAGACACTACCAAGATAGGTACATACAAGCTAAGCAACATCCAGCTAGAGTACGAAGTTGTTGAGAGTGAAATTATCGCCAAGCAAGCGAAAGACGAATATGTCAGTGGCGCCGTCTTCCTGTTCAGGCACGCTGTTCACTTCAAAACCGTACCTATCAACAAAGCGTCCGACACTCTGATATCCCAGCAAGTCGACGTTCCAAGGTTGTCCTTTACTGGACTGCTCCTCCTCTTCGTGGCACAACATGCCCACGGCACACGAAACAGCGAGGCGTTTGACTATCCAGGAATCACGAAGGTCGAGGTCGATATCAATGGAAGACCAAACAGGATCTTTCCTGGAGGCATGCTACCATCAGACTTTTGGGAGGCCGCTAATGGATGGTTCGGCGCTGGCAAAACGTCTATGACCCCGATCAAGTTCTACAATAATAAATTCGCCATCCTGGTTGACTGTCGCACAGTAAATGATCCAGTTGTCCATGGCAATGGCTTGAATCAAACAGGCAGTGGAAAGAACCTCCAGATCCGCATCCATAGGACTGGAGGCAGTGGAATCGTGAACATGCACATCTTCGTACTTGCCGATGCTCAGATCACGATATTGAACGGAGCACTGGAAAACGTATCGTACTAGCATGGACGCTTTAGTAACTGAAATTCCATTCAACGCTCTCATAGTGGGACCAACGAATTGTGGAAAAACGGCCCTTCTCGTAGAGCAGCTTCGTGGAGCATTTCGTGGTAAGTTTGACTACGTAGTACTCATATGCCCCACGTATGCCCACAACACTACCTATCGTGGATTCGCCCATCTAGATCCTCACTTCTTCGTGATGTGCCCATCACAAGATGCCATCAATGCCGCGCTACGAGTTTGTTCCACCTTTTGGGCAGGTACAAATACTCTTTTGATACTCGACGATTGCGCTGCATCGAAGGATGTAAAGCTGAGAACCGATAAGCTCGTGGAGATGGCCTTTTCCGCTCGTCACATAGGCATTTCTATTTGGGTGTTAACTCAACAGTTGACAAGCATATGCAAACCTTTTCGAGAAAACGTGGCGGTGGTCGTGGCCTTTCATACGGCGTCAGCTCTTGATGCCAAAGCACTATTTGAGGACTACGGTGGTGGGTTGAAGGTGGATGAGAGGAAAATGTTGACCTCGGAGCTCAAGGCCCACAAGTTCGCTCGCACATGTTTCTGTCTCCGCCATCCTTTCGAGGTATTATTAGAGATTCCCGCACCCGAAGCATACTTCAATGGTATACACCATGGATGAAGAAATCAAAGAACTGTTAGGCGAGTGCGCCGTCGTTTGTCCGCCGGTCGTACTGGAACATCCATCCAAATCAGAGGATGTTAAAGATCGTAGGGAGGCGCTCTCGATTCTAGCCGCAATGGGCACAACAAAAGAATATCTAGGTCGGGACTTTTCTCTAGGAGATATATCTAAACTGCCTGATAAGGACGTTATACGTTTACATAGTAGGTACCAGGCCTTAGTAGCAAAGCAAATAACAGGTTGTCTAGTAGACGGAGCGCTGCGCCTAGCAACTCGTGCAGTTGGGTACGTAGTCCGACTAGACAGCGAACAAGCACTTCTCCTAGATCTACAAGAAGACCACCTAGTTCGCAACGAGATATCTGCTGTGGCCGCCTTGTTGTCTCTTAAAGCAGGTCGCTTTGTGGCTCTAGCTAGTGCCTTGTTCCATGTAGCTGACCACGTAGTTCCATCTAGTACGCCAAGCAGTCAACCTATTGAAGACTCAAAGTCTACTGACATGAACAATGGAGGAACAACAAGATCGGATAACTGCAGATCCGCCGAAGACTGCGCCTGAAAAAAAGACCAAAGATCCAAAGCGCGTTGCCGCTGGAAAAGCACTGGCAGAAAGCAATCGCCGCGCTAGAGAGGCATTAAGTCGTGAAAGTGAGCACGAAAAGGAACCTGAAGTTCGGGACGACGGAAGCTGGTACGATAAAGTGTCTGCCAACACTACACTATCAGCCATTGGTGTAGGCCTCGCGTTAGTTGGGCTGTACTATCGGTATAAGGACCGCAACGCTACGACACCCCACACTCATTCCGAAGAAGTACACGAAGCTAGAAGCAAAAATTGCCTTCCATGGAATAAACATTTGAACATATCGACAATACAGATACGTTCGATGGCAGAAAAAGGCAAAGTGGTAGAAGTAGTAATTGATGCCGCCACATTGGCTGGAATAGCAACTGGTATTGGTTGGATCGTAAAAAAGGCGACAAAGGAGTCTATGCTTGGCGATCCTTCATCAAGCATCTTGAATTACGTGAAGTGGACGGCCGTATTGGCTGGTAGCATTGCCGCCAAAAAGTATCTCGAAGACAAAGGGCTCGTACCTAAAAGTTCGTAAACAATGGGGGGATCGCTTGGCATAGCGATTACCTTTGCGGCAGCAAGCCTTGGTGCTAAATACCTCGACCGATATATTTCTGGAAGAGACCCAGAGGAGACTAATATAGAGATCGAAAGGCATGATAGAGCCCTTGAGAAATACAAGGACGACATGGCTACTTACGAAAAACACCAAGAAGAACTATCCAAGTGGGTTAAAGAGCAGGAACTTAAGAAATACTACAATGCCAAGGATCTAGCCGATACGGACCGCGCCCTTGTGCTATACAATACAGTACACGTTGGACTACACCGCATAGACATGAAGAAGCCTCGCTTTTCCGACTACTATAAACCTTCGAGTTCGCAGAGAACTACGGAATTGGCAATCGTAGGTGGTGGGACGTTCGCTATAGGATACGTTGCTAGTCGGTTGCTTTAAAAATCACAAGACTAATTCCGAGGAAAAGCTGAAAGAAGACCACCACAACGGGGTTGTAAAGAAAAAAACGAATCCAATAACCCTATTAGATAAAGCCACATGTATATATATCAAAGACGATGGCTAGCCAAGTTTTCAATGCAAGCGACGTGGTCGAAGCGTTCCAAAGGGCAAAAGAAGATGGTCGACCTTATGGGTCAGTTATATCATTCGATTGGGCTCACCTCAGGAACGGCCCCAACGGATGTAAATACGTATCCGTGTATTTCGACATCGGAAGCGGCCCTAGTCCCGCTGTATTCCGGTTTGCAAACGAAAAGCATGTCGGGCAGATAGATCCCTACGATGAAGAAGATGTAGTTAGGATGAACGCTGCATCAAATAGCAAGTATAAGGTCAAGAAACGAGATCGCCATCCTTGCCTTCAGTTCCAAAAGTGGAGCATCCCAGTCCCCACAAAGGAGGATGGATTCACGATTCTTAATCGTGACGATGGAGAGTTAGATCTCCCATCAGACGACAAGCTAAGCCCCACGTTCCAACTAGTGGAATGTCTAGAGGAGGCATTCGTCTACGAAATAGAAAGACTTATTGCAGATAAGAAAATATGTATGACTAGCATACGTAAACGACAACAACAACCGGCCGAGGATGCTATAATTGTCCCCAACACCAAGGTGACTCCGATGATCCAACGAGCCATTTCGATGCATTCTACCACAAACGCTGGATGTCGATTGCCTAACCCCCTAATGAGAATGCGCATGAAATGTGCATTCGACACTGGAGCATCGAAGGCGCAATTCTTCGACAAGAGCAAGTCTTACTCCGATGGGGACCGCACCAAGTACGAACCTCTTGTGGATGAGAATTCCAATGGAGTCAATATTAGGAACATAAACAATCTCATACTGCCGGGGTCCGTGCACGACGGTATTTGCGACGCTAGAAGCATTTGCGCTAGTGGAATGGGGATTTCCTATCTCTTGGATGTAGATATTGCCGTAGTCCAACAGCCCCAGAAGAAGAAGGAGCTATACACTCTAGACGACGTTTATGCCCAGTGAACCAATGCGTGTAGGTAGTGGAATGTCTCCTATTGGCTATAGACCTACTTAAAAAAAAAAAAAAAAAAAAGGGAATAAGGATGGGTTCTTATTCCTTTTTTTTTTCATCCGTTGAAGGTTAGAATACATAGATATATAATGGATGCTAAACTTGCGAACGTCTTCTATGGTCCTACGGGATATTGGAAAGGTCACGCGGCAATTGACAAGCTATCGGTAGCAGCGAAAGCATCAGAAGACGTAACTAGGAGTTGGTTGGAAAAGCAATCTATGTGGCAAATATATCTACCACCCCCAAAACACATTCCACGTCCGCATTGGACTGTGTCGAAACCAAATGAAGTCCACCAAGCTGATTTGATATTCTTACCACACGATCGACCTGGGCGTGGACGGAAGCTATACAAGTACGCATTGGTGGTAATCGATGTAGCTTCTCGATACAAAGAAGCCGAACCTTTAGCATCTAAAGATAGTGGCGAAGTTGCTGCGGCATTCGAACGAATCTATAAACGTAGTCCACTCGAATGGCCAAAGACGTTGCAAGTAGACCCTGGTAGAGAATTCATGGGACGTATGTCTGAAACGCTAGAACTACATGGTACGAAAGTTCAACGAGGCGAGGCTGGTAATCATAGAGCACAAGGCTTCGTCGAACGAGCGAATAGAACACTAGCTGAGAGATTGTTTGGATATCAATACGCACAAGAGATGGTACTTACTTCGGAAGGATCAGATGAGCGTAGTAGAGAATGGGTAGTTCGTTTACCAATGGTTATCAAAGCCATGAACAGTGAGGTGACTCGACTTACAGGAAAGGAGCCTTCGAATTCTGTAGTGACGCAACAAGTAGATCTAAAGACTCCTACATATTCACGCACTGTTGGCTTGAGAGAAGAGCGCCTACCATTCGATGTCTTAGTTCGATATCTCTACGCACCAGGAGAATTGGAAGGGGGTGAAAAACGTAGAGCTACTGATCCCGTGTGGAGTTAACAGATACACACCATTTCGCGAAGTGTAGTATCTTCGGGACAACCTGTGCTGTACTACATTGCGAAGCGAGAAGGGGAGAAGGATGCACCCAAACGTGGATTCGTTCGTGAAGAGCTACAAGTCGTTCCTAGGGATACGGAACTACCACCGAAAGATGTTCTGTTCGTCTCCAAGCGCTAGACAGCATACTCTATTGGCTCGGTATGGATTCCATCGGGAAGAACGCGTCTTTTGTCGTAGTAAGCCGATAGCCCAAGCTTCTGCTGTTCGTAGGTTGCCATACCTTCTGGCACTAGACGGAAGCCTCGGTTTTTCGCCATGTCAATACTACCCTGGAGTGCTGCTTCGAATCGAGCCCACGAAACGTCGTTGTGCCGTCTAGACATACCTTTGGTGGAATATTTCCTGCTGCCACCCACATCGACATACCAAGCTTTAGAACATAGGGCAATAGCGCGTTGACCTTCGAATTCTAGTTTGAAGAGTCCTGGGGTACGACTGCTCCACTCGTCCCAAGCTAACCACTCATTTCTGTGGGCTGCGAAATCCTCTCGTAGGTCTGATCTTACAACTTCGTCAATGCTGTTTCCAGAGATGGCAATGTACGCACTGTCCGTGTCCATCTGTATATATTCGAAATCCTTGCGATCGATGTACTTATCAAGGAAGTCGTAGTAGAACTCGAGCATGCGAAGTTTGGCAAGCTGATATACCGCGATACCTACTTGGAAAGGACGTTTGATTCGGATCTGGTTCTTTCTACTCTCGAGTTCGTATGCCTCACCAACCTCTTCCAGGTCTTCGAACCAAACACTTCGCAAGGCTTTGTCCACAACTTTCTCGTCCTTGGTATAGACGACATTAGTTTGTCGCTCCAAATCTTCGATCATCTTTCCGTAGGCGCTATTGCCGAGTAGCTTAAACACGTCTGCCAGCAAAGCTTTACTTTTGTCTGCATCTCCTGTTCTTCGCGCTTCAGTGACTTGGGTAACGAACCATTCGAAGATTTCTTCGGGTAAGTAGTCTATAGTACGGTAGACAGCAGTTACGATCGCGCCATGATCGAGATACCAACGTAGTAGGGGCTCGTAGAGTAGCAACCTCTTTCCAGAGAGACTCCCAACTAGCTTCTTTTCCTCGCTGAGCTTTCTACCCGTCCTTGCGAGGTAGGCCAACATTTGTGGAGGAATTGCTTCCTTGGGGATTTTCTTGTTGTAGAAGAAGGGGGGCATCTCCTCAAATTTCGTCCACAATTCTTTTGGTATCTCGATGTCTACCTCTGCATATCCAAACCACGCATCGTTTTGTAGACGTTCGACAAGGCCTTCGACATCTAGATCTGGCTCATCATAGTGAACGACCGTTTCTTTTCCACAAGGCATTTCTAGGGCCATAGTAGAAAGATATAGGGCATTGGCATCGTATCCAAGAATCTTACGACACACATTGGTTCCACCCTGATGACTGCGAATCCTAGTCACTCCCGCTTCGTGGCGTCTAGTGAACACTATGCTTGGTCCTCCTACGACAGCACTTTTCAGCATGTGGTAGGCTTCCTCTCTTGGAGCATACAACTCGGCTCCACGCTCTATGCTACCTCGAAGCAGAAACTGTAATGAAACTCCTGGAATAGATACTGCGTCTTTTAACATATCTACGCCCTTATCATGGTAGAAATCTCGCATCCTTTCGAGTGCCTCTAGGAATGGGACTACGTCTAGGTCGTTGTAGTATCGTAGCCAGTCTGCAAAGGTCTCCATTCCTTTATCGAGAAAGGTGCGCTCGCAGTCTTCGAACTCTGACCTAGATAGTAAGTGTTGACCTTTCAACTTCGAACCCCACTCTTGATAATCTGGTAATCCAACGTGATCCAACTTGTCGGGAGAGTCGAACCACTCATATGGGAAGAAACTCTTTTTCGATTCACATCCGTAAGCAGTGATCCAACGTTCGTAAGAAGTTCCAGGTCCAAGGTAGTTCGTCACGTCGAGGAAACGGAACTCGGGAGTTAAGAGAAACATAGTGGTGTTGGCTTTCTTTGCAACCAAGACCTTCTTGCAGGTGTCAGCAATAGTTCCTACGAAGTAGTTCCTAATCAGATTGAGATCGTATCGACCGGAGTTGAATCCTAGTACAGGAACTTGGTTGGTCCATTCGTTGATCTTAGTTTGTTGTTCTTTTGATAGGGTGTCGAAAGAGAATTCAGGTGTCCTAGAACAGAACTGTTCTGCGACGA
Organism: Actinernus sp. WN-2022; assembly: GCA_030867875.1. Lineage (NCBI taxonomy): Eukaryota > Metazoa > Cnidaria > Anthozoa > Actiniaria > Actinernidae > Actinernus > Actinernus sp. WN-2022. The sequence continues at coordinate 145,056,810 of JAOWCC010001589.1, forward strand.
CTTCTTGGATTACCTTCGCTCTTAGCTGGAGTTCTTCGACGAAGGCAGCTATAAGTTCTTCTGGATCGCGTCGACAGATGTGAGTTGGAGTGCGATCGTATGTGTCGGCAATTGATACTGATATGGGAACGTGTACGTTTTCGATGGTCAGGTAGTCTGTTGGTTGTCGCCCTTTCATTGTGTCGAGATAGGCTTCAAAGTCGTATACCATAGCGTGTGGATAGGCAGTTTGTATTGGGGTTGGAACCTGCTCATTTGTCTTCTTCGTGGAGCAGCCCCAAGCCTCCACTACTGTATAGCTAGCTTCTCGTAGCTTGGTCGTTCTTTCGCAGGTCTTACGGTATGAAATTCTATCTCGAGGGAAGCATTTTGGGCAGCCGTGGTAGTAACATCCATGGAATTGGAAGATGGTTTTGGAAATAGGTTCATAACCATCAACAGCTGCTCCTTCGATCCAACGCTCTCCACCATGTCCACAAGCCGCGTGATGAATATGCTGTTGGATTCTTTCTGATTCGCGTTTCAACCAGCGTAGAGCGGCTTTGCTAGCGGTGCTCTCTGGCCAGAAGGCTTTTTCGTATGCCGACTGGGATACTGTGATTGCTTTTCCAGGGCAAACAATCTTCGTTTCGCCACGACTACAACGATCTGCGTGGCGTTGAAGGTTCGAGGCGTTTGTGAAACGTTGCTTACAATCATTGCATACGTAGACGTGCCCTAGCTTTTTGACGTCCTTGATGTAGAAGGCATGCCCGTCGTACACACCTATTGTCATTATGTGATTGTAGTGGGGCGCATGCCGCGTCAGATACCAAGCTCCAGCCTCCGTAGGCTCGTACACCCGAATGCCAATCCCGAAGTGTAACTCAACTTTATCCAGCTGGTCTATGGAAGTTCTGGGAACGTCTTGCGTGGGCACTGTCAGGCGATAGAAGTTCTGGGCAAGTCTTCGAGCTGTGACGCAACACCTATCTACTCGTGCTCCTTCATGCATGGCAAGGCAGCGCCACAGACATAGGTTGTCACCATATCGATCAAGGGCAATCATTCCTTTTTTCTGGCGAAGCCATTGGGGTAGTGGGCCTGTTCCCAACAGAGGCTGACGATCGATCACGACTTTGACATCCACGTAGATCCAACGCACGAAGGCCCATTGGGTATTTGGTCGATTGATGTTGTCGGGATTCCATCGAGCTGTCTCCTTGCTATTGATCCACTCCTCTGCATTGCCTAGGACATTCAACCATGGAGAACTGGGGACAGTCTTGGAGAATAGCATCACACGTCCGTCGTTGACATTGCGAATGCGATAGGTGTAGCCGTAGCGCAGGTAGAAGCTGGTGGTTACCTTTGCAACTAACTTTTCCATGATCCTAGGGGTCAAATCTCCTGCCACACCTTGGAAGAAGCGCCACTGGATAGTACGGCGGCCTATCTCCACTCCCTCGAGCATTCCATCTCTCTCATCGAGAATAGCACCTGCCTCTCGAGCTAGACTCCGTGGAAGTGGCTCACTACGAGGCTCTTGCAGGAACCGTCGGAAGGCTCGGCGTTTGTGGGGCAAGCGGCTTCGAGGGTTTTCTATAGACCTCTTTTCGTCAGCTTTTGCCCTTAGACTTGCTGTGATCTCCTCATTCAACTGTTTGGTTTCCCGCGCGCGTTGAGCTCTTTTATGGGGATTTTCAGGATCGCCTCGAAGAGCTGGAAACCTACCTGTTCGATCGGCTCGTTCGATTCTATTCTCCCATTCGAGAGCGCGAGCCTCAGCTATTGTCTGGGCGAGCTTGGCTTTGTCGAACCTAGAAGTACCTCGCAACCCAAATTGCTTCGCTTGAGTACGTAGTTCTTCTAGGGCGACCATCTTCTATGTCGCGGGCGAAGAACACACAATCGGTGTCGACATACTATACATGTGCGGCTTTCTCTAATATGGGTATCGAAATGCAATAATGTTGGCAACGAATGGAAAAACGACAACATTTCAATGGGTATCGAAATGCAATAATGTTGGCAACGAATGGAAAAACGACAACATTTCAATCCTTATTTTTTTTTTTTCTCGTTCATGGTCTACGAAATCGAATGGATTTATGATTCCAGTAGTATATGTGGAGGAAAATCGATGCCACTTTTCTTGTTAACGTAGTGGAGGCCTGAGGTCTGAACGAAGGCCTCCACTACGTTAACAAAAAAAGTGGTATCATTTTAACTCCACATATACTACTTTATTATTAGTGGATATCGCTAACTATTATCATGATATTGGTCATAAGTATATCGTTATTTTCCACCACTAAGGAAAACATGGAATTTTCGGCCATTTCTCGTCGAAATAAGTGGCTGAAAGTCAAGCCGAAACAATTCTCCTTGAAACGATCGTTGCTTTCAATCAAAGTGCATCGAACCTCGCGAACTGGCACCATTTCAATGTTCATGTTACATATATCGAGGTTCTTACAATATCTTGCATTGGTACAATATGTTGTGTTCATCGTGTTTAGTACCAAAACTATGATTTTTAAGCTGCAACTTCATTCAGCGTATTACCAGGAGCGTCCATCTGTTTTGCGGCATTCGTGAGGCTGCGTCAGGCTATTTTTAGAATCAGGTTGCAATGAAAAAAAACACAATGAGGAGCCTTGTGAACAGTAATTTTATGCCACAATGTACTTAGACTTGCCAGAAACCGACCTCTTTATGTTTTCTTTATTTCGAGTGAAGAAGTCGCGAGATGTCTTTAAAACAACTAACCGAAGCTGGAAAAAAAATAAAGAACTTCAGAAAGTCTACATGTGTGTATTTATACGCTTACAAATATCGCTTGAATAGTTCATATTATAAATCCTTCCAAAACATGGATGTTAGACAAATAAATACACGACTTCACCCTACAATGTTTCAGTTGTAGTTATTCATACCTCCGAGCTCTTTTAGGGTCGTTTCCGCTGTTTTTTTCGAACCTCTTTCCCTCACCTCCTAATAACAGGAAAAGGCTGGAAACAACCGACAAATATACGATGCATAACCTGTAATCTTTGCCACGAAAATCACACTTCGCTCACTCCAAATAACTCCAAACTACGGCAGGCCATAGAATGATAAATAAATCCTTCGAGGTTGGCAGCCAACGAAGTTGGACGCCGGAAGTGCCGGTTAGGACCAACCGTCAAATAGCCTCGGTCTAGCGAAGCTATTAGCTGGATAACCGAAAAATATACGATGCATAACCTGTAATCTTTGCCACAAAAATCACACTTCGCTCACTCCAAATAACTCGAAACTACGGTAAGACATAGAATGATAAATGAACTCATCCCAACCCGAATTTTAAGATCCAGCGATACCACATTCTGGAGAAATCGAAGATTTTGTCGCCCATTTCCAAGTCCTTCGTCAGACCGAGGTTGTCTCCTAACCGGGCTATTTTGACAGTTGCACTTCCGCCGTCCAACTTCGTTGGCTGCCAACCTCGAAGGACTTGAAAATGGGCGACAAATTGTTTGATTTCTCCAGACTGTGGTATCGCTGGATCTTAAAATTGGGGTAGGGATGAGCTCATTTATCATTCTATGGCCTGCCGTAGTTTGGAGTTATTTGGAGTGAGCGAAGTGTGATTTTCGTGGCAAAGATTACAGGTTATGCATCGTATATTTGTCGGTTGTTTCCAGCCTTTTTCTGTTATTAGGAGGTGAGGGAAAGAGGTTCGAAAAAAACAGCGGAAACGACCCTAGAAGAGCTCAGAGGTATGAATAACCACAACTGAAACATTGTAGGGTGAAGTCGTGTATTTATTTGTCTAACATACATGTTTTGGAAGGATTTATAATATGAACTATTCAAGCGATATTTGTAAGCGTATAAATACACAAATCTTGAGATTGGGCTGCCTGTGCCCAAGAATAGCTGGAAACCATTCTAAAATTAAACGCTGTGGCATAGATCTATTAAATATGCGGGATGGACGCGCTTAGTTATGGACTCCTGATTGCGTACAATGAGAAAACCTCGCCATTGTTAAAAAGGCATTTGATCGGCCTTATTCACATCGGGTGATCTAAAAAATAATCTGATCTGAGAATGTGCTGACTCACAGACCAAGTGTGGGAGATGGACGCTCCTGTTAAAGTGCAACTAACCCCTTTTTCAATTTTTATACATATGAATCTTTGAAAGGGTTTGAGTACTTCTGCGAAGAAATTTTTGGCTTACAGAGAATACTCTATGTTCTATGCTTGTTTAAAATGGTGAAATTTTGACCTTTCCTGACCCATGACCGCGTAAGAAAAAGCCTGGGTCGATTCTTGATCTTACGTCATCCAACTCAAGAATCGATCCAGGCTTTTTCTTACGCGGTCATGGGTCAGGAAAGCCTTCTTCAACTCCCCACACTCTTTCGTCAGTGACGATTGAAAATCAATTATTCGCGCTTATCTAGAAGTTCACTGCTAGTAAAGATCTCTTTCCTCCCACGGCGCGCACGCGCGAGAGATAGATGGGACTTCAAGAAAGTTCTTATTGTCATGCAATCATCTTATTTCCTAGTATTGACAAGCCGACAACGGACAGCGAAGTGAATGACTTTGGGTCTTCTACCGAAAACAAGACACCAACGCAAATAAACCAGGAGTCGATAAGTAATACGGAAGACGACCCTGAATCATTCATAAGCGATACAGAAGGAGAGTCAGGCACACGTGGAAAGGTCAAGTTTGCACTGTAGTAATCAAAGTCCATTTCTGATTTAAAAAATTCCCGACCTCCACAACGGTCTGTTATTACAACAAGTTTGCCTTGTTTTCGCTAACATCAGACTAATTGCCATCAACTAGACGGCCGCCCTTTTCGCAGAAAGTATTACGTAGTACGTGTAAACTCTACGAACTACTATTCACAACACTCCAAAATGGCTTAGTCTATTTCGAGATACAAGATACAAAGATACAGAGATAAAAAGATACAGAGATACTAAGATATAGATACACAGGGGTATCGAATTACAAACTGAAGATTAAGGAATTAGTCAGAAACAAGATACAAGGTACGCAGCCAGTCACTACCACTGACCTTGGATCACACCACAGTTAACGTTCAGGCACAGAATGAATCTGAGATACAAAACACTCAAACGCGCTATGAAAATCAATGATGCCCAACTATGGGACGCATATAAATTCCTTAAGAACAGCATTACTGCAGACGTGCGCAAGGCAAAGACGGCGTATTACAAGGATACGTTTGCAATAGTAAAAGACTGCAAGTCATACTGGAAACTAGTGAAACGCCACCTCCACAACTACACCGCATCCACCAATCGTCGCGATCAAGCATGATGATAAATCTCTAGTAACAGACAATGCAGAAAAGGCAGACATTTTAAACACACACTTCTCGACAGTGGGAGAAAACTAGCAGCGGAACTACCAGCACGCCTCAAGTGCTCTCACCCGGCCAATGCAGCTGATGTAGCTACAGTCCTAGTAAAGACCGAAATTAATTTCACGGAGAAGGGCGGTACCGACATAATAGGGACGGTTGAAGCCCAGCAAGGCATGCGGTCCGGACGGTATTGAACCTAAACTGCACAAGCTCGCAGATACAGCCATCGTGCCGTCATTCACAGCTCTGTTCGTGGCATCGGCAACGCAGTACAAGGTTCCAAGCACATGGAAAGTGGCAAAGATCTCACCTGTATTTAAGAAGGATGATGTTGAAGACAAGACTAACTATAGACCAATTTCACTACTGAGCGTACCAATTGCAAGCAAGTTAATGGAGACAACAGTTGCGGATTCCCTCACAAGTCACATGCATGGACGTAAACGATCTATTCGGTACATATCAGTGACTGATACACATAACGGAACAATGGAGCCCGCTGAAGGCTCTTGACGCAAACAGACTAGAGTCATCTGTGCAATATTCTTCGACTTCAAAAAGGCATTTGATTCAATAGATCCCGACGTCCTACTACACAAGCTTTACACCATCGAAGTGTCAGACCGCACCTACTCATGGTTACGGGATGTATTTAAGCAGTCAATCTGTTACATATGGTATACCACAGAAATCGGTCCTTGGACCGATGATGTTCTCAATATTTTGCATTTTGCAATGATTTGCCCAATACATTCTCTAATTACGAGTTCGCTAATCTACGCAGACAATACTAATCTAATGTACGCAGACAATACCACCGTGTCTGTGACCAGGACCACCACTGACGAGGCAATTTTCTCATGAATTGAAGTTTCTTCCTAAATCACTGAATACCTTAGTAAGAGGTTTTATGTATCAGATATCTTATTGAAGTGTTCAATTAACCGTTAAACGGATATTCTCAAACCACCGCTGCGAATTCACGGTCGAATTCACTCACGATGATTTTGCAAATCTTTGCTACTTGTGAACATAAATACTGTTTGATTTATCCTTAGGTGTTAATATTCAAATGCATGAAAATAATATTGGTAAAAGACCACATATTGAAAGTGGAACATCAATCGGCTTCTCTCTCGGCACAAAACTCGGTAGCATTGAGTGATGTTTGAAAATTCTAACAAAACAGAGTGATTTTATACTTGACGCGTTAAACAGAAACTATTAGTTAGTGTGTAATTAATTTGGCAGTCTTTTCAAAGTAGGCGTATTTACGGGTTATCAAAACCTTTATGTATCCACAATAATTACATCATCTACATGTTGGCTTCAGGCACGAAATACTAATCATTCGAAGATTGACGAAAATTGTAGGGGGATTGGAGCATTGTCGAGTTTCTTGTTGCACTGCTAGCGCGAATGATTTACCGTAGTTGTACCAACACGAAAGTGAAGCGTGAATTTAAAAATACAACTGAATTGCACATAGCTTTTTGCGTCGCTATTCTCCACGTCCAATACATTGCAGTATAAGAAGGAAAACATGTATTCATAACCTTTTAAAAGGTTGGAGGGGGTCATAACCTTTTAAAAGGTTGGAGGGAGCGAAATCGCTAGAGGGGCGAATTCACTAGCGATTTGGGGGTTGAGGGGGCGAAATGGCTGCTACACCGGATCCATCCATTTAATGTCCAGACAGAAGCTTTCCTAATGAGTTCGCTTTGTCTTTATCGAGATCTAACATACGAGAATGCCTTTGCACGTGCGTTCACATGGTTTGAAAGTTCGTTTGCCATCCAGTAAAGCCTTGCACATGCGTTCACATGGTTTGAAAGTTTGTTTGCCATCCAATAAAGCCTTGCACATGCGTTCACATGGTCTGAAAGTTTGTTTGCCATCCAGTAAAGCCTTGCACATGCGTTCACATGGTCTGAAAGTTTGTTTGCCATCCAGTAAAGCCTTGCACATGCGTTCACATGGTTTGAAAGTTTGTTTGCCATCCAGTAAAGCCTTGCACATGCGTTCACATGGTTTGAAAGTTTGTTTGCCATACAGTAAAGCCTTGCACATGCGTTCACATGGTTTGAAAGTTTGTTTGCCATCCAGTAAAGCCTTGCACATGCGTTCACATGGTTTGAAAGTTTGCCATCCAGTAAAGCCTTTCAAATGGGCCCTTTGCAGGAATGTAATCACGTGGCTGTGCTGCATGGCAAAACAATCTGACTTCATTTATTTTAAAGGCGCTTTTACGAGATCGGATTATTAGGAAAACCTGTTTGTGAATGCTATTTCCTATCTCCAAACAGCGTTTTTAAAGACAGCTTGCCATCCAGCATCCATGGCCTTTCCCACGGTGTAACCGTCGGAAAATACCCTAAAGAATACCAAACCGTGAAAAATTCCCACCCTAAAATGTACCTCATGGTCTAAACATCACCCTGAAAAATGTATTTCGCTTGGACAAAAAAAAGGCGATTTCAAACCCTAAAAAATACGACGATCACCCCTACCAGCCGAATATAGAAAGAACCAACCCCCACAGTCCTCTCCACTTATACTACAACAATTTCAGAGACTAAAATAAGCCTACAAAAATAAACAGCAGGAAGCTCGTTGCTTAGTAATGCCTGTTGATAGAGTTTTAGAACCGTTTACAAACACTAGTGTTGTTTTAGACATCAAATATTCAAGTGTTTGATTTACATTTCGCGCGATAACAAAAGTCAGACATCACTCAAGCAAAGCATCACATGTTGTAAGCAGAGCTTTAAATAGATGTTTACTTACAAAGATAGAGTGACAGCTGAAGGTGCGAGCGTGCCCGACCCTTTTATCGTGCGGGTCCTTGTTGATCTGTGAAACAAATTCTAATAGGGGTTTCACTCAATCCCCAGAGATTCAAATGACAAAGGGCATGGCGGCCATGTTGGTGTACCTAACAAAAGAAGCTAACGAAGAATCTATTGTTAACTGTACACCAACATGGTGGCCATGACGTCACGTGAAAACCCTCTATAGGCAGTCTCTAACAGTCAAATTGACATTACACGTCATCCATTGTCATTAATGGCCTTTTGAAATAATGGTTGATACATTAACATAACAATTGTAATGTTTATCAACACGAAACATCGCTATTTGCCTAACTTGTGCCTATTTCACGGGTTACCGATATATAAAATCACTAACAATCTATTTTAATAACAATAAAATATATTGCTGGTGCAGATCGATAAGAAACCATCTTTCAACCACTTTAGTCTAGCCCAAATAACCCATGCAAAGCAGCACACAAGACATGTTGTGCCAGTGTCAAGTTTTATTCAATTCTGTTGTTGCACTGGTAGAAAGTGCTTATGCATCAGCAATGGTGACTTCAACCTCGACACCAGGCTCAATGCTGATGGATGTCTGTGAACAAGTAGTCAAGGTGCAATATAAATCTTCTTGTAACATGCAAAGCTAGGAATACCATCAATAATAAAGTACAATGTAGGCCCATATCCACGATTATATATTGGGGGGAGGAGGAGGTGCGAGTGGTATAGGTGTGTGAGGAGCAAGCTGCAATAAGGGTCTGGTGCATGCTCCCTTGGAAGTTTTGAAAATCTTAGGTCTCTGAAATGGCATTTCCTGTATTTTGATAGTAAGAAACACACATTGGGAAGACACATCACAAACCCCCCGATACAGGCCTGTAATTGTACAGCTATGTTAAACAATTTTTGAAGTAACTTCAAACATTAGGAGTTACTGGAATACAGTATTATGATATGCCTTAAAGTGCCACTACGACGAAATTTGACCATTTCTTTTGCCACTTTTTTGTATTCCATAAGAACAAACAGTGGCAGAAATATCCAAATCAGTTAAATTTTTTTGAATGGGGCCAATTAGACCACACATTTTAAAGAGAGTTTACCGTCAAAATCACGTCCGCCATTACTCGAATCCGTTCCCGTGGGCGAGGAATGCCTAGTCATTTTTTAGCGTATGTGACGTCATACACTTAACGCATCGTTCTCAAGTTGCTTCGAACCCATACATTTCTTCTTATGTTGTCGACAAACTCACACTGCGAATTTTGCTGTGGCTTAGTAAATAACGACCTAAAATCTGCATCAGATTCTTCAGAACATAGTAATGTGTCTTTCTGTTTAAATTTATTGCCGGATGTTGATGATTTAGGGGGAAATAGAGCCGCTGGCGACCGAGTTGAAAGCTGGACGATGAATAGTCGCTAAAATCGCTTCAATGGGAAGTGGCCTGCCAGTAAGTAGTGCTAGCTAGCAGAGGTTTCTTATCTTTTGGGGGTAATTTTTCCCCAGGGTATTTTCCCTGGTTCGGCTTTCAGGTTGTGCTGTTACTGGATCCGGGCTACAGGGAGAATTCAGCGGAGAAATCACTAAGGTAATGATCAGCAGTTTATAAGTCCTAAGTTTGTTCATTGTTTACAGTGAAACCCGGATAATTGCTAGTTCGTAAATGAGAGAGATCGAGAATTATCTGTGTCCCGGCAATAGATTTTCCGGCGAATCTACATTCTAAAATACAATGTAATTGCTATAAAATTAAATCGCTCTCTTGTCTAACATGAAATCGTGAATGATAAGAATTTACTAGAGACTAAAACAATGTATTGAAACTGACTGATCTGCAGCTTTTACAGTGGCTATCGCAGAACCAAACTTTCTGTTTGACACACAAACAACTGAAACAAGGTACTTCATGAAATAATATTGGTGGTTTCTTCTGTGGTTTATTGTCTTGAAAATAAAATTAGCAGTAAATTAAAAGGCATACTACATCGATATGTTTATCTGTTTATAGGAAACAGCAATATGAGTTATTTATGATAAACTACATGTATGTTCTCAGCAAACGTAGCCGCTTATTTTTCGGTCAATCTATACTAGTACGGTCTTACCGGCTATTCCATGTGATACAAACAATTATGGAGAAGCTTCTGTCCTCAAAACGTACACAAACCATCCTTGCATGAGGCTTGAAGAGAATTACAAACCGTATTCTTGGTACTCGACTAAAGGCTTGAATTATTCATGTAGCGAAATGCCAGCTTTGTGGTTCGTTAAATTGCTACAGTCCTGTACAATGCACAAACTCTATTCAAAACGTTTTGTTTGCTTTTCAAAGCGGGAAAATGGTACACTTTCTTACTACATATGTTAGTTCGCGTGAAGGTTTGTATGGGAAAAGTAGCCACACGTGTTGTTGTGGGAAGTTTTGACTGTGACATTTCCCAGTCACTGGTTGAAAGAATCAGTCTCGCCGGCCGGCTAATGTCAGAGCGTTTTCTTGACTTTCTATTTTCGTTCTAAACATAGTTTGAAAAAAGCTCCAACTCGAAGCGAATTTGTGCGAATTACTTCAAATTTTCACAGATTGTTCGCAATTTATATCAGCTAAAAAACCCGTGTCGGCGATTTTTTAATTTTTAAAAGAGAGGCGCTGAGAGCGATTCCCGCATCTATATTTGGATTCGCGTTAGCAGTTTCACGAAGACCAAAATATCTTCAGAACGGCTTCGAATTTCCACAATCGCCGACACAGGTTTGTAAACAAGGTCTGTGGGAGTCCAGAAAAGCAAACAGATCTTAAATTCATTAAATTGCCGTGGAGTTGGAGCTCTTGGAAACCAACTCGCTTGTTCGGAAAAGAAGTTTATTTAAAAATCGCACTTTTATCAAAATTACAAACCTTAGGTATATCGTTGTAGCCAATTTTATAGGCTTTAAATGAGGTATAATTTATCTAAATACGACGAATATTCGAGACGCTACTTAATTTTATCCGGAACAGTACCCTGAAGGTATACGGTAACCTTAAGGGTATGACGTCACGTACGCTAAAAAATGACCAGGCATTCCTCGCCCACAGGAGCGGGTTCGCGTAATGGCGGATGTAAAATTCAAGATTCAGAGTTCAAAAAATAAGACTTCCCGTCGTCGTATCGAAAAACGGTTTGAACTGGTAATAATATAGCCACTCTACTTTACGAATATGAGAAAAAATTGATATGTCAAAATTTGATCGTAGGGGCACTTTAAAGGAGCACTGCCAAACAGTAAAATGATAAAACTTTCTCATGAAAGGCAAAAACAACTGCTCTTAGTACATGTATGTACCACACCAGTGAATATCACTTTTCGTGCGCTCTGATTGGCTACTCAAACAGTGAACATGATTTCATATTCACCCCCGAGCAAAGCAGCGATCATCTCGCACGAGTTTTTGTCCATTTGACAGAAAATAAAATAACTATTTGGTACTGGCTATTCACCTGGAGTGTGGTATATACTAAAACAATTATTCACCTCAGCGCTGGTGAATAATTGTTAAATATTTAATACCAAATATGCTACACATGTAATGTAAGAGAAAATTTGAGGAAAAAATTGATGAAGGTGGCAAAAAAATTTAAGCACCTTGAAATCACTATAAACCAAAATCAAGTTTCTAGAATAAGCCTTCTGTAGTTTATTTTTAAAGAAACTTGAAGGTTCAATTTAATAGACATAGCACCCAAGGGATGGTTAAAAAGACAAATACTAGAGTGCTCCCTACTGATTACTTATTGTGCAAAATTCAAATCGAACACATAAATGTTAAACTTCAGAGTAAGGGCTACAGCATCCGTAAACATTTATACAATACGCACGTCTGGCAGTCATTAACTTTCAAGTATCTTGACTCTGTTCATTATTTTGTGCTCGTTTTATTTATTTATTTATCATTTTAACAGGAGAGACTGATATGCTCACTTGCTTTCCTCGTTACTCTGCATTTTTAATTTCAAATTTGGAGTTCCAACAGTGTGAAAAGAGGAGGGGCTAAACATTTTATACCAGAAATTTATGTTTAAGAAACAATGGGCTCCATACAAAAAAAAGGATAGTGGAAGTAAAGCATGGTTTTCAGTTGCAATCATAAGCACAACCCTTCTTTCCTACAATGTAAACTCTTAATTTCTAACAGGGTCTGAAACAACCATAGAGGCTGATCAACGTCAGGACACGGCTAATCCACAGATCGAAATGGAATTTAGCATGTTGGCTTTTATGGAGAGAGGAAAACTGGAGAACCAGGAGAAAAAGCCTTGGAGCAAGGACGAGATACCAACAAACTCAACTCACATAAGGTGCTGTGTCCTGAGTCTGAGATCACGTGGGCTACAGAGGTAAAGGCCCTCAAACCTGTGAGATACATGTAACTACAGTATCACAGCTGAGATCTGTTGATGTTAGTTGCCCTTATGTTTATGTAACCAGTGAACCCCAGGCTTAACTTCTATGGTCAGTGCTCGAAACTTACTATGTTATGAACTCGTCCCTGGGCTAGTTATTGACAAAATATTGTAGCCTGTACACTTTTTATGTATTTTAGTAATCCACACTGCTGTGAAAGAAAACTCTGATCTCCATGCAAAAATGTTATTGAAACAAAAGCATATCTACTAGCCCAAGGGCTAGTGTTTCTCAAGATTCACCAGCCCAACATAAATTGCTGGTAGTCTGGGGCTAGTGGACTACCACTAGTGTCGAGCACTGATGGTGGGAAATCTGTAAGCTACAACAACTAACAAACCCTCATGTACTGTACACATCCTACATTGTAAATACAATCGTTTAAGGATACAATCTGCTTGACAATCTCCGAGGGGCTATGAAGGTCAATGAGGCGCTTGTGGATCCTCATCTCAAACCTATCCCAAGTCTTGGAGCCCTCACCACATGGGGTCTTCCTGGTGGTGATCTTGAGGTACTTAGTTGGCATACGAACTGGCCCCTTCACCTTCAGCTTCTTTTCCTTAGCACCCCGGATCAGATCACCACAAACTGAAACATTTCAATGAAGTGCAATGTATCTCCACCTTAATAAATGCAAGGGGTACGACTGCCGCAATCATACTGCAGTAAATACTTTACAATAAACAGTACAAAACATGCACTATCATTGGCTGATAGCAATGTGTTATTGAAAATTATACACATGCACACATAACATCACCTTTCTTCCCTTAATAATTAATTTAGCAAAGCATTTTGCCATACATGTGTCCAGCTCTAATACATGCACGTCTTATTGATGCACCGATGGCATTAAAACATCAAGAGAACAAAGTACATGTATACCACAAGACACAGCGTTGCATACACCTATATCAAAAGGCTGTCCTGTACAAATGGCAAAGGACATTCCCAGACCGAAATGGATTGTGGATGTAGCTCAGAGTCTGCTAAATTTGTGTTTTTGGGACAAATATTAACAGTCTCCTTCAAATGAATTTTCGTTTGAATTACACTGTAATTTATCCATTTCGCACAGCTGGACAGTTATAACCACAATCCATTTCACTTGTCGTTTTCCAGGGACAACCCTTTTAAAAAAAAGTGTATGTTCTGCCATGTTGAATGCCTGTCAACACACTAATCGATGACATTGTTGGCTAAACTGCACAAATTATACTCCTCAACTCTATTATGTCCTTGGCTACATGTGGATGCATAGCCACTTCCTAAAATAGAATATACTAGAAGCAGGGCTTGAAATAACGGCCGGTCAATGGACAATGTTTGGTCAGAATTGGGTATTGACCGGACAAATCCTTGGATTGCCGGTCATGTTGACCAGTCACATGCGCCTTTAATAAAAAAAACACACGTAATTTTGAGCTAGTTTATAATTCGTTTTTTATCGAGGCAAAAATTGGTATCATGCAACTTGTCTGACATTTGAGCATGTGGGTGGGGCCACTATTGTAAAAGTTTTTATTGATTCAATATTTGACCGGCCAAAAACGGGTCGTGTCCGAGCAAAATTACGCTTGACCGGACAACATGTCCGGCGCCTATCCGTTAGTTATTTCAAGCCCTGTAGAAGTTCTCAATGAGAAGTTAAATGCTGCCTTGCATACTACATTCCACTGGCTGCTTCTTGGTAGACTACAGCTGTCACTGATGCCAGCTCACACTGTGGCAGTCTGATAACCTTTCCCAGAACAAATTTATTTCCAAATTATTTATTGCATGAGAATAGAATGCATACATACAATCTCATGATTGAATTGACTTGTTTGAATTGTCATGCAACAGTTTTGTTTAACAACAAAGCCAACAGCAATATACATGTACTGTAAGTGCAAACTGACAGTCTGTAGAGAGTTCACTAAAGGCTTCAGAACCTAATGAATGTTCCCTCTACCTGACTGAGGCATTATTAAAGCTCAGATACCACAAGTAGTACATGTAAGTGATTTGTCACTCGCCTCTGTGCCTGGGTTCAATAGCTGTTATTACAGCTGAGCCAAATACCATGAAACGGTCAGCAGCTTCACCCATCTTATCGGGTCATAGACTCATTTGAGGCTGTTTAAGCTGTGAGCTTGTTTGAGTGAAATTTTCTTTGAAATATCCTTGTTTTACTAGACTGCTTTATCATTCCTGTCACTTCATTCAATGCACTAGTAGTAATTGTAGCCTAAGGATGGACTAACCGATTTGATAAGGCTGAATGCGAAGACAAGTTAGCATGTGAGTTGTTGACTTTATGGACCCAAGAAGCTTCTGAAGACAAGGCTTGTGAAAACATTCCGTCAAATCACTCCAGTAGCCAAGGACAGACACCACTTAACATTTATTCTTGATTTTCTTTAGAAAATAATTGTTTGGGGCATCATTTTCTTGGTGATCTCCATTCAACATGACTTCATCTCTGTACCATTTTGAAATGGTTGACCCGAAAGCCTTGTTTTCACGAGGGCTGATGGGTGAAACTGCTGTCCATTTGGCTCAGCCGTAATAACAGCTATTCCCATTTGCAGCACAATACATGTATGTGAGCCAAGTTTGTTGGTATCTTGGCACCCTTGCTCTGAGCGTTTTTCTCCAGGTTTTCCACATTAACTAACATGCCAAGTTCAAGGGCTGTGTGCAAAAAGGGCATAAAGGACTGTTGATCACATTCTAAATTCTCCCTTAGAAAACAAAGAAATTGAAGGAGAATTTAGAATGTGAACAGAAGACATTTACAGCCTTTTTGTACACAACCCTTCAATTCGATCTGTGGTTTAGCTGGGTCCTGACTTTGATTAGCCCTTATGGTACGGCACGACAATGTGTTACCAGTTTTTATGTGTTGGCAACCAAATTATTACTTACGGTCGCCAACGTATGTTCCTTGTGTTTTTCTTCTGTAATTTTGGCCAAGTAAATGTTTGGAAAAGAGATTGATTTTGAAGATGTTTTCTCTGTTCTCCCAGATGTGATTTTGAATATGAAACCGCTGTTTTTTTTGGGAACGTGGACCCTATGATACAGCCTCACTTGCAAACCTCTTTCCCAGGCTCTTTGGCATCCAACATGGAGGCTGTGCACGTGAAGTTTGCCGCTAGTAACATGCTATTCCATTGCGTTTCCTTTTAGAAGATTCGCGAAAATTAAGCACACCCAAAAATCGAGAAATTAACGTGTCAGGCGCAATCCTTGTCAATGGAAAATGACAATCAATATTCATCGATCGATAATTTTTCTGTGACTATCGATTGGTCATCGACTGACCGATACCAATCAATATCAATTAACAAATTTTATCGATTGATATCGATTGGATTTCCAATCATAGATTTCATCGATTGGCACCCCGGGTCCTATTTAAGATAATGTAGCCTCAAATTTGGGATTTTGACTAACTTCGAGATGCTCTTTTCAACAGTATCAACGGTTTTGCTGGTATCCGTATATATCAAAAGTTAAAAAAAAACGTGGAAAGGTCTATAATTTGATAGACATTACAATTTTACATAAGTAAATATTATATTATTATTAATCTCACCTTTCTCCAAGCTCTTCACATTACGGCTAGTAAGCGTGATGCGGATCCTGTGAATCTGAGCCTCCTCTTCTGGTACAGCACCCTTTTCTTTGCTGTAGTGAGACTGAACAAAATGCAATATGCCAATAATAGTGCATTTAGATATTTCAACCACACGTTCTTCCTAACTAGTTTAGATATTTCAACGACACTTTTCCTAATTTTTAGGCCTTAGGGCGCGTGCAAGCCCTTAAAATTGAAGAAAAGTCGAATTTGACATTTATTTTATTGTTGAACTCCATTTAGGACTTACCATGTTAAAAAGTGGTCGACTTATTCGCAAGAATAGAGGTGAACCACAACCTTCTTGCCGTTGGTAAACCAAAATGGCGGAAAGAGAACGAACCACGTGTCGGCGAAGTATTTATACCAACCAAGTGCGTGATGGAGTCTGGGAATTTTGTACCCACACAAAGCATGATGGGAAACTTTCAAAATGGCGGCCATAAACGGTGTTGTTCGTGTTTCTTGAGAAAGTTTTTTTTCCCTTTTTGTGAAAGAAATAAGGATGAGCCGAAGCGTTAGAGATCTCCGAGAACTTATATGTATATCTAGGCTATCTTATCATGAGGAAGATGAGGAAAGCGCTAAGCTAGGCTACCCAACTTTTGCCGGAGAAGATAATTCAAAGTCAAACCATGTCCATGTTCCCAAGGAGACGAAAACAAATGCAAAAGTGCAAGTTTCCAGCAAGAAAAAAGCCCAAGACAGAGCTTTGAAGAGCGTGAAAGGAATAGATATGTGTGTTAATCCACCGCTGAGTCCTGGATCATCTGGAAAAGGTTCTCCTTTGCCTCCAATTCGAAAATCACCCGGTGGTAGTGCCAGTGGCACTGGCAGTAGTTCAAGCCCCGGCAGTTCAGGACGAAGCTCGCCCCAAAGCCCTCTTACGAGTTCAGGGCAAGGACTGCTGCCTCTAAGGCCAATATCGAGCATAGCGAGGAAGTACCAACCGCAAAAGACGAACTTCGATGAAATGCTTGTATTTATGGATGCTTCGGTGGTGGGTGAATGGTTGACACGCGCCAACGATTCGGTGAAAACTTTGACCTCCTGGCTTCACGCTGACTACAACTTCGTTCACTTTGTACACTTTTGGTTGTCTGAGATGTCCAACAGCAAGCGTAGAGAAATCGTTGACATAGAATTTAGCATTATAATGGACGAACTGCAATTTGCATTTGGAGTTGGTCTTCAAAGCAAGGCAATCTCCCATCAAGACGTGACAGTTTTCATATCAGCTGTGTTTTGGGAATACCCAGGAAAATTATCTGAGAGTGACAGTCATTTCTTTTTGAACATGTTTGTGTGTTTGTGCTCTGGAAGGAAGGATAATTATAAGGCCCTTCTCTCAAATGTCAAGTGTTCTACCACAAATAAACAGTTCGTTCAGCTAATATTGGCAACACGGTCATTTGCCATCGTCAATATGTGCTCAGGAATTATTGAGTTCTACAAGCAGATAATTTCATCAACCAAACAATCAACTATACTTTCAGAGACATCTCTGCATAGTAGAGATATGGTTTCAATTGCCAAGGACTTTGCCTTTCAAGCTGTGGAGAAAGGCTTGGTTGATGTGTTTGAGTTCCTGGTACTGAATTATCAGTTAGAACCAGCTTTAGCAACTAACTCAAGTGGGAAGAACGTCTTGTTTTCTGCTGTTTGCAATGGGCAAGAAGATATGGTGACATATTTGCTTTCTGTAAGGATAACATATATGGGCCTATCAGTGCTTTTTACTTCTTGGAGGAGGTGTGGGAGAATTGACTTCAGAAAAAAAAATCTAATTTGCCATCAGGAGAAAAGTCATTGGTCAAAAGCCACATGATTTATTTATAGATATTGATCTTGTGAGGTTTAGTCATTCCCCATTACTTGGGCATCAAATTTCTGTCAAATCCCCCATGTTCACCCTCCCTATATGTTGGGGAAAACATTGATACCTATAGTGCTTATAATCTTATAAGCTGTTGTATGTTTAGTTCAACTTTAATAGGGGAAAAGCAGCATGTTGAGTGACTGTTGGTCAAATTTTAATTTTTCTCCAT
Source organism: Actinernus sp. WN-2022 (assembly GCA_030867875.1). Lineage (NCBI taxonomy): Eukaryota > Metazoa > Cnidaria > Anthozoa > Actiniaria > Actinernidae > Actinernus > Actinernus sp. WN-2022. The sequence goes on from JAOWCC010001589.1 coordinate 145,075,127, forward strand.
AGAATATCTTTGATTTTCCTTTTCAACAAGAACTAATTCAGAAGTTGATCAACAGCTGTCAATCACTATATATAAATACACTACCCTGGGTACTAAAGGCACCAGGTTGTACCAAAGGTACTGGGTTCTATTATCTTTCTACAGCAATATTAATTGGAAAGGAGTGAAGAAAAGGTGAGAGAACCTCTGGTGGCGACGGATGAGAATCTCAGATCAGTTACCATGCTCAAGAATCCTGCGTCTTTCGATCGCACTCCTAAAGTTGCCCAGACAAGAGATGCTGGAGAACTTTACTGCTAGGACGAGTACTGGGGCATGATACGCTTCTGCCTTCTGATTGGTCCTCTCTTCTTTTTGGTGGTAAAAAGAGGGCCAATCATAGGCCAGCCATATTTTTAATTAAAAAGTTCACACTGTCGGAAAGTCCAGTGTTCAAAGACAACTGCCATCAGTACATGTATGTCAATAAATCGCATCACAGATAGTAGAGTTGATGTTAGTAATATTGTTTGGAAGACCTGAAGTCCTGGGAGGAAGATAAAAGTATTGTGAGCTAATCTTTCGTTGGTTTGAAATAAAGTATTGAAGCTTAAACAGATTATCTGGCAATCTGTTTTATCTTGTTGTGTCTGCTTTTAATATCAAGATTTATATGCTTGAATTCATGTCACACCCCAGAACTCGTCCTAGCAGTAAAGTTCTCCAGCATCTCTTGTCTGGGCAATTTTAGGAGCAGGAGGGAAAGACACAGGATTCTCAAGCATAATCAGTTACAAGATTTGTACATTAATTGCTGCCATGTATGGCATTGTTAGATCAAATAACAGAACCAATCAGCAAGAAGGTAGAAATCCTGATCCGAGACATGGAAGTGAAGTGAGATTCTCAATCATCATCACCAGAGGTTCTCTCACCTTGTCACTTTGCTCCTTGCTGGCAGTGCTTCACACCTTATTTTTTTGTAGAGACAGTAGAATGACTAATACCCATGGTACTAATATCCAATTCACACCAAATGTTTTATTATAATAATATTAAAATAATACCAGTACTAGTTAACACTGCATGCTCATGCATTCATGCTAAACTAGTTTCAAACTAACTTCTCATTACTAGACAACCAGTTCAAGGTAGTTTTAATGGCCTGTGCAACTAATACAGCCCAGCTCAAAAACTTTGCAAACACCACCAAATGTTCGTGTCAGTTAGTGCCACCAGACGGCATGAATCTTTGACGGCTAGCCACCAGATGGCTTGAACCATCGATGGCTTATAGCCACCAAATGTATGGAGCTGTCAATGACTAGCCACCAAATGTATGGAGCCGTCAGTGGCTAGCCACCAAATGTATGTAACCGTCAATGGCTAGCCACCAAATGTATGTAACCGTCAATGGCTAGCCACCAAATGTATGGAGCCGTCAATGGATAGCCACCAAATGTCTTCATCCATCAACAGCTAGCAGCCACCAACCATCTTGATCCATTGACGGCTAGCCACCAGGCATTTACCGTTGCTGCCACCAAACCACCAATGCTCCGCCATCACATTTTGGTGGTGCTGGTGGTGCCAACAGTTGTACTGTTTTTGAGTGGGACTATGCATTACAGGGTTGTCACCAGAATTTGGAGGTAAGGTCAGACAAAATCAGAAATGGGGAAAATATTTGGGGTAAGGTCAGGCAAAGTAAAAAAACAAGTGGGAACACATTTATATTGTGACCCAGTGAGTGACATCCAGTGGCTAAATCTAATCGGGATTTGATATGTGAGTGAAGGGGAACAGTCTGATCGGCGGCAGTTCCTTGGTTAAGAGCGGACCAATGTCCCTCCTGCCCCCCCCCCCCCCCCCCAATTTGACCTGGTGACAACCCGTCATTCAAGATAGGGGTTACATTAGATAAACTCAGTTTAATTAAACAGGTTTATTTGGTGTGAATGGGGCATTATGCTGCACCGTATAATCATTAACTTGTCTGATATGTCCAACTGGAATTTTATACCTTTGTTAATAGCTGTACTGTTTTATAATTCCAGTTAAATCCTAGACTAGATGTCAACAAGGCAGCATTGTCATCGGGTAACACTCCTTTGCATGCTGCAGTTAACTCGGGTAACTGTAACATTGTCAGGTTACTTGTCAAGTCTGGGGCCAGGGTAAACACTTGGAATGCAGAATGCGAAGGGGCAACTCCACTTCACTTAGCTATAATGAGTGGTAAGTTTACTTTCTGGAACTTTATCTACATGACTTTAAAAGAAGTTTTCATTATTTTATGGTAGCTAGCTTAAGCAGTAGTACATGTAAATACAATTGATGTAGATTAATATTTGAACTAGGTACAGTGTTAATGTGGAATTGATTAGCACTGAAAGTGAAACGCTACACCGTGTATATCTTTTTCTGCTATGGAAAATCAAGAGGGTACTAGAAATGAAATGATACATGCTCATATTCTATATGTTCACCATAATAATCACTTCATATAGTTTACATTTAATCATGTTTATTCAATGTTTTTAGACTCCAAGTTGTACCATAAATGAAGATCCACTCACAGTAGTTTGCTAGACTAAGTGATAATTTTTTCACTTGCAAATTAAAAAATCTGCCACCATTTTGTAAATTTTCAACCATTAATTTCGAACCCTGTAAATATTAAATGTTAAATGGTAAAACAAAGGGTTACTGTTTACCTAAGACATTTCTGGGTGGCTAGTCAGTCGGAGGTATATTAGCGATTAGGTAGAGTAGCTTTGTGTTAGGAACCAATGGATCTCTGGTTGGCACATTAATGACTCACAATAGATGACAACACATGAAACATTGCTATAAATACTACAGTGACCAGTTTGGTCTTCTCAATAAACAGGAAAAAAACAAGTTCCTTATATAAACTAGGCAACAGTCGCATGTGGATACATTGTATATCACCTCAATATTGAATTAATTGAGCTTGTGATCCCATTGGAAAGGCTTTTCTGGAAGGCAAATAATCTTCAAAAATGCAGATTTAGAAAGATCGACAATCGATTGGAGGTGAAAAATAGCATTACAAAAAGGTTTTGCTAATAACACTACCAATCTCGTACAAGGCCATTTAAATAAATGAAGTGAGATATTTTTTGCCCTCCAGTACAACCATACATGTATATGATTATATCCTGCACTTGCCGAGATTGGGGTTTATAATCCAAAAATATTTGAAAGGTTGCCAAACTAAGATTCCTTTTATCACCAGGAAATGAAGACATGGTGTCTCTTCTTCTCTCCCTGGGCTGTGACTGCACTGCTAAAATGGGTGTACCTGCTGTCGTCACCCCCCTGGATCTAGCAAAGGACTTAGGCCTGGATGAGATAGCTGAAATGTTGTCACAAACTACAGCAATGGAATAAGTGGTTGAAGAACTAGTACTTAAATGACCTTAACATTTATTTTTATTAATAGTATTTTTCAATGAAGTGCATCCAAGATTTGCCATTATGTTTTAATAACAGCTGCATAATTATTAATTGCAAAATAGACCTTTCATATTTGGAAAACTGCCATTTTAGAGTAGTATTCAATTTAGTGCAGAAATGAAAGTAATTAGGTGATTGCTTTCGATTTTGATTGGTTTAAGTTAACCACAATTGCATTAATACTTTGTCTCGTGATTCATGGCTGAAGTAGCCTGTTCACAGGCCCTGGATACTAAAAAAACTAAAAAATCGGAGGTTTTCCCCAGTATCTAGAGCCTGTGAACAGGCTATGGCTGAAGTAAAATCAATCGTGAATTACTTCAGTTCACTTCGCGATTGGTTCATTACGTTTTTACTTGCTCCTGTGATTGGCTGAGGTCTTGGTTTTATGACACTCAATATGTGATGACCGTACATACTCATCACACAGGAACATTCCCATTAACACATCAATGGCAATTCATCAATACCCATCATGCATCAATGATGGAAACACAGAATTCTTTCCACCAATGGTTTTTGCCTGAGGATGTAAATCTGCCATATACAGATAAAATGTTTGGACAATTTTCCTGTGTCATTAAACTCCATGTACAATGTATTCCCAATCAGAAATACCAGCAGAAAGGTGTTAGAAAGTAGCCTGCATATCTGGTAGTCTTGCCGATTTTTATGGCCACCATCTTTTGCTCCCTAGCTCTGAGTTCTCTTTCAAAAATAGAACAAAAGACCCTTTATCGTGCAGTAGCCATCTGGTATTATAATACCATTTTTCATGCCCGACCAGCCTCAATCAAACTCATTTTAGAACGAGGCTGGGCAGGCATAAACAATGGTGTTATTCAAGTTAGCCACTGTGATTAAAGTGTATTGCCAACATAGCCAGCTATAGAGACAGGTTTTAGAAATTTGTAGGCCCTAACAGCCAGCCCATGCTCGCCTGAAATGTTTTAGATTTAGACTCGCAAACGTCTAATCCTTAAAGTGCCTAAAAGCCCTAGCCAGTTACCTTTAATTGAAAAAAAAATGGCTGACATAGGAAAAAATAATAATTATAGTCTGCCTATTTCGTTTATTAAGGAATGAAATTTCAATGATGTCATTTAAGGGATAACCTAATTAATAATAATAATAATAATAATGGCCATATTTATATAGCACCATATCACCACAGTCTCATGGCGCTTTACATATCTATTACCGACATCCTGTTAGTGATTTTTTTCGGCCTGCTTACGGCACTAATAGCTGCCACGCAGTTTACACTGTTGAGTGTGTGGTTAGTGCAATGGCCAGGCTGCTGTACCAGGTAGTACAACCAACAACAACTTCATGTCCCCTTAAAATACTGATTAGAAGCAGAAGGAGACAAGACCAACGGGTTATAAACGTCCCTGGGGATTCCAACCCCAGACCTCCACAGCAGGCTCCCGCACTCTAATTATAGTTCCTTTTGCTCTGTTTTTACTTCAGCCCCACTTATTAAAATATATTTCTCTCAGATTGTAAGTATCACATGTCTGACACCTGAAAAGCAACTGTATAAATAAAGAAATTCAGTGCTTATAAATCAATTGATTTTCAACTCATTAGCATAACACCCTTAAATGACGTCATTTCAAGGATTTGTAATGCTTTTTACATCAATATTACGACCATAAACCGGCCAAAAATGGGTGAACAAGATTAAAAACACTTTACTGCACCCAAATAAATGATTCCTGGCTAAGGGCTTATAGGCACTTTAACTTCAGGTCACGTTTTGTGAATTTCGACAGCTCCTCAAATCAACCATTCATTTGTTCAGTTATTATACAAAACTTTTTAATCAAGGGAATCAATTGATCATGAGGTTTTCCCTAAGCCAGGTTGGCAAACAGAAGTTAAAAATTTGCTATGCATTTTTTTTTTATGCATTAAAATGGGAGTTTTACTCACAAGTGCATACAATGAATAATATTTATTTAATACCCATACAATTTTAATGTGTTCTATGCAACTGTTTCTCAGTCAGCGATTTAAATTAGCTATACCTATCTGTTTTGGTGTGTGCCTTGACTGAAGGCCATGAAGTTGTTAAATTGAAATTGAAGTTGTCGTCTCAAATTAAATAGGGACTTGAAGGCAACTCTTGAACCCAGACGTGTTTTATCTCCCGGCCGTGCCAATCAATAAAAATCGATCATCGAAAAACCAGTCGAACTAATCGGTAATAATCATTAAATTGATAATCAATAAAAATCGATATTCATAACGCAAGCGTCTTTAAATTTTATCGATTACCATCGACTATTGTTTGGTTACGATATTTTTTTCCGGGAGCTTTTTCCAAAAGATACCCGAAGAAGACAATGCATGAGTTATAAGGCTACTTTAAAGTTATAACAAGTTAACTACTGAACAGCAAAGAGCCTGAAGTGGAACATTGTAATCAGGAAAACATAACCACAATCTTCGCACGTTTGCTGCTTGATATTTTCAGTTTTTACGTGACGTTGAGTAGATCCGCGTTTGTTGTGAACGTCCGAATTCTTTTCCAATTTTCTTATATCTTTATCTCGTATTTTGACGGCAGGCTGACGTTTGCCGTAGAACTTAATCTCTATTAACTGATCGGATTATTCCCCAATAATCTCTGTTGAATAGCGATTCTTACTGCTACGTCATCCATTGTTGGGGGGGGGGGGGGGACTCCCATATAAGAGTGGTAGGGATGCTCGTCGGACATTTTCGATTTCACCCCTAAGAGGAACTAAAATGGGCGTGGCTCAAGCTTATTTTGACCCCTAAAAGGTACTGATAAAAACATGCCAACATTTTAAACTTTCAATGCCTTTTATTGCTATTACTTGATGTTGTATCATCAAGCATATTCTTCCTTGGTGTTTTCAAAAGCGCTGTCATTCTCTAGCATTTAGTGACACCCGACCCCTAAAAGGTACCGCTTCATTGAGAAATGCCTGTGTTTTATCGTGGATACGCTAAGTGGTACCAAACTCCTGATTTTGACCCCTAAAAGGTACGACGAGCATCCATGTACCCCTCACATAAGGGAGTCACCAGAGTTACTTACAGTAGTTGCCAATAATTTAAGAAAAAATGTCTCGTAGATGTGACCAAATTCTAAGACGGTTAGATAATGAACACTCGAGTTCTATGTGATTTAGAGTGCCTTGCATTTTAGATAGAAAATTTCTATCTAAATGCTCGGCACTCTAAATCACATAGAACTCTCGTGCCATTATATAACCCTTAGCGCAAATAGCGCCGCAATGGAACGATGACGTCATCGCTCACGTGATTTTTAGTAATGGCCCGTATCTAATTTCTAATAGCAGGCGGCACAAACTATGACAGACATCGTATTAGGTCCCCATAATCTGTTACGTGATTTTCCCTCCTTTCTTCCTTTCTAATGTAATAGGTCAGGAAGGTACGTCATGTAGGAAACACATAAATGTCACCAGGTCACATGTTGGTCGTCACCCACGCGATGACACAAAAACACTACATCCACGAGTTTCCATTTAACTCGTGGATGCGCGCAAGCGCAGGGACGAGTTCTCGGGATTGTTGGGGAAATCATGTCGCTCACTCGCTCACCAAGATGGTAGTAGAAATTCTCGCGCCATTCGGCGTTGCGTACTCGGCCCAGTACTCTAGCAGACCGCTAGGCACGCGGTCCAACCGTAGTCGCCGTATCTTAAATTCGCTATTGTCGGGAGAGCAGCCCATGCTCATTACATGTTGTAGTACATCGCGTACAACTAGAATTTTCGAATACCAAACTGGATTATTCCCTATGAGAACCTACAAAAATCACAGATATCACATCAAAACTATTTTTCCTTTATTCATTTTCAAAACTAAACAATAATGATTGAGTTGATCAAAGTAGCTTTCTGCTGGTAATAATTAATTTCAAATGCCATTATTCAACAGCCAAAAATTCTAAAATCTTGTTAAAATATGAGCATTCAATAAATAAATACTCCCATCACCAAAATTGAAATGAAATAAATAACCATGGATTAAATCGTTCTGTTTTTGCATTGCTATCTCATTGACCGAGAAAGCCGTGCCACAAATGTTATATACGTTCTGTCCCAATAGACTAGATCGCAACCCCGCCGTCGCAGTGCACTCTGGGATGGATATCTCAGTTGCCATTGTTAAATCCAAGATGGCCGCCCAACAACAACAATGGAAAACAGAGATATCCATCCCAGAGTGCACTGCGACAGCGGAGTTGCGATATAGTCTATGGTATCTAACTATGTATCGCCGGGTAATCATACGCTTGTCTCGTACAATTTGGAATTAATTCGAACGAGTAGGTTTTTCATAACTGCGAGCCCGCTGGATCTCTTTGAAAAACTCGCGAGTTGGAATTAATCCCAAATTGCACGAGAAAACTGTAAGAAAAAAATGAACACGCGCTCATGGAAAACGCCGCGTATCTCCGGTACAGAAAAAAATGTAAATTATCTCAAAACCAAAGATTCTGACGTAAATGTACACCTACAGCATCCAATACTCTGTATTTCTGGCAAATATTTCATCAAAAAAGCCTAAGAAAAGGGGAAACTGAAAACTGCAGAAAATTACATGCATTTTCGACGATTGTAGTGCTTTTCCACTGGTGTCACGCTTCAACTGTACTGCTCTTAGCCAATCAAAATCGATAATGTTTTTAATGTGTTATTAATTTCTTCATCGAATGTATCCTGAATGCCAAGGCTCGAATAAATTAAAGGCGAAGAGGCGAGAGAGAATGGGAGAGAGGAAGAATAGCCTGTGGTGTTATCCGTTGAAAATCTCACTTCTCTGCGCCGAGTTTCAAATCAAGAAAACACGTAAAACCGGTTTTGCTGGGCTATTATTGGTATGCCAATGAACATTACAGCACTCACAGTTGAGCCTGGTACTCAGCAGATTATTCAATCAGGGACGAGATTCAAATTCTGATCCTAATGTTCGCATGGACGTGAGATTCTCAATGGATTACACCAGAGGCTATTCTTTTTCTTCTATTTCTTCTATTTCTTCGAGCCTCTTGAACCCAGGGTACATCGAATGCACAAGTAATTACTACCATGTCCCGTGATTCGTTTGCACTAGCCTCCCTCCGTAAATCATTGCAGTACTTGAAAGTAATACAGTACCGCTCGAGATCTGTATTCTGATTGGACTCTGGCATTATACCGTAGCTCTATTGCGGTTTTTGTATACTGATCGTTCTAAAGGTTAGGGTGTTTTGTATTGTGGCTCGTTAGCTCGTACTTGAGCGCTTACCACTTTTACAGAAAAACCGGATGGGGTGGAACACGTGAAATGGAACGGTATATCGGCCGCCATTTTGAGGAGGCTCCAAAGGGTATTCATAGGATCGGTACACTTTTAACTCGTTGTTTTTGAGGCCAAGTGTGGAAGAGTTAAAATCGAAGCAGCTTACCCTATGAGTACTGAAATGATGCTGCGATTCTGTTTTTAGAGTTGTTTGGTTTTGTCGACCAAAAAGGAAGAAATTTGACCTAACGCTTTTGAAAATATTACCGAAACAAGTCCAAACGTTTTCGCGCCACAGAATTTTTCGCGTTTCCAGGTTACGTTACCATTCTCCGCACGGTCAGAAAACCCTTTCGAACCTGGAGCGCTTACTATTTGCACCGAAAAACCGGTATTTCCGGTTGGAACGGTTCATCCACCAGAAAGTTTTCGGAAAGGAATACCTTTGGAAGTATGCAAATGGTGCACAATTTTTCAGTCATTTCGGTTGCAATAGAAAAAGAGGAATACCTCCGAAGACATTCCTTCCTTTTCGAAAACTTTCCAGTGGAATTCTTCTTCATTCCTTCTCCGACTGATACTCCCAAGATATATGCAGATCTCACGGTCTGGATACCATATTAAAAGAAGTTCCAAGCGTTCCTAGCTTCCTCTGATCATGAGAGTAACGATATACAAAGATGGAATGGCAGTAACAAGTATAGGGGAGGAATACGTATGACTACCTGACTGGAGATCTGTATTGCTCGTATCAGTAAACTGACCCTCTGGGAAAATTTAATTTCCAAACCGGAAATACCGGTTTTTCGGTACAAATGGTGAGCGCTCCTTGACTGGGTTCCTCACGTACGCTGCTTTTCGTCCAATCACAGCGCAACTTTTGTACGAAAGCCAATTCACAGTTCCTATGACTGAGGGAAGCCCGCTGCTAAACGCTCAACTAAAACCCTTTTTTCAAGGAAAACAGCAGTAAGAAAAACAAAGTTTTACACCCTAACGACAAAAATTTTGTAAAATACAGAACTCACAAGATCTAAAAATCCACTTATTCCAATAATGGGCCTCTTGCAGGAATGCAATCACGTGGTTGCACTGAGTGGCAAAACAATATCTGACTTCATTTACTTAACGGAGCTTGAACGAGATGAGGTAATCGGCTAACGCTGTTGCCACCCAATTCAGATCATGTGATGTAAACAGATGCTACTCTGAGGAATTACTCCGTTTTCATTCCAATCATAATGCAGTCATGCCTATCTGAATAAAATTAATTTTCAAAGAGTCAATTCTCCAGAGTAATGTGTGTTTACATCACATGATCTGAATTGGGTGACAACAGCGTTAGCCGATTACCTCTATCGGTAGTGCTTTTTAGCAAAACGTGTCTGTAAATGCCATTTTTCTTTTTGTAAATACCATCTCCAATCGATTGTCGATCTTTCTAAAACCGCGTTTCTGAATATTGTTTGGCCAAACAGTAAAGCCTTTCCCATGGCCATGGGCTTTTGTCACACGGCGGCCGTGTTGGCTTGAAACAATAGATTTCCCACGTGTTGCCTCGTACTGAGCAGTATCAGAACGAGTTCACGTGTGCAAAACAAAGGTTTTATACTCCTGGGATTAAACATGGCCGCCGTGTGAATAAGGTCCATGGCATCAATGGCCCATTTCGCAGTTGATACTATCGCGACGGTCACCCTGTGGATAAACACGGAAGCGAGGCGATTTCGGGCAACGCGTGGTGTAAAGAAACGCGCACGTTTCCTCGAAATGGTCTCGCTTCCGTGTTTATCCACAGGGTGACCGTTGCGAAATGGGCCAATCATTCGTTACTGAAGTGATATATCAGCACGTGACTGTTTCCTGCAAAAAGCCTATTATATGGATATTAACAGTAACATAAATATTAATCATTTATTTAATTCACGCCATCCCCGTAAAACGTTTCGCTCTCATGGCGACCGACCGACCCATTTTTTCCCAAAAAAGTAAAAAAAAAAGGACTCGCGTCCCACAGCGGTTACCATACCTTAATCGGACTTGCAGTTGATTATACGCATGTTTTAAATCGCGTGCCTAAGCAGTCTTTAGTAACCAAGCCTTACTTAGTAGCCAGGCCTTTTTTTCCCCAACCGACCCACCCACCCACCCTCGTGAGCGACAGAGCGATCTATGTTGTTAAAAACATAAAAGATATTCGCATTTTTATTGTATCTGAGAAAACTCCACTATTCTACTAATTTCAATAACATCCAGGACATTGCAGTCGTGATGACACTGATAAAATCACTGAAATGGAAGCCGATTTGTTTCTTTAAAAATATTTCTTGGTTTAGTGGCTATGTGTTGACGTTTTGGGTATACTTTTTTACGTGCCAAAGCGATGTCTTACCTCAAGTATTCTAGTTTTGAAACTTTTTCAAACCTACCGTGCTTGACCTCAGCATGAAGATTAAGGCCAATGAGTTCCACAAAAGTTTATCGGAAAAGACAGTTATTTTATAGTTTTGTATGACTGGCCCGCCATCCATACAAACGCCTTTAAATGTTATTCTTGTCCTTCGACTTTTCACTTCGTTCACTCAGTTATAGCGTCTTTTCTCTTAAACGGGTAAAACACGGTTATGATGATAATGATGGTGGTGAGAGCACAGGCAGCCCAAGCTCAAGTTTACGAAAATATAATTTTATAAGGATTTGTATGGGAGCGTAACGACATCCGTTTGCTAGACATAAATACTGTAAAGAATTTGAATAGAAATGACTTACCTTGCCATGATGTCTTCTGTCATGTTTTTCTCCTTGTTGGGTGGTTTTAAGATGATTCCAGCCGGATTTTCTTTTCCCTTCTCCCTAAAAAGAGAGAAGGCTGCACACTCGATATTGACAACAGAGCGATAAATCTCACTTCAGAATCATTCAGAGTTCAAAAAACCTCTACGAATTCCAGGCTCAAAGGTTGTTCCTTCCATAGAATGCCACTGTTAATCCATTCCTGTATTATCAAGCACACGCGACTACATTTTCTTTCTCGAACTCCGTCCATTTGAACTCCTAACCGCCATCATTAATCTTTCACCGATACCACAGACAGTCGTTGAAAAGCTGGCTGGGCAGCCTAGCCTTCGCAGCAAAGGTAACCCCTTCAGGGGTTGGGGAGGTCAAATTTCGATCATACAATTAGACTGTAAATTAAGCGGAGCCGATATAAAATTTGTCGAGTGACAGATCACAACTCAAGGAAAACTCCTTGTCCGTAAACATGACCCGGTGTCGTTTGGATTGGCTGAGACAATAGCCGCGAGTCAAATTCATACAAGGGCACCCTGTCCAGTAGGTAGTTTTAATGATCGAAATTTGATCTCACCAACTCCTGAAGGGGTTACCTTTGCTGCGAAGGCTAGGCTGCTCAGCCAGCTTTTTCAACGAACTTTATCAGTGGTATCGGTGAAAGATTCATGACGACGGTTAGGAGTTCAAATGGACGGAGTTCAAGAAAGAAAATGTAGTCGCGTGTGCTTGATAATACAGGAATGGATTAACAGTGGCATTCTATGGAAGGAACAACCTTTGGGCCGGGAATTCGTAGAGGTTTTGTGAACTCTGAATGATTTTGAAGTGGGATTTATCGCTCCGGATTGCGAGCGTTGTCAAGATCAAGTGTGCAGCCTTCTCTCTTTTTAGGGAGAAGGGAAAAGAAAATCCGGCTGAAATCAGCTTAAATCCACCCAACAAGGAGAGAAACATGACACAAGACATCACAGTGGCAAGGTAAGTTATTTTTGTTCAAAACTTTTACAGTATTTCTGACTAGTAAACGGAGTTCGTTACGCTCCCATACAAACCCTTATAAGTTATATTTTCAGAAACTTGAGCTTGGGCTGCCTGTGGGTGATGGCGATGCCGGCGATCATATTTATTTTAGGTTTAGAATCTTTTTACACAATAAGGTCATAATTTCTCATGAGATGTTAGTGCCTTCAACAAAACAAACCATAGCACACCATTAGATTAAATTACTCGAAATCAGTCGCACCTCAACATTGTTTTGATTAAAAGGCACAATACACTAAAAATGCAGTATATAAAAAACCAATGTCGTTTGACTGGCCCGCCTATCATACAAACGACACTTAAATGGCTTACTTTGCATCAGTTTACAAGGTAAAAGAGTATGTTGTCATTTTGTGGAAGTAATGAAAACAATGAAGATTATTAATTTTAAAAACTTTTCGACATGCTGGTAAACTGCAGACTCGTACCCAGTCGCTCTTAAGTAATAACTGGCGGCGCGGCTAGCAAGCACGCATCCTTCCCGTGACACCCCGCGCGCTTACTAGATTAGAACGAGTCTGGGTAAATTGTATGACAATTGTTAACACCTATAACAAGACTCATTTCTTGCATCTCTCTATTATTAGTATCGTTACTATCACTAATTCCATTATAGTTGTTTTTGTTGTCGTGCTTATCATTATTATCAATGATATTCGGCTCATAGGAAAGTGTTGAAAATCTGACATTAACCATTAATTTATTCTAATTGGAGAAAGTCTTGACGATTTTTAGCTTGACTCATATACGTAACAGCTTAATTTAATTCATAGTTCCACAGCTGCATAATTAGCTCAGTCCCCCCCCCCCCTCCCCTCCCCCTCCCGTGAGTCACCGTTGCTTTGTCCCATAATTATAAGCCGTCAACTTTTAACCAAGAACTTAAAAAAAACATGCCGGAAAAGGCTTAGGTCGGCAAAAGTCTTCATATTCTGTCCTCATTTCCTCACGACGAGCTTGTGTGACAAAAATGACGAGCTTGTGTGACAAAATGACGAGCTTGTGTGACAAAATGGCGGCCTTATTTCCCGATGAAACATTGCTGCGTTCTGATTGGTCTGAACTGTTTTTTTAAATGACAGGTGTGGAACTATGAAATACTGCACGCTTCATATGTTAAAACTAAATCAAGGTAACACGGTTCTGGCACCAGACTCGTTTCCAGTCACTTCGTGGACAGGACTCGATTCCCGAATGTGGTGCTAACTGTGGTATCTCAACCTCACGCCGAGTTTTGCTTCCCCCCACCCCCTATAAACCAACCTAAATTCCAATTCAGCCAAAACAAATATTCGTCAATGACTTGGGAGACCCGCTCCCTGTAGTTCGACGTAAGACAACGGAGGAGGGGAGGGGAAGTGTGAAAACGACGTAGCAAGAATCGTCTCCCAAAAATGGAGTCGCCCTATTTGGATTAGGCAACACGAGACTGTAACCTCTGTCATTAAACGAAGCAGAGGCTGGACACGAGTCTGCATGACTGAACTAACACTGAAGACTACTAACGTGACCTGACGTTAACAAGAGGACTTTACCTTCCTATACGTGTCATTAAACTCGTCCATAAACATCTCCGTGAGCCTGGTTGGGTTGCTCAGTACCGCCTTGTCTGACATCACGCTCATGCGCAGTTTACCGGCATAGCTGAACACTGCAATTGACATGCTTGTGTCGCTCATCAAGGGAGGCCACGCGATAACGGTCTCCACTTCATTGCCATTCAACTCCAGCAAGGTGAGCGGACCAGGGACATTACTGAGGATCAGACAGCAATGGCGGTTGAGAGAATACGACGAAAACCTTCCAATGAACTCGGGAAGATTGCCGATCACGTAGTTAAAGACCCAGCCGAATATTTTCCAGTCCGAGGAGGCCTTCATGTCGTCCATGCGACTTTTCGTCTCGTAGAGGCGCTGTACTGGATCAGTAGTGCCAACGGGAAGTGACCACAGGATACCCGTCGTGTGATTTTCTAGTGGGATGCTATCCTTGGACAGGACTGCAGGCGAACGAGTGTTAATACTGACGGCAATCTGCATGTCTCCAGGATCGTCCATGCCTTCTGACTTAAGGTAGCGCCGAAATGTACCCGCAATGCATGCCGAGAGGACGTCATTGACTGTCGTACCTGTGACGTCAATTAAAATTCTTTTTTCTAATTCGCACACTGATTATTAGTTACAATAAATGTTTATGTATCAAAAGGATAAATAAATACGAAAGGTGGCATTAATGTAAGAGAATGACGTCACACACAATACCATATCAATAAAATAGCAGACAAAAGTGTCGTTTTGAACTTCCCGCGGTCTCTTCCATATTAGGAAAATTCCATATTCCATATTTGGAAGAGCTGAGAGGAAATTCAAAATGGCGGTTTCTAGGTCCCAGGTCTCTAAATCGACACTCGTTGTTTGATATGTTAACTTCCTCGCGCCCAACCCTACTTCCCATTATACTGTCAACGTGTAAAATTACTGTCAAGAGCATTTCTTAAAGCGTATCAGCCTGCAAAAGGTACTTTCTGGTTTCTTCTACGTTAAACAGACCCAAGATCGTCATTCCCATTACGATATATACTTAAAGGGGCTATGTCATGGCACTGCGCATGTATCGAGTAATCGCTCGTTTGGTGGCTGTTAATTGGATACAAACAGTTAAACTTCCCTCCTTCAATGCTTGATTGAAAGGATTTTCAATATTTTCCCTGGAGACTATTTATATACACTGTTTGTTAGTCATTTTCGCATATTTGCTTTCATTTTAAGCATCCCACATGGCCGAGAGGTTCGTTATTTTATATCAAAATCGGTGGAAATAGCTTTTTTTCCGGCCCGGAAAAACGAATGTAGTCTTACCGTGACACAGCCCCTTTAAATTAGCAATTGCACCGATACTACTGAAAAGAACACCTCAATATTAGTCAAAATCCAAATGAGAGTGTTATATCTTGCGTAGCAGCCAAGATATAGTCGAGTAAAGTGCGTTATTTTTTATAGACATTTGTATGAAGGGGTGCGGCAATTTGCACTGTACAATTGTCTTACTTCGCGGGGCTGTATCTTTGCTCCCATACAATATATAACTCTCAGATGTTGGTTTTTGACTAATTTTGAAGTGTTCTTTTGAGCAGTATGTTTCTTCAGTGATTTATCTGATACAGTCGATGTTATAATCTGAATTATGTTATTGTCCCCATTTAGTGCATGGTCACGGTTTTAACTGTTAAAGCCTTTATTTACTTATCAGTTACCTATACTCGTTTCAGTTTTCTAGAAAATGAAGTATTTTAGATATATAAACCAAGCAAGTTGCATGGCACTACCCAACACACGCCACAACATAGCTAGCGTCTAACACTGACGCATGCTAACATCTTATTATCCGTGGAGTGGCAACCATGTACAGCTGTTTCGTCCTTGTCAGGACACATCAGCATGGCATAGCCCCCAAGACGGCCCTCAGCCTCACTAAAGATCATAGGCATCAGAATCTGGTTACTCCAAGGGCGACCTTGTAGCTGCTTTAAACCCCAGCCACTACGCTAACACGTGTGGGAGCTGAAGATGTGAGCAAAGTGCTTAGCGATGTGGATCCTGGTAGTGCAAAATGGAAATGACACGGCTAAATCCGAAATTATAAACTGAGCAAGTTGCATGGCACTACCCAACACACGCCACGACGTAGCTAGCGTCTAACACGCATGCTCACATCTTATTACCCGTGGAGTGGCAAGCATGTACAGCTGTTTCGTCCTTGTTAGGACTCATCATCATGACATAGCCCCCAAGACCATCAGCCTCACTAAAGATCATTGGCATCAGATTTGCCTGCTAACAGCTCTTTTGGTTGTTGTTGTTGGTTTTCTTTGGGGCGGGGTGTGGGAGGGAGTTTGATTAGATCAATCACGGGAAACCCCCACTAACCCTCCCCCCTGCTTAATCATTTATTACACATGTATACCCAAGGGAGGGGTAGGTAGATAGTTTCCCAGAAACTGATTAATCCGTTTGGTTTTGGGTTACCTGTGGTGAGCGATCAAGCTCATTTGAACCACAGTTAAGGTTACCGGATACCTTCAGGGTGCGTTTCCAGTCTAAATTATGTAGCGCCTCGAGGAAACATCGTAGATAAATCATTCATGTATCATTTTAAAGCTTATAAAATTGTCTACAAGAATACATAAAAAGTTTTGAGTTCTTTGAAAATCTCGAATTTTCCGCCATCCCGTTTCTCCGATCTAGTGAGATGGCTTTCAGAAGCTCCGACTCCGAAAATATTTTAAAGTTTAAAAATCTGTTTGCTTTGTCGTATTTCAGAGGAATCGTATTACAAAACCGTGTCGGGGAATTTCAAAATTCGATTTAGTTCAAAAGTTATCATGCTTTCCGTTAAAAGGCGAAAAATAATCCGAGTAGATATGCGGGAAACGTCGTCAAGAGCTTTCTTTTTTGAATTTCCCAATTCCCCGACACAGTTTTGCAGCTGAGATATCAATTGACATTTTGTGAAAATTTCGCACAAAGGAAATAAATTCCTCTTGTGTGGGAGCTTTTTTAAAACTCTATTTTGATTGAAAATCGAAAGCGAGAAAATAGCACTTCAAAAAATATACCCATCTGTCGTGCGTGAATCTGAAGCCCCGCCTCTCCAACAATTAGCAAGCTCTTGGCCAATCATTTCTCATCACAGTTCAACTATCTGTCAAGATTTCCCGCCAAATGTTGATTTCCGACCAGAAAATGTTTCTTTTATGTGCGACTTGAAAAATGATAGCGGCAAGAGTCGGCTGATTTCCCAGGCTAGAAAAATGGGAAAGACAAAAAGACAAAGGCAAAGCCAAGGTGAACAACTATAGAGACGCCTTGAATGCCAGCATAGTTAGTAGAGGAGACAGCGATTTGTAGGCGTCTGAAAGCGAGATCGTGGTTCGACCGATTCAGGATCACCGTCAGACTACGTTTCCATCTAAGCTTTCTTGGAAACAAATATTCTCTCGGCTGGCTCTTATCAATTCTTCTTTATATGTTCAGATGTGGACCACTCGGCACTCTGTCTGAAAGTGAAAATACGAACGCTTGTCGGGTTTTTCGAGGACTCCTGTTTGGCTTTGTAATTGTAGTTGTATGCATTGTTTGGCCTCGTTTTGCTGTTCTTTTTTCTCTGTTTTTCAAGCTAAGGGCATCCTGCCTGCTTTTTGTAAGATATATGGCCAACAACCGATGGAATTGTGGAATTGTGTGTCGAAAAACTTTCAATAAACGTAAACATTGGAAAATGAAATGAATTTAATATGTGCTATTCCCACACCGTCGTTACTGGCGAGTGAGCACTTGTCATGTATTTATTGATCTGCTGTCAATCAAAAAGAACCTTTTACTTCCGGTTAAAAACTTCCTTTTGGTATTTCTCCGTTAATATTATTTTTTATTGAACGGAGTTTTTGGTATACGAGACACTACTACTAAAACTAGATTGCTGTGCGAAAAAAATATTTTCCCATCTTTTTCGTTTTGAAGGTATCCGGTAACCTTAACTCAAAACAACCTTGCTCGGAAACAACTGCAAGAAGAAACGCTAGCGTAATTTTCCTGGCCTTACCTGTGCGGGTTTTAATATCCTTTATAAGGTCAATATCAATAGGCTTGGTCCACCCAAAGCACTTCTCGCCCGACATCTTCTTCACCAACAAGGGGTTATTAGTGGACGATGCCAGCGCCACACTGAGAAGTGCCAGGGGTCCCGTGAGCATGGTCTTCCAAACCTGTTTCTGTTTATCACAGGGGGTGGTCACGGGTTTTTGGACCCTCAGTAACTCGGGCTTGCGGTCTACCAGGCGAGCAATGAGACCTATGAGCGAAAAGCCATCTCCGAGGGTGTGGTGAATACGAATGCAGATAGCGAATTGCTCTTTGTCGATGTTAACAGGCATTATCACAAACATCCAAGGCGATACATCATCCGGCATTGGCTTGTAGGAGAGCTCACCTAATCTTTCCTGAAGTTCAAGCTCCGTGCATGGCGAAGGTCCATCGAAGAAGGTCACATGTCTCTTGACGTCGAAGTTATCCTCATCCTTCCAGACGTATCGACCATATTTCTTGACGACCCTCTGTCGCATACGCACATAGCTGGGTTCCTCACTGTTTCTAATCACTCGAGTCATGACCAACTCTCGAATTTTCTCAATGTCCGCTTTCCCATTGATCACGAACAGACCGTTGATAAAGTTGCGGTTGTTCTCGCTCTCGTGTAAGAAGGGAACGTCATTGCTCGCCAACACACTGCCCAGCTTATAATGATGAACAACTATACCTTGGCTCCACTTGAAGATTCGAAACAAGAAGTAAAACGGCAGGGTGAGCGTGGCTATTACTACCCAGACAAGAATGGCACTGAAGCATAGTACACCGTATATGAAGGCAGGAAGCTTACGGAGGTATCTTAAATAGTTTGTCATTGTTTAACACGTAGTATCTTGATGGTCGTTACACAGGTGCAGTAAGCAGCAGAGTTGACCTTCGTCTACGGGTAAAAAAAGCAAAGGTTCAGTCAGGCCCGCAACTACCTACAGGCAGTTGCCTCGGTTAACATTTAGCCCGCCTTTCACTTTGCGAGACATTGCGATATTACTGCGAGATAACAAAGCTTCCATGTAATATTCTGTTTATTATTCACCAAGTTATCAACGTGATATCAACGTTACTACGGGTATATGGGGAGAACTTACTTATTTGTTAATTATCCTATGAAATGAAAATATCAAACCCCGTTTTTATTTTATTTATTAAATTTTAGTCTTCCCTTAGCCATTTTGTGCAATTAAAAATACATTTTGAAAGCGCGAACAATTTTTTTCGTGTCAAAGTCAGGCATAATGGTCAATATCTTGCGACAATTTGTATGCCGTCTAGTGTTTACACATCTATATTCGTCTTCGTAAATAACACAAAATACAGTGCGTTTTTGTCTAAATCTCATTCTAAATATGTCTTACTTGAGGGGCCTTGCCATATTTTATCTCAAAGAAGCCTTGCCGTCGACAATATTTTTTACTATTCACCTATTTACTTGATTTACAATAAACAACATTGGGCATAAAGCATTCTCGAGCCCAGACCCTCTCTTATTTCTTACTGTGCATTGCTCGACGAAAATCAAAGGCTTCTATAAACATTTTCTGCTGTTGTTTTAAAAAACACTAGTCTTTCCCTGCCTTTCTAATAGCAAACTCTAACGCCAGTTCAAACATCGATTTGTCCACCATTTTTTTTCTGAAGTTTTGAGCATGCGCTGTGCAGACCATGTAACCAGAATTCTGGTGTTTCCCCTGGGGTTTCCCAGAGCCTTTGATTTTCGTCGAGCATGCGTGGTAAGAAATAAGTCTGGGGTCGAGAATGGGCTTATAGATAGGCACTTTAGAGGCTGGTTTTCACGAGCGACGGAAGCGACGGAAGCAGAAACGTAAGCGTAAGCGTAAACATAAGAAACTAATGTTCTAGTGAAAATGAACACGACGGAAGCATAAGCATAAGCCTCGTTCAGAAGCGAAAACCTCGCTTGCATGCTATATTTACATTGCAAAGGGCCTGAGAATGAGTATTCTGATTGGCTAAATTCATCTGCTTCCGCTTCTGCTTACGTTTGACTAGTTTTCACTGGAACGGAAGCGACGAAAGCAGAAGCGGAGACGTAAGAAGAAGGAAACCTTCCGCTTATGCTTCCGTCGAGCTTACGCTTCCGCTAACGTCTCCATTTCTTGATTTTCACTAGAACGTAAGGCTCCTTACGCTTACGCTTCTGCTTCCGCTTCTGCTTCCGTCGCTAGTGAAAACCAGCCTTAAAGGCCTATCGTAGGCATGCGTAGACTCAATGTTTGGCTGGTGGCTGTTACTGTACGACTACTGAAAGCGGGGCCACTTAGACAACGAGAACCAATCACATTGCAGAAAGAAAACAAAGCATTCCAATTTACGGTTACTTGAGCCAATCAGTGTCGAGTACAAGACAATAGCATGTCAACTTTCTCGAGCTACGATCCGTTAAGTTAAAATGCAAAAGTCTTTTGAATGAAGAAAATCGCGTGGATATGCCGGGGATTTGTATTTTGGAATGTTTTGTTTTCGTTTTGTAATGTGTTTATTTTTCGTTGTCTCAGTAACTCCGGTTCCAGTAGTCGCACAGTAATTGGTACCCTGGTTCCACAGGATTTTGCAATGAACACTAAGTTTTACAGTCCGCCTCAGAAGCAAAAGATCCTGAAAATTGATTGTAAAAAGCATTGGAAACACATAACAGTGAAATAAATTACGAAAAGACCAATAATTAGAAAATACCAGCTAACTTACGAGAGTACAGTAAATGTGTGTTCTATGACTAAAGCGACAATGCACAACAAAGCTGGGTCATATTTCCGCGCCAAATTTCAGGTCAGATGAGCTGTTCCATTTCATGGTTAACTGTACCATTTCGTGTTTAGCTAGTGCTTGGCTATACCATTTCGCGTTTGGGTATATCATTTCGCATTTAGCTATACCATACCATTTCGTCGTGCCATTTGGTATTTACTAGTTGTACCATTTCGTGTTTAGCTGTACCATTTCATGTTTAGCTGTAGTACCACTTCGTGTTTTAAATACCATTTCATGTTTGGCTATAACATTTCGTGTTTATAGCTGTACCACTTTAGTCGTGTTTAGCTGTACCATTTCACATTTAGCTGTACCATTTCGTACTTATCTGTACCATTTCGTGTTTAGCTGTACCCAACGCTATTCTGTTTATGTACTGGCCATCACTTTGGCCAGTATAAAGCTATAAAATATATCTTCGATACCCCTGACTCATTCAAGAACATTCAACAGCAGCGGTACATCTGAAACAGGCGAAAAATAATTACGAAATTTTCAATTCTTAGTATTCCATCAATGCAAATCCTAACAATGTTTGCCGGTTTCTAAAATATCACATTTCAGCAGTCCACATTTTAACAAGTTTATTTACGTATCTTCTTTCTGACCCTTAGCCTACTAGTGGTCCTTCTGGGTGGCTAGCTGACCCTACAAAGGGTCTTCTAATCACAGACACGAATTCCTCGGTCGAAGTAGAATTTAGATTGGTTTCTGAAGAGGGAGGAAATACGGAGAACCCGGAGAAAAACACTCAAGAGCAAGCGAGATAGCACTGAACAAACTCAACTCGCATACGGCGGCGCGATCGGGAATCGATCCCAGGGTCACAGATGGAGAGGTCCGAGGCGAAGCACTCTCCGGCTCTTGAGGTAGTAGTCAAAACAGGTTGACATACACGGCACTAGAGGCGAAACACGCGATGAGGTGGCCTACTAAACGACATTATGTTATTGCAGGTTTCACTTGACGTATACTGTACGGGCATCACCAGGCATGTGTATTTAGGGAACATTCGCATCCAAACGCGATAGAAACGTTTGATAAATCTATTACTTTAGCGATCAAGTATAGTTTACTTTAGATTAATGACTCGTCGTCAATAATTAATTGCGGCCCAATAGTTACACAAATAATTCTGCTGCTGTTCAGAGTTCTACATATAAATAACTTTTACATAGACTGTTCAGATAGTTCACCCTGTAGCTCTTGAATATCGATCACTTTTCGAATATTTTGCTCACTTTTCTAAGGCCCGAAGTCTCATATATTTCACTTTCTGTGTTATTTGGATTATTTCTGAGTAATTCAAGTTGAATCACCGTTCAAACGAATCATAAACAAGACAGCATTTCAGTTTCTGATTTCCACAGCAGTCTAATTACTGAAGAAACACATATCGATAATATATTACTAACAGTATGTCTATTAAATTATACAAAGGTCATAACAATTCAACATACCAGTTATAAAAGGACTTTCCCGCAAGAGATTCCGAGCTACAACACATGAAACCGCTAGCTCGTTCAAACTGGGAGTTCTGGTAAAGCGGGACAGGAAATGGGCCTTCTGCAGGAATGCAATCATGTGGTTGCACTGGATGGCAATAAAATATTAAGGAACTTGAACGAGATCGGTAGTGTTATTAGAAAAACATGTTTGTAAATGCTATTTTCCACTCGGCACCTCCATCGATTGTCGATCTTTCTAAAACAGCGTTTTTAAATATAGCTTGCCTTCCAGCATCCATGGCAACGCCTTTCCCATGGGCACAATAGGCCCTTTGCAGCTAACAGTCACGTGCTGATATAATACTTCGTTAACGAATGAATTGAGCTCGTGATCCCCATGGGAAAGGCGTTGCCATGAATACTGGAGAGCAAGCTATCTTTAATAACGCAGTTTTAGAAAGATTGTCAATCGATTGGAGGTGGAAAATAGCATTTACAAACAGGTTTGCTAATAGCAATACCGATCTCGTACAAGGCCTTCAAATAAATGAAGTCAGATAGTTTTTGCTCTCCAGTACAACCACGTGATATGTTAGCTGCAAAGGACCCATTCATTCGTTAACGAAGTATTATATCGGCACGTGAATGCAAAAGCTTATTGCGGGCAGAAAAGGAGCTTACACTGAATCGTAGCTGTAGGTATTCATTTCAAAGAAAGTGGTATTTCCGGTTTTCGAACACCTGAACAGACCTGTCCTAGCTACAGAGAGACACAATTGTACGGGATGATAACTGTCTTAATATGAAGTTTTAAAAGTTACCGTCGTCGGTTGATGAATAAAATACATTTTTGAGAACGACACAACGACCGGGCATAATATGACGCATCTTCGTGGCCGAAGTTGATAAATATGCTAATCAGTCGACTGCGTGACTGTGACTGCGGACCACGTTGCCAGTCTTTTTAACTATCTATCTGGGGTTGCGGGGTATTCTATAATCTAGCCATCACCGAAAATTTGAGAGTGATATGATAAATATATTTTTAGGAATTAGCGTTTCAAAATCTCAAAAATTAGAAAGAACGTATGGCTGTCAGCAACCTTGCCCCCCAGCCCATTTTACAGGTTTGAAAAGTAAATTTCTCCGTAATTATTTAACATATCACTCTCAAATTTTCCGTGATTACTAAGTTTAAAATTCTCTTTCAACTGATGTATTCTGTTTCTTTGTAGCTTGAAGTTTAATTTAGGCTAATGTGCTTATTGCGGGCAGAAAAGGAGCTTACACTGAATCGTAGCTGTAGGTATTCATTTCAAAGAAAGTGGTATTTCCGGTTTTCGAACACCTGAACAGACCTGTCCTAGCTACAGAGAGACACAATTGTACGGGATGGGAACTGTCTTAATATGAAGTTTTAAAAGTTACCGTCGTCGGTTGATGAATAAAATACATTTTTGAGAACGACACAACGACTTTTGTAGCTTGAAGTTTAATTTATGCTAATGAGGATAAAATGTATACAATGACGTTTGTAGCTTGAAGTTTAATTTATGCTAATGAGGATAAAATGTATACAATTGGCCGGTAACAAAACGAGCAGGGGACTGGGACCGAGTTTATCAGAATTACTCTAATTCTAAAATGAAGTTCATCACATGATAGAGCATGTTGAAATTAGCATGTGTGCCAAGTTTGACATGATTCAAGTGAATCTTGTTTGAATTATAAGCAATTGAAATTTCTTTGTCCCTCCAACATTTTACAATGAATGTATGGTTTGGAGGGACAACGTTAAAAAATAAGAGAGTTTGTATGGGAAAATTGACATATTTGATGCCTTCTAGCATCGTCAATATTGAGCCAAAGTTCACCAAACTTTCCAGACTAGCTAAGTTTGATCTGTTCTTTTGGAAAATAATGCTCACTTTGACTAGTTGTTAATTGAATTAGTTTTACTGACTCGGTTCCAGTCCCCTGCTCGTTTTGTTTAGCATTTACTCTAAAATAACTGTTTTCTTTACTAACAACTCACAGACCGTGTATATTCTCTATATATCGATGTTGTTGTGATAGAAAGGCGCCATGGGGAATAATGCATTAAAGAGGTGACGTAAAATCAAGAATCGACCCAGGCTTTTTCTTGCGTGGTCATGGATCAGGAAAGGTCAAATTTTCACCATTTCAAACAAGCCTAGAACATAGAGTCTTCTCTGTAAGCCAAAAATTTCTTCACAGAAGTACTCAAAACCTTTCAAAGATTCATATGTATAAAAATTGCAAAAGGGGTTAGTTGCACTTTAAAGATCCCAAAGTAACGAAGTTCTGACTATGTATATCGAAGCAGTGAATTACAAGGTTTGTATGGGTGTTGTTCCGATAACTCGGAACAATAACGTAAATTTAGTTACAGATCTTCTGTAATTATTATTATTATTATTATTATAATTTATATTGCGCCCTTTCGCATAAAATGATCAAAAGCCCATTACATTACAATTACTACAAAAGGAATAATAAAAATTAAGAAATAATAAAATAAATTACAACAAGTTAATTAAATACATTAAAATATCTCAATTAAAATTATTATAAAAAGACTATAAATTAAAAGCTAATTTAAAAAGATACGTTTTAAGTGAAGATTTAAAAAGACTAAGCAACTGAATATTGCAATAATAATAATACAAGTTAAAAAAAGGAAGAAGGCTTACTTTAAGTTGTTTTGTCGTCCTATGTGTGTTCAGGTCGCTAGAACGGTGTTTTATGGAATTCTTGAGTCATATGCTTCACCCCTTTAACCAGAGGTCAGTGAATATCATTTCATATTCACCTCCGAGCAAAGCAGCGATCACCTCGCGCGAGTTTTTTGTCCACTTGACAGAAAATAAAATAACTATTTGGTGCTGGTTATTCACCTGGAATGTGGTATTTACTAAAGCAATTATTCACCTCAGTGTTGGTGAATAGTGGTGGATATTTACCTCGCCGAAGCAGCTCGGTAAATATTCACCACCGTTCATCTCCACTTCGGTGAATAATTGTTAATTATTTGATAGCTAGAGTAAATAAATTCATGATATATCTTAATGCATCACTTATTTTAGGAATTAGCTTAGGAACATATTGTAATTTATCATCATTGTATTCTATTCAAAACACGCCCCTATTGGAAACCAGCTTTATTTGTGTTGAATTAGGTTAGCGTGGATAAATAAAGTTGATCTTATCTTATCTAATAGGATCAATCATCTATTAGTATAAACCAACTAGTGGACTATTACAAATCCTGCATTCTGATTGGCTACCCTACTAAAGGTCTATTTGTGATAGCCCATGGTAAAGAAAAACAGCACGCATTTTCACGAAATAATAATAAAAAATTAACTTCAATTTGTTTCTTTCTATTATTTTCTACTGTCCGACTAGTTAGTTTATACTAAAACAATTAGACCTCTCGCCCTCATGGGCTACGAGTTAAATAGCCCATTCAGCTGCACCTCATGGGCTATTGACTCGTAGCCCATTCGGACTGTGGGTCTAATTGTTAATTAGACCACTCGACTCTATTGGTAGTTATTAATTCACTTATGTTAGTAAGCTTTCTTACTGTTCTAGCATATGGTCTGGCACCATATGCAATATATCTGCAATATAACTAAGCTACAGCTTAAATAACTTTTCTACTCGCACATTGTGTAACACTAAATATGAACATATCACGCCCACATTGAAGGAGCTTAAGTTACTACCTATAACTGATGCATTGTATTGAGGACGACGCCAATATGATGTTCAAGTGTATGAACTCATTATATCATCACTGTCATTAAAGTGCATATAAGACCTGGCCAGTTATGCTTTTTTAAAGCTTAACTATAGACCTTAAAAGATAGAGAAAAAATACAGAAACATAAAAAAAAAAAATTCTTTAGCGACTAAACTTCCAAATTTCGATTAAACTTCAGCACATGTTCGAGGACTGGGACGAGAATGAAACGTCATCAATGTAATATTCTGCTAGCTCCCAAGAATGACCATCATGTATACTTTAACCCTTTATGTCCCAAGAGTGCCATATGGCACTATTACTGGTTACTTGCTTTGAGGGTTTAAATCTGACTAAGTTCAAAGAGCAATGCCCTGAGATTCCCGCACACCTTAATGTATAGACCAATGATCCTATTGAACTGCATTAGGCATATAAAAAAGGAATAATTTCATCTAAATCCTCCTTTCTTTGCACAAGTTAACTATAGTTGACATTATTTCACTGCAGAAAAAGGGACTAAAATGACAGTTACAGAAAAAAATATTTCTCCTCAGATTCTAAATTTTCTCACAAAAATACATATTTTACATACAATTTAGAGTTTCATGTTTGCACTAACCTCACTTTCTGTCTCCCAACACCTAAACTTGCCCAGCACCAAGCCATTCTGTCCACAAGCACTTCACAACAAGCTAAATTCATCCATAACGACTGCAAAGCATGCCGGGAAATCCTACCAAACAGCGGCATGGCCCTTCCCCCATCTTCATTCTTCAAAATATAGAAGAGGTCTAAAGCCATTTGACCTAATAGCTTCATATTGGAATCAATGGCAAGTAAATGTTGTCCAATATTCCAAAAAAGCTATGATAGGTGGCTCCAGACCTCCATTTATAAAGCTCACGCTAAAGTGACAGAAGACGTCCTGGCCCATTCACGAGTGGAAAATGATGCTCTTTCTCCATCACAATAGCAGACACAAACTCGGTTCTTCGAGAAAGTACTGATTCAAGCTCTCATCAGACTTAATGATGTCCTCCAGCACTCTAAAAATGAAAAAAAAATGGATTAAAAAGCCTTAAATTCTGTTTTCCCCCAAACAAACTTCCCTCCAGCTCCATAGCAATGCGACGTCAACGTATCCAAAATGGCAGACAAAAAACTTTGAGCCCCCAGTATTGTTGGTCAGATGAAAATTCCATGGTAACAGTGACTACAGTTTTCTTAGGGGGGGAGGGTTTGTTGCAGTCTAGAATGAGCCAAAAATCAGTTAAAAGCCCTTGGGGCATAAAGGGTTAAATAGTGTTTAATAAAGAAATCTGAAATCTGTGCTCCGGGATTTTACTCTACATTCCTACATGTATACCATGACAAATAAATCAAATCAACTTTTTATTCCAAAATCCTTTCGCTATGGCCTCTAGTCTCTTTGTAAGAAATATAATTAGCCAGGGCTTATATGCACTTTCTGAATTACAAATTCCCAGCAAAATGTAGGACTGCGCTACTTCCCAGTATATTTATATAGAACCACTAAGTTATGGAATTATCTTCCAATGGAACTTAAAGAAATCCAATTTGTTAAAGTGTTTAGATACCTATTGATTCTTATTACGTAAATCATGCTCGGACTGCAAGAGAGTTTTAATAAACGGTATTTATTATTATTAAAGAAACGGTAATAAACCGTTCTTCGGTCAATTTAGAGAGTTGCCGAGAAGGCAAGCTGGTGGGGGTCCTTACCACAAAAGCATATGTTAGTGTCGTCAGCAAAGAGTATAAAGGACAAAAGGGTCAATGAGTAGCAGATATTATTAAGAGGAAAAGAAGAGGACCAAGGATGGAACCCTTATGGAACACCACACTTTATAGCAAATAGTGGGCAGTTCCATGCAAACCATAAAAAGCTAATTTATCCATAAGAATTGAGTGGTCAACAGTATCAAATGCTTTTTTGAAATCTATGAATATTTTTTAACGGAAATCCATACTGATGATTTAATAAAATTTTATGCTTATTTATAAAGTCAAGAAAGTTATTGTAGAATAGCTTTTCAAGGATTTTAGAGAAACATTGGTCTATAATTTGAGAATTTGTAGCAATCATCAGCTTTAAATACAAGTGTAACCTTAGCAATTTTAAGTTGATCAGGAACAGTACCCATGGAATATGAATAAGATCAATGGTGTCATTTATGTACAATGTACATTGTGCATGTGCACATTAGTACCAAAACCTTGTCAAATTCATACCTCTTATTAACCAAGTGCGAAATCTGTACTGTAAATCATGAACCAAGTTTTTTCCCCTTTTTTTATGATCCAAGCACAAAGCGTGCTGTAAAAAAGGGAGGTAAATGAGGATCCATAACTTATGGCATGGACTGAGCAAACGAGGTTAATAAGAATAAAGATGTTTATTATCTGGCTTCTTCATTTACTTTGAGACCGGTAATGGGTGGAAGGTCCATACAGTGTACATGAAGTTATGGACTGCAAATTGACCAATCGTAGGTCATGAAATTACTTAATAGCTACATGTATCTAATAATGTTTCTTATTCAGGTTTTAAAACTCCTTTGAGAACTAACCAATTCAGTTTGTACATTTGTACATTTGTTGTCCCAATTCAGATCCCGTGACAGCTCTCCAGAGGATTAATATTTTTGTTTTCCAATTAGATAAATTTATACACTTCCTCTTGAGATACAGAAACACAAGAAAACATTACTGAAGGGAAAATTCAGGTGACCTGAATTGGGACAAATGTACATGTACAAGCTAAATCGGTCGACTCCAAGATTTAAGTCTAGATAAGAGGAGCAAAAGGATCCGTGCAAGGAGTTCTGGTAGCTGTAGTACATTGTATGTGATATCATCATGCAAATGTCCAATTCACTCATCACATGGTCCAATGCCCTCAGGGAGGAGGGGGCTTAGAACCGGCAGAGCTTAATTATTAAGGCATCTACATGTACAGGCCTCGTGCAATTATATTTTTGAACAGTACTGTATACCTACACTACCAGAATATTCTTTCGTTACTCTAATTCTCTAGATCATTGTCTTCATGGTGTTCTAGACGAGTGTTAAAATTTGAATAACCAATAAAGATAAATAATTCTGGTAGTGTAGGTATAATACATTCATCATACAAAGGCCTATTGCATAATTACTGTCTGGTGCAAATCCAGAGACATCCCCTGGATCGGGTTTCTGGAAAACCCGAATAGCGAATACCGAATAGCGCGAAAAGTTGTGAATAGTGGCAAATAGTGGCGAATAGTAAATAAATTATAAGTTAAAGATTAATACTTACAGAACGTAAGTCCTTCAACGAGTACGAACCTAGACGAACCTGACAAGAGAATCACACTGTCAACATTTGCCATTTTGTTTTCCTCGTGTAACTCAGTTCCATGGATGGGTTACCTGTGGCACTCGAAAGTGAGGCCAATCGATATTGTTAAGGTGCCTCACCTCTGTGGCCCGGGTTCAATTCCCGGACGTGGCGCCATATCGGCATATGTGAGTTGAGTTTGTTGGTATCTCGCCCTTGCTCCTCCGGTTTTTCTCCGGGTCCTCCGGTTTTCCTCCCTCCACAAAAACCAACACGCTAAAGGTCCCGTTATAGAAATTCAGAGAGTTTCCGGTTCAGATTCCGACATTTTTAAAGTGTGCAAACATGGCGCGAAATACAGTGTTTGTATGTGAATCCGGTGCCAAATAATTTCAGTAAAATCAAATTTCTGAAATATTCACTGTCTGGTAAAAGATTATTTTAAAACTTATTAAAATTTGATGGATGGATGTAGTCAAAGTCTGGGGGAAAATTTACAGAGAAATGTATGGAAAACTGAAAACACGCTATCCGTAAAAAAACGGCAAAAAAAAAAAGAAAGAACTATTGTAAAAAGAAATGTCTACAACACGAAGCATTCCCAGGCGGTCTTTGGTGATCGCTGACCTAAACCGGAGGCCACAGGGAACCCAACTAGGTCTGTTTTTTTATTTTCTCCAACATTTCGGCAAAGTTGCCTTCTAACGATATCTTTGACCCAAGTTCGGTTGACAGTTTAGCCTGTTCACAGGCCCTGGATACTAAAAAACAAACTAAAAAATCTGACAAAACAAAAGAGAAGACATGCCATTTTGTTTTTGCCACGTTTTTTTCCCCCAGTATCTAGAGCCTGTGAACAGGCTATTGACAGTTCCACTTCATGCGCCGTGATCAGCCTTGCTTTCGAGTGCCACAGGTAACCCATCCATGGAAGTGAGTTACACGAGGAAAACAAAATGGAGATCAATGTTGACAGTGTGATTCTCTCGTCAGGTTCGTCTAGGTTCGTACTCGTTGAAGGACTTACGTTCTGTAAGTATTAATCTTTAACTTATATTTACTATTCGCCACTATTCAGGTTTTCCAGAAACCCCCCCTGGAGAGTGTCTGGTGCACATCCAGAGACATCCTCTGGATCCACCCCTGGAGAGTGTCGGCTCAATCTCAGTTTCTGGGAAACTACTCACACACCCCTCCTTTGGATTATATGCATTGTTTTATTAATGATTAACCATACATGTAGTGCAATTTATCCCAAATTGCACTCAAACTCAGGAAGTTGACCATCTATAAATCGAAAACAACAGCTCCAGATTGAAATCGAAGTACATAGAGTTGTTCACAGTCATGTTTTGGTAAACAATTTTTTTCAGAATATTTTCCAAAATTTTCCAATTGGTTAAAACTGACTACATGTATGCTATAATTATTGTGGTTACAGCAAAAACATGTCTAAGCCTGTAAATTCATTTTACAGAGTACTAAACATTAACATTTCAGATGCTGTAGCATTTTAATGGTGCTTCATCTTTTCCGATATTTCCAAAGATTGTCCAAAGATTCAAGTAAATTTGTTGAGTACAATGTATGTGAAATCTTACAAACAAATCATACAGTTTTGTTGTGCAATTCTGGGTACAGTACATGTAAATTCGAACATATGAGTTTTTAAAGAGTTCAAAATAATATTAATTGCACTCACCCTGTGGGCTCGTACAATTTTGATACTCTTTGAAAACTCACTCGTTTTAATATATCCCAAATTGCACTCGAAACCATATGATTTCCTATACTAATCAAACTGAATCCATGCAGTTCGATTTGGTTTGATTCAGTTCGATGTCTTCAAAAATCAAACATAATCGAACATAATTAAAGTTCAATTTAGTTTGGAGGATTTGAATTTAACGAGAAGTCATATATATTCCCAAAAATAAACTGAAGCCATTACTATATATATATAACTAATGTACTGGTAGTTTAAATTATAAACTCGTGTTACAACAGTTCTAAGCATTTTTCAAGATAAACTGAAACATAAACTTTGACAATGAATTTCTTATAAATCATCTTAACCTGGCTTTATTGGGCTCATCACTTTATTGAAGAACTGATACCTGCCATACAAAAAGTAGATGTGGAACCTCAGCTTACATTGAAAATGACCCAACTGTACTCAAGTTGCATAACTTTGAAGGCACAGCCTTTCTCACCAATTTTCTTTGTTGCTGTGAAGCATTCATTAATTTTGGCATTAAACCGCGCTCATGTAATCCTTTTACTTTGAAGTTTATAATGATGCGTTGTTCTGAAGAAGAAGCCATGTTTGGAGCAGCAAGTGATTGACATGTCCCGCTCTGCTTTAACCACTCAGGCTATTTGATACTGTAGTTTGAAGCTACCATTTCAGTGTTGATTAGTTCGAAAATTGAATGCTTGATTTTGTTTGATTCAATGAAAAAAAATTGATTTTGTTCAATCACCGAAAAGTATCGAACTGAATCCATGGATTCAATTCAATTAAGTTTGATTCCAAATTTGTTCGATTACATTCAAGTAGGTACAAATGTTGCCAGACCTGTGACTCATTGCTTTTCTTCTCAATCAATGTGTTTCCTGTGTTATTTTTTTGCTTTTTTGAAGTTCTTGAAATTATTTAACTGCAAAAGAAAATTTAACTCCTTTCTGATTTCCCTTCCTTCCTAAACATTTATATGCCTACAAATGTATAAGCAGCAAGGGCCCAAAGTTAACTTTTTTTCAAGGTGCCAGTTGGCTCCTAAGCTTTGAAAAGTGGTCACCAATTTTAACTAACAGTAAATACAAGATGTTCACCTTAAAGTGCATAATTATAAGCCCAAGCCAGTTATCTTTGATATCGATTGTACATGAAGTGGATAGAGCGGTTTTCAGTTGAGTGTAGTAAAACCAAACACAAATTACCCACAGCCAGCCAATCATAGGAGCAAGTAATCACAAGTAACTCGTAAATGGCTTCCCTGTAAGCCAATGACAAACCAAAGCAAAACCAAAACCAATTTGATTTGGTTTACTTTGGAATCTGATTGGTTGGTTTACTTTCTCAGCCAATAGGAGAGCTTAGTAAATGCAAAACCAAAACACTTCCGACACTCAATTGAAATCTGCTCTAGTCCAACAGTAGAATATTTCTTGATTTGGGTGTTGCATCTACGAGATATAAAGGTTTATATTTCCAATATGCTAATGATGTGATGTCATCACCAACATTTGCTGAATTTCTTTGTGCTTGTGAATTAAGTTATTTTCTAATTTAGAATTCATTTTTGTAAAATCACTAAATGATATTAGCTTCAATATCAACTTAGAATTTAAAAATAGGTAATTCGTCTCTACCAGAATGCTTTCGTATAATACATGTAAGTGATGTTGGCGATGACATCACATCATTAGCATATTCAAAATATAAACCTTCATGTACAATCAATATCTTCATGTACAATCAATATCAAAGATAACTGGCTAGGGTTTATATTTACTTTAAAAGTACATAATTTTATACAAATGTAATTAGCCAAACTGCAATGCAAAAAGTGTGCGATTTTCATGATTTGCAAATTGGAGATTGGTGCAATGAAAATTCACTTGAAAATTGAGAGGTTTTGTTACACAGCTTTCACGTTTTCATTGGTTGACGATGTTTGATATTTCTCTTCTCTGCACCATGTTCTTCTCTCTTTCAAAGATAAAGTTCCACATTCGAGAAACTACATGAAACTAAGGTCAGAGTGGTGGGAATTCAATAACATGCAATTAAATAATGACATTATAAAGTTACTGTAAAAAAAATGTTCTCCATTTTCATCTTGTACACCAATGTGTGAGGCGAAAAACAATTCACATTTCTTGCCTTTTCTTGGTCTCCATTAGCTATTTTCTCCTTCAGTTCCCTTTAATTCCAGCTCTTGTTCATTATTTAATACTATTATTGAACTGAACAAAGCATGTGCACAGCTGCCATGCAGGGCTCGACACTAACTTTTAAGACTTGTTGCCACAGTGGAAAAGTAAACTGAGTAATTATTGAACATGTATAAAAAACATACTTTCCAAACCAAGCTTTTTACTTTCCACAGGAAAATTTTACTTTCCAGCGGTAACAGGGTAACTGTTAGTGTCGAGCCCTGGCCATGTTCGATGCCAAAGTGGCTGGGAAAGAGGTTATATATATGGGCCCAGGTTCCAAACAACAGTGGTTTCATAAATTATTCCAAATGTGTCTGGAAGAACATTGTAGCAAAACATCTACATGTACTTCTTTCTCTTTTCCACACATTTCCTTGGCCCAAAACACAGAAGAAAAACACAAGGTCAGGAACAGATCATTTTGGACTTCAGTTGCCAATTTGGCAACCATACGTAATAATTTAGTTTCCAACACAGAAAAACTGGTCCATCAATTGGTGACCGTATCAGTCACAATTTTGTGCCCTGTGTAAGCTGTACATTTAGACACCTTACTCAAACTTTACCCCTGTCAAATTGTTTTAAGAGAAAAAATTACCTGCCTTCATCCCCCCCCCCCCCCCCCCCCACCTCACCCCTGTGACGTAACAAACAATCAGTCCCTAACTTTATATATAACTACATGTAAATTTAATCCAAAATATTAATCCTCGCTTTGTATAATTACTCGGGCTGCCTGTGGCAGCACCGAGTCTTAAAATGCAAGTCGTTATTTTATTTTTTTTGTTGGGTGTCGCAAAATTTCTGCACATGCGTTAAAGGTCAAATTCACACCAATCAGATTGCACTGTGCTGATCACGCAACAATCGCCAGGTTAATTTATTTACATAATTTAATACAGTAAAGCAAGATGGCGGAGGACCCGCGAGCAACTTTCTCTCTAATTTGGAGTCTCATCTCTCAAATGTAAGCCAGTTTAATGTTTTATTTAACTTCACTCGTGCGAAAGCCTTCCAACAGGCTCAGGATATTTCAACTGGCGCTATTGTCGGAGCCGAAGGACCGCATTTTTTACCCAGATGGCCAGTGATTTTCTTATATGACACATACGACGACCTGAAGCCAGTGTAGGGTCAGTGCCAGGATCCGGAAAGCTAAAATTCGAAGAAATAGATATTGGAATCTATAAGCCATCGGCTCGCTGTGCTGCATTTAAAACATCCGAGGAGAACATCTTATTTTGGGTGAAGGCACTTCAAGACCAATATTATGAGTCTCTTAAAAACTGTCAGAGATTTAAATTTACCGTAAGTTGGATCAGAGAGTATTGAGATCAAGTTATTTCGTTCCAGCGAGGATATTGACCTAGCGGAAACGGTACAAGCTGTCGAAGGATTTTACTTATAATCATCCACGTCTACTTAACAACAGGAATAGTTATGTGCCAAGGCATGGGCAAAGATAGAGTTTCCCAGATTACAGATGAAAGTAGAGAACTTAATGAACGAAGAAACAGAGGTCACGCGCGACATGCTTGATAACATGAACATGTTCAACACTTTGTTATACTAAGAAAACAAAACAAATTACAGAGCCTGCAAGTTCACAAGTCAATGAAAAACCCCAAGAGCCTGTAGTTTTGGATCAACATATCCTTGAAACTCCAAAAGCAACATACACATGAGTCAAATTCAAACCGGAAGAGACGGAATTCTTTAGATTCTTCACGAGGATAAAAATATTTGTTAGCCCGCAATAAGAACTCTCTCGCTGCTTTAACAACCTTGATTTGTAACATGAAGGCTGACCTAACTGATATGCGTAATGAATTCTTACTCTCGTCACATCAAAACACGAATCAAGAAACCAAACTCAGTCATTTGGAAGACAAATTAGTACAGCAAGATAATATATACAAGACCGAAATCAAGATGCTGTCATCTCGAATATATTATTGACCTAGAAATTGAAAATGGCGAGTTGAAAGCGGATATAATAAAGCTGCATGAGATCCGACTTTCAAACTTAAAAAAAAAATCAAGAATACAAAAAAGAAGACAATGTTCTGAGACTACCCAACCTACTGAAGCTTATCAGTTTGTTCAAGAGCCATATTTCTTACATGACAACCCGATCCCTATTCATCAGAATACATTTTCTGTGCTAAATGACGAGAGTTTACAATCACCTGACCGACAACCCACTACTAAAGAAAGGGACCATGAAGTACGGTAGTACGGTTAATTCTCGGGTTCAAAACAATGAATATATGCCTGCTCATTATGCAGTGTGTTAAACGAATAAGTAGTGTTTAAATTAAAAGGTCAACATACGAGAAAAAGAAAACTATTAAATTACATATATACTAGGGGAGCAGAGAATGAAAGTCACCGCGCTACCGGCCACTCCTAAAGACTGCTAAATTCAGCTAATAATTCTTCTCTTTGGTTAATATTAGAGGATTAAGAGGATTTCAAATGAAAGTGTATTTCATCTTCAAACTAATGTGGCCCGAGTGAAAGCCCAGATGGGCTCTTGTTTGTTATAATATACATGTATCAATATATAACAGTATAACAGGCTCTGTTACATAACTAAGCTTTTGGTTACCGATATTCTTGAGACGTACTACACTACTGTGGAATCCTGGAATTTTAGAGCGAGATCAAAGTCAACGTGGAACCCTGGGGGGTAAAAAGGTAAAAAGGGTAGGGAATTGACCGTCGGAAAACCTCGAAAAATACACTAAAAAATACCAAACCGTGAAAAATTTCCCAACCTAAAATGTACCTCATGGTCTAAAAATCACCCTGAAAAATGGATTTCGCTTGGACAACCCCTAAACAACACTAAATCGCCGATTTCAAACCTTAAAAAATACGACGATCACCCCTACCAGCCGAATATAGGAAGAACCCTCCCTGGGCATGGAACATTTTCATAGATGATAGGTGTTGTAATTCCCGGGGTAGCCAATCGATTAAAATCGATATTAATCGATGCCAATCGATACTAATCAATCGATTGATATTGGAAATCGATGAACAATCGATGGACCAAATCTTTGTGACCTTATCGATTTTTGAAAGGATTAATTTTAACAAGGCAGGTAGGTAAAGTAATGTATCGTAAACGTATCTCCAACAGCCACAACAAATAAACAATTATGGTATCCTTTCACTATACAGTAAATGGAAAGCTTATCTGTACTACCTTTATGTACGTTTACTGGTGAAGTTTGCCGCTAGTAACATGCTATTCCATTGCGTTTCCTTTTAGAAGATTCACAAAAATTAAGCACACCCCAAAATCGCGAAATTAACGTGTCAGGCTCTTATCAATCGAAAATGGGCCATTCTATTTTATATGCACACCCCCCCCCCCCCCCCCCCTATTGAGAATGTCACTTCTATACCCCTTTGGATATAATTTTCGGCATACCCCTTCTGGATGTTTTTTCTTTTTTGGGGGTCGCTGTTTCTCCAGACCCTCTTGGATAGCCTTTACAGCCCTCTAGGATTTTTCTCCCCCTTGCATTATGTCTTGCCCTATTGAGGTAATTGCTTTTTTACCCCCTTGGATACCCTCTCACCCCCTCTGGATATCCAAGTTTCTCAATAGGGGGGGCTGCTGGATATTATATCCTGGCTACCATCCTGGATATCCCTGGTGTGGATATCTATTCACCTTCCTATACCCCTTTGGATATTTTACTCGTCCCCATCTGGATGTTTGTCAGTTTTACCCCTCCCCAAGGATATCCAAGTTCCTCAATAGGGGGGGGGGGGGGTGGGGGGGGGGGGGTGTGCATGGCAATCGATATTCATCGATTGATAATTTTTCTGTGACTATCGATTGGTCATCAATTGACCGATACCAATCGATATCAATTAACTAATTTTATCGATTGATATCGATTTATCGATTGGATTTCCGATCATCGATACCCCGGGTGTAATTACACGAAATTCACTTTCAGTAAACTAAAGCGTCCAACGTTTCGCACGTATGAACTCACGAAACGCTGGAGGCAAGTTATCGATTCGATATAACCTAAACCTCTCCTCCCAAAGCAATTCGACGAATTTTATGTGCTTTCTGTGAACGCTGAATGTATCTACCCCGGTGCCAAGCCCAGAGGTTAAGGTTATATAAACCCCATAAACCTCTGCCTCTGGCGTGCCAGGGTACATGACATTGAAGCTCTCGAGTGGGCAAATTTAAGCTTTTGTTTAAACTTTTTAATCATTACCCATGTCAAGATTTCATATAAAGTAACTACTTACCGGGGCGCGATCCTAACCCAGCAAGATTCCTTCGATCCTTACCAGCCTGTGCTTAATTTCTAGGCACGCGCGCAAGCCTCTCACAAAAGGTCAATCAAGGTGACATACAGCAACCTCGTTCCCAGGGGTATTCATGCGCCTAATCCCTGGGAACGAGGTTAAAATTTTAAAACCATGACGTCATTGTTACCGCTGACCAGCGAAACATAATGTCATTTGATACGCGCATTGGAAATGTTGCGTTTGGGTTTCTGTTTTGACGGTAGAAACTAGAAAGTAAGGGACCCAAGTCCTCCACTTTTAACAATTAGGTCCTCAGACCTTGATAAATTATGGGAGCTGTTCTTGGTGCCTGTACGGCGGCCTCTTGCGCTGCTAATTTAGCCTGCTGCTGTGGTTCTGCAGCGTGTAGTTTGTGCTGCGGTGGTTGCTGTCCAAGATGCAAGAACTCGACTTCGTCTCGGATAGTTTACTCGTTGTTTCTTCTGTTTGGTATGATTGTGTCCTGTATCATGCTTATACCCGGGATAAAGGAAAAGCTCCACGATGTTCCCCATCTTTGCGAGGTAAGACTGTTAAAATCTGAGAAATAAGAAGTGCGTACAACCCACAAACCTTGCTAGCTATAGTCTTTATAGAACTATTGTTTCTTGTTGGAAGTGTTATAATTCAAGCTCTGATTTTCATCAGGGATGGCAATATATCTTGCTTTCTATGAAGTTACAAATGCAGCGAAAAGTATAATGCTCAAATGCAAATTTAATATTTATCCTCATAACAACACTGATATTAATTGTTCACCCATTCGATCAGTTCAGTATACGTACGTATACATGTAGTTCACGTATTAGTATTATTTTTCTTAATCTGATTTTTAGCTTGACAAAAGTAAGTGAACGCTGATGACGTTTCGTATACATAAGTCAGTCACCCTTGTAAGTATATTAACTTTTTCTAGCCATTTAAAAATTAAATACCATATGCAATTACAAGCTTTATGTACTTGTGTGATTTGCATTTTATAATGGCACCTCCATGGCTCCAATCTGCTCATTTCCTCATTTGTCACCTAAAGTAATTCTTTTAATTTTAATGGCTTTCGTCATATGAAAAGCATTGGTGACCGCAAAGGTGGTGACCGCATTGGTTTCAGAGATTACATGTAGGAAGGCCAGTTCAAGTGATGGGACAACACTTTCTCAATTTAGGTGCTATAATTTATGAGCCTAATGAACAATTTTTTGCACCATTAAAATAGTGATACTTCGAGTTGATAAACATTACAATTGTTATGCTAATGTTCAACCATGATTTCAAAAGGCTGCTTTGTGTCAAGAACCAGTGGATCTCTGGTTGGCACATTAATGATAATGGTGACATGGCAGTAAGTATCGCTATTTATAAAATAGTTTCGATAGTACGCGCGCTCTGATTGGCTGTAAGCCGTGTTTCTATAACTCTATAGAAACACAGTCAGTTGAGCGCGCGCTTGAGCTAGTTGTGAGAATTTACGTTTTGGTTATCAAATTAAGCGAGCGTTTCCGTGCTTTTATTTGTTTATTTTATAAAGGAAATAGAAAACATTTTCCCCTTGTTTCTATAGAGTTATAGAAACACTTGTGCAAGTTTGGAAGAACTCGAAATAGCTGTGGAAACACTCGCCCTTCGGGCTCGTGTTCCCACTGGCATTTCTCGTTCTCCCAAACTCCCACTCGTGTTTCTATAACTCTATAGAAACACGGGAAATGTTTTCTATTTCTTAAATGAAAAACATAGGGGCACTAAAGAGAACTTGTAGATGGTCAGTGAGCTATTTTGGTATATACTAAAAATCATGTGACCGATGATGTCATTGTTACATCATCACCACTAAGTGAATCGTGGGAAAATAATACCATACCTGTCCAAGTTTGAACTAGCTGTCTGGCATTAGAAATGAGGGAGATATTGGCATGTACTTAAAATCATGTGACTGATTACATCATCATTAGGTCCTCGCCACTAAGTGATTTGTGGGAACCCAATACCATGCCTGTCCAAGTTTGAACTGTCTGGCATTAGAAATGAGGGAGATATGGACATGTACTTAAAATCACGTGACCACTAAGTAATTGATAGCAACCCACTACCATGTCTGTCCAGGTTTGAAGTGTCTGGCATTAGAAATGATTTTTTCTAGAAATTCAGATTATTATGGGCATGCACTTAAAATCACATGAACGATGACATCATTGTTATGTCATCACCACTAAGTGATCGATAGGGACCCACTACCATACCATGTCTGTCCAGGTTTGAAGCGTCTGGCATTAGAAGGGCACCGTCAATACAGGGTCATTCCACAGTAATCCTACATTGCGGAGAAGACAAACCGGAGACATGATTTATTAGTGCCGTAAAGACCTGTGTACACATGTATAAGCTGCACCCGTAGATAAGCCAGCCATACCCCGATTTTAGAGGCCTAAATCTAAAAAAACTTTTTGTAAAAAAAAATGAATTTGAGAAAGCTGTTTGAACACAGTTGCTTTCTCAAGTGTTTACAAGCCTTATCCCAAACTTTTCAAAATCTCTATTTTCGGCATAACTAGCTATTGCAACTTTGCATATGGTTACAACTTTCCTTGTCATTTCTTGTGTATATTTTAATCTGATGTCTTTAAATCACTTCAGAATTCTTCTGCTGTTGTTCTCCCATTAACTGACAACATATTTAAGGAACGTACTTCATTCCTTTATGCAAACAAGAAAGTAAGATTTTCTGGCAAAACTATATGCTCATGTGTCTGAGTCCGTGGTCCGCCATCTTGTATTTCAAGGAGAGGGGCCTGGGACAAGTGTTTTTGAATGCGAGCTTAACATGAACTTGACGAGAATGATACTTTATTTGGAAATTTGAAGGCTTCCAGACCAGTTATGGGCATTAACAACACTAGGAACCATTCGAGGTGTTATACACTGTAGAAGAGAAGATGACAAGCAACTGGAGAGCTAGTCTTCTTTGGAAAGTGAAGGGGAGGAGCTTGAATAGAAATTGATTCAATTTACAACAACGAGGCAGTCGACAACGAGTTTGACACAGAGCAAATCTGAGAGCTGTTGTTTTTGGTCGTATTACTGGTTTGCAATCAATTCCCAGAGATTCAAATAACATCAAATAAAATCAAACAAAGAAATATTTTAGTTTCATGGTTGTTCAAACAAGGAATCTTTTGTTAACATCAATCAAGATGGTGGCGATGATGTTACATGCAATTAACCCAGCAATTTTGGATTTTTTTCTCTTTTTTTACCTATGATTTTATAAAGAAATGGTAATTTATGCAAATGTTTGATACCTTTTCTAGGTGTTCCTGAAGATAAGCCACACCCCCAATTTGGAATGAAAATTTGGTAGGAAAAGGTGCGGCTTATACACAGGTCTTTACGGTATACTGTCTTGTAAAGAAATAAAAATTATCAAT
This sequence comes from Actinernus sp. WN-2022, assembly GCA_030867875.1. NCBI lineage: Eukaryota > Metazoa > Cnidaria > Anthozoa > Actiniaria > Actinernidae > Actinernus > Actinernus sp. WN-2022. The sequence goes on from JAOWCC010001589.1 coordinate 145,116,379, forward strand.
CACATTCTTTTCACTCTGGTGTGACATTTGCCACATGACTTAGGTCTAGCCAAACCAATGTTATATTAATAATATTATTGACCATGAATTATTAGAGGGAAGCACAAGAAATAAAAAAAAACTGTTGTGGAGAAGACACTACAAATACCTGTTTTACAAACCCCACAGTTTTCAAGTTCAGATTTTTGTGAGTATTTAAGGTACTTGCATTGTCTTAGTACTTCATGTGGAAGAGTACTTGTTCTAGTTAACATGAACAACAACAGTTTTCAGCTCAAGTATTTGAATGTTATTACAATAAATGTTTACTAGTCTTGTAACTGTTGCGGAGAAGATGTTGTGGAGTCATGACAAAAATTGGCATATTCATAAACACAACAAAATATTTTTTTGTTCTAATACCCTAGTTGCATGGTCTCTTTGGCAAAGGACGACTAGGTGATTTGGTTCATAAAGCATCAATATCATTTTTTTATATAATAATATATTTATTGTATCACAGTTGTCTTCTCCACAACAACATTTTTCTGATTTTTTTACAATAATTGCCTAATTATGCTTTTTACTAATTTTGGCTTTCTCTTTCCATTTGTTCTAGCGCCAATTGTTTATTATTGACAGGCTAAAAAGGTCACATGACCAGGTCCTGCAAAGGGCCTATTATCTCACAAAATTCAAATCAAATGCATAAATTTTGAACTTCAAAGTAAGGGCTACATGTACATGATCAGCATCTGTAGTCTGTGACAGTTCTAATAACTATACCACTATAATGACAACTCTAAATAGCACAGGTATTACTGCCCTGATCAACTCACATTATACACATGATTGCGAGTGACGATATATATAATATATTTTATTATTCTCGTGGTACAATGTAATTTACCATTAAAACCCATAGATAACCCACACCAGCTGTAGGCTGGTGTGGGAAATTTAAGTGGGAAATTTAAGTGTTTTAATTTGAAAAGAAATCAAACTTAACATTAACTGAGTCACAGTATAGCTAATTCATTGAACTTTCAATTATGTACAGCTGTATACATTTGTAGCTGCAAGATAGTTTTTTAATAAACAGTCTTTATTTTAATAAACATGCAGTATTTATAAACTTAAGGGAAATGAAAAGAGAAAAATAAAAGTAAATGGTGCATGATTTTGCTGAATAATTGTAAAATCCCAATGAAGCGTAAGACATGTACGTGCAAGACTGTTGGACGTTTTTTCACTGTCTTATTTATTCATTTATGTGAAAGCTTATAAGCTTTAATTAAGTAGCCAAATTTGCAACTGCCGGAAAAGTTTTTAGTTGCGAGTGATAGTAATTTGGTAGCATTTGTGACTCACAGTATAGGCCATTTTGACGATGTTGCGCATGCATCAGTAGAACAATATATGCGAGCTACTAAGACTCCTTCTTGTTCACCAGCCTATTGTTATTTAAAACAGATAGCCATTATTCTATCTGCATGCGCAATATCGATAAAGTGGCCTATTGGTCACAATTTTGAGCCTATAAAGTATGTTAACATTGTTTCAGGTCCTGTTCACTGACAATTCAGGGGTGTATTTGTATACACTGTACAATATAAATGTAAGCAATGAGAAACCTGGAAATTCTCCTTCCATTTTTTGTTTTGTTTCTAGAATGCTGGTGATGCCTGTGATAAGATTGTTGGTTATCTGGCCGTCTACAGAGTCAGTTTTGGTATGGCAGCATTCTTTTTTCTCTTCTGTCTGATCATGTATGGTGTTTCCAGTAGCAAGGACTTCCGATCTGGAATACAGAATGGATTCTGGGGGATCAAGATTCTTCTTTTTCTTGGTTTTATTGTTGGTGCTTTCTTTATCCCTAAAGGACAATTCTCAGAAGGTAAATAATTTTGTAGTGACGACTAAACATGATTGATACCAGTGAACATATTTGCCAGTGATTGTCTTAATTGTACAGTCAACTCTTGCCTTCAAGACAGCTTGGTAAACAGACAGCTGCAGCTTAAGTCCCAGCTAAAATTAATACAGAATATTGACTCTAGACAACTCCCAGTGTTAAATATGGATTCTCACCTTAATTTATATATATATATATATATATATTATTAAGAAGTAAGGTGAAGTCCTCATCGGTCTATCTAGAGTGCTCAATACCAGGTAGAGCGATGTATAAGAGTAGGTATGGGACGATTAACGTTGATGTAAAAACATTTTAATCACAACTCAGAGTTTCACGATCTCTCGATCGATCTTCAGGTGAAACTGATTACAAATCACAAATATGGGGTATACATACATGTAGATAATACAGAACAATGCATTCCTAAGCGGCATGGTTCAGTCACGCGTTACAGTCACGCGTTACAGTCAAGATGTTAAGTTATCGGTGTGTTAAGTAAGAATTTTTTGCAATGTCTGCAATTGGACATTAATTCGCTTTTCTTATTCAAAGTGGCCATGTTGGGTTTACATATAATAAAAAAATTCTCCCACGAGCATAGACTACAATTCTTACTAATATTAGAGTATGATCTGGTCTGTTTGACTTTGCGCCATTTGAGTTTGTACTCAATGTTTTGGTCTTTAAGGTTCCATATGTATTTACTCAGTTCAGTCACGTTCTTGTATTTCTCTAATTTGAATGAGCATGTGTGGTTGCGGTATCGTTCTTTAAATGTGGTGTCGCATAGTCCAATGTAGGTTTCTGTGCTGTTGGGGGTGATGACTTCTGCTTGGTAGATAATGTTTTTGTCTTGGCAGTATCCGTTCATGGGGCATGGTGGTTTTCGGCAGTTGCAGTTGGGTTCTTTCGTCTCGGACACCACTGCGACACCACATTTAAAGAACGATACCGCAACCACACATGCTCATTCAAATTAGAGAAATACAAGAACGTGACTGAACTGAGCAAATACATATGGAACCTTAAAGACCAAAACATTGAGTACAAACTCAAATGGCGCAAAGTCAAACAGACCAGATCATACTCTAATATTAGTAAGAATTGTAGTCTATGCTCGTGGGAGAAATTTTTTATTATATGTAAACCCAACATGGCCACTTTGAATAAGAAAAGCGAATTAATGTCCAATTGCAGACATTGCAAAAAAATCTTACTTAACACACCGATAACTTAACATCTTGACTGTAACGCGTGACTGTAACGCGTGACTGAACCATGCCGCTTAGGAATGCATTGTTCTGTATTATCTATGTATACCCCATATTTGTGATTTGTAATCAGTTTCACCTGAAGATCGATCGAGAGATCGTGAAACTCTGAGTTGTGATTAAAATGTTTTTACATCAACGTTAATTGTCCCATACCTACTCTTATATATATATATATAAGTGTTATATATATATGTTCAGCAAATCTCAGGCTTGCAGACAGACAGGGCTTCTGACAGGTTGCACGGTTGCGGTTCCGCACAATTTAGTCAAACCCGCACAATCCCGCACAATTCCTAAAAATCTGCAAAATCCCACACAATTTGTTGAAAATTTTAATTAAAACAGGCATTCCTCTTGTTTACTGTGATTTTTGGAAATATTTAAGGCCATTTTCACTCCATTTACATTGTACCTTCCAAAACACATAGAGAAATCCCTTGTTTTGTTCGAATGGCTCGAGCAGATGAAAAAAAACCCAAGGCATTCCATTCGTGGCTTGTGCCAGCCTGGGCTCTAGTTTGTAAAAAAAAAAAATCAAGGCGTTCAATCCATGGGCCAGCCTGGGCTCTAGTTTCTATTATATTGTTTTTCATTGGTGGATTGGTGGTAATTGTTTTGCAAATAGCGAATCAGAGTCGTTAAATAGCGCCTCGTGGCTCTTCTATGATCATTTCGCTCTCGAGCGGAGCTAGTGTAAACAAAACTATCACATTTGAGGTCTGTTTTTGGATCGATTTTGCGAGTTTGAAAGAAATCAATCAAAGGAATACCTTCTCTGATATCTGTTCCTTCAAATTAAAGCGATCTGGGCATTTTGGGGTCAATTTTCTGTGAGAAATGTGTACCGAAACGATAAGCGTGAAAGTACTCACAGACTCGAGAGCTTTTCTTTACCTTCTGCTCGAACGTCAGAACAAACTAGCTTTTAAATTAACGAGAAATTTTTTTTTTAGCCTGTTGAAATTTCTTAAAATATTGCGCAATCCCGCACAATTTCCCGCACAATCAACGATTTTTCCCACACAATGTACGTCCAAAATCCTGTCAGAAGCCCAGGACAGAGTCTACTAATAAAAAAAAGTATATAATTATTATACATAATTTATGTAAATAAGAGTTGGTTGACTTTTAAAACAATTGAACTAGGAAATTTTTTTTTAACTTGGGAAAGTTGTTGTGGAACTAGGGAATTTTTTGTGTATTATTAAAAAATAAATTCACCCACCCCTTCTGTTTCCCTACCTTCCTTATCACTTCCTTTCCCTTCCCCTCCCTGTCTCCTTTAAATTGCAGTGCTGATACCCATATACTTAACAGTCTATACTAATTGAAGGGCTGTGTGCAAAAAAGGCGTAAATGTCTCCTGTTCACGTTCTAAATTCTCCTTCAATGTCTTTATTTTCTGAGGGAGAATTTAGAATGTCATCAAAGAGTCACTTAATAAATCCTTTTTGCACACAGCCCTTCAATTACATATTATGTACCTGTTAATCCCAAAAATACCTATGTACAATGAAGTTTAAAAAATGTCCAGGGCTAAGTTCAAAAAAATATTAACTGAGATGAAATTTGAACTACAACATACATGGCTATGTGCACAGAGTTGGTGTACATTTGTGTTACATCAGTCGAACGAAAGTAAAGGAAGCCTTTCGCACCCTCAAGTGCGCAAAAGGCTCCATTGAATGGTGCATATGAAGAAGGGCGTGTTAATGTGCATTTTATAGCGTTATTTAAGACGCATTTTAGAGTGTGTTATAAAAACTAAAGACACCTTTTTGGGCGCATTTTAAGGTCCTTTGTTAGGGTGCATAATGGAACGATTTAGGCCGCATTAACACAATTATTGTCTTCTGACAATTTCGATTTCCTTTCTAAACCATGCATTTACGTGAGCGGGCCAGAAAAACCTGTCCTGAGCCCTGCTCGATTTGATGCATGTTAATTGTTTTGCCATTATTAAAACAAGCTAAGTGGTTGTAATTGCATGACAAAAAAACGTATTGACTGAGTTACGTAGGTCGGGCCAAATGGGAAAGTTCTTGGTCATTTTGTATGCATAATTTTGTCATGAACTCAAGCCGCATATTTTCCTGCCGATCTGCCCAGACTACCACTCATTAAGTACCTATTCTTCATGTTTATTAGAGTTTTAGAGGAATACATGTACATGTATATGATAATTTTTAGTACATAAATTGAAGTATTAAATTTCGAAGCTGAATGCTCCTTGAACAAAATCAATTCTATAATTAAATATTAATGTATTCCAAGGGTGCGTTTTGGTGACACATTTTAGGGCGAGTTTAGGACACGGTTTATTTGGATTTAGGCATTTGAGGGCATATTTAAAGGCACCTTTTAGGGTACATTTTTTGGTGCCTTTTAGAGTCCATTTTAAGGTGCCTTTTATGGTGCATTTTGGCGCGAATGCACCCTTATGAAGAAAAACAAGAAGAAGCATTATTGGACATTGCTTTCTCAACTCATTTTACTTTTTTCCTGTGGAATGTGGAGCTACATGTACGTTTGCTACACTAATGCATTGAGAGGAAAGTACATTTCATGTGCATCACACATGCAACATGAGAAGTGTGATAACTTGTTGCGTTGACATATTAATTAATAAAAGTACTTTTTGTTTCTGTCACACCCAAAAATCTTTGTTGGACATTTTTCTCACACTACTTATTATATATATCGCTTGATTTCAATCTGTTAATTAAGTGATGTTTTATCAACTACCATTCTAAAAGTGAAAATTCATTCAATGTGCATTAATGCTTTATATTGATATGTGCTTTGTTGAGTAAAAACTGATATTTAGCACATTTTTTGTGAAATGCTTAATTCAATCCTTCTTAAAGTGCCTATAACCCTTTTGCAATTTTGATAGCTTAATTATGAACCTCCGAAAAGTTGTGAGTACTTCTGTGAAGAAAGTTTTGGTTTAAAGTGAATACTTTATGTTCTACGCTTGTTTGAGATCGTGTAAATGTGAGCTTTCCTGACCCATGACCGCGTAAGTAAAAGCCTGGGTCGAAACCTGGGTAGACGTCATCTCATTAATGCATTTTTCTCCATGCCGCATTTTTATCACAACAACATCGATGCATAGAAAATATACACAGTTTTTGAGTTGTTAGTAAAGAAAAAAATCATTTTAGTCAACATGTTAAGGATTTCTTCAAATGATTGCAAAGCCGAATTAATTATATGACGTCAAGATGACGTCTACCCAGGTTTCGACCCAGGCTTTTACTTACGCGGTCATGGGTCAGGAAAGGTTACATTTACACGATTTCAAACAAGCGTAGAACATAAAGTATTCACTTTAAACCAAAACTTTCTTCACAGAAGTACTCAAAACGTTTCGGAGGTTCATAAGCTATCAAAATTGCAAAAGGGTGATAGGCACTTTAAGATAGTGTAATGCAGGGTCTCACCACCATTTCTAACTACTAAAACGTACATTTTAGTGGGTTATAATAATGCTTAACTAGAAAAATTGTGTTTAGAGCAGATTAATATTAAAGGATTAAGAGTCATGAGCACATGCAGATGAACCCATGGAAGGGAAGGTGATGGAAACAATTATTTTTGAGAAAAAAATAATGATTATTTCAGGCATCCCTGAGTGAGACCTCCTATATTTCCTATATATCCTATAATTTGTATAGGATCCTATAAAGAGCCTATATTTCAAGAAATCCTCCTATATTTCCTATAAATAGGATGTACTGTATGCTGAGTGATACATTTATATTTTGCACTTTTTAGCATTTTTGTTGTGAATTAACAAAAGCAAAATTATTTCCTATCAATAAAAAAAACAGGTTTGATCAAACACATTAAAAGTTCACATGTTTTAAAAATTGTGTGTTTATTGTTTACTATTTATTGTTTGAAAGCTATTTTAGCTCCTATAAAGTGCCTATATTTTGGGAAAAAATCCTATATTTTCCTATATTTAGAACTTGCACAGCCTATATTTCCTATCAAATTTGTCCAAAAAGTGGCTGGGATGTATGTTATTTTTATCCTTGAGTTTGTTGAAAATGTACACCAACTCTGTGCACATAATATCCACATGTACTGTACCCACTTCATTTGTTTGCCTTTGAAATAAGACATTGAATATCAATCCCCTTTCAGAGGTACATGTATATATCCACAATCCATTATTGCACCCTGGAAAGCAATATTTTCATTTTGGATGGCACAGAATTCCAGCAATTATTAATAATGGATCCACTGGACACACTTCAAAATTTTGATACGTTTGGACTTTGTGTGAACTATTTAAATGCTTCTCTTAATCTCAAAATGAATGCACAAACTAAGAGGTGATGCTATAGATCTGCCCTTAATTACCCCATATTAATGCAGTGAGTGATGCAAAGATTCAAAGTAAAGCTGAACTAGAGTTGGGAAGGAAAGGGTGGTCACATCATTATGAACAAATGCATTTTACAGTGCAATGCGCAAATGACGTATGACCACTTTTAATGTATTTGCATACTTTCATGTACATGCCACATGCAAGGTCCAATCACATACAAAAGCGGCTCATCAAATAAACTAACGAAACCACAAATGACAAGCAGCTAATGTATGTGATTGGATAATCTCGCATGTGGCTTGTGCACGAAAGTACATGTATGCAAATACATTACAAGTAGTCATAAATTTGTGTGTCATGCTGTAATTAGTTGGACCCCTAAAACTACCATCTGGATGTCCCCAATTTTTGTAAGAAGCAGGGGTCAGAGAACCCCCATGCAGTTATGAAAACCTGGGTAATTAAGGCATGATCCTTGCTGTTTTCTTTGAGTATTAAAAATACGTTATTAGTTTCTTTTAAAACACATGTAGTCAGAGGTTTGTCAATTCTGATAACAATGTTTTTGTTGCTTGAAATCTAGTGTGGATGTACTTTGGCCTGGTTGGTAGCTTCATCTTTATCCTCATCCAGTTGGTTCTCCTTGTTGATTTTGCACACAACTGGAACAGCTCCTGGGTCAGCAAGATGGAGGAGTCAGGCTCCAAGATGTGGGCCATCATGCTGCTCTTTTTTACTTTCCTGGTGTATGGCATCTCCATTGCTGGCATCGTGTGTCTGTATGTCTACTTCACATACTCCAAAGAGTCATCTTGTCATACCAATAAGTTCTTCATCAGCTTCAATTTGGTTCTTTGTGTCATTGCCTCAGTGCTGGCAATTCATCCAAAGATCCAGGAAAGGCTACCAACATCAGGTAGCAAATTAATATTAAAAAGAGAGTTTAACTTTTTCATATTAATTTTGCTGAACTACATGACTGTATAAAGGTGAAGTAATACGGGCAACATTTCTTGCAACTTGTCGTGCAACAATGTTGCATTGCGAGTTGCAGCGCGATGTTACTCGTATTACCACCCATGTGTGCAACGTGCCACACAACAAATTTCCATGTTGCAGAAAGTAGAAGTGGTAATACGAGCAACACTCGCTGAGTAGTATATGTGGAGTTAAAATGATACCCGTTTTTTGTGAACGTAGTTGAGAGCTTCGTTCAGACCTCAGCTCTCCACTACGTTCACAAAAAATTGGCATCATTTTTTCCTCCACAAATACTACTGGAAGTATAATTGGTTGAAATGCTGTCTTACAGCGATAACATTCTTTGATCTACTTATCCATTTTTTGATTTCTTAGACCGTGAAAAAGGAGAAAAATAAGGCTTGAAATGTTGTCATTTTTCCATTCGTTGCCAACATCATTGCATTTCGATATCCATATTAGAGAAAGTCGCACATGTATAGTATGTCGACACCGATTTGTGCGGGTGGTGCTTCCTGTCCATTCCTAATTCAACTAAGTACGACGGCGCCTTGTCCTGAACCTTTGCGGGTTTCGTGCTTTTCTTGTGTGGCGTTTTTCTTCGTACCACGCCCGTCTTTCCTACACTAGACTTTCCTGAAGCGATCTCTGTTCGTATAGTCGTAGTGGTGGGAGGTGGTAAAATGTGCAAAGGACTCTTCGAGGCAAAAATAAGCGATTCACGATTAAGATGGGTCCCCTCGGTAAAATGTGCAAATGACTCTTCGAGGCAAAAATAAGCGATTCACGATTAAGATGGGTCCCCTCGGTAAAATGTGCAAAGGACTCTTCGAGGCAAAAATAAGCGATTCACGATTAAGATGGGTCCCCTCGGTAAAATGTGCAAATGACTCTTCGAGGCAAAAATAAGCGATTCACGATTAAGATGGGTCCCCTCGGTAAAATGTGCAAATGACTCTTCGAGGCAAAAATAAGCGATTCACGATTAAGATGGGTCCCCTCGGTAAAATGCGTGAATGACTCTTCGAGGAAAACGAACGAGGCAAAAAAAAAAAAAAATGAATAGAGACTGTCGTTTCATCTCTCTTCATTTTTTTTTTCCCCTTTTTTTTTTTACTGCCATTCGAAAGCCCTTAGCGAGCCCTCTACGTCTCCATGAGTCTTACGGTACTTCAATTCTGCCAGTACTTTCGAGAAGCGATTTTCTTTTACTAAGTTCACGTCGTAGTGGTGCACTACACGTTGTACAAAGTCTGTAGCTAGTTCGACAATCACGATCGCATTTACGACATGGATATGCGAAGCCCTCTATGTTTTTATGAGTCTTACGGTCCTTCAATTCTTCCAATACTTTCAAGAAGCGATTCTTGATTTTGCGTTTCTCTCCACTAAGTTCACGTTGGCGTCGTGCACCACACGTTGTACAAAGTCCGTAACTAGTTCTACAACCACTACCGCATTTAGAACATGGACCGAATGGGATGGCTCCTCTTTGTATCTGATAGTTGTGTTGAGCACAATATTCTGACACTTTGGAAGGTTTCCTCACGCACTTCGTTTCCTTACCACGCATCAACCAAACGCAAGTTACTATCTCGGCCATCGTGTGATCGGCCATCGTGTGATATGACTTCGTACTGTTTATGTTTAATTGATAATATTTTGGGAGAGTTCTAACCAAAACAGCTGATTCGTGACGAGGACATCCGCCAATATATACTCATTTAAGAATTTAGTTTAAGACCATGAGAAGAAAAAGATTCGATAGTGAAAAAAACCAAATACCAAAACTGGTATCACCAGAACCTCTCTAGGAACCTTTCACCTTTTTCCTTCCTTTGCCATCTTTTCGTTCCTAGAGAGGTTTTTATTTATTTGCCGGGCCCGGCTTTGACGGTATTTGTTCTACTGTATTCATTCTACCGTATTCGTTCTACTGTATTCATTCTACTGTATTTGTTCTACTGTTGTTTGGATCCTGTCCTAACTGGTTGAGACACAACCGGCACCCGTGGGTCCCATTTAAGATCCCTTGAGCTTCACCCATGCACCCGACCCAGGATTGACATTATTCCTACTTCTGCCACATGACAGACGCGCTACGACTTGTGTGATGTGGTGGAGCTTTTTCCATCACACAAGCCGATCTACCACACATGGTCCGTAGGATTCGAACCCCAGGTATATGAGCAGCTCCACCTTTTCACTCATATACCTAGCGCAGAACCTTGAGACCATGTGTGCTAGACACTATTTTTGATGATAAAATACTCTACTTATGTCTTAAGCACCTGTCGTATGTTAATTAGCGCCGTTCACGCGTTGGTTCGAAATTTGCATACGAACTGCAAAACAACACGGTAATTTATACGAACTAAGAGCATCTGTTCTTAGCGCAGTAATTTATACGATTTTCTTAGTGAAGTTAAAATGGACTCCGTTATGGTTTCTTTCATAGGAGATGTTGATTCTTATCCCACTAGACTGCCAAGTTTTGCTCTCATTTCCTTTCGGATCTCCGAGCGAAGTTCTTCTACGTTTTTTGACCCTCTTTCTTGCCTATTTTTTTGTCGTATTTCGAGCTTGAGTGATTCGTATTTCGATCTTTCATCGATAACACTTCCGAACTCGGCTTCTGAAATATTACCATCGGCTAGAGCCTTTGAGACTTTGATTTCCACGGAATTGGCCTTAGCCTTTGCCAACATAACGGTCTTTTCGTGCTTCGAGACGCGAATACCAAGTTTCTTACTTGCAATAGACATCGAGGCCGAAATGACGGCACAAACGAACCCGAGGCTTCCTAATGAAATACCCACAGGTATCCCGATCCCCGTAAACGTCAAGCCCAACGCCATAGCGGATAATGCACCACTCAAGCTACCTGTGGCCACAGCAACCCCGTGAACAATACCACGCGCTCGGGCATATTTCTTACGAACGACTTCGTAGTGCTTTGCCTGCCGTTCGAGTTCAGCAAGTGTGTCACATACTTTTTGTAGCCGAAAGCTATCTCCAGACAAAACGGTTTCAGATGAACGTAGATTGGGATAGATCGGCGCCGTTGGAATTGTTTGAATCGAATCGCTTGCCATCGCATATTATACGTATGGCTTACTCAATCTTCAATACGTATCGTATGGGTCGACCACGGAAGTCTACCACGTTGCCTTTCTCATCACGAATCGTCAGACGAAGGCTGTTTCGTGTTGTACCTAGAGCTCGGACAGGTAGTGGGGGCGTTGTAGAATACGTATTTACATCAAACCAACTGCCTCGTACTTTAAAGCTAGCCAGTACATTCGATCGCTTTCCCTCTAGTAGCGAGAAATTGGAATCTACCACATCGCAGTATACGTACATTGTGTTGATATCCTTGATTACCAGGTCGTAGTGTCCAGCTTTTAGCGATACGTTTCCCCCCATATCTTCATTTCCTTCGATACCCAATAGTTCGCAGAGATTCTTACTGAACTTGATTGTTTTCTGAACCTTTAGGATCCAATCCCTCTTACCGCTTTTATTTATGAAGCTTACGACTTTGTTCGACATAGCTTCATTGAAGAAGGGCTGGAGTTTACGTAGGTTATGAGACCCCGGATAGATTTTGTATGGGAACCCTACGCCTCCGGTATCCCACTCGAACGTAGCCAGCGTTTCTAGGTTCCACCAGCTATTCTCGAAAGTGACCTCAACTAGCGAAATATTATTGATAAGAATTGGATCGTCGAAGTAGACCGTATGGTCAGCCGAGGTGGTGGCGACATTTAAAATCACCATCGTATATTGAAGACATAAACTTTATATGTCATAACTTCAATAGTTACGATGCCTCTAGTTTTACCAAACGAAGATGATGATCTATCTGCTGAGGACCTGGCGGAGATTGCCATGGGTGGCCCAAGGCTTTCGAAAGCTGAGCAGACAGCGCTCCTTGTCGATGAAAACGCCAGGATTGCCAAACTGAATGCCGATTTGTTGACAAAGTTCAAGAAAAAATACCCACAAGCGGATTTTCACCAGTTTCAGGCCTCTACGAGCATACATAATTCAGGCAAATATTCGACGAGTATTTGGTTTCGAGATGGGAATCATAGCTATGCGGTCTATGGCGATGATATCTCCAAGCCACATGCTACCATTCAAAAACGTATTGATGATGCACTGCAGGTAGGTTTCCCAGCTCCCTTCAGAAAGACAAAGGTGAAGTATCCAGTTCCAGCCGTTCCATGGGGGGACGACCCAAAAGACATAGCCCCTATCCTACGAACGCTCAAGATCTACGTAGCGAAGAAGCAGTCCTTCACGTTGACGCCACGAGATATCTTTCAAGAGCCGGACCAAGTTTTCTACACCGTAAAGCAAGCAAACGAGTGGCTAGATGCTCCACCAATGAGACATTGGCAACAACAGCTATGCTTCGTCCTTTGGTGTGCGACGGCAGGCTGTGGGGTGTCGTTTGACGACCATCTTTCCGATGATGCACCAATCATCGACAACATCAGGAGCTTTTACCGCTTCCATGTGTACTACACAATGAGGCGATTACTGTTCGAATTGGGGGTTCCACTTCCTAGAGATTCGGTCTTCAATAAAAACAACAACGCTCCATGGAGTGCCGTCGCTTATGACAGGCTCAGAATAGAGTTTGGAGTCGATAAAGTTGACTTTGCCCTGCGCCGAGGGGCCAATGGTGGCTTAGGAGACGTATACATATACCTCAGAAAGGGAGGGCTGACGAATGCTCAAGAGAAATGGGGGGCGCACAACCTTTCATACGATTCGAAGTGGCCTGGGGGCAGTTTCAAATTTCCTGAGGAGAGTCGTCGCCCTAACTTCGAATTTCCGTTAAAGTTCATTCGTAACGATGTGGTAAAGAATCAACGCAATTGGTTCGTTCCACAAACTGGTCACGGATTGGCGAAGGACGGGCTAGCCAGAATAAACTTATCTGCAATGGTCTACGTATATTGCGTTCTAGGATCCCAGGCTTCTTTGCGCAGTTCAATCATAGGGACGTCGACCTTAGCCCTCAATGTTCAGGCCGATTGTGGTGTAAAGTTGGAAGAGGTCATCACAGAAAAGAAGGTAGATAGCCTTGTACGATATCAAAACGCTTTGCATCTAACGCGTGTTCGTCTCGACCTTGCAGTTGCCAAGGACTGTTTGTTAATACCCAGCCGTATGATTATTAACGATGAGAGCATACCAGGTTATAACAACGAAATACAAATGGCCTCCACACCTAACATCCAACTTGGAGTAAATGGCCGTATCAACCATAACGAAAAGCCCCCGAAACCTCCACGTATGGAAGGTAGTTCACGAAAGAAAGATCTACCGCATCAAGATGTCGTTGCGGTGAAGCCTTCGAAACCACCACGTATGGAAGGTAGTTCACGAAAGAAAGATCTACCGCATCAAGATGTCGTTGCGCCTATCCCACAAGTAACGCAACCTCGTAGTACCGATGCCGTTATGACAAAGCACGAGATCAATTTGGGGCTGATGATTGCCATTGCGGCGGGAGCCTCATGGATGCTATTTCGCTGACTTAAATCGCTCTATTACGATCACCACCACAGCTACAATCAATATCCAGATGTTCTTCGCTAAGAATCCTAATACCTCGCCAGCCGTGCGAAACAAAAAGCTAGCGATTGCCCCAACCATTCCAGGTAGAATCTGCCCTAGCTTCTTTCCTAGACCTTTCAACGCATTGCCGACCCCACTGGCAACATTAGCAAGCCCCTTAGATAGCATGGAAGCCACGACGCCAATCACGGTGCCTGTCGCAATCGCAATTCCAAGCACTCCAACACCGTACTTTTTGAAGATGGCCTTCACGCGGTCTCGCATGGACATACGCTCTTCGATTTTTTCGATATTTGACTCAATCTCCTGTATTTGGTCGTCTATTTTCATCACTTCTTCCTTCGCTGCCGTATGTTCTGTCGACCCTTGCTTGGATGATTTCACGTTTTTCATTTCCTTAGCTCTTTCTATCTTAAGTTGGTCGATCTCAGCTTCTCCTTCGCTAACAATCATCTCTGCGGGAGGCCCTAGAGCGTCTGTGAGCGTTTTAGGTAATTTTCCATTAACATTACCTTCGGCGTCGTACAGCTTGTGGTATTTGGAACCAGATCTGTTCAGTCGCACCACGACCTCGTTGTTCGTACCCAAGGTAGTAGTGAACTTGGTAGTGTCTACATTTGGATACTTGGCATGGATGCGTTCCCAGGCCTCATCGCGTTGACCGATTTTTTCCTCTAATATATATTTCACCTCAGTGAACGATGTTTCCGCGGTATGGCCGCTTGTCATTACACTCTCATCATTTAGCTTCACCAATTTGATGTACTCATGTGGACTGTACCCCCATTCATTATGTTTGCTCCAAAGCTTATCCCGAAAGCTTTTGGATCTTTCTCCTATTCTGGCCTTAACTCTATCCCACCAAGTACTTCGGTCTTCAGTCTTACCTGGACCAAGCTCATGCCATTCTTTGGCAGAAAGATTTTCTATGTCGGCTTGACCTTCCTCAGTCAAAGGATCGAAGTCTGCATTTTCAGCCATGTTGAACAATAACTATTTATGTCCATATATTCAATATGATTCCGGCGACGTTAGTTCCTGCGAAATCGCACAGAGAACCTCAGGGATTGAAAGCTCTACACAACGTAGATAGAATCACCTTCACTCCATCGGAAGCCAAGCCAGGAGAGACTCTCTATGTGAAAATACCAATACTAGGGGAAAACATCGTCCTTGTTCCAGGTAGTCTCGCACTCGTGGCTGACCTTACGTTGTCTGGTGGACATGCTAACAATCGAGTGGTGGATAATGTCGGGCGTTGTCTGGTCTCACGTAGAGTTCTCAAAATAGGAGCTGAAACGATAGAAGACATTGAACGACCAGATCTTCTACAGACATATTCCGATCTCTATTTGCCAACTATAGAGCGAGATGCGCGCGTGGGACAAGGTATTCAAACAGAGAACACGAACAAGCTACGCTCGAATGCTGGTGACAAAGGCACTTCGGATACTGGAGAAAACTTGCTCCTAGCTGTGTATGGTTCGAAATACCGAATCCCACTAGATGTGGACATCCTGACGCAACATGGAGCTCTTTATCCCTTCGCTCTTCGCAACACCATTTCTCTCGAGTTGACTCTATCACCTGCTACGGATGTGGTGGTAGGATCAGACACTACCAAGATAGGTACATACAAGCTAAGCAACATCCAGCTAGAGTACGAAGTTGTTGAGAGTGAAATTATCGCCAAGCAAGCGAAAGACGAATATGTCAGTGGCGCCGTCTTCCTGTTCAGGCACGCCGTTCACTTCAAAACCGTACCTATCAACAAAGCGTCCGACACTCTGATATCCCAGCAAGTCGACGTTCCAAGGTTGTCCTTTACTGGACTGCTCCTCCTCTTCGTGGCACAACATGCCCACGGCACGCGAAACAGCGAGGCGTTTGACTATCCAGGAATCACGAAGGTCGAGATCGATATCAATGGAAGACCAAACAGGATCTTTCCTGGAGGCATGCTACCATCAGACTTTTGGGAGGCCGCTAATGGATGGTTCGGCGCTGGCAAAACGTCTATGACCCCGATCAAGTTCTACAATAATAAATTCGCCATCCTGGTTGACTGTCGCACAGTAAATGATCCAGTTGTCCATGGCAATGGTTTGAATCAAACCGGCAGTGGAAAGAACCTCCAGATCCGCATCCATAGGACTGGAGGTAGTGGAACCGTGAACATGCACATCTTCGTACTTGCCGATGCTCAGATTACGATATTGAACGGAGCACTGGAAAACGTATCGTACTAGCATGGACACTTTAGTAACGGAAATCCCATTCAACGCTCTCATAGTGGGACCAACGAATTGTGGAAAAACGGCCCTTCTCGTAGAGCAGCTTCATGGGGCATTTCGTGGTAAGTTTGATTACGTAGTACTCATATGCCCCACGTATGCCCACAACACTACCTATCGTGGATTCGCCCATCTAGATCCTCACTTCTTCGTGATGTGCCCCTCACAAGATGCCATCAATGCCGCGCTACGAGTTTGTTCCACCTTTTGGGCAGGTACCAATACTCTTTTGATACTCGACGATTGCGCCGCATCGAAGGATGTAAAGCTGAGAACCGATAAGCTCGTGGAGATGGCCTTTTCCGCTCGTCACCTAGGCATTTCTATTTGGGTGTTAACTCAACAGTTGACAAGCATATGCAAACCTTTTCGAGAAAACGTGGCGGTGGTCGTGGCCTTTCATACCGCGTCAGCTCTTGATGCCAAAGCACTATTTGAGGACTACGGTGGTGGGTTGAAGGTGGATGAGAGGAAAATGTTGACCTCGGAGCTCAAAGCCCACAAGTTCGCTCGCACATGTTTCTGTCTCCGCCATCCTTTCGAGGTAGTATTAGAGATTCCCGCACCCAAAGCATACTTCAACCATGGATGAAGGAATCAAAGAACTGTTAGGCGAGTGCGCCGTCGTTTGTCCGCCGGTCGTACTGGAACATCCATCCAAATCAGAGGATGTTAAAGATCGTAGGGAGGCACTCTCGATTCTAGCCGCAATGGGCACAACAAAAGAATATCTAGGTCGGGACTTTTCTCTAGGAGATATATCTAGACTGCCTGATAAAGACGTTATACGTTTACATAGTAGGTACCAGGCCGTAGTAGCAAAGCAAATAACAGGTTGTCTAGTAGACGGAGCACTGCGACTAGCAACTCGTGCAGTTGGTTACGTAGTCCGACTAGACAGCGAACAAGCACTTCTCCTAGATCTACAAGAAGACCACCTAGTTCGCAACGAGATATCTGCTGTGGCCGCCTTGTTGTCTCTTAAAGCAGGTCGCTTTGTGGCTCTAGCTAGTGCCTTGTTCCATGTAGCTGACCACGTAGTTCCATCTAGTACGCCAAGCAGTCAACCTATTAAAGACTCAAAGTCTACTGACATGAACGATGGAGGAACAACAAGATCGGATAACTGCAGATCCACCGAAGACTGCGCCTGAAAAAAAGACCAAAGATCCAAAGCGCATTGCCGCTGGAAAAGCACTGGCGGAAAGTAATCGCCGCGCTAGAGAGGCATTGAGTCGTGAGAGTGAACCTGAAGTTCGGGACGACGGAAGCTGGTACGATAAAGTGTCTGCCAACACTACACTATCAGCCCTTGGTGTAGGTCTCGCGTTAGTTGGGCTGTACTATCAGTATAAGGACCGCAACGCTACGACACCCCACACTCATTCTGAAGAAGTACACGAAGCTAGAAGCAAAAAGTTGCCTTCCATGGAAAATAACATTTGAACATATCGACAATACAGATACATTCGATGGCAGAAAAAAGCAAAGCGGTAGAAACAGTAATTGATGCCGCCACATTGGCTGGAATAGCAACTGGCGTTGGTTGGATCGTAAAAAAGGTGACAAAGGAGTCTATGCTTGGCGATCCTTCATCAAACATCTTGAATTACGTGAAGTGGACGGCCGTATTGGCTGGTAGCATTGCCGCCAAAAAGTATTTCGAAGATAAAGGGCTCGTACCTAAGAATTTCTAAGACAAAGGGTTCGGACTTAAGAGTTTGTAAACAATGGGGGGATCAATTAGCATAGCGGTTGCCTTTGCGGCAGCAAGCCTTGGTGCTAAATACCTCGACCGATATATTTCTGGAAGAGACCCAGAGGAGACTAATATAGAGATCGAAAGGCATGATAGAGCCCTTGAGAAATACAAGGCTGACATGGCCACTTACGAAAAACAACAAGAAGAACTATCCAAGTGGGTCCAAGAGCAGGAACGTAAGAAATACTACGCTGCCGAGGATCTAGCCGATACGGACCGCGCCCTTGTACTATACAATACAGTACACGTGGGGCTGCACCGCATGAACATGAAGAAGCCTCACTTTTCCTACTACTATAAACCTTCGAGTTCGCAGAGAATTACAGAATTGGCAATCGTAGGTGGTGGGACGTTCGCTATAGGATACGTTGCTAGTCGGTTGCTTTAAAAATCACAAGACTAATTCCGAGGAAAAGCTGAAAGAAGACCACCACAACGAGGTTGTAAAAAAAAACGAATCCAACAACCCTATTAGATAAAGCCACATGTATATATATCAAAGACGATGGCTAGCCAAGTTTCCAATGCAACCAACGATGCCCCCTCAACCAATGATGCCATCTCAACCAATGATGCCAATACCACGGCAGATAACGCTACGGCAGCTAATACTGCGGCAGCTAACACGGCGACGGCAAACAAATCCTCTGTGTTCAACGCAGAAGACCTCCTCGAAGCCTTCAAACAGGGAAAGAAGGGAACGATTGTGTTTGACTGGGACAACCCTCGAAGTGGTCCAAACGGATGTAAATACATCCCAGTCTACTTCGATCTTGGGGAAGGACAACGTCCAGCAATCTTTCGCTTCAAAGACGAAAAACATGTTGGTCAAATATGTCCACATGAGCAAGGAGACCTTGCCCGATTGAACCTCGCATCGGGACAAAAGGATAAGTACAAGAAGCGCGATCGCAATCCCTGCCTACAAGTTCAAAAGTGGAGCGTCCCAGTATTGACTCAAATGGATGGAATCACCTTGAAGACCGACAAGGATGGAAACCCCGAACTTCCAAGTCCAGACAAATTGAGTACCCTCTTCAAAGTGATCCAAGAGTTGGACTCGGCGTTTGAAAACGAGGTTGAGGCATGCCTCACAAGTGGAAAGATTTGTGCACGCAATCTGCGTCGCCGTACGGCACCAGCCGAAGGAGCTCTCGTTGTCTCCAACACTAAGATCCATACACTGGTTCAACGAACTATCTCCATGGAAGCCTCCAAGAACGCCGGACGCGCATTGAGCAATCCCATTGCTAGGCTGCGCATGAAATGCAACGCGCAAACGGGCGTGCCTAATTGCCTATTCTTTGACAAGAGTCGGCCGTTCTACGTAGGAAGCCGCACTTCTTACGAAGCTCTCGTAGACGCGAATTCAAACCAAGTCAACATTGGAAACATAAGTAATATGATATTGCCAGGTTCCATACACGATGGCGTTTGCGATGCTAGTAGCGTCTGCACAAGTGGATTGGGAATATCGTACCTACTCGACGCCGCCGTCCTAGTCGTAACACAACCGCTTCCAACGAAGACTCGGGCCACCCTCGAGGACGTATACAAATAGGGAGATGTAGAAAGGGAAAAAAAAAAAAAGGAATAAGGACCGATGGGTCTTTATTCTTTTTTTTTTCACTTTTTAACGATAAGGACTATACATATTAAAGCCTCGTTGTTAACGCTATACGTAATGGATGCTATCTTCTATGGCCCTGAAGGATATTGGAAAGGTTACTCCGCAATTGGTAAACTATCGGCGGCAGCAAAGGTATCGGAAGACACGGCTAAGAGTTGGTTAGAGAAGCAAGCACTATGGCAAATTTATTTACCACCACCACGATATGTACCACGACCACATTGGACCGTATCGAAACCTAACGAAGTCCACCAAGCTGATTTGATATTCTTACCACACGATCGACCTGGGCGTGGACGGAAGCTATACAAGTACGCATTGGTGGTAATCGATGTGGCTTCTCGATACAAAGAAGCCGAACCTTTAGCTTCGAAAGATAGTGGTGAAGTTTCTGCGGCATTCGAACGAATCTACAAACGTAGTCCACTCGAATGGCCAAAGACGTTGCAAGTAGATCCTGGTAGAGAATTCATGGGACGTATGTCTGAAACGTTAGAACTACATGGTACGAAAGTTCAACGAGGCGAGGCTGGTAATCATAGAGCGCAAGGCTTCGTCGAACGAGCGAATAGAACGCTAGCTGAGAGATTGTTTGGATACCAATATGCACAAGAGATGGTACTTACTTCGGAAGGCTCAGAGGCGCGTAGTAGAGAATGGGTAGTTCGTTTACCAATGGTTATCAAAGCCCTGAATGGTGAGGTGACTCGACTTACAGGAAAGGAGCCTTCAAATTCTGTAGTGACGCAACAAGTAGATCTAAAGACTCCTACATATTCACGCACTGTTGGCTTGAGAGAAGAGCGCCTACCATTCGACGTCTTAGTTCGATATCTCTACGCCCCAGGAGAATTGGAAGGAGGTGAAAAACGTAGAGCTACTGATCCTGTGTGGAGTTTACAGATATACACCATTTCGCGAAGTGTAGTATCTTCGGGACAGCCTGTGCTGTACTACCTTGCGAAGCGAGAAGGGGAGAAGGACGCACCCAAACGTGGATTCGTTCGTGAAGAGCTACAAGTCGTTCCTAGGGATACGGAACTACCACCGAAAGATGTTCTGTTCGTATCCAAGCGCTAGACAGCATACTCTATTGGCTCGGTGTGGATTCCATCGGGAAGAACGCGTCTTTTGTCGTAGTAAGCCGATAGCCCAAGTTTCTGCTGTTCGTAGGTTGCCATACCTTCCGGCACTAGACGGAAGCCTCGGTTTTTCGCCATGTCAATACTACCCTGGAGTGCTGCTTCGAATCGAGCCCACGAAACGTCGTTGTGCCGTCTAGACATACCTTTGGTGGAATATTTCCTGCTGCCACCCACATCGACATACCAAGCTTTAGAACATAGGGCAATAGCGCGTTGACCTTCGAATTCGAGTTTGAAGAGTCCTGGCGTACGACTGCTCCATTTGTCCCAAGCTAGCCATTCCTTTCTGTGGGCTGCGAAATCCTCTCGTAGGTCTGATCTTACAACTTCGTCGAGGCTGTTTCCAGAGATGGCAACGTACGCGCTGTCCGTATCCATCTGTATGTATTCGAAATCCTTGCGATCGACGTACTTATCAAGGAAGTCGTAGTAGAACTCGAGCATGCGAAGTTTGGCAAGCTGATATACCGCGATACCTACTTGGAAAGGGCGTTTGATTCGGATCTGGGCCTTTCTACTCTCGAGTTCGTATGCCTCACCAACCTCTTCCAGATCTTCGAACCAAACACTTCGCAATGCTTTGTCCACAACTTTCTCATCCTTGGTATAGGCGACATTAGTTTGGCGTCCCAAGTCTTCGAGCAACTTTCCATAGGCGCTGTTTCCTAGTAGCTTGAATATATCTGCCAGCAAAGCTTTACTTTTGTCTACGTCTCCCATGCGTCGCGCCTCAGTGACTTGGTCCACGAACCATCCGAAGATTTCTTTGGATTCGTAGTCTATCGTGCGGTAGACAGCAGTAATCACTGCGCCATGATCGAGATACCAACGTAGTAGGGGCTCGTAGAGTAGCAACCTCTTTCCAGAGAGACTCCCAACTAGCTTCTTTTCCTCGCTGAGCTTTCTACCCGTCCTTGCGAGGTAGGCCAACATTTGTGGAGGAATTGCTTCCTTGGGGATTTTCTTGTTGTAGAAGAAGGGGGGCATCTCCTCAAATTTCTGCCACAATTCTTTTGGTATCTCGATGTCTACCTCCGCGTAGCCAAACCACTCACCGTTTCGTAGACATTCGACGAAGTCTTCGGCTTCTAGATCTGGCTCATCATAGTGAACGACCTCTTCTTTTCCACAAGGCATTTCTAGGGCCATAGTAGAAAGATATAGGGCATTGGCATCGTATCCAAGAATCTTACGACAAATTTTAGTTCCTCCCTGATGACTGCGAATCCTAGTCACTCCCGCTTCGTGGCGTCTAGTGAACACTATGCTTGGACCTCCCACGACAGCGCCTTTCAGCATGTGGTAGGTTTCCTCACCTGGAGCGTACATCTCGGCTCCCCGTTCTACACTACCTCGAAACAGGAACTGTAGCGAGACTCCTGGGATGGACACTGCGTCTTTCAGCATGTCTACTCCCTTCTCGTGGTAGAAATCTCGCATCTTTTCGAGTGCCTCTAGGAATGGGACTACGTCTAGGTCGTTGTAGTATCGTAGCCAATCTGCAAAGGTCTCCATTCCTTTGTCGTGAAAGGTGCACTCGCAATCTTCAAACTCTGATCTAGATAGTAGGTGTTCTCTTTTCAACTTTGAACCCCACTCTCGATAATCTGGTAATCCAACGTGATCCAACTTGTCGGGAGAGTCGAACCACTCATATGGGAAGAAACTCTTTTGCGATTCACATCCATAGGCAGCGATCCAACGTTCATAGGAAATTCCAGGTCCAAGGTAGTTTATCACATCGAGGAAACGGAAATCGGGAGTCAAGAGAAACATAGTGGTGTTGGCTTTCTTCGCTACTCTGACTTTCTTGCATGTATCGGCAATAGATTCTACGAAATAGTTTCTGATCAAATTCAAATCGTACCTGCCAGAGTTGAAGCCTAGAACGGGAACTTGGTTGACCCATTCGTCGATTCTCATCCGTTGTTCCTTTGGTAGTGTGTCAAAGGAGAATTCAGGTGTCTTGGGGCAGAACTGTTCCGCAACGCCTTCTTGGATGTTCTGCGCTCTTAGCTGGAGTTCTTCGACAAAGGCCGCTATAAGTTCCTTTGGATCACGTCGACAGAGATGGGTTGGTGTTCGATCGTACGTGTCGGCAATTGATACTGATATGGGAACATGAACGTTTTCGATGCTCAATCGGTCCGTTGGTTGTCGACCTTTCGTTCTATCGAGGTAGGCTTCAAAGTCGTACACTATGGCGTGTGGATAGGCAGTTTGTATTGGGGTTGGAACCTGCTCATTTGTCTTCTTTGTGGAGCAGCCCCAAGCCTCCACTACTACGTAACCTGCCTCACGTAGACTCTCCGTTCTTTTGCAGGTCTTACGATACAGACATCTCTCTTGAGGGAAGCATTTTGGACAGCCGTGGAAGTAGCATCCATGGAATTGGAAAATGGTTTTCGAAAGAGGTTCGTAGCCATCAACCGCTGCTCCTTCGAGCCAATGCTCTCCACCATGTCCACAAGCTGCGTGATGGATGTGTTGCCCAATCCTTTCGGCTTCGCGTTTCAACCAGCGTAGAGCGGCTTTGCTGGCTGTGCTCTCTGGCCAGAAGGCTTTTTCGTATGCCGTCTGAGGTACTGTAATTACTTTTCCAGGGCAAACAATCTTCGTTTCGCCACGACTACAACGATCTGCGTGGCGTTGAAGGTTCGAGGCATTTGTGAACCGTTGCTTACAAGCATTGCATACGTAGATGTGCCCTAGCTTTTTGACGTCCTTGATATAGAAGGCATGTCCTTCGTATATCCCAATCGTCATCGTATGCTTGTAGTGAGCTGCATGTCGCGTCAGATGCCAAGCGCCATCCTCCGTGGGTTCATACACCCGAATGCCGATTCCAAAGTGTAACTCGACTTTCTCCAGCTGGTCTAAGGAAGTTCTGGGAACGTCTTGCGTGGGCGCTGTCAGGCGATAGAAGTTCTGGGCAAGTTTTCGAGCTGAGGTGTTGCACTTGTCTGCACGGGCTCCTTTGCATACGGCAAGGCAGCGCCACAGACATAGGTTGTCACCATATCGATCGAGGGCAAGCATTCCTTTTTTCTGACGAAGCCATTGGGGTAGTGGACCTGTTCCCAACAGAGGCTGACGATCGATCACGACTTTGACATCCACGTAGATCCAACGAACGAAGGCCCATTGGGTATTTGGTCGATTGATGTTGTCGGGATTCAATCGAGCTGTCTCTTTACTATTGATCCACTCCTCTGCATTGCCTAGGACATTCAACCATGGAGAACTGGGGACAGTCTTGGAGAATAGCATCACACGTCCGTCGTTGACATTGCGAATGCGATAGGTGTAGCCGTAGCGCAGGTAGAAGCTGGTGGTTACCTTTGCAACTAACTTTTCCATGATCCTAGGGGTCAAATCTCCTGCCACACCTTGGAAGAAGCGCCACTGGATAGTACGGCGGCCGATCTCCACTCCCTCGAGCATTCCATCTCTCTCATCGAGAATAGCCTCGGCCTCTCGAGCTAGGCTCCGTGGAAGTGGCTCACTACGAGGCTCTTGCAGGAACCGTCGGAAGGCTCGGCGTTTGTGGGGCAAGCGGCTTCGAGGATCCGCTATGGACCTCTCTTCGTCAGCTTTTGCCCTTAGACTTGCTGTGATCTCCTCATTCAACTGTTTGGTTTCCCGCGCGCGTTGAGCTCTTCTATGGGGATTTTCAGGATCGCCTCGAAGAGCTGGAAACCTACCTGTTCGATCGGCTCGTTCGATTCTATTCTCCCATTCGAGAGCGCGAGCCTCAGCTATTGTCTGGGCGAGCTTGGCTTTGTCGAACCTAGAAAAACCTCGCAACCCAAATTGCTTCGCTTGAGTACGTAGTTCTTCTAGGGTGACCATCTTCTATGTCGCGGGGTGAAGCAACACACAATCGGTGTCGACATACTATACATGTGCGGCTTTCTCTAATATGGATATCGAAATGCAATGATGTTGGCAACGAATGGAAAAATGACAACATTTCAAGCCTTATTTTTCTCCTTTTTCACGGTCTAAGAAATCAAAAAATGGATAAGTAGATCAAAGAATGTTATCGCTGTAAGACAGCATTTCAACCAATTATACTTCCAGTAGTATTTGTGGAGGAAAAAATGATGCCAATTTTTTGTGAACGTAGTGGAGAGCTGAGGTCTGAACGAAGCTCTCAACTACGTTCACAAAAAACGGGTATCATTTTAACTCCACATATACTACTCGCTGCAACTCGCAACGCAACATTGTTGCGCGACAAGTTGCAAGAAATGTTGCCCGTATTACTTCACCTTAAGGTTAAGAAACATATTTAATATATTAAGTTGCTTACATGTACGTGTTTAGCCTGAGAAGTTCTGACAATTATTGGTAGTACATTGTAAATGATAATATAAATGGTTATAAAATTAATACAGAGAATTGCAGTTATATTATTAACACCTTTAATTTGGTGGAAATATACTAACACAGGAGTCTATTTCATTAAAACCACAGAAGACATTGTATTAATTATAGTAATAATATATTAAATACATATGATGACTTTTAAAAGGGTAACATCTATAATTATGTACAAGAACATAATATTTTCTCTAGAATGAACACAAAAACAGAAAAATTAATCGATCCTTATAATAATATTAGTTAGTATAATTTTGTCAGTGAATATAGAGATTCCTGTGCTCTGATTGGTTGAGAATTATGTCATATGTCGCTATATTCACTTGAAGAGAACGTACAAGGAATATATTACCAAAATGGCAGCTCACTTTTTTACCGATGTTTCTCATGAAGAAAGAAATAATAAAATTATGAAAGAAAATGCTTAAAATTTCCAAATTCCACCCTACACTGTAGAAGCAACTAAATAAGTATGGCTTAAAGTATGTGCACCTAGTTGCCTAACCCCTTTTGCAATCTTTATACCTTTTGAGTATGTATATAGGTTTTGAGTACTTCTGCAAATAAATTTTTGATTTACAGAGTTCTACACTCGCTAAGAAAAAGACTGGGTCGATTTCAAAAGCTGCTTAGGGGGTTCAAACAATCCATATAGATTTTTAGAAAACAAATTGGTTTGTAATTAGTAGGCACCATCCTTAATTTCTTTAATTCAGAATTGGATTACCAGAAAGGAAACTGATAACTTGTGAGGTGTGCAAAGGACACTCACTGAGGTTGCATGAGATGGTTCCTTTAAAAAAAATTCTGATTTCTATTTTATATTAGTAGAAACCTGCAATCTGACAGTATAGCAAAAAAGCTGGTTTTCAAAAGCAAAACAATGGCTGCCAATTAATTGTCTTGTTTCAGTTCAAGTTTGAACTACTAGTTGGTTTCTACTAAAACAATAGCCCACTTCCGCGATATGCTTTTAAAATACTTGTCACGCACAAAGGTTTCAATACGAGGCCCCGTGCTAAATTAAATTTATTCTTTTTGCAGAGAAAAGAATAAATTTAATTTAGCACAGAGCCTTGTATTGAAACCTTTGTGTGTGACAAGTATTAAGCATATTGTGGAAGTGGGCTATTAGACTTCTCAGTTTCTATGGCTGCGCTCCTCATCAATTATCAGCCATTATAGTTCACCACAAAATTTTGCTGCATGCTCATTGCCGATCATGTGACGTGATAGTTGTCATCCGCGGATGCAAACTATAAGGCGATAGTGCCGCTGAGAGTGGAAGACAATTTTGTGATGAACAATAACAACTAATAGACTGTGTTTATCTTGGAACTATTGGCTGATACGTTTCCCTTGGAAATTTGATGTTCTTAAAACTAGCATTTGTTTTAAGAACACCAAATTTCTGCGGGAAATTATCAGCCGATAGTTCCTCAATGGACACACTCTTTGTATTACTTCGAGCTCATGGTCTAATATTAAATATTTTATTGTTTTAAAAATAGAAATAACAGTTTCTGTGCTCACATAACATCACACAATTATGTGAACACTCAAGTAATTGGGCAATTCCACAGTATTTTGCATGTCACGGAGGGGAAAATCACAAGATTGAAAGCTGCCTAACAATTAGAAACTTTTGAACTATCATGTATACCATTTTCAATAGCTCTTTAGGTGTGATGAATTTCAAAATGTTTTGTAAAATACCCAGAGATATTATTTTTAATGTTAGCTGTCACGGAGTCACAAAAAGTACAATTTCAAAACTAACCCCAAATTCATGTGAATATATAAAAGCTACAACTTTAAACACAAGTTTTATTAAACATTTAGTTCATCAACTAACAAATGACATCAAATAATCAAATGTTTAATTTCTCTAACTTCTCCAACTAGGAGGTAAGTCAAAAGGACCAGCATCACGGAGGGGAAGTCACGGAGGGGAAAGTTTTGTCTCATAACAATGCCATACCAATTTTGTCTTAATTAATCCCACTGGAATGTTAATTTAACTTATATAACATTATGTACAGTCTTATCCTGGGAACATAAACAAGGCCTATGAGCAATCAAACTTATTACTAGTTACATTTACATGGAGCACATGGCAAAGGTTGCCCACAATTCATTGCTGCTATGAGCATGCTCAAATGAACTTTTGCCCATAATGCATTGCTGCTATGAGCATACTCAGAGGTTACAAAATTATCTGATTTGGGTACAAACAACATATACATGTATTGTGTTGAATGTATGAAAATGCTACATTTTATGCAATTTCTAAGTAATTAAAACCGCTTTTTAAGTTTTAATTCCCCTCCGTGACATAATTTTCCCCTCCGTGACACTTGTTATTATTGAAATACAACAAAGAAAACTTGCAGTTCAGAAATTATTTTCATTTGTATAGTCGTATTGAACTTGAACTCAGAAGTTTATAAAATTTTGTGAATTTTGTTTCAACTGTTTTGGAAATATCAAAACTTTTATATTTTGTCACGGAGGGGAAAGTTGCCTCTTGGACGAGCTATAGCAACACCTCCTTAACAGCAACTGAAATTATTTTTTGGTTTATCTATTAGTGCATGTGAAGAACTGTGTGTCCTGAATTTTTTTATTTGTTTTTGACATAAAGCAAGTATAAGCTCATAGGATTTTGGGGGTTTTCCCCTCCGTGACAGGCATTTTTGTATTTCAGCTAATTAATGATAATTTATGACAAGATAAGAGTGTGCCGACATTTCAAAATCATATTTTTTTGTATACTTTAGTTATTAAATACCGTATTTACCCGTGTATAAGCCGCAGCCGTAGATTAAAGCCGCACCCCAAGTTTTGAAGCTTGAATTTAGGAAAAAAACTTTTTTTGAAAAATACAAAAAATAATTAGAACATCTTTTGCCAGAGTTCATAAACGCTTGTACTTGATGCCAAACTTCTTCAAAAAAAGAATAATCTTTTGTTGGAGTTCATAAACACAAGTACTTGAAGCAAAACTTCATCAGAATGTCATAAATAAATAATCACAACTTTAATTCGATCGAATATGGTTCAACTTGCCTTGTCATTTCTTGTATATATTTTAACCTGCAGTCTTTAAATCACTCCATAATTCTTCTGCATTTATTCCCCAATTAACTAACAACAATTCCAAGGAACCGCTTTCCTTTAATCGCTAGAGCAAGAAAGGTTTTCTGGCGAAACAATACTTGCACGAGTAGGTCTGAGGTCCGCCATCTTGGATTTTCATTAACTATAGTGCCAATCTCCCACGTGTAAAATTGCGAAGAATGCCTGGTTGTTTAGATGCATGCTTTGACAATTGCGAATCAGCCTGTTTTGGAAGGTAAATAAGCTTAAATCACGTTTAAATATTCACGAAATTCTAATATATTAGGTCTAAGGTGGGTCTTAGAAGAGTTTTTGCTTTAACTCTTTGAAAGTGCGTGTTTTTTCCCAATGATTATGGTTAATTTGCTATATTACACGATCGGATGCGATTTGAACCTGATTGTAATATATGCACCGTCGCATAATAAAAGCTTCATTCAGGTTCAAGATACATGTACTGTATGTAAATATATGTTAATGTTGGGTCTCCTTTCTAGGTGTTCCCGTAGATAAGCCGCACCCCCGATTTTGAACGAAAATTTTGGGTGAAAAGGTGCGGCTTATACACGGGTAAATACGGTAATGGAAAAATGTAATGATATTGTAAGTTTTCAGTAATTAAGAATTCAGAGTTCCATGTCCCAATACTGTGGAATGGCCCAATTATGGAAATGCTTGCCAAGAGGCTCGTGTTCCCACAACTCCTTTGTGTTTACATTATACTGATGGAAACACAGAAACTGTTTTCTATTTCTTAAATGGATTAAAATGAGCATCTTGGGTTAAAAGCCACCATATTTCTGATGGAACTATCTTTGTCTTGTACTGTAGGTCTTTTGCAGTCGTCAGTGATGACATTGTATACTGTCTACTTGACATGGTCTGCTCTCTCGTATGAACCAGGTACATATGTACTTGTAATAATGGTAACAGAACTACGTGGAGAGCACTTACTTTGGTCTGAAATCATATTAATGCATGACCATGAAGTGGTAGTGTACTTAAATTTGTAATCAAGAGTGATTTCAGACCGAAATTGCATGATGCGAAGTTCTATTACCCCATACCAGTAATTATATTCGTTTTGAAATCTTAACTAACAACAATTAAGCTATCGTAAATTTGTATTTTACAACAACAACCTAAAAAATCAAGTGTGCATTGCTTTTGAAGAAGAGAAAATTGACGTTTAGGAGTGAAAGAAATCACAGAATCCCTACAAAATTAATGTACAAGTCATGTACCATTTCAATTGATTTGATTCTTTTTGCTGTTAAATGGCTTCTCAAATTCTTTGTTTTCAATGGCTGGCTTGTAAGGCTGCTGCTTTTTGATTGATGCAGCAAAAAGATGCTATTGCAGACAGTGAGATGCATTTTTTTCTGTAATCATGCTGCATTGCAAACACCAACAACTTCAATTGAATATTATTATTGTGTGTAGTCATTTGATAAGGGTCACTGCTAGAGCAACAGATTTTGGAATTTTGTGATTAAATGTTTGGCTATTCCATAAGGTTGGTATTTCTGAAAATGATTGGAATATTTAGATCTGTTTGATCAAACTATATGTAGAGGATATTACACGGTGGTGAGAAGATATGAAGTTTATCCAGCTCGAGAGTCGAAAACATTTCACAAGTGAGCACAGCGAACGAGTGAAATGTTTTGGACTCGAGAGGATAAACTTCATATCTTCAAACCACCATGTAATTTTCTTTTTATTATATGGACAATTAAACTGTTCTAAGAACTCTTATTATCTATTCATTTTACTCACTGTCGCCTGTCGGTACAAACTTCTTCGTGATCTTTCTAAGCTATTCTGGAGAGTTTCATTGGTTTTTTTTGTCTCAAGAAAATCTTTAGAGAGTTTTAGATTGTATTTGGCTTTTTGTGCTTGGAATATTCATTGTTATGCATCTCATTTAAGCTGTTGACATCTTCCTCTGTGATTTTCACAAACCTACCGCCATCTTTGTAGCTCAAAAGGTGGCAAGCGTGACGTCATCAATATTTTCATTTATATTTAGTTAAGTGAGGATATGGAAAATATGTTACTCAGTACCCGGATGTAGTTTCGTATGAGTTCTTCGAGTGGTATATTCATATATAATTTGCACTACTCTATATAAATGAATACCTTTTAACATTGGAATGAAAACTCTTACAAAGCTAAGGAAACACAAGCAAAAAGCGATCTTGAAATCTTTTGGTAGATAGATAGATAGATAGATAGATAACTTTATTAAAGTGTCAAGATTAATAGCAGTTGCCCACTAAGTAGGGACACTAACAAAAATAAATAAATAAATAAAATAAACCTAATACAGAATAAAATCATGACTAATACTAAATATATCTAAAAAACATTTTAAAAACTATCTAAGTGACAAACTATCTACGTGACAAACTATCTAAGTGACAAACATTTAAACACTTAAAAATATGTACAGTAAGTTGCTTTATATAAAATATGTACCTAAGATGCACATAAGATGCAGTTTTTACAGCCGTTGCTTGTAAGACTTTCTAAGTTTAGCTTTCTGATTGCCTTTTTAAAGGTTTCAATTGATGGCGCGTTACGTATATTGGAGTCCAGTTTGGACCACAGCTGAGGTCCTAAGTATCTCAAAGAATGCTTTCCATAGCTAGTTGTGCTAAATCTAGGTATTACAAACTCCTTAACTCTGAGATTATAGTTGCTGCTATTGAATGAAAATAAATCACATATGTACTGTGGGCAAAGCTTATTCTTTACTCTATACATTATTGTCGTAATATCCTGTAATCTCTTGTTCTTTAATGTTGGTAGTTTCGCCCATTCTAATAACTTGCTATATGACGAATTCCAATCACAGTATATAGCCCTAAGGCCCCTTTCCTGGACCCGCTCCAACTTTCTCGAATCACTGGCCTTGCAAAAGTGCCACACTGTGCTACAATAAGTCAGATGAGGAAGTATAGCAGCCTTAAACAACTGCAATTTTGCATCAGTTGGGATGAGATTTCGTAATCTCATTATTACTCCTACTTTTTGACTGCTCTTCTTACAGACAGTACTAATATGATCTGAAAAGGATAATTTGCTGTCGATATTTACACCTAATAGTGTGATATTGTGTTCTGGTTCAATACTAAAATCCTTGACTTTGATACTCATCTCTCTCTTATCTGTTCTACTGATTATCATACTGCCATACTTTTTATAGTTTCCCTTAAGATAATTAGAGTCATACCAGCCTGTCACTACTCTGGCACATTCTTGTAATTTAGTTTCTACTAGAGTCACATCCTTGTGCGATTCGTAGAATTGATGATCGTCTGCATACATACAAAACTTCGAATCTATGTAATACGTCAAGTCATTCTGGAACAAGTTCCATAATAGCGGTCCGAAAGAAGATCCTTGGGGACATCCTTTTTTCACTACTTTCCAAGAGCTGGTGGTGTCTCCAACTTTGACCCTACTGTATCGATCCGTAAAGTATGCTTCCATGAGATCAACGCTACTTTCGTCAAACCCATAAGCCCGCAACTTCGCCAACAACAAGGGATGATGTAAACAATCAAAGGCTTTGCTCATGTCAGTTGACAAAAAGCCAACCACTTCTCCATTGTCCAAGGCTTTTCTCCAGTTTTCAATCAACATTACCAGGGCTGTCTCACAACTGTGCCTCTTTCTATATGCTGTCAGGTACTCACTGAGGCAATCAGTGGTACCCCTGGTCACTTGTGCCGATAGTATCTTTTCGAAGACTTTATTTAGCGAGATCTGTATCGTTACTGGTCGATAATTTTCCTTGTCAAGAGGATCATCCTTCTTATGAATTGGCGCCCACTCTCCTTTCTTCCAGTTGGTCGCTGTGACTGTGAGGATCAAAACAAACTTTTATCGGAGAAGACACAACAAAGCTTTCGAAAGGATTTGGTGATGCTGTAGGTACATGTATGCCGCTTTCTAGGGTAAATATCCCAATATGATCCCAAAAGATCCCAATTTGACCTTTAATAGCGGTAATATTGAACTATTTGATCCATAAAAAGTGTCACGGTAATGTAACGGCCGTGTCACGGTAATGTAACGGACGTGTCACGGTAATGTAACGGCCGTGACACGGTAATGTAACGGACGTGTCACGGTAATGTAACGGCCGTGACACGGTAATGTAACGGCAATAAAAGTGACGGCCGTATCACGGTGAAGTTTGTTTTCCAAACTAGAACACTACGGCATTCGTGGTTTGGCCTTACAGTGGATCAAAAGCTACTTCTCAGATCGCAAACAATTTGTACAGTTTAACGATGTCTGTTCCTCCAGCCAAACAGTTAAATGTGGTGTGCCCCAAGATTCCGTCCTGGGGCCTTTGTTTTTTTATTTTATATATAAATGATCTGCCTAATGCTGCAAAATTATCAGAATCTTTGCTTTTTGCTGATGATACCAGCGTATTCTATTCTCATTCAGATGTTAACCAGTTAGTTTCTGTGTTAAATGACGAGCTGCAACATATTGACACCTGGATGAAAAGTAATAAATTATTTGTTAATTTTAAGAAGACTAACTATGTAATTTTTAAATCAAAACAAAAGACCATCAACGCTAATGTGACTTATTCAATAACCAATTGCTCAAACAGGTACATGTAACCAAATTTCTAGGAGTATATATTGACGAAAGTCTGAGTGACATGGAAGGATCACATTAGCCATGTATGTAAAAAGGTTTATTATATGACAGGAGCTACTTCCGGTCAAATGGCGCGCGCTGATTGGCCGTTTAGCGGGCGGAATTCTCCCGTAATGCCCACGGGCAATACGGATTTTCCCGCTGCAGTGTTTGTGTACACGAACCGGTCGAATTAAAACTTAAAATATGCCATATAATAAACACCTTATTAACCTCGCTTGCTCGGTCTGTACAGAGAAATATCAGACCTTGGTTTTTCTGTACAGACATCGCAAAGCCTCTGTCTGTACAGAAAAACCGCGGTCTGATATTTCTCTGTACAGACCTCACGCGAGGTTAATAAGGTGTTAATCTAAGTCTGTTGGAATAATTTATAGGTCACGATTTTACTTATCCACTAAAACTAAACTTTCTCTATATTATACTTTAATTTACCCTTACCTAAGTTACTGCAACACAGTATGGTCCTCAACTTATGTTACAAACCTGAACAGGATATTTCTTTTGCAGAAACGCGCTGTGCGGGCCCTGACCAATTCTGAATTTCGGGCGCATACTGCTCCTTTATTCGCCCGTTTGAATATACTTGACATATTTAAACTTAACTCATTTCAAACCGGTAAATTTATGTTCTCATACCACCATCAACTGTTGCCTCAGTCTTTTCACCATTTATTTACAACAAATGATCAAGTGCACAACTATAACACCAGATTGGCATCTAATTATCGACCTCATGCATGTCGTACCAATATTAAGCAATTTACTATTTTATACCAAGGCCCAAAAGTGTGGAACTCGCTGCCCTCTTCTGTCACAAATTCCACTACTCTAACTTGCTTCAAAAAAGGACTGTTCAATTTTCTACAAAGATAGTTATATATATATATTTATATTTCTGTTGTTACATACTGAATCGGTCATGACGCGCCTACGCTGTCCTTTTATTTATTTTTTTATAATATCTCGAGGAGGCCTCCTCGCTACAAGCCTGATGGTTTCCTGAGGCCTCCTCACCACTACATGTATATCAATTGTATCATGTATTCTCGAACTTCAATTCTTTACATATATATATATATATATATATATATATCTATTGTTAATGTATGTATTCTATGTGTGGCAAAGCGCAAATAAAAAAATAGAAATAAATAGAAAAAGTGACGGCCGTATCACGGTGAAGTAACGGTGAAGTAACGGTGAAGTAACGGTGAAGTAACGGTAGGGGATAGGTTCCCGTGAGAAAAAAGTTTATTTTTATTTCAAAAGTTATTTAGCAATATGATCAGTGAACTTTTGTCAATATGTTTTGGCTCTTAAAAGAGCCGTTTTTGTGTGGAGGTCTTTGTTTCAGTAGCCTGCAGCAATGTCGTCTAGGATCGCTTGGAAGTGATTGTTGTGTCGTCTTTTCCAAATAAATTCGTCGAGGTAACTGGGTAGATTGTTGTTGTGCCTGTGGCAACATCTTCGCCAACAAACTACAAGAGGTTGTATAAACAACTCTTGGTCAAGTTTGAAGACGTTTCTGCCGCCTATCAAACAATCAACGTCAGCAATCATACGTGGCCACACGAGAAAAGGGCACTGCAAGCAAAGATAGCCGAGCTGGAGAACAGGGTCAAAGCAGCAGATGAGGACAACGAACAACTAACTGACGTCATCTCCCAAAAACAGGACCACATCCATCGCCTGAACGAAAAACAGAGACTGACAGATGAGCTGCTCAAGGGTGCACAAGAAGAGTTAAGAAAAAGAACAGTAGATCCAGCAGATCCAGCAGATCCAGCAGATCCAGAAGTACAAGACGATGAACCTGATCAGCAAGAGCCGATAAAATTGAAAGTGAGCCTTCGTGACCTTTCATTTGTCCATGTCAGGTATGCGAAGGTTCTGGACTGCATTCGGGAAAACCATTGCAGCATGAGAAAAGTGATGAATGTTTCGAGAACAACATTACAAGATTTTATCGGAATTGCCGAATTGAAGCTCGTCGACTCCGATTGCTATACATCAACGCTGACCAAGACGATCAAGGACAACAAGACCTCTGTTAGAAGTTTTGAAGTTTCTTGTAGACGTAAGCTAGGTGAAAGAAAGGAGGACACGACAACGATGAGGGCTGAATCCCTTCTACTACCGTGGAAGTTTGAGGGATAATAGAAGAACCACAAGAACCACAAAAACGGCTCCTTTAGGAGCCACCACATTAATCGAAAGATCAATGACCATGCTTGAAAACTAATAAATTAATAAATACATGAAAATTAAACGAATAAATCAATGTGTTGGTTCCTGTAAGTTGACGGTGATGTGACGGTTGGTTGACGGCCGTCACATTTATTGTGTTTTTACCGTGTCACGGCCGTTACATTACCGTGTCACGGCCGTTACATTACCGTGTCATGGCCGTTACATTACCGTGACACGGCCGTTACATTACCGTGACACGGCCGTGACACTTTTTATGGATCAAATAGTTCAATATTACCATTAATAGCGATGAGAAATAAGCATTTCCGGTTTCAGCCAGTTGAATAAATGGCTTCCCTATATCAGTCTGTCTTGCTGGGTTTGCAAAAAAATATTGTGGGATTGTTTTTAGAATTGAAAACGGACAGAACAATTATGGCAGCAGACGAATGCCCTGACATATACGAAGACTGCAAGGCTGCATGACGCTCTCAGTATGTTACCTTTAACTGCTACACAGGCATTCAGCGAAACTAATCTTGTCACACACTTCACAAATAATTTATAGGCTCTACCAAGAACGTCCACAATAACACAATGCAAAATAGCTCAATGACCATGCATGTGCAAGTTGCCCTTAGGAGCTCTATGTTTGAAAACAGATCTAGAGCATTCTAGAATTCATTCAAATACAACCAAACCATGGCAATATTGTTGTGACATATACATGTAGCTACTTATATTGTTCCCAGATTCCCACTGTAACTATTTCCACAAGAACACTATCAAGCTAGGTGGCCTTGACAGCCAGGCCATCATCGGTGTGGTCCTGATGTTCCTTATGGTTGTGTATGCCAGCGTTCGCACTGCTAGCAGCTCCCAGGTTGGGAAGCTGGGCTTCAGGTCCAACAGCCATGCCTCCTCACCCAGCCAGGACAGGGAATCAACAGTATTACCAGCAGAGAGAGAGACGACAAGGAGTGATGTGGAGCTACTGGAGGAAGGTGATCGTCGCAATGTTTATGATGATGAGGGGGATGAAGTAGCATACAGCTATTCATTTTATCACTTCATGCTGTTCTTGGCATCGATGTATGTAATGATGACCCTCACCAACTGGTACAAGTAAGTAACTCTTTGGCTTTAGACAGTGTTCTCCAGAGGCACCGGTGACTGGCGTTTTTGTTAAGTACTCCGTAGGAAAGCTTTTATATCATGCATATGGATCGTACAAGCTGGAATGAACACTTGATGGAGGTTAAACAGCGGATTATTTTCTTATGCTAAAGTAAGCTTTTAATTAGCAGGCGTGTTCCAGTTTATCCATGAGAATGAGAAAGTTGCATTAATGCTGATCATGAAGTGCTGCCTTAAAGTGCCTATCACCCTTTTGCAATTTTGCTAGCTTATGAACCTCCGAAAAGTTTTGAGTACTTCTGTGAAGAACGTTTTGGTTTAATGTGAATACTTTTTGTTCTACGCTTGTTTGAAATCGTGTAAATGTGACCTTTCCTGACCCATGACCGCGTAAGTAATAGCCTGGGTCGAAACCTGGGTAGACGTCATCTTGACGTCATATAATTAATTCGGCTTTGCAATCATTTGAATAAATACTTAAGATGTTGACTAAAATGACTCTTTTTTTTACTAACAACTCAAAAACTGTGTATATTTTCAATGCATCGATGTTGTTGTGATAAAAAGGCGCCATGGGGAATAATGCATTAATGAGATTACGTCTACCCAGGTTTCGACCCAGGCTTTTACTTACGTGGTCATGGGTCAGGAAAGGTCACATTTACACGATTTCAAACAAGCGTAGAACATAAAGTATTCACTTTAAACCAAAACTTTCTTCACAGAAGTACTTAAAACTTTTCGGAGGTTCATAAGCTATCAAAATTGCAAAAGGGTGATAGGCACTTTAAGTACTTAAATTGACAACATATGAGGACATGCACCCATTCAATCTCTCTTCAATGTGTTTGTACAGCTATACATGTACTTCTACTATTTCACTGTCTACTGATATAATTCTGGAGAACACTGCTTTAAAATAGATAATTTATATGTAGTTTTATTTTGTGTTCACTAATGATTATCTAGATTTGATTAGCCCATAATAACGGTAATTTTGTACTTCGATATTTCTCCTATATCTTGTAAACTCGTAGCATGATCAATACACTCTGTATGTCTGCCTTCCTGTGTGCCTCCCTTTCTGTGTGTCTGTCCATCTAAGAATATTGTTTAGTAAAGTTAAGGGCCATTTTAACCTGGACTGTCTAGCTATCGACTTTATTGCCTATAATTATACTGCCTCTTCAATTCCTTATCCTCTCTTATTTACAGTATCTAATTACCATAATATTCAATTCTCAAATGTCTATTGTGCCTAATATATACCTATATTTTATATTAAGTGTTGCTGTTATTACTCTACAAAATTTATA
Organism: Actinernus sp. WN-2022; assembly: GCA_030867875.1. Taxonomy (NCBI): domain Eukaryota; kingdom Metazoa; phylum Cnidaria; class Anthozoa; order Actiniaria; family Actinernidae; genus Actinernus; species Actinernus sp. WN-2022. The sequence goes on from JAOWCC010001589.1 coordinate 145,154,140, forward strand.
TTATATTTATACAATATATATATATATTTATATGTACTATTTGATATTTAGCAATTATTCTCAGAATTCGAGGTGAATATTGGCAGGATATTTACCGAGCTGCGAGGTAAATATTCTAAAAGCCACTATTCACCGAGACTGAAGAGAATAATTGTTTTAGTATATACCAACCTCAAAACAGCCATGAAATTGCCCAGACTAGGTGGACTAACTGGACTAAGGGATATGTAGATACTAAGGGTACAACTTCCCGGACTAGGTGGAGTAACTGGACTAAGGGATATGTAGATACTAAGGGTACAACTGCCTGGACTACGTGGCCTAGCTGGACTAAGGGATATGTAGATACTAAGGGTACAACTGCCCGGACTAGGTGGACTAGCTGGACTAAGGGACATGTAGATACTAAGGGTACAACTGCCCGGACTAGGTGGACTAACTGGACTAAGGGCTATGTAGATACTAAGGGGTACAACTGCCCGGACTAGGTGGACTAACTGGACTAAGGGATATGTAGATACTAAGGGGTACAACTGCCCGGACTAGGTGGACTAACTGGACTAAGGGACATGTAGATACTAAGGGTACAACTGCCCGGACTAGGTGGACTAACTGGACTAAGGGATATGTAGATACTAAGGGGTACAACTGCCCGGACTAGGTGGACTAACTGGACTAACTTTCCACACAATAATCAGGTAAGATAACTATTTCGCTCGCCATAACCTTTTAACTAAAATGTACCACCTCAATAACGAATGGATACACAACGTAGACCGGGTATGTAGGGTCAACTCATGGCGCCTTTGGGTTTGAAACATATGGTTGTTCAGTAACTAAATTCAATCTCTGTTTAATTTCGGCCCTCATTTCATTTTAACATTGTCAAATTCTTCATTTTTTGGCCACTAAACAACCGTGTTTAATTTTTGACTCCTGACGAGAAGGGTTAAACAGCCAGTCTTTTGTATTCTCCACTCATTATTAATATTCCAAATGAGCTCATTTGATTACCTCACTTAGTCATACTATAGCTTTATGCTTTTATGACACAATTAAGTGCCCTTTACCGGTTGTTTCTGAAGTTACAAAGTTAGATGTTTCATTCAAAATTATTATGATAAATTCAAATCGGCCTATATTCGTGTTTGGTACACACTGTTTCCTGTTTCACAGCATGTTAGGAATTTTGCAAAAAGTCTTTGTCTATTAACTCTCAGTCTAAACTAAACACACATGGCTTTAAATTTTAACCGAGCTTGGTTCATAACCTATTGACTTTGTAGATGGCCGTATATTTGTCATTTTTAGATACATGTCATGTTGTACGCCATTCCACACATCATATTTATCTCACCCTCATCTGGCCAGGGTCAGGGAGCTGAACATTGTTGTTTTTATATATAAAGAGAGCTGAACTGGTGTTCACCACACATTAGTGACATGAACCAGTGGGGAAAAATAGACCACAGTTACGATATATACACATTTGTGCAGAAGGTGCAGATATGAACATGCAACCATATCTTCTAAATCCATTCACCTTATAATTCACACATGGGATCGATTTCTAGATCAGCAAACTGGTTAGTGCACCTAGTCCAGGCAGTTGTATCCCTTAGTATCTCCATATATCCCTTAGTCCAGTTAGTCCACCTAGTCCGGGCAGTTGTACCCCTTAGTATCTACATGTCCCTTAGTCCAGTTAGTCCACCTAGTCCGGGCAATTGTACCCTTTGTATCTACATATCCCTTAGTCCAGTTAGTCCACCTAGTCCAGGTAGTTGTACCCTTAGTATCTACATATCCCTTAGTCCAGTTAGTCCACATAGTCCGAATATGAATTGGACTAGTCCACATATCCCAGGGAATAAGATAAAAAGAAGAGAAAACAAGTCCTAAAACAGGCAGCATATGAGTATGTGGGATGAACGCTGTGACATAGGCCTAGTATGTGGGATGAACGCTGTGACATAGGCCTAGTATGTGGGATGAACGCTGTGACATAGGCCTAGTATGTGGGATGAACGCTGCATGTGACATAGGCCTAGTATGTGGGATGAACGCTGTGACATAGGCCTAGTATGTGGGATGAACGCTGTGATGGACATAGGCCTAGTATGCGAGATGGATGCTCCTGGTTATGGGCTCCTGCCTAATGTCTAGAGTTCATTTTTTCGTTTATTACAGGGGCAGATCCAACTCCCCTTATGAGTACTGGAGATCACTGGAAATAGTCATTTTATAGAGTGTCTAGATTTCAAAATTGTCTGTGTAATTTTTCGCAGCTTTGCTGTTCAACTTCCATTTTACAAAATCCTGCATCCCACCCCTGCATTGTTACCACTTATGTATATTTACTCTCAGTTTATTGTGCGATTACTGACTAACCTGGGCCACTAATGCAACTAAAATCAATCAAATTACAGAACGAAATCAAAGCATTCCAACTTAAACATTCTAACATACCCACGCTATTTTCTTCATTGCAAACATTCCGACTTCAAAACTATTCCACAATGTTTTTTCTTTTACCCGATCAAAGCTCGAGCACTCAAATCACCGTAAGTTGCAATGCTTTGTTTTCATTTTGCAATGTGATAAAAGCATTGGTTCTCTTTGTCTAAGTGGCCCGTGGTTACGATAGTCGCACAGTAACGGTACAAATATACTTGTTGTTGTGGCCTGGATTCTCCCTTCATGTAGGCAGACATGAATTACTACCAAATTGTATTGTGTTTTATTGTATTGTGTATTTCGTTCTATTATTTTGTATAGATGGTTTGCACTCAATCTCCAGAGAAGGTCATGGCGGCCATGTTGGTGTACAGAACAAAAGAAGCTAATGAAGAATCGATTGTTAACTGTACACCAACATGGCGGCTATGACGAAACGTGCAAAGGGTCCATTGTGTTAATTCTATTGTATTTTGATAGCAATTCATGTGTTGGCTACATGAAGGCACCACCGTGGCCTGTCTGTATTTCGAGTCAGATTCCAGTTTCATATGAGTAACAAAACGTCATCTTTTTCTCAGGCCTGAAGGCTCCAACTTTCAGAATCTGAGCTACAGTCAAGCAGCTGTTTGGGTGAAAATGGCTTCCAGCTGGGTCTGTCTTCTCATATACATCTGGACCCTCTTGGCCCCGGTCTTCTTTCCGGACAGAGATTTTTCATAAACGGGACGGTCAAGACCTCAGAAAGAACCGAAATATTCAATTGCACAATGTCTTGGACTAATAAGGACAGCATGATTGTTAAGAGTTGTCATCCAAACTCTCTTTCGGACTTTTGTATTTTACATTGATCACAATCAATAAGTTTTAGTAGCCACCCCAAAACGCCAAGAGTTTGCCATGGGTAACTACCATCAGATAGAACTGCATGATTGATAAAGGCTGGTTTTTACTAGCGACGGAAACTTCCGTTCCAGCCTGAAAACTAGTTAAACGTTAACAGAAGCAGAAGAATTTACCCAATCAGAATGCTTATTCTCATTCCCTATTACTGAAGTGTGTTCCAAATACTTCGAGAGTTTCGACCAGCGGTTTGCTGTCGTTCTCAACGCGTCGCTCTCGTAAATGCGTATTCCCATTCGTTCTTTCCTTTCCGTTTTTGAAAAAATAGTATAAACATGTACTTTACTTATAAGTTCGTGCGAAAGTTTGTGTGAACGTCGCCCCTCATGTTGTTGTGTTGAGAAGATGACGTCACGTCCGCTGAAAATTAGCTCTGTCATGGCTCTGTTACGGAACGGGTTCGAGTAATGGCGGACATAAAAACTCAAGATTCGGACCCCAAAAATAAGACTTCCCATCGTCATATCAAAATAATGGCGTGGGTTGGAAAAAATATAACAACTTAACTTTACCAATACGCAAATATATCACTCTCTCAAATTTTGATCGTAGTGGCACTTTAAGGTTAAGTAATTGTTCATGTAAGAACGACTGCAGAATCCATTGGTCTGCGGCATTGAGCCTCCCTCGTATAAGATTCTCGTGTGTTGTAGGATAAAGATACACTGGACGACAGAGATGAATATTATGAAATGAACGGTTGCTGAAAGTGCTTGTTTCATTCCATTGTAATGGGGAAATCCTTTTCCAACTAATAGGAATTGCCCGCGAACACAAAAGCTACGAGACTGGCACATTTGATAAGGTTCCTCGCATACGATTTTCTTTATAAACGACATATGGAACCACCATGTAAATCATTTCATCAAACTTTAATAAAATCAGAGGAAATGATACGTATCTTACTTTTTTGACGATTTTTATGTTTAAACCAATGAAATCAAGAGTTTTAACAATACAAAATTAACACCACTGCATTCTTTTGCCGTTGGTGCTATCGTTCTTACGTGAACCATTACTTATAATGAAGTCCACTTGCGTAGTACAATATATTCTAACGTTGTAAGGCCTGGAATAGTACGCCACTGACGCTAACAAAATCTGAGTCAGTCAAATCTTTCAACAAAGGTATGTGGAAACAGAGTTTTAATGATCAGCAATCGTTGTACCATTTCATCGTTTAATTCTTTAGTATCTCCTTAGAAATAGTATCATATTTGCCTCTATCATAAATATGTTAACCAATGTATGTAATAATCTTATTAGATTAGTAATTAAGAGTTTTTTTGTGTAAGTTGTTGTATTTTTATATTATTTTTAATATCTTAGGTCTTACTTTGTAAGTTTTCTAGTGTTTTATTTTGAGGGCCACAATTTTATTAGTTTGGCTATTACGTGCTACCCTCGTTAAATAAAGATATTATTATTATTATCATAATCATTAAGCAGTTTTAGATCTCATTGGTGAAAGTTTATCAAGTAAATTTAAGGCAGAGAAAGTTTTCGGGCAATGTGGAGTTTGGGTTCCCTGTGGTACGCGCGCTCCATATGACCGTGTTTTCCTTGACAAGTCTTCCTTGACAAGTTGCCTTGTTCAATAACTGGCACGCCAGTTTTTCAACAAGGAGACTTGTCAAGGCAAAACTTGTCATTTTTCGTCGTCTACACGAGCAAATATAACTTGTGAAGGAAAACTTGCTCGTGTGGACTACGCTTAACTCGTGGATGCACGCATGTGCAGGGTTAGGTGGATTGCATTTCCGATATATATATATATATATATATATATACAGTCAATGCCAAAAAGGTTGTCCAGCAGAACATAATATAATACGTTAATATCCATTGTTTTGGCCTATTGTCTTGGTCTAGACAATAGCCCAAAACAATGGATATTATAGTATTATATTATGTTCTGCTGGACAACCTTTTTGGCATTGACTGTATATAGTTGTGGTTACACCAACCCCGTTTACGGAGGGGAATAACGGATTTACCTAGGGGAAAAACGCGTGTAATCGATTTTACCCTGAGTATATTGCCCTAGGTAAATTTCCATGGCGACGTCAAGGAGAACAATGGAAATTGCCCACGACAGCTCCCTTGCTAGAGTGTATGGTTCGCCGATCTCCCCAGATGGCTCAGCCAATGAAATTTGGTCTTTTGACAGGAAATTTGTGACAGGTTTGTTGGTTTTATGCCGAGAGATAACTCGTCCCGGAGTGCTTTTAGTTGACCTTTAAAGCTCTGATTTGAAAAGGGTGAAGTTCCACTCTCCTAACCGTGTCTCATCGAAGTAAATTCGCTGGTGCAAATAAATTCGAAGGTCTGCCTTGAATGTCTGAAGTTCTCTTTGCACCATTGTTCAAGAAGCATTCCCTGAAACCAGTTTTGTGGTCTGGAGAAAACCAAGCCTAGTCCCAAGGCATTCTGGCTGCTAATTTTTTCTAATGGGTTAATGGGATCCCTGTGGTTTGTACTGGTTGGTGACGTCATAGTCATCAATTCTGGCAACCGTGAGCTGTGACGTCAGAAACCAGTACAGACCACAGGGACCCCATTAACCCATCAGAAAAAATACCAGCCTTGGTACTAGGCTGGAGAATTCACTCTTTTCACCTAGTGGCCATTTTGGATTTAAAGCGAGGCAATGCTTTGTTTTTGCCAGGTCAGCCTCGTAGTGAGGGATAGTCAAAATGAGGCTCACCTGGCAAAAACAAAGGATTGCCTCGATTTGAATCCAAGATGGCCACCAGGTGAAAAGAGTGAATATAAACAGGCAGAGCATTTGTGATCGCATTAATTGGAAATGCTGCCGTCTTTTCGCTCTTCTGGCCAGTAGGGTAGAAAATAAGATGTACGAGTGCGAGAACATAGTGTTAGGACGATAATTGGATCAATTATCAGCCAAAATCACTCCGGTGAAAAATTCGAACACCCTCGTGTAACTGGGCAGGTTTACCAAGGATCAAATTCACTGGGGAAACCACTTTTACCTTCTGAAAATCAGGCTATTGTTACACCACCCACGGTACGAGGTCGTCAGGGAGGAAGTGAGCGGACGACCTCATACCGTCTGAAAATCAGGCTAGTGTAACCACAACTTATGGGACATTTTTCTCAGTTCTTCTCTCTAAAATAAAGGGACTTCCCTTTATTTTTAGACAGAGAGAAAAACTGAGAGAAATGCTAAGTCTCATAATTAAAGGAATAATGGCTAGATATGTGTAAATATATGTAGTGCTTTGTGTTAGAATTTTAGGCTGTATATCGGCTTTGCTGTAGTCTTCGGACTTTTCATGCTAGATATATATTTATAGTAAGTTTATTCATACTTACAAATGATGCCTTATCAAGAGCCCATAACCAAGAGCGAGAATCTCCCATACTAACTCCATGCTACGGCATTTTCACAAGTTTGGTTATTTTTAGAACGGTTTCCCGCTATTATTGGGTTGCAATTATTCCTAAGGGAATAAAATCACAAAAGCGTAGCTTTGTAGTATAACAAAATAAGCTATTAAATGAGGCATCTTTTGTTCCGCCATTGGTGTAACCACTAATTGGCGGCAAAAATAATCTAAAAATAGCCCAACTTGTGAAACCGCCATAAGAGCGTCCATATCACTTATAAAGATGCTAGGCCTCATACATAACATGATTTGGGTCGCCTGTGGTACCAACCTGCTCTTGTTCCATCCTCGTTCCCAGTGCCTCATCGACTTGCCCAAAAAAATCGGAGCCCCTGCTATTAAAAAGGCAAATGGAGCAAGATTGGTGGTTGGCTGTTGAACGGCTGCGCGAAGTTCAAAAAGTTTCACGCACGCGAACGGTCACCATGGGTGTATTTGTTTGGAAAAATTCAAGTGATCCGGATTTCATGGATTTCCAATTCTCAAAAAAAAACGAAAATCCAAAAAAGGGATTTGTTGCTATAGCAACTGTCTGATTTTGAGTATCAATTAGTCTAATGTCACTCAAAACAAGACGTTCGTTAGAACTTTTTACTGATCCGTTTTTGGATTTCCCAAAAAATTGCTAATTACAAATCCAAGAAACCGGATTAGTACATTTTAATCCCGTCTTGAGATCAGCTGAGATCTGGTTAGCAGTGTCAATTTCTCGGCAAAATGGCAGTTCCGATTTTGTACAGATCAGGTAAAGAACGACACAAGAAACAAGTAGGTGAAGTCTAAATATCGATTTTATTTCAATACTTGCTAAATATAACAAGTAGGAGAAACCCCATAGTAATGTCGAAGTCACTTATTGTCAGTTTGGGATACCTGCGCACGTGCGAAGCGGGGAAAGTAAAATAAATTCCCATTTTTGAGGGTAAAAACAAAGCTTTCTTTAGGACAAATTAAGGTAGATTTATTGAACGGTAATTTCATGGTCTTCTGTGCGGTTCAGCAAAACGACGACGGCAAATCAGTTGACCGGAAGTAGAAATGCAATGCAGGCACCAACTGCGCATGACACCTGCCAAACCTCTGTCGTCGTCCAGATGTCGACGACGCGTGGTAGTTTTCGTAGCGGTCGTCGTGAAAAGGTGAGGATTATTCTATAATTTTGACATTATTCTGTGTGTTTTAGACAAGCAAAATCAGCTATCAGTGTTGTTTAGTGTTTCCTTAAGTTACATATACGGTTTTTGATGCCTTTGAAGTAACTTTGAACTTGTTATTCATTCAGGAAAATCCTCTCTTCTAAGACTAAGTTCTAGTTATTATGGCAAACGCTGCAAAGCAAAAGGCGCCGTAAGTAAAATTAATTTACTTCGTTTGCGAATATTTGCCCATTTGATTTAAAACCTTTTAAGAAATCAAGTTAAAACTTGCACCTGCAATCGTTTACCTTTATTATAGAAACTACCAAGGGTATCTGTGAAAAAAAATCACATTTTGACCTGATCATTCACCTTTTCAAGTAAAATTGTATACTCGGATAGATAAAATTTTCACTTATTTAAATGTACGTGTGAAAATTGGATTTCGTTTTCAAATGATTCTTAAAGTCACGAATATTGGAATTGGACAATTCAACTTTTCGTTAAAGACTTTAATACCTTGAGACTCCCAAAGACAAGAGCTTATTTATTTTCGATGAATCGATGTATACATACATGTTCATACTCTCTATGACTATGGCTCTAATCATTTGGTTATTTTATATTTGAACTCGAGTACAAAAATCTGAATTTCAACAATTTTACTTAGCACGATTAAGCAACATTAAATGAAAGTCTTTAGACTTTATTATCAAACTCGCTTTCAGCTCGAGTTTGTAAATCGGATAAAGATCGGACACGATTTCTTTATCTATTACTTATAAACAACAGAGTTAGAAAGTGTTTTTTTTGCTTGGTCTTCTAGGGATTTTCCAGTGACATTTAAGTGGTATAAAGATCATGATGTGTTGTTAGCCAGAGAGATTTTGGTATGTGAACCATTCAAATTCAAGTCAAGAAGTAGGGAGAGTGGCCAGGCATGGGAAGTCATTGCCAAAAACCTCAATGCTATTGAAATACCACATTTCAGGGTTTCAGAGAGAGCTGTCAGGGACAGAGCAAAACTTCTGCTCAAGAACTATGCCTTTAAAATCAGGGAAGAGGAAAGAGCCACAGGTATTGAAGTACCTGATCTAACAGAACTTGATCTAGCATTAGAAGAGATTCTTGCAAAGGAAAAGGAGGCAAAGACAGGATTGGATGCGTGTCAAGAAACTAAGCAAAAGGACCAGAGAGATAAGGTGAATGCTGAAGAAATGCGCCTGCAAGCAATGGAAAAAATTGGAGACACAAAGAAACGTAAAGGGGAAGGTAATGGGGAGGCTGCGGCTCCAAAAGTTAAGAAGAATAGAAGAAGTGGCACAGATACATTAGATTTTATGAGAGAGAAAATGGAGAGAGAATTTCAGCTGAAACATGATGAAATGGAGGAAAAAAGGAAGGAGAGGGAGGCACAGAGAGCTGAGCAGCAAAAACTCAATGAACAACAGAGTAATATGCTTCAACAGATGCAGATGCAGCAGCTGCATCAAAGGCAGCAGACACAAGATATGTTATCTATGTTCGTGCAACAGAATCAACAGCAAAATCAGACAGTGCTGGCAATTCTGGAAAAAATGATGACAAAATAGAGCATTTAGGGACTGGTCATTCATTATGGGTGGGGCAGTGGGTAAGGAATACTTTGAATAGTTTGTCCCTGTATAGGAGTGGTTTGAAAACAAATGTCACTGGGGCTGCAGTGAGTGAGAAAAAAAATATTTGGAGTTTCCGGCACCCACACCACCCAAACCCATAATAAATAGCTGCTCCCTTATGGTTCTCTAGAACATAAACAGTACTAAATGCAAGCATCGATAATTGTTTTATGTTCAGTTCTTTGCTAGTTATTAGACAACTTTCGGTATTTTTGCAGGGAACACATTGTAAGACACAGGTTTCATGTTTATTGAAAGCAGTAGTGAATAAAATCACATAGCTTATTGGGATGAACCATAATTTTGTTGGAGGGTGTGGTGAAGGGGGGTTGAGAAAAATTAAAGAAAATTGTTTTCAGAGCCTTAAAATGCACAGCGTAATTATAACCGTTTTTTGGAGGGCAGGAAATTGACTGCACAGATGCAGCAATCAACAATTTTTTTTATAGACCCTTTCAGCTTGCCTGTTTGTTGCCCCATTTCAGACTACGTGATAGTTCTATAGAGGATTCAGTGCTTTGTTTTCCAATTATAGAAATTGGTACATTTCCTCTTGGGATACAGAAAAACAAAAAACATATTACTCAATGGAAAAGTCACGTGGTCTGTGGGGCAACAAACAGGCAAGCTGAAAGGGTCTATTGTGGGTCCATGTTTCTAACCACCCCCCTCCCCTCCAAGGAAATAGTGGTTTGTCCTTTACTTTTGGGTTATATATCAGTTTGGATTGTATTATGCTTCATGTAGTTTTGCAGGGAACTTGGTGCAGCTTAGAACACATTGTAAAACACAGACTTGACATTTTATTGAAAGTGATAGTTAATAAAACCACGTTGCTCACTATTGGGTTTTATATCACCGAGTTTGGAATGTATTATATTTATGCAAAGTAATCCTCTAGGCTTGGAGGCTTAACATCAAAAAAACTGAGAAGTGCTATTGCCATACAGACAGGTCAGAGCATTGCGAAGGAGGGCAGACACAATGTACATTTTTCCCACACTACTTAAGCAAACCTTCAGATTTTTTTTGAAATCCATAAACTTAAAACAATTCACAATATCTGCAAATAGCCATTCTACTGATATTCTCACTGCACTCATTGATGAATTAAACTGCTCCATCTGAGGAGTTCGGACTGCATTTTTGAATGGTCCCTGCAAATGCACCCTTAATGGGTATGCAGGGTCTCCATATATACACATCGGCTGTCCTGTTGGAGAAAATGCAAACTGCTGCAGTTGCCTCAATAGTCCAGAGTCTGCCAGCATGCCTGCATCATGCTTTCTTCCTTCTTTACGATGATGGATATGCAATGAAAACATGTTTTGTTCTTGATTAATGACAGCTAATATAAATATATATAATAATTTACCACATTATTTTAGTTTCTTAATTATATCCCCCTCCTACATGTATATCGATTCGCCATTTTACTACTTACCAACTGGACCATAAATGTTGCCAATGAGACCATTTGGTAATGCAACGGATTGGAACTTGATGGCGTGAACCCTCTTGTGGCCATTGTACATTACCCTTTGTCTTTCCCCTGGTCTGCAAATTGGTCTAACAGTCCCATCTACGAAGCCGAAGCAGTTGTTAAAGGGTGCTCCTTTAGCAGAAATTGCATCGGCGTACATTTGCAAGGAGGGAGGGTTCAAAATATCGTTGTTCCAGTTAATTATCTTGTGGCCATGTGTGTCATATATGTAGTCTAGCACTGTGTTGGTGATCATGCCTATAACAGGGACTGGTCTGCCAAAGCGATGAATAAGGTCAGAATATCTGCAAGGGTAGGCAAGTCTTTTCAGTAGCATGCACAGTCCTTCTGTCCCATAGAAAACCGAACGCTGTCGGCACTTCATTAAAGCTGGGATCTGTAGTACCTCCTCAAGTAATAAAATATGGTGCTTCTCAAAACGAAATTCAGCAATGCACTCGGATTCATCGATATCTTCTAGGTTGAATTTTTCGTATGAACAGTACGGGAAGTCGAGATTTTGAGAGCAGTTGAGATCGTTTAAAATAAGGAATTCTTCGTCATTTATCAATTCTTCGCAGTATGCAAAAAATAAAGCTTCTCGAGTAGCTTTTAGAGACGTCATCTTCCGAGGAATTTTGTAGCAACAGTGGTGGCGTCTTCAGTTTGCTTAATTTTATTTTTCCCGCCGAAACACGACGACCTCGGCCCAGTTCTCCTTTGTCACAGCCGTCGTCGTCTGGACCGTCGTCGTGAGTTGCTTAAAGTCCCTAATATCAATCTTTACTACGCCAGCACCGACTGAAGGCGAATACATGTCAAGAATCCCGTAGAATAAACCCGAAAGTTCGATACGTATCACTTTCTGGAATTTCTGTTCTGTTTTTGGTTTGCACAGTCTACTGCATAATAATTTATTGTTTCATTTCTGTGATTTTTGAATTTTGCACTGCAAATGCCGGAAGTAAAATTTCCATTTCAATGTCCAGGGCCTCCGATTTTTCTGGCAAGTCGACTATGAGGAGGCACTGGGAACCATGACGTCACTATGCTCTCTCGCTGCCACTCTTCTACGAATAGATGATCGGCGTTCTTGGAACTCGTGCATTCTGAATTCCGGCCTTACATCAAGAGAATTGCTTTCAGAAAGGTAGGATTTAATCGTAATCTGACTTGACCATGAAAGAAGTCGAATGTAATGCGCGGTAGATTATTATTGGGTTAAGGCAATGTTAAACTGAAAGTGTAACTGACGTCAGGCTCCTGATCTAAGTAGAGTAGCCATTCTATATATATATCCGTAGCACGTTTATGTGGTTGAATTTTAGGAGCGTTAGGCTTTTCAAGGTTTTCAACTTTTTCAATAGACCCTTTCCGCTTGCCTGTTTGTTGCCCCATTTCAGACCACGTGACAGTTCTCCAGAGGATTCAGGCTTTGTTTTCCAATTAGAGAAATTGGTACATTTCCTCTTGGGATACAGAAAAACAAAAAAACATTACTCAAGGGAAAAGTCACGTGGTCTGAAATGGGGCAACAAACAGGCAAGCTGAAAGGACCTATTTAAATTAGCTCTGAACATGATGAGAATTAAAGCAGATCAAGGGCGCGTTCGATTGACCTTTTATTCATGGGAACATGTTTAAATGGAATAGTAACAACAAAAACAATAGTCTCGGGTAAATTACCACTGATTCAGGCACATTTTGCACTGTATTGAAGCAACAAACACTTGCTGACATGATATTGTCTGTGTATTCAGTTTCGAACGCGCCGTAAAGTTCGATGGCGTGACAGTGGTTTATGCTAATTAATTAGAGCAGATTCAAACTCCCGCACGACCACAGCGTTACCGTACGACGCGCCGTGATATTGAATTGCTTTCCCCATTGTTTTTGATCTATTCGATACTTGATCTTATGAAATAAAAATTGAACAATGCGTGGCTTTTGAAATGTTTAAAATTTAATTCCACTTTTGCATAATTGAGCTTTTTGCGCTATTTCAATACACTACTACATCTCTTTGTTGAGATTGTGCTAAAGTAGTGTTTCTGAACCAGGAACTTTCTGATAATTCTAATTTTATAAACTAATCTCATGAACTAATCTCATGAACTCGTGTGCAGTGTTTGTTATATCAAATATGATGAGTAAGAATAAGAACAACACTTTTATTTGGGTAAGTACAAAACACTGACCCCCGGTCCATGGACCCCCTATAAGATTTTCTCAAATTCTAAAAAAAAAAAATATATATATTTTTGCGAATGTACGTTATCCTTTCCTTACGATTTTTGCTTCGGTGAAAATGTTTCGAACAACAACTAAGGTCATGCTGACAAATAAGTCTGATGACGAAGTGCGATAAGGATCGTGAGAACTTGTTATCTTGATTGACAACGGAGCGGTGCTTCTTTGCATACTTCACTTTTAATACTAGACGGAAATGATTTAGTGAATAATTACTGCCGTCGCTCTGTCACGCAACGCTCGACTGAAATTTTGGGCATCAGTTGCAATTTTGCACTGCGATACATTGCGTTTTAGACATTTTCATGATAAATTATAGAGGAAAACTAAGCTTCAGAAAGTTCCCATTGTAACCTAATTGTCCTTATCGAGGCAGGACGTTTGAAAAGTGTTATTCTGCCATTGAGCTGCCACATGTCGAGTTTCGATCGGGTCAGTAAACTCCTATTTATTCGTCGTTGAGTTTTGGGAGCATAATTGTGAAATGATTTTATTTACAAGTCTAATTTTACGCCACTGAAATGAAATGTGCGATGTCGGTCGATGTTTCATATATTCTCATCTTGTATATATTTTTATATATTGGATATTGGTTTTGTTGCCACGTGTGATTTATTTAATACTATGTAGTCTTGATCTGCCATGACCTGATTGCCTGTATAAGTTTGTATATTATATTATTGAATGTAGCTACAGTACTTTGTAAAAGCCCGTAAGGGTTTCTTTAGCCGTATCAGTTACATGTATGATGATACTGTGAAAAAGTAATTTCGTGAATATAAACACTGATTGATTGATTCAGCGCAATATTCGATAATGAAGGAGGCTTTTAACATCTCATCATCAGACTTATTTCTCAGCACGACCTTATTTCCTGGCCGAAGCGGAAACATTTCGCAAAATTTATGGGTTTTTTTAGAATTTGAGAAACTTTTATAGGGGATCCATGGTCCAGCCATGGACCCCGTGTGGACCCGGTCCACGAGGACCACGAGACCATGGACCGGGGGTCAGTGTTTTGTACCTATACCCCTTTTATTTGCTCTACAGATTAGTTCTAATTAAAGTAAGATTGATAAAAATATGGCTTTATGGTCAGTATGAGACATGGCGATCGAGAGTCATTCGCACCACTATTATGTTCGCATCGATCTCATCCCACAGTTCACTAAACATTTAGTAGTGAGACAACTTTGGCTTGCATTGTTTCGGGTGCGCTTTGTCCAAACCAAAAGTTTATCAATAGCTCGTTAACAAAAATTATCATTTTGGGTAAACAGGCTGAAACAAATATTTTATTTAGCCAAGTTCACTTTATTCCCAAAGTAACGCAAGGAATGTTACGGACAGCGTTCAATCTAGCCTGGGAAGAGAGGCAGAAAATTCCATACTGATGACGCAGCAGATAGCCGTTTCACGATGCATAAATTAGTTGCAATTCTCAGAAGCCGAATGCTGCTCGTTTGCTTGGCAGTGGATCACCGTCATGAATAACCATGAAATTCAAGCCTATTTAGCGTGTGTCGGTGCTGTTGTTGGCTCCTTTGCATAGTTCTTTCAGCGGCTAGTAAAGCGAATGTCTTACTGTCTCGATACTGTCAAAACATTTACAAGTAATTATAAAGTGATCAAAAAGGTACTGTCATAGTTGTTTATAATTTCATATCAGTAAACCTACACACACTGAGCTATCACATAACACTGGATGAGTTGTTGTTGCGGGATAAATTTCAGACAGTGAAAATTATCTGGCAATGATCTGGGCTATGAATAAACATTACATGTAAGTGCGCTATGAATCACGAACGTGATAGCCGTTCACCCAAGCAAACGGGCAGCCTCGGTAGTATACCTTGAAATTAACTGCATTATGTAGCTAACCTCTTCGGCTACTGACATGGCAAAAGAGCTGGCTTGAAAAGTGGCCTGCTGTGCTGTGTGTAGGTTTTGAAATTATAAACAACTATTATGTTTTGACTCGTAGGACAAATTCTCTTGACCGGGCCGAGCAAATTTCTTTTTTGGGCTCCAGTTCAGATCAGTGAGCAACTTTACCATGAGGCCTTGCGCGCCCAATCCAAGATGGCGGACAAAGATGACGGACTTGGGGAAAGGAAATTGTTCTCGGGGTGGTGCTAGTAAAATTTTGACAACTGTGATGACGTAATTCAAGAAACCACGTGTATTGCCATAATAAAGGGAGGAGTGGGTCAGTAAGAAATAATACGCTGTGGGTGGCTGACGGCAACTTACGGTTCAGGTTTCACTCTACGGAAAATGACCAGCTTTTGCACAGATCGTGGGATTTTTAGTATTCTTACTAACCTGGATTTTTCTAAATGGAGCCGAATAAGGGTTCGAAAAATCTCAGTACTCGATCGTTTATCTGGTTTATATCTTTGAGACATTTTTTGCGTAGTTCCGGACATCAATCGAAAAGCTGCAAATTTTAAGTTTCCTAATTAAAAATTATAAGACCTTGATTCTTTTCCCGATATAAAAACATTAGGATATGTTTTTGTTGGTAATGTGCGAAGCGATTTATATATCCCGGTATATATTCTCTTCAGAGAGATGACAATTATGCACTAGTCAATTGAAACTCCGGCCCCCCGACCCCCGGGACATAGCGGGGAATGTAACATTTATACAGTGTTACATTTTGACCTTTTTCCCGCCCATCGGGGGACAGTTGGCTGTTACAATACCCGCCCCTATGGCCCCGGCATGTGCATCAGAATTTTCAATTGGGAGGAGGCATTGAGAAGTTGAATATACATAAACTTCAATTGTTGTTCCATTATTTGAAAAAATTACATTTCTGTAGCACACTTTCTATTACTATATTTTCTTAATGCTATCGTCGACATCGACCCGTTCGCCCCAGTCTTCGTCAAATCTTTGCAAAAACACCGCATGTGATACGCCAAATGCTTGCTCACTTATAGTGGAATTTCTATCCACAACCACAACTTTCGTACGATCATTGTAATGAAGAAGCACCTGATATGAAAAGTAAATACATGCATTACAATCGAAGTTCGTGAATAATGGCGACAGATTGAATACGTATGATGATTGAATATTTTAAACTGATCACTACATGAATAATTCATGTCGAAAACGAATTGCTACGGAAATAGAGAGCAAAAAATCGGGAAAATACAGTCTCTAAGCATTAATAAACCAAGTGTTTAGGACTGAAAATAGCGATGGGTAAAAAAAGGATGATTTCAAAGGATGCAACTTGCCTTTTCCAGCATTGTTGATGCTCGGGCCCAGTCCCACTCTGTCGTGGCTGGCGTTACATCACCGCTCCACCGGAAAAATGCAGCGTTAAATGTGCGTTATTCCACGGCCATGTCCCCGTTAATGCCCCGCTATGTCCCGGGGGTCGGGGGGCCGGGGTTTCAATTGACTATAGTGCATTAAGGGGATCTTTTCAAATATGAAAGGTAATAAATACCCGTAAGTGCTAATGTAAAATAAAGTGAATGTTTAATAAAAAAAACGAATTTCCTTACGCAAAGCACAAAGATCAACGCAAGTTAATTTGCTTTCAGTTTCGTGTTCGCCTTCCACGTCTTAATTCATGCACTTGACGCGACGTTTTTGTGCGCTAAAATAATTTTCGGGGTCAACAGAGAGTGAGTGCCCAATTTTAATTTATAAAGGGAATCGCGAAGATGCACTCCAATTGCAGATTCCGACTTTGGAACATTGGTAGAGCCCCGAAAATTTATAAAAATTGTGTCGTAATTTCATAAGAAAATATATTGTTTTTAATTTGTAAAATATATTATAATAAAATCATTTGTATAGCACTCCCAGAACCCCCCCACAGCACCTATGAAGCCTTTTTTTACTTTCCCAATACATGGTGCAGTTGTAAAACAACATTCATATATATTTATGTATTTGTTACAGTTGTACCAGGTAGAGAAAGGCAAGGGTACTAATCTATAATTTCAAATTTCTTCAGGGAATATGGGTTATCCAAAAATATTTAAATTGTTTGGTAGTCATTTTCAATCAAAATATTTGAGGTGGAGTACTTGTAAATTTTAGACTTATGAATATATTTTGAGTATGCTTTAGGAATATTTGACAAGGGTTGGGTGGAGATGGGGTGGGGGGGGGGGGGGAGAGGGAGGATAGGGTTATGCAGGTTATGTGTTAAAGACTAGTACCCCTTCCTAGGTATACTGATTTGTTTCAGTTCCACCTCTTTCCTTAGTATTTCAAGGGCACCCAACGAAGTTTTCGGTTAAAAAGCTGTTCAGGAGAGTAAGTTAACCTAAAACTTTCGGATTTGAAAAAAATGTACCTAGAAAATTGTTTTCTGAAATACTGGCTAGAATATTTGTTTTCAATCCCTAGAAAATTATAGAAGAAAAGGGGTCTTTCATGCTATTCAGCTGTCCTCCTCAGATGTCTTCTATTCCTGATGTACAGTTGGCCATCTGATTCTATCACATAGGACCTGATGCCAATCGTTTTCAGAACTTTTGCCTTCTTCCAGGTTTTCTCATTGAGCTTGAATGGCTGCATCCTGACAATATCGTCCTCCTGAAGCTCTGGTAGGTCTTTAGCATTTCTATCATACTTCATCTTCTGCTTCACTTTTCTCAATCTATCCTTCTCTAGTGTGTTCTCTGGGATGTTGGGTTTCAGTAGATTGGATGAGGTAGGAAGGCTCGTCCTTGTCCTTCTATTCATTAAACGCTGGGCAGGGCTTGTGCCAAACCCTTCCTGTGGTGTGTTACGGTGGTTCAGGAGTGCTTGATATGGATCGCTTCCAGATGCTTTTGAGGTTTTAAGGATCTTCTTTGATTCTTTGACAGCTGCCTCTACTTTGCCATTTGATTGGTGGTGGTAAGGGCTCGTTGTTGTATGCTTGAACTCGTAGTCATTCTTGAATGTCTCAAATTCATGACCAGTGTATTGCGAACCACAATCAGTAATTACTTCCTCAGGGATTCCATATCGTGCTATGTGAGCCTTCATCTTCTTGATTATGCTCATAGCCTTCAAGTCATGGAGCCTATCAATCTCGAAGAAGCTTGAAAAATAATCCACGGTGACCATGTAGTACTTGTGGTCAAACTCAAATAAATCTGTGGCTATCTTGGACCAGGAGCGGTCCGGGATGTCGTGACTGATGAGTGTTTCTTTTTGTTGTTTTGTGCCAAACGTTGCACAATTCTCACATTTGGATATGTGGTCTTTCAACTCGTTTTTCATGTTCGGCCAGTAGATGGTCTCTCTGGCCCTTCTCAGGGTAGATTCCACTCCCTGGTGGCTAGAGTGTAGTTGTTGAAGCATGCTGCTCCTTAGGGTCTTAGGTATCACTAGCCGGTCTCCTCTAAATAGCAGTCCATCTTGTACCGCTAGTTCATCACGAATGTGAAAGTAGGTTGCTACAGTGGGTGACAATTTTCTTTTGTCCTCAGGCCAGCCCAACTGTATGACTGTCTTGACTGCTTGTAGGACTTCATCATTCTTGGTTTCCTGGCGGAAACTTTCAGCTTTGTCTTCATTCACTAGTAAGTAGTTCACTTCCTGGACACATTGCTGTACTTCAAGTCCCTTCTCGAATCCAGATCTAGTATGCAGGACTTCTTCTGTAAATTCTCTAGTGTCTCCAGTCGTCTTAAGAAAGTGTCGGCTGAGTGTGTCAGCTAGGTACATTTCTTTCCCTTTCTTGTAGCAGACAGTTAGGTCATACTAGTTTTGTAGCCTCATTAACATCTTCTATAATCGTTTTGGTGCTGAGACGAGAGGCTTGGTGAAAATTGTCTCCAAGGGTTTGTGATCAGATTCTACAACTACGGCTCTACCATACGTGTACTGGTGAAATCTCTCTGTGGCGAACACTATCGCCAGGAGTTCCTTTTCAATTTGGGCGTAGTTGCGTTCTATAGGTGTTAATGCTCTGCTTGCATAGGCTAGTGGCTTTCCATCTTGGAGTAATGCTGCTCCAAGTCCACTTTCGCTGGCATCACATTGTATTGTTAGGTCTTTGTCTTGCTCATAGTACTTGAGCAATGATGGTTCTGTCACCAATTCTTTGATCTTGTCAAATGCTTGGTCATGTTTTTTGTCCCAGATGAACTCTACTTCCTTCTTGGTGAGTTGTCTTATTGGTTCTGAGACTTCTGATAGCTTTGGTAAGAATTTCGCTAAGTAATTGACAGTTCCCATTATCCGCTGGACTCCAGTCACATCGTTTGGTTTCTCCATCTTGAGTATTGCCTCAATTTTGGACGGGTCTGCTCTCACTCCTTCCGATGTTAGAAGGTGTCCGATATATGGGACTACTGTCTTCTTGAATGCTACCTTCTCCCTGTTCAGCTTTACGTTGCGTTCTTTGCATCTGCTTAGTAATTTTCTGAGCTTGAAATCATGATCTGCGATGGCTTCTTGCATCGTCTCGCCATTCCCAGCCACGAGTATGTCATCAGCTACTGTATACACTCCATCAAGTCCCTCTATTGCTTGATCTAGGCGGGATTGGAAAATCTCGCTGGCTGGTGATATTCCGAATGGCATTCGATTCCATTTGTACCGCCCAAACGGTGTGGCGAATGTTGTGAGTAACGAGCTGTCCTCATCTAGTTTCACTTGCCAGTAGCCATCCTTGCAATCAAGTTTTGTGAAAATCTTCGCCGTTCCTAGCTCTGGTAACACGTCTTCAATTATTGGCATGTGGTAGTGGATCTTTTTAGGGCTCTGTTTAAGGGCTTCGGGTCTAAGCAGAGACGGAGCTTCCCGTTGGCCTTCCTCGCAACAACAACTGCGTTTACCCATTCCGTGGGCTGTTCTACTTTCTCTATTACCTCTTTCGTTTCTAGGTTATCTAGGTAATCTTTGAGAGGCTTTTTCATCGACTCGGGCACTATTCTCACTGGTTGCTGAACAGGTTTTATATCTTTGTCTACTTCAAGGTGCAAGGGTGTGCCGAGATCTCCTAAGCCTTCGAATATTTCTTTGTACTCTGCAGTAACCTGTTCGAGGGTGACTTCCTCGTTGGCCTGATCACATGTTAGATTCACGCTTTGGTCAAATCCTTTGTTGTCTGATTCATTAGATTTGATCTTGTCATGTCTAATGGTTAGCAGTTGCATCTGCTGGGCTGCTTTGCTTCCAAGCATGCAGGTTTACGCAGCGCTCGTCATCAACTACGGTAAACTCTACTTTGTACTTTCCCTTATCTTCTGGGTTAGTCAACTGAACTTTACACTTGCCCAAAGGCTTGAGGGTTGATGCATTATACATCCTTAGGACTT
This sequence comes from Actinernus sp. WN-2022, assembly GCA_030867875.1. NCBI lineage: Eukaryota > Metazoa > Cnidaria > Anthozoa > Actiniaria > Actinernidae > Actinernus > Actinernus sp. WN-2022. Next base: position 145,174,729 of record JAOWCC010001589.1, read on the forward strand.
GGGTTGTCTTTGCAATGTTATTTACATACTTAGTGTTCTTTATTGTGCTTAACTTAATTACATTGCACGTGCATGCATGGCACCAGTATCGATCTGAAACTCTACTTCAGGCCCACCCTTAATCTTCATAATGGCATTGATCTTCGACTGATATTTTTCACTCTGTATTGCATGTACTGATTCCATTTCAGGGCTTAACTGAACTGTACACAACGAGTCACCAGAGTCACTTGAATATTCGCCCGATACTGCGTGGATGCGCTGCCTGCGATTCTTGCGCTTTTTATCTTGCTTGCAGACTCTAGCAAAATGGTTATCTTTCCCACATTTACTGCATGTTTTGCCATAAGCTGGACAAAGCTCACGTTTATGCTCGTGGGTCCCCCCGCAGTATTTGCATTCCAGGGTGCTCTTTCTAGCGCCATGCTTTCCCCTAGCTTTCATTTTCCCCTCTCGATGCTTAACTGCATGAATTTCATTAGACTCTACATGCTTTCCCGAGAGATTTTTTAGGTGCTGCGCTGTGGTTTCTCCGCTTTTGCATATGTCTATCGCCTTGGTTAGGGATAATTTTCTTTCTTGGAGTAACTTCTTTCTCAAGGCAGGGTCTCGCACGCCAAGTACAAGTTTGTCACGAAGCAGCGTGTCTTGCATACTATGACAGAAATTGCATGATTTTGCCAGAGTTCTAAGCGCTGAGACATAATGGTCAATGGCTTCTCCTTCCTTTTGATCTCTACTGTTAAATACATACCTTTCGAAGGTTTCATTTGTTTCACCAATACAAAATTCCTCAAATTTCTTCATAACTGATTCGAGTTTTCTTGAATTTTGAGCTGGCTCAAAGGTCATACCTTCGTATATCTCTTGTGCGTCTTCGCCGATTGCTGATAAAAATGTCGCCGTTTTGTACTCTTCATCGAATCGCTGGAGTCTGACAACCACTGCATAGTTTTCCCAGGCTCTCTTAAACTTCTTCCAGCTTGTGGAAATGTTGTCAAGTGTGAGAGGTTTTGGCATAGTAATGCCGCTTGGCAAGGAAGGTATTGTTTGCTCAGCTTGACTCCCTTGAATTTCGGCGGGATTTGTGGCTCCGGCCGCTTGACTTGGGCTTGCTTCATCGTCTGACATTCTTGAGCTTTAATTGATAGCTTCTGACACCATGTTTCGAAGAATGTTGTGACTCAAAACCCTTGTAAACTCCAAGCTTTATTCCAAGTTTTAACTCTGCTGAATTACACGCTAGAACCACGAGTTCAAGGTCATTACCAAATATGGTATAAATGTCACTTTCCTAATATGAGACACTAGTAATGCTGTCACACAACATGATTGGGATCGTAACACAAGGCACTTGAATATCAACACAAGGTGAGGGGAAGTTCATTGCTGTGTTCGCTAATCAATGGCAAGGATCATGCGTGCATGTATGTTGACATACATACAGGAACAACCAACACTAATCATAAAGCATTCTGCAACTAACGATAGCACTCAATATTCCGCAGCCAGACTTGCTCTCACTTGAAAAATAATTTGAATGCTCTGAAGGAACTGGGGTGTAGTTTATACACATGCATATACAGTTTATGTGCTACACTGGAGTGTACTTTAGTATTTGTGAATGCTAGGAACTGGAATGCAGTTTAAACACATCTGAATAGCTAGCTAGCTATAGGGTTGTTGTGTTCTACACTATTAACTCCAATTATTGTTTTACCTGCACTGTATACCACACAGCAAATTAAACCAGTGCTACAAATGCTCAAATGATAAACATTTCTCAAAATCATTAATAATTCTTGAGCTTTTTAGTCAATCAGAGGGCTGCATTTGGTCACATGCATGAATCTTGATACCCAATGAAACACAAGATGAACATCACTAGTGATGTGTTGGATCTAATTAAGCTACAAGGATTACAGCATAAGTATGACTTTACATGTACATGGAGAAGTGAAGGAGAAGGAGGAAATAAAAATCCGTGTCCAGAGTGTGACTCGAGCCATCATCCTCATGGCTGCTCTTGACTACTAGTCCGCTGTCTTGCCCACTACGCTATCGGGCCTTTTGTTGAAATAACCGTGACAAAATAACAATCACAACCCTTGTAGTCTATAATTGCATGCAATAATATTCCAGGCAACAATACTTTCTAATGATTTATGAATGCAGGTATTGTTTTCGCTTGAGAAGTCGGATCAAAATCTCGAACTTCGTGTTTCACCAGGGAATCTAAACACCTCGAAATAATAAAAGCACTCGGCCAAAGCGGCCTCGTGCTTTCATCTTTCTCGGTGTTTGGATCCCCTGGTAAAACACTAGCTCTCGTTTTTTATCAATCACATAAAACACATCTACGTTTAGCCACAGGTATCCAATGATTTAATGTTATATTACACAAAGCTAATTACAGTTTTATACCCAGATGCATCCCCTTGTATATTAACTTCTCAAACTCATGAATAATTCATGAGCTTTTTAGTCAATCAGAGGGCTGCATTTGGTCACATGCATGAATCTAGATACCCAATGAAAGACTAGCTCCGTGATGTTCGCCTGTGTTTTCATTGGGTATCATTCATGCATGTGTTGGACCCAATTAAGCTACAAGGATTACAACATAAGTATGGAGAAGTGAAGGAGAAGACGGAAATAAAAATCGGTGTCCAGTGTGACTCGAACCATCATCCTCATCGCTGCTCTTGGCTACTAGTTCGCTGTCTTGCCCACTAGTCCGCTGTCTTGCCCACTACGCTATCTGGCCGTTTGTTGAAATCAATGTGACAAAATAACAAACACAACCCTTGTAGTCTATAATTGCATGCAATAAAATTCCAGGCAAACAATACTTTCTAATGATTTATGAATGCAGGTATTGTTTTCGACTGAGAAGTCGAACGAGAGCTTCGTGTTTCATCAGGGAATCCATAGCACATGTTCAAGTTTAACGGCTTCTCCTGGATTTCCCACTGATGAATCTTACCAGAAAACTACCCAGTAATGCACTTCATCTATTGCTCTACCTATACAATGTGTTTTAAGGTTATTTAAAATCGTTTTATTGATAAAATTTGAGCAATCTAAGCTATATACAAGTTCATCTCTCTGGACTCAGTCCATTTGGCCAATAAAAAGCATTGTTGGAACAACCCTTGCGTCAAAATCGAAGAGCCAATCAGAATATGTGACAGTTCAGCCTTTACCAGGGTCTTCTCTCTGAGTAGCCGCCATCTTGGATCTGACCGAGAAGACCCTGGGAACGAGGTTGCGTTTCTATCTATCTATCTATGTCTCGGCATCAACCGATAAGTGACAATTTAACTCAGGGGGGTACTGTTGAATCAGGTAAGGAAAGCCGTAGAATAAAATAATATCTTTATCTATTTAATTATTCTTTAGTTAATATATTCGACAACAGAGCATTAGTCTTATTGCAAGTAAAACGTTTTGGTGTGTTGGCTCTTCGTTGTTTCTGAAATAAAACGATTATTTTAATGAAAAGACCGAGCGACCCCACCGGTGTGCTGACAACGTAATAGGGTCGTTTGTCCTTATTTGGATGAGAACGTTCCTTCGATGCGACTGATTGGGAGTGAATGTGCTTTGACTTCGCGAAGAATAATCGGTGAGAATTTTGTTCTGCTTTGCTTTTGTCAACTGACATTTGCATACACAGCCTTAGAATATCTACGGTCAAGAGACGCAAAGCTCACGCAAAAATCTTTGAGAGTTGCATGTTTGAACCGATTCTTGTGTCTCTCCAGTCGGGCCGAGTTTGTTGGTCAGGTCGGTGCTGATAATGGACGTATTACTCTGATCATCCACAATTGCATAGACCCTGTGGACTACTTCCTGTCGCTCTCCATGGAAGACGTCTGCCAGAACGATTTTGCTACACGACAGTCCACCTTTCTGCAAGCTGCTCGTTGCATATTGTATTGCATATTGCAGTACAGGTTGATCTCCTCGTCGTTAACTTTGGGTTCCCTTTTCTTGTGCAGCAGCGCTAAGTGACGATTGCTGCTACACTTGCTACATTTAATGTCGGCTTCGCACTCCTTCGCTCTGTGTTTTGCAGTTAGGCAGCGAAAGCAAAGCCTCCGGTTTTCCTAATCCATTCTGTCTTTTCTTCCAGTCTTTTTTCTATCAAATGCCTTACATTCAACAAGTTCATAGCCTTACATTCAACAAGTTTTCTCTGCTCGTGAAATGAGCAATACTTCTCCTTGTACGGTGTCGTATCATCGAGATGTATCTCATCCTCACAAGACTCAGAATCATTCTCTTCGAACTGCAAAACAGAGTTCGAAGTACTCTCCACTTGGGTTTTGCATGCGATAAACCCTGGCTAACACTAAGCCCGATATTCTTTCTTGACTGTATGCTTTTGCAGTTAATTATTCTGATTTTTATTTGCATCTTTTCCTTCAGTTCATGTAAAGCCCTACTTATGATGTAATCCTCGTATCTTAGTTAATATTCAAGTGTTTTAATTAGTGTTTGAACCGTATCGGAGCAATATTGATCTGCCATTTGATTGGACATCAAGATTCATCTCTCATTTTGATTGGACATCAAGAATTATGAATCTCTAGTGATCTTGATCTGTCGTTTGATTGGATATCAAGATTGGTGTACATGACAAAAGTCAGTGTCACACGGTCTTCACCGGGTATCAAACCTCATGCGCGTGACGAAATTCGTCGCCTGTATTTGTTGTTGACCTCATTAATTATTGATGAGTTTACGAATAGGGTTTCGCAACCGCGAAGCATAAATCCTGCAGCCAATCATATTTGAGAAATGATTTCATCCAAGTTAATTGTGTCATATATTGGTTTCTCTTCAGGTTGTATTGGGTCGCCCAAAGTGTTCACTCTCATAAAGGAATTTGACTACATTGACACATCGGGCAGTGAAATTATTAACCAACGACAAATGAAGAAAATTCAGCAATTTGTCTCGCTAAAACCCTACAACACATTTGGCATAGATGTAGTAGCAAGGTATTTTGTGGAAGTGTCTTCAGAGGAAGAAATAGTGAAAGCGCTTGAATTCCGAGATGCAAACGCTTTACCGTTCATTGTCCTTGGTGGCGGCAGTAACATCCTCTTCACGAGCTATTTCAATGGGTTGGTCATCAAGAATAACTTAAAGGGATTAAGCACCAGAGTGATCGATGAGGATTTGGGGAGTGTGTTTGTTACTGCTGGTGGTGGCGAGGTTTGGCATGATATGGTAATGCACTGCGTGTCAAACTCATTAGGAGGAATTGAGAACCTGTCTCTAATACCGGGTACTGTGGGGGCTGCTCCGGTGCAAAATATCGGGGCTTATGGTGTTGATCTACAGAACTGTTTTATATGCCTCGAGGCCATTAACGTGAACTCTAAGGAAACTGTAGTCTTTGAGAAAAAAGAGTGTCGCTTTGGATACCGAGATAGCATTTTCAAACACGAACACCAAGGGAAATATATAATCACTAGTGTTACTCTGTGCTTAAGTAGATTCCGCCGTCCAGTCCTGCAATATTTTGCGCTGAAAGAGTATTTCAGGGGAAGAAATCTAAAAAGTATTGGCATCAGAGAAGTTTGTCAAGCGGTTATAACAATACGACAAAGTAAACTTCCTTCTCAAAACGAGCTGGGTAGCACTGGAAGCTTCTTTAAGAACCCAGTTATTAATAGAGAAATGTTTGAAAGACTTAAAGGTCGTTACCCAGCTATCCCTGCATATCCTATCAGGGAGAGACATGTTAGAATTCCCGCGTCTTGGCTCATTGAGGAAATGGGCTGGAAAGGTTGCAGGCTGGGGCGCGCCGGCGTGTACAGTAAACACGCAGCAGTGATCGTAAATTACGGAGCAGCAGATGGAATCGAGATCGTTTTATTGTCCAACTGGATTAAGTATTCCATCCTCCAGTTGTTTAGTATAGAGCTTACCCCAGAAGTAATTGTTATCGGCATCTAACATCATGGACCTCGTGTTGACGAATTCTTCGAACACCTAATGACGGGTGGATTGGGTGGCTAGCCACCCCCCTTTGGGCTGGTTGGACTGGCCAAATTGCAGCATTTTACAGAGGCAATGCATGTTCCCGAACAAATAATCTATGACAGCCGCCCGGTTGTTCGAAGCAAGGGTAACGTTATCCCTAGGACAGCGCTAAATCTGTAATTGTAATCTGTACAGTTTACCCTCGACCTGTAGTTGTAACCTGTACAGTTTACCCTCGACCTGTAGTTGTAACCTGTACAGTTTACCCTCGACCTGTAGTTGTAACCTGTACAGTTTACTCTCGACCTGTACAGTTTACCCTGGTTAGCTATTTAACCCCGGAGTAGTGCTTCCCCTTGTTTCGAACAACCGGGTCCTGCAACCGGGCCCTGGTTGGAATGTTTTTTAAATGGTACGCATGTCCATTGGAAATATCAAAAAGAGCTGGAACAATGGATTACCCCAACTGGTAGCCCACGTTTACAAAACTTCCCGAACAAAATGATGTGTGCCATTTGATTTTCCAACTGGAGTTTCTGGTTTTTCGGTGTAAATGATAAGCACGTGCATCTGGCAGAGCGACACATTCATGAGGATGATTTTGTGAAGAATATTTTTGAAAAAAGTCCAGTAAGATGACGTGGTACCATTTAATCTTTCCTGAAACTTGTGTTGCTACATTTTTTAAATGTTGCAGGTTGTGTAAGGTGTTACAAAAAATAGACATGAGTTCTGCTATTTCTGCAATTCTCTGGGACGGATACCTTAGAAACAGTATTTTTGACCTTAACCGGTAAAATAAATCAACACTGAACAAGTATTGTTGCGGGTATTATTGCATTATTTTATCACTAGCATTATTTTATCACAGTGTCCCCCTCAAAAGATAATTTATTCCCGCACAGTTTGTTCATGCGGAAAGACAATAGACCCATGACGTCATTGAAAATAATTTATTCCTTCTCCTAATTATGTATTCCTTCTAAAAAAAAACGACTAATTCCAAGCGCCCTATACTACGCACGAGGGTAGTACATAATAGAGTCAGACGCCAGAAGCCTGTAGCCCTTTAAATAGGACCTTGTCATTTTACTACAACTACCAGAATCTTTTCAAATTCTCTTTCTCATTCAGATTTATCAACTCCTTTGAGAATTCCAAGACAATGGTCCAAATTAAATGACGAATTGTTCAAGCAAGCAACCGTGAACGACAATCCTGCTGGTGTACGTTGGATCAAACTAGTGATCTAATCGGCTATCAAATAAAAAATAACTATGAAGAAGCAAAGACCGATACAACGTAGAATTTTGAAATTAGTGGTACAATATTTCGGCTGGCCACACCAGCCTTCTTCAGGTACAATGAAGAAAATTTACATTTGGCGTGTATACTGAGCTGTCATAAAACAGATTACAATATGATAGATCGTGAAAAAATGTTAAGAAGGTGAAAACAGATATCTAGTATGACTCTTCCCGGATGTTAAGGCCATGAGGTTCGAGTGTTCTCGCCTGTGCGATTAAAAACGCTTCTCTGGCCTTACGTATAGAGTCTCTCTTAGAAAATATTTTTTCGATAGGAATAAGTTGCATGTCGTTGGCAGTGTGATTAGGAGAATTAAGAAAATGTTCGGCAACTGTTGTGGGTTTAGATTTGTTGTTAGAGTTATCTATCGTCCGGCGGTGTTCGTTAAATCTGTCTTTTAAGCGTCGTTTAGTCTCACCTATATATTGTAGATTGCAGCGGTTACATTGAATCATGTAGATTAGATTTTTGGTGTTACAGGTCAGGTTAAATTTGATAGAGCGCGTTTCACCGGTAGCAAAGAAAGTATAGTTAGTAAGTCCGTCAGAAATGTAAGGGCAAGTGGCGCAGTTCTTCCTACAGCGGAACGAGCCAGGTGGGAGTTGGAGCTGGGAATTAGTCGAGTTAGAAGGGAGTTTAGCTTTAACCAGTAGGTCACGCAGGTTGGTGGTACAATGGTAATATTGAAACTGACCTTTACACTAAACCTACTGATAAACATAAACATTTACTCTATTCGTCTTGCCATCCCCAACATACCAAAAAAGCTATTCCTTTTAGCTTAGCCCTCCGTTTGCGACGTATCTGTTCTACCGACGAATCTTTTAAGACCCGTACTGTTGAATTAACTACATACCTCCTTAAACGAGGCTATAACCGCACCTTCCTTACTAAACAAATACAACGCGCTGCCGACATTCCTCGCACTCTCACTTTACAAACGAAAGACGCACACCGTTCTAACCGTATCCCTTTTGTTATTACTTTTAATCCATCCCTTCCACATATCTCTAACATCATTAGGAAACATTACAGCCTGCTGCTCTCGTCGGTAGAACACATACGTCGCAAACGGAGGGCTAAGCTAAAAGGAATAGCTTTTTTGGTATGTTGGGGATGGCAAGACGAATAGAGTAAATGTTGATGTTTATCAGTAGGTTTAGTGTAAAGGTCAGTCTCAATATTACCATTGTACCACCAACCTGCGTGACCTACTCGTTAAAGCTAAACTCCCTTCTAACTCGACTAATTCCCAGCTCCAACTCCCACCTGGCTCGTTCCGCTGTAGGAAGAACTGCGCCACTTGCCCTTACATTTCTGACGGACTTACTAACTATACTTTCTTTGCTACCGGTGAAACGCGCTCTATCAAATTTAACCTGACCTGTAACACCAAAAATCTAATCTACATGATTCAATGTAACCGCTGCAATCTACAATATATAGGTGAGACTAAACGACGCTTAAAAGACAGATTTAACGAACACCGCCGGACGATAGATAACTCTAACAACAAATCTAAACCCACAACAGTTGCCGAACATTTTCTTAATTCTCCTAATCACACTGCCAACGACATGCAACTTATTCCTATCGAAAAAATATTTTCTAAGAGAGACTCTATACGTAAGGCCAGAGAAGCGTTTTTAATCGCACAGGCGAGAACACTCGAACCTCATGGCCTTAACATCCGGGAAGAGTCATACTAGATATCTGTTTTCACCTTCTTAACATTTTTTCACGATCTATCATATTGTAATCTGTTTTATGACAGCTCAGTATCAAGTTCAAAAATAGACGCCAATGTAAATTTTCTTCATTGTACCTGAAGAAGGCTGGTGTGGCCAGCCGAAATATTGTACCACTAATTTCAAAATTCTACGTTGTATCGGTCTTTGCTTCTTCATAGTTATTTTCCAAATTAAAGAATCCGCGCAAAGAATTCTGGTAGTTGTAGTATGTGACGCCATCATGCAAACGTCTTATTACTCGCCAAAATTGATAGAAAATTATTTAAATGCCAAATCTAACATAATGCTAAAATTTAGCTTATGATTCCAATTTAAAAGATGAGCTGATACCCTATTTTATTATAATCGTTATATGCATCAATACCTTATATTAATATATATGTTAACAAGAGGCTGTACCAGCCTTTACTCGGGCCATATGGAATTTCAACAAGGAGTAGTTGATATTCTTTGCAGGTTTGATTAAAAAAGTATTTTACACTTGCAATTGTTTTAGCCTTTGGGAGAATAATAAATTATTTTGAATTACATATATAAATTATTTTTAAGAAGAATTGTGATTCTGTCTCCAGAGAAGCCATATAATAAAAATATTATATTAGTTATGTAAAAATAATCCTATTTTAGAGTGCTTGGGATGATAACTGCCATGGAAAACAGAAAGCAAATTGCAGCCATGTTTATAACAGTAGCTACATATGTTTGAGACAATATACATGTAGCCTGTGTCGCATCCGAACTGAACCCTGGTTAAGGTTCAGTTCGGATGTGACGCAGGCTATATACATGTAGCAACACGAGACCAGTGATAATATAGTGAACACGAATGGTTAATTCTGTCCTGCTCTGCTGACAACTCTTTATCAAACAAGTTTGATTTCACATGGTTTCGCATGGTTTTCAGGGAAGAATAGGCGAATCCTTGCTGACGTCATTGTTTACATTTTTGCCTCATTAGCATAAATTAAACTTCAAGCTACAAACAAACAGGACTCTGTTTGTTTATATGTATGTTGCTTGAAGCTTGATGTATGCTAATAAGGAAAAAACGTAAACGAGGATTTGCCTATACAAGAGGCCAAGTAAAACCTCAACAACAAGTCTTTAAAATAACACATGCAATGTTCCTTTGAACTTCCTCCCAGTGATTTAGCATTCAGTTTTGCACTGTATCAGTAGCTTTGCATATTTACTGGCAGCTACTACACCAGGGGTCAACCCCCAGGTACCCTGGGGATTTGCACAAATACAAAATCAAACTCGAATCAAATCCCCTGGTATGGAACACAGCAATTAGTAAAAATTCATACAAGGTTCCTGATCTATGAACCAAAGTGAGCTTTTCCCCCTCACCGATGGGCAACAAACACTTAATTCTGACAGGTTCCCATGGATCCACCCCTGGGGGAAGTTGCTAATACATGCATTATTTACCCATCCATTTACAACAACAACAAAAGAATTTAAGGCAGCAGTCATGATTATGTATGTAATCTACTATATTTAGCCTGTATATTAATATATAAAATGTACATAGTGGCAACAAGGGAACTAGTACTACTACTACTAACAGAGGAGAATGTCAATGTATTTAGCATCATGGTATTGCTACTTGGCCGACAAGCTCATGCATTTACTCTATGTATACAACTATATCCACCACACTTGAGGGTGGTCACTACCAGAGATCTCAGTGTCGGCCTACAATTTAACATTCTGATCCAAGAAGACATCAAGGTCTAACCATTTGCAGATGTCAGAGCAAAGGCAGTACCAGTTCTCCCACTTATTTGAAGGTCCCATCAGGATTTGAACCCACTACCTCCTGCACAACAGACTGACACTTAACCACTGAGCTTACTGGAATGCAGTTTAAGCAAACTGGAGGCTACCATCTTTCTGTTATAGGCCCAAACTTAGTTCAGATAAAATTAATCCAATTGTAATGAAATTATAAATACATATAGATGATGTAACTTTGAAATTTAGGATAAATTATTAGTTCTCAAATAAATTATAGACTGCATGAGTCCATTTCAGAAATAAACATGCGATTTCCACTCGGTTTTTGGATTATTGGAGTCATCTGTCTTCACACCAAATATTTAATTGCAGTTGTAGATCGGTAGTATCGTCGTGTACCGTTTAACCAACTGCGTCATAAAATTCCCTTTGTTACCCCCGTTCGCTAACCCTGCTAGCAGAGGTTCTTTTCTCTTACCCTCTCTCCAGCTCCACTAAGAAATTTTTGGCTTACAGAGAATACTCTATGTTCTATGCTTGTTTAAAATGGTGAAATTTTGACCTTTCCTGACCCATGACCGCGTAAGAAAAAGCCTGGGTCGATTCTTGATCTTACGTCATCAAACTCATTCGACTTTGCAATAATTTGAATAAATATTTAGCATTTACTCTCTATATATCGATGTTGTTGTGATGGAAAGGCGCCATGGAGAATAATGCATTAATGAGGTGACGTAAGATCAAGAATCGACCCAGGCTTTTTCTTGCGCGGTCATGGGTCAGGAAAGGTCAAAATTTCACCATTTTAAACAAGCATAGAACATAGAGTATTCTCTGTAAGCCAAAAATGTCTTCGCAGAAGTACTCAAAACCTTTCAAAGATTCATATGTATAAAAATTGCAAAAGGGGTTAGTTGCACTTTAAGTTGCCTGAAGTCGCCTAATTAACCATCTACGAATAATGTTGCACATGCGCAGTACTCTATACTTATTATTATTTATTATTATAATTTCTATAGCGCCCTTTCGCATCAAATGATCAAAAGCGCATTACATTACAACAAGAGAGGATAACTACAATTAATACAAAAGGAATAATAATAATAATTAAATTACAACAAGTTAATTAAATACATTAAAATATCTCAATTAAAATTATGAAAAGACTATAAATTAAAAGCTAATTTTAAAAGATACGTTTTAAGTGAAGATTTAAAAAGACTAAGCGGCTGAATATTGCGCAGATATTGTGGTAGAGCGTTCCAAAGAGTCGGAGCCGCCACACTAAAATATATATCACCGAATGAACGCATAAACTTCCCACTAGGGATCTTCAGTAAAACACCATTATTATTTGAGCGCAGTTGATAGAGGGGCTGAATGGGGTTAACTGATAACTGAGAAATGGCCAAAAATATTACTGTTAACTGAGAATTTTACCTTTTTTTAGCTGTTAGCTGATATTTGTGAGATAGCTGTTACCTGATATTTCATTATTTTTTATTAAAATGACGTAACGTCACATGCTATTATTGGCTTTTCGGATGGTTTTCGACAGATTTGATCCAGTTGATAATAGTCAAATATTAAACATGACACATCAGAGTTATCTGATACTAGAAAAATCTATTGAATAGACAAAATGTAGTGTTTGATGTTGAATTAGCGGTTAGTATTCATTTCATACCAGCAAATACGTATTCAAATCAGGTTAGGGTAGTCTTTTTATATAACTTAACTGATAACAGCAAAATTTAACTGATAACTGATAAATAGCTAAAAAGTTAGCTGTTAACTGATATTGGTACCCCCCCATTCAGCCCCTCTTGATAGCATAGGCTCGGTTTCCAGCCGTGGGGGTTTCGGTGAGCCCGCGATCCTCTCCCCACTCACGGCTGGGCGCGCGAGCTAAGACATTGTCGGGTTTTAGCCAATCACAAACTTGCCACTCAAATCCGGTCGCTGAATTGATTTGCATAATTTACATTGTAAACTTTTGAAAGCCGGACCAAAGACTTTCGATTGCTGTTCCAAAATGCGTTTAAATTTGCTCTGGAAAAGTTTGGTTTCGAAGAATTCAAGGATTCACACAAAGAAGCAGTAAGACAGTTAGTTTTCGGGTGAAGACACTTTGTCAGTAAACGCACTGGATCTGGAAGTCACTTGGGAAACCGTCAGCTCAAAGGTCGCAGCTCGTAATTGTTGAGTCATTTCTCATTTAACTTTATCGATGCAAGACCAAGGTAGCCCGGCTATTCTTACTTCAAAGAAAATTAGTGCTGCCTTTATCGGCGAAGAAAAGACTGACGACTCCATATTAAAAGAGTTTATAGAAGAGAGGAAATCACGTCTGACGCGGGCCATGTTTACGCGTTTAACTCTGCAATCACCGATTCACTTGAAAATCGCTGCATCAAAATGAGTTTTACAATTCTTCAAGTCCTATGTACTGAGTTTCTACAATTTATGTCTCCAAGACATACTCTACACAAGTACTAAGCGGGAATACTCGACTCTAGCTCAGAGTTCCGAGATAACATCTGAACTTAATTTTTATCCCCGTATAAATTTCTGTCAGCGAGAGAGTCTCAACAGCCGGGCTTTCCTTGAAAACTTGGACTGTGAACATGAGAGCTAATAATAACAGGTATTAAATAAAACCTTTACCTACGTCGAATTAATTTCACACTTGGAGTTTTAGTTTAAAGAATTCCAATGTGTTTTGAAAGTTTACGCGGAATCGAACCTACGCTACACGCAAATAAATAAATAATATTGAAGTTAATCAGATGACGTCACGGACACGGTGTGTTGACCGCGCGCCCAGCCGTTAGTGGGGGGAGGCTTTGGAGAAACGACACCCCAACGGCTGAAACCGAGCCTATTGATAGCACGGCTGCGTCTTAATTGTAATAAGGTTTCTAATGTACTGTGGAGATTGGCCAGCTAATGCTTTAAAAGTAATTAAAATAATCTTAAACTGAATACGGAATCTAACGGGTAACCAGTGAAGTTCATAGAGAACAGGTGTAATATGATCATATCGAGAAGTAGAAGTGATAAGCCTTGCAGCAGCGTTCTGTACCCTTTGTAGTTTAGACAGTTCAGTGTTCGGTAAACCATACAGTGAAAATCTTCAGAGTATATAATTATGGTTCAGCAAATATTTTCCTGCTAGAAAAGGTTCCTTTTCCTCCCTTTCTGTTGTACTGGCGGTGGAGAAGAAACCTCTGACCCCATGCCAGTCGCAACATTGTTTGTTGCGCATGCGTTAGCGTTACTAAGCGACATGAAAACACTTTTGCCACGCTTGGACGGGTTGATCAATGAGAAGAAAGCGATCCCACGGTAATTAGTATGCAAACGGGTGCGCGGTATTATAGCGGGCTCAAATTTAAATCAGCAAATCTTTCACACAAGCATACAGTAGTATATTTTATCATTTATTCGTCCATGGTCGTGGACTGGGGGAAGAGTTTCCTCAGTTTTCCCCTGCCAGTTCGCGAAGCTATTCCAAAAGAAAGGAGGAAAAGAAACCTCTTCTTGCAGTGAAAGCAAATATCAAAAGTTTGATAGATCTTACTCAACCTCGTCCTTGCCGGGGATTAACAATTTGTCAAAAGCAGCTATATATTAGTTTTCCTGGTCTGCAATGTAATGATGTTCTTGGTCAGGCTTCCCTCCCCCTCCTTGAAGCAAAGGAGAGAGGAGACCTGAGTCAAGTTTATGACTGAAGCCTTTTGCAGGAAACAGTTAAGTGCTGATATAATACTTCGTTAACGAATGAATTGAGCTCGTGATCCCCATGGGAAAGGCGTTGCTATGGATGCTGGGTGGCAAGCTATCTTTAACAAACGCTGTTTTAGAAAGATCGACAATCGATTGGAGGTAAAAAATAGCATTTACAAACAGGTTTTACTAATAACACTACCGATCTCGTACAAGTGCCTTTAAATATATGAATTAAGATTTTTTTGCAACCCAGTACAACCACGTGATTGCATTCCTGCAAACGGCCCATTGCCTGGTGCCTTGCATTCCGCGTGAGTGTAATTACAATCCTCGTTCTATTGCTCAATATAACACTGACCATTGTCGGCAGAACAAAGCGTTTCCATGACTTTATTACTCTAAAATACCAACATGTTATGTACATTGTGGTTGTTGCTATGATAGTTTGCTTATGTTTAGTGTGTATGCTTGTAAACAGCTCATTATTGGCCAACCGTTGTAATTCAGCTATATAGCTGCTAAAATGGTTTAATAAACAAGTATTATTTTATTTCTGGTTACATAACCTTATATACATAATTTATGTTTTTAATTCACTTTTGAGGATAGCCTTCGAATGAACCAGACCGGAAGTGAAAATATTTTATCCGATAAGAAACAGTGGCATTTTAATTATTCCGACTAAAAACATTTTCAAATCTCACGTATTTTTGACCTAATCATAAAATTAAAACTCACACTTAACTAAATTTCTAGCAAAGGAGTTACTGAGGTCCTCGAATGAGTAACTTGTGAATCAAAAAATACATATATAGCCGATTGCAAACATTATGACACAAACATATCAGTATATCGGGTACATCATGGGTATTTTTTTATAAAACGGCTGAAATACAGGTTTCATTAGTTTTTCTGTGGAAATGTTTACATAGATAGGGAAAGGGAGTATTAACACGTTTTTTGTGTGAAATTTGGGTCATACCGATGAGTGTAAATTGATATATTTGTATGTGCCAAAGTTTTTGCAATATATTATTTATGTACCTGCCTGAGAAAATATTTGCCCGTGAAGTACGAACCGAGATCGCACACCTCTATATGGATCGTCCTTTTTTCTTGTTTTTTTTTTTTTTTTTATTATTTGCTTTCGTTTATTCTGTTGCCCGCTTAATTTGTCAGTCTAGAGCGCAAGGGAACTAAATCGCAGGCAAAGATACTACACAGGAAGCCCTTTCCATTCCTTTACCTCTTGACTTCGCTCTTCCAGAGCTTTTACAATCATTGCTTTGCATTACCTGCCGTCAGGAGTATAAAAAGGCGCCTGCGTGGCTGAAATATTTTCAGTATGAAAAACGACATAAGATGACATCCTTGAAAACCTTTGCTTGAAATTTGCTCATTGTTCCATAGAAAAGTATCGGGTGAAGGGCACTTGGTAAACATTGCAGCAGGTATGCATACTGCGAGACCACGTAATCGTAGTCCCAGTCATAAAGTTTAAGTAGATCAAACTCCCTGATCACAAACATCACACTGTAAGGCAGGTGGCAGTTGAAGTATATGATGATGATGGCGAAGATGATCCTCAGAAGTTCTTTTTCGCCCTCAAATGTTTTGTTCACATGTTTGGTATCGTTCTTCCTCGACCTTTTCTTGGCCACTATGATATCCAAGGGCACGGGTGGGAGGTGGTTTTCATGGTCAATGTTTCCATGTGGACTTGGGAGCGGTTCCTCGATATCAGCCCTGTTGAACTCGTCAGAAGTATTAGTGATCACTGACACCTCGGCACTGTCATTTTTGTTGTGCTTTTTTACCTTGAAGGCGACTATGGCGTAAGACACGACTATGATGGCCAGGGGAGCAGCATGTTGGCAGAAGAAGAGAACCACCGTGTAAATAGTATGTGCCTTCCACGACGGAAACATCTCTTGGCATCGTGTCTTGGTCTCCTCACAAATCTGAATCTCGAATGTTTTCCTTGTGATCGAGGAAGGCATCGCAAGGACGATCGCCCAAACCCATGACAAGATCAGAACAAATGAAGCCCTGTAGGATAATTCTCGTTTCCCCTCGGGTTGTACGAATACCATGCATCGATAAACAGCAATGGCCGCCATCGTAAAAGTCACCATCGCGTTGCAGCACACAGAAAGCGGGTTAACAACGTGGCACATGAAACCGCCAAACACCCAGGACCACGGTGGTGATTCGTAGTGGAAGAGAAATGGGTAGCAGACGGTGCCTATGAGTTCTGCTATGGCGAGGTTAGCTATTAGATAGTAAACAAACGGCTTTTTTCCACGATGTCGGCATATTACGCGGCACACTGCGTAGTTCCCAACTAAGGAAAGGAATATGATAACTGAAGCGAGAACGGCGCGGAGAACACGAGATCCTTTTGGTTCCACGAAGTGCGACGGCGTTCGCAACATTAGGCATTCAGTAGTATTGTCGCTGTCTTCCATGTCCCCGAGCTTCTAGTAACAACAGCAGCTAAACTGTTTTTTTTTCTGTAGTGTCTAAACCCGCTGTGGTTCTTTTAACCTTGAGAAGATGTTTGCTGCTCTCTTTTCTACTCGGATAAATCCTTTTCAATACAAAATAATAGAAGTGGTCCGCGCCAACTGGTAAATAAAGTGAAAGCAGTTGAGTGGCTTAAGCAGTGCTGGAGCTGATGTCAAAAGTATCCATGTTTTTATATGCCAGGATATGAAGAACTCGTTCCAATGGACTTCTGCTCCTTTAACTCCCGCCCCTCGCCGTACAACATGTTGAAGTAGGCGACTCGTATACTGCCCATCCAGGTTATCTCTACCCTCTGGTGAACGTTCTATTCCCGTTATGGGGAAAGAGGGGAGAAGAGGGAGGAGTTTAACTGCTCATTTTATAATGAACGCTAACAAACCAGGTGGTTTGAATACCTTCAGATTGGAGAGCAAGCCAAAATTTCCTCTCCTTATTGGCTTTTCATTCAGAAGAAAATAAAAACAATTCAGAAGTTGAGACTATGTTTAAAATCGGTCTCACATCCAGAGGATCGTCGGGAAAAAACATATGATGCCGAACTTTCTTCAGAAATTGTGGTTGAATCGGAGAAATTCCTTGGTATATGGGTAAAACTAAAACTATGGGTAAATTTTAAAACTTCGCATTTCATTCACTGGTTGGAATATAACCAACAAACGTGGAACGCCATTAGTCTGTGGTAATTCTATTCAACTTTCAAGTGCTAACCATTTCCGCTTTTCCCTCTTTGCCGGAACCACAAAGGCTATTGCGAACCATTGTCGTTCACCTTTTCTCTCAATATAATGTAGAGAACTGTGACTGAATTTTCCATGCTAACAATTTAGAAATATGGTATGCTTATCAACTATCTTCTCCACCATAGTCGCCAGCCACAATAAAGCTTTTCTACAGAACAAATATACGTTTTACTTCTTTCCCAAAAAAAGTCTATCGTGAGTTTGAGAGCTTTGCGACATCCTTTAGCTTTGAATTTACCACAAAAAGGTGTATTGGCTCAAAGCCATGCCAAAATATGTTAGTGTGTCTGGTTTGAATTTGAAGCTTTCAAGCTGCAAAAGATACTAGTACACAAGCGACCCATCCTCTCTCGTATAAATATATATATTGTTCACTTCATAGGCACTTTAAGCAGGTTAAACGATTACATTGTGTGATTGTTTGGGTTTGTTTATACTTCAAACGGGCTTCCTGAGCTGAATGGTATTGATAGGATTGGTAAACAGGACCGATATCTTGAAGCCTATACTGTGGAGGGTCCACAATAGGTTTAGCGGGATGGCGGGATCGGGCTTATTTCGAGGGTGGGATTCGGGATGCGAGCTAAAAACAGGAGCGGGAAGCGGGATTTCATGTTTTTGAGGGGGCGGGAAGCGGGATACGGGATTATAATTTCCACATGACCGTGTGTTTAATGCAGATTAACTCTTCAAAACGAACAATCTTCGTCTTCCATATGTCAACAGCATGTCGCGTACCGTTTGTGTGACTTTGCGTGTTCGTCCAAGGGTCAGAAACATCATCAAATCCTGTTTACTTGGCAGCTATCCGGATTTTAATGAAGGTGGGTATTTCATGTTATCATTATTGTAATAATTAACGCAGAAAAAAAATTGTAGTTAAAAAAATAAGGGTGGGATCGGGATTTCAACGTAAAGAAGTCTAAAGAAGGGTGGGATGGTGGGATTAAGAGAAAAAATGAGGTGGGAAAGCGGGAACTGAGGACCCTATTGTGGACCCTCTATACTCTTGAGATTGTAAAAGTCGCATTGGTAACGTAACACCGCGAGGACTTCAAGGATCAGTACTGTTAGGGTAACTTTTATTTGAATAGGGAGAAGACACCTCCCAAACTAACACAACACTATTCGCGCGTGACGAACAGATTCCATCACTGAAGACGAGGCAACCGGAAGTCACACCAATGTACCAGTATGCTATCTCTGTTAAGGCAATACGATGTTTGAATTTGTAAAGTTTTTCTTGTCTTCATAACTTGTCTATAAACCTGAAGACGAGTTGACCGTGCCTAGCCTGTGCAGCAGTGCAAAGGTAGGGAAATTGGGGGGGGGGGGGGGGGGGGGGGGGGAGGGGGAGAATAGAGAGGGGTGGCCCTCTTCTACCCTTTCCCCGATATATATTGTTTCAAATACATTTCCGAAACTATATAATCATCCTAGTATCTTTTAATACTAATGTTTATTTATATTCACTAAGCCATAAAGTACCGGGTTTTCCCCCAAACAAACTTCCCTCCAGCTCCGAAGCAATGCGACGTCAACGTATCCAAAATGGCCGACAAAAAAACTTTGAGCCCCCAGTATTATTGGTCAGATGAAAATTCCATGGTAACAATGGTTCGTCTGATATTCTCGCCTTCCATATGCTTTTCTTCGTCCTCCCAGTCTTCTGAACTTCTCTCACAATATCGTCTTCGTCATATTTTTGTTCTAGAACGACACTGCTCTGCCATATCGATGAAAATCTACTTTAATTCCGAGCGTGTGAAAATTCTACAAAGAAAACAAGTCGCTACAAGTTAGCCGCAAGACTCCGGTGGGACGAAGTGACGTAAAAAACGTCATAGGAATTAATGTCAACAAGGTCTTCGGGGGGCCAACTTTGAGTATTGAGGGGCTCGTTCTCAACTCTGAAAAAGTTTTATGAAACTTTAATACATTTTATGAACAAAGTACATCTGAAAGATGCTTTTGAGCCCAAATGCGTTTTAATTTTCGCTCGGGTATTCCTTTAAAGTCCTTTGGAATATCAGATTGCAAAGATCAATTGTTCACATGGCAAATATTATGCTAATTTTAGAGTAAAAGTGTATCTATTTATCAATGTTTTTAGTTGCTTTCCTGTAAGCTTTTCTCAAATACGTATCTAGCCTATGTGAAGCCTATGTACCGGGTTTTACATCCGACATAAAAGTAAAGTTATTACACGGCTGTGACGTCACACTTTCCTGTCACGCCTAATAACCCCGGTAATTTATTGCTTGGTGAATAATAAACAGAACATTATATGGCAGCTTGGAGATACGGTTTTATCTTCTCTTGGTCAATTTGTAGTAAAACACTCGTTCGCTGCTCTCACGAACACTCTCAAAATATTTAACAATTATAACCCATCAAATATTTTCTCTCGCGCGTGATTGGTTGAATGGCGTTGCGTGACCCGATATCAGCCTCCGCGAGCGGGAAATTGAAGCTTTCCGACCAGAGGAGGTGCGCCATGTATCCCAGAACCCCTATCGGCATACCATACATTCCATTCTTGCTAAATGGCGGCGGCTGCTTGTAAATATTCGATTTTCTCTTTCGTAATTTCGCGAGGTTAAAAGCCGTATTTAAGTTAAATGAAGCTAGATATCGTTACAGTACACTTTCTTTGCTTAAGAATAATGTTTTGCAAGTTAATATGCTGATCTGAATCAAAATATGGCCAGAAACGTTGGAACAAAGTGTTCGTTCGCGTGGAACACTCATTGAAGTGAGTCCTAAATTTACATATCATTCTCGTTTTGCTTTTGTCTCCACACCTTGTGGTTTAAGGCAGTCTTTTGATTGGTTGTTGCTCTTCAAAATGACATCATAGTGACCCTTAGTGACCCAGCAGTTGAGGAGATATTTGATTGCAGTTCGCAACGTGAGCATGTGGCGTCTAGAAGCGCTTTTACTGAGTTTTAGTGTCTCAAGAGTACTGTAAATGGTGACAATACACAAACTAATGGATGATAATCCCGCAAGCAACAAGCGTGCTTATATTAGTACGGGAACAACGCCATCAAAGCCAAAGCGAACTAGAACGCCATCGACGTCAGCTGGTCTTCGCAAAACATCAAACAAACTCTTCTCTCAGCGATCTTGTCGATGAAACTGGCGTGTATTTCCTTGCACACCAACTCTAAGCAAGCCATATACTTAGGTATAATAAGAAAGTTTTCACTTGAAACGCAGTGGATATATATTAAGCTGTCCTTTCTAAACGCAGAAGCTTTGCTATCCGTAACGAGTTCAAAACACGGGTAGGTTTGTGAACGACTCGGCGACATCTTACCTGATCAGTGACTCGGTGCTACTGGTTACGTCACAAAATGTTGATAATATATGATGAGAAGAAATGCATGCCGGGATACCTTTCGGACCTCCTCTGCTTTCCGACGGAACAAGTGAAGTCGGAAAGCCTATTCATAACGGCTTAAGAGCATCATTGTAGTAAGGTGTCGTAGTTTTGTTTATATTTGGCCTGTCACCGGTGACAAAAGGCCGGCATGCAATGGTGCATGTATATAACGAGCAACTTCAGAGAGCAATTCATATATCGCCGTTCGTGCAGCGTCCGGAAGGCAAATTTGAGGTTGACTTCTACACAGCGCCTGGACTTGATAGCTTCGCGCAGAAGTATATAAGAATGGTAGATTCTCAACTGACTTCATTAAAAATATAACTTCAACTACACCATGAAGACGCCCTACAGTTCTTGGTCAAGAAAGTAAAGACCGCAGTGAACTCCAATACCTACGACTTCAAAAAGAAAGGAAATGAGATGACCGAGAGCACTTCAGACGATGCTTTACACGATGCTTTTCACAACTCGGCTTAGAAAGAAAGCCGAAATTCTCCGAGGTCAAGACACGTCTAGAGGAACGGTAAGCTCTTATTACAGATAAATTAAGTTAGCAGACCAACGCAGTTGGGATTTTGGAGTAGAATACTTCTCATTAACAAGCTGTATCATATAATAAGTTGGAAAATTATACGCAGAAATATAGACGCTTCGTTAGGAAGGGTACTTGTGTCGATTCTGCTCTTCAAGAATGCGAATACTAAATATTTGATCGATGTTACTTCGAGCTCTGCAAGTGTTAATTCTAATTATTTTCTTTCCTGCATGTGTTTCTATAGCTACTGTGGCAAACTTGGTCAATTCTGGAGAGTCTGTCCGGGGAGCGGCCATTTTGGTGAATGCCATCATGGCGTCTGTCCTATCAAGAACGCCTGATGGCCACATGCAGTTGGATACCGAAGTTACAATCCAATCAGCAACCGGTGGGCGGCTTAATCCAACGTGACATAAAATTATCTATTTATGAAATAATTAAATTTAAGCAATTCAGAAAGGAATTTGTAGAATTTAGATAAAGTAAGCTCTGATTCATTGAGTGTTCAGGGTAGGATTGTATTATCATTCTAAGTATGGTGCTATATACCCTGGGTGCCAGAGGTTTTGAGAAGTTTCACGATTAAGAGAGTAATTTTTCGTTCTAAATGTATATCGTTGAGAAAGTTCGGTTGTCGTCGCTTCGCGACTCGAATTATCGTCGCTTCGCGACTCGTTTAGCAGCAAGCCCCTTTCCAATTTCTTTCGACGAAAAATGGTCAGCTTTTGATGAATATCTAGACATTTTGACAAACAAATCTTTCCCGCCTTTAGCTTGCCAGTGGCGCGCGCGACAATCACACCATCTTCTGTCACGATGTGATCACGTGGCGGGCAACAATTTTTGAATTGTTGCCGGCGGGAAACATTGAAATTTGATGACTGCCATGTGACCCTAAATCAGCCAATGAGAGCGTGGGTTGTGCCTGGAAAACTTATGGCTATGTAACAACAGGGCATATTTCGACACCACAAATAGGTTATTGTATTTTTATTCCCCGAAGTAGAGGTGGCTAGTGCTGGATATTTGCCGAGCGGGTATACACCTATTTCAAAAAGGTCGTCCAGTAAAACGGCAAAAGATTTTTCGAATTTACCTATCCATTTCACACAGCTGGACAGTAATAACCACAATTCATTTCGGTCTGTAAATGTCGCTTGCCGTTTGAGCGGGACAAGCTTTTTGAAATAGCCGTACTTACCACACAAGTGAAATAACCAGCCTCAATTCGTTCAAAACCCATTTACAAGTGAAGCGCGAGACCAATAACCCATTTCGTCTCCAAGCGGGAGGTGCATAGTTGGGCCATGCCAAGCAAAAAGGGACCATATGACTTATTTTGCCGATTTTGATTTAAGGGCACTTTGGAACAGTTGAACAACTGATTTAGATAATGAAAATAATGAATTGCCAAAATTCAGTTCCTAAAGTAGAAAAATGGCTGTTCAAAAGTTGCTACTGGACATCCAGTGGTCTCGTTGGTGGGGAGGGAGGGATTAGAAAGTGTCAAATGAATTTGATATGTCCCTCTCAGGGAAAGAAATATTTTGTAACGGCCTGGTTACCAAAACGCCTGGTTACCAAAACGCGTTGTCAAGAAGGACCATTCATTGGACGTTACGAAATGTCGGCCGTTGGAAGCTGCACGAATCGCTTCACAAATCGTTCAAATCTAACGGGTTTGGAAAGGAGTTATCAAGCCTGGGGACTTCCGAGGGATAATTGATGTCCATGGATTGTACCGCGGCCGAGTAAACGCCGATGGGATGGATATTATGTGGAAAATTCGTCCTCGAGCGAAGGCCGTCGTTGTATCGAGTGTGCAGCCTTCCCCTCTGGTTAGAGGGGTGAAGCGTATGACTCAAGAATTCCATAAAACACCGTTCTAGCGACCTGAAACACACATAGGACGACAAAACAACTTCAAGTAAGTCTTCTTCCTTTATTTACCTTGTATTACAGAAGATCTGTAACTAAATTTATGTTATAATTCTGAGTTATCGGAAGAACTCCCATACAAACCTTGTTATACAGTCAGAACTTGGGCGGCCTGTGGTTCTCCGTCACAAATTAATATGACACTGGAACAGACTCGGTTCTTTGAGAAAGTGCTGATTGAAGCTCTCATCAGACTTAATGATGTCCTCCAGCAATCTATAAATGGTTAAAAAGGCATTAAAAGCCTTAAATTCTGTATTCCCCCAAACAAACTTCCCTCCAGCTCCGAAGCAATGCGACGTCAACGTATCCAAAATGGCCGACAAAAAACTTTGAGCCCCCAGTATTATTGGTCAGATGCAAAATTCCATGGTAACAATGGTTCGTCTGATATTCTCGCCTTCCATATGCTTTTCTTCTTCCTCCCAGTCTTCTGAACTTCTCTCACAATATCGTCTTCATCATATTTTTGTTCTAGTACAACACTGCTCTGCCATATCGATGAAAATCTACTTTAATTCCGAGCGTGTGAAAATTCTACAAAGAAAACAAGTCGCTACAAGTTAGCCGCAAGACTCCGGTGGGACGAAGTGACGTAAAAAACGTCATAGGAATTAATGTAAACAAGGTCTTCGGGGGGCCAACTTTGAGTATTGAGGGGCTCGTTCTCAACTCTGAAAAGGTTTTATGAAATTGTAATACGTTTTATGAACAAAGTACATCTGAAAGATGCTTTTGAGCCCAAATGTGTTTTAATTTTCGCTCGGGTATTCCTTTGTAAAGTCCTTTGGAATATCAGATTGCAAAGATCAATTGTTCACATGGCAAATATTATGCTAATTTTAGAGTAAAAGTGTATCTATTTATCAATGTTTTTAGTTGCTTTCCTGTAAGCTTTTCTCAAATACGTGTCTAGCCTACGTGAAGCCGTTTTCGCCTATACGTGTCGCATAGTTTTCTTATTTCGCAAGGAATGTACACAAACATTTTAATCCTTGAATTCGTAACTAATTGCAATGCTGTCGCGCATATGACATTTTAAGACATAACATGCAGAACGTACACAGCGGGACCCGCTGTTACGGAAATTAACAAAAGCAGATCCAAATTTGTTGGCAGACACAATTTATTTAGTTGAAACCAACTTAGAAAAGGTCCCGCCTAAAATTTTACGGAACAAAACATGTACAAGACGCCAGAGTATCAGGTGATATACAATATTCTCGTGTTTTTTGTGTCTTTTCATCAGGATTTCCTCGAAGATATAAAAGTTGTGTCTTTTATTGCGTTCGCCTTGTCACTAAATCGTGTTGTTTGACGAAATCAGTCCCGCCATCCATCTTGGACTGGCTCACGCACTAGCCTACAATACAATACAATACAATACAATACAATCTTTATTTACTCAAATGGGAAATACTAAAAATATACAGAAGTGGACAAACATATAAAGGTAGATAAAATTGTTAGGCAATATTTTGAGTTTGAGAAGTTTGAGCCTGGGAGCTAAGTGAACCGTGAGGTTAGTGATCTGGCGGCTACCTGCGTGCTCTGCGTACTAGTACCTTGCGCATACTGCGTAACCTGCGTGCCCTGCGTACCCTGCATGCCCTGCGCGCCCTGCACCCTGCGTATTTCTAGTTACATCACAGGAATGTAATAAGGTACAAAAAATGCATGTTTTCACTCCGCATTGTCTCTATCAATTCCAAGCCCGCCCAGTGGACCATCCTCGGATATGCAGGGGCAGTTTCCTTCTCCCCCTCAGTAACCGCCAGGTCGGTGTCGCATTACAACTAAAATTTCAAATTGGTCGGGCAAAATCATACCGAAAATTTGAAACCACAAACCGGAAGATAATATTTTTGTTTCGGGATTCAGAGTCGCATTACAAAGTCGATTTGCGAAAACCTCGCGGTAACAGAAAGAGTTAAGTTTTCGATCACATGTACATTTCCCGCGAACTGACGTCAACAATGAATCTGAACCAGGCGATGTACTTTGCTATGGCAGTTCTTATCAGGCTCCTTTTGATTCAGCAGCAGCAGCAGATGTTTGCTTTCTTTGTTTTGTTCGAAACATGGAAGAGCGAATACAGGGCTCTTTTGAACAGTGCTCTTGTGAGAGCAAGAAATCGACGCCGTCGAAGAATCCGTGTAGCTCCATACTCATGGACGATTCCCCGTCCAGAAGAATCGTGGTTTGAAATTCACTACAACGATATTGCAATTCCAGAAGATCATTTCAGGCGGCTATTGAGAGTGAACAGAGATACGTTCAACGTTATATTGAATATCTTGGGTCCACGATTGGTCCGGCAAAACTCTCGATTCAGGGACTGCTTGCCACCCGGCAAAGTGCTCGCGGTAGGACTCTATCGTTTGGCTCATGGTAACTCGTACATCAGCATGGCCCCGGCATTAAATATTGGAAAAACGACAGCGATTGAGGCAGTCCAAGACGTGGTAGATGCTTTGTATGACCTTAGCCCGGACCACATTACATTCCCTGAAACTCTTGCCGAACTTAATGCATCGATTGAAACTTTTAATGACCTTAGCGACCTTCCAAACATAGTAGGCGCAATCGATGGATCGCATGTAAGAATTAAAGCACCAATAGACAGTGCAGCTGACTATTTCAGTAGATACCAACAACATGACTTTATAATTCAGGCTGTTGTCAATGGTAAACGTCTATTCATTGATTTCGCGTGTGGATTTCCCGGTAGCATGCACGATGCTCGGGTGTTGAGGCGCAGCGCTATATTTAGGAAAGCTGAGCAAGGAAACATTCTCACTGCACCGACAGTGCTCGTAAATGGCCGCGAGATAGCTCCCTACCTCGTTGGAGATAGTGCCTATCCATTCAGTCCTTGGCTTATCAAGCCTTACCCCGAAGGTACACGGGATCCCGATGAAATAGCATTTAACAAAGCACTATCCTCTGCCCGAGTGCAAGTGGAATGTGCTTTTGGCATTCTAAAAAGTCGCTGGAGAATACTCCAGAAACGTTTTGATAGTACAATAGATTTTGCTATCAAAAATACTGTGGCATGTGCAGTTTTGCATAATATCTGTATTAGAAATTAATGGCGATGATTGGGATGACGAAGTTGATGAAGATGACCAAGGACCAGGAAATCTAGCACCCAACGTGATTCGTGATGGGGACGATATTAGGGATACCCTGAAAGACTTCCTCGCTATCTAGTCTATCTATTTAATACACAGACTTGAAAGGTTTAATATATTATGATTACATTTATTATCTTGAGTTGAAACAAATCAACTGGAATCGACATAACAAAGTGTTATGGAATTTCATGGTAAAATTGAATGCACTACAACAGTATTTTAAATAACAATCATGATCAATATCCAATATATGATTAACATTATTTTGTAATATGAATCGGTTTATACGTTTAAATGTGTCCTGATTATTTCTACTCCTCTTTGCATGAATATTCTTAGAGTTCATGTTGAATGTCATATCTCTAATTATGAAATATTGGAAAATATTTCCATTTGAACCGTAACGTAATAAATTTGTAATACACTAGTTATCGAAACTGAACTAATAAAATCATGATTGACTGGTTTCAGTTCTTGCTGGTATTGTTGTTTTGCAGGAAATTTGTCAGGGCTCCAACTGTGTTGACCTGTTGCTCTTGCATTCTAGCGTAATTGTTCATAAAAGTGCTCATGTCTTTGCGTTGATCAGCAAGGCCAGCAAATGAGGCTCTTAGCATCTCCCTTTCCTCATCATCATTTTCTTCTATTCGTGCCCTTTTCCTGCTTTTTTTCCTCTCGGTTCTCGATTCTTTCTTGTTGCCTCCAGCTTCATTGCTTTGTGTTTACTCACTGTCAATCGTAGAAGCGCTTGTGCCTACATCGGCCACATGGCGAAGAGTCACAATGTCTCGACACCCGAGGACCGCATCTATCTCCTCGTAGAAAATAGACTGCTTTCTATTCCCGCCAGTCTGCTTACTGTTCCAGTCTTTAGCCGCTTTATATCGGTCGATCAAGTATTTCATCTTCTTTTGACATTTGTCGATTGATCTTTCTATGCCAAATTTATCATTGATTCGTCTCGATATTTCTTCTCAAACCTTACGGGCATCCTTGCTCTCAATTCTGTCATGATTTTCTGCCCAGAGACTGATCAGCGTTTTCTGCTCGTCCTGACTCCACTTATCATACGTTTTCTTTCCTCGTGGAGTCTCGTCTTCATTGCCTGAACCGACAGAGACTGAGCTCGCCGGACTGTTCGAAATTGTGCTCGAGGCCACTGGACTGTTCGCCTTCGAGGCCACTGAAGTGTTTGAGCTCACTGGAGTGCTTGATTGACTACAATTTGCTGCTGCTGTTCGGAAATATTGAGGCCCGGGATGAAGAGCATGAAACGGAGTTGTACCCGGCAAATATAAGAACTGATTGTTATTGTAAGAGTTTGAATTGTAGTAGTCACGTCCGTCCATTATCGAAGCAAATGCAACAAGTAACAAGAACAATATTAAAATGTTTACATCTCCGGTTACAGTAAAGATCCCTCGCTTTCTTTATTCAGGGTTTCTGGAATTTATTAAACTGACAAGCACTGACATCTCCGGATACAGTTTCTTTTGTTCGTTTAATTTTTTTGAAAATCTACCTGCCCCGCCCATGCACTACGGCATCTTTGATGTTTTGGCCGGTTTTCAAAAAAAAATTCAATCTGCAAATTTAGAGTCGCATATGGGAACGTAGCCTGAGGAAGTGAGCGAACGACCTTGTACCGTCTGAAAATCAGGCTAATGGGAACGTCGCCTGTTGACAGATTTTAACCTCAATGTAAACAAGACCTGACCAAAAATTGGTATATGCGACCCACTTTAATCTTTGCCCCCCTCCCTCCCTTTTTTTACCGTTGCCATTAACTACCCCTGGGAAGTGGTGTGGACGGAAGTGTGTAACATTTTAATTATAAACCGCTGACTCGTTTCTATTAAACACTAACTTCACCAGACGTGGTTTGCTCCATTTTTCGGCTTTTGAACTTTTGAAATGGAAGAAGACGATAATAACTGTGATGACACCTACTCAGATAGTAGTCTAGATACCTCAGGAAGTGGTGAATGGACTGATGAAGACGAATTTCGTGAAATGTTTGAACATGGGCTTAAATATGGATTTAAACCATACCAGTATGAGCCCGTAGCTTCTCCTAATGCTCAGGGCAATTACGAAGAAGACAGCGATGAAGAACACGGGATAACTGAAGACGAGAACTCAAGACTACAGAATCGAGACTGGTAAGATTAATATGGCTTTGATTTTCTATCAAATAACCCTTAATAGACCGATTTAGCTTGTACTGACATTTGTTGCCCCAATTCAGATCATATGGCAGGCTTTCCAGAGGATTCATGTTTTCCCCCCGGTTTTCCCATTAGAGAATTTTGTACGTTTCCTCTTGGGATACAGAAAAACAAGAAAACGTTACTCAAGGGAAAATTCAGGTGACCTGAATTGGGACAACAAATGTACAAGCTTACTAAATCGTTCTATTACCACAGGCAGCCCAAGCTAATGATTTTTACACCGAATGTACATTATACTTATAGGAATATTTAGAAAAATCTGAAACTGTACTAAAATGGTCAATAAAGTCATTAAATCTTACCTGTGTGTTGAGAAGTTGTTCCTCTTCATCGCTGATGTCTTTTTTGTTTTCAAGAGGCAATTCTAGAAATGTTTTACCCTCCCTTTCACTTGTAATTTAAATCATTAGCTTGGCCATGAGCTGCCTAAATATGCTTTTACTACATGCATGTACACGATCAGTTAATGGTTTCGGGGGTACGGTAGTCACTTTAACAAATCGCATACATTTTGCCATTGTCTGTAGTCGTATTGATCATAGAAATGACATCATACACTATTCAAAACGAGCTCAGCGAGTTGTTTCACTGCAAAGGTTTGGCCATTTTAGGGCCTCATTTCTATGATAAATATGAGTACAGACAATGGAAAAATGTATGGGATTTATTTTTTACAACCACGAAGCACTTAGCATCAAATGAGTGAGTAATAAACTGCTTTTCAAGTCGAAAAAGGCCATTGAAATTCAAAATGTAAACACTTCTAATTACTGGTGCTGATCCATACTTGTCCAATACTCTGACAAATTTATGCATAGCATTGTTTTGTATTTTATTGTATTGCATTGTTTTACTATTGTATTGTTAAACTGTTGTTATGTAAATATAATACAATACAATGCTATGCATAAATTTGTCAGAGTATTGGACAACCCTCGACTGCTGATCGAGAGAAAGCTTTCTTTGACAAATGGCATTTGCTTCATCAATAATAACTTCTGTCATTGATGGAATGCTTGTGAAATCCTTGTTTTTTTTCTGGATCAGAAAAGTAATATAATTCAAGAGTTTTGAGCTCTGAGAGAACTAGTCACAAAGTTTATCAACCACACATTTGCCAAAACTTTCTCCACTCAAGAGAAAACTCAGATTTTGCCAAATGTCACACTACAAAGAAGTTTGATTCACTGATTAATTTCTCCTTTCTTGTTCATTTCTTGTTTTTGGAAGTGAATTGAAGTTAACTGAGCCATTTGAATGTGAGTTAGCACTTTGCAAAGCTACCATGGCTTGCATTAGTGACATCATTTTCATTGTTCATACTTAAATTGCATAAATATTATAGTGGAGAGCCAATCAGAAAGCGAGAAAACTGGATGTTGTTGTAAAATTCCTAGTTGACTAAATGAGTAAAAATCTGATTACTTCATTTTAGTATTAACATGCATAATATTTAAATGTCTTGGGTAGAGAATTTGAATAGGCCTTAATAATTATTATGAATGCATGATGACATATTATACCTACACTACCAGAATATTGCTCTAATTTAGACCTTGGTATTCGAGGAGGAGGGGGGGCAGTGTTTAAGTGCCTCGCCTCTCACCTCTGTGGCCCAGGTTTGATTCCTGATCATCGCACCATTTGTGAGTTGATCATGAGTTTGTTGGTATCTCGCCCTTGCTCTGAGGGTTTTTCTCTGGGTTCTCCAGTTGTCCTCCCTCCACAAAACCCATGCAACATGCTATAAAATTCCAATGTGATTTGTGGTTTAGTAGCCTCCTCCACAGGCAATTTATATGTTTTAGATCTGGCAATGCTGGAAGCCGGATCCGAGCGGCCGCGAGGGGACTGGGGAGAGAGAGAAGGAGAAAGAGTTGCCTGCCAAATTTGAACATAATTTCTGTGCACTGTGCATATCATTAGACACATAACAAAAAATACTCAGTAGGGTGGGACAACAGCAAAAATAGGGTACATGCTGGGTTAAACGAAGAAGTGTTAGTTCAACCGTGCAAGAAATTGTCCTCATTGAGACAGTTGCCTAACTTTCAGTTTGAATGGTTGTGATGTAGAAACTTCCATACAAGACAGTATAGTATGGCGTATAACATGACATATATGTATTTAAAAATGACAAATATACGGCCATCTACAAAGTCAATACGTTATGGATATTAATCCTGGTTACAATTTAAAATTATTCCTAACATGCTGTGAAACAACGTGTAACGAACGTGGGTGCATGCCGCTTTATAGCATTTACCATAATAATTATGAATGAAACATCAATCTTCAGAAATAACTGGTAAACGGTTCTTTGGTTAATTTTAAGGTTTCATAAAAGTATAAAGGCATAGTATGACTGGCTCGGTATGACTAACTGGGGTAATCAAATGAGCTCATTTGGTCTTGTAATAACGACTGGAGTACACGTAAAGTGAGACTTCTAATCAGGGGTCAAATGGTTACACAATAAGGGTTGTTTAGTTGCCGAAAGGCGAAGAATTTGACAATGTTAAAGGGGCTGTGTCACGGTTAAAGACTTTCCATTCGTTTTTCTGGGCCGGAAAGAGCTATTTCCACTAATTTTGATATGAACTAACGAATCTCTCGGCCATGTGAGATGCTTAAAATCAAAGCAAATATGCAAAAATGACTAACAAACAGTTTATATAAACAGTCTCCAGGGAAAATATTGAAAATCGTTTCAATCAAGCATTGAGGGAGGGAAGTTTAACTGTTTGTATCCAGTTAACAGCCACTAAGCGAGCGATTACTCTATACATGCGCAGTACCATGACATATAGCCCCTTTAAGGTGAAGTGAGGGCAGAAATTAAACAGAAGTTGAATTTACTAGGTATTTTAAAAACAACCATACATGTATATTCCTTTAGGCATTACAATTGTAGTTTCCTTCCATTGTATGTTGTATGTTGACTCGCTCCTGCACCCGATCCTTGGGATGTTTCACTTACATGTAGGTTTGAATGACTGAATGGCTCAAGGCCTAGGTTTCACTACCCTGGTTCCAGAGGTTTTCTAGAGAGAGAACAGTTGCGGAGAAAGAGCCGCGAAGCAGTGATCAATGAGCTGTTCTCTCTAGAAAACCTCTGGAACCAGGGTAAGGTTTCACCTCGGCTAATTTTGTTTTAAGTACGTGTACTTCAAGTTCAGCGCTTCCTTTTCTATCTGCTGTTTTCTGGACTTCACACCTTTCAGAACATTTTTTGTATAAACCTTTACTCAGCACTGGGATCTTAGAACTCGACTGGTAGCTTAACATTTTCGATTTCCCGCTCACGTGTATACTGGTAGTCTTTATACTTTTGTTCTATATTGATGAGCACAATAATTCCCTTGGGTAGAGGGGTACAGGACAAAGTCAATATGGTACAGGGGTCGGTCCTTACACCTCTATATTTGGCAGCCATCTCCTTTTTTTTTCTCCCCTCCCCCCTCATTTGTTTTGTCCTCAGACCCATGCTCGGCCCTCTCTTACCACAGGAAGTCCGGTTTCACATCTTTTCTTGACTGTGATCAGTCCCAATGGTTGTTTCAGGTTCCATTAAAATTGAGATTTAAAAAAAAAATCAAATTATAAAAAAGAAGTTTTGGTAATGTAGGTATACATTGTCCATAATAAGGTCCATTTGAAATGTCTGCTCAAGATAGCTAGGTAAATATTATTGTTTGCAGTTGATGGTCAATAATATTGTAATTATGTATAATAACGTTCCCTTTGTGGAACCATTAACTGATGCATTTTTTTTCTCAATGATAGCCTGCATTAGTCAGCAGTAGAATGGACTCTTTACTTTAGGGCCTGGTTGATCCTATTATGTAATACTAAGGGCTACCTTCATTCTATTGTAATCCCTCAAGACTGGTTTGCATATAGTTGAAACCAATGATGATGCATGCCCTAGCACTGCAGTCCTGGCACTGTATCCTCCCTTCATCTTCAATATTTAAACAAGCCCAGTTAACATTAGATGTATGATTTAGCAAGCACATTCATTTTAAAAGTTTAATTTTTTAGAGTTAAGGTAAAAAAATCAACTAGGAACCAACATAGATATTAAGTGTGCATGCAGTCTCAGCTCATTGATGTTTTAAGACTTAAATTAAAGTGGCTGGAATACAGTGAGACCAAGGCCTCTATATTGGTAAACACTGGTATGTAATCAACTAAAGTCGATTGAGGTACAGTGTATGCTAACCGCAAGCGAGTAGCGAAGGGCTAGCACTCGAAACGTCAGCTGCTACTCTCTTTCCACGGCGGTTAGCATACCTCAATCAACTTTAGTTGATTACATACATGTACCAGTGTTTATCTTACCCACCGACGCAGATCAACACTAGTTTTTACAGGAACTAGTTGCCTATCATCTCTATATTGGTAGTCCAGGCTGAATACAGTTATATTTTCAGCAATTTTCATATGAACTGATGAACGTTGTGCACATGCGGGATGGTTATAAAATCAAAACAAATATGCAAAAATGACTAACAAATTGTGTATATCTACAAAATGTAGACAAATTAAGTCTTCAAGAACAAGATATATTGCATATTATTTCAATCAAGCATTAAGTGAGGAGACTTTAACTGTTTGTAGCCGAGTATAAAACAAATGAATTGAACATGGATCCCATCCATATTTTAAGTAGTGTTTACAACATGAGAGAGAGTGTTGTTTCAGCCTATACAATCTCGAGCCAGAAGCAAGAGATTATAATTTATAGCTATAGGCTGATACATTACAACACTCATACAAATGTTGTAAACTACATGTAAAATGAAACTACATAATATTTAAGAATACCTGGTATATGAAATTGTGATGGAAAATGTAAAAATATAGTTCAGCTCAGTCTATAGTTTACTTAAATGTCTTGTGCAGTGTGCACAAAAACAGGTCCACATTGATCAGACGGTCTCTATGCATCAATAGAGAAGAGTTTATCTTGACATCAGCTGGGATAGGGGAAGTCAGTGATCGGTTGTGAGACCTCCCCATACAGACACTATAGGCATATTGTTTGTTGGATACAGAATTGGTGATTATAAAACATCCGTCTCGATCAGTTAATCACTGATATGGATGTTGATGTTTTATTAATCAGTGTTGTATCAAATATACAGACACTGATGTTTTATTAATCAGTTCTGTATCAAACTAATGTAAAGTTCTGTATGTGGATTTACAGTGGTATTCGTGTGCTGCATTTGGATTGGTTAGCACTTTATGAATTATTAATGAATTTTACAATTTTATTAATACTATAGAGTAGTATCCCTGTACTGCACAAATCCAGCCCTTAATTCTAATTATGTTAAAAGGATATAAACCTTGCAGGGGCTTGTAAGGTACTAATTATCAGCTACTGTTAGCATTACTATGAAAAGATAAAAATCACATTCAAAACAAAAAGAAGCTAAAAATAATGTTATTAAATCTCATTAAACAATCTCTTATACATAAAGTGAATTACTATAGATACAGGGAGGGTTTTTTTAAGTTATGGATGGCATGCAGGGATTACAATTATGAAAAACTTGAACATGTGAGGAGACGGCTGAAATTCAGGCTACATGTTTGGCAAAGGTTTATAAATTTTAAGCCACTGTAGTGCATGTCTTTGGTATAATTTAAAATATTTTATTTATATGTTTATTTATTTATTTTTGTTTATATATTTCATTTCATTATCACTCCCATTACATAGCGCAAAATTAAGAATTTACATTATTAGTACATAATGAATGTATTGACGAGGAGTCTAATTAAAGCAAGTACGGTACATATTTATTAGATATAGACCCCTTTAAAGAGTATTATACATGTATGTATAGATTTATTAAAATGTTCATTTAATAGTTTAAATTCCATGTTCAATAACAATATGAATTATTCTTTTGCAACTATTGATGGGATACAGTAATTGGAATCACAGGAATAAATTGTTGCCTTTTTTTACTAATAACTGACTCTTTACGAGTTTTTTTGAAGCAAAATGATGATTGATTTTTCTCGTATAATGTACTGAACTGGTTCCAAATCATTAGTCCTTTATAAGATATTGAACATTGCCCTAATTTTGTTCTTTTTGAAGTCATGTGATGATAGTTTGCTTGTCTTGTATTGTGATAGTGAATTTGTTTATTGTCGAGTTGAAATGTGTTATTAAATGTTTCTGGAAGTTGGTTATTATGGTATTTAAACATTTAAAAAAATTACAAGGTATTGATTTCATCAACTGCTAGTATTAAGTTATGGTGTATGAATAGATCATTGGTATGGGTGAAGCATACTGCATTACAAATTATTCTTACTGCCCTTTTCTGTAGGGGTATTAAGCGTTGTAGTCTGGTATGGAAAGTGGTTGCATGCATGCCCAAATTATGTTGCCATAACATAGATATGGGTAATATTAGTAAGAATATAAGGTTTTTAAACTTTCTTGGTATGTAGAAACGTAGTCTACTGATTATGCCAATATTTTGTAGAGATTTTAGAATATACATGATTTATGTGAGGCTTCCATGTCAAGTATTTGTCGATTATTACTAGCTCCTAGAAACTTCATTTTGTTTACTCGGTCTATATTATTGTCATCAATTTTAATGTTTATTGAGTTGGAATTGATTATTTTCTTAAATTTTACTCTACATTTACCTTTGTCTCCTTCCAAATTTCCAATTACTGTGGGCATAACTTTATAGTGTTGAAGGAGTATTTTTCGTAGAATCGGAACTTGTATGTAATAGATAAAGAATGAGTGGCCGATCTTTATCCGATTTACAAACTCGAGCTGAAAGCAAGAGTTTGTAAATCGGATAAAGATCGGACACAAACGTCTAGATGTACATGTAGAGAGTAATGTTTTCAGTTATTTGGCGATACAACTTATTTTGGCCGAGAAAATCGAAGCCAATGTTTATGTAAATCAGGACGAAATTTGTATCAGATTTAAAGATCACTTATCGGTCGGTGATTTCCTTTGTTTTTGCTTCATGAATTATTAATGAGTTTGATAAGTAATTATACAATGTACATAAAGGGATGTTTATCAGAGTTTTCAATGATACTCAGAAAAATCCAAGTCACATAGTCCCCTTAAAGTCTTTTAGAGTAGATTTTGTATGAGTGGGAATGCTAATGATAGTAGCATGTTTACCATACAGCATACTGTGACATTGAAATCCTTTAGATCGAATCATGTGATAGAGTCACAGTATGGCAAAGTTACAATATCAGGGTTGTTGCCAGGTCATGTGTGGGAAAGGTCAGGGAAAGTCAGAAAACAAATGAGAAATTTGTTTTGGCACTCCAAGGGTGAGTGCATTTAAAATTTAATCGGGATTTGATATGAGATTGAAGGGTGTGGTGGTAGTGCCTTGGGGAAGGGGGGCATTATCCACCCCCCTATTTGACCCTCTGGTGACAACCCTGTATGATGACAGCTACTGTCTTGTCGTTGATATTTCTTTTCCACTCAGACAAAATCTACATGTACTCTATTACAGGTAGATACAGTTTTTAAATTAATTTCACAGCTATTTTTGTTCTGCATGACGAAACTCTTTTCATGTGCTAGGTGCCAGTGTGACAACTGTGAACTCATGGATAGTGCAAAGGAGTGTGTATGCTGTAAAGAGATTACTGCTGTTATGAACAAATGTGCTGAGGTGGTTGGAGAGCCACCATCATGTATTACCCAACATCCTGGTTTCAGTACAGTCTGCCTAAACATCTGGGTACTGCAAACTGCAGGCTACCAATACAAACAACAATACAATGAGCAGTCTGAGGGTAATGAACACAAGAGGAATAGGGATATTGCTTATAGACAGTTAGCTAGGTGGTGCTGGGGTTCTCTAGGACATAAGGTGAGAGTAGTACTGCCTTCCTGTGCTGTTCGTCGCATCGAAGCCCACTTCCCCCCACCTGGAGTTGAGGAAAACATTGCTGATGAATGACATTGATTTTAAAGCAAATTATATAAAATGGAATATCAACCAAGGGGTTAATATAAATCTAGACCCTACAGAGGGATTGAGTGATAGTCCAGATAGTAGTCTATCTTTTGACCATTATCAGTCAATGAAAATTGTACAGATAGACAAAGACCTCTCATAGATAAGGGGAAACATGGTATATATATTACATAGGAATAGCATGCTCAGTAGCTTTACCATATATGCCTCACATATTCTCCTTTATATAGTATATTTTACCCAGCCACCCACATCAATAGGTAGTCAATTTCTTATGTAATATTATGTAATTTACTTGTTACTGATTATTTTTCTAATGAGAATATATTTTTGCATTCATTCATATATTTTAGTATCTTGTAATTGTTATAATTTTATGGATTTATTTTAAATAACCCAGGTTGAAGATCTTGCCAAGGTTTTAGCAAGATCTTTGCAAGATTCATCAATAATCTTAAGATAAGATCTTGCCAAGTTGGCAAGATCATGGCAAGATTCATCAAGTAATATTATGTAATTTACTTGTTTTTGTGAGTACACCTTTATCCACAGGTCTTTCACCGCTGCCTCTACCTTGGACTTGATTGCATATGGTTTGTCTGGCTTTGCAAAACTTGGGCTCAGCATTCTTCTTCAATACTACTTTAGCTTTAGTTGTATTGAGTAGGCCTAAGTTATCTTCACAGATATTTGCATATTCTTTCAGGAGGTTTTCTAGCTTCTCTGGTGCAGTTGGTTTAGGTGTACCATCTACTCTGAGTGCCGTTATGTTACCCCAATACAACCAAATGTTGTTAAGCCAGCTTCTCCCAAACGGGGCTGGACCACTTATCTTGACTACATATAAAGGCAGGGTGTTTGTGTGCCCATTGTATGCCTCCTTTACTTGGACTACTCCCACTGGTGAGATTTTTTCCCCATTATATGTCTTCAGCTCAATGTCTTCAGCTCAATGTGTCTTCTAACGTCGTTGAGAAGTATTTTTCATACATTTCCAAGGGTATTACTGAAACTGCAGAGCCAATGTCTAACTCCATTTTAAAATGGTTTACCCTCAACATGTGGTGTTACCCTGATGATATAACCTGTCTTACCTAAGCTGTTTATCTCGAGGTTTCCAATGAGATCGTATTCACTGTCACCGTTCTGCGGGACCATATGTAACCATTGCACCACCGGCATAGCACATCTCTAAATCGACAATTTTGTGGAATGCGTATGTAATAAAACTCCTGCTGGGGGTTATGTGCATAAGATCCACACCGATAGCACTCACTGCGCCATTTCTTTGAACCTCTTTTGAGCTTGTGAGCTTCCTTGTGAGCTTCCTTCCTCTTTTCAGCTTCCTGTTTTTGACCTCCTTGTAGTTCCATAGTATCGTGTGCGGCTGTTTCCATTGCTATGGCAATCTCCATGGCTTTTCCGAAACTTAGGTTTTCTGTTGCGAGTAGCCGCTTTTGTGTCTGCTCGTTTCTTATTCCACACACCAATCTATATCTAAGTATCTCCGTCAAGTTAGCCCCAAAGTGGTAGTGGATGGATAACTTCTTCATTTCAGCCACAAAACAGCGGATGTTTTCTCCTTCGATTTGGTTTCTTTTTGTAGAATCGAAATCGTTCCGCGATTTCGAGCGGTTTTGGGTCCAGGTGATTCAGTTTTCAGGGTTTCCACGATCACCTTGTACGATTTTGATGCAGGTTTTGCCGGTGCCAGCAGATTTTTTTACTAGACAAAAGGTTTTGCTACCCATTAAGCTTAGTAGTGCCGGTACTTTCTTGTCACTACCAATGCTGTTTACAATGAAGAATTGCTCCACTCGCTCGACATACGTGTCCCAGTCTTCGGTGGATACAAGTGAATTCTAGAAATACCGCTGTCAACTAGCTTTATATCTTACAATTTCTTTAAGGGAATTCATCTAAGTCTTGCTTGTTCATGATAGTCATTAATGAACTATGATCAGTCTCTATTTCGAATGATCCCAACGTCATTGCTAAAGCCTCGTTCAGCTCCACTTCTGTATACAGGTTTCTGCTCTTGTGATGTAAGTGATCGAGAAACATAGGCTTTTGGTGCCTTTTGGCCATAATCTTGTACTTGAAGCAACACTGCTCCCAGTCCGCATGACAAAGCGTCACCTGACACTATCTTCTTGGTTTGAGGATCGTATTAGGCAAAAACTCGAGACTGAGTTCAGTACCAGTTCTTTTAACTTCGCGCATGAAATCTGTTGGGTATCCGTCCAGCACCAACTCGCTTCATCCTTGAGGAATTCTCTTATAATAATTATATTAATATCGTCTTTATATAATGAGGGTAGCACTAAATAGCGAATAGTACTTACAAACCTGGGGCCCTCTTAAAGCTAAATATATATAGAAAATACTAACGTACATTACATTCAATAAGAAATACAAATAGAGATTACTTCATGAAAAATGCGTGCGTACGGTTTTTATTCACGAGTTATAAAAACGAACAAGCGAGTCTTCAAGCGAGTGCTGACATTTACAAAACCAAATAAAAATAGTTTCACATTCTCCACGGCCTTGTTTGTAGTTGAATGCTCGTTTACATATTATTTTTGTTCGGTACTTCAGAATTACAGAAGAAACGTCGAAAAGAAATAACTTTTACTGACAGAAATATCACTTTTTATGGCAAAGTTGGATTAAACATTGAAAAATACTATAGATTTAAAAGAAGGATGCAATAATAAGGTCATTTTATGCTTTTTCTCTGAGGTTTTTTCTGCTTTACGCAAACCGCTAGCCTGTTATCGACTTATCTTCACAAATCAACTCCGGAGAGACATTGGTTGTGATTCAAATACTTCGAATACTTATCTTCGCTTTGGCAAACTGACAAATTTATAGTCTTAAATAGGCAAATCGTTCACTCCTTAGAAACTGAAGGGTTTACAATTACAATAAGAGATAAACGTTTTGAGAAATAACTCCCGTCGTCGTCCTATTTATTATAACCTTATATCTGACCTGTTTAGTTTGCCTTTATTTGAACTCCAAGTACTCGATTCTGTTCGCTGTTTTCCAAAGTTTAAAATCTCTCCTGAACATATCACAATGTCCTTCACATCCACAAAGGCCAGATGAAGACTGTTGTTATTAAGCCAGAGTGTGTTCAAGACCGCATGCGGGTTCAAGATTGCTTTAGGCTACAACAAGTGAACAAGTTCACATTCCGCTTGTTTTTTTCTTTCGTGTTTTGGTTTTCTAGGCTTTACACGTCATCTTCAACTGAATAATCAAGGGTAACAAACTATATTCTTCACTCATTTTCTTGTTTCGGGTTAGCATTAAGCTCTCCGGGTTTTTTCCTGAAAAACTAACGCTGGCCTTGAATGAAAACGTGTTATTTCTTACACGTCAAGAAACATGATACGCGGCTTCTGATTGGACGTACCATTTTTCTCACGCATGATTTAAGCGATACACGGCAGTTGATTGGTTAACATCCGATTTGTGAACGAAAATTTACTTCGCGGGTTTCCAGAGAGTAAATCTCAGTATGTATATAATAAAATATATTATGTAGTGGAAAGTGATAAAAACCATGTAAGTTAAATAGACTCGTAAAAATAATAAGGTAATAATTAGATTGCCATAAAACTAAGTAGAAATAATAGTAATTATTATATAAAAAGTAAGTATATATAACTATACAAGTCCAGTTGGACAAAATATTATCAGCGGTGGTTTGATTTTAGAGTGACAGGAAATAATCTTTGCAAAATAGGCCAGCATTCCCATGAACCTTCTGAGGTCGCCCCTTGTTCTAGGGTGGTTCCATCTCCAAAATAGCCTTGACTTTAGTAGTATAGTAGTTGGCGGTACCAGCTCACCAATGAAAGTGATGCAGCCAACCAACATCGAAAATAAAAGTGAAGCAGTCAATCATATCAAAAATAAATCGATGAATAAATCCCATGACGTATAATTGAAATCACTACGTTGGGTGGGGGGTAAAAAGGCAAGAAAGTGTAACAGTCAGCTAATTCAAGATAAAAAGTGTAACAGGTAAGCTACAAAAAAATACTGTGTTGGGTGGGGGGTAAAAAAGTCAAAAAATTAAATATCTTCTCCACATGATGGATACCGATATTTGATGAAGTTGATTTGGATGTTGAATCCTTGCTGTAGTATAGGCTAAGTTAATATTGACGTTTTACTAGGTAAGAATGAAATGATATGATTGTATAAGCCTCGCAAGTATGCTCAAATCGATTAATCTAAATAAGGTATGATATCTTCTCCACATGATGGATACTGATATTTATGAATTGATTTTATTATGTCCATAAGCATAAGAATTTATACCATCTTCTAGTATGTATCTCTTGTCGTCGAAGCAGCTGAGAGATATTTTATTGATTTCGTAGCTCCCTAGTTGGTGATTTTGGCTTCTGATTGTTTTCATAGTATGTGATAGTTGTTTTTTGTTGATTAATACGTCTTTATAGTTTTCATGTTTGATGATGTTCTTGATTATGTTTTTCTTGATGCCTTTCGCGGTCTTTCCTCCTTTGTAGTTGTAATATCCGTAGTACGCATCGACCACTATTAACAGCATCTTGCCTTCCAATGGACCAGCGTAGTCAATATGTAGTCTAGACCAGGGTCTATGGGGGAATTCCCAGGGATGGAGTGGTGCTTCAGCTGGCTTGTCCCTGTTCAGCAGACACTCATTGCAGCTCTTTATTTTAGACTCAAGTTCATTATTAATGTTTGGCCACCACATTATTAATCTGGCCAGAGCTTTCATCCTACACATTCCTGGATGGGCAATGTGCAATTCTTCCAGCAAGATTTCACGCCCTTGTGGCGGTACTACAACCCTCTGTCCCCACATAACACATCCATCTTCTACGCTAAGTTCGTACCTGCGATCATGATAAGGTTTGAGGTCCTCTTCTTCTTCAGGAAGCTTCCTGGGCCACCCCATCAGTGTATAGCGCATCACTTTCGCTAGCAATGGATTCCTACTTGTCCATTGTTTGATGTTTTCTGCTTTAACTGGAGTCGTCTCTAGTTCCTCCAACAGAGATATGGTACTTCCTAGCTTGGGAACTTTGATAGATTCCTCGAGAGGTAATCGGCTCAGGGCATCAGCATTCCCATTTTCCTCTCCCTTCTTGTACTGTAGGTGGTACTCATACGAGGCCAACATTAAACCCCACCTCCTGACTCTGTCTGCTGCCATGCTGGGAATGGGCTTGCTTTCTCTAAGCAGACCTAGAAGGGGTTTGTGATCAGTGTAGATGGTGAAAGGAATGCCATACAGGTACTGGTGAAATTTCCTAACCCCAAAGACTATGGCAAGTCCTTCCTTTTCCACCTGTGAGTAATTCCTCTCTGCTGGCTGTAAAGTACGTGACGCATAAGCAATAGGACGTTCTGATCCGTGTTCCATCCGGTGTGCAATAACCGCTCCTAAGTGATCAGTGTAGATGGTGAAAGGAATGCCATACAGGTACTGGTGAAATTTCCTAATCCCAAAGACTATGGCAAGTCCTTCCTTTTCCACCTGTGAGTAATTCCTCTCTGCTGGCTGTAAAGTACGTGACGCATAAGCAATAGGACGTTCTGATCCTTGTTCCATCCGGTGTGCAATAACCGCTCCTAAGCCATATACGATACAATACAATACTTTATTTAACCACGTGTCACCTAGGAGCTTATACAACTCGTTTAAACGTGAACGTGAACAAAAGATAGACAAATGAAAATACATACAAACTTATAATTTAAAAAAGTTTAGATACACTTGATGTTTAAGAGTATTAAACAGTCTTAAAATATTACGAAGTCTTGAAATATTACAATATTAAAAATGTATATTAAACTATGCATTTATACTCATTATAATAAAATTATATTAGAAATTTCCAGGTAATTATTTATGACGATAACATATGTGATCGTAAAGCGCTT
Source organism: Actinernus sp. WN-2022 (assembly GCA_030867875.1). Taxonomy (NCBI): domain Eukaryota; kingdom Metazoa; phylum Cnidaria; class Anthozoa; order Actiniaria; family Actinernidae; genus Actinernus; species Actinernus sp. WN-2022. The sequence goes on from JAOWCC010001589.1 coordinate 145,217,722, forward strand.
TTAAAAGATATAATTTCTTTGCATTCCCTTATTTTAGTAGGTAGTTTGTTCCACAGAACACTTGCTATATATGAAAACGATTTACGAAGCCATTCCAAATTAAAACGAGGCTGTTCTAGTCTGGTACCATTTCCGCGCAAGTTGTTAGCTTACCATCTTAAGCTTGAAGAAGTCATTTATATAAGCTGGACCCCGATCGTTCATGCAATTGAAAATTAGAATTAGAGATTGACGGTGATGACTTCAGCAAGTCCTTAGATTTCACAAATGCTGCCTCTTGCTCACTTTTCCATGCCCATGGTGTCTCTTTATGCAGCAGCTTATAGAGTGGATGGAGTTCTGTTGCAAGATTGGGTAAGTAGCGGTGGTAGTAATTCAGCATTCCTAGATATGACTTCAGCTGTGTTACATTCTCTGGGGCTGGAGCCTCTGTTACCGCTTTCACCTTTTCCTCCACTGGTTGGATACCTTCACGGTTGATCCTTTGTCCTAAGTAGATGACTTCATCTGCCATAAAGATACACTTCTTCTGGTTAAGTCGGAGACCTGCCTTAGAAAGTCTATTAAGAACTTCCTCCAGATGAGTAATGTGTTCTTCTCTGGTTTTGCCAGACACTAAAATGTCATCCACCCTAACCACTACATAAGGGATACCCTGTAAGAGGTTTTGCATCACTCTCTGATAGATTCCCGGGGCACTTGAGATTCCATAAGGGAGCCTATTATACTTGAACAGTCCCTTGTGAGTATTTATGGTTGTGAACTGCTTACTCGCATCACTCAACTCAAGTTGCTGGTAGGCCTGACTCATGTCTAATTTAGTGAACTGCTGACCACCATTTAATGTGACATACAAATCTTCAGATTTAGGAATAGGATAATTGTCCAGTTTGGACGCTTTGTTCACCGTAATTTTATAGTCCCCACAAATGCGAACACTCTCATCTTCTTTCACAATGGGTACTATGGGTGCTGCCCACTCACTAAACTGAACAGGTGTCAGAGTCCCCTCTTCTACTTGTTTCTCTAGAGCTTTCTCATTTTTCTCTTTCAGAATGTATGGAACTGGCCTTGCTTTACAGTAAATTGGCTTTGCTTGGGGGTCAACATGAATTTTTGCCTTCTCACCAACCAAGGTTCCTAACCCTCCCTGAAACAACGTAGGGGACTTTTCTGCAAAGTTAGGTGTTTCAACACTGTTCTGAAGTCTGAATACTTCAGACCAATTCAAAGTAATCACTTGAAGCCAATGTCTGCCCAATAGTGAACGGGTGTTGCCCTCTACTTCAGCAACCGGTAACTTATACTCATGGCCCTGGTAGTTTACTGGGACTTCAGCTTCCCCAAGGACTACTACATCCTCCCCAGTATAGGTTTTCAGCTTCAGATTGCTTGGGTTCAGTGTAATCTGAGTGGTTCCTCTTGATAGGTTTGCCCAAACCCTCTGATTCACTACAGTTACTGCAGAACCAGTGTCTATTTCCATTGTAAGATCATGACCATTAATGCAAATGTCAACCTCTAAAGGTTTTACCTTACAATCATCTAAATTGTACAGGTTCATTGAGTACTCGCCTGATATGTCGTCATTGGTCTCTTGGTCCAGTAGATTAGTTGACTTGGTGTTGCCCTGATATCTAGCCTTGTTTTTGTTTGGTTTATTTTCTTGTTTGCTTTTGGTTTTGCTGCGGCATTGTCGAGCCAAGTGACCTTTCTTTTCACACTCGTGGCAAATTGACTCTTTGAATTTGCACTCGTATGCTTTGTGGTTCCCTCCACAGCGATAACACTCGATTTGTTTTGGGTTACCTCGGTTTTTCTGCAGTCGATTTACAGAACTGGACCCTGCACTCGCCTCACTTGAGTTGTTGTGACCTAACTCTTTTTCATTTTGGTCGGCTGTCTCCAACACCAAAGCAGTTTCAAGAGCGAATTTGAATGTGAGCTTCGTTTCCGCCAACAGCTTTTTCTGAATGGCCTCATTACGAACTCCACTCACCAGTCGGTCTCGCAGCATTTCCTCCAAGTTTCCTCCATATTTGCAATATTGAGCGATTTTTCTAAGCTCTGCGATGAAATCTGCAATCGAATCATTTGGCCTTCTTTCTCGCGTATTGAATTTGAAACGCTGTACGATCACACTCGGAGTTGGCTTCATGTGCTCCTTCATGAGTTTAACAATTTCATCGTAGGATGCCTCAGTTGGGTTGCTCGGTACTAACAGGTTTCGAAGAACTTGATAAGCTTTTCCTCCCATTTCGGTGAGCAGGATTGCCTTTTTCTTCCCTCCTGCAGTAATTCCATTAGCCTCAAAGTAGAAATTAATTCGCTCGACATACAACTCCCAGTCGTCGCGTTCGGAATTGAATTCTCCAATTTTTCCGTGCTTAGCCATCTTGATTTCCCTCTCAATCTCTTAGGAAATCCTTTATTGCCTTTTGTGAGTTTCGTTTCCGCCTCGTCGCCAATGTAATATCCGTAGGTTTACTTCTAACTTGAGCACACATGAGATACAGCACTTTACAAAATGGCTGCCCGGTCAACAACTGTCACGTGACTAACTTGGCGGGAAAACATTACGTCATGGAAATACTACAGTTGTCTTCGTCTATGTAGCTATACATTTTGGATTTCAATCCAACGAATTCAACGATGGGTGTTCCAGCATTTTCATCTTTGAATTTGCCGATTACCTTTTTGTTCGTTTTGTTGTAGTATTTGCTATTTTCTGGATAGTCGCTATTATCGAATTTATTCTGTTGTTCCATAAGTCGTTGTATATGTCTTCAGTCTCTATTTCGTAGGTGAGGCTATCTGTGTCGGTAAATAATAGTTTATCTTTATTACCATACTCTCGTTTTATGTAATTATAATGGGAATCATACATCAGTGTCTTAGAAAGATCAAGAATGCACATACTCACATATGCCGGCCGGTCTAGGGTTAGTGATTCTTTGGTCTTGTGTACTGCTACTAGATTTTCATTGAATATCTTACAACTTACGTATGTTGGTTTAGAGGCCATTCCTATTTCTTTTTATTAGTTACTAATCTAATGTCTACTCTCTTTCTAAGGTTCTCCATAGTCTTTCCAAATACGCTATTATTCATGAGTTTGAAGAAGTCCTTTTCGAATGAGTTTTTTGCATTAGTTCTCTTTTGAGTATTGAAGTCGATGTAGTTTTAACCATGGGGATTGATTGAATTCTAAAGTTCTATGGACTTTCTTTACTTTTAGGTTTTAAGTTCCTATGGTGGAGTACATATTTTTCTTTACTATTTAATGTTGGAATTAGCTTATTTACTAATCCGATTGATATGTCGTGCTCCTTTGCAATCTCCCTACAATATGGTGATAGCATGTCTTTGACTACTTTCGTCTTTTCGGCAGCTAGGGGATAGTCGTTATGTAGGTCGTGTAGTTCTTTTGGGTACTCTAGATCGACTTCTAGGATTAGACCCTTTTTGCTATCTTCATTGTATTTAGTTAGGTCTAGTTTGTTGAGATCCTTTTCCACAATCCACTTGAAGCCACCAGTTGGTAGGTGCTGGCTCATAGCCCAACCATATAAGTTGTTGGCATCAAGGCGATCGCGATACAACGACAGTTATATTTACAATACAAACTGGCTCTTGCTCGAAGGCATTCAGTTAGAAAAACATCTTAGTATTGTTGTCACTGCTGCAATGGAGATTCAGGCTGACGAGAAACATTCTGTCGAGTTTCAGTGCGGACCGGATGTCGAATTTACTGGGTTTTGCCGTAAACTACATTTCTAGGTATGCAAGTTGTGCTTTCTCAATGAGAACTTACAAAATGCACTCATCTATTCTCTCTCCAACTTTCAGGGAGACAAAATTACTTACAAATGCAAGGGTTCTTGTAGTCAGAAACGTATTAAAGGGGACGAATGCAAGCAGGAATGAATAACCGAAGCGTTATTTCACTCAGGGGGCCGCCGCGAAACCCAGGCACTGTAAACACGAAACTCGCATTTCAAAAGCGGTGTTTGAAATGGTTTCAGGCTTCGTAAATGTTCCAGACAAGGACTATCCTCTTGTGGGCTTTCCAGACACGTTCTCCAGTGTTCTTTCATTCTTCGGCGGCCAGATTTGTTTTCTTCGTCCATCACGGCCAGTTGGCAGTTGATCTGCCATAATTTGAAGCTCCAAGTTCTTGTCGATGCCATCCCAAAATGTCATTACAACTACATATGAATACGAACATTTCTGCTAAATATAAAACTTGAACAACTAAATATGAAAGATAAACAACTATATACTAAAATGAGAGATGGCTGCGATGTAGACGGATTGAATCAATGTTGTGAGCTCCTCGGGATATATTTGCTTTTCAAACTTGAAAACGTTGGCGAACGATTTCAAGTTTTGGGCAGCTTAGTAACCAGGCCTGTTATTCATGACAGAGTCCCTTTAAGAAAAGATCCTGATTTCCGAAAAATCTTGGAAACAAAGCAAAACTTGATGAACATGGAAGATTATGGATGGCAAGAAGCGACCGAGGCTGCAATTCACCACCGAAAATTATTGTTGAATAAACAATTCCAAAAACAACCTATTCCGGAACAGAGTGTTCCCGTGATGAATAATGCATTTGTACCTTTTAGAAATAAGTTTTATTAAGTCGATTTCTATTAATAAATGTCTTTTAAAATATTCTTCCTCTTGTCATTGTTTTAATTAGCAGCAACAAGAAATCTTGCTTTTCGACTCTCTGTAACTCGGCTTCGTAAAATGTTCCTTCTAAAAGTTATCCATGATAGTCCTTTAAACGATAGACAGGTGGCTGTCTTGGTATTCTTTCAGATATGGTAAATATCTCTTCGGTCTAGTTTGGAAATTCTAATTGTTAGCTTATCCAAGTTAAGCAGCATTTGTCAACAAGAAAAAAATCAATGAAACATAAATCAGTGTAATCTTGTAACACGGTACATTATATCAACCCAAGAACTGAGAAATAAGAAAGTTATCAACTCCGCGACTATAAGGAAAACGAACTGTAAATTGGTGTTTTGGAGATTGGATAAGCAAAGCTTTGTTTAATTTATCCTGGTGGTTTGTTTTTATTCGTATGGTAATTTTAGTTCAGTTTTAGAGAAGAATTTGCATCACAAGAGTTTTCCTCAAAACAATAGGCTCTTCAGTTATCGCTAATCCCTAAGAACAATAGCAAAGTTGCTCTTATGAGTCACAGTGGATTTTGTATACAATTATCTTATGAGTTATTAATTGTAAAGGAAAATAATAAAGACAGTTTAGAGCCTACGCTACAAAGGGGTTTAGATATTGTGAGATATTTATTACTTTTTTCATTCAACTTCGAATGTATTCAGGGCCGATCGCTCCTGGTTTTAGAGACGACCCAAAAAAAATAGGCTTTAGCAAAACATGCCCGAATAGATCGATGACCTCATCCAAAGGAAAAATAGATCATGAGGGCCCACCACTTTATTCATGAGAGCGCCTCACTTTATTCATGAGCGCGCCTCACTTTATTCATGAGCGCGCCTCACTTTATTCATGAGAGCGCCTCACTTTATTCATGAGCGCCCCTCACTTTATTCATGAGTGTGCCTTAAAAATTAGCATAACACCCTTAGCGTACGTCCTAATTAATTTATGTATGACCTAAGACAATAGGACTGTGACGTCACCTGAATTAATGAGAGCTCACCAAAAATTAACATAACACCCTAAAAATTAGCATAACACCCTAAAAAACCGGCTACCCCGTGACGTCATCTGAATTAATGAGCGTGCCTTAAAAATTAGCATAACATCCTAAAAATTAGCATAACAGCCTAAAAAAACTGCTAATTCGGTGCCTCTCCTACTACTAATCATCTAAATTTGGAACTTTTCCACCTGCTCTAGACTTGTACAATGAAAACTTAAAAATAAACAATATAAAGTTAATCATGGTATTGTTTTCTCCTTCGTCAGTCCCTAAAATAATATCCAAGGTATTTAGGGGTGGTAAAACTATCTAACCAGGTTTTCAAAGTAAAATAAAAATTTACTGAAAAAGGGCAATACACAAGGTGATGCATCATTGTTTCTTCTTCCTTATGACAGAAGGAACAACGAGGGTTATCATTCAGTTAAAATTTGTACAAATCCTTATTAAGAAAAAGGCAATTATTTAATATTTTGTATTGAAAATTTCTAAAGGGGGGGTAGGAGGAAAATAGGGGGGGTTAACAATTTTTTTAAGCATCAACAGGGGGGATATTATTTTAAGTGATGTCAGTTAGTGGGGATGTTAAACATTTTAGATAAGCAAGCAAACAAAACCTAGTCATAAGATTTCCATCTATGTAAATTGACTCTGCTTTATAAAAACACAACTGAATAACCTTTTAAAACCAAAATTTTGCTTAAACATAAAATAAAATCAACCAAAAGTTAAACAACTTTTAATATTATGAATACCCCATATATTAGCAAACTCTATGTTAATTGTTACAAATGGAGTTATGATATATTTTAAACAATTGGTTTAATGCTCAACTTAATAGTTACAAAAAAAACAATCATGTGAGCCAAAATACCCGATGCAAACACTGATTATAAATAATAAAACATCAGTGCCTATGTCAGATATATAGACACTGATGTTTTATTAGTCAGTTGTGTATCAGTGCATGATACAGACTGATGCTCATCAGTGTCTGTTAGTGGTCCACAGACCTTCCAAGCCATGACTACACCTGGGAATGGGAGGCATTGTTTGAATGCCCTATTGATGCTCCATGGCTGTTACACCACCTTATGGGACTTGAATTTTGGGTTGGTTTTTTAACGGTGCTGCACCCTTGTGTTTAGAACAAATGATAAAATACCTCTGCTTGTATTGTAAATTGTACATAAACAAATCAAGGCGTATATATTAATATAAAAATTATGCTCTGCAATAAAACACTATGTATTAAAAGCTTCCTTTATTTGAAACTCTGCACCTTGTAACAAAGAGTACATCGAATACATAAACAATGTATTACACTAATAAAAATCAAGATGCATTTTGGGTAAAAACAGCAACAATATAAAACACAACACTATTTAACCAAAAAACTATTCTCATATAAAACTACATGTAGTAATACATGAACTTGCTGTCACTCTCAGGTTTTACAAAATGCAAAGTGCTTATAACTTTCCCTTTTTCAATAACCTAGTTTTGGTACACACAATATGTTCAAGAACATCGCCACCAAATTTCCCTGATGCTATCAGTGACTGTAAAGCTTTTAAATGGTACTTCGGTTTGAATTTGTAAAGTTCAGTACAGTTCAAGCTCTTTTCATCTGTAATCACTTCTGTGCCATGCAAAATATCATGCCCTCCTTTCTCTCCAAAGAGAAGAGAGATAATCTCCCTCCTCCTTTTCTGAAGAATTTTCTGGGATTGCTTTTTAAGTTTTCTCTTGTTTTCCTTCTTTCTTCTCTTTATACGGGATTGTTCAGATGTGGTGTTTTCAGGTGACACTCTGGAACGGGATAAGTGAAATAAAGTTCCTTTAATATCGGAGAGGATGCTTTCAAGCTCTTTGACAAGCACAGTGACGGAAGCTATGCCAGCAGTTAAATATGCTACTTCTTCCTCTGATTTCCAACAGCTTCTCTGTGCCTGTATAGGTTTTCCATCAAATAATTTGCTGTTGAAAGCTCGTTTTCAACTTTAGTCACCATGGTTTGGCAGGTTAGTTTGTCTTTGCACTTTGGTTGCCATGAGAGTTTTCTCAATCTGGGAATACCACTTGCATCTGAATTAAAATATTTCACTTGGCTTTGAAGCTTGTCTGTGTCAACTTTAACTTCCCATCGGTACTTCTGTTGACCACATAAATAGTTCCTGAAGTTACCTGATTTATGGGTTTCATATAATGGTTTAACCAGTGAGTTGTAAAATTCCATGCGAGCTGTCTTCGGGTATGGATACAAATACTTTGCCCAAGGCAAAGGATCTTGTTTTCCAGGTACAGTGACAAATGTGGATGTGGCTTTATTAAAACTGAAAACTGGAAAAGAAAAGACAGGTTTTTAAAATAATATAACAGAATCACATGCTTGACTCAGTACTGGGATTCTACAAAGAAAATAGCCCTATAAAAGAAACCATTCTGTTGAATCTCGAAACACCAACAAATTGCAAGTTGCACGTCATGAGCGGTGATTCTAAATATATATATATTCTAAATATCCAAATCGATTAAACATTGATGTATAATATTAAATAACCTGCATGTTTAAACTTGACACGCGTTCATAAAAAAACGACCAGTGTTATGTAAATAACTGCATGCACACAAGAAAATCCAGAGCACTTTTCATAATTATGCTCTTTTAATAATTAATGCCCAGGAATTTTGAAGAATAAAAATGACTCAAGTTTAATATGTTAGCCTTCAATACCTTTTTGTGTTTTTCTGTTTGTCACATTTCTCTCTGCTGATTCAGTTCTTTCGTCTTTTTGTGGGAAAACAAAGATGACAACATTACAAGAAAACGCTTTCGTGATTGACAGTGGCATAGTCAGCTCTACCTCATGTGAAGTAGTACTTGTATCCTCAGCCTTCACAAATACTCTTGCAGATCCATTCTCCCGAATATTTGTGTCCTTTCCAATTTCTTCAAGTAACTCCTCAAATGTTTTTTCGTAGTGGGCAGTCAAAACCTTGCTCACTTTGAGGTTTTCACCCTCTTTGAGCTGCACAATCAGCCAAGCATTACAGGCCGCCATGTGGCTTTCCGAGATGCTGAGTACACTCTAATTTGGTCAGTGGTATAACAATACTAGTACCTAGTGCCCGCTCTTCCCTTTCTTTTGCAAAATGGCGCGTTTTTTACGGATGTTTCAAATTGAAGGCAAAATCTCGAGGAAAGCTTGGTCGTTTTCTACAACTACATTAACCAAAACAGTAAGAGACTCGAGACAGCTGCTTTGTACACAATCTGAAGGAAGTTATGACAGGAAATATCACAATCGCTCATATGGAAGGGACGCGATGTTAGCTGTTGGTGGTGGAGCAGCACTGGGAGTACTAACAACTGGGACTGAACTTTCACAGGATGGTGTAGGGAAAACAGACAGGCTAAACAACTTTATTATCTATAAATATCAATATGTGTAAATTATGTGTAATTATTATTATTTATTATTGTATGCTTAATTTTTGAGCTGACACCCATGTAATTTAGCACTTGCTACAATTTGGGTTAACTAAACGTATATATATAGTCAGTCTAAAGAAGAGCAGCACCTACAAACTGGTTTAAAGAGACAATTATTTATACTGATCATAAAAATATAATGCTAAAACATATTTAATCAGTAAATATTGGCATTGTAAAAGTAATACGCACCTATCAATGGTAAGGTCGATCTTTAGGCTCTGGAAAGAAGGCCATTATCGATTATGAATGTGAAGAGTATATTGTAAAATGTATTGAAGAAAAGGCATCTTCTCGTGGGCGACGTAATGATACTGTTCTCTACACTGGCAGACGAGTTAAAAAAGCTGACTTACTTTCCATTGCTAACTATAAGCTCCGTGAGCAAGGAAAACGTGAATTAAGATCATGCACCACTGTCTGGAACAGATCAAATCCAAGGAATAGTCGGAGTATTCAGGCAAACCTACATCAAGGACAAGGGCTATTTTGCACTCGGAAGCCTTACAAAGGAGAAGATAGAGACAACGAAAATACTCACCATCAACGAGCATTTGTTAACAACGTAAAGATATATTTCTTTTCTGAGAAAACAGCGGAATATCGGCCTTATTGTTTGATGAGGTCCATTGACGACAAAGCCTATCTCCGTCCAGGCACTTCAGAGGGCTTCAGAAGTGTTCGCAATGGAAGAATTATTATGCCTTCAGCTGTTGAGAAAATGAAGAAACTCCCCAAATATGACTGGCCTGTGAAAGCTGTGTATTGTACTCCATCTACTCATCGTAGTTCTTATTTCAGAAGATGATTGCCATATAGTTTTTGTTAGGCCAAAATTCTATGTAGATTCATCTGGCACTACCTGGGCCAGTGAGACAGTGGAACTGCGTTATCTTCTTCCTGATGAATTTGAAATCCCTGCTGAACATGCACGTGTGCCAAAGTACTCTGATTCTATGTGACAGGGATGTGCACAGATTCATGATACTGTCTTTCAGTTCTGTGATATGACTGAGAAGGCTGATGTAATAAAAGCAACTGAAGGAAACATGGCTCACATAGCATATGAAATCCAGCGTATTAATCATCTTTATGATAGACTACAAGAGGCTGTTGATAAATGTTATGTTTCTTCTTCAGTCACACAAGAGGAAAGAGACAAGATGAAGAACCTCAATATTAAGTTATCTTTAGAAGAAGCTAGAAAAGTTCAGTCGTTTCTTGGGAAAAAACCGAGTGAGGCCTTGTGGAATTCGTATAAGGGGTTGTTACTGAAATGCGAGGAAATGTTAAACAGTTTGAAAAGCTTCGATTTACCAGCAGTGAGGCCTCATATTTGTGATCTCTCTGATGCTGGACCAGGGGTAGGAGTTAGCAACCTTGAAGTGAGATATCGCGATGCTGAACTTGCTAGGCTCCACGATTCTGACTACAGAATACGAATACATCGATCACGCGATGATAGTTCCCAAAATGAGGCAGAGCGTACTAATTCTGCAATAGGAGATTCAGTTGTGGATGGCTCAACTATTGATTGGAATAAACACAAATTACTTGACAACCTAACAGATGAAGAAATCAGCAAAATATCTCTGCAAGAGTATGAACAACATGAAGCTGAGAGAATGAAGAAAAATGCGTGGCTTGTTGCAGAAGAAGTTCAGAAACGAATTGATGGAGCACCTGTTCTAGGAGAATTTATTTCAGCCTTTATAACAAAACCACAAAAAGAGCAGTTCTTCTTTGACCAAACCAATATAAAAGAGCACCACAGATTAGGAAAAAAATCGAAAGCTCCGGGAAAAGCATATTTTGAGAAGATTACCAAGTTTATTGATGATCATTATGTAAAAGGGGAGCTGTATATGGAGTTTGTCCGTGGAAGATGTCAACAGACAAGTACTGAAAAGATCAAGTGTAGTTTCTGTACTGTTCATGGTCACATCATTACACCAGAATTACAGGGCTGCATACCACAACCAAAGCCGGATAAATCAAAGCTACCCGAGTACCATTATTTGGATGTTTTTGCTACTGAACTTATGGATGAAAATGGTAATGCCAGGCCTCCAGATGAGTATCAACCACGAGCAAATATATGCAAGCAATTCGAAAATGGCAGTCTTTCACTTGATAATCAAGATTCAATTGATAGATTCTGCAAGGAGTACATCGTTGAGGAAAGACATGCCAGAGCTTACTTGGAGCACTTACTTCATCTCAAGCGTCTCTCTGAAATGAGGAAAAGGAAACGAAAATCAGAGAAAGAAGTCCAGAAAGGAAAGACATATAGTGACTACAACTGGGACATACTAGCAACCTCTGTGAGCTCTCTTTTGAAGCTGAATGTATCTGATTTGGACAAATATCTGGACTACCATGAACTTTCAAAGAAGGGAAGAAAGAAAGATAAGGCCTTGTCTATTTTAGCACATAAACTACAGGGTGATATCCCTCAACATTTATCTGTGGCCACTGAACTAGACAATTGTCAAGAATCATCAGATAATGAATCTTCTGAATATGAAAGTCAGGACAGTGATAGCGAAACAGATGAAATTCTAACAATATTTAGTGAATCAGATAAAGAGGATGATGATTTTACAAGAGAAGAGTTTCCTGTTCCGTCTGCACAAGGAACAAGAAGTGGGAGAAGAGTGACTTCATGGCACAGTCGCTATGATGGGGCAGAATGGTTGCAGTACTAAAAGCCTCACATTTATTCACATATTGCTTAACACTTGTCACAGGTGAGTTAAAATGTATTTAATGAACTGAGAAAAACAGAGTGCTTTTGTAATAACCTTCGACTCTTAATATTATAAAATGGACAAAAGCCAGCTGAATTCCTGATGCACGCCTGTATGTTAAAATATTTTCAGTCAAACCTAAATATTCATCAAATGGGAAGGAGCTGGGGAGAGATGATTTTTTTTCATACATGAAAGGGGGGATGCTAAATTTTCTGTCGAATTCAGGGGGATATGTAAAAATAAAGTTACACTTAATTGATATTCCTCCTACCCCCCTTTCGATTTTAAATGACCACAGCCTAAGATTCAATAGTCGTCTTATATATCCGATTATATACTGATTTCCAGTCTATTTCATTAACTTTTAGTCTACTTTCCACTTTAGTTGAGAGGTTGGTGTTGCAGATTTGGAAGTTATTAAAATATCGTACAATATTTTGTTAGTAGTTTATCTATTTTATAGAAAGTACCCTTAAACCCTATTGTATCTGAACACATATCATTGTTACTTACTGGTTGGGTAGACTTCAGTAATGACTTCCAGTGTTGAGGAATTGCATGGATAATACCAAGCCAAGCAAAAAAATCATTCTTACTAAGACCAACTGATTTAGCTTTTTCCCAACTAAAGCCTAATTCGTTATCCCAAATGTCTTTCACCCGTATGATCCCTCGTCACTTACTTCAGCCCAAGCCTTTAACATACTTTTATAAAATGGTATGTTTTGGGGGATTTTCGATTCATCAAAATTTTCATTAATACATTTAATACCTCCCAACTCCTTAAAGTATAAAGTTTTGACCTTATAGGGGGCATAGAGTAGCATGGTTAGTGGGCACGGGGGCTGTGCGTAGTATTCTCTCTAACAAGACCTGTCAGACATTATCAGATACAATGGTTCAAAAGTCTTGTTAGCTGATGGCCGAGAGGCCTGTACCTATGGTAGTGGACGTGTTACCGTTACAATGGGAATGCAAGAGTTTGATGTAAATGTTTTAGTGCCAGATACCGTAGTTACTCGAAAGAGTGCAGCGGCGCTCTTAAAATTTTTACGATTTCAGTTGCGGCGCTTATTCGAGGGCGGCGCTCTTTTATCAACGAACGTTTTTAGAAACTACCGTACGGTATATAACAAAGATAATACTAATAATAGATCCTAACTGTACTGCAAATATAACAACGTATCTGTCAGTGTCCATCCAAGCATTACCTGAAGTTTCAACTACTGCTCTTTGTCTGAACTCTTGGTTTAAAGCCGCCACTTCACGCTTTGCCCCTTTAAATGGGTTTAAACCCACCATGGGTTTTAGTTTGGTACCATCAACCTTGGCAGCTAAACATACAGACACCCTTGACTTTTCATGGCCAGTTGCTTTTAAAGTAATGGACTTCTTGCCAACTACGTCAACCGTAGTTTCTGATATCATATCACACCATACCGGAGTTTCATCCATTGCAATGATGTCAGAGGGGCTGTAGTTGTAAAAAAGTAAGTAAGTAACTTTATTTAAGTAAGTAAGTAACTTTATTTAAGTGTCAAATGTATTTAGCTTTGCAACTAATTGGGGACACTAGTCCTACGAATTTACGTCCTTATCCGAGAAGACGTGAAGGTCTAACCATTTGCAGTTGTTTCACAAAGGCAGCACCTTCTACTCAGTTATTTTAAGACCCTGAGTGTTGGTCCGGCCGGGGTTTGAAAGTTGTGCTTTGTTTGTAGTCGCCTAACTTGAATTACATCAGACACAAGTTTTGCTATCAGTCTTTCAGGATCTTGTTGAGCAATGTAGGTCTTTCTTCTCAAGGATAAACCATTTCGCTTCATAAATTTTGACAACCAACCTCTTGAAGCTTTGAAACCGTCATCATCCACGTTGCTGCTCTCCTTCATATCACGGTATGTTATCTCTGCTTTCTTCATAATAAGCTTACAAGAAACTCGCAGACCTCGAGCGCGCCTGTTATTGATCCATTCCAACAATACTTCTTCTAGTTTTTGCCACCTCCAGTTAATTTGCTTCTTTGTTTTCCATTTTTAGTCGCGACCAAAGCTTCAATTTCACGCTTTCTTGATCTCCATTCCCGTATTCTCCTTTCATCGACTTGAAATCGTCGGAAAGCAGGTCGATTTCCGTGTATTTCCACATATTTGATTACTTCTCTCTTGACTTCGTTCAAGGCTGTATTTCTTATTTTTTTCCCTTTATGAGAAACCTCGTCCTTATTCAAGTCAGACATTTTGTTTATGTAGGCAATTCCTGACATGTTTCATTCTCTATGGTAGGTGACGTGCAAGTTTTTAGAGTGTCCTGATTGGCTACCAGTTGGTGATCTATAAAATGACCTGTCAATCTATCACATGTCACGAAGGAAAGGTCACGACTAAATCGAGAATCTCCAAAATGGCTAGGGTAATTCCAGTGGATTACAAAATGTGCTTCAAAATTGAGTTTGAGACAGTTATTCGATGGCATCATGTCTATAAATCTCTTTGGACTCCCGTGGTCAATGAAATGGATACCAGGGCTAAAGCTAAACATTACGATGACAATGCAGTTGGTGTGCACCGTGTGAAGGAAGAGCTTGAACAGAAGACTCTTGTTGGGCATGTACCGATAGAAGTGTCACGTGGAACTTTTTAGATGCAAACACAGAAAACAAACTCCTTGCACAGGTCAAAGGAAAGAGGAAGAGAAAAGTTGAGCTTGTTGTGCCGGAAACGTTCTTGGCATTCACCTCGGAACAGCGCATTGCAAATATTCTGGAGAGAGAGAGCTAAATGGGAAAGCAATGAAGTATACACACTTCGAACTAAAACATAGTGTGAGAGGGGAAAATCAATATCCGAGATTAGTTTAATTTGAGTTATACCATTGTTGTGTTAACTCTGACTCTTCGAACGGTACGGTACTTTTTATTTTAGAGATCGAGATAATGTTTCGATTTCGAGGGCGGCGCTCTTTAATAATCTTGCTCTTCGATGCGGCGCTTATTCGAGGGAGGAGCTCTTTCGAGTAAACACGGTATAGATGATTCTGCCATCCTGGGCATGGTTTTCCTAGCTCATGATCAAGAGGAGACCACGATTAATGTTGTAATACATTAGATCACCATTAATGGCGAAGAGATTGAATGTTCTGATCATAATTCCCTACAATTTAGTTTTAGGTATGTTGTTCGGCGGGCTACAGCTGCAGTAATACCAGCTAACTCGGAAGCTGTGTTACCAGTATGCTTAAGCCATCGTCAGTTAAGTAAGTCATGTATAGAGTTCAGGCAAGGCCTACGAATTTTGGATCCAAACAACCTCAACCACCTTGTAGAAAGGGGCCTAGATATTGGTAAGATACTAGTCAACTTACAAGAAACCGGACCCGTTCCATTGCGTATTCTAAATACCTCAGACTATCCACAAATCGTTTGTGAGCAGACATTCGTCGCCTTAGCAAAATCAGTGAAGGGCATAACAACAATCCAACTATCCAGTGAAGAGAAAAAGGAGAGCTTCTTTCCGGAGGATGAAGATGGACTGGTATTGCCAGACCCACTGAAGGAACTTTGGAGACAAAGCTCGGTGCAGTTGACTGCAGAGGAATGTGGGAAACTGGCAGGGTTACTTTTCAAATACAGAGTGAGTTCTCTTTGTTTGAGGAAGGTCTGGGCAGTTTATGCATCACATAGATACTGGAGATGCTAAACCTATTAGGCAGCAACCCCGAAGCACTTCTCCATGGAAGCATACAGAGATTGAAAATCAAGCAGAGGATCTGTTAGAACATGACCTTATTAAGAACTCCAATAGCCCATGGTCATCGCTGGTAGTACTGGTAAACACGAAATATGGTTTACAGCACTTCCGTGTGGATTACAGACAGGTCAACGCTGCTACAGTGAAAGGTGCATACCCTCTTCCTC
Source organism: Actinernus sp. WN-2022 (assembly GCA_030867875.1). Classification (NCBI taxonomy): domain Eukaryota; kingdom Metazoa; phylum Cnidaria; class Anthozoa; order Actiniaria; family Actinernidae; genus Actinernus; species Actinernus sp. WN-2022. Next base: position 145,233,585 of record JAOWCC010001589.1, read on the forward strand.
GTATTGTTGAGTGCGCTCTCCGGAGCAAGCTGGATTTCAGCTCTTGATCTATCATCGGATTATTGACAGGTATCCATGGATCCGGCTACAAGTGAAAAGGCAGCTTTCGTAACTACAAGTGGGTTCTACGAATGGAAAGTAATGCCTTTTGGGCTATGAAATTCTCCAGGAACTTTCGAAAGGCTGGTGTAACTGATCCTTAAGGGGTTGAGATTTGAGTGTTGTTTGATTTATTTGGACTATGTAATTCGCCTTTTCCCAATCGAGTAGGAGACTAGGTTCGAGTTGTGACCGCAAGCGCTCTTGGGGCTGTTTGAATGGACAGCATTTACAAAATGGCGTCAGCGACTCACAATTCTTCGAATAATTCAGCAAAAGAAAACGTTTTTCTCACTGAGGATGATATTCCCGGAGCGAAAATACCAAGGGAATCTATAGATATATGTAGTGTCGTGCAATTGCGAAGGTGGTTGCTGTGTAGAGGAGCTAAAACGTCTGGTAAAAAAGCGGCTTTGATTACAAGGTACGAAAAATGTTTTATCTATGTTGTGAATTTCAACTTCGTTTATCTTTTCTTCTACACAAACCTTGATCAACATCTATCTTTATTGCAGAGTCAAAGATTACATAAAACATGGTCTGGATTCGAGGTATTTACCAGATCCAGACGGAGGCATAAATCTGCAAATGAAAAAAGCGCAGCTCGGTGTCTTGGAAAGTACAGAGCCCGACATTTCGCACTCTTTCCCTAAAGAAGGCTTCAAGACTGACCTCAGTAGTATACCCAAATTAACATTTGGAACAATATGGCGTTATATGATTGACGGCGTGGAGTGTAAGAAACAGATTTCTACTGCAAAACCATTTCGATTTGAACAAAATTCATGTTTGGCTTGCAGCAAATAAGCTCACTTTAAATATGACAAAAACTGAGTTTTTACTTATTGGCTCCAGACAGAGGCTATCTAATCTACCAGAAATTCCAAACATCGCAATAAAAGGAAACCCGGTGAAACAGGTCCAGGTATCGAAATCACTTGGTGTAAAAATAGATCAAAACCTGACCTGGAATAGCCACATTCACATGATATCTAAAAAAATTGCCTCTGCGATAAGTGCAATCAAACGCATTAGGTATTTCGTTCCTCGCGAGACACTCCTCACGGTGTACAATGCCTTGGTACAACCTCACTTCAATTATTGCAGTGTGGTTTGGGGTGGCTGTAACAAAGCCCTTTCTCTAAAACTCCAAAAACTCCAAAACCGCGCTGCACGCATAATTACTTTCTCAAGTTATGATGCTAACGCAGACGAACTGTTCCATTCGCTGAAATGGAAAAAACTAGATTATCAGCGTATAGTTGATAAATCCATTTTAATGTATAAAGCTCTTAATAACGAAACACCCGAATATTTGAGCTCTAAATTCATCAGTCCAATGGACATAACGTCTTATAACTTGAGAAATGCTGAAAATAAGCTAGCAGTACCGCTTCCGCGTACAGATTACTATAAAAACAGTTTCAGTTACAGCGGAGCGGTGCTGTGGAATAGCTTACCATTAAATTTAAGACAGGCGTCGTCACTGACAACTTTTAAGTCACAGATACATTGCCACACTTTTCAGAGTATTTAACCGAGTTTCAGCACGGCGTCCTTGGAAAGCAGGATTTTTTTCTTTTTCTTCTTCTTATTTTAGATACATATCTACTACATTAGAATATTACTATAAATTAATATAGATTATTATCGTAGCTTAGACTTGATTTTAGCATTTATTATAGTATATATTTATAATATATTAATATATATTATACATTTTAATATTTTTAAACATTTATATCCTGATGGACCTACCGTGGGTAAATAAAGTTGTCCAGTCCAGTCCAGTCAAGTAAAAGGATACAACTTCTACAAATCTGGCCATGTGTTGTTTATTAGTCACCTTGCTGAAAATGGAAAGCACTACATGAAGAGCCAAGTTCTGCCTTCCTTGAAGAAGAATGTATATACATGTTATTTGGTCCTCACATCTATTGGCAATGTGCTCAGGGCACACTGTGGCTGTCCAGCCGGAGTAGACGGAAGATGCAACCATGTTGCTGCCACTATGTTTGCATTGGAACAATATTGCTTAATGAGAGACAAAATGAACACAGAGTCATGTACCTCCAAACCATGCAAATGGCTCCTATTGCACATATAAACTTTTCAAAGCATGATTATGCTAATAAAAAACAGAAGAGAAGGTCTGCTGTACCACCTGGCCATGATGTGCGTGCTTTGCATCAGAGATGTGTGTAGATAAACCTCTCCTGTCCTGACCAGAAATTGTAAAAAGAACGCACTTTGTTTCCTGCAACAGTTTTGACCAGATGACAATATTACAACCCATTTTATTTGCCGGCTCTTGCAATTTCTGTCTTTCACTTTTATCCTTAGCAGATTACTTCATCCAATAAGAAACGAGCTTTCAAATCGTCAATGTCAAGCTGTCACAATTGAACCAATCAGCGACGAAAAAAGTTGTAAACAAGTCAAGTACATTAAAATGGGGTTTTCGCTGTCGTCAGTTTGCTTTTAGATTTTTACGCGTTCCGCTCGTGCATCCGCAGTTTTTCAAGACCTCGAGCGTTCATTATATTTGTTATATAACAAGGAGAACCATCTTTTATTTGTTAAATAAAGTTATAGGAATCTTGCAGGAATTACTAGTGTAGCACCAACAGAAGCTAATTCATCTTGACAGTTGAATCCTTTGTCTGCCATCACTTGGTCTCCATGATTAAGCTTGCTCAAAAAACCACTCTGAACAGTAATTTCTTTATCTGATGTGCTGCCAGGGGAAAATTCGCTGACAAAACATAACACTCCACTGGGAGTAATACCTAAGAGGGCTTTCATAGTGGTTCTAGACTTATACGATGAATAACAAGCAGATTGTTCATCTAGAGATGAGGGCTTTGCCATTTCAATTTCAGTACAGTCTACAATAACACTAAGTCTATATAGGGTACACTTTCTTGAAGACTCCTGGCATGTGAAACTTGATGACGTCATTTGGAGGAATGTTGATCAACGGTTCAAACTCGTACCTGAGAAACTGTACCCATGTTCTTGTAATTCTTGACACTGATGTGACTGAGACAATAAAGCGGTGAGCAATGTCCCTCTCAAATAGTCCAAGTCTTAGTCTCATCATGACAAGGGTAAATTCTTGAAAAAGAGTCGAGACTCTTGGCCTACCAGGCTTTTTGTGCTGCATATCAACATAAACTCTCATGATCATAGCTCATGTTCCTTGATGAATCCTCTACTATTTTATAATACAAAAGCATAGCATTGTAGTCAGTAAAACCGGTATAAAATGCAATGCCTTCATCACTGGCTTTGTATTTATCAATGTCAAATCTTGGATTGTCTAATGCAGAGTTCAACTGATCAACCTCTTTCTTTAGATATTCATTTTCAATCTTGAACGATTCATTTTTTTTCTCCAGAGCCAGCAACTCTTCCCTTAGTACAGTAAGTTCCAGCATAATATCAGTCTGGCAAGCTATTTCGGTGTATGTCTTGATTGGATTCGTCTTGATGTGCGTGTCTGTCGCTATGGACGCGTCGTTATCAACAGAGCCAGGCCCAAATAAGTCTTCCTGAACTAGAAGTTCAGCAGTTGGAGATTTTTGTTTCTTCACCCTCTGTATTGATTCCTGAGGTTGGTGCCGTTTCAGTTCTCTTCTCTCCTGTTTTTCTTTGCTCCAGGGAAAGAGCGTTGGTAAATGGTTTCGACATATTTTCTCTCCACCTTCGAAATGAGCCGAACAAACACGAGTGCCTTGCGAGTCTAATTTGAGCGTTTCATTCCTCAAAATTACCTTGTAAGTCTTCCTCAATTCTACATCTTTCGGAATCATCCGATAAAATTGAAGATGTGGTGAATTTCTGAAGCTATTTGTGCAGCCTGGAACACAGCACTTGTAATGATGAGGCATAGTCGCTTAGTTACAAAATGGCGGATCTGTCCATTCAAACAGCCCTAAAAGCGCTTGCGGTCACAACTCGAACCCAGTCTCCCACTCGATTGGGAAAAGGCGAATTGTATATGGAGTACAGGCCTAAAGCTAAAGCCTGAAGTATGCACTCTTTCAAAACCGAGTGACATATTTAGATTACATCGTTTCTGATAAGGGCATTGAAATAGATCCCTGCACAGTGGAAAGGTTGAGGGTGTCCAGTGCCTGACAACACAACATAGATGAAGAGCTTCCTGGAACTCGCCACCTATTACAAACGTTTCGTTCCCAACTGTTCTGAGATAGTCCGCCCTTGGTATAAGTTAACTGAGTCTGGGGTTGATTTTCAGTGGACCTCCGAGTGTCAATTGGCATTCGATACCTTGAAAAATATGTTAACAACTTCACCAGTTCTTGCCTATCCAAAAACCTGATCCTCGGTTTATCCTCGATACAGGCGCGAGTAATCATGGGATTGGTGTTGTACTTGGACAGGTACAAGAGCGAATGGAGAGACCCCTGGCTTTGTTAGCCGGCCACTGACAAAGGCAGAGAGAATCTTCTGCACAACTAGACGTCAACTGTTAGCAACTGTCGAGTTTGTCAAGCAGTTTAGACATTACTTGCAGGACCCAAAGTTCATTGTCACAGCAGACCATGCGCCACTGCGTTCCGTGTTAAAATTGAAGAACCCAGAGGGACAACTGGCGAGATGGATTGAGTTTCTTAGCCTTTTGATATGCAGATCATATACAGAGAAGGTAACGTACCAACACCAAAATTCTGATGCGATGTCGCGTAAACCATGCAATGACATATGCAAATGGCGTAGAGGAGGGAGAGGTGTGGAGACTGAAGATGTTGCAGTACAGACTTTACCTTTACCTTTACCTTTACCTTTACCTTTACCTTTACCTTTACCTTTACCTTTACCTTTACCTTTACCTTTTTTACCTTTACCTTTACCTTTTTTACCTTTACCTTTACCTTTTTTACCTTTACCTTTACCTTTTTTACCTTTTTTACCTTTTTTACCTTTACCTTTACCTTTTTTACCTTTACCTTTACCTTTTTTACCTTTACCTTTACCTTTTTTACCTTTACCTTTACCTTTTTTACCTTTACCTTTACCTTTTTTACCTTTACCTTTACCTTTTTTACCTTTACCTTTACCTTTTTTACCTTTACCTTTACCTTTTTTACCTTTACCTTTACCTTTTTTACCTTTACCTTTACCTTTTTTACCTTTACCTTTTTTACCTTTACCTTTTTTACCTTTACCTTTTTTACCTTTACCTTTACCTTTTTACCTTTACCTTTTTTACCTTTACCTTTTTTACCTTTACCTTTTTTTACCTTTACCTTTTTTACCTTTACCTTTTTTACCTTTACCTTTTTTACCTTTACCTTTTTTACCTTTACCTTTTTTACCTTTACCTTTTTTACCTTTACCTTTTTTACCTTTACCTTTACCTACTATGCCCAAACTATATCAGTAACTTATTTCAAATCTCGGGCAGTAAGTATAACTTACGTAATAAAGATTTTGTAATTCCTAGATTTCAAACCGTAATATTCGGTAAGCATTCCATTAGATATATGTGACCCTATTTATACCGGAGAATATTAGACAATCACCATCACTGTCATCTTTTAAGAATAATATTCGTAAGCTGGACTTGAGTGTTGTGTTGGCCGATGACAGCTGCACAAACTGCCTATTATGTAGTACTTGAGCTGAGGTGCACACGTTATCTAGTGCGTGCGGTTGATGCAGTTTAGGGGCGGACAGCACAGCTCTCAATATATATATTATATTATAATACTAAAATATTATTATCATTAATCACGATTGTACATATATTTCATAACTAGTTCTTTTATCATTCTTAACATTGTATTATTTTACAAATTTAAGTTAGGGTGTCCCCATTTAGTAGTTGTTATACTGCTATGTAGATTGACACGTAAATAAAGTTGTTATTATTACCTTTGCTTTACTTTTGCTTTACCTTCGGCTTTACCTTTGCTTTACCTTTGCTTTACTTTTATATCTATTTTTTTATATACTTTTGTACGACACTGCCGGATATGAAAACCCAAACCACTTAGTGGACTAAACGGGGACGTATAACCCCCCTCCTTCCCACCCCCTCCCTCCCCCCCCCCCCCCCCCCCCCCCCTTCCCCTCCCTCCAATGCAATGCAGCCAAGTCTGTGGCTGTGGTTGATTACTTCTATAGGTTACGCCCATTTGACATAAGTTTGCTCTAAAAAGCGTAATATCGTTGATCATATATTTCAATTAAATCTGATCTGGACGAGGCGGACCTAGACTGGTTCAAATGTACGCACTACCCATAATCCAGCACTACTCGACCCAGCCTTCTGCTCTTTGACGGAAAAATATTAATTTTTACCAGTTTCACGATATCCGGCAACGTGTCAGAAATTGCATTTTGAAATTGCTGTTGTTTTTTTCTACGCACCTGCTCCGTGTTTAGTAAGTCAGAAGATAATTGAAGTAAATTTAAAAGTCAGTCAGTTAATCATTTCATCATTACACCATGTTTAAATAACTGGTTACGTCTATATTACAGTAATTTGTAAAGAGCTTGTGTGAGGCTTCCTTTCGCTTTAGTAGACCTGCATTCATTTTGTCTTTCGACTATTCTCTTTTCTCGATTACACAGATAAATAGCTTCTATGTCAACAACGGTACCTTTACGATCTTACAACACGTACTTACATTAATGGACGCTTCAGGCGAAAATTTAAAACGATGCCACCAGAATTATTAAAAGTGTATACTCTCAACTCAAAATAATGACAATTTGACAATTTGAAAAGAAAGGTGCTTGTAGCCATAACCTGGGTTAACGACAGCAGTCACTCTAAAGGAAGGTATTAAGCTCGTTACCTAGCTTTGTGAAAGAGTACATCTGTATTTGCTTCTCGGAGGCAGGGATGCTGTATTTACAGTATGTTAATAGCCTTCTGTAGCAGCCGTTGTATGCGCTTCTGTTTTACTTTTGGGGAGTGAAGCGAAATGAAGTAACCCTGAAATTATGTCCGAGCCGCTGCCAGAAGGAAAAAAGGGGGAATATTTATACAACTAGTATACCTAAAAGGCATTGAATGCTGCTGCTCAGGTAGGGACGTGGATTAGACGAAATTCCTTCAGTAGCTCTTTTGCAGGATATTATTCGATAATAAAAATGTCATGGTGTGATATTTGTGTGTTAGATGAATCTATTTTATAGATTTTGTCTTTTAATAGTGAGTAGAACGGGGAGTAACAGCTCTAACTGAAGCCTGTTTGAGTAGTGGCATCGAGTGTTCAGCGCAGGTTTTCTTCAAACGTTGTTTCCATTTATTTTCACTTCGTCGCAATATATCAATGATTCCCGGTAAATTCTCTCAGTCTCCTAATTCCCGACGTTTTCTTAAGATTTGAGGCAAAAAAATTGCTGTTCTCCCGAAACCGATGAAGGTTAAATACCGGAAATCGACCGTAATCGAGATATGATAATTTGTGTTTTAAAACCTGCACGCAGCTTGAACTCCGGCGTATCTTTTGTAACGCAGATGATCTCACTGATATACCTGCGTGTTTGGCACATTACGAACGCACACTCATATGCGAAAGTATGCACACACAGTCGATGTTATATAAAACTCCACACGAGTCAGAACACAAGTAGACACGAGCGACTTCAAGTTAGCCAGGGTATCCTAGGATAACACAGGTAGCCCCAAAATACTAGGCTCCAAATACTATGATGATCTGATCTAAAATTCCACACGAGCCAGGACACGAGTGAACACAAGTGCACAGCGGTCAATAATTTAATTAACAAAAAAATTATAATAAAGAAACATAATAATAATTGTTTTATCGTGTTAGTTGTTTCGGGTTACCTGTGTTACCAGTGCAGTACCCAATTGTAGCATTTCCGGGCTACCTGTGTTATCCTAGCTTGGCTCAGTTGTGTCGGGTTACCTGTGTTTTCAGTAAGGTATCCTCTCTTAACACATAGACCTCCCCTGGTTTTGAATTCAACCTTGCCCTCTGAATAAATTTTTCACAAAATTCGTCTGACAACAATACATTTTATTTGCAGTACAATTGAATTTTCACTTTTAACATATCAAACATACAGTACTACTTTATACATTTTCAGCCACTCCTCGAACATTTTCATAGCCCAAGCATTCTTATAGAGCGTGTTTTTCGGAACTGCTTCCTTTTCGGCTCACTGAACCTGAAGTTTTGCTTCTCTTCTTTTCCATTCGCGTCTTCTGTTTCGTTCACTATACTGCTTAACACATCTTCAAGGTAGTTGTAATTGTCCATCCCACTCCAACGACTCTTGGTCTTCATGGCGGTCGAAACCATGGCGCTCGCGGCTTTGCAAAGCGAGAAAACTCAGAAGAACTGCGGTCTGGTGAATGAATATGAACTAAACGCGCAATAATCATTTGGGAATTGTAAAACTAATCATGTGAATCATTAGCAGCGCCAGAGTAAAAAAAGACAGACTGCATTTTAAGACACAGCGCCGGAGTAAAAAACTAGAGTTGATATATTATTAGCAGATATATTATTTTTTCGATAAAACGTCAGGAAGTATTATAATTTTGAACCTAAACCTCCGCCATTGCTGGAGGCCGTTCCCTTTGTTCAGCTTTAAACAAAGGTTTATTCAGCAGAAGTGATGTCATACCCTTAACGCTCGCCTGCAGAACACAACGCCTGGAGGCATATTTCTACTAAAAACGTCTTCACGTACATAAGGAGAAAGTTATATTTATCTTTGCGAGGTTGGCTACTTTTTTATGCATACATTTCGCGCCACGAGGTTGTCGTGTTAAGTGTATGACATCACTTCCGCTGAATACTGAGAACGGCTTCCAGTAATAGGTACCTTAAGATACCCCGGATCCGGTTTACGGGTACGGGTAGCTATCACCGGTAGCCGTACTCGGGTGTACGGGAGGTATTTCCACTTAAGAGACAACGGATACGCTGTGGATAGAAAAGCGCGGGCCACGCTTTCTCTATAAAGTTGTTTGCTATCTCGGTCGAATCGCGTTGACTTCTTAGAACCAGGTCCATATCGTGCTCTAGGTGCCACCTGAACATTGTCTTATGATAGATAAACAAATTAATTAGTATGAACTGTCTTCAAATTTTGAAACATGGGAATAAACCTTAATTAAAAGGCAGACATTTTACGCCAGCCGCCGATAAAGCGATATCAAGGAAATCACGAATCAAATTCGCTGATTTTTACAACAAGAAGTAATTGAAATGCTTTCTCTTGTAAAAGCATGACGCAGATAACAATTTGGAGTTTATTCAGGACTTCCCTGCACTTCTAAAATCCAAAAAATATAAGAACTTTATCTGAATGAGAACATGCTGCATAAGCTCTTTTTCGGCGCCATGATAAAAATTTGTCCCGTGAAAGCCAGCAATGTGTCATAAAATTTTGCACTTCGAAAAGCTTTCTCACCACAGAAGGAGAAAATGTTTATGAAGGAATCTGTAAACTTTTTCTGACTTTTTCCTTCATGGCCTGAATATTTACCTTTAACAATGCATGAACCAGCAAGGCGTTTACGTTCTAGTATCGCTCCTCTAATAACTATTCCCCTAATTAAGGGAACTTTCCAGGACTCTGCAGCGAGTTTGTTTAATGAAATGCCCGCAAATATAAGATCATCTAGAGATAAACATCATTTTCATCAGCAGGTCAAACTCTTTTTAATGAACAGGGCAAAAGAGAGAATTTCTCTTTGCCAATAGTTAATGGGCGATAGTTTAATGTATATAATGGTTGACAGTTAATGTAATTAATAGTTAACATAGTTTATATTATTGTTTTTTTATGTCCATATAGTTGATGTAAATAGTGTAGCAACTTACTTAATTTCTATTATTACCATTAGTTTTTCCTTTCACGGATGTATAGCTACTCTGTAGATGGGCTGTGAATAAACCATTATTATTATTATTATTATTATTAAATAAATCCTGTTAAAAGGCTCAAATACTTACACGTTTCTCCGTACTGTCAGCCGTAGAAATTCACGTGTAGATCAATGGCTACCCCGGAAAAACGTCTAGACTTTAGACGTAACTGGCGGTGACGTCATCATTTAATGAATTCAAAATGGCGCTACCCGTACCAGTGACGAGCTCCAAAGGAGAGGAATCGCTCACTTAATTTATTCATGAATGACAATATAAACTAACGAAAATCCTACCCTGAAAAATAAAAAAAAACCTAACCGGTCAGTAAAAATATAACTTCACATTATCCTCTAGCTGCGAATTGCGAACAAATATGAGTAATTTTAAGGTTTATCGACGGCCACAGCCGGGAAGAATCTCGTAAACACGTAAGTCCTTTGTACATCTCTTGCCGCTTTGTCCGCCATTTCTCTCTCGGTTTGTCTGAACAAGCCTGGAAACTGGTATATTATTAACTGTTCTTTCATTGGTTCTATTATAACTTTCATATATAAGAGCTTGTCTGATTGGGCTAAAAAATAACGCGGCCTAAGAAATAAAATATGCAAAACTAAATCGTGACTGTATTCCCTGTAAACGTACTCGGTTACACTGTTTACCTCCCGCTTGGCTATTAGCCGCTCTCCTTCATAATAATCCGACATAGCTAGAACTTTTCAACCACGCAGTTCATAAACACTAGAAGCCTTTCGCAATTCGCTTCAAGCAGAGTGTTTGGCCTGGAATAATGGCTGAGCAAGCCTGAGAACAAGTAACTTGTGATGGGCAGGCAGATTTACATAATTTTATACCCCGCCCACAATGGCATGAATTTCTGACAATGAACATCGTAGAGACATGAGGCTTTCACCAAAATGTTACCGATATAAAACTGCAGGGGGTCTTCTTAATGTGGTTGACATTGAATTTCATTTGCACGATTATCATACCCAAAATTTCATCTGGCTGGACGAAAATACATAAGATAGGCTAGTTTTTTACGTCTTTATGTATTCGCTACATACCAAACATTAATTAATTAATTAATTAATTAATTAATTAATTGTTTATTTAATGATTGTATTAATTCTAGGACTATCGTTACGAATTATTATTATTATCATTATGTACTGTTTAAAACACGAACAGCAGTGTTTTATGAAGTTTAAAAATTCGAGGGCGAAGCCCGAGAATTTTTAGACTTGATAAAACACGTGCTGTGAGTGTTTTAAACGGCTTCAAAAACGCTTTAAAAATGCAATGAAAGAAAGACGAACATCTCAAGGGAAAGGTTACTTAATGAACCATTGAACCTTTGTATTCAGAACGCCATGCAAAATATTCGAGTAATCACCGCCTCCAATTACGAATATCTCAAGGGAATGACATGAAGAAATTACCATACTATGTTGTTTGAAGCGGCGTTTCGCAATGCAACAAGAACCTGCACTTGAAGGATTTGGTGTCGTGGTTTACCTCGATAAAGTTCAAGACTTGGAAAGCGATGTGACTGACATGACGGCAGACTATACATTTTTGACTCCGGCACAAAATATGTAAGTTTATTGTACGTTTTTATTATTTTACGGCTTTGAGTTTGGTTTAATAATTGGAACTAAACAGTGGCTCGGTAAACAAGTAATGGTAGTTGGATAACTTCATTTTTAAAATATTATCTGTGTATCTCGGTAGTTTGCTGATATTAGTAAATTTAGTGCAATTTTTTTTATCTAGGTACCTTATGTTCCGTGTACTTTTTGCTATCTTTGGGTCTTTATCAGTGAATTCTTAATTAGGATGAAACTTTATATAAAATTTCATGTTCATTAGTATTCTTTATATAAAACGTTCATCCTAATTAGCAATTCAATGAGAAAGCTGAAACATCAATAGAAATTCCATTGTCTCAATCATTAACCCCGTTTCCCCCTGGGACAGAATTCAAATCCCTCCGCGGGCTTTTAGAATGATGAGATTTTATCAGGTATAAAGGAGCATACACGTGACTGATTTGCTTCATCTGATTGGACAAAATGCTCATTAATTATTCATGAGTTTTTGAATATCATTTAACATCAGGTTATATCAACACTGTTTGTAATTTATCATTCAGCATTTGCGGCTGTATTATGATTTCCCCAGTGTAATTATTTTCCATCACGTCCTTATCTCTGTTACAGTCAGCATGTATAAATTGGTTCGGTTAAACAACCTGAATTAACTTTCTAAGGTAATCCAGTGATTGTTGGGACTCTCGCTCCACTCCTTTTATTTTTCTTCTAAGTACAATTATACATGTGTTATTTTTGAAGAAAAAAACTTTTGTCGGCACTGTTGATTCTCATCTACTTCCCATCATTACTTTATCCAACAGAGTGACACAGTGTCACTGTTTCATTAATGAAATAATTTTATAAGAATATAGTTCTTTCTTTGCATGGGTACCTTAAAGTGTTTATGAAACCAACTTTTGCATCTCTATTTTATTGCATAATAATAAAGTTCATTCTTTTCTGATTATCAAGAGTATATTTATTTTTCAGTTCCGCCTTCGGAAAGGTCTCTTTTTCGCCATTCAAATTGCCAACTGTATGCTTTAAACTGTCCTTGGCCTGGAACCGAATCCGCATTACAATGACGTCACTGTGAGGACTCGCAAGTGAAAATTCCTAAATATGATCATGGAGGACGACACGCAATTCTACAAAAAAATACAATACAATAAAGCACAATACAATTCAATACAAAAAAAAAAAATACAGTTGAACGCAATCAGTACAATACTTAACAAATAAAAGATGGTTCTCCTTGTTCTATAAAAAATATATAGCACGCTTGAGGTCTTGAAAAACTGCGGATGCATGAGCAGAACGCGGGTGCATTTAGCACCATTTCAAGTCCTCGAACGTACATTATTTTGTTATAGAACAAGGAAAACATCTTTATTTGTTTTATAATATAAACTTCAATCTAGACGAAGGAAAGTAAGCTATCTAATTTTAAGAGCCCACATAAAAATCTAACTAAGCAAACTCACTTCAGCGAAAACTCCATTTTACTGTACTTGACTCGTTTACAAACTTTCTCGTCCCTGATTGGTTCAATTCTGACAGCTTGACATTGACGATCTGTCAGAGAGACCTTTCCGAATGCGGAACTGAAAATAAATATACTCTTGATAATCAGAAAAGAATGAACTTTATTATTCTGCAATAAAATAAAGATGCAAAATTTGGTTTCATAAACACCGAGTTAAGAATTGGTGGCCAATATTTTCTTAAATTTTAATTTTACTTCTCTCCTTGCATTTGGAGCTAAGGTGCTTCGACATTTTCAGGTTTTGTTATCATATTGTGTCGAAGATCTGTTAAGATAATACTATGAGCACAAGCTGGCCTATCAACTATCTAGACTGATCTGAAAATGAGTGAACACCTAATAAGTAGATGAACTTTTAAAAACGTCCTCAGTTACCTTGGACAAATTTTATTTCTTTACATGCCCTACCAACGGCTTCACTTCTTTCTAAACTATTTGCTTTGTAAAAGAAAACGATTCCATCTGGTTTAACTGAGGAGAAAACTTGAGTTGACTTGACGCATTAACGAATTCGAGTCCGACCATGCAGTACACAAAACGTTGCTCGGAATTAAAAGCAACAGTACACGGTGAATATGTAACTTAAATTCGATTAGGTTTCACATCATGCATTAGCGGCAAGTAAGCTCTTTCAACCAGACTTCGCGGCACAGGGGATTCTTAAAACTCCATTAAGAGGCGCATAACAGCTGCAGAGTTCTGGCTTGGACTTCCTTTTTGACAACAGGCAGCTATATATTTGACATCATAAATACGACAGGTAGTCTAAATTGGCAAGGAGATTAGTATATAATTATATAAGACACGAAAGCATGCACGACCACAAAGTTTATTCTTCTACAAGAAGATCTTCGAGAAAAGGTACACCTTAGCTCTTGTGCTGATATATTGACTAAACTGTCCTATTGATCAACCACAGAAACACAGTACTAGTAGTCATCCCTGTAATTTGAATTTGTTACTCAAGCGTACGAGAAGTGTCATGAAACGTGTAAAACTGTTTTCATTCTACAGGAAAGGTCAGAGCATAAATATGGTGGGAAATAGCACAACGTCCTCCGCGCAGCTCACACCATCTCCCTTCTTAGAGCCAAACGCATCTCGTATCGTCCGTGCCATCATCATGACAGTTATTATCCTGGTTTCACTAACTGGAAACTATACAGTATGCCGGGTAATATGGAGGAAAAAGCTGTTTTCCTATCGACTGGTGGTTAGCCTTTCCATTGCAGAACTCATAGGCACCGTCTGCTACCCGATTATTTTCCACTACGAAACACCACCGTGGTCCTGGGTGTTAGGTGGTTTCATGTGCCACGTTGTTAACCCGCTTTCTGTGTGCTGCAGTGCCATGGTCACCTTCACTATGGCAGCCATTGCTGTTTATCGATGTCTGGTAATCATGCAGACTTTTAAGATTGCCCATATTTCCAGGGTAGCTCAGTTTGCAGTCCTCATTTTCTCTTGGATCTGGGCAACCTCACTTGCACTACCTTCCTTAGTTACAAGACGAGTGGTCCCATATCAGAGCAACAATGACACGATACTCCGCTGTGAAGAGCGCTTTCCCTCACCGGATGACACGAATAGCTACACGCTCGTTCTTTTCACCTGCCAACACGCTGCTCCACTTGTTGTTATGATCGCTGCTTACGGTGTCGTGACTGTAAAGATCTGCAAACATGTTCACGACATTCGCCGCGACCCGGGTATCACCAATACGGCCGACACAGCCGACCCTGAGACAACGCCCAGTAACCCACAGGATCCACAGCTAAACACCAAGTATAAATTAGAGGAACGTGAACGCTTCGAACTCGCTCCCTCTACTCCCTCTTGTATTCGCCCCGGATCACGACGTGAAAGCACAATGAGCGAACGGGAACAGGAACTTCTAAAGATGATTTATATCATTATACTTATTTACTTTTTCTGTTACTTGCCTTACAATGTGATATTTGTGATCTTAGAGTTTAAGCTATTTAACCTTTATGACTGGGACTATTATTACGTGGTCACCATGTATGCATACTTGTTTCGGTGTTTACAAAGTGCCCTTCACCCAATAATCTTTTTAAGAATGAGAACAATCCATGACGGAGCTATGAAGTTTATTTTGTGTCGCTGACATAAGATGGCGACGGCTGTTACGATGGTAAAAATTATCTCGTCAAATCCTGTTTATTGTTTCTTTAATTCGCCTTTTATTGTTGTTTACTCAGTTTTACACAGAGTTCCGTTCTGCTTGAACGAAAAAGAGAATGAATTAGTCTCTCCACGAAACGTAAAACCTGTTTTTTTTTGCAGAGAACGGGCAAAATGTACTGTGCGACTGAATGGATTTTCACGTGCAATTATTGTATTTTGTAATTTATTCTATTATTTTATGGCGTCTTCCTAGTAATGGCCATTTTTGTCCCTACGACCTCCAAATAGTAACTTGGTATGAAGCCTGAAAGATCCCATGTCTTAACATGAAATGATAATCGCAAACAACTTTGAAATAATATGTTATTGTTAGTTTAGTTTTAGTTTTGTTTATTTACACACTGATCATTATTTTATATTCAAAGATAAGAATTAATTGTACAACGAATAGAACATAAGTATAATTTTAGAAAGTGACAGTTGAGTTGATTGATAGATTGGTGTGTAGTGGTCAAAGGAGCATAGCTTTCGGGTTGACCACTACCTTTTGAGAACAGAAATGGCTATTAATTACTAGCTAAATATATAACATCTTATGGGATAGAAGGGGTGGGTTGTTTATAGGATATCTAACAGTAGGTCATGACTGTGTTCTACACGGAGGGAATATATATATATTCCCTCCCTTTTCATTTTATCACATTCCATTAGGTTAGTTGCTCTGACAAGATAACCTATAGGTTTTTTCAGAGCAAACCTACTCTGTATTTATAGAATTAACTCATAGAAATGTATGTAATGTAAAGAGTGAAAATAAAGTGTTGCAGTGGTAACTGCTATATATTTATGACTGCTGTGCAGAGAGCGAAGCAAGCGGACCAGCAGTTTATAATCATGACGGAGGCAAAATCTCGATTCGTTTTTAACCACAATGCTTTACGCTTGTCGATCACAATGCCTTGCGCGATGGGATCACAATGCCGTGTGAGATGAAAGCCACACGTGTTTCAGATCTCTTCGACTCACTGCTGTGTTAAAGTGCCACTACGACGAAAATTTACCATTTCTATTTGCAACTTTTTTCAGTGTCAATGGGTCAATCAGTATTAGAAATATCCGAAATAGTAAAAAATATTCCCAAATAGGCATGTTAAACCACAAATTTTAGGAGAGCTTACCGGTAAATCCTGTCCGCCATTAGAGACCTTAAGATACCCCGATTTCCCGAGGGGGGGGGGAGGTACTTACATGAAAAAGGGGTATGTATGTGAAGCCAAGAGACTCAAACCCTGACCCTGTTTGACGCAATCCGAGCTCCAAAACCCTGATTGCCCCCTTTTTAGGGAAAAAAACCTTTTTAGGGAAAACAAACCTTATTGCCCCTTCTTTAAATTGTTTTAAAAACACGGTCGGATATATATCCCGGCCGGTATACCGCGTACCGGGATTGCATGCAAAATACGGAACATTTCAAGTCGGGACGTGGTATTGGGTAAACAAATCAGCAGATGGAGTACATAGATAAGTACTGAAGTACGAATTAGCGGCGTCACAATGTAAGGGAACCTCAGTGCTTGCATGTGGACAGGCGATCAAAATGCGGCAACAGAATATATTTTTTCGACATAGTAGCTAAAAAAACTAAACCCTAACTGCCTAAAAAATACTGAACCCCGACCCTGAGTGCACCCAAATTATACTCCAATCCTGACCCTGATCTGCCCAAATTAGGTCAAAACCCTGACCCTACCTGCCCAAACTGAGCTCAAAACCCTGACCCACCCGGGCGGCACATACATAATACGTCACAAACAGGAGTACCCCCCCCCCCCCCCCGGGGCCCGATTTCCGCTCACGGGTACTAGAGTTCCTAAGGAGAGGAATCGCTCACTTAATTAATTCATAAAATGACCATATAAACTAACATAAATTAGCAGTGGTTTTAAAATGTACAAATTTGACAACAATTGAGTGACGATGGTTGTTTAGTGTAGTGGTTGCGACGTTTGCATTACGAGTAGGCGGGAGCGGGGTTCGAGTTCCAGATAATCTCTCAATTTTTTTACCTCACCATTTTATTGAGCGGAAGTTTTTCTTGAGAACCCGGCTAGCTCTAGATGGGTAAGATCTTGTTTACTGACCGGTTAGGTTTTTTTTTTTTCAGGGTAGGATTTTCGTTAGTTTATATTGTCATTCATGAATAAATTAAGTGAGCGATTCCTCTCCTTTGGAGCTCGTCACGGGTACGGGTAGCGCCATTTTGAATTCATGAAATGACGACGTCACCGCCAGCTACGTCTAAAGTCTAGACGTTTTTCCGGGGTAGCCATTGATCTACACGTGAATTTCTACGGCTGACAGTACGGAGAAACGTGTAAGTATTTGAGCCTTTTAACAGGATGTATTTGTCAGAAAAAGTTTACAGATTCCTTCATAAACATTTTCTCCTTCTGGCTTCACTTAGAAAGCTTTTCGAAGTGCACAATTTTATGACAAATTGCTGGCATTCACGGGACAAATTTTTATCATGGCGCCGAAAAAGAGCTTATGCAGCATGTTCTCATTCAGATAAAGTTCTTATATTTTTTGGATTTTAGAAGTGCAGGGAAGTCCTGAATAAACTCCAAATTGTTATCTGCGTCATGCTTTTACAAGAGAAAGCATTTCAATTACTTCTTGGTGTAAAAATCAGCGAATTTGATTCGTGATTTCCTTGATATCGCTTTATCGGCGGCTGGCGTAAAATTTCTGCCTTTTAATTAAGGTTTATTCCCATGTTTCAAAATTTGAAGACAGTTCATACTAATTAATTTTTTTATCTATCATAAGACAATGTTCAGGTGGCACCTAGAGCACGATACGGACCTGGTTCTAAGAAGTCAACGCGATTCGACCGAAAAGTGCCCAATATCTTGGACTGAGATAGCAAACAACTTTATAGAGAAAGCGTGGCCCGCGCTTTTCTATCCACAGCGTATCCGTTGTCTCTTAAGTGGAAATACCTTACGTACACCCGAGTACGGCTACCGGTGATTGCTACCCGTACCCGTAAACCGGACCCGGGGTATCTTAAGGTACCTAACTGGAAGCCGTTCTCAGTATTCAGCGGAAGTGATGTCATACACTTAACACGACAACCTGAAAGGATTTTCAATATTTTCCCTGGAGACTGTTTATATACACTGTTTGTTATTCATTTTTGCATATTTGCTATCATTTTAAGCATCCCACGTGGCCGAGAGGTTCATATCAAACAATTGTTGTCGTTCAGAGTAATATTTGGGCCTGACTAGATGCTAGTGAGGCATACGCTCATCCTTTTCAAATGTCGCTATCGAATCTTCAAAAAAACGATTCGATTTTTTTAATCGCACTTTCTGTAGCCTACGTTGTATCCGCCTCTCTTCTGCCGACTAGCTACACTTCCTGAACGTGTTCTAGTATTCGACGATCCGTCCTGCTTTCCAAATATGGAATATATTGACCATATATGGAATATCACAGGGAGCTCTCAGGAACGACACTTTTCTCAATAAATTGTTTGATATGCGTTAGTTCATATCAAAATCGGTGGAAATAGCTCTTTCCGGCCCGGAAAAACGAATGTAAAGTCTTACCGTGACACAGCCCCTTTAATGACCTCTGGCTGCGCCCTCGGTCTTTAATTTCAACGAAAGACCGGACCCGCGGTTTTGAACCGACTTAATAACCAGTCACGCCCCAATTCCATTGTTCTCATGCAATCACAGTTTTTACACGCCTAACCTATGTGTAATTGCGTTTTGCTAATTGGTTCCGTTGTTTTATAGAATTAGCAAAAAGTAATTATTAAAAGCGGAGAAATAGCGTACCATTTCCCAAATCGGGCAACCATTGTTAATCAGTCGTATTTGTGCTGTTGATTGACAGGTTTTACTCCGAAAGTGTTTCATCTATGAATTCGATAATGATTTGTCATATGGCAGCAATGATTCACATGATTGGTTTTACAATTCCCAAATGATTATTGCGCGTTTAGTTCATATTCATTCACCAGACCGCAGTTCTTCAGTGTTTTCTCGCTTTGCAAAGCCGCGAGCGCCATGGATTTGGACCGCCATGAAGACCAAGAGTCGTTGGAGTGGGATGGACAATTACAACTACCTTGAAGATGTGTTAAGCAGTATAGTGAACGAAACAGAAGACGCGAATGGAAAAGAAGAGAAGCAAAACTTCAGGTTCAGTGAGCCGAAAAGAGAGAGCGAGATTGCTAAAAGAATCAAGGAAGCAGTTCCGAAAAACACGCTCTATAAGAATGCTTGGGCTATGAAAATGTTCGAGGAGTGGCTGAAAATGTATAAAGTAGTACTGTATGTTTGATATGTTAAAAGTGAAAATTCAATTGTACTGCAAATAA
This sequence comes from Actinernus sp. WN-2022, assembly GCA_030867875.1. Classification (NCBI taxonomy): domain Eukaryota; kingdom Metazoa; phylum Cnidaria; class Anthozoa; order Actiniaria; family Actinernidae; genus Actinernus; species Actinernus sp. WN-2022. The sequence goes on from JAOWCC010001589.1 coordinate 145,253,259, forward strand.
AATGTATTGTTGTCAGACGAATTTTGTGAAAAATTTATTCAGAGGGCAAGGTTGAATTCAAAACCAGGGGAGGTCTATATGTTAAGAGAGGATACCTTACTGAAAACACAGGTAACCCGACACAACTGAGCCAAGCTAGGATAACACAGGTAGCCCGGAAATGCTAAAATTGGGTACTGCACTGGTAACACAGGTAACCCGAAACAACTAACACGATAAAACAATTATTATTATGTTTCTTTATTATAATTTTTTTGTTAATTAAATTATTGACCGCTGTGCACTTGTGTTCACTCGTGTCCTGACTCGTGTGGAATTTTAGAGGCAGATCATCATAGTATTTGGAGCCTAGTATTTTGGGGCTACCTCTGTTATCCTAGGATACCCTGGCTAACTTGAAGTCGCTCGTGTATACTTGTGTTCCGAGAAGCAAATACAGATGTTAATTAAACATTATCTTTGTTAAAATGTACTATTTCACAAAGCTAGGTAACGAGCTTAATACCTTCCTTTAGAGTGACTGCTGTCGTTAACCCAGGTTATGGCTACAAGCGCCTTTCTTTTCAAATTGTCAAATTGTCATTATTTTGAGTTGAGAGTATACTTTTAATAATTCTGGTGGCATCGTTTTAAATTTTCGCCTGAAGCGTCCATTAATGTAAGTACGTGTTGTAAGATCGTAAAGGTACCGTTCTTGACATAGAAGCTATTTATCTGTGTAATCGAGAAAAGAGAATAGTCGAAAGACAAAATGAATACAGATCTACTAAAGCGAAAGGAATGGGTATAAAGCTTTTTATCATTCACACAAGCCTCTTTAGAAATTACTGTAATATAGACGTAACCAGTTATTTAAACATGGTATAATGATGAAATGATTGACTGACTGGCTTTTAAATTAACTTCAATTATCTTCTGACTTAATAAACACGGAGCATGTGCGTAGAAAAAAAAACAGCACTTTCAAAATGTAATTTCTGACACGTTGCCGGGTATCGTGAAACTGGTAGAAATGAATATTTTTCCGTCAAAGAGCAGAAGGCTGGGTCGAGCAGTGCTGGATTATGGGTAGTGCGTACATTTGAACCAGTCTAGGTCCGCCTCGTCCAGATCAGATTTAATTGAAATATATGATCAATGTTATTACGCTTTTTAGAGCAAACTTATGTCAAATGGGCGTAACCTATAGAAGTAATCAACCACAACCACAGAGTTGGCTGCATTGCATTGGAGGGAGGGGAAGGGGTTTGGGGGGGGGGGGGGGGGGGGGGGGGGTGGGAAGGAGGGGGTGGGAAGGAGGGGGGTTATACGTCTCCGTTTAGTTTGGGTTTTCATATCCGGCAGTGCCGTACAAAAGTATATAAAGAAATAGATATAAAAGTAAAGCAAAGGTAAAGCAAAGGTAATATAAAGCCGAAGGTAAAGCAAAGTTAAAGCAAAGGTAATAATAACAACTTTATTTACGTGTCAATCTACATAGCAGTATAACAACCACTAAATGGGGACACCCTAACTTAAATTTATAAAATAATACAATGTTAAGAATTATAAAAGAACTAGTTATGAAAAATATGTACAATCGTGATTAATGATAATAATATTTTAGTATTATAATAATTATTTTACAATTTAATAATAATATATTGAGAGCTGTGTTTTCCGCCCCTAAACTGCATCAACCGCACGCACTAGATAACCTGTGCACCTCAGCTCAAGTACTACATAATAGGCAGTTGGTGCAGCTGTCATCGGCCAACACAACACTCAAGTCCAGCTTACGAATATTATTCTTAAAAGATGACAGTGATGGTGATTGTCTAATGTTCTCCGGTATTCTTAGCCATAACTTGGGTCCCATATATCTAATGGAATGCTTCCCGAATGTTACGGTTTGAAATCGAGGAATTACAAATTCTTTATTACGTAAGTTATACTTACTGCCCGAGATTTGAAATAAGTTGCTGATATAGTTTGGGCATAGTTTGTTCTTGGCCTTATACATAAGAGTTGCCATGTCATGGAGTCTTCTGTTCTGTAGGGTGCAGATAGTAGCTTTGTCTAGTAGCTCATAATAACCGGTGGACACTCTGTCGCAATAGATAGCTCTAAGGGTCCTTTCCTGGATACGTTCGAGCTTTCTGCTATCACTAGCTCCACAGAAATGCCAAACTAGATGAGAATAAGTTAAGTATGGGAGAATTGCCGCTTTGAATAATTGCAATTTTGTGCTAGTAGGTATAAGATTCGTTAGTCTCATTAACACTCCTACTCGTTTACTGCTTCTCTTACAAGTAATACTAATATGTTCAGTAATATTATCTATTGTTATTCCCAATAGTTTGAGGCAATCTGTTGATTCCATCTCTTTATCTTCGATATTAACACTCACGGTTTCCTGCTTATTTCCAAGTGTCATTCTATTGTACTTAGTATAATTACCTTTAAGAAAATTAGACCTATACCGTTTAGTTGCTACTTTAGCACTTTCAGTAAGCTTATTCTGCACTTCCTCAAAATTCTTACTCATTTCATAAAAATGAGTAAAGGTAGAGTAAAGGTAGAGTAAAGGTAGAGTAAAGGTAGAGTAAAGGTAGAGTAAAGGTAGAGTAAAGGTAGAGTAAAGGTAGAGTAAAGGTAGAGTAAAGGTAGAGTAAAGGTAGAGTAAAGGTAGAGTAAAGGTAGAGTAAAGGTAGAGTAAAGGTAGAGTAAAGGTAGAGTAAAGGTAGAGTAAAGGTAGAGTAAAGGTAGAGTAAAGGTAGAGTAAAGGTAGAGTAAAGGTAGAGTAAAGGTAGAGTAAAGGTAGAGTAAAGGTAGAGTAAAGGTAGAGTAAAGGTAGAGTAAAGGTAGAGTAAAGGTAGAGTAAAGGTAGAGTAAAGGTAGAGTAAAGGTAGAGTAAAGGTAGAGTAAAGGTAGAGTAAAGGTAGAGTAAAGGTAGAGTAAAGGTAGAGTAAAGGTAGAGTAAAGGTAGAGTAAAGGTAGAGTAAAGGTAGAGTAAAGGTAGAGTAAAGGTAGAGTAAAGGTAGAGTAAAGGTAGAGTAAAGGTAGAGTAAAGGTAGAGTAAAGGTAGAGTAAAGGTAGAGTAAAGGTAGAGTAAAGGTAGAGTAAAGGTAGAGTAAAGGTAGAGTAAAGGTAGAGTAAAGGTAGAGTAAAGGTAGAGTAAAGGTAGAGTAAAGGTAGAGTAAAGGTAGAGTAAAGGTAGAGTAAAGGTAGAGTAAAGGTAGAGTAAAGGTAGAGTAAAGGTAGAGTAAAGGTAACGGTAAAGGCGGTGCATTTGGAATTGTTTCTGTTATGACATCTAAAAGAACTTCAATTTCCCGTCCCAGCATCAGCAGGTTCGGTTATACTTCTGTGTATTCGTGTATTGAAATGCCACCATACAGGGTTGTAGTTATAAGCCACATGCTTCTTGGTTCTCTTTCAGTTTTAAACTACTCGGCTGAATCGGAACAAAACAATAACCCCCCGAGTTTTATAATGTAAAGTTGATCAGAGGAACCATCATAACGGCTGAAAGGAAGGAGATTGCTGTCAACATGGAGGTCATAACATGGAGGTCAGTTAACTCATTTCAGATTCTTTTCGCAGCCATAATTATTCGTTATAACTTGAAAGAATACAATTTTACGGAAGGCAATATGATTTAGAAATTGCTAAGATCGGAACAAATGAGCTTCGCTATAATACCATCTCCCAATGTATCCCACCGAAAAAACTTCCATACAAACTTCCATACAAACTACTCCGGATCTGTTTATTGATGAAATGTATTGCCTAGTGCGCACGCGTGGCATGAATTTCTGACAATGCCTTTCTACCAGTGAATATCCATCGCCCTTTCCGTTTTGGCCGCAAAGCATGCTGGGATAGTTTCATTTTCTATTTCCCAGTCCAGAACTGAATTAAATAAAGTTGCAGCGTTAAAATCATAGTTTTGGTACTAAACATGACGAACACAACATATTAGTTGCAAATTTGGAGTAAGATCTGCGAACCTTGCAAAACTGAGGGGGGAGGGGTGGAAAATCATATGCATTTCCACTTACCCTACCCACTTAGTCACATAGTCATTTAAGAGAAATCATCACTTCAAGTTTGCTTGGACCAAGCAAGGCAAAGTCCTCCTAAGGAAAGAAGATAGTTCGTCCTCTCAATAGTCGATATAGATGGTTATAAATTTATCCACAACCACCGTTCTGACGGATCTGCTGGTGGTGTCGGTTTATATTTAACCTCTGAATTAGAATATAAATCAAGCCTTTGATGATATGGCATGTGCTGTTTATTGAAATTTGCAGGTCTAAAGGGAAAAACGTTGTTGTAGGGGTTATTTATAGACCACCAAATCAAAATGTCGATGAATTCGTAAAAAATGTCAACTCGCTGATGGCAAAAATTTCCAAAGAAAATTAACTTTGCTTCATAATGGGAGATTTTAATCTGATTAGATATCTATTATTATAGATAAAGTCTCTCTGTCTTCTGCGTAGAGGGTCGATATTCGATACTATCGGATATTATCGGATATTTTCTAATTAGATATCTATTAGATAAAGGTCTCGCTCTCCTCTGAAGGACGTCGATGTTCGATATTATCTGATATTTTCTAATTAGATATCTAATGTAGATAAATGTCTCCCTTTCCTCTGAAGGACATCGATATTCGATATTATCGGATATTATGGATATTTTCTAATTAGTTATCTATTAGATATCTATTAGACAAAGGACTCTCCTCTGTGAAGGAGTTGATATTCGATATTATCCGATATTATCGACTATTTTCTAATTAGACATCTATTGGATATCTATTAGATAAAGGTCTCTCTCCTCTGTGAAGGAGGTTGATATTCGATATTATCCGATATTATCGACTATTTTCTAATTAGACATCTATTAGATATCTACTAGGTAAAGGTCTCTCTCCTCTGTGAAGGAGGTTGATATTCGATATTATCGACTATTTTCTAATTAGATATCTATTAGATATCTACTAGACAAAGGTATCTCCCCTCTGTGAAGGAGGTTGATATTCGATATTATATTATCGACTATTTTCTAATTAGACATCTAATAGATAATATGTCTCCCTCTCCTCTGAAGGACGTCGATATTCGATATTATCGGATATTTTCTAATTAGATATCTATTTGATAAAGGTCTCTCTGTCTTCTGCGTAGAGGGTTGATATTCGATACTATCGGATATTATCTGATATTTTCTAATTAGATATCTATTAGATAAAGGTCTCCCTCTCCTCTGAAGGACATCGATATTCGATATTATCGGATATTATGGATATTTTCTAATTCGTTATCTATTAGATATCTATTAGACAAAGGACTCTCCTCTGTGAAGGAGGTTGATATTCGATATTATCCGATATTATCGACTATTTTCTAATTAGACATCTATTGGATATCTATTAGATAAAGGTCTCTCTCCTCTGTGAAGGACGTTGATATTCGATATTATCGATATTTATTTTTTGAACATTTTTAAACTGGTTTAAGTTTTAGAATATTTTAAAACTGGTTTAAATATAAAAGATTCTAGAAAGGAATTTTTATTTGTTTGTGATTAATAAAAAAGGGGTTTATTTATTTATTTAGTTGGGGGGGAGGGGGATTTAAAAGAAAAAAATTCCACCCACCCCTCCCCTACAAAATATTTTTTGACTCCCCACCCCTCCCCTCTACTTTCTCCACCATCCACCTCAACATTGTATCTAGAAGAAAACTTCTAGGAAAGAGGTAAACAGTATCTTAAAGTAACAAGTGCCGAGGATCTTGAAGTAAATCCTCGTAGTACCCGTTAGACTCTGCTTTACAATTGGAATAAAACAATGACTAGAAGAAAATGGAAGTGCGCAAATAATAAACTTCTACCTCCTGACAAGAAAGAAGTGGCTTAAAAAAACTCTGAATTTCTAACGGGACATGAAACAACCATAGGAGCTGATCGATCCAAGTCAGGAACCAGCTAATCCACAAAACGAATTGGAATTTAGCATGTTGGTTTTTGCATGTGGAGGGAGTTAAACCGGAGAAAAACCCACAGAGCAAGGGAGAGATAATATAGCACCCTACTATTCTCTTGTTCCCTCATCAAAGAATCGCCCACAGTGGATGTGAAAAAACGCAAATATGGACTGATAAATGATCGAGAACTATACACAGAAATAACCCAAAAAGTTATCACCATTTATGTTTCACTTTGCCGTTTCCATGCCGAACATTAGGGCCACTAACAAGCAAATTTATGAAAGTCAGTTAACACTCTACTCCAAGCAAACTCATTCCTAACACAATCTAACCCCTAACCCAACATAAAAAAAACTAACATCAATATAAACCCAAGTGCTCAATAGTTTAGGATTTTTAGAGCTATAGTAAAATTAGGCTTTTTAGGGCTATAGATCACGGAATGCAGAAAAAATTATGCTTCTTCAATGGTCCTGTGAACTAATCCAAACCCTACCCCTATATTTCAAAACACCCTAACCGTCAACAACGAGTACCTACTAATTTATGGTTTTTTAGAGCTATAGTCGGTAAATTAGGCCGGCTTTTAGGGCTAGCTAGATCACTGAACAACACAGAAAACTAATACTTCCTCAATCGTCCTGTGAACTAATCCAAACCCTACCCCTACATTTAAAAACACCCTAACCGTTAACAACAGGTGCTCGGAACGACTGCAGAATACCCCACCACAGCAAGCTGTATTGTAGAAATGTAAACGCATCTACGCGTCAACTTGGGTGGAATACACATCCAACGTAGAGAGCTGATTGTCGAGTCAACGTGTCAACGCGTCATCGTGTCAACGAGTAGACTGCGGTTGATTGTAGAACGAAGGTAGTAATATATAGAGTACACTTTATTCATGTCAACACGTCATCGTGCCAACAAGTAGACTGCGGTTGAGAATAATAATAATAATAATAATAATACATACATACATACGTTTTAGAAGCATTATACAGCGCTCAATGCTCTTACAATATCAATGATGGTAATTAACTAAAAAATAATAAAAACTATCTACTTACACGTGTTCTAGTAATATCGAGCAAGCTATTTAAAAAGACAAATCTTTAACTTAGATTTAAATACATTAACAGTGTCGGCACTCCTGATGTTAGACGGAAGAGAGTTCCAAAGTCTTGGAGCGCAGATCTAGAACGCTCTATCACCATAAGACACAGTATTTGACACTGGTATGGACAACAAGTTATAACTAGATGATCTTAAAGTAAGGGCTGGCTTATATCTCTGTAGCAGATCAGAAATATAATCCGGGGACAGACTATGGAGAGCTTTATACGTGATTAACAGAACCTTATAACTAATTATAGATCTAATTGGAAGCCAGTGGAGTTGACGGAATATACGAGTGATATGTTCAGATTTCTTTGTTGTAGCGACTAGCCGATCGGCAGTGTTCTGTAAGCGCTGTAGCTTAGCTATTTCAGAGTCAGGAAGCCCAAACAGAATACTGTTGCAACAGTCCAGACGGGAAGTAATAAAAGCGTGCACCAACTTCTCACAGTCTCCTTGACACAGATACTTGCAAATTCTTCCAATAGCAAAAGAAGCTGACTTGCAAATGTTGTTTATGTGAGTATAGTCAGTATAAAGTGACTGTCCAAAGCAATGCCAAATTAAAATCACGGGCGACAGGAACCGGAGCAATGATAGTACCATCAATGGATATACCTGACATCGGCTCACACTGTATGTGAACCGAGATGAGAGATGGACGATCTCAGTCTTACGTGGATTACACGCGAGTTTGTTGGCAGTGCACCAGATTAAGATATCTTTAACACATAGCTCCAATTTGGCTAATGTAGCAGATCGATCATATGTAGAGTTAACAGTTACATAGAGTAGGGTGTCATCTGCATACATCATGCAATCGAGGTTATGTGCCTTGATCAAATCCTCCAACGGTGCGAAATATAGGGAGAACAAAAGCGGCCCCAGTACAGAACACTCTAGTACGCCATACTGTATTGTCTTGCTGGTGGAGACGGTATTTCCGATAACGACTGATTGTACTCTGTTAGTGAGGTATGACCGGAACCATGCTAACACTGTGCCTCTGGTCCCATAACGATGCTGAAGTCTCTCCAGAAGGAGAGCATGGTCAATCGTGTCGAATGCAAAACTAAGACCACCTCACGACGAGAATCGATGGCGCGGAGAATGACGTTCATCACGCATAGCATTGCTGTCTCCGTACTTGGAAATAGTCTATATGCTGAATGGAATTTAGCAAGCAGACCATTCCCCAAGAGGTAGTTCATCGTCTGTGTAAAGGCAACGCGTTCCAGTAACTTAGACAGAAAGGTTATATTTGTGATCGGACGGTAACTTGGAAATTTCTCCTGGTCAAGGTTGAACTTTTTCAGGGATGGGTGTATGATGCCAGTTTTTAGAGACGAAGCTAAGGGAACACGACCTCAGACAACGATGCATTGATGATTTTAGGAACTTGAGGAACGAGAAAATCAAAATCCTGCTTCACAAAGTGTGCAGGAACGGTGTCAAGCAAGCATGACTTTGCAGGAGACTTTTCAAGCATCTTGATTGTAGAACGAAGGTAGTAATATATAGAGTACACTTTATTCATGTCAACGAGTCATTGCGTCAACGAGTAGACTGCGGTTGATTGTATTACAAAGATATTCAGCGAGACAGAGTATTTTATTCGTTGACGCGTTGACCCTCACACCAACTCGATTCATGTCCATGTTTGACCGTGACAACGCGTGAACGCGAACGTTGACTGTCGATCAACCTGTAAGGTAGATTACGTGGTAGGTATTCTGCAGTCTAGCCGAAAAATATTGCTTCTTCAATGGTCCTGTGAACTACATTTGTAATCCAAACCCACAATTTAAATAAACCTAACCTTAGTAAGTTCCCTTTTCACAATCTTGAAAAAGAACTAGTTGAAGTTTATGAAGTTTAATCTTTTTGAAAAAATTAAACCAGTTTTAAAATTTTAGAAAAAAATTAAACCAGTTTTAACGTTTTCCAAAAACATTAGCTGGTTTAAATATCTTTAAACCAATGTATATATTTGAACTACAACATATTTATCAGATAAAGGTCTCTCTCCTCTGTAAATGAAAAATGTGAGATACTACAGGATATTAATATGATATTAGATCTAAAATATAAATATCTGATAGTATCTTACATATCGATATTCTTCACTTCCACTATAAATATCGGATATTTCTTTCTAAAATATTTCATGAAAAATATCAGATACTAGATGATATCATAGTTAATAGAGTGGAATGGTTAGGAAACCCGGCAAACTTCAAAAGGGCTAACAAAGGCGCTGCGATTTAGGTTGGAAGGGGTAAGACAAAAGATTGTGCACGATCATAGTTCATTAGCGTTCCCTGAACGACTGAACTCACACGTTTCTATTGGCTGATTGATTAACACATTGGAATTTCTATTGTGTTTTGTGCAGGGTAGTGGTTGAAAAAAGCTAACAAAGACATATAACAAAGAAGGTCCCTGAGTTTCCTAACCATTCCACTCTATTAACTATGATGATATTAAGGTGACATTAGACGAATGATAAATATCTGATAAATATCGGATATTCGATATTCTGCAGATATCGCACCTACATCGAAAAAGCTATTCCTGTGACTTCAGCTTGATTTTCTCGTCGAAATCTGGCTCGATTTTGATGCTACAAACGGCAAAAGTGTGTTTAATGTCTCAGTAAACCATGTCTATATTTTGGCAGAGTTCTGTTGATAATGTTTCATATCGCAGTGAACTTTTCTAGAAGCCATGTTATTGACTGAACTGCGCTCGCCATACTTGGGTTCCAAGCGATCCGCCGCCGCTCGTTTGAACTGCTGTAACTCCGCCTCCTCTCTAATGGGCACAATACCGCTAATTACCTATTGAATTTTCAATAACTCTACTTGATTTAATTTTTTTTTCAAAGAAGCTAAACAAAAGAGGCAGGCAAGCCATTATTATTTTACTTTGGGATTGCTCATTTCCGAGATTTCGCGACTACCACGGCGAACGCCAAAAGCCATAAAAGAGCAAAGTCATTAGTGAAAAAGATACGCTCATCGGCCAATTGATAACTCATTTGTTGTAATTGCATGTGACTTTGTTCACAACATACTGGTCCATACTCGTGCCGTGTAAACACCGATCTTACGAATCATTTCAACTCGATAGCGACTGCAAGGGAGGTATAGCAAGCAAACAGTGCGCGGTGGCGTGTAGCTTCTCTCTGGAGTTCAAAATCTTTTGCTCGCGGCGCCGATGCAGCTAGTTTCAAGAGTTTAAAAAACTTTTACAGCTTGTATGGAGTTTGAAATCTTTCGCTCGGATAGCTCGTGCGAACAATGCTGAGGTTCACTTTTATTTAACTAGTTTCACAACTATGGCACTAAAATAAAGCTTGTTGAATTTCACTTAGGCTTTTCGAATAAACTCTAAATGCAGACATGATATATACTCCATTTTAATTTTGACATAAGTCAAACGTCGAACGCAAACAAAATAGGTTTGCAAACTTCGCGCGGCAAAACTTATAACCAACAAAGTCCGTCCAAGTAGTAGCCTCCCCCGCAGCTCTTCTTAGGGGTTCTCTCCTACCTACCTCCTTCACTAAGAAGATCTGCGGGGAAGGCTATCCAAGTAGCCGCGGCAAATTGATTTTGCGGTGATCTGTTACTTTTAGCGAATTAGCTATTTCAGTACCCAAGGTCTATTGAAATCTCTTAACGAGCTTTGGGATTTCAGTTAGTCCCATGACGAGATAGATGACAGTAATTGACAGGTTCAAGAGCCAGCATGGGAATGAGGTATTCCCAGAAGGATTCACTAGCAGCCAATCACAAGCGCTTGGCTGAATATCTAATAAGGCGTATAATAATTATTCATATCTCTTCTCATGTCGCCTAAAACAATTGGTTTCTTCCCGATGTCCGATGACATGTCAAAGTATAACAAATAATTAAATTTGGAATGATTTACCAACTAGCATAAAATATCTCCCACGCTCTAAATTTAAAAGTAGTATAATCAAACTTGTTTAATGCCCTGTGTCTCCTAGTACTTTAAGATGCGATGAATTTAACAGTAATGAAATAATAAAAACATTTGTGTACATTTCTTAGTTATTAAATTCGACCAAGATACCATAAGTAAGAGGGAGAATCTCCATTACGCGGGCCTGTGTGATGATCATGTCGAATACAATCTATTTCTAGTAACCGGAAGCAGTTGAAGTAAAGTGGGCGCGCGCGTGACAACTAAAGATATGGCGCGAAAACATGTTGCGGCTTTTGACGGGCAATATTTGCGCGTCATTTTTTCGCGCGCCTACACCTTGCCTCAACTGCTTCCGGTTACTAAAAATAGATTTTATTCGACATTATCATCGCACGCCACACACTACGAGATTCCCTCTCTTACTCTCTTGATTTGAACACGTCTAAACATGTCTAATGCTGACCGCTCTTGGATGGCTTGCTCACTAAACATTACATGGAATTACTCAAACCCAAAATTTAATTTACGTATAAATGTACTTGAACTCAAGGAAGACAAAATACATTGCGATCCAGACCTCTCTCATTAAAAAGTCGTTTTCTGAAGCTCGTTATTGTTGGAACCAACAATGTTAGCCCGTATTGTACAACCATGTACCGACGTTTAGCCCCGGATTAAAATGTCTATATTTTAGGTCACGTCGAGTTTTCACTTTTAGTGATAGCTCTGACTGAATTTGAATTACCATGGAGTTGACCTATTGAAAGTAGTGGTGTGCTTGGAAAAATAGAAAGAATTTCATACGGAGATTTACACTGGTTGAAAGTAACGGGTGACAATACGACGAATTAATAATATCATTTGCGGCCTTCTGCAATTAAATACATACCTACATCAACTCTATTTGACTTTGGATTTACAGAATATCATTAAAATGCCAACATTTCCGAAAGTAAATGAAAGTAATTAAATAATTAACTTAAATGATAAACAATTATAAAATGGTAAAATATTAAAGTTAAGTATGAACATATAAATATATGTATAAAGCTATTTGGATTACTTAGGTACAAAATGTACAACAATTGCCATCAAAAGACATAGTCCGAATAATGTTCTTAAAATCACCCAGTTTAATTGTAGCTTTATTTTGAAAGTGAAACATTATCTACTTGGGGCTCCGATTATAGGCTTGACTCTATGCCATTTGCACAGTGCCGGGTTATTTTCTGGTATAGCTTATAGTTCAATTGTAGCTTATAGGCTTGACTCTATGCCATTTGCACAGTGCCGGGTTATTTTCTGGTATAGCTTATAGTTCAATTGTAGCTTATAGGCTTGACTCTATGCCATTTGCACAGTGCCGGGTTATTTTCTGGTATAGCTTATAGTTCAATCAGTGTAGCTTATAGTTCAATTGTAGCTTATAGGCTTGACTCTATGCCATTTGCACAGTGCCGGGTTATTTTCTGGTATAGCTTATAGTTCAATCAGTGTAGCTTATAGTTCAATTGTAGCTTATAGGCTTGACTCTATGCCATTTGCACAGTGCCGGGTTATTTTCTGGTATAGCTTATAGTTCAATCAGTGTAGCTTATAGTTCAATTGTAGCTTATAGGCTTGACTCTATGCCATTTGCACAGTGCCGGGTTATTTTCTGGTATAGCTTATAGTTCAATCAGTGTAGCTTATAGTTCAATTGTAGCTTATAGGCTTGACTCTATGCCATTTGCACAGTGCCGGGTCATTTTCTGGTATAGCTTATAGTTCAATCAGTGTAGCTTATAGTTCAATTGTAGCTTATAGGCTTGACTCTATGCCATTTGCACAGTGCCGGGTTATTTTCTGGTATAGCTTATAGTTCAATCAGTATAGCTTATAGTTCAATTGTAGCTTATAGGCTTGACTCTATGCCATTTGCACAGTGCCGGGTTATTTTCTGGTATAGCTTATAGTTCAATCAGTATAGCTTATAGTGCAATTGTAGCTTATAGGCTTGACTCTATGCCATTTGCACAGTGCCGGGTTATTTTCTGGTATAGCTTATAGTTCAATCAGTGTAGCTTATAGTTCAATTGTAGCTTATAGGCTTGACTCTATGCCATTTGCACAGTGCCGGGTCATTTTCTGGTATAGCTTATAGTTCAATCAGTGTAGCTTATAGTTCAATTGTAGCTTATAGGCTTGACTCTATGCCATTTGCACAGTGCCGGGTTATTTTCTGGTATAGCTTATAGTTCAATCAGTGTAGCTTATAGTTCAATTGTAGCTTATAGGCTTGACTCTATGCCATTTGCACAGTGCCGGGTTATTTTCTGGTATAGCTTATAGTTCAATTGTAGCTTATAGGCTTGACTCTATGCCATTTGCGTATTTCGCGTCGCGCTTTTGAAAAGTCACTTCCCTAACTGGAAAAGTCAACACATTTTGAAATAGGCGAACAAATATTGCATCACATGGTCGTGCTGCGTCAGTGTTACCGTATTTATTTTCTTAATTTAATAGATGTCGTAGTTCTAGATATGGGAGCTTGTTATCCGACGTTTGTTTCCACAGCTGTTTATATTAAAATTGGAACGTAACGCTTTAATTTAAAAAGAGGAACATCGAACATATGAAAAATGAGTACAACAAAAGGTCCTTATGTAGTCAGTCAAATCTGTGAACATTAAGTATAACGGCTATTTTATCATCACTACATATTAGCAGTGTCAATGCTGTATGTAATATATGATTCAGGATTTACGGCTGTATTAACATATTGCCGCAGTGTAATTAGTTTTCACCATTTCTTTGTCTCTGCTAGGCAGCATGTGTAAATTGGTTCTCACGATACCCGCTGTCATTGCCATTAAAGTGCCAATAACCCCACCAAATTTTTTTTTGACGTCTATTCTGTATAGCGCCCTCACAAAGAATTCGAAAAAATAAAAGTGAAAAAACTAAACTTCGACGATTTTACTGGCGTCAAAGTTAGCGAAAACATCCGTTTTGGGCTTCCTGTTTCCAGTTGGAAGTCAGCGTGAGTCTTGGTGAGGGCCTGGAATTATGACGTCAATCGGGCGCATTTTACTACAACTACCAGAATCCTTTGCACGGTTTCTTTTGTTCCTTTAATTTAGACTATTGTCTTGGTATTCTCAAAGGAGTTGGAAAATCTGAATAAGAAAAAGAATTCAAAAAGGAAAAACGTCCTATTATAGTCTAATCAATAGGAAATAAACTCCATCACAAGAAAGAGCACAACGAAATTAGTAAATTTACCAAGTTTGGTGATATTTCATTGGATATTTATCATGTGGTGAGCTAACAAGAGTCGCAGAAATAAGAGACGTTTGTATGGGATTGAACGAACGCCTGACTACATACACGTCACAGGCCACTGGTCTCCAGGCTCCCAAAGGGAATTGAAAACTGACGGCCACATGTTCTGGTTCTCAACTTTGAAACGCCGTAAAAAAAATACTGTTGAGTTTTAGCCTCCTATTTTTGCCTTAAGTTCTAAATAATGGTTTAAAGTTTCAATTCCAAAAAAAATATTTTTTGGGATTATAGGCACTTTAACAAGGCTGAATTAACGTTTTAGGTCTCTGAGCTTGGGACTCTCGATCCACTCGTTTTGCTTTCCTTCTGGGTCTGTATGAAAAATTTGGCAAAAATGAGTTGTTTTGAAAATATTTTTTTAAATAATACATGCATATCCACAAAAATATAAAATGATATATTTCTTTGTGAAGCCTGACATAATTTGACGTAAATTAGTGAGAAATTACTACAACATTTGACAAAACCTGAACTGGTTCAGCATAATGTGTGGTATAACAAAAAGTTGGAAGCAGTAAGTTACGTTCGAATGAATATAAAACAATGAAAAATGACATATATACCAAAGCAACAACCGTCACGAAAGTTTGATGAAAATACAAGGGACTTGTATGTATATATATATATATATATATTTGTGATTCAGTATATTTAACAATTATTCACCGAAGTGGAAGTCAATAGTATATTTCACCATTATTCAACGACACCGAGGACAATAATCGCTTTAGTATATACCACACATTAATGAATAGCCAGCACCAAATAGTTTTCTATTTTCTGTAAAATGGACAAAAACTTGCGCGACTAAATCACTTCTACGCTCGGAGGTGAATATGAAATCATATTCACTGTTTGATTAGCCAATCAGAGCGCGCGAAAATCACTATTCACTGGTGTGGTATATACTAATTACATATACATATCAATTGTTTTGGAGAAGGAAACAACAGATATACATATGTTTCTGCAAGCAATGTTTCTGAAAACCATGTATATGAACTATACGAAGTGAAAGAGAAACTTTGTGCACTTAGTGGGACTCGAACCCATACACCATCAGGACCAACCATGCACGTTGGCACTGACGCAGCCGATTGATGGTGACATTGTGGAACGTAACCATGGGTACTCCCGACATTTCCTCTTTCCTGTTTTTTCAGCGCTGCTCCCTGAGAATCAGGTTAATCAGAATACTTTCTTTTTATTTCTCCAAAATTTGAATCCATACAAGCCGTCTTATAACGCGATCGAGCCGTAACCAAAGGCGGGCTGCCTGTGCTTCTTCACGAACTCACGACATGTCCGCAAATGAGTCATTAAAAAAACTCTCGTAGATTAGAGATGAGTTGATCAATGTCTATAGCTGTTGAATTCTACTGTACGTCTTATTTAATACAAGCAAAATACCATAGCTACCGCCAGTAGTAACACACAGTATTACAAACGAACAAATATATTTTAAAAAGTAATACATTAATATCCAACAGTAATTTAATAGAAAATCGAGTCTTCGCTTATTGACACTTCACGTGCAGAAATGGCGCAGCTCACGAGGTCGAACTGACAGCATATGAAGGCGCCAGAGGCTGCCGTTCTACAGTTCATGTGTGATCTCGGTGCACAGCTCTAGCTAATTTGAATTAGTTAGTATTGGGTGAAGTGAAGGGAGAAAAAAACCGGCAATTCGATGAAAAATCCTTGAAGTCATAAAAAGAGCCAACCAGCTCAGCCCATACGCGACCTTGCCCAAAATGAATCCGAGCACCAGAGGGGTGAGGAGGGAGGCTCTACACCATCCTGACTCCTTGATGCTATATAATGTTAAAGTAACCTGCAGGGGTGGTTACCATTTATTTACATTGAAAAACTAGAAATTGCGGATAGAAAATCAAATAGTACTCGTCATTTCGTGCGGAAAGTTTTGAAAAAACGTGGACTACCGGTTGATTTAATCCACCGTCATTTTCGGTCTTTCCGGTGGATGTGCGTACCATTTTCCCCCCATTTTTATATTTTTAATTTCCAACCAGATGGTTTGGTGTAAGTAGTGAGAACCCGCGGTGTTTACAGAGGATAAAACAATATCATGAGACCTCATTATCTAGTTGTATTTTTATATGACAAGGTGTCTTTTGTTGGAGCTGTTTCGCATATGTTCGACTTTTAAGAAATTAAAAGTCGAAGAATTAAACCTCTTAAACTGGCTTCAATAATAGCATTATTAAAATACTGAATAAACACATTAGTACGTAAGCACCATCATGGACATAATACATCTGACAATCATGCATTCACTGAAAAAAAAATGTCCACAGTATGGAGAAAAAAATAAACACGGAAAAGCCATGAAAAAATATACTTCCAAATATTGGTTGGTTTTTTCAATTATTTAGACTCTGAAGTTATTCGGGTCTGCATGAGATGACAATTAAGGCTCTGCCATAGGAGTGCCACCAGCACTGAAGTAAGGTAGCACTATTAGAACTAAATATGGAGAGAAATAACAGCTATATATAAACAACATTAAAGCAAATTTCAATGTTGTTCAGAGGTTTTTCCTAAAAGTACTTGTTTCAATTGTTATTCTCGTATTAAGTGCAAAGACTTCAGAACCTTCTAGATTTTATTTAGCATTTTCTTGTTGATCTTTAAAAGAGTGAACACCTGTGAGTTTATTCAAGTCACATAGTCTAGTAGTTAGGGGGGAAAAGGCCTTTCAAATGGTCTCCACAAGAAGTCCTCGGCCGTCACCTCCGTTCAATCTTATTTCTTTTCGTCCTCAACCCGGCGACGGTTTCACTTCTTTCCAAAATATTTGTGTCAGTGTGTACTTGTCGTTTACCTGAGAATCCTAGCCCCAGATTAGTGAGAACTTGTCGTTTCCAGGGGAACCTAGCCGTACATTAGTCAGAACTTTTCGATTACCTGTGAACTTCTTTTCGAAATGGTTACGATTAGAGTTAGTGATGCATGGTGTTACGGTTTGGCTTGGAATCGACCTTCTCAAACTCATTAATAATTCATGAGGTGAACACAATTGAAATCATGACCATGACGAGTATTTAGAAATCATTTTCAAATACAGCTCGCATTTCAAGACTTTTAGATCGCTAATTTTATCATTAAAGTGGAGTTTGAGAAGCCGTGAAATACTCGGAGGCTGTCTAAATACGGTGAGAAGCAGTTGAGAAACCTCGGCTTTGCCTCGGTTTTCAACCCCGTCTCACTGTATTTTGTAAAACAGCTTCTCGTGTTTCACATATTACTTCACTCATTACTTGACAAAACTGCTTTCTTTCTCTCATAGTTGAATTTTCAGATCCAAAGTGATACTTAATTAGAACTTAGAATGTTTACTCCCAACTAGTGTGAACTAATACTGGGAGAGTGCAAGTGCGAGTGAGTGCAATAAATTAAATGAGTGAAATTGCTCTAAAAATGGCGTTAAAGTAGACTAAACTTAATAATACTTATAGTGCAAGTGTAGTTGAAATTAAAGAACATGAAAAGTAATGGTCTTCAATTAATGGTAATGGTCACACTCTATAGCACAGCGAAGAAGCTATAAAACAACTAAATGCAACGACGCAACAACAACGCTTATTCCCGCCACGCTTGCCCGAAATGAAGTACGTTTTAAAGATCTTAATGGTCGCTGAATAATTCTAGCATCAATCCAAACATTTTTCAAAGATTTTCCCATGATTACAAAGCGCACACAAATTAGTGTCTGATAATGGTTATTGCTTGTCTGATAATAGGTTAATCAGTCCGATAATGGTTTGTCAACAACGGATATCTTCAGTCGATTTTCAGGGAGAATGGTGAAATCCGAAAGGAATCAGGTTATGCAAACGTAGTCACGACTATTAGAGATCACGAATAAAGAAAACTATTGGCGAAAGACCTCTTCGTTATACGACTGGAAGCTATCAAAATAAACTGTCCCATTTATCTTTAAAGAGTACGCAGAACTCCTAGTGGAACCTATCACTGACATCTTGAACGCTTCTTTCAGATAATTTTGTTTTATGACTTGTAATTGAACACAAAATTACAATTTTCAGACGCATTTCCAAAATCAATAAACTTTGGCGAATTTTGCTAATTATTGGTACAGGATGTACTTTGATAAGTGTATTGACTTGTTATTAAGCTGTTACTTTTAAGTTAACACTTTAAACAAGAAAATTTCCATTCAACACTTGAGAACTATCGACAAAGCCACAACAAACTCGCTTTGTGTTAAATACAGTCGTTGGGTTTTACCTTTCAATACGGAAATGCTCCACGTTTGTCGCTTGATAGCAAGTGGAATGGCTTCATCTTTAAATTCTTCAATTTCACGGCCTACAAGGCTGCTCGAACTAAAGTCGTCCATTTGGTGGAAAAAGAAAAATCTCGATTTATCAAAAGAGAGATAGAAGAGAACAAAGGGAGTGCTCGGTTACTGTGGAAAACCCTTAAAAGACTTTACCCGACTGGTAAACAAAAGGGGAAGAGTGACTGCGTCCTAATTGATAACGGTTCTCACAACTAAATTTCTGATCCAAACGAGGTCTCGAACAGTTTTAACAAGCATTTTACTTCTATCGTTTCTTCAATCATTAATCATGACGTCAATACTTGCCAGGACCAACAAATCCTAAAGGACTTTGTCAATTCTAGGAAGCCTTCAGATGCTACGTTCATCATTCCACCCTTCACTAAAGAGTCTGTATTCAAACTAATTAAGTTCCTCCCTATCAACGTTGCCACAGGATTAGATGGCATTAGCTCTCCTCTTCTGAAGCTTATTGCTCCAAAGGTGTCTGCTAGTCTATCTAAAGTATTAAATTGCAGCCTCTCTAGCGAAATCGTTCCTGACCAACCCAAGTGTGCTAGAGTCACTCCAGTCTACAAAAATGGTGCTAAAACCGATATGAACAACTACTGACCAATATCTATCCTTCCAATTATATCCAAGATCCTTGAAACGCACGTGTGTACCCATTTAATGCAGTACCTACGATCTTACCGCCTGATCAACTCTACTCAGTCCGGATTCCGCCCTCTCCACTCTTGTGAAACCGTACGAACGTCAGCGTACGAAGTTTGTATAATAAAAGGCTATAGCCATCATGCATTCGGTAGTAGTTATGTAGGAATTTGTTTAATGCCATATATATTTTTTATAATAATTCTAGCTATAGTAGTTCTCATAGTAGTACTCAGTTTTGTAGTAGTTAATTATATTATTATTCAGTATCATTTAGAGTTGTACACAATTTGTAATAGTTACGCAATTCAGTTTTCTTACTGCGAAGTGACTCTAATAAACCAGTCTATCCATCTATCTATCCATAATAGGTTGTGTTATCTTATCTTGTTGGAATTTATATATTTACAGAGACAATTCCGCCTAAAATGAAATGCGTAATTTACACTGAAAAGCGTAATCTTGAGAAAAACCTAGTTGTGCTATTCGAAAAACAGCACAAAACATCAACTTGAAAAATACACTTATAGTGCTGAACCTACAAAACATGTTCCAAGCAAATACATCGGTTGAATCCGAAACCTCCAAGCTCAGAAAACGCTTCCAACAACAACGTTTTATTTCGTACCACAATAAGTGATAAATAGATACAGATACAATTCGTTAAAACTAAAATAAGGACACAAACTATCTGAAATAACTTACATTAATCGAGTCAGATAGCACATATATAAATTCCTTACGAAGGTTACGCATAATTCGATCACATATAGAAGCATGTAAATATACAGATACACAATTATACAAAATTATATGTACACAAGTACACACAGGCCCATTACTACGGGATCAGAGGCCAGCTGCTGATCTGGTTGGAAAACTACTTGTCCAACCACGTACAATGTACAGTACTTCAGGGTACGACTTCTGCTTCTTTATCTGTTGTGTCTGGTTTCCCTCAGAAGTATTTTGGGACCACTGCTCTTCCTTGTGTACACTGATAACTGACCTTCCATCGGTCATAGATTGTGAAACCTGTATTGGGTTACTCACTGATGACTCAAAGTGTTTTAAATCCATCACCAAGTGCGAACTGTTATCTGTAACTCGTAAACAAAATCCTATCATCTATGACTACATCCTTGACACTCGTGTACTCAAACGTGCAAGTATCCAAAAGGACCTCAGTGTTATCATCTCTAAAGGCATGGAGTGGAACGCCCATATAGAATAATTCATTTCAAAAGCATACCTACATGCTGGGCTTCATTCGCCGTCATACGGACAAAGTTTTTGACTCCAAAACGAAAAGAGATCACTATCTGATTCTAATTCCACCTGCTCTTGGATATACTAGCGTGGTACGGGCCCCCTCCTTAATTAGAAATCTGAACAAAATCGAAGGCATTCGACGACGGGCCACCCATTTCATGCTGCTAAACTCTGATCTCAGCTACCGAGAACGTCTAATAAAACTGGAACTTATCCCACTGTCCTACTGGCACGAAATTAAAGACTTGACTCTTTTTTAATGTGGACTCCCGTAGACTCTATAATTTCGATATTAAGAACTTCGTAAAACCTAGCTAGTTAGCTAGACTAACTCGAAATAGTTGTCCTTCTGATATGAAAGTCCCTCTTTGAAAAACCAAGTTATTCCAAAACTCCTATTTTCACCACATTCCTAAACTATGGAACGCATTATCACCTAGCACTCGTAGCATTACGTCTATAAGTAAGTTTAAGTCTTTAAGTTTTAAGCTCTTCATAAATTCTATATTGCGGCACTAAGTATAACGCATTTTCCGCTGAAAATTGTTTAACTTGGAAATCTATCTGCCCTATGCGTTGCACATGATGTGCTCTTGCCATCTACATGTTGCTACTAATTTTGCTGCATTCAGTTACCTGGTTTGTCTAGATAAGCTGGGCCACTTGTTTCACAGCAGACGTTGCGACCTCTGTAATTTTAAATTACGGCTCTTGTAACATGACCTAAGAAATTTCTGCACTCTCCAAGGAGTGGCATTTCAAACTCCGGGGGCACTTATGTATACGACGCCATTGAGATGTGTGCCGGTACCGGGTCCAGCTTTGGGCCCAATTTGGCAAACCAAGTCGTGTTTTGGAGCAAATCATTTATCAATTTGGATTGATTTTCATACATTTCATGGAAATTCTGGTAAATAAAAATACCTTCACTACTTTTTTTTGCAAACCGGGTCGGGCTCTGAAGACAACACCTCACATACCTACCTTTATTATGCAAGCGGTGCCCCCCACCCCCCTCCCTCTCGATTTGAAGCTCAGTGTCGTACTACAAAGCTACGGACTTATGGTGGCAAATAAATGCCTGGCCCTGGCTTTTGGCAACTAAAATTGAAGATTTTGGAATAGAAATCAAAAGAAATGCATAGATTGATCATCTGTGCCTTTGCTAATGGATTTTGGGGGGTTTGGCAAAGTTCAAGGTTGATTTTCCAGCCTTCGAGTGACCAGTCGACTGTTTGAATCAATGGATAAAAACGGAACCAGAAATTCACATTCATCTCGCTCAAACAACTGCCCAGGAATAGCTGCCATTGTACAAAGATAAAATACCATCAAAGTAAGCCAAGTTTATGTACTTTTAAATTTTCTATTAATTGTTTTGTTTTAACCATTAACAATAAATCCTTGGTAACTCGGTTGCGTGTGACCGTTTGCGTTGCCGTGAGACAGTTGATTCAAATCTAGTTCAAGCACAGGCAGCCCAAGTTCTGTATCTGCACTGTGTGACTAATACAGTTTTCCCGTATCAGATATCGTGTACTAGAAAAAAATGAAAACAATAAAATATTGAACTTTGAAGAACTTGTTTTGTGTTATCAAGTGTCCTTAAGTATCATATTTAAATCTTAGCGCTCTGGGACCTGTTTTAGTACGTTTTCTAGCTCGCTCTTTTTCTTGTTTACTCTGTACTATATATATATATATATATATATTAGAAAGGCGGGAAACCGTTATTTCAATACGTTTACCTTATGCCTCGATTTCCCCCACGAAAAGATGCTCCAATTGATCCCAAATTCCCGGTGGTTATCAATCTCTGGGCGGGAAATCATTATTTTGAAGTCTTTTGACAAAACCTTTCTTAAAAATGGAGAAATTTCCAGCTTAAAAACGACAAATCAAGATTCTTGCCGTGGACCGATGCGAGGACGGTACAGCCTCTGACCTCGTGACCAAAAGCGTGACGTCAGCAAGACCCCTCGTGATGCAGCACGATCCTCTCAGGCGAGAGTACTGCAAAACTTATGCCATGAAATGCCGCGAAATTGTTTTTTGTTCGGTACCCTCCCCTGAGAGGATCGTGCTGCATCACGAGGGGTCTTGCTGACGTCACGCTTTTGGTCACGAGGTCAGAGGCTGTACCGTCCTCGCATCGGTCCACGACAAG
Organism: Actinernus sp. WN-2022; assembly: GCA_030867875.1. Classification (NCBI taxonomy): domain Eukaryota; kingdom Metazoa; phylum Cnidaria; class Anthozoa; order Actiniaria; family Actinernidae; genus Actinernus; species Actinernus sp. WN-2022. The sequence goes on from JAOWCC010001589.1 coordinate 145,276,057, forward strand.
AATCTTGATTTGTCGTTTTTAAGCTGGAAATTTCTCCATTTTTAAGAAAGGTTTTGTCAAAAGACTTCCAAATAATGATTTCCCGCCCAGAGATTGATAACCACCGGGAATTTGGGATCAATTGGAGCATCTTTTCGGGGGGGAAATCGAGGCATAAGGTAAGCGTATTGAAATAACGGTTTCCCGCCTTTCTAATATATATATATAGTACAGAGTAAACAAGAAAAAGAGCGAGCTAGATAACGTACTAAAAACAGTCCCAGAGCGCTAAGATTTAAATATGATACTTAATAACACAAAACAAGTTCTTCAAAGTTCAATATATATATATTTTTTTCTAGTACACGATATCTGATACGGGAAAACTGTATTAGTCACACAGTGCAGATACAGAACTTGGGCTGCCTGTGGTTCAAATTGCCTGGAGAAAAATCCTAGCTTGTACTAATTTTAAGAACTGGAATTTCTTTCCAGCTGCTGTAGTTTCGTTCAGTTTTCTAGTTTTCGATTGTAAAGTTTATTCTTGGAGATGTATAACAGTTAATACTCTCTTTAATAAAACAGCAAAGTGACAACTGTTTTATTGTTTCATTGTGCTCCATGAACTGCCTGATTTTTGCTAATGTCGGTGTACCAGAAATTGATTTTTGTTCACAGGTTATAGCTATTTTCGTTCAGCTCCAGTGATTATTAAGCCTTTCTTTGAGATTTGGTTTTTCAATTTAATACGCTAAATTACCTGCCAAGCGCACACTTACAGGATTTCAAATTTTCACTTGATCTCAAAGAAGTAAACGAATTCGGTGTACATGAGAGAACATCTGATTGTCTTTTTCAGTAAATTTCTTAGGACATATAATAAACAAATAATCGCATGATTTGTAGGTGATGTAATAGTTCTAATCCGAGACGGTTTCTAGATCCGCGTGCCAAGAAACAATGCCGAGGCGGAGCCGATGCATTGTTTCTTGGCACGCGGATCTAGAAACCGTGTCCAACACACTGGCGAGTATTAGAAATTACTTCTCATTGTACTTTAGATATTTATAGTAAAGAGGCCAATGACAAGAGACCTATCATAATATTTTTTGTGCTAGTTGAGAATGCATGCTTTTTTGCAGTCCTAGGGTTTCAAGTTGAACATTCCTTTAATAGAAAACCTTGCAGAAACACATGTTAGGCGCTATTTCTTCAGCGGCGCCGAGCAGCATGGATCGGCATCCTGAAGGTGGACCTCCACAAAAAGATTCCGGTCACCTTTAAGCGTTGAGGAAACGCTAGAGAATGTAAGAAGAGCTGTGCCCCGGACTACAGAATATAAGACGCGCTGGGGAATTAAGGTTTTTGACGCCTGGCGAAATGAGCGAAATAACAAAATCCCAGGCCTGGAGGGAAACCCTTTTGGGTTTGCCGTTGATTTACTGCATAATACGGATACTCCACTAAACGAAATGTCGGCGGAAAGCTTGAATTATTGGCTTGTTAAGTTTGTCCAAGAGGTTTGCATTCGTATGCATTTTTGTCTTGTTTTATAGATTATCGTCGAATGCATATACTTATCACAATGGAGATACTATGAAAAAGGTTAGTACAGGAAACTGAATTAATGCAAAGAGGCTTATTTTTTCGTTTAATTAATTAGTTTTGAAGCTGAGGGAAATTTAGGGGTGAAACAATGACTCATTTCCATATTTACCGTATCTAAAAATCGTTTCTCAATACAGTTGCGGGTCATTTGCATATTTTTCGTATTGAGAAATGATTTCTAGATACGGTAAATATGGAAATGAGTCATTGTTTCACCCCTAAATTTCCCTCAGCTTCAAAGCCCGTCCACTTGCATAATTTAGTTTGTCGTTCTATCCTGGGTTTCAAAGTATCTCCACGTGAACTCGAGCAAGCATCCTCATTGGCCGATGTGCCATGAATATCTAATGTAGTATGAGAAATTTGGCATAAATACCGCTCATGATATTTCAAAATTGTTCATAATATCACTCGCCGCTTCGCTGGGAATACAGAGAATTCAAGGTTTGTTAAAGCATTTTTCACTATTTATAGAGTGCTGGAGGACATCATTAAGTCTGATGAGAGCTTAAATCAGCACTTTCTCGAAGAACTGAGTATGTGCCTGGTAGTTTGCTTGCTCGTAGGATGGGCCATGAGTCTTCAATCATCTCGCATCTCGCTTTATAGATAGAGATCTGGAGCCACCAATCATAGCTTTTTTGGAATATTGCACAATATTTATTTGCCATTGATTCCAATATGAAGCTATTAGGTCGAAATGGCTTCCCCATGTTTGCTTGTGTTCTGTACGATGCGTGTCCCCTGTAACGATCCCAAGTGCCTTTGCGAGATTAAACTCGCCCCAATCTCCTACTCGTTTCTAAAGTGGGCAATTATAATTATCATCGTTAATATTATTTATTTATTTACTATTTTTAGCATTATTTTTATTTATGCCTTCAATCTTCCTGTTATAAATAACTCTGGCAAACTGCAGTCTGTGATGAGCTTTGTTCGCATGGCAACAAGGGACAAATATGGGTAAATATGGCTGTGTGTGAAAAACACATAGCCGTTTTATTAACATATATATAAAAATACATATGCAAGTAAGCTGAAATGATAATAATAATTACGTTGCCCGTCGAAGGTTAGGGCCATGAACCGCCAAGGCCCCTTCAGGGCAAGAGGCAGCCCCACGCCAGCACAGACAGCAGATTGACTCCGAGTTTAAAGTCGAACATGTATACTGATAATCTGCACGTACACGTACTAAGAACTGGTGTACAACAAGAAACTCTAATAAAATAAGATATAAAGTTGGAACTGCCGCCCCTGCAAGCAGTGTGGAATGCTGTGAGAGCCTGGGAAATGTCGTCCCTGCAAACAAATCCTCCTGACCCCCAGAACTGTGATAGCCGCCCCTGCTAGCTATCATGTACAGCAATGATTATAACCATATTATACTGATGACAGGCAATGAATTCTGATGTACTTCTTGAAAGCATCAGATTTCCAACGCCCTAGAAGCCTTATTTTACTCTCCGAAAGCCCTTGTTCAGCAGCATAGGAAAGCAGCACCTATCCTAAAGCTGTGTTGGTGTTGATGGTAGTATAGGTGAGAAATTGTACGAGTCAGTAGGGGTCTGTTTTTACTGTGGGGATGAGAGTTGACCGTACTGGTCCACTAATTTTCGCCTTTGCTCATTACGCAAGAGGTATGCCGGTACATTTATCTTTGCAAGAGTTTGAGTAAATTGTTCCCATCCTCTCGGATCTAAATTACGTCTAGACCTGAGCTGATCGTTCAGTAAGTCTATTATCGAAGATCCTTGGTCAACGTTACTATGATAGGTCACTTGACCTGACTTATCCCATGTCACTTCATCAACGTTCAACCTGGTGATAATAGAGCAGGCCAAATGACGATAGGACTTTGGTACAGATTCTATGATCTCACCATCACTCAAAGGAACATCGCTTGTCATCTGGTTCTGCTGTTTGTTCTTGTTCTACACGTGTTTCACCTGGATCACCTAATGCTGTAGTTCCATCACTGATCATTTTTACGGTAGGAAGGTACTGTTTCTTTTGCTGTTGAATATCCAGGTACCTCTGCAAGTCCTGGTTGCATAGTTGAACCATTTGGTCCGAGTTTATTCTCGGATCTTGCAAAGTGTCTTTTTTTTCGAGGCTAATAACTTGGTTTGAGGAGACAATTCCAGTTTTTGTTGACGTTCAATCATGTTCATGAGTTCCTCGGGAACTAGAACCATTCGTTTCGCATACTTCAATATTGTTTTTGAAATAGACTAGCTAGGGTAGCAAGTACTGAAGGTAAAAGTGATAACAAAATGGAGCCACCAGTTTGAACCAAGTATATATTTTTCTTCTTTAGTGATATTTTCTTGTTCGCTAGAGTATAGATATGTTTCCTGTACCGACGCAAACGGTTCTTATGATCCTGAGACAATTGTACTGTTCCTTTTAAGACATTCAGTGCCACCACATACACATAACAACAAATCTTTGCTCAAATGCTCGATCAATGCAATATTATGTTTTTGACAATAGGGACAACCGTGAAACGTCATCACATCCAAGATGGCGGCGCCCAAGCCCAGAATGGCTCATACTTGTATCCAATTTAAAAAAACTAAAATATATTTTCCAATTTTTTTCAAAATATTTTTTATTTAGACCGTATTACCAACAATTTAAGAGCAACTTGTTTCAATAGTCGGGGATCCCTTTAAAGAGTTACATGGTTCTTCGTTGTTCAAGTGTAACATATCTTCTTCTTCCATTTCCTTATCCTTTACATATCCAGCGTAGGCTCGTGAACCATTATGTGTGAAGCTGGAAAACACTTCTCCCGTCTCCTGGACCTTGTACCACCACAGAGTTCGTAGATCATCAATTTTATCAGATCAGTTCTCACAATAGTCAAACGATTCATGGTCAGTTCGATAAAAATGGTACAGCTGAACTCAACTGTGGGTCATATCCTCTTTTGTACTAGCGACCGAGCGACCGAGGACAAAAACCTCCCACTTACGTCACATTTCAAGAAAGACAATGAAATCACCTTGTCAATGAATAACTTTATTCCTACATTACAATTTTTTTTCAACCAAATTGATAATTTACTTTAAAAACCTTATTCCCTGGTCGATGAATAATTGTATGAACCGGGTAGCATTTTCAACTTACTGCGTAATTTATTCGACCCTAAACATGTTTGTATACCACCAGAAAACTGTACTATAACAAGTATGATAAGTACAGTTTAATAAACTCGCAGCAGCGTTTTATCAGGTTTAAAACTCGAGGGCGCAGCCCGAGAGATTTAGACCTGATAAAACACGTATTGCGAGTTTATTAAACGGCTTCAAAAACGTTATTTCTAAAAGATACTAATTTTCAAAAATTTAGATGAAAAGTGAAGAATTACTTGTTTATAGCAACGTTGTACGTCATTGACATGCGCAGTTGGAATACGGAGCGAATTTGGGTCCCGTAATGTTAGGCTGGTTGCGTGTGAATAACTGTGAGCCAAGGGGGCTTTGTTTTCTAGCCCCTCGAGTCATTGCACTTAGACCGTTGATTGAGCAACCCGCAGCTATGTCTTATAAACTGAGATTCCCCTTAAAGGAGAACTGAAGCCTAAAATCAACTTTAGCTCAATGGGTAGATCTAAACTTGAAAAGATTCATGCCAAAATTTATTTTACTGTGTTTTGCGTCAAAGGAAAGAAAATCGGCAAATCTTCTCCCAAACCACCGCTAAGTACAGGCCGCTCAATTCTTGTAATCTGTGACGTACAATATGGGGAATAAATTAGTTTTGTCATATTGTTTTCGGCTTTGAATAGATGGACTAACGACTCATAATTGCGCACTATTGTGCTTTCTTTGTGCTGAAGCTGTGATGGTTTTTCCTTTGTATGCATGACGTACTATACTGGGAAAAAAGCACTCGCAACGCAACGCAAACTAGATTTATCAGCGGAGAATCGGCTATTTTTCGACATTCAAAAGGCGTATTTCCTCCTTTTGGACGTGCACCACAAAGAAATAAAATAGCAGACCTTATCTCTCTTGGATACAAATTTGTATAGTTGTCGGATTGATTTAGAATTCAGTTCTCCTTTAAGGATCTTTTCAAGGATTTTCACTGTGCGAGTAAGGGTCTTTATAAAGATCATGGTGAAGCCCTTGGTTTTATAAGGATTGACTAGGAGGGTCTTTATACAACTGTTCACTCAACGAGTATGGCCCTATATAAAACTTCATGGTTGAGGCCTTTTTCCTTTGCGCAACACTGAAAGGAAAAAGGCCTCAACCATGAAGTTTTATATAGGGCCACACTCGTAGAGTAAAAAGTTGTATAAAGACCCTTGCGTTTTACCAGGTATAAAGGAGCATGCATGTGAGTGATTTGCTTCTTCTGATTGGACAAAATGAGCATTAATTATTAATGATTTTTGAAGTAGTAATTATTTTTTCTTCATTATTCAGGCTACAGGTGTGTAAAAAAGTTAATACTCCAAAAGTAATTGATATGTAGACTGTTTACATTTCTTTTGTGTTCTTCCTTTTTAACTCGTGGATGCGCGCAGGCGCAGAATGAGTTATTAGGGTTAGTGGGTTCGAGCTAATTTATTCATCGTTTTATGGTGTGTACTTCGTTTTTTTCTGTGTACATCGGGGACTCTCCGTTGGCGGTCCGAATACTGTTCGAATGTCCGAAGATATCATTATTGAAGGAGTTTATGGCACGCGTCCAAATTTGCGATTCATCGGAAAGACCCTTCCTAAGGATTTGGCCGTGTTGTTAAAGGTAATTATTATTCCGAAATGCCTTATAAATAATTTATCGCTACAACTATATTGTTAAAAACAGACATTTGGTCGCATGTCCTATTTACGAGAGAAGCCCGGAAATTTATAAGCGCGTTTGGCTTAGCTAAGCAGAATTTAATGTCTTGAATATACTGTGTTGGCAGTTTTGGGAACGTTTTGGATGCAACAGAGATAGAGATCGTAATGTACACTGAACTGTTTTCGCGACAAAGCTTCCCGAGTCTCATGGCACGTTCATAATACATCCCTAGGCTCAGAGATAGAACGTGCTGCACTCTTTACTCGTCAGGGTGAATATAAGCTTAAAGTTCAGTTGAACGAGGAGATGTCAACTAACATCGATATCGCCCCTGCTACTGGAGAATGAAAGCCAAGATTTTGGAAAGTGAGGAAAGTAATAAAGCTAAACAAAGCCATACAATAGCCAAATAAAAGCTAATGGAAAAGCTTAGTAATATACAGAATAACAATAATGTAATCAGTTCGAGAAATGATACGGTAAATGTCAAATAGTTTGAATTTGATGGTCGAACGCGAACAGCTGAGCACTGTATTGTTATCTAGTAAAGGCTTGAATACTGATCAATCTAGGAGTAGGAGGCACAAATCAAGATTACCTGCAGTTAGAAATCGTGATAGAGAACCTTCAAGAATACCAGTGAGGAAAATAATAAGCCTTTTTTTTTTTACGTATTTTCTTTGATCTTCCAGCCAGTTGACCTCCGGGTCATGCACTGTTTATATTTGATAAAACGTTTGCAAGTTACATTTGGCTAGCGTTAGATTCCCAAAAACTCAATTCTGCGCCGATGTGGAACGGATAAAAACTCGTTTTAACCTCTTCGATATGTGATTTCAAAGTTCAACGGGGCATTTTGATTTAAAGATCAATTTGATTTAGCTACACTAGATAATAACTTTGTCACACAATCCTTGTTCAGATTGGAAGGTTCCAGAACTACTAACGCCTGGTTGCCATATGATCGCTACGATCGCTGCGATTCACACCGAACAAAAGAACCCAGCGATCGCAGCGATCGTAGCGATCATATGGTAACCAGGCGTTAGACTGCATGCGTCAACACAATTAGCCATTATCAAGCGAAGGTTCTAGACGTAATCAAGCTATGAATAGGTCGTTTATTCCACACACAATAGTAATTTAACTTGTGGATGCACGCATGTGCAGAACGAGTTATTGGGTTTAGGTGGATACGAGATAATTTATTCGTCGTTTTTTTTCTGTGACTCGACGACTCGCCGTTGACTTTCCGAATGACCGTCCAAGGTTTCGAAATGATTTGGTTATGCTGGAGAAGATGTATTGACGGTGCCCATCTAATGCCAGGCACTTCAAACCTGGACAGACATGGTAGCGGGTCCCTATCAATCACTTAGTGGTGATGACGTATCGATGACGTAATCGGTCACGTGATTTGAAGTACATGCGCATGTCTCCCTTATTTCTAATGCCAGCTGGCTCAAACCTAGACAGACATGGTAGTGGATTGCTATCAATCACTTAGTGGCGATGACGTAACGATGACGTCATCGATTACGTGTTTTAAGTACATGCCCATATCTCCTTCATTTCTAATGCCAGACAGTTCAAACAAGGACATGCATGGTATTGGGTTCCAACAAATTACTCAGTTGTGATGACGTAACGATGACGTCATCGGTCACGTGATTTTAAGTACCAATATCTCCCCCATTTCTAATGCCAGAAAGTTCAAACTTGGACAGGTATGGTATTATTTTCCCACGATTCACTTAGTGGTGATGACGTCATTGGTCACGTGATTTTTAGTACATACAAAAATAGCTCACTGATCAACCACGAGTTGCCCTTAGGGGCCTATGTTATCCTTACTTTTTTGCATTTTCACTGACTCCAGCTCGTATTTCTTCGGTGAAACTCGAATTTTCACTGACTGTTTGTGATTGAAAATAACGATAAATACCGTGAGTCATATTTCAAAATGTCACCATAATTAACGAGCCCGCAGGGCGCGTGCAATGTTTAAATTTTGAAATATTACAAGCGATATTTATCGGAAATTTTACCAAACACCAGGTGATTCTTTGTTATTCATTTAACTAAAACAATAAAGGGGATAAATAAGTTTTACTTTAGTTTGTTCAGTACGTCGCGCGCACTTATGAAAAAAAATCAGCTTTCAGCGCGCGCTCGTTGTTCGAAAATGGCTTGATAATTGAGTCAGCAAGCGCTTGCTAGCCAAAATTGAAAACTTTTCACTCAAATCGCACGTACTTTTTTCCATTTTTCTAAGGCTTTTATTATAATATGGTTGATAAAAATACACGAAGTCAATGCGGGAGTACACTTACGTCAGAATCTCGGGGAAAACGTTAGTTTTGAGATGAAAATGTAACCCTGAAATTGCACTGAATTTCAAATTTGCACTGAATTAACCGGGAATTGGGCTGCTCTCAGCCAATCAGAATTGAGAAATTTTGTTGAGTAAATGATTAAAGACATGTAGGATTCAAGTGCCTATAGCTATAATCACCAAAAGTATTTTTTTACATCGATTCTGTATAGCGACCTGACTAAGAATTCGAAAAAATAAAAGTGAAAAAGCTAAACTTCGACGATTTTAGTGGCGTCAAAGTTAGCGAAGACATCCGTTTTGGGATTCCTGTTTCCAGTTGGAATCGAAGTCAGCGCGAGTCTTGGTGAGGGCCTGGAATGATGATGTCAATCAGGCGTCATTTTACTACAACTACCAGAATTATTTGCACGGTTTCTTTTGTTCCTCTAATTTAGGCCATTGTATTCTCAAAGGAGAATAAGAAGAAAAAAATCAAAAAGGAAAAACGTCCTATTATATAGTCTAATCAGTATGAAATAAACTCCATCACAAGAAAGAGCACATCGAAATTAGTAAATTTACCTAGTTTGGTGACATTTCATTGGATATTTATTATGTAGTGAGCTTGCAAGAGTCGCAGAAATAAGAGATGTTTGTATGGAATTGGAAGGACGCCTGACTACATACACGTCACAGGCCACCAAACTCCAAGCCCCAAAAGGGAATTGAAAACTGACGTCCACATGTTCTGGTTCTCAACTTTGAAATGCCGTAAAAAAATTACAGTTGAGTTTTTAGCCTCCCAATTTTGCTTTAAGTTCTAAATAATGGTTCAAAGTTTCAATTTAATATTTTTTGTGTGTTATAGGCACTTTAATGAAAATATACCGGCCTTATAAACTGAACCATTATGATATCTGCTTAACGTTAATGGCAGGCCCGAGTTCAGCCTGTCCACCAGCTCTTGTTTGTCATCACTACACATCCACTCTCGTGTCAATATTGTTTGATAGCATTTATGTTTCAGTATTTACTTACTCGATAAGTTTTCACCACTTCTTTGTCTCTTCTTGGCAGCATGTATAAATTGATTTGGTTCAGGCGATACGCACCGTCATTTGCATCAACAAGACTGAATTAACTTTCTAGGGTAAGTCCTGAGCCCATTCCTTTTGCTTTTCTTCTAAGTTAAATATTTTCATGGTTATTTTGGCAGACATCTGCTAGTTGGCACTATTCATTTTCATCTACTCCGCATTTATTACTTTCTTCAACTGGCCGGATACAAAGTGTCACTGCCTTATGGCATAACTTTATAGGACTCTATTCCTTCCTGGATACCTTAAAAACAATTCCCTATTTCCTTAAATTTTATTACTACTCCTTCCATGTATTTGGAACTGGGGTGCTTCGATTCTTTTACAGTTTTGTTATCTTATTTTGTCGAAGCTCTGATCGCACTTTTAGCGTTGTACCTGCTCGCCAACAATCAATTTAGACTCGTCTCAGAAGCCGCTCACCTGACGTATCGAACGTAATGAAAAACATTTAGTCAGACGGCTTGTTTTGATCTCATTCAGTAGGTTCGGCACAACAATAGAGAGGCGTCTGAAAGGCATTTAAACGTTAAGCATATGAAGATAACACGCTAAAGTGTCCTCGTACCACTCTTGCACCTTCCTTGCTCTTCCTATTTTTCGCATTCAACAACTAGGCTCCCAGCTGGCCCAGGTGTGCTTGTTCTAATCAGTCTACAGGCATAAGAAAGGTAATACTTGAAGGTAAGCTTTACTGCGGGTCAGAAATGTTTTCAATGTTCCACTAACTGAAACGGTCATTTAAAACGTCTTTAAAGTATATAAAGTCCGAGTCCATGAATCATTGACCCCATAATTTTCGAGGGTCGCGACAATCAGAAAGATCGGCATTGTTGTTATGTGAATATCGAATCTTTCGAAATCGGCCAGTCTTTTAAGACTAGATAAAACTCTTAATAGTATTTATATTTTAGTATAGATTGGATAGATGCACAGCTTCGTTGTAAATAAGTGTCAACTTCAAAATTTTTGTGCTAAATAAAGTTTCATTCATTCAATATTAAAGAACCAAGGGCACCCATCGGCCACTTTCGGCTAAATATCTGTTCGGATGGAAAACGTTGTCTATACTTTTCTATAATTGGAAAACGTAGGCTAACATTTTCGGAATTTTCTTAATTTGCGAGTACAGATATTTTGGGATACAATTTTCGGAACATCGGCGGAATAAAGAACAAAATTGAATATGCTCGCCTAAAATTTTCGGAAAAAATCGGTCAATTTCTACGCTTTTCGATTTCTCGAATATCGCAAAACATCAAAACATTTTCAGGTCACATATTAGTGAATGCGGAGTATTTCAAAACACCTGAGATTTTAAGATGAAGTTTTTTCCACTGTCAGATTACCCTGCGAGCAGAGGTTTCTCATCCCTTTGCCTTTCCTGTCGCCGAAAGAAACCTCTGCCACGAAACGATTGCTTTTCGCCACGGTGTCTGGATTTCCATTGGCCTAGAAAAACGAGACGGTAAACATTGTAAATTCATTGTAAATTTCAGATTGTTCATTTCCTATTGTTGGCGAAGTGGATTTCCTTCTTCGAGGGTATAAGTCAAAGCTTTCTTTAGGAAAAATTAAAGGTAGATTTATTGAACGGTAATTTCGAGGTCTTCTGAGCAGTTAAGCAAAATAAGACTGAAGACAAAGCCGGAGCTTGAAGACCTTTCGTATCAATCGTCGGCAAAACAAAAACTGCGCGATGAGCGAAGGATACTGTGGGCTCTTGCAGAACCAGCGAAGATCGCCAAAAAGTCATGCCCGAGCGATATCAAACAGGTAAAACCGGTTTGTAACTGGTTTATCACGTGGTTTACCTCCAAGATTTTGGAGGTTGCAAGTGCGCATGTTCAAACGGGAAAAGCAATCGTTTCGTGGCAGAGGTTTCTTTCGGCGACAGGGAAGGCAAAGAGATGAGAAACCTCTACTCGCAGGGTACTGTCAGATTCGACAACCAATTTACAGTCCCTACAAGTTTCGGTGTAATCAGTGAAAGCTAAAAAACTTTGCCTATTATTTTCTGTCACTGATCGACAAAATGTCAGAATCTTATGTTTTCGTCAAGGCCTCTGCCACACGGGTGTCTAGATAACGAAGGCCTAGAAAACGAAGACCGAAGATCGAAGACCCTAGATAACGAAGACTCAAAAATGAAGACCCTAGATAACGAAGACCAGAAAACGAAGACCCCCCTAGATAACGAAGACCCGAAAAAAGAAGACCCTAGATAACGAAGAGCAGAAAAACGAAGACCCTAGATAACGAAGACCCGAAAACGAAGACCCCCCTAGATAACGCCAGCCCCGAAGACCCCCCTAGATAACGAAGATCGAAAAACGAAGACCCTAGATAACGAAGACCAGAAAACGAAGACCCCCTAGATAACGAAGATCGAAAAACGAAGACCCTAGATAACAAAGACCAGAAAACGAAGACCCCCTAGATAACGAAGATTGAAAAACGAAGACCCTAGATAACGAAGACCAGAAAACGAAGACCCCCTAGATAACGATGTCCCAAAAACGAAGACCCAAACAAACTACCATTTTCTAGCGTTTCAAAGCTTTTTGACAACAGATGGCACGTGACTTGTTAGCCCATAGCAATTAACGCCATACTGGTGTTGACCCGTGGCCGTGGTATTGTAGCTGGACTTGGAAGCGTTTTTCTTTCTTTCTTACTAAATTCTTCTCGAAATGGTATGTCGACAAATAAACTGAGGAAAATAGAGCTTAGACGCTCAAACGAACGAACTCTGCATGGCATTTGCCAAACATGGCGGCCGCTCAACAAGGTAAAGTAGTCATAATTAAACGAATAGTATTGTAATAGTTGAGCAGATTCCTTCTTTCTTTTATACTATATTATATAAAGCCGTAATTACGGGGTTAATACTTCGGATAGTACACGAAACATTGACGAACGGCACCATGAGTGATGCAATGGTCGAAATGACCACAGGAAGGCCAAGCTCTGTATTTGAAAGTTTTCCCATTCTAGAAGAAGAAAATGAAAAATAAATAAAATATTTAACTTTAAAGAACTTGTCTTGTGTTATCATGTGTATTTAAGTAACCATATCGCAATCTTAGTGCTCTGCCGCACCTGTAATAGTATGTTTTCTAGCTAGCTCTTTTTCTTTAAATATGAAAGAGGGAATCAGGTTTTTCTCAACTATAGTTTTCTTATATAGCTATATGTTTGATGTGGTGACATGAAATATTGAGAACATATTAAATACCTTGTAAGCTTTCTGCAGCAAATACATCAACTCCAATGTTTCAAAAAGTGACATAAAGAACTTAAGAATTTAATTTAATTAATTTAATCTAATTTAAAGCTTATAACATGCTTCCTCTTAATTACTGGCTGGAATACTTAGACTTAGTGTTTTTCTTTAAGTGCAAATCAGGCATCGTTAATCTGGATTATACTTCATACAGTCAGGGGCGTTCCAGCCGTTGCCAAACTGGATTTATCTTATTACTAAATACGCAAGAACCTCCCTTTTTCGTGACTCCTTTTTTCAATAGAATAGCTAACTTGTGGAATTGTATTCCAGATACTATTAAAGCTGCTCAGTCCTCTCACTTCCTTCAAATGGCAACTAAAGTCATTTTATTTTATGCGCTTACAGAATGTTTTTGATGGAAATAATATTAGATCATATAAAGTAATTTGTCCCAAATGTTGCTGCATCAGCCTTATGTTGGCTGTAAATAAAAATGTAATTAATGATAAGTAATAATTTTCCCTAAGATGCCATTCTTCTTTCCTAGTATACTGTTGCTTCCATGTAATTATCTATCTTATACAAATTATGTCTAATTTATATTATTTAATATATTTAACTTAGTATTAATTAGTTATTAATGGTTATAATGGTGTATGTAAAATACAATTTTTACCTTTTTAAATGTTTTATTAATTTTGTATTATTATTTGTATTTTTTGTTTGGGTTAACTTAATATGAGACCCTTGTCCTTGTGTATTTCCCTTCAGCTAGTCCATTTGTCCTAATGTATTGTATTTAGTTTGCTGTGTGTGTTTATCATGACTAGTTGTAAAGTTAATAAATAAATAATAATAATAATGTGTAGTTCCAGAAAATATCCATACTCCAAAAACTCAAAAAAATGTGTATATTTTCTATGCATCGATGTTGTTGTGATAAAAAGGCACCATGGAGAATAATGCATTAACAAAAAAAAAATTAATTATAACTTTCTGTTCTTTTCGTTCAGACTTGGCATTAATTGGATACTCACTAAGTAATCAATTGTTTGACCAAATTTTTTGATGTAATTATTTTCTAGACAGGAGCTATGAGCAAAAATGTGCTTCCCTATTCTTCTCTTATTGGACACTAATTCAGAGCCAAACCTAAGGTTAGAGGGGGTGGTTCAAAGTTCAAGTTAATTGCAAAGATTTGTATTAGGCACAACATATGTATTTTCAAGTTGCTGAGACTTCATTTTTGGGAGACATGTTGCTAATGCATCAAATCATGTGATCTGCCACACCCTTTTCTTGTCCATAATTGGGATTATTGCTTTCCAATCATAGATAACCTGTAAAAAATTCTTCTGTTTAAAATATAAGGTCATTTCACATGCAATTGACATTATTTAACTACAATGGATGCTAACATCCTGTAAAATAACTTTGGTTGCAAACAGAAGAGGTCACATGACATGGGTAGGGTGGTGATTAATGAGATGACATCTACACAGGTTTCGACCCAGGCCTTTACTATGTCTATGGTGAACTCTTTCAATTGCTTGTTTTAATGCTAGTGAATAGTCGGACAAATACAATAAGCTTTTGCTCAGGACTCAAAAGAATATTGGGATGAATACCGTTTACTCTAGGTGCTCGTACTAAAAACATCCTGTGTTTAACTTTAAAGTCAGGTCCAGCTACAAAATATTGATTTCATAAATGGTGCAACATGTTGTAATATATTTAAATGTTCGTCTCCTTTCCCTCAACTTAGAAAATGACAGGCTATGGCTAGCTACATGTACATGTACTGTACTTGTGGAGATGCAGAATTATCTTAGAATATTATTTTAGTTTGATACTGAACTGAGTGGGTGTTGTACATGCAAAAAGTACAGCAGATGCAAATGATCACTGCATGCAGTCATGTTATTTATATGTAATGTAATTAAAGCTTACCTGAAAATAACCTGTGGGAGTTACATATCCAGTTTTGAAGCAAAGAAAAATATCGGATTTTATGTTAAGATTTACATCCCTTATACTTATAGTCAATCACTCAATGCAGAGAATGTTATATATTTTGTTTCTGATTTGCCAATAACAGGCATACATTATATATTGACCCCTCACTATAAAGTTTTAAGAGAACTTTAGAGCGACTTGAAATACGTTCACTGTATCCAAAATCAAGTTTATAGAATTAGCTTTTGTAATCCACTTTGCCATCCTTTATAAAAAATAATGAAAACCATATTGGGTATTACTCTTTGGTTTCAAGGTGTTATTTTTGTATTCAATTCCAATGACAGTGCCCCTTTCACATCCACTACACCATGTAAAAATATACTAGGTTAATAAACACTATCAGACCCTAATTCTTTAATTTTTTG
The DNA here is from genome assembly GCA_030867875.1 of Actinernus sp. WN-2022. Lineage (NCBI taxonomy): Eukaryota > Metazoa > Cnidaria > Anthozoa > Actiniaria > Actinernidae > Actinernus > Actinernus sp. WN-2022. The sequence continues at coordinate 145,291,477 of JAOWCC010001589.1, forward strand.
GTTTTATATATATGCCAAACCAATTTTTGTGGTTAAATGCTGCTTCCTAATTTTCCAGCTACCAGTCACAATGGTTAATTAACAGGTACACATGTTTGTTGTGTAGTTCCAGAAAATATCCATACCCCCCCCCCCCCCCCCCCTCAACGGAAGGGACTGGAAATTCAAGATGGGTGGGGGGGGGGGGGGGGGGGTCGAGGCCTGGGTCGAAACCTGGGTAGATGTCATCTCATTAATGCATTATTCTCCATGGTGCCTTTTTATCACAACAACATCGATGCATAAAAAATATACATTTTTTTTGAGTTTTTGGGGTATGGATATTTTCTGGAACTACACATTATTATTATTATTTATTTATTAACTTTACAACTAGTCATGATAGACACACACAGCAAACTAAATACAATACATTAGGACAAATGGACTAGCTGAAGGGAAATACACAAGGACAAGGGTCTCATATTAAGTTAACCCAAACAAAAAAATACAAATAATAATACAAAATTAATAAAACATTTAAAAAGGTAAAAATTGTAGTTTACATACACCATTATAACCATTAAGTAATAAGTAATTAATACTAAGTTAAATATATTAAATAATATATATTAGACATAATTTGTATAAGATAGATAATTACATGGAAGCAACAGTATACTAGGAAAGAAGAATGGCATCTTAGGGAAAAGTATTACTTATCATTAATTACATTTTTATTTACAGCCAACATAAGGCTGATGCAGTAACATTTGGGACAAATTACTTTATATGATCTAATATTATTTCCATCAAAAACATTCTGTAAGCGCATAAAATAAAATGACTTTAGTTGCCATTTGAAGGAAGTGAGAGGACTGAGCAGCTTTAATAGTATCTGGAATACAATTCCACAAGTTAGCTATTCTATTGAAAAAAGAGTCACGAAAAAGGGAGGTTCTTGCGTATTTAGTAATAAGATAAATCCAGTTTGGCAACGGCTGGAACGCCCCTGACTGTATGAAGTATAATCCAGATTAACGATGCCTGATTTGCACTTAAAGAAAAACACTAAGTCTAAGTATTCCAGCCAGTAATTAAGAGGAAGCATGTTATAAGCTTTAAATTAGATTAAATTAATTAAATTAAATTCTTAAGTTCTTTATGTCACTTTTTGAAACATTGGAGTTGATGTATTTGCTGCAGAAAGCTTACAAGGTATTTAATATGTTCTCAATATTTCATGTCACCACATCAAACATATAGCTATATAAGAAAACTATAGTTGAGAAAAACCTGATTCCCTCTTTTATATTTAAAGAAAAAGAGCTAGCTAGAAAACATACTATTACAGGTGCGGCAGAGCACTAAGATTGCGATATGGTTACTTAAATACACATGATAACACAAGACAAGTTCTTTAAAGTTAAATATTTTATTTATTTTTCATTTTCTTCTTCTAGAATGGGAAAACTTTCAAATACAGAGCTTGGCCTTCCTGTGGTCATTTCGACCATTGCATCACTCATGGTGCCGTTCGTCAATGTTTCGTGTACTATCCGAAGTATTAACCCCGTAATTACGGCTTTATATAATATAGTATAAAAGAAAGAAGGAATCTGCTCAACTATTACAATACTATTCGTTTAATTATGGAATGACAATGAAAGCGCCCTAAAATATTCGAGATTGTCTAAGTTCCCCTAGGTTCACCGAACAGATAAAATTTTACCAGCGCAGTTTGAAATTCATTTAGTTAGTGTTAAAAGTGCTTTAGAAGTGATATAATGGCATATTAAATGAGCATTTTAGCGAAAACTCTCGTTGGTGCCCCTAAAGAACCGGCCGGCTTCGTTGGAAAGACAAAGCCACCATAGCCTCATATGCAGCCGTTGTTAGTGTCGGTCCCAATACTCTCTCCCAGGCGGCGATGAAGATTTATAGTTTCGCACGGCTCCAGAAGTGTTATCCACTTACGTGTGAAACGTCAGACCAACGGAGAAAACTTCTGGAGCCATGGTGCAAAGAAAGCAATGCCCTTCACCGTTTTTATCTCCAGTTAGTCCAGAAAGTCCTGCTTCCAAAAATACGATCGCAGTATCAAAGTCCACCGAGTCCAACTGTTTCTTCTCTGTAACTCGAGTGCAGGTACGACAATTTGCACCCTAAATATTTCATTCGCAAGGAAAGTAGAGATCTTCAAATACAGCTAAACAATGTTGGAGACATGAGAACAAGCTATCAAGTGTATTTATTTGCTCTTCCATTGTGAAAAGTCGCACTCGTACTCGAATATAAAGGCTCCCTACCTAGTACTAGTCAAATTATATTCAAATCATCCGGCGATAATTCATGGGCTTGATCGGAACTTTCATCCGCTAGAAATTATGAAATTCGCTACCCTAAGCCTATGAATACTTCGTTTATGAAAGGAATAAACAATCAAGAGCATTTGAATAGCCCACTTTCGATACATGCTTCACTTGTCATGCACAAAGGTTTCATTATGAGGCTCAGGGGTAAATTAAATTTATGCTTTTCTCTTTTCACGAAACCTTTGTGCATGACAAGTGAAACATGTATCGACAGTGGACTATTAGACAAAAGGCTAGGCGGCCGTCGATAAACAAACTAATCAAAACATTGGCGCAATCATTCATGACTCGGACATAAGGTCTTTAATTCGGAAGGCATATTTAGATTTAGTCCTATATCTGTGAAAAGATGAAATATTATACGTTTGGGGAAAACAAGGCTTGAATCTCTCTGTTTGAGGCAAAGCTATGATTGAAGGGAAGCGTCTTATTTCCTCCGATGAACATCATTGTGTTAAGTTTCACGTGTTACATCAGCATCAACTATAAGGTCTTAACAGGTTCCAAAATCGATCGTGATATTCCAAAACACGACTTTTGGCAAACGCGGCTTTAAAAATACATCTATTAACCAGAAAATTGCACTATTTCTGGCAACAATCTTACTGTAATAACAGATTTTGCAGCAGTTGTAATACTCTAGACAAAATATTGTTTAATATAATTTTTTGGAAAAATCTGGAAGTCTTTAAAAATGCATAGGCAATAACCTAGGTCAATTATCAGGCTAAATTAGGTCAATGGTGAACGTTTTTACTGTTCAGGAAAATAAGCGACAAAAGTTGGAAGAACCACAGCATGTCCTACCTAGTGGTTAAACTTTTAGGTATTATTTAGCCTTACTTTAGTGCCAAATTCTAGTTTGGCAAAAAAGCACATTTCATTTCAAGTTGATTTTTAATAGATTTGTCATATTCGTTGACGTTACAAACACAATGTGTTCATAAAATAAAATAAAAATTCACCCATGGGGTATTTGGAAATTGCCAAAGTGCATTTTGTCATTCTTTTTCTATTTCGGAAAACCACCTTCTGTTTAGCTGTACACGTGAACCTAAATGTCAAAAGTTTAGGTTAGTTAGTTAGTTAGCCTGCTTTCAGGCGGTAGATGGTATTTTTTTCGCGCAGCAAACGGATCATCGAAGCGACCACCATATTGCCCGAGCGTGATTGAGACCTGGGATCGAATGACAAATGGAGGGGGGAGGGGGAGAAGCAGAAAGGAAAGACCGCCTGCCCGAAAACTATCGATTTCTGCCGGAGTACAAAAGTTATTTCCCGTCCACCAGCGGACGGGGAATATGATTGGCTCAAACAGCGTCAATCAAAGCTTATCGCGGCAAGTGTTGAAAGCAAGAACTGAAAGGAATAAGTGTTGTGTTCTGAGCTTGCAGTTGTTAAATATGGCGAATAATACAACAAGCTTTGTCTTTTTTGAAGACTAAGGTTAAGTACCCTGGTTCCAGAGGTTTGTTGTCGTGTTCTCTTTTCGCAAGTTCGTAAACCGTAAATATCGTACTCTTTCCAAAGCGCCAGAAGATCCTTACTTAGAAGTAGGCTCTGTATATAACTTCCTCCGGCTCCGTTTTCATCTCCTGAAGTCGCTTTTCAGGCCTTTACCCTGATTAGATAGAACACAGCGTAAAGGTGAACTTTGAAAACGGAGCAGAAGGACGCTATACAGAACCTACTTCAAGGTAAAGATGTTCTGGCTGTGCTTTCGACAGGCTTTGGAAAGAGTATGATATTTACGATAAAGAGAACTCGACAAAAAACCGTGATTTAATTCGCCACTGAAAAGTATTATTGTCGAACAAATTGCAGAGATGCAATCTATTGACTTCACGGACATTGGACTCAATAGCGATGTACAGCAGAGGAAATAATCAGAAATCCGCCTCAATACATTTATGCAACAATAATAAAAGATTGATACTTAATGAAGTTGTGTGAGTGGTTTTGGGGTGATTTGGGGACTTCTAAAGCAGTTTATTAGGCCTCGAGGTTTTGACGGTTGGCCGCGTGTATATTTGTGTCTTTGAGGTAGACACGCGGCCAACCGTCAAAACCTCGAGGCCTAATAAACTGCTTTAGAAGTCCCCAAATCACCCCAAAACCACTCACAAAACTTCATTAAGTATCAATCTTTTATTATTGAAGATTTATTTCGTAGGAATCGGAAAAGAGAATTCACAAGGAGCAATTATATAAACTCTTCCGAGATCGCTAATGAAACATACCACAGGTAACCCAAAAAGCGGGAAATATATGTCGAGTCTGGGCTGCCTGTGCATATATATTCTAAAGTGGTACTGTCGCAGTCCTTTCCATGGAGAACTTTGAACAAAAATAGCTGGTTTTATTGAAATTGCCGTATCTGAGAACCAATTTACAATTTTGTACGTACATTTTGCATTGCATTTGACAGCGAGGGAAGTTTGTTTTGAATTGCACGCTTCATTTCAATCAAACCAAATCGAAATCATTGTCAGGCTGTCACACGTACACATCGACTCCTATTGGTCAATTAAGAAAGCGTGACATGTAACCGGAAGCAAAATACCATCGTAGCTTTTAGGCGGCTACTCAGAAATTGATAGTTTTCCAGCAGGCGATCTTTCCTTTCTGCTGCGGTAATCGACTGCTCTAGATGATAAGCGACATATAGTCTCTGACAGTATATTAGTTCACGCTCAAACAACAGAACCCTCTTGAACCTTGGTACAAAAGCATATTTCACCGGAAAACCTCTAAGTACAGTAATAGAATATCATGATTTTGAAAAAGGCAATCGGTCGAGATACCATAGTAACCAAATAGTTTATAAAATGAAAAAGTGCCGTAATTACCATGCAATTGCTTTACAAGATACGATTACGGGCTGACTCTTCACAACCGTGCAGAACGTGCAGTGGTATGCTAATGAAAGCCTTTCGCTGAAACGTTTACTTAGTTCAGTACCATTTCATTGGACTTGATATATAGGGATATTAAAAATATAGTAGAATACTCGGCCATTTTTAAAGACATCTAACCTACAGTCAACTGTCACCGCGGTCCGGGGTTATATACTCCAATTTGGAGTATAAATACTCCAATAAGACAAATACTCCAATTTGGTGGCAGTGATTCTATGACCTACGTGTCATCATAGTTAATAGAATGGAATGTTTATGAAACCCAGCGACCTTCTTTGTTATATGTCTTTGTTAGCTTTTTCAACCGCTAACCCGGATATAACTTCCAGGCCATGGTTTGAGCAGTAAATCAGTTAAATCCTTACCCCACTGAAATGCAATTATGAATAATATCAAATAAATTCTAATCCGTTTTTATGTTTCAGAGATATCACTTCCAAAGGAAATCATAGTTGAGCCAAGTGAAGAGCTTGGGCCATGTTTACGAAAGTGCAGAACTGAGTTGAGAGAGAAAAATATCATAGCTCAAAATTGTGTGGCAGGAAGGAGTGCAAATATCATTCTCATACTACATTAGATATTCATGGCACATCGGCCAATGGGGATGCTTGCTCGAGGTCACTTGGAGATACTTTGAAACCCAGGATAGAACGACAAACTAATTTATGCAAGTGGGCGGGTTTTGAAGCTGAGGGAAATTAAGGGGTGAAACAATGACTCATTTCCATATTTACCGTATCTAGAAATCATTTTTCAATACGAAAAATATGCAAATGACCCGCAACTGTATTGAGAAACGATTTCTAGATACGGTAAATATGGAAGTGAGTCATTGTTTCACCCCTAAATTTCCCTCAGCTTCAAAACTAATTCAACGAAAAAATAAGCATCTTTGCATTAATTCAGTTTGCTGTACTAACCTTAATTCCCCAGCGCGTCTTATATTCTGTAGTCCGGGGCACGCAATATATACAATAAATACAATATAATGTACTTCTTTAATTTATAATTAAACAACACATTGCTTGAATCCATTATTTGTGCCAATATATAATATTATATACTAGAACACACTTAACATGCATTTTAAATTTAAAAGTTGTGTTAAATACTAATGATCAATTCATTGGTAATCAAAACCTTTAAACACAGCCATATGTACATGTAAATGTGAAAGTGTTTATCAGCAAAGAAAAATGTACATGCATGCTTTTATATAACAAGTGTGCTAGTATATATGTAATTTTATATAACTGGCAACAAACAATTTGTGGTCGTAACACAGCTTCAACACTTGAAAAATACTGTGTTAGGTTTTCTGACAAAACAATTGTGACAAAATTGCAACCCAAGAATGACAGGGTTCTTTTTATTCCTAAGTTAGGCTGCATTCATTATGTATACCACATGGGGAGGGGGGGAGGTGATTTTTAAGGGGATCCCAATTTTTTTTAACAGAAGGAAGGGGGATCTTAAAATTCATTAATGAAAGGACTTGGGAAAATATGTTAATTTTTTTTAAATGCATGTTTGTCAAATAAAGACCTACACTTAAAATGGTAGGTGAATAGAATGGCTAAATGCACTAAATAGAGCTAGAAAATGCAGGAGAATGCACTTCCGATAATCTGAAAATTTGTAAAAACTTTCCCGCCTTCCCTAAAAACATTTTTTCTTAGGGTTGCATGCAGCTAGGTTGCCTGATGTAAGGAATTAATGAATGTTTTATATCAAAGAACAATATATTCTTGTGTAGTTTTGGAATACCAGCAACAAATACTTTTTTAGAATAATTTACACCAAAGTACTGGTAGTAATAACAGTAATTTTATGGTTTATTCTTAGCTTTTCTACATAGTATCAAACTGAGTTTCACGACCCAACATCACAGTTCTGTAAAATTATGCTTGTAATAATGCTGGTTTGCATATGGAAATAACCAGGGGTGGTTGTATTTTTTTTTTTGAAAGGATAGAGGGGGGTTACTATGAATAAATCACCTGCACCCCTGTGGTATACTTAATGAACACAGCCTTAGTCCAACTAATTTACATGCTGTTCATTTACTTCAAATATCACAACTGAAAAGTTCAAAACCTCGATCCACAGGGTAGCTTATTTATAAAGAGATCATGAAGTCATGCATCCTCTTGTTGACCAGGCACAAATAATCAGTTCAGTGTTGGATAATAAAGAAGTACATTTTGTTGTATTTTTTGCAAATGTTGTTACTGTAAAGAGATACTAGACTTCAACTAAGGAAAGAGGTGGAACTGAAACAAATCAGTATACCTAGGAAGGGGTACTAGTCTTTAACACATAACCTGCACAACCCTACCCTCTCTCCCCCACCCCATAGCTCCACCTAACCCTTATAAAATATTCCTAAAGCATACTCAAAATATATTCATGAGTCTAAAATTTACAAGTACTCCACCTCAAATATTTTGATTGAAAATGACTACCAAATAATTTAAAGATCGGCGCCCACGTCTTCGCGGGGCCAACTTTGAGGGTCTCGTTCTCAACTCTGAAAATGTTTTATCAAATTTTAATACATTTTCTGAACAAAGTACATCTGAAAGACGCTTTTGAGCCCAAATGTGTTTTTCACTCGGGTATCCCTTTAAAATTTGCAGCTTTTCGATTGATGTCCGAAAACTACGCAAAAAATGTCTCAAAGGTATAAACCAGATAAACTATCGAGCACTGAATTACACTGTTCAGGAAACAAGTTTCCGAGATTTTTCGAACCCTTATTCGGCTCCATTTAGAAAAATCTAGGTTAGTAAGAATACTAAAAATCCCACGATCCGTGCAAAAGCCGGTCATCTTCCGTAAAGTGAAACCTGAACAGCCACCCACAGCGTATTATTTCTTACTGACCCACTCCTCCCTTTATTATGGCAATACACGTGGTTTCTTGAATTACGTCTTCACAGTTGTCAAAATGTTACTAGCACCACCCCGAGAACAATTTCCTTTCCCCATGTCCGCCACCTTTGTCCGCCATCTTGGATTGGGCGCGCAAGGCCTCATGGTAAAGTTGCTCACTGATCTGAACTGGGGCCCAAACAAAGAATTTGCCCGGGGCACAGCTCTTCTTACATTCTCTAGCGTGTCCTCGACGCTTAAAGGTGACCGGAATCTTTTTGGAGGTCCACCTTCAGGATGCCGATCCATGCTGCTCGGCGCCGCTGAAGAAATAGCGCCTAACATGTGTTTCTGCAAGGTTTTCTATTAAAGGAATGTTAAACTTGAAACCCTAGGACTGCAAAAAAGCATGCATTCTCAACTAGCACAAAAAAAAATATGATAGGTCATTGGCCTCTGTCCATGAATATCTAAAGTACAATGAGAAGTAATTTCTAATCGTCGCCAGTGTGTTGGACACGGTTTCTAGATCCGAGGCGAGGCGCAGCCGAGGCATTGTTTCTTGGCACGCGGATCTAGAAATCGTGTCCAACACTGGCTCGGATTAGAACTATTCAGGAGCCATTACCAGGAGCGTCCATATATACTATAGATGGTTTGCACTCAATCCTCAGAGATTCAAATGACAAAGGCGGGCATGGCGGCCATGTTGGTGTACAGAACAAAAGGTGCTAACGAAGAATCTATTGTCAACTGTACACCAACATGGCAGCTATGACGTCACGTGAAAAGGGTCCATAACCGTGAGTCAGCGTATGACCGGTTTTATCTATTTTTAGAACATGTTTTCCGGATAACTGCCTTCTGACTCTGCTGCGATCGTGCATATGCTTGCCGTAATTATCGAGATTAAGAATGATATCTTGTTCTTTGAGGAGATTTTACTAACGCTGCATTGTCCCGTGACTATGGTTTGATTGGATTCCCAAAGTGTGGGCACGTGAACTCCCGTGAGATCTATTCTAAATATAGCTCAAGCCGGTCATACGCTGACTCACAGTCCTAGTATGGGATATGGACGCTCCTGGTAATGGGCTACTGAACTATTACATAGAAGCTTCTTCGGGCTACTTCTTCAATAGAAGCTTAGGAAGAACGAAATATCCAGTTCAGTAACCATTACGAAACTTAAAAGCAAGATTTTCCTTTGAGTGACCAAGTTTACTGCTAGTTTTAATTTGTGACTTCAGTGGTCTTCAGTTGTTCCGTTATTTTCAAGTTGTCGGTTGAATAAATTAAGCTTACTTTTCCGGCGGGAAATAGAGATTACTTAATGGAGGTGCTAGCGTATGGTATTTACGCACGAGTTTGTTTTGTGAAAACAAACAAGCGTGTAAATGCCATACAAAAGCACTTTCCATCTTGTAATTTGTTTATTACATACATACTGATATTTTTCTCCAGTATCAAACAGGTTTTATTTAGGTCTTGTCATTGAACACGACATTTGTAGCTTTCAATTTCTTTTTGCATTTCGTATCCGACTCAATGTAGACTAAAATTTATGCTCGACACAATCAAAATGGAAAGAAAATCTTACTTTCTAAACTGACATCAGCCTTGAAATAGTTTTCAACATCAATACGAAACTGTCTTTGAGCAGTCAACAAATAAAGTTTACAAGTTTACATCGTCAATAGATTAGTATACCTGCTTTTGTCCAAGTTGTTTGCTACGACGGTTTCCAGACATCTCCACGGCTCGTAGGTTTTCTCTGCTCACAGAATATTTACGATTTTTCAAATTTCGATGATCTATGGAAGTTGAAATCACTCCACGAAGGATCGAAAGCTCGTAATCTTCGCCGTATTTTCTTTTGACACTAAGAATGATTTCACATAGATTATCTCAATATCTGTTGAGTTCTTTCGGTAGAATTTCGCTTCTTCTTTGTCTGTTTGAGTAACTTTACGGCTGTTTCTCTAAGTTTTTGCTCTTGTGATTTTGTTTTCTTGGTCGATAATATACTCCTCAATACACGCCTTTCATAAGTTTTACTTCCGGTTACGAAAACGAGGCTCCAGGTGGTTTGAAATCCAAGATGGCGGACAACTGCACAGTCTCAGCTAGAAAGTACCTCCGAAAATACTCCCAAAAGTATGTTATTCAGTAAATCATACCTGTGTTTGGTTTTACAATCACTGTATTTATGTCCATGTGTTGTCTGCATTATTTTAGTATATTGTTTAGCGCACAGAAAAGTACTTTTCTACTTGATCAAGTCATCAGTCATTTCCGAACAATGTTACACCCGACAGGTTGCAAATCTAAAAAACGTTTGCAGCTTACAGAGGATATTAATTATTTCAGGGGCATCTTTCCGTCGAAGATATCTAAGCTAACTTAAAGGAGTCGGAAATAAATTAGTATTGTGGTCTAAAATTGAGGCAAAGTGATTTATGAGGTGCAAAGCAAATTTTAGTTTATTTCTGATAGGCTGTTTAATAAGCACATGTCATGATATCTAATCTCTTTTGCTATTTAATACAGCAAGTGAAGTGCTATCGATGGGAAATGTAACTACTGTTCACCTAACAGAAAACAAACATTGGAAAAAGCTGGAGTCAACTGATAAGATGCAGGCAACGAGTATACCGAAACAGCAGCCATTATACTGGATAACCATCCAGACATAGTTCCAGTTAGAATATGGTTTATCCGTTCATAGTTCCCCAAAGCCGTTTTCACTTTTATTTTGTACAGAACTTTTACATTAATAAAGAATGATAGCACGTTTTCCTTCCCCTATCCCTACCCATTATATGGTAAATTCTATTTTTTCATACCCTTTTTTCACATTGTATACAATTCATACCCTACCCTTCAATGTATATTCCCTGACTTTGTATCACTTACATTATTGTGTAACAGCATACGGTATTGATTTTATTATTCATATACCATTAAAATAAGTTTATTTCTAGTTAGAATATATCTAGCAGAGGCTTTTGGACACTGCTTGGGCTTTTTGAATGGAATTCAAATTTCTAACACTACCATTTTGTACAGAATATTCTTTTGTGCAATTATATTGATAACTTGATAATTATATATAATGAAAAGCTCAGCACAAACCGATTGTAATTAGTAGTGGTTCCTATTCCCCTATCCCTGCATGCTCTGTGTGGTATATTAGCTCACCCTATCTAGGGTTTTAGCCAGTCAAATAAGGGGAGATGGGGCAGGGGTGCCAATGCCCTCCTTTCCCCAAGCAACTTCCCCCACTCCCTTCACTCTCATATCATCAGGCCACCACATTGTTATATCAGTTATTGTTTATTTAGCAGCTCTCACTACTCATAATTTTCCTTTTTTTTAGTGTTTTTCTCATTTCTGATTTTGCTTCACCTTACCCCAAACCTAATCTGGGCTAAAACCCTGCTATCCATACACACATTAATTTTAATATCACCTTCAACCACCACTTAGTTAACACCTATTTTACCAATTAATAGTTTTAATATGTTTGTTACAATTTATTTAGTACTTAATGTTTTCATATTTTTATTGACCTGAATTGCTTGTATAGCCACTGTTTATAAGTGGTATTCCCTTCCCATATTACTGCTAGCCTCAATTAAACATTTATTTCAGTAAATATCTTCTCCCTTCTCTCAAACATTATAAAAATCATACTAGACCTGAAATATTTTAGAAGATGAAAATCCTGTGTAGAAACTGATATTATTTTTTATTTCCTTGAAGAAGAAAAACGAGCAGGTTTTTCAATAGCGGACGGTTGAATCTGTATTTTCATCGTTTGACTGATATGCCCATTGATTGAATATCATCAACAGTCTTTTCTTCATTCTGGTAGCTGTAGCTATCATTGTTTCTAAGAGCTAGAATTATGCTTGAAGATTTTCTTCTCTTAGGTACATTGACACCAAGGGAACATATTTTTCCGGGAATGCCTGTGCTAAATACGACGCCTGATGCCCGCATACTTCAAATATCACTTTTCTGGGTGCTTCTTGGTGAAGCAGATTCATTGTTTGATTCATGTTTCTGGGGATAGGGTTCTTTGTATTTCAGGGTATTGTTTTGCTTTAGAAGACAATAGTTTTCTTTGTGTTACATATGTGATGACCAGTAACACCAAGAAACCCCCACTTCCCTCAAAGTTATACGTTAACTGAACAACCATATTTCAAGCAACCGTATCAGCCATACTCTTTCTCAGTTTTGGGTCGGCTTACACTACAAATCGCATCTCAAGAGTTATTCCAGTACATAGTGTACACAGCAATGCAGTATTTCATACGGCGTGTGCTTTTTGTGGTACTGATCTATGGAGATTTTAAACAAAAGTTAATAGTTTAAAAGTTTCATCCGCGCTCTTTCGGTATTTTGCCCAAAACGTGGACATTTTTCATGCAAATCATCAGTTAATATACGGTAGACTATACATGAACATAAATACAGTGATTCTGAAGCCAAATTCAGGTACGATCTACTAAATAACACACTTTTCGAGTCCTTTTCGGAGGTACTTTCTAGCTGAGACTGAGCAGTTGTCCGCCATCTTGGATTTCAAACCACCTGGAGCCTCGTCTTCGTTACCGGAAGTAAAACTTATGAAAGGCGTGTATTGACTTGGAAGTTTTACCATCGTTAGTTGGCTGGTTACAGGTCAATATTACATTATTTAAAAAAAAGTCAAAACCTCCAACTTTCGTAATGAATGCAAGTGGCGCCTCCGATCTCAAGTCCAGTTTGAAAATCCCGATGTGTTTTGGCAGGTGTTTTCTGATTGGACGAAACGCTTTTCGCACGTGTTAAAAATTCGTTTCGCGATTCTGATTGGCTAAGGAAAATTGTGAAGTGGGTTTTCGCATGAGTGATTCCATTCGTAAATCTCAGTATGTATGTGATAAACCATTTAACTGCATGTGGTTTTGTGGGTTTTTTGGCATTCTTTGCAGCGAGCTGTTATTTTTCTTCGGCGAAACTTCGTTGACAGAAAATATGAAAGTTTCCAATTAGCATTTCTTTCAAGAACTGTTCCCTTATGACATTTGTGATCGAACACTTTACTAATATTTTCACTGCCTCTGACATTTTTGACCTGAAATGAAATTAGTAGTTATATAATTAGTATTGAAAAATACACGGCTGGATAATTTTTGTGCGATTTTTATGAGGGCTTTCGGGCCAGCACTGATTAAAATTATATATTGAATGTATAAAAAACCTCTGTTTTTATTTTTTAGCCAGTTCGGGAGATGTTAAAGTTATAAAGACCTCCAGAAATTACTAAGATCCAGAAACAAATATAATGGGATGGCATCGATATGCAACATTCGTAACTTCACATCAACTTTTCGAGTTTTAACACATCAGATCGCTTGGTTTGTTAATTGTAATTAATATTTCCTTGATTGCCTCAAATGTATCTGCTTCGCTAGCTGACGTGAAATTCGCTTTCAGTTTCGTTTCAAGTTTGAGAAATTATCCCGCGAATAGACCAATTCGCGGTTAATTCCGACATTTTGAAAGGGGTGCAAACATGATGCGAAGTAGAGTGTTTGTATATATGAGAATCCGATGCCAAATAAAATCCGTAAAATCGAATCTCTGAAATATTCTTCATATAGAAACTTAAGATATCAGGTAAAATATTAACTGATCGAAATTTGAGGGATGTAGCTGTGCTGGGAAGCGTGCAATCGTGTTTTTAATTTTCCATACATTTCTGTAAATTTCCCCGCGGACTAGCTTTGACTCGTTTCAGTTACAGACAAATGTATGGAAAAATGAAAACACGATTGCACGCTTCCCAGCACAGCTGCATCCCTCAAATTTCGATCAGTTAATCTTTTACCTAGTATCTTAAGTTTGTATCTGAAGAAAGTTGGATTGCTGTTCCAAAATGCGTTTAAATTTACTCTGGAAAAGTTTGGATTCGAATAATTCAGGGATTCACAAAAGGAAGCAGTAAGAGAGTTAGTTTTGGGTGAATACACTTTGTCAGTAAACGCACCGGCTTTGGAAAGTCACTTGGGAAACCGTCGCTTGTACCAAGCTCGAAGGCCGCGAAGCCCGTAATGTTCAGTCATTTCTCATTTAACTTTGCCTATGCAAGACCAGGTAGCCATTCTTACCGCTTCAAAGAAAATTAGTGCTGCCTTTATCGGAGAAGAAAAGACGAACGACTCCATATTAAAAGAGTTTATATAAGAGAGCTAGGAAATCACGTCTCGCTCAGGCCACGTTTTGCAATCACAATTCACTTGAAAATCGCTGCATCAAACCCCGGGATCAAACGAGTTTTACAATTCTTCATGGCTATATGTACTAAGTTTGTGCAATTTTTTAGTCTCCAAGACATACTCTTCACAAGTACTGAGCGGGAATACTCGACATTAGATCAGAATAGTTCAGGGATAATATCTGAACTTTATCCCCATAAATTTGAAATTTCGGCTTTTATCAGTCTCTGCCAGTCTTGACCGTTACAGCTAACAAATAATGCAGCCTGGTTTCTCAATGATTTTAAATGGCGTTTGTTCTTGAGAATTCATTAAATACTTGGCGTTTTAGTTTAAAGAGTTCCAATGTGTTTTGAAAGTTGAGAACCTATACGCTAAAGTCGTGAAAGGGTAAACAACGTTTCTTGTCAAAACACGCAAATTGAATAATATTAAATTTGAATCAGCTGACGTCACGGACACGGTGTATTGACCGCGCGCCCAGCCGTTAGTGGGGGAAGACTTTGGAGAAACGACACCGCAACGGCTGAAACCGAGCCTAGGTAAATTGTTGTTGGTGTATTGTTTCTTTAGCCTCTACATTAAAATAGCTGACAAAACTAGTGGGAAATGCTGAATATGCACAGAAATAGAATGTACAGTGGCAATTTTTAGTTATTTTTGGCGTCTTCATCCGTAAAAATGGCACTTTGGAATATCACGATCGATTTTAGTACCTGTTTCTTTCAAGCAGCCTATTTGGCGTAGTGGATTAAGAAATGCATACCATTAGTGACTTACAACATTCTGGCTTGGACTTCCTTTTTAACTCGTGGATGCGCGCAAGTGCAGGAACGAGTTATGGGATGGTTGGGGAAATCGTGCAAACTTGGTCACTCATTCACTCACTCACTCGATCACTCACTCACTAAGATGTTAGCAGAATGGATTGCTTGGAATGTCAATTGATAATATTAAGATAACAGTATTCGATATTTCATTTCATTAATAATTGAAGTTCGATGTCGAACATTATAAATAAATAAAATAATAATAATGATGTTTTACCATGTCTCCGATGAGTTTTTCAATGGGGCTCTGAAACTAACTGTAAAGTACGACCAAATATTTTACCATGTAGAAAATTTGTGCGCTTGAGATCGAAAGCGATAAACCAGTTGGCATGCACATTTGGGTCCCGCCGATAGTGACGTAAATCCTTCTACGTTTGCATGCCTAACTGACTCAATATTAATGTAAGGTGGCTCAAACTTTGACAGACATGGTATGGGTCCCCATCAATCACTTATGGTGATGTCATAACGACGACGTCATCGGTAACGTGTTTTTAAGTACATGTACATGCCCATTGTAAGTACATGCCCGTATCTTCTTCAATTATAATGCCAGGCAGCTCAATCTTTGACAGGCATGGTATTGGGTTCCCCATGAATCACTTAGTGGTGATGTCGTAACTATGACATAATTTAGTGGTGATGTCGTAACAATGACGTCATCGGTCACGTGATTTTAAGTACATGCCAGTAGCTCCCTCATTTCTAATGCGAGGAGGCTCACACTCACACTGACAAACATGGTATTGGGACCCCATGAATCACTTAGTGGTGATGTCATAACAATGACGTCATCGGTTATGTGGTTTTACGATACGGTGTCTTGCTAAATACGTCAGGGACTCGCCATTGTTCAGGTTCTGGCGTAGTAGAGTCCAACGTTCCATGAAGCACAGTAAGAGAGCGTTTTATGCTGTCAAGGTCAAAAGTTTGAAGGATACAAATATCGGGAAATGGTGGAAAGCTGTTAAGTATATCTCTGGTATATTTAATAAAGAAAGTCAGTGGTATAGACAACTTATTGACGGTTGATCTGTTTACTTTATACTTAATACGTTTGAATGCCTAAAATATAGTTTCTCCAAGATAAATTACTAGATAGTGTTAGCCCTAAATGAGTATGATTATCAACTTCTTTTATAATACCATTTCCTAAAATAAGGGGTGGGTGGATTAGTTTGTTTATCTTAGCGGTAAACGTAATACTCCTAGTTTTGGTAGAATTCATAGTAACTAACCAGCTATTTGACCAATCCGTAATATTAATTAAGTCAGCCGACAATTCTTCAGCTGATTGCAACGGGGAATTATCAACTATTTTAAGCAATGATGTATCGTCTGCATACAAGAAACAGTTTGATGATATTTTATTGGGAAGGTCGTTTATATAAATCAAAAAAAGCAAGGGACTTTTTACACTACAATAGTTGCGCGATGCGACCCATTGCTACCGGCGAAATCTATATAGAGTGCATGAAGTCCTTCAAGCTTCTCGGGGTATTTATCTCAGAGGATCTCACCTGGGTTGCCCACTGTGATTATGTAGTCAAAAAGGCCAATCGGAGGTTGTATGCCCTGAGACAACTCAAAAAGTGTGGTGTCCCTTCTGCGGACATCGTTATTATTTACTGTACATTGATTATATCTGTCATAGAATATGTGTATGTCGTGTATGCGTTATACCTATCTAATGCCCTGAAATTAAAATACCCAGAAAAGAGTATTGTCCATCATTTTTCCGCGTATTGCTGACAACGAAGCATAGGAAGCGGGTATCCCCACTCTAGCCGATCGTCGAGTTCCGGCGTGTAAGAAATTTATAAGCAACATTAAGCCTGGTAATCCTATCTACCCCCTAATATATAACTGATAAATAAACTCATCAGCACAGTACTCGCTAAGAGCGGGCAAAAGCAGTTACCCAATGTCCACTAAGACTGATCGTCTTTGCAACTTCGTAACTGTGAAATATCAAGTTATCTAAATTGTTTAACTTATATCATATAGTATGTATTCATTCATGTAATTGGGAGCTTATTATTAAGTGTAATCAGCATATAATAACCTGTGGTGTTCCAGAGATTCAGTTCTTGGTCCCTTACTGTTTCTTCTCTACATTAATGACTTTAATAAATCTTCTACAGCTTTCGATTTTCACCCCTTTGCTCATGACTCAAACTTATTCTTCTCGCATACAAATATACAAACACTCGAAACAACAGTCAAAAATGAATTGTGTAAGATCAATCACTGGCTTTGTGAAAACAAGCTGTCTTTAATTATAGGCAAAACTAACTTTGCTTTATTCCATCCTCCACAAAAGAAACTTACTGTCTCCATCAATATAAATATTAACAATACAATAGCTCAGCGTGTTAAAGAATTTTGGACCCTGGTAATTAGCAGAAAACTGTCTAATTTTTGTTCTACAATAACGAGTATAAAATAGACTAGAAGTCATTCGATGTACTTAATGTTGTATGCTTGCTGATTTTACGCCTTTTTCTGACTTATAAAATTAACTGTATCATTTAATGGGCATCCGACTAGATTAGCTCCTTATAGTTATTTCGGGTGCCCAGTTACTTTATAACTTGTTTACTTTAATCCGACCCATGTAATATGTCACTGTAAGTACATATAAATTGTTGTTGTTATTGTTATTGCTGTTGTAATTCAGTATATGTATACACTGCAAGAGACATGAATACATTTTTTTTTATTATACCCGTATCTCTCTCATTTCTAATGACAGGAGGCTCAACTTTGACAGATACGGTATTGGGAACCCGTGAATCACTTAGTGATGATGTCATGAAGATGACGTCATCTATCACGTGATTTTACGAACTGGCTAATAAGCATTTCTGTTAATGAAGTAAGTTAAATCAGTAGAAGCTAATGTAAGCAGTTATTGGCGAAGGTAACAACGAAGTTTCTGAAATATGAGATATGTGATCCTGGGTATTATCGAAAGGTTTTACCTTGATCGCTTTCATTTACTGTATAATGAAGTAACGATGAGGGCTAGATATTTTTAGTTAAGTTTGAATAGCCAGTGACCTTTTGACTTTGAATATTCTGCATAATTTACGGTCGGTTGACCTCACTAATACATGAGTAGCGAATATTGTACAAATGTTGCAAATGAATCCTTAACATTTATTGTTACCTAGATATTGAATGGTGTACGTATATATATTGGGATGTCTTCCGCATTTTATTAGGATCTCGGTCTGATCTTTAATCGGGCTGTAGTTGAAAATATTGTTTTTCTGCCTTTTAATATCTGTCGCCATGTTTTCAATTACTTGATTACGTCGACTAAAATTCCACTGCCTATAAAACAAAAGTGCTGAATGTCGGCCAGGCTATAAGCACAGTATAAAGTTACTTGGGAGTCTCCCTTAATTCGAAGTTCTGTATTCGGAATTCTCGAATGAGAAAATGAACTTAAATAACGCACTATATTCACATAGGTTCCTTGCTACGTTTAAAGAATATAACTGTTTTCTTCCAGCCAGTTGACCTCGGGTCATACATTTGATAAAACGTTTGCTTCACATTTGCCAGGGGTTAGCTTCCAAAAAATCAATTCTGCGCCGATTTGGACCGGATAAAAACTTGTTTTAACCTCTTCGATATGTGGTTTCAAAGTTCAACGGGGCATTTTTATTTAACGATCAATTTGATCTCGCTACATTGAATAATGTACCGCATAACACTTAGTCACACAAGGCGTGTTACTTTTTGAAATCCTATTACCTTTAACTATGCACTAGAATATTCAATTCGAAGGTTCCAGAACTACTTAGAATGCACTATCATAGTGATTCAACACAATTAGGCGAAGGTTCTAGAAATAATATGTAATCAAGCTATGAATAGGTATCACGCTTGCTGCTAAATATACTATATAGCTACTAAATATAGCCTGATCTTAAGAGTGAACCGGACAAGATTTTAGAGCTTGTAAACAGTGACCCGTACCTCCATCATGTCTAATGGCAGCTGGCTCAAACTTTGACAGACGTGGTATTGGGTCCCCACGATTCACTTAGTGGTAATGACGTAACGATGACATCATCGGTCATGCAGTTTTACAAGCTACACAGGCAAAAACAGCAAAAGTAACTTAAACTGTGAGAATTTCCACATGTTTACCCTTGAGAACATACTAAAATACACTTTACATCCACGAGTTCGCCATTGCTGAGCTATGTCTGATAACAGCTAGTTATATACTTGATGTTAGCTATATGTAAGCATGCATCATATAAATACAATAGCTATATCTAAATTGGCAAGAATATTAATGTATACACTATATATATGACACAAAGGCACGACCTTAAAGTTTATTCCTCTACAAGAAGGTCGTTGAGAAAAGGTACACCTCTTGCGCTGATATATTGACCAAACATGTAGTACTGTGTTTCTGTGATTGATCAAGAGGAGCAGTCATCCCAGTAATTTAATTATTTTAACTCAATCATACGAGAAATGTCCTGAAACGTATTTGAAATTGTTTTCATTATACAGGAACACTCAGAGGTTAAATATGCTGGGCAACAACACAAATTCCTCGGAATGCACGATGCAGCGCTCTGCCTTCGTAGAGCCAAACGCGTCTCGTATCGTCCGTGCCATCATCATGGCAGTTATTATCCTGGTTTCACTAACTGGAAACTATACAGTATGCCGGGTAATATGGCACAAAAATATGTTCTCCTATCGACTGGTGGTTAGCCTTTCCATTGCAGAACTCGTAGGCACCGTCTGCTACCCATTTCTCTTCCACTACGAATCACCACCGTGGTCCTGGGTGTTTGGTGATTTCATGTGCCACGTTGTTAACCCGCTTTCTGTGTGCTGCGGTGCCATGGTAACCTTTACTATGGCCGCGATTGCAGTTTATCGATGTCTGGTAATCATATCGCAGGTTGGTAATATTTCCAGAGTAGCTCAGTTTGCAGTCCTCGTTTTCTCTTGGGTCTGGGCAACCTCACTTGCACTACCTTCTTCAGTTACAAGGCGAGTGGTCACACGTCAGATCTGCGATAAGAAGATACTTCGCTGCGTGGAGATCTTTCCCTATCCGGATGACGTTAATATCTACACACTCGTTCTTTTCACCTGCCAACACGCCGCTCCACTTGTTGTTATGGTCGTTGCTTACGGCGTTGTGACTGTAAAGATCTGCAAACACGTTCACGACATCCGACGCGACCTGAGTATCACCGACACAGCCGACACTGAGACAATGGGCAATAACACACACGATATACAGCTAAATAACAAGTATGAAACAGAGGGACGCAAACGCTTTGAACTCGCTCCCCCTACTTCCTCTAGTATTCGCCCCGAATCAGGACGTGAAAGCAAAATGACCGAACGCGAACAGGAACTTCTAAAGATGATTTACGCCATTATACTTATTTACTTCTTCTGTTACTTGCCTTACAGTGTGATGTTTGTGATCAGAGAGTTTAAACTAGTTAATCTTTATAACTGGGACTATGATTACGTGGTGTCTCTGTACTCGTACTTGCTCCAGTGTTTACCAAGTGCCCTTCACCCGATAATGTTTTTAAGAATAAGAACAATCCATGATGGAGCTATGAAGTCCATTTTGTGTCGCTGACATTGTCTTTTTGCTCAGACTATATATTTCCAAGTAGCAACTTGTTATGATGGATACCTGAAAGATCTCATTTCTCAACCTTAAATTCTTGAACGTAAAGTATAAACTGTTTAATAATAATAATGATAATGAAGCCGGTGATGAAAAGCGATATAGCTTTACGATGGACAAGGTATTTCAAAATGAACTGATGATCCATGTTATTGGGAAAGCATTCAAGTGTAATTTTGTCCTTAAATAAACAGTCACATCTATAATCAATGAAGTAGTTAATGTCGTTTGTTTTTCAACCAGTAAGCCGGATTTAGGTTTGGTATTTGGTGTTTGTCAATCTCATTTTCTATGTTGTCAGTGAGCTTTACCCAATATTTTGCTCATACGTTTTTCTTCACATTACAAAAAGGTTCAGCCGTTAATGGCCTGCCAACTAGTAGTTTCGAACAGTAGAGATTAATTCATTAGATTGGGTTATTGTCATATCAACGGTATGTTTATTGTTGCACTCTCGTAGAGTATATTTAATTCCAAGTAGACCTATTTACTGTAAACTTAACATATAAACTTAGCCCCATGGCCAACAACAACATGGCGGATCTCCGACTCCCGTGCCTGTAACATACGTCATTATGCTAATGAGTTACATGTATAATAAGTCACGTGATACTGTGATATCTCCCTCCTTACGAATAATAACATTAATATTAACGCTGTGGAAATAAACTAATTGCTATAACTGTTTGTGAATGTTCCTATCTGGTTTGTCATAAGTTCTGTAACGTGTGGGGGACAGGTATACTCTAATGTTCAGTTCAAAAGACAGTTCACAAGTCCATTCTTTGCCCTTGTTTTACAACTCTTCCTGATTTGGTCACATATCTTGTACTCTCTGAGATAACTAGGGAAGTGCTTGTAGATGCTCCATGAGATGTAATGGTATCTTTCGTATTGTCCTTGTTGGTTACTTTGTTGGTGTCCCAAGTTGGTTGCTCTGAGATTATGCTTGTGTTTGGAGAGCAGGGTTTGGCATCTCGTTTGCTGTCTTGTTGGATGGTTCAAATTTGTGATGGCAACCTTTGCTTTCTGTAGGGTGAGTAAAAATATATATATCAAAAAGTGAGTAAAGGAATCACTGGGCGCAGCAGGATCTGGTTTGAGTTGGTTTCTGGTGCGCCGATAGGTGGCTCCTGTCTTGTCAGATCTTAAAATAGAAGACCTGGGCTCTTTGCTGGATTGACAACAGTACAGAGCTGCCAGGTTTGTGTTTGGTGGTCATACATGCGGATAGATTGACCATCTTGTAGTGGTTTAAGAAGAGGTCCAGCAGTACGGTTGTAATTATGGGCTAGTCTTTCTGGACGCTGAAATAACCTTTCTTTAACTGTGTGTCTGAGTTAGTATTGACAAGGCGAGCTCTTCGGACCATTGGTAATCTGGTCTTGAATTTCCTGTTAGTGAGTAGTTCTGCTGGACATTATAGTGGGTGGTCAAGTGGTGTGGTTCTATATGATATTATAGTTCACCACACAATTTTAGCGCGCGCTCATTGGCCGTGATAGTTGTCGTCCGCGGATGAAACTATCAGGCGTTATAGTTGAGCACAACATTTTCGCGCGCTCTCATTGGTTCGCCACTTGGCACTATTATACAAATAGACTGTGTCCGTCGAGGAACTCATTGGCCAAAAGCGATCACGTCACGTGATAGTTGTCGTCCGCGGAGGCAAACTATCAGGCGTTATAGTTCACCACAAAATTTTGGCGCGCGCTCATTGGCTGAAAACGATCACGTGACGTGATAGTTGTCGTCCGCGGATGAAAACTATCAGGTGATAGTGCCCGCTGAGCACGAAAGACAATTTTGTGTTGAACAATAACGACAAATAGACTGTGTTTGTCTCGGAACTATCGGCTGATAGTTTCCCTTGGAAATTTGATGTTCTTAAAACTAGCATATAAGCCCTCGAACTTCGTTCTCGGGCTTATATTTGTTTTAAGAACATCAAATTTCCGCGGGCAACTATCAGCCGATAGTTCCTCGACGGACACAGTCTATTTGTATAATAGTTCCCGCTGAGAGCGGATGACAATTTTGTGATGAACAATAACGACAAATAGACTGTGTTTGTCTCGGAACTATCGGCTGATAGTTTCCCTTGGATATTTGATGTTCTTAAAACTAGCATATCACGTCAGTTGATCGCTTTTGGCCAATGAGCGCGCGCCACAATTTTGTGGTGAACTATAACAGGCGATAGTCGGCCTTGGGCACTATCACCTTATGAAGAATATGGCTTCATGCTTTCCAGAAGTCACCGAAACAAGGATACAGAAGCTTAATTATAGATCAGGGAATTTCACACAAAAAATACAAAGCAAACTACCCTATATGCAGTAAACGTTTTTGAAAGTAAGTTCCAAAACTACACGACAGAGAGAACAAACGGTAATGTTATTTTATATTTTCAGCTTGGTGCAATGAAAGAGGAATAAAAGAGAAAATCCAAGATTTTACCCCTGCATCCCTTGCCATGGTTGCCACCCATCGACTGACTTTTCCCTGATCTGTTGCGACGGCTCTGCTTGCGACGGCTCTGCGAAGGTTTTACGTGGAAGTGCGAACAGTGAACGGAGAACATTATTCACGCAATTTAATGAGAGCTATCCGTTCTGGCCTTGAACGCTTTCTAACTAAAGCACTATACCACAAGCCATTTTCTTTGATAAGAGACCAATTATTTGTTCCCGCCAACGATGTTCTGGACTCACATTTGAAAAACCTGGCAAAAAATGGAGTCATTTCCTCTACGAAACATAAGCAAGCTATTTCAAAAGAAGATTTAGAAAATCTCTATGCAACAGGCCAGCTTGGCAACAAAACTCCAGAAGCCTTCTATACAAACTACATGGTTTTATATCATGCTATATTTCGGTAAACAAGAGCCCCACTGGGCTTTCACTCGGGCCACTATACGTCCATGCAGCCAGACACTCTTTAAGGTGAGCACACACTAGGGGACATTTTGCAGGGACATGCTGCTGCAAAAATGCTGCAGTGTGCATTACATGCAAGTCTTGTCGCAGGGACATGTTGCAGCGACACCCATAGTGTGCACTGCACCATTCACGATAAAACTGTTGCGAGACAAATTCCTTTGATTTTTTTGCAACATGTCGTGGGGACAAACTTTTGTCCCTGAATACGATTACTTCGTGAAATGGAGCACATGCAAGTGCACACTAGGGATGTCACTGCAACATGTCCCCTAGTGTGTGTCCCACCTTTATGGAGGAAAGGGTACTCACATTAAAAAAATGTTTCAGTGTCCAAGGGAATCAACATTAGAAATGTGAAGAGGTGAGGTAGGACCTCCTCAAGATGCACATTTGATTTTGCCCCTTGGTTGTACAAGGCAGGTTTTTTTCCTTGATAATTTGCATTGCAGGATTTATATTTTTTATTTTAGACTACTATTTCTGATGGTGTGTCCCCAATGAGATTGAAGATGAAATACACTTTCATTTTAAATCCTCTTAGTAATAACCAAAGAAAAGAATTATTAGCTGAATTTAGCAGTCTTTATTGTTAGGTATGAATTACAAAAGGATGGGGTACATGTGAGCATCGCCTTTCTTGAGATCACGAGCAATTTCATTTTCTATGAACTTAAAATTCAAGCATGCGAGCACACAGATATTTTTCTGCGAGCAAATAAATGCAGAGGATGAATTCAGCGAGCAATCCTAAATTTGGGGGGACCATATTTACCAACCCTGTTATAAGCCCCCCTGGTTATAAGACCACTTGGTTATAAAACCAGCCAAAAACCCTTGTATAAGCCCAGGGATTATAACTAGGATTTTATGGTATAATCTTATATAATAATACGCTAAGTGTGTGTGTATGTGTGTGTATGTGTGTGTATGTGTGTAACGCTCTTTTCCAGGCTCCCTCGCCGGATCGATATCCTAATATGGAAGACGCGCGCGCGCGCGTCCGAAAATGGCGCCAAAACGTGACGGCCACAGTTATCCCAACGAAGACGACGAATCATGCGAAAAGTTGCTCTCTGACTTGGTCTTGTTTGCATTTGAGGAAATAATGTTAAAAAGAAATGAGTTTTCTCAACAACAACAACAACAACAAATTATTTTATTTACACTCTTATATATACATGTATAATATTAGCAAAAGTACTATAAATGAAGAGAGTGTCAGGATACCTGAAGTAGCTGAAGAACTAATCGAGTCCGGTATCCTGGGGATAAATTATTTACACATTTCAAGTACGGTCGAGGGACAAAGACAGAAGTTTACATAAATATATATATATACAATATGGAAAAAGAAAGAAGAAGAAAAGAAAAAAACAGACACACACTAACACACTAACTATAAAAATATGACTACAATACAAGAAACTATTATACAAAAAAACTATTACGGGTGAGAAGACTAATAGCAATCTTTGACATAACGTTCTACACTTAGTTCTACACTTAGTTGGAGGAGCAAGCCATCGAGCTTACGGGAATCTGTTTTAGGGAAAACCTGGGCGAGCAAGCTATCGAGTTTTAGGGAAATCCTAGGCGAGCAAGCCATCGAGTTTACGGCCGAATGTTTTGGGAAAACCTATCGCCAGGCGAAGCGGCCGAAGTCAAACGACCGAACGAGGTAAGACCAGGTATTCAAACACAGTTAGAAATGTTGTCTGTGGAAAAGGCTGTTCATTTATTTATCTTACGACTCTATGCATGATGTGTCTAAGAGTAAGATATTTTGTCCATGTCTGTTTTCTGTAGTTTCCTGTGTTCTTAGATATAAAAACCAACTGTTTCCTCGGCCAACTATTGTAGGATTTTCAGAGCATAAACTCACTACAACCAGACATTCAAATAACTTGGCTTTCGCTTATTGTTTTTATTCCGTTTTCCTGCTTCGATCAATCTCTTTATGCGATCATATTTGTTTTCGTCACACGAATTTATGTCTCGAGCCGTCTGTGACCGTCCTGGCTGGAAATTAGTTACACGTTAAAACTTTCTGCAAAATGTCATCTCCGCCGGTGTTGAGATCCGTGAGATGTTATTGCCTTTATTGCTTTTTATTCCGTTTTCCTGCTTCGATCAATCTCTTTGTGCGACCATATTTGTTTTCGTCACACCAATTCATGTCTCGAGCCGTCTGTGACCGTCAGTTTTGGCACTTTTTCGACAATAGGTATAATGGTGCTCATCGGTTTGAGAAATTAACTGAGATCCGTGAGATATTATTGCTTGTTTTTAATCAAAATACAACTTTGAAAACATCAACATGCTAAAAACCTCCAGTACACAACATTGTGCCAGGATCCGGTCAGCCGGATAGACTATATTTGTTGATATGTCTTCGTTTGGCTTCAGAAATAACTGCAGGATCTGCTATATTTGTCGTTTAGAATGTACTTCCGATGTAAGTGTAGGCATTTAATGAGCACAGCCTGGTGAATTTCGGCCAATTCGATGACTGGAACAACCCTGTTGTTGTTTCAATGTTTGATCGGATTCGCACGGGAATCTATATATAGCTACCATTCAATTAACGGCTCTCAGGCTCAAAATCGCGACTGATAAAAGGGTACGAAAGGTACATTTCACTTTCAGAGCTTTAAAAGACCAGCTAAGAGTAGTTGAAAAATGATTTTGGACGTTTGTTAATTTTTTGAATGGGTGTTTATGATAAGCACTGTAAAATTAGAGGTTAAATCGTCTCTCTTACAGTACATGGTCGTTTTATTTTGCCGAGTGGAAGCGTTTGGATTCCAAAGTTGGCACTTTGCTAGATTAAACTAGAATAACCAAGCTTTCATGCTGTGTAGTTTTTATTTAAAAACATCATATACCAGGAGTCGCTTAGGGCTGTCAAAATTGGCCATTATTTTGTCTTATGTTTTGGCGTCCAAAACATGCATGTTTAAAAAGGCGGATAAAAAATAAAAAATTACACTATCGGAATATATTCTTGCTGGATATTGAGGTCAAAGAGTCGTTTTAATACGTGTGTGAAGTATGATTCCATTGGAGTTTTTATAAGACTTCCCTAGGTCCTTTTTGTTGCGTGATGATTCGGTCGTTCCGACAAGCCAAAAACCGCTCTGGGGCCGTATTTTCAATCTTTTGTAAAAATCGCCAAATTAAAAAAGCGCTGGAACTTTTTGATATGATTTCCTAAAACAGTTCACCCAAGGGTATGTTCTGACAAAATATGAAGAATTCCGAAATTTCACCGTTGACCCGCGATTCTCGATATTTACAGGCAGTCGCTCTTAAAGTGTTGCATTATCACACCCTGTTGAATTTCGTTTTTCAATACTGAGGAATAACAGCATTATCCGGCTACTGACTGAATCTGTCAGATAGCCTTCTCATTGCATGTGACATTTTTTTACTGTATCTGGCAGTGAGAGCAAGCTTAGTCTGTCTCGATCTCTTCTTGTATTAACTTCATACAGCATACTTTAGCTGAAACACATGCATGTACCAAGTCAGTAGTCAAAATAGATCATGAATTGTCACTTATTTTCAGGTGGATCATTCTTGATAGTCCATCCATAACACAAATCAACTCCATTCCTGTTAGCCATAAGCAGGAGATACTTCTTGCATTCACAGTTCAGTTATGGCATATTGTGATCTTTTTATGTTAATACATGTACTTCAAAATACCTCAGCCTAGCTTAATAACAAAGGTACATGTAATTTGCTTCCTGAAACATCATATTTGATCAATGTGTGGGTAGGCCCATTGTATCAGTTACTTCTTTGAGGCTCTCATATTATGGTATGTCACTATCTCTTGGGTTGAAGGCTCGAGAGATTTAACATTGTCTGGACTTGGATTCGAGTAACCTGTAAAGGAGAACAGAATAGAAATTTGAGAAAAAATAATAACCAACCAATATACATTACATCTGACCATGGTCTAGTTATATAAGGTACAAGTGAAGTCAATTATACAGTATCCCCCAGAAAGAAAGAGGGTTTATTATTATGCCCTACCCACATTATATCTAATACCTCTGTTCAGAGGGTCAAGTTTTTACTAGGTTCACCAAAAACATACCTGCATTGTAAGCCATGATGTGATTATTGAGCACCCACACATTCTGGGTGCACTGTATGTACAGTGCAATATATGCAATATTACTGTATGTTGATTGTAATTAACTACATAAGAGTATGACATGACTATTAAATTTCAGAACATAAATATAAAACGCCTCCCGGTTAGCTGGGTAGTTAAGCGCCGGTCTGTTAAGCAGAAGGTCACGGGTTCAAACTCCGGCCGGACCAACACTCAGGGTTTTTAAATAACTGAGTACAAAGTGCTGCCTTTACATTACATAATACAGTAAACGGTTAGACCTTCACATGTTCTCGGAAAAGGAAGTAAAAGAGTAAGACTAGTGTCGCCCCCGGGGGGAGGGGTACTCCCATATATGGACTATACGGGGATGATCTGCTGCCGCTGCACAGGGTATGGTTTTTCGAATTTCTGATCTTAGACAGGGTATCCATTTTCACATCGACAGATCTTGAACAGGGTATGGTATTTATCTAGTGCTTTATTTAGTGTAATGATTGACGAAGACTTATTTAGTTATGACACTCGTTATACAAGATCACAAACACTGACATCCAAGTATAGATAATTTGTTATTTGTCTTATAGAGGGTTCAAGACCAAGTGTTAAAATTTTATATCCGGGTATGGAAATTTGAGTTTTTTTGTCTTAAACAGGGTAAGGGTTTCAGAGCCCCAGCGGCACACCCCTACCCAACTTTGGGTAGAGTAAGAGATCGATAAACCAGCCAAAAACACGGTCAAAAATTATTTTAGTTTTGGCCTACCGACCACGGTATTTGCGCTGGTATGTATTATGACCGAGAGTAAGATGAAATGCGATGAAATGTGGCATAAAACCTACGAAACGTACTTCAAACAAGAACAGCATATCCGCACTTAATTTCAAGATGGATCTCAACCTCGTTCCCAGGGGTCACGCACGCGCAGACATTTTGCTGCACTGAACAAAAAATAAATAACGGCATGCAGATTTAGACTCGGGCGGCCAAAGGCCTGGCCCGAGTAAAGAGGAAGAGAGAATCAGAGGGCTATGGTCGCCGATGACAACTCGCTAGCCATAATGGGTGAATGGCCACAAAAGCTGGAGACGTGTCCAGTCCGATGTATCAAGAAATACCTGGAGAAGCGACAACCACAGTGCCCAGCTTTGGGGCACAAGGCCAGAAACGCCACGTCAGAAAAGTTTCATTCAGATGGCTCTGTTTGGTACTGTAATTCGCCAATGGGAAACAATATCCTTGACAATCTACTCACCATTATGAGCAAGAATGCTAAACTCTCGGTCCCCTACACTTTACACTGTATTCGTACTACTGCTGTGACTATCGTAAAAGCAGCCGGAGAGGATAATTCCCGAATGAAGAGTGTCACCGGCCACAAGAGCGACACTTCTATCGAGTCGTACATTTCAACAACAGGCTCATTCATCCACCATTGTAAGCAGTTTCGTAGATGCACAAGCCTCAAATGTCCTTACAGCAAGTCCAAAGAGAGCCCTGACACATTCAGAAAATGGCAGATCCCCACTGGTGCTAATCCCGGAAAATCCTCCAAGCGCCAATTTGAGAAGGAAAGAGGCAGTGCAGGTGTACAGCCAGTCGTTCAGCCACAACGCGACAGCAACACAGAACTTGCCATCGAGGCAGTTTTATCACTGCACATTTAATTTTTATGCGAGCAAAGATTGATTTGTGGTCGACTTAGCTGTTAACGCCATTTTTTGTCATCTCGCAAACATAACTTTGGAGTTTTTTGCTTCGATTTCAATGTGTTTGTGCTGCGATTTTCTTATTCCTCGATTGAAAACTCTGCCTAGATTGACGTCACATTCACTAAAAGCGAGCAGCGAATCACAAACAAGCAACATATTTTTAGCCAATGAAATAAAATATTGAAGAACTGCACTGTAATGGCTTCTCTGTTTCTCCAGCCAGGCTTTTCCTTTCCTTTATATACCATTCTCAAAAGCTTTTTCCCACAATTTCCCTCTTTTTCAAAGCCCTGCCCGCTTGCCAGTTTATGACAGTTAGAACTTAACTTTTCATTTCATTTCAATCAAAACATAATCTATTCATTCGCGCGAATGTTTGTGGTTTGTCCTTTTTAGAACGATGTAGTTTTATATAGAGCTACTTCACTAAAAAATGTCGTGTTGAACAATAAAGACAATAGAGTGTTTCTGTCTCGGGAGTATCAGCTGATATTTCCCTTGGGAATTTGATGTTCTTAAACTAGCATATAATGAGCCCTCGAACTTCGTTCTCGGGCTTATATTTGTTTTAAGAACAATAAATTTCCGCGGGCAACTATCAGCTGATAGTCCCTCGACAGACACACTCTATTGTTATAATAATGCCCGCTGAGAGCGGAAGATAATTTTGTGATGAACAATAACGACAAATAGAGTGTGTTTGTCTCGGAACTATCGGCTGATAGTTTCCCTTGGAAATTTGATGTTCTTAAAACTAGCATATATATTTGTTTTAAGAACATCAAATTTCCGCGGGCAGCTATCAGCCGATAGTTCCGAGACGGACACAGTCTATTTGTATTATAGTCCCAAATATATATCTTCCCACTTCTTTCTTGCATTTTTCTCGCATTTTCATTAATATCTGGATCAGAAAATACGTTCTGCAAAACCATTTGACTGGGAACACAATGGAGAGCTTGTTATGTGTCCCAGGCCGTCGGAACTCAAATAAGTTCTTAAATTCTTGTGAGCTATATTGAGGTTCGTTGTCGGTGACTATTTGTGCAGGGGTACCATGCTCTGCAAAGATGCTCTTCATGTGGTTAATGACAACATTTGATGTAGTGCTTGGAGCTTTCTTATGATGGAGAATCTGCGGTATTGATCTGCAAGTAGGAGGTAATGGTGGCCTTTGTATTAAAACAGGTCTGGTCTGGGTCTCTCCTATGGGTAGCTTTGAAGGGTCTGGCTGCAGGATTGGTTCTTTCTGTGTTTTTCTTTAATGCATTTGGCATTGTTCGCACGGACTGACTAGGTTGGTGATGTCTTTTATGATTCCAGGCCAGTACACAGAAGTGCGGGCTCGCGAAGACATTTCTCCTGTCCAAAGTGGCCTTGGTGAATAATTATTAGGATCTCTGACCTGAGGGATGTAATGACGTTTGTACATATTATTATTTTTACGCACGTCCATTATGTAAACCAGTTTACCACTGTTAAAACTACCGTGTTGAAATAGAATATTTACTTTCTGATAGCGAGAAAGTTGATAATCCAATCACATGGATTAATTTTTACTTTTGGAAACTACTATTTAAATTGGCCTGCTAAGCCATTAATGCCCGTCATTTTTACAATGTAATGCAAAACTCATGATCACAATGTTGGATAAAGCTCACAAACAACATAGGGAAGGGGATTAACATAATTTATTATTCGTTATACAGAACAATTAAAGCACCATACCAAAATACTGCTTACTGGTTGAAAAAACAAACGACAGTAACTGCTACATTGATTATTGCTTATTTGAGGACAAAATTACATTTTTCAATGATTTCCGAATAACATGGATCAGCAGCTAATTGTAGATTATTAGCCATTGTAGCCGAGCATAACTGAAACGTTTTCCATCCTTATCATTAATATTAGTACAAAGTTTAGACTTTACGATTATCATTTCATGTTGAGAAATGGGATCTCGTAGGCTTCGATCATAACAAGTTACTACTTGGAGGTATATATTCTGAGCAAAACGACAATGTCAGCGACACAAAATAAACTTCATAGCTCCATCATGGATTGTTCTTATTCTTAAAAACATTATCGGGTGAAGGGCACTTGGTAAACACTGGAGCAAGTACGAGTACAGAGACACCACGTAATCATAGTCCCAGTCATGAAGATTAACTAGTTTAAACTCTCTGATCACAAACATCACACTGTAAGGCAAGTAACAGAAGAAGTAAACAAGTATAATGGCGTAAATCATCTTTAGAAGTTCCTGTTCGCGTTCGGTCATTGTGCTTTCACGTCTCGATTCGGCCGTGCGACTGCTAGAGCAAGTAGTTGGAACGAGTTCAAAGCATTCGCGTCCCTCTGTTTCATTGATGCCCGTTGTCTCAGTGTCGGCTGTGTCGATGATACTCAGGTCGCGTCGGATGTCGTGAACGTGTTTGCAGATCTTTACAGTCACAACTCCGTAAGCAGCGACCATAACAACAAATGGAGCAGCGTGTTGGCAGGTGAAAAGAGCGAGCGTGTAGATATTCATGTCATCCGGTGAGGGAAAGTGCTCTTCACAGCGAAGTATCTTCTCATCGCAGATCTGACGCGTGACCACTCGCCTTGTAACTGAGGAAGGTAGTGCAAGTGAGGTTGCCCAGACCCAAGAGAAAACGAGGACTCCAAACTGAGCTACTCTGGAAATATGACCAATCTTGAAAGGCAGCATGATTACCAGACATCGATAAACAGCAATGGCTGCCATAGTGAAGGTGACCATGGCACTGCAGCACACAGAAAGCGGGTTAACAACGTGGCACATGAAATTACCAAACACCCAGGACCACGGTGGTGATTCGTAGTGGAAGAGAAATGGGTAGCAGACGGTGCCTATGAGTTCTGCAATAGAAAGGCTAACCACCAGTCGATAGGAAAACAGCTTTTTTCTCCATATTACCCGGCATACTGTATAGTTTCCAGTTAGTGAAACCAGGATAATAACTGTCATGATGATGGCACGGACGATACGAGATGCGTTTGGCTCTACGAAGGGAGAGCGCTGCATCGTGCATTCCGAGGAAGTTGTGTTGTTTCCCACCATGATTATACTTTGGGGTTTCCTGTAAACTGTAAACAGTTTTAAACACGTTTCAGGACATTTCTCGTATGATTGAGTTACAAATTCAAATTACAGGTATGACTACAAGTACTGTGTTTCTGTAGTTGATCAAGACGACAATTTTAGAGAGGTGTACCTTTGCTCAACGACCTTGCTTTAGATGAAGAAACTTTAAGGTTGTGCTTTCGTGTATTATATATTAATTTCCTTGCCAATTTAGGTATAGGTATCGCATTTATGATATATGCCATATATATAGCTAACATCAAGTAGTATATAGCTAGCTATTGCCAAAAAGGAAACCCAAGCCAGAATATTGCAGCTGGCCTGCATTTCTTGATTCCCTTCGCCGAATAGGCTGCCGGGAAGATCTTAGTTCGACTGCTGATGCATGCTGTGAAAGCTACTCAGAAATTTAACGTCCCATCCAGTAATCATGGTCTGTTTCTGTTGTTTATAATTCCGAGCAAGGTATTTGGTCGCCTTCACTATTTATTTACTTATTTAAGTAATATTACCTCATAATGAACGTTTTGGTGTTTTTTTAACATTTATAAAATAAAAAATAAAATAAAAAATGGTTTATTTTACGTCGAAGATACAGGAAGCCGTTACCGGGCCTCCCAAGCCAGAGGCTTATATTTAAGTATTCCGACGAACTCCAGAGACGAATTGGAATTTATTCCCGTAACTGACCGATTTCAACTGGCATTGTTTGTGCTAATGTAAAGCTACAGACACCTTTTCTACGTTCCTGCTGATAGATACGACAAGTCCTTGAATTCTGGCTACAAATGACTTTTAGCGGAGAAAATAAGACAATTACTTAATAAGACAGCTTTACATCAAACAGTGAGATTCAAGACTAGTCTTCCTCAAACGTATAATATTAGATGTCGGTGACAAATCTTCCATATTCAGTTGACAGATATAGAACTAAATCTAAAAATACATGCCTTCCTAATTCAACATTTTCATTAAGACAATGATATCAACGTTTTCAGTTAGTGGAAAATTGAAAACGTTTTTGACCCACTATTAAACTTACCTACAACTATTACTTCTCTTATGCTTGAAGACTGATTGAATCAAGCACAGCGCGGGCCATGGCCAGCTGTGAGTCTAGTCGGCAAGTGCGGAACATAGGAAGAGCAATACATGTGTGTAAGTGTGGCCCTACGGCCTTTTGCCGTGTTATCTTCAAATGCTTAACGTGTAAAGTCAGACGCCTCTCCATGCACTGTTGTGCCGAACCTATTGAATGAGATCAAAAGAGGCCTCCATGTTCGGTACGTCAGGTGAGCTGACACAAGTCTAAATTGATTAATAGGCGAACAGGTACAACGCTAAAAGTAGTATCTTAATAGAGCTTCGAAGCACCTTTATTCCAAATACATGGAAGGAAGTAACAATACAATTTAAGAAAATATCGCACAATTCTTGAACTTGTTTTTAAAGTATCCAGGATAGATTCCTGTAAAATTATGTCACTAATAACGCTATGACACTTTGTCTCCCAGTTGAATAAGGTCATAAATGCGGAGTAGATGAGAAGAAATAGTGCCAACTAAAGCTTTGCAGATCTATGTCTGCCAAAGTAACTTTGGAAATATTTAACTTTGAAGAAAAGCAAAAGGAGTGGGATCGGACTTATTCTATAGAAAGTTAATGCAGTCTTGTTGATGCAAATGACGGCACGTATCGCCTGAACCGAATCAATTTATACATGCTGCTTAGCAAACACAAAGAAGTGGTGAAACTAATTATACTGGGGCAATGGTAATTTTAATACAACCGGAAATAGTGAATCATAAATACCGTCAAACCATATTGACACGAGAGTGAGTGTGTAGTGATGACAAACAAGAGCTGGTACATTAATCATGATATCATAACGGTTCAGTTTACTGAAAGACCGGTCTCTTTTGATTAAGCGTTAAGGTATTAAAATGAATTTGAAATCTTTCGAAAGTTGAATCCAATATTTCTTATTTTCAATCACTATACTGTCACTCTACTGTCACTGAAAATTCGTAAATAGTTTCACCGAAAAACTACAAGAGTCAGTGAAAATGCACAATAAGTAAGGTAAAATGAAAACACAAAACAATAGCAAACATGTTTACATATAACTGGTTTTATATTAGTGTTCCACACCAGTAGTATGAAAAATGAAAACTTAATTAGTTTTCTCCAGGGCCAGACAAAAACTAGCAGTAATTGTAAACTAACCTCAAAGTAAAAACCTCCTTGTATTTTATTGCTTTGAGAAATGGATTTTCTCTTTTCCCAGGTTCCTTCAAGCTTTTATTGAGATTTTACTGATATTTTCCCACCATAATATGTGATCATCAGCTAAATTATATTGAGTCTGAGACACAATCGTCTACAATGTATTTTCTTTCCTCAAGAGGCTCAAGATTTTTCACTGCCGTTAGGTCCCCACTATATGCATATGATTTCCTTTGGAAGTGGTATTATCGATATATGATACTTCTGCAACGTGGAATTGGGGATCCATAGTAAAATTCACTGGGGATTATTATATTCGTTCAGCTTTTCGAAGTTTGAAGACCTCAATGTGTACGTCAGAAAAATTGACTTGAACAC
The DNA here is from genome assembly GCA_030867875.1 of Actinernus sp. WN-2022. Taxonomy (NCBI): domain Eukaryota; kingdom Metazoa; phylum Cnidaria; class Anthozoa; order Actiniaria; family Actinernidae; genus Actinernus; species Actinernus sp. WN-2022. The sequence continues at coordinate 145,326,920 of JAOWCC010001589.1, forward strand.
CGTTCGAAGTGAAATGATGCAAATTACAATAAAGAAATAATGAAAGCGAAGTGGAGAATAAAAACATAGCAAAATAGTTGTTGCCCTCGTTGAAGGTTCATGCGAGCTTACGGTGAGGGATCAAACGTACGCTCTCATCCAGTCTGCGAATTTGTAACGATATATTCGAACTGTCAAGCTCAAGTAATACAGGTACCATATGTACTTGGGCAAGCAATCACCACCAATTCATACCCGCTTTGCTTATATGAGTGGAGGTGATTATTATTGTTTATGCGAGTGAAGGTGAATATAATTATGTGAGTGAAGATAAGTAGTATATGTAGCCTTGCATTTGTACTAACCACACACTCAACATTGTAAACTGCGTGGCAGCTATTAGCGCCGTAAAAGCCGGCAGGTACAAAATGCAGACTGAAAAATGCAGACTGCAGACTGGAAAATGCAGACTGGAAAATGCAGACTGGAAAATCAATAAGAAACATCTATCGGTCTGTAACAGGGCGACTCTGCAAGGCTTTAGATGACTTAGATCCTTATTTTTTGGGGGTTATACACGTCTTATGCGGGGTCTTGCTTTTTTCTTGACTGCATGCCGGCGCCAGCCACGCCGTGTATGCGAGCCACGCCGAATAAGAGCTTTTCATGACCATATTTCCTTAACAAACAGAAAGGAAAAGCTATGTATTCCGAGGTATTTTGAATAATTTACTTACTTTTTAATTACGTTCGTATTTAGCCGGGTCCCTTTCTTCGTTAAATTGATTCAGTCCCATCTTCTTCTGTCCACCATTTTTAAATTATTGCTATGCACAGGAAGCCCAAATCAGCCTCACCAATTATATATAAATTGTTCTTGGAGGGGCTATTAAATTAAGGACTTTCTTGAACTTTCTTGTCTATTAAAACGATCGTCCTTTACCTGTGAACTTAAGCCACAAACTAGTCCTCAACACTAAACGTCGTTTTCCTGGGCGCTCAAGCTTGAAACGTGTTTCAGTTAACGGTTAACGTTGACGGGGTATAAAGTCGTAGGGGCCTAGGGTTAGTTCATGTGACGTTTTAATGACCCTCCTTTTGAGAACGAGTGCTAACTCTCTTATCAACGTTTCAAAGACGGATCTAAGACCTAAAAAAAAATCGGCCATAGGTACATTGTATTGCTCCGTGAGATCTGTTGCCCCGCGGCCAGTCACCCATGATCCAACAACAAACCTCGCCCAATCCGTATAAAGTGGACACCCCAGCAGAATAATCCCATTATTACTAGAACAATTATGAGTATTATGTTGCAATCAATCAACTTTACACCGGTGTTAGCTTAGAACTTTTCCGCAATTCGCTTTATCGGTTTATTTGATACAGTTCTAGCCCGGGAGGGTGAGGGTGACTCCCATATAAAAGGGGTAGGGATGCTCGTCGGACATTTTCGATTTGACCCCTAAGAGGTACTAAAATGGGCGTGGCTCAAGCTTATTTTGACCCCTAAAAGATAATAAAAATGTAAATTGATAACAGCTTTTTTGTTCAATTGACACCCGACCCCTAAAAGGTACCGCTTTACATAGAAATGCCTGTGTTTGATGGTGGATACCCTAAGTGGTACCAGACTCCTGATTTTGACCCATAAAAGGTACGACGAGCATCCATGTACCCCTCATATAAGGGAGTTTCCCCCCCCCCCCCCCCCCCCCCCCCCCCCCGCCGGGAGTTCTAGAGCAATTACAGTATTGTAAACAGCGCTGTAATGTAAACTATTATCCAAATAATCTTGTGTATTGTATAAAGATACGATCAAGGACTTTGACCAGCCACTGAGAGTTCCAGAAGTTAATTCTGTACAAGGTGCGATGGAACTTGCTAAGAAGTTGCAGACTTCTCTGACTGGTAAGGAAAAGAGCGACTGTCTCAAGCCGTTGCACGCGTCAATGATATCTTGGTGGACATGCAACTCAAGTAGCGCAATGAAGCAGTCTTCCATTTGCAAATATATCTTCTAATTCTTGTGTGTACAGATTTATGTACCGGCATGAGCTCACAATGATGACGACATCATATCCCTGCAGCTGTATTCCCGGGGGGGGATACTCCCTTATATGGGCTACACGGGTACATGTGCCGCGGGATAGGGTATGGTCAGTTGAGCTGCCGAGGTCTGCGATAGGGTATCCTTTTTACGGTTTTGGTCTGGAAAGGGTATGGATTTTGATATACTTGTCGTTGACGCCATGCTAAGCGGCTCTATCGACTACACTACAGCTTAAAATACCATATTAAAACAAAACAACGGCTTTCGTAGTGTAATTGTAATTAAAAACTGTTCGGTATCTGGACTCATTGATACATGTTTCTGTCATGCTGTGTAAACATCACAAGATCACGTCTGGGATAGGGTATTGATTTTTTGCTTCAAGTCTGGGATATGGTATAGGTCTGGGATAGGGTCAGGGTTTTGAGGTCTCCGCGGCACACCCCTACCCAAAACTCTTCTGAGTACCCCCCAGGGTCTTTATTGTAGCTCCCGTAAGCGGACACATCCCATATTCCACAAGTGTCCGCTTACGAGAACTATTCCCGTAAGAGGACAGTTCCAGTTACGGACCCAAGGGGGTCCGCTTTACCAAACAGGAAACCCAAATTTATATGTAATCGGAGAGGCTGTTTTGGGCTTCCTGTACATAACAATAAATTTAAAATGGTGGACAGAAGAAGATTTAACAAAGACAGGACCCGGCTAAATACGAACGTAATTAAAAAGTAAGTAAATTATTCAAAATACCTCGGAATACAAAGCTTTTCCTTTCTGTTTGTTAAGGAAATATTGTCATGAAAAGCTCGTATTCGGCGTGGCTCGCATATACGGCGTGGCTGGCGCTGGCATGCAGTCAAGAAAAAAGCAAGATCCCGCATAAAACGTGTATAACCCCAAAAAATAAGGATCTAAGTCATCTAAAGCCTTGCAGAGTCGCCCTGTTACAGACCGATAGATGTTTCTTATTGATTTTGTCTGGTCTGCATTTTCCAGTCTGCATTTTCCAGTCTGCATTTTCCAGTCTGCATTTTCCAGTCTGCATTTTCCAGTCTGCATTTTCCAGTCTGCATTTTCCAGTCTGCATTTTCCAGTCTGCATTTTCCAGTCTGCATTTTCCAGTCTGCATTTTGTACCTGCCGCCGTAAAAGCAGTCCGAAATATTCACTGACGGGCTATGTCAGTAATATGTATTTAAAGCGCCATGAGACTGTAGTGATATGGCGCTATATAGATATGGCCATTATTATTATTATTATTATTATTATATCTGTGAACATATGTGAATGTTTAGTTATGTTGTTGAGTGTTATTAGTGTTACATGTGTAATTAAACGCCATCAATTTATGTGTGTGTGGCAAGTGTGTGGTTCGTATGTAGTTTCGTAAACAAATGAGGTGTAACCACATACGAACGTAGCAACACATAACAGACACAGACCATGACGAGACATCGTTGCATATGTGCTTGTGCATGCAAGCACCACCATTTTTAACATGAGTGGACGTTAGATGAAAACTGAAAATGTTTATTTATAATATAAATTATGGCATCATCCTAAGAACGTGTGATTTCATTGGATGCTTGATTTTCTTATAAAAGCACGCTCAAGACAAAATCAAAACAAAAACTTATCGGAGATTGTAGTTCGACAGTTTATATAGATAATGTCATTTAGGTATTTAAAAGGGCCTTTCAAAATATATCGAACGGACGCACCTAACGGCTGATTCATCTAAGTATTTAGTCAAGTCAACTTTATTTATACACGGTATGCTCGATCAGGTCATATACAAATATTAAAATATGCTATTAATGCTATTACTATCTATCTTACAAGTATGTGACCAACTGATATGTAAAAATGTTTAATTACAATTATTAAAATGCTAAAATATAACAAAATATTAAAGAAACCTGGTTTCCATGAGCGCCGTGTTGTTATTTTACCGTGTTGCTATTTTTCTGTGCACGTAATTCGGAAGGCAAGCTGTTCCATAAGACCGCTCCGCCGTAGCCAAATCTGCGTTTGCAATAGTTGGTGCGGGGAGTGGAACAGCGAGTTTATCAGATATATCCCTAAGGGCATAATTTGTAAGTTCAGTCCTAAGAATGAACTTCGAACAGAGATATTCAGGAGCTAGCTGATTCAGAGATTTGAAAACCATTATGGCTAAACGAGATAAACGTTGGTTTTTGTGTCTACTGCTTCTTAAGAAGCTGTAGACACTATGTTATCGAGTCCTATGACGCGCATAATATAGTGTGTTTGTTAACATTGTCGATAAGTGGTCGTGAAGTTTTATTCGGGACCAATTGAATGTGTCGTTGGCTTTCGTGCATTACTCCGAATCTTCATTAAGCGACAATATCCAATCACAAAATGGTAATGAAGATGACGACTATATGCCGATGGTGACATGTTCACGAGGTTTCAATTTCGCACGACGATTTGGAGTTTGCGGGAGCTAGAGCGGTGAGTAATATTGTTATTTTACCATGAATTTCCTAAGATTTACAAATTTCATCAGCTACAGCTTTCGCAGAGTGTGTGTAACTGGTACTTTCAAGGTCTAGGTCGATGTACTTCCCACCAATTGAATACCAAAGTGTTAATGTTCCTGCTCTAAAGCCTAAAAGTTAACGACCATATTCAAGCGCATAAATAAAATTATTTCAAACACTGCGGTTACATCGCATCAGATTGTTTACTAAATTGAAATCTTGGTGGCGGCCAAATTGCTATAGAAAACTTGCTACAAAAACACTAATTAAAATCGCTTGATATCAGAGAAGTTACGTTGATGATTTAGAGGTTGATAACCCCATTAATTTTGGAGGAAATGTACATTTTCTGAGGCCTACAATCAGCGAGGAAAATTGTACTTGTAATTTTTGACAGATCAGACATGCATAACTAATTAGGAGGCGTTTTTCAAAATCACAGGCGTTCCCTTCCCTTCTCCTCCCCTCCCCTTCTTCCTTTTTGTCCTCGCGCCATTCTTCCCTCGTCCAAATATATTGCGATTTCCCAAATGACCAATATGACATTGCAATCAACACTGTATGCTTTATTATTAATAAAAACTTTATACCATATAGCTATCGTGTTATTATTTAGTAAATACTACTTTTTTTTAATATCATTCTGGTTATACATTAGAAAAAATATTTTCAAGGAGGTGGGGGTGGGCAACTGCATGCCCCCCTTGTCCCCCACTAGCTGCGGCCCTGTCATCTATATACACACCTTGACGATCTTAGACTCGTATAATTATGACTCACATTCAGATTACTAATGTGAATTATGTTATAAATACTTCTAATGTAATTATACAAATAAAACTATCAGTACAAACCCCTGCTTCATGACTCAGCGTATGTATAAGCTGGCTAGTATTCTCAGTTTACACTGAGTTCTCAAGGTTAATATTATGTTCACCCATTGAGGAAAACAATCCTGATGTTTCCCCAACTTTTCAGTGCATGACTAGACAACAATTTTCATTGACCATAACACTATTCGAATGAAGTGAAAGTCATTATCAAAACATATAGCCTGCCCCCAGGGGGTACACCAAAGAGTATGCTTTTCAAGCTGTTTTAGTCTGAAAGTAAGAGTTTCATACCGAGAACCGAGGTTCTAAGCCCTAAACATCCCGAGGGCCGTAGGCCCCGAGGGATGTTTAGGGATTAGAACCGAAGGTTCTCGGTATGAAAGTGACTTGGCGAGGTTTTCTCGAGTAGAAAGGAGGTTTAAAACTGAGTTATAAACCTCCCTGCAACAGTTATAAACCTCAGATTTGTTACTTAATTAGTCTATTGTTCAACGGGTTTATACCAGAGTTTCACCCCTGTGAAGAACAAAGAAAACCGTGTCAAGTGTGATATAATAGGCTATACATTTTGCCTTTTTGGTGGAATAGGTTACGCTTTTTTCAGGGAAATACGAAGGCGTACATTTCCATTTATTTAGCTTGTAATGACAGAGATCAGTACAGGTCCGAAAAACGGTATGGAAAATCTTATATTTTGGTCTGAAATAGTGTCACCGCTTGGAGACCCAGGTGGCGCACCCCCACCCAAAATCTCAGAGGGGCCCACAGCTTTACATTTGTATTAAAAAAGCAGTAGACACACGTACCCACTGGGTACCTATTTTTTTAGTTTTTCCATTCCAATGTTTTAAACAAATTTTCTGCATTGGAGCGTTTAACAAGACACATGCAGCACGATTCTGAAGTTTTTCACTTCGTCCTTTGTTACAATTTCCCCACACTTGGCTACAGTAGTCAAAGTGTGGTTGGACTAGGCCGGTGTAAATAGTTAGTAAAATATCGTATGGTACATATGGTTTGATTCGTTTAATAGCTCCAATGCCGGAAGCAATTTTCGTTTGGATATAACATCGATATGATTATCCCATTTCAGATTTTCGTCGATATTAACTCCCAGTGATTTGCTAGCCTGCGTAGCAAGCGTTTCCGTGGTTTTTTTCGGAGCGTAGGAAGACTTTTTCGCTATTTGGCCGCGCGAAAAATGTGGAGAGAGCAAAAAATGGAAGGAGGGGGGAGGGGAGGAGAGAAGAAGGAAACGCTTGCAGACAGATCCCGGGATTCTGAAAACCGCTCACTTGATCTTTCACGCCTGAATTCACTCGAGACGTTGAGATGTCAAATGTTGACAATGGAAAGAAAGCGTTAGACAGCGGAAAAAAAAATGTATTCCCAAAACAAACTTGCAAAAAGTTTGAAGCGATGTGATGTCGAACAACTCGAAGAATCCAAGTGATAACTGTAGAGTTTGTAAGTGCGATTTTAAAGTGGATATATTTCCTCAGTGAATTTGGAAAAGGAAAGATTGCAGTAGTGTATTAAATTCTAGCAGATATGTGTAAGGGAGCGGTAATCGAGGTAGCTAAAAACGGCGAGATATATTCGGATACAACCCTTGCAACCGGAAAATAAGAAATCTTGGAACTCTGTACTGGCTCATAAAGGGCTCAAATATAGGAAGTAAGACTCCTCACAAATCGAGAAACCCGAATTCCAAACGCTTGCTAAAAACTCCGGAAGGCAGCAGCCCCTGTCGAAAGACAGTTCGGAGCCGACAGTTTGTGTGAATTCTCCGGTTGTTTATATACGGAAAGCTTCGCGAAAGTCTTTCACATTTGGTGTGGCAAGACTCCAAATAAACGCGAACGATAGCCTAGAGTCGTGCCGAAGGCTCATCCCGTTAAGACGACTAAATCCTCGCTCGGATAGGAAATTAAGAGCCTAATTCAGCACTTCCTCGAAAGGGCAGAGACTTCATGTTATGTTCACACCACGATTCATTGCAAACCTAACCCCCAAATAAAACAAACCCTAACCATTTTCGATCCCAAATCATTTTAGAACGACTCTAAATACACCTGAACTATAATGAAGAATTTTGTACTTTTGAAGTGGCCTAGTTTAACTCTAGGAATCGTGGTGTGCATAACATGAAGTCGAACGATTCGTGGGCCATTTGATATTATGAGTTGATTGTTTAAAGCCCTGGCCTTGCATGCGTCAAATTGTGATTGATGGGATGTCAATCAAAGAACTCGAGCCACGCCAATCAGAAACTCCGTTCGTGGACGAACGGGGTTTTCAGAAAACATACATACATAGTCTTTATTTAAACACGGAGTCTCTTCATGTTACATGCTCTCCCAGGGAGCCGTGTATAAAGGTAAAAAATTACAATAATGAGTAAAAACATAAAAGCTAAAACTAAGATATTAAAATATTTTAATCGCGAATCAATATAATCATTAAATTTATTTACAGTTGTCCTAAGCACCTCTTAAAAGTGTATAGGTCTGGTTGATTTTTGACTGCAGCTGGTAAGCTATTCCAGAGAACGGCCCCCTGATACTGAAAGCTGTGTTTACCAGCTTCAGTCTGTGGACGTTTTATGAAAATATTATGTGCTGAATTTTTAAACTATGGGAGTGTACATTATTTGAATTTGCAAATAGTTTATGCAAATAGTCTGGTGAAGTCCCGTTTAGTGTTTTAAACATTAAAGTTGCAAGTTGTTTGCGTCTTCTGTTCTCAACATTGTCCCATTTAAGCTCATCCAGTAACCCAGCTGATGGTTCATCATAATTAGAAAATGTAATCACTGTGGCAGCTCTATTTTGGAGCTTTTGAAGGTGATCCGATAGCCCTTTACCACATGAGATTCCCCATACTGCACTACAGTAATCGAAATATGGTAGTACGAGGGAATTGTACATAGTATTTAAAGTTTCAAATGGCATAACGCTTCTAACTCGTTTTAAAGCTCCAATCCCTCCTAAAATTTTCTTAGAAATTTTATCCACCTGCTGTTTCCATGTTAGGACACTCGTCAATCTCTACTCCAAGATATTTGTAAGTTTGTTCTCTCTTTAAGCGTTTGTGATCAACTTTGATTATGAAATTATGTTCAAGGTGTCTTATTTTATGCCGACTTGCAACTATCATAAACTTAGTTTTTACTATATTTAAACTAAGTTTATTTGCCTTTAAAGTGCACCTAACCCCTTTTGCGATTTTTATACATATGAATCTTTGAAAGGTTTTGAGTACTTCTGCGAAGAAAGTTTTGGCTTACAAAGAATACTTTATGTTCTAGGCTTGTTTGAAATGGTGAAAAATTTACCTTTCCTGACCCATGACCGCGTAAGAAAAAGCCGGTTCTGGATCTTACGTCATCTAATTTATTCGACTTTGTAATAAGTTGAATAAACGTTTAGCATTTTGTCTAAAATAACGGTTTTCTTTACTAACAACTCCTAGACCGTAAAAATTCTCTATATATCAATGTTATTGTGATAGAAAGGCGCCATGGAGAATAATGCAATATGAGGTGACGTAATATCCGGAATCGACCCAGGCTTTTTCTTACGCGGTCATGGGTCAGGAAAGGTCAAATTTTCACCATTTCAAACAAGCCTACAAGATAGAATATTCTCTGTAAGCAAAACATGTCTTCGCAGAAGTACTCAAAACCTTTTAAAGTTTCATATGTATAAAAATTGCAAAAGGGGTTAGGTGCACTTCAACCATATGTGCACCTCATTCAAGTCATGGTTCATTTGTTGCTCTAGAACATTTGGGTCTGCATCAGCTACTGTAAGGCTGGTATCATCAGCATACATTCTTACTTGAGAATAAATCACAAGAGGGGAGATCATTAATATAAGTTATGAAGAGAAAGAGGTCCAAGAATCGAGCTTTAGTGAATCCCACATTTAATAGAACAGCCATCAGAGAGAACACCATTGACAAATGTTTTTTGGCTTCGATCTGTTAAATATGATATGAACCAGTTTAGGCTAGAATTACAGACACCATATAGCTTTTTGAAAAGAATTTTATGATCCATGGTGTCAAAAGCCTTTTTCAAATCTAGAAATATAATTCCATTTAAAAGGCCCTGATCAATATTTGAATACCATTCATTTGTGGCTTCCAGTAGGGCACTTAAAGTTGAGTGCAATGGCCTAAATCGAGATTGTGATTCATTAAGTAGTCAAGGGCACCCAACGAGTACTTTTTGAAATTCATTTGAAACCAGTTGTCTGCAGCTTATCTAGCCATTTTAAGGCACCTACTATGTCTTTTGACGTATTCTAGAAAGCAATTAGCTGTTCGGATTTTCTAGGTGGAAATCGCGTCAACCGAAAATACTATGGCAAAATATTCCCGGCCTACGAATTTGTTAGTAGTCTAGAACATAAGAATTTTCTAGCCCAAGTAACTTCATGTTGCAAAGTTTTGTGGAGGTACGAATGTTTTAGGGATTCTTTTTTCCTGTTCTGATTCTATTGATCAGACGAATTGGGACGTACGAATATTTTAGGGGAAACCTTTTAGTCTCCCTTTTCTTCTATCTATAATTTTCTAGGGATTGAAAACAAATTTTCTAGCCAGTATTTCAGAAAACAATTTTCTAGGGACAATTTTTTCAAATCCGAAAGTTTTAGGCTAACTTACTCTCCCGAACAGCTTTTTAACCGAAAACTTCGTTGGGTGCCCTTGAGTAGTTTGTGTTCAGTCAGATAACTGTAAAATTGATTAAATATTATTCTTTCAATCAGTTTGGATACAGCAGGTAGGATAGATATCGGCCTATAATTGCCAGGATCTGACTTCTTGTCATCCTTATAGATTGGAATCACTTTGGCAATTTTCCAATCTTGTGGGAAAACTCCAGTCCTAATTGAAAGATTGATTATATAAGTTAATGAGGGTACAATTATAATGCCTGCACTTTTAGTATCCTAGTTGAGATGCCATCAAGCCCACATGCTTTATTTATTGGCATCACTTCTAATAGTTTACTCACTTCACTAATCGAGGTCTCTAATATTGAAGGAGTGATTACTTTGTGGAATATAATATGTTAAGTCACTTTCAGAGGATTGAATTTCAGAGGCTAGTTTCGGGCCGACCTCTGTGAAGTGTGAGTTTAGAGCTGTACAAATTTCCTTTGCTGAGGTGTGACTCTTGCCATTATAGTCGATATTATTAATTAGTGTTGCTGGTATATTATTACCCATTAATGTATTGACACCCTTCCATGTTTGTTTAATATTTTTAGAGTTTTCTTTAAAGTAAGAATGATAGTAATTTGTTTTAGCCAATTTTATGTCATTGCTTACTTGATTTCTGATGGTTTTATAATTTTGCCAGCTTTCATCTGTTTTCAGTATGTTAGCTACTTTCTTTAACTTATCTCTTTAACTCAGCCGTTAACCAAGGAGCTGCCTTGGGTCTCACTCTTTTACTCTTTAGTGGGGCATGATGATTACTGACTGAAAGGAATATTTGCTTCCAAACTTCCCAAGCTGAATTTGGGTCATTATAATATTCAACATGTTCCCATGGTATAAGCATAAGATCTTGTTTAAATTTATTACAATCAAAATTTTTATATTGCCTTGTTTCCACGATTTTGGGACTACATTTTAGAGATGGCAGCTTTCTTATGGCATATATAAGGTTATGATCACTAATTCCAATATTAGATGTTCCATAGTGAGAAAATGTGGAGCTATCATTGATAAAAAAGAGATCTATAATAGTAGCGGTGTTATTTGTTACACGTGTTGGTTGTTGAATAAGCTGGTGGAATTGGAAGGTATTACATATTTCAAGTAATCGGCTGGTTTGGTTATCATGGGGAGTGGCAAGAACATTGCAGTTGATATCACCTAAAATGTTTAATTCAAGATTTTGCTGCTCCAACTTCTCTAGAAGGTATTCAAAAGTGTCCAAAAAACTTATTGATGAGCTAGGAGTCTGTACCATGTGGCCAATAGGAATGGTTTAGACTTTGGTTTTTTCACTTTAATGCAAAGCCATTCAAGGTTCAGACATACTGAGTTAGAGTGTTATCAAGCTCACAGTCAATTGTATTTCTTATATATAATGCCACTCCACCACCATTTCTATTCCTGTCCTTCCTTTCGAGTATATATCCAGGAATAGCAATTTCATTATTAGTAACAGTATAATCTAGTCGTGTTTCATTTATGGCTAGTATATCAACAACTGTATCTAACATATAGGCTCTCAACTGATCAATGAACTACACTTTTCATTTTGGTTAATTTTTGCTTGTGATACCGCAATGAATTGGGAAATATCTCTGTAAATGTAACATTTGGGATTATGTGTCCAGTATAATCCCTGAACACATTTTGTTAGAGTTCCAACTTCATTTAGGCAATCTTGCCATTATGTGTCCAATAATTCCTGAACACGTTTAGGCAGAGTTGCGACTTCATTTAGGCAATCTTGACATTATGTGTCCAGTAATTCCTTAACACATTTAGGCAGAGTTTCAACTTCATTTAGGCAATCTTGACATTATGTGTCCAGTAATTCCTGAACACATTTAGGCAGAGTTCCAACTTCATTTAGGTAATCTTTACATTATGTGTCCAGTAATTCCTGAACACATTTTGTCAGAGTTGCAACTTCATTTAGGCAATCTTGACATTATGTGTCCAGTAATTCCTGAACACAGTCTGGTAACTGTGTTCTGGGTGTATTTCAGTAGGAAACATATATTTTTGACATTTATTTTCATCAAAAGTAAAATGTTCTACTAATTTCTGAGAATTGTGCTTTGTAAACAGGAGAAAGTGATGATTCTAATTAAATGTTTTACTGAATTTTAAACCGCGTCAAACTTTGTATTCTGTATCTTCTATCTTTGCTTTCTCTGTTTTGTCAACTTCTATCTTTTTAGCTCAGTTCGTTGACATGCTCTGCTTTTATCTGGCAAACTTGCCAACACAATTCTTATAATATGACATTGGCTTGGCAAAATTTTCATTGAAAAGATGAAGTTTTGACACAAATCAAGAAATAGAATATTGGAACTTAAAATAGAACGTGTTTTTGGACTGATTAGACGATTTTGACGTTCCTTTGCGCTTCTTTGACTTTGCATTTGTGACTGTGGTCCATGGTTTTGAGTCACTAGAATCGCCACTAGAATCTCGTATAGTGTCGACATAAGCTTTGGAGTTGTCACGTTTCTTGGTGGGTTTTACGGTGGTAGGTTTCTTCAGGGTTTCGCATTCGGATATGCGCCTGGTTTCGAGGTTGCCTACGGATAAAACTTTGTTTCCTGCAACAGTTGGCCAATGTTACGTAACCCATGATAAATATATTTATATTCTAATTCGCTCCCCCGCTCAACCAAATATAAAGCATTTATCATGTAATACTCAACAGACGTATAGGAGTGTGTCCACACGTGACGCGTGCGAATAAAAAGAACGGGAAGCTAAAACATTAAATACCCAATGTTCTGGAAACAGATAAAAGCGATTCAATGTTATATTTTATGTACCTGTCTTTGGCGTTTTCTGATTTCCAGCGGCCGTGTATTTTGAATAATCTGTCGCTGATATTCGAGTTAGCTGCCGCGGAAGCGCCACCTGCCCTAAGGCTATGCAACCCGTAGTCCTTTTTCTCGAGGCCGATCGACCCAAACGCTTTTAAAACAATTTCCCTAGCTCTGGAATAAGATAATTGGGAGAGGTTTCGAAACTTATAACAATCTTCTCTGCTGAAATATAACATTGGGCGAAAAATGTACTCTACTGAATCCGGGGCAAAGCCTCCCATACTAAAGTATCTAAGACATAACGTGACCGGACAAGTAGTTTGTGGGTTTGGGCGATCACTACCCAAGCACGATCCCTATACATATCGGTTTTACTGTGTTCTATGAAAACTCTCATAAAGAATTTCTCAAATGTAAAGTCACAACGTTGTAAATTGACTAATTCACTGAAGCGCAAAAAAACAGTGTATCCTAGAACACATAGAGTAAGCAAACGCAGGTCTGACAGACTGGATGAGGGAAGGCCGAAACGCGTAAACAGTAACTAACGTAAATAATTTCGGATGTAACCGGTTCTTTTTTCTTAACAGGAACGCTTAAAAACCTTCCAGCCGCCTCAAGGACGGCTTGAACTACAGACGAACTGCATGGTCATCATACCCAGCTATTTCATGAACCCATTTAATACCGTAATGGACCTCGTCAATTACACTACATGAGGTAGAAGCCTGAATTAAACTAAGAAAATACAATGACACATAATCAATAGAAGCGGAGAAAACGCTCACTTCGGAAAATTGTGAAACCCACTTTTTCCAACAGTCAAAGCCTCTCCGGTATTTCTTCTGTGTGTTCTTTGCCTTACTCTCTGTAAGGGCCTCTGGCAAAGCGTCAACCAGCTCTCTAAGTCTGGGATCTTGGACATGGCTAAATTGTTGTAGAAGGGGATCCCGAATTAAATCTGAAACAATTCAAAATATGTAAAATGCAAGGCACGCAGCCTTATAGGCATTCATCTTATTGGCAGCCAAAACCTTGGAATGCCAATTATTAGCTGTGGTACAGCAAAAACAGCTCAAAAGGGGCAATCCCTTTATGTAGGACGACACGAATTTTTTAACAAAAATACAATAGCATACAATACAATTCAATACAACAATAGAACGCAACACAATACAATACAATATAATACAATTTGGTAGCAATTCGTGTCGTCCTACATGAAGGGATGGCCTCAAAAGGTACTGTGTGTGTAAGTATAGGTACAGTTAATACACGTTTTAAAAATTGATTATTAATTGAAAATAAGCCAATCGGCTTATAATATCTGATTAACGCTAATCTATCCAGCTGGATAGCCACTCGGCTCCTGGATAATGGCAAATATTCAACAACTAGTTATCAACAATGGAGCCACTCGGCAGTGATTTTCTGCCCATATGGCAGCGATACCCTGCTTGCAAATCTGCAACTGGAAAAAAACGGTATCAAAGCCAATCGGCTATTCCATAACATAAATCAACACAAATGAATGTAGAGTACCAGCCAATCGGCCATGTACTGCAAATTCGTTCTATTTCGATATTCAACCACTGATCGTTTTTTAAGCTTGTAATCTGACAGCTAGAACGGGGGGCTCGTCAAATTTTCGGACCCAATGAGTGAGCCCTTGAAATTAGTACCTAGAACGAAAATCCTTGTGGAACCTGGGAACTAAATTTTACCAATTACATAGGTTTGACAACTATAAGCATCGCGAAAAAGGAAAGGCCAAAAAGTACTGGAGGGCCAGTAAGGTACTACGAGAGTCCCAGTCGCATGACTTCCTATTAAGTGTCGTATAACTCTTATTACGCAGTGTAAAGGAGGGACTAGCCAATTATTCTCCCCCTCCCAAGAAACAGAAAAAGCATCGACCGTCTCGGTGCTGGGCATGTAAAACTGATAATTAAACCGCGGTAAATGAGAATTGATTGAAATGGCAAATCTGTCAATTGTATGGGGGCCCCAAAGGGAATCTATAAGGTACGTAAAAAACTTGGGTGTGGTAGCCCAATCGTCTTTCTGACTCGTCAGCAAAGGAATTGAGATCACGTGGAATCCACTCGGGACTCAAACTTATACTGTTGTCTCTACAGAACATAAAGATCGGAAGTGCGATAGCATGTAATTCTGGTTTTAGACTCCCTATTTATATAATACGTACTGCGGTCTGGTTGTCAGAATGACACCTTATGGACTGTTATCAGCGATGTGAAAGATAACAACGAAAAATAAATGGCTGTGAGTTCTCTCCATGTGGAGCTTTGTCTCGCCTCATTCTCGTTCCACGTACGATAGCAAATATCATTGGTGCCGACTAAGAAAGCCCCGCAGGCTACGTTACTGGCTTCCGAATAGGATAAAACCATAGGAATGTTATAAACACATATTTTCTTCAGGTTAAGATCTACGATATTACTCTTCCAGAAAAATATTTCTGCTAATGCATCGTTATGGATTCCGATATTAAAACGGTGATTCCAGGACGACCTAGACTGTATAGAGATGTCTGGTTTTTAGACGCGTAAGCTTACCTATCACAGGGGACATAGCCATAATGTGCCCTGTCACTGTCGCACAATCTCGAGCTGTGACGTACGGTGCTGTACTAAGCAGTCGATCTATAACATGTAGGAATTTAGAAATGTGACTATTTGTAATAACGAAAGACCCAGAAACTAGATTCCATTCAAGACCCAACCAAACTAGAGACTGAGTAGGGTCCCAGGTGGATTTACTGCTATTGATTGCGAACCCCGCGTCCCTCAGAGAACACTTAACAAAAAGAGAATGGCAACGAGCAACGTCGAGGGAATTCGAGGTGCCACACCCATCTTCTAGATAAACAACTATTTTAACGCCGTTGAATCTCCAAAATTTTACGAGTGGTCTTAGAACCTTGGTAAAAATATATGGGGCCGAGGGAAGCACGGTAAAGAAAAAATACTTTGTGACCCCATGGAAGATCCAAGAAAAACCTAGAAACGTCTGATGCTTTGGAAAGATCTCTACATGGTGATAACCAGACTTAAGATCAAAATTAAAGAGGAATCCCCCTTTTGAGAGAGACGGTAATAAAACACGCCAGTCTTCAAACTTGAATTTCTGTTTCCAGACACATTGATTTACGTGACGCAGGTCTAAAATGAGCTTCTTCTTACCGGACGACTGAATCGACACCGATAAGGGATTAACAACATGCGGAATGAAAGGTAGTTCGAGAACGGCAATGTTCTGAACTAGCTCTAAAATTACCATCAACATATTCGGCTTCATCTAATGTAGATTGATTATTAGCTAGATAAGTCCGAGCGGGAGTATCAACAAACGGGATACGATAACAGTGACTAATCGTATCAATAATGAAGCTGTTAGTATTAATAGATTCCCAGTAGGGGAGATGAGCTTTTAGTCGACCCTTTAAAGTAGGCGGATGAGCGTTTTTGCTCGTACTCAAAAAGATCATAATCGTAGTGATAGCTTACTTCTAAGTTATCATTAACTTGTCTAAAGTAATATAGCGTATCTAATAATGGTTCCATAGTAATAAAGTTCTGATTAATACCTCACAATCGTTGTTTTAGTAATTACCTCCAGGGGTAGGTTGTCGAGAAGTAGAAGCCCCTGCGTTTGCTGAGTTAGGTTGCCTTCTGCAGTCTACCCTCCAATGCCATTGGAGGCCACAGGCAAAACAGATGTCTGACGGCGCGGCCTTTCGGGCTCCAAAACGCTGAGACGGGGCCTTGTAATTGGCTCTTCCGGGAAGATACTGGTAGGAGAATGGTGAACTGCCCGATGAGTTGGTACTCGTAGAAGGAAAAGTGTAGGGCTGAAAGCGGTTGTATGGCCTGTTTGGCTTGGCTCGTTCACGCTGCTTCTGGTTCTTCTTTCTTAAGGCTGCTTGTTCGGCCTTTTTGATTCTCTTCTCGTCCTCTGATCCGCTAGCTAACTCATCCGATAGGTATTCATTAACCAAATCCCAGCCGGCGGGTGATTTAATTATCAGCCAACCTGATGAGTTTGTTCCTCTTCTTAATTAACTTTTCTAGGCATTTGGCTACTTCGGCAGTCTTTTTCCCTTCTAGAGCCTTCTTAGCTGCTGAAACTTGGTCCGCTAGAGTACTGTTAAATTTGTGTTGTTGTTTGTTACCTTTGTATTTGAAGGTAACTTCTGAGAACTCTTTCAGTTTCTTAGTTATCGATTGAGACCGTAGTATATGAGGCATAGTCTTTTAAATCCTCTTTGAGAATAACCAATTTCTGATCAAGAAATGAGGCTGCGAAGTCAATTGGTTCTTCTCAATTTTCCGGCAGGGACCTTCATATGACATGTCTTCTGGCCGTTTGGGATCCGATGGCATTTTTTAAGAAGACGACGCGAAGAGCGTTGGACGCGAATGAATAAACATCGACTGTTCTGCTATATATATTAGCGTCCCGGTAATGAACCTTGGTTCCCTCCCTAACACAACACTACATTCTTGCGCACTATATGCACTAGTTACGTAACGCATGATAAATATATATAGTTACAGACATACGAACAACCGATAGTTACAGACATACGAACAACCGCTAGGTACAGACATACGAACAACCGATAGTTACAGACATACGAACAACCGATAGTTACAGACATACGAACAACCGATAGTTACAGAAATAACAGACACAGACCACGAGGAAACACCGGCCATGAGGAGACACCGGCCATGTGGTGTATCACAAGACCCAACGTTGTTATAAATGTAAACCGTAATTCTTATTATCAAACCTTGTTACTAATCTAAACCGTAATTATTATTATCAAACGTTGTTACAAATGTAAACCGTAATTATTATTATCAGTTCTGAAGATATATAACATAAAGAAAATTGTTTGTTGTGAACAATAAATTTTATGACTTCTCAGTTTGTTAATTACATTTAATTAATGATACCTTACATATTTGGACATGAGGCGTGACGTCACGTAGAAAAGTGCCGGATTG
This sequence comes from Actinernus sp. WN-2022, assembly GCA_030867875.1. NCBI lineage: Eukaryota > Metazoa > Cnidaria > Anthozoa > Actiniaria > Actinernidae > Actinernus > Actinernus sp. WN-2022. The sequence continues at coordinate 145,344,864 of JAOWCC010001589.1, forward strand.
ACTTGTGAGCACGTGGGATGACTTGCTGGATGCGCATCGTGTTTAGCCACAACTTTTCACTTATTTAGTAAGTTCTGTCCACTTCTAATAATTACCAGCCTTTATATGATTGGATTTGTACTAGTTTGTGACGTCACAGCTCATTGTTGCCAGAACGCCTAGCAGAATTCAATCTAACTAAAGATGGCGGCCACGGATTCGGCATAAATTTACTCGTAAAGAGCTTGAGCAAATATCAAAGAATTGGTTTGAGGCTTTAAGAGAGTTTTGATTGGATTTGAAAAGCACTTTGCCCGATTTGGCGTGGACGGAGCTCGCTTCAGATGAATATCGCGTTGATTTTCACAACTCAGTGATTTCACTGATGGATGGAGCAACTTCCACTTGTAAAAAACTTAAGATGGCCCTTGCTTCTATCTGACTCTCTTCTCGGCTAACATCGGACAGCGAAGCTGAGAGTAAGATGTACAGTTCAACGGCTTGGAAGCGAAGTGCCAGGTATTTTGGTGAATAAAGGTGAATAAAGTAAACTACACGGGTAATTTTATAAATACACGATAATAATACTCCGACTACTCCATTTTACCAGGTTTTACTATTTGAAATTACACAAACGTGAAACGTTTTAGAATACGAAAACTCAATATGATTTTCCTATCACCTGATGCACGGCAAGTCTGGCTTCTCCTTTGTCAACAAGAGACGCCGCCATAATGGGCCCAATTTTGGGACTTAATGAGCCGTGACGTGACAAATCAATAAACCCTTTGCATGTGACGTCATAGCCGCCATGTTGGTGTACAGTTAACAATAGATTCTTCGTTAGCTTCTTTTGTTCTGTACACCAACATGGCCGCCATGCCCTTTGTCATTTGAATCTCTGAGGATTGAGTGTAAACCATCTATACAAACGACCGGGTGTTTATGTTCTGTAGTAACTTCTGGTCCATTTCTACCAATCGGGTTAATCAGCACGCTCAACTGCTTCCATGGAGAGTTGGCGCCTCTTCATTTACAGTTTCACATTGCAGTTTTTGCTTTCTAGCATCCTTTGAAAATTATTATGCAAACACTAACACTTCTTGCTATTCTCCTCCCATCCTCTTTCTGCAACGAAATATCCTTTAGGAATTCCATCGTCTTTGACACCATCTCTTTGTCAGTTTCACTTCTGAAGTTCGGTGTATCAGTTACGAAATCTAAGAGTAGGTCACCTTCGATTGAATTTTCCTTGAAAATTTCTGTAATATCGATTTCATATTCGAACTTGTGCTGCTCGAACACCCACTTCTCGTGACGAGCAACCTCTGTCACGTCATTGCTCAATGTGGTAATCATATCTGAGATACGCTTTTCTGATCCCATTTCTTTTAGTTTAATTTGGACTCTGGGGATTATGCCTTCATCATTTGTCACAATGCACACAATCACTCCTTTGTGTTGAAGCACTTCGTTGTAGCAGTGAAGGAGACTTGACTTCACCTCAAAATAGTAAAAACTGTGAATAAAGTGAACCATATCAAACTTGCACCCATGGAACTGCTGAAGCTCGAATGCATACTTCTGAAAGCTCAATTGCTGAAAATCAAAGGTTATGTTAGCTTCGATTCCAAGTGGGTCAGGGAGATGTGCTACCGACTCTTTGTACCTTCTAAGAAGATACTCGTTTGGCTCGACTGCTCTGTTGAAGATCTCAACCTTCTCCGGAGTGCTTTCCTTGTAGTATTCTGTGATATTTTTAAGGATTTCTAGATCCATCTCGCCCATTCCGCTACCAACCCCTAGAACTCGGAAGGGCTGGCTTTTGGTAGATAAGTTGTTCAGTTTTCGCAGAGCCATGGGAAGATGATTTTGCAGAATTTTCATGTTTGACTCGTGTTCCTTGGATTTGTCTAGAAACAAATTATAAATGCGATCGTACTTAGACTGGGTTGCTAGCGCTGACAAAGGCATTTTGAATTCTTCTTAACTCGCGTATCACAAAAAGCGAGAAGAAAAGAAGGCTCTGCAGCATTCGTGTTGTTTTCGCACAAGATTCTGGACTCGTCAAGCCTGTTAAATCCGGTTTATCAGCGCGCGGCTACATTTTTGTTTAAAACTGAAGACCAAACCTGAGCCCACTGCAACGATGGATGGCAGGTGACACGACTGAGTGAACGAGTGAGTCTGGTACGAGACAAAACTGTTGGCACATGCTCGATACGAAAGCAACACGAATGCTGCAGTACCAACCTCGTGACCAGGGTCTCCTTGGATCTGACCGAGAAGACCCTGGTCACGAGGTTGCTGCAGTGCCTCTTTTCTTCTCGCTTTTCGTCGAGCTGAAGCTAAGAAGGCTCTGCTCGATCGCCAAGAGCATCTATCGTACGACTTCCATATAAGGACACACGATAGGCCGCCATTGTGTATGTACGTGTAGAGGGTCACTGAAGTACGTGAGGGCACGTGAGGGAGGTCACTGATGTACGCACAGGCCCAGGAGACTCGTCCCAGATTCCACCAAAGAGTTGACCGCGTGGTTGTAATTTTCAAAATGGCGGAAGAAGGTAGGGACTTACAAATGTACGGTCTTCAGGTAGCACAACGAGGTCCATTGTGCAAACAAGAGCTGTGCACAAGGTGAGTTTATATCTCTTGGATGTGTCACGTGCCGTGTCATCTACTAAAAACTGTTTTTTTAGGAAATATGGCTCGATTCGTGTCTCCTTTTGTAGTTTTTAAAATTGTTTTGAGTCTTCTTTTTCAATTTTCTGATGCATAAATTTATAATAGCAATACTCGTTGCTTACACTCGTAGCTTATACTTAAAACAACTGCTTGAATTTATGAATGAAATTGCTTACCTTATTGTCAAACAGTGAACGATAGTGTTGCATGGGAAGAAATTAAGTTACAATGTAACTGTTAAGGTTTAATAGTCGTAATATCGATCGGACAGTTGAACTTATCGCTTCCAGTCATCTAACGAAGGGCACTATTGCCAATGTTTTTCTTCCTTCGTGATCTTTGATAGTTGTGATTAAGTTTGCATAACCCCGTTCCTTTCGAATTTTACTGTTCTCCCTGAAAATCTACTGAAGATATCGGGTGTTGAGAAACCTACTATCGGACAAGTAATACCTACTATCGAATACTTGACGTTTTTTTGTGCTTTGAAATCATGAAAAAAAAACTTTTAAAAATGTGTTGATCGAGGCTAGAGTTTCGACGTTAAGGAGGGAGGTGTTATTGGCCTGGACGTTAAGATAATATTTATTTAAACTTTAGGAATAACTTAATTTTGTATTTTCCAATTTGTGGATGTTAAAAAGGGAAGAGGGGAGGGGGGTCAGGGCTTAACGTCCAAATCTTACGTTTGATACACAATTAGAACATGTTTTTGCCTTGCCTGTTTACGCTTAGCTGCAGACGATGGTAAACATGGGACTCCGTTAAAAATACTGGTATAGAAATCGTTCAAACACTGTGTAATTAACCACCCCTAAACGCAGGCTTGGACCCTGGGTGGGCCGAGCCACTAGGGCTCATACCCTGCACAGGCTAGATGCCCTGTAATTCTTGAAGGAAACTGGAAGGGAGGAAAGCAAAGTCACATGATAATTTGAATTCAATATAATGGCATCCAGTGCTTCCAACATCTTTTTTTTTTTCAGAAGAGGGGCACTAGTCATTTTTTGTTGAAATTATTTATTTCAAAACGCAAAAACAAAAATACAAGATTTATCAACAAATGACTCGATGTTCGCCACAACTTGCATGGAACAAATTTAATTTTGCACAGATGACTGACAAGCTTGAACAAACGAGCTCCTAAGGAGAGGAATCGCTCACTTAATTAATTCATGAAATGACAATATAAACTAACTAAAATCCTACCCTGAAAAATAAACAAAAACCCTAACCAGTCAGTAAACAAGATCTGACCCACCTAGAGCTAGAGTTCTCAAGAAAAAATTCTTAAGAAAATAGTGATGTCAAAAAATTGAGAGATTGTCTCGACCTCGAACCCCGCTCCCGCCTACTCGTAAGGCAAACGTTGTAACCACTACACTAAACAACCATCGTCACTCAATTGCTGTCACATTTGTACATTTTAAAACCACTGCTAATTTATGTTAGTTAATATATGGTCATTTGATGAATTACTAATTAAGTGAGCGATTCTTCTCCTTAGGAACTCTATTGAACAATGGATTAGTAATGTCAGTAGGGTCAGATTACCAGGATTTCACCCTGGTAAGAAGGGACATAAGTCGAAAGCAAAACGTGTATTACAAATGAATAGAGTTTATGGGATTTTCCAGTTGTCAAATTTGGAATAATTCAATTGCCCTATATCATTATGACGTCAAATCAAAACAATCTATTGTTTAAACACTAAGGATCACGGTCGTGGGAGGGGGACAAAACAGCAACAACGCAAAGGAAATCGCTATCAAATGCATTTTGTAGAACGTAGAATAGCGATAACAGCCACCAAATACGGTAAATATTGTGGGATAAACATTGATACAGCTGATATCTGGAAACCAGACAATTCCAAGTTAAATTTTCCTCAGCAGAGCAGATTTAGTTCAAAATTATATTGTTCAGGTCGATTCTGTCCCCCTCATAAACAAGCTGTGACGTCATAATGATATAGGGCAATTCAATATTGTATTATTATTTATCGATTGATCATTTATGCCTCTGCTAGTGGAATCTCAGGACAATTTGAGAAAGTTCAAAGTGATTTTCCAATCTTAACCAGTTGAGTTACTTGCCAATGAGTAAAGTTCGAATAAATCCAATGACTAAAAATTCACATTCTCGCTCAAGCAGCTGCCCAGGAATACATGTAGCTGATATTATACAAATACAAATTAAGAACAGCAAAGTAAGCCAAGTTTACTTCTGAATTTTCTTTTAATTGTCTTGTTTATGATCCAATGACAAGAAATTCAAACAAAGCCTGTCACAGGTGGGTCGTTGGCTGTTGAAACACGGGTTTGAAGTACTATTTCAAACACGAATTGTAGTTTCATCAATATTTGGAATCAAATTACTTCTCATGCGAATGCAAAACCGACAATTTACATACGCTTCTTTTCAAACTTCATTAGAAAGTATTGTTTACCGTTTGACTGTTGTATCTAATTATTCAATAGATGGCTTATTATTCTTTTTTGATGGCATTGATTTCAACTAGCGTACTAGTAGTGTAATGGACAAGAGTACAAGCAGTCGGAAGGGTCGAGGTTCGAACTCCCGTGGAGGCAGACTTTTTCTTTCTATGTCATTCTTTACTTATTTACTTCTTCGCTCCTTACTTGTAGTTTATCAGTATTCAATTAGTTAGTGGTTCATGAATATGATGATTAAGAAATATTGATCACTAGGGTTGGAAATCTGATCAAACACTAGTGCATTTGGAACTGGTGTTTCATTGGATGTCAAGATGCATCCACATGACGAAGCTTCGAACAAGGGTTTCACCGGGTATCAAGCCCCATGCATGTGATCAAATAGAGTTCCTCCATTGGATGACTATCTCATGAATTATTAATGAGTTTGAGAATAACTATGTCAAACACGAATTGGAGTCTTTCATCAGGGGTTCCAAATATTGAGAAAACAAATGAAACCCGAGAGGCGTAGCCTCGAGGGTTTTATTGTTTTCGAAATATTTGAAATCCCCTGATGAAAGACGAACAATGAGTGTTTGACATGTCTTCTCATGCGAATGCAAAACCGACAATTTACATACGTTTCTTTTCAAACTTCATTAGCAAGTATTGTTTACCGTTTGACTGTTGTATCTAATTATTCAATAGATGGCTTATTATTCTTTTTTGATGGCAGGGATTTCAACTAGCGTACTAGTAGAGTAGTGGACAAGAGTTAGTGGACAAGAGTTAGTGCAAGCAGTCGGAAGGGTCGTGGTTCGAACTCCAGTGGAGGCAGACTTTTTCTTTCTTTATTTCTTTACTTCTTCGTTCCTTACTTGTAGTTTATCAGTATGTAATTAGTCAGTGGTTCATGAATATGATGATTAAGAAATATTGATCACTAGGGTTGGAAACATGATCAAACACAAGGGTTTCACCCGGTATCAAGACCCATGCATGTGACCAAATACAGTTCCTCCATTGGATGACTATCTCATGAATTATGAATGAGTTTGAGAAGTTTTGTTCAAAGTTGCCTGAAGAAAAATACTTGCTTGTACTAATTCAGGAGCCCATTACCAGGAGCGTCCATCTCCCATACTAGGTCTGTGAGTCAACGTATGACCGGATTGAGCTATATTTAGAACAGATCTCACGGGAGTTCATGTGCCCACACTTTGGGAATCCAATCAAACCATAGTCAGGACAATGCAGCGTTAGTAAAATCACCTCAAATAACAATAGATCATTCTTTATCTCGATAATTACGGCAAGCATATGCACGATCGCAGCAGAGTCAGAAGGCAGTTACCCGGGAAACATGTTCTAAAAATAGTTCAAACCGGTCATACGTTGATTCACGGGTATAGTATATATGGACGCTCCTGGTAATGGGCTCCTGACTAATTTTAATGCTCGAGAATTATAATTTCAGTCATTAATCCACGGCTACATGTTGGCTACATGTATATGCATAGGTATCACTATATATATATATACAATATAATTCTAACCATACCAGACCCACAAAAAGTTTGTAAGTGGAGTGCTGTTTATGATTTCCATATTTTTGATTATAGTGCTGTATGTTCCATGTATCGTACAGTGATCATTACACCATCACATGCCCCTGCTTTCCTCCCTTAGCTTTTCTTACCTCTTCCCGCACGTGGTCCCTCAAGAGTCCCTAAACCTGCATGTGATATAAGCCAAGTCTCGCACATCTTAATTATTGCAGAAAAAAGGTTCCTACATGTATCAGCCCACGTCTTCATGCAAAAAAAGAAAGCAAGTCAGTAAGTTAAAACTCCCTGTGTACAGGCTCTAGAAGAAAATTCCCCTTCTCTACCCCAGTCCTCCTCTTCTTTTGTCCATATTTTTTTCCATTCTATTTTTTGATGCCAGTTTCCCTGTGAACAGGCTAGGAAAATGAATGAATAACCATAAATTCAATTCTGAAATTATAAATGGTATGAAATTAAACTTAATTATAATCTTTAGTTGGCATCTACATGTAAGTTAATTAGTGGGCATAATTGCATGAATAGAAGCAGTGCCATGTGCTGTTAAAACAATCTGACTAGTTTATTTATAAGAGGCATTTTCTTGTACTTACAGTACCGCCTGAAACTATAGGTACATTTGATCGCGATCAAATCGCATGTACTGACCGCGATCTGCTCGCACCTTGCTCGCGTTCTGCTCGGACCTTGCTCGCGATCTGCTCGCACCTTGCTCGTAATCTACTCTCACCTTGCTCGCGATCTGCTCGCCACCTTGCTCGCGATCTGACTGCGATCACTATGGATGATCGCGATCATCAGCCGCAGTCTACAGGGAAACAAATGCCTGCTTATGAACATTTCCACAAACCTTTTGGGTCTATAAAATGTACGTGTACGTTCCACTTGAACACGGGCTGAACTTTTTATTAGTGAAAGAGTGTAAATCCAGGATCCTAAACCCAATGCAGCGGAACAAGTATTAATTCGAGATATAGAGGGCACGTTGAACGGCAAAAATCCGGCCGAGCGGCAGGGTGTCTCGATCACGCTATTACGTACATGTAGCAATTAAATGAAGCTTTTGAAGCTACATCCGCAACGAATGTTCCTTGGTGGTCTTGACTATCGGCGTTTTTATTCATCTGATAAACTATACAGACTTCTGTACTTTCATACATTAATAGATCCGTCAATCCCTTCACGATTCTTTAAAAGTCATTGCGTACGCTGTATGTTTTCAATTCAAGAAGCCAGCTTTTCGGTGTTTACAACACAGGCAACCCAATCTATGGGTTTGTGCATGAAATAGAAGATATGTATGGTTTTTATAAATCCTTTCAAATTGCCGTACAATGTATAAATAAACATACCTTTTCGCTTCCATGTTGTTTCCTTTGTGGTTTGTCTTGTCTTGAAACCATTTTAGGCTGTTTTGGGGAGTTTTTCATCCACCTCGGCTCAGCACCTCTTAGAAGAAGAGAAGGCTGGAATCTTCCGATGTCTTCTGCCACAATCACCTACAATCTTCACCTCCAAAATCTCACTTTTCGTTATTGAAATGCCACGAAACTCCTGTCATTGCTAGAATGATAAATAAACTAAGCCCTGCCTGAATTTCAGGATCCAGCGATCCCTCATTCTGAAAAAAAACGAATACTATTTCGCGACTTCGACAAACTTCAAGGCTCCATACTAACGAATTTTGACACGGAGCGCCAACCGTCAAAATAGCCTCATTATGGTGAAGACAACCAGTCAATCTCTCCAGGGAATGGCGTACGACAACGCCTCGTCTTCAAGTAAACTAAGAAACACTTACCGGTACGTGAGAAGGGAGTTTTGGTTCAGTAACTTTGACAGCTTTGATCGTTTTGCCGTTCGGTTGTTCAAAAGCAAGTTGTTCCCTCGCGGGGATGAATTACCTTCTACAGTTTATCAAACATTGTGTGAAAAGCGCCAAAGAGCAATAAGCAATATTCGTATTCTCACGGACGAGCTGGAACGAACACTCAATGGAGGCTCGTGCGGGGGAATTCGCTAAAAACTATTTAGCATTAGAAAAGATTCCCCCGCATGAGCCTCCATTGAGTGCTCGTTCCAGCTCGTCCGTGAGAATACGAATATTGCCTATTCAAAGGGAAAAAAGCGACAGTCTCCAGCTTCACGAAACGGCGCTATGAAATATGAGCCGACTGAGAGGGTTGTTTACCTCGGGTGAGTGCATGAATCAAGACTCAAAATATAGAGTCGAAGCTTGCAATCAGTTTAGTTCGGTGTACATATAGTAAAGTACCCTGGGAGCAGAGATTTCTCATCTCTTTGCCTTTCCTGGCCCAGTTGTATCGGGTTACCTGTGTTTTCAGTAAGGTACCCTTTTTTTGTATTGTCGGGCTACCTGTCTTCACATCGCTATTAGTATGCACACAGCCAGATCACTGTTAGTACACACGCACAATCAGTGGATTTGAACAACAGAATATTGGCAATTCAACTGTAATTCAGTGCAATAAATTCAATCCAAGGACTTATTCAGAATTCTATTGATCTTTGGGAAATGTCCAGCTAAAACTATGTCAATAAATGATGAGTGTGAATGAAAAACATCAATTTCTTAGTCATAAAAAAGGTGTAATTCCCAATGAGAAATCGGCCCTTTTAAGCCGGCTTCTCAAACTCACAGACTGTTAGACGAAACCACTTTAGCTTATAAACACAAACGGTTTGGAATTCAATGTCAGTTAGTTAATTGACCTTTAAAATTATTTGTCCAGGTTCTCTAAATCACAGAGATCTTAAAATTAAATATAGCGATAATTAGAACAAAAAGTACATTAACAGACAAATTGAGAGGAATTGAAATCAAAAAGAGTTTATTTACGATTTCGAATGTCGTCACTGTTCGAATGTTGTGCCTTTAAACGCTATACGAACGTTGTGCGTATCGTTGTGTTACGCATATGCATGCCTCCTGCTTTAACAGTCGATCAATTAATTTAATTAACAAAAATTATATTATTAAAAAAATTGTTTTATCGGTCTTAGCAGTTTCGGGTTGCCTGTCCTCGCTATGTATTTTGGTTCTACCTGTGTTGCACTTAGTTATTTCGGATTACCTGTGTTACCAGTGCGGTACCCTCTCTTTATATATCCGGGCTACCTGTGTTATCCTAGCTTGGCTCAGTTGTGTTGGGTCACCTGTGTTTTCAGTAAGTGTGTTGACATCGCTATTGGTATGCAAACAGTCAGATCACTGTTAGAACACACACACAATCAGTCATAATTTAGGACGATATCTAGTTGCTGAGAGAAATGCTTGAAAATCATAACCGAGCATTTCGAGTGTTCTAGCTCCCAACATCCCAAGTCCTGCTTTAATTCGCCAGTGAGAACGGCATAAAAACGTCTGGTCTATTAATTGCTTTTATGACATGACTATGACAACGCAGGATTTGAACAACAGAATACTGGCAATTCAAGTGTATCAGTGCAATACAATGACATATTCAGACTTTGAATTTGATTGAAAATAGATCAAAAACTCGGGAAAATGTCCGGCTAAAACTGTATGAATAAATGTGAAATGAAACATAAATTTCATAGCAAGAAAAAAATTGTAATTCCTAATGAGAAAGCTCTTCTAAGTCCGCTTCTGAAATGCACAGACTGTTTTACAAAAACATTTGCGCTTATCAACACAAGAGTTCAGTTGACCTTTCAAATAATTTATTCTGAGGTACGCATACTCTAAATCACAGAGATGCTAAAATAAAGCGATAATTAGAAGAAAAAGTACATTAACAGACAAACTGAGAGGAAATTTATTCAAATCAAAAAGAGTTTACTTACAGTACTTACGTAACTGAATCTTTCGTTTTGGATCTTTTCGTAGTGTTGTTGACAACATCCCATCTTCATGCACATATGCACTGAATCGGAATGAAACTCGAAGCCTACCTCGAACTTAACTTTCAGCTAACCTGTTTCCTTTCATTCCACAATGAATAATAAACTCATAAAGTAAGTCCATAGCTTTCAATAAATTTGCCAGTGTCTGAATGAAACAGCTAGATCTTTTCCAAGTGACGGCACTCACTAGTCACTCACGAGTCACGGCAGAAGACAGTCTCAAGCTACAAAACTTGAATTTTGATCCTCTTCACAGTAACGTAACGTCTCAGATATTATATATATTCTCTACTTCAGCTAGCGCTGTGCATTTCAAGTACTTTTTCCTCTCTCTTTGCCGGCTTCATGCTTCTTGTTCGTGTAGTTGCCCCACTGAGCCGTATCGCGATCGATCGATTACACGTAATAAATCTCAGTTCCAATCGCTTTCTTTTTTCAGACACGTCTTGGCCCGTAGATAATTCCCACGTAAGTCAACAGTTCGCAACAAAAGATACAAAGCGTGGCAGAGTCCGCTGCAAGTGGTTCCCGTCTCTTCTCGAGTAACCATTTGCACAGACGAATGCAAAATGGACTTTTCAAGATCGAGTCAACTGACCTTCTTCTATTCCGGTTCAGTTCTTCAGGATATTTACGTGAAACTCGCCAGAATTTGTCCCGCTTTGAACAAACTGAATCTCCATTGCAACAGTCATGTGACAACAAATATAGATGCTTTTCTAATTGAATGCCTTAGAGCGAGAGCGTTGTGTAGTACAATTTAACGGTAACCGTTTGCACAGACGAAAGCAAAATAGATTTTCCCTATAAACCCCGTGTCTTCGTTGAACGTTTGTATGAGATTAAGGCTTGATCATATCAGACGAAATTGATCTCTTGTCATTCACTTTAATTGGTTTTGTCTAATTGCTTGACCTCTTATCTGCCGTCGCCTAGAAGATCTGACCCCGGATTGTATTTTGATAGCTATGTTTTCACTTCGCTGTTGCCTTTATCAATGACTCATACGGTCCTAGACTAGAAGGCGCCGTAGTTTCGCCTGAGTCAACAATACTTCCTCCATATTAATAATTCGGTTAGAGAGAAGATAGAGGCAAATTGAGTACTTCATGACGTGACGGTAGCCTTAAACCCTCTAAAACTCTCTACCGAACATTTATCTTTCAACTAATACGCATGCCTCCTGCTTTATCGCTCGATCACAGCGTCTGCGACCCACATTGTTAGAGGCAAAGGTTAGAACTGATAAAAAATTACAGGACTGAACATTAATAATAATAACAAGAAGCTGCACGCAGCTTGAACTCCGGCGTATCTTTTGTAACGCGGATTATCTCATACACCTGCGTGTTTGGCACATTCAACGCACAATCAGATATGAAAGTACACACACAGTCGATCTCATATATAACTCCTCACGAGTCAGAACACGAGCGACTTCAAGAAAGCCAGGCTACTCTAGGATAACACAGGTAGCCCAAAAATACTAGGATCCAAATACTATGATCATCTGATCTAAAACTCCACATGAGTTAGAACACGAGTGAACACGAGTGCACAGCGGTTCATAATTTAATTAACAAAAAAAATAGTATAATACAAAAATCATCGGGCAGAATCATGCGACATTTCTGTGTCACGTGACACGGTTTCACGCGCTTGATTCAAATTTCTGCTCGAGCGCACATGCCAGATTACAAAGAAAACTGGCCAAAACTCGACTACATGCCGAAAATATTGTCGATTTTTAGTTAAAACAAAAACTAAAACAAAAAATGTAACAGCGGGATTTTAAAGAAGAGATATTACGCTGTAAATACCGCTAATTTGGAGGTAAATTAAGTGAACTTCTGTGCCATGAAAAACAGGTTGAAGTTTGAGTCTTTTCAGACAGAAATCATATGGAAAGTGTTTTCATTAGCTATTTCAACACTTATTTTCTCGCGAAATCTTAAGTATCCAAAATTTGTAACACCGGGAAAAGATTATTTGATTATTCATCTGTTATCGAGTGTTTTCTTATCGAAATCGTATAAATATTTCTACCATGAAACTTGAATGTTTTTGCATCAGTCAAATCGCCTTCGATGCTTGCATATTTATTAACTTTCAGAACTCCCGCGAGCAATCCTAAGCTCCGCCTCCTGAATTATAACAGAAGATACCGAAACAAAGGATGGCAGTGAAAAGAGTAATTGTGTTAGGCACAACATAAGTCTAATGAGTCGGTTAACTATGTTTGGGTAGCGCCGGGCTTTGAAAGTTATTATCTGCGCGGAAGGAGTGAACAAACTTAAGATAAATGCATGGCCATTGGAGTTGCATCACAAAATAAACACGCACTAAAAGCGACTTTGCAGTCGAATTTCTGATAGTTTATAAGTTGATCGAATCCGTGTTTTTCGAGCGAACTGGTTTTTTTTTTCGAGCGAATTTGTGTTTTGCGAGCGAATCTTCAGGTAGTGAACGAGTCCGTGCCCCGAAAGCATACACGGTTATGTGTGGCCTAGAATCAGAGTTATCCGAAAATGAATCTTCGGCTTTACTGAGGACCAGCTTCTGATCAGTATTATAGTTAAGCGGCACTTTGCCTTTGGTATAAAACCAACGCGCTTTGTGAAATGACAAAACCTAAACGAAGAAAACAAGTTCACAAATCAACAGCGCATCACAAGCGATTAAACAGACGGTTGTTTATGTCTTAAGCTTTAAAACGAGACCTTTCCCGCGGTTGTGTGTGCCCTAGAATCAGAGTTATTCGGCTTTACTAAGGACCAGCTTCTGATCAGTTTTATAGTTAAGCGGCACGTTGCCTTTGGTATAAAACCAACGCGCTTTGTGAAATGACAAAACTTAAACGAAGAAAACAAGTTCAGAAATCAGGAGCGCATCACAAGCGATTAAACAGACGGATTGTTTATGCCTTAAGCGTTAAAACGAGACCTTTCTCACGATTATGTGTGGCCTAGAAGCGAACTGTTCCGAAAAATAATTTTCGGCTTTACTGATTGAACTCGAGTTGCGATTATTTTACTGATATCTAGACTTCTAGTGGTCAGATAAGCTTCAATGATATCTTATTTTAAAGCTACAAAAGTACAGAAATCTGTTTCTAAACCTTTAGGTCAGTGATGCGAACTTCTGAATATGATCGTTATTTTATGTTTAGTAAAGTGCTGTGATCTGAACCAACTCGTATTTTGATTTTAAAGCTACAAAATTACAGAACTATTTCCACACATTTTTATGGTGCGCTCTCAAAGTGAGTGATCATGACTTTTCGTGTTTAATAAAGCGCTTTGGTCAAGAGTTTAAAAAACTTTTATAGCTTGTATGGAGTTTGAAATCTTTCGCTTGGATATCTCGTGCGAACAATGCCGAGGTTCACTTTTATTTAACTAGTTTCACAAATATGGCACTATAATAAAGCTTGCTGAATTTGACTTAGGCTTTTCGAATAAGCTCTAAATGCAGACATTATACTCCATGACATGAGTCAAATCTCGAACGCAAACGAAATAGGTTTGGAAACTTCGCGCGACAAAACTTATAACCCAAGTAGCCACGGCAAATTGATTTTGCGGTGATCTTTCACTGTAACCGAGTTACCTATTTACCCAAGGTCTATTGAAATCTCTTAAAGAGCTTTGGGATTTCAGTTAGTCCCATGACAAGATAGATGACAGTGATTGACAGGCCCAAGAGCAAGTATGGGAATGAGATATTCCCAGAAGGAGTCCCTAGCAGCCAATCACAAGCGCTTTGCTGAATATCTAATAAGGCGTATCATAATTATTCATATCTCATGGACGCGAGTAAATGTCGCCTAAAACAATGGGATTCTACCCGATGTAACAGGAGTGTTCCTGTGTCCTTGTGTTGGCCCCTCACACAGTAGATGGTGTGTCTATTTATAGCCGTGAAGTTCTGGTATGCAATTACGTTGTCTTTTGTTCTCTCACGCTTTGGTATTTTTTTAGCAGTTTGAACCGTGTTAATTACAATTTTTCAGTGCATCCCGATTGGTTAAAAGTGACGGCCTTTGTTCCTTCTCGCGGGAAACGCTATGCTAAAAATAACACTACCGTCTACGGTGTTGTGTGACAATATAATGTGGGAACAGGAACACTCCTCTGTAATAATAATAATTGTTTTATCGTCTTAGTTGTTTCGGGTTACCTGTGTATCAGTGCGGTACCAGACCAAAACAAATTGCATCCAAATACTATTAGGATCTGTTCTAGAACACCACACGAGTAAACACGAGTACACTAGCTAGCGTTTCGTCATTTAATTAACCAACATTTACAATTAAAAACCAATTATGTTATCGTCTTAGTTGTTTCGGGTTACCTATTTAAATGCCGCGTGAAGCAGCAAAAGCAGCAGATTTTGCCTCCACTACACAATTCAGACACACACAGTTACGTAGGATACTTGGGTATCAATCAATCAATCAATAACTTTATTTAGGCACGCTAGCCTCTACAACTTGTAGCTGATTTCCATGAAGGGCGTGAACAATACAATTAATTAAAACTATAATACAAAAGTCGATGACTACTTAAATGTGCTAAAAACACATATAATGCATAAATATATGTAAAGGTATTTAAGATGTGTTAAAAAACACATGATACGTATTTACAATAATATGACATTATAATATACTATAATGTCAACTGCTGATTTAATGGTAGCGTTACTAATTGTTTAAAAGTTTAAAAGTACGGAAGGAAAGAAATGATGCATGCTAACGGTTAATGGAGGAAGGAATGAGATTGCAGAAGGAATTAAACGATTCGCAGTCCCTTACTTCAGTTGGCAAGGTATTCCATGACTTTGCACCATTGTAACTCCAGCTTTTCTTTAAGAATTCGGTTCTTGGACGAGGCATGACTAGCTTACTAGAAGATCCTCTCAAGTTATAACTGCTAGTTTGATTAAATTTTTGAAATAAATGACACAGCCTCGAAGGTGCTAAACCATGGAGTATCTTGAACATAAGTTTTGCCTTCATTTGAGCTCTATGCTCCTGTAATGTCAACCACCCAAGAGCATTTAGGGACGCTTCAGACTGTCCGGCTTCGTTACTGCGTTTCATTATAACTCTGGCGGCTCTATTTTGTAGTTTTTGAAGACGATCCGAAAGGACACTTCCTATCGAGTCCCACACTACACTACAGTAGTCGAAATGCGGCCTAACCAATGCATTATATACTAATATCAATGTTTCGTGATCTACAAACTGTCTTAACCTTTTAATAGCACCAATACCCGATGAGATTTTCTTAGCTATATAATCAATATGACTTTCCCACGTAAGGAACTCATCGATCTGGACACCAAGCACTTTACAATTATTAACCCTCCTGATTGGTTGGTTCCCAATGGCAATGTCTGGTGCCTTTGAAAGATGATTAATATTATATCTAGATCCAATCAGGGTGTATTCAGTTTTTGCTACGTTAAGACTCAGTTTGTTTGCCGAAAGCCATTTTTTAACGTTCCCCAAATCACGATTTATTGCCAGTTCTACTTCCTCTAGAGTTTCACCAGCTGCTGTTAAATTTGTATCATCCGCAAATAGCCGTGCTGTTGTGGAGCTCAGGCAATTTGGCAGATCGTTTACATACATTAGAAATAGAAGTGGCCCAAGTATTGACCCTTGAGGAATTCCACATGTTATTTGCCTGTAACCCGAAACTACATTATTTATTTGGCACTTTTGAGTACGGTCTGTAAGATATGAGCGGATGAGATTCTTAGCAGCTCCCTTTATACCGAATAGCTCGAGTTTATGTACCAAAATGTTGTGATTTACGGTATCGAATGCTTTTTTCAGATCAATAAACACAACCAGGTTAAAAAGGCCACGATCCATATTAACATACCATTCGTTTGTGCTATCTAATAATGCAGCTGCGGTCGAATGGAATTTTCTGAAACCAAACTGGTGATTCGATAGTAGATTATGTTCCATCAGGTATTCGTACAACTGATCGTATAGTATTCTTTCAAATACTTTACTTATTATTGGAAGAATTGAGATAGGTCTATAGTTGTCAAGTATGTTTCGTGGGCCCTTTTTGTAGAGTGGATTAACTCTGGCAATTTTCCATTCTGAAGGAAAAGATTCAGTGACAATGGCTATATTAAATAATTGTGTAAGGGAACTTACAATAACTGGTGCTGCCACTTTAAAAACTCTAGCAGAGATTTTATCGACACCTGTTGCTTTTCGAGTAGACAATGAATTCATTATTTTGTAGACTTTTGATGTACTTATAGGCCTAAAACTAAAACTTGTATTTGCTTTCTTGATGTAACTCTCGAAATCGGGTCCATCATTATCTATGGTTTCTGCAAGTTTAGGGCCTATATTTGTAAAGTAGTTATTGAAACAATCTACAATTTCCTCTGGTGAGGTGATAGTGTCATTGTTGGTGTTAATTTCATTCACGAAAGTATCCGTTCTATTTCTTCCCAAAATATCATTAACTGTTCTCCAAGCTCGTTTAGGGTCATTTGTCTGGTTATCGATTTGGGTCTGATAATATTCTGCTTTAGCTTTCCGCATTCTGACGTTGATATCATTTCTGGCTGACCTGTAAAACTTCCAATCAGATTCGTTGTTAGTTGAGATTGCTTTTCGTTTGAAATGATCTCTTTCGAATATTTTAGCCCTGATATCTTTGGATATCCACGGAAGGCTAATTTTCTTTCTAACTCGTTTTGATCTTACCGGGGCATGTCTATCAAGCACTTCTAAGAACATTGCCTTCCAACACACCCACATTTCGTCAACGTTCTGCTTGGTATATGTTTGTTGCCACGGCTGACAATTGAGATCAGCCAGAAACCGTTGATCGTTGAATTGTTTGAAGTTCCTGATCTCAATTTGCTTATGGGTTCTATCTTTTTTAACTGTATTGATTTTCCGTATCACATATATTAGACTATGGGCACTATGTCCGACGTGTAGAACACCGGAACAAGTGACTTTCCCTGGGGTATTAGTGATACACACGTCCAATAACGAACGTGTACTCTCTGTAACACGTGTCGGTTCATTAATTATTTGAGCTAGCTGAAATAGTTCCAAAATTGAAGACAAAGTTTTAGCAGGTTGATCTAGAGTTTGAGACAATAAGTTGCAATTTAGATCTCCCAAAACATACAACTCCTTGTCTTCATTGTCAACCAGCTCAATGAAGTGTTCAACTTTGGATAATACTTCGGCAGGAGCACTAGGTGGTCTATATATTGTGGCAATGATGAAAGGCCGGCTATTGGGTTTCGTGATCTCAATACAGACAGCTTCGATGTTTTCCGAGATTAAGTCGGATCTTTCATGATAGCAAAGAGATCTCCTCGCATATATACAAACACCTCCTCCGTTGCGTGCTCGATCACAACGGACAATATCATAGCCGTCGACACTTATTTCACCATCCGAAATAGTTGAGTCTAACCGCGTTTCGTTCAATGCCAGAATATCAAGGCACTTATCCGCTAATAAAAGGCGTATTTCATCAATGTATGTTGGTCAGCCGAGCCCAACAACGTTTATTCATATAATTGCTCATAATTGCTTACAGGCATTCGTTCTTCAACTTTTAGTCTATTTACTACTATTATTAATTATTGCGACACTGCCGGATACGAAAACCCAAAACCACTGTGTGGACTAAACGGGAACGTATACTCCCACCAATGCAGTGCCGCCAACTCTGGGAGCTGAGGTCATCTAAATACATTTACTCCGATATGATAAATACGATCTTATGCCGATTTAAATTAAACTCGGACGATTCTAACCTAGCCAGAATGGTTTCCCTTAAAGTGCATATGAGCCTTCCTGCAATTTTCATAGCTATGAATCTCAGTAACGTTTTGAGTACTCCTGCGAAGAAATTTTTGGTTTACAGAGAATACTCTATCTTCTACGCTTGTTTGAAATCGTGGAAACGTGACCTTTCCTGACCCATGACCGCGTAAGTAAAAGCCTGGGTCGATACCTCGGTCGACGTCATCTCATTAATGCATTATTCTCCATGGAACCTTTCTATCACAACAACATCGATTTTTAGATAACATACACAGTTTATTAGCTGTTAGTAAAGGAAAAAGTCATATTAGTGAAAATTGTAAGTTTTTATTCAAATTGTTGCAAAGTTGAATTAATTAAATGACGTCTACCGAGGTATCGACCCAGGCTTTTACTTACACGGTCATGGGTCAGGAAAGGTCACGTTTCCACGATTTCAAACAAGCGTAGAAGATAGAGTATTCTCTGTAAACAAAAATATTCTTCGCAGGGGTACTCAAAACTTTCCTGAGGTTCATAGCTATGAAAATTGCACGAAGGCTCATATGCACTTTAATGTTCGTTATGCCTCGGGCTTCTCGATCCAATCATTTAAAAAAAATGAAGCAAGGTAGCAAGGCTGACCTAGACTGAATTCAAACTCTTAACAGTCACCTACTTATGGCACGCTACATTACCCATAATTCTCAGCACTACTCTCCCCAGGCTTCTGTTCCGTGCCAGCAAAATATTCATTTCTGTGAATTTCGTACCTCAACTAACATAAATTACACATTTTGCCTCCACTACACAATTCAATGCATATAGATTTACAAAGGTAGGGCCCGAGGGGTGAACCCGTTAGTGAAATTCTCAGTAATTATAGTCCGTTCGCAATAGAGTCTTTACCATACGTGTCCTTAGCATTAACAGATTTCCATCTACCGTGCCGCTGGAAGTTTCTGTCTGGGATACCAGAATTAGCGGCTGAAAATGCTCCGCCAGACCTATTGAAATGTGTACTAAATTTGGAATTATCGGGGACAATATCTTTAAATAATTTCTTATACGATCCCCTAAAGTAGAGTAGCTAACGTGCTTTTTCATACGCAAAAGGCGTTTCTGCTTATGGATGTAAATAAAATATCACTGGAATTTCGTTAATTCCGGCCTTAGACATATATATATACAACCTTAGTAACTGGACAAAACACAATTTATGCTAGATGTAGACTTGGATGTCTCTATCAAATACTGTAAATACATGTGCAAATAATGTCCATCTATTAAATGCTCTAAGGTAGGCTTCGGTAATCCCTCTGGATCTGGATGCTAGGACTGCTTTATTTCAGGTTCTCCTTTAGCTGTTTGGTTCTATCACTGGTAATGACTGATAACCACAATTCGTTAATGTCTGATAACCACAGCTCGTTGGCAGCTTCTGGAGAAAGAAAAATGAAACAGAAAAAAATAAGGGCATACAGTGAAAGCAGTGATATGGCAAAGACCGTGTCAGTATTGAAGTTTTAATAAATTTCATAACATCGGTAAGATTATAATGCCCATCCAGGGCTTGGCCACGATGCCATAAGCCCCTCCAGGGTACCCCTTTAGGGCCGACTGAAAACACATTTTCAGCGATTACGTGTTACAAAAATTCTTTCAAAATCTGTGCAGAAACATAACACCATTCCTAGTTAAAAAACTTAAGTCAATTGTCAAAGCTTAAACGTTTATTGCCAAATATACAATTGGCTTTACCTCTTGTAAACAACTCCGGATTATTGCTTAAAACTACCCAATCTTGGACGAAATCACTCCAATGTATCCCATCTGAACAAAGAACAGGCCAGAAATGACCCAATTTCACAGCGGTACAATTACCGTGCCTCTAGCATTACGTACTCGTGTAGTCAATTACTTTACAAGTCAGATAGACAGGCTGACATAAGCAATTGTTGTCATAACCCCCAATACTGGGAAAATGCATTTACCCCACAAGATCGTGGTCGATAATACCGAGTATTAAACTTTGGCACCTTAGCCTTGTAACAAGCATGCGAACCTTTGGCACCTTAACCTTGTAACAAGCATGCGAACCTATCGCACGTGTGCGGACCCCATAAATGTCAATACTAGGAAATGCGTAATCATTAATAGTATAATCGTCATAATCTATTATTCTACTAATTTCTTCTGCATGAGAATTTAGCTATTTAGGAATCCATTGTACCTCCGAACTTATTCCCTTGATACAGGTCTGATAAATATCTAAAGCGATACCGGAACTGTAGATAAAATAAATAAATATTTTATTTGTTATAGCAGGCCGAGTATTACAGCTTAAAGCTGGTGGGGGCCTGCTTTTACACCTCACACTCCCCACAAGTAGATAGGAGACTTCAGAGCCATTCATGACAATTTTGGCTACGTTTACATTGTCTGTCAAATGTATTTACCCCGCAAGTTCGTGGTTGATAATACTGCTGGGTATTAAACTTCGGCAAATTAGCCTTGTAACAGCATGCGAACCTATCGCACGTGACCCCATAAATGGTGAATACTAAGAAATGCGTAATCATTCAGTAGTATCGATGATAGTCATAATCTATTATTCTACTAATTTCTTCTACATGACAATTTAGCTATCTTGGAATCCATTGTGCCTCCAAACTTATTCCCTTGATACAGGTCTGATAAATATCTAAAGCGATACCGATACTGTAGATAGGGGACCTCAGAGCCATTCGTGACAATTTTGGCTACGTTTACATTTGTACATTGTCTGTAAAATGCATTTACCCCTCAAGTTCGTGGTTGCTGATAATGAGTATTAAACTTCGGCAACTTAGCCTTGTAACGGCATGCGAACCTATCGCACGTGTGCGGACCCCATAAATGGTCAATACTAAGAAATCCGTCATCATTAATAGTATAATCGTCATAATCTACTATTCTACTAATTCTTCTGCATAACAATTTAGCTATCTAGGAATCCATAGGTCTGTGATAAATATCTAAAGTGATGAAATGTAGATATGGCACCTACAACGTTCCGGATGCGTCGGAATAGACTATCTTCAGTCAGTCTATGCTTAACAGGCCATAAAGGGATACCGTTAAGTTTATTAACGACCTAAGTTCTATTACAGACAGAATAAGCCGAGTAACATACAACTGCTGATTTGGTAGCGGAATTGCGGAGTGATAACAGCGTGAATATTCCTTGTCATAAGTCTAGAAACATTCCCCACGCAATTACAACTGAAATAACTTTGCCGCAAATAATGCCAATTTTCTTAACATGGAATGTGGAACTTAATGAATCTAACACTGCGGTAAGATCTTTTGACAAGCTTTGAATTATTTTATCTTTAGCAGAAATGGTAGCATCTGACGCGTTAAATTAATTAGGGCACAAAACATATTTCCAATGAGAATTAACTTCATTAGGTAGGAACCGAACTTAAACAGATCGGAATGCACTTGTGAACTGGCAATTTGCCGTGCTAGAATATAACTGAATGATGCTACAAGTCCATAGTATATATACACTACAGTAGATTTCCTTCAGATCTCCAATTTTTAATTAGCAGTTTGAACAATTTGGCCTTAAAGAAATATGGTATTGAACTGAAACCGAAAGGCAAAACGCGCGATTCGTCTGTAAATATCCACGAAAACGACCAATATGTCCTTTGTTCATCAAAAATTACTACGTCGTAATAACCGCATTCAAGTCGAAAGACTGAACATGAAGTGCTCCAGGCTTAACAAATTCCTTTGAGGACAGACAAATCTTCGCATCTAAACTTGTTCTTATACTTATTTGTATGTGGAAGATCTAGTTGGTCTGACACTTCAGAAATACAATCAAGACACAATAGTTCATTAATCGCTTCTTCTACAAACACGGCTTCATCAAGAGCTGACTTATTATGTTGTGCCTTGTAAGGACCAGGAATGTACAAAAACGGCAATAAGTAGCTAAGCCAAGCTAGACAACATATGAAACAATTAAACCGAGGCACTCCATGCATTGCCACCCATTGTTTAAAAGCTCTACGTAATCTTCCCCTTACAGAGTTGCGCCTCTGAGAAGTTTTAAATTTAGTATTAATGTTTTCAAGTTGTTGGCATTCAACCTCTGGTACGTTACGTATACTAATACCACAATCAAGCTCTAAGGAACTCACAATGACAAAATCAAATTCTAGTTAACCAGAACCGTACTACACCTTTTTCGTAAGTGTCGACACTTTCGCCTAGTCGTTTATGGAGCATTTGACGAGCGGCAAGGAAGTCAGGACAATTCGCCAACCAGCGTCCAGATAGCCTGCGTAGAAAGCATGTCTGTGGGTTTTCCGATTGTGTCGTCTGTGTGGTATAAAGTCCCGGTATAAAGTGGTAATCTGGGAGCTAGATTTTGGCTTGGAGTTTCCCTCACTCTTTGATGTTAGGCTGTGGAGGATGTGAAACGCTTAGTCAATTTCACAGCCATCACTTCTGCTCTGTAGATAGTTTTCTCCTCCTCCTCATCTTTGACCGCTTCTAGTACAGCTTTAGCGGATTTGTACCGTTCCTCGTTGCTTTTCTTTTTTGAATGAGGGCGTTCCACCTAAAGTTTTTATCTGCTTAATTTCTCTAATCTGTTCTGCTGCACTTTGCGAGTCATTAGACCTTTTAAGGGCTGCCATAGTTCTTTATAAGAGTAATCACATCTGAGAAATGAGGTCTTCGTTGTTGCGTTCGGTGTTCTTTTTAACTTCGGTTTCTTCCAAAAATGAAGCAAGGTAGCAAGGCTGACCTAGACTGAATTCAAACTCTTAACAGTCACCTACTTATGGCACGCTACATTACCCATAATTCTCAGCACTACTCTCCCCAGGCTTCTGTTCCGTGCCAGCAAAATATTCATTTCTGTGAATTTCGTACCTCAACTAACATAAATTACACATTGCGTTACTATCTGTGACCCCGTGTGCACCATGAATCGTTGCATGTGAGCAATGTTTTGATTAGTCTGATATTGTAGTCATTAAAAGTTTAAAGTTTCTAGTTAACTGCCGTAAATGGTTGGATAGCAAGTAGATTTGGTTACATACATGTATAGAACTTCCGAACAATAGAGCCTGATTTCTACGAAATCTAATAGAACAAAAACAGTATGTAGACTTATGATTACAGAGTTACAAAGTGAATATACAAGAAAAGAAAAAGACTTACTTATTATATTTTATTCCAATAATTTTAATTAAGTCTTTTTCTTTTTCTTTAAATATATACATATATATAAATATATTAACACATAGTACACATACAGTGAATATACAAGTCATATAAAAATATTAAATAGATAAATGATGAAGGCTTAAAGTAAGTAACAATAAGTGCAAAATATATGCCCTCTGTTTTTTTCGGGCTACCTATGTTATCCTTGTGCAAACAAAACAACTATGAAACTGTTGATTGCTGAAGAGATCGAGTGCCACTACATGGCAATTAAAATCAGCAAATTGCCAGTTGAGAAAACCTTACGAGTTTGCTTAACCGTTATGAGTTTGTTTATCAACGGCCGCATAAATAAAAGCTAATATATAATAATAATAATCGATTTATGTAGCGCTATTCCCTAAAGTCCCATAGCGCTTTTACAGGACAGAACAAAAATAAAATAAAAAAGACACAGACTGCATTTTAAGACTCCGGCTGCTGCCATAGCAGCGCCGGAGTAATAAAATAAAAAAAAGACACAGACTGCACTAGGCACTTTATTAAAAGTGAATCAAGATGGCGGCCGAGCTGGAGTGAATTGTATCTCTTTTTTAGGGACCTCTCACGGCTCAAGAAATACCACGATTGCTTTATTACTTTATTACTTTGATATTCTTCAGTGACTTCTCCGATCCCAAATAACACATAATCCAGTTCACAGAAAGAACGCTACAATTGCTCGTTCAACTCTGTCTTCAAGAAAAACGAACCATTTCGAAATGTTCATATGCGACTGGAAAAGCGCCAAAAATAAGAAAACTTGTGAATATATAAGGTTTATACTTCGGTAGAAAACTAAGGAGGTAATGGTTTTCAACATATAAAATACCATATTCGAGATTTTCATACCATTTTTCAAACGAAGCATTTGAAGTTACAGTACTGTGACTGGACTGTCTACAGCAAAAGAACTAGAAATCCCGGAACGACGATCCGCATTGCCAAAGCCTGTAAGTAAATCTACGGAGCTATTATCAGGAAATTGTACAATATTTCATTTGATTTGGTCATTATGGTATCACATCTGTATTTTGACGAAATAATATTTTTAAAATGTGGGCAGTGGCAAGTCTTGGAGTCCTTGCAAGGGAACATACCGGACTGTAGAGTGGATGCTGAGATTGACAACCAAGCAGTGATACACACTTGGATGGGGCGTGGGGGACGCTCAAGAGGGTAAACTAACGTAGCGAAACGCATCTTGCAATTGGTGACACAAAGAAATCTCCTTTTGATAATGTATTATGTGACGTCGCACACAACCCAGCGAATTGGCTTTCATGCACACTATCGAAAGCGGCTTCGATGCTCTCTAACGAATGCTGGAAAATGGTCCAAACCGAGTTTGGTGGCCCGGCGAGACACACCCTAGAACTAATGGCTTTGGATTCAAAGGTTCAGCGGGACCTCCAGGATGTGCCGCTTCGCCACTTCACGCCATACCCTACTCCAGGGTCGGCGTTAGTGAATGTGTTCAACCAAGACCTTACCTTTTGCGATGGGGTTAGGACTAACGCTGACGCCTTCCCTCCTTTTTCGATGATATCCCCATTACTGCAATTGCTTCTATGTAAGAAGGCAGTAACCACCATGGTCGTACCGCGCTTATCTCCCCTACCGTCATGGTGGCCAAGACTCGCCAGTGGAATGAAATGTGTATTGACTGAGGCCGTTAGTAATATGGGGACAAGTTGCACAATCTTGTCCGCAGCGAACCCTAAAAGGAGCCTGGCGGAGCTTTAGATTGATTAGATGTGTTACGTGGTAGTTGTGATTTGACCAAAAGGTCACGAAGGTTAGAGCTACGTCGATATGCAACTAGAGGCAATTGCTTAAAGACGTCTTTGCAGCGGTTGGAAGAAAATAGTATATTAGTGTGCTTGCGTACGATATTAGAGATGTGGGGAAGTGCTGGGTTATATGTAATAACAAAAGGTATACGGTGGGTAGAGTTTTGTGAGTTTGTAGTTTGTAGAGCGTCGTTGCGAGGAATGTTAGCAGCACGTTCTATTTGTTTATTAAGGAATGACAAGCCTAACATTAAATCTAAACCTACTACTGTATCTGAACATTTTCTTTCTAGACGTAACCACTCTTACACCGACGTGCAACTTATCCCTCTAGAAATAATATACTCCTCAAGAGACTCGATACGTAAAGCCAGAGAAGCGCACCTTATAGATAAAGCTAAAACTCTAGAACCATATGGTATGAATATACGTGATGAAACATAGTGCTTATCTCCGTTATACTATTTTGCTACTTCAAGTTTTGGTTACGTCACTTCCCGTTTCCGCAATTTCTATTGCGAAATTTACCACATTTATAGATCTTCTTACCTTAGAGCTCTTCACTTGTAACATCTAGTACCTGAAGAAGGCTGGTTTGCCCAGCCGAAATATTGTAATATTCAATATAAAATCCTACGTTGTGTCAGCTTTGCCGTAGTCCTTGGACTTCGTAATCATTTTACAGCCAGGGATAATTTTACGGCCAGGGATCATTTTACAGCCAGGGATCATTTTACGGCAAGGGATCATTTTACAGCCAGGGATCATTTTACGGCAAGGGATCATTTTACGGCCAGCGATCATTTTACAGCAAGGGATCATTTTACGGCCAGGGATCATTTTACGGCCAGGGATCATTTTACAGCCAGGGATCATTTTACGGCCAGGGATCATTTTACAGCCAGGGATCATTTTACGGCAAGGGATCATTTTACAGCCAGGGATCATTTTACGGCAAGGGATCATTTTACGGCCAGCGATCATTTTACAGCAAGGGATCATTTTACGGCCAGGGATCATTTTACGGCCAGGGATCATTTTACAGCCAGGGATCATTTTACGGCCAGGGATCATTTTACGGCCAGGGATCAGTTTACAACCACGGATCATTTTCGGGCTTGCATAGTTCTCCGGTTTTCCTCCCTCCTCAGAATTCCGATCCGAATCAGGAATTCGTCGAATACTTAGCCTCTGGCTTGGGAAACCGATAATGGTTCCCTGTATGTCGACGTAATATGGGATAATCGTTTGGGGTAACACATACCCGTCAACTACTCAACCTCTCTTGTTCTTCAAAAAAAGGCCTTGCGTATTATGACCTTTTCAAAATTTGATGAACACTCAAGCCCTTTATTTAAGTCACAAAATATTATTAAGCTGCGTGATCTTGTTACACTACATATTGCAGTTTTTATGTTCAAGTTCCACAATCAAATGCTACCTTCAGTCTTTAATACATTTTTTACCTCAGTTGGAAGTATTCACAATTATAACACAAGATCTGCAGCTAGACAGTCTTATTATCTTCCTAGAGCAAGAACAAATTATGGCAAATTGAATATAAGGTTTCAAGGGCCCAAAGTGTGGAATTCATTTGATTTACATGTCAAATCCACCTCCCTCAAGAAATTTAAAGAAAACCTAAAAACAGAATTCCTATGCAAATATTAGTCTCCTAGTATCATTCTGTTGTTCGTTAAGTTTCATTGAAAAGCTAATAAGACTGAATTCTGCTTCTTTCATTCTCAAAATACTAAGCTGTAATTATTAACACATTTATCTTCTGTAAACTGTATTATGTAATATATTAATAAGCTTTGGTAGATTTAGTATTTGTGTGTGCGTGTGCTTACGTGTGTGAGTGTGTATATGTATTTGAGTACCTCCGACCTAGTATTGTAAATTACTGCATGTAACTGGATTCCTGGCATTTTTAGCTTTTCTGGTTATTTCGGGAACCCAGTGCCCTTTAAATATTTAAATTTATGATTGTAATAATTATATTTTCCTTATTGTGGGTACAATAAATCGTTGTTGTTGTTGTTGTTGTAACATAAACTTTTTTTTAATAAGCTCGTTTACTTTCCTTTGTTTCTGTGACTTGAACAAACATACAGGTGATTCAGTATTTCCGGCTCTATTAACATTGCCTCTGCTATATAGTCACCATGTATAAATTGGTTCTCACGATACCCGCTGTCATTTCCATCAACAAGAATGAATTAACGTTCTAAGTCCCTGAGCTTGGGACTCTCGATGCGCTTCTTGTTCTTGCCTTCTTAAGTTCAATATTTCCACGTGCTATTTTGGCAGAAAACTACAAAACTGTTCATTCTCATCTACTCCGCATTTATTACGTTATTCAACTGAGAGACAACATGTCACTGCTTTATTGATGGAATAAATTTATAGTACTCTATTCCTTCCTCGATACCTCACAAAACTGTTTAAGAATTGGTTGTGCAATATTTTCGTAAATTTTATCGTTACTTCCCTCCATATATTTGGAACTAAGGTGCGTCGATGTTTTACAGTCCGGTTTTGTTATCTTATTTTCTCGAAGCTCTATTAAGATAATACTTTTAGCGTTTCCTACTCGCCAGTCAATCAATTTAGACTCGTTTCAGAAGCCGCTTACCTGACGTACGGAACCAAATGAACAAACTATAGTTAGACGGCTTCTTTTGATCTCATTCAGTAGGCTCGGCACAACAGTGAAGAGGCGTCTGAACGGGCTTTACACGTTTAATAAATATTGAAGATAAAACGACAAAAAGCCCACAGGCCACACTTCCACACATGTCTTGCTCTTCCAATTTTCCGCATTGGACGACTAGGCTCACAGTTGGCCCACACTGTGTTTGAGTATCAGTCTTCAGGCATAAGAAAAGTAATATTTGTAGATAAGCTTTATTGCGGGTAAGAAGAGTTTTCAAATTTCCACTGAAACGTTGACGCTATCGTCTTAATAAAAATGTTGAATTATGAAGGCATATTTAGATTTAGTCCCATAGCTATCAAAATATGAAACATTTGTCAGCGAAAACTAATATTATACGTTTGAGGAAGAAAAGGCTTGAACCTCACTGTTTGGCGCAAAGCTACAATTGAAGGGTACTGTCTTATTTTCTTCGATAAACTAGCCCGGTACCAGACACTTATTACCTCTCTCTACACATATTGGAGGCGCGAAGCGCCGTCATCTAAGAGCGAAGCGACGGCGAAAGGAACATAACCGCTAGTGGCGGCGGTTGATAATTCCACTTCCATGTTCGCATATGGTACACGATTTGTACCTTCTTGCTGATTGGTTCTCTTTGTAACATGATCTATCATCGTCGTACACGATTGGTCAAATATTTTGTTCATCGAAATCTAGAATTTCGTTGCTATAGAATTTGGATAACAATAATATGTGTCGGGCAGTAGGGGCACATACTTTCCGGACACCCTGAATATTCCTCATTGACGAAAAACTCTCAAATAAATTCAGACATTCTAAAAACATCTCAAACGTAAGGTAATATTACTTAAATGAGTCAGTATAAGATACAACACTACACTAATCGTACTCGTACTCTTAGGGATGTTTACATGATACTGCATGGATCGAGCTTCATTCCGGAACGAAACGTTCGATAAATTTAGTTTTCAATTCGTTTTGTTTAGTTATTCCATGATCCATTGACAGCCAGCTCGCCGATCTGAAAATTATTTGGGGATCATTTTAAAGCCAGGGATGATTTTATGCCTGGTTTGGAAATCATTTTACGGCCGCGTTCATTTATAGTTCATGTTAGGGCCTGTGAGAAAAACCCGGAGAAAAACCCTCAGAATAAGGGCGAGATACCAACAAACTCAACTCATATATGATGCCGCGATCGGAAATCGAACCCGGACTACAGAGGGGAGAAGCGAACTGCTTACGACACCACCCCGGATCTCCAGCACAGCTTTCAAATAGTCTCCACAACAAGTTCTCAAGCACCTCAGTTTTTCTATTATTTCCGTGATATTTTCATACTTTCCAAGATTATTGTATATTTACATAGTATTACAATACCATGGAAATCAGAATTGCAATGGTTTTTCCATACTCGATAAATTGATTGGTCGAACACCCGATTCGCACATATTAGTAGTCCATTAATTGTTTACCGTTGAAGGTTCAACCTCGCGCGCTTGAATGAGTGCTTTCTTTTCCCTGTAAATCCTTCATTTTCATATTAAATGTTAAAGTTTGTATATCGCCCTAACAGTTTGGGTTTGGGCTACGGAAGATGGCTTAGATTATAATCCCAGTTGGGTTCAACCTACCACCATAAAATATACAATGATGGTTTGAACCATTTACAATATATGCAATATATATGTACGAACCGGCTGTAATGAATTCGACTCCGACCAATACTCAAGCAACAAAATTTGTTCCTCGGAATTACAAACAACAAAAACAGATCACGATTACTGGATAGGATGAAATTTCAGTTTCATTAGGTTTCGCAGTATGCATCGACGGCAACTATACAGCCTATTCGGCGAAGAATATTATTAAGAAACGGAGGCCAGCTGCAATAGTCTGACATGGACGTTTTAAGAACAGCTAGCTATATATTTGTTGAAAGCTACATATATATGTAGAACATCATAAATGCGATAGCTAAATCTAAATTTCCAAGGAAATTAGTATATACTATAAAATAACAGTCACTTTCTGCCGGAAGTCAATACAAAAAATAAAACGGTGCAAACTACTTCCATTGAAAAACACAGGGTCATATCAGCTCTGCAATCAGCACTATTTGCTAACTTAAGTAATAGTTCACGTAAGAACTACCCCAAGAACAATAGACCAGGCCGAATCAGCATATCCGTACATACGATTTTGCTAGAATATGCGCCCACTTAAGTGCTGCAAAGTTAGTTTGATCAAAAATAAATTTAAACTTCCAAAATTATCTAATAAAAGTGCATTACTTCGATGGTTTACTAATTAATTTATGAGTATCAACCAATCAAATTACGAGAAAGAAGAATAGAAAATGAACACGTGTTTACATACCTTGCCGTTCCCTTCTCATCCGGATTATTACTACTAATTATTATTATTACTAATGTGAAAACTATCCCGTGCAAAAGAAGGTCTCACGTTTAAAAATAACGAGCACACTCTTTTCCGTGATCCGTGAAAATGTGAACTAAAACGCATTCAACAGGAATCACTTTCTATAAATCTATGCTTACTTGAAGAGTCGAACCTTAATAGAAAAAAAATGCCGATTGAATTACCCGATCGATCGAACTGAAAATGTTTCTTACCAGTTCCATACAGCCTCATAAACTCTGTTAAATTTTGAGTTTTCAAAAATTTGCCATTCCTTCAGTTTTAAAATGTTAAAACTTGTGATATTTATTAATTTTGGCTGCTCTTTCCATTTCTGGCATCCATCTTGTTCAAGCAGCAAAATATGTTTGATTGACAAGCTAAAAACGTCATGTGAGCATGTCCTGCAAAGGATCTATTGCAAATATTGGATGAGTTGTTAAATTTAAGTTTAATTAGGTTTTGTGGCAGCGCATATGCCGCGACAGACGCAGGACAGCTGCAATATTCTGACTTCCTTTTCGAGGATAATTGGCAAGGAAATTAGTAATACACGAAAGCACAACCTCAAAGTTTGTTCGTCTACAAGAAGGTCGTTGAGAAAAGGTACACCTCTTACGCTGTAATTTATATTTGTAACTCAATCATACGAGAAATAACATATAACGTGTTTTCATTCTACAGGAAAGGTCAGAGGATAAATATGGTGGGAAATAACACAACATCGTCTCCCTTCGTAGAGCCAAACGCATCTCGTATCGTCCGTGCCATCATCATGGCAGTTATTATCCTGGTTTCACTAACGGGAAACTATACAGTATGCCGGGTAATATGGCACAAAAATATGTTCTCCTATCGACTGGTGGTTAGCCTTTCCATTGCAGAACTCATAGGCACCGTCTGCTACCCATTTCTCTTCCACTCCGAAACACCACCGTGGTCCTGGGTGTTTGGTGATTTCATGTGCCGCGTTGTTAACCCGCTTTCTGTGTGCTGCGGTGCCATGGTCACCTTCACTATGGCAGCCATTGCTGTTTATCGATGTTTGGTAATCACGCAGACTTTTAAGATTGCCCATATTTCCCGAGTAACTCAAATTGCAGTCCACGTTTTCTCTTGGATCTGGGCAACCTCACTTGCACTACCTTCCTTAGTTACAAGACGAGTGGTCCCATATCAGATCAACGATGAGACGATACTCCGCTGTGACGAGAACTTTCCCTCACAGGATGACATGAATAGCTACACGCTCGCTCTTTTCATCTGCCAACACGCCGCTCCACTTGTTGTTATGGTCGCTGCTTATGGTGTTGTGACTGTAAAGATCTGCAAACACGTTCACGGCATCCGACGCGACCTGAGTATCACCGACACAGCCGACACTGAGACAACGGGCAATAACACACACGATATACAGCTAAATAACAGGCATGAAACAGAGGGACGCGAACGCTTTGAACTCGCTCCCTCCACTTCCTCTGGTATTCGTACCGAATCAAGACGTGAAAGCACAATGACCGAACGCGAACAGGAACTTCTAAAGATGATTTACGCCATTATACTTATTTACTTCTTCTGTTACTTGCCTTACAGTGTGATGTTTGTAATCAGAGAGTTTAAACTAGTTAATCTCAATGCCTGGGCCTATAATACCGTGGTGTCCCTGTACTCGTACTTGCTCCAGTGTTTACCAAGTGCCCTTCACCCGATAATGTTTTTAAGAATGAGAACAATTCATGACGGAGCTATGAAGTTTATTTTGTGTCGCTAACATGGTGTTTTCGCTCAGAATTATTAGGTCCAAGTAGTAACTTGTTTTGAAGCCTGGAAGATTGCATTTCTTTATTTGAAATGATAACTGTAAAGAACTTTGCAATAATGCTAATGTTAAGGAGGATAGAAAGATAGACAGGAAATGTTATAGTGAGATTATACCCCGCTACTAAGGACGATGATTATTTTAAAGTTTGAACAGAGCCTATTTCAAAATTAACTGATGATCCATGTTATTCGTAAATCATTCAAAATGTAATTTTGTTCTCAAATAAACAGTACTATATTCTTACCGAGAGCATCTGCAAACAATGCCAAGGGTGATACTAAGTTATGGGAGAGATCAGCCCGAGGCGGTTGAGAGCGGGTAGCTCCAGTGAGGGTAAAGAGGTTCATTGCTGCGGGGAGGAGGGTGGGGCGTAGCAGCGGACTTGCGTGTCTAGTTGACAAGACTAAAGAGGACTGATTGAACAAGGCGAGGCTCTATATATACGGAAAGCGTCATCTGGTTACGTAACACATTCCTACGGGACCGAATTCCGCTTGCCCGGGTTATGTAATAAGTATTAATATGGCTATTGTATGCGGAGCTCCCTGTGAGAATAGTTATATCTATAATAAATGTAGCAGCTAATGTCATTTGTTTGTTCAACCAATACAAAGCAGGATTTAGGGTTGGTGCTTTGTTCTGTTTAACGAATAATAAATTATGTTAATCTCGTTCTCATCGGACAGAATGACGCGACACATCCGGGACTTATTTTAAGCCGCCAGCGGCAAATTCGAAAGCGAGTTAGTCGATCGTAACAAAGAAAACGGCCCCAAAAGCTGAAGTACTGTCAGTGAACCCTCAAATTTCGTCAAATTCACTGGTTTATAACATATGCTACAAACCACATTTTGAAGACGACATTATAATAAACAATTTGCGCGCAATAATTGAACTTTGCGGGAGAAAGCAAATCATATCGATTCGACAACGAAAGTTCGTGTTTTCAAGATTTATTTGTATGACAAAAAGCTATTCCTGTGATTTCAGCTTGCTACAAACGGCAAAAGTTTGTTAATGTCTCAGTAAACCATGTCTATATTTTTGCAGTGTTCCGTTGATAATGTTTCATATCGCAGTGAACTTTTCTAGAGGCCATGTTATTGAATAAACTGCGATCGCCATATTTGGGTTCCAAACGATGCGCGGCCGCTCATTTGAACTGCTGCAACTCTCCGCCTCCTCTCTTCTGGGCACAATAGAGAGGCAAAAAGCCCGGCTAATAAGCCTCCGCTGGGAATTGTAACCTCAATTAACACGCAAATACATGAATCTAAAACCCATCAGACAAAGGTTCGCCCATGAAAGACCTTTGGGATTGCTCGCTTCCAAGCGATCTACTTGTAGTAAAAACTTCAGCTTCGCGCCTGCCGCGGCGAACGCAAAACAATGAAAGAGCAAAGTCTTTAGTGAAAGAAATACGCTTATCGGCCAATTGATAATTCATATATTGTAATTGCGACTCTGTGTACAACACACGTACTGGTCCATACTCGTACCGTGTAAACACGGGATCTTACTAATCCTTTCGACTTGATATCGACTACAAGGGTGGCAAAGCAGCAAACAGCGTGCGGTGGTGTTCTTTCAAGAGTCTGCTCGCGTGGTGGTGGCGTGTGGCTTCTTTCTAGAGTTCAAAATCTTTCGCTCGCGGTGCCGATGCAGCTTGTTTCAAGAGTTTCACAAGCTTGTATGGAGTTTGAAATCTTTCGTTCGGATAACTCGTGCAAACAATGCTAAGGTTCACTTTTATTTAACTAGTTTCACAACTATGGCGCTAAAATAAAGCTTCCTGAATTTATCTTAGGCTTTTCGAATGAGCTCTAAATGCAGACATAATACTCCATTTTAATTTTGACATAAATCAAACGTCGAACCCAAACGAAATAGGTTTGCAAACTTCTTTGGTCTATTGAAATCTCTTAACGAGCTTTCGGATTTCAGTTAGTCCCATGACGAGATAGATGACAGTGGTTGACAAGCCCAAGACCCAGTATGGGAATGAGGGAAGGATTTCCTAGCAGCAAATCACAAGAGTCTGCTGAATATCTAATAAGGCGTATCATAATTATTCATATCTCACTTCTCATTAGCGGTCGCGAGTCGATGTCGCATAAAACAATGCGATTCGATGCTTTGGTCTTAGTGAGCTTTACCCAACATTTTGACCATGAGTTTCCATCACATTGTAGAAATAGCAGACATTATGGAATTAACTAATTCGAATGGATATAAAAAAAATCACCTCTATATACCAAAGCAACAACTGTCTAGAAAGTTTGATAGAAATAAAACGGACTTATATATATGTGTTCAGTATATTTACATATACATATCAATTGTTTTGAAGAAGGTAACAACAGATATACATATGTTTCTGCAAGCAACGTTTTTGGAAACGATTTGTATATTAACTATATGACGTGAAAAAAAAAAAATCCACTAAGTGGAACTCGAACCTATACACCATCAGGACCAACCGCGCTGTCAACGCAACTGATTGATGGTGTCATTGTAGAACGTAACCCTTGGTATTCCCGACATTTCCTCGTTTTCAGCGCCGATGTACGTATTATTATTATGCTTCCTGTGAATCAGGTTAATTGAAAAACTATTTTTATTTCTCCACAATTTCAATTGAAAACAATAATCCATACAAGCCGTCTTATCACGCGATCCAGTCGTACCCAAACTTGGGCTGCCTGTGCTTCTTCGCGAACTCGCGACAGGTCCTGAGCGCTTCTTCCAAACTAATACTCGTACTGCGCATGACGTTTGGGTTAAAACGTCGGTGGAAGCTATTTACAGGCAATTTCCAATGCATCCCAACTGAGTCATCATACAAATTCCTCGTAGATCTTAAGATAGTTGATGTCTATAGCTGTTGAATTCTACTGTACGTCGTATCTAATATAAGCAAAACACCATAGACACTGCCAGTATAGTTGAGTCCAAATAACGTCCGAGAGAGCCTGAGACGAGTACATTACACAGCAGTTATTTGTACTCTTTATTATTTAGAGAGAAAAAGTTCGATAAAATATCTTATTGGACAGTGTAGTATGACGATATTTAATTCGCTTTACGGGATCGCGAAACTACTGCATGATTCGTAAAAGTATCTGGCCACACTATTACAAACCGAACACAAAGTGTAAAAGGTAATAAATTAAATACTCATTGGTAATTTAATAAAATAAAACGAGTCCGCTTATCGACACTTCAAGTGCAGAAATGGCGCAGCTCACGAGGTTGAACTGACAGCATACGAAGGCGACACAGGTAGCGGTTCTACAGTTCATGTGTGACCTCGGAGCACAGCTATAACCAGTGATTGGTTGAAGAGAATAGAAGACAGCACTTGAAAGTCAGAAAGGGAACCAACCAACCCACATGCGACCTCAGCCAAGATGAATCCTAACAACAGAGGTGCGAGGAGGGAGGCTCTACACCATCCTGACTCCTTAATGCTATATAATGTTAAATTAACCTGCAGGGGTGCTTACCATTTATTGACATTGGAAAACTAGAAATTCCGGTTGGAAAATCAAATGATACGCGCGTCATTTCGTTCTGAAGGTTTGTAAAAACATGGGCTGCTGGTTCATTTAATCCACCGTCATTTTCGGTTTTTCCAGTGGATGTGCGCACCATTTGTTCCCATTTTGTTTATTTTTAATTTCCAACCAGATGCTTTGGTGTAAGTAGTGAGAACCCCCGGTGTTTACAGAGGATAAAACAATATTATGAGACCTAATTATCTAGTCATATTTTTATATGACAAGGTGTCAAGTGTCTTTTGTTAGAGCTGTTTCGCATATGTTCGACTTTTAAGTAATTAGACGTCGAATAATAAAACCTCTTAAACTGGCTTCAATAATAGCATTATTAAAATACTGAATAAACACATTAGGACGTTAGCACCATCATGGAGATATACATAACGATCATGTCATGCATGTACTTATTATAAAAATACAATATCCACAGTATGGAGACACGAACACGGAAAAGCTATGAGAAAATATGGAAATTCGTATATTTATGGTATTTCTATAGTATAGAACTAAACAATATTCTTGAAAATTCCAATTTACAGCATTTTATTCTGGGTTTTTCATGGATTTTCCATGATATTTCCATACTTCCAACTATTGGTTTGTTTTTCTAAAGCTTTAGAAGACTATTTCCAGCATGGCTAAATGCGCACCTCTGAAGTTGATGAGCCCGGCTTAAAACCGCTTACTTCCGGTCTGAGATGACAGTTAATGCTCTGACAACGGAGTGCCACCTGAACTTCAGCCTAGCACTGAAGTTAAGGTGGCACTGTTAGAACTAAATATGGAGAAGAAAACAGCTATTAACAACAGGAAAGTAAATTTCAACGTTGTTCAGAAGTTTTCCTAAAGGTAGTTGTTTCATTTATTATTCTTGTATTTTATTTGCAAAGACGTCAGAACTTTCTAGGTCTTATTTACCATTTTATTGTTGATATTGAGAAGAGTGAACACCTGCGAGTTTATTCAAGTCACAGAAACAACCCAAAATAAAAGAGCTTTCAAATGGTCTACACAAGAAGTCCGCTGTCACCTCGAACGAATCTTATTTCCTTTCTTCCTTATTTCCTTCGTTTGGAATCTATCCATACATTAGTTAGAACTTTTTTTCGATTACTTCTTTTGGAAATGGCTACGATTTGAGTCGGGTGTTGGGGTTAGGGTTTGGCTTGGAATCGACCTTCTCTCGTTGACTTGAAAACATTGCTTTCTTTCTCTCATTGTAGAATTTTCAGATCAAAAGTGATTTTAGCTGAATGGTAAAACTCTCACTGAACGAGGAAGGAGAAGGATTTACACAATCATAAGAGATAGTACAAAGACTTCAGAAGACGTATTTGTAACACTACTAGACTTTAACGCGTTCCAAACTCAAATGAGTCGTTCCAAAGTGAGAAATGTGGAGCAAAACACAGAAAAGGAGCCCTTTTGGTGCAAATGAATATATCTTGTCGGAAATTCTATATTTACAAAGACAACCCGGCCGCATAAAATAAGACGCGTAATTTACATTCAAAAGCGTAATCTTGAGAAACCCTTTTATTCTCAGCTACAATCCCAATTATAAAGCGTGAAAACATAATCGGTAGATTTTAATATAAAGTAAAATAGTTTTATTATTCGGGCCAGGCCTTTGGCCGGCACGAGTCAGAAATCGCAAGTGTTTATTTATTTGTATTTATTTTTTGTGTCGAGATTTTGCGCCGGCAACCAATCAGATGCACCTTCTTTCAAGTTCTATTCGCCACCAATCAGATTGCACTGTGCTGGTCAGTGAACAGTGGACAACATTGCTTGTTTTTCAAGATGGCGACGAGCGGAGTTTTGACTCAGTAAAACCTTTAATCTTAGCTATTATTTTGCGTAAACCAAAGGTTTATTCAAGTGAAATGACAACTGAGTCTTTGTGCTTTTTTCTAAAGCTGAGAGGAGTTTCACGGGCTTTGGACGGGAATTTATCATATATTATGAAAGCGACATACTCCAGATACACTCATACAGACTGATCAACAGCAGTTGTAAATGTAAGTAACTAAAAACATGATAACTTTAATACTAATTGATGTCGTCGTGTTATTTATTGTTATTAACCTCTAGAAAGTATAGTAGAAATGACCCGATTTCTCAGTTCTCGATCTGACAGGGCCTTTTTCTCCGGGTTCTCCGGTTTTCCTTTCTCCACAGATATAAACAGCTGAATTCCAATTCCATCAATGATTTAGCCGGTCCCGTTAGAAATTCAGTGTTTCAGAAAGATATCGATTCTCCACCAATTCTTCATTCCAAAGAATTCTCGTTGCGGTCGCTTTATAGCTGAATCCCTACAGAACGCCTACAATGTCTTCATTATTTTCCTTACAGTTATTAACTCCGCTAAAACTCATAAGATAATTCTCAGTTCAGAATATTTCTACGCCTTTACAGTAACTCCACTAGGGCTCATTCACAGCATAAACTGACGGATTTACGCCTCCGTTATGGTAACGTAAAGACGATTTAAGTATAAACTTTACACTTCTTTACGTCTTCGTAAAGACGGTCTGTACGTAGCATTTACGGTGGTGAGTAAAGACAGCGTAGTGATATCCTTTAGCGCAGTATTTAGCGCAGTGTTTCCTGAGCGCGTCCTCAAGAAAGCTGACCAAAGAAACAGTTTTATATGTGCTGCGCATGACGTTTCGGTTGAAAAGTCGGTGAAAGCTATTTACAGGCAATTTCCAATGCATCCCAACTGAGTCATCACACAAATTCCTCGTAGATTTTGAGTTAGTTTATGTCTATGGCTGTTGAATTCTACTGTACGTCTTATCAAATACAAGCAAAGCACCATAGACACTGCCAGTATAGTTGAGTCCAAATAACGTCCGAGAGAGCCTGAGACGAGTACATTACACAGCAGTTATTTGTACTCTTTATTATTTAGAGAGAAAAAGTTCGATTAAAAATCTTATTGGATAGTGTAATATGACGATAGTTAATTCGCCTTACGGGATCGCCAAACTACTGCATGATTCGTAAAAATATCTGGCCATACTAAAGTTTAAAAGGTAATAAATTTAATACGCATTAGTAATTTAACAAAATAAAACGAGTCTTCGATTATCGCCACTTCAAGTGCAGAAATGGCGCAGCTTACGAGGTTGAACTGACAGCATATGAAGGCGCCACAGGCAGCCGTTCTACAGTTCATGTGTGACCTCGGAGCACAGCTTTAGCCAGTGATTGGTTGAATAGAATGGAGGACAACACCCGCAATTCGATGAAAAATCCTTGAAGTCAGAAAGAGAATCAACCAACTCAACCCACATGCGACCTTAGCCATGATGAACCCAAGCAGCAGAGGTGTGAGGAGGGAGGCTGTACACTATCCTGACTCCTTGATGCTATATAATGTTAAAGCATAGTTAATAGAGTGGAATGGTTATGAAACCCGGCAAACTTCAAAGGGGCTAGCAAAGGGGCTGCGATTTATGTTGGAAGGGAGCAAGACAAAAGATTGTGCAGGGTCATAGTTCATTAGCGACTGAACTCACACGTTTCTATTGGCTGATTGATTAACACATTGGAATTTCTATTGTGTTTTGTGCAGGGTCACGGTTGAAAAAAGCTAACAAAGACAAAGAAGGTCGCTGGGTTTCATAACCATTCCACTCTATTAACTATGGTTAAAGTAACCTGCAGGGATGCTTACCATTTATTTACATTGAAAACATATGCGAGCGGCAAATTTAAAATTAGCCACAAGACATTTGGTTGCGCTTGTGAGTTTATAAACAGAATCTGAAGCTCTTGTTGATAACTTGTCTTCTAGAACGCCGATCTGTTTGAATCAAGGCTCATTGTAAAGCTACAAGCCTGGAAAATGTGTTCGTAAACTTTTCTCCGATGCCTTTTGATGCAAGTGATAATCCAGCTCTATGATTCAAAAGTAGCCGCCGCGAATTAAGGTTTGAATAGGTGTTGCATTTGTTTAGTTCTCCTTCACAAACAACAACTGAAGTTGGCGCTGGTGTTTGAAGTTAAAACTGAATCATTGTATGCGCAGCTCGTTTTTTTAATGTTTGCACTGACGTGAGTTTGCATTAAAACATTAGTAGCTAATGTGAATACTTGCTATGAGAAGTTCGCGTGCGAGGTTTAGAAATGGTGCCCTTGAGTTATCTTATTAAGCGGAGTTGAACTTTGAAGAGCTTTAGCTTCTAGAACGCCGATGAGTTGGAATAAAGTCTCAGTGTAAAGCTACAACCCTGGAGAATCTGTTTGTGAACTTTTTTGCGATGCGGTTTGATGCATACAATATTCTCGATGTTTTTCTTTTAACGAAAGCGCTATGATTTGATAGTAGCCGCATTAAGCGCCCTGGCTCGAAATTAGCCACTACAAGGCAGTGATTTTATTCACGCTTGTGAGTTCATAATTATCAACAGAACTAGCCAAAACTCACCAACTATTGTTGATAAACTGTCTTCTAGAACTCCGATCAGTTTCAATAAAGTCTCATTGTAGCGCTACAAGCCTAGAGCCGGAATATGTAAACTTTTGATTGCGATGCTTTTTGACGATTTGTGACGATTTGCCGGCGCTTTGGAGTTTAACCATTTCAAACACCACGGTTTATTTTGACAGTCTAAACGGAAAGGAGAAATTCAGTAATGACTTTGAATAACAGTATTTCTTAGTGCAAAACTATTTCCATTTAATTCTTATAGCAAGCAGTTTGTGAGTTATGACGTAGTCGTAGATAGGGCAAACAACCTAGCAGCTTTATCAGCTTCATCGGCGGCCGTTCTTAGTGACATCAAGAATAGCTAGGTAGGAGATTATCTTGCACGAGCGGATGTATAAAAGACACTAAAAAAATGAAAAATCCAAATCACTGCAATCACAATCCCCAAATTGATCAGGGATCAATTTGATCGGGAATCAACGTTGCATTTGACGGGATTTCATTTGTCACCAAGAGAGATTTTAAAAATTGTATAAAGGGACATTTTATACCGCAACAGAACGGAATATTCCTACTTAAACTGAATTATATTCAATACATTAACGTTCCAGATAAACGATTTCCAAACGAGTCACTGTTTATTTTGTGAAAACAGTATTCAGAATCAGTTCAATTATAAGTTACCATCTCACCGATAACCCACCGACATATGACCGACACCCGACCGATATACCACCGACCCACTTTCGGCCGACAGATGATTCTGATTGGTTGAATAGGTCACGTTATGAATTAATCATTGTCGCGCGAGATGACCAAAACATACTGGGACTTCAAGTACGATACATCAACAGATCTTCTAACATTACGCTGGTGTTTCGTTGCATTACTATATGAATCGATCCTGGTATTATTGAACTTATGAAAGAAACAAGATTATTGGCGAATAGGTTAGTCCGTAAAAAAATTTCGATAGCATGAATGTTTGTGATCCGTCATCGATATGATACTTTTGCTTTGTGTTTTTCCTTTTCTCCTTACTTCTTGTGCATTTTCACAATTTTGGTTTCATGTCAAAGTTAAAGTTATACTTAAGCCCTTAACGCTTGCCGAGGGCTAGCGCTCGAAACGTCAGCTGCTACTCGCTTTCCACGGCGGTTACCATACCTCAATCGACTTTAGTAGCAGTGTCAATGAAAAGAGACCTCGGTCTTATAAACTGAGCCGTTGTGATATCATGTTTAACGTAATGATAGGCCCGAGTTCAGCTTGTCTACCAGCTTTTGCGCAGGTGCATTAAGGCCTGGGTGGCCGCCGGCAAAGTGTTTTCATATGCCGGACATTTTTATGCGTGTGGATCAGACATAGTCCATAGGCAAACGAGGACACTTGAGAAAACAATTGCTGAATAGCTGTAAACTTTATGGTATCAAGTTTCACAATAGCCTAAATGAGACTCATCATAATACTTCAATTGTTGTCTTTTGATTTACACGCATAAAATCCCTAGCATATGAAAACACTTCATCATGTGCAGGTGAAGGGTGTAATTGTTTGTCATCACTACACATCCACTCTCGTCTCAATATTGTTTGATGGTATTTATGATTCAGTATTTCCGGCTGTATTAATATTACCATTGCCCAGGTATAATAGTTTCACCATTTCTTTGTCTTTGGATGTATATGTTGCAGGTCAAAAACATTTTCAGGTCAATTTTGTTCAACCTAGGTTGTAATGTTTAAACTAGGTTGAATTTATTTAACGTAGGTTAATTTTTTTTAAACTGGTTTATTTTTTTCAAGGTCTACAGAAGGGACTACAGAAAAGCTGATCGAACAACGTATATATTGATGAGTTTACAATATTTCCGCTGGCCAAACCAGCCTTCTTCAGGTAGATCTTACAAGTGAATAATACTTCACAATGGTAAGTAAAATTATATAAAGTGATTACACAAAATGAGAGGTAAAAGGAAATGACATAAATAGACTGACGGATAAGAGATAACCCGCATAAAAAAATATACATATAAAATTTTATCACGCTTATTCATTCCGAGTGGTTCAAGAGTTTTAGCTAAGTCGATAAGGAATTACTCTCTGGCTTTACGAATTGAGTCTCGCTGAGAGTAAATTATTTCTAAGAGGATGTCTGTACTACGAGTGGTTAGAGCAGGAAAGGAAATATCCAGAGACTGTGGTGGGTGTAGATTTAATAATAAGTTTGTTAAATGCTCGTCTGTGTTCATTAAATCGGTCTTTAAGTCGTCGTTTAGTTTCTCAGGCTATTTATTGTAAGTGGCAGCGATTGCATTGTACCATGTAAATGACGTTTCTGGTGTTACAAGTAATGTGTAACTTAATGAAACGGGTGGAAGAAAATGTGTATCGTGTAAGGGCATGGTGAATGTAAGGACAAGTGGCTGGAATAGCAGGTTTGTTAGATATATTACGTAGTTGCGATTCTACAAGTACATTGTAGGTCACGAAGGTTAGGTCAACGGCGGCGAGAGGTAGGTTTCTAAAAACGTCTTTACAGCGAATAGAAGAAAATATAGTATGGGAGAATGTTTATGAATCAATGATGAAAGGTCAGGCAGTGCTGGATCATATGTGATGACGAAAGGAACACGATTAGAATCTTGTGCAACTTTAGTCTGTAAGCATCGTTACGAGGAATATTAGCAGCACGTTGTATTTGTAAATCGAGGAAAGGAAGGAATTCATCAGTTCGAAACTTAGATGTTTCGTCAGTGGAACAAATGCGACGAATGCGGAGTGCTAAACTAAAAGGGATAGCCTTTTTAGTATGCAAGGGATGGCAAGAAGAGTAGAGTAGGTGTTGGTGTTTATCAGTAGGTTTGGTGTAGAGATCAGTTTCGATGCTACCGTCTTTGAGGATGACTGTAACGTCGAGAAATGAAATGTCTGTGAAACTGCAGGAAGAAGTGAATTTAATGGTGGAATGATCGAGAGCATTGAGATAATCGATGCTTTTTAACGATATTGGCCATCCGTCCAAATCATAAAAAATATCGTCGATATATCTCAACCAAGTGTGTGGTTGGTAAGCGGCTTTAGGAAGAGCTTTAGTTTCAAAATTAACAAGGAATAGATTTGCAAAAGAGGGGCCCATAGCTGTGCCGTGGATCTGGAGATAGTGTTTATTATTAAATGGGAAGTTATTCATAGTAAGGATCATGCGTATTAAATCACAAAGCGTTTCAGTGGGAATGTGTTTGTTGTTACGAGTTTGAAGGAAGTGACGGCATGCATCAATACCTTCATTGTGAGGTATGTTAGAATATAATGAAGAAACGTCAAGAGGGATAAGCATAGCGTTAGCTGAAGGTTTAGCAAGTTTGCGAAGTTTGTTAACTTCCGGTCATGACGAGTCTGCGGTACGTCAGCGGTTTTCCCTGTGAATACGCTTATTTTTCACATACCGAAAACTTTTGACACTGACAATATTCATACGATACTTATA
This sequence comes from Actinernus sp. WN-2022, assembly GCA_030867875.1. NCBI lineage: Eukaryota > Metazoa > Cnidaria > Anthozoa > Actiniaria > Actinernidae > Actinernus > Actinernus sp. WN-2022. Next base: position 145,388,715 of record JAOWCC010001589.1, read on the forward strand.
TCTTTCACGGTTGTAAATATTAGGTACATCGGACATTTGAAAAAAGACGTTTTTATTCTCCTGTGTGAGATGGAAATTGTAAGTTATTTTGGTTTACGCGCGAAATTTTTACCGGAAGTAAAATATCTCATAGCTTTAACTGCTGACCGAATCGGGACAGTTTAACAGCTATCCCAAAGCTCTATGCGGGAATACATATAGAGGGTGAATCGAGGAAGACACTGATGCCAAACACAGGCGAATTTGCTTCATTTTGAAGGGATTTCGATGGAACTTTGTGGACGTGGATTCTTCAACTGGAAGCTCGCTTACACAGCGATGGCCAGTTTCGTAATTTTGCGATTTTGAGTGTTTTTAAGTTATTACTTAAAGTGTTTTTAAAGTGCATATAAGCCCTAGCCAGTTATATTTGATATCGATTGTATATGAAGTGGATAGTCCAACGGTAGAATATTTCTTGATTTGGGTGTTGCGTCTATGAGATATAAAGGTTTATATTTCCAATATGCTAATGATGTGATGTCATCACCGACATTTGCTGAATTTCTTTGTGCTTGTAAATTAAGCTATTTTCTAATTTAGAATACTTTTTTGTAAAATCACTTTGATAAGCTTCAAATATAACTTAGAATTTTTAAAAATAGGTAATTTGTCTCCCAGCATGCTTTTGTATAATAAGTGCCGAACCGTGAGAACTGTATTTAGAAATCGCTTCTAAAACAGCTCTGAGTATTTTACATATTACTTCAAAATCAGTGCCGGTTCGGCACAACAGTGAAGGCGTCTTAGTGGGCTTTACAGGTTAAGCATTTGAAGATACCACGCCAAAAAGCCCTCAGGTCACACTTACACACATTTCTTCCCCTAATGTTCCGCACTTTACGACTAGGCTCACAGCTGGCCCACACTGTGCTTGATTCAAACTGTCTTCAGGCATAAGAAAAGTAATATTTGAAGGTAAGCTTTATTACGGGTCAGAAGAGTTTTCAATTTTCAATAAACTGAAACGTTGATGATATAGTCTTAATGAAAATGTTGAATTATGAAGGCATATTTAGATTTAGTTCTATATCTGTTAAAATATGAAACATTTGTCACCAAAAACTAATATTATACGTTTGAGTACGCTTGAATCTCACTGTTTGAGGCAAAGCCATAATTGAAGGGTAGCGTCTCATTTTCTCCGATATACCTCATTTCTACCCACAATTCAAGGACTTGTCGCGTCTATCAGCAGGATGATCAGGATTATATAGCAACTCGCAGCGTAGCGTAGAAAGGTGTTTGCAGCTTTTCATTAGGAAAAAAAAAGTTCAAGTCGGTCAGCTACAGAAATTAATATTAAAATTTCGCCCCATCATAAAGGAAAGGGTAAAATAAACAAATATATTCCTCACTGACTGGACAAAATCTGACCGCTGCATAGAAAAAATAGACACAAAGGGACAACCTCAAAAGTTTATTCGTCTACAAGAAGTCGTTGAGCAAAGGTACACCTCTCGCGCTGATATATTGACTAAATCTGTCCTCTTGATCAACCACAGAAACACATTACTAGCAGTCATCCCTCTATTGATTTTTTTTTTTATTATTTAAACATATAATGAAGTGTTTACCCCAAAAGTACAATTAAATGACTTATCTAGGGGGTTCACACTAGATATTGTACATTCTTTTTTACGCGAACAGACACACACACACACAAAAAAAAAAAAAAAAAAAAAAAAAAAAAAAAAAGTAGTTAAAGGCGCTGTGTCACGGTACTGCGCATGTGTGAAAATCTGATGATTTTTAGAATTATGTTCTAGCCCGGAACGAAATTCTCAGAGGGGTGAAATACCGATTTTTAAATCGACTTCCATCAGTGTTCTTTTTTAACTCATCCTTGCCTCCTTTGGTCATTTATGGAAATGTAAGATGTGCTTAAATAATTATAAGTTTTAATTATTTGTTTATTCAAAATTAGTCGTTGCACACTGCAACACAACTAAAACAAAAAAGCAAAGTGATGCCGCTTACCGGCGGGAGACCGCCACTGAGTACTCTGAATACAGCAGCCGAAAAACGCAAGAAATTGGAAGCTTTTTGGCATTCCAACCAGAAGCGAAGAGGGTTTGGATGTCCAGTAGAGTTCACGAAACACATGGAAACTTTTCAAGTCATATTATAAATGATATGGCAGTTTTCAACAGCGACACGAAGAAATATATATCTACGGCTTAGAAACGATCGAGGCTGAAATGATATGAACCAACCGGAGTGCAAAGACTGTACGAAAAGTTAGATAAAACCTTTCTTTGCTGGCAAAACAACCTCATGAACTCAAATATGATAGCCTTGTGAGCAATCGACGTACATATGAAGATGTAGAAGTTTATATTATCGACTACGTGAGAGTCTGCAAACATCGAACTGCTATGAAACCGCTTGTCAGTATTCGCACTTTCGTGACAAGCGAACTTTTCTACTTTCGACTAAACTGTACGAAATCTCCAAGAATAAATCCCTAATGTCCAAAATAACGGGAAAATCTGAAAGAGGAAATCCTTGTGAGCAATCGACGTACATATGAAGCTATATAAGTTTTCATCGACTACATGAGAGTCAAACATCGAGCTGCTATGAAACCGCTTGTGACAGTTTGTTTACGCACTTTCGTGACAAGCGAACTTTTCTACTTTCGACACACGGTCGCTAAACTGTACGAAATCTCCAAGGATATATCCCTAATGTTCACACTAAAGGGAAAAACTGAAAGAGGAATTCATTGTGACCAATCGACATACATATGAAGCTCCAGAAGTAATTATTGAATACATGAGAACCCATAGAGAAAACCGATAATAATGAACACGGTATTAGTTTCACGGACATTTGTGACTTAACTGAACTCGCGCTCCCGGCTCGCGCTTCAGCATAGCTTGAAATACTGTACGAAAACTCCCGTTTAAAAATTTCCTGATGCCGAAAGGACCGTAGCATCTTAAACAAGATATTCTTCTGACCAATCGACGTAGATATTAAGCTGTGAAAGTATGTTTCCATTCCATAACAGCCGATAGTGCAAACTAGTAAACTGCCACTAGTAAATTAACCTTGCGTAATTCCGCGTGTACTGAACTTTCTAGCGTCAAATGCATGTGTTAACGTTTTCAAACTTTAGGACAAGAAATCTTCCATAGTATGTTCTATTTTTTTTACAGCAAATAACTGTATTATTAAACATGTAGAAATAAATCAATGGTGCAATTTGAAGAATTATATCATGTCAAAAGTGCATAACGAAGAAATATATATCTACGGACGCGAGCAGCTCGTTTCACTTTGGTCAAATTCGGACTGTTTACGACTGGAAACAGCAAAAAATACAAGCAAGTAATGAAATATAGATACCATTTACTCAATGCTGTTTACCTTGGATGTAGGAAGAATAAAATCTTTGTAAATCTCGCCATATACTGTGTAAAACTACAATCTGTGAATCACGGCAGTGTGGCGTACAGTGTGGCGTTTCCGCCAATTTTTTTGATTGATTCTCATTGGATGTTACACAATACAGCTGTCAATTCAATGTCTGGAGACTGTAACATGCGCAGTACCGTGACACAGCGCCTTTAAACATAAGTCACAGAGAAACGATTTGTAGATAAAATAAAGCTTTGAACTTTGCAAAAAAAACGACAATTTATATCAAAATCAAAATCTTTAACGCCGTTCAAAATAAACTCCATTTTTCCTTGTCGCTGCTCTGTGACCATTTCTCACCCAGTAACTGTGCAGCAGAGGCAAAAAAGGAAGTTCGTTGGGCAGCGTAACGGGGACAAAATATAAAATAATGCTTAGGTGTTTCTTTAGCTGGTCCACATTCACATCTGGGAGAGTCACAGCAATTGATTTTGAAAAGATAACTATTCAGGGCACAAAAACCAAGCCTGAGGCGAGTATGAAAAATTGATGCTAGTCTCGAATAGGAATAATCAAGTAACTTATTATAATTAAAAGGAAAAATCACAGATCGCAAATTAAATTTAAAAGAAGAAAGCGAAATTGAATTCCTTACATCCAAACTTAGTGAATTCCAAGACGTGATTGTGGAAGGCAAGAAAGACTGCTGAAACTTAACGGTTCTACAAGGAATAATTGAAAAATCTTCACTTGATCTTAGGTTAAAATGTACACGTTCACCCACAGTATTGGGTAGTAGCTCTCGTAAGTATATGGGAACTAATCCATTTACAATTTTATAAAAATGTATTAACTTATGCATTTTCCTCCTTACACTTAAACTCTCCCAAGTAAGCTCTTCTCTCAGGCTTGTAGCACTTGTACCCTTAATTGCTCCAGTTACAACCCTAGCAGCCTCATATTGGACACTCTCTATTAGATTAGCATCTACATCACTACAATTACTCCAGATTATATCTCCATATTCCATTAAGGGACGAATTAAGCTTTTATATAAGCAAGCTAAGGTTGACCTGTCAACCTTGTACTTCAAAAACTTTAACATATTCAACCGTTTAGATGCCCTTTCAAAAATGCTCAAAATGTGAGTCCGCCAAGACATATTGCTTTGTAAGGTTAAACCTAGATGTTTGTGATCTTCAACCTCTTCTATATGTTTACCATTAAATGTCAAGGTAGGATGTACAGGCTTATCGCGTTTTAAGGAAAAGACAATACTCCGAGTTTTCGAAGGATTCATGGTAACAAGCCACTCATCAGACCATTTAGAAATCTTACTCAGATCATCCCCGAGGCGGACGGCCGAAATATCAGAATCTTCTACAATTTCAAGGAGAGTAGCATCGTCAGCATAAATAAAAGGAAAAGAATTTAGACCAACAGTTATGTCATTTATATATATTAAAAACATATTGAATTTGTATCTCAAGCATACGAGATATGTCCTTAAACGTGTTTAAAATTGTTTTCGTTTTACAGGAAAGCTCAGAGAATAAATATGATGGAGAACAACACAACTTCCTCGGAATGCACGATGCAGCGCTCTCCCTTTGTAGAGCCAAACGCATCTCGTATCGTCCGTGCCATCATCATGACAGTTATTATACTGGTTTCGCTAACTGGAAACTATACAGTATGTCGGGTAATATGGCGAAGAAATCTGTTTTCCTATCGACTGGTGGTTAGCCTTTCCATTGCAGAACTCATAGGCACCGTCTGCTACCCATTTCTACGAATCACCACCGTGGTCCTGGGTGTTTGGTAATTTCATGTGCCAAGTTGTTAACCCGCTTTCTTTGTGCTGCGGTGCCATGGTCATCTTCACTATGGCAGCCATTGCTGTTTATCGATGTCTGGTAATTATATCGCAGGTTGGTCATATTTCCAGGGTAGCTCAGTTTGCAGTCCTCGTTTTCTCTTGGGTCTGGACAACCTCACTTGCACTATACCTCCCTCAATTACAAGGCGAGTGGTCACGCGTCAGATCTGCGATGAGAAGATACTTCGCTGCGTGGAGATCTTTCCCTATCCGGATGACGTTAATATCTACACGCTCGTTCTTTTCACCTGCCAACACGCCGATCCACTTGTTGTTATGGTCGCTGCTTACGTCGTTGTGTCTGTAAAGATCTGCAAACACGTTTACGACATCGGACGCGACGACATCGGACGCGACCTGAGTATCACCGACAAAGCCGACACTGAGACAACGGGCAATAACACACACGATCTACAGCTAAATAACAAGTATGAAAAAGAGGGACGCGAACGCTTTGAACTCGCTCCCTCTACTTCCTCTAGTTTTCGCCCCGAATCAAGACAGACATGAAAGCACAATGACCGAACGCGAACAGGAACTTCTAAAGATGATTTACGCCATTATACTTATTTACTTCTTCTGTTACTTGCCTTACAGTGTGATGTTTGTAATCAGAGAGTTTAAACTAGTTAATCTTTATAACTGGGACTATGATTACGTGGTGTCTCTGTACTCGTACTTGCTCCAGTGTTTACCAAGTGTCCTTCACCCGATAATGTTTCTAAGAATAAGAACAATCCATGATGGAGATGTGAAGTTTATTTTGTGTCGCTGACATTGTCGTTTTGTTCAGAATATATACCTCCAAGTAGTAACTTGTTATGATCGAAGCCTGAAAGATCCCATTTCTCAACATGAAGTCATAATCGTAAAGACTTAACTTTGTAATAATATTAATGATAAGGATGCCAGTGATTGAAGACGCTATAGTTATGCGCGATTACGATGGACAATAAGTATTAAGTTTGAACAAAGTATTTCAAAATTAACTGTTCATCCATGTTATTCGGAAAGCATTCAAATGTAATTTTGTTCTAAAATAAACAATCATATCTATAATCAATGTAGCAGTCAAGGTTGTTTGTCTTTCAATCAGTAAGCATGAATTAAGTTTGGTGTTTGGTATTTGTTAATCGCATTTCCTATATTGTCAGTGAGCTTTACCCAACTGTTTGATCAGGAGTTTTGCTTCACATTGGAAAAAAACAGACCTTTATGCCAACTGGTAGTTCCAAAAATTAGACATTAATTCGTTAGATTGGGTTATCGACATCCAAGACATAATTGACTATTGCTACAGTGGTTGTTTCTGTAACCAACTATCCGTGCAGCTTTATTTCTCTTACGATGGGTGAATAGTTCCTGTAATATCTAGTGTTGATGTACATCGGTGAGGAAGATAAACACTAGTATAATTAACTGAGAGTCGATTAAAGTATGCTAACCGCCATGGAAAGCGAATAGCGTCTGACGTTTGGAGCGCTAGCAAAAGAGGGAGTTGTTGGTGGGGAAACGGTTTATATAGTGTTGAGTACATGATTACCGCTGAGGAAACATGTACTCGGATCAATTATGATCCACTAGATAGTACTACTACCGACAGCCGTCAATGCAAAGAACGGAACTTTATTTTCAAATTAGGCAGTTGACACCTCACAGTATTAATCAGTGAACGCTTTCTGTTCATTTTAATTTCAGAATTTACGTATTCACTAGTTTATTCATCAATACTCTTTATAATTCCTATTACAGCTATTAGCATTTCTATTGTTGGCGCAATTTCCTTTCATCTAACTGTTCCGAGTACATGTTTCCTCAGCGGTAATCATACACTCAACACTATATAAACCATTTCCCCACCCACAATTCCCTCTTTTGCTCTGACGAAAGGCTAACGCTCGAAACGTCAGCTGCTACTCGCTCTCCGCGGTTGTTAGCATACCTGAATCGACTCTCGGTTAATTAAACCAGTGTTTATTTCTCTAAAGCGAGCATATACCGGGTTGCACTTACATGACATTCTAGCCTGCTTTCTGACTCTTTATCGACTCAGTCTGAACATAGTTTATGGAATGGTTAGGAATCCCGGAAATCTTCAAAGGGGCTAACAAAGGCGCTGCGATATATGTTGGAAGGGTTAAGACAAACGATTGTGCACGGTCATAGTTTATTAGCGTCACCTGAATGAATCAACCCAGACGTTTCTATTGGCTGATTGATTAACATATTCCAATATCTATTGCGTTTTGTGCACGGTCACGGTTGAGAAAAGCAAACAAAGACCTATAACAAAGAAGGTCGCTGGGTTTCATAGCCGTTGCCCTCTATTAACTATTGTCTGAACTGTTTCTCGACTGACTTTCTAATTACAAGTTCTGCTGTATTTATGACCATTACTAAGTGATCTGATCGACCGAATGATAATATCTTAAATGCCAAACACCTGCCCAGTTTTACCACTAATGTTGTGTGGTCAGTAATCTACAAACCCAACTGTAGTTTAAAACGGATATCTTAAACATGTCCTGATAACCGTTGACGAATACAAATGCGGTTAGGGATTTTAGCTCAGCACGTTTTCGATTTGTGGGCGGTTTTCCCACCGTTAGCTCTACAACAGGCATTTGTCGGATATATACACCGTATTTTCCTTTATATATATATATGTAATGTAATTTTGTAAATATGTAAAGGCACTGTCTGTCACTATCGGTTTTGTAATGCAACAGGCGTTACCGATTAAACACACAGATACAGGACACTATATGATATAACACTAGATGACATTTTTTCCAACATATAGTCAATTGTTAAGGTTCTCCGCATAATGAGCAAATGTGCTATGCCTGCAAAATTCGTACAAGCAACTTGTAATCGAAAGGCTAAGATCATTGCAGGTTGCATGTGATGTTACATAGGTTACGAATTAATCGAGTTTTCAGGTTATAAATAATCAAGAATTGTTACTGATGAGATCAACTTTATTTATGCAAGCTAGCCCATTCAATAACATACATACTGGTTTCCAATATAGGGGCGTGTGCTAAAAATAGAAAGTTCCCTGTGTACGATTGTATTAATTGTTCTACTACTATCAGTATAAAAATGCCTATGTTTTATTTAATATATTTCTACCTACTATTACTTATAACTACTACTAATAATATGATGAGAAAAATCTAACTATAAAATAATCAAAAATAAAAGGAAAATAAGCATTAACTATGGCGATGGGATATTTGTTTGGTGCAGAAAGAAGCCAGTGAAGCACAATTTCGTATCTCATTTGGTGGTGAGTTCCACAACTTGGCACCACTATAACTGTTGCTCTTTTTTAAGAATTATGTCTTTGGTAAGGGAAGAGCAACCGTTTTGGGTGTATTTCGAAAATTGTAAGTACTAGTGGTTGCATACGATTCCCTAAAAATATTTGATAGTCTTGTGGGTGCCAAGTTATGGAGGATTTTAAACATTAATTTAGCTTTAATATGAGCTCTGCGTTCGGCTAGAATTTAGTCCAAAATACTCAGAAATATATTTTAAAAATAGTTCAAAAAATAGTCCAGAGTCCAATGGTCCAAGGGTCCAATCCATATTTTACCCTATGCCAGCCTTTGCACTGTCTATGAAATTACTTTTACCTGACTTTAAAAATATTGTACATATATCTCCCCTTTCTTCATGTGGAATTAACTCGGTCGTATTTTAGCTCTAGAGACAACGAACATTTTCACATTTAATAAACTACATTGGGATTGGGATCCTAAAAGACAACACTGAAAGAAACTATGATATATTTAACAATTATTCACCGAAGTGGAGGTGAATAGTGGTGGATATTTACCGTGCCGCTTTTAGTATATACCACACTCCAGGGGAATAGCCAGCACGAAATAGTCACATGGACAAAAACTCGCGAGAGATGATCGCTGCTTTGCTCAGAGGTGAATATGAAATCATATTCATTGTTTGAGTAGCCAATCAGAGCGCGCGAAAAGTGATATTCACTGGTGTGGTATATACTAAATATATTTTTACCACAACTGCCGGTAATCTCGCGATCTGATTGGTTGAAGTACGGTGGTAAATGAGAGTCCAGACAACGGTGCTGACGCGAGAAAGTTATAGACAACGCTGGCTCTTTCAAAGCTGTCACGCTTTGTAACGAAACTTCCTTGTACGTTTTCTAATATTGTTGTAAAAAACAAATTTCCTCTGGTTTTCCGTGGTGTGGACTCTTATTTACCACGATTTACGTCATCACATGGTCAAAATTTGTTGTGGACTCACTTAGCTCCGCCTCGTGAGTCCACAACAAATTTTGACCATGTGATGACGTTAATCGTGGTAAATAAGAGTCCACACCACGGAAAACCAGTGGAAATTTGCTAAATATATTCCCATATGTGTCTTTGTTGTTACCTGGTAAAGCAATACCATGGGGAACGGTACGAGTAACAATCGCTTCGTTTAGTGCCTAAATGCCTAACAATCTTTCTTAGCGCCAGTGGGATTTGAAATTTACAAACATTAGAAACAAAGGAAAGTTAAAGTTCTTATAGCGCAGCATTTTTTCATTGTTTGATCTTCTCTTGGGACTAACAAATTTAATTAAGTACCAGTTCGCTTGGAACACCTTTGCTTTTAAGGATGGTTTTTCGAAAAGAATAGACCATTTTCTCATGTATGCGCACGCAATATTGGCCCGCCAAATCGCTTTTTGAACAATAGCCGCTAATTTTTGAACAATAGCCGCTAATTTTTGAACAATAGCCGATAATTTGAATAACAAAGGCTGTCGCATCAGAACGAGTCTAACTAAAGCTAACAAAACTCGCGGCCCGCCAAGAAATACTTCATGTGGGCAGCTTGGATTTAGACTGGTATGTAATCAACTAAAGTCGATTGAGGTATGCTAACCGCCGTGGAAAGTGGGTAGCAGCTGACGTTTCGAGCGTTAGCCCTTCGTCAGAGCAAAAAAGCTTGGATTTAGTATTGGTTGAAATAATAGGGAGGGTTATAGGAAACCACTACGTGATTCCCACGTGAAGTATTTAACGGCCCGTAAAGCCTGTTGCGTGCGCATACTTGAGAAAATGGTCTATTGCGATGCCAAATCATTAGGGGAATTAGTTACCTGTTTGGAACGCTTGAAAACCATCAAAAACCCGTAGCGCACAGACAATTGTACTTCCATCTCGTCAAGTGCAGGAATTACCGTGCAGATGAAAAATTAAAAATCTGCAGACTTTCAAACAATACTGTTTGATAATAGAAAATAAATTTATACAGTGATTTATTCAATAGAGCACGCGGTTGTGAAGGAGTTAAAGATTTAGTGTCGAAATTTTTACCAATTTTTTTATGGGTCATGGTGAACTGTTTTCCTTCCCTTCAGTAACGCTGCGTTACGTGACAATCCTTTGAACGGCTACAAAGAAGACAGGAGTGGAATTAGAAATTTCAAAAATCTTCATCAAATTAGAACAAAATACCAAACCTAAAGCTATGAAATTGTAAAGGATTTTTTTTTGTATAAACTTTTATCAGTAGTATTGCCTCGTCTTTAAGAAGTAAAATGCTGTGCGCCATGATGATGCCGCAGGAACATTATCAGGTACAGAACGAAAATATAGGGTATTTCGGCAAAATAAACTTAGATCGAAATTAAATTAATGTTCTTCTCCTTACTTTGCTGAGAATTTTCCTTTTTATAGTTATGAAATCGGTTGAGTAGAAGTGATCGAGAGCTGAATTTTTGAACATCCAAATAATTGCATTTTTTCTCGAAAAATGTGTTCTTGTGTATGTCTTACTCCGAGAGTTACCAGCGGCACCACTGTTACAAAAGCAACATGATTTCTTTCTCATCTAAACATTGAGTTGGATTCTCTTTTAAAAAGTACTTAATTGTAGAACTAGAGGCTGAAGTGAACCGTATATGCTGATATCGATCAGTCATTTGTCGTATATGTTGATATCGATCAGTCAGTTTACCGGTCTGAGCAAAATTAAATTTACGCGCTACAATTCAGGCAAAACTACGCAATTCTTTGGTAAGGTAGCTAAAGTAGGATATAATATTACTACATCGGCAGTTTCCAGAGAATAAAATGATTATAGGTGGCAGACATATCGCTATACAAACCGCCTTTAACTCATAAAATGACTGTCTCAGCCGCTTGTTTTACCGAGGAAACTGTTATTTAAAACTAATGTTTTTTGGCCGATAATACGTGCGGATTTTTCATTCTTTCGATCGAACACGGTTATTTCTTCACTGACAAGAATCACGGCCGCTTTTTGCTTACGTTGAATCATGCTATTGAAGCAAACAAAAAGGTTTTGTTTTTGAAGTTTGAAGTAAGCAAGATATTTTAGTTTCACAGATATTAATATTTATCTCCGATTCTGAGCAGTTTATTTTAGTGATTTCTTAGTATAACGAATTTAAGAGGCAAAATTGTTTGTGATTAATACTGAGTATTGAGAGATTTCAAGTGTCTCGATTAGGTAACTAAACCTCCTAATTGAATATATTAAAGAAACAGAAGTACATTTCTACCATTATTTTGATTTAAAAAAAAAAAATCGTACAGGATTTCTTTAACCGATTTTGCTATAACAAAAAGGAAACTTCGGAGGAAAATAAGGGGACAACACTTTTGAAATATTATTTCGAAAGCCAAGCCCCTATAGCTTTTATATTTTATCAATTCGGTCGCAACTAGACAAATAGCCAGGGACCCAAACATTTCGCCAGTTACGCGCGTGGTTCAACTGTATTATCTGATTTCTGATTATATATGTTTTAAACCCCAAGAGAAAACGAAACAATGAAAATAAATGCGGCACTGTATAAGAACGTAAACGTTCCTTTGTTTCTAACGTTTGTTGATTTCATGATCAACTCCCACTGGTGCTATTATAAAGAAAGATTGTTAGGCATTTAGGCACTAAACGAAACGATTGTTTGCGCATTGTACTCGTACCGATCCCTATGGTATTGCTTTCTCGGGAAAACAAACACACATATGGGGATATTTAACAATTATTCACCTCAGTGTCGGTGAATAGTGGTGGATATTTACCTGGCCGTTTTTAGTATATACCACACTCCAGGTTAATAGCCAGTACCAAATAGTTATTTTATTTTCTGTCAAATGGACAAAAACTCGCGCGAGATGATCGCTGCTTTGCTCGGAGGTGAATATGAAATCATATTCACTGTTTGAGTAGCCAATCAGAGCGCGCGAAAAGTGATATTCACTGGTGTGGTATATACTAAATATATATATATTCCCATATGTGTCTTTGTTGTTACCTGGTAAAGCAACGGTGCAACTTGTGTACTTTAGCCTACATTACATCCATCCATCCAGTGCTTTAATTCGTTGCACTCCACATGACATACTACATTGAAGTAGTGCAGATCAGTCCATTATTAATAGAATACTGCTAGCTTTAGTAAAATTTGTTGTTGTTGTTGTTATATTTCGAAAATTGAAAATTCGTATGTTTTGCATGATATTAATTCAAATCGAAAACTAGCACGCTTTCAAATTTAAAATAGTAGGAAGACTATACTGGCGCTGAGCTAGTTGCATTCTGTATTATCTCCCATATTATGTCTTGCAGGTCACTAATATTGGTTCATTACAACCAGCTGTTCGTATGGCGTAAGCAGCAACAGGCAATATTGCCTCGGTTAAAATTTCTCGTCATGTTTTCGTTATTTCATTTTGTGATAGTTTGTGTTAGAAAATAAATAAAATATTTAATATCTAACATAAGAAATCGGTTAAAATGAGATATGGAGAAAAGCCCCGTTTAAACATTTGGTCTGATTACCGGCTTGATTTCTCTAAATCTCGTAAACTGGTACTTTGAGGCTCTATCGCCAGTCAATTACCCACAATGCACCCGATATAGTTGAGGGGGGAGGTCAGAAAAGTCTTAAACTGTCATTTGCCCTTTCACAAACGGCGAAAACACGAGTTACTGGCTTTTAAAGCTAAAGACACACAAGCTCACCCATGTTTTCACAAAAGGGGGTCTTAGGTTCTAAGGGTCCTTTTGTGAAAACATGGCAGATATATATATATATATATATATATAACCTGATTTTTCAAAAGGTGATCTCATTAATAATTATTTCTGGGACACTGCTTAATTTGTATACATGCAATTAGGGCCACATGCAATCACGACGTCTGCCATTAATTAGAGCCATATGCATGCATTAGCCCTGTCTTAGAGCTAGGCCATAATATATTATGTTATTAGCTTTAACCCCAATATCCAGGAGGGGGAGGGGGGGGAATATATATACAGGATCGGATGGACCAGTTGTGCACCAGGCACCGAGCATGCCCGTAGTCGCCTATGGTCCTTAACCAGCATTTTTAACTCAAATGGTATACTGTCAGTACATGGTGGGTCCTGAAAATAGAGTCGATCGCCTGCTCAGATCTGATTTCCAGGAGCCTGGGAGCTAGTCTGAAATGTCTGATAAATCCAGTGTGATGCAGTCCACCTTTTGAAAAATCAAGTTAGATATATAATCACAGTTTCTTTTAGTGGAGAGAAAATATGCACACGTTTTCTAAATTTCAAACCAATCAAATGTGAAATGAAGTAAGAAATATTTTACGCTCCCATACAAACCCTTATAAAGTTATACTTTCGTAACTTGAGCTTGGGCTGCCTGTGGTTACTCTTACTATTCAAAGTGCAATAACTGCCCTATCGGCCTGTGTTCTCTTTTAGGATCCAAATCCCAATCTAGTTTATTAAATGTGAAAATTAGTTTGGCTGTGAAATGTTCGTTGTCTCTTACAGCTAAAATACGACCAAGTTAATTCCACATGAAAAAAGGAGAGATATATGTACAATCTTTTTAAAGCCAGGTAAAAGTAATTTCATAGACAGTGTAAAGGTGCGGACAGCGACCAGTGAGAAAAACACACACCTAAAAACGTGATTAACTAAAATATCCGACAATGCCTGTTGTAGAGCGAACGGTGGGGAAACCGCCCACAAATCGAAAACGTGCTAGGCTAAAATCTCTAACCGCATTTGTATTCGTCGACGGTTATCAGGACATGTTTAAGATATCCGTTTTAAACTACAGTTGGGTTTATAGATTACTGACCACACAACATTAGTGGTAAAACTGGACAGGTGTTTGGCATTTAAGATATTATCTAAACCCAAACCATCAGTTTAAGTGCTAGTTCTATATTGTACGATCAACTGGAGCCTATACCGAACATAGCAAAGTACCATATGTATACGGCTTTTATCAAAGACACGCACTTTTGTTTCGAATTTTTCCTCATTTTATTGAAAGAAAAAGCTTTACTGGAAAGACAAGGCACAAATAAGCTAGACGTGGAGAGGTATGAAAAAAAATGGGAACCTCTAACAAAGTGGCTGACAAAATAATCTAGACTATTATCGTACATCAGAACCATGTAAATTATATGTGCGTGTGTGTACGTCTTTAGTAAATGTGTCGTAGTTTGTACAGTTTTTTGTAAAGTATGAAACAGATTAAACAAATAAGAAATGAAAAAACATTATCATCCGGTCGATCAGATCACTTAGTAATGGTCATAAATACAGCAGAACTTGTAATTAGAAAGTCACTCGAGAAACAGTTCAGACCATAGTTAATAGAGGGCAATGGTTATGAAACCCAGCGACCTTCTTTGTTATGCCTTTGTTCGATTTTTCAACCGTGACCGTGCACAAAACACAATAGAAATTCCAATATGTTAATCAATCATCCAATAGAAACGTGTGGGTTCAGTCGTTCAGGGGACGCTAATTGCTGGCTTTCACTTGACGTCATAGCCGCCATGTTGGTGCCCTTAAACGATAGATTCCTCGTTAGCTTCTTTTATTGGTGGCACCAACATGGCCGCCATGCCCTTTGTCATTTGAATCTCTGGGGATCGAGTGAAAACCAGCAATAAACTATGACCGTGCACAATATTTTGTCTTACCCCTTTCCAACATATATCGCAGTACCTTTGTTAGTCCCTTTGAAGTTTGCCGGGATATGGGCAAAGGTTTAACTCCTGCTTTTATAAAAGCGCTCTTGCCCGAGGTGAATGTAGTCAATACATGCTTGGCTCCAATGAAAATTATACACTGTTGCCTTGTCGTTCTGAGCATTTCCGTTGTTCTTTTCTGCCATCCTCAATACGATTATGGAACGATTTAAATCCAGCTGTAGCAAGCATACCGCAATTACCTGGTTTTAAGAAAGCTCTAAAGGAAAGCTTTAGTAGAAATGATTAATACAGATTCTACGATTTTTTCGTCACTAGATTTGCATCAATATGTCACACTCGCTTAAGATTAGGTAACTCTCCTTTAAATAATAACCTATTTAAAATCAATTGCGCACCAACAGCATTCTGTCTCTGCGGAATTGCTAAGGAACTGTTAAACACTATTTATTAGATCCTCTATATGCCGCAGTGCGTCATTTCCCTCCGTTGCACTTTTAATCCCTCACTGGCAAGTTACATCGGGGAATATAAAAGTGAACATACTACTCCATGGCTATTCTCAATTAAGAAGTAATAAGTACTGGTTAAAACACGAACAGCAGTGTTTTATCAAGTTTAATAATTCGAGGGCTTAAAAAACGCTTCAAGAATGCAGTGAAAGAAAGACGCACGTCTCAAGGGAACTTAATGAACCATTGAACCTTTGTATTCACAACGCCATGGAAAATATTCGAGTAATCACCGCCGGCAATTACGAACATCTCAAGGGAAGGACATGAAGAAATTACCATACTATGTTGTTTGAAGCGGCGTTTCGCAATGCAACAATAACCTGCACTTGAAGGATTTGGTGTCGTAGTTTACCTCGATAAAGTTCAAGACTTGGAAAGCGATGTGACTGACATGACGGCAGACTCTAAATTTTTGACTCCGGCACAAAATATGTAAGTTTATTGCACGTTTTTATTGTTTTACGGCTTTGAGTTTGGTTTAATAATTGGAACTAAACAGTGGCTCGGTAAACAGGTAATGGTAGTTGGATAACTTCATTTTAAAATATTATCTGTTAATTTCGGTAGTCTGCTGATATTAGTAAATTTAGTGCAAAAATTATGTTCCGTGTACTTTTTGCTATCTTTGGGTCTTTATCAGTGAATTCTTAATTAGAATGAAACTTTATATAAAATTTCATGTTCATTAGTATTCTTGATATAAAGTCTTCATCCTAATTTGCATTCTTTTGTAATACCTTTGTACCCATATTCCCCTGGTACCGAAATCAAAGCCCTCCCTGGGCTTTTTAGAATGATGAGATTTTATCAGGTATAAAGGAGCATGCACGTGACTGATTTGCTTCATCTGATTGGACAAAACGCTCATTAATTATTCATGATTTTTTTAAATATATAGAAGTGTTTAAAGCAATACAGTTTTATGTTATTGAAACAAAGCGCTTTGATTAATTTAACTGGCTTTAGAGTAGTATTACCAATTTTATAGTGATGCTGTCATAAGTGATTGTGTTTTTTTCATATTATTTTTATTATTTACTTATTGCCATCTATTGCTCCTGCTTTCTGTTTCCATGCTTTATCTATCATTATTATAAGTCGTTTCCTTTTTCTCTACCTTACTCGCTGTAAAAATTGTAATTGTAACTGTAGTGTGAGCTTCCTAGATGAGCACCTGGTGCTCTTGAGGCAAACACTAGGAAATTATGTGTTTAAATTTAAAAAAAACATTACATAACAGACTGAGTCGATAAAGAGTCAAAAAGCGGGCTAGAATGTCATGTAAGTGCAACCCGGTATATCCTCGCATAAGAGAAATAAACACTGGTATAATTAACTGAGAGTCGAATAAGGTATGCTGACAACCGCGGAGAGCGAGTAGCAGCTGACGTTTCGAGCGTTAGCTTTTCGTCAGAGCAAAAGAGGGAATTGTGGGTGGGGAAATGGTTTATACAGTGTCCATGATTACCGCTGAGGAAACATTTACTCGGACAATTAGATCAAAGGAAATTGCGCCAACAATAGAAATGCTAATAGCTGTAATAGGAATTATAAAGAGTTTTGATGAATAAACTAGTGAATACGTGAAGTCTGAAATTAAAATAAACAGAAAGCGTCATTAATACTGTGAGGTGTCAAACTGCCTAATTTGAAAACAAAGTTCCGTTCTTTGCATTGACGGCTGTCGGTAGTAGTACTATCTAGTGGATCATAATTGATCCGAGTACATGTTTCTTCAGCGGTAATCATGTACTCAACACTATATAAACCGTTTCCCCACCAACAACTCCCTCTTTTGCTAGCGCTCCAAACGTCAGACGCTATTCGCTTTCCATGGCGGTTAGCATACTTTAATCGACTCTCAGTTAATTATACTAGTGTTTATCTTCCTCACCGATGTAGATCAACACTAGTTATTACAGGAGCTATTCACCCAACACATCAACACTAGTTATTACGGATAGCTGGTTACAGAAACAACCTCCGTAACAATAGTCAATTATGTCTTTGATGTCGATAACCCTATCTAATAAATTAATTTCTACTTTTTGGAACTGCCAGTTGGCAGGCCATTAATGCCTGAAATTTTCTACAATGTGAAGCAAAACGCATGATCAAACTGTTGGGTAAAGTTCACTGACAACATAGGAAAGGCGATTAACAAATACCAAACACCAGACCTAATTCATGCCTACTGATTGAAAGACAAACAACCTTGACTGCTACATTGATTATAGATATGATTGTTTATTTTAGGACAAAATTACATTTGAATGCTTTCCGAATAACATGGATGAACAGTTAATTTTGAAATACTTTGTACAGACTTAATAATTATTGTCCATCGTAATCGCGCATAACTATAACGTCTTCAATCACTGGCATCCTTATCATTAATATTATTACAAAGTTTAGACTTTATAATTATTACTTTATGTTGAGAAATGGGATCTTTCAGGCTTCGATCATAACAAGTTAATATTTGGAGGTACTGTATATATTTTGAACAAAACGACAATGTCAGCGACACAAAATAAACTTCATAGCTCCATCATGGATTGTTCTTATTCTTAGAAACATTATCGGGTGAAGGGCACTTGGTAAACACTGGAGCAAGTACGAGTACAGAGACACCACGTAATCATAGTCCCAGTTATAAAGATTAACTAGTTTAAACTCTCTGATCACAAACATCACACTGTAAGGCAAGTAACAGAAGAAGTAAATAAGTATAATGGCGTAAATCATCTTTAGAAGTTCCTGTTCGCGTTCGGTCATTGTGCTTTCATGTCTTGATTCGGGGCGAATACTAGAAGAAGTTGTGGGAGCGAGTTGAAAGCGCTCGCGTCCCTCTGTTTCATACTTGTTATTTAGCTGTAGATCGTGTGTTTTATTGCCCGTTGTCTCAGTGTCGGCTGTGTCGGTGATACTTAGGTCGCGTCGGATGTCGTGAACGTGTTTGCAGATCTTTACAGTCACAACGACGTAAGCAGCGACCATAACAACAAGTGGAGCGGCGTGTTGGCAGGTGAAAAGAACGAGCGTGTAGATATTAACGTCATCCGGATAGGGAAAGATCTCCACGCAGCGAAGTATCTTCTCATCGCAGATCTGACGTGTGACCACTCGTCTTGTAACTGAGGAAGGTAGTGCAAGTGAGGTTGCCCAGATCCAAGAGAAAACGAGGACTGCAAACTGAACTACTCGGGAAATATAACCAAACTGCGACGTGATTACCAGGCATCGATAAACAGCAATGGCTGCC
Organism: Actinernus sp. WN-2022; assembly: GCA_030867875.1. Classification (NCBI taxonomy): domain Eukaryota; kingdom Metazoa; phylum Cnidaria; class Anthozoa; order Actiniaria; family Actinernidae; genus Actinernus; species Actinernus sp. WN-2022. The sequence goes on from JAOWCC010001589.1 coordinate 145,407,798, forward strand.
ATAGTGAAGGTGACCATGGCACCGCAGCACACAGAAAGCGGGTTAACAACGTGGCACATGAAATCACCAAACACCCAGGACCACGGTGGTGTTTCGTAGTGGAAGAGAAATGGGTAGCAGACGGTGCCTATGAGTTCTGCAATGGAAAGGCTAACCACCAGTCGATAGGAAAACAGATTTTTTCGCCATATTATCCGGCATACTGTATAGTTTCCAGTTAGTGAAACCAGGATAATAACTGCCATGATGATGGCACGGACGATACGAGATGCGTTTGGCTCTACGAAGGGAGAGCGCTGCATCGTGCATTCCGAGGAAGTTGTGTTGTTCTCCATCATATTTATCCTCTTAGCTTTCCTGTAAAATAAAAACAATTTTAAACACGTCTAAGGACATGTCTCGTATGCTTGAGTTACAAATTCAAATTACAGGGTTGACTGCTAGTACTGTGTTTCCGTGGTTGATCAAGAAGACAGTTTTAGTCAATATATCAGCGCAAGAGGTGTACCTTTTCTCAAAGACCTTCTTGTAGGCGAATAAACTTTTGAGGTTGTCTTATATATATATATTGATTTTCTTGCCAATTTAGATATAGCTGTTGTATTTATATGGTATATGTCTTGTATATAGCTAACATCAAGTATATAGCTAGCTATTATCAAAAGGAATGTCCAATCCAGAATATTGCAACTCAATGGCCTGCGTTTCTTAATTCACTTCGCCAAATAGGCTGCTTGAAAGACCTTATAGTTGCTGGGAACCGCTGCAAGCTGTGAAACCTAAAATTTAAATTACGTTCCATCCATGCAGTACTCGTGATCCGTTTTTGTTCTTATATAATTCTAAGCAACACATTCAGTCGCCTTGAGTATTCACCCGTTTAAGCAATATTACCTTGCAGTGTACGTTTTAAAGGTCTTTAGATTGTCTATTTTTTTCCATGCAGCAGTCAGATTTTGTCCAGTCATGAGGAATATATTTGTTTATTTTACCCTTTCCTTTATGATGGACCGAAATTTTAATATTGATTTCTGTAGCTGACCGATTTGAACTGGGTTTTTTTCCTAATGAAAAGCTGCAAACACCTTTCAATGCTACGCTGTCAGTTGCTATATAATCCTGATCATCCTGCTGATAGACGCGACAAGTCCTTGAATTGTGGGTAGAAATGAGGTATATCGGAGAAAATAAGACGCTACCCTTCAATTTTAGCTTTGCCTCAAACAGTGAGATTCAAGCGTACTCAAACGTATAATATTAGTTTTTGGTGAAAAATGTTTCATATTTTAACAGATATAGGACTAAATCTAAATATGCCTTCATAATTCAACATTTTCATTAAAACTATATCATCAACGTTTCAGTTTATTTAAAATTGAAAACTTTTCTGACCCGTAATAAAGCTTACCTTCAAATATTACTTTTCTTATGCCTGAAGACTGATTGAATCAAGCACAGTGTGAGCCAGCCGTGAGCCTAGTCGTCAAGTGCGGAACATTGGAATAGCAAGAAATGTATGTAAGTGTGGCCCGAGGGCTTTTTGGCGTAGTATCTTCAAATGCTTAACCTGTAAAGCCCACTAAGACACCTCCACTGTTGTGCAGAACCGGCACTGTATTTAGAAACTCGCTTCTAAAGCAAGCTCTTGAGTGTTTCACATGGCTTCTCAAACTCATTAATAATTCATGAGCTTTTTAGTCAATCAGAGGACTGCATTTGGTCAGGTGGATGAGTTTGGAAACCCAATCATCGCGCAGAATGGCCTTTGTTCGAGGGACATCATTAGCTTTTTGAATATATTAAGGTCGCCTCATTAGAAATTCAATGAGTTAGATGTTGGCCATATGATTGGCTGAAAGGAAATCCGTTCTGGGAGTCGTAATTCCTTGGTCATGCGGTACCGAACGGCACAACATTAGCTCAAATGAAAACCGTTCTGGGAGTTGGTTTGATCAATGCGAGTGTAAAACCAAGAAACGCTTTGGATCCAACGCTTTATTTAAACAGTTCTAAACAGTATTGATTCTGGTTTTGATTTGAAAGACCGCCATATATATTGTTCAATGAAAGCCGTCAATTCAATAGAAGTTCGTAAAACCAGGTAAAACTAGTCAATGGCAACGACAAATCCGTTCGTCTTAAAACCCGTGCTCTCATTTTTTCACGGTGTTCACATCGCATCGCAAATAATTCTAAATACAAATTCTCGGAAGCTGTAGCTTTAAAATGAGATGTTATTAAAACTTATCCGTGGCTTAGAAGTCAAACAAAATGACTCAATGAAACTGAACTGAGTATAGTTGTGTTCAACTGGCGTCGAAGCGGTAAAAAAAGCCGGTCGGCAATTCCAACTCGTTCTCAATTTTCTCCCAATTGTGTTCAAATCGCATCGCAAATAAGTCTGAATACAGATTCTTGGAAGATGTAGCTTTAAAACGAGATGTTATACAAGCTTATCTGTGTCCTAGTTTATGGTTTCTAAGCAACAAACGCTCCCGCCAGTTGTAATTCGAAATTCGCGTTCAGTTGTTTAAAGTCTCAGTGGGAGTAGTGATTTTATCACCGTTACGACAAGTAAGAATTAATGCTAAGAAATCATGTTTCATTAAAAAAATCGTTTATTTCAATGACATAGTAGGTTTTTTTCGACCGATTTTTTAATGTAAAAAAGACTTGTACGCAAGCACATTTAATTAACTTTTATACTAAGTAAAGTAGTTTTACCTAGCATTGTACATTAAAGATTTATATAGAGCTCATTTTTATCAACTACATGTATTAATATTTAGAGTCGAAATTTATAATTGGAGATAGTGTATTTATTATTATTAACGTATCTTATATTACTTACATATTTTCACACGGCTCCCTGGAAGAGCATTTATTTCTGTATAATGATGGGATACCGTGCATAATAAAGTTGTTGATGAATTTAAAGTTTATTACCTGGGCTACAAAAAGCCGACTGAAGATTTTTTTCTGAGTTTCATAGTTAACGAGAAAAACAACTTAGAAGTTTAGCGGTAATTAAGACTTTTTCATACAAAATTTGACTGAAAGTCACCTTTATTCAGAGAGCTGACATAGTAGTTTTTTTAGCGGACTGTAGAAAAAACGAGCCCTCAGGATCAATTGGTGTTTTATTAATAAAAGTTAATGAGCTTGACGCATCACCGAATTCGGCAGTTAATGAGATGTGCACATCGATATATCCAGCCATTCTGGGCGATGGAAACACCAGTTGAAAATCACAAGTGTTTGAACTGATTTTCATCCCGAGTGATGAAACTGTTCTTAATTATAAACTACAAGTAAAGCGTGAAGAAGTAAAGAAACGACATAGATAGAAAAAGTGTGCCTCTACTGGAGTTCGAACCTCGACCCGTCCAACTACTTGTACTAATAAATCTTCACCACAACACTACTGGTACGATAGGTGAAATCACTGCTAGCAAAAAAGAATAATAAGCCATCTATTGAATAATTAGATACAACAGTCCGAACGGTAAACAATACTTGCTAATGATGTTTGAAAAGAAGCGTATGTAAATTTTCGGTTTAGCCATTCGCATGAGACGTATTTCAAACACTCATTGTTCATCTTTCATCAGGGGATCCAAATATTTCGAAAACAATAAAACCCGGGAGGCGTAGCCTGAAGGGTTTCAATTGTTTTCTCAATATTTGGATCCCCTGATGAAACACTACGATTCGTGTTTGAAATAGTACTTCTCAAACTCATTAATAATTCATGAGATAGTCATCCAATGGAGGAACTGTATTTGGTCACATGCATGGGTCTTGATACCCGGTGAAACCCTTGTGTTTGATCATGTTTCCAAGTCTAGTGATCAATATTTCTTAATCATCATATTCATTAACCACTAACTAATTACATACTGATAAACTACAAGTACGGAGCGAAGAAGTAAAGAAATAAAGAATGACATAGAAAGAAAAAGTCTGCCTCCACTGGAGTTCGAACCACGACCCTTCCGACTGCTTGTACTAACTCTTGTCCACTAACTCTTGTCCACTACTCTACTAGTACGCTAGTTGAAATCACTGCCATCAAAAAAGAATAATAAGCCATCTATGGAATAATTAGATACAACAATCAAATGGTAAACAATACTTGCTAATGAAGTTTGAAAAGAAACGTATGTAAATTGTCGGTTTTGCATTCGCATGAGAAGACATGTCAAACACTCATTGTTCGTCTTTCATCAGGGGATTCCAAATATTTCGAAAACAATAAAACCCTCGAGGCTACGCCTCTCGGGTTTCATTTGTTTTCTCAATATTTGGAACCCCTGATGAAAGACTCCAATTCGTGTTTGACATAGTTCTTCTCAAATCCACTTTAATGATAAAATTAGTGATTTAAAGTCTTGAAATGCGAGCTGTATTTGGAAACGATTTCTAAATACTCGGCGTTATGTTCATGAATTCGATTGTATTCACCTGATGAATTATTAATGAATTGGAGAAGTAATGTTTCATATCCTCGTTCGGGCTCGACATTTGAAATATAACTCGCATTTGAAACCCCCATAGAATCCCGTGACGAGGTATGAAACGGCTTCTACTACTCATTAATTATTGCATGCTTATGGTATGTTTATGTAAGCATTGTTTATATTGTTTGTAATTGAGTATTGTTGGACTATTGTCTATAGTTTTATTATTATTTTAGGACCACATATTTCAACAAGCTATTCAGTAGTGTAGTTGTTTAGGAAGTGCGCTAGAAATCTATGGGTTCTCGAAAAGATGGTTCGAGTCTCGTTGGAGGCAGATTTTCTTTCGATGTCACTTTACGCAGTCTTTACTGTTGACCTGTTAGTTTCCCAGTTATTATGGACAGGTCTTAGAAATTTCAAAGTCCTAGTAGTTTGAAGTGGTGCTGACAGTATTCTACGGGGATTTCAAAGTACGGCACGTGGTACAAATCCAGCCCTGGGATTGGTGGTTTCCCTTATGAATAATTAATGAGTAGTAAAGGTAATGTTTAATAAACGAGCAGCGGTGTTTTATCAGATTTACAAACAGCCCGAGTTTTGTAGATCTGATAAAACACATCTGCGAGTTTATTGAACGACATCAAAAATGTCGATGAATAGAGTCATGTAATTCAGTTATTTTGGCGATACGACCTACATGTATATCACAATTAGAAAGCACTCATTAAACGTTCATTTGTTTTGTTTTTGCTTCATGAATTATTAATGAGCTTTGAACTTAGAAGAAAAGCAAAAGGAGTGGGTTCAGGACTTACCCTAGATAATTAATTCAGTCTTGCGATGCAAATGACGGCGCATATCGCACGAACCTAATCAATGTATATGTTGCAGGTAAATTTTGATTTCAGGTTGAATTGTTTTCATCCTAGGTTATAATTTTTGAACTAGGTTGAATTTGTTAAAACTAGTTGTTCTGCTAACTATGTATGAGTTTTCTTGGATTTTGTGTTGTCCAGGAAAAGAAAACGCTGTGCACTAGCTCTAAACACCCTAAATTAGTGAGCACCCGCTCTTGACGGTTAGGGTGTTTTTAAATGTAGGGGTAGGATTTGGATTAGTTCACAGGACCATTGAAAAAGCATTATTTTTCTGTGTTGTTCAGTGATCTAGCCCTAAAAAGCCTAATAATATTTAGTGACTATAGCTCAAAAAATCCTACATTAGTGAGCACCTGTTGTTGACGGTCAGGCTGTTTTTAAATGTAGGGTTGGGGTTTGGATTAGTTCACAGGACCATAATAAAAGAGTACACAGGTATTGGTACTGGTATTCTGCAGTTTCCCCAATATTTTTGTTACTCTTTGACTTTATTGTACTTAATGAAATATAAAAGTCTCGTGCAGGTGTGTAGTAGGTTTACAGTTCACTCATGTTTTTATTCAAGTAATTATTCAGACAGTTGCGAAAATCCGTAAGATCCACTTTTATCAGTGTTAAGGACAATGGTGCTTGCCGGTGAACTGGTTTTACTATGCTTGTAATCGGTTTTTCTTGGGCATGATAATGGCACAATGCAACAAAACTGACACTGACAGTTGATAACTTTTGAGTTTACAAGTAATACCTGTCTGAGACTGATTTAATTCACGGTAATTTTTGGCACTTTTATCTTGTCCTGTCTGCGCTATATAATTATCTAGATCTGATGACAGGAGAACATTTTGAAAAGCATTCCCTTGGCTTTGTGCACAGCTTCTTTGCTTTCGGGTTAGAAGCTGGTTTACTTCCATAATTTTCTTGTCAACTCAGATTTTACAGATATCACTTCACCCTACCATAGAAATTTTGGTGGTGCTATCCTATTATCTGGCTTTCTTTTCGTTCGGTTTAAAACACTATAAAAGTATGCTTGGTTCACAGTTTCCCGCTTCTAATCATGCAACTCAGCGATATTTCAAAGTCCGACTTTGTTAGTAGTGCGCTTGCACCAGTGACCGAGAGAGGAATAGTAATAATGTCCATAAGAAAAGCTATATTATTCAAAATCGTGACTGGATCTCCAACGCAAGTCTCTGTGGCGCAGTTGGTAAAGCTCTGGTCTTCCAAGCGAAGGTTTGCAGGTTCCAACCATCGGTGAATGAAAAAGTGAAACAAAAGTAAGTAGTGATGTGTCATTAATGAGTGAAATATAAAGTTGGTTGTGGGGGACTAGGTAAGGGAAAAGAGGTTAGGGAGGGGGAACGGTGAGTAGAGAGGGGGAACGGTAAGTAGAGAGGGAGGGATGGGTGGTCAATTGTTTTTGCAAAGGAGGGGTGGGTGGAATTTTCTTTTTAAATTCCACGCCCCTACTCCTGGACATTTTACTTATTTACTTCATACTTCATACTTCATACTTTATTTATCTTTCCTTAAAAAGGCTTTTCAAAGACAAAATACAAATACAATACAACTACAGTGTACATGATAATTTGAATTACATCTATTAATTTAACCTATTTTGAGTTTGATATAATTTGCTCTTCAGCTTTCGCTTGAAACTTAAAACGTCTTTACTTAATTTCAGTTCATTATCTAGTGAGTTCCATATTTTTACTGTTCTGTAATAAAAACTTCTCTGACCACTCGCAGATTTGAATAAGGGGATTTGTAATAATTGCGAGTTTCGAGTTTCACGACCACTAATATTGAAGCGCTTCGTGAATTTAGATATTAAATAACCTGGTGCGGAATCAGTCATACATTTGAATGCCAGAGTGGCACTTCTAAAATACACTAGCTTATCTACTGGGAGCCAATTTAGCTCTTTTAGTATAGGTGTAATATGGTTATACTTTTTGGCCCCGCTAACAATACGACAGGCATAGTTTTGACATGATTGTAGCTTACGTATGTTTCTATTAGATGTATTTGCCCATACATTCGAGCAGTAAAGCAACTTACTAAATACTAATGTATTAATAACAGTAATTAAAGTGTTCTTATTAAACGCGTGTTTAACACGGTTTATTTGTGCTAGTCGAGAAAAGCATGAAGAAACGGTCTTAGTAATGTGTTCGTCGTAGGTTAAGTTCGTGTCTAAGATCACGCCCAAGTCTTTGGCACTGGATACTGGTAACAGCTCCTTTCCTTTCATAGGTACGATTGACTCTAAAGATTGGCTTTATCTCTTGAGGCCGTTGCTAGGGAAAATTTGAAGCCTCGATTTTTCTTTGTTATTTTACCTCCGGTAAGATAACAAATTGCCGTCTAGAATACTTGTCTTAGGAAACACAACCAGTTCTTCGAATCCTATATAACGATATACATGTATTGACTTCTGAAGTATTTGATGCCATAATAATTTTGAGTCAATTCACCTTTAGCTTGTCCTTTTCTTCACGTTATTCTTGAGAAGTTTAATTCTTGAAGTGAAATAGAAAGACCTGAACTGTCCCTATTTATGCCCTTAATTTATTAATGACATTCCCTTGCCATGGTTATCCTATTCTCTGTCTGGAATGTCATTCAAGTGACTTGAACAAGCGAGGCCAGAGACACGAAAGCTTTTTCTAACACTTGCATGTATCATTTTCTCTCACGATCAACTTGAAACAAGCAGAGCATCTTTATCAGGGCGTAGCATGCACTACGCACATACGCACGAGCGTACACTTTGAGACAAAAAATCCCTGTTTGGCCTTGTAATGATTTTACGAGAAGGGGGCCTTAAAACCGGTAGCTACTGCACTTGTGAGTACAACTTGAAAATGCCGAGCTACGCCCCTGTTTAATCTGTATAAATATCGACCAGCTTTGAGGCAGACTAGCCTGCATATCTAGAAAATACGTATCTCCTTCTGGCCAGCTGAAAGTAAGTAAATTCGCAAAACATTGTTTGCTTGGATGTAGATCATGTTACCATCGACTGGGAATCACAATATATAAATTTAGCCTTAAGACGTATTCAGCTTCTGCACGCAAACTTATTATTAATATCTTATTATACTTCAAATAAATTTATGAAAAATATTAAAAGCAGCCCTGATCTCTCCCATCGGTTAGCTTTTTTAACATTTGTCTACTTTTATATTAACATGAACGCGAGAAAAGCAGAATATCATTAAATCAATGTGGATCAGCCTTCAGGCTTATTGCTTATCTCGAAAAGATCTATCCATCTCACGGTCAGTTAAGAACATTTGTGACACACTGGTTTCTTGGATGATATAGACAATATTGTCTGAGAACCGTACGCAAAATGATTGCGAAAAACAAGCTTTCGAGGTAACAAAGTCCTAGATTTCTTTCTGTAGTATTTTTATCCTTATCATAATTATTACTTCCAACAAAGCGTAACATGGAGTTTACTTTGAAACCCTTCAAAGATTAGTATCTCTTGTGTAATACAATAGATATAATAAAATCAATAATCACAACGGTAAAGTACCACAATTGATGTTATCTGAAGTAGTTTCTGCAGTACAGCTCGAATTTTGACATCATTTTGTTGAAACTTTCAATTAAGAGGAACCCCTGCAGTTTTATATGGGTAACATTTTGGTGAAAACCTCATGTCTCTACGATGTTACTTTCTACACGTAAAAATTCCATCTCCCTTTTCGTTTTGCCTCCAAAACATGCTGGGAAGTTTCATTTTCTATTGCCCTGTCCAGACCTCGATTAAATAAAGTTGCAGCGTTAAAATTATAGTTTTTGTACTGAACACGACGAACACAACATGTTGTTTGCAAATTTGGGGTAAGATATGCGAACCTTGCAAAACTGAGGGGGGAGGGGTGGACAATCATATGCATTTCCTGTAAATAACGGTGCTCTCCCCATTAAAAATGTATTGAATGAAGCTTTAGCTTTAAAATCATAGTTTTGGTGGTAAACACGACGAACACAACAACAAAACCGAGGGGGAGGGGTTAAAAAGCCTATGCATTTTCTGTTAATAGTAGTACCCTCCTCCATTAGAAAGGGATTGAATAAAGTTGCAGCATCAAAATCATAGTCTTGGTTCTAAACTTGATTAATACAACATATCGTTTGCGAATCTTGTGTAAGATCTGCAAAGTTTCTAAAATTTGGGGGGAAGGGTGGAAACCATTGTATGATTATCGTTAGCGGTATCCACTTGTGTAATATAATCTTATATAATAATACGCCAAGTGTGTGTGTGTGGAGGGGGGGGGGACGCTCTTTACTAGGCTCCCTCGATCGAGACGACGAATCATGCGAAAAGTTGCTTTCTGTCTTGGTCTTGGTTGCATTTGAGGAAAGAATGTTAAAACGAAATGAGTTTTCTCAAGTTTTACACTTAGTTGGACGAGCAAGCCATCGAGTTTACGGGAATGTTTTGGGGAAAACCTATCGCCAAGCGAAGCGGCCGAATTCAAACGACCGAACGAGGTAAGACCAGGTATTCAAACGCAGTTAGAAATATTGTTGTTGGGATATTTTTAGATCGTTTTTCCCGCCAATTGATGGATTCTCACGTGGTAACGTGTCACGCAAGACTGGCTGAACAAATTCTCACCAAGGCGAATAAATTATTAATCCGAGGTATTATGCATGCATTGCAAATGCTTTTCCTCAGAGACATGTCTTACCTGGGATGCAGGCTGGCACAGTGGTAAAACACTTGCCTCTCACCGCTGTGGTCCCGGGTTCGATTCCCGGCTCGGGCACCATATGTGGGTTAGGTTTGTTGTTGATTCCTTACCTGCATTGAGGGTTGTTCTCCGGTTTTCCTCCCTCCGTAAAAATCAATCGTGAATCGAGTGTAGTGTGTCCAAAATAGTTAATGTAGTGGGGAGTGTGTGTGGAGTAAAAGCAGGCCCCCACCAGCTGTAAGCTGTAATATTCAGCCAACTATAACAAATAAAATATTTCTTTTTTTATTTATATGTAGGGTGTAAAATGTATCTAGTTCCTGTAATTATAATTTAATTTATTATATTTTTCTATTTAGCGCATAAAAGTATGTAATATTTAGCTGAAAAGGGGTTTGCATTTTAACTGTTGTCTTTTCAAAGTCGTTTCTTGTGATTGTTTAAAAAAAGGCCTAACGCCCCGTGCAAACGAACGCAACATGTGGCACAACATGACCCAACATGGCTGTGTAAATGTTGTGCGATGTTTGCTGAGGATGTTCAAACGATCACAACGTGTTGGGCAATGTTGCGTGTACAGTGATACCGCAGAGGGATCGATATTTTCCCAAACCTCTTCACTTTCTGCCATCTTGTTTGTCGAATGAAGCGTTCAGTGCGCACGCGCGAGCCCAACAATGTTGTGCGAACCGTGCAAACGAACCCAACATGTTGTGACATGCTTCCTCGATCACGAAAAGAAAAGCAACGTTGGCAGATGTTGAGCAAAATGTTTGACTGGTTTCAAACTTCACGCAACATGTGCCAACATCATGCCACATTGCCCAACATGGTGTACAAACGAATGAAACGGACATTGTGGCAGTTTTAATCGTTTACGTTAACCTCTGGGCTCTGACTCAGCATAAACTCCTTCTATGGCCTTCATGGCCAATCAATTATAATACATGTTCCATGTTACGTTTTGGGTAAACAAAATGGCTTCTTCTACTTGCTCTGCGCATACTTAATAGTGCCAGGGAATACTGCAAACTCAGTGCTCGTTTTTGAGATAGAAAGAAAACAAGGATTGCTAAATGCTTGAGTTGTACCAGGTTTTGTGGCCCAGGTTCGATTCCCGGACGCGGCGCCATATGTGAGTTTAGTTTGTTGGTACCGGGTTCTCTGGTTTTCCTCCCTCCGCAAAAACCAACACGCCTCTGCAAACAATGTTTTCAATTTTTCTCATCTCATCCCCCCCTCCAAAAAATAATGGTTCGTCCCTAAGCCCTCTCCGCTTGAACTTTTAATATATTCTTTAATTAGAATGTGACGTCTATGAGTTATAGAGGTTTCTATTTCCAATATGCTAATTATGTGACGACATGTGAGGCCAACAAAGGGTCACTTTTTTCTCCTTGTGAATGAACCTATTTCTGATTTATACAAAATATTTGGTAAAATCACTGATAAAAGGCCCAAATATTACATGGTGTTTAGATAAATATGTATATACTCACATGTCGTCAAATAATTTGCATATCGGAAATAGAAACCTCTATAACTCATAGACGCAACACTCAAATTAAGAAATATTTTACAGTTCAACTATTTACTTGATGGAGAATCGATTTTAATGGCACTTTAAAAGCAGAAGGGGAGATACAATAGAAAAACAGCTTTATTCATTAGTTATTAACTTATTTTGAGTTGTAATTTCTTTTTGTATCAATTATGGAGGATGACGCACACCAGACAAGTTCGGGCAAATCTGTTAAAATACCCTTTGGACGTAACAATAGAACCTATAGTTTGAGTGCACCTATTTAACCCTCACTATCCCTATTCGACTCCTACATTCAACTGAGCTTAAATATTGTTTTACTCTTGTGATATTTTATCGAAGTTATGGTGGGAGAAATGTTCTACGAACTTGGACCTCGAGGCTACCATGCCCCAGCTAGCAGCTTTCGTGGAAAGATGATAGTTCACATTCGGAAGTATTCCTTTAACCCATTCTGAATCAAGACATTCCCAACCAAAGAGGGCTTCCTTTAACGATAGATGAATGGATGAATCTGAAAAACATTATGAATGAACTTGATATCCAGATTGAAGGCATTGGTCAAAACACAGATGAGTCCGACGTTAAAGCTGTGAACAGAAAACTCGACAAGAGGATGCATAATTGGGCAACACTGAAACTTTTCGCCCAAAACTACAGCGACAGAATGCAATCACGAAGATCTCACCTTGCGGATCCTGTTACATTTTGCCCTGTCTGCAAGAAAATGAACCACAACGCTATAGCCCCAGAGAAGAGATGTGAAGTGCAACCGGAAGAGCCCTTGAATGTCAAGACAGCACCCATGTTAGCCACTAACAGCCTCATTCAAGGCAAAAAAGATTTGCAAGCAAATGATTTAACAATGAAAGTATTCAACAACTCACTGGCTGACCGTCTTCGACGAAATAAAACCATATTTGGAAATACTAACATCGACGGGAGGACTTGTAACAGTTTTACAGGCACACTTCTTGTTCATGAAGCTGCTCGAGATCTAGCCTTGGAAATACTAACATCGACGGGAGGACTTGTAACAGTTTTACAGGCACACTTCTTGTTCATGAAGCTGCTCGAGATCTAGCCTGATTTTCAGACGCTACGAGATCGTCCGCTCACTTCCTTTTTGTGTCGCTGTGGAATATTTTTTTGAGTTTCTAGAATAGGTTGTGGACCCAAAAAACAAGGCCACAGTGCCGCAAACTGGAAATAATCTCGCTTGATTAACCGTCATGTCTTGTAATGAGCAGCAGACTTTGCTTTGGACCGGTATAGCGAAAAATATACACAGTTGCCACAGACTAAAAATTCGATTCTATTGGAATCGCTGACCATCCATTGCTGGTTTTTGTGTCTACTGCTTCTTGAAGAAGCTGTAGGCACTATGTTATCGTGTCGATTTTCCGATGTAAGGATGTTAACATTGTCGATAATTATTCGGGACAAATTAAACGTCGTACATTACTCGGATCTTCATTTAGTAGCGATATCCAATCAGAAAATGGGGACGAAAAAGGACGACTAATCGCCGATGATGACGTGTAAAGGTTTGAGCTGAAAAGCGAGGCCAGCTTCTGCAAGATATCGGTGAGTTTTACCATGAATTTCCTAAGATTTACAAACTTGGTTAGCTACAGCTTTCGCAGTGTGTGTGTAAGTGGTCAAATGAAAGGTTTTCAGAGATACTTTCAAGTTCTATGTCGATGTAATTATTGTAATTGTATTTTAATGACCCTTGTCAAAAGATCAAATTATAAGCCACTGGCTTAATCGTCTTTACATTTATCTTTTGTAAACAAAAAATGTATAGCTCAATAAATGTTCAATGTACTTCACAGCAATTGAATACCAAGAGCCATGCGATGTCGAGACTGAGAATTATGACGACGGCCTCGTGTACTGAGAGAGCTAGAGCAGCTGGAAATGACTGATTTCGACATTTGTGTTTTAATCCAAATTTATATTTGTTTATCTGTGTTTTATCCTCCTCAAATAGCGGCTTGTTTTCGTTGTTAACGTCATAATGAAATAGGGCCATTTATTTAGCAAAATAAGATGTTATTCAAAAGTTGAAATGATAAAATTTATTACATACGATTTTAATAAGATACTAATGCATTATTAGTTTTCCAGTACAGTGATTGCAATAAATATGTCTGGGAAAAAAAATCAACGCATCATGCAGTGTCTATTAGTCAAGTAATACTTTTGCAAGTTTATTGCAATCACTGTATTGAAGTCACCTTGTTCTCAGTGATTAGTTATACAATTTACGTAATTATTTCAGGAACATAAATTATCGAAGTAAAATTAAATAAGATGTTATTCAGAATTTGAAATGGTAAAAGTTATTACATACAGTTCACAGATACTTATGCATTGTTACAGTTTTCCAGTACAGTGATTGCAATAAATATGTCTGAATGAAAATAGAATCAGCGCATCATGCAGTGTCGTATTAGTCGACTAATACTTATACAAGTTTATTGCAATTACTGTATAGAAGGCACCTTGTTCTGATTAGTTATACAATTGATGTAATTATTTCAGGAACATAAATTATCGAAGTAAAAAAAGATGTTATTAAAAAGTTGAAATGCTAATAAAACTAAAATAACCTCAATTCAATTATTTACTTTGTTTACTGGAACATGCATAATAATAACAGCCTTTCTTTGAAAAAAAGGAGTAAACTATACAGCCAATTGTATATCAATTTACTTTTGTTAATGCTTTGCCCAATACCTTTCTATTTCTTATTAGGGACGGACCATTGTGTTTTGGAGGGGGGGGGGGGGATCAGAAATATTGAAACAGGCTGCAAACTTAAAATAAATCGTTTTGCATATGGAGTATAAATTGCTAACTTGTAAAGTAGAAAAAAAATATTTCCACATGAGCAGAAAAAAACTATTTGCATGCCTATCCTCCAAAAAAATATGGTTTGTCCCTTAGTATAAACCAATAGTGTTTTAACATCAATGCTGCAATCTGATTGTCTTGCTGTCATCAGGCGATTGATACAAGTAGTATAGTGCAAACTACATGCTAGCTCCAGAAAACTGCAGCCCTACAATGAACTAGCTTTTCATATCAACACTGGTTCATTTCTACCTATTTGACGAAGTAGTCCACACAAGATGTAAACGTCAATTGCATGGAGAACAACATACATGTAAACTCCCTATAATGGACTATACGGCGAGGCTCTGCCCGAAAGGGGTACCTTTTCAGGCTGGAGGTATATAAAAGGGTAGGGATTTCATGATTTGAAGTAAAGAAAAGGGTAGGGAAAACTGTCATTTAGGTATTTAAAAGGGCCTTTCAAAATATCTCGAACAGATGCACCTATAAAAATAAATATCTGATTCATCCAAGTATTTTAAGGGGTTACTCAAGTGAAAAGTTTAGTAAAAGTCTGAAAGGGGTACCATTTTTTTATGGAAGGTATATGAAAGGGTTACCTTTTCTGTCAAAAATGGTATATAAAAGGGTAAGGGTTTGGACCTCGGGGCGGAGCCTCACAGTATGAAACTTTATAAAATAGATTTGATAGTACATGTGCTCCGATTGGCTGAAAGTCGTGTTTCTATAACTCTATAAGTTGAGTGCGCACTTGAGCTAGTGATCAGTTGATGACGTTTTGATTGCGTGGTTAGGAGAATTTACATTTTTGTGATACTAATAAATACATGATTTTCCATTGTTGTACTTATTTTCTGTGGGTTATTTAATATAAAGGAAATAGAAAACATTTTCCCCTTGTTTTATAGAGTTATAGAAACACTTGTGGAAGTTGGAAGAACTTGAAATAGCTGTGGAAACACTCGCACTTCGGGCTCATGTTCTCACTGCCATTTCTCATTCTCCCAAACTTCCATTCGTATTTCTATAACTCTATAGAAACACAGGAAATGTTTTCTATTTCTTAATTGTTGAGTATCCCCCCCCCCCCCCCCAAAAAAAGGATGTAAACAAGACAAAAGATTCCTAGGCTGATTTTTTAGCTTGCCACATAGGTACTAAACACTTTGGAAAAAACTTTTTTCAGTATTCAACTACTAATAATGGTCTGTTTACTATAACTACTGTATATCATTGAATATTTCAAACCTGTAACTAGACAAAAATGCAGTAGACACATGTACCCTTTGGGTACCTATTTTTTAGACTTATATTACTTGAACTTGTATTTAATTGACGGTTGTTTTGGTCACTTTCATCTCCAATTCCGAAGCACAGACGTAAATCTTGGGGGGATCCCTCCAACTTTATATCGTAGAGCAGACGAAGTATTTTCCCAAAACTACATTTTCAAGTTATAGAAAATTTACATTTAATGTAATGAACAAATAAATAAAACGTATTTTTTCACTCTCATAAATTCGAAGAAAAAAGTAACGTCTGCTTACCCGAGCGGTTAATTAATTTCCAATATGCAAGCATGATGTCAGCACGTTTGTTTTATTTTTCTGCCCATTCAAAGCTATTGTTAGAATTTTAGTGTACATTACGACACTTTCCAGGGTAGGGAAGGTAAAATCTGATTGGTCCATAACACAATGAGGTCTGCATATTGGAAACTAATTAAGCGCTCGGGTAAGCAGACGTTACTTTTTTCTTCGAATTTATGAGAGTGAAAAAATACGTCTGCATAGCAGGCTCAGTCGGCATTAAATTGAAGGTTCTCGAACGCCCGCGAAAATGTCCCGCCAAAACTGCCACACGCGCGCGTGCTCTCTCGCCGCTTTTTGGTTATACCGCTGACCGCAGTTGTTCAATTTCTCAGTCATTAAGTTACCGGTTGAAACGCTTGTGCTGGAAGCGGTCGATGTAACCTGTCCGATAATACCTAGGATCACTTACCTTATATTTCCGAAAAATTGCTGTTGCCTTCGATAATCACCGCTTACATCAGCTTCCTTTGATCCAAACTTCGTTAGCAGTGTCCGTGACCATAATCACACTGCTCGCATAATCTTTATAAAACACGAGTGTCACATAATGCTTCGTTCAAGCGTTTAACGAAATCAACTGTTTTGGTTTAAAACATTACAACTCAAAGATTATGGTTGTTCCGTTTACCTGGAATTTCTATTGAACATTTAAAATGTCTCGTTCCTTCAAAATTCCATTGTGTTTCAGTGAATTCAGCCTCGTTTGGCTCATTTCAGTGTGATGGCGACATCAGTGCACAACTAGGTATCCCAAGCTTATGATTCTATGAGCGACAATACGATAATGTAATTATTGCACCACTGTTTCCTCAGTGTTGTGAAATCGCGCTTTTACGTCAACGTCGGCGCTGAATAACTTTGAAACAGAAACATCCTCCCACATGAGTTAGACGGATGCGATCAACGTATATAAATAGACCAAAGACAACTATACGGACAGTAATGAAGAGGGAACCAGCGAGGGGGACGAAGGGTGGGCATTTTAAGCACGTGGCTTGGTATAAGAACAATTACTTGCTAGCCAACCCAGACAAATTCCAGTCATTAATAATTAATCCTAGGGACGTAGATGCTGAAAATAATAAGAATGAAACTATGCGTATAGACGACCATGAAATCACGAGAACAGGGCAGATTAAGCTATTAGGTGTATACATTAACGAACGTTTGAATTTTACTAGTCACATAAGTGAATTATGCACCAAGACTAGTCGGAAAGTAGGAGTACTTATGCGATTACGTAATCTTATACCTTGTACAGCTAAGCTATCACTATATATGTCGTCAATTCTGCCCCACTTAACTTACTGTCATTTAGTTTGGCATTTTTGTAAGTCATCAGACTGCAGGAAGCTTGAACGTGTTCAGGAGCGAGCGTTGAGGGCAGTCTATAGGTCTAAGTCAGAGTCATACCTGGAACTCCTGAACCGTGCCAAGCTACCAACATTGTATAATAGACGTTTACAGGATATTGCTACACTGATGTACAAGGTTAAATACGGACTTGTACCGAGTAGTGTCTCGGGCTTGTTCAAAAGTAAAAGTATGCGTTACTCGCTCAGAAACAGTGAATTCGATATACCTAGGTTTGAAACAGTTAGTTATGGAAAGCATTCAATTAGATACTTGGGACCATTTATATGGACAAAGCTTAGGCCTAGTCTTAGGACTGTGTCCAGTCTAAATTCGTTTAAACATAATATACGAAAGTTAGATATATCAAGCTTAATAGATAACAATTCTTACTGCTGCATATTATGCAGCTCATGATATAATTAGCTCTGCATATAAATTTTTAGATTTTATAATATATTTAAGTATAGTTATAGTAGATTTTAAAATTGTACACAACTCTAGGTTACTTTTTATCTTATTTTACTCTATCTTTTGTTAAAGTGTCCCCCATTAGCTGAACAGCTAAATACATTGACACTGTAATAAAGTTATTATTATTATTATTATTATTAATCATCGAGAGATCAAACTTTAATATCGATTACAAACATGAAGTTCCTGTCCAGGATCTTTGGCGTGCTAACGATATAGTTCTCTAATGACCAAAACAGGGCATTCCGCTGCGTTACTTCATACATTACCCCACCCCAGACTCTACGGGTATGAATGTCTTTGATCAAGATTTGGTAATGTGCGACGGGGTTACAGTGAATGCGCATACGTTCCCTCTTTTTGCCCTTATGCTCCCGTTACTACGATTTCTCCTGTCAGAGAGACCTGTCGTAATAGTTGTGGCGCCCAATCTTTCTTCGTTACGGCGCACCTGCCCGTACCCTAGACGTTTAGGTTATGGAGCGTTACATTTCCTTGTAGGAAAATTTACGTTATATTTTCGCCAACGCCGGAAGATTTCTCAGTGACACCGTGCTACCGGGTTATGTCAATCCCGCAGCTTCTACGATAGTTAAGGGCTATCTATCGGTCAATAGAGAGGGACAGCTATTAGTAAGAACTGTTATGTCCCAGGATGAACCGTTCTTCATTCGGGACCAGCTGAGATTAGCAGACGCGTAGGGGAACAAACAAATCGTTTCCTAAACAACTTTTCGTATTGACTAGAGACCAGGTTTTGGTTGTTCAAAGGGTGGGCAACGCTATCGACTGGATAAATCCGTATTCAGTGGATAAGTATTAACCAAACTAGCTTATTTTATCCACTGGATAGGGATTTATGCGGTAGATTGCGTCATATCAGCCTCATTTGCCTCGACCGTATCTCAACGACGGCTCACCGTCTGGCACCAAGCAATTACCACTTGTCTTCAAAAACATACGAGACTACGGTGCATGGGTCGAGAAGTGGTTGTGCAATCTCCCGGCACTTTCAGGTAGGAGCCTTGATAGCGATAATGAGCCATGCTGGCTGGAAGACCACCTCAATTGGGCATCACTACATAAAACTGAATCAGGGTCTTACACACGAGAAGCGCAGGAGATACTATGGTAGAGCTGCCACTGGATATAGGAGACCTTTCTGAACACAAAATAACTTCATAGTGAAACTAGTGGACCTGTTTGGGCCGGGAGTTAGCATAATTAATCTCAATTATAAATTTCTTAGAGAGTATTTAGGATTTGGAAAGGACTGGGTGTGTAGATAAGGGAGATACAGCTTAAGGAAAAAGTCTATCGTGACTGAGTCTGAGAGTGACTGTCCATAATTTAATGCTAATGAGTAAACAGGAGGGATAATGTACTATTGAGCCGATTTTTACACTTCCAATCGGTTCGGCATGGCTAGGGACAATGGGAGAGGAAGGGTAAAATATTACTTCCTCTTCCCCACTCCACTTCTTCCTTTTTCTCCTCGCTCCATTTTCATCGCGCGTCACAGGTAACCCAATCCGAAAACGAGGCTTGATCGAAAACAAATTGAAGAAGAGCCGGGAACGTAGGCTATGTTATTTGGACTACGTAGGCTCGCAAGGAATTATGGTCTCATGTAGAGGCGTCATCTTTCTCCGTATGGTGGATTGCGTTTCTTTTGCGGATTGACATTTGTTTTCTACTATCTTCTTCTTTTTGCTCGATTAGAATTTGTTTAACCGGATAAACAGGTTTTATTCAAGAACGCTACCTTTACGGTAGGTAGGTCTTTTGATATATAAATGAACGCTTCAGGCGAAAATTAAAGAAGATGGCACCATAATTATTAAAAGTACTGTCAACTCAAAATAATGACAATTTGAAAAGAAAGACGCCTTTAGCCCTAACCTGAGTTAATGATAGCAGTCACTCTAAAGATCGAAGGCGTTATAGGCGTTATATTTTCGCGAACATAATGTTTTAATTAATACTCTATTTGCATAAACCTGTTATTTTGAAAACAAATATATTCAATTGTAGACAATATAAAATATACAAAGTAACATACCGATCGATACTATTTTGAAAATTAATCAATGTCAAAATTAATATGTGCTGTCTCATACCTAACAACAAAATCCAGACAAAAAGTCTAAATGTTTAACCCTATTTCAATCAAACCAGCTCGAAAACCATACCCTATATGGCGGAAATATACCCGTGTGGTTTTAACATGTCTTGTGCTCATGAATAAAAGTAGAAGGCAACAGCAACCATTAAAGTGCCCCTCAACTCCAAATTCTTTATTTTCAGTATTTTCGAAAAAAGAATGAATTCGCATTAATCCTCGATTTTTTTATGAGCGTTTAAAGATGACAAAATCTCGTGTGTAGTGGCGCACGTCCTAATTATTATAATGAGTCTTGTGACGTAAGTGAAGGAAAAGCATCTGTTTCAGTCGTCAAAATTTACAAAGAGAAGTCGGAGTAGTTGGAAGTAGTGGTCGTCGAAATAAAATAAAAACGCGTTTAAATGCTAAATAGGCGTGTTGTAGGGGGCTGCAGCAACTGTTCAGACGCCAAGCAAGATATCAGTCTTCACAAAATTCCATTCTAGGGAGATGACAGTTCGTTAGCCAAAAAAAGGCGCAAGTGGGTTGACTTTGTGAAAGCGAAACGTGCGTATTCATCCATGCTCAGAAAGAAAAATCCTTCACTTACGTCACAATTCTAATGGCGGCGCTTTGCCATCTGATCGCGTTTACAATCGCTCATAAAAAATGAGAGATTAACGAAAATTCTAAACTTTTTTTCACAGAAGTACTCAAAATTATCTTCTCTTTTCGAAAATAGTTTTTTTTAAATGGGGTTGAGGGGCACTTTAAGCCATTTAAATGGAGGGATGTTATCCAGCTAAGGGTTAGGCATTGTTTGGATAATCAGTATTAGTATATAATCACTTTACGCGCGCTCTAATTTCCTACTCAAACAGTGATAATGATTTCATATTCATCTCTGAGCGAAGCAGCGATCACCTCGCGCGAGTATTTGTCCATTTGACAGAAAATAAAATAACTATTTTCAGCGATCGTAACAATCGTAACGACCGGGCTTTTGGACATAAATTTATCCACAGGCTTGTAGACATGGCCGTATCTTGACTTCGGGTATGCGAAGGAAAGGGGGGGGAAAGGCTCTCTGACTACTGAACTCGGGGCAGGAGCGAGAAGCAAATACACAAAACACAGGCTCCCAACGGAGAACTCGTGGTGACTTGCTTCGCTACAGTGTTTATTAGCCAGAGATCCATGATTGGGAGTAGTGTGATGATCAAGAGAATACAAAAATATGTTATCAATTAAAGTAGCAGAGTGATCTGTTATTCTAGTGGGTTGAAGAATATGAGGTTGAAAAAAATATGAATTCATAGAGTAGTACTGTTAGATTCGAAATTTAACAGGTTGATATTGAAGTCTCAAAAAAATACCATGAAATTTTCAAAATTTGAATTTGGATGTCTATAAACAATGCCACAAAGTATATTACCTTGAGTTTGGCTTTCAATTTCTACCCAAATAGATTCATAATCTTCAGTTGTAGAGTGAAGATCATTTCTTGCCCTATATTGCATATCTTGTTTGATAACCACCAGCAAAGGAGAGACTAGGTTGGTATATGAAGTCATAACCAGGCACAAAAAGCGAAATAATTTCTCTACTTTCTAGCGCAAAAGTATCAAGGGTCTCAACTGTGGATTGTGTATACGACAACTCCGACAATTCATGTATCTCATCACATAACTTTTCACACATCTTGTAGAAATTAATCAATTTATTACTTATTTGTTAATTAGTTCAAACACACGACCACATCAGCTACGATGTACAACCTATCGTGTTTCAGTAAATATTATTATTAGTTGTTATTATTATTATTAGTATTAAAATACTTGATTATCATCGAGCGCTACCTAGAGATAATAATAATAATATAATAGCAGTGTGACGTCACAACCTACAGATAACATTGTACGCATGCGTAGTCAATGTCGAGAATTAGCATGTGTTCTCAGCCAATCAAAATTGAGATAGTGAGCAAAATGTATAATAATATTGTGTTGGCTGTTTCCCGTTTCTCGATAAATGTACGTATTGCAAATTATAGCCCGACTGGGATCCAGAGCGTCTGTGCTTGTCCATGTGTTGACCAGCGAGAAATTAACCACGAGGCTGAGCAAGAAGACCATGAGTTGTGTGTTGTTTCCAGTTCAATCGCCGCAATCTACAATTGCTTTTCATTCTGTCGCCGTCATTCTGTTACGGTCTTAGATGCCAAGGGCTTTTATACTCTAAAATAGCAGTTTCGATAGGAATTCGGCAAGTTTCTTGTGAACATGTGCTATGTGGGACAGTCGATCGAAGCTTTGTACTCCAGCGAGTCTCATGATTCGTGAGCACAGCGACTGAAATATTTCATTTTCCGTCGAGAAGAAAACTCTTACACAATTTGGCAAGGTATATAGGAGCTAATTGGGGGGATTTTTTGGGATGAAATGATTGAAATTTCTAGCCTATAAGCTGTTTATACAAGTTCGTTAATGTTTCAGTGTCAACATGTTTTCAATCGTGTTCCTATAAAATTATGCCATCAATATAGCAGTGTCACCCATCTGAATAAGGTATAAATGCGGAGTTAGATGAGAATGAACAGTTTTGCAGTTTTCTGCCAAAATAATATTTAATAACATTTAACTTAGAAGAAAAGCAAAAGGAATGGGCTCAGAGAATTGCAAACGACAACGAGTATCGCACGAAACTAATCAATGTATACATGCTGCCTAGCCAAAAAGGGAAATGGTGAAAACTAATTACACTGTGGTGACAGTCTTGATACAGCTTGAGTACTGAATCGTTAATTACATACAGTATTGACACAAGGTGATGTATGGTGATGATAAAATAGCCATATTATACTTAATGTTTGCACATTTGACTGATTGGATGAGGATCTTTTCTTGTACTTATTTCTCATATGTTCGATGTTCCTCTTTTTTTTATTAAAGCGTTAATTACGTTCCATATTAATATAAACAGATGTAGAAGCAAACCTCGGATCAACCAGCCTGGATCAGCCAACCACCCTTTTTTTAGCTATTTCAAAAGGTTGGTGAATGTACGAAGGTTTATTTTTATTCTGTTTTACCACTCGAAGGTGGATGTAGAACCTCAACAGGCGTAAAGCCCCTCTGTGGAGGTCTCCAAGGGCCTACGATTTATCGTCCTTATTCGAGAAGACGGGAGAATAAATATGATTTATCGTATACCACACCCAAAATCCTTTGTTGCAAGTAATGGATAAATCCCGTATCCCACTGAATTACGTATGCGCATGCGCAAGTGGCGATAACTAGTTATCGACACTTGAATACGTAATTCACTGATGCCTGCTCCTACAAACTCAGTAAAATTTATTCCTTTCTGGGCTAAACAGCATAAGATAAATTGGTTAATGAATGTCCATTTGTGTGATATGGGATTTATCATCGCTCGTAAAGCTTAACGGCCCGAAGATAGATCCCATTCATTAAACCTTACTTCAAAAACTCATGAATAATTAATGAGCATTTTGTCCAATCAGATGAAGCAAATCAGTCACCTGCATGCTCCTTTATACCTGATAAACTGATCTCATCATTCTAAAAGGCCCGCGGAGGGATTTGAATTCTATCCCAGGGGGAAACGGGGTTAATGATTGAGACAATGGAATTTCTATTGATGTTTCAGCTTTCTCATTGAATTGCTAATTAGGATGAACGTTTTATATAAAGAATACTAATGAACATGAAATTTTATATAAAGTTTCATCCTAATTAAGAATTCACTGATAAAGACCCAAAGATAGAAATATTTACTAATATCAGCAGACTACCGAGATACACAGATAATATTTTTAAAATGAAGTTATCCAACTGCCATTACTTGTTTACCGAGCCACTGCTTCGTTCCAATTATTAAACCAAACTCAAAGCCTTAAAATAATAAAAACGTGCATTAAACTTACACATTTTGTGCCGGAGTCAATAATTTAGAGTCTGCCGTCATGTCAGTCACATCGCTTTCCAAGTCTTGAACTTTATCGAGGTAAACCACGACACCAAATCCTTCAAGTGCAGGTTCTTCTTGCATTGCGAAACGCCGCTTCAAACAACATAGTATGATAATTTCTTCATGTCATTCCATTGAGATGTTCGTAATTGCAGGCGGTGATTACTCAAATATTTTGCATGGCGTTGTGAATACAAAGGTTCAATGGTTCATTAAGTAACCATTCCCTTGAGATGTGCGTCTTTCTTTCATTGCATTCTTAAAGCGTTTTTGAAGCCGTTTAAAACAGTCACAGCACGTGTTTTATCAAGTCTAAAAATTCACGGGCTTCGCCCTCGAATTTTTAAACTTGATAAAACACTGCTGTTCGTGTTTTAAACAGTACATATATGTTATTTGCCTTTCTAAATAAATAAATTATCAAAATCGTATAAAAAAATAATCCGTAAATTCGAACGTGGGAGACCATTACATATAAACATCACAATTGTTACGCTAATATCCAACCATGATTTTAAAAGTCCGCCTGTAACGTTCATCCATGCGGTCAGTGTTTGCAAGAAGGTACATTGTCTGTAAAACAATGTATCCTGGTTCTATGTAGCAAGTCTATACTAATAATATACTAATATACTAATATACTAATATACTAATATACTAATATACTAATATACTAATATACTAATATACTAATATACTAATGTACTAATATACTAATATACTAATATACTAATATACTAATATACCAATATACTAATAATATTAAATAATATATAATAATAATATGCTAATTATTAAACGAGAAATAAAAAGAAGAGAGAAAGAAGATATATTGTTCTGCCAGTAAATAATGTTTAATTTCTAAAAAAAAAACTAATTGCAGGTGGGAAACGCTGTTAGAGAGGAGCGAAGCGACGGGAAAGGAAATAACTTCTGAACTAATAACAGTTCAAATCGATATTAAAACTTCGCAAGGGTGAATATAAACAAACAGGAAGCTTTGCGACAACTCACTGACACTAGTTTTTACACTCAGGTTAAAACCGATTTCGCTCAGGCAAACCAAAAGCTCATGAAAGAGACAGTCAAAGATTTTATGTCTAAGCAAGAACTTCCACCTACAGCTCGCAACCTTAGTTAACTGCACCTAACGGCATTAATGAACGCTTTTCGTTCCGATTTAATTTCATAATTCGCGTATTCATTTATACTTGGAGCAGCATGTTTCATTACTTTAGTGATCGACACTCTTTATTGTATTGCGGCTATTAGTATTTCTATTGTTGGCGTAATTTCCTTTGATCCTAATTTTTCCTCAGCAGTAATCATGCACTCAATACTACATAACCCGTTCTCCCACCAACAAGTCACTATTTTGCTCTGACGAAGGGCCAGCGCTCGAAACATCAGATGCTACTCGCTCCCCACGACGGTTAGCATACCTTAATTGTTTTTAGTTGATCATACCAGTGTAAATATAAAAAAATACAGGGTATCCATAAACTTCCTGTCCCTAATGATATAAAATTTCCAAGACTTAAATTTAAATTTAATCTTTTGGACACGAAATTTAAGTACATTCAAATATTAAACACGTTCCTTGTGCTGTGTTCTAGGTCACTTGTAGTTTTTCTTGACATTTGACTTCATAGAATAAAATAAATGCACTCAAAAGAATATAAACAATATGCATGAGTGGACGACCAACAGGCCTTAATTATAACCGAACGGCAAAGAAATTAATCGAAACTGAGACAAAATACGAAAGAGGTAGCCCTAACTGAAAGATTTATAGGAAAGCATGGACTACAGGCCTATGTTATAGCACTGAATAACCTCTTTAAAAACTCAGTGCAAACGGAATCATGACTTTCATAAAGATGGAGCACAGGTTCACACGGCGAAGACCGTCTGTCAAGCATGGTGGTGTAGGGAAAAAAATGGCCATCTAATTCCCCAAATATTCATCCGATAGAGAAACCCTACCGAGTTCATATACGGGTCTACATACATATACGGTCAACTTGGATGAGAGATGCGGATTAATCTTTTTTTTATTTTCGTGCTCTGTCGACGGCTTCACTAGTTTCTTTCTAAACTATTTCCATTGTAAAAGGAAACGATTCCATCGGGTTAATATTTAACTAAGAAGAAAATGTTGTTAAGTTGACGTATTAACGAATTTGTGTTTCATCAGTACTCAAAGGAACTAAATTATTTTGTTGCTCGAAATTAGAAACAAAAGAACAAAAACAGATAATGATAACTAAATGATATGTAATTCGTTAAGATTCACAGTATGCATTAGCGGCAACTAAACTCTTTCGCACACGGCATTCTTAAAAATGTCACCATCCATTAACAGACGCAGGACAGCTGCAATAGTCTGACTTCGACTTCCTTTTTGATGACATATATAAATATGGCACCATAAACAATATAGATATAAATTGGTAAGGAAATTAGCAAGACACGAGAGCACGACTTCAAAGTTTATTCATCTCAAGGAAGGTGGTTGAGCAAAGGTACACCTCTTGCGCTGATATATTAACTAAAACTGTTCTCTCGATAAACTACAGAAACACAGTACTAGTAGCCATTCCTGTATTGAATTTGTAACTCAAGCATATGATAAATGTCCTGAAACGTGTTTAAAACTTTTGTTCATTTTACAGGAAAGCCCAGAGGATAATCATGGTGGAAAATAACACAACTTCCTCGGAATGCACGATGCAGCGCTCTCCCTTTGTAGAGCCAAACGCATCTCGTATCGTCCGTGCCATCGTCATGGCAGTTAACCTGCTATCACTAGCTGGAAACTATACAGTGTGCCGAGTAATATGGCGATATCGTGGAAGAAAGCCATTTTCCTACATCCTAGTGGCTAACCTTGCCATAGCAGAAATCATAGGCATCCTCTGCTATCCGTTTATATTCCACTATGAATCATCACCTTGGTCATGGGTGTTTGGTGATTTCATGTGCCGCGTTATTAACCCGCTTGCTTTGTGCTGCAGTGCCACAGTAACCTTTACATTGGCGGCGGCTGCTTTTTATCGATGCATGGTGCTCGTACAACCTGAGTGGATTCGTTACTAGCCTCAAAAGGCTCCATTTGTTCAGATGTTATTGTCATGGATATGGGCAACCTCACTTGCACTACCTTCCTTAGTTACAAGACGACTGGTCACATATCAGATCAACAATGAGACGATAATCCGCTGTGACGAGCACTTTCCCTCACCGGATGCCATGAATATGTACACGCTTGTTCTTTTCGTCTGTCAACACGCCGCTCCACTTGTTGTTAGGGTCGCTGCATATACGGCATCGTGGCTCTCATAAAGGTATACAAACACAGACACAAACAAGACTCGCGAGGTGGCATTCGAGAGCAACTTCCTGAAGTTAGTGATGATCGTTCGTTCTCTAACATCCGCCACGTTTCGAGACGTGAAAGTACCAACATTGAACGGGAACAGGACGTTATAATGTTGATCTACGCCCTCGTCCTTGTTTATTTCATTTGTTACTTGCCTTACAATGTGATGTTTGTGATCAGAGAGTTTAAACTAGTTAATCTCAATGTCTGGGCCTATAATACCGTGGTGTCCGTGTACTCGTACTTGCTCCAGTGCTTACCAAGTCTCCTTCACCCGATCTGTTTTTTAACAATGAGAAACACCCATGTCAGTATTTGGAAACGACTATTCCTTTGTACCGAGTAACATTTTTCTGGACAACCGAAAGTGTAAACCGAAAGTGTACAGAAAATATCTGGACAACCGAAAGTGTAACATAAGGAAGCCTTTGGGTAGCGATGAGGGAGGAGGAGGAGGAGGAAGGAGGAGGAGGAGGGAGGAGGAAGGAGCGTTGCAGGCGTTCAGGGTGGCGCCCAAACCTAAAGTGGTTCGAGTTTATAACCAATCAGCTAATTCATGGCTCATTCCAGAGAGTATAAATAGGTTTTCTTTATTAATTTATTAAAACGATCAGCTATCTAATTACAAGTATTTTATATCCCTTTCATCTTCCCAAGAATTAATACTCTCGGGATAGCCCTTCCACTAGACAAGGCAGGCGGTAGAAGTGGTTATTCGCGACCATCGAATAGTTACTGCGTACCCGGTGAACCCTATGTTTTGATGCACGTTTTATAACTGAAAAAACGACATCTATAGGCTTAGAGTAAACCATGTCCATTGAATTAAATTGTCAGTTAGTTTCAAAGAAACGAGACAGCAGCCCGAATTTCAATGTTCAACAAAACAATTCACTAAGTGAATGAGTGCGACTATAAGGAAAACGAACTGTAAATTGGTGTTTTTGAGATTGAATAAACTTTGTTTAATTTATCTGGTGGTTTGTTTTTATTCGTATGGTAATTATAGTTCAGTTTTAGAGAAGAATTTACATCTCAAGAGTTTTCCTCAAAACAATAGGACTATTGTTTTTATCAAACTGTACTGATGGCCCTTCAGTTATCGCTAATCCCTATGTACAATAGCAAAGTTGCTCTTATGAGTCACAGTGGATTTACTGTAAAGGTTTATAAATATTCTGATCTCAGAATTACGTTACGATATTTGTGAATGATATCAAAAATATCGTTGGGTTAATATAGAGCAGATTACCGAAACAATAGTGTATTGTTATTCATAACAAAGACTTGCCCAAATCTGTTCAACCAAACACAAGTGAACTTTATTGATTTAAAAGTTAAAGTAATTACAAAGTCAATCAATCTCTATAAACTCTTTATCTTTTCTAAAAAATTGTTCTGGAACAGACAGAATATCTTGAGGTAAAGCCGTGTTGTTCAATGTCATTCAGTGGATGTATTTCACGTCTCACTACTTCAAGCACTTGATAAATGATAGAAGATACGTTGTTACTGAACTGAATATTTAGAAGATACACTGTGGTCCAGGGTAACTTGTAAAATTCAGATAGGTAAACTTTCCATGAGCGATGAATTTCAATGTTCAAAAATAGATCGATGACCTCATTCACAGAAATAAATATTTTATTGACCAAGTACGCCGCATTTTATTCATGAGTCCACCACTTCAATGAGAGCACAACTTTAATTTATACATACGCCGCAATATTCCTTAATTACTTCAATGAATAGACACACCCAAAATGCGGCGTATGCCGTATTTTAGTCATGAGCCCAAGACAATAGGACTGTGACGTCATCCGAATTAATGAGAGCGCCTCAAAAAAGGGGTAATTCCATCCCTCTCACACTACTATCACCATACAGTATCAACCGTCAGTAAAGCCCTAGGTAATGAAGCGCCACTACAACGTAGGTGGAGACCTCCACCTAAGTTGGTCACATCGCAAGAAATTGTCCTGGACAAGGAAGGGCTTAATGCGGCAGATCCCTGTTTTAATAATTATACGCATGTGTTGTTTGCATCTGGCTATGTTGTGATTTGTAATTTTATTTTTCCTCACTAATGCCTAAAAATGCTTATAATATTCATTAATAATTCATGAGGGTACTGGCCAATCCCGTGTGCCGAACGACACCACATGATGGCCTCTGTATACCCAATAAAAACCTGATTAATAAAACATCAGGTTCTGTATCGAGATACTGACCCCATGGTCCGTGATACAGATCCTATGGTCCGTAAAAGCTCAAGTACTATTCTCTATCAGGTACAGAATACTAGCTAAGCTAGTGAGGGAGGTCTCACGACCGATCACTGACTTCCCCTAACCCGGGCCGGGTAAAAAGCCAAAAGTAAATGTGCTCTCTTATTCTTTTCACACCGTCTCTTCGATGTGGAACCTGGTTTTCTGAACGCTGCGCTCTGCCCGTCCTTCGATGTGGGACCTGTTTTTGTGCACGCTGCATGTCCGTGGCGCAAACTATTTTGCCGAAGCCTTATTTTACGCTTTTCATGAAAATTTCAGATTTTTTGAAAGTTTTATAGGGTTCATATCATAAGTACTTTACAAAGCGGCTCGGCATCGTAAATCCCATACAATTCGTTCGCTCATATTGTAAATAGTACATAGCCGCGAAATGGGCCATTGTGCTTTTGTTCCTTTATCGTCAAGGTCCATCGGTGGTTAGCTTTCCCAGGGTAATCTAATGCCCTTTGTGCCCGATTATTGCAGTCGAGCTGGGATTGTTAACCACCATTGGTCCCTTTTTCTCAATTATGAATGTGTTTGATCTCCTTCGGCGTCTATGGTTATTATATTTTTCCCTCGTTTCTTATCCAGCCTCCTTCTAAGTGACGAAAAGATGGTCACACACAATATATATAAATACCAGAATGGGAGAAAAATGTATCATTTCACCCAATGTCCGCGCTAGAGGAATCTCAGTCCATCTCAGTGGAATGGTTTTACGTGAATGGGACCAATGATGGGGAACAATCCCTGGCTACACCTGAGGAAAGTCAAATGGAACAAAATTTGCCTCCTCATCCTCCTCCCTTAAAGTTCGCAACCCTGAAAAGTTTATGGCAGGGCAGATCCACGATTATCCGTTAGTTTGAGTGGGGTCTTGACTTAGTATACAACAGTGTCAATCTATAAATATATGAACACTTTAAGGGTTGTTGTTTCGCTGGTCAGTTATTGGACTGGGACCTCTCTCTTTCCAAGGTTTTCCCTAACAGTCAATCGTGCACACAATTTTCGAGAATCGCATTGCAGTTGGTGCAGTTGGAGTTATATATATAGTCAATCAGCTGGCATCTAGTAGACACCCTGCTATTTTCTGTAATTCTTTCATGTATTTGTTTATGTAGATTTACTGTGTGCATGTTAGTATTGGACTGTTTAGGTGAGTGATATGAGTGATATTGGGAAGAGATTTGAGTTTTGAGATATGGCAATTCATTTGGGGGCAGGTGGAGCTGGTGAAGGAAAGGGACAAGATGGTATGGTAATACGAACAAATCCATGTAATTGTCCCAATTATATAGTCTGGAACAATGGATCTTAATCGTCCCACATTTTCAATCAGTGATCCATTAAATGTTTAATGTTTATAAAAGCTTTTCTGTTTATTTTTTAAAGGAGTCGGAAAAAGGCAAGACAAGACCACAGCTTCAAGTGGAAGCAACAGTGAGTAGTGCATCTTACCATTGCAATATTTAGATAACAGTTCATAGCTGGAGAGCAACTGCATGGCCTGAAGTATTACTAATTTATTTGTACAATGTGAATAGATTCTGTAACAAAACTATAATCGGTCCATTATATGCTTCATTTCACTTCATTAGCCTAATGATTTCTGTTTCTGTTGTTTATTTTTGCTGTGGCAGATGATAATGGACAGGGGCATACTAGGTCAGAGGGGAAGCTGCAGCTAGTGGCAGGTGATGTGGACGAGGACCATACAGAGGGGGAGCAGATAGTTGAGGGCGAGGCAATTCATGTTGTAGATGAGCAACTGTCACGAAGAGAGGAGGACCATACTGGGAAGAGGAAGAGACTACAAGGTCAGCTATTTGGTAACCAATAACACTTTTAAAGGGCTCCCTATAGAATCACAGGCAGCCCAAGCCTACGATCAGTAACGAGATACTGCACTCACTTGAAAAATATATTCTTGAAACCACCAACTATAGAAAGGTGACACCTTTCCTTCTTGAATAAGTGGCTGACAGCCCCTTTTATATTCACTGACAGTGCTCCAGATTTTCAGATATCTTAAACTGAGTAAAAATTTAAATACAAATATTATAGACCAATTTCACAATGTTGCGTGAAACTGTTACAACAATGGCTGTCTGTTAAAAAAAATGACTGGCAAAACACATCAAGTCAAATCTCATATTGTTCTCTGATTCATTCGATACAGCTCGAAATTCTTGATAAAGAATAGCCCACTTCCAAGATATGCCTCACTTCCTACATATAGAAAGGAATCAATACGAGGCTCCGTGCTTAATGCTCAATCGTTTGTGACAAGACTATAGCACTTCTGTTGTTTGTCACGAACGACTGAGCATTATGCACGGAGACTCGTATTGATTCCTTTGTACGTAAGAAGTGAGGCATATCGCGGCAGTGGCTATTGAACCACTGCAAGCCTTTGCCACAAGTGCGCATGGCGTGTTAGTCTTACGAAATAGGTGCGTGTGCATAGCGTAGTTAATTATTCAAAATGTCGCATATTTTGAACACAGTGTTTTCTCCGCAGGGCACAGACCAGGTTAGGATTGCGTTCTCTTTCGTCAAACGCAATTAAATAACATTGCTGCCATTTTTGTTTTATTTACAGAACCCACCAGGAGAAGTCATAGAAGGATAAAGCATAGGATATTCTAATGCGAGATTCGGTATTCAGTAGTTGAAGAAGAGAATGCGTGTATAGCTTATGTACTATCAATGTTAAGCTCCAAGGTGTGTGTGTGGGGAGGGGGATTTTGATATCTTTGGGGATGTCAATTTCCCATCAACTGGGACCTATATTCAGATCAAATTTTCCTACCTTATATGACCTAATTCACCATTGTGCGTGACTGGTTTAAATTAATCTCTGGCTTCCGGCATGTTATTTAGTATGGACAGGCACATTGTTTTGCGTGGCATTGAGTATTTGGTTTAAAAGCTAAGAAAAATGCTTCCTACCTCTCGTCCACACCGCGGCAAAACGTCACGCGCATGCGTATTTGCTATCTCTTGTCCGCGCGCGGCCGCCCCCAGTTTCCCGCGAAAACTGAAATGAAACAACAGGCACATGCCGTGATTTTAACGTTTCTGCTTAAAAGTATTCATTTGTGAACTGTTTTGTCAAAAAATAAGAAAACTACTTAAAAGCTAAGCCTAAGACTTTAACAGGTTGAAGTTTTCTTAATTTGTAATTCATTGTGAGTTTACTAAGTTATAAAATTATTTACTAAAAAAGTTGAAACCCTCGGTAACTTGTATTTGATAGCAGAGCCTTCATTCTTTTGGCCAGCGGAGCATACCTTTTTGCCGCGGTGCACACAGCGGTATTACAGTGAACTTCTACCCCAAAAAGTTAAGAAAAATACGTGAAAGTTAAGCTTTTTATTTTCACAGTCGACGGGAAATTGAACAAACTTCAAACTGTGAGTTTACCAAATTGTTTCGTAATTTACCAAAGAAGTTCTCAAGGTTTGAAAGCGGGTTTGTGAACAGTGACGGCCGCCGACTCGCTTTGAATTTGATTTGGAAACGTTGTTGTTGTTGCAAGACTTTTAACGCATGCGCAGACGTTTGACCGCTGTGTGGCCGCGGTGTGCCTCTCGTCCAGCATCCGTTTTCCCAAGAGAAAAGATAACTAGTGACTTGTTTCCAGTCCCTTCAGATCCGAAAAGTAACTCGTTCGTCCCCATGATCTCTCTATTCTTTACAATATGGCGGCTATGTCAAATTCCCGACCCATGTAACAGTCACATTTGTCAATGCCTCTGGGGTTGCCCCCCCCCCCCCCCCAACACACACACACTGGGAGCTCAGCGGAGGGATCGAATCCAGCGAGTTACGATTTATTGAACGACTGATACAACCCTACCCTAACTCTAACCCTATCCGCTATACCACGAGTGAATTCGCTTGGTGGCAATCGTGTTTTTTTTCACGCATTTACATCCACTAATGATGAGCAGCTGCATAAATTATAGTATTATAGTATTCAATACACTATAATTGTAATACGACTAGTCATCGTGCGCGCGAGGGCATGGTCTCTAGGGAATGTTTTTTTTTACTGAGGTAAACCCAAATTTACATGATGAGACTCCGTGGATAAATAAAGATTATCACTGTATGTATTTCTAGCCATCGTTAGCCATCTGGGACCATGTTTAGCCATTCTAAAAAATGATGAATAGAAGGATCTTGCTAGCAGTCGATAAATGATACGAACTTCTGCACTCGAACGAAAAAGATTATTCCAAAAGGATGATGGTTCCTGCATCGGGGCATTGGAATTTGGTCCTGGCGCAATCAATTAACTTGTCCTTGCTCATGATCACAATGCAATGCGCTGGAAGAAATTGAGAAAATCGGCAGATTAATAATAATAATGGCCATATTTATATAGCGCCATATCACCACAGTCTCATGGCGCTTTACATATTACTGACATCGCGTCAGTATTTTTTTTCGGACTGCTTACGGCGTTAATAGCTGCCACGCAGTTTACACCGTTGAGTGTGTGGTTAGTGCAATGGCCATGCTGCTGTAACGGGTGACAATCCCCTGCTCTTTTTCGAATAGTATAACAGGTTCTTTCACGTCCCCTTCAAATACTGATTAGAAGTAGAAGGAGACCAGGCCAATGGCCTTAAACGTCCCTGCCCAAGGACGCGGCCGGGTTCGAACCTCTGACCTTCCGCACTCTAGACCGTGCTCTACCAACTGAAGTAACCAGTGATTAGTATTGCTGCTAAAATGCTCAGTCGGTCCTCGGTCGCTTCAGGCTCGGTCGCTCGCTTCAGGCTCGCTCAGTGTGCAGCAATTACAGTCTCAATTACAGTTGATTAAATTTTCGGTGTTTAACTTCACCGGGGAGAAATGTGTTTATATTGGGCATTCATAATTAGAGCTTCGCACTACTCCCTTAGAGTTGTTCACTGCTATAAGCTTAGTGAAAACATTTGCATATTACTTGACGCTAACCAGTTTCTAACTTGACACGTTGTTACCGGGTCCAAAATTCCCATATTTTCATGTATAATTATTACGGTCCCTTGTCATTTATACTTATAAATCTTTATTCACATTCGGCTGATCAGGCATATGTATACGTTGAAACTAGTTACGTTACCTATAACCTCGTATCTCCCAATAAACATGACTGGTTCGCGGCTCTCCTACACTGTCTTGTTCGATGGAGAATATACAATATAAACGTTTTCTGTGCATCGGAACGCAGTGCCAGAGCAGCCAGAGCACAGAACAGCAGTTTTTGTGTGTGTTGGGAATCTTGAGAAAATGTCGGTAATTTACCGGGAAATCGTTGATTTATATATTACACCTAGTTAGCTTATATTATTCATTCATGTAAATAGTTACTGGGCTTAATAACTTTACCAATTTTATTCATGTGTATAGTTTTATTGTTTCATTACTATCTTGTACACTGTTATTATTATTGTTTGAGGGCCACGCGTTTATCAGTACTTCGTACTGTCAAGTGTCACCCTCGTTAAATAAAGTTTATTGTATTGGGGACAAAACGAAAATAAATCGTGACAACTTTTGAGAAAACACACCACAGCTCAAACAGACTTCAGTCGCACGATAGCCCCAAAACTACAAAATATATTCATCTAACGCCTTGGCGTGATGAGTAAATGTATTTTCCGCTAGTATGACAAGTAACGAGTGTGTATTGTGCTGGTTCACGAGATCTGATACGCCCACTGGGGGCGTTATTGTTATTGTTACCAAACGGTGTAAGTAAGAATGCGCATACGCATTCTTCTTCTCTCTCACGCTCGCGATTCCTAGCAGTGTGTAACAGTATACAGAGGAAATAGCACTTTAGACGTTAGTGCTGGATATATTACAGAAATTCAAAAGATTCCCTGAAGAAGCTCCTATTCCCTGTCTTCCGTAGAGATCTGGTTTTCTAGAAGCTATCGCTATTAGCCTAATTCGACTCGATGAAAAGAAAATTCGTAAGTAATCAAAATCTCCTAAAAGAGTTGGCGAAAATGTCAAAGAGCTCGTTCACGAAAGTCAGGAGTTGTTAACGTTAGCAGATGACTATAGAACAAGCAGGACTGTCGAGTGCGGAGTCCGACAGATTGGCGTCGAAATCAGAGGGTGAGAAACAAATCAAGAAAGTCCAGAAAGCTTCAAGCACCAAACGAAGCAGCCAAAAGAGGGCGAGAAGAAAGCCAAGGTCAACATGCATGGATGCTGCTTACAAGCTTTCCGCGGTAAGAGTAAAAACTAATTCTCATAGTTGGATCCGCAAACCGTGAATCCGTGAACTCTTTACAGAACTCCGCTACCCTCCCCATACAGCGTTATAAGTAGCTGTGTACTGCAGATTGTTCTCTTACTTTTCAGGTTCTGAAGGCAGTAATGGTGAACAAACCAAAGTTTCAGACGCAACAAACCGAGAGTTGGGCTTAAGTATTGCAGAGCCACATGGTTAGGAAATATCCTGTTCTCAAGTTACAACCGTCAACCGGGACATTTTACAACAAAGGTATAGAAAGCAAAGGACATTCAGCACCAATCAGCGAAGTTCTAGCACAGGTAGAAGAATAGGTGAAACAGGCAGCCACACCCGTAAATAATTTAAGTTGTAAAACTTAATGAATGTTAAGTTATTTCAGATATTGATTAATATTATATGAGAGCAATTATTGAGGCAACAAATAAGTCTTGTGGAATACAATCAGATTGTAATTTGAGTTTTTAGCTATAGACGGAGCTCAGGGACCGGACATTATTTATGGCGGTAGGAGGGGGGGGGGGGGGGGGGGGGGGGGGGGAGGGGGCTACTAGATTTGCATTGTGGCTTGCCCAAAAAATTGTGACCCTGCAGTTCTCTGGTCTCACATAATGATAATGACGCTCCCCTTAGATAAGCCTATAAATATATATAACCTTTAAAAGAGGAGCATATAAAAATGTGACCCCCCTAAATGGGAACATAAAAAAATCGTGACCCCTCTACAACTCTAGTAGCCCCCCCCCCAACCGCTAAATAATGCCCGGTCTCTTATTACGATCATGTCGAATCAGGATGTATTATACAAATACAGGTTTGACTGTAACTGCCGCTAATAGTCCTATCCCGGTGATCGATAGTGTTTTGTATAGACCGTTGGTAAGAACTTAGAGATCTATTCTAGATCTGAATTTTACCAATATGGCTCGACAATGAAGCCGGCCAACTGCACCGGATGTAATGCAAAGAATAGAATAAAAAGTGAAGTCAGTAAAGGTGGCATACCTCGTATAGAAATGAAAAGAGATGGAGGTAGCATGCGACACTGATCGGTAACATACCTTGTTAAGAACTGAAACTAAAAGAGATTTAGAGTCCGGTAGCATAGCTTGCAAAGAACTGGAGGTAACATGGGCGGCACTGGGCGGCAGGACACTTTAAAGAAATTGGAAGGCTAAAATAGCGAGTGCCACTGGCTGTAAATACCGAAACCTGTTGGAGACTAGCATAATTGTAGTGGAAGTAAATGGCACTGGCTAGCTTACCGATATCGGCAATTAAGGGATAATGAGTTTTCGTAATACTTGGTTTACAAGATAAAAGATTTATCAGCCCTTATGCTGTAATTCTTTTAACTCGACATTGACTTAATTGTTGTGGTTTTTGGATCTCTATACAGTTTCTATACAAACCACTTATTGATAAATTCACTCGCACCGGAAAATTCATCCCTGTAGTGTTTTACTTATTTAATGGACTAGCTTACCGGTGTAAATTATTCAGTGCCAATTATTTCCAGTTATTTTACCATGTTATATTATACCTTCGTAATTCACTCTTAATCAGTTTCTATTGAATTGTCCAAATAAAATGTAGGTTTAGTGCTTTTCACCTCCACTGAAGCTTTGGCTGCAGCATGGGTTGGAGTACACGTTCCATAATTTTTTCCAATGTTTTTTCCATGGTTCTTCCCCATGGTTTTTCGTGTCCGGCTCAGCAATAAGGTACATCGTTTGTTTGGTACACCGTTTTAATATATATGTTTGTCATATTCTAGTATACCAGTATTTTTATCAGATAAAATTGGGGTGATATGAAGCAAATCTAAGATGGATATCTACTGGGGAGAATTATATTATAATACATTCCAGCATGTAAGATACACCAAGGCAGCATTTATAGATCAATATAATCTAGGCAAGGGGGCACTTCACAGTCTTACTTAAATGTTATAACTATTATTAAAAACACAAGGAGAAATAAACTGCAATGGATCCGCAAACCGTGAATCCAACCATCAAAACCTGTTGTATCTTGTCGATATTGTATAAATAGTACGAAGTTTGGGTTCCCTGTGGTGAAATGGGCGTGGGTCACGTGATACATTCTTGTACTCGGCGCGGTGAGAGTTGCTTTGCATGGCTCGAGTTTCTCCTCCCTCTTTGGCTTTGGAATTGCTTTCTTCATCTCGAATACTATTTCCTTCTATACGAAGGTAAGCTGAAGCTTGTTCCTTTTATAATTTATGTCTGTCGTTTGTTTTGAAGCTTAACTTCTGGTTTCAGCTAACTCGAGTTTGTTGGCGCTGAGTCGCAAATATCACATGGCGGGGAAGGCTGGCTTTTCGGTGGTTTGGCTCGGCAAGCAAGAAAAAACAACTTGTAACATTGGAAGAGGGCCTTGACAAAGAAAAAGGGACCGAGAAATGTGCAGATTAAACGTTTCTCGAAAACGTTTGAATGTTCTACGAGTCAATGGCTTTGTTTGCGCCTCTATCGTCGGTATGTACATGTATGCTGCCTATGTTTGTATACATAAACTAATGTCATCCTCTGTTTTACCCATTTCAACTTTCCGCCCTCCACTCAAAAGATCACTTGAAAACACCTTGAACCACTTCCAGCTGGGACTCAGCTGTTTTTCTTATGCACCTATCAGCGGCTTCCCCGAGGGGTCGACCCCCGGGCTAACCACGGCGACATGTGGGGGAATGCAGGGGGAATGCAGGAGGATTGAATGCAAACATTGCCCCTGTGGTTGGGGAAATGCTCAACTTTGTTTTAGGGTTGGCAAACTGGGGTGGGGATTTGTTCAAATTGTTTTTGTCATTAAACTAACCACGGAGATTGTTTTTTCTTCTTTAATACAAGAGTTAAAGCGTGAGACCAGCGTAGAATTTCTATGCCGAGTATTCTTGAAGTTTGGCATTTAAATGAAATCATTACATATGAGGCATAATAACTTTGTTATGTTTAGGTCATGTAGGTCGTATATAATGGTAATAGAACTGAGTGGAGTGCAATTTGGTCTGAAATCATACGAGTGATTACAAAATTGCATGACCGCGAAGCGGGAGTGCAATTTGTAATCAAGAGTATGATTTCAGACCAAAATTGCACTCCACTCAGTTCTTTTACCACTTAATTATATTCATTTTGAAATTTTAAGAAACAAAAAACGTTCGTAAATTTGTTTTTTTACAACAACAAACTAGAAAGGTCAAGAAGAAGGGTAGAGCTTTGAAGAAGGCAATTAAAATCTAAGAGCGTGCGTGAGCGATCATGTAATCCCTACGCTGTGAAATGGCTTCTCAAATTCTGCTTTTTGATTGGTTCAGCAAAAGGATGCAATAACAGACACCAAAATGATGCAATTTAGGCTGAAATCACTGCTGCTTTTAACCAATCAAATTGCAGGAAACACCAATGATTTCAAAATGAATATAATGAAAGACCTAACCAGGGGACTTTGAAAGGGATGATTCCCCTACCCCTGGGGGAAATCGTCAAGATTGTTTGTGTCTTTTTACAATCCCCCTGGTCAGCCCTGTGGTCAACCCTCAGGGAAGCCGCTGATAGGTGCATTACTACTGTACTGTACATATGCACGTCTAACTGACGAGCCACCAGGCCACACCAGATTCTTGAGACTATTGAGAACATTTTAGAATAAGAAAACTCAATGTGATTTTCCTATCACCTGATGCATGCAAGTCTTTGAACTATCTCCTCCCTTGTCATCAAGAGTGGTCGCCATCTTGGGCCCATTTTTACGAATTTTTGGGCCCAGCTGGGCGAAGTAATCACTTATCCAGTGACTGAGCGAGTTTGACTTGAGCAAGTCTTGGCAAATTCTGCTAGGCCTTCTGGTTGACAGTTGGTGACGTCACAACTATTACAAACCACAGGGATCCCATTAACCCACTCAGACAAAATACCAGCCAGAAGGCCTAGGACTATGCTGATACATCACTATATTCCACATGAAGAGCATCTGGAGGTGAAATATAGCATACAAGGCATTTACCAAAATAACCACTTGCATATTTACCGATGTTTCTTGCAAATAAATAAATAATATGAAATCCACCAAAGAAGCAACTAATAAGTATGGCCTAACTTGAAGCTTTTTACTCGCATATCCCTGGGTTGTTTAGATACAAGATCCATCCACCCTTTGACAAGCACTTTTAACTACATCATACATGTACATGTAAGAAGTAACATTCGGTAAAAAGGTGAAACAAAAAATGTATTTTTGTCGTCGTCTTTATGCGCAAAAGCAAAATTTGCATATAAGAGTTACATGTCAATCAATATATTATGACATTGTAAATTGGGTAATTTACTTCTGGTAAAGAATAAAGGATTTTACAGATAGAAAAACAAACATTGTGTTTTTGACAAGAGCTACGAAAATCAAAGAAAACTGCAGCGCTTTGACAACTTGAGTTGTTATGATGCCGAAAGCGTGACTTAATAATTTTTCGCTTCACAAATTATTTGACTCTACTTCAAAGATATAGCATTTGAAAGCTTTGAATTTACAGATTAACGTAAAGTTTATGTGTTTTTTGACGAGCTATGAAAATCAAAGAACTTTAGTGCTAAAACAACCCGAGTTATTACGCCGAAAGCGTGACCGATATAATTTTTCATGGTCGTTTAGTATAGAGACCTACATGTAGAGGCTGATTGCTATTTCGTCGTCACATATTACTGTACTGTAGTTCCACACAGCTTTAGCCTGTTCTGAACACTTGGTTCATTTGGTTATGTGTTTGTTGTAGTCTACAACACATTAATTTGCGTGATGGCTTGATTTCATAGCTTGAAGAAGTGATGATTGACGAAGTCATATGACTAGCGAGATAAACGTCAAGAGTTGTTCCATGATCAACTGCGAACATAGAAACTGATCGCGATCATTGAGCGAAATTTTCTCGAGCAATTTTGTGAACATGGAGCGAGCAATTTGCGAAGTGTTTGCAATTTGCCCGCGAAAAATGTACATACATGTAATGTTTATGGGCGGTACTGTATCTCTAATTACATCAGTGAATGTGCCATGTTTAGCAGTAAAACCAAACTTAAAAGCATGTTTGCAAAAGCGATCAATACAGCTAAGGTATTTATCTTTGTATGCGCTAGATCTTACATGTACTTCAATGGCGTAAAAAAAAATTGTGACATAATTAGACTATCAAAAAGTGCAGTAAGTTGATCTTTGGGTTAACCATAATATTTACATACTCTAATGATGTATAAGCGACTGTTAGCTTTATGCAAGAGGTAGTCTATTTGAAGATCCAGTTACATAGATTTTCTTGAAGAGTAACTCCTAATAGCTTAATTATTTAGTCAGCTTTTGCGCTCTATTTCAGCAACAGGATCAGGGAGAGGTTTAGTTGTTTTGCCTCTTACCACCATCTCCAAGTCTTAGTAAAATGTAATGTCATTTGATTAATTAAGGACCAATCCTTAATATTATTCACTTCTATAATATGCTTGATACAATTCCAAACAGAAACACAAACCCTTAACCCTTTATAGCCCAAGGTTTTAATTTTTTTTTTTTTTGCTATTTCTACACTGAATCCCTACTCCCCCCTAAAAAAACTGTAGTCATTGTTATCATGGAATTTTTAACTGACCTACATTTGTACATTGTATAATATTGGGGGCTCAAAGTTCTCAATCTGCCATTTTGAATGCATTGTCGTTGTATTACTACGAAGTTGGCAGGAAGTTTGTGATGGGTATGAGGTCTATGAACCAATTAGAAACAAGAACTCGTAGGGGTGCCTTTTCCTGATGCTCGTAGCAGTTTCCTGGGCCATTCCACAGTATTTGGGACATGATCTCTGAATTCTTAATTACTGTAAACTTTCAAGATCATTGCATTTTGCCATTATTAAATAACTAATGTATACAAAAATATGGACTTTGAAATGTCGGCACACTCTTATCTTGTCATAAATTATCATAATAACTGAAATACAAAATTGCCTGTCACGGAGGGGAAAACCGCAAAAAACCTATGAGCTACTTGCTTTATGTCAAAAAAATAAATAAAAAAATCAGGACACAGTTCTTCACACACACTAATAGAGAAACAAAAAAATATTTCAGTTGCTGTTAAGGGGGTGTTGCTATACAATGGATTTCTCTCGTAATGGACAATGAATGTATGAATTGGTAGTGGAAAGGGAAATATTTTCCTGTGTGGACGAGAGGGCCTGGAGCCAGTATTATGATAATTAGGGTTATATAACTGTCGAGGGACAAAGTCAGTTTCATTGTGTTCTGGCTCATGAACAGTGACAATTAAATTTATGATAATTACTTATGATTAACTCAAGGTTATATACATGGTTATATACATGTATATTCAAGCATATTAATTCATTCCATGTGTATGACACATCAGTTTTTACATTTATATATATATATATATATATATATATTACAGCCGCGTGCAAAAATTCTGACCCCCCATGAAAATTATATACTTATATACTATATCGGTTTGCATCATGGGTAATCCAAAAATGTGTTTTTCAGACATCTTTCTAACAAAAAACTATATCAGGTAGGATGAAAAATGTACGAGTTAAACATTTTTAGATCATATGGGCCCATCCGTTGAAGACAACAAGTTTTATTTCAGTTTTAGTTGTACTAATTTATTCCATGCGTTTGCCACTGGGTCCGGTGGGACCGAAACGCTGCTATGACTTCAAGGAACTCACTGTATTCTGAACTTAATTTCTCCATGTCGCACTAGCTAGGTTTACTCTATTGCCCTGAACGAGGCTGAAGTATTCACTAAATTGATTTCAAACCTTGAGCCTAGGTTTAAGCGTATTATCAATGTGAAACACGTTCTATATTATGGTAGTTCGATGTGTGCGATTCTGCCAAACATTCAACTAAA
Organism: Actinernus sp. WN-2022; assembly: GCA_030867875.1. Taxonomy (NCBI): domain Eukaryota; kingdom Metazoa; phylum Cnidaria; class Anthozoa; order Actiniaria; family Actinernidae; genus Actinernus; species Actinernus sp. WN-2022. The sequence goes on from JAOWCC010001589.1 coordinate 145,450,637, forward strand.
TTAATTAAAGACAGCGTAGCTAAGAACATTTTTTTATGAAGTCCGCAATGCGGTTGTAAAAATCGCATTTAGTTATTGGAAAGGAAAGAAAGACCAGAACCGAAGTTGTTTTAATCTCTGTAAATTATGGACTAGAATTAAATGGTTTTGGTCTTGTGTAAAAATATTTTCTCTGCGTGTTACATAAATTTTACAATTGGTCGTCAGTTAAACTCACATTGAGACTTATTCATACGTAAACCTAGTATTTACTTTGACCTCACTAGGTTTGTAAATTTATTGGTATTCCCCGACAATCATTCAAAGATAATTTTTTAGTAATAAAATAAATCAATTGATACACAGTTTGATTAAATCTTATCCACTTTATATAACTTAAAATTTATCTCGCGTAGAGTTCTAACGTCGTTAACTGCAAGATATGTCAGAATATAATTAAATATGCATCGCGACATTAAAACGAAAACCGCCCGCATTCAATTCTGAATAAAATATAATATGTTTGATCAATACTTCATAAGCGAAATAATTACGTCGCAAAAAAAAAAAACGCAAAAAAAAAACTGGTGTTCCCAGTGAAATTTTAGATCTTTTGCAGACTTCATAACGGCAACAATATTTTAGCTGCGTTTGGCTTTGAAGTGTTGAATTTGGTTCAGTTTGTTTGGCAGAATTGCAAACGACTGGTGGAACTGCCATAAGATAAAATAGAACGTGTTTCAAATTGATAATAAACTTAAACTTAGGCTCCAAGGTTTGAATGCAATTTAGTGAATACTTCAGCCTCATTTAGGGAAATAGAATAAACCTAGCTAGTGCGACGTGAAGAAAGTAAAGTTCAGAATACAGCGAGTCCTTGAAGTCATAGCAGCGTTTCGGTCGACCGGACCCAGTGGCAAACGCATGGAATAAATTAGTACAACTAAAACTGAAAATAGCACTTGTTTTCTTTAACGGATAGACCCATATGATCTAAAAATGTTTTACTCGTACATTTTCAATCCTACCTGGTATTTTTTGTTTGTTAGAAAAATGACTGAAAAGCATATTTTTGGATTACCCATGATGCAACCGATATAAGTATATAATTTTCATGGGGGGTCAGAATTTTTGCAAACGGATGTTCTGTGAAAAGTAACCTTCACCATCATTTTATTTTATATATATATATATATATACAGCCGCGTGCAAAAATTCTGACCCCCCATGAAAATTATATACTTATATACTTATATCGGTTGCATCATGGGTAATCCAAAAATGTGCTTTTCAGACATCTTTCTAACAAAAACTATATCAGGTAGGATTGAAAAATGTACGAGTTAAACATTTTTAGATCAGATGGGCCCATCCGTTGAAGACAACAAGTTTTATTTTCAGTTTTAGTTGTACTAATTTATTCCATGCGTTTGCCACTGGGTCCGGTGGACCGAAACGCTGCTATGACTTCAAGGAACTCACTGTATTCTGAACTTTAATTTCTCCATGTCGCACTAGCTAGGTTTACTCTATTGCCCTGAACGAGGCTGAAGTATTCACTAAATTGATTTCAAACATTGGAGCCTAGGTTTAAGCGTATTATCAATGTGAAACACTTTCTATATTATGGTAGTTCGATGTGTGCGATTCTGCCAAACATTCAACCAAATTAATTAAAGACAGCGTAGCTAAGAACATTTTTTTATGAAGTCCGCAATGCGGTTGTAAAAATCGCATTTAGTTATTGGAAAGGAAAGAAAGACCAGAACCGAAGTTGTTTTAATCTCTGTAAATTATGGACTAGAATTAAATGGTTTTGGTCTTGTGTAAAAATATTTTCTCCTGCGTGTTACATAAATTTTACAATTGGTCGTCAGTTAAACTCACATTGAGACTTAGGGTGCGTTCGATTGACCGTATTCCGGAATAGGAATAGATGGAATAGTCTCTGGAAATCACTGGTTCAGGCATATTTTGCACTGTAAGCTACAAATGCTTGCTGATATATGATATTCAGGATACATTTAGTATTCCAGTGGCTAAAAAATCCCAGTAAACGTGATTTGTAGTGATCATTCTATGTATTCTTATTCCGGAATACGGTCAATCGAACGCACCCTTATTCATACGTAAACCTATTATTTACTTTGGCCTCACTAGGTTGTAAATTTATTGGTATTCCCGACAATCATTCAAAGATAATTTTTAGTAATAAAATAAATCAATTGATACACAGTTTGATTAAATCTTATCCACTTTATATAACTTAAAATTTATCTCGCGTAGAGTTCTAACGTCGTTAACTGCAAGATATGTCAGAATATAATTAAATATTCATTGCGACATTAAAACGAAAACCGCCCGCATTCAATTCTGAATAAAATATAATAGGTTTGATCAATACTTTATATGCGAAATAATTACGTCACAAAAAAAAAAGCGCAAAAGAAAACTGGTGTGTTCCCAGTGAAATTTTAGATCTTTTGCAGACTTCATAACGGCAACAATATTTTAGCTGCATTTGGCTTTGAAGTGTTGAATTTGGTTCAGTTTGTTTGGCAGAATTGCAAACGACTGGTGGAACTACCATAAGATAAAATTGAACGTGTTTCAAATTGATAATAAACTTAAAACTTAGGCTCCAAGGTTTGAATGCAATTTAGTGAATACTTCAGCCTCATTTAGGGAAATAGAATAAACCTAGCTAGTGCGACGTGAAGAAAGTAAAGTTCAGAATACAGTGAGTCCTTGAAGTCATAGCAGCGTTTCGGTCGACCGGACCCAGTGGCAAACGCATGGAATAAATTACTACAACTAAAACTGAAAATAGCACTTGTTTTCTTTAACGGATAGACCCATATGATCTAAAAATGTTTTACTTGTACATTTTTCAATCCTACCTGGTATTTTGTGTTTGTTAGAAAAATGACTGAAAAGCACATTTTTGGATTACCCATGATGCAACCGATATAAGTATATAAGTATATAATTTTCATGGGGGGTCAGAATTTTTGCAAACGGCTGTATATATATATATACAGCAATTTTCATAAATTCTGACCCCCCTCACCATATATAAATATATATCAAAAATTTATCAAACATTATGGGATACCTCTACCTATATTTTTTTCACAAGGCCTTGATGATAGGCAATGACATCCCATAATGTTAGATATATGTTTGATATATATTTATATATGGGGAGGGGGTCAGAATTTATGAAAATTGCTGTATATTACTTTATATACTTTACATGTATATTGGATGTTCTGGGCTTAGTCCCTTACATAGGTACTTCAAGTAAGTACTTAAATCAAGTGTGTAATAATTATTATTTTTACGGGCCTGGACCCGTCACCGCAAAATGTTGCTGTGGTATATTATTCAGGGACTCGAGGGAATAATAGGAATGTAACTTTCCCCTCCATGACAAAATTAGGTATAAAAGTTTTGATATTTCCAAAACAGTCAAAACAAAATTCACAATATTTTATAAACTTCTGAGTTCAAGTTCAATACAACTATATGAATGAAATAAAATTCTGAACTGCAAGTTTTCTTTGTTCTATTTCAATAATAAGTGTCATGGAGGGGAATTAAAACTTAAAAAGCTGTTTAAATTACTTAAAATGTATCATTTTCATACATTCAACACAATATGTTTGTACCCAAATCAGATAATTGTAACCTCTGAGCATGCTCATAGTAGCAATGCATTATGGGCAACCTTTGTCATGTGCTCATAGATTGACATTTACAGCCTTGTTTATCTTCCCAGGATGATTACATATTGTTATATAAGTTAAATAAGTATTCCAGTGGGATTAATTAAGACAAAATTGGTATGGTATTGTTATGGGACAAAACTTTCTCCTCCGTGACTTCCCCTCCATGACACTGGTCCTTTTGACTTACCTCCTAGCTGGAGAAGTTAGAGAAATATTTAATGTCATTTGTTAGTTGATGAACTAAATGTTTAAAGTGCCTCTTACCCTTCTTGACATTTTTCTATGTATGAACCTGTGAAAGGTTTTGAGTACTTCTGAAGAAATTTTTGGTTTACAGATAATACTCTATGTTCTACATTTGTTTGAAATGATGAAAAACTGACCTTTCCTGACCCAGGACAGCGTAAGTAAAAGCCTGGGTCGATTTCCCGGGGTGACTTCATCTAATTAATTCCACTTTGTAATAATTTGAATAAATACTGAGGATTTTGTCTAAAATGACTTTTTTCCTTACTAACAACTTGCAAACTATGTATATTTTCTATAAATCGATGTTGTTGTGATAGAAAAGCACCATGGAGGATAAATATGCATTAATGAGATGACATCACCCCAGGAAATCAACCCAGGCTTTAACTTACATTGTACATGGTCATGGGTCAGGAAAGGTCAGTTTTCCACCATTTCAAACAAGCGTAGAACATAGAATATTGTCGGTTAACCAATAATTTCTTTGCAGAAGTACTCAAAACCTTTCACAGGTTCATAAGTAGAAAAATGTCAAGAAGGATTAGAGGCACTTTAATAAAACTTGTGTTTAACCCTTTCACCACCACACCTGGGAAAAATTATTGCATCAAACCTAGACATGCTGGAGATACAATGTTGCGATACTATTTCAAGGGATGAATAACTTCAAAGTCAGAGCTATAACAGGGATCGCTTGACTCTCCCACTTTGGAGAAAAACGCATTTGTTTTGGAGATCGCTGTTCGTTTCTTCAATTTTCACGAATTTTGAGGAGCTGAAAATCGGCTCAAGAAAACCTTCCCATTCGCACTTGAAATCAAAAGCAAACACAAAATAACCACTCAGTCGTTACAGTACCTTGTTTAATCTTTGCAACCAGCAGGTTTGTTTGCACAAAATACACCTAGCGACTGTGAAGCATGCTATTCTTAATGCTGCACTTCTCTCCACCATGTTTTCCTGCTCCCAACTCCAAATGCATGCTGGGTAATCAATAAAAACTTCACAAGGGGACCCCCCCTCTGGGACTCCTGTAGGATTTTACCCCTACAACCAAGAGCGGTGATTTGGACTCGAGCCGTTGCTTTACAGTGACAAAAACACATCCTAATAGGTTGAGCAGGGGGGAAAGACAACCAACTGCAGGATTTCAGTGAAGAATTATTTCATGTGTCTCAAAGCACAAACACAACAGAAAAATCCTGTGAAACCCCTCACAAGGCCTACTAAAAGCAAACCAAGTACATGTACTTTTCAGCCGTCATCAGACTTAATGATGTCCTCTAGCTCTCTAATACAGTGGCTTATTTGTCCAAAATTAGAGCACATTTCGTTGGAAATCCTACAGAAGAAAGCATAGTTACCACCGACGAGTCCGTAGAATTCTGCCGAATGGCATCATGGGGAAAGTTTTGAGCCCTTGGTTTAAAAAGTCAGCAGTATTTAACTAGCCCGGGCTAGCCAAACTGGAACTGAGGGGGGAGGGTTGAGTTAGCACTCTGCATTTCACCAATTCAGCCCAAACACTTCCAGTGGTGAAAGGGTTAAAGTTGTAGCTTTTATATATTCACAGGAATTTGGGGTTAGTTTTTGTGATTTCTCTGTTCCCTCCGTGACAGCTAACATTAAAAATATCTCCCTGGGTATTTTACAAAACATTTTGAAATTCATCACACCTAAAGAGCTATTGAAAATGGTAAATATGATGGTTCAAAAGTTTGTTTAAATTCAAGTATCTAATTGTGAAGCAGCTTTCAATCTTGTGATTTTCCCCTCCGTGACATGCAAAATACTGTGGAATTGGCCTCCTAGGAAATTATTTTGGTGGTAACAAGAATGATTGTAGACAGGTTTGACATTTGAAAACCGCAGACAGACTGTCTTGTTGATTTCAAAGTCTATAAATAACTACAAAAAGTGATACGTCAAGTTCTGTGAAGTGATATTTCACTTCCCTGTTAAATATTTTTGAACAGTACTGTATGTAGTGGCAAACCTAAGTTTTACCTTTAAAGCGGGACCTGCTGGCATTTGTTATTGTTTTTTTTAAGCCTTCCCTCCTCCAGTCTGGAACTTATGTAGATTAATTCCTTGATTAGTTGGATTTCTGTTTGATATCAAGCTACAATCGTGGTCAAAAGGATTTGGGACACTTGTCACAATGTACATGTAGCACCGATTATGCTTTCTCAAACAAACAATACCCAACTCTCTGCATTTTCTACAATGTATCAAGACATTCATGAGCCCCCTCATCAATGTTGTGATGATAAATCATGACTTTGACAAAACCAAAAAAAGATGATAAAATAGCATTGTATCTGTCTGTTTGCATTAGAATAAGTCCATTTTGTGGAACAGGTGACAACTAGAGATGCTTGGGAGTATTGTTAGTTAGTTTAATGCAGAATTAAATGTTCAGTTGCTTTGGAAAACATTCTGTTATTATGCTTGAGTGAGCGCCATAGATTGAATGACCTTTGCTTCCCCTGGAGACAATATTGTTTTTTTTAATAAGAATAGCAGTACAACACAGTCTGTAATTATTTTCCAATTTCAATTCTTTATTATGATCATTACATACATGTGCTTGACGTACTATTTCAAATACGAATTGTAGTGTTTTATCAGGGGTTCCAAATATTGAGAAAACAATTGAAATCCGAGAGGCATGCATGTAGCTAGCCTTGAGGGTTTTATTGTTTTGAAATATTTGGCATACCCTGATGAAACACGAACAATGAGTGTTTGAAATGACTTCTCATGCAAATAAATAAACAGAAGATTTACATAAACAGAAGATTTACATAAACAGAAGATTTACATAAACAGAAGATTTACATAAACAGAAGATTTACATACACTTCTTTTCAAACATCATTATCAAGTATTGTTTACTTTTTGACTTCTCATATGTAATTGTCTGTTATTGCATCATTTTGCTGAACCAATCAAAAAGCAGAATTTAAGAAGCCATTTCACAGCGTAGGTATTGCATGATTGCTCATGCACGCTCTTAGATTTTAATTGCCTTCAAAGCTCTACCCGCTTGACGTTTCCAGTTTGTTGTTGTAAAAAAACAAATTTACAAACGTTTATCCTTGTTAAGATTTAAAAATGAATATAATTAAGTGGTAATAGAACTGAGTGGAGTGCAATTTTGGTCTGAAATCATACTCTTGATTACAAATTGCACTCCCGCTTATAGTGTATAAGTAGTTTGTGGTTCATGAATACAATGATTAAGACATATTGATCACTAGAGTTGAAAATCTGTCCGAAACACTAGTCATTTGGAACTGGTATTTCATTGGATGTCAAGATGCATCCACCTGACTAAGCTTTGAACAAGGGTTTGACCCAGTTTCAAGATCCATGCATTTGACCAAATACAGCCTATCCATGTGATGAATATCTCATGAATTATTAATGAGTTTGAGAATAAATTTTCAAAGATCATGCGTATATGTATCCCACATGGGAGAAGCGGGTTAGAGAAATGAAGAGAAGAACATGTAGATTGAAATATGTGATCCCACATGGATTACGTTGATTACGTTGAAGGTTATGATGAAGACAGGTCAGTTTTGTGAGGCAGCAGAGCATAGTCTTGTATGGAGGAAAATTTTAGATTTTGCTATCTGTACTGCATAATTCCACAATAATCTCAATCCAAATGCATGTACAAATGCAATAGGTCTAGGATTCGAGACGTGATTGGGCCTTCATGAACTGAATAATTTGTTTTTACAGCTTTATACATGTATGTTCTGTTGATTGGTCAGAAGGCTATAGCTGATGTGGTCCTTTGGGCTGTAGGATTTTTTTAACGGGAATATTTGGACAGTATTGGAAGCTTAGTGTAGCGTGCTTGACACTAGAGAGATAATTGAGTTGTCACAAAGTCTGTAAAATTATTAGTGGGTTTCTAGTAGTTCGTACTTTCGGCTGTCATTGACTGAAAAGTTACTTTAACAGCTTCATATGTATGTCGATTGGTCTATGGTCTTTGTGTGCTGAGTTTTTTTGCCCATCAGAAGGTATTTTAACTTACTTTTCCTCCAGTGTTTGGACGAGATTGGCCAATATCAAATTTTATGCAAAATTGTCAACATAATTTATGTTGCACATCTGAGAACAGAACTATTCACCCAAATGTTATATATATTTTTCTTTTGCATAGCCAGCATCCTTGTTTACTGCTGTAAAAATAATAGGAAATTCCAATCAATATTTCTGGTCCAAAAGTTTAGAAAACTAAGACATAGTTTAGCGTGCTACACGCTAGAAAGTCCAGCAGTCATGAATTTACATGTAGCCCACTTGTTTGAGTACAAGTGATTGAATGAGCCTGTCTTCCTCTGGGGACAAGTTTTTTTTTGTGTGAGAAGAATAGCAGTGAAACACAATGTAATTATGTGCTTGACTAAATATACAAAGGCCATACATACTGTATAGGGTTTTAAGCATCCCACATGGAAGATGGCAGTGTAAGGAATCAAGAGGGGTGTATTGTGTACTCATAAATCAACAGAGGGTGCAGGGTTAGACGACATAGTACTCACTCTAACTCGATGCGGTCAGGGGGACTTTAATGTCTCCTCGCCAGCGCGCATGCTCTTCTAATTTTCCTTCTTGCATGGTGAACGAGGGAGATTTAGTGAAAGTATGCATGCTGATGAGGGATATTCGAGATTAAATGTCTCCAAACAAACAAAGGAAAGCGAGGGGATCATGGTATTACTTAAAGTGCCTATAACCCCAAAAATATATTTCCTATTCTCTCGAATCCCTGAATATTATACCACGGCAACATTTTGAGGTGACTGGTCCAGGCCCACAACCTCCAATAATTATTATTATTATTACCACCATCGTATATATAATAATTATTACACACTTGACTTAAGTACTTACTTGAAGTACTTATGTAAGGGACTAAGCCCAGAACATCCAATATAAAGTATATAAAGTATATAAAGTAATATATAATGTGAATAAAATGAAGGTAGTTAATCCAACGATGTGCTTCTAGTAGAAGGATCAAATACTTGATTCTACACTCTGCTTCGGTATTTAGAGTTGAATAATGGTTTTGAGGTGAAGACAGAGAACTTCTTACTAATCCTTTAATTAAAATACGTTTCGGCCGTTCGGCCTTCTTCAGTTAAAATTTGTTTTAAAGTAATATATATGAATATATATGTAAAACTGATGTGTTAATACACATGGAATGAACTAATATGCTTGAATATACATGTATACCTCGACTTGCCTGGCAGTTATATCATAAGTAATTATCATAAATTTAATCGTCACTGTTCATGAGCCAGAACCACAATGAAACTGGCTTCGTTCCTCAACAGTTATATAATCCTAATTATCATAATACTGGCTCCCAGGCACTCCCGTCCACATAGGAAATTATTTCCCTTTCCACTACCAATTCATACATTCATTGTCCGTTACAAGAGAAATCCATTTTTTCAATTGAAACTTTAAACCATTATTTAGAACTTCTTTAGTATTTTTTTTACAGCCTTTCAAATTTGAGAACCAGAACATGTGGCCGTCAGTTTTCAATTCTCTTTGGGGGCCTGGAGACTAGTGGCCTGTGACGTGTATGTAGTCAGGTGTACGTCCTTCCAATTCCATACAAACATCTCTTATTTCTGCAAATCTTGCAAGCTCACCACATAATATATATCCAATGAAATGTCACCAAACGTGCTAAATTTATGAATTTTGAATTTTGCTACTGATTAGACTATAATAGGACGATTTTCCTTTTTGAATTCTTTTCTTATTCAGTTTTTCCAACTCCTTTGAGAATAGCAAGACAATGGTCTAAATTAGAGGACCAAAAGAAACTGTGCAAAGGATTCTGGTAGTTGTAGTAAAATGATGCCCGATTGACGTCATAATTCCAGGCCCTCGTCAAGACTTTGCTGACTTCCAACTGGAAACAGGAAGCCCAAAACAGCTGTTTTCGCTAACTTTGATGCCACTAAAATCGTAGAAGTTTAGGTTTTTCAATTTTATTTTTTTGAATTCTTAGTCATGCCGCTATACAGAATCAATGTAAAAAAATGGGGGTTATAGGCACTTTTATTTTTACCCAGCTAAATCTACTAGGTTGTGTTGTTGCTTTAAGGCCTCGGCTTGTGTCAGAATCACCTCTGTTGGTTGTGGGGTAAAAATATGTAGGTATCCAATGGGTATGTGTGTCTACATGTATCTGTTTATGCTATTGCTGTGATGAAGTTCAGGGCTTGGTTGTTTGAATTAAGGGTAGTGTTATGGCTACATTTAGGGTACTGTTAAATCTGTAAGCATAATAATCTGTACACGTTGAAGCTTGGGTTAGCAATATAACCCCATGGTAGAGCTTATCCTTGCTTCAAACAACTTGGTCCATGCAGGAGGTTGCACAAGCTAGTGAGAGATACTGCAAGTGGGTTGATTCATTGATGTGGCATGTAGATAAGAGCCAGCAGCTGGGCAAACTGCCAAGTTCTGTCAGTTATGCAATTAACCCAATTAACTCACTCTGGGAAACTATTCAAAATTAGCCATCAACTTCAAATCTTACTTACAACCCTTAGCATGAAAGTCTTAAAGTGCCACTACGACGAAAATGTACCATTTCGATTTGCCACTTTTTCAGTGTCAATAGGTCAATTAGGTAAAAACATTTCACAAATGGGCATGTTAAACTACAAAATTTTAGGAGAGTTTACCGGTAAAATCCTGTCCGCCATTACTGGAAGCCATTCTCAGTATTCAGCGGAAGTGATGTCATACACTTAACACGACAACCTCGTGGCGCAAAATAGCGTGCATAAAAAAGTAGCCAACCTTGCATAGATAAATATAACTTTCTTCTTATGTACGTGAAGACGTTTTTAGTAGAAATATGCCTCCAGGCAGTGTGTTCTGCAGGCGAGCGTTAAGTGTATGACATCACTTCCACTGAATAAACCTTTGTTTAAAGCTGAACAAAGGGAACAGCCTCCAGTAATAGACGCCTTTCATAAGTTTTACTTCCGGTCACGAAGACGAGGCTCCAGGTGGTTTGAAATCCAAGATGGCGGACAACTGCTCAGGCTCGCTTGAAAGTACCTCCGAAAAGGACTCGAAAAGTGTGTTATTTAGTAGATCGTACCTGAATTTGGCTTCAGAATCACTGTATTTATGTTCATGTATAGTCTACCGTATATTAACTGATGATTTGCATGAAAAACGTCCACGTTTTGGGCAAAATACCGAAAGAGCGCGGACGAAACTTTTAAACTATTAACTTTTGTTGAAAATCTCCACAGATCAGTATCACAAAAAGCACACGCCGTATTAAATCAAGGGCACCCAACGAAGTTTTCGGTTAAAAAGCTGTTCGGGAGAGTAAGTTGGCCTAAAACTTTCGGATTCGAAAAAAATGTTCCTAGAAAATTGTTTTCTGAAATACTGGCTAGAAAATTTGTTTTCAATACCTAGAAAATTATAGAAGAAAAGGGAGACTAAAAGGTTTCCCCTAAAATATTCGTACGTCCCAATTCGTCTGATCAATAGAGTCAGAACAACACATTTTGATTCCCTAAGAATTGCCTAAAGGAAAAAAGAATCCCTAAAAAATTCGTACCTCCACAAAACTTTGCAACATGAAGTTACTTGGGCTAGAAAATTCTTGTTTCTGTTCTAGACTACTAACAAATTCGTAGGCCGGGAATATTTTGCCATAGTATTTTCGGTTGACGCGATTTCCACCTAGAAAATCCGAACAGCTAATAGCTTTCTAGAATACGTCAACAGACATAGTAGGTGCCTTAAAATGGCTAAATGAGCTGCAGACAACTGGTTTCAAACGAATTTCAAAAAGTACTCGTTGGGTGCCCTTGTTAAATACTGCATTGCCGTGTACACTATGTACTGGAATAACTCTTGAGATGTGATTTGTAGTGTAAGCCGACCCAAAACTGAGAAAGTGTATGGCTGATACGGTTGCTTGAATTATGGTTGTTCAGTTAACGTATAACTTTGAGGGAAGTGGGGTTTTTTTGGTGTTACAGATCATCACATATGTAACACAAAGAAAACTATTGTCTTCTAAAGCAAAACAATACCCTGAAATACAAAGAACCCTATCCCCAGAAACATGAATCAAACAATGAATCTGCTTCACCAAGAAGCACCCAGAAAAGTAATTGAAGTATGCGGGCATCAGGCGTCGTATTAGGCACAGGCATTCCAGGAAAAATATGTTCCCTTGGTGTCAATGTACCTAGAGAAGAGAAATCTTCAAGCATAATTCTGGCTCTTGGAAACAATGATAGCTACAGCTACCAGAATGAAGAAAAGACTGTTGATCATATATATTCAATCAATGGGCATCAGTCAAACGATGAAAATACAAATTCAACCGACCGCTATTGAAAAACCTGCTCGTTTTTCTTCTTCAAGGAAATAAAAAAATATATTAGTTTCTACACAGGATTCTCATCTTCTAAAATATTTCAGGTCTAGTATGATTTTTATAATGTTTGAGGGAAGGGAGAAATATCATTTACTGAAATAAATGTTTAATTGAGGCTAGCAGTAATATGGGAAGGGAATACCACTTATAAACAGTGGCAAAACAAGCAATTCAGGTCAATAAAAATATGAAAACATTAAGTACTAAATAAATTGTAACAAACATATTAAAACTATTAATTGGTAAAATAGGTGTTAACTAAGTGGTGGTTGCATGAAGGTGATATTAAAATTAGTCCACATGAAATTGGGGGAATCATAAGATGAGTGATAATGTGTGTATGGATAGCAGGGTTTTAGCCCAGAAGGTTTGGGGTAAGGTGAAGCAAAATCAGAAATGAGAAAAACACTAAAAAAAGGAAAATTATGAGTAATGAGAGCTGCTAAATAAACAATAACTGATATAACAATGTGGTGGCCTGATGATATGAGAGTGAAGGGAGTGGGGGAAGTTGCTTGGGGAAAGGAGGGCATTCAGGCACCCCTGCCCCATCTCCCCTTATTTGACTGGCTAAAACCCTAGATATGGTGAAACAGGCTAGCAGGAGAAAATGCCGTTTTGCCGTTTTAGGGGAAAAGGTTGACAAGTGGCATTTTTGAAAATACCAGCCTTATATTTTGGCTACTTTTGAATAAAGAAATTGAAGAAAAATGCAGACTTTTTCGACAAAAACTAAAGAATTTGGGTCTTTCTTCAGGGAGCACATAAATTTATGCTTTCCTTTGCCGTCTGGGAATCCATAAATTTATGCTTTTCTTCATCAGTGTGGGAATCCATAAATTTATGCCTTCCTCGGTAATAGGTAAATTTCAATAATCATTTAATTTGTTACAATTTTCAACTTTTTAACTGAAAACATACTTTAAAAAAATATCAAACTAGTAAGAATAAAGGGAACCAACTTGAAGAATATTGTGATCTGGAAGGACTTTTTGGTAAATGGCAAAATGGCACTTTTACCTGCTAGGCTGTTTGAGCTAATATACCACACAGAGCATGTAGGGATAGGGGAATAGGAACCACTACTAATTACGATCGGTTTGTGCTAAGCTTTTCATTATATATAATTATCAAATTATCAATAATTGCAAAAAAGAATATTCTGTACAAAATGGTAGTGTTAGAAATTTGAATTCCATTCAAAAAGCCCAAGCAGTGTCCAAAAGCCTCTGCTAGATATATTCTAACTACAAATAAACTTATTTTATTGGTATATGAATAATAAAATCAATACTGTATGCTGTTACACAATAATGTAAGTGATACAAAGTCAGGGAATATACATTGAAGGGTAGGGTATGAATTGTATACAATGTGAAAAAAGGGTATGAAAAAATAGAATTTACCATATAATGGGTTGGGATAGGGGAAGGAAAACGTGCTATCATTCTTTATTAATGTAAAAGTTCTGTACAAAATTTAAGTGAAAACGGCTTTGGGGAACTACGAACGGATAAACCATATTCTAACTGGAACTATGTCTGGATGGTTATCCAGTATAATGGCTGCTGTTTCGGTATACTCGTTGCCTGCATCTTATCAGTTGACTCCAGCTTTTTCCAATGTTTGTTTTCTGTTAGGTGAACAGTAGTTACATTTCCCATCGATAGCACTTCACTTGCTGTATAAATAGCAAAAGAGATTAGATATCATGACATGAGCTTATTAAACAGCCTATCAGAAATAAACTAAAATTTGCTTTGCACCTCATAAATCACTTTGCCTCAATTTTAGACCACAATACTAATTTACTTTAGGCAGAAGATATTTCCGACTCCTTTAAGTTAGCTTAGATATCTTCGACGGAAAGATGCCCCTGAAATAATTAATATCGTCCTCTGTAAGCTGCAAACATTTTTTAGATTTGCAACCAGAGTGTCGGGTGTACATTGTTCGGAAATGACGGATGACTTGATCAAGTAGAAAAGTACTTTTTTGTGCGCTAAACAATATGCTAAAATAATGCAGACTACACATGGACATAAATACAGTGATTGTAAAACCAAACACAGGTATGATTTACTGAATAACATACTTTTGGGAGTATTTTCGGAGGTACTTTCTAGCTGAGACTGTGCAGTTGTCCGCCATCTTGGATTTCAAACCACCTGGAGCCTCGTTTTCGTAACCGGAAGTAAAACTTATGAAAGGCGTGTATTGTGGATGTTTAGATTCAATATTTGGAGATAAAAAAATAAGACTTCCTGTTGTTGTATTGAAAAACAATTTGAACTGGTAATTATCAACTCTACTTTATGAATATGCAAAACATTGATATGTCAAAATTTGATCATAGGGGCACTTTAAAGGAAACACGAACTGTTGGAACAAATTTCATATCAAAATTAATGTATAATTAATCCATGTTTTAATTAATCCATGTTTTAATTAATGTGCCTAAAAGTTTCACTTCCAGGTCTATTGCTAGTTTCCTCTTTGTTACTAGGGAGTTTAAGAAACCACGACTGCAACGTTTAAGACAACGGCATACAACAATAGCCTTAATTACAAAATACAATAACTACACGTGAAAATACAGACAGTTGTCTACTTTCAACCGTTGTCTGCAAAAACACAACGTGAAAACCATATGTTTTACATTCCATAGAGAACGTTAACGCCAAAAGGTCTTTCGTTCTGCATGAAGGGAACTTTATGCTTATCATATTTTTAGAAAATTTGGATGTGAAAAATTAATTAAAGGCCTATAAAATAAAAAGGAAAAAAGAAATTTCTGGAGAAAACACTTTTCTGTGTCCCGTTGTCACTGGCGTCGCCGTCCTGGTTTCTTAAAGTCCCTATTGTCGTACATGTACACTTCAGTTTATATGTACTATACAGTTACCAGAGGTTTTCCCTTCTCTCCTAATACATTGTTGTCTTACATCAATGTGACCTGGTGCTCCTTGCAACCTATCAGATCAAAATGTTGCATAAATCACATACATTTGTAATGGCTGCCATGGCCATTTCTCCCACGCATCTTTCTGCTGTTTTGAAACAGGGTAGCTAACATGAGTGTTTGTATTCTGTGCCATTATTTTATACAATTGAAGAATTTTGTTAGTGTATTGTCAAGGTTTTCAGCCTCGTACAGCTAAAAAAAAATAGGATAAATAAAGCCCATGCTTTTTACAGTGTATCCTTATTAGGTTCTTGAAATTCTTAAAGCTGAATTTGTGGAAATCTCTATTTTTCCCAAAAAATCAGAGCAATGCAAAAACAGTAATATTGTATTTAAATGTTCTGAATTTTCACATGAAACTAATTTGGGATATAAAAAAGTAGTAAATCATTGGTAAATTTACATGTACAATGTACATGTACATTGTAGGTTCCAGATGAACAGTACATTCTTGCCATGAGTAACACCAATCTTCATACTGTGTTTAATGTTAAGTTGATGATTCAATTACATTTACTTTTCAGAAAGTGAGTTTGGTACAAGTGGTGTGCAGGATACCAAAATTATCATTTTGCAAGATTAGGTATGTGACCTACATGTACATATAAGTCAAAGAGCTGTGTTTTTAGTTTTTGTTATGACTTTGTTTAATTCATGTTCCCATAATGTTTTAGCTAAGTCTGTTTGTGGCTCTTTTGGGTTGTTTTTCACTTATTCCGATTGGGCTGCCTGTGGCACATGGTCAAAATGGGATGAGGAGAAAAGGAAAGGGGAGAGTTCGTCGGAATACTTAAACATAAGCCTCTGGCTTGGGAGACCTGGTAACGGCTTCCTGTATCTTCGACGTAAAATAAACAATTTTTATTATTATTAGAGAAGGGAAGTAGAGCCTGCATGGAAGGTAGTATCGTCGTGTACCGTTTAACCAACTGCGTCATAAAATTCCCTTTGTTACCCACGTTCACCATGAATAATTTGAGAATCAGAAATTTTATACGAACATCCGAATCGACACTTAGAAATTTTAGAATGATTATACGTTATCCTCACTATAAAAAAAATTACCGCCTAAACCGGGATTTGAACTCGGGTCAGTTAAGAATCAATGCAATGGCTTACCCACCACCAACCCAAACCCTAACCATTAGACCACAAGAGAATTTGCTGATTGCTGTCGTGTTTTTTTACCAGATTTATATCAACTTCATTAGCATGTTCATAAAATATTCTATAATAGTATAATATATACTATAATAGCGGTACGACAACCCTCCGAGCGCGCAAGGTGTGATTCCCCACAGATCTCAATGGTACACGACGATACTACCGCATGGAAGGCATTCAATTAAGACTTGCACAGGTGGTGAAATGAAAGGTCATGATGCATCAGTGACACATCAACTGTTAGACAATCAACCAATAGTGGTAATGTTAAATGTAAATATACAGGACTGATCAAAATTTTGGGCTAATTTTTTGCACCATCAATATCGTAAGAACACTTTTACATCTACTGAGCAAAATAAAGAGTAGAAAGAAAAGTCTTGAGGCCAAACAATTGCACTGCAAACTATTTTTGGTACCTGTGTAAGTCCTGCTTGAATTTAAAGTATGGTACAAGTATATAATTCTAGCCATCCTTTGACAGAAAATTTATTTAAAGCATTGAAATTGTACTGTCTTTTGTAATCCTTGTTGAAACTTTATAATTTGTATGAGCTGTTTCTAAATGTATGCAACTTGCTGCCAACAACAACATTAAGCTTTATTTGTACATTGAAAAAATTATAGATTACAAATATCATAGAGATAACATATTTTTGAACTCGTGGTGGCTGATGAGTTTAATAAATGTTGATGTGAAAATATGTGGTAAAGGCTGATTTCGAAAAGGCTTTTGACTCTTGACAAACTTTTGTATTTGCAGTTTTAAAGCATTTATCAATTGGATTTATCAATTGGATTAAGATGCTACAAAGGATAGCTTTTCTAGTGTAATGAATAATGGGATAGCCACAAATTACTTTCCTCTGTGTAGAGGAATGAAACAAGGTGATCCGATTTCACCCCATCTTTTTATTCTGGTGAAAGAAATAATGGCAACAATGATTTGGAACAGTGAGGATATTGAAGGAATCAGGTTTGCACAAAAGCACAGGAAAATAGTATCATTTGCCAATGACACTACTTTCATTTTAAAAGATATGAAATCTTTAAATAAGGTAATAGATCAGTTGGATCGGTTTAGTGCTTTCTCATAACTTAAAATCAATTTAACAAAATCACAGGCAGGTGTACAATACAATACATTAACTTTTATTTAAACACAATAAAAGATTAAAGCATTACCGCTTGTGGGGGCGTACATGTATAATAATATAATTAACTATATACAAATGTCACATAAAAATGCTAACTATATATAATATTGTTAAAACTAACTACAGTACAGGCCGCAAGAAGTTTGACCCGCAAGAACTTCTTAAACGCAAGAAGTTAGAACCGCAAGAACTTCAATCGCAAGAAGTTCAACTTAATTCAAACGGGTTGAAACTCTCTTACTAATTAACGTAAAGTCGTCCCTTCGACTGGAAAGAAACAATTATGTTACATTTTGTAGACTGAAGTTCTGCGGGAAACATTAAATTAAAGTACTAAAGAAATATATTAGGACAACAAACACAAACTATGCAGCAAATGTATCACATTTTGGAAGTGAAATTTCACGTCTTACATTGGAATTCAAGTGCAACTTTTCGCTAATACTGCTGTTGAATAATAGCTAGGTTGATTATACGACAAATGGCCCTAATAAGAGTTGTGTTCTTTATTGAATCCCACCGCCACCCATGTGTTCAGCTGACTATTAAATAAGACAAACACTTCAGAAATATTAAAAGTAAAAACTCCGAGACAGCAGCCCAAAACATTTTCGCCTTTCACACTTTATAATATTTATCACCACCGTTTGTGTATATCTGCGAAGGCACTTACCTCCTTGCTGCTTCACAGCTCACTTATAACGCATCCTCCCATATACATGTATTCTGATAACCTTACTGAAAATCGTTACTTAAAAATGTAATATGGAAGCCTGAGCTTTTGTCACAAAATAATAAACAACGGCCGCTCAATCGCTTCAGTTCCCGTTATAAATACCGGTGTTGCGAGGCCAGCTTTATACATGTAGTTTGCCGTGCAAAGCATAACACCAAATAAACTTTACCGTCTGTAGTTTCACATTTATGGCACATCCCTGTGTTGCTCAAGGTTTCGGCTCAAATCATTGCATATGTTTGCGGTCCTAATATAAGGCAAAATTTCGAAATTAACCTCAAGTTCTTGGCATCTGAATTTCTCCACATGCAATCAGTCAGGTGTGAAGGTAGCCTGATTATCAGACTGTCGATGTCGTCCGCTCACTTCCTCCCACCTCCCAGTCTGATGGACTTCGACATAAACCGTGTTCCTGACGTCATTTAACTTCGACCAATCAGAGCGAAGGTTTTATTTTTAGAGAACTGAGGTATGCGTGGAATGTCCAGTGAAGCCTGCATGAAGGACAAGCCAAATCGCGGACGATACAAACGGACTTGATATGGCTTTGGAGAAAGCGTGCGAAACTTTCGACATTTATGAATTATTTCCCGAACAGCGAAAAGCAATTTACCCCTCGTTTCCCGGAAGGACCTTTGCTACCACAGCTGCATCTATAAGGCGACGACCAGGTCGAGAATCGAGAGAGGAGAAATTACGTAGCTACATGTAGCTTCTACAACTTCTACAGATCGCCAGAATCACGGCTCTTTCATGCACTGCAGAATATGTTCTACAGCTTCAAACTTATAGAAACAGAACGTGGAGAAACATGTTGTCCTCAGACGTGTACTGGGAAAATCTGATAAGAAACGCTATCGATATCGCGATGTTTATGAATCTACTAGCTACGGGCTTTGGAAAATCATTAATCACCGCTTTGTATTAAAATGTGATGTCTCCTAGAATGTTGGCATTTAGAAGACCAAATATTTCATGAAATGTAATGAGTTTTTTACAGCAGTGAACACACATACTGAGTATGTCATGGTAATAGTTTCACGACATTTGGGCAATTATTTATGTTTGCAGAATTTTTAACACACTTTATTTTGACAATTTTGCTGACCTAAAAGCTGAAATATCTTCGCTTTTTCGCCTTAAGAAGACTAAATCTTTCATGGAATGGCATGAATTTTTTACAGGAGTGAACACATATAGTGAATATGTCATGGTAAAAGTTGGATTACATTTGCCTAAATATTTATGTTATCAGAATTTTGAACAATCTTGATTTTGACAATTGTAAAGTACAACAAATCAGTGTTGTGACCATGCGCTTGAAATACTGTACGAAAAATCCTATTTAAAAAGTTCCTGCTGCCCAAAAATCCATAGCAGCTCAAACAGGATATGGTTAGGGTTAGTTCTGAGAAATCGACGTAAGTTTGAAGCTGTAAAACATAAGAATTCTGCAGTGCAGGAAAGCGTGATTCTAGCGAGCTGTACTAGAAGGCTATGCGTAATTTCTACTTTCTCGAATCTCTACCTGGTCGTCGCCTATAGATGTAGCTGTGATGGCCAAGGTCCTTCCGGGAAACGAGGGGTAAATTCTTTTCGCTGTTCGGGAAATAATTCATAAATGTCGAAAGTTTCGCACGCTTTCTCCAAAGCCATATCAAGTCCGTTTGTATCGTCCGCGATTTGGCTTGTCCTTCATGCAGGCTTCACTGGACATTCCACGCATACCTCAGTTCTCTAAAAATAAAACCTTCGCTCTGATTGGTCGAAGTTAAATGACGTCAGGAACACGGTTTATGTCGAAGTCCATCAGACTGGGAGGTGGGAGGAAGTGAGCGGACGACATCGACAGTCTGATAATCAGGCTAGTGTGAAGGTGTCAGTGTGAGTTTTGATCGCTGCACTTTCTGAAGCCAAGTTGGCAATGAAACCGTGTAAAACTATGCTCTTAGTCTTACCAGAAAACTTCTACTGGGAAAGTGGAATCCTTTTGAACTAAATGTGCTTTAATTCATTGAATAGTGAGTGACTGTCTTCCCAAAACTTTAAAGGTCAAAAAGAAGTGGTAATTTGCATATTGGGATTGACTCAACAATAATCGCTAAACGTGCAAATCATAGAAGTTGGATCGAACTGCAAAACCATGAAAACCTGGCAAAACGAAAGAAACAATTAATAAACACTACCATAAACGAAAGCAAATTGTTAAAAACATCTCTGTCTTTGAAAATAAGTTTTTCAAAAATATTACCGAAAGTCTTTCTTAATAAATTTGCCACGACACACTTGTAAACAAACCACGATCTAGTGTGCATTGTTCTCGTGTTTCGAAGTTTCGGACTTGAAACTTTTTGTATTGTTTAACTTTGTGCGTGTTCTTGCAGATGAGCCACAAAAAGCGGATTATCCATTCTTTAATTCTTGCGCGTTCTTGTGGCTGAGCCGCAAAAAGTGGGCTATCAACTTCTTAAACTTCTTGTGTGTTCTTGCGGTTGAGCCGCAAAAAGCGGGTTATCAACTTCTTGCGGGTTCTTGCGGGACTTGTTGCGGGACTTGTTGCGGGTGCATTATTTTTTAGCTGCACTGTACATTGTATTTAAAATTAACACTGATATACATGTAGAAGTCAAAGTCAAATAAATATTGTGCTGTGTCCATATCATTGATATTAAGCATCTATATTTAAAATTAATAATTCAGTAAAATATGAAAGTACCATTAATGTGAGGTGCGGTTTGCTGTGATTCTGCACCAAAATCTAAATTATACAGGGTCTGTGATTTAATAGCCATACTTAAGTACATTTCTTGACATTAGAGGCCTCTGGTAAGTCAGGAGTGAGTTTGATACTATGTTTGACGCTCGAGCTAACAGAAAAAACGTACAAAGAAAGGCTGACATGAAAGTTACTTCGATAGGGTTTGCGAAATCTACTGTAGCTACCATCTGCATTAGGATCTCAGGTGTGACTGGGGGTGCTCTAATGGGTACGTGTTGTGCTAAACGATCTAAACCTCAAGGTCACTGTTAATTCGTAACTCTTAAAGTGAGACACGTCATATCCATTTAAGAGGTGTAACAGTTTAACACCACTAAGATAGTTTCGTACCGATGCAGGGATAAGGCTACGACTAAGAAACTGACAATATAACGCTAATGTATCTAACATCGCTGGCATAGGTGTCAGCTTGAAATAATTACAAAATAGAAAGAATGCACGCCATTGCGTTTGGTGATTACTATGAGTTCCTCCAGTATATGCAGCTCGCCGGGTGAATTGAAGCCCACGACGCAGTTCTCTAAGGTCTGTAACGAAACAAATTAGAGAAATTCACCAAATTGAAAATAATCAGCCGAGATTTGATCCTGCGTACGCTTATCGAGTGACTTATCTTCAGTAAGCCATACGCGATATTTTTCTGATATATGCCATCGAGATAATAAATCTGCCGTGCGGTTCGCTTGCGAGGATAAGTGCACCGTTCGCAGTTCAAACTGCCCTTGCGCTGATTTTAATCATATTTCTCGCATACACTGCGCTAGGACCTTATCTTGCGTACGCCCACTGTTGATAATGGAAACAACCGCCTCGTTATCACAGAAAACCTGAATTCTAAGCCCAGTCCAATACTGGCGCCACAAACGTACTGCAACCATAACAGTGAGAAGCTCGAGGTGATGAATAGCTGTGCAGACGTCATGAATGGCACTTGGGAATACGGAATGAAAGTATGCTGTGGATGATATGTCTCCGCAGCCCGTGAGGCAGGCGTCTGTGGCAAATACCGCATCTGGCACTGACCAAACTGAACTTGGTATGACAGAAACTCCGTTATATGTGGGAAGAAAACGTATCCACTAACGAATGTCTTTCCTGAACTCCGCCGTCAACCTTACATGATGGTTAGGCCCCTTTAGAGAGCGTAACAGTTCAAGAATGCGTGACACGAATATCCTGCTTTGACGCACACACTTTGAGACGAACATAAGCTTCCCTACTAGGGATTGTAGCTCTTTTTTTGTGCTTGACCTTTTATGGATCCAGAACTTTAGTAAGAGCGCGATCTCCTGCAGCCTCGACGGTGCAACTGACATAATCATTCGGTTAGTATCGATCTCGATCCCTAAACATGTGACCACAGTTGATGGAGGTACGGCTTTGTTTTCAGATTCTGTGAGTCCCAATTGAGTTAATGTGTTATTTAGGAAACCGTATGCTTCCCATGCCTGTTCCTCTGGGGCAACTCCCATAAAGTCATCCAAGTAGTTTATGATGTGATGCCCAGCTTGCGAGCACATATAACTGACAGCCGTCGTAATCCGTTGGCACTCCATTGCCGAAGAACGGAGTCCCATGGGCAGCACTGTATCAAAATATATGTTTTGTTCCCAGGTATAACCCAATAAAGGGGTCAACGGGGAGTTGTCTATTGGCCCGACGAAGGTCACGCTTGAAGATATAGCATCCTTTCCCATTAAGAACAACTAATTCTGCTATATTATCCACCGTAGGGTAACACAGATGGAAATGTTGACCATCGTACTCATCGCATGCGATGCCATCATTAACGGAAGCTCCCTGTGGCCAACTTAAGTCGAGAATAATCCTACGCTCCGTTCCCTCCGACTTTGGTACCGAATTCAGTGCCGAAAACGCCATACATCCTCCTGAAAATGGTACCTCTGAATATGGCTCGCTTACCGCCCCTCAAGATATTTCTTCCAGAATGTACGTTGAACCTGCTGCGGAGGGATAACTCAACGCTCCTCTGTGCGTACGATTATCACTAATTGGGAAGTCTTACTTGGCATAATTATAATTCACCGGCCATCCATACCGCAAATAGTCACACACGATATTATCATAATAATCAGTTAATTTTTCCTCCCATATGGCGAGATTGAGGTTTGTTACTAATGGCATGCGCCTATGCCGATAATTTGACATACCCGTCATGGCTACCTGTTCATTTAAGTTCACATAATAATTACTGCTGTCCAATATGTCAGTAAGTGCTTCCGGAGATTCACTGGCGAAGACATTACTTGTATCATTATCTTTGGTCACGACGTTTGAATCATGAATCGCCATATTATTTTCAATGTCATCTGTTACGAGGAGGTCACGATACGTTTCCTGAAGGATGCCACCATGTCTGTCCATTAACATTTGTTGAATTTCAGAGTCACGATCTGAAATATCACGATACATACATACATACATAATCCTTATTTATACACGAAGTCGCATCATATACATAAAATGATCTTCCTGGGAGCCGTGTTTAAAACTATAATTATATAACCATGTAATTGAAACAATACTAAATATAACTAATTGATGAACAGAGACTAAACCTACTCTTAAAATCTTAATTTTAGATGTACAATAAGCTACATTGTAAGTATAACTTTACTAGTTTATTTAACTAATGTATTAAAAATAACCTTATTATGTAGCATACTTTTAAAATTATTTAAATTTGATTTACCTCTTATCTCAATGGGGATGTTATTCCATAGGATAGATCCCCTATAATGCAGGCTGGACTTTGCAGCCTCAGTTCTAGGTCTGGGAATATGCCAATTTGATACAGAGTTTCTAAGATTATACGAGTGAACACTTGAAATATTAGTAAAAATCTGTTCCAGATATGGAGGAGAAAGATCATTATAAATTTTAAACATGATTGTAGCCAATTGCTTTATCCTCCTGTGTTCTAACCTAGCCCAACCTAGTTCATTCAATAGATCACTGGATCGAATCTCGTAATCAGAGAAGGTGATTATTCTAGCAGCCCTATTCTGAAGCTGTTGAAGTTTATCTGATAAACCCTTACCAATATTGCCCCACACAGAACTACAGTAATCAAAATAAGGTAGAATTAGTGCATTATACATGTTCAATCTGATTTCTAATACACCTAAGAACAGCAAGACCCGCAGATATCTTCTTTGAGACTATATTAATGTGTGAGTGCCAGGTAAGGGCTTCATCAATATTAACTCCAAGGGATTTATATTCAATTTCCCTTTTTAATGGCATATTATTAACTTCAACAGTAAAGTCATTATGTATTTTACATAATTTGTGGTGACTTCCAATCAACATGTATTTTGTTTTCTTAACATTCATTGTCAATTTATTTGCATTAAGCCATGATTGAATTAAACTCATATCATGGTTCATTTGAAATTCAAGCACATGTGGATCCTCTGCAGCTGACGTAAGAGTAGTATCATCAGCATACATTCTGGGTTTTGAAAACAAATTACATGAAGGAAGATCATTGATATAAATAATAAACCACATGTGATATTACAGAACTCTGATTGTGCACCATCAATAAAGGTTTTCTGCTTTCGATCAGAAAGATAAGACCGAAACCAAGCTATGGATTTAGAGTTGACACCATAGACCATGAGCTTTTCTAATAAGATGTCATGATCCATGGTGTCAAAAGCCTTTTTCAGGTCTAAAAATATCACGCCAGTCAATAGGTTGTTGTCAATATTCCAAAACCATTCATTGGTGGCCTCTAACAAAGCAGTTGTTGTAGAGAACATACATGTAGGCCTAAAGCCAGATTGATATTCAGTTAACAAGTTATTGTCATTTAAATATTTATAGAACTGATTATAGATACCTCTTTCAATTAGCTTACTCACTATAGGCAAGACTGAGATGGGTCTATAGTTATTAGGATCGGTTTTAATATCCTCTTTGAAAATTGGAGAGACTCTAGCTAGTTTCCAGGCATCTGGGAATATTCCAGTGATAATGGAAAGATTGATTATAAAAGTTAAGCTAGAAATAACTATAGGTGCAGCCTCCTTTAATAAACGAGCAGAAATATTATCAAGCCCACTGGCTTTATTACATGGTATATTCTGAATGTTAGGATTTTTGTTAGGTGAACTTAATTTAGTTGCTTGGTGACTAGGGCTGCTAGGATCGGATTCACTATAGGAATTAGGATAATCATTATTTATACTTGTAGAATCCCCTGTATTAAAGAGGTGAGTAGAGCTTTGTTCTTCTGAACATTTTGAGATTTGCCCTTAAGATTATTGGTGTTTAATGCCTGAAGAAAGTTAGTAGCTAAATAGGCACTACCTTTTTTATTTAAGTGAAGCTTGCTCCCATTCAAACAAGATTCATCGAGCCGATCGTTATTTACAAATTTCCATTTCATTTTTGAACACATCGTTTTAAGTTCATTGTTCGTGTCAACCACTTTGGAACCTACCCTTATATCGCTCCTGTCTATAATACCAGAGATGATAATCCTTGGGGCTTGAGTACTGCGTTGAATCGTTTTACCAACTTCTACTATGTTGTTGGCAATGGTCTTCGGGGAATCATCGGTTGTTAAGTTATTCGTTCCAAGATGGATAATTGCGGCTTTCTTACATTTGTAAGAATTGAAGTCGACTTTGGAAGTACAATCTTCAATTTTCGCGCCATGGAGACATTGCTTTGTAATCTTATTTGTGGCTGACATCAGCTTAGGATCAATGTCCTTAACCCTTTCCCTACTACACCGCCCTGTACCGCCCAATATGAAGCATGTAGCTGCAGAAAATTATTGCATCAAACCTAGACATGCTGGAAATACGATGTTGTGATATTATTTCAAGGAATGAATGACTTCAAAGTCAGAGCTATAACAAGGATCGCTTGACTCACCCACTTTGGAGAAAAACGCATTTGTTTTGGACATCGTTGTTCGTTTCTTTGA
Source organism: Actinernus sp. WN-2022 (assembly GCA_030867875.1). NCBI lineage: Eukaryota > Metazoa > Cnidaria > Anthozoa > Actiniaria > Actinernidae > Actinernus > Actinernus sp. WN-2022. Next base: position 145,476,830 of record JAOWCC010001589.1, read on the forward strand.
TTTTTGCGAATTTTGAGGAGCTGAAAATCGGCTCAAAAAAACCTTCCCCTTTGCACTTGAAATCAAAAGAAAATACAAAATCACCACTCAGTCGTTACAGTACCTTGTTTAATCTTTCCAACCAGCAGGTTTGTTTGCACAAAATGCACCAAAGGACTCTGATCCACGCCGATGTTTACACTGCATTTCACTCGACCACATTTACCTGTTCCCACCTCCAATTGCATGCTGGGTAATGGACAAAAATTCGACAAGGGGGAACCCCCTCTGGGACTCCGGTAGAGTTTTTTTTATAAGTCTTTTACCCCTACAACCAAGAGCGGTGATTTGCACTCAAGCCGTTGCTTTAAAGTGACAAAAACACATCCTAATAGGTTAAGCAGGGGTAAAAGAATGCCAACTGCAGGATTCCAAAGATTTCATTGAAGAATTTTTTCCTGTGTCTGAAAGCCCAAACACAACGGAAAAACCCTGTGAAATCCCCTCACAAAGCCTACTAGAAGCAAACCAAGTACTTTTCAGCCATCCTCAGACTTAATGATGTCTTCAAGCTCTCTGACAGTGGCATATTTCTCCAAAATTAGAGCACATTTCATTGGAAACTCTACCGAAGCAGCCATACCTACCGCCAACGAGTGAACAGAATTCTCCCAAATGGCATTGTGGGAAAAGTTTGAGCCCTTGGTTTAAAAAGTCAGCAGTATTTAACTAGCCCGGGCTAGCCAAACTGGAACTGAGGGGGGAGGGTTGAGTTAGCACTCTGCATTTCACCCATTGAGCCAAACATGTCCAGTAGGGAAAGGGTTAATTATCGAGTCTCCCACTATGAGAGTATCAATTTGTTGGACTGGCTTAGGACCATGTCTTACTTCAGTCCATTCTCCTTCTGGGTCGTGTACTACGCTTCCATTGACACTGATGACTTCAGGATCAGTGACGCGATCTAGTTCTGCCGTATTTCTTTCTACGGGTCGACGAGAAACTTCTTGAACACATTCCTCCAGCCGATATTCCGAGCGGCGAATATTCTGTATGATTCTTTCTTCTGATTTTCTCATTTCAGAAATAATAATTCCTTCGATGCTAATTGCGCTCTTGATGGTTTCGCGCTCTGTGATCATAGCAGCCTTATTAGCATATGAGCTCAAAGGTGTTTCGTTCTTGTTGATTTCACGCTCTGTCAACTCTGCGGCCTTATTAGCATATGAGCGCGAAGATATAGATGGCGCAAATTTTAGGTCAAAATTATCCATACGATTTTGGAGATCACAGATTTTCCTTTCCATTGACTTTATGGTTTCCATTAGGGAGATACAACCTTTACACGGTGCATCATTTCCTGAGTCTAGGGTTGCTAGTTTCTCAGTAACATCCGTGTCAGTTTCAATTCTTGTAGAAGTTGATGAACTGGCACTGGTAGCAACCTGAACTACAGAGTCACGATAAGCTGGGTAAACTATAGAGTCACGATCCATAGTGTTATGAACTGGAAAAATCATAGAGTCAAGATCCATAGTATTCCTAACTGAATAAACCACAGAGTCACGATCCGTAGTGTTACAAACTTGATAAACTACAGCAGAGTCATGATCTATAGCGGTATGAACTGGGTAAACTAAGGAGTAATCATCCATATTGTTATGAACTGGATAAACCATAAATTCACGACCTGTATCGTTACTAACAGAATGATCCATAGAAGTGTCCACCTTGACGGGAGTTCTCAGTCATTTGTGTGAAGACTGTTTTTTTTCTTCTGCCACGTTTTCTGACAAGGGGCATGTAAGAGAGAATTCTTGATGCCTTTCCACACTCTTCGACTGGATCCAACACTTTGCGCAAATGTGTTGCACCCATTTCCTCTCACCCCTAACGATGCCGAAATGATCCTTTGTGGACTTGCACTTGTTTCTCTGATAATCCCTGCAGAATAACAATGCGGTCGATTGCGCAGGTCTTGGTTTTGCTGTGCCCTTCGCTCTCTCGTGAAGAGAAATATGCCTTTCTAGATGCGCGAACGAATCCCCCCACCTGAGTTGGCCCCGCTCTATTTCCAAGAGTACTGCTGCATGGAAACGCCGAACAGCGGCCCACTCGTGATGCATGGCTAGATACATGAGGTCATGTAAATGGGAGATTTCTTCTTCAGTTATTTTCTTGGATTTCAAAATAGCACAGAATCCAGCTGTGAACTCTTCTACTGAAAGTTTGTCGTATATTATTTCTTTTAAGACGTGAGTCAGACTAAGCTCACTATGCGGCCAGATCTGTGGAGAAACTATCCTTGAAGTGATCTTTACTGTTTTGCCTGACTTTAACTTACTACGGCTTTTATAATTACCTCGCACCCTGTTTCCTGACTTTTCTCCGAACTCCTCCTCGCTACTCTCATTCTCATCCCCGTCTGAAGTCGAGGAGCTATCATCCTCCACCTTGCCGAAACCAACCAGTTTCAATCTCTTGTCCGCCTTATGCGAAATGACCTTCATGCGGCGGAGATCCTCCAGCGTTGTTGCTGACTCGCTCTTCGACTTTCCGTTTAGTCACATGTCTCCTTGTGTGTTTATTGCGCTTCGCGAACTGGAATCTTTATCCAACCTCATGTTCTGCAGCTCCCCTCTCATGCTTTCCAACTCTCGTCTCCGCTCTTGAATTAATTTCTCCCGTTTAACCATTTGCAATTCATTAACCAGTGCGGTTTTCTCTGCCTCTAAGGCCTCCAGTTCTCGATCTTCTGCCGACTGCTTTGATACGATAGGCGTGCCCTCCGTTTCCAAACGTTTGACTACGGGCGTAATGGGTGAAAAACCCTCAGATCCAGCGTTCAAGACAGCATAGTTCACTTTTGGCAATTTACGTAATGAACGCTGAATAGACATTATCAAATTCAAACAAATCAAATAAAACTAGTGGCTAACTTAAATATGTTTCGAGTACACACTCAGGATAACGAATGAACTGATGTAAATAACTCTATCCTAATAACCGCACCCGGATTATGATATCACACTAATTAAAGCTACGTCCTGTCAAGACGGTAATGATAAATATTCGAATTAAAGGTCAGGTAAATTAAATATTTTGAGAAGATCCCAAAATGAGCCAATTGACACTGTGCTATTGAATCCTTCATGTAATAGCTATTGAAGCATGGCACTATAACTTAATCCTGTTGCGTAAATTGTGCATTCTGTCATTCTTAACTAGAATAGGATCCATAGAAGTGGGGGTGCATTCATAGAAAATTTTATATGCTAGTGTAGCTAACCTTACTTTGTTCATTGAGAATAAAGGGCCCCATTTTGCTTCATTGAGTATGTCTATGGAAGGCATATCTCGCTTAAGGCTGTATATTAGCCTAGCAGTTCTACAATGTAACGATTCAAAGGCATGGAAGCCATCCTTGTTGGTAAAACTACCCCAGATCGGCAATGTATACATGTACAATGTACATGTATATTACAGAAGGTAAAATTATCTTAGAATACAAATCCAAAAGCGTATGGCGTAGGTTGGTAGGTAAAAGTAATTAAAAGAGAAACATGCTCACTAAATCTCAAATGGGTAAATGTTTTTGGGTATTTACTTTTCTAAAAATGAGAAATGGCATTATGATAACAATTTTATACGTACATGTATATTATCTAATTTTAAAACTACCCTATCAATTTGGCGGGCGCGTAGTTTAACCTTATATAATTATACAGCAAAACACAAGTGGTGCATTTGTTAGCACTATCCAAACTATACTACATGTATGTATGCTAAAAACACACGTCACAGATGAGTTCATTAAAGACGTAGAATGTATTACTAGAAGTAAGATTTCATAGATTATTAAAATGCATTTGAAGTTAAACATTCCTAAATACCAGCGAGCAGGTGGGCTATTCACAACACTGTGTGTTGTTCTAGTTTCACATTTTGCACCTTCTCGCTGATATTTAACAATGTTTAACTTCAGAATGAGGCTAACCCTGCGTACATGCATTTGTAGTAATTGCATTCAGCGGTAATTTTCAAATACGAAACTGGACTATTACTGACTTTATTTGGAGTGGCACAGTCACTAGCCTAGTCACTAGCCTAGTATAGTTTGCTTAGCTTACTAGCTAGCTGTATTTGTGTATGTTTAATTCCCCTTTTATTAAAAGTACTAATAGATACATAACTAGAAGCTGGACGCGGCTTGAGCTCCAGTGTATATTTTCTAACATGGATGTGCTCATACACCTGCATGTTTGGCACATTACAAATGCACAATCAGATGTGAAAGTATGCACATACAGTCAATCTCATCTAAAACTCCACACGAGTGAGAACACAAGTAGAACACTAGTGACTTCAAGTAAGCCAGGGTACCCTAGGTTAACACAGGTAGTCCAAAAATACTAGCATCCAAATATATGATCATCTGATCTAAAACTCCAAGTCAGAACACGAGTGAACACGAGTGCATAACACTTCATAATGCTTCATAATTTAATAAAAAAATATAAATTTTATAGTCTTTATAGCTGCTTCGGGTTAGCTGTGTTATCAGTGCTGTATCCTCTTTTTTATTTCTGGGCTACCTGTATTATCCTAGTGTACCCTGGGTTAGTTATTTCGGGTTACCTGTGTTATCAGTGCAATATATTCTATTTATTTTTTCAGTAAGGTACATGTACCCTTTGTATTTTCGGGCTACCTGTGTTCACATCTCTATTAGTATGCACACAGCCAGACCACTGTTAGTACACATGCACAATCAGTGGATTTGAACAACAGAATACTGGCAATTCAGGTGTAATTCAGTGCAATAAATTCAAGGACATATTCAGACTCTGAATTTTGATAGACCTTGGGAAAATGTCTGTACAAATAGCAATTTTACATGGTTCACACTGGTAGGGAGTCTCTTTCTAGTTCCCACAGTCCAGGCATGCCACTTATTTGTGGGCAAAACCTACTTTGCACCAGGCTTAGTAGAAATCAATGATGGGAAGTGCCTCCCAATTAGCCTATGAATATTGTGGGCTTGTGTGGAGACTTTTCCACATGTGCTGCAGGATGGTACACCAGTAGCACATGCAGATAGCACCCTTGACCAGCTGCTGCGATAACTCCATATGCAGTATCGAGCCTTCTTCTTTCTTCTGTCTTCCTGTAGAGTAGGAAGGCCTGCCTCTGCACAAGATGCTTAAGGTGTACCTTGTAGAACTGGATATTTTCCTCTCAAAAGAGTGCTCCTATGCAAATTGGTTACTGCAGTCAACACCTGTACTTTAACCCTTGAACCTGTTATAATCAGGATAGTTTTGGGTTCCCGATGGCAGCTTCCATCACCTGGTCTCTTCTTCCTATCTCAGCTGTTCCAGCATCATGAACAATGGAAAGTATAAGAACATCTTTCTTATATTTCCAATTAAGGCAACCTGTTCCCATTGTTCAATTTCTTTTTTAGTTCCTCCTTAGATAGGCCCTGTCTGTTTGTGTGAATTGTTCCACATGTGCCAATTTGATTATTGAAAAGATCCTTGAATATTAGGAATAGGACTATAGTAATAATTGTCCAGGTAGAGTGTATCCCATACCCATGTAATCATCAAGCCGCCGCATTACAACGTACAAGTACATTGCTCCCTTCTTGGTTGTGTCAGTCCACTTCCCCATGTACAGCTCCCATTGAGAGACGTAACCAGAATTTCCCTCAGCAAGGACAAAAGCCTTGAGATGAAATGTGTGAGACTTCAAAGGGTTATAGCAGCAGAGTACCAGGTTATCATGCCATCCAATCATACTTTCATTGAGACTCAGTTTTGTTCTGTCTGGTAGACTTCTCCGAACCTCTTTCAAATCGAATTGTGGGCAAATCTTGAATAACGGATCATACCCTGGTTATCCACATGCTAAATAGTTCGCATTATCATGAAAGTACAAACACTTCAAAATAATCAAGTCGGTCGCAACTCAACTCTTTAAAAATGGAGTGTTCAAGACTTCATCTGATGACCAGTACTGTTAGATGTCAAGCTTTGAGTGAGACCCATAGCAAAAACTACTCCAAGGAAATGTTTGAGCTCAACAGTGGTAACTGGTGAAGAACAACTGGAATTAAGTTGAGGGGCGTTTTTTCATCAGGAAGATCACCCTTTATCATTGGATCTTCACGAAACTCAGGCTGTTCAGCAATGTAGTTGACAACAGTTGGATCACTACTCCAAAGATACAGGAAGGAACCATGTCTTGCTTTACGTTTCTGCAGCCTCATATATTTTTTATAGAAATATAGTAACTTCACTGACAAAAAAGCCCTTAGCAACACCTTAACACAAACGGAAACTATGGTTGCTGGTTAAATTTAAAAGAAGGGCATTTTCTTTTAGAAGGAGTAAGAATATCCCAACTGAAAATAGTCCCAAGTAAAAATAAGAGATCCAGAAGGGATTAAAAAATATTATGTTCCAGAAATTTTAGTTCCTAGAGATTGTGTACACTATGCCTGAAATTATATGAACAACTCCTGACCCAAAACATTGGTGTTGGAATTGTCAATACCTTCAGTGTCAATACACCAGTACACCAGTATTTATCATTTGAAAATGAGGTTTAGTTTTACCATACACAGTTCATTTGAAATTGAAAATTAATATTCTATTTGAAATTTAAATTAAAGATTGGGTATTTTCTGTTGTAAATTGAGTTAATAATATCACAAATACAATACAATACTTTATTTAATGTGGAGGACATACTTACTATATGTTCCACAAATATATTCGAGAAAGAAACATAATATATAATTTAGATATAAAAAATTACATACAAGTTAAAAGATTAAAAAGGTTGTAATAAGTAGTATATAATTATATGTAATATAATATAAAAATAGACTAAAATTGTAGTTTGCAAATGTATCTCTGCATTAAATTTGTACCAGCCATGGCTCTGATCTCGTTTGGTAGTTTGTTCCATAGTTTAGCCGCGAAGTATCGCCATGATCTTAAGCCAAATTTTGTTGTCTTTACCTTTGGCAGAGTCAAACTATTATCGCCCCTAAGATTATAACTAGAAATCTTATTGAGACCAAGTCCTTAATACACAATGGGGCTTTGTTGCTTAGACAGTTATTTATGGTTATCAGAACATGTCTTGCTATAACTGCACTAAGAAAAGCTTCAAAACTACTGGATGAATACTATCCAAACAACCTAATATATGCAGTACTCTTGGGTAGGATCAAGTTACATTTACGAATCGTATCAGATCAATATTTGGTAAAATCACTGATGTAACAAATATAACATGGATCTGTATAAAAGGTCTTATCTCTGCCAGCATGTTGCATCCTTTTATGTCACGTCATTGGCATATTCGAAATAGACCTTTTAAAACTCATAGATGCAACACTCAAATCGCAAAATATTTTACGATTCACCTATTCAATTTGTGTAGAATCTATAATGATGATATAAAATTTGACCTTATAAGCATAATTAATTTAAGGCAATTTTGGGTTGCTTCCTTGAAAATATATTATACGGAGGGCACATTTGGACTTTATGTCATATGCCATTTTTAAAGCTCATGCTCATAAAATGCACTACACAAAATGTGTTTATTTTGTTGTATTTCTGTCAGGTGTCACATGATTTCTCACATGATTTATATAAAGAAAGCAAAGAAAAACATTGAAAATTGGTCAACGGCCTCTTTAAATACCCTGTGGAAGACTTCTGATACTAACGTTTAACAGTTCTATATCTCATGCTAATTCCCTGGAATTTGGTCTCATTTCATTGAAGGTGGCCTCTGGTCACTATCACTTGCAAAGCAAATCCTGAGGATGTATGCAGTGATTATGTATACATTAAATATTACTTAAACAAAATGTTAACCTGAAACCATGACGGGTGTTGAATTTTTTTTCAACCGAGTGCCACATTATCGTAGACAATTTAACCCCGCTACTTGTCACACTCAGCTGTTTGTCCTTTAGAAGAACAGAGCAAAGTCTGCAGTTCTTTCTACAAGTTGTAGCTTTAGCTGCCTTGTTGTGATGGTGGTCAGTTGTCAGGGGCACTGGACAGTGCTCAGGTGGACGGCCAGGCTTATGATCCTGTTTCTGTACCAAGCCACTCTTTTCTAGGAGCTCTTTCGCAAGTGCCTCTCTGAAACTCTTATGGGTCTTGCCTGGAGCAATCGTGCCATGTTCTACGATGTATGCATTGGTGGCAGCAATATGAAGGATATGGGGAAAAACAATTTCCAACACTTGTCCTTCTGAGCATCTGGTAGAACTGTAACAGCTGATCTGACAAGTCCACACCTCCCATCCCTTCATTATAGTTCTTTATGTCAGGAGGAATCTGAATGGTAACTTTCTGAAACTTCCCATTTTCTTTCTTTCCACTATGTGCTCTCCTGTTGCTGCATAGCATGTCGATAAATCATTTACATATTTAGTGACCCACCACAAGATTGCCCTTTTGAAACCATCTCTTGGGGCTTTTGTGGGCGTACTATTGTAAGAGCATTTGGCATCCCTTTCCTGTTTACTCAAACTGTTCCTGTTGTCAAACATCCCTTGTCAAGGTCATTGAAGAGTAGTAGGCTACTTAAGAAATTGTCTATAAAGAGATGATAGTCCTACTGAAACAATCCGTCCATTTGGTGCATAACAACAACATATCCGAGTCCCATTAGTTGACTTCCTGTGTAGATATCAAATTTATGTGTGTAGCCAGTGCGAGGACAGGCCAAAATCCAAATTTGAATCCGATATCACAGGCGTGTTTTGTATAAATTGTTTCATACATAATCTTCCTTTGGAGACAACCATCCTCTCTTCAATCGAAACCTTCTGTCCTGGAACATAGTGTGACATGACACTTTGAGCTCTTCAAGCAAAGGTTTAATAATAATAATATATTAAAGCTTATATAGCACTTATAACATAGATCTAAGCGCTTTACATTGGTCATTAAATATTTACACAAAAATGACAAAATGGATGACAGCTGAATTTTTTTTAAAGACTACAACAGCACAACAGTTTTCACGAGTGAGGTGAAATGTTCGTCAGCGTTTTGCAATTGCTTTTTGCTGTTTTTTGGTAAAAGTGATTTGTGTTTCGTCAGGCAGCGATTTGAGGGCTGAAAGGTGATTACCAAAGTCTTGCATGACAATGCCGATACAGTAAGCTAAGCTGTTGCATTGAAGAAACAACCTTCATATTCTTTTTCACAGTTAGTTCGTTCCATTCTCCATTCCCCTGTAATTCTGCAGTTTCTGGACCTCCCAAAGAGTCGATAATGCTGATATTTTGATCAATGGCTTCTCATTGCAAACATTTCTCACACACTCTAAATTCACCACTCTTTCATTCGGTGATATGTTTGGAGGTATTGATCCTCAAGTCCAAGTATTTTGGGGACGTTTTCCATTTTAAGTATTTAAGTATTGCTCATCCTCTTACATACATGTAGTCAGTGATTTTGTTACAAATTGCATTGAATGAGTCCCTGGGACTCGTTTCATAAAAAAGTACAAGAGTCCCAGCACAAGTATCAAAATAAATTTTATTGGTTTATTTTTAGCTAATGGCCATTATTTATAATGGGGGAGGAAAGAGGTAGGAGGAGAAGTTGTTTCTTTCTATGGTGGAAATCTCAAAGACACTGCAGTATGGGAAGTCATTTTTTTAGCTACCTCCCTCGAGTATCTAAGATCATACTCATAATATTTAAATGCCCCATGGGAACCTCTTTCAAGTTCCCCATTTTTCCCGAAGTTACATGTATAATCATTAATAACTGGTCTCTTTAAGTACAAAATATTGTTTGCAGGTGTATTTTTTTACAGTAACATCATAATCTTTGCAACTGCACAGTATTCCTCAACTGAAATGGAAATTTATGTTACATGTACATGTATGTGACTTAATAATTAGAGCGAATCTACACTGAGGTTGCCTCAAATTTAATGATTTCTATTTCTGAAAATTATAGCATCAGGATTCTCAGGACAAACCATGCTATGTTCAAAATGGAAGCATGTCTCTGATTTACTTAGAAGGAGATTTATGATTTACTTAATACATCCTCTCTTTCTTGGCCTTCCAACTCTGTAATGACAATGGAAAGTTGAAGTTCAAGTTGCACCCTCATCAGCTTGTCTTGGGTCACTTCTAGCAGCCGTTCCTAGCTGGTGTTAGTGTTATCTTGGAATGAGAATCCTCTTTCACACCCTACTGCATGGACAGCAAGTCTGAAATAACGCTACCTCAATCATCTGAAGATAACCATCACCATGAAACCATTTGATAAGCTTCCATTTTTGTTGACATGTGACTGGATCTGTAAGAGGAGGTGAAGTGGCTTTCTTTCTCTTTCCTCCAGCCAAGCTATGTGACTTGGGTTGACCATAGTATTGGCAGAGGAGATCAGATTCTTTGTATCCATAATTCACAAGTTCATCTTGAGGCAGGAAACTGATTGGCTCATTGCTAATGCACTGAATGCATAAAGGAGATCCTGATCATTTTCCAATGCATCAATACATTGTTCTCCCACTTTTTCACATGAAAATGCAACACTGTTGTGGTGGCCTTTGAATTCCGATCCATTCAGGTTGTGCTTCATTTTACACTGTTTTACCTGAAACACAAAAAAGGTTTTTAGTTCTTGCAGTTAATTTACTTGTTTAATGCACTAGTTTTGAATTATGGCAATGTATGTCTCTTAGTCTTTGGTAGTCTTGATGTACTCTAGAATCTGCATTTTTGGTTTCTGTTCGTTTCCAAAATTGAAATACCATTGGTTGAACAACTCAAAGCTGATAACTATATTTACTAATGTTAGACCTTGAACTTTGTGAACTGTACATGCCCATGTTAAAGTGAGAGGGATATACATGTATGTACCCTTTGTGTTTCTGGTGATTACGGCTAGCCTGTTAGTATTGGTACAATAGGGACAGCCTTATTTTGTCTGTAGTAAGTGTGTCTTTGGATTTGTTTATTAATATGTTAACAAAGTTTTCATCATTAAGTTTAATGTACACAATGCTTAGTTTGTAAGTTTTCTGATTAACAACGATTCTAGTTTTTATGTCTTCAGTTTGTGAAGCCGTCGGGGAATCTTTGATCATCCTTTTGTCTCATTGTGTCACTCTCCACTCTCGAACTTTTCCATCAAAGGTCTGTGCACTTTTTGCGAGTTCATATACGTGAGTACGTCTTTTCTGCTGATACATTCTCTTTCTCCTAGCCACTTTTAAAGTTATGTAGGCCTCAGTGAGTAATCGTCACCACCCAATGGCTGGCAATCTCATTTGATGACGTCAGGCAGCTACGGAGCTTGGGCTGCCGTGAAGGTACTTCATACTCAGCGAAATAATACACACCAACAGTGTCAAATATCATGCACTTCACAGTTCAGAGGAACCTCTGAACTTAATTTGTGAGGCAAACAAACTCAAATTCACTCAGTCAGTGACAAAAGATGAATACCGTATTTACTCGAGCTGGCCTGTACCGTTCGAAACGAGCCACAGCATTGGCTCACCCAACAATACAAAAAACCCTAACCTTTAGAACGTGCAGTACAAAAACAGTACAGCTACAGTATAATAGTGCAAACAGAATACAGGTTTCGACCGGAGCGAGAAAAAGACAACACAGCACAAATTACATAAAAAATACAATTCTTAGCTATAATTATAGTTTTTATAATTTATTTACCAGATATCCATTAAAGTTCGCTTTAAAGTGTCTTTGTTCATGGATTATCACACAATGCCCCGCAATGGCAAACAAATTAAAATCCTTCGAACTCCGATTCGTCAATGTTCGACTGGAATAGATTCCGAAGAAATGAATCATCCAGCTCTGGTTCACTGTCAGCAATCATTAAATGTGAAATCGTCCTCTGGTCCATTGAGACTTCAAACTCCTTGTCATCACTACTGTCATTGTCATCTACCTCTATCTCACAGTGCAGGTAGAGTTTTACAATTGGGATTGATGTGGTGCATTTGGAGCACTTTGTAAGTGGCAAGGAGGCAGTGATGGGCTGTACTGTTTTCTCCAAGGACGAGCAACTTTTCACGGGCCGTATGTATATCAGGGTGTTATTACCCACGGCATCCTTGATGTAGGGGATGCTGTACCCATCGCTTGGCATTGTAATTAACGTTAAGGGTCCACATGTCCCGCCTGTTCCAGCTCGCAGGAGCTCAAATCCTCCATCTTGGGATTTTAATTTTGGATAATCCTTTTCAAGTACGACTTTCAAATTCACAAAGTTCCTATTTGTATTTGGAAAAACAACCTTTCATTTCCCTAACTCCGCTTCTTTAAGGACTGCCATATATTGCTGCAGAGTCTTGCTTTGTTCAGTGTTTGAGTGCAAGCAGAAATCGTGAGTCCAGGATTCTTTTGGTTGGATCATGATGATGGCTTTAGCTGATTGTTTCCCTTTCTTTGAAGGAACTTGAAATCTATTTCCACTTCCTGAGAGCGAAGGAAAAGCCCGTCTGAAACAAAATGACAACAAAGCTTTAATATATTATTACTAGCGATTTCTAATAGAAAGTGAAATGCTGCGAGTTTGTGGATTTCCTGTAAATGTGTGACAAAGGCAGAGCACATTGAAGATCGTTTCAACAATGCTGAACACGCATCATTGTTGTGCATCGTAAGTTATAAAAGAGTTCTCAACTATAAAAAACCTTTGTTATGAAAATCAAAATGTTATGAAAACGACTTTTTTTATTATAATAATGGTTATTGTTAAACTAACATCGTAAACTGCAACAAACAGTCCCGCTCACGTCAAATGTGTGACATTTTGACATTTTCCTTAGAATTGTTTTACTAAATGCGTTTCATTTTACGATTAAAGAACCACATCATTTTGAAAACATTGTTGAGGTCTGCATATAATAATCAGTGTTTGATTATGTAAATGATAATAGATTAAGATCGTTTGAAAAAAGATGTTCACACATGTACATATAACGGATTTTATCATTCAAAAATGTAAAATATATGACACACTTTACCTGAGAGGAAAATGATAACGTATTATGGCTTACAATACTCTAACAGTTAAGAATGTATCGAATCTGTAAATGTTCTTGAAAGTTAAACAATGAAATAGAAAAAAAACATTATAGGGTCTTATAGAATCTGTACAATGACTTTGTTGCCAAGTAGTAATTTGTCTGAGTATATCACTAGATGATTTCAATTTGAAAGAGCTAAATGCATACATATACATGTAGTATAGCTATTGCTCAATGACTGCAACGAGATAAATATCAGCAAACCAAGTTATCTACTGTAACAGGTCAGGGCACAGTTGTTATAGTACATATCTTTATTGTCTATCAGTAGCGGAAACGAGATAAACAAAATTAAGCACTTAATATTTGTGTTTGCGACCGCATTGGGCCGCTAGCTTGGCATGTTGGCCGCTCATTCGGTTTGTTCGTACGTTTTGCAAGTCATTTGTTTTGTTCTCAGTTGGCTTGGTCTGCACAGCAATTAGCTTATATTTAGTTATAATTTTCTTGTTTTAATATAAGCTTATAGTTTGCACGTGCGCGTGTCACAAATCCTGATCATGTTTTGTTGATTGTTGTGTTGATTTGACAAACTTACTTCAAATCCTTTTCAACTGCATCCCACAATCGATTGCGATGATGTACATTGTACATTGGAGAGGTTGAAGGCAGCTGTTGTTCAACATTTTTCTCAATCTTGGACAAAGCTTCCAGTAAAAGAAAGACAACTTTGTTTACCTTCGGGATCGCCATTTTGCTTTTGTCACGTGAATAACTTTGGCGGGAAGAGCAACGTCTTCTGGGTAATCGCCGCTATCTTGGGCACAAAGAAATGAAAATAACGCCACAAAGAATAGTTTTCGATGCGAGTAAGACCTCGACGCCACGAAACCTGGATGCCGATTTTGTCCCCAATCTGACGCCATAGTTTACATGGCGGTCATCTGGTGTTTGAGCACAGTCGGTTTGTTCAGGTCCCTGTCACAGTTGTTTTCATCATCTGATAGGATGAAAGGGTGTAGGCTCCTGGGTACACGCATCTCAAATAATTCTGGGCCAATCACTCTAACCCAGAATGCAGTGAGGTCAGAGAGAATCTCTGTAATTACAGCATAATTCCTGAATATTCTCTCAATTGAGACAGGACCTTCTTGTGCATAGAGGACAAAGCCACAGAAGGGTATTTCTGTTATGAGAAGTTGCATTTGTATTTGGTAATAATAGCCATGTTTTAACTTCAGTGTACACTTCCCATCTTTAATACTGAAGCACTGTCTTTTCAAAACATCCTTTGTATGTAATTGATGCCTGCTCTGAAAACAATATGGCTTATGGTATTACCTTTGAATAACTTCAAAGATTTTATTTCAACCAACCCATCCTAATCAACAATACCATCTGGGGAACAGCCTAGAAATGGAAACTTGGGGTTGACCCATAGACTAGTTTGTCAAACTTTTGATTTAGTTTTGCTTCATATTTGAGCACTGCTTTGTGCTCACTTTCAATACCATATCTCATCCAGGTTGACTGAAATGAGTTGTTCTCCATTTTCCAAATACTGGAATAGATGAAATTATAAGCTCTAACCTCAGCATTTAGACTCTCTTCTTTGACTAGCTTACCAATTCTGCAAGCAGTCAAGGCAATTGGAGGCTATCAAGCGCCAAAATTTTTGCTTGAAGCTTGAACCATTCCTCACTGGCACTTTCGTCTCGGGTATTTGGAATTTCGGTCAGGAATTTTGGTTTGAGATTTTAAGTCAAAGTTTGTGTGCTTTCTTTCAGAGTTTGTTCACATTCTAAATCAATATCATAACTATTATAAGTCATTTCCAGTTGGGTTTCCCACATAGAGAGATCTTCATTATTGGTATTGAAGGAGATATTCTGAAGGTCTCTTATCAAACCATTCACATGAGTAGGGTTTACATGTCTATTAGTCTTGGGTCTTGGATCAAAGTCTATTACTTTTATCTCACTTTTCTTCATCTTTGAAGGGTAGTCCGCAGAAGATAACCTTTGCGGATTCTTATTGCGTTTTTGCCCTTATTCCAAGAGCATGGCTGGCTTGTACAGGGAACTGAAACAGTCGGACCATACTCTTGGACATGTTCAAGCAAATACAAGCAAACTGCGACAACATGGCTGCAGCGGCCTAGTGTGGAAACCTTACAAGGTTCACAGGATGTGTGTATCACAGCCCCACTAATGTTTGACAAATATTATAACCAGCACGTTGTGAGGGAGATCGGTTCTTATTGATGGCCATACGTGAGCTCTAGCAAAGTAATGTTCGTCGGGTTTTGTGTCCATAATGTCATGAACAAACCCTGAGTCTACATATTTCCTGGCATTATGTAGCGGTTTATCAGTCATATGTCCAAGGCACTGATCTTCCTCATCGTTTTGTGTTTGATCACGAATGACAGTTTTAATCGATTCCAATGCATAGTAGTAAATATGCCCGTAGTTGAAAAGAGAAGGTAAATCCCGAGACTGAAAGGGATACCAACCAGCTAATGGGGCTATAGGAACATCCCTGCTGTTTTGAAATTGTCCACATTTGCCTGCAGAGGCCATATTCTATTTGACAATTTAAGAGCTCCACTTTGTATTACTAAGCATTCTTCGAAGTTTTACTGATAAAGCGACTGGTTGAGACAGCAAAACATTGAAAGCTTGAATAAAGCTTGCACTCAGTACCAATGTTGTACTTGACCCGTCTTAATTCTCTTAGGCTTGATTTAAGAGTCATGTTTATTGACAGAAATTGCTCCTTGATACTTGGTCTCCTCACAGCATACTGTGCAATTGGGAATCTTTTCTTTGGCTAACTTCTCCTGTTCCTTTTGTTTGCCATAAAGTGTATTAATCTAGGGTTTGTTTCACGGGTTGAGTAAAACCACTATTTCATAATCAGTCTTTAAATACATGTATATTATTCATCAACAAATGAGTCATTATTAGTAATTCAACCATGTATTTTTCTCAAGGAAACCTAAATACAAGTTATTGACTCAAGAAAGAGATCAATTGATAATTTCAGTTTTTAATGTTGTATATTTGTACACCAAGATCCAATTCACAGGTGACTTTGTTTCATGTCACCTGACTACTTTTGCTTGTGTACATACATGTAAGTTGATTTGCACCTCAAAACTGTGTTCCTAAAATTACATTGTATGCACAAGCGCACACATGTATAGCGCAGATATGGTGCTACTTCGTTATTGTAGACACAACATACTTAGCATTTATTTAAACATTTCCACCTCAAAATGAACTTGTTTTCTTAAAATGTTGTCCAAATAATTTGTATAATAATTATTATTAAGAAACAGTCATACAGATTTGCAGTGTTGTATCCAGATTTTCAGAAATGAGGAGGACCGCCAATTCTGAAATTTTGGGGTCCAAACTGGGATTTCAGGGGTCCAATAAATTAATGTTCATTTTCATACAGTTATTTTTGTTTTTTTGCTCCTTGCTTTTTGAGTTTCGCACCTTGATTTCAAATAAAGGTTTGAATAACTTTGCTTCGCTTTTTGTTGGAATTTTAAGGCTCTCAAATCCCCCCAGATGATCTAAAATGGTTTAAGGATGTCTTTCTTTCTAGTTGTGAGCACTAACAGGCTACCAACTTGACAAAATGTACTGAAAACCTTGCATCCAAAAAGACATCTTTGCTTCATTTTTCCCCCTCCAAAATGAAAATATTGCGTCCAGGATGCAATGATGCGCTCTGGATACAACAGTGGATTTTGGAGGGACAGGTCACAGAATTATGGCCAATTTTATTACATCTACTGCATTTATACTTGTTCCTGGAAACATGACTTAGTTGTATCAGTGCATGACTACAATAAAGCCAATGCATTCGTAAAACATCTGTGACACTTTCAAAGGTGCCACTTTTTCTTGAGTGGTTCTTACGTAAATGCCTGAATATTTTATTGGCCGTCTCATTTCCCTCGCCTGAAAACCCACCCAAGGTGCCTTCTACTTCAATGACCTCTTTAACATGCTTTATTGTTTTATGCACATAATTAGACCAGCGTGCATACAAGTGATTTACTTTTAAGAGCTCACCAAACTCTTTTCCTACTGCCTTGTACTTAATCTACTCATTGGGGTATTTTTCTTTTGGGTTTCTACAACTAAATATTTTGTGCATAAATCGTAACTAACAATAATTTTGAAAAATCTTCTTTTGTTTTTGCAGGCTTTAAAACGTGTTTTTAATTTTCTTTAGAAAATGAAATCCTAGCAAAATTGCCAGGCATCACACTTTTTGAAGTGGCAGTCCAACTTGCGAGTAGTATTTACAATTAAATGCTTTGCATCACGTGTCTCCTCCCACTGACTTCAGCAATCTCTCGAGCAAGCAGCTTGTATGTAAATTTCCCAAAATTTATTTTTGCATGAGTTGTACTGGGTGGCTTTTAACTTCTTTTGCTAAAGCAGAAAGCTAAAGCTGTTTTTGGTTACGGTTTTCATGGTTAAAGTGAAGGAGGTTGGCAATAGCCTTTGTTTCATGGAGAGAGCAGCAAATGCCAATGGTTCCAAGTTCAGATTTAGCTGTTTCCTGTGTAGCCTAACATACATGTAAGTCACACATGTAAGTCGATCCTACTCCCTGAAGACCACCATCTGCATGAGTTCTATTTTCATCGACCATTAATAATAATAATTTCTAAGCGCCCTTTCCTAAAATATGTCAAGGCTCTTCACAATTATATGATAATTACAGGGGAAAAACAAATTACATATAAAATAACGTCTAAAGAATAATAGGAAAAAGAAAAGGTGATAAAATCCAATAAAGCTATTTTAAAATACAATACAAATACAAGAATGTCATATGTTAAAAAACCGCAATCAATAAAACGCTTTCCGAAATAGATGTGTTTTAAGATTATTATTAAAAACGTTCAAAGAGGCACTGCATTTGATTTGCAGTGGAAGTGCATTCCATAATAATGGCTAGAGAAAGCATGGTAGCCATAAGACTTGAGATCATTGAGATACTTTGATGCTATACCATTAATTACTTTATAC
Organism: Actinernus sp. WN-2022; assembly: GCA_030867875.1. NCBI lineage: Eukaryota > Metazoa > Cnidaria > Anthozoa > Actiniaria > Actinernidae > Actinernus > Actinernus sp. WN-2022. The sequence goes on from JAOWCC010001589.1 coordinate 145,494,940, forward strand.
TTGAAAAGAAGAATATTAAATGTGATACGCTGCTCAGCAGGCAAACAATGCAACTGGATTAAGATAGGTGTAATATGCTGGGATTTGCGTGATAAATGTAACCAGCCTCGCATCGGTATTTTGTACATACTGCAGCCTCTGCAAAAGATGTTTCGGTAGGCCATATAATAAGGCGTTACAATCATCTAATTTAGTTGTCAAAGGCATGAACCAAAATCTTCGTTGTCTCAAAAACTTCCTAATTTCCTAATGCATGAGATGTTTCTGATTGAATAAAAAGCCGATTTACAAATCTGAGTTATATGTTTGTCCAACGATAAGGCATTGTCATAAATAACGCCGATGTTTCTTGCAAATCCAGAGGGTGTAACAGACACTGGCCACTTGCACTGCATCTAATTGAGTTGACAAATATCAATTTACACTTCCTCCAGACTCCTTTCATTTCAATGATCTTGTAATTTTGAGTCACTTGTTCCCGCTCCTTTTCAACTGGGTCACAACAAACCACCATGGCAGCAGTTTGATTTTCATCACATACACTGTACTGAAATTTAATGTTTAATATGCAAAACGACTATCTAAAAGCTTTGTCAGCTAAAAAATGGTCATGTTTTTCTTTACATTGTGAAACATCACCAATGCCATCCCCAGTGTTTGAACCTCGAGTGTTTGATTGTCATCTACATTGTATTTGTCTAAACCTTCCTCGATGTCTGTGGCTAGTTCAGAGTTCAGCCTCTGTCACTGCATCAGTATAACTTCAACATACTCCAACGACATTAGGTATAGGGAATTGAGGTAGTGATAACCTAAAACCTGATGTAACATAGACAGGTTTGGAATTGCACTTGTTGTGGATTAATAGAACATCCTCATTATCAATTAGTGTGTAGTTCATCCAAGAAGGAAGGTAAGTGTTTTCTACATTGTCCACTTGATATGGAGGTTTAAAAACAATCTGTCTCCTTGACCTCAAAAAGTCATACTGCTGCTTATATTGTTTTTGTGTTGTAAAAGATAAATCCTGCTTGCCATCATCAGCAGTAAGACAGTAATTGTCTTGTTGTTCCCACAAGTTATCAACTTTATCAGCAAGTTCCATTTTACCGTTTGCTCGTAGTTTTGTTGGCAACAAGGACAACAGAACATCCTTTTCATCTTCAATATTTAAATCACAAAATGACGAAATGATGGTCAAATCCACTGCTACATTGAAGCCATCTTCTAATGCAGTATTCACAAAAAGCATGATGGCAGCTACTCAGTATTTGGTACATGCAAGCAAACAGCACATTGGAATACTTTGGCAAATTCTCTTGCTGTGAATCTGTCCAAAGGTATTCCAGGTAGAGGATGGGTATCTTCCCAAATGGATCTACCTGTGACTGTTTCCATTCTGTATAAGTCATAAAGGATTTTGGTGATGTGTCCTTATCAGATGCAGTACTTGTTCCTTCTGATGGGCGATGAAGACAACTGCAACCATCCTTTTTACTTGTGCTTGGGGTACTAGGTGGTGCATAAAATATTCAGCACGCGCACTTACAGGAAGGAGTGAAGCATTTTACTTAACTCCAAAACCGTAGGCCTGATGTCTACCTTAATAGAAGTAGCCTTTTTGACAATGTCTCGTACGTCTTTATAAAATCCTAATGTTGCTGAAACAGACTTCAGCATGAAACCGACAGAAAATACATCGCTTGCCGTACTTTGTCCACAGTGTTGTCCTTCTGCAGGACTGCTGACCTCAGGAGCTAAGTAGTCAGCAGCTTGCCTATTACGAATACTTATCACGCCTTTCCTCCGGCTCTTGCCAAAGTCAATGATAACGGGAAAGTAATTTGTTTCCCTTATTTCGATAACGATATTATTGGACTTGATATCGTTATGCAGATATCCTTTTCCATGTATGTATTTAATAATATCACATATATTGATGCACTCTATATCTGACAACAGCTTTGACTTAGCAGCCTGGTGCAAGGTAACGCTATTGCCATCCACACCATGAAATTGAAGTACCAATGAGTCTGTCCATGATAACTCCGAAGAGAAGCGGAAAAACCGTAATGATCTCCTAAGGCACTTACTTACCTTCATGGAATACCTCTTGTTTCGCTCTCTCTCTTTCCTCTTTATTTTGGCCAGCTTTCATTTGTTTGACTACTCCATGCATTCCTCTATAGGTTGCCGCGAAACAATCTCCATAACTTCCACTGCCAATGGGCTTCTTCAGAGAGTAATCAACCAATTTGTGAACGATCCGCTTTAAATTAATGCTTCCCGTTTTACGAGCATTAGCCAAATTCAACATCTTTTACTTTTTTGGCTGAAGTGAGGTTGTGTGGAAGAGAGTGGTGGAAGATCTTTTTTATCTTAATACAGGCGGTGCCGGCTTTAAACCAGCCGCTTTCGAGGGAGAGCCGCTAACTCAAGGAGCTCGGCTTCCATTGGCATTGCTACAGGCAAGAGCAAGGTTAACCATCAACTCTCCTCTACTGTATTTCCTTTGTTCAATCGGTGCTTTCTCCACTACTTGTACGGCTTCTTTAGCTGGTTACATCTCTTTAACTTTTCCCAGAACTTTTGCTTTGGCATGTGTTACTGGAATGTTGGTTTCCGCTGCGTTATGTCGGTTTGCACCGCGATTCTTCTTTTCTAGTTGCCTTTTTCTCCATCGCTTTTTTTGTGTATGCACATTGTCACCACTATGCCTGATTATGTCCCTGAATGCATACATTACACCAATACCACAGCTTGAAGACCCTTCATCTGAATCAGGCTGCCTTGGCATTCCGAACCTTGAGTGTAATATTTGACCATCGACTTGGCCCAAGGTGGCAACAACTTGTGTAACTTGACCTTGAAGCTTTGAGGAAGTGAGACACAATAAGATCAATACTGCTTGGTGGTGTCAAAGACATGCCATCATCATAGTAAACTGTCTCTACAGTAATATCAATGTAGAGAAGGCCCCAGTGTGCATTGCATACATGGATGGGACACATAATAATAATAATAACTTTTATTTAAACACAATAAATATTTAAAGCACAAGTGCTTGTGGGGTCGTGTACAAAAGAAGAATGTAAAAGAACTTAATATATCAATTGGTTCTAAAATATATGTTGCCTAAAAATCTATATTTAACAATAATATTTATATATGAGGAATCCGCTAAATAACTAAAGTATATATTGACTATAAATGAATCTAAATCTATGTTTAAAATATACGAAATCCTATGAGTAACAGCGCAATCAATAAAATATAAAAGCATCATTACCCTTATGCAAATTTTGTACCGATACTGCATTAAAGTTAATGTCATGCAGTGCTTCAGCCTTTCTTGCCATGTTACAAAATGCCTTAACACTAGCTGAGGGGTAATAATTATCGGCCAAAGCGTTCCAGACGATTGCACCTCTGTGAAATGGAGTGTTTCATATAATAGGTGTTAAACCTAGGAACAGTAATTCTATATTTACCTCTTAAACCTCTACTATTATTGCGTTTCGTTATTATAGTGGACATGGATGGTGGAACCTGGTCATTATACATTTTGTAAGCCAACTTAACTAAGTGCAGTTTATATGTGCCAAAGAGTGATTCCCATCCTGACTTAATACGTACATCTTCCGTAGGCATATCGCGGGGAAAATTACAGATACTTCTTGCTGCCCTAGTGTGCAAAATTTCTAGTGTATTAAATTGATCCTTACTCGGACAGCCTCCCCATACTGGTAACGCGTACGTGATCGATGGTAGTATTACCCTACAATATAGAGCCATTAGCATATGTCTTGGTAAAAAGCGACTTCTTTTGAGAAGGCACAGTTTGTTAGCAAATCTTTTCCTAACATCTGAAACGTGCTTAGACCAGTCCAGCTTATTGTCTACATAAATACCCAGTAGGCGGGTACTTGTGACCCACTTAACTCTATTAACGCCTATTGTTAATGTATTTAATGGACCGTGAAAAACACCTCTAGACATAATCATAGCTTCGCACTTAGAGGGATGTGGCGTCAACGAGGTATTTAAACACCACGTGTATAGCTCATCCAGAGCTTTGTTAAGTGCCACTGTCACTCCATCTATAGATTTTCCAATATAGTAAATTGTTGTGCCGTCTGCATACATATAGGTGGTGCCCGATGTGATAACCCTAGGCATATCACTGGTGTACAAACTAAATAATATTGTTCCTAGGACCGAACTGTGGGGAATTCCACACGTGATGTGTGCTACATTTGATTGTCTGTCATTAATTATCGTATATTGCATTCTGTTCTTAAGATAATTTGTAATCCATGACAGAAGAGAGCCACTTATCCCGAAATTATTGTGTAATTTATGTATTAATTTAGAGTGCGATATACAGTCAAAAGCCTTCTTAAAGTCTACGAAGGCTACTCCTACAACTGAATGCTCATCAATTGCCCTTCTCCAAATTTCAGTTAGATGTGCTAATATCAACTCAGTTGAATAACCCTTTCGGTATGCCCACTGCTTATCTGTGATAAGACTGTTGTCTTCAAAAACATGCCTAATTAGAGCGTCAGCAACGCAGGACTCCATAATTTTACTTGGCACACTTAGAATAGAGATTGGCCTGTAATTCTCTCGTTCTGATTCATCTTCTTGTTTGTGGATTGGCGATAGTCTCGCTATCTTCCAGGCATTGAAAACAGTACTGGAGTTTGCGCTCAATGTAAATAAGTTAGTCAGAGGTGAGCTTATTTCTGAGCCGGATAACTTTATTAGTTTAGGAGATATTCCATCAGGTCCAGTGCACTTGTTGGACTTCAATGCCTCAACTTTCCTCTTGATATCACTTGGTCAGGTCTTGGTCTTGGTCAGGTCCTCAGAGTGTTCACTATGTAGAATACATACCTTTTTTAACAAAAAGTCGTACCCAGAGGTAGCCCATTTAGGTGCATGGCTAGGTAGATAAACAATTTGGCCCTCACTTGGTATGTGCTTTTCAAGGTACATCATGCATGCAACATTTATACAAAATCCATCAATGTATCGTTCACATGCTAAAGTGCTGAAATCTTCTGCATCAATGAAGATGTCCCGAGATGACCTTAGGAATACCTCATTTGGACGTAAAGACAACATCACTTGCTTTATTCCTGTTTTATCCTTACTTAACCAAGCAAGCTCTTCAGTAACTTTGCGTTTGATCCTAGCAGCCCTACAATATGCTTGGCAGGTTTCCAAGGCTTCTGTATCAAATAGGCCAATTGCACGAAGTTCAATAGCTTGCTTTCTTAATTGTGTAGTTCGTAGAAGTTGTTGAGCTTTATTGACTACATCCTCTGCTGGACGATGACTGAGAAACAGAGGATCATGGATTTTATCACTTTTTGCAGTGTTTAACCTTAAATCTTTCTCAAGTACATAAACAACTGCAGGGAGCTGGACTGATGCAAGTTGCCCACAGCTGATAATAGGATTTGTACATAGACTCACATCAACACAGGACAAAGTTTTACTTTGGTCCACAGCAGCAGGCAGGCTTTGATCCACAGAGGGGAGTGGGTCGACAGCGATTGGTGGGCTTTGGTCCACAAAGAAGCAACATTTGTGAATACTGGTGAGTTATCAACTGGCCCACTGAAATATAGAATTAAAGGCAAAATATCAGCATGTTATTCATACAGGCCGATCAACGCATATCAAGACCCAATTTGGTTTACTCAACTGATGTACATGTACTTAAATTGGCATGTTTACTTAATTACAACACATAATGTTAGAATCCTTAACATCAATGTTTATCAATTTTAGTAATAATTAATTCACATAGTAATTCTTACACGATGCTGTGTCCTCTGAAGCATCATGCGATGTTGCTCGTAGATACAGCTGCCTGTGGACTTTGTGGCAGGCCTCAAAGTCCTAGTTAGACATCTTTCCTACTGACCTGTGATTTCGCATCAGCATGGATGCATGCTCAACTGTCATGTGTCCATAATCTCCCGTCCCTAGTCGTGGACCAAACACTTCCTTCAGACAAAACCCCCATTCCTTGCACTGTTAATATCAAAAGAGAAAATTAACAGTTTTGAGAAGACTTGAAACACGAATTAAACAGGCTTACTAGGACATATTTTTTATATAGTTTTATATTCCATCATATTTAATCATAACAAGGCTTGAAATATTGGGCAAGCAACAAAGACTGTATTCCTCAGGTGTATGGTTTGAAATAATCCAATGCTAAGATGCAACTCACAAAATTTTGCTAGTTGACATTATTTTCCTCTCAAAATCGAAAATTCCACTTAATTTTCACATTCAGAAGATAACAGGGAAATGTTTGGAATGTTACCTATACATTGACCTAAATTTTTTTAAAATGAAACAAGGATAAAAAAATATTCTGAATAGTATGCTGCCTGGAGAAGACTGGAAACCATGCCTTGAACTCAACATACACGTACTGGCTGTGAGGGCATATAATATGAATATCAATAGACCACTTTCGATATTTCGGTTGACTGATCGCGCACAATGTGGTCAAATCGAAGCTCCGGAGCCTCGATGAGGTCGTTACCATGACCTCATGGTAACACTATTTGAAAGTTATTTGTTTTGTTAAAACAACCACCAGTCAGTGTTCTTGTATGTGTCTGATGGGCTAGAGCTCGCAAGGTCTTGGCTTTATCAAATTTCCGAGCATTGCACAAGCATGAATGGCTTAATTGGTCTTGTGACAGGATATTGGTCCACAGCTATATATATTTAGAGTGTCAATAAAATATTTGAAGGATAACAATAATAACCTAGTTGTGACATTGAAGTGATAAAGTATTTGTTTTTGGGCATTTCACGTATCTGCATGCTCCTCAAAGAGTGACATAGTTTTTCTCACGTTTTGCTACTGGAACTTTTCTCTACAGAAGAGATAATGTCCATTGACAAAAATATGCCAGTGCATGTATGTTGGTGCTACATGTAGATTATTGTTTATATTATATCCCAATTATCCAGTGAGTGAAATAGTTTATGCTGTTCAATAATCAAGGAGCTTAACTGTTAATAATTTATGTAATTATGTTAAAACCCAAAATGGCAAAGGCCTTAATCATGTCACATTCAAATTTATGACTAAATAATAACGGTTTGCTTATACATGTAGCTAATTTTTCAGGAAAGGGGCCTTAGGATGACATCAGACAGGGCAAGTTCAAACAAAAAATGCAGGTTGCCCTATGGACAAACTGTTACTTGAGTTTACTAACATGGAGCTCAGAGGAGCTAGCCAATGGGGTAAATTATAATGCTTATGTTACTCTGGTCTCCTTTGTGAATTTTATGATAGGCAAATGTTGGATAAACTGTGACTGTTAGACACTAGCCTACAAATGTAACAAGCCACTCTACTAGTCCTGGGCTATGGTCAACCTTTCGTTGTGCCCTGATTAGCGTCATTTCAAGTACTTCACCAATGACAAAAAAAATTCTGCATGTCCGATTTGTGTGGCACAATACAGCCCATTTCTGAAACAGAGCAAAAAAATAAATCAAAGTTTCAAAAATTATACCTCCTTATATAATTCAATAGCAAGCTCAGCGGCATAAGTAGTCAATACATCATTTTTTGTGGTTCCTGAAGACTTCTTCTTTCCTCTCCCAGTCTTCCTTTTTTCCCTTTGGCACTGAAGGGGTACCAGACTTTAAACACTCTGTGAATCGGACCTTCGTGTTCTCTAGTTTTTCGCACCAGTTCTCACAAAGCTCATTGATTTTCCCTCCAACAACTTACATGTATCAGAAGAGAATCAAAACAAATTAAAAGGAAAATCAATCGAAGCATGCATGTTATTTGACCAAGTTTGAGTGTTACTCATTACACCAGGAAACTATTCACAAACTTTACATTCTCTGTAATTATCATCCAACTTTACAATCTAGTTATAAAGGAGTATACCTTCCCTGAAGAAGAAATGTACAATGTACCTTTCCATGATAAAAACTTTTATTGAGCATTAAGTCTGGCTGTGTACCATCCAAAATAGCGGGATAACATTTACTAATGACATTAAAAAAAGCGTTCAATTTTTATATCTGATGTTAACCCTCTGAGGATTTCAGGTGTGCCAACAAGTTACAATCTGTTCAGAATGCTGCTGCCCGTATCTTAACTTATTCTAAGAAAAATGATCATATCACACCTGTCCTTAGAGAACTCCACTGGCTACCAGTAGATAAGCGGATTACATTTAAGTTATTATTGTTAACGTATAAGACACTTAATAACCTAGCTCCTGTCTATCTACAATAATGATTAACTATATACAAGCCTACCCGAACAATCCGATCCTCAGCTGATACATTACGCCTTGTCTGTCCTACTGCCAGACTTAAGTCCTGTGGTCAGCGGGCCTTCCAGGTATCTGCACCTACATTATGGAACTCTCTCCCGTTAAATATACGCCAAAGGGGTTTCTGGAAAACACGAATAGCGAATACTGAATAGTGCGAATAGTGGCGAATAGTAAATATAAGTTAACGATTAATACTTACAGAACGTAAGTCCTTCAACGAGTACGAACCTAGACGAACCTGACGAGAGAATCACACTGTCAACATTCGCCATTTTGTTTTCCTCGTGTAACTCAGTTCTTGTGTTAGTGCGGGTATTCGCACCCAGACATCAAACAGGGAGGGTGAGGGAATAGGGATGATAGAAGGGAGTGGAGAGGGTATAAATTGTCACAGTTGTACATGTAGTTTGTGTGTCAGTGTGGGTATTCGCACAGGAAGGGTGGGGGTGAAGGAATAGGGATGAGTGAAGGTGGTAGAGAGGGTAAAATTATGACAGTTGTTGTTTTTGTGTTCAAGTGTCGGTATTCGGACGTCAAGCAGGAAGGGTGAGGGAATGGAGATAAGAGAGGAGGGTGGAGGGTAATATTGTTGAAGAAACCATAGGTGCATGAAAAACTATGTGGAAGATTGAGGTATGGTAGAAATAAAGGGACAAGTGGATTGAAAAAATGCAATAAATGATGGTGGAAGGAGTAAAATATGTTTTTGTATAAAGGAGGGAGGACTATCAAGAAGCGGAAGGACTGGATATCTCAGGACAGGGTGAACACTGGGTACACTGTGTGAATTATGAATAAAATAATTGGTAGAGAAAGCACACTGAGTGAGCCTGGACTAAAGGAAAAGCCATGAAAATGAGGAAATTGAAGGAGGAGAAGCATGGAAGCAGTCAGCCCGGAGGAAAAATAGATAACTAATTAAATGAAAGCAGTGTATTTTGGTGTTACTGAAAACAGGGTAATAAGTAGAAAAATATATAAATTAAGCTAAAATTTGTAGGTAACACAGAGGAAAAAATAATGAATAAAGTGACGTTTGTGATCAAAGGTAAATGTGTAGTTGGACATAAAAGTGGAAATGTATCCGTAGTACAACAGAAGGGGAGAATAAACCAATGAGGGGTTGCCTAGGCCTGGGGAGAGGAGGAGCTGTGATTGTAGTGGAGGAATGTGGAAATTGAGAAATGCCAAATAATAGGGGCGGGCCGGTTACGGGATTGCTCAATATGTAAAGTCGTACTTATGTGGGAGAATATAAGGGAATATATCGGAAGAAAACGGTCGTTTAAAACGTAGATGAAAGCGGAATGAAAGGAGTGGAGAGGGCGAACTATGTGTAATTAGTTCGGGGTCGTAAAATGACGAAAAATGACGAAGGTGGCTAGAGGTAGATAACAATCAAAGACTGTGAACCGGGAAGGGGGCATGAATATAATAGTTGTCAATAACTTCGTTATCTATTTATTATAAGGGGATGGCGACCCTAGTGAGCTCATAGGGGATAGAGCAAGTCCAATGTGAGTCCACCAAATCCTGTATAGCAATCTCTTCAGGGGCGGGATGCTATACAGAAAACACTGGAGCTTGGAGGGGAAGCCGAGTAAACTGAGGGAATATGTATAATGTAAGGGGCGAAGAGTCCCAGGGATTTGGCCAGTGTTCTGGTGTTTTTTTTTGCCTTGGCGTTATACATTTGTGTAACTGTCGACGTTGAGCGGAGAAAGGGAAGGAATCTCGCGGTGAGGGCAAATTAAACTAGCACATATTGATGTGTGATTGGATGTTAAATTGTGAGGGTGTGATGAATGTGACAGTTCTCACTGCGATAAAGACTAGTTCGAGAGGGGGCGGGGCACAAAGCGGCAAAACGGTATGCTCCGCTGGCCAAAAGACCGAAGGCTCTGCTATGAAATAAAATTACCGAGGGCTATAACGTTTGGAGTAAATAATTTTATAACTTAGTAAACTCAAAGAGAATTACAAATAAAGAAAACTTAAACCTGTAAAGGTCTTAGGCTAATCTTAAAAGTAGTTATCTTATTTTTTGACAAAACAGTTCACTTTAATCAGAAATCACGGTATGTGCCTGTTGTTTCATTTACGTTTTCGCGGGAAACTGGGGGCGGCCGCACGCCGACAAGAAATAGCAAATACGAATGCGCGTGACATTTTATCGCGGTGTAGGGGCGGGGAAGGGTTGTCCGAGTGAACTCTACACGGGTTGCCTGTGGTAGATCGTGGGGGCCTGGAACGGTCTAAAGAGCGACGGCCATCTTGTAAATTGAAAGGAAGAAGTACGAGGAGATGTAAATACTAACTAAATAGGGGAGAAAGGCGAAGGGTTTATAGTGGAGAACACGTATGGTTTAGTGGTAATGCGCCGGGAAACGCACTCATATGTATGTAGTGTGGTTTATTGTTGTATAGTACGTTAGTGTATTTGGGGTTTAGGTGCATAGTATGTGTGTGGAAATGCTGCCAAAATGAGGCCGGTGTGTGTAATGAAAACATCCGCAATACCAAGGAGGGTGCGTGTAAAATGTAGTGATGTTACTAAAGTAACGGACGAGGTCCAGGGTGCTAATTGAATAGGTTTAGCCTAAGCAGGGATGCTAATGGATATAGTGGGTGCTGATATGAGGGGTGAAGTAACAATGGATACAATATAGTGGCCCAGGAACCTGTGTGAACATACTGTGATAACTATACAATCTCATATTGAATGTTATAAATATAGCTTTTAAAGGAACTGAAAACGAATGGAACTCACACTTTAACACTATTTTACAGTGCTACATATTCTGGTAGTGAGGGAAGTGGGCTTAGGAGTTAGTGGCCATGAACAAACAATTGAGGGAATTGGATGTATCTATATATACTTATTTAATTATTCTAGATATACTGATTTATTAATAAATTTCACTATAACTGCAATGGTTGGTGTGGAAAAAATGTAGATGTAGTATATTATATGTATCAATAAACCCACCCCACGATCCCGGATATACTGATGTATGTATTGATAAAATTGTAATTGTAATGGTTGGTTATGCTGAGCAGGCTGAGTGTGGAATAAATGTATATGTAGTATATTTTGGTCTGGACTGTGGCAGCATGTGGGGACAAAAGTCGAAAATGAATAAAACAATTGATAGAAGTTAGTGTCCACAAAAGGGTGGTAGGTGAAAAGGCTGGGATAATATTTACATTTAATGGGAGAAGAAGGCGGGCTTATTGACAAAGTAGGGTGTAGGGGGGGGGGGGGGGGGGGGTTTGCTGGCTCGGGTTGGACACCTGACTAATCGGATACTGGTATTGGCCTGCCACCCTGTAGAAAATGCAAAAGGGGACGGGGATTGGTGGTGATATGACTGCCCTAGTCCTCGCGGTGTCATGGATGTCCGTGTGTTAGTGGTGGGCATGTGTGGAGAAATGTGGGTGTGTATATATATAATATAATAATACGTGTGTGTGTGTGCTGAAGTGTGTGGTGGGCAAGAAATTGAGTCATTAGTAGAAGGAAAAACATTTATTGATGGCTAGTGGGTAACTGGGAATACACACAGATTCTGTGGAGATGTACCCTTGGTGAGCTAAATGTTTATTGTAGTGATAGTTGGGTGGGTGATAATAAATATGGTCTACATATAGTTGGTTTCCGAAGCCATGTGGCTGGAAAAGTGGAATTGAGTGCTTGAAGGTATTGAAATTAACTTTAGTTTGTTCATGTGGTAGTCAAGTGCCGGCTGAACAATGATATAGTGGCAATGGCTGCCAGGTGGGTGTTGTTGAGTAAGGCTGAAACATAAGGCCCTACATATGTATCAGTATCCTTTTGGGTCGGTGAATTAGCATAGGAATGTTCAAATGTAGGGTAGTGTTGTCCTGCTGTGTCTGTATGCTATTAGGTGCTGGATTCTTGTACAGTTGGTGGTGAAATAAGGCCATAGCATTTAGGTATGTGCAATCTGGCTGAATGGCTTGGTGTTGGTGGATAGGTTGTATCACCGGTGGGGGTCAGGGCACATTTGGATGCTGTGGTAGACTTGTATCAGGGCTTGATTGTAGGAAACTGGTGTTGGAAGCTGATTCGGTCATAAAGGCTGGGTAGCTAGGAGGCAGTGTGGATGTCAGATGTAGGGTATAAATTTCGGTATATCTGTGCAACTCTGTTATTGGTGTCTGGTCCAGATAGGAGCTTTGGAATCTCGTTTTAGTTGTTATGTGGTTGATCATGAGGATTGATGTAGATGGTGGGTGGCTGCTATGTGTATTAGGTCAGGTGGTGGAACTGCTGTTTGTTGTGATTGTGGTTCAGCTCAGGTGTTCTGGTGAAGGTCTGTTAGTGTCCATCTTGTGTTTAGAGTCTTGATACAGGTGTGGCTGTTCAATTGGAATCGATGGTGGAGTGTAAATTGTAGCAAGGTGGTTGTGTCAGGTGCTGTTAGAGCTGTGGCTGGTTTTTGGAAGTTGAGGAAGGGTAGGTGCTGGATCTTTGTGGATGCTGTAAATGGTGGTGGTACATAGTAGGTGGTTCAGTGGCCCATAGTTGTAGCTGTTGTGTATCCATCTCGGGAAGGAGCTTGATATCATCGGTGGGGGTGGCTTGTGTCAGCGATGGTTGTTCAGTGGGAGTAATAAGGGCTGTCTGTACTGGATGGGTGCTGTTAGTAGGTCTGGATGGTACCGTGGCTGTGGTTGGTTGTCAGTCTAGTGGGCTTTAGAAGTTTATTCTTGTTCTTAGCATGCGAGGTGTATATCCCAGGATGTCCATTAGGGTGTGTTGATGGTCACATCTGTTAGGGAGAGTAGGCCGTGTGTGGGGGGTGTATTGAGAGGGGGGGGGGGGGGGGGGAGATGGGTGGGTTCGGGTGGAAAAGGAAGGTAAAATGAAAAAAATTAAAAATAAGTAGGTGGGTTTGTTCTGAGGAGAAGTTGGTGTGCACAAGTAGATCCTTGATGTTCTTGTGTCTCTGGTAAGCTGTGACGGGGGGATTGGGGAAGAGTTGGGCGAGGTTGTGGTCTGTGGAGATGATAGGCCAGTGGGAGTGCAGGATCTTTGGGATTGAGAGTGTTTCGGTTGTAAGGGATAATAAAAGGGTTTGGTTTGGGGTTGTAGTGTTTTTTCCGTGGGCTTGGGATAGAGGAGTTGTATTTGGGAGAGTCGTGTGGCTTTGTCGAAGGACTGGGTGATAAGGGCATTAGGGTATCCTCTTGCGAGGAGTGTTCGTCGTAGTCGGTTGAGGTGGGTGTGGAGGTCGTTGTCATCTGTGATAAGTTGTCGGTATCGTAGCGCTTGGCTGTAGATTGTGCCAATCTTACAGGATAGGGGGTGGTGGGAGGTGAAGTGTAGTATGAGTGTACTGTCTGTTGGTTTGATGTATAAGGTGGATTTGAGATGGTGGTGGGGGGTTATTTGTATGGTGGTATCAAGAAAATTTATCTGGAGTTGCGAGTGTGATGGTAGGAGTTGATGTAGTCAAGGAAGGAAAGGAGGGAGGGTTCACCATGTGTCCAGATCATGAAAATGTCGTCTATGTAGCGTAGCCAAATGAGTGAGGTGTGTCCATCGGGGGGGTCTTGTAGGAGTTGGTGCTCCAAGGAGGCCATGAAAAGATTGGCATAGGAGGGGGCCATGCGGGTTCCCATGGTTGTGCCCTGTATCTGTAGGTAGTGTTTGGTGTCAAAGGAGAAGTAGTTGTGGGAGAGGATGAAGTCCATGAATTGGCGAAATACTGTCAGGGGTGGGCGTTGGTGTGGGGGAATAAGTGACAGGGCTTTCAGAGAGGCCTCAATACCTTCGGAGTTGAGGGAACTTGTTGTTTCTCTTAGGGAGTGGGTCAGTTTGTGTAGTGCGGGCTGGGGGGATGAAATCGAGTAGGCTGGGGATGTTGGTGTTAGTGTTGTCAGGGGGTGCAGTGTTGTTGGCGGCGGGAGGGTGTGGGGTAGTGTGTTTTGCTGGGATTGGGTGATGTTGTGAAGGTGCTGCCTGTCTTTTGCGACTGAAATGAAGGAGTGTTTCTGTGTTGATGTCATGGTGGTTTGAGGGTATGTGTGGGTGGGTGTTATGTACTCCGATAGTGTGTGGTAATAGTAGGGAGAGTTGTTGTGTGATAGTGGCATAGCACTCGAAAGCGAGGCTGATCACAGCGCATGAAGCGGAACTGTCAACCGAACTCGGGTCTAAGATAGTTAGAAGGCAACTTTGCTGAAATGTTGGAGAAAATAAAAAATCAGCAAACGTTTTCTACATACGTCATCGTGCACCTGACAGACCTAGTTGGGTTCCCAGTGGCCTCCGGTTTTAGGTCAGCGATCACCAAAGACCGCCTGAGAATGCTTCGTGTTGTAGACATTTCTTTTTATAATAGTTCTTTCTTTTTTTTTGGCCGGTTTTTTTCGGATAGCGTGTTTTCAGTTTTCCATACATTTCTCTTTAAATTTTCCCGTGGACTTTGACTCGTTGTTACAGACAAATGTATATATGGTAAACTGAAAACACGATTGCACGCTTTCCAGCGCAGTTTTAAAATAATCTTTTACCAGACAGTGAATATTTCAGAAATTCGATTTTACTGAAATTATTTGGCACCGGATTCACATACAAACACTCTATTTCGCGCCATGTTTGCGCCATGTTTGAAAACCGGAGGACCCGGAGAAAAACCCTCGGAGCAAGGGCGAGATAACAACAAACTCAACTCACATATGCCGATATGGCGCCGCGTCCGGGAATCGAACCCGGACCACAGAGGTGAGAGGCGCCTTTAACAATATCGATTGGCCTCGCTTTCGAGTGCCACAGGTAACCCATCCATGGAACTGAGTTACACGAGGAAAACAAAATGGCGAATGTTGACAGTGTGATTCTCTCATCAGGTTCATCTAGGTTCGTACTCGTTGAAGGACTTACGTTCTGTAAGTATTAATCTTTAACTTATATTTACTATTCGCCACTATTCGCGCTATTCGGTATTCGCTATTCGCTATTCAGGTTTTCCAGAAACCCACGCCAAAGTCCATCCGTTAATGAATTCAAAGCTAAACTAAAATACTACCTTTTTTGACATACCTATAATCTGTACACAGTAATCAGTCTTGTTTTCAGCTGAATGTAATTTATGCGCAGATATTTATATTTACACTTATTTAGTACATGTAGTTGTCAAGCGCATAGAACATTTATGTATATGCGCTATACAAATGTCATTATTATTATTATTATTATTATTACTCCAGTTACCTCCTCTAGCCCTAGCTCACTTACCAGGAGATTGTAGTTGTTCTGTCGCTTTAACCACGAAAACACTAGACTAATAATATTGTCCAATCAAAACTGGTTATAAGAACTACTAGATTTTGCTAGTAGTTGTAAGCGCACCAGCCATTGCTTTATTTCCCAGTCAGCTGTTATAAATCTAACAACTATCGCCGGAACTTCGCCAAGTCTTGTGGTCCCATCAAATATGACAGAAACGTTACTGCCAGATATCTCTCCCTTGATGGTTTCTTCTTCCTCCTTCCTGACAAAAGGGATAAGCTGCCGCATGTTGGGTACAGAAGTCAGACGATAGCCACCTTCTTCCAGTAACTCACAGAAAACGTCCATCTTTTGGAGGGGAACACCGGCCTTGAGGAACGTTTTCATTACTTTAATCCTAAAAAGCCTCTGGCTGTCGCTTAGCATTTCCCCTTTAGGGTGCACCTCTTGGTCATACTTCTTCATCGCGTCTAGTACTGTTATGTCTTTTTTCTTCTTCTTCGCTAGCATTTCAACTCCTGACTTGTGCTTTTTGGACTCTACATGACACTTTATTATGCTTGCCTTCTCTGAAATGTCTTCACGATAGGCGTCACAGAACAGCTTGTTGTTTGAATTTCTAAATGGCTTGTCCTTGAACTCTCTAATTCTTGTTTCGACAAAGTTAGTTTTCATTTTACCTGACTTCATTGCCGGCATATTTCCTGGTCCACGGTCGCTATTTTGTTTCGTTTTATTTGACGAAACCACCCGACTTCTGGCTAGGTCTGAAGCTTTGGGACTTTTTAATTGCATTCCTTACAGCTTCTGATGGCTCCGAGCCAGTCAAATCAACAGCGTTTATCTCCGAACTCGAACTGGCACTGGCAGCCATGACTGATGAGTGATGAGAACTGTGAGGGCTTAGCAGCCTGGCATAAATAGGCAACCAGGGTACCAGGCCTTCAATAAGCAGCCAAGCCTTTATAACATGAAATCCTTTCTTGGAGCAATCAAAACAAACTGCACTCATTAATTTTTCATGGAATATTGATTTTATTGGAAAACAGAGAACAGAAAACGATAAATCAGAAAACCACAGGAAGCCCACGCGACCACAGAGAAAGTCGTCAGTGTTTTTTAGATATTTTTCCTGAAAAATATGCGCATTATGCCGGCATTATGCTCGATGCTCCAACTATAGTATTATGCTCAAAATTATGCCGGCTTAATGTATCTGACCCTACTCTTGAGCACCTCTTCCATATTTCCCCCAAGACCTCCTCTGTTTCTATTAGGATATTTTCTATTACCTTAATTGTCGGCTTACAAATACGTTTGGGGCGCGTGTCCTTCGTGTTCAGCTCTGGGCGATCGTCCGGGCTTGTCCCACCTTCACTCGAGTTCTCCTTGGGGTGCTGTATGATTGCAGCGGCGGCCGTGGGCTCCAAAGTAGGTCCAGCAGTGGTGCTTGGTTCAGGATCCCTCTGTAACTGCTGTTCCCTGTCTATGGCTCCTTGGGCGCTGGCCATCGCGATTCCACCCTAAGTCCTTGTGCGTCCTGAACTTAACAAAGTCTCCGTTTTTACTGTTCCGCTACCTCGTCCGATACTCGTGGCTCCGATAGGGCAGTGTAACCAAAATGAACCAGTCGATACTCTAACGGATTTATTTATGTTGGTAAAAAAGGAATGAACTTATTAAGCTGTACACGATGCAAACTCTAATTCGAACTAAAACTACTAAAATTACAATGATGACCTTAGGACCACGAAAACACTAGACTAATAATATTGTCCAATCAAAACTGGTTATAAGAATTGCGGTTATCTAGAAAGCTATCAATAAGCTCTTACAGACTTTCTGCGCTATCGGACTTACACTCTGTGTTGCTAGCGATGCTTTCGCGTACGTTTCTGTATCGTCTAATTTATTAGAATTTACTTCACTCACCGCTTTATCAGTTGACTGGATCTTCTCCCTTAGTTCAGAGTCAGTCTAAATCCTCCACTAGCCATTCTATCTTTTGCCTTGCTAAACAACTCATGTGTCACTCACCGTATTGTCTCCGGTAACTAAGTCATCTACATAGAACCCATTGACCATCTTCTCTACAAACTCGGGATCTACGGTCACATACATGTATGTGCCTAAGTGGTGTCTAATCGTACCGTTCAGTAGAAAGGGCGATGTTTCTATGGCTACCGACTCGTCTCCTTTACCTCCTATCACACAATCCTTCTGAAATTCCCACAGGTAGTCTGCTCCTACTAATATATCTACTTCTAACCTCTCCTGAGAACCACAAACCTTTCAGATGAGGATACTCATCTGACTAATTACACGGCTAATTCCATGTGGCCGTTGGGAATACTAGATATTTCGGGCACCACAAATGCTTCTACTGTGATACTATCCCCTCCATTCAACGGACTCACACTCAACTCGACTACCTCTCGCAACTTGCCTTTCTGATTGCGCTGACCAAATCCGTTAAGACTAAGCCATCCACGCCTGACTACCGGAAGCCCTGCGTGACAAGCGGTTGACGACGTAATAAATGAACGATGACTGCCGGCGTCGAACAAAAGCCTTGCTCTGACGCGCGATTCCCCTTCGCTACCGTTTTTAACAATTCCTTGCTCGGTTTGCAGCCACTAGATCCTACATGTAGATTACCCGTACTACTATCAGATACGACATGATTAGAACTCGATGATTCTGACTTATCTCCCCCCATCTCCTGCGTGGACTGATTAGGTTGTGGGGTTTCCCCTTTGTTTTGGATTCCTTGACCCTCGCAAATAGAAATATGATGCTCCCTCCTGCAGCCCTTACAAACATTCTCTTTTTCCCTACATTCAAACGCTCTATGGCACCTAGCAAACTTAATTAATAGACTCCTACGTGCTTTCACTGTCATGACTTTGTCACACTTCTCTGAGGCATGCTTTCTCAGACAGAAGACACAGGTCCCGTTTCCCTCTGCTGCGAGAAGAGCGCTTGCTGTTCCCTTGTTGCCAGTCCCGCCGTCACTTGTCCTGTTTGTCACGGCGTAGTGATGCTCCTCTCTCAGTTCAATCTCCTCCCGTATCTGCTCCAGCAAGTCCTCCATACACCACTGCATGTACTCCTGCCCTCTTGTGACCGTCAAGCGAAAGGCACTCGGCAGCTTCTGTAGCAGCGCACGTACAACAATGGCAGAATAGAGCCTCTCATGGACTCCTAACGCCTCCAACCCTCTGAAGTGCGTCTCACATTGGTCATAAAATTTCCTTAATCTTAAAGTATCTCCATCGTTAAACACTGGTGATAAGTTCATTAGGTCATTAATGTGTGCCCTTTGTATCGCCTCATGTCAACCAAATCTTTTCTTCAACAACTTTAAGGCCGCTGTGTAGTTTGCCGATGTCAGGGCAAACCCAGCGATGGTCGATTTGGCTGGCTCCAGCAGTAGCCCACGCAAGTAGGCGAACTTATCGACATCTGCGAGTGACTCATTCTGGTCTATGGAGCTCTCAAACGAATCCCCAAACTCCTGCCATTGTTGTATCTTCCTGCTGAACTTCTTTTCTTCCTGCTTCGGCAGTTTAGCTTTGACTCTGCACGTTATGGGATCTGCTGCTAGCCGAGGCACTAACTGCGGGTGAACTGGGCGTGCTGACAGCCACGGGCTCAACTTCGTCTTCGGTCATCAACTCCTCCAGCCTATACACAACCTTGTGCAGTCCTGCTCTCATCTCGTCGCCCTCATTTATTATTTTCTCTAAGTCCCCGTTAGTGTCCTCGATGTCTCCTACCATTAGTTCTATAACTTCATCATCTAGCCCTAAGAGAGTTTTCACCTTTTCCTTAGCACTCTCACCCATCTGCCTGAGCAATATCCTCTCTTCGTCCACATCCGAGTTGTCTTGGCTCAGCTTCTCTTTGACCTTCTGTATTAATTTCGTCGCTTCACCTCTATGCACCGATCGAACCTTCTTTTTCTTTGCCAGCTGGCGGTAAGAACAATATTGCTTATCGAGCTTATCGATTTTCTTAGCAGGAATTTGAAATTGCATTTTGACTGAGTAGCTGACAAAGCCAAGTCATTCTCCTATTTGCTTGGGTTGCCAATCAGATTTTTGTTGATTAACCTTTAATCTGGACTCATCGAGATCACGCTGATGAACCAGGCTGGCAGCTGACGCAGATTGCTCGCCGGTGTGACAGGAGATTCCATCCTCAAGATAAAGGAAACAAGTAAAACCCATAAAACGCTAGCGGTGTAATAAAGGGTGGAGCAGTTTGGTAAAACAATGGCAAGCAGTACTAAATCGGCAAAAAGGTGGAACGGTGAAGGTAAAGTAACTAAGCATGCCCCTATAGGGCCAAGCGAACCCTTAGTACGTCTGATGTTCCTCATATATGTGTATGTGATGATAACCAGACTCAAGATCCCTCGTAAAAAAACAATTATTCTCTTGAAAAACCTTGGACAAAGAGCAGAAACCTTCATAGTGGAACTTAGGCTTTACTCGGAAAGAGTTGACATGACGCAAGTCAATTACCAAACGTAACTTCTTACCAATAGCAACTGTAAGAGGATTTACACAAAATGGGGGATCTGTATGCTGATTAACACAATTATTAATTAAGAGTTTAGAAATGGCCTCCTCGACAAAATCGGAACGATTCAAAGCTGAACGGTTGTTGGGCAAAAAATAACAAATAGGGTATTCCATCAAGGATAGCTTATAGCCTTGAGAAATAATGTGCAGAACGAAATCGGGAGATTCTAGGCGGTCTGCCAAAAAACAGATTCTGTTTAAGACGCCCTTTAACACTACTACTGCACCCTTGGCTAACTTCGCAAGATTGAAGGAAGATTAAAGGGTCAAGTAATTGATCATCTTCTTGGCCTGAAGGGAAATCGATTTGCAGTCATTCTTGGCTGGATCCACCAGCGGCTCTACTACCAACTTAGCTACTGGCCATGGTGGACGAAGGAAAGAAATGTGGCAGCAGAAAGGTTTTATAGAGCCTGAAAGCACAATGGAGAACGTGTCAGGAAGGCCCACAAGAGTATATCTTGTCTGGAACATTTACATGTACGAATCCTAAAAAGACTTTCAAACACCGTTCTGGATATGCCAGTTTACAAATTACAGTACTGGGTTTCCAGCCAGTGTTTGCTTCGCTTGTTCGTTCCCGCTTACATTCGTTCCCGCTTACATTCGCTCCCTTTGATACGCTTCTGACTACAAGCACTCTTGTGTTTTCTGAAGTAATGTTGTGAACCTGGAAGGAGAAATTTGGTAGATGAGTAAATTTGGTAGATTCTCATTGAGAAAGCATGTCAACTCACCAGCTAGCATCATTTTGCATGACCTCTGGCTGTGGCTCTGTTTGCAGATTTCTGTTTACCTCCACAATAGACAATAGGTTTTTGAGTCTATAAGCCAATACTATCTGTATCAGTTTTATAAAAACCCATACATCACTGTAGAGAAACGAAGCGAAGGCTCAATATTAAAATATTTTGGAGCCGAAGCGAACCAATCAAACCCAAATCAACTCAAACATTTCTTGGCGAAGTTGATATCTCCTGAACGGCTTTGCATACGAGAGCAGACATTTATATTTGCGACGAAAATCGGTCTCCCTCATCATTAACTTTGGTTATCAGGCGACGATCAGTACAAGTCTTGCCTTAACTTGAGATTGTATTTCGCTTACATCTGTTTTTTATTGTGCATTAGATCTGTCCTGGGTGTTCGGTAATTACCAGACTCAGTCCTGGGTGTTCGTTAATTACCAGACTCAGTCCTGCGTGTTCGTTAATTACAAGACTCAGACCTGTGTCTTTGGTAATTACCAGACTCAGACCTGTGTGTTCGGTAATTACCAGACTCAGTCCTGCGTGTTTGGTTATTACCAAACTCAGTCCTATTGCTGGCTTGCAACCCATCCCCAGAGATTCAAATAACAAAGCCGTGGCGGCTATGTTGGTGGAACTAACAAGAGAAGCTAACAAGGAATATTTTGTTAACATCCACCAACATGGCGGTGTTGACGTGCAAGGCACCAAACTCAGACTTGTGACAAAGTTTTGACTGTATACGAACAATCACTTTGCTAATTAATAATGCTACCTCAAATTTCTGTTGCACTCACAACATGAGAATCTAAATTTCTGCTGCACTCACAGGAAGACCAAATTGATGCATTAATATTAGATATATTAGGTGATGGGATGAAAACTTAGACATGGACGGTAACTTTTTCTCTTTATGAAAGTCTGAAAATTACCACAGACAACGCAGGCTTTCGTTAAGTTCCATCAACATTAACTTTCAGGAGACATAATCCGATATCCTAGGCTATGGTTAGGAGGGAAAATTGGAATAGTTCTAACCTACAACTGAACCCAGAGGTGCTAGCAAAGTATCTCCGTCTTGGTTTACTACTAAGACAGAGAGAGACCTCCCCGGAGACCAGTCTTGGCTAGCAGGGAAATTTAAGCTGCTCTACAAGTGAAAATAAATGTCATGAAATGTTAGCTAGCATTCAACTCATGATTCAAGAAGGCGGCATTATTTAGCATATAACTGCACATTTTGCACGGAGAAAGTATGTGAAAAGCAGGCAAACTATTTCGCATCGAGAATCGTCAGGATTTAGTTGAATATTTAAAAAAATTCTCACCCCAATCTCGTACCTTGATTGAGTTATATATATATATATTCGGAACTACAATATACTACGTACTTTATATTGATCATAAACAACTGATCATGATCGGTCCTCGAAATATATCGTCAGACTTCAGTTGCTTTTGCTTGCTTTCTTGTAGATAAAGGTTGATTATACGAATGAAATGACTCACCTTACACCGTGTTACAGTTGAACTAAATTATACCGCTTTCCTCTAAGTAATTTGCAACCTCAAACTCTGTCATAGGGCAAAAACTACGAAAACTTACCTTCAATGTGTGTATGCAATCTGACGAATCCTATGAAGACTAAGGTTTATAAGAAGCAAATGGTAATCAGAAAATGTCCTTTATCCCTTAAAAAGTGAGGCAAAGTCTGGCGTGCACCAACAGCAGCTAGTTCATCTTTTATTGTAAACCCTTTGTCGGCCATTACAAGGTCCCCTCTTTTTAGGTGGTCTAAGTATCCTGACTTCTTTACTATATCTGGATCACTAATAGAACCGCAGTACAGGTCACTACAGAATGAGAGAACTCCATTAGGTGTGATTCCTATCAAAGATTTCATCGTTGTTCTTGACTTGTAGCTGAATAGCACATGGATCTCTTGTCTCGGCTGGAAGGCGATTCCATTTAAATTTCTGTGCAAGCAATGATTGAAACCGAATTTGGGTAGAATGTCTTGAATACAGGGGGCATGTAATACATAATTTGTTCTTTGGATGGCCATTGAATACATAATGGTTCTAACTCCAACCTCATAAACCTGATCCATGTTCTGCGGATAACTGATACAGTTGAAACTGCAACTCTAAATCGTTCTGACAGGTCTCTTTCATGAAGTCTAAGTCTCATCAAAACCAGGGTGACCTCTTGCCATAGTGTTAGTTTTTGACTAGTTCCAGGTTTGCGTTTGTTTGGATCAATGAAAGGTCGTGGTTGGTTACCATAGTTTAGATTAGCTGCAAAACAAAATACCATGTTTTTGGTAGTAAGGAAAGCCAGTGAAGAATGACATATCATCGTCGTCGTTCTTGTAATCATCAATATTAAACTTTGGCCGGTTGTTCACCTCTGATAATTCTTTCTTCAAAGAATCTGCTCTTGCAAATCCTTTAATTCCTGGTGGATTTCGGTCTCAGGTTCATCACATACATCATTACTGTTCGATACTGCAGCCAGTTCAGGCTGTGCATGGTCAGTTGTCGATGTTTCTGTTGGAGCAGAGTCATTAAAACAACTGTAATGTCCACTGGTGGCTCGTGATAACTTTCAGTTTCATCCCCATCAGTTTGCGTCTCCATCACCAGTCTTTTCTTGCATGGCTTTACCCTAACATCTGGTAGGTCGTGCTTAACTCTTTCCCTACGCTTAGCAGGATTCGATGACCACGGAAAAATTGTAGGAAGTTGTGTTCTGCACATTCGTTCTCCATCTGGAAAGTGTTCTCCACATATCCTCGTGTGATTAGAGTCTGCTTTTTCTACTATATGTTAATGACATTTTCAAATGTTCTGAAATTCTAGAGTTCTATTTATTTGCAGACGATACAAATATCTTCTTAAGTGATAAAAACATTCGGAACCTTGAACTGTACTTAATATTGAATTGGAAAAAGGTAGCGACTGGTTAAATGACAACAAGCTATCATTAAACATTGATAAAACTAGCTTTGTAGTCTTCCACCCCCCACAAAAGAAAATTCTGCATAACATGAAATTGTTAATTTCAGGTAAGTCAAATTTCAGGTAAGCCAAATTAAATACTTAGGCCTAATTTTTTATTCGCATTTAAATTGGAAACCACAACCATGTATACATGAATTAGGTAAAAAAATTCAAGAGGGGTTGGAATCCTATTTAAGCTTAGACATTATGTTGATATTGGGATCTTATGCTAATTGTATTATTCATTAATTTATCCTTTCTGTACGTATGGCCTACTTATGTGGGGTAACACTTACAAATCAACTCTAAAACCTATCATAACCCAGCAGAAGAAGGCCTTGCGTATCATTACTTTTTCTAAACCAGATAAACACTCAGACCCTCTCTTTTACCAGCTTGAAATTCTCAAGTTGATTGATCTTGTTTCTTTCCATAATCTAATTTTTATGTACCAGTTCCATCATAATTTTTTACCCAAAGCTTTTGACAATTGTTTTCAGTCAATATCATCCAAACATCAATACAACACTACCCTGTATACCATAGGCTCGAAATCGTAGGTCGATCGAAGCGAGACCAGCTGAAATCGAGCCGCAGGCTTGATTTCAGCACGAGTTGCGAAGCGACGAGCCTCTGGGTAGAGATTTTCGTTCCTTCCGGTACAGAATCTGTACCTCGTCCCCGATTGGTTGATTGAGTCGTGGCCATGGAAACTGAGGCAATAGGATCTAACGAACATTTTGATTGGCTCCATCTTGAGATCGTGCTACAAACCGTTTCACGAGTCTTGACAGATTATACACGTTAAAATTTCGATTGTGTGTTTCACAGTGCTGTACAATGAGTTAGCCTCGAAATTCAAAGATATTTGTTCATGTTCAATATGGCCCACTGGCTAAGGAAAATCGCTGATTTTCCAACTCATACCCGGCTGGCATTTGTTTCTTCCTTTCGCGTTCGATTATCCAAAACGAGTAATTGTACTGGTGGTTTGCTCTCTAAATGCCCTGATTGACTCCCACATAACAGAGCTAGAACAACGAGGAATCAATACATGCTCATTGGGAGATCCAAACATTTCTAGGCGAAATTGATCTCTCCTGAATGGCTTTGCATACGAGAGCAGACATTTATATTTGGGACGAAAATCGATCTCCCTCATCATTAACTTTGTCTGTTGTCGGAATATCCTTCAGCCGACAAGTTATCTCAAGTTGTCTCATATAGCTGACCCTGTTATCTAAACATGTTTGCATACACTTAACTTGAGATTGCATTTCGCTTAGGTTTTTTATTGTGCATTAGATCTGTTCAGACAGCATCCTCTTTTGATTTGATTTGGAAGATCTTTGATGACTCATCTTTACAAATGATTTTTTTTGACCAGAGGTATTTGAGATGATGATGTCTTTTGTAAAGGAGGGCCTCGCCAAATAATTCCTTATTCATTCTTGATAAACTCTCGTTAAGAAATATTTTGGATTCTGCTCTTTCACGCACGAGACCAAGGTCGCAAGTCATCTTTCCATTTAGATTTTGATGCTCGGCGAAGGCTTGGTCTCTTATCTTACGGTTGGCGAATTTAACAATGAGGTTTGCATTTTCTTTATTGGCTATGCGATTGGCCGCTTCAATATCCGAGTTATGAAGAACTAGGTTAAGCTGTTGGAATAGATCGATTACAATCTGTTCAGCATCTTCCTGTGATGTTTGAGGGATCCCGCTTATTTCGATCATACTTCGTCTGCCATACTGCTCGAGGTCATTTGTGGCATTCATTGCTTTATTGGCAATACCTTCGACATACTTGCATTTGTTTTCCAGCTACTCATTTTCTGTCTTCAGGTAAACATTTTCCTTCATAAGGTTGTCATTTAGTTTTCTGAGTTCATCATACTGTAGAGATATGAATTCTTGACTCGTAATTACTCGGTTAAGTTTCTTGTCAATTTCTTTCTCTCTCTCCGTGATAGTTCCGACCAATTCTTTCAGTGCCTTCTCAATACCCTCAAGTCTTTCATCCACATCGGCCATATCGTTGTTTCATGGCATAAAACTTAACTAAAATTTGACGATTTGCGTTTAGACTAGCATCAATGTCGGATGAGTTTCCTACACAGAAACATGACTGTCCGCCATGACCGCTGCACATCGCCAAGTGGTTCAGCTTATGTGTCTCTCTCAGGCCCTTCACATACTCTCCGGTCCATCGCGACGACAGCACACCTTTACAACAACAAAGATGTCTTGCTCGTTTCCTTAGGTCCACATCTTCCACTGAGTCCACCTCTGCTTCTGGTAACAGGTTTGGCTGGCCGTACATCATAGCGTTAGGCGTCAGTACTGGAAGTTGAACATCGTCTTCCACATAAGATAACGGACGGTTGTTGACTGTGACCTCTACATCAAGGATCACATCCTCAAGCTCACTCCACGTCAGATTCGCTCGTCCCACTGCCTTGTAGAAAGCTTGCTTGACAACTCCGACTAACCTCTCGAACTGCCCTCCCCACCACGGGGCACGACTGAGGTTGAACTAACATAAAATGTTCTGGTGAGCCAAATAGTCTTCTATCTTCTCATCCTTCAAGATATTCTTGGGTCACTTTGCTGCAGACACGAAACTCCTTCCATTGTCGGAGTATATCTTCTGTGGTCTCCCCCGTCTAGCAATGACCTGTTTGAAGCTTTTGAGAAACCCCTCCATGGTTTGGTCAGGTAGCAGCTCAATGTGAATGGCTCTAGTTAGGCTACTTCTCTGATATCTTGTAGGTTATAGGCCCATCATAATCTACACCAAGCATTTGGAACAGTGTCGAACCCTCAGTGCGGTCAACTGGTACGTTCTCCGCTGGTGGATTATGGAACGGCGTGGTGTGGAACGTTTTGCAGCCGTAACAGTGGTTCACTACTTTCTTTGTTAACTGCCTAATTTGCGGTATCCAATAATCTCGTCTGATAAGTGACATTGTGAGGCCAACTCCCCCTTTTAAGATCAGGAGATGCGCATCTTCCACCTTCTTCTTTGTTAACACTCCACTGGGCGGTATATAGATAGGGTAGCTCCCTTGAATCCTTCCTCGACACTCGTAGATTCCTTGGTCACTATCTGTAAGTTGAGCCTCAACTGGTCTTCCTTGAACTTGTCCGTTACACTGTACCGCTCTTGCTCTCTATCCACCACTTCGCCTACTTCTCTGTCTCAGCGGCCGTTAGAGGCCTGCCAACTCGTTCTGACTTCTTATCCTTGCAATTCTGAAAAAAATGTGTAATCCACGCCATGATTCGGATTGCTCGCCAGAAGGTATGCTAAAAGTTCGTTGAATTCGTCTTTGGTTTCTACCGCACTTGCGAAGATGTTCCTTGTGAGTTTGGTTTCTGCTTCTGTCTCCTTGCTCGATTCTGTCACAATGTCGTCCGGCCACTGGTGTGGATGAGCCAACAACTCTGTTACATGCAGCCATGAGTTGGACAACTTGTCAGGCTTACATCCTCTACTTCCTACATCATTCTGATTCTGATCAGAACTGACATGTCTGCGCTCTATGAAGTTCTTGGCATTGATCTTGTTCACCCTGTTCGCCACGAACTGCTTGTACATGTAGGTACCCTCCCTTGAGCCAATGAAGCGCCACGGTGCTATCCAGCCATCCGTCGACTGACTTGACCGTGTAGCCCTTAAGCACATTCTTTTCATTATCTGTCAGGTTGGTTGCCATATGCGCAGACACAAGCTCCAATCTTGGGATCGTGAGTATTTTCTTGGCCAACCTAGACTTCGCCACTAGTAAACACCCTTCGTCACTCCTGAAGTCTGCTGGACTACGACACATAGCTGCTGACGTACCTATCACCGAATGCATGAAGATGAAATGGCTTCAATGGGCTCCTTGAAGCTCGCAAGGCTGTGTGGTACTTCAACCTTGTCAGAGAGGCTCGTCACAAATCTCTGTTGACCTATATTGTCTGACACCTTCTTGTCCCATGGTAGCTGATGATCGCATACGTCACGAAATAGAAGCTTTCCCACGAGAGTCACAGGTGACACTAGACTGAGCAGGTCATACGCTGAGGCGAGGTACTGCAGTCTTTCTCTCTTAGTTGTCTCGGTAGGTTTCTCAGGAAAGGTTACAGCTATTGTTTCTCTCTTCTTGTTCCATGGAAGCCTCAGCATCTTGGTTTTCTCCTGTCGTTCAAATGGAAAATCAGCATTGGTATCATACATGTAGCTGAAGTGAGTTAAAATCCGAGCTACTCGGTTTTGCAGTTTTTGTAGTTTGTTAGAGAAGGTAATATTACAGTTACCCCAGATGACACTGCAGTAATCAAAATGCAGTTGAACCAGGGCATTGTAAATAAACTGCAGCGTTGCCAAGGGAACAAATGGTCTGCAACGTCTCAGTGCTCCAATACCAGAAGCAATCTTCTTAGATATATTATCAATGTTTACTAACCAAGATAGATTTTCATCAATAGTAACTCCAAGAGATTTCGAAAAAGTGACGTGCTTTATAGGAGCATCATCAACGACTAGAGATGGGGATCTATTAATCTATTAAACATACTTAACTTTTGTCTCGATCCAATTAGCATGAATTCAGTTTTAGATTTATTTAATGTGACATTGTTTGCGATGAGCCAATCATTTATTTTGGAGAGGTCTTCATTCACAACACAATCAATGTTATCAATATTGTTACTTGCAAAAGTTAAATGCGTGTCGTCAGCATACATACGAGGCTGACAGTTTGAGAGACAGTTAGGCAGGTCATTTATGTATAAAATGAAAAGTAGAGGTCCAGGGATTGTTCCCTGGGGAATGCCACATGATAATGGTCGATTGTCTGAGAAAGAAGCATTCACAAAGCATCTTTAATTACGATTGTTTAAAGTGCTACTGAAGCGAAACATTTTTTTTTTACTTAAATAGCTTCTTCAATCTTTGAATGATCATATGAAACTAGAAAACTGCTTATTATCCCCCGAGAAACTGTTTTTATCTAGCTTCAAAGAAGGGTCACTCAGTGTGACAAATCCGAAAACGCGAGCCAGCAAGATAGTCAGCGGTTGCTCCCATGAGTGACGTCACACGTGTTACACAAGCTTTAGTACTTGAGAGAGAACCCTGGCTTGAGAGAGGGTCTTAGACTTAGTGTTCGAAGAGCGAAATATTAGCGGGGAAAATGGCAGCCCCCGAGGAATTGCATTCAACTTCAAGCTCTGAGAGTTGTAGAGAGTCCTCACAAAGCGAAAGTGAAGGCGATTTTGGAGTTGCTGGCGGAGCGGTCGAGCCTTACAGATTCGAACCACTTGCACCAAAGGGTGTCGAAGAATCCGAAGAAGAAGATGAAGATGGTTTAACTCCTGCCATTCTGGCGTCAAGATTTGAAATGGAGACAACTGTGGATGTGTGGTAACTATAACATTAATAGTAAAGTCATGCATGGCAAAATAATTTCGCTTTCAAACCACTCCGTTACTCTGTGGCACGAATGTGATTAAGATAAGTTATTTCACCTGGCATAAACATTGAAAATTAAGCTTATGTTTTATTGTTCGAAGGTGCAAGTGTGGGAATTGTAAGGAGGAACTACTCTCCAGTGCAATGGAGTTCAGATGTTGCAAAGAGGTTGCTGCAGCCACGGGAAAACTAGTGTTTGATGGCGTTGACGCGGCGTGCATTACTATGCACTCGGACTTCGTAGCGCTCACAAATGCGACAGTCTTCGAGCAAGGCTGCCCGCTGACAGGCTGACAGGGGCTTTACCATTACCGAAAGTGTTGGCCTAAAACACGGAGAGCTTATGATCCCAGCTTTTACCAAAGGGAAGTCTCAATTAGAGCCGGTTGATGTTGAGCGGTCAAGGGGGATTGCCAGTGTAAGGATACACGTAGAAAGAGTTATTGGGTTATTACGCCGAAAGTATACCATATTACAGAGTACACTACCTACTGACTTTCTTTACTGTAACCCAAATGGGCCACCAGAGTCACAGGTACCAGTAGTAGACAGAATCATAAGGGTTTGCTCTGCACTTATCAATTTTTGCCCACCAATAGTTCCATTTGATTAGTTTCTGTGTTATTGCTTATCCTGATTTGGGCATAAGGTACTAGAAATTCTAAATAGTCGAGTCGCAGGTGCATGGCCAGATAATTTTGTTTCATTTAAGCCCGTTCAAAATTTAAAAACTCATTCCAGATTTGTCATTTAAAGAAATTTGGTTGAGCAAAAGCACTTCAAATTACTGTGATATATTTTAGCACATAATACAAGGACTTTTAAGTGGCACTTATAATGACAGGCTGTCTGCCATGGTCTATAAAAATAAATTACTGGCAGTCAAATGAGGTATGTGTATGCTTCCCTGGGAAAATTTGAAATTCAGAAATTGGTTATTACGTGCATTCTCCAAGCTACTGTTAGATTGTGCCACTGAACTAGTCTTTGTAAAAAGAAAGAGATATTCAGCCACATTTCAGGATTTCATACAACAGTCTTTTTAATTTTTTTTTTAATAATGCAGGATTGTGTGTGGTGAGAAGTGCATTATGAATATTGAAACGAAATATGAAAATATGGTTGAGAGTACAATAACACTGAGATAAGATAATAATGTTTTAATGACTATTCAAATTCATTTATATTACAATTTACTTGACCTGTCTTTACTAAGTATAATGCATTTTTATTAGAGTGGTTTTCATTAACCTATAAAATACAATTACCAGAAAGTTTAAATTACACTTTCATGCCATCTAGTTTTTTTATTTCTTTACTATTACTGTTTAATAAATACCTTGTGCTTCACAAGGAAATTAATCCACTCTAATATACATATATTCATGTTTTGTTAGAACATCAATTTTTCGAGTACTTTCTTCAATAAAATTGTCATTACGAAGCCTTGACATCCTAATTTATTTACATCTGAAAGTGGAATAACTGGGTCCAAATAAATCCAATCAAGACAACATTGAAGCTTACCGGTAAGCTTTGTCAAGAATATACAACACTAGCATGATTTTCTCCCTTTTCTTCTCCTAAATACTACATGTTTAGGCCCAAATGCTGATCTTTTCACGAGCCATTTGCAACCGAAACAATAGATAATCAAGTGGTTCTCTTGAAATTAGTTAAGAGCAATATTTTAAAGCAGTTATTATTAGCTCATGGAAAATGTTGCCTCTAGAACTGAGCCTGGGTATAGTACTTCCTCATATTTCAATTGCTTGTACTCAACACTTTCAAGAATATGTTTCTAAATAGTTGGAAACATACTCATTTTCCCATTTCTCATGCAAGCTATTAAGTGTGGGCGCATTCTAGAAATATCAAAAGTTATGTGACTTGGATTGTTGGCAAAAGCTAGACACGTAGCAAAAGCAATAGAAAAAACCCCGCAGTCACTACCATTTTTCTGTTGCTGAACTGGTACAAAGTCCAGACCAAATAAATGCCCACCCAGTAAATCATTGGTCTGGTCCTCTACCTCTTGAATGATAGCATCATGATACAAACTGTCATAAAGGTTAACCCTGCCAGGCAAACACCCTATAGAACTAACGCACACCCAGTGATCACTGCCAGTGTGCAAAATCTGAATGAACTCCCCAGTTACCACATCAAAGCTTCGACAAGGTCCGAGAGTTGTGCGTTGCAGTCCTTCAATGGCTGGGTTGAGTTCTTGTAGTAACACATGGGCAGTTTGAATAATTTCACAATTTAGCCACCCATCAGGGTCACTAATTAAGTCATAATCAATATTGTTCCGTTTCGTGAGACTACACCTCTTGTTGTTTAATGTGGCTTTTGTTTCTTTGGTGATCTCAATGTCGTCATCACTGTCACTGACATCACGCGAAAGGTATGACGCGGTTGATGCTGCTGCTGCTGAGTACGATGTAGAAGCCCTGTCACTGACATCACTTGAGAGGCACGATTCAGTTGACGTGGCTGCTGATGAGCACGATGTCGAAGCCCTGTCACTGACATCACTTGAGAGGCACGATTCAGTTTACGTGGCTGGCGATGAGCAAGAAGTAGAAGTGGTAGTTGGTTTAGCCGAAGTAGCCTTTGTTTTCTTCTGTTTGTAACTAACACATTTCCATGTTGTTTTGGCATTGTTTGGCATTCTTTTCAGTCCCAGACAAGACAAATGAAAAAACAGTCCATTCCCACAGCTTGGATTGTGACACTCAAGCAGTTTATCTCCTATTACTGCCGTTGTATTACAAATGCATATTTTGTCGCGCTGTATTGCAGCCTGTATAACAGCAGTTTGTTGCTTGTCTTTTTTATCCCCCCTGCCACGCTTGAACTGTGGTAATCTGCTGCAGTGAGGGCAGTACCAAGTTTTAGGCATCAACACTTCATTTAGTGAAAGCCATGCAGTATGAAATGTACCGTACGGGCATTCTGCATTACTACATGTGACCACTGGATCACTGTGCTTGCGTCTACAAAAGCAGATAGCATTGTCAGTACTAGCACTTGTAGCTGGGACATCACACTTTCTAGTGTACCATCTCCCTAAGATCTCTGGCAGAATACAATTTCTCCAAAATGCCTCCAGTTTCTGTATGGCAGTGTTTGAGAACTGTGTGTCAGGGCAAAATCTGTCACATACCATGTGTGCATTTCCATCAGAGTCAATTGCATAAACAATAAAGTCACAATGTTTTCTCTCTTGTAGAGTGAACAACTGCTGCTGTACTTGGAAGTGATAGATATGAGCCCTCTTTAACTGGTAATTACCATTAACCTTCTCCAGACAAGAGCTCTTTTGCTGGACATAATTTTCAAAGTCACCATTTGGGATTGAGATTGGACACTTGACCTCACCACATCCTAGCCCACAGCAATCACAAGAAATTAGGAAGTCTGGTGTTGCATGTAGAAATGGGTACTCCTGGTTAATAAACAGTCCACATCTTTGAATTTGAAAGTTAATGTGTTGTGTTTCCATGTGTTTTTGGTACGCTTGAATGGCATATTCTTCATATTTGCGACCATGCCTTATTGCCTTTGTGTTTAATTTAAACAAGTGGGGATAACACACAGACTTGATAAGCGACTGCGATGGTTGAGCTAAATTGCTATGGTAAACAGCACCACTGACAGAGGCTCCAATTCTGCCAGCTCGATGCCTAAAAAATCCTGAGCTTTTCGCTTGATCCCTGGTGTCCTGTTCAACTATGTTGATATCCCCGTCAGTAATATCCACTTTCACACCCACACACTTTTGCAAAAGTTCTGGGTATTCCAGATCTAAATTACAGGCTTCGTAAATATCCGATATTACTGGAACGTTCCGGCTTTTAGATACAAATTGATCGGAGTACGGATCGATTAAACTCAATGCAACAGCGTTTGATTTGCACTGGTAGAGTTTCTTGTAAACAATGTCAATTTCCGCTTCAGAAACATTCGCTGTAGCGTCGGTGGCTCTAGTTTCGTTTTGATCGCTCAATTGGGAAGTGGTTCCATCAAAAGAGTCAATCGACCTGTCAAGGTTTTCTTTCAGCTTTTTAGCGGAAGAAAAATCAATGTCTTTGACTCTTTCATACGATACTTCACTGACATAGCTAGGTTGGAAGGAGCCAAGTACACTTTACTTGTGTGCACGCCAACTTCCCGTTTACACTCGATATAAAATAAAGCGCTGGCAACATGGGAGCAAGATTCTGCTAAACCCGCTTTACAGCCTAAACAATGAGCTGAAAGAATGATTCCATCGCTTGCAGCTATAAGCCATGCATCCACTAGGGGGTCATTCATTCGTTGCGAGTGTCGAACCTTCGCTACCACAACGTGCTTCCCCGAAACCACACATCCTTTCACAGAAGCCACAAATCCTGGCACCACTTGGTTGTACGCCTCCAAACTTTTGTAGTTTTTGAACTGGTTACTTGTGTAGTAGCTTGTGTGTAAAACCAAGTAACTAAATAAGTCGGGGTGTTCTATTGGCGGCAAACACTCTGGGTCGAACTGCTCACTTGGTATGGTAGCAGGATCAATGTTGATTGCGGAAATCTTTTGTAAATAACGTAGCTTTACGTGGGTTTCAAGCGACGTAGCGTATTTTGACAACACAGGGATGTCCTTGGTTAAACGCTGTATCTCCTTATGTTCTTTTTCCCGGGATTCATCCATAAAAAGTCACAAAACGACAGAGAGAAGAAGAGAACGCTGTAGAAATGGCTTACTTTTATCATATATTTCACACTCGGAGGGGCACAATCATGGCGGCCGCCCATATTAGGATAAGCCTGTGACGTCACATGAAAGCCAAGAATATGTAGTCTTGTAGATGCTTTGCAAAATCAAAAATCCTTTAGACGACTGCAGAATACCCCACCATTTGGGTCATAAGGTCATAACCCTGGAATAATTTAAAAACCTAACCATTTTCAACCCCAAATCATAAATAGAACGAGTCTAAATACACCTGAGCTATATGGATAATTTTGCACAGTTTCCAAGGGGTTTCCAAGTGATCTTTCGAAGTGGTGGGGTATTCTGCAGTTTAGCTCCTTTATAAGCTGAGGCTGAGCATTTGTGTTGTTTCTATTTCAGGAGTCGACGTGCAGCTGCATACCGGTTTCTTGTGAGGTGGCTTTTTGGACAGCTTGGCTGGGACAATACAAGGCCTCTTCCAGCCTGCATCTGTAATAAATTGAGGACCGAATTTCCAACCACCACCACCAGAGGCTATATGTCTGCCCAGCAACGACCACAGTGACTGGTGTCACCAAGAATGCTCATTTGAGCCCTAAAAAACGGCTCTTCTAGGAGCCACCAGATCTATTAAAGAAAATGACCATGACTTGTCTCTGTGAGTATGGGATCTTTTGTGTATTTAGTTATGGAAAACTAGCGAAAATGGCACTAGAAAACCTTGATAAAGAAAGTTGTCTATATATTTAGTTTTGCTTAAAGAAATGTGGAATAATAAAATAGTTTCCCTGCTCAATCTTGTATAATATTTCCGGATTTTAGCCAAGAGAGACCTACAGTCCTTATAGGCTATTAGTACACAAACAAACCCTACAAATAGGCAGGATCCTGTCACGTGATCAAAAATATAGCATGTCAATAAAAAAATCTAACACTAACACAGAAAGGATACCGCAAGTTTCATCTTCCTATCTTTTCATTGAAGCAGAGCTTTTTAAAATCTCTAAATTTAACAGAGTTTATGAGGCTGACTGGCAAGCCATCAGTCCCTCAAACTCTGTTATTTTTCAGGATTTCCAATAATTATCCAAGCCTGAGGTTTAAAGGTAAGAAGCTGAAATTTGCAGTGTATGCTAATTGACACCTAATCCTTCTATTTCTGATTTTTGATTATTTGACAGGGTCCTGCAGAAGGCCTATGACCTATTAGTGGCTTCGAACTATGGCCTGATATTTCAGCCATGTACATTATGTTTCTAAAGAGAGCAGTTCAGGGAAAAAAATGTCCAAGGGCAAATATCAGTGCATTTTTCAGTGCCACAACATACACTGTAGGTTATTGTCCATCAAATATTTTCTCAACACTCTACTGATGTATGTCAACAGATATTTTCATGTGGCAGTGGACAAATATCCTGGCATGACTAATTCAACCAATCACAGGCACATGAAAAGATTTGGTGGATTATATTTGGTGATATTTTCTGTAAAACATGCTTTACTGTTGACCAAAGTTTATTAGTGTAATATATTTATAATTTTTATATTAGCAAAGCTAATTCTTAGAAACTCTTTTTGTAGATTTTAAACATTTACTTATAAAGATCCTAGAATGTACTTTCACTTTTACATTTAAACTTTTCTTTCCTGGCTTGGGTTGAATGAACAGCAACAAATTTAATTTATGAAAGTGAATAAGAAAAAATGTAATAGTCCACTTATCTTTAATAAAACTTCAACTAACGGTAGTTTGTCAAATCATATTTCAGCATTACTCAAGATTATCTTCTAAATTTCTATTACTTGCTTTCCTTAATATTACAACCATTCTTTCGATGACCTTTTTTTGGCTGGTGGCACTTTTTGCAGGTTGGAAACTTTCGTTTCTTGGCCGGTCTGCTTTGCTCTTCCATGGCGTTGCTGCATGCAGCCTCTAGCAGATCTTGCTCTTCGGCTGTAGTACAAGAAAGCCTTAATTTAATGCTAGTACCGGAAACTTGAGCGGTGGATTCTACACTTGTAGTCGCAGCTTTTCTTGTGATATCACACAAAAACTATAATAGTAACAACAAAAACATTTCAGCAACTTTATACAACATTTTCGTATGTGAAAAATATCCTCCAGCTGGGAGAAGCATGTTTTGATTGAAAAAAAAACATCAACTAAAAACTATAAATTCTGCTCGAGTCTGAAGCTGATCGAGCTGAGGTGAGACATAATTTTGAGGCGAGATGACAGCTTGGGACGAAGGTCACAAAAGCAACACATTTACGTCCTTAGCTCAGAAATATAATAATCCAAAGGTTTCACGCATATTACTCGATCTATTCTGAACTTGGAGAAAAATATCGATCCAAAAAATAACTAAAGTCTGTCCGACTTCTCCGATTATATTCACATTCATACATGCGTGTTCATAAAGAAACAGAAACATTATGAATGGGACCTCCTTCGATCGCGCGAACTTTGTTCTTTGACCACAGTATAGACTTTAGTGTCGATGGTCGGCACTGACCCTTTCTGCAGCACACTCTTCTCTTTTTCTGTGGTTGTTTTTCCTTCGGGAAGTAGGGCATTTAAACTAAACCGCGTAAAACAAGCTTGGTCAAAGTGGGCAGAGCACAGCGTTGACGTTGCCGTTGGTGTAAACTTGGCTCGATGCCTTCTCACAAAACGAACCCACAGGTTTCTAGTCTTGCTGTCCTTCGGGAAAAGGTGTAAGGATATACCAGGCGTGCTTGAACGGTTGGTACAACTCACATTTCCCTACCCGCCGGCCACGCAAAACTTGCCTCCACGCTTCGCCATTTGCAAGAACTGACTGGGAAATTGTGAGATCTCCTGCGCTGTGTAACACGTGTGACGTCACACGCATATTAATTAGGCAATAAAATTGTCACACTTTTTAGATCAAAACCGGCATGTTCGCGTCAAGAAAAGGCACCGAAATGTTTTAGCTTAAACGGAAAAAACGTATTTTTCGATCGATTAGATACTAAACTTTCATTTTATGGCTATTTCAACGATTCTTGAAATTCGCTTCAGTAGCACTTTAAAGCCTTTCTTGGTATATCATCCAAACTTTCCAAAATTATTGATTTCAAAGTTATATTTTAGACAGTAGGGATAGTTTTTATAGTAAGACTTTTGGAAAGCAAAATCAAAAATCACCAATTGATCTTTGGTCTATGGGTTGGTAAACCCTGCTAAAAAGAACTGTTGTCTAAAATACAAACAAAAACGTCTCAATTAATATTGTAATATTTTTGAGCAAGTTAAGTTCAGAGAGAGTGTTATGCGAAGTTGATTTATTATAATTACTGGGAGCAGCTGTAATAGGCCTTTTGCAGGAAACAGTCATGTGCTGGTATAATACTTTGTTAATGAATAAATTGAGATTGTGATCTCCATTGGAAAGACGTTGCCATGGATGCTGGATGGCAAGCTACATTTGTATCTTTTAAAAGGCTGTTTTAGTTCAGATTTCCTTGGTTTTTGGCTTTTCGCCACACGTAATGACGTGTGACCCGATAACCAAGCATTTCTGTTGCTCGAAACTAGATGCTTTTTAGCTCAGTCCGGGTCGATGGTGCAGTGGTACAGAAGCCTGCATACTGTTTGCTATGACATACTGACGAGTTCTAATAAGAACGAAACAGCTGTCTATGGCTGCAATCTGGTCCGAGCGCTTTTCGTGTCAGGCCTAACTAACCGTAGTACTTTGTGTTAGATTTTTACGTTGTATATCAGCTTTGCTGTAGTCTTCGGACTTTTCATTCGTTATTGTATATATTTTTGGCTGCATAGGTCCTCACTTCGGATCCAACGTATTTTTACAGGACTTTTGTCCACGGTATTTGCTTGTGTGTTTTAGAAAGACTGACAAATGATTTGAGGTGGAAAATAGCATTTACAAACGGGTTTTGCTAATAACACTACCAATCTCATACAATTAATTACCTTGACATTTATGAATTAAGATTTGTTAGCCACCCAGAACCACCATGTGATTGTGTTACTGCAAAAGGTCCATTCCATTATATATATAAATTATTGCTAGTGACTCAATTATCCGGCTCCCCAGCACAAACCATGTATAACTATAAAATATGCAAGAGCTCTGCAAACTAAATGTAGTCACTCATTCCTAGGTGGCCTGAGTTAAGGTTACTACTCGGGGCCTCTTGTTTGCCTTCAAATAATGGTTAATTAATGTGGTTTCACAAAACGAGATGGGCCCTTCATTAGTTCTCGGGTTGGTGGTGGTTCTTTCATCCCCAGTGTTTGTGCAATCTGTTTGGGGTTGAACAGGTTGTCATATGTGCGCTGTGTGAAGCTCCCCTGGAAAATACACCATTCCTTCAACATCTTTGACATCAGGAAGGGAAAATAGCTGTAGCTTTTGCCCTCCTTCGCTGATACCGTTGTGTCATTTTGTAGTACTTTCTGTGGCCACATTCAGAACGATCACCCCATTTCTTTGTCCCACGAAAGAGACTCATATTGTGAGCAATAGCAGCCAACATAATCCTCATAATGAAGTATGGATATCTGAAAAAGAGAATATTCTATCCTCATAAATAATATTAAACTAGATGCTATAAGTGAAGTGGAATCCAAAATAAACTATCAGTTCATTTATTCATTGCCTAGAATTACCTTGTGGGAGCATGCACAAGGGTATCATCCCCCAGTAACATCCACAAAGCTGCATCAAAAGTACAATATCGCTGTGAGATACATTCATCAGTTTTCTACATAATAGCCTGAAGATCACCCTTGCAGCATAATGCTATAGTTATTACATATGATAATCACATAGTCATAATCTAATTTGAAGTGGCAATGTGCAAATTAGTGACTGACAACAGCTTAGATCCAGAAACGAAGTTGGATAAATAAAACGGAATGGTAGCAGAAAACATATCTATAACAAATATACACACACACTGACACAGTTAATTGTTGTGAAAAGGACAAGAAATTTCTTTAAACGTCTGGAAAGAACTACATGGCCATGGGCTCCATATGCATGGCAGTTCACTCAAAGATATAAAAAAAGTACATTATAAACATGTGACGAAAACCTTTTTACTGTACTAAATTATATACTCTCTTGACCCAAACAAGGAATTACTGCAGTTGTACGTTGTAGGTATGTTGTTCGTAAAACTTTATGCAAGGAAAACTGGCAGGGAAATACTACAGTGTTGTTGCACTAGTTTCAGACCTACATCATAACTTACCTGTTACACTCATCGGAGATTTCTTGTTGTGGAGATGGATGTGCTTGTCCAGCACGGATTGGTGTAGACATTGCTTCAGGCTCTACAAAATACAAGAATTCCATTACGACGACTTGTGGTATACGTACGTCTAGTGGTATATAAGTTCCAGTTTGGATCAAGTATTCGTATGGAACAATAAATTACAACTACACACAAAAAAAATTACAAGTAAAGTTAGGAATAGTTTGAGCGTATAAAACGAACTACAAACAAACTATCTTACTGTAAAGGCCCCTATTAGACCGTGTGGTGGTACAATGTATTATTTTGGGAGAATTCGCACATTTCTGCATATTGAAAGCTGATAATTTGAGAGTGAAAATAATACGAGCATATCTTACCATCGACATCATTGGAAATCCGGCAATATCTCTCGTTCCTCGGAGTAATTGCAGAATACCCCCTCCTTTGGTTCATTAATAATTCATTTCTCAACTTTTTCATACAAACCTTCTAAAAACCTAACCCTGAAATAATAAGAAAACCTAACCATTTCGACCCAAAATCATTCATAGAACGAGTCTAAATACACCTGAACTAAAGTGGAGAATTTAGCGCAGTTTTCAAGCAATCTTTTGAGTGGAGGGGGTATTCTGCAACCAAGCCGAAAATCCGAAGAAAAGCATAAACATTCAAGCGTTCGGCAATTCATTTCTACAGGAGTATAGAGCCAAACGGCACGACTTCACTTACCTTGCATCAATTTCGATGCCTGCATGGCAACGATGCAACAGAACTTCTGCAAACGCACTATCAGTGACTTTTTCGAAGCGAAGTTGTTTTTATCTCTCCCTCCAGAGCTGGAAAACGGATTCCCTTACCCGCAAAAACTTAGGCTTTCCTGGAAGACTTGGCCTTCCTTGAGCCCTTCCCAGGCATGGGATTTTCAAACAACAACAAGTTTATTCGTACCATTTTGGAAATTACAAAAAATAAGGAAAAAACCTGTAGTAGCCGAGTGGGCTAATCGAGACATACATACACATATACATATATAATATATATCGGGTATAAATGATTTGTACTAGAAAACATTTAGGAGTAACCACTAATAATATCTCATTTAATGTTATGTTTAAAAGCATATTTTTTCAGGTATTTGTGGTTTTCATTAATAGAACTCCACATTTTCACTCCTTAAAACCGAATGCAGAATTTTCCATAGTTTGTTTTTACTGAAGGGAGATAAAATGATTCTTTTGAAGCTAGCCGAGTATTGTATTTGTGTACTTTATTGGATTTCTTAAAAAAACTCATCAAAGGCTGGTGACAGTTTACTGGTATAATAGTCATACATAAAGAGTGCATTATGGAAAAAGTAAATCGGAGAATATTTAGCTTTTTAAATAAAAGTAGGGTGTGTTCTTTGAAATCTGAAAATGTAATAATTCTTAATGCCCTTTTTTGAAGTATTCTAATTCGATTCAAGGTGGATTCATGGGTGTTACCCCAGATGGCGTTCCCATATGTCAAAAATGGGTAAATCAAAGAATAATATAATTGAATAAGAATATTAATATTTACACAATAGCGAATTTTTGACAACACTCCTATACTTCTTTTATTTTTTTTGGATAGGTAGTGAATTTGGCTTTTCCAATTGAGATTTGAATCTAGGTATATTCCTAAATATTTTAAACTTTGCTCTTGATTGATTAGTTTTCGATTGATATATAATTTAATCCGGATTGTTTTTTTTTAGGAGGATGAAATATGACAAAATTCGTTTTGTCCAACTTAGAGATGGAAATCAAAAATATTTGAAGAATTTTTAAAGTCATTTATATATGAGGAATAGAAGAGGCCCTAGTACTGATCACTGTCGAACGCCACATGAAATGATTTGCTCTTTTGAAGACGTACTTCCTATAGTAACAAATTGTTTTCTATTGCATAAGTATGATTGGAACCACTCTTTTACAATACCTCGGATGCCATATTTTTCAATTTTTTTTTAATCAGAATTGCATGATTGACCGTATCGAAAGCTTTACTAAAGTCTAGAAAAAGTCCACACGAATATTGACCATCTTCTATAGCTCTCTGTATTTTATCTGTTATGAGCATTACTGCTTGCACTGTGGAGTAACCTGAACGAAAACCAAATTGTTTGTCATAAAGGATATTTTCTTTTTTTTACATAAGCTGGTAGCCGCTTATACATTAGTTTCTCTTGAAGTCTATTAAAAACTGAAAGTAGAGAGATTGGACGATAGTTATTCAAAGCAGTTTGAGGCCCCTTATGTATAGGTATTACACGTGCTATTTTAAATTTACTGGGGACAGTACCAGTAAAAAAGGAAAAATTAAATAGTATCTCTTAGTGTCTTCAATAGTTTAGTTGGAATACTGAAAGGTCCTGTGGCTTTTTTTTCATTTAGGTTGAAAATTTCTTCGTCAATTTCATTGCAAGTAACAGGATAAAGATAAAAGCTATTAGTATGAAGTGTTGTAGTTAAATAATCAAATGGTGTCTTGTTGGTTGGGGGTATGGATCTGGTTAGTTGTTCACCAATGTTTGAGAAATACTTAGTAAATGCATTAGCAATGGATTTAGGATCTTTTAGTTCTATATTATCTTTTAGTATTTTAGAAGGTATGTTCATGGTTTGTGGTTTGATGGTTATTAATTGTTTGATTCCTCTCCAGGTATTTATAATGTTTTTGCTATTAGTGGAGAAGTAGTTATTGCAATAAAGCTTTTTACTTGATTTTATTAGGTGGCATAATTTGTGACGGTATATTTTGTACTTTGAATTGTGATATTCATTATGAGTTTCTAGATACATTTTGAATAATTTGTTTTTAATATTTATTGATACCTTTTATAGCTTTGGTTATCCATGGCTTGGATTTAACTTTAATTTCCTTTTTTGAAAGTCTCTTAATTGGGATGTGTTTATTGATTATTCCAGTAAGTTCAGAATGAAAGCTGTCAAAAAATCATTAACATCATTATTTGGAGGATAAATATTTTCCCAGTTCACAGAACAAACTTCTTCAATTAATGCAGTCTCATCAAAGTTTGAATAATTTCGTCTGTAAATTTTAATTTTTGTTGGAAGAGTAGAAAGTTTGTTGATCACAAGAAAACATGGTAAATGGTCAGTAATGTCACACAAAATATTACCACTTATGACATGATGTTCTATTGAATTGAAAAATATATTGTCTATTAAGGTTGCAGAATGATCAGTTATTCTTTTATTCTTGTATTCTTGCATTAATAAAATCTTCTGTTATTGGATGTGTATCAAAATTCAAAAGATTAATATCTAAATCACCCATCAGTAAACCAAATTTATTTTCTCTATGGATCTTTTCAATGACTTGATTTATATAGTCCATAAATGTTTCAAGACCAGCATTGGGGTGTCTATAGATGACTCCACAGATAATATTACGCTCTGAATTATTATCAATTTCAATTCACAGGGCTTCAAACTCTTCTTAGTAATAGTCTAATCCTCTCTTGGTAGCCTGAAAAGTTTCTTTTATAAAAAAGCCAACTCCACCAGCATTTGAGAGGCTAGGTTGTGAAATAAAATTATATCCAGAGAGTTAGGTATTAATTAACTGAGTTTGATCAATTTTGATTTTAGTTTCAGGTAGACCAATGAGAGAGAGTGATTGTTGCAGTTCTTCTAACAAGTTTATTAAATTGTCAAAATTTGCAGCTAAGCTTCTAATGTTACAATGGATAGAAGAAAAGGAATTATTTGAATTTCATAGCTATTGTGAAAATCATGTGTAGAATAATACTTAAAATTAGTCTGGGTAGGTAGCTGTTGATCTACATGTACATCTAGGTCAGAGAGGTGTGGAATGCTGCTAATTGAGGACAAAATATCTAGTCGAGGCAAGGAATTCAATTTGAGATTTGATATATACTTTGAACATAAGCATGTCGTATTTGAGTTAAATGATAAATCAATGAGCTCTGTGTTATCTATAGTATTAAAAGGAAATATATTTGATCTATGCTGACTGCAGAGCCAAAGATCGTCGGTTTCAGAATAATATTTCTATATTTTAGAGGTTGATAATGGGCATGTCAAATGATACCAATTATTACAAAAATCAAATTCAATGGCTCTGCAGTCATCTCTTACAACTTTAACACATTTAGGACATTTTACTACCGAAGACATGCAACATATATCTTAATTATGAATAGATTAAATTGATAGGTAGAAAAAATGATTCTCGAGTAAAGTTATTCAATCCTAACTAACATCTGTACACGACAGAATACAGATGATGAATCATAGAAACACAATAAAAATACGATTGATAAGTTCTAGCTT
The DNA here is from genome assembly GCA_030867875.1 of Actinernus sp. WN-2022. Taxonomy (NCBI): domain Eukaryota; kingdom Metazoa; phylum Cnidaria; class Anthozoa; order Actiniaria; family Actinernidae; genus Actinernus; species Actinernus sp. WN-2022. Next base: position 145,538,663 of record JAOWCC010001589.1, read on the forward strand.
CCATAGAGGTATGTTATGTAACGGAGAAGCATATCGCATCAATACTGACTTACAGTATATCAAGCATAATGCAACCATCGACCGTGATAGGTTTTGTAGATCACTTTCGCCGCCATCTTGGCTTCGGCTTCTAGCACTAAACTGTGGAAAATCTTTCGTTTTCTGAACTCCTTCCATCTGTTCCTTATTGTAGTGTTCTTTGCATAGCCATCTCTAGTCATTTGCAGCAGTGATAAGGTCAGCTTCATTTCGAATTTGGTAGACGATAGAGGATTCCGTCTTTCTCAGAAGGATAGAACCATTCTTCGTCCTTAGGAACTTAAATTCGTTCTCGTTCTTAAAGGATCTTGCCCTGAAGAAAAGTTCCTTATTCATTCTGGACAGAATTTCGTTCATGAATATTCTTGAGGGAGCTCTTTCAGTTATACGGCCAAAGTCATGAGTTGTCTTGCCTTTTAGGAAAGGACGCCAGTTGAAGACTATATCTCTTATATTTCTGTTCGAGAATTTCACTATTATACTAGCCGTCTCTTTCTTTGATATGCGATGAGCCGCTTGAATGTCATTTGTATTTATGATAATATCTAGCTTCTTACAGAGGTTGATTACCGTAGTTTCCACAACTTCATCCGATGTACGCGGTATGCCAGCTATTTCAAGCATCGCGCGGCGGCCATATTGTTCTTGGTCGTTCACCGCTTCTACCGCTTGCTGTGCTGTTGTTGTTTTTATTTACTTCTAGTAGCTGCTTCATTTTTTCGTTCTTCTTGGTGCTGACATTTTCTTTCATGATGTTATCTGATATTTTCCTCATGTCTTCATATTGTTTGCTTATAAACTGTTGGCTGTCTATTACTTTCTTCAACTTCGAATCAATTTCATCATGTCGTTTGCTAAGTGACTCGGTTAGTTCCTTTAACGCATATTCAATGGCGGTTAATCGGTCTTCAATATTCTTGTTAGTATCCATAATAGTTACTGAAATGATATTAGATTTGTTTTACCTAGTTATTTCGGTCCATCAATGATCTCTGACATCTGAATTATGGAGGCTGGAAAAAACGTGTCCGCCATGTGCTGAAGTGATGACACAAACATATGCTAGAAGTAATGTTTATTCAACAGTAATGTTTTTTTCAACAGAAATAATCCATTTTTGACACGAATGTTTAGAAAAATATAAAAATCGATCTTAGAAGAAAGTTATATATGCAAAATAAAACTTCTAATTACAAATGTCGCTTAAAATGGCGGATTTCTGTATGTGAGAAACTCTAACGAGGTGCGCAATGCATTCATGATGATTATGCATCTTTAAGAAATCCATGATGAGAGCTGTGTATAAAGTTAGTCACTATCCACGTCGCTTTCCGAGCGGAAATTTAGTTCTTATGCGTGCCCGCGATTACAAGAGGTCAGATGTCTACTTTTGCCTAGCAACCAGAGACACGCCTTTGTTCGGAGCTGCCAAGCTCGAGAAGACCTTTGTTTTTCGACCAATCATAAAATGGTTATTGTGTGTCTATTTTTACCCAGACCAGGGGGAAAATGGCATCGAAGGAGCAAGGTACAAGCACAAAAAAGCCTTAAAATGCGGTACAAATCATGTGTAACTCAATCTCAGGTGTTTTAATATTACAACTGCGTGCCTCTAGGAAATGTATTTTAGCTTTTACAGCGAAGTTTTCCCAAGAATAATGAGTGGTGTCAGTAAAAGAACAGGCTTTGAGGAATCGAAATGCAAGTGTTTCTGTTGGTTTGCGTGTGAGTGCCTAAGCTAACTGGCAATTTCAGTTATTTTTACATAGAAACGGGAGATGCTTTTGGGGATCACTTCACGGCTTGCAGTGTTGGTCATGACATAGTGTTCCTCCAGTATCTTTTTTAACCGGCCTGTGGCTGGCTTTATCCGGCTGAAGTTGTTTGCCAAACTTACAAACTCGTGGTGGATAGACTCTCCACCCTGCTCATCAAAGAAACCAAGGGGAAAGTGCCATTTTCTAATGAACGGAGTTACATGATCCTCCAGCATGTGCATTTTTGGTGGGAAGGTTGGACGTGGGCAATGGCTCCTGTAATACACCATAAGCTTCTTGATGTCTTGATCTGAAATAGTAAAAAGGTATTGTTTAAATTTATTTCCTGGACATTTTTATGTTTGTTAAATTCAATACTTACCAAGCACTGATATCCTCTGACAGGTGGAGAATAAGCTGAACAACACTTGGTACTTGTCCTATATAGCCTTAGCTGCATTAAGTACATGTAGAATGGGGCAGTGCTCTTCTGTCACATTCACAACGACTGCATATTTTGTGAATATTCTCAGTCTGTTGAAATGGAGAAAGAAAAATTAGTTATTTAATATTATCTGAATGACACATATATTTAGTATGTGAACTTAATCCAAAGTTTTGCTGAATTGTATAATACCTTAAGACAAATGTCAATGTGATTTCCTATGAAGCCGTTACTGTAGCAACAATGTAGATATAGTATTGATATATTGACAAAAAATGAGCAGGACTAGGAGGGAAGAAAGGTATGGATGTTTTAAAGTTTTGCACTCTGACACACCACACTTGGGGAGGCCTGGGGCTACAAAATGTGCTAAACACTGATATGACAGAAATGTGGAGATTAATCCTATCATTAACATAAGCAGTGCCATTGAAAAAAAAACTGATCAATTGGTATGTTGAATAAGGGTTCATGGATGACATTGAAAAACTTCTTAGCATTTTTCAAGTTTCCTTGACCCTTTTCCTGAAACTGTTTCAGCTGGTTATTAATGTACTCCAGTGTTCTTATTGTGACTTCACTCTGCTGATCTTTCGGTAAGGGCATCTCAGCTGCAAGGATGGTACACCATATGCAGGGGTGACGGCCTGTTATTTTAAAATAAATATATTTGTATTTTGAATCGTGTTGGTGTAGTTATGTGGGGAGCAACATTACTTGCATGTAGATTTTTATTATAATTACCACTTGCTCCTGAAATTCCCATCACTTTACAGAAGAACTCGTAATCACCAAACAAGAAAAGTAGAATGCTCTTGTCACTTGAAACCAAACAAAAAAATACATTAGTGTAAGAGCAATTACATGATATTAATAAGATGGATATTGATGAAAATATAGAAACAAGTAATGATTTTAGCCTACTGCCATGTATGCTGCGTCAGTCGTTCCAGGTGATCCGAGTAACGCTGAGTAACTGTCCTGAGGTTGTTGCGGGTGTCTTTACCCTCGTAGAGTGCAAAAACCACCGTGTTTTTTGTTGAATTTGGGTGTTCTACATTGGCTAATAGAAATACTAATTTCATTGATCCCTGGCCATGGTCACCTCCAAGTTTAACAAAAAGTTTGTCATCTGGAATCAACCCCCCATGCCATGTCAGCAGATCAGCACTGAAAAAAAGTAATACAGTGTAAATATTTTGTTTTATCTGCACTGATACTGTTTATTTCCCCACTAGGTTAGAGACCCCTTTTCGTACACGTACCTGTTACTACTTTCCACATAGTCAATGATTTTCCCCTCAAGATCATCCACAAAGGCACATGGCGTCTCATTCATAATGGTCACCATTTTGTTACCCCTTTTCTCGTGATGCTCCATGGGAATGAACTCGGCCTGAAGATTGTCTCCAATGAGGCGCTTTTTCTGGATGCGTTGTTTTTTCTCACTATCCATTCTTATACTCCATTGACCAAACCATCTGTGATAAAGAAAGAAACTAAATTAGTAATAACTATGCAGTACAGTTGCCATAAGTCAACCACAGTGCTTTGCGCACAGAGACAACAGCTGTAAGCCATTTTCTGTATACCTGATATTCAATAAAACAAAAGCAGAAGTGAGCAGAACACTGGTTGACAGTGCCCCTTTAAATATATGGTTTTACAAAATACTGCTACTGACCTTAGTTTATTTAGGCGGAACCATGACAGCCCCATGACAGCCCTATGTCAGCCTTCATTGCTAGTACCTCACCTTCGGGTACCTCCAGTATCAGCTCCTTTCCCAGTGCATCCCGTATTAGATTTTCACGTTCTGCCTTCGTGGTACTTTTGAGGTGCTTCAGGACGTGAACATTCATCTGATTGCCACTGACTGTTGCACCAACGCGCTGGAGGTCCTTTGTCCGGTTCCTAACGTGTCCTTCACTGACTTGATCACTGAGCTTTTCAGCTTGGCGTACGGAAATAAGTTTAAGGGGCTTGTAATAAAAATAAGAAAGTGTCACTTTATGATCTGCAAGGTACTACACACATATATATATAAACATATAAGTATATTTAGTACTACCGATATTGCCTTTAAGGCTTACCTTGCCTCCTGTTTTCAAAAGGGCGCTACCATTGTTTGATGCTCTCAGCTTTGATTTCACAAATAGTGTTCCCAGCTTTTCCATCTGGCGATATGTTGCCTTCTCTAAGCTCCGACATTGCTTTTTCGAGGCTGTCACTTGCTGAAACTAGGTTTTGTACAGGAGTTACATGCCTTAGGGTGGGGTTCTCAGTGATGGTGCATATATGCATGTCAGAGTCTTCGTAGTGGGATTCGTGATTGCAAGTTCTACATCTGACTTTTATTTCCCCCAACAGTCGGAGCACCATTCTTGTGGGTTGCTTCAGATAACTAGGAGAGAGATACTCCTTGCAAACAGGACATGAAAAAGAGCTGCTAGTCAGCCCTACCTGCCTTAAGCAGCCTGCAAGTAGTTTAACAGCCCATTATATGTCAAATACCGCCTCCTGATTGGTCGAGAGCAAAACAATGACGTCACAGGAATGTATGACGTCACAAGGGGGCCCCGCCTCCGCCGAAATCTTTTATAGGGCAAATACAGGGCGCTGATTGGCCGAAACCTGTATAGGGCAACTACGGGGCGCTGATTGGCAAATGTTATAGGACAAATTCCGCCTCCTGAGTAGTGGACCGGGGAACTGCCAGGGAATATAAAAAAGTTACCCTTCCTTGTAAATTCAGCGTGAACGATGAACCCTACTTGTTTTTGTGGGTGTTACGCTAAAGTCGTAAAAGGATTGGCCGGGACTCCAGAGTGTGTGGACAAGTGTGGACAAACGGCTAATTACAAGTCACAACCGCAAGTTTTACTGTGCAGCTTTTATTTTACGGAACAGGAACTTCCTTTGGTGAAAGCGGTTATCCCCTACGGAACTTTGTATAACACGTTTCCCAAGTGTGGCCATAATTTGTGGATGAACGTAGGGGTGAGCCGAAGTGAGAAAAATCCGAACCGCGTGTTCTTTACGTGTACGGCCCCGGCGCCCAACCCGAAGTGTGCGTTTCCTCTTGGATTTATGTGGGCTGGCCCTCCCGCACAACCTATTGTGGACGGCCCCTCACCCCCCAAGAAAACACAATTCTACGCTTCGTCATGGACACCACAGGTCCCCCAAAATCAGCCACCCGTCGCTTGGTCCAGTCCCACTTCCACTATGCCGCTTACGGGACCGCCCGCAGCGATACCCCAGGGGCCTCCCCTGGGGACTACGTTGAGCCCGACAGGGACTCCCCTGGAACCCTCCGGACCCCCTACTGGTACAATGGCTGGGGGTCCCCCGCCACCCCCACCCCCTATAAGCATCCCGACAGCGTCCTGGACACCCTGGAACAACAACAATCAGGGACAAGCGGTATAATGCCCGAGCTAGGAGATTAGTGGGCCTCAAAACAATCCATGATGACGGTAACCTTCCTTCCAAATGTGTACTGAAAACACATTGGCATAGTTTTCCATAGTTGATCTCTGCTTGGCCACATTATAAAGCAGGATAACCTGTTATCCAGAGAAACAATCCAAGTATTGAATATCCTTGACACGGTTGACAAGGAGACCAGGAATCTGTATGCCAGGTCTTGAAACGGAACATTCAGTCGCAGCTTCATGAGGACCATGACAAGTTCTTGAAAACTATCAAGACTGTTCGATCGACGAGTTACGTGCGGAGCTACGTGATCATGCACAACCATGAGAACTTCTAAAGAAGGTAAACCCGTGTAGAATCTGACTTTTTCGGCAGAATCAAAGTACTCTTTCGTTGGAGCCTGATAGCAAGGATTATGAAACATGTATGCGAATTCTTCAGTCTACGTTTCTGACTCTGCTTTACCTGTTTCGAGTGGTTTGTCAGTCTGAGTTGCTTTGTCAACCTTTGCCAATTCTTCCATAGGATCGCTCCATTCCATCGACGAACTCGTAGAAGGTTCGACCTCGGAAAATGGTATATCCTGAGCACGACAACCACTTTGATCAAGTTCTTTCCTCTTCTTTGCTGCCTCGATTTCTTGCTGTTCTATTGTGCGCTTCCTTCGATGTTTCGCCCTCTCAGCTCTCGCTATCACTTCGCTCTGTTCTCTTTCCTTCTTCTCGGCATCCTTGAACACTTTCTTTCCGAGATTTTGAGTTGGTACCCAGTCAATGTTATATTTATCCCAGACAGATGCGGCTTTTCCTGTAACAAAGTGAAGACTGCAAACTCTTTCACTGTCTAGGATGTTCTTCGAGTCCGTGTCTCCCCGGCTAACAGCCGAAATCCACTGTCTTCTCCTCTCTCTTGTGAGTACTTCGTGCTCTTCACCTTGAGTGGTAATTACTTTGGGAATACAAGCAAATTTAACCGGGTGTTTTCCACTTTTTGAGCGACAGCCGACCACAATACAGTGAACCATTTGACTCCGCGTCTCCGGGTTCTGATTCGCTTTGTTTACAGTCTGAGGGGCACAAAGATGGCGGATAGCAACCGTTGTCAAGGGTATTGTCACGTGGGTGAAAGCCAAGAATACCACAGTGGTGAATCTGAAGTTGGGATTATTTACTGTCCATTTCTTGGCAAAGTCCATATTTCTCTTCCCACACTTATTAACAGATTGAAGAAAACAATGCATTGCTTATCAAAGGTACAATAATGTTGTTTGTAGATAAAGAAGAGGAAAGCAACCTAAAATACGACACTGGTAGCCTGAATTTCAGCCCGTCTCCTTTGGTTCGTTCGTCCCGGGAGGAACGAACCAGAGTAGATGGCTGAAATTTAGGCTATGACACTGGAGGTAGAGTGTTCAATTTAAACTACCACAATGTCTTAAAAAGCTAGGTGGTCAATTTGGACAAAGGGGGGTGGCTATATTAAAAAGTTGTGTGGGAAACTGGGGAAAACAATGCCGAAGTGCCTAGTCGACAAATACACATTAAAACAATTCTGCATTCTAATATCCTACTTTGTGCAAGATAAATATCCCCTAACTATTTCTAAATGATTAACAGCTGGCACTAAAATAGTTTGCTACCATGCAGCTATGGAAATAAATAATTCTGCAGCAATCAATATAGATCTAGAGGGTAACCTGTACTGGAATAATGACAGATTATGCTAAGTCAATTAAGTTGCCTTAGGCTGAGCTTACCTTATTATTACGGGTTCTTGGTTAGTAAAAGGAAAAAGTGAACACCGACAACGACCATTATGAATCAAGAGAAATAGTAAATTAAACTTTCATTTCTCCGGCCTGATGCTCACATATGTTTACTTCGCCTGCAACAATGGAGCCGTAATCACTCTAACTATATTGTTAATCTTCTATGAACACTCGATTGATAACGAAGAGTTCTTTTCCGTGTTTTGCAGACATACAAACAAATGAAAAGGATAGTAGAAGGTCGATTTTCTACTTCACAATCGCGCGCTAGGCGAAGACAATAGAAGCCTCGATTTCATGATAATCAAAACAAAATCAGAGGCGCGCAAAGCGTAATGGTTCGTCCTGGGTCTTTAAATAATAGCTGCTGCTTTGTCTTGGATGGCATCTTAGGCACAGGTGAGTTAAACCTGAGGTTAGTTGTTTCTCTTGATTGGGTTCGTAATCACTTCCGATCTGCTAAGTGCTCAGTGCTAAGGCTCTTCATTGTGCTTTGTTCCGTGGTCAGGTGGATATTGAAGACTCCTTCAGTAATCGTGTTTCCATAAAATACTGTTTGAAGCTTATTTTCATTGAAAGAGTTCAAGGCCACAGATGAAACTGGATGCTACTCGGTACGGAAAATGCGGCAGGGTTGCAAGTGTGAGTGCCGAGTTTTCGCTTGTTGTTGAAAGAATTTTTGAAATGCTTTTCTGTTGTTTCTCTAGAAGGCTACTGTAGTTGTTAATTGACTGCAGGTTTTTATGTCCAGTTATTTGGATAATTTGGTTCACAGGAACGCCACTATCTTGAAGCTTTTGAACCAGTGTTTTTATTCCACGCTGATTTGTTTTTCTTGAAATTCCCGCGGCTTGACACATGTCTTTCATTATGCTATTTAGCTTGTTTATTCCCATTGATTGAGATTTAAACCACATAGAGTTTTCCAGTTCTACCTGACTTACTGTTTTAAAGTGATTTAAAGACAGATAGAAGCATGCATCCGGATCTAACATTGATGTATGACGTTTTTCTTTGTAAATTTTGTAATCGTGCACAAGATCACGCCTTGTTGGCGTACATTCGAGGTTTCACTTGACGTACATTCGAGGTTTCACTTGACGTACATTTGGTGGATCTTCTTCAGTTCTTGTCTTAGTTTGGCGTTCGCAATATTCTAGGTATTCTTTTCCTTCCCTGTCGGTCTTTAGAACGACATCGCCACGCGCAGTTCTCTTTGTTCTCGGCACCCACGAAGACCAAAGTGCATAGTATAGAATACTCAGCTGGACACGTAGTTATTGTCAAATCTTTTAGACTGGATAATAAAATTATGAACACATTCAAAAAATAAATAAATCTAGGTCTGGATGACCATAAAGTACAGTAGTATTTCAGTTTTTCTTTTGGAAGATGCTAATAACCATTTGTCACTGAGCACCTGTGCGACAGAGGTGAGAAGAGTTATACGCGGAACGGCAAAAAGAGGACAAAATAGAAAAAAATGACAAACAGATTCTGTGGGAAAGCCATATAGGGGCGACTCCATATGAGAGTAGAGAAAATCCCAAAATTTAATTCAACACAAAAAAATGAAAATACCAATGAATGTACACTTTGATAGTTGAGCTATCAAAAAAAATATGACTCATGCAGTACAGGCCCCATTTGATCTCTGGGGGTTCCCCAAAGTCGGTAGTTACAAGGAGGAGCTTTTCATAGTATCAGTGGCATAGTTAGTAAATTATTAACCTGGGTATCAGGCTTACCTTTTCCCCCGGGAAAAAGAAAGAAAAAACAATGCGCGAGAGGGGGAAAAGAACGCCTGATACAAATACTATTCGAGACACCTTCCGCCCCTTGTCACGTCGCCTGTCACAATCATGTCACGTAGTAAAGTGCTTTCGAGATTAGCCGCTAGTAACCTGAAAAACGTTTCACACATTCGAACCTCGTAGTATCATGTCCACTTAAAACATTATTTCTATTCCAAAATAATACTAGACTACTTACCATGTCTCCACAGTATGGACTTCGTCAACCACAAGAACTTTGGCTTTGTGCAATGCACCACATTTTAAACATTTTGACCATCTTTCGCTTAGCCATTGTTCAGCACTTCCATAGATGATTTTAAAATTTCCCTGTCTTCGATGTGTCTTTCTCTCCGGACTCGCCGATCGCTGCAGCTTGTAGACTAGTTTTGACCCTGTTCAAATTATTAACTTATGTAGTCCAAGGAAGTAACAATTTTGTCATGGACGTTACATCATGGACGTTACAGTTTCAAACAATAATTTTTCTACAAAAATTAATTAACATACAAAAATAATAATATCAGGCACATATTATCAGAAGTATAATGTAACAGGCCAACATTAAAGGTGGCCAAATTTTAGATAACATTAACAGTAAATCGAAGTGTCAAATGATACCAATAGTGTTGGTAATGTAAACACGGACAATGTTGATTTTGATTTCTATCAAGTGTACTAAGCGATATTTCTTGTATCGGTCTGGAACTGATTTTACTCTGGAGAGATAGTATCCCCAACAATTCTTCTTAGGATCAGACATGATTTCATTGAACTTAGAATACTTGGTAGAGATGGAATAATGTGACCAGAAGTTACTCATTTTTGAGCATGCTCAGAACTGTCAACTTAGATAAATACTGCTGGCTACATCACAAGACAAATTGGATATGATTTTAAAGGTTAGAAAAGAAGAAAAGATAGTTAATTTTCCTTTATCAAATCGCTTTTCACACATTGTAACGTCCATGATTGAGAATGTAACGTCCATGCAAGCTATTTTTTATCAATCACAGAAAATAAAAACATAATGAAGAAATAGCAATAGATATGTTAAATATTCTGGTTTAGTATTATTTCATCAGTGAATATGGAGATTCCCGTGCTCTGATTGGTCGAGAATCACGTCATATGTCGCTATATTCACCTGCAGAGCGCCTGGAGGTGAATATAACATACGATGCATTTACCAAAATGGCCGCTCGCATAGTTACCGATGTTTCTCACGAAGAAATAAATAATATGAAAGAAAAAGCTTTCCCAAAACCCACCAAAGAAGCAACTAAATAAGTATGGCTAAACTTGAAGCTTTTTTTAAATCCACAAGCCTTCATAAACAAAGTTTACTTACGAGTTTCGGGTTGAGTTTATTCGGTCCTCGTGTCTTTATGAATTACAAACTTTTGCAAGGAACCTTGTCCTACAAAAATTTGGGAGCGGTTCGACTCAAACAGAGTGTACTTACTTGAGTTATTTTCCTCGTGGTGCTTGATAGAAAAACAACAAGTTCTAGTTTCATTCAGGGAGCCGGTTGGTGTTAGTGTTATGCTCTTCTCTCGCCGCTCTCCGTGTATTTTCAAGCTTTATCTCATACCGAAATCATTTGTCTCTTGATTTATCATTGTCTTTGATTCTGTGATGGCTATAATCCACAAAACTAGGAAATTTGTCCTTTGAAGTGGACTCATGAAAGCGGTTCCTTTCGTCGTTTCGATAAATTTTCACTCGCCGTGGCAGATTTTCAGTTTTGCCGATTTCCACTCATTTTCGCTGCATTTCCTCTCTTTGTAACACGGTACGAGATCTCAAAAGTGAAGATTGCTGCTTCAACTTGAATTCTAGTGTGCATTTGGACTGTTTTTTTTTTTATATTTCTATACTTGTCCATCCTTGTAGTCTATGCAAGTCGAGTCGGTTTTTGCAATGAACCGTAGCGACACGTGATTATGCAAATGTTTGTCACAAAACTATCTTGTCACTTGCGCTTGTAAAACTTATAAAAGGGTCGGATCGGAAGTCAGACTATTATATTGTCTAGTTTTAATTTCCCTGATATTCACTGATGAAATTATACTAAAACAATTATTCACTGAAGTCGAAGTCGATGACAACCATTATATATCAATTATAACTTATCAAATATAAATATATATTAAGTTTCCATACAAACATGCAGTACCACACTTTCAATCATAATAAAGTAGAAAGGAAAACTTTCTGGAATATAATTTGTTTTAGCAATATTTATTCCTCGTGAATTCTGTCCAAATGTAATGTCCATGATCGTGGAATGACCCATAGGCAACTTTGAGATGTAGCGCAGTTTCTCTTAAATAAGTGAGAGTTTAATGCACTGTTTTTAAGTCTAAGCCTAGCATGTAAAACTGAGGGGTACCGTGCCCCAAAATCAAATAGACGGCTTGTTTTTGATGTAAACAAATGTACCTTAAGGGATTGTTTGAATTTTGAAATACTTAATTCTTCGCGGAGATGTAGAGGTAGGTCATTTCAGTATGATATATTAGAGGGTAGATATGATTTCTTAAAGCGTTCTGTCCGAATACGCAAGAAGATTATAATCTGTTTTGTATTTGGAATACGATTTCAACAAATGGTTGCATTTTCTAATGTTCCGTTGAAAGTCTGCAGTCATCCATGGCTTGTCGGTGGGACGAATAATTACCTTTTTCGTGTAATGTTTGCTAATAATGACATTCAACGATTTGAACGAAGCATCATAAACAATGTCCATGCTAGATTTGTCAGAAAAAAATGCTATTCCAGTCATTGTTACACAAATCTTGATTCAAAGAAGTTTCATTAAGGTGGCTAAAATTCCAAATGTATCTTTCGAAAGCATGCGGTTTCTGTAAGGATATGCATAATTTACCCCAAACAACAGAATGGTCGCAATTTGATGGAGGACTGAGCGTCCCTGTTGAAGTAAAAAACCTAGGAGAGTCGGAGATAATAAGGTCTAAAATAGTTTCACTATTTGCCGTTATGCGTGTTGGTTCATTAACTAGTTGGAAAAGTGAATTTCGCTCAAGGAAATTGTACAATTGAATTCCAACATTAGAGCTGTTGTTTACGTCCTCACAATCAAAATGAGCGTTGAAATCACCGAGTAGAAAAAATGCCTTATAATGACAACGCTTAATTTTGTCAATTGTTTCCTGAAGAGAGTTAAATAACTCAATTGGCAGTTCGGAAGACGAGTCGGATGAGCGGTAACAGACACCACATAATAAATGTTGCTTTATTGCATATTATTTCAACTAAAAGTAATTCTATATTTTTGGGTTCTAGATCGTTACTTCTTTTAGTGTAAAGGAACTCTTCTACATACAGGTCTACGACTCCACCGCGTTTCAGGTTTCTATCTCTTCTGAAAGGAGCATGATAACTGGGGAGAAGTAATGAGTCGCTATTTATTTTGTCGTTTAGCCATGTCTCAGAAACTCCAAAAACATTAAAACTGTGAGTAGAAAGTAATACCGAGATTTCGTGAAGTTTAGATGGAGTATTTAAACTTCGGGCATTCAAATGTGCAAGGGAAAGACTGAGACACTTTGGTCCAGGCTGAATTTCTACATCGCCAGAAAAAAATAAGTAATATAAAGAAACATAGCGCTAAAGAAGTTGATAAAATATATCCAAGTGGAAGTGGACAAACATAATAATCAGTATGTACCATGCAGGAGTTGAAAAGTCCTATTGCCGCTCGGTAGGATTCTATGCTAACTCCCATTTAAGATAAATAAGAGCATAAATATATAAATAAAACTCACCTCGTATCGCACTAGGAAATATATAAGAAAAATTATAATACTATATATGAATGGAAGATAAAAAAGATTATCCAAAAATGTAAGAAATTTGGAGGTCCATTGGTTAAGGAGTTTATCAGTAACAATAAAACAGGAGAAATCCATAACGGATAATACTAGTAACATGGACTTGAGCTTCCCATTCGCAGCCGTTATGGTAAGCCTGACAGACATCTCGCAGTTTTTTTATTCTTCCATCTGCCTTTTCCTGTTAAGAAAGGTGTTGTCTTTTTTCTCGACTCTTTCAGCTTAACTCTATTAAAGTTAAGGAGAAGGAGCAATTGCTATTAGAGGATTTTAGATGCTTTGCAAATATGTGAGACCATGGGCCAGATAAGGAACGTGAGCCCCATGATTTTACGCTGCCAGGCTTTATCTTATCCCATTGAACTTCTGTGATTGTAAATTTGGCAGTATTTGTTTCTAGGTTGTGTTCGAAGTAGTCGCCTTCTGGTATGTCACAGACACCAAGCATTGAAATGGTGGTCGAAGATGATATTGCCTCAAATTAAGAAGAATTCCAAGGAAGAACTTTGTGTTAAGTGCCCCTCCCTAATAAGCGTTCCCTCCCTAACAGTAAGGCAAAACAGTCAACAGACCTAACACTGAGAACTGATGCGTACACTGTTCTTCTGCGAATTTTACCGTATATGGTCATGCTACACAAGTGAAGCGAATAAATGGCTCTTTGTTTTGTAATGTATAGCGTTTTCGTTTTTGGGCGAGTGATCCCCTATAGGTGTTTGAATAAGGGCCTCTCTTTATTAAGTGCCTCGTCTCTAATAAGCATCCAGTAAGACCCCCAGAATTAAATAAGTGCCCCGGGCGCTTTAATAGAGCATTTATGGTAACTTTATTTAATGTTGGTAACTCCTTCAGTCGAATATACTGGTCTCCCAAGAGGCCGTCTGTGTCTGCTTAAGAGAGACATTGTAATTTCTTTTACGTAAAAAACAACATGGTGAGACATTATTTGGACCTTCCACTACTGTATGCTAAATCCTAAAAGGTTTCCCCTTCTGTACGTTACCAGAAAATAGCTTCCAGTACGCCATGTTTATATATTTGCAGTTCCAACCCCACTCTTTCTTCTGTTGCATCACTGTACTGTTAAGGGAGTCTCAAATAAAGTATGTATGTATGAATGACTTAAGTTTTCATCTCACAATGGTTGGCATAGGATTAGCATTAAAATAGTCTTCCATAAAGTGAACATTGCGCTATATAAGATAATAGCTACATTCAGTAATCCAATGCTATGTTTACATATATTGGTTGTTGTTGACTATTGATTCTCACACATCATTAGATATTCATGACACATCGGCCAATGAGGAGTCTCGTTGGAGGTCACGTGTTGATACATGAAACTAGGGATAGTACGACAAAGTTAATTATTCAAGTGGGCAGGGCTTTGAAGCTGAGGGCAATTGAGGGGTAAAACAATAACTAATTTACATAATTGCTGTACTTTGAAATCGTTTCCAAATACAGAAAATATTCAAATAAGTTAAAACAATAGCAAATTTGCATATTTGCTGTACTTTGAAATCGTTTCCAAGTACAGACAATATGCAAATTAGTTCTAGATTACAGTTCTAAAAACATGAGAACATGAGACATGAAATTAGGCAATTTGATGTAACGTAATAACTATCTCCTAGTTTCTACATACAATAACGGGACAGAAGTTATCAAAATAAGAGATATACATATTTCAATATTTAAGCAATATTTCAGTTCCTAATGTAGTAACGATAAAGCTAAACGTATATTCATGGAACCAGAACCTATTTCTGATGAAATGAAATATTAACCGTACAATTACTAAAGTAAATAGTATTTAACAAGGTTTCTGCATTCTTATCTCCAAGTAATCCCATTGTCCACAGCAGTGTCTCTTCCTCTTGGGTGACTGGTTTCTTCTCATCACGAGAATGTTTCTCCGACAAGTGGTCGCCAGCTCTGTGTGACTTCTTCATTTCAGCATCCAAAAGTTTTCGGCTAAATATCTGAAAACTAAACATAAAACAAAATTAATAACCAGGTTTATCACGGGTATAAAAAAAAAGCTCGTTAAAATAAAACCTCTGTATACTTACGAGAAGTTCTTAACATCCAGCCGGTTAGCTTTTTTTCCTCCATCGCAAGTTCTTTCAAAATGCGAATTACGGTACAGAAAGTGTTCTTCCAGTAGTCTTTCCACACTACGTATTTCATGGAATGTTCACCTTTCAAACCACATCGTTACTCTTTTATATTCAGAACGTGCAATAACCAGTAATGTTTGTTCAACATTGTCCTCTGTGTCATGAATATCTAATGATGTGTGAGAAGCCATTTCTAAGCCGCGTGATTGTTTTTAGATCGGAGTGCCATGAACAATGTTGAGGGCGTAGATCTAAAAACCACGTCTAAAACAATCACGCGGCTTAGAAATAGTACGTAAACAAGTAAGTGTTAATTATTAATAAATACTTACAACTTACTTTGCCTTGCATTTTGTAGAGAGTTCATGCATAACATAACGTGACCAGGCTCTTTCTAAGAAATCCTGCAGGGTTTCACCATTATATTTTTTGAGAGCAGCGAGTATGAAAGGCCAACTTAGGTCACTAACGATAGTTAGTGGTACCGATAATTTGTTGAATCCAAATATCTTGGCTTCTGCATGGTGAAACAGTGCCATGAAATTTGATATGCTTGGCATGGTTTGACTATTGGTCACCATTTCTGGAACTGCCAACGGTGCTTCTCTTGCAACAGGATTAGGGACAACAATGGCGTAGTAATGCATTGATTTAGTAGTGTCTTGTATTCGCTTGACAAGAGACCCTGTGGCATCCCAATGTACTGTTGAAACTTGGCCAAGGTCATGCCACAAACGTATACCAGCCTCGGTCCACATCAGTAAAGCGAATGGCTCGATATATACATTATGCACGTGGCCAACCAGATTTCTCTTTGAGCGTGCTTCTCCCCCACGAGCATTGTTTCCCCTTCATCTTCCATTTGGAGTTTCCTTCTCAAGAGACCTAGGCCACGTATCAGATAAGAATCAAGCTGATCTGTCTTTCTTCCTTCAGAGGAAGTCCTGTTGAGCACTGCTTTTGAACCGGTGCTATCGCGATGTCTTGATAGAAAGACATCTGACTTGAAAGCCGCCAGTGAATGGTGGTACAGATTCGAAGGAGTGCTTGATTTATAATGCTCTCTTAGTTCCTGTCTTCTCCCAGTTCGAATGAATCGGGCACATGGAAAAGCTATGCGATGTTCTATTGTGCCGCTGTAAGTAACATTGACTTGTTTGAGCTTCTCATTCGCAGCCGTTCTGGCAAGCCTGACAGACATCTCTCGCAGTTCTTATTCTTGCATCTACCTTTTCCTACAAAAGAAGGCATTGTCTTTTTTCTCGACTCTTTCCACTTAACTATATTAAAGTTAAAGGAGAAGGAGCAATAACTATTAGAGGCTTTTAGATGCTTCGCAAATATGTCAGTCCATGGGACAGATAAGGAATGCGAACCCCATGATTTTACGGTGCCAGACTTTATCTTTTTTCCTTTCATCTTCTGTGATTGTAAATTTGGCAGTATTAGTTTCTAGGTTGTGTTCGAAGTAGTCACCTTCTGGTATGTCACAGACACCAAGCATCGAAAGGGTGGTCGAAGACTATATCGCCTCCAATTAAGAACAAAAGCATGAACTGGAATGTAAAACGTTATTCTTTCTCGTATTTGATTGATTAAAACTTTTGAAGTTTTAATTCAGTTTTGATCAAACTAAGGTTTTTATTTCGAAGAAAATAGTTCTCAAAATGTTCTCAAATATGGGATCAGTTAAATATATTTTGTTTCCTCCCTTTCCTATTAGATGTAGCTGGATGGTATTTTCTTTTATTCAGAATAACAATGGCCAACAGCATACGGTTTTCTTTATTTTCTCCGTGTAATTTGGATTGAAGAAATATATAAGCAAAATCGTATATAAGGATGTGCTCATTGCCGCAGCCTATTGTCTTTTGGTATAGTTCATAGACGACTCATGAGTTACTGAATACTAATGTGCAGTGCATGATGTCCAGATAGGATGATATTGAGTTATATTGTATTATTTTCCACGTGTTAAAAAAGCAAAGTAAAGATACAAATAAAAACCCTAACGAATATATAGTAAATATAATAATTGTCAAAATGGCGAATTGCAATGACGAAT
Organism: Actinernus sp. WN-2022; assembly: GCA_030867875.1. NCBI lineage: Eukaryota > Metazoa > Cnidaria > Anthozoa > Actiniaria > Actinernidae > Actinernus > Actinernus sp. WN-2022. The sequence goes on from JAOWCC010001589.1 coordinate 145,555,948, forward strand.
TGCAATGACGAATTGCAAACGTAACTTCGTGAAATGTTTACTAAAAAGTCGACGAAAAGGACAACTAGTACTAGGTACTCTACTGACCTCTTATTGGTTTGAGGATGGAGCAGTTGGAGAAGCGTCATATTTCTCCTCTGGAGACAGGAAGTTCCTGAAATAAAGAAAGGTAAAAATAATTCAGTAATTAATTATAAGGCTATACACAAGAAGGCTCCAAAGTGATGACAAAACGTGTTCGGTCTAAAATGGGAAGTAAGTAAACAATGGATGTGTCGTGTGACACCAGAGTTTTCTCGGGTTGATGAAAAATAGCATTAGCTATGAGAGGCTCTGGCTTATTATAGTATGAGACACTAACCCCTCTCTTTTGAACGTATTCTTTCAGTTCTTTCACTGACATTTTTTCAAAATCAGGTTTAATAGGGGGTTCAAAATGGGTAACAGCCAGTCGGATATTGCACCAGTAGAGTTATAGGACTAATATTAGCTGTAGAAGGTTTTTCTGAAGTACACGGTGCAGATTTAGCATTAGCTGTAGCAAGTTTTCTTGAAGCAGAGGATGCACAGTTAGTATTAATTGGAGCAGGTTTTCCTGAAGTAGACTGTGCAGGTTTAGCATTAGCTGTAGCAGACTTTCTTGAAGCAGAGAGTGCAGGTGGCGGAGTAACATTAACTGCAGGAGTTGGTGATTGCTTTACAGTGAACGCATATGTTTTCTTTGCTGCATGCAGTCCGTATTATGGTGTTTGTCTGATTTGTAAGCCTTGGAGTAATACAACAATTTCCCACAGGTTTGAGTAAATTGAAATGGGCGGTTGAAGGGGTCAGATCGTGCAGAACCAGAGTAATAGGGCAATGACATACTACACTTGCACCGGAAACTCCCATGTGTAATTTTAACGCGGGACCGAAGTGAAGCCATTTCTTTTGCGCGATAGAATAGACAAATATATCCCGCTGAAAAAGCATTCCACACGCTACAATGTCGACAGTCTCTGCCCACGTACCTGCAGGACTGCTTTTTGCGAGGTGAAGATGATACGAAAATGCCCCGAGTATCACACGCTAAGGAATGTGTGACAAACGAGTTGTGTGTTTTTGTGGGAAACATGTTTGATTTTCGACAAAGTAGATGGTCAAGAGAGGTACGAGGGTGGAGTTCAATTCTAAAGGCAAAGTCAATGGCAAAGCATGTGGCTGTAATGTTTTGTTGAATGCCAGGGATTTGGAAGTGGTCTTGGTACACCTGTGGTATGTAATATATGTTGAATGATTTTAATAACTTGACGGCAAAGAGGACAGGTGAATTTATCTTTTTTTGCAACAGGTGGATACTCTAACTGTTAGTTTGAGGGAAGGGAGCATGAAAACAACAGGAACGAAGAAGAAGACAAGATGGTGATGTTTCAATTTAAAAGGAAACATCATTAAAAACATTAAAAACATTTCTCATGAAAGGAATTGATGTAAGCATCACTTGTTCGGCTCATCTTGTTATCAGGTTTTTTTTCTTTTTTTTTTTTAGAGTTCTTCCTTGAGATTTGTTTGCAGAATGAGCCTGGAGAGGGAGTGCTCGTTAAATGCTGAAAGAGGATTGGTCGAAGGAAAAGACTGTTTTGTAATTAGGACAAGGATTGAGGACGTGACGCAATGATGCTTTTCTGTTTTTTTATTTTAGAAAAAAGCATGCGATGCTATGAAGAAACAAAAGATAAAAAAGCAAGGAACTCCAAGCAACGCATACATGTTGGAATACAAACGAAAGTAATAATGTTACGGTTGCTGAGAACGCGCTGCACATGTGTTCACTCCGCAACGCGATAATTTGAGTAAAACTAAGCGATGCACGTGTTGGATAAACAAAAAAATTGACTGGCAAGGAACTCACATGGGATGTTTATTTGACCATCTCGCAGCTGTTGTTATTGTTCAGAGTGCATATGCATTCACTCGGCAACGCGACAGCTGAGTCAAGCTCAAGCAACGTGCACGTGGCAGAGCACAACATAAATTTATACTGCAGCTGTATTTGAGATTGCACTGCATATGCGTTTATCTTTTAACATGTCTGTTGAGTTAACCTCAAGCGATGCACACGTGGTAGATGCGATGAAGAAACAGGAAAAAGGATGCAATGTGGTAGAAGTAGTTTAAACAAAACGTTTTCTTTAAACAATAATTCAGCAACGTATTGGTTAGTATGAACGTTGCCGTGGAGACTACATACGTTGACTCAGCAACACGTAAGAGAGAAGCAATTTTTATCGAATTATTTACGCTTGGAGGCAGTTTGAATAGTTTATTGGACTATAAATCGAGGTCATTTTAGAGCTTTTTAACGCAGTTGGAGTTGAAGTCCAAGGAAGAAGTCTAAAGAAAAATTAGTGAGTTAGAAGAAGTTCGCATTGAAGGAGATCGGAGTTTCTGCGAAGTTGTGTGAGCCCTGCTATTGCTGGGTTAAGGCACCGTATGTCGGGATCACTTCATACCGTTGTACCCATAAGTGATTTAATTGTTGGCCTGCTCTTATAGGATGAATAGCATGATGACTGACAATCCAGTGCAGCACAATAATAACGACCTTTGGAAAAAGTTCCTTGAATGGCTTTGGGCTATACTGATGTATATGTTCTCTTGAAGGCAAAGTTATCAGTGGACCAAATTCTGCCCTCAGGAACCTCAGCCAAGTTCTTATAGCAACAGAAACAGTTGATTCAGACACCATTAATCTACAGTACGAGTTAAGTTTCTTTCAAAATGACCCAGTCTGATGTGCACGAGAACAAGCACAAACTCCTGAAATGTTGATGAGCTCTATGCCTTCCAAGGCGTTTGCGATTACTGTCATTCACTTGTTCATATGCTCCTAAGTTCTGGACTAGAGGAAAATCCACAAGAACGAGGTAATTCAAGGAGAAGAAACATGGTAGCAGTGAGCCCGGAGGAAAATAGATAAAAGATAAAATGAAAGTAATGTGTGTGTCTAGATTTTACTGAAGGCAAGGTTATAAATGAAAAAAAAATGTAGGGCACACAGAGGAAAAAATAATGAATAAAGCTATGTTTATGAACAAAGGTATATGTGTAGTTGGACACAAAAGTGAAAATATATCCGTAGTACAACAGAAGGGGAGAATAAACCAATGATGGTTGCCTGTGTGGGAATGGTTGTCTAAGCCTGGGGAGAGGAGGGGCGTTGATGGTATGGGGAGGAATGTGGACCCTGTAACATTGAGAAATGCCAGATATTGGGGGCGGGCCTGTTTTGGAATTGCTCAATATGTAAGGTCGTACTTATGTGGGAGAATATATAAGAGAATATTTCGGAAGAAAACGGTCGTATAAATACGTAGATGAAGGAGGAATGAAAGGAGTGGGGAGGGCGAACTATGTGTAGTCAATTTGGAGTCGTAAAATGACGAAGGTGGCTAGTGGTGGATCACAATCAAGGACTGAGCCGGGAAGGGGGCATGAATATAATAAATAGATATATAAATAAATAGATAACGAAGATACCAATAAACAAGAATAAGACAACTAAGGGGATGGGGACTCTAGTGAGCTCATAGGCTGTAGGGTTTAACGTGTTTTGAAATGCTTGAATGTCTTGAGCATTCTCGCCAGACACGTGATAGAATGGACATTGGACTGCTCGTTCTGGTAACTTAGTGTGGGATCAGGATGAACAAGATAAAAACTTAATGAGTGTGGTTACCTGGAGGCCGGTAAGGGGTGAGAAATCCCAGGGATTTCGCCAGTTTTCTTGTGTGATTTTTGACCTTTGCGCGATATATGGTAGGACCAGGACGTATAACAGAGAAAGGGAAAGAATATCGTGGTAAGGGCAAATAAAACTAGCACATACCAGTGTGTGATTGGATGTTATATTTTGAGGGTGTTGTGAATTTGACAGTTCTCTATGTGATAAAAACCAGATCGAAAGTGTGCGGGGGCGGGGGAGGGTTGTCCGAGTGAAACTCTACACAGGTTGCCTGTGGTGGATCGTGATTTATGAATTGAAAGGAAGAGGTACGAGCAATACTGGCTGGGTAGGGGAGAAAGGCGACGGGTTTACAGTGGAACACTCGTTGGAGAGAGAACGGGATGAAAAGATGAGTATGGCTTAGTGTTAATGTGTTGGGAAATGTTCTCCTATGGGTGTGTCGTGTGGTTTATTGGTGTATAGTACGAATGTTTGTGTACATGTACTTGTGTCTTTAGGGCTTAGGAGTTAGGTACATTGCATGTGCGACAGTGGAGGGTTTTGGATGACAGTGTGTGTGTAGGAATGCTAAATGAGGGTGAGGGTGAGGGTGAGGGTGAGGGTGAGGGTGAGGGTGAGGGTGAGGGTGAGGGTGAGGGTGAGGGTGAGGGTGAGGGTGAGGGTGAGGGTGAGGGTGAGGGTGAGGGTGAGGGTGAGGGTGAGGGTGAGGGTGAGGGTGAGGGTGAGGGTGAGGGTGAGGGTGAGGGTGAGGGTGAGGGTGAGGGTGAGGGTGAGGGTGAGGGTGAGGGTGAGGGTGAGGGTGAGGGTGAGGGTGAGGGTGAGGGTGAGGGTGAGGGTGAGGGTGAGGGTGAGGGTGAGGGTGAGGGTGAGGGTGAGGGTGAGGGTGAGGGTGAGGGTGAGGGTGAGGGTGAGGGTGAGGGTGAGGGTGAGGGTGAGGGTGAGGGTGAGGGTGAGGGTGAGGGTGAGGGTGAGGGTGAGGGTGAGGGTGAGGGTGAGGGTGAGGGTGAGGGTGAGGGTGAGGGTGAGGGTGAGGGTGAGGGTGAGGGTGAGGGTGAGGGTGAGGGTGAGGGTGAGGGTGAGGGTGAGGGTGAGGGTGAGGGTGAGGGTGAGGGTGAGGGTGAGGGTGAGGGTGAGGGTGAGGGTGAGGGTGAGGGTGAGGGTGAGGGTGAGGGTGAGGGTGAGGGTGAGGGTGAGGGTGAGGGTGAGGGTGAGGGTGAGGGTGAGGGTGAGGGTGAGGGTGAGGGTGCTGAAGATAAAATACATATATGGGGGTACTAAGGTATTTTGGTGTGTATTTATTGGTATAGGGGCTAGAAATTTGTAAATGTTATGGAGGTGTGTATAGGAAAACCCTAAATGAAGCAACAGAGATAGAGCCGGAAGGGGCAATAGGGCCCATTTATATGTGATTTGGCATAAAATAACATAGGGAGGTGGGCGAAGTGGGACAAATAGTATTTGATAAAGGGGAAAATGTGTTGAAAAGCGGGTGTGGTGCAGTGGCACAGTATGGTTAATTCCCTAGTGTAGCATGCATGGTAATAAAATTGATCGGAAGTAAGGGGTGGTGGTTGTGTAAAACCCAGGGAGGCTAAATGTAGTGTGGTAGTGCCCTGGCCCGTCACCCCTCAGGTTGCGCATTAAACTCCTGTTTGATGTTTTGTGCAAATACCTGCCATTCAACAAACAAACAAAAACATTCCCTTGCCCGTCCCCCCTCACGCTGCGCATTAGACTCTTGTTTGATGTCTGGGTGCGAATATCCGCACTAATACAAAAACATCTTGCATAGGGATAGTTGTTGTTCATTAGCTGGTTTCCAAATTCAACAGACATTAATTTGTACTGGTTCCACTCATTGGGAAATTCTAGTTTGGGATGGTTGGAACTGAAAACCTTATTCATGAATCTTAATTGGCGTAGTAAATTTGCAACGTTTTGCTTCTGCTCTTCATTTTTCTGTGAAAACAAAATTCTAGCATAATTTCCCGGCATCATCAAGCAAAGATGAATTCCAATAGTCTTCTTTAAGTGCATGTTTAAATGGTTTGTTGCTTCTTCGATGTCATGCTTTATATCAGAGGTCTCATTCCACTGAGTGATACAAGCAGCTTCCCCGATTAATAGTTTGTAGCAAAATGTTTCGGAAATTTCGGACACTTTTCAAGTCAGAGACAACTGCAATTAATCAGTATACATAATCTATCAGACAATCATAAACACGTATAGGTTTAGATTATTATTTTTATTATAACTGCATAATGCATGTATTAAGTTTTGTTATAAATTGAGCGTTAGCACCCGTGAATCTGAATTTTTGACTTATCTTTTCTGATGGACTTTTGGCTTCTCCCTTTTCTATAGATGTGCTCTACACTCAGACTACAGTAACCCTTTTCTGAAAAAGGGAATGAAAATGTTTGTGATACTACGCTGGGACAGTTTCTGCAGTGCTTGAAGAGACTGGTTCAAAGTTCTGAATTCTAGTGCTCAGTGAAGTGGAGCTTTCATTTCACGCAGCCATAAACTGATAAACCACGCCAGGGGAATTATAATTGTAATTTGATAATCACCTTTGTCCAGAAATTGCTTAACCCAGGATTAGATATGGACTTCCAAGGATGCAACTTGCATGTAGAAATGAGTAGAATTTGCAAAATACATCTTGCATGTCTTGAATACACGTAGTTTCAAATGTTCATTCACATCACTGTAATTGTTTTTATTAAATCCTATTATCATACATCATTAAATCCTATTATCATAGTCCTACTGCTTCGTCTACATGATGTAGTAATAGTGCTTCTACTGCTTCGTTTTCATTGATTTTTTGCCTTTTCGCAGGACATCACTTCTGCTTCAAACACTATTTGCCTTCTTTCTTTGGGACATCCATGAGAATACTGAAGGAAGATGCATCCTGCTCAACTTTCGCCCACCTTCCCAGTGATTCGGCGTGTTTTTTCCGCAATTATGGATCCTTGGGAATGCAATAAAACTCTAAACCTGGTGTTTTGTTTCTGTGACTGTTATTACAATTAGAAACAGCAATTGCTGTGCTTTGGCATCTTCACTTATTTTCTTCTATACTTGTCTTCAAACAAAATGGCACTTTAATAATATATATATATATATATATTCTAAATATTTACCTCGATCTTTCGAACATTTCCTGACAAATTCAAAAATCAATTGTCAGAAGATAACTTAATTTTCTTAATCCTTCACTTAAGATTTTGGCAAATTGTTATCAGTTTTCCTTGTAATTTTGGAATAATCTTCAGTTGAGAATATCCCTCATTTACTTCGAAAGTGTTGTGTTATGAATACTCTACACTTAGATCAGGCAATTTGAGTTCTCTGAACTTCAGAGTAGGGAACTTGGATACTCTGAACTTCAGAGTAGGCAAGTTGGAATTTACATGTAAGTGCTCTGAACTTCAGAGCAGGCAATTTGGGTACTCTGAACTTCAGAGCAGGCAATTTGGGTACTCTGAACTTCAGAGTAGGGAACTTGGATAATCTGAACTTCACAGGCAATTTGGTAGTTGGGTGCTCTGAACTTCAAAGCAGGCAATTTGCAAGTTGGGTACTCTGAACTTCCAATTAGGAAAGTTGGATACTCTGAACTGCAGAGACAGAGAAGTCAATTTGGCTTTCTGGACATTATTTCAGCTCAAGTTATTTTTTTGCAGAGATTAATAAAGTTCCCTAAAATGGAGTTCACGCTCCTTTTCAATTGGTACAACACAAGTAACCATAGCTGAGGTCTGGTTCTCATCACACACAGCTTCAACCAGAGTTTTTTTTGTACGAACAGATCCAGGTGCCTCCTCTTCCCAGACTAATCATTTTTATGTCTGGGAGTCGAACCTGGGCCACAGAGGTGAGAGGCGAAGTGCTTTACCACTGCACTACCCCGGCTTGATAACGGTAGTGCTAATAATATTCACCTGGTATTCACTGTTTTTTCTACTTTTAGTAATGTAGATTTACTTAAAATTGGATTATTTTTTTTGCTACTCATTTTCTCTAGCAGACATCTCCACGATTTTCATACTTGTATGTAATACCTATCAGTAAAGCATCGATGGTCACTATTTAGAATTAATCTGTTAGACCAATACGAGAGCCATGGGCTTATGAAAGATTGCAAACAAACTCTTCCAAGTGGAAGTATCTCGTAACATTCGAGGATCAAGGGGGAGGTTACTCCCATATTTTAGCTTTATGGGTTTTGTTCGGCCGTTGGTTGGGATCTGCTTTCCTCCAGTTAGTCAGAGGCGTCTCCTTTTCTGTAACTATTAAAATTAAAATTCTTATAGGTGAGCGATTTCAGAACTTCTGTTGGAGCGCGATTTAATACAAACCTTTAGGAGTTTGGGATTAAAATAGCTATATTGAAACATGGCCTGTACAAACTGCATTACATTTAACTGCACTACTGAACAAACCTGATAGAATGAAGGTACTTCATATCGGTTTTATTAGCCTACAAGTTTTCGTGTTAGATTCATTATCAGCTTTGAGTTTTATGTCTCACAAATAGTAAATATTGCAGCTCTGACCTTGTTATTCAGCCAGCCAATACAAAACTTAGAGGAAAAGAATGCCATTTTCTCTTTCTCTCTGTCCGACATCTCTGTTTGGAGAATTTTCAGATCGGCTTCTGTGATCTGCTCTCCTGTTGAGCCCGCACGTATCACCTCGCTTAAGTTGGGATGTTTATCCAAGTCCCAATAATTTTCAACCTAGAATGGCAAGCCAAAAGCGCTAAACATAATTGGAGATTTTACGTCTCGAAAAGAGACAGCGTGTGCTCTCGCGTTAAATGCGAACGTACTCATTGAAAACTATGTAACACCACATGCCTAGTTTTGGATTCACTAGTTCTATCTTCTATTGCCAACGCAATGTTTTCCAATGGTCCTCCTGTTTCTTTTTCAAGGCTTTTTGGTCTGGTATCTCGTAACATCCATGCCCTTTCCAGATGACGGCGACGTTTTGCATGAATATTAGCCGTTTCTTGTGATTTTTTCTTTATTTGGTATGTGTCGTCAGCTCGTCATCCTAAGAACATTAAGGTGATGGTTGTAGTATTCTGTTGCACAACACGGCCGATATCCCATTCCTCTTCAGTCACCAAAGAAAGGGATATATATCAAATCTTATGTATATCGTTTTCGGTTATTTTTGTATCTATTTTATCAAAACATCTTTCCACGCCTTTTGTTTGTTTGCTTTCAAGATCAGCTGGAAAAGTTATTTTCTCTTCCCCAATTTTCCTCTTAAAAAATGGAGACAATCGGTTAGTAAACCAAATTGAAAGAGTACAACCTAGTGTCCAGGTCGTCAACGCTGGCTTTCTTCCATCATTTTAAACTAAATTTATACACGCTTGTCTCTCTGGAATTTTAATATTATGTAATAAGGGGAAAATTACTGGTAACGTTCCTCTGAGTATAATACTGATATTATCAATTACAAAGCCGGAAGGTGTTTAAAATTAAGTTGTAATAAACTCTTGTGAATCTTGCATGTTTTTCTTTAAGAAGCAAACTATTTTGAGTTAAGGAAATCAGATTTCGACATTGGCATTGTAAAGTTAATCGCTTTCTTTAGCACACCTTTTTACTGCTCACTGGAGATCCTCGTTCTATGGTTTCTGTGGCTGTATCCTAAAATAACAGTATCGATAACACGATTTAGCACGGCAAAAATTAACGATCATGTGTGTATAAAAAGAGACAGGAAAAAGCCAGAAAATTGCGACTAAAATATACGTTACCATTGGCTTAGATTTCTTTTCACTTTCGTCCGTCTCTTCGTTTTCTTCTGGTTGATCGGAAAACAACTCATCCAAAATTTGCTCGTCGTTCTGCGATTGATTGAAAACAACAATTTGACTGACTCTACAGAATTTCATTTAACTTAAAGATGCCGTTTCCGATAACACTTACTTATTTTACCACGTTGGTATCGCTGCACAACCCAGTTGCGTGGAAGGTCACACTTTCCATTAGTAGGCTAATATCTTCTCTAAACTAATTAAAAACGTGTAACATGGAAGGTAAGATGCTATTACACTCTCTTATCGTTACAGTTTATATAAATACACTGAACGAAAAAGAGACTGTTACCTCAACATTCCTGGAGACTGTTGTTTTGTTTGCAGCAACCGTTCTTGTTCCTGTCTTCGTTGCTTGACTGCGTACCTGGAGATGTTAAGAATAAAAAGGTAAATAATTCAAAATTACACAGCTCGCAGATATCACACGTATGGTTGCTTTCAACCATTGTTATCCTATTCGAATATAATGTTTTAAAAGCACGGCCATGAGAATTTGATTAAGCCACTTGGGAGCAAAAACCATCGGCAATAGCGATTTCTTTCAGTCTGCTTTACGTGTATTGAAGATGTTACGTTAACGGGCGTTCAGCAAATGCATGATATTGCATATCAAGAGTTAGGGGAACAAAAAAAAACTAAAATTTAAGGATCCGATATTTTATTTAAGAATCATAATATACAGAGTGTGAGACGATATCCCATGGCACATACCTATATGGCTTATATTCATGTATATATGGGAGTGCCCCCCTCGCCGCCCCTCGCTGCCCCTCCCCCCCCACTCCCACCCCCCCTCCACCCCCTCGACTACTTTTTCCTCTTCTACATGTAGTTGTGTATTGACAATTTGCACGAGAAAGGCAAGAAACTAATACAGAGAGAGCTCGGAAAAGAGGTGTAGTTAGGTAGTTAAAATTTTTTTTTTAACTTTTCCAAAACATTGGGTCGGTTGGGCAATGGTAAACGAAACATTTTATTTGGATAGCCTTAGTTCTAATTAAATGCAGAAATAAATATTAATTTATTGTAATAAAACATAGCTATTATTGTCATCAGCCCAGATACAGAGTACTAGACTTCCGTTAAACTTAAAAAAAACTAACGTATTTACCATGTCTATATAGACCATATTCTCCCTCGTTGAATCGCACCTCGTTGTTTGTCACCTTCATAAATGAATATATACTTTATTTAGTGATATGGGCATCCGATTTATATTATGCATTGAAATTAATGATTCATACATTAAATAAATCATTAAAAAAGTCAATACAATTTCGCATTACCTCGACTGTATTGGTCTCTCGTTCAACATAGGAGCTCTCTAACCGAGCTATTGCCAGTTTCTTAATGGAATTGAAAGGAATGTTTGTACAAGTTATGAGGAAACGATGATTGTTAACGGTACATGTATCTTAATTTTGACCTGCTTTGACCAGCCATCTAATTCTGTCACAATATTTGCAGATATGATACCATTTATACAGCTATTGTCTGGAGAAGTAAAGTCTTCTCTGAAGACGGACGTGTGGTCTGCAGAAGTACGTCACAATGCGCTGGTAAAAGATAACCACTGAAATTGCAAAGCTTGCCCAACCTCGTTCCCAGGGCCTAATCCAAGTTGGTGCTTCCCAAAAGTAACCAGTCTTTCATGCACTGTCAGCGTTAGATAGTTATGACCGATATGCTATCAGAGTTCTTTAGGATTAGGATTACCACATATACTACACTTACTTTTAACAATGATGTCATTTGTAACTCTGCACACTGGAGTTCGTCCTCCAACTGTGACTGCAAAACCTGTTTTTCGCTGATATTCTAAGAAAATAGGATAAAAAGGATTATTTCAGCTTTGTCTGCTGCAATATTCTTACAACCTAAACTTAAAACAGTAGCTAATATCTTACTTTATGCAAAGCTGCTCTGATCTTTGTTACTGTCGCTCTCGTCTTTCAGAGCCTTTTGTAATTTCTCCATTTCCTTCATTTCTGATTCACGCTATTTGTGATGTTCAGTTAATTGAAAGGGCATTACACATCACATATTATACTATCGTATAAAAGAACCACACATCAAAAATCTCATATCTACCAAACTATTTGCCTAACTCTCGGAATTATCTCACCAATTTTATATTTTTCACTTTATTTAGGTTCTCAGCCTCGAGCTTCATCATTAGATATTTTACCTGATCAACCTGATTGGGAATAAATAAAAGAATTTTCACTGTGCCGTAAACATTTCAAAGCCACAAATTCCTGCTTGTCAGCTGAAATAAAAAATATTTGCTGCGCCATTAAATTTTCAAACCAAGAGATTCCTGCTTGGCAGCTAAAATTAAGAATTCTCACTGCAAAATTTTCAAAGAAAGAGATTCCTGCTTGGGTGCTAAAATTAAGAATTTTCTAAAATTTTAAAAGTTAAAAGCAAAATTTCTTAATTAAAATAATTAGAATGTAATCATCTATAATTTCCAGAACTAAAGTAATATATGGCTCCGATTTAAAAGGAAGGAAAACGCTTATGACAGCATTGAAAGAAGACAGAGGTTATTACACGAAAAGTTGTGTAATACGGCTGGATATTTTTAAGAGTCACTAAAAATTTTTTTTAGACTGAATGGCGAGAAAAAAATAATATTTGATGAGTAAAAAAATTGTCTATACGACGGTTCGCACGAAAAAAAGAGTTTATTTCGCTTATCTTAGAGCTGGCATTTTCAGCAATGGCAAAGATTTCGAATTACCATATATACAATGTAGATAAACCCACAAACGTTGCTTAATGCTGGGTCAGGGAAAAGAGCAAGCCGGTTTTGCATAGGTCACTACCGGGGGAGGGGGGCACTCATATGGTAGGTGTGTCATGTGGTCCAGAATCGGACCCAGCGTAGCAACGATCCCCCACGTGAATTTGTTCCCCTGCTAGGGGGCGAAATCGCAAGCCCCACTTCCTTTTTTATTATAAAGCCATGTTTCCTCTCTTTCTTCTTAACAAGTAACTACAATGTATTGTATAATTTGACCTTTCGTTTACATACTTTTGACGGAGAGAATAGTGATTTTATAACACCAAATCCACATTGAATCTTTCTTAAGCAAAATTATAAACCTTTGTAGTTGTTTACATTTCTTTCATGAATAATGCGTAAATCCCGCCTGTTTCGAAAACACCTTACCACATGAAGTCCAGTGTTTATCGAATCACTTGTTTTCTTCCATTTTCAATTGATAACTTACAAAACGAAATAATTAACAAAAACCACAAGCGAATTCACCAGGGTGATACCCTCGGTTAGTAAATCCCATACGCCCTCGCTCCAGGCCGATAACCCTTATTAGCTGAGTCAACAACAACCCTAGGGAGGCGTTACCTTTTGTGTGCTGATAAATAAATTTACATCTACTTCCCCCTTCTCCAGAGCTATAAGGTTGTTGTATATTTCTCCCTCTGGAGTGTTGTAAGCCAGCCATTTAAAGAAATATGTATTGAGTTTCGTAGGTCAGGAAGTGGAAGATCCAGGGATAGCAGTGCAACTCTCAATCCTCATTAGCACTTGCCATCACCTTCTTCTAATTCGTGCTACATACCGTTGTTTCCGAAGGTCCTATAGTCCTCAACAATATTTTGATAACAGTAAATTTTACGAGTACTACATCATGCGTTGTGAGCCGCTAAAGTTAAGACTAAGTGTGAAAACATTACTCACATTATTTTTGGTCACATTTTTGTAAAGATGCATATAAGTATGCAATGTTCTGTCCAGCTCCCTGTTTTTACTCGCGTGATTCCAGTTCAGCATTCATAAATACGTATATCCACACCAGGATAGCCTTCGTCACATCCATGAAGCTTTCTGTCAGTTCTGTTCGACCACTTGGGATTTCCTCTGGTGCCTTTTGGGCTACAGTAGTAACCGGAGTTTTAACGAATCCTAACCATCCTAACTATAAGACAGTTAAGAGCTCTTGTTCATCCCATAGTGTTAACGCAAGTTGAAAGTGCAGATGAGTCGAATTGATCAAACTTTTCATAACATGTTTTAGAAGCACTTAGTTACCCAACCCTTTTTGAAATAATTTTCGTCACTTCCTTGAGGCTTTGACGAAATATTTCCAGCCCACTTTAATACGTACATTCAAACACATGCACTCGATCCTCCTCGGACCGATGGTTAAACTTTCTTCGCCACTCTACAATTATTTTAACAAACTTCAAGAGGCACTTATAAAGTTTCGAAATATCAGCAAGAAAGTGTTTCTAGCTGCAACGTAATCCCTTCTGTTGATAATGCTGCTGCGTCCTGCTATAAAAACAACACCAGAAATGCTGCTACGGCATAATGAAATAAACACAGCTTATTTTATTCAGTGTTCTGAGGCTGATAACACAGACCGAGGTCTTGAATTCAATAATTGTTTTATTATACATTTTTAAGCTAAAGTTTTAGGAAAACAAATCTATCGAAAACGAAGTTAAATAAACCAGCTAAGGGACGGACCATTAGAAAAGTGATGGGGGGTGGGGCTTTTCTGACTTGCTCGAATTTTTTTCTCTAACAATTAGTTGTGCACGAACACGAATCTCTTTTTTGTGGGTAATCAGCCTGTGACAAGATGAATCTCCTGGGGCATAGTGGAACCTACACTGGAGATCTAAATAGTTAAGCATGAAGTATTCGGCCATTCTCAACTGACACATCTTCTCGTGGCTTGACACACCCGGTCCAGCATCAGAAGTCTGCAAATCAAGTGGCCTGTGTCTTGGTAAACCTCTTTTTTCCAGTTCATAGCGAATGTCTCTGCAAAACTTGCTAGCAGACATATAGTCCCTCTCCACATCCCAGTGCTCCCATTACTGGAGCTTGAGCTGTGCATCTATCTTATTAAGTACATCACAAAGTAATGAAGCCATAGTGACGACATTGCCAACAACTGGATCTTTACTCTTGAGCTTCCATTACAGGAGCAACAGCGTGGATTCTCTTTAGTAGAGTGTCCACTCGTAACTTCTCTCTTGCCAGATGATCTCCACCTTCTGTAACTAGTATGTAATCGGCCTTAATTGTCATTAATTCAAACTGAAAGACAGAGTCCCTGAGAGCAATATATGGCAGCGTATGTTCTGTTGATGCGTTGTTTAAAGGAGTATCTTCAGCTGATAGTTCATGCTCACTTCTAAAGCAGTATCGGCAGCAACCAAATCATTCGCCCAATTTCTTGCTGAGCTAGGATAGATAATATTATGCTTGGGTTTGGAGGTAACACTGATAGTAACATCTGTGGGTGCATATGTATATCTGTGCTTACTATTAGTATCTTTTACACAAAATGAAGGAGCATGATACAATGTATATCTTCTTGAATTGTTGTATTTACCCATAGTTACAGTTTATTTATATTGTTTATTATTTATGATATTTACAATTTTATTGAAATCTTATATCAGAGTTGTTTATTTTAAATTTGATATTTTGAGATACCCCCCAAAAATATAAAAAGGACATATTATTGTTGCTTTTGGTTTTTGTTTCAAGAAAATATATTTCCAATAGTTGGGGAATTTCTCTGAGAACCAGTGTTTTCAAATATATGGATAATAGTGGAGTGTTGTATTTACCCATAGTTGCAGTTGATACATATTGTTTATGATCATGATGTTTTTATTATTATTGAAATCTTATAATAGTTTTTAATTTATGTGATATTTTGAATACCAGAAAATAAAAGGATATATTATTGTTACTATGGTTTTGTGTTTCATGAAAATATGACTGTTTCCAATGATTGGGGGGATTTCCCCAAGACCCATTGTCTGGATAAATGTGCTCAACCATGGATTATTACCTACCACGTTGTAGACTGGGTTCTTGATCGAATTTGTTTTCTTTTGTGCCGAAGCTGGTCGATTTTTTTCCCTCTCATTTTCGCTTGCATGATTATTATTTTTGCTTTTTGCCCACCCCCCTCCCCCCCCCAATCACTTTTTGAAGAGAAAAGAGTTGGAGGTTCCAGTGCCTGGAGCCTAAGCAAGTTCAAGTTCAACCAAACAGCCCAACCAAACTTTGAGTCAAGCAAGGAGCGACCCGACTCTGGATGCTGAGACCTCAGCGAACTCGGGAAGCAGGCGAGCTGTGCTACATGACCTGATGCAGGCTATAGCAGGCAAGCTGAACAACCATTCCAAGCCTTGAGATCCTGCCAGTACGGCCAATATCGGTCGTGGCAAAGCGTCTCTGCAGACCTGGAAGTCAGAGGGTGGAAGCCACTCTGGCATGAGGAAAAAGCTGCATCCATTCCAATCCCTCAAGAAAAGGTCCCACCAAAGAAGGTCAGTCTTAACAGTGGCAGTAAAGCGATTATGATGCCGGGCACTAGAGATAGCCATAGTCAGATCGATAAGCCTCTGCAAAAAGGTGCGCCCAGGATGGACCACCTTGCAGCAATTAAAGATTGCAACTCTTTGAGTGTACATGAACGCAGCGAAATCCAGGAATGGACCTCCATTCGTACCCTTGACAGCTTCTCATCTGGTAGTTTGGCCTTGAAGCGATCCGAATCTAGGAGGTTGCCCAGAAAGCAGAATTGAGAAGAGGGACGTGTCTTGTCGAGCGTGATAGGGACCCCCAGTTCTTCACAGGCACTAGAAAAGGCGTCCATATTGCTTTGGGAGATTGAGGAACCAGAAGGGCCGATTGTGAAAACATCGTGCAAGTAGTAGATCAGTGACACAACGCCGAAGTGATGCTAGACAATCCACTCTAATGCATCTGCCACTCGGTTGAAAATGGAGGGGGCTAAGCAAAGCCCAAAAGGGAGAACCAAATTGACATAAAAGCATTGGTTCCACAACATCCAGAGGAGGAAACGGTTGTCTTGATGAATGGGGACTATACGATAAGCACTCTCAATGTCCAGCTTGCTCATGAGTGAACCTCGGCTAAAGGAAATGATGAGAGAAATTGCCTTGTCTACATTAGTGAAGTGGATGGGAAAGTCCTCTTTAGCAATGTCATCGTTCACACTAGCACCCATGGGGTAAGAGAGATTGAGAATGAGCCTCCATTTTCCAGGAAGGCTCCGCTTAGGAATCACCCCGAAACGGCTGATGATACTGATACTCTGTTTTTTTCATACAACACACTTTTCTATTTATTTTCAATAATGTCTTCACTAACAAATTGTGTTTTTGCTGTTTGACAATTTGGATTATAGTTATTTTAAATGGTACATGTGCAATTTGTTAAAAAAGATGTTCAGCAAAATCTGTAGCAGTCTGAAACGACCTTTTTGAAATAGTTGTAAATGGAAAGCTGATAATGAAACCCTGGTAATACAATAGAGCATATATGAAGCAATGTACAAGAAGTGCAGTTTTAGGGTTATCAACCTGGATGGTTTAGTTTCACAAAAAATAATTATTCCTTACATATACTCAAATTATATCAGTTGACTTACAATTCGTAATATAGGGATAGCAATAGTATTCTATTTTCTTCATCACTGGTGATAAACAGTATTAATAGATTTTAGACATACTGTTCTTCGTGAAGGAACGAAGAACAGTTCTTTAAAAACTCTGCTGGAAGAACAAACAAACTTACTCTGGCTCAGCAATATTCCCTTGTACTTCGTAGATGAATAAGACTTCTTTGCCTTCGTTTTGAGGCCAATGCCCGCAATGTCCAATACCCATCTATTCAAGCAGACGTTGCTTCGTAGATGAATAAGACTTCTTTGCCTTCGTTTTGAGGCCAATGCTCGCAATTTCCAATACCCATCTATTCAAGCAGACGTTGCTAAACCCGGGATGTTCTGCAATACTTTCTGTTTCTTGACCCACTGCCTTCATCGTCTCTCTTCATCTCTATTTCCATACAGCACCTGCACTCCTCTGGTTCGACGACAGACTCGGAGAAATTTGAGCACTTACACCTATAAAAGGAAGAAAAGAACAGTGAACAGCGAACCTTAAACACAAGATACAAATAAACATCGGATCTAAAGTAATGATACGAGTGATCTACTGTGAGATTCGAAGATCGATCGACTGCAGTGATTTTTAGTCACACTACGTGATCCCATTTGACCCAAACAGTACACTCTCCGGACTGAATCGACTACAGTCGTTTCACAGAATATAACTATAATATGTAGACAACAACAAGTAATACTTACCAATCTTCGACTTCTCCGCTGAATCTACTTAATAGCATCTGTCCGTCTTCATCCTCTAAAGCGACTTGCTCCTCGTATTCGGCAGCCTCTTCTTTGGTTGGAATCGGTCCCAACTTTCATCGTACGGCATACAATCTTCCTTTAAACCAGAGAAGCTGTGATTATGAAGCTTTTGAAGAGTCTCCTGAACTAATATCGGAATTAGTATCGGATCGAAGGCTTGCAAATTCTTCCCAATCTTCGTCTGAAAGGCTGGGCATTTCGACTACTTCTTCAAGTAAACAGGTAACTTCGACTGAAACTCAGGCAAAGCGTTGAGAGCTCAAAAACTTAAAAAAACTTAAAAAAAAAATTTTTTTTTACATCAATAGTCATTTTCGACCCTGAAATACTATTTTATGCTAGAGAATGTTAAAAAAAGGGAATGCATTTTCATCGTAGTAGCACTTTAAAATAAAATGCCATTACAATCTAATTTCAGTTTGATGAAAAAGTATGTATTACAGGTATAATTAGTGACAATATTGTCATTTATTATATAATTCTGCAAAGAATGAAAACAATATTTTCAAGAATGCACAAAGTGTGAGAGCATATTAGGTAGTAACATCCGAATGGCTTCCCAGTTGTCATATTAAACATGTGCAAGAAATGTTAGTATCTCTGCAGAAAGTTTATAATAAAAACTTATTAGTAGGCAAAGCAGCTAATACGGCTATGCATTTTTACTCATTCACATTTTGGCACAGCCGTATTAGCTATCTAGCCAACTAATAACATATCTGTATTCCTTTATAATAAACGAGGTGTAGCTATCGCTAAGTGCCAACGAGAAGGAAACGACTTCTAACACCTGAAACAAAGGAATATACTGTGAAAGGTTGGATGTCGAATTAGTGAACGTGGAAATGTATACGAGTACCGTAACGTGAAAATGTGCGCAATGGAGTTGGCTATCCTAATCGCATTGCGGTGATGTGGTAGCAGCTCCGAGGTAAAGAGTAAAAAGACGAAAACAAAAGCGAACTAAACAACACAACTGGTTTATTTTCTAAATGAACAATTTTACAACAATTTAACTCAACTTTAACAATGTGTAGAATGTGAACAAATAGACCTTTCTTCAAAAATGGCGCCACTCATTAGTATACTTTAGATTTTAAGGTATTTCAAAGTGGTTACCAGATTCTGATAGAGGATACCAAACTAATAATTGTGTGAATTTTTATTTTATTTTATTACAATGCGGCTGAGTTACTAGACTAGAAATTTTCGAAATTTATAGATGTTTGTATGGATACCCCCAATTTTATATCGGCATGCATATAAACGTCTGTAAAAAAGAAGAAAAATTATACTGCTAAAAGCTCAGTCACATTTTATGTTAGTATTGCATAATTTGGTATATTGTTGTTGTTGTTGTTGTTGCTTGCATCTGCTTCATCATAACTACCATCATATATTGATGCTGCTTGAATGATTTCTCTTGTTCATTTTTAGCCCGCTCGTTTTCAGCTGCAGTTTCCTGTTCTTTCTTTCTTAGCTCTAGTTCTTCTCGTTTCAGAGAGTACTCTCTTGTTGCCTTTTCTTTCAAGTATTCAGTTACATCATTTGTGCCCCTCGTTACCCTTTTCGTTTTGCAAACAACTTCGTCACCCTCTTCGTTTTTTCTCTTTGATGTTTCTGCCATCCTTTCCATTGCTTGCTTTCTCACATCTTCTGATGTCACTTTTTCTTCTCAGCTTGAATCTTCTTGTTTCCAAGATCTGACTCCATTTGTGCCTTACCCAACTTCTCCCTCTTTAGAATACCTTCCAGTAGGACATCTATCTCTGTCTGCAAAACCAGTTGCCCTTTTCCTCCTTCCTTAGCTTTTTTGGAGTTACTCTTAACAGGTAAAGGCTTGTTTCCATAACTCAGCCATATAATTTTAAATTGAGAAGTCCAGAAAGGGGAAGAGCTTGTGAAAGAATTCCTACAACCTGAAATCATTATGAGCGCCCATGTTAAGAGGGTAAAGGCTTGTTTCCATACCTCAAACCGCCCTTGGCCGCTAGACGACTGGGTACTAATTTACATATCGATTGAAGATTGTCGGTGATCTACCGAATTCATCCCAATGGTTCAAGTTTGATTAAGTTGGGATGCTATGTTAAAAATGACAGACATAAAACTAGAACTCTTAACTGATATTGATATGTTCCAATTCATTGAAAAAGGTATGCGTAGCGGCATCAGTTATATTGCAAACAGATATGGAAAAGCAAATACTAAGTACATGAAAGACTATAATGAGAAGGCACCCTCAAAGTTCATTATGTATCTAGATGCGAACAATCTGTATGGATGGGCTATGTCATAGTATCTGCCTACTGGTGGTTTCAGATGGATGACAGAAAAGGAAATCAATAACACTAATCTAGCTAATTATAAAGAAGACAGTAATAAGGTATTAATACTGGAGGTTGATCTAGAATACTCCCAAAAATTACACGATCTACATAATGATTATCCATTAGCGTCAGAAAAACACTCTAGTGTTGCTGGTGGTTTAAAAAAAAAAGAGAACCTGTCACATAGGAAAACCAGCTACTCAACAACTTATATCAAGTTGTTATTCGTACATCAGTTTATAATATCCCTGTAGCCTGTAACACGTTCCAATTCATACAACACCAGCATCTCCTAGCGTCTCCTCGGCTATGGTAGAGTATTAAATAGATACATCTCCTGTCATCAGATATTTTTTCTAGAACATAAAAACGATTTAAAGCGTGGAAGAAAAGTACATTCCCGAAGTCAGCTTCTTATCGTCTGTTGAGGCCACCATCATGTTGCGAGTTACTCGCAGGTTTTGGCTTCAGAAAGCTACTGTATTTCTGATCGACTTACGGCTCTTAAAATCCTCTAACACTGAACTTTAAGATTTAAAGCTAAAGAGTTCTGATAAATTTGGGCTGAAACCGAATAACAAAGGAACTGGCAGAACTTCTAGTATTGAGGTTCATGCTGGCATCTCTCACGCTCTCTCTGTTGTCAAGGAATGTTAGAATGGCTTACCCTCCACACAGGCGTTGCTACGGGAAAATCGTCACTTGATCAATTGATGCAAAAGGACTATTAATCTCCATGGCTCAAGCAATATATTGATTTCAATACGAAGAAAAGAACTAATGCAAAAAACTCATTCGAAAAAGATTTCTTCAAGTTGATGAATAATTCTGTGTTTGGCAAAACGATGGAGAATATAAGGAAGAGAGTAGGCGTTAGATTAGTCACTGATAAAAATAATTTACTGAAGTTGGCAGCTAAACCAACTTTTGTTAGCAGTAAAATCTTCAACGAGAATCTCGTAGGGGTGCATAAGATCAAAGAAACAACCTTAAACAGGCCGGCATATGTGTATCTTAGATCTTTCTAAGACACTAATGTACGATTTTAATTATAACTACATCAAAAAGAATTATGGAGACAATACAAAACTATTAATTTACCGATACTGATTAATTGACTTATGAGATAGAAGCTAAAGATTGTTATAAAGATTTTTGGAAAGATAAAGATAATAGTGATTACCCTCAAGATTCTCCATATTTTGATAAATCCAACAAAAAGGTTGAATGATGTTCATTCTACCCCCCCCCCCCCCCCTTTTTGCATTTTATTTTATTTACCTAAAATATTTAGAGTAAAATATTTAGAGTAAAAATATGTGAAAAATACTTTTACATTAAGGCTGCATTAGAATTGAATTGCCAATTGCCTAACCCTAACCTAACCTCAAACAAAAACTTCTACAAAAATTAAAGTTGTCTGTGTATTTTTTATCCATTTGTGTCGGAAAATTGTGTCAATTCTGATTGGTTGAAAAAAATCATACGACTGTCATGACGATTGATTGCATGACCTGAATACAATAGCAAATTGATGACTCGTTTTGCAGGGAAAGTCCCTATGACATCACAGACTTGTTGTTTTCTCTCAGGCGTGACATTTTAAACGCATCATTCATTTATAAAAGATATAGAATCAAAAAATAATTTCTTATACCTTTTCCAAGAATATTTCCATATAGTTTTTCCGAGAATTATTTCCATATAGTTGTCCATAAAATATATCCAGAATTTTCCAAGGTCAGATTTTCCATAAAATAATTTCCAACAGCTGGATAGTAGCATAGAGTTGCGTTGTGTGAGCAAACTTTGCAATGTGTGCTCGTACACCCAACTCCTATACTACTTCCCTGAGGTGCCTCCTCATTTCCTGGACACCAGTAACTCCCCTGGATACCAAGTCATGGATCTTTGCAACGATTCGCCCGTCGATGACCTGATGAATTCCACCAGCCTGTAATTATTTATTTTTGTTTAACTAACGTTCTTAAACATGCCAGTTATGAGTAGAAATATTTATTGTTATAGGATCTTCTAGACTTTTGACCAACTAACCAGTTGAGTATGTTAAAGGAAGGTACTTTGACATTAGTGACAGGGGGCTCGATATAGTTATAATAATTGTAGGTATATGTTACATGTAAATTGTGTGTACATGTATGTATGTATTTAATATATTTCTATACCTACACTGTATTTATCATGTTAAATGAGTTCAAATAGAGTCCAAAAGGACATACAATATAGAGTGTCAGTAGTATTACAAGAATCACCTTGATTCTCCCTCCCCCCCCCCCCCCCCAAAAAAAGTTATCTTTAAGTGTCAGCCTGAGGAACATGCAATCAGCTATTTCTCTCTGTCTGTTTCATATCTGATGGTGACAATAATCGTGAAAACAATCATTGTTTCAGACTTGGTATGGATTATTCATTTTCTTTAATAATAATTCATTATTTATTTACCTCACCAGTCATATGATACTTATGATCTTCCTTCCGAGGAAGCTCCGTATATATATCTGCCTTTCCCCATTGAAGTCAACCTTTTTGACTAAGTGGTCCCTCAGTTTATCTGGCTGTGCATGTCAAATCCATATGATATACATGTATTATTGATTTGTTTAAGACTGAGTCTGTTTTCATCACCATCATTGTTGGTATGTTAAATATGTTAAATGTTATGATATATCTGCATGCAAAGATTTACGATTAGCAAAGGATTATGATACCATATTATGTAATAGTATTTAATTACTTTGAACTGTGGAAATTTCAACGGTGGTTATGGAGCAACAGCAGAATACAGCTCCACTTGGCTCATTAAATGATAGTTAATTTTCATACAAACCTACTAAAAACCTAACCCAGCAGGCTAAAATACGTTGAAACAACGTTGTTTCTACGTTGACATAGACGTTGACATGACGTTGAGAATTGGTTGAAACTGAAAATTTAATCAACGTTGAAATACAGACTTTGTCCCGGTTTGGATCACACATGGGATGGCCGGGATCCCATCACACATCCCAACAGGGATTTTGGAACTATTTCCCGACTGGGATCCCAACTGGGATCCCAACATCCCACATTGGACTATGAAACCAGGATCCCACCTTGCATGATCCTGTCATTCGACCCATGCTGGATCCCACTTGAGATAGCAGATACTTAACAAGATTGGCAGGTAATAAATTATATAGTGAATGACATAGGCCCTTCTATAGCTACTATATAAGCTCTTCTAGTATGATCAATCCTCTGGCTACAGCCTGGTGACATTGCTATTATAAATTATTTAATGTCCATTCGATTTCATAGCCTCATAGTGTACTGGCTCACTAAAACTGAATCCACATAATTTCTAGCTCATTTACTTGATCTGATTTGCAATTTATAGACTCTTCTTGTTCAAGCACTTGAGAGTCATCAAGTGCTGTGCCTATGATGGAAGACAGTAAGATGTTATAATTAAGTTAAGGTAAGATCACATCTTACCTTTATAGTTTACTTATCTCCCATGTGTTTTGAAAACCCTTTGCTCAGTCTGGAAGCCATAAGAGATTGCACGTCGTACCGCCGAATCGAAGTTGTTAAAAAAATTGAAAATGGCGTGCTGTGCACACACAATTCAGGTCAGCGGCCTTTAGATAAGCAATGCATCCTGGGTGCAGTTCGCGGCCGCCATCTTTGGTTGTTGTTGAGAACTTTACTGGAGCTGGCCGGGAGTGCTTCATATGAGGATTCATTTGTGAAATGGTCTGGTTATATATTCGAGGAATCTAATACGCAAATTAACTGGTCAACCAAGCCCTCTTCAACTGTTTTGCTGTGTCTACCTTGAAAAGCACATAAGGACATTTTAACACCCGATTGAGCCCGAGGTTGCATGGACCTGTCAGAAGTCAGATAATTTCAGAACTGGTTGATGCCTGATCGTTCTCACTTTTATTGCTGTGACGGCTCACATACTTTTCAACCAACCTATATGTTTTCTGCTGCTCTTCTGGTTGCATTAAGCCTTGAGCTACATTGTATAGTGCAACCAGCAATGATTTGTATCAGGACAATTACATATAAAGTAGAGTCCACTCGAGAAACCCCACTCGATCGATCGCTGAGCCTGGTAGACGTCAAGTTTAAATATACTACCTGATATGGTTTTGGCAGATGCTGTTAGTGTCCTGAGCTGAAATATTTTCATTGTAGACACATAATCCAAGCAACCCATATGACAATATATGAATATTAATAAAAACACTGCTCACATTTTAGTATAAAAACACTATTAAAGAGTCTCTTATAATAATCATACACACCTTTAGATCCCCAAGTATGATTAAAACTCTTACTTGGTGAGAAATGGTTACCGCAGTTGGGACATACCAGTACAACATGTTACTGAAAAAGGAATTAATATTCCTTTTCTATCAAATAATGCTAGATACATGGAAAAAGCTACTACATGTAGGAGCAGTTGTTTGTTGCTGCACATTCCTCAGTTGTCGAAAATTTTATTCATACTGTTTTTTGGGGGGTGGGGGAGAGGTACTATTTATCTTTAGCTTTTTCACTTTTTAAACCATATCTTGCTAGTCTAAATTTAGCTAGCTCTGCTGTGACTGTGGGTTGTTTCATTGAGATTGTGGGTGCCGAATTCTTAGGATGTTTTTGCTGGAACCTTGTACAACTCGTCAGACAGATCCTTTGTCTTCATATCTACGGTTAAGGATCTGAGCCAGAAGGAATGGATGGTACTTGTAATTCGTAGGCACCTTCACAGGTTCAGCATACCATGTCTTTGTTCTCTTGCTGTACTTCCGGGCATATTTAACCTACTTTAATTCCCCAATGTTCAAGGCAGTAATCAATCGCTCCAGGAGAGTTTTTATTTTGTTACCTCCATTACTGTGGAAGAACCAGTCCTTCACTTCTATGTCCACTCTCACCTTGGTAACTGCCTCCATAAGTGAATAGCCATAGTATTCGCTTTGATCACACAGCGGCCATCTTGTTTTGATGTCATGCAATTTTAGCTTCAAAGTGAGGCTGAGCGTGTGAATGTTTTCAAGTCAGTCATGCCGAACAAGGATCATTGCTGTGTGCCTTTGTGCCAAAATAATAGATCTAAGAGCAACACAGACGTGTCTTTTCATCAATTTCCCAAAGATAAAGACTTGGATTTGTAATAATTTGTAATATTCGATGGGATGTTCGATAAACATTCAAGGTAAGCGACCGCAATTGACCTTTCACGGTCGGCGCTTCGACATGTTTACTGATTGTTCCCATATTTTCCAAGATAAACGACAGCACAAGAGTATGTTCTCAGAGAACTCTGACTGGGAAGCGTGTTCTCGAGAAAAGCGCCGTTCCTAGCGTTTTCCAGTGGACAGTCCCGTCCAGTAGAAGAAAATCCCCGAAAAAACGAGTCTATTCCGAAGCACGTGCCTTGACTTGACAGACCAGATGTTGAACCAGCAACGTCTACAGGTAATTATGTCATACCATACTGGTCATTATTTGCGATCTAAAAACTGCCTAAACTGATACTTTTTTTTACCTGTTCTAACAGTATCAGCTAGAAGAGGCGCAAGGTGACTGTATTCCAATGGAGACATAACCGGAAGTGACAGATCAAAACAAAGCCGGGCGTGAAGCTGACGAATCTATAGTCTATACCCCTACCGCAAACTGCCACGACTACACTTACTCTGGTACTGAGGTCTCCACAGAGGAAATGCTCCAGGCAGCACAAAAATGGATCGAGCAACTAGGAAGTATCAATCAGATATGGACTGTACCTTGCCTCATAACTAATTTTCAGGGACCGTTGTTTTATTAGATATGATTGGAAATGTATGTCATGTGTAAGCAATGTTTATACTTTGAAATAATTTACTGCAAGCTCTGCTCTGCTGTACAGTCAACACAATGTCTTTAAGCTGAGCAGTATAAGGACAACCAGAGCCCTAAGTTAACTGTATCCCATTATCCAAGTAGTAAATATTTTCAAAAATATTACTGGGCAAATGCAAGCAATTATTGGTAAATGGTCCTAACAGTTAATTTTCAGCCATGTAAGTATTTTCGATACAATGAGTTAAAATCAATTACCGGGTTTTATTTCCACTCATACAGTACTGTAGCTGTCAGCATTGTTTTATAAAATAAAATGTATTAACATTATTACCTGTATATATCAACACAATTTTTACCTAGAATTTAACAAATCATTTTTTTCCTGTTATAATTTTTTTAGTTGATAAAAAAAAGATACATAATACTTATTGCCAGCATTGCTGCACTGAAAATCTTATATGTACAATTAACAATAAAATGTGTACTGCCTATAAAACTGGTTCCTTAGTAAGTATTATATTTATTGAGGAGAGAAATTTTGCTGGGTGCAGGAATGATTTTACCGACCAATCAGTGTTGCACATTTTTTAGTGGCTTCTAGCTTATTATTATCTTTTGGGCACTCTAAGCGTACTTTAATTTGTCTTAAAAATATTTTTCCTCGCCCGACTTTTTTGCTTGCCCCCCCCCCCCCCCCAACACACAAACACACTTCCCGCACTCTTCTAATAATCTGTCCCCTAGCTTTGTAATCTTCTGTTTCGACTAACAGACAATAGAAAACATTTTGGACAGCAACTTGTCAGTTTGTCTACCTTGGTCCGAGATTTTCTCATTCACTCTGAGAGAAAAGCCACGAAGCGGCAATCAGCAAGCGAGGAGAGACAAGAGAAAAACCTACATTGTATGGAAACAAGCAACGTGAATCTCGCTATCATGTGGCCCGCTCATCATGCAGCTCTTGACTCTCTTTTTCTGAGAAATCTCTGGAACCAGGGTACAGTTTTGCATACTTGCTATTACTTCAATATGCAGGTCGCACTATTGAAGACGACAGATGAAAGTTAAAATAAAACAAATTAAGCTTATCAAGCATATCAGAAAAAAGATCTCCATCAAAGTAGATTCTCTCTGAGTGAAATTGCTGGCGACAATCAACATAAAACTCACCCCATGCACTACCTGTCAGACCTAAACAACCCATGACTTGGTAGTAATACGCATGAGTTTTCCTACGTGAGTAGCTGGTAGTTCTTTCATTCAGTTTCAAATATTGTTGATTGCACAATCCATCTGCCATTGAGCACTTTATCTCAAGAAGACCCCATGGGGGATCCTCAGAATCGTCATAAACCCTCCTGTCGGGACTGCAGCCCAGGTGTGGGAGGGAGGGGTTGATCACAAAGCCTACTGCGAAAACATCTCTTCCAAACTGCTGGTAATAATGCTCAGCAGCTTCATCCTCATGCTCAATGCGATACTTCAAGGCTACTGTTTGGATCAGTTTTCCCTTCAGTAGCCTGGCCTGAGAGAATTTCATGATCTTTTCTTCTGCTGCAAATGTTCTTAAAGTTTGAGGCAGTAAGCCGTTGTTTCCTTAGCCTGTGCCAGTCCTTATTAGCCAACTGTTCCCTAGTTTGGGCTTCATATTGCTTTGACTGGTCGGTAGTAACAGATATGGAGTCGTAGTGGAGTTGGTCTTTCTCTGACAACACAGTAGGGAAGTAGCTCAGAACTGGTAGTTCAAATTCAGGCACAGAGATATCACGGCTAGGCTGAACAGTCTTGATATGTAGAAGGGGGCTGTTGGTAGGATAGCACTGATCCTTTTGGAACAATTCCAAACTTACTTTCCACCAATGAAACATCATCATCGTCTGGCGATATTCTATGAAAATCAAGCTTAGTATTAACTGCCTGAAATGTTGGAGTCAAGACCTTTGGTAGGTCAAGGGAACAGAGAGGTTGCTCGACCTATAGAGTCAAAGCCTCAACCTCTAACTTCCGAGCATCCCTCAAGGATCAGTCTTGGGCCTGCTGTTGTTTATCTTGTACTTCGCTCCTCGAGGATGTCATAAAATCATACGGCCTCGACTGCATGATGTATGCGGGCGACTCGCAGCTCTACATAACATTGAATCAAGATAACAGACACTCCGCTATAACTAACCTTGAACAATGCATATCTGATATTCAGGTTTTTTTCTTAGAAAACAAACTTAGTTGTAACCCAACTAAAACTGAAATAGTACATTTTCATTCTCGGTTTGTAACTCTTATTCCCATAGCCGGTATCAACATAAGTCAACACTTTGTACCTATTAGTAAGGAAGCACGTAATCTCGGAGTTATTTTCGATCAAAATCTCACTATGTCCAGACATGGTCTGCCGCTCTGCTTCGCTGGCTCTCAGAAACATTGGTAGGGTCAGGAAATATATTGATCAGCCTAGCACAGAACGTCTAGTCCATGCCTTCATAACATCAAAGTTAGATTATTGTAATAGTTTATTATATGGATTACCAGCAACGGAAATAGATAAATTGCAGCGCTTGCAGAACTCAGCCGATCATATAACTCCTTTCTTGCACAAATTACACTGGCTCCCCGTTAAATATAGGATAATATTTAAAGTTTTACTCACTACATTTAAGATTATTAATAGCTGTGCTCCATCGTACTTAATTAGTCTACTGGAACCTTATGTTCCAAGGCGTTCCCTACGCTCTGCCTCAAGGCCTTCTAGTCGTACCTAGTTCATCTACTACAACATATGGGGATAGGGCATTTTCTATAGCATCTCCTAAGCAATGGAATAGCCTGCCAGCAAGCATTAGGAATATGGATTTTGTAAACTTATTCAAATCTAGGATGAAGAGTTACCTTTTTAAAGAAGCATTTTTGTAACTTAACTGAATTAATTACTTGGTTATTGATATGTAATATTCACATGAATTGTAAATGGTTTTATCATTGTAAACGCATTGAGGCGTATGCTAAATGCGTATTTAAAAACTGTAATTATTATTATTATTATTATAAACTGTGCAAGTAACCCCAGAAACTTTGCGCTTCTTCTTAGCTGGCATTTTCGGCTTTGTTGGATTGTACAGCTTCTGCACTGTGACATCCATCAATGACCTGGGCTTTACACCATCCAACCGGTTTGGAATATGCCAAGTCTGTGAACCATAAGTAAGTAGCAAAGTAAATATCTACATTTCTAACATATTTTTAATGAAATCTTTCTGAGGACAATTTTGGCTTGTTCAGGTGAAACAATGAATAGACCATGCTATTCACCAAATTGTAACTCCAGTTTATTAAACGTTGCATATTAATATTATGATAATGAGTGGGATTATTTCTACATGTAAGCTTAATATGTCACAACTTCTTGATCCATAAAGAAACTGTCTTGGGCGTGTTTACTGACCTGAGCTTTCGATGTTTTAGAGATGACTGGTGGCACACTCTTCATTTCTCACATCTGGTAATGAGAAAGTGTATACATCAGGCCGATAACGTGGTGGCAAAAGCCCTGACCAGCAGCACAACTACACTGGAATGATGAAACACAAGGCTCTGTAACACGCTTGAAAACAACAGCAAGTTTGTGTGGCTCTTCGTTCTTCTTCATGCTTCTGTAGCATTTTGCTCGCACCGAAGGTCCTTCGTTCTGTTTAGGAAATTTTAATGTAAATAGGGAGCAGGTAAGAGTCAGTTAAGAACTCAAAAGATCATCAGCCGACAAGCGAAGTTTGGTTTGAAACTATACTATTCTGCATGTAGCTGGAACGAAAAACATACCTTCAACATCGTGAATATATGATTCATGGAAGAATTTGTACCCTCTTGTAAGTGTAAAGCGTCCCACGCGTAGCCTCGTTCTCATGATGCCATCTGTGACGTCAAATCCAAGATGGTGGGCTGTGATCAAAGCGAATTGGGCACAAAACCTAGGAGAATCGTTTCTCCCCATCACCTGACAACACCACCACTTTATCGTTCATGACCTCATCACTCCAAAACAATTGTATAGCTGGAATAGCGATCAAAAGTTGCAGCTGAAGTAAAACCAAGGTTTACACATTTGATCAGTAGTAACACTAATGAATTGTTACCAGAAAGATGGATATAGGCTGCCAGCACTACAGTGTTGACACACACCTTGTCCCCTTTTATTGATCAAAACATCTGATGATTTCCAAATGCCACCATGACCACCACCACAGTTCCATTCAATAACCACAACCTCTCCTTGTAACTTATGCCACAACTGCGTTTTTCTATCACAACCTTTTTTATCACAAGAACCACTAAATAACTCTAATAACTTATCCAATATCACAATGACCTTCTCTTTTTGTGCCATCTCTTAAAATGACCACACGGACTTGCTTCCTAGCAACCCATCAAAAGGTTCCTGAAGCTTAGCAGATGGATCTCTTATCTCAGAATCAAGACAAGGGTTAGATGACCCAGCAGCACAATCAGGTTTTGTAGCATCAGTATCCCTACTAATAGAATTATCTCCACTACAAGTATCAGTAACTTTCAGGAGGCTCCATTGGGCCAGAAACGTCTAAGGGACAATTTTCCATGCCAGATTGGAAGATATATGGTTTCGTCACATTGTGGGTGACATAAACTTCATTGGAGGTACCAGGGGCAGGCGAAGATTGACTTCCGGTACTGTCATCATCTTGGAATGAGGCTGTAAGGGTAGTCTCGCTGAAGTAAATCCTATGGAAAAAGGGGTAAATAACTACATTGTACTGAAGGAGAACGATATACATGGCAGACTGTAATCAAGAAGAGCTGCATTGACCAAAGGAGAATATTTCCCCTTCCACTCCTTTTCATATATCTACATGGACATATAGTCAAGATAGTAAACCTCATTGTATGGCATTTATATTCTTTTCACAATGTTATAAATTAAACAGAAAGTGACTTGAACCATGGCTACATGTACACAAGATGTTTTTCTTGCACAGATGATGCAACTTTCAGGAAAACTGCATGGTGAAAATCACATGACGCAACAAGTATGTAGTATATGCAGGGGTCTCAATAACATTTGAAGTAGGAGGCACTAAAGAAACAGGAGGCCGCCGATGGAACAAGGGTGTAAAATGCACCTGAGTCTACGCGTATAGGACGTTCAAATTGCAAAAGTAGGTGGCAAAATCTTCAAAGTAGATGGATAAAATCGTTGGTTGCCAGTGCCTATTGAAACCCCTGTATATGTATTCAATTTATTAGTGCAGTTTATACTATAAAATGATATATAGAGGATATTACAGAAACCACTTCCATTTTTACTGGACTCGTGTGCTTTGTTTATTTGCAAAAACCACCATTTGCCTCCACTAGGAATACCATCATTTAGGGACTAGTCAGAAATAAGCAGGGGGAGGGGGTGGAGAGTTGAAATTAAACGTTGAAAATGAGGTAACCCTCTCCAACGATGAGAATGAAATATCCTGACCTTCCCCTTGGCCACAGACAAAAATATCATGACCCTCCCCCTACAGAATAATACCTCCAAAAATAGGTTAACTTTTCACTGAAGCAACATTGCATAAACACCTACTGGCAATCACCACCACCTTGGAAGTCGACTTCTATGGGACTTATTCCTAATCCCACCACAGTAAGAGCTTCATTTATGAATGCATTTCTACATGAGTTTTATAATAGTTCCAAGTTCAAGCATTGCAAGAATGCCAAACAATTCGTTAAAGATTTTGACGTTGCAGGATGACAGCTTTATCACGCAAAGTAGCAAATAGTTGACATTGAAAAACGAATAAACTGACTGATGAACAAGGAACATCCTGCCGCAGCAGGAGCTGTTCTTGACAGCGAATATACCCCTATTCCGAGTAATAATATAACAATTAGCCACAACATCGAAAAGGTAAAAAAAAAAAATCTCATCTCAGTACCATTGATGTCGAAATCAGATTTTTAGAAAGTAAACTTTTCAGTTCTTGAAAAATTAAAAGTGGAGAAGAATCTACCCATAAGTTCCTTGAAAAGCAAATTGGACATATTACTGTTCTCCAAACTAGAATGAGGGGTATCAATGATCAGCTTACAGAATTGAAAGAGAAATATACTCGACTCTTTAGGGTAACATACTCAAAGCCAAAGATCCCAAAGCGTAAACAAAAACAACCGAGGAAATCAAAGAAGGCAAAGATAAGAAAGGTGGAGGCTAATTGTAAGTTGCTGGTTGAAGCTATTGCTCCCCAGCATGATTCGTCTCAGCATCTAGACCCCATTGGCCCCCTAGAACTTCATTATGAAGCAGTAGGGACTATCCAAGAGAATGATAACATACCTTTGTTATGCATTTGAAAAAGGACTGTTTACCAAGGCAGCAGAGGACACTCAATCAATATCTGCCCTTTGCCATTGATGATGATAATGGTTATGATGACGAATATGATATTGATACTGATGATAGTGATAAAGCAACTGGTGCAAGTGAACAGTAGATACAGATGTTGCTGTATTCTAGCTTCTGATGTATTCTTCAGAGACATTTGATAGCATGTTTTGTTTGAATCATGTATACAACTCATTATCTTGCATCAACTTGTACTATTATAGTACAATGCTCTTTAATGATCTATTCATAAGATTTGTATGACCCTCCCCTTTCCATTGTCTATTTTTTATGATCCTCTCTTTTGAGGCGTTCAAAAAGTCATGACACTCTCACTTTTTCTACCCCCTCCCCCTGCTAATTTCTGACTAGTCCCTTAGACCAAGATTCACTACACCAATGTCCCCAGGAACAAATAAGTAGTTGTCACCGTGTATTTGTCTTTCTACTGTGCTAGTTTCACCTCTTTTTATTTTCAAGTCCTCCATTAACTTCTGGAAATAACTGTAGTGGCAAGGATTTTCACTTCCATCATCCAGTACAGCATCTTTTTGAAATATGACACAAGGCCCATATCCACATTTATATCGATACAAGTCCCTGATATTCTGAGATGGCCGCGACTTGGTGAGCACATTAAGCATCCTTGCAGTGTTGAGGTCTATTTTCGTGGTCTCAGTTGGAGATGCGCTCTTGTGGCCAAATTGATAGATCCATTTCTTAAATTGCTGGATGGCTGTTGTGGATAACAGGTGTGAGACATATGTGGGCTGGTAAGAACTGAATGTATTGGTGTGGTATGCATGAGTGCACTTGCATGTCTTTTTGATGAGCTCAATTTCGTGCTGACCTTTAGTTTGAGCATACTCCTTTTTGGTTGGATACCTGTATTGACCAGATTGCTTATGCCTGGCAAAACCATGTTCCTTAGTAGACTCATTCACCAATGCATACAAGTTCAAATTCTCTATGGTATTATTCATGCCAAGGTCA
The DNA here is from genome assembly GCA_030867875.1 of Actinernus sp. WN-2022. Lineage (NCBI taxonomy): Eukaryota > Metazoa > Cnidaria > Anthozoa > Actiniaria > Actinernidae > Actinernus > Actinernus sp. WN-2022. Next base: position 145,589,348 of record JAOWCC010001589.1, read on the forward strand.
TCAAAAACTTGCAGGTGTGTTTCCAAAGCCTTGTCAGTTTCAGCAAACCCTTCTAGGGAAATATGATAAACTGTTCCTTCAGGTCCAGCAGTCGCAGAAGGTAATTATTTCTTTCCATTGTGATAATTTGAAGGTATGCAAGGGAGTCAATCAGTTGATGCAGGCCTTGTTCAAATGAGACGTAAATCTTCTTTCCATGTTGTCGCAGTTTGTTTTGCTCAGCCTTTGGAAGGAAACCATTCAACTTATATTCAACATGAAACTACATGCGAAGGACACATTTGTATAGAGCTTGACACAGCCATTTCATCTACCACCAAAACTGCATATAATGGCAGTATCACAGTCAAAACATATTCCAGTTGGCTCTGATAATTGTGCTTAAGATGGAGGGCCATCTAAACAACCACTTGTTGAACCAATAACTGCGCTTCGGTTTTAAACTTTTGGCTTGTCTGACTTGCGGATAGGACATGAAACTTGTGGGAATTCACATCAGTTACACCGATAGAGCCATTTGATGAAACAGCAATGTCAAATGCCTTTTGAAATCCATCAGCTACAGTAACAGTCAGGGTCAGTTGTTCATCTCAAAATGTTCTCACAAATCCAGTCAAGAACAACTACACAATGAAGACGTAATGACCTATGATCAATACGTGGTTTCTCCCTTAATTTTCAACCGATCTCGATAATGTTTGCACCATAAAGCTTTAGAAGGATGGCTCTACTCTTACCTTACAATTAGATACACCTTGAACGCAGAAGTCGCCAACCAAAGAAAGTGTCCAAACGCTGAAACGAAATAGAAACTTTGGTGAAATAACAGCACATTTTTTTTTACTCAATTTCAACCGATTTCAAATTTGATTGCACTATCGTATTCCTGGATTACGTAGTTCTAGAGAACATACTTGGGTAACTATGTGTAAATATTTATCAAACTTGAGCAACTGTTGCTAGGTAACGATTTGTTTATATCACGTAGCGCTACCTAATTCGTACTCTTCCATCACCACTCTATCCAACCAGCATCTAATATCTTTGGAAAGTGAAAGTTATCATATAGCATGAATTTGTTTAATTGTGGGTGAAAAAAGTGCCATGACCAAAAGTCGATATTCATTAATTCATAACTCATTAAATATGCACATTCATGACTGAAAATATCATGCAGTTGTGCAGCCCACCCTGTCCTGTGTACCATGCCGTCGACCGATTGAAAATCGGTTGAGTATTTACAGAATTATTAATGCTTAAACACAGTAGCAAATTATCGTAATCGTAGCTCATTAACTATTCATGATATCCATAAAAGGATTGCATATTGTTAAATCCCTGAGTGTCCTCTACATGACTGTGTAAACATAAACAACGTAGCGGTATTTTAAATGCATGTAGACGGTACCCAGACAGGGACTTAAACGTTGGTTGAAGGAAATCACATGGACACAAAATATGTCTTGCGTTAATTTTCTTTGCAGGGGTCCCCCGTAGGGTATCGATTAGACAATCAAGTACATGCAATCAGCATGAAAATCCTTCAGGTAGTAAATATTTTACAGTATTTTTAGTGTTATACCAAATACCAATAGCCTCCGTACTCCATGGTAAAATCAGACACTGCATTTCTAAAACAAATGCTGGAGGAGCATTATTTAATTGTGAATCCCACGATCAGATAGACAATTCCAGTCAAACCCACTCGCAACCTTAAAAGGAACCAAGAAACAAGGGAGTGGGCTCTTTCGTTTCAATAGTGATATTCAATCAATCAATCAATGTTTTATTTGTTATAGCAGGCTAGTGTTTTCAGCTTACAGCTGGTGGGGGCCTGCTTTTACTCCACACACACTCCCCACTACATTCATATATTCTATACATACTACTCCCGACTCACTAGTTGATTTTTCCGGAGGGAGGAAACCGGACAACCCGGAGAAAACCCTCGGAGCATGGGAGAGAAACAACCACAAACTCAACTTACATGTGGCGCGCGTCCGGAAATCGAATCCGGGCCACAGTGGTGAGAGGCGAGCGCTAACACGATGTGCCACCCAGCTCCCCTGCACATTAGCTCCCCAGCTCCCCTGCACATTAGTATGATCCTTATAAATTAAAATATCAAATCTACCAAAATGCAATTTTGAAACCTTACTGTACATTACTACTACATATACGATTTTGATAGCGTATTCAAAACGAAAGCAAATGCGAGTGTAAATCCACTGTATTGAAGCTTAATTTTTGTTCTTTCATGTGACATCATGTTTTACGCGTGACTCACTTAATTTGCTGAACTTGTAATATGTAGCTACACGTCTATATATATGTAACAAACATGTCTATAAATGAAATAAAAATGTACTCACTGAAAACCTTTCTACTGCCAACCGTTTCAGGAACTTAAAAACAATGGCGGTCTGGCGACTAAAATTCGCTAGATTTTGGATGCGATTCATGTGAAGCAACGAATTACTAATAAAACACTTACCTTTGATCGCTTTCCCAGTAATGATTCTCAGTTTTATCTAGGCTCCCATGCCCTAGGAAAACTCAGAGGACGTTGTAATTTTTCTTCTCTTAAGGCAACCAAAATGTTACCTGATACTTTGACAAATTCTGTGCTTGGTATTGAATCGTAAAAAAAAAAACATTCCATCGATTTTCTTTGTTTTTTGTTTTTACTCCGGCGCTGCTAGGCAGTGGCCAGTCTTAAAATGCAGTCTGTGTCTTTTTTATTATTATTTTTGTTCAGTCAACGACAGAAGTTGATCAGTTCAGACCTTTGCCACTAACAATGTGGGTCGGAGACGCTGCGATCGAGCGATAAACCAGGAGGCATGTGCATTAGTTGAAAGATAAATGCTCGGAAGAGAGCTTTAGAGTGTTTAAGGCTACCGTGACGTCATGAAGTACTCAATGTTCTTCTTTCTTCTCTCTAACCGAATTATTTATGGAGGAAGTATTGTTGATTCGGGCAAAACTACGGCGCCTTCAAGTCTACGACCGTTTGAGTCATTGATAAAACAACTATGAACTGAAAACAAAGCTATTGAAATACAATCCGGGATCAGATGTTCTAGGCGGATGGGCAGATAACAGGTCAAGCAATTAGACGAAACGTGATCAGTCAACTGATAACAATTGGTTTATTTTGGGGCTTTGGGCTCTGCATAAAATATTTAATACAACGTTGCGTTCCATGCCGCTGTGATATCTTGTTCCAGTTAATTATTATATTTGTGTATATATAGTTAGATGTAATACGTTACCATACTTTGATCCTGGTGTGAAAAAAAAGCAACTCAGTTGACATTGTAACTAATTTTAGTTTATTTTTCGGCACACACAATTCTCTAAAGCTTGAGAAAGTCTTCTGCCGTGACTTGTGAGAGAAATTGGAAAAGATCTAGCTGTTTCATTCAGACAAACTGGCAAATTTATTGAAAGCTACGGGCTTACTTCATGAGTTTATTATTCATGGGGAATGAAAGGAAACAGCACACAAAGTAGCCTGCAGAACAGGCGCTTTGACTTTGAGAAGAGACCCCAGAAAGTAGGTCTTGTGAGCGAAACGAATTTCACGTGGCCAAATTATTTTATTGTTTCCTTTGTGTTAGCCTGCGAAAACAGCTGCCTGCTGTTTTTGCAGGCTTAGTTCGAGGTAAAGGCTTTGAGTTTCATTCCGATTCAGTGCGTATGTGCACAAAGCTGGGATCTGCCGTTCCTTTGCTGTTAACTACCAAAAGATCCAAACGAAAGATTCAGTTATACGTATAAGTAAACTCTCTTTGATTTGAATTCCTCTCAGTTTGTCTGTTAATGTACTTTTTCTTCTAATTATTGCTTTATTTTAACATCTCTGTGATTTAGAGTACGCGTACCTTAGAATAAATTATTTTAAAGGTCAACTGCAACACATGTAGACCTAAAATACATTGAGGGAGCAGGTAACCCGAAACTGCCAAGACGATAAAACAATATTTTTTTAATATTATTATTTTGGTTAATTAGATTAAGAACCGCTGTGCACTCGTGTTCGCTCGTGGGGGGGTTGTAGATCAGATCATCATAGTACTGCTAACCACGTGGGTCGGAGACGTGTTGATCGACTTGTTGTGATACATGCGTATCACAACAATACATGAATCTTTAAAGGCATAACGTTCGTACAGCGTTTAAAGGCACCATATTCGAACAGTGACGACACTCAAAATCTTTTTGATTTCAATTCCTCTCAATCTGTCTATTAATGTCTTTTTTGTTCTAATTATTGCTAGATTTTAAGATCTCTGTGATTTATAGTACCTGGAGAAATTATTTTAAAGGACAATTAACTAACTGACATTGAATTCGAAACTGTTTGTGTTGATAAGCTAAAGTGATTTCGTCTAACAGTCTGAGTTTGAGAAGCCGGCTTAGAAGAGCTTCCTCATTAAGAATTACATGTTTTTTTTATTACTATGAAATTTATATTTTTCATTCACACTCATCATTTATTTACATAGTTTTAGCTGGAGATTTTGCCAAGATCAATCAAATTCAGAGTCTGAACATGTCCTTGGATTGAATTTATTGTACTGAATTACACTTGAATTGCCAGTATTCTGTTGTTCAAATCCACTGATTGTGCGTGTGTACTAACAGTGATCTGGCTGTGTGCATACTAATAGCGATGTGAACACAGATAGCTCGAAATACAAACAAAGGATACCTTACTGAAAACACAGGTAACCCGATACAACTAAGCCAAGCTAGGATAACACAAGTTACCCGAAAATAAATAGAAGAAACCGCACTGATAACACAGGTAACCCGAAATATCTTTCCCAGTGCACACTTAGCACTACAGCTTACCACTTTATATATTACATTCTTTACACTTACTAGTGCTACGCGGCAAACATGATTCAATATCATAACTACATATACATATATAATCGCCGTAACCCCATATAACGCACCAATACCCACGATTGCTCTCATCTGACTTGATAGCTCAGTTGGTAGAGCGCCAGACATGTAACCTGGAGGTCGTTGGGTTCGAGTCCCACTTGGGTCAGAGATTTTTTCTCTTTCCCTCGTAGGGCGTGCACACTTAGCACTACAGCTTACCACTTTATATATTACATTCTTTACACTTACTAGTGCTACGCGGCAAACATGATTCAATATCATAACTACATATACCATAGGATAAGACAGGTAGCCCAAAAATACGAGAGGGTCCCGCACTGATAACACAGTTAACTCGAAACAACTAAGACCATAAACAATTATTGTTATTTTATTATAGTGTTTGTTATTTCAATGATGAAGCGTTATGTACTCGTGTTCTGATTTGTATGGAGGCTTCGATCATAGTATTTGAATCCGAACATTTTTGAGCTACCTATGTTATCCTAGGGTACCCTAGCTTACTTGAAGTCACTCGTGTTCTACTTAATTTTGTTCACTGGTGTGAAATTTTAGATGAGATCGACTGTGTGTGTACTTTCGCATCTGATTGTGCGTTCATAATGTTCCAAACACGCAGGTGTAAGAGAGCGGCTGCGTTAAATAAATATACGCCGGAGTTCAAGCTGCGTGCAGCTTCTTGTTTGTTCGTTTGCATCTTCTCCAACATGTTGGCCATGATTCTACGTTATTTTACTGAATCTTAATTGGTTCTAAAACAATGGTTCTGTTCAGGCTTTGACGTAAACTATATATATTTATTGAAAATCAAGATAATAATTCCTTCTTAGAGATGAAAAAATCATCAGTTCTATTTCAATGTCAAGCTTTACAGCTACATACATGTATATATGCAGGGTGGTCAATTGAAGCCGGTAGGCAGTGGTTGTCTGCCTGCTATCAGGACGTACTTCACCGCCTAATTTGGCTAAATAAACTTTTAAATGTTCCAATTACTTTGGCATGTCTTTGTTAGCCACTTATTTAGAACTTACTGACAACCCTGTATATGGTTCAAAGATAATGTCAGGTCCTCCTTTTGAATGTTGCGAAATTACTACCAACGAGGACACTGTTCCTGGGAGTTATCTAAAATGTTAGATAACACTAGAGCAATGTAAAAAAAATATCACCTACCAAATTTAATCCTCTAGCATTGTTCAACCTCCCCACGAGCACACTTGTTGTATATGCCATTGTTATGGCCTGTGTGTTTGTTTTAAACATGGCGCATGTAGGATTTCCACTTTGCAAGAATCATGTTCTCAAATCATTGTTTAGTCGTCCCTACTCAGATGCATTTTGATAGCCTTCGTCCATTGCTTTATTACCTCACATCCCTTTTCTTTGCTGGCTTTTAGGAACTCTTTTGTGATGGACCTCGCAACATGCCATAAATCATAAAAGTGAAGTGTGATTTGTTGACAGGTCCTGATCCACTTTGCCATACTCATGTCAGTCTGACATGAAGACTCTGTTTCTGAGTGTAGCACGCTGTAAGTATCTAAAACACCTTTGTGCCCCATCAAGTTCCATCTCATTGCTTCCTGTTTCATTTGCCTAAAAAAGGATTTATAGACATACATCATAGCTATAGTATTCATTCAATAGAGTAACTGAAAAGGAATATCAGATTACGTCATTCAATTTTAACCCCTTCAAACAACATCATTTTCTTAATCAATAAAGTTCGACATTGATTTTGAATATGACAGCTATTACTATCATATAACTAAATGAAATCTGCAAAATTTAAATTTTACTTTAAATATCTCCTAAATATGTTTTACACGTACATGTACATGTAGTATGGCCATTTTTAGGGGGGTCATGATAAATCCTGTATAACCATGTAGATTTTAGAAATTTGTTACAAACCTTCAATCAATAATTGAGCTGACCAGTGGAACTGCAAATGCCATGGGCACTTAGATCTGCCAAGTGTCCTGATGGTGTGCCTTCTAATTCAGTATAGAACATGTCACTGTCTCATCAGATGTAGCTCATGGCACCATGGTATGTGTAGTAGATGCACTTGAAACATCAGTGATATCAACCTCAAGTTCACTGATTTATATAAATATATACTAAAGTTAGACTGTTGGAATATTTAAACTACATCTACATGTACCTATGCACAATCATACAATAATAACTGAAAGCATTAAAACTTAAAACAAAGCCCTCATTTAAAGAAAAAAAACATTGTTTAGCATGTACTGTATACACATGTAGTGTAATAGTAAATGTAATTCTAATTTTAAACAATATATGTATGTTTTCCTTTGAGTTTAGCTTTGGTGCTACACACTTCACATGGATAGAGTTGTTATTGGTTGCAACTATTTCAATTTTAAAACTGCAAACAATATTTTTTTGCAAGATGGAGGCGGGCAGAGGTTGTTCTCTGGCCCTGTAAAAGAAACCTCGTGAAGAACCTAAAGCAACGACTTAACCATCCGACCTGGCCTAGCATATTATATAATAATGAAGAGACAGCATCGAGATTGGATACCATTGACAAAATGATATTAGACCTGAAATCAATACTCATGTCAATATGTCTATTCATTATTAAGTGCATGCGATAGATAGACCAGCAATCTAATGGTAAACTAGCAATCAAGTAGCATAATAATTATTCCAAAATTTTATACATATATATTTAATCGATATCCTTGTTGTCTCGTTCATTAATTTATTATATTCAATAATGTGTGCGTGTGTAATAGTTTAGACTGCCTAACAGTATCTAGTTTTCTATAGCCTGTACCTATACGTATTGTTTCCTTCAATATTGTAAATCAGTCTCAACGTGTTGAGCACATTTAATTTTAAAATTAAACGAAACTTACCTGGAAGTTGAAGTTTGATTGGGATTCTATCAGTCATCTACAGAGCAGAGATTACACGAGATACTACACATGCGCAAGGCTGATCATATTTAAAAACAAGAGTGGCCACATGAGGCCTTAATATGATTGTGCAGTTGCAAAAACTGCAGGGAGGAATATATGGGTGGGCGTGTCATCAAGTTCAAGTTCGTTTTATTTTGCACTATTTCTTTTAAAGATAACTACACAAGAAAATAATTGTAGAAAGAAAAAGAGAGGTACGGTAATAATAAAATAGTTTTGAATTTCAAGAATGTGCATAGAGGTCAAAGGAGCCATAGGCTTTCTAGTTGACCTCTATCACAAGAAAAATAAATGAGGATATTTGGAGCACAGAAAATACATAAATATCTATTGTACAAATTTTCTTGGGTGGTAAGCGGCTAGAATTAATACTAATAGGAAGAAGAATTTATTTACAATATTGATACATAATTATATGGAGACGTTGACAATATATTTATATATATGCAAATAATAAAGATGGTATGAATATATTAAGTCGATCTTAGTTATTGTTCTATATTTACAATTTTACACAGTAACTTAGGCCTGGTTTTCAAGTAAAAATAATTTGTATTGTTTTTTAAAACTATTGTGTGGGAGGGATTTTATTTCTAACGGTATTTTTTCCCATAATCGTGATGCAAGAGATTTAAATCTCGATAGACCATAATTAGTTCTGGAAGCTGGTCTGTATAAGTTTTGGTTAGTAGCATATCTAGTATTATAATTATGAATATCAGTTGCAGAGGGGACTAAGTCGAAAAAAAAACAGGTGGTACACCTATTTTAACATATTTTATTTTGTGAACAAGAGTGGAGATTTTCAGATTAAAGGCATTGTCAAGTTTTAGAATTTGCAAAATTCTATAATATGGGGTGGCATTTTCAAATTTGCTAGCAAAGAAAATGCAGCGAACACATTTATTTTGCTTTGTTTTAATTTTACTTAGTCTAGTCTTAACAGCAGTACCCCAGGTCATTAGGCCATAACTCAAATACGAATAGATAAGAGTATAATAAAGTTGCTTTAGAATAGTAATAGAAATATGGTATCTTAGCTTACAAATAATTCCAATATTTTTGGCAATTTTATTATTAACATGTGTAATTTGAGTGTCCCATCGTAAGTGTTCGTCAATAAAAACCCCAAGATATTTAATATATGTTTTTTGCTCAATATTGCAAGCAGTTATTCTTATATTAGGGTTCTTCTTAGGGGAGGTTATCAACATATAATTTGTTTTTTTTAAATTAATCGATAATTTGTTTGCTGCACAATATTTTAAAACATTAGCAAGCTCTTCATTAATAACTCTTTCTAGTTCTTCAGAGTTATTTGAAGAATATAAAATATTTGTATCATCAGCGAATATTCTGAAAAGGAGTTTTTGAGAGGAGTTTGGAAGATCATTTATGTACAATAAAAAAGTAAAGGGCCTAAAGTTGATCCCTGTGGAATGCCACAGGTTATGTTTCTTAGACTAGATTCTGTATTATCAATTTTAACATATTGTTTACGATCTGTTAAATAGCTTGAGAACCAATTATGTGGTAAACCACGAATGCCATATTTATACATTTTTGCCAATAAAATATCATGGTTAATCGTATCAAATGCCTTCGAAAAATCTAGGAATATACCACAAGTTATTTTGTTTTCATCTATAGCCGTCTTCAGGTTTTCTATAGTTTCAAGTATTGCATATTCTGTAGAGTAGCCTTTCCTAAAGCCAAACTGATAATTAAATAGTATATTATATTTTTCAAGGAAGGACATCAGTTGGTCATATACCATTTTTTCCAGAACTTTACTGAATGATGAAATAATTGCTATAGGTCTATAATTACCTAATTCTGTTGCACAGCCACTTTTGAATATAGGGGTTACTCTCGAGATTTTAAAAATATTTGGTACAGTCCCTGTTAGAATTGATTCATTGAAGATTTTTGTAAAAGGAACAGATAATGGTTCACTTGCCAGTTTAATAAATTTATTTGGAATATTTATATATGCTTTATTTTCATTTAGTGTAGCAAATTGTGTTAAAACTTCGGCTTCAGACACAGGCGATAGAATAAAACTAGAGGATGGAGAATTGTTTATATATTGTGTGGGATTTACGAAATCGTTATTTATAATCTTGCTTGCTAAAGTTGGACCAATATTAACAAAGTAGTGATTGAAATGTTCTGCAATATCAGCTTGTTGGGTCACAGTTTTATTATTATGAACAATTCTAATGGGTAAGGACTGTCCTTTTGTTTTACGTTTGTTTTACGCTCTTTAGATGACTGATAGAATCCGAATCAAACTTCAGCTTCCAGGTGAGTTTCGTGTAATTTTAAAATTCTATCAGTCATCTACCGCAGAGATTCCACGAGATTTTAAAGTCATGTGGTCACTCTGACACACAAGATATAACAACAACAGCACCTTTGTTAGCTGAATCAATCCCAATACAGGTGCAAGGAAAGTCCCATAACCAATGGCTACTGTAAACGTAGCAAGACCACAATAATGTGGAGATAAGGCACGAGTTGTATAGATTAGAGTACGGCAGATAGGATTGCATGTCCAAAGCTGCCACATGGCCTCTGTGGTTCTATGGGTTTGCAGTAGAACCGGTTAAATACACAATCACTATTCCAACTGGCTGATTTCATAATTGACGCCAGAGAGACCTTGCAGCTCCTTGCCTTACTTGTCGATGCTGCTCGGGTACTGTGTGGTTTGAAGACAGACGTTTCAATACCAGCCTGCTGCATAACTGTCTTTATCCACCTGGAGATCGAGTCCTTTGATACTCTGTGGTGTGGTCTAGTAAAACTAATAAACAGTTGATCTTCCTCACCCCTAAGCGGTGAGGTGCGCCTTATGTATTCATCAAGAACAGAAGCCACTCACAAGCTGTAATCTGCAGGAAATCTGGGTAGGCCCAGGACCGGTTGTTGTTTTCCTGGGGCAGACTGCTTTACAAGTTGTTCAATATGGAAAACATATGACATGGTGGTGTCTATGTGCATGTTCTTTAAATTCATGCAGTGAAGTGTTTGGCAGCGTTGCCCTGTGACTAGAGCTTTTGCAGTCCCAGTTCTTTAACCCTTTCACTCCCTCCAGTGCTTCACTGTTACTGCCCTATTATCCCAGGGGCCTTCAGCGTAAATTACCCGAATTAAATATATCTCTATAAATTCTCAAATAACTCAAGACACAGGTATTTTTAGGCTTAACAATATAGAAAAAGTTTATTCTATTATAACATGTCTTTCTTTTGAGATCATTCACAATATATTGTAGTTCATATTTACTTCACAATATGGACACTAAAGTTAGTTTTTTTTTCCTTCAGATTTTGACCTACATCATCTCCATTGCACTACACACCACCAGCCCTGTTTTCCCTTTTCTAGGTTAAAACTTTGTCTCTAGTAATATATAATACACATGTTGAAATAAAAGGAATACAACAAATCATCATTGAAGTTTGTGTCATATTTATACTGGTTTCTTTTACGAAATCTTCAACTCAGAATCACAGTCCGATTTGAAATTCCCGCCACACTTCTCATAGGTCGGCGGCGGTGTGGTTCTTGAAACATGGTAAACACACTCGCTTGCTGCACAACTCACATCCCATTCTGCAAAAAGTTTTCTTTCCCTTCTTCAAGCATCTCTTGCAGCGGCCCTTTGACATTTCAACAGGCCAATGCCCACCTTGAAGTGCTGGTTGCAAAACATTGTGCTTTCGAGAAGATAAGTCCAAAATGAGCCCTTGCACTAGTTCCAAGCGAAACTCAGCTTGCATTAGATTAGGGTGGTTTGGGGCCATATGCATCAAAATATAAGCATTGATAATGGCCACATCTGTACAAAACCAAAGTAGGTACCTCCACCATTTCTTAGCGCGACGAGAAGTGTGGTAATGCTGGCGCATCTGATCACTTCTGTCTACTCCTCCCATGTGCTTGTTATATAGAGTAACAACGGGAAGCGAAGGAACATCAATATATGTGCCGTCCTTCTGCTTTCTTCATACAGTTTGGTCACACTGTGTACTCAGGAAAGACACAGCTTTTTTGTCCTTCCAAACCGTAGCAACAACATTGCCTTTTCGGCGAAAAACTGATTTGCCTCGTCTAAGCGATTTTACGACATTCGTGCTTCGCTTCATTTCTGGTGGAAAGTCATTTCTGTCTGCTCGTGTTGTTCCACACAGGTCTATCTGGTCTCCCAAGAGATCTTCAGCAAGGTGGGCTGATGTGAAGAAATTATTACAGAAAATATGACTATTCTTTCCAACTAACTTCCTCGTTAGGTCAGTTACAATACGATAACCGAGTCCGTGTTCTGTTTGGCCGCCATCTTTTTTTCCAGTGTAGACTTGTAGTTCACACACGTAGCCGTTGCTAGCGTCTGCCCGAATCCAAACCTTTATACCCCTTTTTACAGGCTTTATTGGCATGTACTGTTTAAATGCAAGTCTTCTCTTATATTTAACCATCCCTTCATCGATTGAACCATTCTTGGAAGGCTGGTATTCATCAATAAATGTGCGTGAAAGCAGATCTAACAATGGCCGCACTTTGAATAACTTGTCGTAGGCAGGATTGTCACGAGGCAAAGCGTTGTTCTTGTCGTTTAGGTGGATATATTGTCTAATTTTCTCAAATCGATTCCTTGGCATCACTTTCTGAACTGTAGGCACACCTAGCAGTGGATTGGAAGACCAATAATCCCTTGTTTCAGGGAGATCAGCAGGAGTCAAGGATGCATACTCCTCAGAGTATAGGGCAGTCAATGGCTCAGGGAGATTAGTCTCATCTTCATCTTCAGACCCACTATCTGTTTCTTCTGGATCCAATTTTGGAATCATGGTGAAGAACACAGCATTGCGGCAAACTGATTTTAGATCCTTCAGTACTGCATCACCAAGAAGCGGAGGGGCTGCTGAGTACTCTACTGATTCAACTTCTTCTTTTCTGTTCCTCTTTATAAGCTCTTTGAATTCAGCCACCGACCTTGCATTTATCTGAAAACGATGAAAAAAAGTATCTAAATAAACTGTTCAAGTCTACTAAATTGTGCAAATATATATTTAAATATCTTGGAAGCTTTTCACAACATGACTTATACGTCAGTTAATTCCAGTCGTTGCATACCACTGTGTATCGGGTTTGCTTTCAATGCACTGGCGAGCGTGTCGGTTCGTTTCCTCAACAAGTTTTTCGATTATTTCCTCTGTAAAAAGCAAGAGGAAGAAATCTATGGCTGTTCCATCTTCTGGAACCATCGAAGTTGGACCAATACGTTCCAGAAAGTCATCAACTAGGACAGGTGAGTTGTCAGTCGTCCATTCTAATTCATCAACTTCAGGATTTTCACTCCCCTCGGCTTCACTAGCATCGTCGCTGTCGCTGCTTTCACTGAGAGAAATATCTGAGTTGTTTTGAATGCCCACAGCCATATCTACATCATTTCGGGTGAAACCAAGGAACTCTTCATTGTCGCTTTCGGATTCTGAGAAAAGGTTTTCCATTACTAATTTTCAAAACGCAATGGCGGAAAATATTTGTATCACAACTACCCACTTTCTTGGTATGAATAACAAGCTGTGATTCGCTCCTATTGGTTGAAACACAAAGGGATTCCATACCAATTGTATTCCATTCCAATTGTATTCTATGAGATCTGATTGGTTAAAATACAGCAGTCTCAGAGTGCCATATGGCACTCTTGGGAATTTGTGACATTAACGCTGGAGTGCCATATGGCACTCTTGGGAGTGAAAGGGTTAATAGGATGAAGTTTATTTAAATACTGGAGAAATACAGAAGTATCCCATGTGGAGGTGTAACGAGGTAATGCTGGCCTGGTTTGAAACACCCCTTTGAGATTGTGGTTGAGATTTGATTTTGTCCGATTTTCAGATCGGTATTTTGTCCGATTTGATCGATATTTTGTCAGATTTGATCGATATTTTGTCAGATTTGATCGGTCTGTTTCCCAATTTGATCGGTATTTTCTTCGATTATTGGAAACGCTTCAGTCGATGTCGAAGTTTATTTATACGTATATAAATGTCAAATCTCTTGAGTTGCAAACGTGGAAGTGCTTCTTCATTTGTGGTAAGAAAGTAGATCTAGTCTTTATGTATTTCTTCAACAAATTTCTACCGTTAAACTTCGGTAGAACCAACTTCGGAAATCCAATGAAAACGGATTACCAAGAGCAGAAGATCGCATCCATTCAAAGGAGAACTTGAAATCGTTCCAGGGTGCAGAGTTTCCAACCTGGAGACTTGACAAATCGGAATTTATACGAGGCGCAAGTTTTCTAGTGGGGTCTGGGGGCATGCCCTCCATAAAATTTTGAAATTTGGAGACCCGGAAACATCATTCGCTGGACTTTCAGACTTTCAGCAATCAAACATTTATTCCAGAATTCCAGCGTTTATATGACAGCAACTTAATGTCTGTTTACAGTTTTGACAGTCTTTGAAAGATGCAAAGACTTATAATTCTGTGACAAGTTGTAATGTTGAAGTACATTAATACAGTATGTATCTAATCTCTGGAATCAGTAGAGGCATAGGTCAGCTGCCGTACTCCTCATTGTAAAGTCTAACAGCTGATTTGTTCAGTTGCAGCAGCTCTGGCGTCGGCTGAAACTCGAAGCACTCGTCGTCAACATTTAGTTTCAGGCATAGAAGCGACCCCATGGTACTGTGATGCAAGTGCGTACGTTCCTCTGTGTCAATCTTTCCCACCATTGAAAAGCAATGCTCACTGTCCGCATTGCTTGCAGGCAAAGCAAGAAGAGTTCTTACTAGGGTGAGGAGATTGTTGTAAGGTGAGATGGCAAAGCCTAACTGCTTGACATCATGCATGCCCGCCCAAAATATATCTACATAGTCTTCCAGTGGAAGATCGGCTGCATCTGCCAACTAGAAATTGATTGCTTCCGTTCTCAGTTCGTCCAGCTTATCTGTTTCGCGAGACGAACGACAGCGTTGGCCAAGTCCTTGTAAGTGCGCCTTTCAGTTGGGCTTAAAACTCGAAGGTCAGACAACAGGGTGGAGCTAAAAGGAAATTTCTTGAAAACAGTAGACACACTTGGCATAGAACAGCCGAACGTGCTGATACAACCGATCGACTTCCGGTGACATCCCTTCACGTAGGCTGTTCGCCAAGGTTCGTGCCTTATTGCCAACCTCCAATGCTTCGTCTTCAAGCTGGTTTGCTTTGAGTGATATCATCAGCGTTGATCACATCTGGGTCGAGGAAAAAGTGCAGAATGCGTTTGGTTAGCTTCTTCATTTCCGCGTGCAGCAGATGGATGGCTGTGTAGCTGGTGGCTTGGAATGCAACACTGAAGGCGTTGGCTGTAGGGAGGACAAATTGCAAGAACAACAGGTACAGCTTGGTTTCATCATTCAGCAACTCCTCTATGGTGCATACTCGCCCGCGCTTCTCGGCGTCTGCATGGCTTTGAAAGTAGGACACTAAAGCCGGCCAAAGCTCCACTGTTCTGTAAACTACCCTCAGAACGCTCAGCCATCTCGTTTCCACGTGCCCCAGAATCTTCTTGTACGACACGTCGACGAAGTCGCAGAACTCCTTGAATTCCTCTTTGCGCTTAACACTAAGATAAAAGTGAGTGTTAATGTCAATCATGAGGTAATCTACATTGACATGCAGACACTTTACCGCTGCCTTGAGAGCCAGGTTCTCTAAGTGGCAAATGCAGCCTAAATCAACGAGATTGGGCTGGTTGTCCTTCAGGTGGTGTATTACACCATTGCGCTGCCCCTTCATGGTATTGCACGTGTCACTGTTGAAACAAATAAGCTTGTCGTAGCTCAGGCCTCTTCACATCAGACTCTCGTCAACTTTGGCGAAGATGGATGCAGCCTTACCGTCATTTGCGGTTGGAAGATCGAAGAACCTTGTGACAGCTTTCATCACACTCTTATCATAGAATCTCAACATGATAACTAAGTCCTTCGCCTCTACACCTCGATCGTTTGACCCATCGATCAACAAAATAAAGTATACTGGAGGCGAAGTCTGAGAGAGATTCTACTAGTTTGTCGAAATAGTATTTGTCACTCCCATATCTTGTCAGTACGGACGTTTTTGTTCGAGAGCATTGGAAGCCTCTTGCTACTTCTGCATCAGGAAACATCTGTTTCACAAGTTTGGTGAAGTGATCACCAGTACGGAAACACAAGTTATGCTCTGCAACAAACTGCACGAACATTGCCTCGGCTTCCTGAACTTGCTGTTGCAGATCTTGCTGCTTCATGACTCAACTGTTTTACTTGTATATAAGCTTTCCTGGCCTTCTCCTCATTGTCTACACCCCATTTGACTTGCTTGACTTTGGACAAGTCATAACTTTCATAACCCATTAAAAACTTTAATAAGTTTGCAGCAGGTGTGTTATCCTTTCTTTGCACAATTCTGTGAGCTTTGCTTGCAGTGATACGCCCTTTCCTGTGTTCGTACCATAATGGCGATACTGTCTGATTTCTTGTAATCAGTTCAAGCGTCTCCCGTTGCTTTGTTGTACAGCCCATGTTTGGGATTAATTCTTTGCCCTTTTCTTGAAGATCAGCAGGAGTCAAGGATGCATACTCCTCAGAGTATAGGGCAGTCAATGGCTCAGGGAGATTAGTCTCATCTTCATCTTCAGACCCACTATCTGTTTCTTCTGGATCCAATTTTGGAATCATGGTGAAGAACACAGCATTGCGGCAAACTGATTTTAGATCCTTCAGTACTGCATCACCAAGAAGCGGAGGGGCTGCTGAGTACTCTACTGATTCAACTTCTTCTTTTCTGTTCCTCTTTATAAGCTCTTTGAATTCAGCCACCGACCTTGCATTTATCTGAAAACGATGAAAAAAAGTATCTAAATAAACTGTTCAAGTCTACTAAATTGTGCAAATATATATTTAAATATCTTGGAAGCTTTTCACAACATGACTTATACGTCAGTTAATTCCAGCGATGCCCATCCCCCCCCCCCCCCCCCCCCCCGGGCCAACCGCCGGCCATGTCATTTTGTTTAAAAATATGAGGAGTTGTTCAAATGCCTCACGGTGGGGCAAAATAAGTTAGTGAAAATACAAACGGTATACCGGTATTGTTACCCAGTGAATTCGCTTGGTAGTGTCAAATGCCCCACCCTCTTCCCTGGGGAAAAATAATGCCCCACCCCCGGGATAATAGAAAGTTACAAATGCCCCATAATATACTGTTCATTGCAATACTTCTATAATAACACGTTTACCCTTTCTGTGCCATATATTAAAAGGTTATTAGTGCCCTGTAGTTACCTTTTCTCTGAATGTTTTGTTCCACTGGCAAGCCTCACTGGTACATGAAGACTTTGTAAGTCCAAGTCTGACCCCTGTCTCAACTTTGAACAGCAGAGCTGCTACATGGCTGCAAACCTCCCCTAGTCTGGAGTGAAGAATAAATTAAAAAACAAAAGAATGATTAGTCATTAAACTGAAAGCAATTGTAGATCTAATACTCTAAATATGAAACACGAAAGAAACCTACCCGGCCATGCACGTGCAATGTGCACAGTAAACAGACGCTTCCTTCTTGTGTAGACATATCCACGCATCATGAGGCTTGTCGTTGAGTCGTTGGGAAGGGATTACTTTTCCTTTTATGAAGCAAAACGGAATGTCATCTCCAACTGAGTGGTACCATAACGGTTTAACGTGGCCACTGAGGAAGAATTGGTAAGCTTCCAGCGATTTGAAAGCCTTGAGAGACGCTTTCGTGTAGATCCCTGGCGTGTCGATGAGATACGTGTAAATATCTCCGAAGCTCAACTCTGGCCAGAGTGTGGGGTTATTCTGCCATCCTTTCAATCCGTATGGGTCTGGCAGTGCAGATAAACCTTTGTTGTACTTAAGTTTAGAATAATATCTAGAACTTGCAATTGAATTGAGGTTTTTTACGTATTCAGAGACGCCATACTTTCTTTGTATCGAACAACAATAACACGCCGCTTTCTGCCAACCGCTAAACTGCGCATGTGCGCATATGACATCAGTGTTTATAAACATGAAACATCGCTATAAGCTTGTGAAACATCTACTTGTCAGTCCGCTTAATTGTCATGTCAGTCGCCGATCCAAATTACACGGTTCATTGCACGCGGGGATTTTCACTTTTCGCCTCAGAATTTTTCGTCTAGAAAATATATCAACACGTTTTTTTCGCGCTGCCGAATTAACATTGTCATGCTTTTATGGGGAATTTCAGTAAATTTTGGCCGTAAACCTTTTTCTAATAAAGGCGCAAGAAATAATTGTAAATGAGTAATGTTTACTACTTGTGGTAATTGTTACTGCTAAGTCGCTGTTTAGCGCCGTAGGCATTGTATCACCCGGATATGTAATATTCAACAGGAAATGTAATACTAACCGGATATGTAATAAAAAGTTAACAGGAAATGTAATAACAATCAACAGGAAATGTAATAACACTACTTGGTCGAGGTGGCATATCGATCACTCTAGCAGTGAACAAACAAAACCTACCAATTACCTGAATGACGTCATCAGTCATGTGAATCATTTAGTCATTGATTACAATAAGCTTCTCAACCTGCACAACGTCACAGATGACGTGTTCAGCGCTGCGAATGTCTTTTGAGTAATTCCGTGAGCACAAATATCTGCCCTTTGAACAAAACGAGCAAATTGTATGACGTCATAGAACATACGTCACATACGTCCTTAATTATAGCAAATAACTTTTTTTACCGTTTTTTTTTTCTTCACGCAAAAAGACTCCTGGTTTCACCAAAATAGTATGTAGTTCGACTTCAAACGTCCCTTGACATAGGCTGTAGATCGTGTCATAACTTTCGTTTTCCAGGGGCAGATTTGCTTTTTCCCGCTGTCATGTTTTGCCGCTATAATCAGCGTTAGGAGGAAGAGAAAAACCGAAATGAAGAGAGTCTTATCCATAGTGGTACGACTGCAAAACTGGAGAGTTAAGACAGAGAATAACTCACGTGATGTTTGCAGCGCTGATCACGTGATCTGTGACGTTGTGCAGGTTGAGAAGCTTATTGTGATAAAATGACTAAATGATTCACATGACTGATGACGTCATTCAGGTAATTGGTAGGTGTTGTTTGTTCACCGCTACCTGGACCAAGTAGTGTTATTACATTTCCTGTTGATTGTTATTACATTTCCTGTTGATTGTTATTGCATTTCCTGTTGATTGTTATTACATTTCCTGTTAACTATTTTATTACATTTCCGGTTAAAAATGTATTACATTTCCTGTTAACTTTTTATTACAAATCCTGTTGATTTTTATTACATATCCTGTTGTTATTACAGATCCTGTTGATTTTTATTACATATCCGGTTAGTATTACATTTCCTGTTGATTATTACATATCCGGGTGATACAGGCATAACCAGAGCATCCTGGTCAAACCGAAAAAGACTACAATTGCAGTCCATATTGAGTTTATATTTTAGCATTGATAGTATGATAAATAAGCAGATAAATATTAAACGTTGGGCTAAAGAAACTGCCGAGGTGTTGCATCTACATTGTAGCACATTCATGAATACCGATTCGATTGCCCTTTTGTTGTCTATATTTCAAAGATCCTCGAACATTTAGTTTTTTAGTTTTAATTTTAATTCAGGTCATAACTAAATAAAAGAAGAAATTCAAAGGAAGCCATCTTCAAGCTAAAAAGCTAGTGAATAAATTTCAAGTTTTTAAGAATCATTTTGAACACTGCTTGTCACGTCATCAGTCGCCGATCTAAATTACACGGTCCATTGCAAACAACTTAAAAACATTTTCAACCTCCAAAATATTGACCTATTTTTCCCCCTCTAGAAAACATATCGATATGTGTTTTTACTCCAAAAATTTCAACGTTTTTCCACGCTGCGAACTTAACACTCACGCTTTTCCGGCGAATTTTCGCAAAGAGCGTAGCGATCGCATGTGACTTTCCGAATATTGTGGTTATAAAGTATTCCAGGCCGGATTTTTATTTTACGCATAATCGATTATACATGCACAAAGGCAGAGCAAAACATTTCGATAGAAAGAGAAGAAAGTACTGTTTAGATTGCCCATACGTAGCAGTAAACATTACCAGTGCAGAGCGGGTTAATACCACCGGTTTTTCGCCCACCGTGAATAATACGGTAAGCAACTTGTTGACAAATTAAAGCCTCGCCGTGGGAATAACTCTCAGGGTAGTCATAAACCAATCTCAAAATGTGGAACGATACAGACCTGAAACTTCCCAATAATTTATTGTTTTTACTAATTGAAAGCTCTAATTGATCTTGCTGCTCTAATTTTTTACAGCATGAGACATACATGTATGCAGTGTGGCGCCAAACAACGACTTGTACATGTAGCAGTAATAGTTACCACAAATTGTAAACATTACTTCGTTTACGATTTTGCGCCTTCATTGCCGTAACTCGATATCTCGAAAAAAATCCACCCCTTGGTCTAGTCCCGTAATAATGAGCATTTGTGATTTTTCAACACGTTATCATACGAAATCTGGCGATCTTTACATTTTCTTTGCGTCAGAAGAATTGCAGTGTATATCATTAGAATCGGATGAAAATGTGTCGTATGTGATTGACTTTTCGCGCGCTACGCTCAGCAAAGAGACTTGAAAACTGAATGTTCAATCATTTGAGCTGAAAATAATTTTCTTTTCAAGATATATAGCCAAAACAAAGACATTGATATAAGTGTCACTCTCTGCAAACAAACTTAGTCATTGTAGCGTAAAAAGCGTGCCATGCTCTTGGAAGAAAGAAACGTTTTTGGGATGTTTTTCAATTAAAACTGCTCGATTTTGCTTAAAAGAGTAAAACCTATTGAAATGACAACAATGTTTGTTCGTGTCGCAGAGAAATATACGCTATTTAAGAAACATGTGGTGGTAAAAATTACTTGGGACAGTAAAGATTACTCATCTGGGTAAATGTTACTCCGTACGGGACGGCTTTAGAAATGCTACACGCTGATTGGTTAAGACTTGGTAATCTTTACCCTTAGGAGTAACAGTTATTAGTGCATATTGAGATTGGCAAGTATACAATGTTCTCGCCATGTGTTAAATGTATTTCGATGAAATAAGAGGAAACAAATGTGTTACATAAAAATTGTGAAGTTGGGTAATTTTCCCACCGAACTTTAGCGGGAAATAAAGAATGTAAAACCAATTATAACATAATTTCTTCAAATAGGTTTTTACAATTAATTTAAGCGTACTTTGCCTGGTATTCTAGCAACCTAAACAAAATTCAGTACCTAGAATGATTGTGTGTTTTTAGAATTTTCAGATTTTGTGAAGAAACACTTTAAAATTTACAGTGAAAAAGCTTTCAAAAATAGTAGGCTATGTGCATGCTGTTGGCACCCAAGCGTGAGATATGCAGGACGAAGAATTCAAAATTATTTTTTGGCCGTAATTGCAGTTGCTTAATGGGGAAAATTGTTTTAACATGATCAGTACATCTTTGTGCATATGTTCATAGGATTGTTCATTTATAAAGTAATGTGCGGTAAATGATAGGACATTTTGATTTTAGAGCATACTTACTCGAATTAGGTGTTACATCGTTACAAATTACATTGAAATACTACGAATAACAATTCCGCTTTAAGCTGCACCTCAAAATCTATATCACTCGTTGTCCTTCAATATGGTACCGACCACCCACTCTGGCTCATACACTATAACTCGTATGAAACGACATAAGTTACTCTCTCCATTCTTTATGAATATATTATGCCGCTTGTTTGCATCCATGGACGCCATGATTTATTTTCGTTTTTCTGACCATTTGTCCTCTGTTTTCGTAGAGAAATCTAATTTACGATATTTTTGCAATCTGACACAATTATACTACAACTTACCGTTTTGATTCTTTGACATAGTACACGGTTTCCATTATTCTTGTTTTTCGATCGATTAACGCCCTTAAACTCTCGCAATTCGCGTTTTTAACGTACCAGAACATGCATGTCCGCCACTGCATATAAGATTCAGAGAATGGGAAGCTCGAGGGAAAACAAGAGATTGATTTTGAGGCAAGGGAAAGACAGGCAAATGGAAACAATGAATCATGCAAAACGCTTAGCTCCAGCGCCAAAAAATCAAAGAGTGTCTTGTTTAAAAGCAGGAGATGCGAGCAGTGAGAAAGAGCAAGAAAACACTTCCTGTTACGCTAAAAAAACTTGCAGTTCTTAAAGCCCTGATAGAAAGCCCAACTTCAAACCAATTGCTTCAAGAGTCGGGATTGGTAACGTCTTCAGAGGAACAAGAATCCGCACAAGTGGCCATTGCTGCTCTCCAGGATGCGAAAGCTGCATTGCAAGTCACACAAAGCAGAAGGTCGGATGATTCTCGAGCAGCCACTCAAGCAGGATTGGCATTTCTTGCTGGCCATGAAATACAAAAGGGGAAAATGAAGGCCAGACTTTCAAAGGCACTCAACATTAACAGGAAACGACTTGCCAAAATGAACAAACATCTTATTAAAACACTAAAAAGTGAAGCATCCTATTGGACACACAGAAAGGCGAACAAGGTCCGATGCAATACCGACGGAAAATCATAAACTTCTTCATGATTTTTGGGCGAGCCCGGAGATTTCTAGAACAACTCCAAATAGGAAGGACATAATTAGAAAGTGTCTAGCTCCGAAAACGTACGTCACCCATCCAAAACAAATCCTGGAGAAAACGCAAACCGATGTTTATCTAGAGTTCAGAGAAAAATACCATGAAATAAAAATGGGACAGCGGGCTTTTGAAAAGTGCAAACCTTTTTTCGTTTTCACACCAAAAAGCCAAGAGAGAGTTACACGTTGAGACCAGAATGGTTTCCACAGTTGCATGGAGTACAGAAAAAAATAGCTTGCTGTCAACTAGCAACCAGACCGGCATCAAATTGTACAAACGCATCACTGATTTAGCGGAGGATTCACTCTGCCCCAAAGAAGAAGGGATGACTCTCCACAATAAAAGTTGTTTGCTAAGGAAGTGCTGAAATTGTGGGGTTGACTTTTTTGGTCGATGAAAAAGACAAGAGCCCTAATGCCCCAATCACAAAATGGCAACAATTTGAGTACGTTGGTGGGAGTGACTGAAGACGGTAAACCAAAGAAAAAAATACAACTTGTAGACAAGCTGACAACTCCTGGAGAAATGTTTGAATGTCTCAAAACCTTACTGGGGTCATATGTGCCCCATAGTTTTAGGGCTAACTGGCAGCATCAGCAGCTCCGGGAGCTAGTAACACACCTTCCACCTGGTCATGTTTGTGCAGTACACCAATAATCGGAGAGTTACAACAAACACTTTATTTTTCACAAACTCAAGCTTCAATACATGTCACTGTGCTACGCCGACACAGCACTTAAGGATATAGATGATGTAGAAAGCACACCAGAACAACCGCATCTAGAAACAGAACGCATTTTTGTTATTTCGCCGGACACAAAGCACGACCCTAACTCAGTTCATCAGGTGCATCAACTCATTAATGGCCACCTAGACAGGGCTAAAAATAACGGCCGGTCAGTCGCCGGTCAAGATCAGTATTTGGTTGAAACTGTAGTAACATTGACCGGTCAAAATGACCGGCAAGGCAAAGATTTGACCGGACAACTTCGGATTCTGGCCGGACATTGTGCGTTGACCGGCCGTTATTTTTAGCCCTGCTAGAGAAAATTGGCTATGAAGTCAAAGTTCTGCATGAATGGACAGATAGGTGTTCGGCCCAGTATAAAAGTCGGCATTGTATGGGGATGTGGCTAAGTCGTCTCTCGCTTTTGGCTACGGTCACTATACGCAATTACTTCGAGACTTCGCGTGCAAAAGGCCCCCAAGACGGTGCTGGCGCCAACCTTAAACACAAGGCAGACATGGCAGTCGTCAAACGACAGGTATGTAAACGCTTACTGGGAAAGGGCTTGTACTGTCACGCATAGTCTGGTAAGCGTGGATTGCTGTGAGGCTTGTAGCACACACGGACATAAATACTTTTATTATAACAGATTATCATCCTTAATGCCAAAGAACTCTATACTTTCGCAGAGAATGAGATGAAGGCACCGGCAATTTCCCGATATCAGTCGGAAAACGTTGACCTTAAAATGCCGGATTTTGTTCTGCTGTGACAAGATTGACCGCAAACGACCAGGTCGGCATTTCAAAGAAGTGAAAGGCAACAGGTCAATTCACAGTGTTATATCGGGAGATATTGGGTGCTCTTTTGGATACCAGATCTCTCGTGCTACTGTGAAGAATGTCTCCTGGGCAATTATCCACGTTGCTCCAATTCGGATTATGTGGATGGCTGGGAGTCTAGGGATCTTGAGTGTGATGATACCCCTCAGCGATTAGCAACAAGATCAGAAACTATCGACAAACTTGAAGCGCTGATGGGCCTAATTACATGCAGTGCAGGTGCTCTTTAATTCTATTGAAAAAAGCTTGTATTTTAACAGTTCCGCTTATATTGAATTGCAACTGTTGAGGCTAAACCAAGATACAACTAGTTTTATAATAATAATAATAATTTTATTGATCCTTATACTGTAGTACATCGGTTGCAACATATTCAATATTACATAACAAATAAATTCTGTAAGCAAATCCTTCACGACAACGAGAACATCATGTATCAACTTTGCAGAGAACTTTTAAAAAACGATCTACTCCGAATCATCGTTCATGGAAAGCACATACAAGAATAAAGACCTCTTGTCAAAAGAACGGAAACATTCATTAATATTACATAAATCATCAAGGAAATCCTCTAATTTCCATGAAGTTATCATGGTTGCAACACATTGTGTAGTGGAATTCATCGCCTACAGTTCATTCAAATCACAAAGCGGGCAAATACGATGTTCAAGTCGAATGTTAATGTGGTTAATGTAATGCCTGGTTTCTATGAACAATTTATGAGCTGACATCTAAGCCTAGATACTAGTTTTATTGTCAACACAGTACATTTATGATGGTTTTGTTCTGCTTTGTTTTCTCAAGTGAGTGTTCATAGCCGTTATGCAGTCGCCCAAATTTCCTTTTGGAAAAGCTATAGAGTATGCATCCTCTACAGCATTGTATATTTTTTTTATTACATATATATTTACAGACAGGATTAGCAAAATAGTTTTTGAAAAAAAA
This sequence comes from Actinernus sp. WN-2022, assembly GCA_030867875.1. Taxonomy (NCBI): domain Eukaryota; kingdom Metazoa; phylum Cnidaria; class Anthozoa; order Actiniaria; family Actinernidae; genus Actinernus; species Actinernus sp. WN-2022. Next base: position 145,614,445 of record JAOWCC010001589.1, read on the forward strand.
CTAATCGAGTGCTTCTCCTGTACGGTAATTTTACATGATTTTCGACGGCACTAGCATAACAATATGAAGATAAAGCCGACAAAAGGATATACAAAACAAACAAACGAAGAGACGGAACAAGACAGAGAATACAAGCAAAACGAAAAAATAAAATACAATAAAAAACAAAAAACGCGTCAAATAGTATTATATACGATAATTGAAAATTGAAAAAGCTGTGTAAGATGAGGAAGAAGTTGGCAAACATTTCATTAAGATACGGAGCATTAACAAACGTCAAATCAAGTCAGAACGTCACTAGAGAAAATAAACCGTTTGGTGGACACAATAAAATTCATACTTTCATTAAAGGAGAACTAAACCCTAAAATCAACCCAACGTCTTTACAAAGATGTATTCTAAAGAAATAAGTTCTGCTATTTTATTTTTCTGTGTTGCGCGTCTATGAGGAGAAAATTAGTCTCGAAGTTCGATTTTCCGCTGAAAAATCTATATTGTGTGGCGGCTCATTCAGTGCAAATTTCCCCATAACGTACGTCACACATACCAAGGAAGAACGATCACACCTCTAGCACAAAGAAAGCACAATGGTCCGCAATTAGAAGCCATTAGGCCTGCTATTCAATGTAGGGGACGGCATGGCAAAACTAATTTATTCCCCGTATACTACGTCACAAATTACAAGACTTGAGCCGTCTGTACATACCGGAGGCTGTGAGGAAGGTTTTCGGATTTTCTCTTGCTAGACGCGCAACACAGAAAACTTAAATAGCAGAACCTATTTATTTCGAATACATGTTTGTATAGACATTGGGTTGATTTTAGGGTTGAGTTCCCCTTTAAGGAGTTCAATATTATTTTCCAAATTTAATAATTGTGAGCCACAGATAAAAAGCTCCACGAAGCGTTTATCTGTTAAGTTAATAAGATCGGGTTCGTTTTGGGAAACAGCGCTGAAGGCAGCCATGAGCTGAGTACGTGGTTGGGCATGAAGTGGGCAGTGCAAGAAAAAATGAACAAGGTTTTCACATGCAGCTCCACATACGCATCCTGGGCTCTCTACAATATTACGTTTGTACAAAAAATAATTGAGAGCACAAAACCTTAGTCTCATGCGGGTGAGTAAAATAAGTGGATACCGGGGACCAACTTTGTAGTACTTGGGTGGTATGGGCCGGACACGCTTGATTAACTTTGATTAAAAAAATTCTAAAGACGGCGATAATTGAATTAGCTCAGGGAGCTCGTTCCATAATTTGATTGTGGAAGGGAAAAAACTATTAGAATATCTATTTGTCCTACACTGTAAAGTTGACAGGTCGGTTGCATTACGAAAAGGATAATTGGTTCTTTGATTTACAGCTATAGGAAGTAATGAACATAAATAATTAGGTACGGAGTTGTGGACCATTTTGTAAAATAAGCATAATTTGTGAATATCCTTCCTGCGTTTAACATGTTCCCAACCAGTTTCGTAAAGTACTTTGTTACGAGAAGTACCCTTCATGGCTCCAGTCACAATGATTGCACTTTTATATTGGACGTTTTCAATTAGTTCAGATTCACGTTCGGTACAATTCGACCATACTACATCTCCGTATTCTAGCAAGGGTCTAATACATGTCAAATACACTTTTTCAAGGACTATTCTACTGAGACTAAATTTCAGACTATTTAACATGTTTACTCTCTTATTATATATAAAGTGGTAAGCTGTAGTGCTAAGTGTGCACTCCCTACGAGGGAAAGAGAAAAAATATGTGACCCAAGTGGGACTCGAACCCAACGACCTCCAGGTTACATGTCTGGCGCTCTACCAACTGAGCTATCAAGTCAGATGAGAGCAATCGTGGGTATTGGTGCGTTATATGGGGTCACGGCGATTATATATGTATATGTAGTTATGATATTGAATCATGTTTGCCGCGTAGCACTAGTAAGTGGTTAAACCAAGATAGGTTAGATGTAAGTGTGAGTCCAAGGTGGGTATGTGATTCAACTAATTTGATAACGTTATTAAAAAATATGAGAGGTGGTTGGACGGGCTTGGCCCTTTTTACGAAAAATGTCATTGTTTCTGTTTTGTTCGGATTAAAAGTTACTAGCCACTTTTTTGCCCATAATTCAATTGAAAGCAAGTCAGCATTAATTTGCTGAGCAGTAGAGAAGGGGTTGTAAACAACTTCAAGTAATGACCAAACTTCGCTTGTTGACCTCTTCAAATTCCGGGATTCCAAACATACGCAAACACATTCTTCTACTGTACTGCTCGTTTTCGTTGGCGTGAAGAGCAATTTCACTTACTTTTTTTTGTAGAGCATTTGTGTGTTGCTCGTAATCTTTGATGGAGGTCTCCAACTGCTCAATTCTAGTTTAAAGGTGTGATAGGTTATCCACTACAGGCTTAAGTGAGTCAGCCAGTATATCGTTAACTGCTTCTTGAACAATCGGTTTGAGGACATCAATTATGGTAGGTTTCAAGGCTTCAATAATTTGAGCTGCGAAGTTTGAGTTCGCTAGCTGGTTTCTTACTTCGGTTTCAATGGCATCGAGATGCTTCTTGCTTAAACTCATTTTGCTGTTGGTTGAAGAATGTTAAAGGACTCATACAGTATCTTTGGTGTGCTGCCGACAGACGGAAATTAGCCACGTCCGTCAGCCAGCATTGTATATCATAGGTTCAATGGATGTCGTCCCATTTGTCCCTATACAAGTACGGTCAAGCCTTTCTTCTTCGGTTGACAGCTCTTTCAATAACATTACTGCAAAGTGCTCATCTTTGTATCGTTTAGGTTTTTTGTTTAAAAGTTCTTGGACTTCATCAGCAGTCAGGCTCATATTTCGCTGTCGCCCTGCTTGATGTCCTTCTACCACACGGAGTGGTCGTGGAGGTTGTCGTTTGGGATGCGATGGCGCTTCAGATAGAGTCGTTAAAACCTTGTGTGATGCTGATAGGGTGTTAATATCTCTCAACACAGCATTTAAATAGTGAAGCATTTGTCGCTGATTGTCAAGAATTAAAGCAATGTTGCTTTTCATGTCAGCGATTTCGTCTGTAGGCGTAGGTCTACAGTTACGCAGAGTATTAGTAGTTTGGCCAAGAACACGATTTTGCCCCAAAGCAAATGGTAGTAAAGGGGAAGAAGTTAGATGCTATAGTTAGCATCTGCCAAGACCTGAATAGTATCTTCAAAGGAAACACTAGAGTGAGATGAATCCGCACCTAGGGAAGCGTTAGTCGAAGGATTAAAGTTAAGTGCTGTACCGCAACCACCTGGCAAAGAGTTGTTTTCCGATATGAAGCTTGAAAAAGCTGGGGTGGCATTTGGGGTATTCAAGTTGCTGTAAAAGCATGACGTGACCAAGTTTGTGTTACTATTTGTCACGCCAAAATCGCTAGGAAACCTCGTTACCGCATTAGTATTTAAATCTGTCCGACAAACAGTATTATTTATATTAGCAATATTATCTAAGCTGAAATCAGTACAAGAAGGCGACGTTGTAGTGTTGCTCATTGTCACAGTTGAATTGGTAATAATTACCAACGCAGTTAATTCAGAGCAATCAGGCATAGCTATGATTTCTGGATGCGTAGCAACTGGAGCCTCAGGAGAGGAGGATTAGAAGAAGAAACGGTTAAACTGTTATTTTCTGAAACATTCCGTTTTTTTAGTCCCAGCCAGTTTCTTCTCCTCAAAGCGCTTGACTTAACTGAGCTCCTTCTCTGTTAGGATGACTTTTTGTGTGTTGTTTCGTACATGTAGTTCCTCCATGGCGCTTTTGGTCTCTGAAATGAGAAAGTAAACGATGTGATAAATAATACAGCGGAACTTCTAAGTGACCAGCTCTACATGTAGTTACGACCTCAAACTCTGTATTTAGATATTCCCGTAAGAAACCATTGTCACCATTCTCGTGAGTGACCACAACAACTTCTGAGGGGTCACAAGATCTGGATTTTTTTCTTTGTTTTTGAGCTGTCGTAAGTCTCGTTGTATATGTATTAATATTGGTGTGATGTGTGAAAGCCCTCCTTAGCGATTTCGCAGCTGTTTGCTTACGAGAAAGTCGCCACCAACTTTTCTTGATCCCGAGTAGCCTCCTCCGCAGGCAACTCCAATTATACTGCTAAGAGGGAACCCATTAAGGTCAGAGATGCCTATGGAGGAGGCTAGATCCCGAGGGTGGTCGAGAATCATGGAAATTGGGAAATGATCGTTCAAATATCTTGCTTTTGTTTTCAAAAGCCGTGGAAAACTCACAGAAACACTACCCTGAAATTCGAAAATTAGTAACTGTTTTAGCTAGAAGAATACGTATCTGACAAGCCGATGATCTTTGCTGGCAAAGTTTGCCTGTCCCTCTTCACATTGACCATTAATCCTGCTCGCAATGTTTCGGAAAATTCACATTGAGCAAATTTTGTTGGAACTGGCTCCAGTGCATCGTCCATAGGAAAAAAAAAAAAAAACACTGTATGTAAGCAATCGTGACAAGCTGTTAATTAACCTTTTAGTAACACTACGTGCCACCGGGCTATACCACTTAAAACTGTAATCGTGATAAGCCGTTAATTAAACCTTTTACTGGGAGTTTGTATTACCGCACCAGTGTTTATTTTTCAAATAAACTAAAAATGCACTAGAAAGTAGAACATTAGAAATAGCATACCCTGTTTAAGATTTCAAAGTGAAACTGGATACCCTGCCTAAGTCCAGAAATGCGAAAACCCGTACCGTGACCAGCAATAACTGAACAATCACAGTCTAATTTACGGTTTTTAAAATGGCCACCTGGTGGCTCGGTAGTCTTTAATAGTTCAGTATTCATTATAAAAAGGTCGACTGATACGATCGAGCCACCGCCACTAAAAATGCCTCAAACATCTTACATGCTGATCCTGCATATTTCAGTGACTACGACTGGCTTCTTCTAAGAGTACTAGAAATCATACGAAAGGCTGAGCCAGTTGACGTAGTTTCAAAACCTCGATATAGTATAGTATATAACTTTATTTTGATAGGGTAACTCCTTCAGCTAATACAAACTTAACTGTTATCAACGGAGGCCCTATATATACACAACTACTACATCAATGATCAATATTCAAATAAACAAAATATACAAAAAATCAAATTATACAGTTTACAATTATACGAATTTAAAACAAAAAAGGAGATATGAATAATCAAAAAAGAAACTAATTAATTTACAGACTTTGATTGTATATGATACAGCCATGATAATAAAACGACTTCATGCTGCATTCTAATTTAACACTAGGGACATGTAGGTGATTGCTTCGCCTTGTCAACACAATATCTCTATTAAAGGTAAAATAGTTGTTAAAAAATTGAGGAACACGCCCCTGAAGGCAACGCTTTACTAACTTCAAGACAGGCTTCTCACGCCGTAACTCAACAGTGTGATATCGAAGATATTCAATTGCGTCATCACTACTTGAAGTTCTCATAATTATACGGGCAGCACGCCTCTGAAGCCTCTCTATACTATCTGCATTGACGTTGAGTTATTGACATTGACATATGAGTTGACGTGAGTTTTCACGTGGGCTGAATCAAATAATTTTGCTCTAAGCTAGCTATTATTAAAAAACTACCAAAGACCTATAATGAACTGATTGTAAAAATGACCAAAGAACCTATTCAGCCATTAGAGCCGGTATATTGGTAAAACAAGCATTGACAGAGTTCAGTTCTACTATGTACGAATGTACGGCAGCTACAGTACGAAGGCTCTAGGGACTAGCCGAGAAATGTGTTGATCTCAACTTGTGAATTGTGTTGAAATTTCTCTTCAGCGAAGCCCAGCCGTTAGTTCAGTGCTAGTTGGCCTATCATGTGGGCTAGGCCGAATGGAGCGAGAGAGTATATCCAGCATCTCGCCGAAGGCGTACTTTTTATAAATTGTCTCCGCAACTTTTCCAAAGCTATACACATCGCTGGCAACACTTTGCCCATAGCTTCCTTCAACAATTTCGGGGAAATGTGCGGATAGTTCCTCTTATACTTCAGTTGCTCTTTTGCTGTTAATATTTTTGGGCCTCTAGCATTGTTCAGTGGACGGCTTTTTCCGAAATCAATTATGACTGGGGCGTAATGACGGCCACGCTTATCTAGCACTATATTGTTCCCCTTTAAGTCATTATGGAGGAACCCTGCATTATGGATGTGGCATAATGCCTTTGCTGCATCCTTCAGAATAGACAGCCACTCTTGTCTACTGCTAATCCTTCCAGAGCAAAGTGCTTTGGATATCGTCAGACCGGTACTTCCCTCGCCGTGGAACTGTAGTACACGTCTGAATGGCTGGTGTCGGCTGCATATCCCAAATAGTAGTGGGAGGCCAGGGTGATCCCCGAGTTTTGCTATGACCTTAGCCTCATAAATCACTCGGCTTTGGTTCTGGTTGATGCCTCTTCATCTGTCTCGAGCTTGTTAACTATCAACTCTTTAACCACCACCACCATGCCGCGATATTGTGCTAGGAAGCAACAGCCAAAGCTCCCACTTCCTAAATGCCTTCGACGTAGAACTTGCATTGGCTCGAGCTCCTTTAAAGAACTACCAGAATAAGCAGCAGTGCGAGCATTTTTAGGTGCTGTAGTTTGTCGAGGCGTCGGGTAAGGAAATCGTTTGTTACTCACGTTTTCTATTGGGTTTTCGTGTTGCAGCTTGAGTTTGGCTGGTTCTGCTACCGCATTCTTTACAATTGGGGCCCTATCTTCTCTGGGATCTTCTGCTTCCCCCTCTACTTCTTGCTGTTCACCACGTTCCCTGATCATTAATTCGGCTTTATGTCTTATGCGGTCTTCTTTATCTGCCGACCTTTTCTGGGCTTCTTCGGTCCTTTTCTTTTTCTTCCACTGGACTTTCTGTGCCTTTCTTCTCTTCTTATTGTACTCTCGTTCGTTACCCATTTGGGCTTGAGACCGTAAAATAAATCAGTTTGCAGTTTAACCTTTCGCTTTTAAATAACTGATTCAGAAGGAAACATTAGCAAGGAATAAGGGATGGCTTATTATATGTTTGAGGGGGGTTGGGCACTTTTTTCTGGATCGAATTTTTGTTAGGACTGAAATAATTTCTTTTATCACAGTTAGCTTGCAATAAATTATTTTAACGAGTATACAATGTAGATTGCACACCATGGCATTTATACAATATTTTGTTCTTCGGTTTACTGTACAGGAAAAAACAATTTCTCCTTCAAAACTTTGCACGAATTTGTTTTTGGTAATTTCCAACCTCCTCCCCGCTCAAAAATATAATGGTCCACCCTAAATGCCACGAAATCAATAACCCGGAAATGGCTTTGATAACCTTCAGGAAAGGGGTTTTCACCTAATTTTGATTGGCCAGTTACTTGGATCAACTACCAGAGGAGAATATTACATTGCATCTGATAATTCCAGTAAACAAAGTTTCAATTTCTCTATAAAGTATTCATATTGAGGACAACTCAGATATTCGAAGCAGGACGAGAAGCAAAAATGACCGCAGTTTATCTGATATGCTGTAACTTATGCAAGAAAGAGTTTCGAAGTCGAAAGACACTACCAACAACGTCACCCAGGGCATGACATACAAACGAACGTCAAGTTCCAGCTTGGGGAACAAGAGGCGATCATACCTGAACAGCAGCCTATCAAAAATGACGAACAGAGATACAATGAATGGCTAGGAGAACTCGTTGAAGGCCTTAACTCGGCACATAATCCAAAGGTTCCAGGTAAGTTTCATATATTCCAAAATATTTGGATTTCGAATTTTTAATTAATCGGGCCAGGCCTTTGGCTATGAAATAGGGTCAATGCCCCTAAATGTCCGAGGTGCTACTAAATATATCAAGTGTGGGTCATTTTCCAGTGTTGTCGACTATGTGCAATTAAAGCTCAGTTACTTCCAGCGGCAAAATAGAGGAGCATTATGATGAAGTTTATATAGTCAAGCTTATAAACCGAGCTTCAATAATACTCCCGAACTCGAAATAAAATCTAGTACATCCACAGGCAACCCAAGCTATAATTTCGAGTCGTTGGTGTATGTCAGATATAGGCTTTGTATGGGAAGTACTATAAACAGGAGAGTTACAAATTTATCATTATCGATAGGTTAAAATCAACTGAAATAAACATACCTTTGCTCTCCGTTGTCCTTTGTCGCCTTATTAGCGATTTGGGCTTTTTTCATTTCCTTAGGGAGAGATCAGAAAAGGAAAAAAAAAATCGCTAATAAACGACAACAGATGGAGCAAAGGTATGTTTATTTCAGTTGATTTTAACCTTATCGACAATGGTAACATTTTCAATTTTCCTCCATTTATAGTAGTTTCCATACTAAGCCAATAAACACACCACCAACTCGAAATTAGAGCTTGGTTGCAAAAGGTAAATCCAACAGCCATTACAAATCTATAGACATTATCTTTGTATAACTTTTTTGTTTTAAAGAAACTTGAATGACAGCTAGTGCTCCTTTAAATTAATACTTTCTTGTTTATTTGAAACAAAGCAGCCTTTCATTTTCACATATTTCCTTTTAAACAGATAATAAAAGTGAAACTTATAACTGGGTTAAAAAATCAAAAATTACTGTCTGTTCTCCAGGAAAATAGTACCATGTTACCTTAACAAATGTGCCTCAAGTCTATTTTTTCCCACCTACTACACCAAATGAAAAGTGCCACCGCGAACAGCGTCAAGGAAGTAGCACACCTAAAACCCCCAGTGTGGAAAGAGAAGGTATTAAAGGTTTCATACAAAATTTGCAATGAAGCCGATGTTACAAGGGCGTTAAGTGAGAAGTCTCCTGTTGCATTATCTACGAGTAAGTCTTATTGTGGCACACATGAAATAACCGGCAGTTCTCATGCAGAACATTTTGGAAGAGAGGCTCTGGAAGCTGCAAAAAAACAGGAAAGGTATGCAGAGGCCAACCATGCGGTCTGAAATTATTATTGGCACTGGAGAAGGTAGAGCCACTAGGTAGTGTGAACTCATATGGTGGCCACTTTATGAAAGCTCAAGTAATGGAAACTTGACTGTTAGACTTTACATTGGGAAAGTGGCATATTAATAACCTATATTTGTTAAAAAACAGAATTTTAACTTTTGTTTTGCAATTTTTGACATTGGCTTATGTCTGATAAATACATTGAATTTGATTATAGATCCTCACTAAATGGCAAGTCAATTACTCAGACCTGTGATATATACACCTATTTCAAAAAGGTTGCCCCAGTCAAGTGACAAAAAGCAAATGAAAAGCGACATTCCCAGACTGAAATTGATTGTGGTTGCATGTAGTTCAAAATCTGGTGAATTCGTTTGTTTTAACATTTATTGTCTCCTGCGAGTCTATTTTCGAAATATACCGTAGTTTACTGAGAGTTGGACACAATCCATTTCGGTCTGAGAATGTCGCTTGTTGTTTGTCTGGGACAACCTTTTTTGAAATAGACTTACACCCCTTTTGATATAAGCCCACCCTTTGCCAAACATTATGTCAGCATAATCATGCACAGTTTCAACCAAAAAGTTGTTTATGTTTCTCGAAAAATACCCATTTCATTAAATTCCCAATATAGAATACAATAATATTAGAAAGACAACACTCTATCAGATTTGCACTGAGGTTTTTAATAATATTATTATTCACATACCTGCAGCTGCATCACAATAGTTACTTTGACTCTAAATATATATATTTAGTATATACATGTACCACACCAGTGAATATCACTTTTCGCACACTCCGATTGGCTACACAAGCTGTGAATATGATTTCATATCCACCCGAGGGAAGCAGCGATCACCTCACACAAGTTTTTGTCCATTTGACAGAAAATGAAATAACTATTTTGTGCTGGCTATTCACCTGCAGTGGTATATACTAAAACAATTATGGTGAATAGTAGTGTATGTATTTATCTCGCCGAAGCGGCTCGGTAAATATCCACCACTATTCACCTCCACTTCGGTGAATAATTGTTAAATATATAATATACATGTACATGTACACTAATACTGTTTATAAAGGCTGTATACATGTTGAGGATTATTACATGGTTGCATGGGGATAGAGAATTGCACGTTTTTTTTATTACATGGAAACCAGTTGGTGATGAACATTTGTTTATAATTTTGAAGATCAATAACATCACCTCCAAAAAAAGCTTGTCAAACCAAGTCAATCAAACAAATTTGATCAAGAATACATTGTTGCTGACAGTTAAAAAGTACTGTTCTCAGATTTTAGGCACATTAGGGAGTAAAAAAAGGGTAAATCGGACAAGATACATGTAAGTTTTGGTCTGTATTATTTTTACAAGTTTGCTATTAGCCGGTATACTACTGGCTGTCATGTAATAAAAGTTTTCTAAATTTACTTCATATAAAACTGGAATAAAAATAAGTATTTATGAAACATGCAGTAGCAAGTCAACCTTCAAACACCTGACCTAGTTTTATTTAGAAGAAAAAAAAATTTGAATTTCCATGCACATTTTTGGATACCCTGCTGTATTAAGTACCAGGAGAAATTAACGTATATTTCTCACACACCCTTTCAGTCTAATTCTGAAAAGAAACCCCACCCCCCCCCCCCCCCCCCCCCCCCAACCCCCCAAAAAAGCACCCAATGAAGCACCAAGACAAAGATACAATGTACATACCTGCATATTTCTCACAGTCACAGCCTTTCAGCCAAGTTTCTCTGCTGCCTCAAGGTATTATAAGTCTCAACTCGGCATTTTCTCCTGTTAAATATAAAAACAGCTACAATAGAGATGAATTTGTGTGCAAAACTTACAGCATGGAACTTACTATACATTATGCCAGACACTGAAACTATATATTTCACACTCTGTTTTTGTTTTCTGATTCAATTTACAGAGTTATCTTATTTTGTACAATACGGCATGGGCACAGTATAAGGCTACATCATATTTTTATCCTACTCATAAGAAATCAGCTCTAATACATGTAGTTATACTGGAATTAAGCATTAATTTAATTTGTATTACCAAACTAAATGAAGTGGCGGTCAAACATCATCAAATATATCCTTTTTTTCTTCTTAGAATTTTGACATAGCCATTACATTGAGATTTGCTTAATTATTCTGGTACAAGTTATATGAGATGTAAGTGTGGATATAGTAAAAGTACTATATACAAAGTAACATTAGCACAAAAAATAAATGGCACTTATGATTACAATGATGTGATTCTTTTTGTGATTCTTTTTATACTTCCTTTAATAATGTACTCTACAAATGGGAAATACATGTATTTAAAAGCACTCGCACAAAATCTAATCCAGGTCAATGCTTGGGACACCAACAGTGTTGTATATTTACAAAAAGCTAATGCTATTTCTCTCTATTTACGTATATTATGACATAGAGAAACGAGTTCAAGTTACCCTTGCAATTATCTGAAGACAAAGTTGCTTCCTCAAATACCTCATTTGACTAAATAACCAACATAATCCTGCTACCTGTGGTCCTCCCTGGATAAAGTCTCTGGCTGCCAGAATTATGCCAACTCCACAACTTCCTGTTCCTTGGCCTGTTTTGTCTGTGTCACTTTGTAAAGGCATTTCAAAACGCTCAAAATGACCCAAAGTGGACCAAAATTGACTTTGTAGAATCCCATCATTTGGCCTCAAATGCTGAATAAAGGGATCTTCTTAATGTCAGGCAAAATACTCTTGCTTGGAGTTACTTTATAACCATCATCAAACAACATGTTTTGTTTAAAAAAGTCAACAACAACAAGTCCCCAGTGGCATCCACTCATATGGACAGGAATCAGGAGAAGCTCAACTTTATCTTCATCTGAGTTTCTGATCACTTCAGAAATGTTGTCACAAATGAACTTGTCATTCTTACTGCGCAGCCAAGCGAATGCTTCTGATGGGAAATACAACACCTTGACATTGTTCAAAAGTACAGATTCTTCAACATATTTCATTATAATACTGTCAATAACAAAGTTGTCTAAGTACCTTTCTTGTACAAGAGTTGCAAAGGATACCACATCACTAAATTATTTCCAGTTTTGAGAACTATCTTGGTTATGCTACTGTTCCACAGTACTTCCTTTATAGCATCTACTTGAGCACAGGTAAGGCCATCATCATTATCTGACAGCCATCTTTCTTCATCGTGGATTTGCATCTTTATTTTGGAAATCTCACAGTACTTTCTTAGGACATAAACACCATCCTGTGAGAACAGTCCAAGTGTTCTTATTCTTACCCCTGTGGTCTTTCTTCCCTTTCTTGTGTCTCTTAATGCTTCCTCTGTAAATTTCACAACTGCTTCAGGAGGTCTCTGGCTTAAGGTGAATGGATCAGTATCTGCTATTGGTACAAATACACTAGTGACATCACTTTTAGCAAAGGCAGTAGCACTGAGGGGGGGTATGTCAATACTACCAAGTTGTTTTCGTGAGATTGATGATGACAGGCAAGCTACACGAGAGTTTGATGACAAAGAAGGCAAAGGGGTCTTGTTGTCAGGAACCGATGATGTCAAATCAAGTAATCCTATGACTTTCTTGTCACATGTAGGAGGTTTAGGTGACTCCAACTCTGTGATGTCATCAACAGTTATGGACTGGGATGCATACTCTGTGTCATCATTGTTAGAGGTAGATTTAGGTGTAACAGATGATGAATAAGATGACTCTAAATGTATGTCATCACAGTCAGATGTGCAATGGGGTAAGAGAAGCTCATTCATTTCACTGGTTGACCTCAATTGGTGGTGTGATACTGGAGTGTTATCACCGACATGTTGACCAAGTAGTCTCTTGACATGCTTTTCAGGAGATGGAATTGTGTTCATCATATCTTTATATTCAGCTTGCCATGTAGTATGATCATAACTAAACTGCTCTCTTGGATTATCATCTTCATTCGCTTTAGTGCCTTTTTCCTTAGAGTAAGTGTAGTTCAAGAAATCCTTCCCATATAGCTTCTCAAAAAGCTGGACCATTGCAGTAATCCACTGTTGGTCCCCTTTTGGCCAGTGTGACACTTTCTTTGACCATCCACAACCCCGGTAATTGAAGTTCTTTTTACCTAATCTATGTGCAAGGTGTAAAAAATACATTGACTATATTATTTGGGTAGAGTTGATTGCACAGCATTTTTATATTTGCAGTACACAATTACCAATAAACAAACAAACAAACACACAGGAAATGCTATACAAATTGTTAGCCAGCACACTACTATTAGTTTAGAATGCATTTCTTTAGAATCCTCCCCCTCCCCCTCCCCCTCCCCCAGTAAACGCACTGACACTACAGTATTAATTTATTGTGACTTCACTGATCTGATTGAGTGGATTGTATTTTTGAAAATTATTTATCAAGTTCTTATTTACCTACATTTTGATGTGATTTTGTATAATTTTATATGATACTATTTGTGTACAATCATTCTCAATCTCTAATTCAATTGTGGCAAATTGAGCATGTACATGTACATACATGAACTGTACCTTCTTCAATACAGTCTTTAGCTTTGCAGAATTGAAACCTCAAAGAGAGCATCATCTCAGATAACCAATGTGTCAGAATTTGGTCCACTAACAAAGTAAAAAAGAGCTTTTAGTTAACTTTGAAATCATATATGAATTATTTAATTTGACATCAAACTTCTCTAAAACCTTCCAAAGATGAACCAACTCTATTTAATAGTGCTCCCGTAACCATTGCCTTTGTGACATAATGTACATGTGTAGGATTACGTCAGTGTGAGAGACTGTTGCATGATTCTTAGTTTTTGCCATCATCAAGCAACTCGCCAAACACATTGTTGTCAGAACTAATGTATTTCATTTCTAATATCCGCAGTTAACTTTATGAATCTCTGACTGTATTGATCAACCATAATAATAGTAGCAAGTCGACCTTAAAACACCTGGCCTAGTTTTTTTGGAAGAAAAAAACATTACTTGAATTTCAATGCACAATTTGATACCCTGCCATAATTAGCACCAGGATAAATAGACATATCTGCATATTTCTCACAGAGTCGCAGCCTTTCAGCCAAGTTTCTCTGCTGCCTCAAGGTGGCCAGTTGACTTTAATTCTGAAATAGAAAACAAAAACACATTAGTTTAGTTCACCCAGTAATTCCCGTACATGTACATGTTCTAAAAATCAATTAGAGTATTTACAGTGATATTCATTTATAAAGTTTTTTTACATGCTGTTAGAGTTAATGTGGTTAATGTGCTAGAATGGAATTTAAGCGAAGCTAAAATCGAGTCAATGCCAGCACTGATCAGCAGTCTTCCCCATCCAGGAGCTTCGGGGGTTCCCATATGTGCTTTAGGGCTCACTGGCATGCTTTGCCATTACAGGCAGTAGTAGCTCGTTGCTTGCTCAATATTTGCTCCCACCCTCCCACCTCAGGATTGGGTAGGTATGGCCTAGGTAAGTATTTCACTGATATCAGTGTGACAAGTACCGGGTGGGAAGCTGTGGCCCGGTTGCCATGTTTACCACGGGAAGTGCTTGGTTGGGCGACCGACACGTACTCCAGTACCTAACCCCAAACTTATCTATTGACGATGAGTTTTAATTGGGTGCTAATATTGGTCATGCCCTGACACCTCAGAACAAGCCTTTCTTGTGTGTACATTACAAATTCACTTTCATGAAATTGCTCTAAACTGAAAGTTGTAATAACAGCAAGAAAGCCTCAAAGCTTACATGTAACTATATATCAACTGAAAACCAAACCTAAATACATGTAAATAAAGAAGTCATCCAACACATTATCCTTAAGTTTTGATCACGTCTAGAATTTGTATGGTCAGCTTTTAACATTAATAATTTATCAATACTGGTACTTTGCAAATTTACTGCATGGAGGTTCACTCAAATGGTGATATAGTAGTCAGAAATAAACTTACATGGCTGGGTCACTGCAGCTTGATCATGACTTGTCGATCTTGAGTACAGAGCCAGGTGAACTTTGTGTGAGGCTTCAAAACCCTGATTTGAGTACTTACGAAAAGAACGATGCAGACGAAACAGCATTGCACAGTGGTCAATTGTGTAATGCACATAGTCACCAACACCAATGGTAACTCCAAACAATCAATCAATATCAATATGTTTTAATAGCATTCCATATACATAAATGGTATTGCCTAAAATAAACAAACAATTAAACAAACAAAAACAATTACAATCTACAATCTAATAGCTGATCGAGAAAGTAAAACGCTACGTCTATCAAAGGCTTCATAAACATAATGAGCTAACTTTTTACGTATAAATGGATCAACACTATTGAAGAAAAACAGGATCTTGTCAGCGTCATTAAGATGTGAAAAGTTACTGCTGTAATTGTTTACGTCATCGAATAAATCTTTCCTGAGGTCAGCATATGAAGCACAGGAGAATACGAAGTAATTTTCATCCTTAATATTTGTTGAAGGGCAGCACTGGCAAGTTCTGAACTCTCTTGGTATGTTAGGTTGTGCGTGCCTTCCAACTTCTAGACGTAAATTATGATTTCCTATTCGTAGTTTAGCTAACATTCTTCTGTGCTTCATATTTTTAATCATGTCATTAAGCATTCTGAGGTATTGGTGTCAACTTTAAATGTTGAGTAAAAAGAAAGTTTCTTGTTTAAATGAATAAGTTTCATCTGATGTAACTTGGATTAATTTCTTATATTCAAAATGATATTATGTATATATTTTTTGAATGACCTCGGACTCGTAGTAAAATCAGGCGGTCCTACATTAGCCGCCGACTGGAATGACTCTAAAATGTTATTAATTGAAGTCATGAAGCTTAGTTTTTTGGACAACGCCAGCGTTTTTGAGATGTATAAACATTGCTTGGCAATACTATCTTCAGGAAGAGCTTGAAGGTGCATCCAGAAATTTAGAATGTTCCTACAAATCAAACATTTTAATGATAATCGCCCAATTTCATTTCGAGTAGCCACATTAGGGCCCCGCTTATTAAGCTTATTAAGCCCAAGGTAATATTTAAAGAACTGCTAATGAAGTCGTTCAATTGGATCAGTCTCCCATTTCTGGAAATTTATTCTATCATAAGCTCCCCAAATTTCTGAGTTATACAATAAAATAGGTGAAAATAAGGTGTCAAATAAATTATTGCATATTTTTATAGGCATTTTAGAGAAGTCTAGATAACGCTTGGTTGCAAAGATAGAACGCCTCGTTTTTTCAGTTAAACTTAGTTTGGATTTTGAAAAACTACCATTACATGAAATCGTAGTTCCCAGATACGTATAATCGGGGACATTAGCAATTTGGGAACCCTCTAAAAAGAATCTATGTTTCTCTAGAGTAGATTTCCTACATTGTTTCTGAAAAATTACTACTTTCGTCTTTTTAGTATTTACCGACATTATCCAATCTTTACAAAATTCCTGTAACCTATTGATACTCTTTTGAAGGCCAGTAGCACTAGTAGAGATAAGGACCAAATCATCTGTGCACATAGAATAAAGAGTTCAACAGAGAACCATTGGGCAGAGTAATTGGGTCCAGTCCATCTGTATTTTGCAAAATGGATGGAAGATCATTTAAATATAAATTAAACAACAAAGGAGATAGAATACAACCCTGGCGAACTCCTCTTTTATACTTAAAATATTTAGATCTCATATTGTCTGACTTAATACAACACTCAGTCTTCGAATACATGTCTGAAATCAAACGGAAAAATTGTCCACCGATTTTACAACAGAATAGTTTCCCTCTTGTTGCATTAACGACATGTTTGTCAATCAAAGTGTGTAAAGAAAAAATATGATCAGCAGTTCGATTGCCTGGTAAGAAACCTATTTGAGAGGAATGTAAGAGCTTCTTATTTTTCAAAAGAGGGTGTAACCTGTTGTTAAGAATAAAGCAAAACAGTTTTCCCAAACAGCTTGTCACACAAATTCCTCTATAGTTGGATGGGTCTGATTTATCTCCCGATTTATATATTGCACTAATGATACCCTTAGTCCAAATGTCAGGGTAAACCCCTGTTCTCAAAATAAGATTAAATAATTTCAGAATAACAGGTACTAATAAATTCATCCCACATTTTAACATTTTATTTCGAATTCTATCAATTCCTGGGGCTTTTTTATTCTTGAGTTTTTTGAGAGCCTTTCTTATTTCTTTGTCAGTTATTGTCACATCCAAGTCTGTGCCATTTACGTTGGACAAATCGGTATTTTTGACTGTTTCGCTAATTATCTTCTGATTGGATGAAAGGTTTTCTTCTTCTATAGATGAATGGAGATTGCTAAAATGTGTAAAGAGATTATTCACAGGGATTGACTGATTGTTTTTGGGGGCATTGTTATTTAGTGATTTTAATGAGGCCCAAAATTTCCTAGGATCTTTCTCCTTAGCAAGAGAGTCGATACTATTGTTGTAAAATCCCTGCTTCTTTTGCCTCAAAAGCGATTTATAAGATTTATTTATGTCATTGTACTTTTGTCTGATATAGTTATCAAGCGGATTTCTATGTAATTTATTAAAAGCATGCTTGTTAAGGTGCCGCAAGTTTTTGCACTTCATATCAAACCATGGTTGAGAGTTTTTGCCTTTCTTAATCTTGGAAAGGGGTAAAGAAATTTTAGCAGCTGATTCAATAATGTGATTAAACTGAGAAACAGCCTTATTCACGTCAGAAAAATTGCAATCGAAGTCCATTTCATCAAACTCATTTATTATTTGTCGTATGTGTGATGACTGTAGAGAGTCACTAAACTTTTCTTTTGAGTCCGATTTCCAAGCAAATTGTACAGGAAGTTAATGTAAATCTCCATTATTCACATCCTTTACATTACCAGAGGGTGATATATTTAGCCAGCCAATTGTTTGTGAATGATCTGATAATGGTATAGGTTGTTTTACAACGAAGCTATCGAATGATTAAAGTAAATCATGACTAACAATAATGTAATCTACTGTACTGAACCCTTGTCGACCATTAAATGTTATTCTCCCGAGGGAATCGCCCTTAAGCCTTCCATTGAGGATTCGTAAGTCTAGTGCTCTACACATCTCCAATACAGATTTGCCATGACTATTCACGTGATTGTCTAAGTTTTTCCTTTTGATAATGTTTGATTGTAAAGGGAGGCATTCAACGGGAGAATGGTTTGAATTGTCTGCTTCAATAAAGTCACACAATATACCTGTACGTGCATTTAAATCCCCCGTGAGAATTACACTACCACTACTTTGAAATAGAGCGATATCGTTTTCTAATTCTGAAAAAATATCAGGATTGAAATACGGAGAATCACAAGGAGGTATGTAACAGGAACATAAAAATATATCTTCATTTGTATTAAAGAACGTCTTGTCCAATTTACACCAAAAGTAATCTTGGGAAGTTTTGATTGTAGACACGCCTCTTTTAAGAGAAGATGCAACTGCAAGCAAGACACCTCCGGAAAATCTCCCTGATCGTTTAACATTTAATTTTCTTGGCGGATTAATCTCAATAATATCAAAACCTGGGATGTCCAAATCTTCATGACCCCAAATCTCGGAAAGTATATTTTTTTTACATTATTTAAAAAATCAACATGTAATAATTGTTATCAAAAACATAACGTTTACATAGACCATTAATATTCCAGCAGCTCAGCTGTAATAGTTGAGGTTGCATCGGATACTTAGTTCTGCTATAACACATATTATTAATAACATGTAAAAGAGATCAGATTAGAACGGAGGAAAGAAAAACTACACTAACTTTACCTGTCACGGCTAAGATTGACGAATCATGTCGTAAATTTTGAAAAGTTTCATTAGGATACTTGGGTCGGGTAGACCGTTGTCAGTATTTTCTCTAGTAGTGGCATCTGCGAAAGCCATCTCCCTGTTAGTGATTTCTGCATAAGTCGGTATCCTGTGAGTTCCATCTGTGTAATTCATTGACGAAGGCAAACGGGATGCCTGAGGGGAGGGAGGAATAGCTTGCTCACCATGAGCTATCGGGATTTTCGGCGATATTCGAGTGTGTGGGTCTGGAGGGTGGACTCGATTGCTAAAGCGAGGCTGATTAGTGATTTCTGCATAAGTCTGTATCCTGCGAGTGCCATCTGTGTAATTCATCGATGAAGGCAAACGGGATGCCTGAGGGGAGGGAGGAGGAATAGCTTGCTCACCATGAGGTATCAGGATTTTCGGCGATACTCGAGTGTGTGGGTCTGGAGGGTGGACTCGATTGCTAAAGCGAGGCTGACGTGGAATACGGTTTCTGTTGCTGTCCCGGTTGTAAATGGCATCCTTAAAATTAGACACCAGCGTTCCAACAGACCTTCGTTTCAAGTGTTTGTTATCATAGAGCATATCCTCCGAGATGTTTTCATGGCTGATAAAATGCACATTCGGGGGAACGGATAGTAGACGCAGTTTAGCATTCAGTTGACTTCGAAGATTATCTACTTGATCGGCGCGTTTTATTAAAGTAGAAATCAAGATTCTCGAACCTGGATATCTTTGTGCTGTTACATCAATAAGTAGTTGGTAATCGTCCACACAATTGTGTATGGAGGTATGCTCCAAATCATTTGTTCCGGTGTGTATTAGAATGTGGGATGGGTTTGCAAACTCCGTTGAATTCAAAGTATCAATCACACTAGATATAGTCGGACAAAAGTTGTAATGAACGTTTCTGTCCGGTCATAATCTGTTCATGTCGATGTATTTCGCATTAGAATCAGCGAGAAATACCATTTTTTTTGAACTTGTGTATGATCTACCATTTATACTGGGTTGAGTCAAAGGCCTCCCAGCATTTGTCTTCTGAGTTTTATTTTTTTTACTATCAGCAAAATCCTCTTGAGGGGATCGCAGTACAGGCATATGCTGTTGTTCAGGTGTGAACTCGTGTTGTTCCCTGCTGGCAAGAGGTTCATACTGGTTAGCATCAACTGGGATGTCACAAACGACCGTGGGTATCTTCGGAAGTTGTATTTGTAGATCTACCTCGATTTGTGTAGGAGAGCACTGCAATACTTGCTCCTTGACAGCCACATCCTTTTATTCGGCGCTCTTGACGGATTTTTTCAGTGATTGGTAATCTGTTTTCAACTTTCCGGTCTCTATTTTCAGGTGCTCATTTTCAACTTCCAAGTCAACCACTCTTGAAGCTAGTAATCTGATCTCTGCTTTAAAAGCATTTTCTTGTTGTGTGAGTTTCTCTTCAATATGGCTTATCTTAGCATTATAAACCTCATCCCGGCTTGAAGAATCATTAAAATTATTACGCATCTCTACTATTTCTGCCTCTAGATTGCACATAATAGACCGCAACTCAGCCAGAGAGTTTCTGCAACGAGGTGACAAACCTCGAACAGAATCCAGCGAGTTACTTCGCTTCCGGTGATCTTGAGAACATTTCGGGGTTTCAGGCGGCATTATATAATCTTGAGATTCATCTCCTGTAGTTACAGGATCTTGAGCGAGTTGATCGTCTGGACATTTCTTTGCGGGGCGAGTGGCAATGAACATCTCGTTCAAATACTTTGGAGTAATTTCGGCGTCATCCTGGCGATTGGTATCGTTCGAACATTTCTCGTCACAAGACTCTTGAATCGACAGCTTCACCTTTTCTTTTAGCCGTGGAAATTCAGTTGCATTCCATAACTCATATCCAATGCCGACACTCCAGTAGTTAAATAAACGTGAACAGTAAATAGCAAAATGCCATGTGAGGTCGAGTCATTTTCGATGGTTGCTTCCGCTGCTTCAACACCGGCCTGTATAGGACAACAAAATATCTTTAGTTCGACACTTTCAGTCTGTGTTTCAGATTTGTTATAATGATCAATCCAATTTACATCAAATGTAGTACAATTCTTCAGCGCTTCGAAGTATTGGATCTGTAGCGCGTGCAGCCAGTGATGAATGTGTTGATCTGAGGTCCTGAATGCGGCGCAACGTGCCGAGGGCTTGTATATTTCGAGGTCGATCTCCTCGGTTTTTTCTTGAAAAGGTTTCAAAGTATACTTCTGTCTTATTTCTTCCATTCGTTCTAATCTATGATCAAAGCAATTCACAGGGAAGGGTTGAAATTACACGAAAAGCACGAGCTCACTCATAGCATGGCCGTAACCAGGATGCCAGTGTCTAAGAAGTAGTCCCCAAAGCTTGCACTAAAAAAGTGTACATACATACATCTTATAAATAAATTATGTTAATAATTATTTACATTATTTGTATCTTTAAAGTAAGTTATTTTTTTATGAAAAGAGGGGGTAGGGGGTTGGAGGATGAGTAACATTTTAGAAGTTGGACAGAGATTAACATTTTAGAAGATTTTGTTATGACAAACATATTCCACACAACATGGGACATTCTTCTGATCACTTTGTAGCTACACTTGTAATTCATTTTTGACTTTGACGGGAATATTAATCATTTGGCCAAGAATACACAATAACTTCTACTTCAAAGATGTCTATTATCTGGTCTTCATCTTTTTCAAAAACATCATCACGCATTACCTTTGCAATCTCACTCCACCCCTGAAAGACCTGAATTGGGTTTAAATAAGTAAATGTTATGTAAATTAACTTATCAACCTCATTAATAATTCACGAGGGAAAAACAAAGGAAATCACTGAGCAACAAGTGATCTGTTAATCTGATACAAATTTCATCCTGATTTACATATTAAACTTTTACTTCTTGGCCAATTTTCTTGGCCAAAATAGGTCATAATTATCTCCAAAATAACTGAAAACATGACTATTATATCTAGACGTTTCATACAGTAGTCAGATACATAATTCGTCCATGCTTTATGGGATTTACAAACTCTCGCTTTCAGCTCGAGTTTGTAAATCCGATAAAGCATGGCCACTCATTCTGTATCTACTATTTGTTTATTATTTCTTAATCCGACAGTTATGTTAGTTTGATCAGAATTACCTTCTTAGAGTGGTCAATCTGAATTTCAGCTGCTAGCTCAGCCATTGCTTGATTTGTAGTTGTGCAGTCCTTAATCACTGAACTTCTAACTCGTTTCTTTGGAGGAGATGGTGGAACTCCAGTGTTACTTGTAGGTTGACTAGTCTTCTCACATTCAAGAAACCTGTTCTCTATATCCTCCAGCTTCAGGGACCACTCTTTCACTTCAGTTTCCAAGTAATTTGTGAGATCTGGAAAAGTAATCCACTGAGTGAAAAGCTGAAGAATTGCTGGATAAGTGTAAGTTAAAAACATTAGCCATATCGAACAGATACCTTCATTTATGCCAACCAAGTTCTTCAATGAGTACAAAATAATCACATTGTCAACATCCACCAGTTTGGTTGTTTGTGTCGCTTAATTATGTGATTGGGTTACCTGTTATACTCAAAAGCAAGGTTGGCCCACAGCTAGAAAACCCAAGCACAATTATCTTGTTTACTGATAAGGCTTTTCACAAAATGAAAAAAGGGCTTCTACAAATTTCACAACTGAACGACGTAAGCTTCTATCAACTTTTAGTTCCCTGGGTTTATTAAAGTGCATATGAGCCCTGGATAATTATAAATTCAGAAAATAGATTTAAGTTCATAGAAAAGGAATTCGCAAATAAAAATATGATTAATTTAAAAAAAATGCTAATTTTACCCTTCGAAGTTGGCGAAAATACACGTTTTGGGTTGCCTGGGTAATCAAATCCAGCGCACATTAATTCAGAGGTCTGGTAACTATCCTACGTCATCACCGTAACATATCGCCGCGAGCTGTTTACTAGTCACGGATTCCTAGTCACACTCACAGTGCATGCTTAGTGTATTTTACCCTTCCATCGTTATATATCAGCGTTTTTCCTGGAATATTCGTCCGATATGCCGGATAGATGTCTTGTGGGCGGCTGCTCAAATATAAAGAACATCAACGATGGAATTTCGCTGCACCGAATTCCGTTTTTTGAGGACGATCGGCCAGAAGCCAAAAGCAGGCGAAAGAAGTGGACAGATTTCGTATTGAGACATCGAAAGAATTGGACCCCAACACAGAACTCTACCAATTGCTCTGAGCACTTCAAACATGAGGACTTTGCTCGCCAGTTTACTCTCTTGCGTGGTCAGACTCCAAGGCTGATCAGAGATGACATTGGAATTGTCCCGATCCCAACGCGTATGGCACGCAAAGCGACAGAGCCATCGGAACCATCAGCCCGAACTAAGCGAAAGGTGAGCGAGTTCTGAAATACATTGTACAATTTCACGTGGATTGAGCTCTATTTCCAATGTGTTTTTTTTCAGTCAGTTTATTTGTATCATAGGGATTATAATATACTCATTAAATTTTTGGGTGGTCAGGGTTACTATTTTAGGGTCTTTTTTAGTGGTTATGCCCTAGTGAGTAAAAATGTCTGATCCACCACCATACTTCTACGTGCATAACCTTTGCTTCGTGAATGTGTGGTGTTGAGATTACCGGGGGAGGGGGGGAACTCCCATATATAAGCTACCGGTATGGCAAACTATAAATTTCGCATTTTTAGTCTGGAATAGGGTGTGATCTTGACAGGGAAGTATGAGACTGCACATTTTCATATATTTTTCTTGTTTGGAAATATGGTCAGGGTTTGGGACCCGGGTGGCACAGTCCCACCCGAAATTCCAGGGATTACCCTGCCCCCAGGATTATCCATTATTAGACAAGCTACATTTGTATATTATTGGATAATGTCTACCTTGCGTTAACAGTGGTCAGACATTTGGGCTTAGTGTTGATTCCTGTCATTTGATGTATGATGTCCTCTTAGATTTTTTTTTTTGGGGTGTTTATTTTAGATTCACCTGAATATGAAAAGGTTGTCAAGGCTCTAACAAATCCCCGACTCGTTAGCGGAATAAAGAAGGCTTCTCCTTTGGACCAAACAAGTTCGTTGGAAGGGTTTCACTCCGTTCTCAATCAATTTGCTCCAAAGATGATTGGATATTCATTTCCTGGAATGTTTTGCAGGTAAGATTAATTTAAATGTTTAGGTACATGTGCATCAAAACAAACAGCCAATATTAGACAGCCCAAATAAATATTATCATTGCACTCTCTCCCATACAGAATTCTGATTGGTTGATTCACACAAACTATGAAACTAGCTGGTAAATGAACATGAATGCAGTACATCATTGAATTGTTAGCTAGTCAGTAAATGAAAACATTGTTCAATTCTAGGCATATTCTAGCAGCCATCCATTTCAATGGCAACCTACACCGAGACATCAAAACACTACCTGATGGAACAGATCAAGTTGCGATTGTTTACCCAAAATTCAAGAATGCTTAAGCAACAGTGAGAGGTGTCAAGGTCAAGCCTAATTTTGGTGAGCTCACAATACAGAAACTGTAAATGTTATGTTGTAAATTGCTTGATCTGAAATGATGAAGCTGTGGGCCAAATTGTTGTTGGGTTGGATGCTTGGTTACATCATGGAATTGTACCATCTCATCCTCCTTCGTCCACCAGACACCCTCGCCCTCAACAAGGTAGTCACTAATTTGCTGGAGGTGTGCTTGCCATTCTGTGCTGTTCTTCTTGATCATTGATATTGGAATACATGTGTTTGAGCGTTCTGGTAAACACTGAGAAAGCTTGCTGATGTGGGCTTGTTGACGGACAGCATCATCTCCTTGTAATCCCATCTCCTTTTCAGCATGTAAACGAATAAACAAGTTTGGAATTATCTGTCCAGGGTGGTAGTTGTTTGTGTGTTTTGTTATTCTCTTGTTGTGATTGAATATGCGCTCTTGACCCTCTGCATTTGCTGCTTGACCAGATATGATTCGTAGCATAAGGCCAGCATGAGATGACAGATTGTGGAAATATACACCGAACATTTTCCTGAGGGTTAGTGTTTTTGGTTGCTTGACAATACAGTTTCTCAAGGTCATGGAATGTAGCCAGCACTGATTGTAGTAGCGTAGTATGAGTGCAGGTGATCGATTCTGTTCATCTGAGTACAGGATGCGTTGTATTTCTACTAATGAATCGATTGCTAGAAGTGCTTCCTTTGACATTATGCCTGACTGGTGAGCAACTCCTGCTGTTTTGACTAATGCTGTACGGTAATCTACACATCTCTTGCTGTCTTTACCACCAACACACAGCTCTACTGTTTCATCGAGCAGTGTCCTTTCTGCTGTTGTCAGGTGCCTTGGATTCTCAGTCAGGAAGTTCTCTATGTGGTGACCAATGTCATGCAATGGCTCTGCTGGCAATATTTCATAATCACCAAGGCCAAGTTCTTCAAGATTTGCTTCTGGATTATTCAATATAAGGGCTGATACGCGTTGCATGCCATGCATTTCTCTGGTGAGTAGATCTTGTAGCTCTTGCTTAGTTTTGCCCTCATATATTTGTCTGGAAGCTAATTCCCTCCTCCAGCTGTTGCTTTGTTAAAGCTTTCAAGGGCTTGGCTTTTAACTGGAGTGAGAGTCTCCTTGCAACTGCACCTTGTAGGATGTAATCTTGAATCTTGTCTAGTCTGTAGTGTAATCGGTTTCTTATTGAGGACATGGTCTATTTCATATGTCATGTCACAATGTACATCACAAGTGGCACAGAAGTAGTTGCCACCCTTCTGTTGGCCTGCCTCAAATGATCTTAGTGGGCTGTCTCCATGGCAAAATCTAAGTTTGTCAGTGTATTGAGCACAGTCATGTTTAAGTTCTTGAATACAAGCTAACCTTGTTTCTGTGTAGAGCAGCAGCTCACTGTCTAAACTGCCACATCGTGCAATGAAATGGAGCTCAGGCTGTTCAATTGTGTTCTGGATATTGACTGTTTTTCCTGTCTTTATTCTGTACTCTGCATCTGTGTAAAATAGCGCAGGATCATAAAGACAGGTAACTAGGCAAACAAGGTATCCATGGTTGGCGACGGTCGAATTGTCAAGCCAGACAAGTAGATTTCTTGTTCTTTCCAGGGTTTGGAGTTTTTTTCGTAGTTCCTCTAAATCAAGCGGTTGATTGTTCTTGTTTTCATGTAACTCGTTTAACTCTTTGAGCTTTTCTTTGATATCATATTCATTCATTTCATTGTAGTGGCTGTCACTGTGACCTCTCATGTACTCTTTGTGCTTTTTTAGCATATTTTTTCTTATATCCATAAGAAGTGTCTTTCTGCCTTGAGTTTCAAATACAACTTATCTGGAGATCCTTGGTTAGAATAAGTTTCTCATACTGGAAATAATAAAATGTATTATCATTTATTTAATACATTGTACAAATACTGTACATGTACATGTACGTAGTGTCATCAGCACTCAAAGACATTGAGTATATTTAATTAGTGCGGACTAAATTAATTGAAATGCAGTTAATACAATGTACACTGTTGATGTATGATCATTGTACAGTTGTACAGTTTAGCACTGCAGGAGGGCATTAATTACTCGGGCCAGGCCTTTGGCTGGCTCGAGTCAGAAATCGCAAGTGTTTATTATTTTAATTTTCCATGTCGAGGAATTTCGCCCCCAACCAATCAGATTGCGCCTTCTTTGGAAGTTCTTTTTGCCACCGTACCAATCAGATAGCACTGTGCTGATCACGTGGACAGTGGACCACATTTCCATGTTTTTCAAGATAGTGGCGTGGGAGTTTTGACTTGGCAAAGCCTTTAGTATCAGCTGTTTTTTGTGTAAACCAAAGGTTCCTTCAGATGCAATACCAATATTTTTGTCTTTCCTAAAGCTGAGAGGTGTTTCACGGGCTTTGGACGGGAATTTATCTCACATTATGCGACATGCTTTAAGATACACTTGTGAGAAGTGACAGTCCGCTCTGCGATCAACACTGACTATATATAAAGACAACAGCTTGTAACTGTAAGTAGCCACTAATCTGAACATGATAACCTTTATACCAATTGACTGTCGTTGTGTTGTTATTTAGTGTTATTAACCTCTCGAAAGTGTAGTAGAAATGACCCGATTTCTCAGTTCTCTGACTGACAGGGGCCTTTTAAAAGAATTACAGTCGTTTCGCCCCCCATGCACATGTTTATAAATTCGGGAACGAAAATCCAGCATGCCGTGAGTGAGTATAAACTGTAATCCGAAATGAATATTTTTTCTAATGAACGATAAATGACTCTGATGTGGAAATCGCATATTTATCTGTGACGTGTTATTATTCACTTATTGACACTGATTTTATTTTGTTCTATTTCCCGGGTCTATTTACATCTGGCCTGTACCCCTTTGTATTGATTATTATCTCTTGTTTAGACATTCTACAGTGCATTTAATGTTTTTTTTTTAGAACTGACATAATGATATTATGTATAGAGTAGTGTATTTATCATTATTGCAAGTTTATAACATAACATAACTAAATTTGGTCCAGAACTGAGAGTATACTTACATGCAAGTCGCACTCTCTCTTTCCCTTCCCCTTTCTTGGTACCGTTATATATCCATGCAAGCTAGATCTTGTTTCAGTGTTTCCCATCTGAGGTGGTCCTGGATTAAAATAACCCTAAGGTTACCTTAAGGACCTACCTTCTCATAATTATATTTCTTATTATGGCTTATTACTCGTAAACATTTCCATCATCTTATGAGAAAATAAATGTAATTGTTGTTGTTGTTCCTCAGTTCTTGACGTCAGCATCGTCACTTTCACTCGATCATGATCAGGAGTACGAGTACTTTTACGAATTATTTGGGAATGAAAATTAATCTTGCTGCGACCCCAATGATATAAAAAGAGTGGACATTGCATGTTTATTTGTGGCCTGCCATTATAAGTTTCATTCTCCTTCAAGATGTAGAAAATGAGCACTAGCACAGTGGCAGCTCACTAATACTAGAAAATGGTGGTCTGTAGTTTATGATCTCAATAGAAAATATTGTATTGAGAATTTAGCCTGAATGTCAGCCGTCTCCACTGGTTTGTTAATAATTGAGAATTACAAATAGATGACTTTATTTCACATGTAGAATGACATTACCTAACTATTCACAATGAATAGCAACATTATGTGGAATTTGTTATTCTAAATTGCTTGATTTCTCATAGTTGTACTGCACCTGATATAATTACAATTCATCAAATTTGAGTGACTCAATATCGTGCAGACTACTCAAATAACCATTGCACTTCAATCAACAACACCGATACCAAGTTTTTTTTGTAATTCTAACGACCCTCAAGGAACAATAATATTGAAAAGAAAGTAATATTAAACTACAGAATTGAGGGAAATTGTGACTGAAATGTACATGCACAGCATGTATGTGTGTTGTGTCTGTATTATGGCTCTATCATTTACATTTGACAGACAAGAGCATCAGTAGAGAACCAATTATCTGGCTACTCTAGCACAAATCATGTTGACACAATTATGCTAGAACTCCATGCAGTACATGCTATAGATGGCCCGAGTTAAGGCCACTCAGGGCCTCTTGTTATTGTATATTATTCAGAGACTGATAATACTGTAAAATTAATATACAGTGTAGTGCGTAATACTGTACTGTACATGTACATGTATGCATGTATAATTTTAATCCAGAAAATGTTCAAACCCCTCCACTGAAGATGTTTTTAATTAGTTTTTACCTCCCCCCCCCCCCCCCCCCCCAATTATCTCCTTGGTTGGGGTATACACATGTTTGTTATGGTTCAAGTTTACATTTGGTTCCAAATTACATTTAATTTTAAACAGGTTTATAAAAATTAAACCAGTTCATTTTATTTAAACCAGTTTTTTTCTGCATTTTTGTTTTCTACTTACACTCGTTCTCAATAACACGTGCAGGTTCGAAATTGAATTTCCAACGGAAAACGTCAATTTGGTGGATGTCACTCAACTATATTTCTATGGCAACACTGGTCTGCATGCTTCGGTCAGCAATTCTCCAAGACGGACACGAGGGCTTTTATAGTCGAAATGTTTGAAAATTAGGTTAGAGAATATGCTGAACGAGATGAAGCAGAATCTCAATACTACGAAAACGTCGCCATACAACTCCCAGATGTGGAGGAAACGCAAATAGTGCAGGAGGACAACGAAATCGTAAGTAATTTGAGGCGACACAGGTACCGAAATGTCAGTCGAGAGTGGAGAGAATTGCCGATAATCCATGTCCTGAAAGTTTAAAAAATATTTGCCCTGTCGAATGCTGTATCCATGCCTGTAGCTCGTCGAGGTAGAGCTCGGGGGTATTGCTCGATGAAACCTCTTATAAGAAGCATATCTGCAACTGGATGAATAGAAGTAACTATAATTCTTTTTCCAAGACCTTTGAACGCTATGTAAACAATCAGATTGATTCATGCGTACCTAACCGATGCTTTGACTTTCTCCTCGGAGGATATTCACGTCCAACAACAACGTGTTTTGGATAATCTGTTGATCTTATTCACAAACCGCTCGTTCACGCATAAAGTTTATGCGATTTCTCTATTTTGCAAGCCCTTGGCTCTAAGCATGATTACTCCATCTAAGCGAGTTTGGGAAAGACTTTGCCATGTTTATAAAATGCTAGTTACCGGAATTTACTCGCACAGCGGTTCACTTCAAACTCCATGGAAACCGTTTGATTGACATCCACCAGAAACGACTTCGAAGTCAGAAGTTTCGTTTCGAACCTGAACGTGTTATTGAGAACGAGTGTAATTCCTACACCTCCTGTCTATTACCTTCACTTTCTCTTCAGAGCCAAAATGGGGGTAAAATTGACTATATTACTTATTTATTTTGTTTCTCACAAAGTATTCACAATTGTGTGGAAAGCTATACCTCTTATGAAAGGACAGTAAATAAGCTCTCAAAATTTTATTTTAGTTTTACAAAATAAACCATAATAAATGTTAATAAATTAACATAAATTAGCATACTTTATAGAATAAATAGTTTCAAAATTTAGACAAAACCCAACTGGGCTCAATATAGTGTGCAGTATGTGAAATATTTGATACAAAAAAGTTACCTTGTTATCTTGTCAACATGCCCAGCAAGTATGGCTGAAATACAATAAAATAAATTGATATTATAATTTTTAGAGTCACAATACCTAAAAACGTCAAAATACAGGAAAATGATAGTATAGGTAGAATGTGTCTGTGAAATAAATGAACACATGTTACAAAAACTAAAATAGACCACACCTTCTTGATTTTAGGACTATGGATGTGTTATTGGTTATTGTTATTATTATTATTGTTATTGTTAGTCATCCATATCCTAAGGGAGGGTCCACAAGGACACCGGAATCCGCCAGGTAACGAACCTTGCCTCCCTTGTCATGTATAGGTATTGTACCTACAGTATTGTATCTATTGTTATCAGTTAAATTATCATTACCAACTCATCTTATTAGTCTTAAAGTATAGCACAACAATATAACAAGAATAAAAACATTGTAACACAACAATATATAACAAGAATAAAAACATTGTAACGTATAACACAACATGACAGTAATGATAAATGATAAATGCCTATGGTACTCCCTGCTATGCCATTCTGCAAAGCAATTATTGGCCCTGGTGACGTGAAGGTACTTCCCACACTGCGGGGCACTGCAATAGAATGACACTTTCAGTTGACCTAAACCATGCTTGTAGCACACCACACAAGTTCTGTTGATTCTGAAAAAGCTGGCATGTGAACGGTGTCGAACAATCCAGCAGGGCGTACTGTAGATACAACAGGAGGTACATCGTACTCAGGAAAACCACAAAGTTGTCTCACAAGCTCTTCCCTGTAATCAGCAAGAGAATACTTTCGTGGCCGTTGCAGTTCTTCAATATCTGGAAACTGGGCAGCGTGTTCTCTGAAAAGTATAAAGCTATTCACAACAGCAATATCGATGAGGTGGAAAAACAAAGCCTTCCACCATCTCATGCACTTTCTCATAACGTTGTTTGTGGATAGAATCTGATCTGAACGGTCAACTGCATTCATGTACTTGTTATAGCGATCGATGGTTTTGGGCTGTGGTACCACTAACTCTCTCCATACGTTGTTGGTCTTTGCTTTTCTTTTGACCTGTGTACTATCATTAGCATTATCAATGGTTGTTGGCAGTGATACTACCTTATTATCAATCCACTGTAATGCGAGGACGGGAGGTATCCTTTCCCAACGCATAGATCCCCTTTCCTTTTTCTTGGCCCATTGTTTGCCGTTCTTGAGGCTCTGTGGGAATCCTCTGCGGCTCTCCGATACTGTGCCTGTTGCAGGTACACCTAGCTGAAACAAGTCTCTGACAAGATGTACTGATGTATACAAATTATCAAAAAACAAATGGTAACCCTGATGACAATAAGGTTGCATGACTTTCATAACAACATCATACCCCAGACCATTTGCACTGACTTCTCTCCCTGCAGCTTTCCCAATGTAAACATTGAAGTCGATGGTATAACCATTATAACTGTCAGCCAACACCCAGAGCTTGATACCCCATTTGGTGGGCTTGTCTTTGATGTACTGTCGAATACCAGATCTATGTCTCGACTTAACCATGCGTTCATCAATAGCCACTTCTTGTTTGGATTGGTATAAACTTTGGCACTTCTCTTTGAAATAATTTACAAAGGAATCAACTTTCTGCAGCTTATCACCTTGAGCCTCGGTTGCTGAGTCGACAACGTGTAACAAGGACATAAGAGCTCTGTATCTCGTTCTTGTCAAGATCGATCGTGCCCACAGGCCATGGTAGAGGGACTTTGTGCTCCAATATTTATCAGCATCACTACCAACTTTAACAAGCCCAAAATAAATTAGTAATGCTATCAATTTGTTGATCTCATCAGGTGTAGTATCTTGCCAGCTTCCGTCTGGTCTAGTATAGGCCCTGTGTGTACCTGCTGAAATATGTTCAGTAGCATAACTGTTAGTATGTTTACAAATATTATTGATCATTTCAACAGAGAAAAACAGGTGAAAAAACTCCAAAGCAGTGGTCATACTGTTTCTCAGGAGAGGTCGACCAACGTGTACTCCAGTTGGGCGGATTGGTGTAAATGGTGGTAGTACATTTCCAACATCAGGGTCATCATAGCTCTTATAGATGATTGCAGCAGCATTTTGACCAGCTTGTCCCACTACCGCCCCACCCCTACCATGGGGCCCACCCCTACCACGGGTCCCACCCCTACCACGGGGCCCACCGCAACCACGGGGCCCACCCCTACCACGACCCCCACCACAGGGCCCACCCCGGCCAGCATTGCCATCATCGTCACCATCACTGTCATCATCACTGTCATCATCACTGCTATCTACAGCACTGGCTTCCTCACTAGCATTCTCTTCCTCGCTACTATGTGCACTAGGACCAGCAGGGGGTTCATAATCATCATCTGCATCGACATTGATCTTTTCTTCATCACTAAAAGGAAAATAACATGCAAACTTTGTATTTTTACTTTATACTTTCATATCACAACAGTGATATGCAAATCTTACCAATTATATTGATTTCAGGTATTTGAATAAGCGATTTATAGTTGTAAACAAACTTGAAAAGACAATTTTATAATAAAAATACAGAATGTAATGAATAATATAACAAATTATCACAGAAAAATTCAACAAAAATCACATATAAAAACTCAAATGCCATAATATCTTATAACAAAGGTATACGAATGAAAAACGCATGGGGACGAATTTCCATATTTAGCGTCCGTCAAGCGTCGTTCGATTTCTCTCTCTCAGTCCTCACATAACAATTCTATCCTCCAAATATGTTCTCATTTATATAGTCAGACATCTTCTTGAGGCAATAAGCTAAGTTTCAAATATAAAATGCAAACAAAAACTCGATTTCATTGCCGTAAGAAACGCTACCACGTGCTTTTTTGAACTCACCTCGATTCTTCGCCAAAATTTAGAAGCTGGTCTGTCTATTTCAGACTCTTCTCCGCTGTCCATCCCTCCTACATCACTGTCCAATTCAAATTCATCATTATATTCGTCTTAAAGGGCTAAAACTTCATCCCTATTGAACGTTCGCGCCGGCCTAGCTTTCTTCGGGTCGGACGCCATGATGAAAATGTCTTCGCCCACGCGCTCGGCGTAATACAATAGAAAAATGCCAACCAATCGCTGAGATCGTTATAAAAACAATCTATTACGCTATCGCTGATTGTACAGCTATTTTTTTTTCATGGTAACGAGGTGACGCTAGAGGCGATGACGTCATAGGTGGTTAACCACATATTTAAAGGGCATGACGGGAAAGAGTTAAATAACTACAATGTACTGTGATTAGACCAGTAAGCTTGGTAAACTAGGTCCCAGACCCCCCTTGACCATGGTGATGATTTCCAATATTCATTATATTATCACAGACTGCATTATCATCCCTGATATTAACCCTACAGTTGTATATTAGAAAATTGAACAACAATGAACTGTTTAAAAAAAATTGAACTGGTTTAAATATTAAATGAACTGTTTAAAAAAAATTGAACTGGTTTAAATAAATTTAACCAATATGTAAATTTGAACCATATACACAAGTATAATAAATATTTTATGGAACTGCACATTACATGTATGTTTTAGGGTACATGCAATTTAGCTACATGATTGTATTATTATTAATTGTCAGCATTTTACATTGTATATTTATTTACCTTTTGGAGTACAATCATTTTACCAACTGTGTACTCCCCAGATGTGATCTTTTCTTTAAACTGCTCTTTGAGTTTTTGGGAGACACCTCAGTAGGAACACTTATTTCTCCTCCATGGCCTTTTCTTTTCTTTCGTCTGATGACGGGGCTTACATGGGTGGGCTGTTTATGTTTTGTTTTAAAGCGAGTTACATTTACACCTTGAGAAACAAGCCACTCTTTAACAAGCTGGCCTCCATTGCAAGCAACCTGCCCTGCCTTGTTGCAGACATGGTATTTTACAGCCAAGCTGTTCCAGTTGATTAAATGGTTGTCTCCAAAGCATTCAACTTCTAACTTTAATGCCTTTTTGTCCCATTCAATGTTGTCAATATTCCCAGTATGATCTTTCTTTTTAACTTTTCTATTGGGCTCCAATTCATTACTAACTTCCTCTCTTCTCCGTTTTGCAGATCCCTCTGTTTCGAAGGATTGTGCCAGTCGACTGCGTTGCCATGCACTTAATTATTTCCATAGAACAACCGCTTACCTATCGTACGCGAGCCTGCATGATCGATCGATCGATCCGTTTCTTTGCCCATGGTGAAGTGAACTAAATGGCGTTGAATATAGACCTATCTAATAAATCTAAATATTATTTACTCGGAATAAAGTTTGTTTGTGTATGTATTTCCTAGACCTAATTGGATATGGTGGAAAGCTTCAATAGTTAGGTAGATAAGTTCTCGCAAAGTTTGAGATTTGCCCGATATACCAAACCTCCAATTTCGAACTGATCTCTTGTGCTAATAGTACATGAAAGGCGAGTTTTCCAATTAGATTGATACATTTTACTACTTCTCTCGTTAGGTAGTTCTTTTTATTAAAATATTGGAGTGTGTTAACAATGTCCGCAGAGCTCGCAAAGACAACGTACTTTTTCCGTTCATTTATGTTAATTAGCGTAGTCACGTGACCGTTTCCAAGGAAACCAAATATGTAAAAACGTAGCCCTTATTTAGTAAAACTACCATGCCAAGTTTGATTCAGATTGGACAAGTACGTGGTTTCAAAATATATTGTTTTTAATTTGGGGAATTTTTCGAAAAAGCCATGCCTTAGATGCGCTGAGTTTAACAATAGGTTCATTCCAAGATGGCCACCACATGGGAAAGGTGGTATTTTCTCGGTGTAAGAAACCCGAATTTGTAGGGTCCTCTGAAAATGCAAACTAAAGCGACAGTTAGACATTTTTAGAACGAAAATACTCACAAGTACACCACCCTCAACTATATAAAATAAATTTAGTGTCTGGGAAGAATCAAAACAAACCCTAACCCTGATTTTAAACCTAACCGTCACTAATCCCTCACCACTACTCCACGAGGGATTTCGCTGCCAATGATCGCTTTTTATAACTTTTATCTTGCTTTTCTCATTAGCATAACTAATCATTACTATGTATTGTTTCTTAAACACTGCTGAAAATAATTTGCAATTCAAATATTCTTACACAGAGAAAGAACCGAAAAGGTCTATATAATTTATCTTCGAGTGTTTAGCTTGATATGCCCTTTGCAGCTAACAGTCACGTGCTGATATAATACTTCATTAACGCATGAACTGAGCTCGTGATTCCCATGGGAAAGATGTTGCCATAGAAGGTGGAGAGCAAGCTATCTTTAAAATCGCTGTTTTTGAAAGATCGATTGGAGGTGGAAAAAGCTTTTAGAAATAGGTTTTGCTAATATCAATACCGATCTTGTACAAGTCATTTAAATAAATGAAGTGAGATATTTTTTGCTCTCCAGTACAGCCACGTGATGTGTTAGCTGCAAAGGGCCTATTCAAAGGAGTGATTTACCAAGTTTAAACAAGTTCAATTCTGTATCTTCAAGCAGCCAATACAAATGATTTGCAAAATCACCAACAACAATGCATGTCTTTACACTCAAAATATAACAATATGAAGAAATATATAAATGTTCCTTAGAATATAATGAGTGTTAGTGAACCTGGAATAGCTTTACAAAACCTATAAATCGAGCCAGGCACCCTTGAACACGGAAAGCACTTAGATATGGAATTTAAGTAAGTGTGATAACAATGATATCCCCACTGGAGGCAGTGATACAATTTTGCAATCAGCCAGTACACCAGTGACTATCATATTATAAATAAGTAAATATTATCACACTTATAAAAGTGTACGTGTTCGACTCAAAGAAAAGCGAGAAAAAAAAGATGAATTCGTGTTGTTTTCGTCCAAGAGGCATGAATCTGGGTTTGACAAGGCTGTTTTTTTGTTTTGCAAAATGACGAACATAGACGTAGTGCAATCAAAAGTACATCTGCAACATAATTTAGCATTATCAAATACTTACCCATCTTCAGATCCTGTCTGGCGATACCGTTTTCTATCCCTTCGCCAATAATTATCTGCCAATAATTATCCAGGATGCTGCGTTATGCAAGATGGCGGCTGGCCGAGTTGCGAATGACAATCTCGTCGTTCAAAGAAGCTAAACAGCTTTCAATTTCCTGACAGCAGTAGCACTCGCTTGCATTTTGTAGTACTTAGCTGAACCTCACAATGTCCACAGTTGCACCTTCAGAAGGCAAAGAACGTTTTCGATATAGTTTAATAAAACAACTTTACGTATATTTAAGGTTACCGGATACCTTCAGGGTGCGTTTCCAGTCTAAATTATGTAGCGCCTCGAGAAAACATCGTAGATAAATCATTCATGTATCATTTTAAAGCTTATAAAATTGGCTACAAGAATAAATAAAAAGTTTTGAGTTCTTTGAAAATCTCGAATTTTCCGCCATCCCGTTCCTCATATCTAGTGAGATGGCTTTCAGAAGTTCGGACTCCGAAAATATTTTAAAGTTTAAAAATCTGTTTGCTTTGTCGTATTTCAGAGGAATCGTATTACAAAACCGTGTCGGGGAATTTCAAAATTCGATTTAGTTCAAAAGTTATCATGCTTTCCGTGAAAAGGCGAAAAATAATCCGAGTAGATATGCGGGATACGTCGTCAAGAGCTCTCATTTTAGAATTTCCCAATTCCCCGACACGGTTTTGCAGCTGAGATATCAATTGACATTTTGTGAAAATTTCGCACAAATGGAATAAATTCCTCTTGAGTGGGAGCTTTTTTAAAACTCTATTTTGATTGAAAATCGAAAGCGAGAAAATAGCACTTAAAAAAATCTAGCCGTCTGTCGTGCGTGAATCTGAAGCCCCGCCTCTCCAACAATTAGCAAGCTCTTGGCCAATCATTTCTCATCACGGTTCAACTATCTGTCAAGATTTCCCGCCAATGTTGATTTCCGATCAAAGCAACGCGCCGCATCGAGAAAATGTTTTTTTTCTTTTGTGTGACTTGAAAAATGCAGCTGGTTTCCCAGGCTAGAAAAATGGGAAAGACAAAAAGACCTCGAGGGGCAAAGCCAAGGTGAACACCTATAGAGATCACGCCTTGAATGCCAGCATAGTTAGTAGAGGAGACAGCGATTTGCAGGCGTCTGAAACAGCACGGCAATAGCGAGATCGTGGTTCAACCGATTCAGGGTCACCGCCAGACTACGTTTCCATCTAAGCTTTCTTGGAAACAAATATTCTCTCAGCTGGCTCTGATCAATTCTACTTTATGTTCAGATGTGGACCACTCGGCACTCTGTCTGAAAGTGAAAATACGAACGCTTGTCGGGTTTTGCGAGGACTCCTATTTGGCTTTGTAATTGTATTGTTTGGCCTCGTTTTGCTTTTCTTTTTTCTCTGTTTTTCAAGCTAAGGGCATCCTGCCTGCTTTTTGTAAGATATAAGGCCAACATCCGATGGAATTGTGGAATCGTGTGTGGAAAAACGTTTCTCAATAAACGTAAACTGAATTTAATATGTGCCGATTTCCCACACCGTCGTTACGGGCGAGTGAGCACTTGTCATGTGTTTATTGATCTGCTGTCAATCAAAAATAACCTTTTACTTCCGGTTAAAAACTTCCTTTTGGTATTTCTCCGTCAATATTAATTTTTTTTGAACGGAGTTTTTGGTATATGAGACACTACTACTAAAACTACATTTCTGTGTTAAAAAAATATTTCCATCTTTTTCGTTTTGAAGGTATCCGGTAACCTTAATTCCTTTGAACTCTGTTTGTAATATCAGTTTTACAACGTGTTTGAAACGTCTTACCACGATCGTATTTATTCTGTGCCATCCAGCCTTCTCTGGAACTCTGTCAGTTTGTTTTCTCTTTCTTCCCGTACTCTGTTATACTCGAGAAGCCATTCGTCATCTGCTAAGGGTTCGTAATCGTATGGTACCTGATCATTTACTTCGACTTCTAGATCTTCTTGGACTTGTCCGTGTTGCGGGCTGGTCCACTTCAATGTCTTCATATACGTAGTCGGTAATATAGTTGAAATCCGAGTCGTTTTGACTGTCTTCCGATTCAGAATTATAGTTTGACATGCTTAGGTATTCACTATTGACCGAAAGGAGACAGAGAAAGTTTTACGCAAGTTCTGGTTAACACTTCGCAACTGAAATGACTACATTGTGTATACTTTCCTTTGCTCTGTGCTGTAGCCTCGATCTTGGGTTACGGTGATGACGTCACACCCTTACTCATCCCCAGTCCCCTAATATTCTCCAGAATTGTGTCTTGATCACAAACTTCAAGCGCGTAAAAAAAAAATAAGAAAAGATCAAACACAATTTTTTTCTCTACGATAACTCCTTTTGAGGTTTCTACTTTTCAAAAAAAATATAATTAGCCAGGGCTCATATACACTTTAAGTTTTCTTGTAGAGTATTCAGCTGCCATAAACTTTAGTCTTGAACAGCCATACATTAACCAGATAATTTGGCTGGGGTTTCCTGTGGATAACCTCGCTTTCGAGTATTACAATTAAGTAACCCATCCACAGAATTGAGCAACACAAGCCAAAAAGAAGGTGGATGTTGACAATGCAAATAATAAATTATTGATTATTTTGTAGTACTCATTGAAAAACTTGGTTATCTGTTTGGTAAGGACTAGTGTTTTAACTTTTATACTCACTATTCGTGCTATTTGCTATTTGGGTTTTCAGCAACCACATTAAGCTGAATATAATTTTATGATAATAACAACATGTGATGATTATGAGTAATTGATAATTATTAGTGTTATGCATTCATAAATATTCTAAACTGTGAGATTACAGTGTATGTTCTCTTTGGTTAGGGCTTGGATGTATACAGTATCTTTAGTACAGAACTCCTTATGTTACAATAATTAGTTCACTATCTCTCATCCAGCACTTCCATTATATACCTTATTGCATGAAATTTTGGCGACCCGTTAATTTAGCGATTTTGAAAAATCCATATTTAGCGGCACTTTAATTTAGCGATTTTTCGTAAATTTTGGAACATAAGTCACTCAATTTTCGCGATTTTACGAACTGAAACTTTGGTTTGGGATTCCACAGCTCTTTATAAACGTGGAATCCGCGGAGTCCACACGGGAATGCAAAATTTAATACCACTAGCGAAGAATCCATTTCAGTTGTCAAGCTGAAATGAGTGCAATGTGCACGAGACAATCCGATACACGTCATAATCGACCGTCAAACAGCATGATTGTGTGAAACTGACCAGATGGCGGAATTTCATATTGTACTCACTTTAATTTAGCGACGATTTAAATTTAGCGACACTTAATTTTGGTGCATAAAAATCGCTAAAATCGCTAAATTTAAGTGTCGCCAAAATTTCATGTAATAAGGTAGATTGTCTACTTTATCCTTAAGCTTGCAAATTATTAGCTCAAATTACTTTTAGTTTCTATGTTGCATGCATAATATACATGTAACTTGCATACATGACACTGTAAACTTCATGGCAGTGCTTACCTGGAAATAATATCAAGTGATAATCCAAAGGTAGAATCTCTGAGTACATCGTAATTACAAACATAATGTACATGGTAAGAATTTGGAGGGCTCTTTAGCACACCCCACCTACATTTCGGGGAGGTATTATTCAAGCACCTTTGTTCTCCATCAATACAATTTCCTCTTGCCTTTTTCCATAGTCACGTAGGAATTTTCCTCTTTTAAGAACTTCTTCAAGAAACTGAATAATGACAATCAAAATAAATATGAAAAAATATGCATGAAGAACATTTTACAAGTTCAAGTGCTGTTGAAATGTCATGTTTTTAGTGAGATGGTATAGAAGAAAACAATTACATAGGGAAAAATTGAATATATAGCGCAAACTTTTACATCTACCTGGACCTGCCAATAGTTCATGTACATGTACAATGTATATATGATACAGGTCAAATTTATTTTCAGGTCATTTTTTCAACCTAGGTTATCTTTATATAGGTTATTGCATGTGTACTAAAAAAATAATTCACCCTCCCCTTCTGTTTTCCTACATCCCCCTTATCACTTCCTTCTCCTACCCCTCTCCCTATAACTTTGTATTTTTTTAAAGACCAAAGTTCACTTCCTATGACAGCTTTTTTCATTTTGCACGATTTCCGTGATTGTTCACAAAGTTCTTGATGTAATTACTAACGTTTTGGGACCACAGTACATAAAATTGCCGACTAGTGGTCACCAAATGAATGACCATGGAAAATAAAATTATTAATATGGATTTCCACCAGCGTTTGGATGTGTCAACGGAACCCATATTACAATACCACACCCCAGTGAAAATCCCCATGACTACTTCAGCTGAAAGCAGAAGTAACTTTGAATGCACAAGCAGTGTGTGATTT
The DNA here is from genome assembly GCA_030867875.1 of Actinernus sp. WN-2022. Taxonomy (NCBI): domain Eukaryota; kingdom Metazoa; phylum Cnidaria; class Anthozoa; order Actiniaria; family Actinernidae; genus Actinernus; species Actinernus sp. WN-2022. The sequence goes on from JAOWCC010001589.1 coordinate 145,654,858, forward strand.
AAGAGGGTTGTTTATTGATGTTGTAGTCGAATGGCCAGGTAGTGTACACGATGGGAAGGTGTTTGCCAATTCTGTTACGAGAGGAAGAGATCCCTATGCTGTACAAGGAAATCCTTCCAGGGTATGACAAGATACCCATAACCTTGTTAGGGGATCCGAAGTGCCAGAAACCCAATTGAATGTGCCAGATGGCAAATTTTAAACAAAAAAATGACATGGGGCTTGTCTATGTACCTAGCATTGTTTATGCTTGTGTTCTTCACAACATTTGTGAAATACTGGATATGAATATTGATGATGATGCAGTTGCACGACAGGTTGCAATCTGGGAATGCCCCTGACCGGATCTATTCTTTTAATTTTAATTTTATTTCGCACTATTTACAACAATAATTATATATACAAAGATAAGCAATTGTAAAAATAGATACATTAAATTATAAGATTAAATAAATAATAAAGATGTGCGCAGTGGTCAAAGGAGCGAAAGCTTTCGAGTCAACCACTGCAAACACTGTTAACACTGTTGAGGGTATACTCATGTGAGGAACATCACCACACTGTCTAACAAAGAGCACATTCCACATTGATTTTTTTGTAGCCAGAACATTCATGTACTCAGATTTAGATTTTTATGATATTAAACTCAAATAAATGCTATAATAATTATAAGCTAGTCACACAATCAACACCATTTGTGTCGCAGCACATACAAGACTGTGGACAAGTTTGACTGAAAATACAGTTGTGCACATTTCTTGTAATACTTTTGAAATCATATAATCTCATATTTAGTTACAATTTCACCTCACTCTCTATTTAAATTATTTCACAATTTCACTCTCAAAATTTCCATATCATTCCATATTTCCACTGCTATGGTTGTAAAGAAAACATTATCTCATATTATCATTTATGATATTTATTAAACACTACACAGGATGTCAGTCTCACTGACTTGTATGCCGACTTTGCACTTTGACCAACTGGGTCCCACTTTGGGAAACCTCAAAGCCTGATTTACTTAAGTTACATGTCTCAAAATAAAAGCAGCGAAGGCATATATGTTAACAGAGTTCACTTAGGCTTTACCAATATTGCTAAACAGAACAATTAGCTGGTACTGTATTAATTTACCCATTTAACATCTTTTTATTTTAAACCTATTCTCATTTAGCAATAACAATGCTGAAGACTAATATGTTTGAAAGCATTCTTACCTCTTCCTCCCAATTTTCTGTAACAACAATGGGTGGAAAAGTAATCATACATTTGCCATACTGTGTAAGAATTATACTTAACATTGTTCAAGATCATTGCATTCACTGTGATATATTGGTACACATATACTACTAACTACTATCTACTTAAACTACGAGTAAGTATAGAAATTACTACTGTCAAGTTCATTAACTACCAGTGCTATGCAGATAGTTAATGATCTACCAAGTGCAAGAGCAGATTTCGTATGAGTGTAACAAAATATGGCAATGACTACAGCACGGTTACGCGCAACATCCCATGACACTGAAATGGTTGCTGTTGCTGCTACTACTACATTGTACACTACGTTCTACTATGTACTACTGCTAACATGTACTACTGCTACTTAACTTCTATCTATGCATGTGCTACTGCTGCTGCGGCGGCTGCTACTACTACTACTACTAAGATCAGTATCGCCAGTAGTAGTGGTAGTGGTACATGTATTACTATACTACTGCTATGGTGTGCATGCAGTCCTTCCTCAGGAATCCATTAACACACATTATCTGCTCAAGGACAGTTCTAAATATGTGGTGATTGGTCCCTTTGCAGTGTTTCCATTACATTCGGCCACCATGGCTAAACCTGCTCTGGAGGAATATGTCACATCAAATTTAGTTGGCCGTTGTGATCCTTGGTTAATTTAATGGAACTTCCACTTTGCACTTTGGTTCACAGCCAAAACCATTATTTGCTGATGTTACAAGGGTTTCATAACTGGTGTGACGTGAGATTTTTGTAGTCTGCATGCCACCCCCTTTTTCGTTACGTAGTACCACCAGTCCTTTATATCGTCTGCTGAATGCCATTACTCCATGCTAATGGCAATGTACAGTACAGTCATATCAAAATTCATAATTACAAAAAAGAATAAAACATCAGCATCTTCTAAACTTCCACGATAAAAGAGAATTTCACTATATATTTCAGTATATTCAATGTATGACTACCAATATAGTCATAATACAAGAAAAGTACAACTCGTATAATAAAATATTATGTACATGTACTATGAAACATGCCAAGTATGGAATTTAAATACAAAGTGAATTTCAGAATTATCTATTCGAACTTTGAAAATATTTTGAAACGTTTCGAAAATTAGAAACAAATTCTTCCAAGTGAATTTTGGAATCGTTCTTTCGAAATATTGTTGTTGCTAGTTAATGTTTTAAAAGCGTGTCCTCTTTTTATCTCGAATTGAGCAGTGGCTGTCTTTCAATTAAAACCAGAACTGTTTGAGTGTGAATAGAATCTCGAATCTTCGAAATTTCTCATTGCAAAATTCAAATGAATAAAATTTGTTTCGAATGGTGTAACGAAATTTCATATGTTGAAACTACAAAAAAAAAAAATCGAAATTTCATAAGTTTCTGTTGAAATTCGGCGAAGTTCGCTTGCATTAACGTCGAACAGTTCTGCAACCATACAGTTTGGGAGAAGGTAATTATGGCTTTATTTACAGTTGTAAATTAAGGCATGGATAATACACTGATTTAGAAATTGCACGGATCAGTACAATCACATCACAAATTCAAAACTTTAAGACAACTGAGACAAACTCAAGCTATCTGAGTTTAAGAACATCAACAGAAATTTCACAGTAAACTCGGTCTATTATTCCATTTCTAAAAGTGGTAAAGGATATTGCGTTAGGATATTTAAAACAACAGTAAATATGGGTTCCCCGTTGCACTGTAGTATATTGTTCTAGAAACCTGATATGGCAAATTTAAAAACTGAAAATTATTTATAGATCTAAAGTTCCATAGATATAAGTTGCGAATTATATCAGGTATTGAAGTGGTTGCACTGCAAGGATCACCTATGTAGTATCGTATGGCATGGTATGGTAAGGTGAGACTTGTGCCAGTATGGGCTCAGAAGGCTGTGTCGTCGTAATCCTGTCCGTATCCTCATTGTCCTGTCCGTAAACACTACATGTAGCCACCGACTTGTGCCAGTATGGTGGAGCAGGTCGTGTTATTGTCCTGTCCATACCCTATACATGTAGCTGCTGATCTGTGCCGGTATCTGTCAGTCAAGTCATTTTCCTCGTTCAGTTTATTTCTTTTAGGTTTTTTACACCATGATTTACAAATTTATACAGTATATTATTAAGCAATAGACTGTAAATAAACACACACACACATGCAAACTAGACCAAAGAACATATAACATTTTGTTATGGCTGTTTTTCAGTTGTTCTCTGGAATAAATGCTTTTAATTTGAGGAGGTAAGTTATTCCAACAATAAAGACCTATTAATGTAGGGGTAACATATCTAAAATTTAATCGATATGCTTCAATGTAAAAAAAATGAGATGTAAGAGTGCTGTTCTGAGACGTATTTCATATTAATTGAACAGCTTTTACTTTCGGTCATACATACATAACTGAAAAGACAGGTATTCATTTTAATTAAGTCAGGTAGTTTAAGCACACTAAGGTTTATATAATATGGAGTGATATGCTCTGTTATAGGAACATCGCATATAACACGTATAACTTTTATTTAAACATATTTTGTATATGTTTGCATCAAAAGCAAATAAAAGCTAATCTAGGGGGCTCACAATTATTTTGAACGAAGATAGATAACGGACTGTCATAGTTGTTTCCCCAAATAATACAGCCATAGGCTATAAATGGGTAGATTAAAGATTTAAAGAGGTTTATTGGCTATTTTGAATTGGAGATATAGATTATATGATTGTATTTGTTGAGGTTGAAATATTAAATAATTTGTCTTTTCGATGTTTAAAGTATGTTGGCACACAATCAATAATTATTATACAGATCATTTATGTTGCTATTTATGTTGGGTATGATTGAGTCTAAATTAGGTCCACCAACAGTAACTGATGTATTGTGAGCAAACATACGGACAGAGAAATAGGCTGTCGCTGCTGGAAAGTCATTTACATATAATATAAAGAGTAAAGGGCGATGTCTTGAAGTAGTGTCCTTGAACTGAAAACGAAGTAGTCTTGTTCATATATCGAGGGGAGGATTGTTCAAATAAAAATGAATGTTATAAACTCGAAAATTTAACAGCCTCTTCAGCTAAGATCCTGTACTCGCCACCTCCCGATTTTTAACTCGTGGATGCATGCATGTGCATTTATTGTGGAGGGTGGGAGTGGTGGCACTGAATGGCGATGGTGTTTGTGGACAAAATCCAGAAATCGATATCAAATTGTACGATGTTCACGATATGAGAAGGTCTGGGACGAGTGCAAAGCATTAGGTAAACATCACGCTGGGGATAAATTTCTTGACCACCATATTGGCCGTGAGAACCTTCAGAAGGGGTCTGGAACGAGTAAGAATAAACGCCCCCATAGCATCATGATTAAATGGTCAGGAGGCAGAAGGAGTATATATTTATGTTTTTCCCCTTTGCTGTATAGTATAACCCTAATTGATTGAGCTTGTTTACTGGGCATTGCATAAGAATACATAGACACATGTTCTGGTGTTAAATGGCTATGGAAAAAGGCCCATAGCCGCTTTAATTAAATGTACTTTGTGTAAATCATAAAAGGTATATTTACATTATAATACCGTTATCTTAGCCCGGTAAAGGTCGGGGCAACAAAAACGCCAAAAGCATCATGAGTTAACTAATGATGCTACCGGCACCCAAAAGAAATGCAGCACCAAAAAGGACAAAGTTTAGAAATTAATTAACTTCTGTAACAATGCATTGCACCTAAAAATGTGGGACTGCTGCCCTTGCTAATCAGTCCCACACCTACATGGATACAAGTTAATGACGACGCAATGGAAATATGAGACTGCTCCCCTTGCTAGACAGTCTCACACAAAGAATACATGATAACAAAGACTCAATGAAAATATTAGACAACTGCCCTTGCTAGTCAGTCTCACACAAGGAATACATGTTAACAAAGACTCTATGGAAATATGAGACTGCTGCCCTTGCTAGTCAGTCCCATAAATCTCATGAGTATTTACTTGTTAACCAAGCCTTAAGACAAGGACCCTGAAGCGATGAGAACTGCTGCCCTTGCAAACAAGTCTCATCGATTCAAGGTGACCCCACTAGCAACTTCCCCCGCAAAATGCTAAAGTGGTAAATAAACGAATTATGTAAATTATTTTATGAAGATAGTGAAGGAATACGAATGAATTTCTGGAAGGCATTTGACTTCCACCGGCCCAGTGTCCGAATCTGAGTGTCGGACATTCCTCGCTCTGCAGCATGAGAAGCAGCCCCTATACGAAAACTATGACCTTTGTACCTAGATGGATCAAGTCCACAGTGCCTAATGGCTAATGAAAGCTGATCTGTGAAGGAGGTTCTAGATACCGGGGATCCATCCGCTGTAATAAATAGAGGACCTGCTACATTACCCCTGAGTTTCAGATAATCAGAAATTACCTGCACAAGACAACAAGCTATCTGCCGATGAATAACTATAGAAAAAGGGCGTTGGTTATAGTTGTGTTTGAAATTCATAAATGTGACCTTAAATGCTACTGTCTCCTGATTCCTATCCACAAGCTTGACAAGCTGATGGATCTGAAGAGGGGGGGCTAGCTACTTTACTTGTTGATAAACGTCATCTCACCAACCCTTAGAAAGGCAACAAATGCAAGGGAGTACATAGCTCGAAATTGACAACTGTGATACGATGTATTTGAACATTCAAATGACGAACCTAATATTTTATGAAGGATAAGCAATGTAATAGGCAATCTACTATCTAATCGAGATCCGTTCTTACCCTAACCTTTAAGCATCTGGATTATATAAAAAACCTTTGTGGGATCAGGATACCCGGACAGCTTATGAGAATAGCCATCTACAGTTATTACTTATATTTCAGCTCTTGGGGCATAATGATGATCATACATATATGCAATAAAAAGTGCTAAAGTTGTAGCCGATATAGGTAGGGTAACTGACACCCTCTGAAATGTAATATGGAAAAACGGGCAATAAAGTTTCCAAGCCCGTTTGTATGTTGGAAGTGATGAGGGTTGGAGGCTTGTTTGCAAGAGTGTCGACACTATGGTTGCCAATTCTGTGGCTGCAGATCCAGAGCAATTTCTGTCGGACACTGGTCCATATGGGCTGGTGCCAAAATGTGGAATTTCGGAACATGTAACCGAGATAGAGAATCTGCTAGAATGTTGTGGCAACCACTTAGTGTTTAGCTTTGAAAAGTATGTTATTTTGTAAGCAAACTAACACCATCTTTCGAACGAAAAACATCAAGGATTTATCTTTGTATGATTGCTTATTAATGACATGCACTAATGCTTCATTATCCGTATAAGACAATATACAACGATTACGCATATCATAACCCCACAAGTATAGACTTAGTACAACTGGATAGAATTCCAAAATAGCAATGTTACGATGAGTCCAACCATCAGGCCATTTGCCATAGCACCATTTATTGCCAAAAATAGCACCAAAACCGATTGCCCCAGAAGCATCTGTGTATAAATTTAAATTAGCCGAACTATACCAGTTGTCATCAGGGAAAAATCATTTCCCATTAAATTGTGTCAAGAAAGAGCCAAACTGTTAAATCTTCTTTAACCTCTTTGCTGACTCTAATATAATGATATGGTGACTGAATCCCCAATGTCAGGTGAATTAATTTCCGCAAGAAAGCTCTACCCAGTACAATGACTGAAAAAGCAAAATTGAGCAGGCCCGTTAATGACTGAATCACCTTCAAAGTAACCTTTTTGCGATGCAAGAAATCAGAAATGATAATCACACTTTTGTTGATTTTGACTAGCGGTGGCCGGACCACACGTTTTTTCTGGTGCCATGGGAATTCCAAGGTAGGAACAAAGATCCAAGAATAAATTCAACTGTTGTCTAGATAATACATAAGATGGGGCAATTATAAGAAAATTATCAAGTAAGTGCAAAATGTTGCTAATTTTACATTTATGTTGGGCAATCCATTCCACTGCAGTACTAAATTTCTCAAAAGTTTTACATGAACTAGAACACACCATGGGCATGCATCGATCATAATAATAAAAACCTCTCCATTGCATCCCAAGTAGATTATAATCATGTGGATGGATAGGAATAAACCTAAAAGCATTCTTGATATCAGTTTTTGCTAAAAAAACACCCAGGGCCTACAGTCTTGATGTGTCTAATTGCATCTTGAATATTAGCATAACAAACACTTGTATGCTCCGATTAAATGCCATCATTAACTGAGGACCCCTTTGGAAAAGATAAATGATGAATTAATCGAAATTCACCTGGAGCCTTTTTGGGCACAACGCCTAGTGGATGATGGAATGGTCCAGCCAATCTTACAACCTCTAACTCTTTCTTAATCTTAGCATCTACAACCTCAGGGTTGTGCATGGGCGATATTACATTTTTTGCTTGTGAGGACTCCCGAATACGACAATAGTGTAATGAAAAACCCTGCTTAAAGCCAAATGAAAGAAATACTGCAGTGTCATCATGGTTGTACCCAGAAAGAAGAAATTCTAACCTATCAACTCTTATTGGGGTTGGGACTTGTCAGATTGAGGTTGTTTATTGGGGGTTTTACTTGGGCCACGAAAATTACACTGGGTAGCTTTGTGCTTTCCTTCGCACTTTTAACAAAGATGCTTAAATTGACATCCAGAGCACTGCTCTCCCTTGTTAAATCTGAAACAGTAGCCTTTGGGAATATGTAGTTATGATATGAAATCATGTTTGCCGCGTAGCACTAGTAAGTGTAAAGAATGTGATGTAAAGTGGTAAGCTGTAGTGCTAAGTGTTCACGCCCTACGAGGGAAAGAGAAAAAATCTCTGACCCAAGTGGGACTCGAACCCAACGACCTCCAGGTTACATGGCTGGCGCTCTACCAACTGAGCTATCAAGTCAGATGAGAGCAATCGTGGGTATTGGTGCGTTAGAAAGAATAGCCGAAAATGCCTTTGTTTGCGCCTGGTTCTGACTATAGCTTGCTTGTGGCTTAGTCTTAATCAGCGCCTGCTGAGACCGCATCCACAATTCCCAATGAATACTGCTCCAGGAAAGGAAGATGGTTGTGCCTGTCTTAAGAACCGAAAATTTTCATCATAAAACTTCCAATTATGCCCTCTGGCTGCCAAATCCTGGACAACCTGCCCATATTTCATGAGGGCGGGGGCCTCCATGGGATATTTGCTAGTATATACCCCAACAAAAACATGAAAACAATTTAACCAGGTTTCAATAGACAAATTTCTCTTGGTCTTTGACACTGGTTCAAGGCAAAGGGATGGTGTTTGTTCCCTATCCGAACTTTGTATTGTTATCTGATATTTGCTCTCAAAACTAGGATTGGCCAAGAGAGCCCCAAAATCAATGAATTCATTGCTCCATATTTTAGCCCGGAGCTTATCTGATACACGAGCATCAATTGGAAGGCTTAGAGAAGTAAATAACTGAGATGGCAAGTATGTGCCCACTAACTGAGTCTCACCTGACAGGGCATTCTGTGCAGCATCTAAAGACCCTTGTACAATACATGCTGCTAACCCTGTCGGAGTACTGGTTGTATGCTGCAGCTCATCACTTCTAGCAGGACCAAGTGAAACTTCCATAATGGCTGTAGTATCCGGAATAGTGGAAGGCACTGCGTTTGTAGAGGTGGCCGATAGTGTGTGGTTAACTGATGTGGATGGAGACAACCTTTTCGTCACTTCTTCTGCCACTCTTTTGACAAACTGGTCCAGCAGACCTGGGGGGGAATTATCTTGCGATGAGGCGACCAACTGTGCACTAGCCTGTGGCTCTGTGGATGGTGAAATCCTCACTCGCTTTCTTTGCGGTGCTGTCTGGTCCCGCCGTGACGATGCATCTTTGGCTTTAGCTGATGCTCGTCTTACTCTTTCTGAGCGTTTTGGAGGCATGATTACTCTGGAAAAAATATATTAAATAAAATCTGGCAGACACTGAAATTTATAACCTATGAACTATAAATTTCTAGTAATAAACCGATTGTGGGCCGGAAGAAAATTACTATGTCAGGGAATAGCCTGTCAGACAAATTGTCGACGCAATAGCTACCCTTAAAAAGCCAATAAAATTTCAGAGGACAAATCCCCAATATCAATTCTGAGGATAAATCCCCGATAACAATTCAGAGGACGAATCCCCAATAACAATTCAGAGGACGAATCCCCAATAACAATTCAGAGGACGAATCCCCAATAACAATTCAGAGGACGAATTCCCAATAACAATTCAGAGGACAAATCTTCAACAGAAATTCTGAGGACGAATCTCCACATAAATATTCTGAGGACGAATCCCCACCAAATTCTGAGGACGATTCCCCAATAAAAATTCTGAGGACGAATCCCCAATAAAAATTCTGAGGACGAATCCCCAAGAAAGCTTCTGAGGACGAAACCTCGACAACAGTGGCCGAAGCCAAAATAAATTTCTTTGACTTTGAGGGCGAAACCTTGAAGCAGATAAATTAATGTCAACTAAATATGACAAATCCAGTAAATAAATACTTGTGAGTCATACACAAGAACATAAACTGCCCACAACTAGTTTAAATATATATAAGCTAGGTTTAAAACATAAGGAATAAACCAAACTACAGCTAGACAGCAAAAACAAACTAAAGCATGCCTAAAGCCTTTAAGATGGCGCCCATATAACTACGGTACAAAAGATATTGACCCGAATGGTAAACATGAACGCCATCGCCTAAATACAGGTTCTTAGCAGGACTAGAAAAAGCCTTATGAGACCAACAAAAAACGTTATGAAAAGGTTCTAAAACCGTGCTCACATACTGATTTAAAACCATCGCGCGCTGAGCGAAAAGTGATGTGTAGGCGTATGAATTGCCACGTGGAATGACATGGCAAACACCGATCACACAGACAGAAAAACTATCTAAAAACAAACGAACTAAATCTATGATATCTGAACCGACAACTTCAGGTCCAACGAGGGAAAGATCATTGGTGCCGAGCTCCAAAATGATAATATCGGGAGCGAGATTCTTAACTACGTGGAGATCAAGCGACCGGATCTTCGCCACGGTACGACCGCCGATACCGTGCAGATATATCGAAGCAGTGCCCTGAAGCTTGAAATTGTTATCCGCTCGAACATCAAATTCAGCTTTTAAGTCGCGCTGTAAACGTTTTACGAATGAATGACCTAAAATAAGCACTTTGGGTACCGCGTTCGCCATGAAAAACCAAACGAACCAGGTGTGAAAACACTCGTGTAACTCCCGAAAGCAAATAACACTCCTTTAGCGACAAATTACAACCTATAATTGCTGTATTACGCTGCAGCAAAGCAAAAAGCGTAGTCCTCGCAGTCCCAAAGGATGAAATGTCGTAAAGCAATAAATAAAGACTCTTACCTTCAACCAAAGTCGTAGAAAACAAAAAACACATCTGAACTCGGTTAGAATCAGAAGTGAATGGCCAAATGCCAAGCCATGGCCACGTGATAGCCTACACTCCTTATAGGGGGAGTAATGCAATAGCTTCTCCCTTGGCATTGCCACACATCCGGGATGTTGCTACTTAACAATTATTTACATGCAATTTTAACTGATAGTCAAAAACATAAACCAAGAGCTGGTGCTACCATGAGTTCAGGGGACCTTCGGTGCAGGGGTTACACATCGCATTCTTGTCTCACCCAGGAAACGTAGGTAGGTTTGGTACATTGGACGCATAGGGGTATTACTTCTGTCTCCTAGGTGTTTTTAACACAGAAGTAGTGTTCACATAATATTAGAATGGGCTTTCAAAAATGTATCTGTAAACCAGGCAAAATAAATGATATCACATCACCAACAAATTCAAAGAGTTTTGTAAATCTAGGAGGCCGAGTTATGGGTGATCATGAGCAAGGTAGATTCTTGTTCGGCCATCCTTGTTGAAAACGGCAGCTGCTTTCGACTTTGTCCCCTCTGCGTCCTGCTTTCTAATTTTTTTTGTCAAAGTGCTAAACAGCAAAGAAACATTGGGTCATTTAATATGGTATTTTTTCACTCGCAGAGGAACAAAATAATATTAATGGGTCTGCCAGGAGTCACGAAACTTGCAAAAGCGTGCCCAGTGCTTAGTTTCTTTTTGTTGTGTGTCATATTTATTAGTACAGCTTTTTTTTTTTTTAACATTTAAAATGTTTGGAAATTTATGGAACCTTTCCTGGATTGCCCCATAGATAAGCTGCACCCCGATCTTGACCGAAAATTTCTCGTAAAGAGGTGCTGCTTATGTATTTACAATACAATACAATATACGTTTATTTCACTCAAAACAAAAACAAATAAGAAATTTAACAATAATTACTGAGTAGGCAGGACCTGAATAAACCAAGGGGTTATGGAGTCAGGAACACCTTTACAGTATGGGAAAAATACCCAAGATACAAATATAGATGCGATAGAGAGTTATTTGCGGCGATAAAACCTGTTGATGTGTCCCCTTTCATGGCAATTACAACACACAGGCGACATATGAGATCGGCGAGCTGTAAAGTAGGGGCGAGAATGCACGCCCAAAGATCCTGCTTGGGGAGAGTCTACCAAGACGCGAGGGGAGTTGCAGAGGGCCTTAGCTAGCTACTTCCACCTCCTTGTCTCCAATAAGCTTTATGAGGATGGGCTAGAAATGGGCACCTGGCAGTAATGCTGGGCACTGATGGAGAATGATATTGTATCATTTAGCACGATCGTCTAACTTCAATCTCTCTAGCCACATTTATGAGTAATTCCAGACCCACAAGTGCTCTAATGGCCAAGAGGGTTTGCCCAATTCTTGCCATAGAGATTGAAGTGCTGAGGCCACAGAAGTAGCAGCTGAGTCTTAAGCTGTACTATCTCCTGTTTAAGGGCTTCGATAGATTCCTTGACCCTAAGGGGGCCAAGGATAAAATACTAGATAAATGAAATAGGTTTTATATTGTACTCATTTGCATTTGAAAGCTTTAAACACGTGACACTGACCAGTAAGTTAATTAGGAAGTATGCATAATTATCCCATAATGCTCCACATATCTTCAGAGAACTACAATTATACTTCAATACTTTAATATCTATGCCACAGGGATATGAACTATGAAGCGACTGAAAGAGTCAGGAACAGAAATCTATCAGCCGGGGAGACTAGAAATTATGTACGAAACACGGCCCATCAAATAACGGTCGGAATGAGCTACCTAGCATTCATATGAACCAACCTATAAGCCAACTAGAAACTGCGAGAAATAGAAAATATGAATCGGTAGACAATGACATAGGTAAATCGCTTACCCAAAACTAAGGAAACGTGAATGGTAAACTAGGTACGTTGCAAGGAATTAGAAAAAAATATGAATGGACCAATAGCTTACACTTTGTCTATTTATTTTGCAGATATAGCAATAGATACCTGGAAATAATAGATACCCAGTTCATAAACAAACTGACAAACGGTTAATAAGCAATAAGGGAATCCTAATAGTGCCAAACAAAGACACGATTCGTTAAACAAACCGACAAATGGTTGATGAGCAATGAGACAATTCTAAGAATGCCAAACATAACATGTAACAAATGGTTAAAAAGCAATAAGGGAATACAATACTATGAAGTAACACCTCACTCACAAAAGAAGCCTCTGAACGGTTAGTGAAAATGAAGTAATCCTACTAATACAATGAAGTGACACCTGCTCGCAAAACAAACAAAACATGGCTAATGACAAATGAAGGAATCCTAATACTATCAACTGGCACCTCGCTTGCAAAACAAACCACAAAACGGCTAATGAAAATGCAGTGCTGCTAGTATTATGAAGTGACACCTTGCTCCCAAAACTAACAACTGAACTGCTAATGAAAATAACTAATCTTATCAATGACCCGTACGGCCCCGCGCGCTTTCCTTTCAAAACTATTTTTAAAAGTCACGTGAGAGGGCCGGACGTGTATGGCGTGAGCGGGCCGGAAAAACCGTCCGGCTCTGCACAATTTTTTCTTGCTGTGTTGCCGTTTGATCTACAAAAAAATATGGTCATATGATAAAAAACCTATTGACTGAGTTAGGTCGGGCCGGACGGGAAAATATTTGGCTCTCGGTCATTTTGTACGTTGCGTTTGGGCCGTACGTTTTCCCGTCCGGCCCTCCCACTCAGTCAATAAGTACCTAATAATACTAAAAGATGACACCTCACTCACAAAGCAAACTGCAGAACGGTTAATGAAAATAAAGTAATGCTAATAGTACAATGAAGTGACACGCACACGCAAAACAATCCGACACATGGCTAGTGACAAATGAAGGAATCCTAATACTGATGAAGTGACATGACGCTTGCAAAACAAGCCGCCAAATGGCTACTGAAAATTAAGTAATCCTACACTAAGAGGAGCCAACACTCCTAATAGTACAATAATCCTAATAGTACAATGAAGTATCACCCCACACGCAAAACAATCCAACACATGGCTGGTGACAAATGTAGGAATCCTAATACTGATGAAGGGACATGACACTTGCAAAACAAGCCGCCAAATCGCTACTGAAAATGAAGTACTCCTACACCAAGAGGAGCAAGCACACTCTCAAAACAAGCCGACATATGGCTAATGGGAAACTAAGAAAACCTAAGACTGAAGTAACATACTGTTTCCAAAACAAGCTGACATACAGCTTGCGAAATCTACATACGGTAGAGGACTGAAAGAACCAAATATATAATTGCGAGAGAATGTAAGCTGAAACAAACTAACCAAAGAAGGATAAACTTGCCTCTGCTGGTTCTTCCACTGCAGGACGGATGGCTTCTAAAATCTTCAGGGACGATCTCGGCAGGAACTTTGGCCATGCTCAGGAACAGCGAAGAAGAAATCAACTTGACAGAGATCCGTTAAGGTACTGCAGTGATACGTCCTACAGAGAGAAAGGATGGCAGCTAAACCCAGTCTGTGAACATCTAAACTTACTTCCCTGGGACCTAATGCTAGGATGAGATAAGTGAGCTAAACCCAGTCTGTGAACATCTAAACTTATTTCCCTGGGACCTAATGCTAGGATGAGATAAGTGAGCTAAACCCAGTCTGTGAACATCTAAACTTATTTCCCTGGAACCTAATGCTAGGATGAGATATTTGAGCTAAACGCAGTCTGTGAACATCTAAACTTATTTCCCTGGGACCTAATGCTAGGATGATACATGAATGATTTATCTACGATGTTTCCTCGAGGCGCTACATAATTTAGACTGGAAATGCACCCTGAAGGTATCCGGTAACCTTAATAATTGTAAAAGTTCTCAAATGTTCGGCATCTGTAAGTGCCATGAATAAATCACTGTGGAGATATTCCACTAGGATTTCTAGTCTTCCTCTCGATGACGGAACAACGTTTTCTCTTATCGTCTTGGATAAAATTGACTGGCCCGTGGAGTATCTGAAAATTACAGCCAACCACGCCGCTAATTGCATGCCACTGAAGAACGAAGACTGATCCGAGGAGACCGAATTGTTGGCTCCCACTCTGGTTCCGGATGTGGTAAATGATAACTGATTCAAAGCGGACATTGGCTGCACATCTGGGCCAGTACTTGAGCTTGTGTTGATGTCTTTAACTCCACTCAGGGCGAACGACATTTGCCTTTGATGGTTTTCACTTGCCGATTTATGACTGTAAGCTTTCGGTGCTTTTGTGGGCACTCAGCTGTGCAACAAAATTCTCCGGAATCGCATAAACATTTGGCTGGAAGGCCTTTTTCCTGTCCAGTTCTTGTCTTTGTCCCTCTTTCTGCTAACCAAACGAGCACTTCTCTGCCGTCAGGTGCTTTCTGTGTAATTACACATCGCCCCAGCAAAGTTTATGACTTTCATCTCTTACTCGGAAGCCGAAATGCATAGAACTAAACCACCAAATGGTCATTTGCAGGACCTCTGGACCTTTGTCACCAAATTATCTGGAGTTAAACAACTTATCTTCCTCCTCATCAGTGAGTGCGCAGGTGGCTTGTTTTCTTTGCCATTCTTTACGAAAAAATAGCGTTTGGCCATGAGGACCTTCATTGACTGCGCGAACTCCTTGTCTTTAATTTTCAAGCACCAGTGAAGGTAGGCTCTCAATTTCCATTTCACCTTTATCAATACTCTGTAGGTACTTCTGTATGTTAAGGTCGTACCTTGTTTTTTTTGACAGTGTTAATGCCTTTCTGGTTCGTTAAAAAGGCCTCTATTTCGTATTTGCTGCTTTGAAGCTGTTCGCCCTCTACTTGTTGTTGTTGTTTGCAAAAAGTTGCAGTTTCCTCGCTTACTTCGCCAGGATAATAAAATTCACTTTAATAATGTTCATCTTAACTCATTTTAGAGCTCCTCTGTCGGCCTTGTGTTTTTTGTATTTGGTGTTGAATTAAAAATAGGTAATATTTGTTTTAATTATTGTGAACCGGCGTTTTCTCTATGTATCACTTTCACTGAAAGCAGACATAATTTTGAAACTGGCGCCGGTGGGATATTATTTGTAGTCTTACATCAAGTACTATGCCAGTCCGAATACTCAAAAAGACTGACCGTGGTCCGAATACACAAAAAGACTGTGCGTCAACGAATCCGAATGGAGGAAATTGCAAAGCATATAATAATTAGCTTTATCCCATAACTTATACATATCACTTATATTGCCACCCAGGAAAAGTAAAATAATTATTGCAAATAAGGCTGAGCTTGACAATTGTCTTTGTGATATTCCAAATTATATTTCACTATCATACACGTTTTGCGGAACTTCTGCAATCTTTGTGTATTTTCTGCAATCTTTAAAAAAGAACTCAAAATGTGTGTTATCCTCTTATGAATAGCTTGTAGGATAGGAGGGCCATATTCTCCCGAAGAAAAATTGCTTCTTCTGATTGGTCTGAATTGTAATGGTATGTTAACTCCTGGATGCAGCAGCAACAGTGAGGCACAAAGGGATTCACTGCCTGTTCAACCAGTATGACGTTACTTTTTCGAAACATGGTTATATTTTGACATGATTCTCACTATTTCGTGTTCTTTGTTGTTTAAAAACATGTTTAAAAACATGTTTACATGGCCCTTTCTCCTGATTTTTAGTTCCTTATTATGAAACTGGTCTCACAGCTTCCAGATTGTCTGTAAGATAACCAAGAGGAATCGTTGTTATTGCTAGGTCTTAGAAAATATTATTACTTGCATCGATGAAGTTGACCAGCAGTGAGTAAATGTGACTGAACTAATCCAGCCATTCTTGGTGTGAATTGTGTCTAATTTACTAATAATTCCAGGAGTACTCTTTGTGTGAAGAGCCTGATAAAAAAGTACACAAAGATGTTCCATTAGAACCATAGTAAACACTTCTGCCCACAACATTTAAATTTACAACCTCGTGCCCAGGGTCTTCTCGGTCAGATCCAAGATGGCAGCTACTCCGAGAGAAACCCTGGTAATGACTAAATTCTGACGAATTCTGATTGGCTCTTTGGTTATAATGCAAAAGATGTATTCCAAAGAAACAAGTTCTGCTATTCTATTTTTCTGTATTGTGCATCTATGTAGAAGACCATTAGTTTTCAAGTTCGGTTGTCCGCTGATAAATCTAGATTGTGTGCTTCAGTGCAAATTTCCCCATATCGTACATCACGCATACCAAGAATAGACAATCACATTCAGTACAAAGAAAATACAATGGTCCACAATTAGAAGCCATTAGTTCGGCTTATCAATGCCGGGGACAGCAGGGCAAAACTAAATTATATCCCGTAAGACTTCTACCCAGGGTTGTGGGCTAAATTGGGCTAAATTCCAATTCGATCTGTGGATTAGCCAGGACCTGGCTTTGATCAGCCCCCATGGTTGGTTCAGGTATCGTTAGAAATTCAGAGTTCAGAACTGATGTAACAAATTACAAGACGTGATCCATTTGTAGATGACTGAGGTTGTGAGGGAGGTTTTCAGATTTTCTATTCATAGACAAATAAAATAGCAGGTTCTAACTTGTTTCTTTCGACTACATCTTTGTATAGACGTTGGGTTTATTTCAGGGTTCAGTTCTACTTTAAATTTTGGTTTCAATTTTTATCAAGTAAACCTAGTACGTTATCGAACCATTGCGTGAACTCATTTTCGTAGAGCTCCTCTGGTTATTGCAATCTACTATACAACTTGTCCAACAAGAAGGCCACCGTGCATTTCTTCAGGGCTACAAAATGTATGTGACTCTATCTGAAAACCCTCAATAGGCATTTTGCACACTTTATCTTCATAAATATTCCCTGACATTCTTGTACACCTTCCTTAAACTTCTAGCATCATCTTTACCTCACTTGCCATCTTGCTCCAATTCAAAATCAAAGTAAAGAACACAATTTACAGGCAAAATTTCTGTTGGACAGTTTGGCCAATTCGCCCGTTTCTTTTGGTAACCACCTTTCCATCACGAAGTCATCCCCTGTCCTTTCTATCACTTTACCAAGACAAGGCCTTTTGTCATAGTTTCGTATATGTACAGCAACCATAGCTCACCTTTGAGGCCAGAGTAGTCGTCAACTTCTCTGGTGTTTGTTAGCCTTCTGTAGGGACCACAGTAGACCTTGGATGAAAAAGAAATTAAATCTTACTATGCTGAATCTGATATTAGTATTAGAAGCTTTATTTTTTTGCCTGGAATATCAACATCAAATAGTTAAATTCTTTACTAAATTTATTTTTACACGAAGACCGAAGGCTTCATGTTGAGCCCAAAGGAATTAATTGTGATGTTCTTAAAATTAGATTGAAAAGGATTCAAGTTTGAGGAAATATATTTTTAGGCATCAAATTTCCAAGGGAAACTGTCAGCAAATAGTCCAGAGACAGAAGCACTCTCTATTGTTTAACGCTGTTTTGCTGATAATGTTTTGCCGATAATGCTCACCTGACAGTATTACATCACATCACCACTTTTGTCCAGTGAGAGCGTGCGAAAATTTAGTGGTGAAGTGAACTAGTCTGTATAATCCTGATAGTGCCATGTGGCAGTCAAACACCATCATGTCTTGTAATAATTATTATTGCTTCCGTCCTATGAGACTGCATGATAAATGTTTGGTGAACTACATAGAGGATTGATACATAATGTAGTGTGGAGTCAAATATCAGTAACAGAGAATAAAAGGAATAGTCTCTTTTTAGCAGAACCAACTAGTTGTCTAATATTAAACTTAAACGCAAAAATGCAGTATGCATTTAGAAGTTCACTGTATAATGTCTGATTGTATCATCCAAGTTCAGGGAGCATGTTCATGTAAATGTATGTCAAACAGACAATGAAAATGTATAATATGGAACTAACCTCTGGAATATCATCAAATTGACTTTTAGTGTTGTCCTCCAAGTCATCAGGAACTCCCTCTGGTCTTTCACCTCCAATTCCAACTGCAATAGTCTGTTGTCTCCGTATCTGGTCATTCGTTTTAGCAACAAGTGCTTTAAGAATCGACGAACAGAGGGTTCTCTAGGTTAAGCAGCTCTTCCCATTCTTTCTTCCCTGTCTCACCAAACAGACGTTATCCATTAAAACAACTTATTGACGTCTCTCTTTACGAGTTAAACTCCATAATCTCCAGATCTCCGGGCATGTGTCCAAGGGAATATCAGCACCATCCTGTGAGAAAAAATACAACTTGAGTTTGCTATACTGCATGGTAACATTATGTACATGTACAATACATGTATACTACTAACTCTCAAAGTTAAAGCATGTCAGAACTTGTCTCGAGTTGTCATACTACTGTGAATTTCAATACATCGCACATTACACACAACACTTGATTGGCTTCCGAAAACTCCCGAATATGTTAATAGGGACCTTAAGATCCGACGACGGCTGGTGTCTGCGACGGTAGATATGGTCGAGAGGATGCTGTCGCAAGGCGCGAAAACTAAACATTAAGAAACCACTGGGAAGTGAGACGGCAACGTGAAGAACGATTTACACGAGTTTTCCGAAAAAATAGTGTCAATGTCTTCGTTTAAAAAGACCCGTAATATTTTGCTTGAAAGCTTCGACGATGGAGAGATCTCAGAAGATGAATTCCTACTCTTTATTCGTACAATGGAATGGACAGAAGCGAAAGATTTGTGTTAAGTTCAAGAAATACTAGTAAAAGAGCCTTTCAAGGTCAAATCTTCCCTGTTCGTAAGAAGATTTGACCTTGAAAGGCTCTTTTACTAGTATTTCTTGAACCAAACACAAATCTTTCGCTTCTGTCCATTCCATTGTAGATCTACAATTAAAAAACAAAAACAAATCATGTATAAGACTTATATATTTCTGCATGTATTTCGCTTTATACCAATATTCGGCACTAAGCTAATTATGAACTGATTAAACTAGTACTAGCTTATAAAAGGTAAACGTGGATGAAACTTTCTCAGTTTCTTTTTCTATTGGCAAAATTTATTGTTTGTACAAACTGAGTGGGAATATTTAGAAGTGATGCTGGACATTGTGAAACTCATAACTAAAATATTTGACTTTATATATTCAAGAGAACGGGCGAAGATTTATATTTTCAGTAGATGCGAGAATCTGGCTGAAAAGGAAACTCAGTCAGCAGCGACCTATTGTTTGCAATGCTTCCCAAAAGATTTGTTGGGGTTATAAAAAGCTTGGAGAGTCGTAAATGCTGGGAAATCGGTAAAGGAATATAACTTGTAAACGTTTTCGTTTTGCAAATTTGTGTTTGTGTTCAGTTTGTGTTTCAGTAAATTTCAGTAAAGCCGTACCAAACGTGCATCAAAAATACAGACATTATAGCTCAGTGTTAAAAGCACAAATGTCCATATCTTTCCACGAGCTTATAAGCTGTTTTAAGAGCTTAGAAGAAATTCTTTATATGCCAGAAATAAATTATAACTTACCGTGGTTTGTTCACTGCATTAGCTGTGGAATCGCCAGTCATTTCATTCATATGGAATGCAGTACAACAAAACGTGTATTATTTCGCTAATTCCGCCTTTAGGAATTACAGGAAATCAAAACAAGTGCTCCAAGAATGTTAAAGCTTACCACTCACCAGCAAGAGACCGTACCTTGTACCTTAAAATTTAGAGAGAAATGATACTACTCTCGCGTTTTATTGAGAACTGTACGGCCCCGCAAATGATCCCAGGCCCGCAAATGATCCCGGCCCGCAAATGATCCCAAAATCCTCCTGCAAATGATCCCGGCCCGCAAATGATCCCAAAATCCTCCCACAAATGATCCCAGCTGAAAATATGAATGGCAACGAATTTTGGATTGCGAGATATTTGGAATTCTACAAGTTTTTATCTTATGCTTATAATTTTGCATATATACATTTCTTTTTTTATATTTTTCAATCAAAAAAACTTGGCTGGATACACTGCATGATGAATATAGTTATCCGAAAATAAATGTTCTGAGTACGTGTTAGTAAGTAATAGACGCCGCTTTCTTTGTAAAATCCTCAATATACTGTATTTTTAAAGAAGCTAAAATTAAAACAAGCCCGCTCAAAACACATAGGAAAACCTGGGCTCCTTAAAAAACGTTTTATCTCCTTTGTTTGAGAGCCAGGTTTTAGTAATGAAAAGAGGAGCATTGTAGTCGACCACCGCTAGTTGATTTGCCCAACATTTCACAGGCAAGGGGTTTAGATATTAAAATATATCAAGAAAGCAAGAGAAAGCCTAAGCTGGGTTGTCGGGATTATCCTATTTTGATTAAATTTTAAAAAAAGAAAGTCAAACAACAATTTTCACTGGAAACATCTACCTGTTTCCATAGTGTGTAAATATATTGGAAATAGTTTGGAAATACACTGTAAATTGAATTTACAAGACCATGGTACATCTACATAGTATGTAAACCGTGAGGTAAGTTTGTAAATAGTTTGTAAAGGTTTTGGAAATTCAACGTGAATGATCTTCTTCTTAAATAAATATTTTGTAAATGGTTTGTAAACTATTTGGAAACATTTTGTAAATACTTTGTAAATCTCTTGAATGTTTTTTGTAAATAGTTTGGAAATATCAGGCCACATTTTGCAAATACTTTGTAAATCTCTTGACCGTTCTTTGTAAATAGTTTGGAAATATCTGGCCACATTTTCTAAATACTTTGTAAATCTCTTGAATGTTCTTTGTAAATAGTTTGGAAATATGAGGCCACATTTTGTAAATACTTTGTAAATCTCTTGAATGTTCTTTGTAAATAGTTTGGAAATATGAGGCCACATTTTGTAAATACTTTGTAAATCTCTTGAATGTTCTTTGTAAATAGTTTGGAAATATGAGGCCACATTTTGTAAATACTTTGTAAATCTCTTGAATGTTCTTTGGAAATAGTTTGGAAATATCAGGCCACATTTTGTAAATACTTTGTAAATCTCTTGAATGTTCTTTGGAAATAGTTTGGAAATATCAGGCCACATTTTGTAAATACTTTGAACATCATCTGCATGGACACATTAGACTTTGTCAACATTTCCTAACCTTTTTTGGAAAAATGTTTGTGAACAACAGGACAACCATTTTCAACATTATCACTTTTTTATTTGAATCTTTTCTTATCATAATTGCACAATTTCCTTTCAGATAATTATATCTATGTATATTTACGTATACATGTATGTTGGCATTAAATTTTAACCCTGGTTTATTTTTGGGAGCCACTTCCCCTCAGTTATCCTCTAAATGAGATCTAGACACAAGTCAAACCTAACCTAAAAACCTGCAGAAAAAAATTAACCATGACAATGAAACTACAGTCTAAGTCTCTAGTTCTCTTCAAATATAGATTGAATTACAATAGACTAAATCATCAAAATCATGTGCATGATAATCTGCCTTATAATCATCTCTTGAATATTATTATTTATACGATGACCTTTTCGTAATACCAGTCTCAAACCCTAAACAACATTAACAGCCACACACTAATTATTGGTGAAACCTAAAATATATTAAAGTCATTTTCAATTATAGAAATCTGCAATGGGGGCACACACTACACAAACGCCCACAGTGCTTTTGTTTTGCAGATTTATAAACAGCTGTATTATCTGCTTAGCCAACTAATAGCTGCTAGTACTGTTTACCTATAATCCACATCATCAAATTTGTTTATGGTGGACATTTCAAAATAACTGATATTTTAATCTGACGTTTGTCGATTGTTCATCATCAGATTGCTGACTTACTTTAAAAAAATGCTTGAACAAAAAGTTAAAGACACTGCAGGTTTATCTGAAACAAATTATCAATATATTATTATTTTACTGAGACTATACACATGGTGCCATTGCATCTTTTCAGTTCTGTTTATAAAATTACATCTTAGAGAAATTAATCTTCACTGCTGAATCCAAGTTAGACAAAATTCTCAGACATTTCTTTAAATGGCATTGGTAGATTGATATGAATCTCTTCATGTGTTGGTTTCACTGAGACCAAAATGTAATGCATTCTAAGTGAATTACATTCTTAAAAAATATTGGAAAGTTCTTTAAGAGCTTCATCACAGGGTCAGCATGGAAAATACTTTCATTATAAAAAAAAGCCACAAAGCCATGTGTATAATTTTAGTAGAAAGTTTAACATTTTGAAAATAATTGCTCAGAAACATTAATAGGGGACTTGCACTAAAAGATCATATGCACATTTCCAACTGATGCTCAAATTGTGAACACACATACTGCACAATGCTAGTAAATTTTGCCATTTTTAGAGCCGAGAACTACATTTATGTTGTGTTCTATTCTGTACCGAGAGAACCAAAACCATGGGTTAAGACTTAATCCAGGATTAGTGCTAATAGGGCACAGAGCCAAAGTAGGCTTCCTGGTGAAATGAGATATTTGGGCATTAAGCTTCAATTTTCTTTTTCTTCTAACCCTGCATATATGATATCTTAGTGCAAGTCCCCTATTCAATGGAAACAGTGTTAAAACTTTAAAACAAATTTACATATCATCCTTTGATGTCAATTTAAGGTTGTCAAAACTGACAACTTTGTCATCCCTGATTCTTTGAACTACTTTGTTTTCAAACAATTGCTTTCCAAACAATTCGCATATCTCCAGTTTTGTAGAGGTTTTCTGGAAGGAAATCTTGAACCTCTTGCAAGCTTCCCTCAGACGATTCATCTGGGCACTCTTGATCTGCTTTACCCTTAAGTAAAACAATGCAATTATTGTCGCTTGTGAGTTTGGCACCTGTTGAAAAGAAAAATATTTTGGAAAAAAAGCACATTGTTCTAAACCACTACTTTCCCTACAATACGGTTTGTTCTTTATGGACCCTTTGCATGTGACATCATAGCCGCCATGTTGGTGTACAGTTAATAGATTCTTCGTTAGCTTCTTTTGTTATGTACACCAACATGGCCGCCATGCCCTTTGTCATTTGAATATCTGGGGATTGAGTGCAAACCATCTATAGTTCATGGTATTTGCATTTCTTCTACATAAAAGTTCCTGAGCTTGCATAGCATGTTCTCAGATTTAAAGTCAAACTTACCATTCCAATTTTTAACAGCTCAACGTGATTTGCTTCAATGTTTTGCCTTCTCCTCTTAAGATATTCACTTTCGTTTTCCTATACAATTTAGAGTTGTCAAGAGAAATATCATTTATATTTCTGATCAATTGTGTTTAATGTTTTAACCACATGGCTAAAGTATATTTAAACCCAAGTAGTTATTACAAATAGGACACTTTCATTATGGTGTTATTTTACTACAACTACCAGAATCCTTTTCAAATTCTCATTCAGATTTATCAACTCCTTTGAGAATTCCAAGACTATAGAGGAACAAAGGGATTTGCACAAAGAGTTCTGGTTGTTGTGGTATGTGACGTCATTGTGCAAGTGTCCTATTATAGTGTTTTGGACATGCACATCATTAGCAAAATGTAGAATCCTTTAAAAAAAAAAAAAAATTCTGAGAATTTATATAGACCACTTGCACATGTCACCCTGAAGGTAATTGGTTAAAAGAACAAATGAGACAATGGGGCACAAGTACAGGTAAACAATGAACTCCATGATGTTAGTGCAAGGGATCTATTAAAGTTTCTAAAAGCCTCATAGATCAATAAATTATTACGCTTAGCTGCATAACTGTTGTCCATCCTCATTTATAATATAACACTGATTGGCTAGACTAAAAAATATATGGTCTATTTTATCAGTAAACACACCTGCTTGTGTTGTGTCATAATTATATCATAAAAGCAATAGACCACACATTTCAATGTGTTTACTGCCAAAATAAAGTACTTGGGATGGGCCTTTGGCTTGTGATTTTCATGTGGCTAAATGAAATTTAGGCAAGGTTAAAATCGAGGCATTGCTGGTCAGCAGTTTCCTCCATTTGGCTTCTATGTGTGGGGTGCCTTAGGACCTTTCGCAGGGGCTCCTTCGTGTCATGTGCTTCAGTGTCAGATCATTGTGTGCACGGACAGGCACGTTGTCCTGCAAACGACATCAAGCACCTAATTCCAAGTTCATCAAATGGCGATGAGTTTAAAAGCATTTCTTGTGTTCTCCCAACATCCCATGTGCTTTATTTCGCCAGCAAACACATTAAAATGTGTGGTCTATTGCTTAAATAGACAATAATTATTGTACATTTTGCCATTAAGTAAGAGTTTCATACCGAGAACCGAGGTTCTAAGCCCTAAACATCCCGAGGGCCGTAGGTCCCTAGGGATGTTTAGGGATTAGAACCGAAGGTTCTCGGTATGAAAGTGATTTATATCACATTTGGCGAGGTTTTCTCAAATAGAAGGAGGTTTAAAACTGAGTTATAAACCTCCCTGAAACAGTTATAAACCTCAGATTTGTTATTTAATTAGCCTATTGTTCAACGGGTTTATACCAGAGTTTCACCCCTATGAAGAACAAATAAAACCGTGTCAAGTGTGATATAAGCACACTTATGTCCCTTGCAGTTTACTTTATTGTAAACTTTCTTATTTACCTCTTCCATGCCATTTGCCTCCATGTCATTAGCCCCCATCTCATTTGTCTCCATCTCATTGGGCTCTCTATTGCCATTTGCCTCCAAATCCTATTGATTTGATCAATACAAACGGATATTATTAAACCAAATTAAGCAAGTGTGCTACATGAGAGTGAAGTATAAATAACCAATACTTCTAAAATTTTAATCTTGAAAAATGAGTAAGAGTCTAAATTAAAGAAACTAAAACACCAACTAGTATATGTCTATCATCAAATAAATGCTTGTCATACACCATACACCCTGTGCAAAAACAAACTCTTGCTACATGTGTCTTGCTACATGATCATATTGCTGATCAAAACTTTGGGTAGAAAAATGTCACTAAATGGGCAAACTTGCCTGTCAGGCGGCTGACGAAAAGTACTTGCCCAGTGTGAAAATCTAGTCCCCAGATTATCTGACATGAGATAGTTCGAGCCCTGATAACAAAGCAACCATCTAAGCTTGAAATGATTTAGCCAGGTTTCCCACAGATTAGCAGGAATTTTTTTTACATGACTTGTATCTAACCAAGAATCATTGTTCACTAACTTCCAGCAAATGCTTATAATTTTTCAAAATGCTCAATCATCATTTTGAGAGAGAAACATTGAACAGAACAGCCCAAAGAAATAAGTATACAAAGCCTGAAAAAAAAATCAGACTTTATTGAAATTTCCCTGACCAAATCCTAAATTCCCTGACAATTCCATGTCCTTGAAAATAAAATCTACCCTGATCGTGGGAACCCTTTATTAGTTTTCATGAAGTGTGACCCTGGAAGTTTGAAGTCTTGCATTTAAATTGCGTTTAGCTGGCTGTCAATCTTATGCGAAGTCTGCTCTCATACCAAGATTTCAAAGCCTAGACTTAATTAAATCTAGGTGGTACTAATGCTTTGATTGATGGTCAGCTGAATGAAATTTTCCAAATGAGGCTTGAAACTTTCTCAGTCACATAGTCTTCATTGAAAATAGTAATAACAATATATTTTAATGTTACCTGTGAAATGTTCTGCAAGCAACTAGAACTGCCTTTTTTATTTGAAGCCTTGCTTTGGATCTATTGAGTAACAATACAATTTTAGTTGTGTTGTTATCCTAAGTTATTCGCTCAACAAATTAATCATGTCTAAAATGTTTGTAGAGGATTATTTTGTAGAATAATGTTTATTATTGTTACACAAAATTCATTACCTTGGGAATTTCTTGTGTTTGTTTGGTTTTCACAGTTTCATTGCAATAATAAATTGTTACCTGTATTCTTAATAATAATTAATCATGATTAATATTTACGAAAGAGATAGGATTTAAAATGTACTTTGAAAAGAGAAAGGGAGGCGGAGTTAATAAGTTCAGTATCAAGTGAATTAAATAACTTTGGACCTTGAAAGTATACAGAAAACTGCAGTGAGTTACAGTGAGTTATCACGATCACTCGAGATTCATTCCAACAATGGTTTCTGTGTTTCGAAATAATCCTTGAGGTCCTCTTTGGTAAAAAATAATACAGTGTACCTTTATTAACGTGTCTACGAATCAAAAATTAAGTTGATCTCATTTGAAAACCGTTTCGAATCAAGGAAGGGTGGCATTTTCAGTTAACCAATATCTCATCTCATTTCAGAGATTCAGATTTTTTGCAATATACAAATGAGATGAACTGTAATGTCATTTTGATGGACAGAAGTCTTGAGACAAGTAACACAATGACTAATATCTCTGAAAATAGTGGGTAAAAAACAATAAAGTTTGCACATATGTGGTACTAAGGAAAATACACATCACTGTGCTAATTACGTTGCCACGGAAACACTCTTGGTCCCATGTTTCTTCCGTGTGGAAAAACAATTTTGTAATTTCTCCTTCCTCGAACACAATTTACTGCTGTGGGCACATCAGATGACTCCAAGTCCATCAGTTTTGTGAGAAAATACATCCCTTCTCAGACCCCTACACTGTTAAGCTACCCACTTATGAAGCCCTCTAGAAATCCATCCTGATCATACATGTATACTATAGTCCTCACTTACTTCCACAGCATGTCCTCATAACTAATACACAGTAAATTTACATGCTGTTTGTATTCTGACTGAATGAAATGTGTCGATCCATGTACTGCCACTGGCTCTTATGCAATAATACACCATAAACACCCGTAGATAAGCTGTATGAAGCTTTTATTATGCGACGGTGCATATATTACAATCAGGTTCAAATCGCATCCGATTGTGTAATATAGCAATTTAAGCATAAGCATTGAAAAAAAACACGCAGTTTGAAAGAATTAAAGCAAAAACTCTTCAAGACCCACCCTAGACCTAATATATTAGAATTTCGTGAATATTTAAACGTGATTAAGCTTATTTGCCTTCCAAAACATGCTGATTCGCAGCGCTTGTCAAAGCATGCATCTAAACAACCAGGAATCCTTCGCAATTTTACACGTGGGAGATTGGCACTAGTTAATGAAAATCCAAGATGGCGGACCTCAGACCTACTCGTGCTAGAGAGGCTGTCCCATACAGCCTGGCAAAACGAGGGCCAAGTGGCAAATAAATAAAGTGAATAGTATCTCATTTTTTGTGCTTACCTGGCTCATTCTTTGTCTTGTACCTCTCAGCACTACATTTGGCGCAAGAAGTCAGGTGGCTGTATGTATTTATAAGCGTTGCTATCACGAAACAGAATGCAGTCTTTTGGATAGTAGTGATATGTTACAGTATCAACAAGAAATGGCCGTATGAGAGCACACGCATCATCATAATTAGAGGGTAGAAGGTTGCTAGGAGGAAGTAATGACTTTTGAAGTTGAAGTTGGTGGGAGAGGCTTTCTTTGCTAGTTTCTAGTTTACAGAAAACCATAGAAACTGCACTGCAACGGCTTGCATTAAAGTGACATTGCTGAGGCAAAGTAGCAGGACTTATCCCTACAAGTGTGTTTCAAAAGTCACATTCATATTCTCGCATTGATTTGGCTGCGGCAGGCAGCAGTTCCCTTAGCCTGTTGAAGATAAAAATTGAGAGACAGCAGCACCTGTTCGCACAACTCAAACCTTACATCAGTTTCAGAGTCAGATAAATCCAATTCTGCACCTTGCACTTCAGAATAAGTCTATAAGTTAAGTGAAATTAAGACTTAGCAGATTTCATTTAATCAGTAGTGAATATACACCTGAATTACCAAAATTGTATTGCTTAATTTATAAAAATGAAGAAAAAGGTTATAATTACCACAACTACTATAACCACAGCTTGGAGGACATTTTGCCACGCCCATGATATTTTTAAAGTTGTAGGATTCGGTATAATTAGTGGTAAGCCAAAAAAACCTTTGATTCGTATCCCTCCCCCCAAATACCCTGAGAAATACGAATAGAAGTTACTAAAGTTTTGGTAGTAAAGTAAGGTACAACGACCTGAGAAATACGAATATAAGTTACTAAAGTTTTGGTAGTAAAGCAATGTACGACTCACTCACTTTGATGAGAAGGAAAGACTTTGGCGGGGGGAAAATATTAGGCGGGGGGGAAATATTAGGCGTGAAGAAACTTGTTTGGTCGGGACAACGAGCCAACCCAAATCATTATTACCCTGAGGAATAAGGATACTTTAGTAAAAAAAAAAGACTGTGGACTCAGACGGGTAAAAAGCTAATTAACCCACACAGTGAACCATTATTGCTAGATCCTAATAGGCAAAACACGAAGTTGGAAAAAAACCAGTCAGAGGTTGATAACGTGCACAACTATTGCGAATTAAGTATTAACCACTCCAAGTCTATGATAAAATACACGAAGTCATGTAAACAGTTATTTTCATTTATTATATTTTTAAAATCAATTGTCAATTCCTACAAAGAATGGAGAAAACGATGATTAGATGGATAAAGTAGAGTCTGTTTAGTATAGTGGGGAGCAAAATGGCTCTGGTTTCTCTACGCGTGTTTCTCTGATGAAATGTTCTTACACTTTTAACGTCCTTAAACGGTAAGCAAAGGGGTAACGATCTAAGAAGGGTACTCGTGGCTACGGTTAAGTCGGTAATATCTGTCGAATCACTCCTAACTATGTAAACCAAACATGCATCACGCTATTTCTTCATCCTGACTAAAGTGAAAGAGATACGTTTTTTACTCTAAGATTAAGAACAAGATTTACCGGTTATTTTGTGGTGTAACATGTCACTGAAAAAGAAGAAGAACGACGGATTAGAAATTTATAACAGGTATGGTGTTAATGTATTTTGCGCTTACTGTGACCATTACATTGATTTTATCTTACCTTCTTGTTAAACACCATATCGGCGGCCCGGTGGACCGCCACCAGAACGTTGGCGTCCATGCTATTCGCATGGACTATGACACACCCGTCCCCTGCCTTCCTGCAAGAATGATTTATACGATTGATAAGTTATTGGGAATATCGGTAAGGGTTACAGTTGTGTGGTATTGCGTTTATGCATTGTAGCGAAATGAAGTAGAAAACGTACCAGCAAGCCCCCACAGGGAAAGCCCTGTGGCGAAGGCCAAGCGGACACACCCCTCACAGAATGTGTGCCCACAGTTACTCAATGTAAAGGTCGGCTCTGGTATCGACTTGCATAGTACACAAGAGTTAACGGCTGTATAGATAGGATGCAAGAAGAGAATATCTGTGAGGATACTGTACACAATCTTATAGTGTATCATTAAACAGTTTGGACCTTACCTTGGTTCGACATGACGACGAATGAAGAAGGGTTTCACGTCCCTTCGTTTTATACTGAATTATTTGCATTGAATGCTCTTTTGTTCGGGTTACTTTGAAGTAATTACAGTGAGTTATCACGATCACTCGAGATTCATTTCAACAATGGTTTCTGTGTTTCGAAATAATCCTTGAGGTCCTCTTTGTTAAAACAAAATACAGTGTACCTTTATTAACGTGTCTACGAATCAAAAATTAAGTTGATCTCATTTGAAAACCGTTTCGAATCAAGGAAGGGTGGCATTTTCAGTTAACCAATATCTCATCTCATTTCAGAGATATTGAGATTTTTTGCAATATGCAAATGAGATGAACTGTAATGTCATTTTGATGGACAGAAGTCTTGAGACAAATAACACAATGAATAATATCTCTGAAAATTGTGGGTAAAAAACAATAAAGTTTGCACATATGTGGTACTAAGGAAAATACACATCACTGTGCTAATTACGTTGCCACGGAAACACTCTTGGTCCCATGTTTCTTCCGTGTGGAAAAACAATTTTGTAATTTCTCCTTCCTCGAAGACAATTTACTGCTGTGGGCACATCAGATGACTCCAAGTCCATCAGTTTTGTGAGAAAATACATCAGTTCTCAGACCCCTACACTGTTAAGCTACCCACTTATGAAGCCCTCTAGAAATCCATCCTGATCATACATGTATATTATAGTCCTCACTCACTTTCACAGCATGTCCTCATAACTAATACACAGTAAATGTACATGCTGTTTGTATTCTGACTGAATGACATGTGTCGATCCATGTACTGCCACTGGCTCTTATGCAATAATACACCATAAACACCCGTAGATAAGCTGTATGAAGCTTTTATTATGCGACGGTGCATATATTACAATCAGGTTCAAATCGCATCCGATTGTGTAATATAGCAATTTAAGCATAAGCATTGAAAAAAAACACGCAGTTTGAAAGAATTAAAGCAAAAACTCTTCAAGGCCCACCCTAGACCTAATATATTAGAATTTCGTGAATATTTAAACGTGATTAAGCTTATTTGCCTTCCAAAACATGCTGATTCGCAGCGCTTGTCAAAGCATGCATCTAAACAACCAGGAATCCTTCGCAATTTTACACGTGGGAGATTGGCACTAGTTAATGAAAATCCAAGATGGCGGACCTCAGACCTACTCGTGCTAGAGAGGCTGTCCCATACAGCCTGGCAAAACGAGGGCCAAGTGGCAAATAAATAAAGTGAATAGTATCTCATTCTTTGTGCTTACCTGGTTCATTCTTTGTCTTGTACCTCTCAGCACTACATTTGGCGCAAGAAGTCAGGTGGCTGTATGTATTTATAAGCGTTGCTATCACGAAACAGAATGCAGTCTTTTGGATAGTAGTGATATGTTACAGTATCAACAAGAAATGGCCGTATGAGAGCACACGCATCATCATAATTAGAGGGTAGAAGGTTGCTAGGAGGAAGTAATGACTTTTGAAGTTGAAGTTGGTGGGAGAGGCTTTCTTTGCTAGTTTCTAGTTTACAGAAAACCATAGAAACTGCACTGCAACGGCTTGCATTAAAGTGACATTGCTGAGGCAAAGTAGCAGGACTTATCCCTACAAGTGTGTTTCAAAAGTCACATTCATATTCTCGCATTGATTTGGCTGCGGCAGGCAGCAGTTCCCTTAGCCTGTTGAAGATAAAAATTGAGAGACAGCAGCACCTGTTCGCACAACTCAAACCTTACATCAGTTTCAGAGTCAGATAAATCCAATTCTGCACCTTGCACTTCAGAATAAGTCTATAAGTTAAGTGAAATTAAGACTTAGCAGATTTCATTTAATCAGTAGTGAATATACACCTGAATTACCAAAATTGTATTGCTTAATTTATAAAAATGAAGAAAAAGGTTATAATTACCACAACTACTATAACCACAGCTTGGAGGACATTTTGCCACGCCCATGATATTTTTAAAGTTGTAGGATTCGGTATAATTAGTGGTAAGCCAAAAAAACCTTTGATTCGTATCCCTCCCCCCAAATACCCTGAGAAATACGAATAGAAGTTACTAAAGTTTTGGTAGTAAAGTAAGGTACAACGACTTGAGAAATACGAATATAAGTTACTAAAGTTTTGGTAGTAAAGCAATGTACGACTCACTCACTTTGATGAGAAGGAAAGACTTTGGCGGGGGGAAAATATTAGGCGGGGGGGAAATATTAGGCGTGAAGAAACTTGTTTGGTCGGGACAACGAGCCAACCCAAATCATTATTACCCTGAGGAATAAGGATACTTTAGTAAAAAAAAAAGACTGTGGACTCAGACGGGTAAAAAGCTAATTAACCCACACAGTGAACCATTATTGCTAGATCCTAATAGGCAAAACACGAAGTTGGAAAAAAACCAGTCAGAGGTTGATAACGTGCACAACTATTGCGAATTAAGTATTAACCACTCCAAGTCTATGATAAAATACACGAAGTCATGTAAACAGTTATTTTCATTTATTATATTTTTAAAATCAATTGTCAATTCCTACAAAGAATGGAGAAAACGATGATTAGATGGATAAAGTAGAGTCTGTTTAGTATAGTGGGGAGCAAAATGGCTCTGGTTTCTCTACGCGTGTTTCTCTGATGAAATGTTCTTACACTTTTAACGTCCTTAAACGGTAAGCAAAGGGGTAACGATCTAAGAAGGGTACTCGTGGCTACGGTTAAGTCGGTAATATCTGTCGAATCACTCCTAACTATGTAAACCAAACATGCATCACGCTATTTCTTCATCCTGACTAAAGTGAAAGAGATACGTTTTTTACTCTAAGATTAAGAACAAGATTTACCGGTTATTTTGTGGTGTAACATGTCACTGAAAAAGAAGAAGAACGACGGATTAGAAATTTATAACAGGTATGGTGTTAATGTATTTTGCGCTTACTGTGACCATTACATTGATTTTATCTTACCTTCTTGTTAAACACCATATCGGCGGCCCGGTGGACCGCCACCAGAACGTTGGCGTCCATGCTATTCGCATGGACTATGACACACCCGTCCCCTGCCTTCCTGCAAGAATGATTTATACGATTGATAAGTTATTGGGAATATCGGTAAGGGTTACAGTTGTGTGGTATTGCGTTTATGCATTGTAGCGAAATGAAGTAGAAAACGTACCAGCAAGCCCCCACAGGGAAAGCCCTGTGGCGAAGGCCAAGCGGACACACCCCTCACAGAATGTGTGCCCACAGTTACTCAATGTAAAGGTCGGCTCTGGTATCGACTTGCATAGTACACAAGAGTTAACGGCTGTATAGATAGGATGCAAGAAGAGAATATCTGTGAGGATACTGTACACAATCTTATAGTGTATCATTAAACAGTTTGGACCTTACCTTGGTTCGACATGACGACGAATGAAGAAGGGTTTCACGTCCCTTCGTTTTATACTGAATTATTTGCATTGAATGCTCTTTTGTTCGGGTTACTTTGAAGTAATTACAGTGAGTTATCACGATCACTCGAGATTCATTTCAACAATGGTTTCTGTGTTTCGAAATAATCCTTGAGGTCCTCTTTGTTAAAACAAAATACAGTGTACCTTTATTAACGTGTCTACGAATCAAAAATTAAGTTGATCTCATTTGAAAACCGTTTCGAATCAAGGAAGGGTGGCATTTTCAGTTAACCAATATCTCATCTCATTTCAGAGATATTGAGATTTTTTGCAATATGCAAATGAGATGAACTGTAATGTCATTTTGATGGACAGAAGTCTTGAGACAAATAACACAATGAATAATATCTCTGAAAATTGTGGGTAAAAAACAATAAAGTTTGCACATATGTGGTACTAAGGAAAATACACATCACTGTGCTAATTACGTTGCCACGGAAACACTCTTGGTCCCATGTTTCTTCCGTGTGGAAAAACAATTTTGTAATTTCTCCTTCCTCGAAGACAATTTACTGCTGTGGGCACATCAGATGACTCCAAGTCCATCAGTTTTGTGAGAAAATACATCAGTTCTCAGACCCCTACACTGTTAAGCTACCCACTTATGAAGCCCTCTAGAAATCCATCCTGATCATACATGTATATTATAGTCCTCACTCACTTTCACAGCATGTCCTCATAACTAATACACAGTAAATGTACATGCTGTTTGTATTCTGACTGAATGACATGTGTCGATCCATGTACTGCCACTGGCTCTTATGCAATAATACACCATAAACACCCGTAGATAAGCTGTATGAAGCTTTTATTATGCGACGGTGCATATATTACAATCAGGTTCAAATCGCATCCGATTGTGTAATATAGCAATTTAAGCATAAGCATTGAAAAAAAACACGCAGTTTGAAAGAATTAAAGCAAAAACTCTTCAAGGCCCACCCTAGACCTAATATATTAGAATTTCGTGAATATTTAAACGTGATTAAGCTTATTTGCCTTCCAAAACATGCTGATTCGCAGCGCTTGTCAAAGCATGCATCTAAACAACCAGGAATCCTTCGCAATTTTACACGTGGGAGATTGGCACTAGTTAATGAAAATCCAAGATGGCGGACCTCAGACCTACTCGTGCTAGAGAGGCTGTCCCATACAGCCTGGCAAAACGAGGGCCAAGTGGCAAATAAATAAAGTGAATAGTATCTCATTCTTTGTGCTTACCTGGTTCATTCTTTGTCTTGTACCTCTCAGCACTACATTTGGCGCAAGAAGTCAGGTGGCTGTATGTATTTATAAGCGTTGCTATCACGAAACAGAATGCAGTCTTTTGGATAGTAGTGATATGTTACAGTATCAACAAGAAATGGCCGTATGAGAGCACACGCATCATCATAATTAGAGGGTAGAAGGTTGCTAGGAGGAAGTAATGACTTTTGAAGTTGAAGTTGGTGGGAGAGGCTTTCTTTGCTAGTTTCTAGTTTACAGAAAACCATAGAAACTGCACTGCAACGGCTTGCATTAAAGTGACATTGCTGAGGCAAAGTAGCAGGACTTATCCCTACAAGTGTGTTTCAAAAGTCACATTCATATTCTCGCATTGATTTGGCTGCGGCAGGCAGCAGTTCCCTTAGCCTGTTGAAGATAAAAATTGAGAGACAGCAGCACCTGTTCGCACAACTCAAACCTTACATCAGTTTCAGAGTCAGATAAATCCAATTCTGCACCTTGCACTTCAGAATAAGTCTATAAGTTAAGTGAAATTAAGACTTAGCAGATTTCATTTAATCAGTAGTGAATATACACCTGAATTACCAAAATTGTATTGCTTAATTTATAAAAATGAAGAAAAAGGTTATAATTACCACAACTACTATAACCACAGCTTGGAGGACATTTTGCCACGCCCATGATATTTTTAAAGTTGTAGGATTCGGTATAATTAGTGGTAAGCCAAAAAAACCTTTGATTCGTATCCCTCCCCCCAAATACCCTGAGAAATACGAATAGAAGTTACTAAAGTTTTGGTAGTAAAGTAAGGTACAACGACTTGAGAAATACGAATATAAGTTACTAAAGTTTTGGTAGTAAAGCAATGTACGACTCACTCACTTTGATGAGAAGGAAAGACTTTGGCGGGGGGAAAATATTAGGCGGGGGGAAAATATTAGGCGGGGGGGAAATATTAGGCGTGAAGAAACTTGTTTGGTCGGGACAACGAGCCAACCCAAATCATTATTACCCTGAGGAATAAGGATACTTTAGTAAAAAAAAAAGACTGTGGACTCAGACGGGTAAAAAGCTAATTAACCCACACAGTGAACCATTATTGCTAGATCCTAATAGGCAAAACACGAAGTTGGAAAAAAACCAGTCAGAGGTTGATAACGTGCACAACTATTGCGAATTAAGTATTAACCACTCCAAGTCTATGATAAAATACACGAAGTCATGTAAACAGTTATTTTCATTTATTACATTTTTAAAATCAATTGTCAATTCCTGCAAAGAATGGAGAAAACGATGATTAGATGGATAAAGTAGAGTCTGTTTAGTATAGTGGGGAGCAAAATGGCTCTGGTTTCTCTACGCGTGTTTCTCTGATGAAATGTTCTTACGCTTTTAACGTCCTTAAACGGTAAGCAAAGGGGTAACGATCTAAGAAGGGTACTCGTGGCTACAGTTAAGTCGGTAATATCTGTCGAATCACTCCTAACTATGTAAACCAAACATGCATCACGCTATTTCTTCATCCTGACTAAAGTGAAAGAGATACGTTTTTTACTCTAAGATTAAGAACAAGATTTACCGGTTATTTTGTGGTGTAACATGTCACTGAAAAAGAAGAAGAACGACGGATTAGAAATTTATAACAGGTATGGTGTTAATGTATTTTGCGCTTACTGTGACCATTACATTGATTTTATCTTACCTTCTTGTTAAACACCATATCGGCGGCCCGGTGGACCGCCACCAGAACGTTGGCGTCCATGCTATTCGCATGGACTATGACACACCCGTCCCCTGCCTTCCTGCAAGAATGATTTATACGATTGATAAGTTATTGGGAATATCGGTAAGGGTTACAGTTGTGTGGTATTGCGTTTATGCATTGTAGCGAAATGAAGTAGAAAACGTACCAGCAAGCCCCCACAGGGAAAGCCCTGTGGCGAAGGCCAAGCGGACACACCCCTCACAGAATGTGTGCCCACAGTTACTCAATGTAAAGGTCGGCTCTGGTATCGACTTGCATAGTACACAAGAGTTAACGGCTGTATAGATAGGATGCAAGAAGAGAATATCTGTGAGGAATACTGTACACAATCTTATAGTGTATCATTAAACAGTTTGGACCTTACCTTGGTTCGACATGACGACGAATGAAGAAGGGTTTCACGTCCCTTCGTTTTATACTGAATTATTTGCATTGAATGCTCTTTTGTTCGGGTTACTTTGAAGTAATTACAGTGAGTTATCACGATCACTCGAGATTCATTTCAACAATGGTTTCTGTGTTTCGAAATAATCCTTGAGGTCCTCTTTGGTAAAAAAAAATACAGTGTACCTTTATTAACGTGTCTACGAATCAAAAATTAAGTTGATCTCATTTGAAAACCGTTTCGAATCAAGGAAGGGTGGCATTTTCAGTTACCCAATATCTCATCTCATTTCAGAGATATTGAGATGTTTTGCAATATACAAATGAGATGAACTGTAATGTCATTTTGATGGACAGAAGTCTTGAGACAAATAACACAATGAATAATATCTCTGAAAATAGTGGGTAAAAAACAATAAAGTTTGCACATATGTGGTACTAAGGAAAATACACATCACTGTGCTAATTATGTTGCCACGGAAACACTCTTGGTCCCATGTTTCTTCCGTGTGGAAAAACAATTTTGTAATTTCTCCTTCCTCGAAGACAATTTACTGCTGTGGGCACATCAGATGACTCCAAGTCCATCAGTTTTGTGAGAAAATACATCAGTTCTCAGACCCCTACACTGTTAAGCTACCCACTTATGAAGCCCTCTAGAAATCCATCCTGATCATACATGTATATTATAGTCCTCACTCACTTTCACAGCATGTCCTCATAACTAATACACAGTAAATGTACATGCTGTTTGTATTCTGACTGAATGACATGTGTCGATCCATGTACTGCCACTGGCTCTTATGCAATAATACACCATAAACACCCGTAGATAAGCTGTATGAAGCTTTTATTATGCGACGGTACATATATTACAATCAGGTTCAAATCGCATCCGATTGTGTAATATAGCAATTTAAGCATAAGCATTGAAAAAAAACACGCCGTTTGAAAGAATTAAAGCAAAAACTCTTCAAGGCCCACCCTAGACCTAATATATTAGAATTTCGTGAATATTTAAACGTGATTAAGCTTATTTGCCTTCCAAAACATGCTGATTCGCAGCGCTTGTCAAAGCATGCATCTAAACAACCAGGAATCCTTCGCAATTTTACACGTGGGAGATTGGCACTAGTTAATGAAAATCCAAGATGGCGGACCTCAGACCTACTCGTGCTAGAGAGGCTGTCCCATACAGCCTGGCAAAACGAGGGCCAAGTGGCAAATAAATAAAGTGAATAGTATCTCATTCTTTGTGCTTACCTGGCTCATTCTTTGTCTTGTACCTCTCAGCACTACATTTGGCGCAAGAAGTCAGGTGGCTGTATGTATTTATAAGCGTTGCTATCACGAAACAGAATGCAGTCTTTTGGATAGTAGTGATATGTTACAGTATCAACAAGAAATGGCCGTATGAGAGCACACGCATCATCATAATTAGAGGGTAGAAGGTTGCTAGGAGGAAGTAATGACTTTTGAAGTTGAAGTTGGTGGGAGAGGCTTTCTTTGCTAGTTTCTAGTTTACAGAAAACCATAGAAACTGCACTGCAACGGCTTGCATTAAAGTGACATTGCTGAGGCAAAGTAGCAGGACTTATCCCTACAAGTGTGTTTCAAAAGTCACATTCATATTCTCGCATTGATTTGGCTGCGGCAGGCAGCAGTTCCCTTAGCCTGTTGAAGATAAAAATTGAGAGACAGCAGCACCTGTTCGCACAACTCAAACCTTACATCAGTTTCAGAGTCAGATAAATCCAATTCTGCACCTTGCACTTCAGAATAAGTCTATAAGTTAAGTGAAATTAAGACTTAGCAGATTTCATTTAATCAGTAGTGAATATACACCTGAATTACCAAAATTGTATTGCTTAATTTATAAAAATGAAGAAAAAGGTTATAATTACCACAACTACTATAACCACAGCTTGGAGGACATTTTGCCACGCCCATGATATTTTTAAAGTTGTAGGATTCGGTATAATTAGTGGTAAGCCAAAAAAACCTTTGATTCGTATCCCTCCCCCCAAATACCCTGAGAAATACGAATAGAAGTTACTAAAGTTTTGGTAGTAAAGTAAGGTACAACGACCTGAGAAATACGAATATAAGTTACTAAAGTTTTGGTAGTAAAGCAATGTACGACTCACTCACTTTGATGAGAAGGAAAGACTTTGGCGGGGGGAAAATATTAGGCGTGAAGAAACTTGTTTGGTCGGGACAACGAGCCAACCCAAATCATTATTACCCTGAGGAATAAGGATACTTTAGTAAAAAAAAAAGACTCTGGACTCAGACGGGTAAAAAGCTAATTAACCCACACAGTGAACCATTATTGCTAGATCCTAATAGGCAAAACACGAAGTTGGAAAAAAACCAGTCAGAGGTTGATAACGTGCACAACTATTGCGAATTAAGTATTAACCACTCCAAGTCTATGATAAAATACACGAAGTCATGTAAACAGTTATTTTCATTTATTATATTTTTAAAATCAATTGTCAATTCCTGCAAAGAATGGAGAAAACGATGATTAGATGGATAAAGTAGAGTCTGTTTAGTATAGTGGGGAGCAAAATGGCTCTGGTTTCTCTACGCGTGTTTCTCTGATGAAATGTTCTTACGCTTTTAACGTCCTTAAACGGTAAGCAAGGGGGTAACGATCTAAGAAGGGTACTCATGGCTACGGTTAAGTCGGTAATATCTGTCGAATCACTCCTAACTATGTAAACCAAACATGCATCACGCTATTTCTTTATCCTGACTAAAGTGAAAGAGATACGTTTTTTACTCTAAGATTAAGAACAAGATTTACCGGTTATTTTGTGGTGTAACATGTCACTGAAAAAGAAGAAGAACGACGGATTAGAAATTTATAACAGGTATGGTGTTAATGTATTTTGCGCTTACTGTGACCATTACATTGATTTTATCTTACCTTCTTGTTAAACACCATATCGGCGGCCCGGTGGACCGCCACCGAACGTTGGCGTCCATGCTATTCGCATGGACTATGACACACCCGTCCCCTGCCTTCCTGCAAGAATGATTTATACGATTGATAAGTTATTGGGAATATCGGTAAGGGTTACAGTTGTGTGGTATTGCGTTTATGCATTGTAGCGAAATGAAGTAGAAAACGTACCAGCAAGCCCCCACAGGGAAAGCCCTGTGGCGAAGGCCAAGCGGACACACCCCTCACAGAATGTGTGCCCACAGTTACTCAATGTAAAGGTCGGCTCTGGTATCGACTTGCATAGTACACAAGAGTTAACGGCTGTATAGATAGGATGCAAGAAGAGAATATCTGTGAGGATACTGTACACAATCTTATAGTGTATCATTAAACAGTTTGGACCTTACCTTGGTTCGACATGACGACGAATGAAGAAGGGTTTCACGTCCCTTCGTTTTATACTGAATTATTTGCATTGAATGCTCTTTTGTTCTGGTTACTTTGAAGTAATTACAGTGAGTTATCACGATCACTCGAGATTCATTTCAACAATGGTTTCTGTGTTTCGAAATAATCCTTGAGGTCCTCTTTGGTAAAAAAAAATACAGTGTACCTTTATTAACGTGTCTACGAATCAAAAATTAAGTTGATCTCATTTGAAAACCGTTTCGAATCAAGGAAGGGTGGCATTTTCAGTTACCCAATATCTCATCTCATTTCAGAGATATTGAGATGTTTTGCAATATACAAATGAGATGAACTGTAATGTCATTTTGATGGACAGAAGTCTTGAGACAAATAACACAATGAATAATATCTCTGAAAATAGTGGGTAAAAAACAATAAAGTTTGCACATATGTGGTACTAAGGAAAATACACATCACTGTGCTAATTATGTTGCCACGGAAACACTCTTGGTCCCATGTTTCTTCCGTGTGGAAAAACAATTTTGTAATTTCTCCTTCCTCGAAGACAATTTACTGCTGTGGGCACATCAGATGACTCCAAGTCCATCAGTTTTGTGAGAAAATACATCAGTTCTCAGACCCCTACACTGTTAAGCTACCCACTTATGAAGCCCTCTAGAAATCCATCCTGATCATACATGTATATTATAGTCCTCACTCACTTTCACAGCATGTCCTCATAACTAATACACAGTAAATGTACATGCTGTTTGTATTCTGACTGAATGACATGTGTCGATCCATGTACTGCCACTGGCTCTTATGCAATAATACACCATAAACACCCGTAGATAAGCTGTATGAAGCTTTTATTATGCGACGGTACATATATTACAATCAGGTTCAAATCGCATCCGATTGTGTAATATAGCAATTTAAGCATAAACACTGAAAGAAAACACGCAGTTTGAAAGAATTAAAGCAAAAACTCTTCAAGACCCACCCTAGACCTAATATATTAGAATTTCGTGAATATTTAAACGTGATTAAGCTTATTTGCCTTCCAAAACATGCTGATTCGCAGCGCTTGTCAAAGCATGCACCTAAACAACCAGGAATCCTTCGCAATTTTACACGTGGGAGATTGGCACTAGTTAATAAAAATCCAAGATGTCGGACCTCAGACCTACTCGTGCTAGAGAGGCTGTCCCATACAGCCTGGCAAAACGAGGGCCAAGTGACAAATAAATGAAGTGCTTAGCTGGCTCATCCTTTGACTTGTACCTCTCAGCATTACATTTGGCGCAAGAAGTCAGGTGGCTGTATGTATTTATAAGCGTTGCTATCACGAAATAGAATGCAGACTTTCGGACAGTAGTGATATGTTACAGTATCAACAAGAAATGGCCGTATGAGAGCATAAGCATCATCATAATTAGAGGTCAGAATCGACCGGTACGAAAGTGGTACAAAAGCGGTACAAAGACGAAAAACCGGTACAAGACGTGGTACAAAGACGAAAAAGCGGTACAGAGGTGGTACAAGGACGAAAAGTCGAGAGTTAGAAAAAAAATCAAAAATTACTTAATGGCACACTACTTTGGTGTCACCTTTCAGATGAAATATTTTTTTTTGCGGTTAGACGACATTTTCTGTAGGGCTTAGGTGGGAGTGGTACCATATGAAAGGTGTCGTCCAGCTGATGACGATGAACGAGTCAGATTTGAGATTAGACCTTTGGTTGCCATGGAAACTCAATTGGTATATCGCGAAATTAGCAGAAAATATGTAGTCTCAAATGGCTTGATATGCCAAGAAATGCAAAAATAAAATTTGATTTTTGTTAGGAAAATTATAAATTGATAAAGGAGCAATTATTTTTCAAATATTTTGCCTTTTTCCAGAATGGACTGATATGGCAAGAAATGCAAAAAAAAAATATGATCACTTTTGTTAGACTTCCGGTGTTGGACTTTTTTTTTCTTCGGTGCAAACCGGAAGTAAAATGGGAAATAGGGGGTTCAGGGAAACTGCTCCAGCTCCTTTAAGATTGAATCGAATCCTATACGATTGGTATTATATTGAAGCTGGGTAGATGGGCTATCTTAACTCACAAACAGATCGACTAACATCTGCAAACGGTGGTACAAAAATATGGTACAAACGGCAATAAAAAAATACATAATCCCAAGTCGTATGGAAATGGGATTTGTAGCATATAAAAGCGGCAAAGGAGCTGAGTACGACGAGCAAAAACAAAAGCGAAGTTCCTTCGAACGTTTCCGAGATGCACATCAAAACGTGCTGAAAATAGCGGCAAAATGGTCATTTTGGCACTTTTTCAGGTAAAATGGGGTCCACGCCAATTTTTATAACTCTCTTAATAACGAATCAAAACCAATGAACTTGGTATTAAATGAAAGCTGGATAGACGCGCTACCTTAACTAAGAAGCTGATGCACCAACCTATGCAAACTCACGGACCTATTTGCTTTTGAACAAGTGGACGACGATCATAAGAAGGGTAAAAGTGAGTTTGGGGTAACTGCCACAGCTCCCTTAATTTATGCTCAAATCCCAAATAAATGGTGCAATCTGAAAGTTAGATAGCCAGGCTACCTTGACTCACAAACAGATCTACTAATCTATGCCAACTCACGGAGAGGTTAGGGTTTGAAAAAAGTGGTACAAAGTGGTACAAGTGGTCCTTGGGTCCTCCCCAACGTATAACAATTCAACAAACGTCTACAGAACATCAAGTCCCTCCAAGTCCCTCCAAGTCCCGAAGTTGTGTAAGGTCAGCCGGTTGCAAGAGAGTTGTTTCACGAGTTCTCTTCTCCTGTTTTACTTTCTTTCCTTGTGCTACATGGTTGTTGTGTGTAGTTTTTACCCCGTTTTTACATTAGGTAAAACGCGTCGTGCAATGAAATAAGAAAACCCACAAATGGGTTTGAATTTATTATAGAAATATCCTAAGATCTAAGAATGATTATATTTTTCTTTTTCTTTGAGCTGATATTATGAAAATAGCTGAACTGGTAAATACAGTTGTATTTCTGAAAGATGTTAATATAGCATAATGATCAAGTCTATAAAAATGATTGTATGGCAAGATACTGTCAACATCATTTATAGACATGTTCTCTTAGACATTTCAGTTTCAGTAGATTTTTCGTACAAATCTTGTTCCGCCTGGTTTCAGAGAGAGAAAGTTGGATATTTGATTGAATAAATAGTAAACATAAACTTTTCGAGAGAAAAACGTGCATTAAAATCTGTTCGCTATTATAATAATCGTCGAAGGACCATAGGTGTTATTAGGTCTCTTCTGTGGAGAAAGAATCGTTGTTGGAGATTCTTTCAATCGAAGGGCCATAGGTGTAATTAGGCCTCTTCTGTGTATAAATAATCGTTGTTGGAGATTCTTTCAATCGAAGGGCCATAGGTGTAATTAGGCCTCTTCTGTGGCATGGAGAAAGAATTGTTGTTGGAGATTCTTTCAATCGAAGGGCCATAGGTGTAATTATGCCTCTTCTGTGTATAAATAATCGTTGTTGGAGATTCTTTCAATCGAAGGGCCATAGGTGTAATTAGGCCTCTTCTGTGGCATGGAGAAAGAATTGTTGTTGGAGATTCTTTCAATCGAAGGGCCATAGGTGTTATTAGGCCTCTTCTGTGTATAAATAATCGTTGTTGGAGATTCTTTCAATCGAAGGGCCATAGGTGTAATTAGGCCTCTTCTGCGGAGAAAGAAACGTTGTTGTTGTAGTTTCTTTCAAGATGTGACTCACTATTGGCCGCGGCGGAGTCTGCGCACTCCGGCACAAACTCTACGCCACAGGCGAACCAAAACGTTTGGCCGCCTCTGTTCCGTTTGGATGGCAATGGATACCTGAATGGAAAGGAAAAAAAACCCAAATCATTGAGATACCATGTACACATAGTCAATCTAGTGATGAACAATCTAGTGTGGAACAAACTGGTTACCGAGATACTGTTATGCATATCGAGTGATGTAGCTTACTAACTTTCTCAACATTTAGAACTTGAAGTTCTTCTTGTAACCTCTCGATGATCCTATGACGGAAAGACAGTACTTAGTTTTAGTTGTGCACTAGCCTGCTAGCAGGTTCTGGTTGATTTTGAGCTATGGTTGATTTGGGATTCCTGTGGTGGGAGAGAGGAGGGGGAAGGGGGAGAAAGAGAAAGGAGAGCCTGCGACTACACCGCGGCAAAACGGTATGCTCCGCTGGCCAAAATAACGAAGGCTCTGCTATCAAATACAAATTACCGAGGGTTTCAACTTTTTTAGAAAATAATTTTATAACTTAGTAAACTCACAGTGAATGACAAATTAAGAAAACTTCAAGTTCAAG
Source organism: Actinernus sp. WN-2022 (assembly GCA_030867875.1). NCBI lineage: Eukaryota > Metazoa > Cnidaria > Anthozoa > Actiniaria > Actinernidae > Actinernus > Actinernus sp. WN-2022. The sequence goes on from JAOWCC010001589.1 coordinate 145,699,424, forward strand.
TTCATTTTATTTGTACACTGATTATTAGTTGTAACAATAAATAATGTTTATGTATAAAAAGGATAAATAAATACGGAAAGCGGCTTAAGTGTTCTATAGAGTATGGTGTCTAGTGGTCAAAGTAGCAAAGCTTTCGTGTTGACCACTACCTTTGAGAAGAATAAAAATGCGGTGACAGCCTAAGTTTAGTAAATACAAACATCAGCAAGGTAGGTTTAAGTAAATACTAGACAGTAAAAGAGAAATTAATAGACAGAACGAGAATGACAATTACTGTTGATTATTTAATAAATATTGTTTGTAACACATTTTGAAACTATTAAAATTTAAACTTTTGATCGTAATTGGTATGTTCTCCCATATTTTAGAAGTCATAAACTTAAAAGTGTGTTGGCCAGAATTCGTTCGTAAAAATGGTCTGTAAAGATTTTGATTTGCAGAATACCTGGTATTATACGAATGGACATCAGAAACTGGTTTGATAATATCATGAAAAACAGCAGGCATTTTGGCTTTGTTGTTAATTATTTGAAAAGCAAAGCTGGCCATTTTAAACTTAAAGATATTGTCCAATTTTAGAATTCCGAGTATTAGATAAAATGGAATAGCACTTTCTCTTTGGTTAGCGAAGAAGATACTACGTATACATTTGTTTTGTTTAGTGGATGTTTTAGACAGTTTAGTCTTATAAGTATTGCCCCAACTCATTAATCCATAGTTTAGATAGGGATAAATCATAGTGTAGTAAATTTGTTTAATTGCTTTTAGGTACTGTTTAAAACACGAACGGCAGTGTTTTATCAAGTTTAAAAATTCGAGGGCGAAGCACGAGAATTTTTAGACTTGATAAAACACGTGCTGTGAGTGTTTTAAACGGCTTCAAAAACGCTTTAAGAATGCAATGAAAGAAAGACGCACATCTCAAGGGAATGGTTACTTAATGAACCATTGAACCTTTGTATTCACAACGCCATGCAAAATATTCGAGGTTATCACCGCCTGCAATTACGAAAATCTCAAGGGAATGACATGAAGAAATTACCATACTATGTTGTTTGAAGCGGCGTTTCGCAATGCAAGAACTGAACCTGCACTTGAAGGATTTGGTGTCGTGGTTTACCTCGATAAAGTTCAAGACTTGGAAAGCGATGTGACTGACATGACGGCAGACTCTAAATTTGTTGACTTCGGCACAAAATATGTAAGTTTAATGCACGTTTTTATTATTTGGCAGCTTTGAGTTTGGTTTAATAATTGGATCTGTGTATCTCGGTAGTCTGCTGATATTAGTAAATTTAGTGCAAAATTTATTATCTAGGTACCTTATGTTCCGTGTACTTTTTGCTTTCTTTGGGTCTTTATCAGTGAATTCTTAATTAGGATGAAACTTTATATAAAATTTCATGTTCATTAGTATTCTTTATATAAAAGGTTCATCCTAATTAGCAATTCAATGAGAAAGCTGCAACATCAATAGAAATGCCATTGTCTCAATCATTAACCCCGTTCCCTCTGGGACAGAATTCAAATCCCTCCGCGGGCCTTTCAGAATGATGAAATTTTATCAGGTATAAAGGAGCATGCACGTGACTGATTTGCTTCATCTGATTGGACAAAATGCTCATTAATTATTCATGAGTTTTTGAAGTCTACGTAATGTCGTAGTTTGTTTATAATTCCAATTATTCCAATAATTCCAATTTTAGAAATTTTATTATTAATATGTTTAATTTGAGTATTCCAATTTAAATGGTCATCAATGTATACACCAAGGTACTTAATGTAGCTTTTCTGTTCCATTTTATGTGTGGTCATGCTAATTTTTGCAGTAGTCCTAGGTGAGGTAATGAGCATATAGTTAGTCTTTTTAAGATTAAGTGATAATTTATTAATAACACAATAATTAAGTACACATTTCAATTCACTATTTATGACAGATTCCAGTTCCTTTTGGTTATTGCAAGTATAGAATATGTTGGTGTCATCAGCAAATATTCGAAATGAGAGTTTCTTTGCAGAATTCGGCATATCATTTATATAAAGTAGGAATAGTAGAGGTCCTAAAGTAGAGCCTGTGGTACACCACAGATAATATCTAACATGGAAGAATGTGAATTACCAATTTTAACAAATTGTTTCCGATTCTGAAGATAGTTAGAAAACCAGTCATGAGCAATGCCTCTTATTCCATATTTGTAAAGTTTAGCTAGCAGAATTTCATGATTCACAGTATCGAAAGCTTTGGAGAAGTCAAGAAAAATGCCACACGTAATACGTTTATTGTCAATCCCAAGTTTTAGACCATCAGTGATTTCCAAAAGTGCTTGTTCAGTAGAAAAACATTTTCTAAAGCCAAATTGATATTGGAATAAAACATTATGTTTGTTTAAGAAAGATATAAGTTGATTGTAAATAATTCTTTCTAAAGTTTTACAAAAGGGGGATAGCAAGGCTATAGGCCTATAGATACCTGGGTCTGTTGAAATACCACTTTTGTAAATTGGTGTTATTCTTGCAATTTTAAAGATATTAGGCACAGTACCTGTTATAATTGATTCATTATAAATTAGTGTAAATGGTATTGAAAGAGGTTTACTTGCAATTTTTATCAGTTTATTGGGTATGTCAATTGAGGCTTTGTTTTCATTTAGTAAAGAGAACATCAAATACACTTCAGATTCGGTAACTGGAGACATAAAAAGACGAGATGATGGAGACTGATCAATAAATTGAGTTGGGTTATTGTTCGGAACATTAGGAATATGACTAGCTAGAGATGGGCCAACATTTACAAAAAAATCATTAAATTGATTAGCTACATCTAGCTGATTATTGTAAGGTTTATTGTTTCGAATAAGCCTTGTTGGAAATACTTGTCCCTTGGCTTTACGGTTTATTAAGTTGACTTAAGGTTGTTTTTGTAGGATGCAAATGTTTTAGTATAATAATTATTTTTGCTTATTTTCTTTATATAATTGAGTCGATTGGCATATAGTTTATATTCTTCAACTTTTAGTGGATTGTTACTGAGAAAGTGTGCACGATACATTTTTGTTTGCTTTTAATTGATTTTAAAATTCCATTTGTTATCCAAGGTTTAGTAAATTGTTTCATTTTACTCCGAGGAAGTAGCTTTATAGGTGCATGCTTATTTACTACAAGATTAACAGCATTAATTGCTTCACTTGTTTTATCATGTAGGCTCTTATTTTGACTAAGTATTTCATTCCAGTTTATAGAATTTATGTCCTGAAGAAAAAGGTCAGTGTCTATAATTAGCATAGTCTCTGAAATATTTCTTTTCATTTTTTCTTTTAATATTGATATCAACAATGCAAAATATTGGCAAATGGTCAGATATGTCCACAGTCGCTATACCAGGAATAATCTGCTCAGTTGGAGTATTAGTGTAGATATGATCAATGAGTGTAGAAGTGTGGTTAGTTACTCTAGTTGGTTTGGTAATGATTGGAAGGAAATTATTAGAATATAACATATCTAAATATTCCTCAGTAGGGATATGGCTGGTAAATTTCAAAAAATTAATGTTCATATCCCCAAGAATGTAGGCTTGATATTTGTTTAGGTTAAGCATTTTAAGTATATCTTCCAATTGTGAGGCAAATTGCAATAAATCAGCAGTGGGGTGTCTATAGACACATCCAACAATAATATGAGCCTTATTATGACCTGAATCAATTTCTACCCAGCAGGATTCAACCAGAGACATATTAAAACAAATATCTGGCCTACTAGTCCAAAGGTCCAAAGGACTTTGTATGTACACCATGTAATGCATGTGTTTCGTACTAGCACATCAACTACGTGGTGTCGAAAGTACTTGTCCTAAATGCGAACCATAGGGGATTAAAAAAGGTTCGCGTGTATGCATGTGGGGTTGTATTAATAGGTGATGTATTGTTGGATAGGAAACCCTCCATTCCTATGTCCTAGATGTAATGCACATGTGGTTTATATACTAAGTTAGTTATATATGTGTACCGATGTATTTCTTTTTTGATACATAAGTACTATATATGTAGTAATATGTTTATTTTGACATATTTAATCTTCATATATACTAAGTTATTTATACTTTAAAAAAATTATATATATAATAATTAGGTTTATGTATTCAGGCAATCGCCACATTGAGGTTGTAGCACTGGCAAGGACATCAGTACCGCAGCCTCTGCCCCCTATCAGAGTCTGCCACTGTGTACGATGTAATTTCCTTTGGCTCTGCTCCCACTGCAGACTGGCACTGGAAATTCAAATTTAGGCCAGGCCCGACCACCATAGAGTCTGGCTCTGGGAATAGTTACCAAAGGATGCCAGTTTAACTCTGGCTGAAAAAAAGTAAGTTGACCAGGCTCTTAACCAAGTTGGTTTTGGCACTGGGAATTGAATGAAAGGCCAGGCCCATACCCTCATAAGGACTGGCACTGGGAATAGTTACCAAAGGATGCCAGAGTCACTCTGACTGAAAACCTAAGTTGACCAGGCTCATAACCAAGGTGGTTTAGGCACTGGGAAAGTGAAGAACCTTGCCCTGTAGCGCAGAGATCGAAGTAGCTCATGGCAATGCCAATTTCGGTGCTTGCATTGGAAAGGTTTATTTTTGTCAAGCATTTACTAGGATGTGTGAATTGTAGCCCCTGTGTTTACCTCTACTAGGAACGAGAACCCCTTGAAAACAGACCAATCATTAGCCCATTGGGGGGCCCCAACACCGCGTGTTTGCGAATAAGACGGATGTCTTAACACCTGCCACAGATTCCAAAAAGGAAACTGTGGCCTCAGGGATAAACCCTGAACAACACACGGAGGGGTGCCCCTCTTAGTCCTCGAGGAAATGATGATTGATTGTATGTTATGTGGGTTATAAAGAAATTGTAAGAAAAATTGAAAAAAAGTATCAAGAAAAGTTGAGAAAAAGGAATGAAAACCAGAAACCTAATGAGTACCCCAATGCCGCACCAGAGACAACGTCAGTAACGTTGGTCACAGTGATTGTGACTCTGGTAAAACCATGAAACTGGTCGACACATATGAAGCAACTCATAAGCCACTCTAAACGATAATTAAGTTAAGTGAATAGAAATAACAGGTTAGATCAATCAAGCATTAAACGAAGACCATTCGGGGGGCCCCAACACCGTGTGTTTGCTGTTAAGACGGATCTTAACACCTGCCATAGATTCCAAAAAGGAAACTGTGGCCCACAACACACGGAGGGTAGCCCCTCTTAGTCGATTGTATGTGCTATTGTACATTAAGAAATTGTAAGAAAAATTGAAAAAAAAATTACAAGAAAAGTTGAGAAAAAGGAATGAAAACCAGAAACCTAACACAGATGAAGCAACTAATAACCCACATAACTAGAAAAGCCAAGCCAAAAAATAAAATCGCGCCTTTCTGTCAGCGGCCTTCCGCAGCGATTTCACCTTCTGGAATACGCGTTCCGTGCCCTCCCGGTCAATGATGGCGTTGGCTGCTGGGTTGAGGCAGAGTCGGCCAATAACGCTAGCTTTCCCAATTTTCCATTGCCCGCTGATGAATTTGGCTGCGGCTGATTTGATTACAGCCTCATCAGCTGAAGACCACACCTTCCTCAATGGACCTGACGAATCCAGCACAGACCTCTGTTCTGCGTCATCTGTGGTGGCGCAGAACAGGATGTTGGAAGAGGCAACGGTGGAGGACCAAGGGGATGCAGGTGGAGATTTGTATGGAGACATGGGCAACGTTGGTGTCTTCCCTTCCGGCTCCTTATCGCCGAACGTCGAAGGAAGGTCGAAGAGCGCCTGGATAGCGTCATGTCCCTCGCGTGACTTAGCCATCTTGTTTTCCAGGTTGTAAGAGGCATCAGTGGAATGCTTGTGACCCATGACCCATTCTTTGTGGGAGAATCCTGGTCCCTGGTGTTGGAGACGACAACCTTCCTGAAACTTGTGGAAGAGAAATTGACCAGGGATTCTTCCCGAAAAGCGCCCGACTTCCTGGCGAACGACTTGAGGCACTTGTGGACGTCGTTGTTTTTGACGTTCATGCCATTCAAACTGATAAACACGGTGTCTTCATTGTCGGTGTCTTCCCTGACGAGAGATTGGCGCACCTTGGCGATGTAGAGGCGAATCAAGGTGTACAAGCGAGCCGGGAAGTGCATCATGAAGCCGCCATAGCTGGTGACAGTCTTGTTGTGGACTATCTGAAGGCTGTACACTCCCGATTGGTCCTGCTTCAGCCGTTTAAAAAGCTCCACGGTCGCTCGGACACTGTCCCAGCACGATTTGCGTTGACCATGGTGATGATATACATCAGCCAGTTCCTGATGTTCACAGACATCTCACTAGTGAAATTCCCCCTGGTGGTGTTCAACAGGGCCAGCTCCAAATTCTGTGCGAGTTCGCTGTTTCGCGCCGCCACCAACTCTTCCAAGGTGGGCTTCTTCAGCCACTCGTCGTATTCCCTTTTCGACTTCTGTTCAGCCTTGATTTTTCTCCAGGAAGTCCTCCAGATCTCCTGGCGGTCCCTGAGGAGGCGCATTCTATCTCTTTGGTCTTTGGACATGTCCACCATCTTTACGGAGAGCACGAAGATCACAAAGGCTTCTAATGTCTGTGAATATACCTGGAGGGTAGCAATTGTACGTCCCTGTCTGCCATCTTTGGAATGGAGGTCAATATTGCGTTTAAAGAATGAGTTGTACACAGTGTTTACCTCGTAAAACACGGCAACGGTCTTGGCCGACTTGTCGATGCTTCTGGCAATGGTCAACACCTGCTGACACATCTGCGAGATCCTCTTGCTGTCTTTGTTCCCACCATGAGGAGTTTTGAGAGAATCGGCCCACTTTCCTACCAGGTGTTCGAGGCTTGTAGGGGGCTTAATCACGGCACTGCCTTGGCTGTTGGACGAACTATTGTCGGATGGTGTCTCCGCCTCCATAGTGTTTCTGTAGTCTAGTCACTAGAGTTAGATTCAGAATCAGTATCTGAGCCTGCTTTTTCCACCCGCCGCCCTTCCTAACCAACCCCCGTTTTACGTTAAGACGAGTTGAAGCGACCACGTCCTCGTCTTCGCTAGATGTATCCAGCGACCTTTTTTTCTTTGGTGGTGTGGGCGTCTTGGGGCGACGTGTTGTGATGTCGTCCTCGCCTTCGTCTGACTTTTACCTTGATCGTTTGGTGGGTTGCGATTGGTTAACCTCCTTCCACGCACCGCCCTTGACCAAGTCTGGGTGCTTGCGTTTGATGTGGGTGTCAAGGCGGCGCCCTTTCCACTCCCATTTGGGGCAGGAACGAATAATTCGCTTTATGATGAGCCCCCCCCTTCTTACTTGAGAGCCAGGTCTTGTACTCCTTCACGGTCCAACCATGGCGTCTCCCTACCATGTGCTCTCTCATGTGCCTTTTCTCCTCATTGCACACAGGAGAACGACCCCTGCTATTGGCAGGCTTAGAATTTCTCTTCTTAGCTGTAACTGCCTCTACATGAGGCGCTGCTTGTAAGGCAGGCTCACTGTGCTTCTTGGTAGCAGTTACACACTCCTTCATCTTCTCTGTGTGTACCATCACCTTGTGTACTATGGGTGGGTTAATGGGTTCTACCTCCGTTTGCATTTCTTCTTGAGAACTGCTGGAATTCTCCTCCTCACTCTCTGGAAAATGTTCCAGGATGTATTTCGCATTCTCGCGGAGGCGGGACCTTACGCTTCCCATCACCTCAAGGTACTTGGTAGTGGCATTTAGAGGCGGCTTGGTTGGGTTGGAAGCGGCATAATCACTACAATATTTAAATTACCTAATTAAAATAAATATACGGATAGCAGTTTCTTATAATAAAATGGGAACTTACGCTGCCAGAAGTTTCTGTGTGACCCTTGAAGCGGTTGCCAGAGACTTTAACTTCCATTGTTTGGCCACGTATTGTTCGGCCGTGAGCCACACATACAAGTCTTCCTTGTCCAATTCATGGGAACGTTTCGGGAAGTTGTACGTGGTCATGATTCCTAAATTATGCATGAATAGGATTGTTCAATTAGTTTTGAAATTGGTTGAACATTGATGGAGTTATGTTTTTTAAATGTGTGTAGACAGTACCCAGACAGGGACCAAAACCTTGGTTGGAAGAAATCACATTATGGTAAAAAAACTATGGGTATTTTTTAATTGCGTAGGGTTCCACCGTTAACTATCGATAAGGCAATCAAGTACACGCAATCCGAATGAAAATTCAACCAAAACTTAAGTTTTTACATCATGTTTAGTGTTGTAGCAAAAACCACACAGTCTTTCAATAAGAACTACAAAATGAAAGCAGAACATAACTTAACATATCTAACAATTTTACATTATTTATGGAGCACGTTTGACGGAAAGGGGTCTTACGTTTGAGGTATTGTAAACTGGTACTGTCAAGAAGAGCACGTCTTTCAATCGAAATCTCTCGTTCACCCTACAAAAAAAAGGGTATGGTTAAAATGTGAAATGATGTTAATTTAACAGACATTATTTACCACGTCCGACGAAAAACTATAAGTGCATTACCTTGCAATTATTCCCTTGCAATTATTCCCTAAGAAAAATGACAAGTTACTGCTCCAATATCTCTCGTTCACCCTACAGAAAAAAGAACATAGTTAAAATGTGAAATGATGTCCATTTTACAGACATTATGGACCAGGTCAGACGCAAAACTATAAGTGCCTTACCTTGCAGTTATACTAGAAGATAACGGCAAGTTACTTCCAAATCTCTCGTTCACCCTACAGAAAAAAGAGTATGGTTAAAATCTGAAATGATGTCCATTTTACAGACATTATGGACCAGGTCAGACGCAAAACTATAAGTGCCTTACCTTGCAGTTATACTAGAAGATAACGGCAAGTCACTCCCAAATCTCTCGTTCACCCTACAGAAAAAAGAGTATGGTTAAAATCTGAAATGATGTCCATTTTACAGACATTATGGACCATGTTCGACGCAAATCTTGAAGTGTCTTACCTTGTAAGTATACCAAATATCACTGGAAATATCGCTATGAAGAACACTGTAGACATACAAAAGCTGAAACGAAATACAAACATTGGTAAACTAACAGTAAGTTCGTAACAAAATTGAGCAGGGCTTCCCAGTATCTATGGGTTGTACAAGAACATGTCTACAGAAAAATGATCATTTTGGCACTTTTTGGGGTAAAATGGGGTCCACGCCCATTTTTGTAACTCCCTTAATAATGAACCAAAACCAATGAACGTGATATCATATGAAAGCTGGATAGACAGGCTACCTTCACTAAGAAACAGATCGACCAACCTATGCAACATCACGGAGATATTTGCTTTTGAACAAATGGACGACGACCATAAAAAAAAACGTAAAAAGGGGTCCAGGACAACTGTCACAGCCCCCTTAATTTATGCGCAAATCCCATCAAAGTGATATCATCGTAAAGCTGGATAGCCAGGCTATCTTGACTCACAAACAGATCGACCAACCGATGTAAACTCACCGAGATATTAACGGTTCCAAAAAAAAAGGGTTCCCCGTTAGATATCCATTTAGCAATAAAATACACGAACTTCTCGATTAAATATATCTCATTAAATATTCATGTGATGCAAAAATGGATTGCATATTCTTAAATCCCCGACTCTCCTCAACAAGACTGTGTAAAAAGATTTTCCGTAGCGGTATATTAAATGTGTGTAGACAGTAGCCAGACATGGACGAAACCCGTGGTTGGCGAAAATCAAATTATGCTCAGAAACAATTTTATTATTATTATTTTTTATTTGGGCAGGGATCCACTGTTAACTATCGATAAGGCAATCAAGTACACGCAATCCGCATGAAAATCCAACAAATACTTAATGTTTTACATCATTCTTAGTGTTTTGGCAAAAACCAGACAGTTGCCATTTTGATTCGGCAATTGAGGAAAAACGCTTATAAATTAACAGCCGAAGCTTAAAGCACATGGCTTACCTTTCGAAGTGTAGAAATTAAAGAGGTCGAGAACTTGGTGTTTCCTATATTTATACGAAATGGCATAATTAACAGATCTTTTTTTTTTATAGTGCATCATCAAGTACGCCATCCAATGTACTTGTGTAGGTAATACCAGCTCTATAGCTATTTTCCTGAATATCTTATATATTTTTAAACTTTGACTAATTTGATGTTTTTTGGGTAAAATGGGGTGCACGCCAATTTTTGTAACTCCCTAAATAATGATCCAAAACCAATGAACTTGATATCATATAAAAGCTGGATAAACAGGCTACCTTAACTCACCAACTATCCTATGAAAACGTATTGAGATATAAAATTCTGTAAAAGTGTAAAACGAAAATTCAAAAGTCTGTAACTTTCTTAATTTAAGTCCTAGAGAGCTGGGAATGGTACCATTGGAATCAGTATATGAAGGTAAAGACGACGAAACATGGACATATTTAACGACCCCGAGAACCAACTTCCGCTATCGTTTCCAAATATCTCATATGATGGCTGGATAGACCTAAGGGAGAGGAGCACGAATTTGGTAGTGTTACGTAATATAAACAAATCGTTGCCTAGCAACAGTGGCTCACATTTGAGCACTGTTTGGACATAGAACAGAGAGCTACGTTATCCCTTAATACGATGGTGTAATTTATTTTGCAATCGGATGAAAATTCACAGAATCATGATTCGTTGAATGGACACGATTGACAGGTATCAAAAGTGGTTCATTTTATTTTAAATGTTGAGGTATGTTATTTGATGCGTGACAAAGATGTAATATGATGGTTGGATAGAGGGAATATGGAACAGTACGAATTTGGTAATGTCACGTGACCAAAATAATATGTTGCCTAGCAACAGTGGCTGAACTTTGAACAACTTTGACGCATAGAAGCAACGTTTTAACATGTCCTAGAGAGCTACATTACTGCTGAATACGCTGGTGCAATCAGTTTTGAAATTGGCCTGAAACTGTTTTCGAGAGTCGATAATTTCCAAAAAAGATTTACCTATGTTATAAGATACGCATTAAAGATCTAATATAATGGTTAGATAGAAGGAAGATGAAACAGTAAGAATGTGGTAGTCACACGTGATCATAACAAACCGTTACCAAGCAACACTAGCTCAACTTTGACCAACTTTTACACATAGAATCCCTCAAAATTTCTCTTTTTTTTTTAAAGCAGTTCTAGAGAGTTACATCATCCGTTAATATGATGGTGCAATTGGTTTTTCAATCGGATAAAAATTATAATATTTTTTTATCCTCGTTTGACATTTTATAATTTTCTTGAGAATTTCGAAGAGTGGTTTTTTCAAAAAAATACTTTTCTAAGAGACATTGAACTTTATAAAGATATTATTTATAGGCTGGATAGAGCGATAATGGTAGAGTATGAAATTAGCAGTCTTACATGACTTTAACAAAACGTTGCTTAGCAACAATGGCTCAAATTTGACCAACTTTTACACAAAGAAGCCGTAAAAAAGTTAGAGAGCAACGTTACCTGTAAATACGCTGGTGCAATCCGTTTTGAAATTGAGTGAAAATTGAAGGAGTGATAATTTTTTTATTGGACAGAATTGAGCTAGAAAAAACTTCGAAAATCATAGAACTGCTGCATAGAACTGTTAATGGCAGTATTTTATTATAGTGTTACCTAAAAATCGTCGGCACCCGCTTGCCTTTCTGAAGTGTATTCATGGCTCAATTAATCCTAAAGCAACTTATTTTCGTATGACTCAATTCATTAACAACTAAGTTTAAATTAGCTTTTGACCTAAAATAAAAATTGCTTACCTAAAAGAAAGCTTGCTTACTTCAGTGTCATCCTCCTCAGCAGAAATCCCGGCAGAAACGTCTTCTGCGACTACAAGTATCCGTCTCCGCCTCTCCAGCTTCCGTACTTATCTAAAAAAATACCTTGATATGATTTTCATGTACTTTTCTACTTGATACAATTCGTCCATGGCACATTCGACATGGACAAGAGATCGACGCCATGATTTCACCGTACCATGTTGACCAGGTCGTTATCATGTGATACCATGTGGGGAGAATAGTGAGCACTGATTGGATAATTAGTCCAGAGGTGGGAAACTTGCTTTGCCGGCTCGCTTGAAATCGACGAAGAAAGAGGGAAAGAGGTTTGGAATTGGGCTGAACTCTGAACGAACCTTACCATGGACCTTAAAACAGTGATGATGACAAGTCTTCAGGACTTCCTCCAAACTTACCAGCTTAACGTAAGTGAGGATAAATTTTGATCCTTGGATCCTATATATAGCATTATACTTTGGGAAGTTTTATCTCGATTGATAACTCAATTTAACTTACAGATTATGGAATAAATGAATTACGGACTCTCAGTGATTTCTCTTCATTGCGAACTTGAAGCTCGTGAAGTTTCTTTAAATTAAAATACGTGAGATTGCTATCCACCAAAATCTGCCGAATATCGTCTCTCAGCAGCCAGCAGCAGTAACAAAGACAATGCCGCCGCTGCCAAGCTGGATTCCACCTTCTACCTCTCCACCTTCATGTGCTCCTTCGATAACAGTAAGAAACGAAATGAATGCAGTTTATTTCCATTTTTTCTGATTTGGGACACAAATATCACGCAAATTACAGAAAGCGTGTCTCACAGTGATGCTCAACGGTGTTAAAAACATTTTTGAATGGCAAGTTGCCATCTTTCGGAAAAATGCGCGAAAACGAAGCCTGTGCTTGGACGAAAACCTCTCCAATACACTTTATCCCTAGTACATAATGTAAGAAAGGGAGGAAAATCTAGTTTTGCTGAAATTAGAATTACGGAAACTGGCTTTGTTTTCCATCGCATCGTATAGGCGGATGTTTCACCAGCATACGCAATAGTTTCTGGGATTGCCAGGGGGCAAACATTGCAAAATCCTTACTTTGCGTGTCAAAAGTATATGCCTTTTTTTGTATTTTATTACTCATAGAACAATTACACGATTTGAAACTATACATTTTTTTCCAGTTTACGACTTTTTTTTACAATTTAACAGACAAAAATAAATATAAACAGCAGAAAACAAAATACGAGTAGGAATCCATATAATAAATTATTATAATTTTTTCACATATATTATTTGTTTAAGGTGGCAGCCACGGTTCCTTTTTTGAGGCAGTAAGAGGTCACCAGTTATTGAAGTGAATTTCAAGAGTATTCCTTTTTCTCGCAATGAAGCGTTCAGTTTCATAATTCATTTTAGTTTTAAGTAAAAAAAACTTAATCGACAATGGTGATTTTTTCAGTTTGCTACTGTAAATGTATTGCGATTGGAATTAAGTGATTAACTAAGATATACTTTTCTTTTAAATCAATAATTCCAAAAAGAATATCCTTGACATCAAAAGATGTTTTTGTTATGTGATGATTCTCTAGCCAACTATACAATCTGTTCCAACAAATTCTAACTGTTTCACAATAAACAAGAGATGTGCTATGCTGTTTATCTGTTTTCCCAATTTTAAACAGAAGCTCGTTCCAATAAAGTATTTGATTTAAAATATTGTATTGAAACTCACGTAATTTAGTATCCAGGGTAGATTTGAACGGCAGTGAATAAATAGCTTTCCAATCCAACGTAAATTTTTTAGTGTTATAGGTTCGTTCGTATTTGCCCATGGCTTTTGGCTCAGTCGCTTTCATTAAAGTTATTTTGTTATAAATATTTCTTGATTTACATTTACTTATGGCAAAAACTTCATCGGCCATTCACAAATAAAAAAAGTTTGGATTGAAAACCTCTTCCAACATATAGGGTTGGAAACCTTTTATGAGTTTTCGCCATTCTTGTGGTATTGCATTTGAAACACTCATAAGTAAACACATGTCGATAGGTGACAGGTTAGATACAAAAGGTAGTCTGGTTACTTTAATGATCCATTCACAGTCATAAAAATCTCTAACTTTATACAGCCCACAGTCAACCAAACTTTGCTTTAAACCGACTTTTTATCAATGCATACAAATTTATTATTCCAGATTTCCTATTTCCTCCAATGTGGAAGGTTCGTCTTTGTTCAAAGAAGACCATGGTTGTATACATTCCATATAGAATCTTGGCAAGGAGAGGGGTAGCTTAGAATAATGAAAGGTACAGTGAAATGAGAATTTTCCACTGACTTTATTTAAGTAGAAATCGAGTACGTGTTTCCACCACGAAGGATATTCGTCTAAGTATCTCTTAATGCAGAGTATTCTCTGTGTTTCAACCATAGACTCACTATTGGGAATATTTAAACCTCAATTTTCAATTTTATTTATCACTGCACGTCTTTTAACGTTATCCTTACCTTTCCTTATAAATGGACAAAAAGTTTCTTTCTTTCTTTAAAAACATCATTACCACAAGAAATAAGTGCAACACGATATAGGATGTTTGGGATAGGAAACGACTTTATAATTTGTATTTTCCCTATTACTGTGAGACCTCCAATTCCTCCAATTCCATTTAAGGTTATCTTAATCGACCTTAATGTACATTCAAAATTTAATTTCTGGAATAGTACATGGTCATAAGTGAAAAAAATGCCTAAAATTTTCGCTGCATTTTATATTTATTTGACGGATATCTTCTTTGACGTGCCTCATTTGATTCCACCATCGAACCTAGAAATAAGGTTTGTCTTATCATGATTCACTTTGAGTCCCGAAAAACAGCCAAACTCCTTTATTATTTTCATCAACGTATGATATGAGGATTTATTTAAAAAGACAGTCATGTTGTCAGCAAAAATAATTAGTTTAATGTCTTGATTATCAATATTTATGCCTCGTATTTCATTGTTTGTCCTTATGTATATAGCGAGTACTTCTAATATTATTATAAATAAATATTGAGAAGGGGTCTCCCTGACGTACGCCTTGTTGTAATTCAAAATATGGTGAAGCGTAACCATTGTTGGTTATGGAGCTAGATATGTTTCGATAAAATGTTGAGATCCATTTTATGAGAGAGCTTCCAAAGTTAAACATTTTAGGGTTTTTATCTAAAATCCCAATTCACTTAATCAAAAGCCTTTTCGAAATCTATTGTTATTAACAAGCCAGAGCAGTCTTTCAATTTAGTAAATTCAATAGTATCATCGATTGCACGAACTGCATCGAATATTGTTCTTTCATTAACAAAGGCATTTTGGTTATGGTAAATCAACTCGGGTAACACTTTTTCTAGCCTTTTTGCAATTGCTTTTGATGCAATCTTAACATCTACATTAATAAGAGATATTGGCCTCCAGTTCTTAATCAATCGTCTGTCTTTTCCGGTTTTTGTAACAATATTATAATAGCTTGCTTTTGCGAAGTAGAAAGCTTACCGTGTTTATAGTAGTAATAATTTCGCACAAATTTCGTTTCAGTTGTGAAAGTTTAAGAATTTTAGGGTTAGTTAAGAAAGAGCAGGATATTTTGTTGATACACACGACTAAATTATCACCGTAAAGATCAGAATAAAAAGATTGTATCTCGCTCATAATAGTCTTTGGGTATGTTGTTTCTTTGCCATCTGTCCTCAATAATCTTCTTATTGAACTTTTCTTCATTTTAGAGTTTTCAAGGTTTCAAAAGTATTTGTTTCTTCTAAGTTCTCAGCTGTTGGTAATTTTGCACATAAGTCTTGCATACTCGGCAGGATCTTTACATTGCTGCAGAACACAGAAGTGATTGATACGGGCCCCTTTGATAAATGCATCAGAAAGACAGCCACAGCCGGCTTTGTGCCTGGCACACTTGCATCGTACATTTTCAACAAGGGGAAACTTTTGCTTGTACTTCCTCTTGATGTCTGCAGAAAATTCCTTTTTCTTGGAAGCTTCCTTCAGGCAGTTGGTATGGGCCCTGCCAACATGGCCTCTACACTTGTATACTTTACCATCGGGATGAGGAGTGTTGAACGATTTTGAGGCACTCGAATCTCCATCTTGCCACAGGGTCTTCACAGAGCATCCTTCCTCCTTTGCTTGCTTATAACACTCATCGCTGAGAACACCCTTCATTGACTTTGCTGTTCCTTCATACAATTCTTCATCTATGATATCATGTTGACCACGCATGGACTTGTGGCCATACCAAAGAAGGACCCCTGTTACATAGTTCTTGATAATGAACGAGCCATTTTTACTGAAGTGACCTAGTGTGCCAGACACCATCAGAGGTCACTACAGCATTCTTCCAACTTCCTAGTTGTTCAGGGTCCATGGACTTCATTTGGGCCTTTTCTTCCACGCACATCTCGTTTAGCATACATGTGATGTGAGGATATACCAGTTTGATTATGTCATAATGCCTGTTTTTGGATACACAGCTGATCCCAAGAAACTGCCTCAGCAAACTTAGCGAATCCATGACCAGAGATAAAGAAGGCAACGCCAAGTGCTAAACCAACAACAGTTCTTTTGGATCCTTCAACAATCGCTGACCCTTGAAAATTAATTGATCGAAGTTGGCAACTACTGCAGACGAAGGTAGCATTGAGGGTTCCACCAAGACCTGTCGCTTCGACTTTAGTCAGCACTAGAAGACCTAAAAAGAAATGAACTCTAATAAGTATTTCTGGATCAATGAAGTTTATAGCTATAGCTCTAATTCAAAATGTTCTGATGAGATCTTCTTATCTCCTGTTATGGCTCTATCAATTCCAAACCTGACCACCCCACCCCCCCTCTCCCCGGCATATATGGGGCATTTTTTTTTTTTGGGGGGGGGGGGGGGGATTGGTGAAACAGAGTCCAAATAAATATAGCAAATTATATGAGAGATTCCAAAGCCCCAAGGTAGGGCATTTGCAACACTGATTCAAAAATGTCAAATGCCCCACAAATGCCTGGGGGATGGGCAGGTTTGGAACTGATGTTGCTTCTAAGAAAAATTCTGAAGTTGTGCTTATTCTCTCCACAGACTCGACTAAGCTGAGTTTTTATTGACAATTGAACATCAGCAAATCCGAGTATATTTTATGTTGAACGCGAGTGTACTTGCAAGCTGTAGTGTGGAACACATGGATTTCAAATGCCTTATTTTGTGTGATCATTCGAGCTGAAAACTACAAGCCTGGGATCATGTCATGTTTACGACTCCAATCGAAAATTTCCTATTGAGAATCACTCTAAAATCAAAGATTTTATAATGACAAAACTCCACATGATCTTGCCATCCAGCCCATCCCGTGTCAATGTTTGGGGATTTTCGAGTGGAGTCGTAACCTTGACATGATCCACCACCCCAAAAAATAAAAGCACTCCGAACTATAAACTCTTACCATTGCAGTCGATTGTAGAACATCTAGATGTTTCGTTAACTTGTTCGACCAGATCCATCAGTTGCGTTGACTCGCAAATGAAAAGCCTTCTTTCCATCTGTTTCTCGACTTCGAATTCACTGGCTTCAGTGGTTCCCTCCGTGCCTTCACCTTCGGTGGTTCCAAGTGTCATGCCATTGGATTCCTCATCTGATTCATCTGTCTTTTCCTCTTCTTCTGAACTAGCAGGCCTGTCTAAGATGCACTCTTTCCTGTTTCTTGAGAGGAGACTTTTCTTCACACATTTTTGTGACATGTACACTGTCTTCCCCGGACTTTTGAATTTCAATTTCCACGTTTGTATTCTAATTCTCTCCATTTGGCCGGCAGCGTGAACTTCTTTCTGCTTCCAACACCTTTCCCCCTGGTCTCTGCACTCTTTTTCCCTCTTTCCGTCGCAAGGTTTTTGCGTTGTATTTGAAATTTTTCTCTTCTTCTTTACCGCCGCCATCTTACTCTGAATTGAATGACGCTGCGCATGTGCGTGTAATTGAAGTTTGACCGGAAGTTGTTTTGCATAGCAACGGATCAACAAACATGACCTGACCGGGGTAGGGAATGTAGAAATACGTATTTTCGTGTCTACGATCGTTTTGTTCAGCGGCAAAGCAAAGCAAGATGGCGGAATCGAACTGGAAGGATGTTGTACCTCAAAGTATGGCGAATTACGGCAATTTCACCCGGAGTTTTCACCTGATTCCACTCGTTACAGCCTTACGCTTCCAGGTTAGTTTGGAAAATGTTAAAATTCACGTAAACTAAAACGATTTAGGCAACATTATTTGTCAAAAAGTAAGAGGAGATAACATGGAACTGGCACAGTCTTAGGTCCAGCTCTGGAACAAGTTGTTCTCGTATTAGCAATTTATAAAGTTGATAAACCTGAAGAAAAATTCATAGCTATTTTTGTCTAAGAAATTTAAAGAGATTACCTGGTCCTAAAACTACAATAGTGTGGCCTGGCGGTATGAATCATATTAAGAAGAGTTTTCCGTAATATCTTTAATAACTTTGCAGAAGAAAAAAAAAACTGTATTTTTTGCTGAATAAACAAAATTAATTTAATTAACAACTTTCGAACCCACCCCCCTGAAATGTGCCAAAAAAAGAAGTCTTATTATACCAAGTCAGCCTGTGGAATATAAACCAGACACAAACAAAGTCTATTTTTGAAATAAATTTTCAAATTGTATTGTTTTTTGCCGGTGCAGATACCTTAACAGCTATGTAGTTTAATTATTTCCTCAATCATGTGCCCTCTGGAGTGCATTCATAATTTTTATGGCTATACCTTAATTATTTTTACCATAACAATTTATATAACCCACAATTCAATCTGTGAATGAAACATATTCAAATTCAGAATTGCCCATGCAGCCAGTCGTTTCAAACTATACCGGGTGTTCTTATGTTACATTTAATACTTGTGGAAAACAATACTCGATGTAACTCAAACTTGCTTGTAGCTTTTAGTGATAATATCTAGATGTATTCACACGCTTTTTCTGAAGCCCTAAATAATTATAATAAAATGTTACAATGTCTACAGTAATACAGGGTTCTCACGGTCATGGAAAAGTCATGGAATATGAAAATTGACTTTAGGTCATGGCAAAGTCATGGACTTTTGGATTTATGCCCAAATTGATGATTGGAAATAAGAAACGTTTAGTAACGTACATGTACATGGCGCGAAATACAGTGTTTGTATGAATTTTTAAGGTCATGGAAGTTTATTTTTAGTAATTGAAAAGTCATGGAAACATGGAATTTTGTCCCCAAGTTTCTGTGTGAATCCTGTAATATAGCAAACATTTGATCAGTGCATTGTGCTAATTGGCTAATTAAGCACTAATTGGCTAATTAAGTATATCTCATCTCATTGATAATGTTTTCCTGGTGCTTACTGCTATTCCCTGTTATCACAATTATCACAATGAACTAAAAGGAATGGGAAAAAATCTCAAAAAGATGTTTAAGTGTACTGTATAGGCTCATTAAATGGACGTTGGAGTTATATTAAGGCTAACTAAGAGTATTGCAATATAGACTATTTTCATTATATTTGTTAGTTCTTAAAATATCCCATTTTCCAATTAGAGGTGATGTCAAAGTTCCAGGGGATCAAGTTAGGCTCAACGATCTGCCAAATGGCTAGATTATACTTTTTAGGTATTTGAAAAATGCAAATGCAGTCATGTGTTGATTGCGAAATGCTGCCAAGTGAAAAGAAATTGACCACGACATGAGCCAGTGGAAAAAAGTACAGTGAACCTTGATGTGATTATTAAGCCAAATTGGCAGCACAATGTTTTTATGTTTATGATGCAAAGTTTTATGCATTTTAAAATAAAAACTATTTTAATTAATACACAGCTGCCAAAAACTTAACCCTTCTTTTCACTTAGCTCCAGGTTACAATATGATTATAGGGTTTTTAACCTCATCATATTGTAACCATTAACATTTCAATTTTGAAGTTATTGGATGTATATTGTGTCATTTAACACAATATTTCGTTTTTATACCTGTTTTCTAATCAGAACTTGCAACTTTAAAGTGCCTATCACCCTTTTGCAATTTTGCTAGCTTACGAACCTCCGAAAAGTTTTGAGTACTTCTGTGAAGAAAGTTTTGGTTTAAAGTGAATACTTTTTGTTCTACGCTTGTTTGAAATCGTGTAAATGTGACCTTTCCTGACCCATGACCGCGTTTTCCTGACCCATGACCGCGTAAGTAAAAGCCTGGGTCGAAACCTGGGTAGACGTCATCTTGACGTCATATAATTAATTCGGCTTTGCAATCATTTGAATAAATACTTAAGATGTTGACTAAAATGACTTTTTTTTTATAACAACTCAAACACTGTGTATATTTTCAATGCATCGATGTTGTTGTGATAAAAAGGCGCCATGGGGAATAATGCATTAATGAGATGACGTCTACCCAGGTTTCGACCCAGGCTTTTACTTACGCGGTCATGGGTCAGGAAAGGTCACATTTACACGATTTCAAACAAGCGTAGAACATAAAGTATTCACTTTAAACCAAAACTTTCTTCACAGAAGTACTCAAAACTTTTCGGAGGTTCATAAGCTATCAAAATTGCAAAAGGGTGATAGGCACTTTAAATGCCACCCCCTGATAATGCAAAGGGTAAATAAATTTGGCAATGTGTTACTCAATCATTGCTGCAGGACCATATACTTGGGTTACCCTTTGAAATCAGGGTCGAACAGCAGAGACAAATGGGGAAGGACAAGTCAGAGATTCTGATATTGTGGTGGCCTTATGTAAGATATCAAGTGCCCCTAGCCCCTTTTGCAGTTTTTGTACATATGAATGTTTTGAGTACTTCTGCAAAGAACTTTTTGGTATGTATGCCGATGATACAAGCATAACACCAAGCGGCACTGGTGTTATTATAATTGAAACTAAAATTACTGATCTTAATGAGTTAAAGAACTGGCTTCAAGCAAATCGCCTTAGTCTTAATGTAGTCAAAAGTGAGTATATGGTCATAGGCTCCCAACAAAGACTAAGCCAGTTACCATCGGATCCTAAATTATATATTGGAAATACTAGGTTAAAACGAGTAAAAAACAATGTCGCTTGGTTTAACATTAGATGAAAATTTGAGTTGGAAGGATCATCTTACTCTCAGCTCAACATGTTTGGATTTGCTGCTCGTTATTAGTCAACAGACATACTGCATCCCCAGAGAAACTGCATCCTCAGCAGTTGTTAACCCTATCCAGACTACACGTTTTTTGGTCCACAGCCAGTGTTTCCAACCACCACCGGCTACTAATGAAACCCCTGAACTCAGGCAGCATGCTTTTCGAATCCAGTCAAAATTCTCCAGCTTTTACATTTGCTTATGCTATTAAGGAACAATCGGATAGCTGCCATCTTGGATTATTCGATTTCTGCAGGGCATTATGGAATCAATGATGATGAAGTACCCTCTTTCGACAAGTCTGCAGAAATTGATGATGATCAATATCCTGTTGATCACTCTCTGCGTCTTCATCATCTTACCATAAACAGAAGATTCTTCAGTGTTTACAGCTGGCCGCTCGTTCTTACCGGCAAGGAATCAAACTATCAGACAGAGACTCCACCGACCTACTGTGAACGTGCCCCCAACTCTTAATTCATTATTAATGCTTGTTACGCGTAATACCTTTTTAAGAAGGCTAGTTAGGCAACCCAGTTCTGGGAAAGCATTTATGAATAATATCTTAGAATGCATCAGTCAGAAGAAATAGATTGATAAGAGCTCCTTTTTTAATTTCATCTGAAGGCATCCCTACAACAGTATAAGATTGTAAATATTTTATTCATTGATGAAATAGGACATCGTAATAATTATTAATTTTCATATGAAGCAAAATTACATACACATGTATCGACTTTGTTTCACTTATTTACCATAAAATAAGGGCTTAAGCGGTGCTGGGGGAGCTGGGGGAGCTGTATCCCCCCTTTTTTGCCCAACAAATATTTTGCCTAGTTACTTTCTCAGTCAAAAAGAACAGTTTGGTCATACCGGCTCAATGACATTTTTTAGCCCCCTCTCCCCCTAACCTTGAAATTTCGCTCTGCCATCCCTGCTTATTCATGAAAGCAGCAGTAGTAGTTCATTGTAGCAGACATCAGTACATACACCAATTTTCGCAGATTGATGAGGGATTGATCAATGATAATTAGTTGCTATAGCTAAGCTGTTACTAACTGAATTGATTGAGCATACCAGTAATTAATTAATGGGAGGCTACAATTGAAATTAAACCCACCTCAAGGCAGCATCCATGTGACCCTCCTACAGGACTGTGCATGGATTCAGGAGCCAAGTGGTTGCCTAGAAGACATATGATAGTACACTTAGCCATGTGGGTGTACTAAGGAACCAAAAAGCAAACTCTAGATATTCTTAGTATCACCGGTTGCCTGATACTAAGAATATCAAGAACCGCCATATGGTCAACTTTACACACCTGGACAAGCGGGAAGAAATTTACAAGAATCGCTCGAGACTCGCAGGGAAAACCTCAAGTTTGTCTTCCCTTGGTGAGAAACAAACCATGCATCAATAGCTATTCCAAGATATACATAAATGAGTCACTTACAGCATACCGTAAGAGGTTATTTGGAAAAATCTGTTCTTTCAAGAAAGATGGCGACTTCAAGTACCTTTGGACGAACAATGGCAAATATTTCTATGCCAAACAGACACATCAAGAACCTTTACCTTCGTTACATTGGAAGATTGGCAAGGTTCCTTGACTCACTTTCAGGATAAGTTAATGTGCAATTGCATTATTATTATTATTTATTCCTCAATACATAGATATAACGTCCACTCCAGCCTATATTGTCTAAATCTTTAGGTATATGTAATCAATATTTATTGTCGTGTTCACGTTACCTGACTCTGATCTCGATCTCTTTAATGTTATCCCTAATCCTGATAAGTTTGATGATATGGACCCATATTCTATGTTAAGTACTCCCAATTCTAATTATCATTCTATATCCCAGCTCAATGATGTCACTGAAAAATCTAGTGCATAAAGATAGTATATATATATATATATGCCAAGTAGTCGGCTACCTGTTTTAAAATTGATATACCAGAATGTTAGTGCATGATTATGATCAATATATATAAACTGAAATTATTTAAAGCAACTTACTTCTGTACGAGGCAAAAGCAGTATTTTCCTTAACTTGGTGCAAGTTAAGAATCGCAGAGTAGGCCTTGTACAATCACCTGGACTTAATGACATGTACAAAATGTAGGTCCCAGGCTTTCCCGCTTTTGCTAACTTGCATTCTCACATTCTTGCATACCTTTAGTGAAAACTAGTAGCTACATATAACCATGCATGCAAGTACAGTATGGTTTTCAAGTAAAACATTTCACCACAAGTTATGCTCACCATTTTGTGACACCATCAATTTTATTACTAAGCAATGGCTGTCAACGACTTTGTGCAAGCTGAGAAAACCCCACTCTGAATGCCATTTCATTCATTGGCAGCTGGCTGTATTATTAGCTAATATATATATAGCTGCTATTTTTTGTAAGCTACAACACTGAACTAAACCTGCTGGAATATCTCCTTAATATTATCCTTTTACTCGCCAGTGCTTCTTACCTTCAAGTTCAGGTAAAAAGTACAAGACATCAGGTCTTCCAGGCGGTGTCACCTGGTTATGCTCACCTTTTTTCCGTTTTGAAATTTTAAAAAAGTGATTAAAAAAGGAAAAAGGCGGGACAAGAGGCGACAAAAGGGACGAAAGGGCCTACTGACAAGAGAGGTGTTCACATTCAGATAATTAGTTATCTCCGTTCATCCCTTTCATCCCTTTTGTCGCCTCTTGTCCCGCTCTTTTCTTTTTTTATCACGTCAACCTTAGCTAAATCAACTACTCGACATTTGTTAAAAGTAGTGACCACGCCAATTTGTTTTCTATAAAGTTGGAAACTTTTAAGGGTCTGACATTATACTCCCGATCCTTGAAGAGTAAAGATATAAACGATGGCTGCTAGTCGTTCCAACTCAGATGATGAAATGACTGAAGATTCTTATCAAAGCTCTGATTCTCAGGAGAGCACGGACTCCACTCCACTGATGATAGTTATGACGGAGAAGAGGGTGTTTGGGAAAGAATTCGAAACGAAGCTAAAGAACGGCACCAGGAAGATTGGGAAGCGTTGGTTCAAAAGTATGAACACGATGGGGATAGTCATGAAGTCGCTGAAATCAAAGCCAGTAACGCTTTGGTTCCTACCTATAGACAAGACCTAAGAGAAGTGTTGTTCGAAGATATGAAATGGATTCACAGCTTAAGAAAAGATCCTGATTTCCGAAAAATCTTGGAAACAAAGCAAAACTTGATGAACATGGAAGATTATGGATGGAAAGAAGCGACCGAGGCTGCAATTCACCACCGAAAATTCTTGTTGAATAAACAATTCCAAAAACAACCTATTCCGGAACAGTGTTCCCGTGATGAACAATACATTTGTACCTTTTAGAAATAAGTTTTATTAAGTCGATTTCTATTAATAAATTTCTTTAAAAATATTCTTCCTCTTGTCATCGTTTTAATATAAGCAATCAGTAAGCAGCATTTGTCAACAAGAAAAAACAATGAAACATAAATCAGTGTAATCTTGTAACACAGTACATTATATCAACCCAAGAACTGAGAATTAAGAAAGTTATCAACTCCGCGACGATAAGGAAAACGAACTGTAAATTGGTGTTTTTGAGATTGAATAAACTTTGTTTAATTTATCTGGTTTGTTTTTATTCGTATGGTAATTATAGTTCAGTTTTAGAGAAGAATTTGCATCTCAAGTGTTTTCCTCAAAACAATAGGCCCTTCAGTTATCGCCAATCGCTAAGAACAATAGCAGAGTTGATCTTATGAGTCACAGTGGATTTACTGTTATTAGTAAATGTTTATAAATATTCTGATCTCAGAATTACGTTACGAGTGAGTTGTGAATGATATAAAAAATATCGTTGGGTTACTATAGAGCAGATTACCAAAACAATAGTGTATTGTTATTCATAACAAAGATTTGCCCAAACCTGTTCAATCAAAACAAGTTGACTTTATTGATTTAAAAAGTAATTACAAAGTCAATCAATCTCCATAAACTCTTCATCTTTTCTAAAAAATTGTTCTGGAACAGACACAGAATATCTTGAGGCAAAGCCGTGTTGTTCAATGTCATTCAGTGGATGTATTTCACGTCTCACTACTTCAAGCACGTGATCAATGATAGAAGATCCGTTGTTACTGAACTGAAGATGTAAGAGATACACTGTGGTCCAGGGTAACTTGTAAAGTTCAGATAGGTAAACTTTCCATGAGCGATGAATTTCAATGTTCAACATGTAGCAAACAGCGTTCACAATCTCCCACACTCTCTCTGGTTTGACTTCGTCTTTTGCATTGTTGTAGAACAAATTCCACGCTTCCTCTTCGGATAACATCAAGCAATCGTGCTGTCTTTGGCTTGGGTGATTTGTTTCACATTGTCTTTCTTTCTCGGCATAGATTGGTTTTTCACAGAGTGCAGCATACACCAAATGTATTGTACTTGATATCCTGTGAAATGCTCTGTTTCTTTTGACAACTTCAACTTCATCGATGCAAATAGTGTCTTCTGATATAGGTTTCCTTGCCATCTTGTAGTTGGAGATTTCTGGTTTTATACTTTGGGTTGTACCGACTCGGCAATACAGGTTCTGGTTTTATAGCCGCTCAAGCTTTGCCCAAACATGCCTACGCCCTAAAAAGGAGGCTAATTCCATGCCTCTCCTACTACTAGCGCCTGAGAAGATTTAAAGTACACGAGCCATTCATAGATCTAAAGTCTGTGCGAGTTCCAGTGTAAATCACAAGAAACATGGACGTACAGATGGTAAATGAATTTGGATGGGGATTTCTTGTTAGACGTAGAACAAACGACACTTGTGAGAGACCAAGTGGAAGACTAAGTAGCCAGTTTGTCAAGGTCAGCTTGCAGCTGTTAGCAGGAGTCTGGAGACACTAGTTGCAGATAGAGTGCCCAGTCGTCAGCAAGTAGGCGAGCCTTTGAAGTTATGCTGTTTGGCAGGTCGTTGATGAAGAGCAGGAACAGAAGTGGCCCTAATACCGACCCATGAGGAAAACGTGATGTAACATTACAAGGAATTGAAAATTCACTCTCCACTACAGTCGATTGAGTTCTTCCTGTTAGGAAATCCTTTAACCAGGACACAGTTTGCCCCTTTCGGCATAATTATCCAATTTAAGAAGTAGATGTTGGTGGGAGACTGCATCAAAGGTTTTTGAGACAACCAGAAAGATTAGGTCAGTCTGTTGATGCTTATCCAGGGCATATGCCAGGTCATATGTAGTAATAATTGAACAATATATCTGTTCAATGTGTAACAATAGGGATGATAATTAATATGAATACATTGCTGGTTGCCTAAGTTAAAATATCATTCAAACAAAATGGTGAACTTGTTTTAAATTTCATTGAACAAGAAAAGCGAAAAGAAAGGCAATTTTGCCATCATTCTTTCATAGATGTAGAGAAATACACTGACGGAGAACTCTGCATTAGGTTTTGGTCTGGAAGAGAATCAATTTGGTACATTAGACTTAGTTGTTGGAAATCTGCAGCAAGACTCGACGAAATTGTGCATTGGAACCTCTTCATCAAATACTTATTGCGCTTAGATGTTATGGGAGTGGCAGTTTCTTGCAGGTCGTGGGACAACTCAGCCATGTCCCGTGTAGTGGGAAATGTTTCCAGAACGTTGTTGCAAAATAACGTCAATTCATTAAGTGCCATCGACAAGTCCAGAACTAGTTAGATACAAAAGTGCTTTTTATTGGCGAAGGGGGTTTCCCTGTGTTATTGGTTGTGTGGATGGCATTTAAACCGTGAAGGTTTTCATTCCATCAATATCCAGGGGATATGTAATCATAAAGGTAAGATGACTGCATGATTTAATCAACATCAAACTTCTCAAGTTCTTAGCTTACATGTTACTAAAAAAATAGGCAGGAGAACGCTGCAGCCCTATAAGTTTCTAATAATGTTTCAATCAAGCACAAAATGATATCAATTGGAGCCTCAAACTTCTCAAGCTCTAATTTCTACTGTAAATATTAAATTTATAACAGGTTTTGATATACTATTTTCGGCAGAAACCCTTAAGCTATACAACTCCAAAGTAAAGTAATATATTCATTCAAAATAGTTAATTTGACAATATGTAAGCACATTAATTATTCAACGTTATCATTGCGTAACATAAAAATCCATTTTACAATTTATATATGTTATTTATAATTTTATCGTGGGAGTACCGGGGCCAGAGCATATTTTATGTAAATTATATTGCAAAGTGATTTTTGGTTGTAATTTAAATATTTCTTAAATTGGGCTCTGTATATTCTTCGTGGTCGTCGTCGTCAATGTTGTCAACGTCACGAAAGTGTAGCGGCATACATCGTCCATTGCATTGAAACTCATGTGAGAGAAATATTTGAAGCATGGCTATCTCTGCGTTAGACTTGACATGCGTAGTCGAATAGGTGTCTTTGTAAAGTAATGCGGTCATCCTCGTTCCCAGTGCCTCGTCGGCTAACCGATATACGTTAAATTGTTTATTTCCTATTTCAGACCCTATTCGCCCGACATAAACCCTATAGAGGAGGCATTTGGAGCTTGCTATGCCTTTCTTCGACGAAACCAAGACATGGTTAGGTCTAATCCCAAACATTCATGGCAGTAAACTTGGAAAAGACAAGTTAATTTTAATTACAGCCGTAATTGTTTACATTTTTACTGCTTGACAAAGATAAAATGAGTTAAGAATATGGAAACACAAATGTAATGCCAGTTGGGTGCAATACTTGCCAACACCTCAACCCTTCTGAATAGCATTCTGTGGAAAGCTAGCTACTTGACTAAGACCATGGAAAAACACTGATGTACATGTAGCATTCTCAATTTCAAAATATAAGCAAATATGTACAGGAGTCAGTGAGATAATTATGAATTTTGTGTTTATAGATTGGCCCAGATGAAGCAGAAGCATACTTCACAGATTGTGGATACTTCCAATAAACTAGCCTTGTGCTGATGTTGCCAAATAATAGTGTTTTCACGTGTACACGAGGCTAGTCAGTGTTAAACAATAGTTATTTAAATTGAACGTCATTTTTCGACTGGGTCTAATAGCAAACTTTAAGGTTACCCATTATATAAATGAACATTGCATTTATTTCACTTTCCTCAAACAATACAAACTTTTAACTATCAAGAATAACAAGGCAGACGAAAATGCATAAAGATTTGTCAGCAGATATTTCTAATATAACCCAGCATGTACAGTGTAACCACCAGTTTTCTGTGCAAAGCTGGTTCTCGAGAGATTCATTTGACAGGCTTCATTTGGTGCACTAACATACATAGGCATTGGCACAAACCACCATTTGGACAAAGATGGCAGCTTGTACGTTTACCCACAATCCTTTGCACATGGGAAATGTGGTAGAGGTTTTAAATCTGTTAAAAAATGAAGTACTAATGCCGTTATCATAGCAATTTTATTCAAGAGAAAAGAGCACATTCATATCTGTGAAACAAGTTTTGTAGTAAATTCATGTAGTGCTAGTTAACACTAAATCCTTTGATTTCTATATAATTACCAGTAGCACTATTTGATAAGAATGTTTTACGGATATGACTGATCTATAAGATTTCTACTTGTTATTTGAGCAGTTTTAGGTTGGCAAGGAAATGTGGTCAGATCTACAGGCACCATATTTTTCTTTATAGTGTATTCTCTACCGACATTGCCTTCAGTAACTGTCAGGCTAGCATAAATAGCTATAAAACAGGACTATTGATACAATGGTTGCACTCGATAGAAACACTGATGTCACAAAGGTATTTTTATCTGCTGTTCACCTTGCTGTTGAAAATTGATATACTGTAACAAAATCACACTTGCTGAATGAACCACAACCATCATTGACAGATAGCTTACTTACTCCAATTTATTTGGTGCGACAAGTCAACAAACGAGAGATGAAACCTGATGCCTTATGCATTTTATCACCAGATCTGTTATGTGATTGGTTCTTGAATAGCTAATCCAATTAAAGTTTGCTATTCTTTTGGAGCTGGCATGGTAAATAATATTTATTAATTAATTATTACTTATTAGTTTATTTTCTTTAATTTCGCCAGTTAACCCTGAACAACAAACACCAACACCAAAATATGGTCACATTCAAAACAACTGAAACACCCAAAACCTTTGGTGTAAACATCAGTGTGTCACCCACATGAATGCAACCAATAATCATGTTTCATCAGCATTTACATAATGATTACACTAAAAGCAGTTGTAGTCATTTTTAGATCCTTTGCCAATTTTCAAAACAGATCAATTACTGTACAAGATAAAGGATGAATCATGTATATAGTCTTAAATTTTTGCAGCTGCTATGGGACAATAATAGGACATTTTCATTATGGCATCATTTAACCACAACTACCAGAATCCTTTTCAAGTCTTTTTCCTTATTCATATTTATGAACTCATTTGAGAACACCAAGACAGTGGTCTAAATTAGAGGAACAAAAGGATCTGCGCAAATACTTCTGGTATTTGTAGTATGTGACGCCATCATTCAAATATCCTATTCAACGCGGTCTTTCGCCTGGTGAGGGGTACTACTGTATTAAACTGTACGGTAGATGTGTATATAGAATTAGATTAAATTTACACACTTTAGTTCCAGTCCTTTAGAGCTTGCATAATTATGGGAGTATCCCCCCTCCCCCAAGGCTGGTTTGACAATAATTTGACATCCTTTGTGTTAAATAGTATGCTCACAAACAAGGCTGGATTTGTATCTTCAACATGTATCAAAGCAAATACATGTATAGTGCAAGCATGAAAACAGGTCTGTTTTATTTTAGTTCGCTCACCATTGCATGTTTTTGAAATACTTCATCTATAAATTATGTCGATAGACATAAATGTATTAGAATAGAAAACGTTGTGTGGGTCTCACAAAATGTCTAATGCCATGAAAATTTCATCAGCATAATTATTTACCGAATATCATTAGTTATAGTTTTGGGATGCTAAATAAGCTTACTTGAGAAACAGAATCCGCGACAGTGTTTATCAAAAATATTTACTTGTTTTATTTATCTAATGCTTTTCCCTTAGATGTTTTGGTATATAACAAGACCTCTCGCTCCACTTTCTAAGCCTCTGACTTATCTGGACTGTCAGGAAAACGAAATAATTTGTCTGCTCTAGCTACTTCTGCTGTTTCATATTCCGACTCCGCCATCTTATCTTCTGCCATCTCGCCCGGAAAGTTCCGCGGCCTGGTTACAATGGACATGTATGTCGAATGATTGTGGCGAATGAATGTTTCGAATGATTGTGTCAAACGCCGCCTATGCACGTAACACTGAAATCGGTTGTAAAATAAACATATTGCACAGTACATGCAGTAATTCGAAACTTTAGATTTTTTTAAAATGGCGACTGACACCATAAGCAAATAGGGTATACTATTTCGATTGTAATCTTATAACGGTATGGTACAATGTATTTTCAAGAGTTTCAGAGCGTCGGCACCACTCCATCCAAAGTTTAGTAGAGTACACTCCCTTCCACCCCCGAGCCTGCAAACGGTTTCCGAGGGGTTTTGAAGCATGAAGCAGAGTTTCGAAAGGTGAAATCTAGGGTTAGAGTTTCACAATCACAGTAAAAATAAATCCAATGTGTTAGTTAATATATTCGATTAATTAAAGAACAATAATCATATACATGTAGCAGTACACTGGTTGAAATCCTAAATATGTGCAACCCCCAACCCCCCCCCCCCCCCGAAAAAAATTGCTATGGATTGTTACTAATGATCAAACTAAGTAAAAGGGTATTCTAAAGGTGCATGTTTATTTGTAATGAAAGGAGGCCTAAAAGTATTCTGAAAGTCCTCCAACGAGGCACAACCAGTGTTGAGATACTAGTCATACATTTCCTCTGAATTTCTTACCCCTCCAAATCATTATTCATGTCATAAAGTGACTGGTATTGTAAGAACATCGCTTTTCACCTTTCATATCTTTGACAAATTTGATGATTGTATATGCACACAGTAACGGGCAGTGTCCAGGAGATTCATTCCTCCATCGCCACAAAGGCAGATGACATCATAAGCCTTAAGAATGCCAACAACTGCTGCTTGCATTCTTTT
The DNA here is from genome assembly GCA_030867875.1 of Actinernus sp. WN-2022. NCBI lineage: Eukaryota > Metazoa > Cnidaria > Anthozoa > Actiniaria > Actinernidae > Actinernus > Actinernus sp. WN-2022. Next base: position 145,730,584 of record JAOWCC010001589.1, read on the forward strand.
TCCGCACAACCTTTACAACAGATACAGCACAGTTTGTATGAAATCTCTGAAAACTGCTCTTACTGATGATTGTTAGATTCAATGCCTGGCAGAGGAGTTGAAACTTAGCATAAGTTTTACCCGATATAACAATTGCAATTGCCAACATTGAATTATTCAGATAATCCTTGGAGTAGTGGTTTGTAGTCAGAACTTCACATGATTCCCATTTACTGTAGTGGCCCTGGTTGCACTTCCATTCAATATCCACCCGGCTTCCAGTGTGCTTGACTAAGTGTGAGATGGATCCCCTTCATATATGCCCCTCAACTTATTTAGTGCACTGTGTCCCAACCAGTTCCAGTAGTTTGTCAATAGAGACAGCGACTCTCATTCTGCTATGCAGGGCAACAGGATCCTCCATCTGGCTCACACTTGTGATTTCTGAAAAGGCTCTCCAATGCAGCAAGCAAGCCTTCAATAGAACTATATCAACCTTCCGCAAATGACAAAGCAGTAACTCTGCTATCTTAACCAGACGAGTGCCCCCCTGAATGGGCATCTCGTGTTCATCGTCTATATTGGGTTCAACATCAGCTCTAGCACTTTCACCTGCTGATAGAATATATCAGCACTGGAGTCAATGATATTTTCTACCGTTGTTAGCGTCTCCTCATTAGCAAGGTTGTGCATGGGTGTCTCTTCCTCGCTGAAATGAAATACAGTGTAACGGTTGTTTCGCGTAAAACACGGATTTAATTACTGCTGCGTTTGTTTGCTGACAAGATAATATATTCATAATTGACAGTAATTTGAAAGTAATTTGAAAGTTAATTATTGTTTACACGCCCAGAAATAGAACACGCTCAAAGTAATAGCCTACAGGAGTACGCAACACGTGAGACTATAAGGACCAATGCTAACCTGAAATTACTGGAGAATACACTGTAGCTAGTTGCTTGATTTGGATATCGCATAGAAGTAAGTAAATTACATGTTATTTCAATCATTGTATAGGTTGCGTGATTTCACTGCTAAATATCTAAATGTCCTAAAGTCAACTTGGAATCAAAATCCTGACGGTCCAACGGTAGAAGGTTGAGCATTATAAAATAACTTGTAGTATTGTCTTACAACAATTATCATTTTAAATTAAAGCTTATGGGAATTGCAGGGCACTGGAAGAAAAACAGGATATTCAGAGGGTTATTGGGATATCATCATAATTTTTTAAACTTTTTTGTATTATTAAACAGTGGTATGAAACTACATATAAACTTGTTATCGGTAATGATGTTTAATAGTTTCTTGTTAGGTTATCAACAGGTAGGCATGACACTAAGTACTATCATCAACTGAATATCAATGTTTACTATAGATGTATGATAGGGCTCGATTAGTTGTGAACTCAACTACTGCGTCATGTAACATTTACTGATTGGTGACTATTTGCTATTTGCCATGTGGTGACTAAGGATGTTTATTTCATTTCAAGGCCTGTACATGTATTGTAAAAGTTACTTCCAGTAAAATATACTAGAGCTTATTATGGTTGGTTGCTGTGCAGGAAAGTATAACTGTACTGTGACACCTTCGGTAAAATTGTTGATGACAATGTCAGTTATTTAAACAAAATTGTATCTGTATGCCAGTTTGTGTAAGCATTGCAGGATTCTGGCCCTAGTTATTCATCAGGGCCGGTTCAAAGGGTGGATAACGCCATCCATCAGATAAACCCCTATCCAGTGGATAAGTATTAACGGGTTGAACACAATCAGGATGGAAAAGTTCAAAGGGACCATGTTATAGTCTGAAAAAAATCTATTTTTAGAGTTATTTCATTTGACTTTTCTGACTTTTTTCATGAAAGATCTCCTGGGACAATAATTGAAAATACAAAAGGACAACTGTGATACAGATTTAAAAAAATCTGTAGAACATCAAAGGGGTTAAAAATACCTGATTTTTAACGTTATGGAGGGTCACTTGAAATTTGCAAGTTTTGGTTCCTTCACTGTAACTCCACGGCTAGATATGTGTGATAATGAGGGTATTTTGATACTTGAATATCTCAAAATACTTAACACAAAATACATTTTGTGATTGAGGCAGGTTATTTATGACTTGGAACACAATTGTTGAACAATATGCATGTTATGCAAAATGACATTCTAGAACCTTTGCCCACAAATTATGCGAAGTTTTGAAAAGGGCCAATGTTTAATCAATGGAAAATATATTTCTGAGTGCATTGTAAACCTTTATTGTTGGTAATTGATGCTAATTGCTTATTGTCCATTAATAATTTATTTTTACAGAAATTCAAAGTGGTGACATAAAATGTACCAAAAATCCTGTAGTGGCCGTACCACCATGTGATTTTAAGGAACCACTTGACTGAATGTGAAATGACTTTACATGGTTTTTGTTATGGTCATGCATAATAAAGATATGGTATTTATAGCAATGTTATATTTTTAGTAATTGCAAAAACTTAGACTCAAATACCAAATGTAGTGTCCGTACCCCCCTTGTAGTGTCCCCTTGTACCCCCAATATAAATTTTGAGACTTTCTCCCAATAGAAAGCAACTTTCATCCAAAAGTGAATTTGTGTTTTCTCTTAGTATTGATGTACATCAGTTTCTGGTGTCACACTAAAGTCACACTAAAGTAAGAAAATGTTTTTTTGTAAAGAGACGGAAGTAAATTAATTAAGATTATGATTTTAATAAACTAAGGCATTGTTTTCTTTAAAACAGTTTAAAATCTGTTACTAGGGCATTTCATTCAAACTTCACTTATTCTCAGTAACTGGACATCTAGATAACTTGAGATACCCATCATCCTTCCTGTTTGCCTGATTACCAAGTTCTCAGCTCCATATGTTGTTTTTTAATGGCAGCCCAGGTTTCTATAGTGTAAGCTAGAGCACTGTAAATGGAATCAGCAGGAGAAAAAAGAAGTAGTCAAGATAAACATATAAATTCAAATACAGCCAAGAGAAATACAGGGGAAATATTAGGCAAGATCCTAAACGATATGAAGAGCAGAAAAGAAAAGACAGGGAAAGGAAAAGAAAGAGCCGTGAGACAGAAAAAAGGAAGTTAGAAGCATGTGGGAGGAAGTACAGAGAAGATGTAAGAAGAAAGTCGATGATGGAAATGAGAAACTATAGGTTAAAGAAAAAGGAGAAAGCACTGGAGGCTGAAAGATTAAAAAAATTGGATGGACGTCAAAGGCGATTGGCAAGTAAAGCCACAGAAGCCAAAAGAAGAAATGCTAAAAAAGCCCAGAACTTGAGAGCAAAAAGAAACTGGATGATGCACGAAAGAAAGCAGCAATTATCAGAACACAGAAATGGAGACTGAATGTGAAGTTATTTTACCTAGTTCAGATAGATCCACACGAAGTTCCTTTGGAGAAAATGCATTCCATTCATCCTCTACTGAAAAACGAGCAGTGAAAAGGGCAATGCTTTGCCATCCACACCAAAGCGAAACACACAAGTTCTGAGAAAGCTCATACAGTCGCCATCTGCCAAAAATCTTAATAAACCAGTTGTCTCTCCAAGAAGCAGAAATTAATTAGAGTTAGGAAAGGAGCGGTGGATTCCCTGTGAAAACACATCAGTTTAGTGAAACCAAAAGGGTGGTGCACAAGCAGATAAGAAAACAGCATACAATGTCCTTGTCAATGTGGCAGCTGACCTGATAAAAGCAAAATATGGCCTGAAAACAAAGCTGAAAAGGAAACTAAATGTGAAGAATGTGTCTTCTAAAGAGAAATTCTGGAAAACAAGAAAGGATAAGATATCTCAGGAAAGAAGTAGAGGAGTTCTACCTCAGAGAAGACATCAGCAAAGAGCTACCAAGTAAAAGGGATGTTTGCAAGGTGAAAGACAAAGAAGGAAAGGTCAAGGTCTTACAAAAGCACTTAATGACAATGACTTTGTAAGAAGCTTTCAAGGGGAGAATCCAGCAAGGAAGATTGGCTTTACCTCTTTCCGCAAGTTTAAACCCAAGCAAGTACAATGAGTCTCTGAGACAAGCAGACAATCTTTGTAAACCATACTGCAATGCAGCCTTGAAAGCTGACGCTCTTAAGAACTTTGCTAACAAGCAAGCAACAGCTGGTAAGATTAACAAGGATCAATTGCCCCTTTTTAAGAAAAAGCAAGAGGGATGTAGCAGATGAGACTGTCTGTCCATATGATTAGGAGATAGGAAACCTGAAGGCCAATTGTATAGATCATGCGATCAATGCGGTGTACAAAGACTGATGGGCCAGTACAAGACCATTCTGAAAGAGGTGATGGGAGTAGATCACCATACAGAAAAATGGAAAAGAGAAAAGGGTGACATCTTGTGTGGCAAAAGAAACCTCTGTTAATAGCTTCCTTCAAGAATATGAAGTTGAAAAATCTCCCGTTACCTATTTATAGCAGCTTGGCAGCATGCGCAAACGACTGACTGTAAGAAGCAACTACAACCAGACGAACTTATGATGGTTATGGATTACAGTGAACACTACAGTTGTCGCTTCCAGCATGGAGTGCTTTCTTTGAACCAATACAAGTTACAATCCATCCGGCCCATGATGATGTACTACAAGAAGAACATTCAAGATCAACATGTTACTGAGCAATGACAGCAAGCATGACTCCCATGGGGTTAAGGTGTTTGAGAAACAAGCACTGAACATTGCTCTGAGTCTCAAAGCTGTGCATCAGTGGACAGACGGAGCTGCAAGTCAGTACAAGGGAAAAACTAGCTTTGCTGACATATCATCGCAACACTTCAGGCTTACAAGAAATGTCTTTGAAACTAGTCATGGTAAAAGCGTCTGTGATGGGTTCCATAGTAAAGAATGCCTGTTTTCGGCCAGTTGTGAGTGAGAAAGCAGTTATAAGTGATACAAATGCGTTGTTTACATTTTGCAAGGCTCACCTTGAGCATGATGTTAATGCCTATGGTTGTCAGGAGTATTTAAATAGAGACTTTGTCTTTGTTGGCGAGGATGAGGTCATTCGCAACAGACCAGAGGCGATGGCCAAGACAATTAAAGGGACACAAAAACGTCATGCTGTGCAAAACAGAGGGAAAGCAGAAAGTATTTTGCCCCGAAACCTGTCTTGCCATTGCAAAAATTGCATCCAGGCAAATGACAGATGTTGCCTTAAAGTGCAACTAACCCCTTTTGCAATTTTTATACATATGAATCTTTGAAAGGTTTTGAGTACTTCTGCGAATACATTTTGGGCTTACAGAGAATACTCTATGTTCTATGCTTGTTTAAAATGGTGACATTTTGACCTTTCCTGACCCATGACCGCGTAAGAAAAAGCCTGGGTCGATTCTTGATCTTACGTCATTCGACTTTGCAATAATTTGTGTAAATATTTAGCATTTACTCTAAAATAACTGTTTTCTTTACTAACAACTCACAGACCGTGTATATTCTCTATATATCGATGTTGTTGTGATGGAAAGGCGCCATGGAGAATAATGCATTAATGAGGTGACGTAAGATCAAGAATCGACCCAGGCTTTTTCTTGCGCGGTCATGGGTCAGGAAAGGTCAAATTTTCACCATTTCAAACAAGCCTAGAACATAGAGTATTCTCTGTAAGCCAAACATTTCTTCGCAGAAGTACTCAAAACCTTTCAAAGATTCATATGTATAAAAATTGCAAAAGGGGTTAGTTGCACTTTAACAAATAACACGTTGAATGCTGGTCCAAGAAAGATATCCAGTTCAGTAAAAGAAGCAAATGCACTGTTGCACACACTACAGATGAAGATGAAAGCCAAGTTGAAAACACAAAGGAAGGTCCTGGTCAACACTTATTAAATAGGGATGCATCCGGTGGATTTTGAACAATCTTGGCCTGGTATTTTGCGATGTTTCATGTTGACAAACATTACCCTTGTTATGCTAATGTGCCAACCATGATTTTAAAATGCCACTTTGTATCAGGAACCAATTGTCTGGTTGGTACATGCATGTATGGTTAGCTCAGTTGGTTGAGCATGGTCTAGAGTGCGGGAGGTCAGGAGTTTGAATCCCGGTCGCATCCTTGGGCAGGGAAGTGTAAGTCATTGGTATTGTCTCGTTCCTCTTCTAGTCTATACGAGGGTGACCTGTTGTGTCATTTCGAGAAAACGTAAGGGATTGTATCCCAACACAACAACCTGGTATTCAGGGTTTAAAGTTTCATTTAATTTACACTGATTCAAGAATACAAGGTTAAAAGACAATATAAGACCAGTTATAGAAGATAGATAGAACATAGGTATAGTGAATAAGAAAAGAAAAACGTGATTAGTGCGCAGTGACCAAAGTAGCTGTAAAGCTTTGGAGATGGTCACTGCTTACATATAGTATAAATCTTAGGTACATAAATAGAAAAAAAATCATGGCGGTCAGTAGGAGGCTTAATATATAAATAACTATTAATGTTTGGAAATTCGAATAGGTCTATTTTAGTACCCTCTTATCTAGCTCAGGGATGTATGTTTAGATTGACCAATTTTTTTAATGTACCATCTATGCCTAAATGTAAATTACACAGTTACTTACTTTCTGCAGTGGTATTCTCTTTGTACCAGTGTTGACGCCCCATCTCTTCCTCCTGATCCATCACAACACAAGGGTCTGTATGACATCGGCAAGTGTGTGCATGGTGTCAGGAAACACTTGCTTGGTTCGGTCATGGTTTGGGAGTTTCATCAACACACAGCTGGATTTGCATCCATATGTTTTGGCCACAGAGGCCTTTACATTACTTTTCTCAGCAGTATCATATAATCTGTGGTACTCTGTAACATCTGCATGGGAAAGTTCTAGTGGCTTTTGCGAATTAACTCCTAGAAACTGGTTATCTGTGCGTAAATCATCATGCTCTTTTAAAAAGGACCTGTGTCGAAGATAAACCATCTTGTGGAGGTGCTTGCAATACTGTCGTAAATATAAACAAAACAAATGGTATAAGCATATTATCGACAAAATAGAAACGTATGGTTAGTATAAACACTCGCAGATAAGCTGCACCCCCAGTTTAGAAACTCGAATTTTTAAGAAAGTTTTTTTTTAAGGAAATCAAGATTACAAAGCTGCATCACCTTCCTTGCCTCATCGAACTTTCAACGAGATAACTATAGTGTTACCCAACGTTTTCGATCTGAAAGTGTTTAAACGTCATGTATATATACAGTTGTGGGTTACGTGAAGGTGCATATTGGTTAGTTTGTTGTTAAGTTAATAATGTTATATAAATAAATATTCCAATTTTTACATAACATATGTATGTATATAATCCTAAATAAATTTGACTTGTACAACACTAATAATAAAATGCACAACATTCATGCGTATTAAATGGATTAGTACTCGTTCAAACGGTTGCAAAATCCAAAGAATGACACTTTCAAACCTTGAACGCAAGACTCAGAGGCAATTCCTGTGGGTGGATGTGTGCAGTTATGGATTAAGTGATTGTGTATATTGTTAGTTGTAGGCTTGCAAAAATAGTTACTAATAATTACAGCAACAAATTAATTAGATGTTAATGCTATTATATTTATTATTTGCATATTCTCAATCAGCAGATGCCAATCTATAAAACTGTTTGGGTAATCTTTAATATACACTGTATAACCCCTTTCCAACGCAATTGCTTTCCAACAATTCCTGAAAAGCTAGCAAATGTGAGTAAAAATATGTTAAAGTTTACTCTTCCACAAAAGCGTTCTCAAAATGAAGATTATACAGACTGAATTATCTAAAACAATAACAATGATAATAATAATGGACATATTTACATAGCACTTCTACGTTTTATAAATATTGTCACTGCCTCACCTTCTACGGCTCATTTTAGAGTGCTGGTGTTAGAGGGAAGTTAGGTTTTGACTGAAAAGTCATTAAGTGATGTTTCCTTCTCGTAAGATACAATCGGTGGATCTGAAAATATCCTGTTAAGGTTTCGATAGTTAGCAATAAAATGCCAGTCAGGTTTGATAAGAATCTTTTTAAGATTCGGGGTAGCCGGCGCTGTGTTAGCGGAAGATGAGTCGGTTGATGATGAGTTGGTGGCGGATCGTATCTGTTGATGAGCTATTAGCTTCGGCTGGTCAGGATAGAGTGTTTTCAGCTGGCTGTTGAAGCTGTTTAAAGTCTCGGTATCTGTGCTGATGTTTTGCTCTTGTTGTTTGACCATAAGATGCAGAAGATCTTGTTGGGCCTTGCGGCAGATCTTGTTCATTTCAGCTTGAAACTCGCTGTCCTGTCTCATGTGCGGCTGTGGCCGGTACTGGAGACGGTAGGGACAGTTGGATTTGCTGGTGTATTCCCGCAGGAATAGCAGGGATTTTTTTTCGTTTAACCCGTCTGGTTTCGAGGCTGGCAATCTTGTTTCTGATATTACGGAATATCTCTGTGGTCTTGAGACGCTTAGAGGGTGGCTGGGATGAGGGGATCTTATCTTCGGTATCAGAAGGTTGTTGCCTCTTAGTAGGGGACTTAATAGGTGAGATGGATCGCAGCAGTATCTGGCTGTCTGACATCTCTGCTAGAATGGCAGCGATTTCGCTGTCGGATTGGCTGTTGGTACGGACCATAGAGTTCTGAAGAGAACTACTGTAAGCTTGTAGCAAGACCGGTTTCGGAGAACTAATGAGTTTTCCTTCGTCAGTTGCTTTATAAGCGTGGTGGAGATGGTCACTGCTTACATATAGTATAAATCTTAGGTACATAAATAGAAAAAAATCATGGCGGTCAGTAGGAGGCTTAATATATAAATATCTAATAATGTTTGGAAATTGGAATAGGTATATTTTAGTACCCTCTTATCTAGCCAATTTTTGTTGATGTACCATCTATGCCTAAATGTAAATTACACAGTTACTTACTTTCTGCAGTGGTATTCTCTTTGTACCAGTGTTGACGCCCCATCTCTTCCTCCTGATCCATCACCTGGCCTATATTTTGTGAGCCTGCTAAAAGGGACACAAGGGTCTGTATGACATTGGTAAGTGTGTGCATGGTATCAGGAAACACTTGCTTGGTTCGGTCATGGTTTGGGAGTTTCATCAACACACAGCTGGATTTGCATCCGTATGTTTTGGCCACAAAGGCCTTTAGATTACTTTTCTCAGCAGCATCATATAATCTGTGGTGCTCTGTAACATCGGCATGGGAAAGTTCTAGTGGCTTTGGCGAGTTGTCTGGCGTTACTCCTAGAAACTGGTTATATGTGCGTAAATCAACATGCTCTTTTAAAAAGGACCTGTGTCGAAGATAAACCATCTTGTGGAGAGGCTAGCAATACTGTCGTAAATATAAACAAAACAAATGGTATAAGCATATTATCGACAAAATAGAAACGTATGGTTAGTATAAACACTCGCAGATAAGCTGCACCCCCAGTTTAGAAACTCAATTTTTTAAGAAAAGGTTTTTTAAAGGAAATCAAGATTACAAAACTGCATCACCTTCCTTGCCTCATCGAACTTTCAACGAGATAACTCTGTAGTGTTACCCAAAATTTTCGATCTGAAAGTATTTAAACTTCATGTATACAGTTCTGGGTTAAGTGACGGTGCATATTGGTTAGTTTGTTGTTAAGTTAATAATGTTATATAAATAAATATTCCAATTTTTACATAACATAGGTATGTATATAATCCTAAATAAATTTTGACTTGTATAACAATAATAATAAAATACAACATTCATGAGTATTAAATGGATTAGTACTCGTTCAAACGGTTGCAAAATCCAAAGAATGACACTTTTAAACCTTGAACGCAATTCCTGTGGGTGGGTGTATGCAGTTATGGATTAAGTGATTGTGTATATTGTTAGTTGTGAGCCTGGAATAATAGTTACTAATAATTACAGCAACAAATTAATTAGATGTTAATGCTATTATATTTATTATTTGCATATTCTCAATCAGCACATGCCAATCTATAAAACTGTTTGGGTAATTTTTAATATACACTGTATAACCCCTTTCCAACGCAATCGCTTTCCAACAATTCCTGAAAAGCTAGCAAATTCGAGTAAAAATATGTTAAAGTTCACTCTTCCACAAAAGCGTTCTCAGAATGAAGATTATACAGATTGAATTATCTAAAACAATAACAATGATAATAATGGACATATTTACAAAGCACTTCTACGGATCACTCTAACCACTCAATGTAAGTCAGACTGAATTAAGCAGCCATGCAGGACGCCATGTACTTTACGCAGCCATGAAGTTTACAATCATGAGTGAATATTAGTATTGTGGCCAGGCTGCTGTACAGGGGACAATACCCTACTCTTACCAAATAGCCAGCAGGTTCTTTAATGTCACCTTCATATCCCTTGATATAGGTTGGGATAGAGGAAGGAAATGCGACATACGGTTTTACGTCCTTATACGAGCACATTGGAAGCACAGGAGAGAAACGTCAAACTCACCTCACATGTGCAGGCGCGGAGACCGGGAATCGAACAATATAGATAGCCTGCATAGTGCCCGTATTTAATAAAAATCATGCAATTATAGATCTAGAAAATCTTGCAAGTATAAAACATGTGCAAGTATAAAACACGTGCTAGTAGAAAAAACGTGCTAGTAGAAAAAACGTGCTAGTAGAAAAAAACGTGCTAGTAGAAAAAAACGTTCAAATATCGTGCAAGTATAAAAAACGTGCTAGTAGAAAAAAACGTGGAAGTATAAAATATCGTGCAAGTATAAAAACACGTGCTAGTATCAAATATCGTGCAAGTATAAAAACGTGCAAGTATCAGATATCGTGCAAGTATGAAAACACGTGGAAGTATCCTATATCATACGTACTAATTAAAGCTATCAGTCTTTATTTTTTACACGAACACGAATAGTTATAGTAAATGGATTCTTGGCCACGATTTCTAGGCGATATCAAAAGGTTGGCAAACGAATGCGACCGCCGTTCGGATTGTGAAGAACGTCATGTTATCGAATACTTAGTGAACCGGATCAAAAGCTGCAGACGCGTTGTTGGAATTCTGTTGAGCCAAGGCTGTTTTACTGAATCTGTTGGTAATCAAACCTCAGCCGGTCAACGGTCATTTAAAAAGCATCTGCAGTGACCTTGATGGTATATTACAAGAATGGAACTTGAAGCTCATAACAGGCAAAGTGCACGGTAATTCATCGGAGGATTTTTCGGCTACAGCTGCCTATCGTGAAAGTAGCAAAGACTGCCCCGGAAGACCAAATCTGACCTTAAATGTTGAACTACTGGAATGTCTTTTTGCCTACAGCTTCAAACTCAATAAAATATCAGACCTTTTTTGCATGTCACGCACAACATTATGGTGTAGACTCAGAGAGCTTGGTTTTGATTCTGAAACTAAGTTCAACAACCTAAACGATGAATCACTTGACGAGATAATCACCGATCTTAAGACCCAGTTTCCTAGATGTGGAGAAACCATGTTACAGGGCCTATTAAGATCGCGTAATATCGTCGTCCAGCGGAAAATAGTACGGGACAGTATACACAGGCTTGACCCTGTGAACACAGCACTCAGATGGGTGAAGGCTCATTCACGAACTGTGTATAGGGACTCCCCAGTAAAAATATTCTGTGATCACACTATGATCACGGTTTTGGGTGTGATCACACTTTCAATGTCGAAGATCAACAGAAACTGCCATTCTTTTCTTTTGAAAAAGCTTCCTCAGAGACAAGTTGCCTGCCTAATTATATCCTTGTGAGGGAGGCGTCAATAACATTATCTTTGCGATTTTTCATTTCTATTTGATGTTTAATACAAACTGATCCTATACCACAACAGCAAAAGAGGTAGTTTTATAGACTTCGGGGGTATTTCTGAAACTATAATATGGCGCAATGTAAAACGTATTTTAAGCTAGGTTAACCGAAAATGATTTACTAATGGCTTTGTAACTAACCATTGGCAACATCGATTTCCTCGTCGTTATCATCACCATCAACATCTATCACGTCTATTGACGAAGGATGAGGTCGGCCGAGCGAAACAACAGCTTCATCTTTTAGTCTGAAACATTTGGCAAGTCTGCTATTAGATTAACATAATGTAATTTTCCTCTTAAAAGATGTATTGAAATACAATCTAAAAGCCTACCTGGAAAGAGTGTCACGCCTAACATCTTCTGGTAGAGCCGAGGGGTATTTGAAAGAGTAACTATCTTGCTTTTCATAAAAAGCGCAAACTGCAATGAATTACACACACATTGTAAGAATTTAATAGAAAATTGTTATCAGTCTAACACAACAAAGTGTTGTTGTAATACTGTAAGCTTTTTCTGCTTTTCAATTCGAACCTGTTTAAGTAATGTTTAAATGCCTTCAATTCGGACTGGATGGGGTTTCAAGTCCGCGCAATTAGTTCCACTCCGAGGCGGACTAAACGCAAGGACTGGAAAACCCTGTCCAGTCAGAATTGGAGACCTTTGAACGACTCACTTCTCAACCTCATGAATTATTCCATGAACAACAAAATGATTTTAAAACTTCATGCATTTAGAGTTTTGGTTTCAGGCTTGAAGGTTTTACTTGCGCATTTTTAGTTTCTTTGTTTCACTTAAGGATCAAACGTCCATTGTTAATGAAAAGACGAAATGTTAACAATTCTGCGATTGCTCTCGTGGGAGTACAAACTGGCTTGAAAACGTTAATGTAAACCGTAAAATTAGGGTTCGACGCTATCGTTTGCATCACGAACATGCGCAGTGTGTAAAAAAAATTCACACAATGATGAGAGGGTCTGAATGCATCAAGACAGGAATTGTACATTCACACGATAAGGGAAGTCACTGATCGGTTGTGAGACCTTCCTCTGTTTATTAAAACATCAGTGTCTGGTACAGTACTTTATAGTGTCTGGTATAGTACTGTAGAGCGGACTTGACGGGGTTTCAAGGTACGGCATGTTGGAACCTCTGATTGGCTAGTTACTTAATGAATAATTTATGAGGTTGAGAATGACATTTCGTCTTAACAACTCTACATGATTAGAAAAAAATATCAATAAAATTATTGCTTCAGTAAAACTCTTATTTCGCAAAAAATACTATCGCCTGAAACTCCCGGTTCCAAATCATAATCACAAGTAAATGGTGTATATATGAAAGCTGTGAAGCATCACTACCTTACCCAACCCGTATACTTTTGTAAACAACTTACTTACATGATCAAAAGTAAATGGGCCACCTTTAGAATATCAATACATATATGTTATTTATTTAACACCTGGGACGTCCGTTTTGAGAAAAAACGGCCCGAATTCGATGTCTTGAATGTACTGACATTCAACACCGAGGGCACAGTTTTCTCTATACGGTAAATAACGTTTTTGTTGAACAATCTCCAATGAATTGTGCGCGTACTAGTTAACGTGATCGTGGTCAGAGAGAGGAAAGAATTCGCCGGCTCACGGAACCAATCAGATCGCAGGTAATCATAGATTACCGCCCGCTCGCGCGCAAAAATATATATTTAAGAATGCTTCCATTCTTTGTATTTTTAATCATTTGATGAGAAGATATCTTACCAATGCTGTCATTGCGATTTCCTCCATGTAAGTACCTCCAAAGTTCGTGGTCCATGTCAACAGTGCATATGTTTCCATCATCGATGAGTAACCTAGTAAACAAAGAGTGCATGCATGCGACGTGCATGTTTTATTTCTGTACGTTTTAATAGGTCATCACTCATCAGACTTGATCAAAGATTTACGCTGTTTTAGGGTGACTTAGTTCTTTGTAACTACTAAAAACCACGAATAGCGTTAATTAAAAATAACCGATTTAAGGTGGTCGCTGGTAAAATTCCCACTTGATTTCCGTCTTTAAACTGTCCTGTTTTGCCGGCGCGACCCCAACATTTCCTGTGAAAAGTAACTGCACCGCTCTGAGATATGACCCGCACTGCCCCGCTCGCGCTTTCCTTTAGAAACCAGTTACACAAGTCACTTGATGGGGGACGCACGTGTTTGACGTGAGAGAGCCGAAAAAAGATGCCATGCCCTGCTCGTTGGTTTGCCTTTCGCTTTGCGATTGGAAACCATGTAGTTACAGATTTCGCACAATGTCTCAAAATCTAATTTCTTTTTGCCGAGATTCTGACGTAAATGTAACCTACATGTAGCATTGAATACCCCCATATGATAAAAAATATATATTGACCGAGTCATATGTGCGCTCGGTCGACCTTATGCCAAATATTTTCCCGCCCAGCCCTCCTACTCAGTCAATAAGTACTTTATACGTCAAAAATGACTTATTGCAGATTTTCACCATTTCTTCTCAAAGGAAACAAGAACGAAAAAATGTTCCCTCACTTCAGAGTGGATAACTACTGCCTTGAGGTTATAACTTTCCCAATCTCCAATCATTGTCGTTCCCAGTACGATTCTCTGGGTGGAGAAGGTCATTCACGTTCTATATCTTGTTCACAAAAACTGCAATACTGTCTTTTTACAAGAGCCAATTAAACTTTTAGGCATTAAACCATTTAAGATTTTCGAGAATAAATGAGCTGACAAGATGATAGAGGGATTTATATGGTATTACTCTTATGAAATAACTACTTAAAGGTCCTTTATTGAATGAGACTGAATTATAGGAAGCGCCAAGCTTCGTTAAAATCGTTATTTTTGGTCCACCTTCCAACCCTAAGTATAGTCCCTAAATTCCAACCCGATAAGTAAACTAAGATGGCCCTTATTTTCACACCGCTTTTCCGTGTACACTATCTCTCAAGATAGGAGTGTCCTAGGACCCCCAACAAGTACCAAAATGACTGGCCTGTTTGCCCTATTGAAAATAGGCTGGTTAAAAAACAAATATGTTGTTCGTACAATTATTTATTGAGCAAAATACACGTACTTTCGTTCTCCTGACTCAGACCATTTGAGCGAAAACCGTGCACAGGTATTTGAATCGGACCAGTTCGCGGCAAATTCCGATATTTTGAAAGGGGTGCAAACATGGCGCGAAATACAGTGTTTGTATGGGAATCCGATGCCAAATAAAATCCGTAAAATCGAATCTCTGAAATATTCTTCAGATACAAACTTAAGATAGCAGGTAAAAAAATAACTGATCGAAATTTGAGGGATGTAGCTGTGCTGGGAAGCGTGCAATCGCGTTTTCAGTTTCCATACATTGTCTGTAAATTTTCCCGCGAACTTTGACTCGTTTTTACAGACAAATCAATGGATTTCACGCCATGTTTGCACCCATTTCAAAATGTCGGAATTAACCGCGAAGTAGGTCTATTGCAAATCATTTTCAGCAGTGTTCTAATTTGTTTCTACAAAGATTGATGCAGCCCATGCAGCGAAAGGTACAAAAATGGTATGTTTTTCCCAACCTCGTCGCTAGCGATGAGCGGTGCCCATCACTGGTCTGCAAGTTGAAGTAGTGTTCCATATACGAGTCACCATATTTCAAATGCCACGGGTGCATCTACTACTAATTAATTATTAACACTGGTATGATTAACTAAAAGTCGATTAAGGTATGCTAACCGCTATAGGGAGCGAATAGCAGCTGACGTTTTGAGCGCTAGCCCTTCGTCAGAGCAAAAAAAAGAATTATTACATGCGTGTTTTTTTGTTATGTTTGTATTGTGCAAACTAATCATTAACTTTCACCTTCGGTCATGCTGGTCATTTGAGTACCTTCAGTCCTAAGAAAATCCCTTCTAGATTTATAGTGTAACTTATGCATTTCTGCGAATTTCCTCGCAGTTGGACCACCAACTGGTATGGTATGGCGCATCTCTCGATTGGAATGTGAATGGCAAATTAAAGCCCACCTTACGATGTGATTCTAATGACATTCTTTCCAGCGAAACGACAAATACGTCTGGTTCTCGTATCCACTTCTTTTGAGGGTCGTCTAACAGAGAAACATAATAAATTGTCAATCACTTTCAAAGTCACACCTCAGTAAGTTAAACTCAAATTCATTTGCCTCGTAAGCCCTTTGCCACAATATGTGTATCAGTTGCCGACTGATAATGACATTTATGGCAAACTGATTGTAGCCGTTTTATGCTTAGCATTACAATTTTGTTGATTGATGAAAGCTTACCGGTACTATTGGTATGGTCACTTGAACCTTTCTCCATCAGCCGCTTATTGATCAAATCACTAATATCGCTCAGAAAAGTACCTGGACACACCCTTGTTATAAAAGGGGTTATTAAACATGTTCAAGGAAAACATAATAACGTCTACAAAATTTCGCGTTTTCTAGTGTATACGGTGGCATTGAGCCAACAGCAAACAATACTTGAATATTGCATAATTAAATGACTTACAGTTAGTGCAACATTATCTTGGACTATCTGCTATCATTTTATTATTATTAGCCATGAATACATTAAAGGATTCCAATGAACCCTTCAGCAGTCCCTTCAAAGAGGTTGTTGACTTTATCAGCGAGCACCTGTTGATGACATTTCCCAAGCGTTGTCTACCTACTCGGTGGTCCCTTCATGTACGCAACACATGATTTGCTATCAAAATACAATAGAATTAACACTATACAAAATAGTAACACATCCTCACTGCATACTCATTACCTCGTCGCCAATGCTCTAAGACATAAAACCCCAAAGAACCACATACAACATTCTATTCTCCTTCCATTACTCAGATTCTTTATTTAATTATGTGCTTCTTACGTCGGACATAAATTATAAACTTCCAAAACCCTAACCTAACTGCTAAGCGCTGGATTACCAAAATCTAAACAATACACTGGAGATTACGAGGGTGCGAGACCGGGGTCTGGTCAATGGCGGCAGCACCAGCAGAGATTCTCCCGGTAAGAGGGAAGGAACTTACCGTACGAGACATTCTGGTGTAACGCCTGACCATGTCTCCGTTTCGCCATCCTAGATAATGAGAAATCTCGTCCGGCGAACACCCCAACATATTAAGCGTGTTCCAAAGACCCACCCTAAAGCTGTGGAGGTTTCACCACAATCTATATTAGCCCCTGTGAGGCGTTTCCGCTGCCGGTTATTAACGGCAGACCCAATGAAAGGTCATAGACTGACCCCCTTACCGCGGTCGGTGGCTCGAAAGAAAAATCTCTGAGCTAACTCGATGCTCAACAACTGACATACGGATATATAATATTCGATCCAGGAAACAGGACAAACCTAATGCTTCCCGAATGGTTCCAAAATAAAAGGGCGAGGGGTATCCCCACGTAAATTCTTAGTGAGGGTAAACTTGAGCAAAAACCCCTTGCGGTCTTTAAGCCTGAACACCTGACTGGCCAAGAGACGACCCAAATCCGGGTCACGATCCCCTGTGAAAAAATCCACCACAAAGAAAACAGCATCCCTCACTAATATGTACTTATTAATCACCGAAAGGTGAGCGCTGTCTTCTATGCAACTCCTAAGAAAACCTATGAGCTTTGCAAACTTTGCGAAAAACAGAGGAACTGTTGTGAATGGGTAATCGCACTTCTAGCCTGCTCCTCACGAATAAACTTAAAGTAAGCTTTAACTCGCGGGTGCGCCACAGGATTTGAGGCGTGCAGACGGCCGATTTCGTTGAAAATGGCTCGGAGTTTCCCTAGCAGGGAATCCACCGATCCCGCGGCCAAACGAGAAGGGCAATTGCACCTAATTTGCGAACATGACGGATCATGTATTACGGTCCTACCTGACTTGTCCTTATCTATCAAAAACCTAATAATATCGTCCGCCGTACATAGGGAATGCTCCTCGAAGGAGAGAGGGCGGCCAAGAAGCTTGACAGTTGCAGTTCCAAGGCCGATTTCTGCCGTGCATAAGGTTTGCTCTTGTAAGCTAACAAATCACGTGGTTGTACTGGAGAGCAAAAAATATCTGACTTCATTTATTCAAAGGTCTTGTACGAGATCGGTAGTGTTTACTGATTAGCAAAACCTGTTTCTAAATACTATTTTTCACCTACAATCGATTGCCGATCATTCTAAAGCTGATTTTTTAAAAGATAGCTTGCTCTCCAGCATCCATGCGTGGCAACGCCTTTCCCATGGAGATCACGAGCTCAATGCATTTGTTAATGAAGTACTATATCAGCACGTGACTGTTAGCTGCAAAGGGCCTATTTATCTCGCAAAACCGTGTCCGGTTCTGGAACCCACGACCACACACACCTACCCATTTATTATCAGTACTCTACATCACACATCACCCTCCACCTCCCCTCCCCCCCAAAAAAAATATCTCTCTCCGTCACACAGACACACCCCGGACTGTACATGGGATTCTCTGGTTGCAAGAGAAACCGGTAGACAATGTGACTCAATAACCGCAGTGTCTATAAAGTGACTGTACATCTTCACGGCTAACGTGAAAGAAAACCCTAACTGAAAACCATATCTTCAGGATCAGGAGTGATTAAGAACATGAGATCATTTCGATCGCAGCCAAGCCTTTACAATTGAAAATACCCCTTCAATCGGGTTAAGGTCCGGACTGTATGGAGACAGATACACAAGCATTGCTCCTGTTGCTGCAATGATTTGTTCAACTTCTGGCAGATGGTGATCATGAGCTGCATGGTTATCTGTAATAAATAAAAATGGAAGGTGCAATTATGACGACTTTCTACAGTGGCGTTCACGTAATACACCGAATACTTCAGTAAACTCACAACAACCGAATTAGGATTAACACCATTGTATGGCATTAGAATGGGGGCAATTTCCTCTCTTAGAAATCTAAGGAATCGTCTTCCATAAAATGCCTTCCTTGTGATCCTTGTAGCGACAACTCCTTCATAGCTCACTGCTGGCATACATGCTAAGCGTGGGGCCCAACAAGAAGTATAATTTTCCGTTGCTCTGTGTCCTCTTATGCTATAGCCATAATTCCTGACAATTTACGATCCTATAATGACCAGGATAATACTGTTAAAGCAGATAATTATTACAATAACAAATACATGATGAAGTCAAATGACTGTATATCTGGCCAGTTTATGGCCATAGCTAGCAAACGGTGCGATCACCTCGCTGAATTATGCAGAGCTTCCTGGGACTAGGCCCAGCATTGCTCTATCAACTCCGCCGCTAGGGGAAATGGCGCCCTCAGATCGAGCCCCGCCTTTATCAACGTCCCTGATCCTCTATCTAAATATCCAAATACTAGAAATGGCTGGATATTTTTTAAATAGCGTTGAATTCTATCCAAGCGATTTGGATCTCCCCGTTCGCCCGAATCGTTTGCGATCATTCCGGTAGGGTTTCCATATAATCGCTCTGATCGCTTGAAAACGTTTCGAACAATCGCTTCAGACGATTATATGGAAACCCTATTGTGTTTCGTTTCCCCTTTATGGTGTTAAAGCGTGGCGAAGTTCCAAATAACAACATAGATACTTACAATAAAAGACTCGTCAAGGAAAATTAATTCTTGTGGTCGAAATACCGAGATTTCAGTTCGGTACCGTTGTTCAAGTTCTGCCCTTTTCTGCAAAGCAATTTTCTTTACCTGAAATAGAACGAATCTAAAGGTCAATACAAATGCAGTAGATTAATCATGTGCAAAATCGTTCAGTTATATTATGATGCAATAAGTAATAATTACCCGTTTCCGTAGCCGTAGCGCCTCAAAATACGATGTTATACCAAGAAGGTTGCAGGAAGATCCGGTTTTACTTGTAATATGCGCCTCCATTAGTACAAAGAGCTGTGCTCTTGTCAATAGTCTTGAAATATCAGGTCTTCCAATCCTTGCTGGCCTCACGTGTCCGTAGCGAAGATACCTTACTAAAATACGATCCATTGTATATATACTCATTTTCAGTAAAAAAAGTAAAGTAAAGTAAAGCAACTTTATTTAACGTCGGTAACTCGTGACAGTCTGAGACTGATAAACTTGAGGCCGACGGGAGTCCTACAATTTACGTCCTTATCCGAGAAGACGTGAAGGCCTAACCATTTGCAGTTGTTTCACAAAGGCAGCACCTTCTACTCAGTTATTTTAAGACCCTGAGTGTTGGTCCGGCCGGGGTTTGAACCCGCGACCTCCCGCTCAACAGACCGGAGCTTAACAACTGAGCTAACTGCTATTACTCGAGGTCGTTTATTTTCGTTGAACCGAATAAAGATTACTCGCCAACGAAGATCATTACTGTACGTCGGCATTGTCTTCCCGCTCGATAATCAAATAGGATATCGGGGACTTCGTTGTTTGAGAAATTAATTAATGAGAACTGGCATGATATGGCATTAAACGCTGACCACGTTTCTATTCAGTTTACATTATAGCTCTGTGATAGAGGTCTGGCAAAGCTATTGTGTCTCTTAATACCCTATTGTGTCCAGGAAGTTAATTCTTATGAGTTATTCTTAATATTTCGATATTTTAGGCGGCAAGTTAATTTCTTTTTGAACACAATCTTTTTTCTGCAACCGTTTCCACACAAAAAAACATTCAAGGGATTCCTCTGGTACTTCATCATCCCACCCCAGTTTCTTTCTACAGCGGTCTTGCAGTATGAGTTTAGCCGGCAACAGAAACGGACCCACAAACCCCAAGGGGTCATACACAGAACTCACCACCGACAGGATACCACGCCGCGTAGGGGATTTCTCTTTAATCTTGACCTTGAATCGAAAGGAGTCAGACCCTACATCCAAGCTAAGCCCGAGAGCACGCTCTATCGGCATACCTTCAAAGTCCAGATCCTTCATTGACATTGCTCTCACTCTCTGGAATAGATGCAGCGACTTCTTTGAAGTTAGTAAGCCATTTGGTGAGTCGAAAACCTCCCTTGGAGAGTAGCTCAAATAGCCCATGTACTAGTTTAACTGCCGTATCTTCATCTTCTACTGCCTTTAAGCAATCATCTACAAAAAAAAATCCGAACAGTGTTCACTGCCTCTGCAGAGAAGGACTCTTTATTGTCATCAGCTGTCTTGCGCAGTGCATAACTAGAACAACTAGTTTAACTGCGACACCCTACCAAACAAATGAACTTTCATGCGGTACACTTGGGGTTCCTGATCTGTATCCCCTCCTGGCCACCACAGAAATCTCAATGCATCACAATGCTCAGGCGTAACCCGAACCTGATTAAACATTGACTCAATGTCAGACATAAGCGCTATTTGTTCTAGCCTAAACCTGGTCAGGACTCCTACTAAAGTATTGTTCAGGTCTGGACCCTGGTACAAACAACTGTTGAGTGACACATTGCGGTACTTGGCTGCACAATCAAACACAACTCTAGTTTTTCCTGGCTTTTAAGGGTGGAAAACAGGATGATGGGGAAGGTACCACACTGATCCATCAGAACGGGCAAGGTCCTGGTCTGGGACTTTCTCTGCATATCCCTTCTCCAGGTAATCATCTATAACTGTGGCATACCTTCTTTGGAGCTCTGGGTCCTTGTTGAATCTTTTCTTCAAGTGTCTCAATCGGTGTTCTGCTAGTGGCCTATTAGAGACCTTAAGCACCACGACGGGAGGCGGCGACGGCGACGGCAAATCCGCGTGAGGCCTGAGGCTAGGGCGCCGTCGGGTTCCACTCGGCTGAACAACTTAAGCAACACATGACGGCGCGCGGCTTCGAGGCACGGTAAACAGAGCATTTATCTACACTAAAAACTCAAGAAAATGGCGACTTTTGAAAATGCTAGAGACGCGCTACTGGTAGCTTATGATGACGGAGCTATAGTTGATGAAGAATGTGTGCTTTTGTGGGGACAGAATGTGTCCAAGAACTCCCGTTTTCCATATCAAGACTACGAGAAGTTTGACCTGGATTTGATAGACCCAGCAGAGTGCAAAGCAGAATTTCGTTTTGAAAAGAACGATCTTCCCTCGCTTGCCGAGGCACTCCAGATCCCTCCAACTTTCCAGTGTCAACAGCGAAGTGTGTGTGATGGGATGGAAGGATTGTGTACGGCCTTGAAGCGTTTCGCATATCCCATCAGATATAGCGACATGATTCTCCGATTTGCCAAGCCGGTGCCAGTGCTGTCCATGATAACCAACACTGTCATCGACTTCATATTTGACGTACATGGCCACCGAATCACCCAATGGAACAACACTCTGTTGACTCCACAGAAAATGGAGCCGAATCACCCAATCGAACAGCACTCTGTTGACTCCACAGAAAATGGAGCAGTATGCGGCTGCAGTGACAGACATGGGAGCTGCACTAGACAACTGCTTTGGTTTTATAGACGGGACTGTAAGACCCATATGCCGCCCTGGTGAAAACCAAAGGATTGTTTACAATGGGCACAAGAGAGTGCATGCTATTAAATTCCAGTCTGTTACCCTACCATCTGGAATGATAGCTCAAATGTATGGTCCAGTGGGTAAGTATTATTTTAAATTAAATTGATTTATACTGTGGTAGCATTTCTATATTTTATACTGACACAACAAAAAATATATATATATTCTTAGCTCCCTCTTTCATACAGTTCTAAATTTTATTTGGACCGTGTATAAATGATAACAGCAGTAACTAGGCAACACAACACAAACTGACACCACCATTTACCCCTCTCTTGCCCTCTTGACACACACCTGTTACTCCAGTGTGACTTCTTCAAAGCCACAGAAATTGTTCAAATACATTTTCTGCTCGTTAATTATTTATACAGTGAACTGATAACCCATCCCAATGCAAATTTAAGAAAAAATATTTATTTTGTTCTATTTAATTTCAGAGGGCAAAAGGCATGATGCTGGAATGCTTGCAGATTCCGAACTCTTGGACCAGCTACAGCTGTATGCCACCTTGCCAACTGGTCGTCTCATGTGTCTGTATGGAGATCCAGCCTACCCTCTCCGCCTACACCTTCAGGCACCATACAAGCATGCTGTGTTGACTCCACAACAAGAGACCTTCAACACATCCATGAGTAGTGTTCGTGAGTCAGTGGAGTGGCTTTTCAGAGATAAAGTAGAATATTTTAAGTTTTTGGCTGAATTTAGTCTGGTGGCCCAATTGGATTTGTCACACTATAAATATGTCTTAAATCTATGTGATGACTCATAACAAAACAGTATGTACATATTGTTTTGGTCAATATAAAAACACATAATTTTCAAAGTCAGAATATTATATACTTTATCCATTTGTACTGTAATCTTCATGGCAAAGCTATAGTCGATTGTAACTTAGGCTACAGTCACACTTGGTTCCCAAGCACTGGTGCCTGAGCACAGGTACAAAAAGGTCGGCACACACGAAGGGACAAGTCCCAGGGACAAATCCCTTGTTGCGTACACACGAAGGGGCAAGTCCCTTCGTGTGAACTAGGAAAAATCTTGTCAGTTTGTCCCTGCGACTTGTCCCTTCAATTCAAACCAGTTTGATTTGAAGGGACAAGTCCCGGGACAAAATTTTGTCCCCGCAACAAAAAATGTTCCTAGTTCAGATGAGGGGACAAGTCCCTTCGTGTGTAGCGACCTAAATGGCGCCATGTGCGTATTGAGAAATGGGTACCCATTCTAGTGCCTGAGTACAAGACAAGGTGATGGGAACTGTACTCAGGCACCAAGTGTGAACACAGCCTTAGATATAACGTTTTTCTGTGAAGTCCAAACAACTGTTGTAAAACAACAACCAAAGTTGTAATAAACTTGGGCTTGTTAGAATGATGTGAGATCAGGCTATTTCTGGCCAAACCTGGACATCATAGCCAACATCATTGTCTGGAAATCATGCATGGTCTTGGCCTGTTGTTGCTGCTGTTGTACCATGACCTGCAGAAAGTCATCATGTTTCTTGGCTTGCAGATCCACTTCTTTCCTTTTAAGTTCCAGTTCTCCTCTTTTCATATCCTGCATGGCTTCATTCCTCTCCCTTAAGTAAACCAGAGTGTCACTTCCAGTAGACCTTTTCTTTTTTACTTCTGCATCAGCCTCTCCTTTCCTCTTCTGTGATTGCCCCAGCTTCTCCATTGCTTTTCTCCTCATATCCTCGGTACTCGCCTTATCAGCCTCTTTGGACTTTCTGTTGTTGTTGTTATCACCTTCGTCGATCTTAGCACTATCTTCCTTCTCTATGATTTCTTCCAGCGCATTTTCCATTTCCGACATTTCGGTGGCAATGCCACTGGCTCCCTTCTCGTGACTTAGCTTTCTTCTGAGCTTATCGGCGAGAAGTTTGTATCTCTCGCGCACACTACGCGAGTCAACCTTGAATTTAGGCTGTTCGACTGCAAGAAGGTTTTCTGCGTTCCACTTTGCACCGCGCTGCACTGTTCCCTTTCTGGTGCCCGTGAACGGATCCACAGCTAGGATTTCATGGCACAGCAGTGTATCGTGTTCTTCGGTCCAGAACATAGTTTCTGTTGATAGGGTTTACAGGCATGAGAACTTGAATACAGATAATCATTTACAATGTTTTGCAATTTTGGCGGGAAGAGTTTATCACGCTTTAACATGTAAAAGTACGCTTTGATGTAAACATATTTGCTCCAGCATGTGATCAACTATCTTAAGAATTTAGCTGTTTGATATTTCACAACGGTAGCAGTAAATAAAGTTCCTTACCGAGTGGTTTTCTTGGATGCTACAGCTTGGCTGCAACTCGATTCCTGGGTCGATGTCTCCGGAACAAATTGGATGCTCATTTTTTCCGTTTCCTTAGAGAATTCAGAATAAATCTTCACTGAATACTTTCTATATACAGTTTAAAATCTAATTTAGGGATAAAATGAGTAAATATATTAGAAACTGAGAAGTAACGGAGAAAAATCTACAACGTTGTCGACAGTACCTGAGTAGCGTGAATCTGGCGTCGTCGACGTGAGGGCGACGGGAGACCTCATCACATATTTGGTTTATGCGCATGACCGGAACCGAAAATACACTTCCGGTACCCCGTTGTCGTCCTTCCGTCGTGGTGCTTAATGTTTCTATTTTCTGGCAAAGACGGGGTGTAGGCTCTCCAGGGCAAACTCATTTCGTAGTGCCCATCTACAAGCTTGACTGGCCGCTCCATTGTCTCTATCGCCCTATGATCTTCTTGAGACATTTGAGTAGATGCATCTGCCATGGAGTCATTAAACTCCATTTCACAAAACTTGCTAAACTGCTGATCCAACAAATCTGCTCGTATTAAATTTGCTGTGTGTCTCATGTTATCTTGTACACGACCTAGGGGACCATTGATAGTCCAGCCGAAGATAGTGTTTACTGCATATGGTCCTCTACTTTCACTCTGCCTCACTTCTCTTGGCTGGAGTGCTTCAGCGCAGTCATTTCAGATAAGCAATCCCACATCAGCATCAACTCGAGGCACGTGTATACCACTTAGGTGAGACCATTTGTCCACATCGTCTTGTTTTGGGATGTCACGTGCTGAAACTGGTAGTCGATGAATGGCAAATACTGAAGGAAGGTCAACAAATTATTCCCCAAACTGGCAATCCGGGACTCAATAAGACTATTCTGAGATGTCATAGTAGTCAAAGACCGGCTTTTCTTTGCCCCTTCTATACCAAGTTGAACTAAAAGATATTCAGAACAAAATGATGAATTTGAACCACTATCCAGGAAACCATAGGTCACCACTGAGTCTCTCTGTCCCTTCGCTTTAACTCTGACTGGCACAATAGGGAGCCCAATAGCTGAACAAGTAGTCTCTGTCATCCCACAAAGACCTCTATTCACTCCAACAAACCCATTATTGGCATTAGGGACAGAGCCTTGTCCTCCTGGCTTGACTTTGGGTGATTCTCTAGACTCTCTTAAAACTAACACCCACTTCAACTGGGTGCAACAATGATGAATGTGATTGATTGCACTCTTTACAACTATTTTTCTTTCTGCATCTGTTCGCTCGGTGATAGGGTATCAGACATTTGAAGCAAAGAGCCTTGCTATTAGCAAACTTCAGACGGTCAGCATAACTCAGGCCTTTGAAGTTCTCGCAGTCATCTAAATTATGACTTTGCTCGCACATCGTGCACTTTCTGACAGCAGAGTTATATTGACTGGGAGAACCCCCTGTATATCCTGGTTGGTCATGTGTATTAATCGCAAAATTCTGTCGGTTAGTCGTAGGAGAGTCCTTACTGTTTTTATTGTGGTATCTATCTGCCAGCTTAGTAGAAAGACTCCCAAACAACGGGTGTGATGCGAGCTGTGCCTCTTTCTCCATAACACTAACAACATCTTCAAAGCTGATCTCTCTCTGTTGAATCTCTGAAATATTGTCAGCCAGTGTGCGCCATCTCTTTCTGAGGTCATAGGGAAGCCTTTCAACAACAGCCTTCAAACTGTTAGGGTTTTCAATTTTATTCTTATGCCCAATCTCATTTAGTGTATTCTTGCAGCTAATGAGTGACACTGACAGCTTCTGTAGGGCTTTGGGATCTTCTGCCCTAATATTTGGACCCTTGGCAACTTTATCGACAAATGCAGTAGCGATCTTATAGTTCTGCCCATATTTTGCTTTGAGCAGTCTACGAGCTTCAGCATAGCCTTCCTCAGGGCTCATGGAAAGGCAGCTCCGCATTAATTCCTGCACATCACCTCTTGTATATTGTATTAGATAATACAATCTGGAACTACTGCTGAAGGTCTTGTCCTCTATTAGATAGCTAAAGGCTCTAACAAAATCACAATATTCAATGGGATTGCCATTAAATACTGGCAGATCTGGTTTGGGGAGGGTCAAGGCCATTGAACTCTGATGTTGCTGCACAGCCAAATCTTGGATGCACTTCATTTGCATTTCCTGTAATTTAAACAGAGTGTCAAGGTGTTCATCACTCTTACTGCTCACTTGAGTAGGTTTCCTTGGCTCAGGATACCAGGCAGGACTTGTGGGATCTAAGCTCTCTCTCTTTACAGTACAAGTAAAATCTCCACTTCTTTGCTTAGAGTCTATGGGAGGCAGCTTATACTCTCTGCTAACTTCAGCTCCATAACCATTGTCAACAGCATCTGCTCTGGCATATACTTCTTCTCTTGCTGCTGTCTGAACCAAGTTAGCTTTCAACTTCAACAATTCCTCCTCTTGCTGCAAGTGAAATTTTCGCTCAGCCAATTGTTGCTTCATGGTAAACATACTCATTTATGCCTCCAGTGCGTTCCTGTTTGCCTCAGCCTCAACCTGACTCATACGCACTGAGGCCCTAGATGCACTACTTGACCTTGAAACCCCAGACTGCCTCCCAATCTGACTAACATAATCTTCTGCTCGAACAGCTGACCCCACCAGATCAACTGACTTACAAACCCTTGCCACCAGCCATCCTTCGACCCTCTCCTTCATGCCAATAAACAACATCAACTCTTGTTGAAAGTAATTTGCCAAGTCCAAACCACTCACTTGCTCATCACAATAACTGCAATACAACTTGTGAATCTCACTAAATTTCTCAAAGGCTGTATTCAAATCCAAAATCCTCAACTTCACTTCCTCAACACTGCAATCACCTTCCATAATCTTCAACAACTCATTCCTTATTCTGGTTAGTGTGGCCTTGTGCCCTGCTCTTCGGTCTTTCAACTCCTTAGTTTTCTCTGCCCGAACAGCCTCCTGATCTAAGGTCTTATTTGGTATCCTTTCATGAGTGGACTCTTCTGGAACTTCTGGGACAATATTCACAGCTTCACTTATTTCACTCATTCTGCATTCGGAGACAGTGTTCGACGTTACACTCATATTTAAAACTGGCTATTGACTTTGTGTTCAAACTAATGTAGGTGCCGATCTTTCAATCAGTTTCTTTCGACAACTACAGGGATTCCGACTGGTTCAAGACACGTGACAATTTCTTTGACGATGACAACGGTTTCTGTAATTAACATAACAATTACAGGTACAACTTTGATAGCTCGTGCAACTTGAAATCTAGCACCAACTTATGTAAACATTCATGCGATAAAATGACAATACTTACGAACACAGTTGAGCCTCGTACACAAATCCGGTCAGTAATAATCAGTAACTTAATCCACCGTATACTTTCTACATGAGATCAATCTTTAATCCAGAATTTGACCGCCATCCCCAAGACACAATGGCAGCCATCTTATTATCTTTTCTCTCCCACGAGGACCCGGGGCCTGGGCACTAATAGACGGTGCGAACACAGGGACCCCAAACATAACAAGCGAACTAGAACCCACACATGATATCAATTTAATTCCCTGGAATGTCCTATATCTACGAATAACTATAATGAAAACAAGAACACAAGCCAGTTTGTTTGGCAGAAATGAGAGATTTATTTCGACAACCAAGTAAACAATAGACTACCATGTGAAATAAACCTCTTAACCCACAATGTGGGTGGGAGGGATGGGTAAGAAATACTGAACTGTAACTAGAAATACCACGATGGCGAAACGACTGTTCGAAACTGATCAAGATCAACTACATGTACGTTCTAAATGGTATCCGATTACAACAAATCACATGATACATAATGAATAACTTATCAATGTAAATTGATCTTATTTTTGAACCAAGAGAAATAATAACATAGGAATGAGGGAATTCAGTATTTTGAAGAGTCCTCCAAAATCAGCCAATTCCCTGGAATGTCCTATATCTACGAATAACTATAATGAACACAAGAACACAAGCCAGTTTGTTTGGCAGAAATGAGAGATTTATTTCGACAACCAAGTAAACAATAGACTACCATGTGAAATAAACCTCTTAACCCACCAAACCCCCCAAACAGTAATCCTAATAGCGAACAACTTAAGAGAGGGAAACTCATAACCCATGGCAACATGCAATAACTTAATCCCACTAAGGTAATTACGCACTGAGGCTGGAGTGAGTGATGTACTTAAAAACTGACAAAATAGACAAACAATATGTATCGAAGCGGGGAGCGCATCGAATGAAAAATATATACAAAAGGAAAAATAAGCACGCCACTGAGTGAGATGATTCTTGTGGGTACCAGCAGCGAACGCAGCTTTACGAGTGACCTTCAAGTTTTGTCTTAGCTCCTGAAGCTCTCGATCTAGAATAACAAGAATCAGTAATTAGAGATGGTAAAAAAATCAGACGGAACTGACACTTCAGTAAGACTAGAAGTTATAGGGAGCTTGTGAAAGTTCATGCTAAATGTACTGTTCAGATGCCAGCGAGAGAGCAAATCTGCTGCACGGTTCTCCAACCCGGGCAAATGAACTGCCCTCAATTCAAATTCATGCGAAGCCGCTAGAAACCAGATGTCTCGTAAACAACAGGCCAGCAGCTGATCCTTCACCTTCCCGGACGTGAGCGCGGAAACGACCGATAAGTTATCACAATACACGCGAATGCGTAGTCCCGACCACAGGTGACCCCAGAGGCGGAGTGCAACTAAAATAGCCAGTGCTTCCAAATGATGAATCCCAGAAAACAGGGAGAGTACTTCAGCCGCGAATTCTGCGTGAAAATAGTGAGATTGGGAAATTCCACCACATCCTTATAGACACGCATCAGTGGAGAACACAGTGTCAGGGTCACTCCACGGTGAAGATGAAATTATTGAAACTCTATTATACACTCGCATGAATCGTTGCCACCACAAGATGTCTCTACGAAATTCCCTAGTAAGACGCGTGTGGTGATGATTCCGCTTAAGTGCCCGCAGTAATGATAAATTACGGGACAGGAACAGTCTACTCTGTCTGACACATTTCGAAACAAATGACAACTTTCCTATGAGGGACTGAAGTTCCGCTTTCGTTGCTGAGCGCTTGGTCGACCAAGAAGCAAGGAGAGTTTCAATTTCGTTTAAACGCTCCTGTGTGACTGACATTGTACAGTATCGAACAATACCCCTAAACAGGTATTAGTCGTTGCAGGGGGGCAAGCTTTGATCACGGATTCTTCGAGGCCTAACTCTTTCAAAAGAAGACCGATATAATGATATCCTTGCCAAGCGGTGTCAGGAGTATCAACTCCGATAAAGTCATCCAAGTAACTGATAATGTTGTAGCCAGTTGCCTGGCCAATGTAAGATACAGCGTTGGTTATACTTTGACATGCCATCGCGGCAGACCGCAAACCCATGGGTAGAACAACATCAACAAACAAACTATTTATCCAACGATATCCCAGCAAAGGGTAGTCCAGTGGGTCCACAGGAAATTGACGATAAGCTCGTTTTAAATCCCGCTTATAAATGAGCGAGCCCTCTCCGGCAGTGCACATCATCAACGCAATAGAATCCACGGTGGGGTATGTAAGCGAAATATCCTCGCCTAAGTAAGAGGAGGAAGAAATCCCATTGTTCACTGAAGATCCGTCCGGCCAACTAAGATCAACAATAATTCTACGATCCAGATTGTGCTTTAGGAACAGAATTCAGTGGCGACACGGCGACGGGACCAGGAAATGGATTATCAACGAATGGGCCAATCACCGCGTGCAACGAGTTCTCGATGAGCAAGTAGGCATCAAACGTTGCACCCTGATGATTACGAGAGTCACTAATGGGAAATCCGTGAGTAGAATAATCGTAACCCACAGGCCAGCCATACTCCATAAAGTCACATAGCTTGCTATCAGAATAATCTCGTAAATAGGCACGCCAGATAGGAATGTTTAAAGGACCCGAGTCATCCAAAATGCATTGCGCTCTCATGTTATTGTTTACATACGGGACCTGGACCTTTCAACGGACTCGACTCGATCGAGCAATGGCCACTATATGGAGGTTGGAGACCCGGGAACTTATATCGTTCACTTCAAGTATTGTAGATAAAAGCAGGTGAAGATGAAAGTCGTCCTGGTACTTCACACAATTGCTAAGCTACGGCTCTCCAACTGCAGTTGCTTGTGCTCAGCCTGAGCAAAATGCTAACGAGCCATCACCAAACGCATTGGGAGAAATTATCACCGACTCTTACTTCTGACCGAGTGGTAAGCATTTTATTTGGAATTTGAGTTAGTTATTATCTGTTTTAAAAATGAACTTTCATACGAATAAACATTTGTAGGTTTGTTCCTGCAAGAACACCTGCAGCAGGAAGAAAGGTGCCAAAACAAAGGGTTGTTCGTGCAAAAGTGTTTCCCTAAAATGCTGTGTTACTGCAAATGCGGTACCAAAAGGCGGGATGCAAGAATAAAGTTAGCCTTATGGTTATAAATCGTAATCCAAATGCCTTTGCTCGACACCAGGAGCAAGTCGCAAATGCTGAGAAATAAAGGTGAGCAATGAAATGTGCTAATACTTTTTCTTCTGTTGTTTTGCGCGAGACCAGCTGCAACCGAAAGATCGGAAACTTTGTGACGATGATCAGAAATTGGGTCAGTTGAATAGTCACTTGCATCGATTTTGCTTTAACTGTAAATAAATTCTAGAATGATATTTTTGAATCCACTCAAAATCTAATATTAAATTAACTTATTGGTATACGTTTTTCCCTTTATTTATACGTGTTTCTCTTCTATCTCACGGCATATAATTGTAGTTTTGTTTAATAGAAACTAGAATGTTATACCTTTTACGAATTAAAACTAGTCGAAAACTACTTCTGTTAATGCACCTATCAATGTTAAGCCCAGGGGGTGGGGTGGGGGCAAGGGGTGGGAATTTGACAGTCAGGGCTACCCCGAGGGTGGGGATTTTGACATATGCTGCCTGCCCAGGGTGGTTACTTATAGGAAACATAAGACAGGGCAGATATTTGATATTTTTGACCTAACATGTTGTCCAGAAGTTGAGGAATTTGACATTTTTTTGGGCAAAAATGTGAAATCCCCACCCCTTGCCAAACCCCCTCCCCCGGGCTTAACATTGATAGGTGCATAGCAGGATATCATTGTGCTATAGTTTGCCCCACTCATACAAAATCTGTTCTAGGTCTACAGACCCCATGGCACAAGTACACCATCCAGGTCGCTGGGGATTTATCATCTCAGTGGTTGACCGTGTGGTTCAAGCGAACTCTCGACTTCCATGACCTTAAGTTAATAGCCTTCAGAAGCAGTATATGTTTATCACCTTCTGGTAGTTCCCCATGGCATGCCGTGACATGACATTGAAATAATTTCCCATTGTTTGTCCTGCTGATCAAATCAAATTACAGAAATACAGCACAGCACAGCACGTTGGACATGCCATAGTTTGTCCCACTCATCCAAAATCTGCTCTATTTAGTAACTGATCTGCTTGGATTGAGAAGTTCTAACATTACCTATTCGGACTAGATGTGGCATAAGGGAGAAGAACCAGATTATTCAAGTAACTCATTTCGAAAGGCAGCCTACAGGCAATATTGCCTTTGGAAATATGGAAAACTGGGGAGAGTAAACCGCAGAGTTCTACCATCCAGTGTGGTGTTCATATAAGACTATCCACAACCAGGCAGGGCATACATGGGATACAAAAAATAATTATCTACATTTTTTTTAAAGGGTCTATATCACTAGGATTATTGGTCCACCATTATCATTGCTCAGTTGGAAACATTTCAGGACATTTAAAGTGCAAGTAACACTTTAACACAGCATGAACTATTTTTGCTCAAATTATTTTTCTTCAAAAGTCAGTCGCAGTAATTAAACTAGGATAAAAGCTACCTGAATTGAGGACTGTGTTGTCTCAGTGTCATAATTTAATCCTATGGGATGTTATTGTACCAGTTCTCTTGGGAGTTGATTCATCTTATGACATCACAGGATCCACCAAAAGTAATCACAATTACTGATTATATGCCAAAAATATACCTTTTTTGTTAGAAAAACCATAACAGTACAATAATAATTATACATGTACATTTTTATTTTTTAATAAGATGCTTTAATGATACCAAAATATTTCGAAACTAGTTACTTCTTTTGTGGGGGATGTACTCAAATGTGTTCATTATTGTAGACTGTTAATTAAGGTCTCTATTAATTCCAAGCCTACCCCTCCCTCCCTCAGGCATTGATAGTTTTGAATGAGCACTGCAACATGAACCACCTTTGGTGTCAGCTAAGTTATGCAAATGCCCACCATGTATAAAAATTGATGTAAAATACTCTGACAAACAGGACATTTTCATGATGCCATCACATACTACAACTACCTCAAATTTGTATCAGTCTTGGAACTCTCAAAGGAATTGATAAATTTCAAAGAGGAAAAAAATAAAATGATGCCATAATGAAAATGTGCTATTCTCCACCCCCTCTGACAAATGCTCCTGGGACAGTTGTCTAGGTATGTTTTTTTGGGGGGGGGAAGTACTCATGCATTGGATTTATTAGGCAAGTTTAGTATTCACAGACGAGCTGGATGAGGACTCAATGTGATGGACTTTCCTAAAAGGTATTCAGCAGAGTTTCCATTTATTGCTAGTTCCAGTTCATCTGTGAGAATACAAAATTTGATTATTGAAACTACAGTATACCTCAGATTCCTTATCCTTGTATTAGAATTAGTTGAACATCAAAAGGCATGCTAGTATGAATGGAGATTGAGTATAGCACAAACAATATTTCAATGTATTATTGTAATCTCTCAAAACTTTTGTATATAGACAATGATGGTGGTCCTAGCGCTAGGGACAACCTCTACTATACCAGGCCCATACATGTATTATGTTCATTTAACCTTGTCTGCAAATGCAATTTGACTCAATATAATTTTTTTTGTAATCAACTTTTCAATTATTTACTGTTACTTTGTTTAACACTATAAGTTTCCCCCTTTTATTAACTACACAATAATTATTAGGCCTTCAGTCTCAGTCCATATTCAATACCTCTTGCAGTCAATTTTGTTATCAATACCAACCAACAGACCTACAATCTTGGACAAAATAGGTTGGCACATCCATTTGAGATTAAAACACAAGAAAATTATTACCCTTTTCCTCATATACCCCATCCCCTGGCTCAATGTTGATGTTTTCTAGTTATGCAAAGCTGAATATAAAAATTGCCCTTCAACACTGAATGAACAGGGAGGTCCAGAATACAAAACACATTTGTCCAAGATTGTACACATAGCTTATTCCTTGTGATCTTTATTTTAGTTTTAAAATTATGTTGCCTAATCTAAAAAGCAATTACTCAAGTTATGTAGTTCATGGCCTTGTTCAGAGGCTTCCAATAAAAAATATAATGTATTAGGGACACGGTGTTAAATGAAAAGTTATGTTTATGTAAAAATATTATCATTGGGATTACATGTAGCTACAGTCACCCAGATGAGAAACGAAATATGGACTGCCAACCAGAGTGTGCAATTCCAGTGAATTCTCAGTGACCAGTATAAGAAATATGTATCATTCAAAAACATATTAATGACATTTTGACCAATCACATGAAGCAACTAAGCCATGTAGTGTTTTATTGGGTATAAAGGAGGATGCACGAGGGCCTTTATATACCACTAGTGTCTCTATGTATACACATACATGGTCAAATGCATGAGCAATACAGTGAAATTGAAAGACCTTTCAATCTTCCCTTTCTGAAACTGCTACCAGAGAAATATCACGATGGGGTCCTCTTGCATCACTCTTCAATGGTGAGGACTGAAAGTGTTGGCGTTTACCTAAATGTAAATAGCAACCATTTAAAGTTTAGTATGACATGTATTTGAAAAATAAACAATGCAATTTATGAGAGCGGAGAGGAAGTCTATATATGCCAGGGAGACGGAAAGATGTCCAGAAAAAAACTAGGGAGGAGGGAGAACTTAGCATACAGGGAGGAAGAAGAAAAATTTTATGATTACATTCATGTTCTTGGCCTTGGGAGAAATGTTTAAAACTCCCTAGGGTCTTGTAGGGAGGAGGGAGAAAAAATCGAAAACTAGGGATGAGTTATCACACCCGAAATTTTAGCTGAGAATGAGATACAAGAGGATTCATACAAGACTTTCAGACTTTAGCAAATATATCTTTCCCACTGAATAAGCTTATAAAATCAAAAGAAACGTTACAACAAGCAATGGCATTCAACACTTACTTGATGTACTGTACATGTATTGTAGGCTGTTGCTCGAGCTAGGCCGTTCCTTGTTGAAATCTTTCGCATCGGCAACTCGGCGATACTCTGGAGGAGTAAAATTTCATCATATTCGCTATTTGAAAGGCCTTTTATCCCAAAACTTTCCTTTCTCTGGTTCTATAGCACATACGTGGAGCGATTCCTTTCTCCTCCTTGCACTTTTTCGTCCTCGGGGATGGCGACTAAAGACAAGTGCCTGCCGTTCTTCACGTACTAAGGCCGTATTTTAGTTGAAAATATAGTCTAACTACGACTAAAACTTTAAAATAATAACATACACACGAAGACTGATAATTCTGAAAAACAACTTGATGATACAATTGACTTTAACGTAAACACTTAGGCCGATGGAAACAGATTGTTCTTCACTGTCATAAAGTTAGCTATTTTTCTGGCTGACAAAATGGCGGATTGGCTGTTGCGGGCGCAAGATGCATTATGGGTGACTCGGGTCCTTTAAGCGAGACGGAATAGCTAAACGACAGGACACGTAATTCGGTAAACCCGATGCATAAACTTGTGCGTGTAACTTGAAAGTCTCCACGACGGGTGTACTAGACTCACTTATCGTATCAAACAAACCCGAAACGTTCTGGGCGCTCACCAAATTATACGACACGCCGCAGTCACTAGGATCCCTAAGCTCCACTGAACGACAACTAAGATCACTGTCTGAAACTGGAAGACGATCCTCCGTACGACGAAAACTTGCGTCACAAGGACACATACACGCTTCGGACGGCGAAGCGGAAACTACAATACTTGAACGTAAACAACTTGAACAACTGTGCGAGGAATGAACGCATTTACTCTCTCCTGTGCCCTTTGAGAGTCATGTCCTGGCGGGTCCCGGCGGAGGATTGTTCAATTCCTGTAAAGAGCTGGAGGTAATCAAAGGGCACTCGTAGGAGGTTTCTCGGTGCCGCTTAATTTCTTGTTTCGACAGCCAGCACTTAGCGCAAATATGCTGAACCCATTTGCGCTCATTCTTAACTTGTCCGAAATGGTCTTTGGTGTGGGAACACTTTCCGGTTTGAAATGGCCTACAAACCTGTACGGCCGGCTTAGAGGTTGGTGTCCCGGAACGTGCACCTGACGAACAGCTGTGGAGCAATCGCGCCTCCAGATGAGGAAATGAATCACCCCAACGTAAGCGTCCACACTCTATTTCGAACAACGCCGCGGCGTGAAGAGAGCGAACGGCTGCCCAAGGAAACTGTGTTGCGAAATACATTAAACTAGCGAAATGTTCTATACGAGCGCTCAGCTCGGTAGAACCCAATCCGGTAAGGCGAAGGATCGAAGCATAGCCAGCGGCAAATTCCGCGAGACTTAAATAATCATATGTTACGTCCTTTGTCACATACAAGAGACTTAACTCGCTGTGAGGCCAAATCTGGGGTAACAACACCCGACTAGTGAGCTTTGCGGTCTTCCCTGACTTCAACTTCTTACCTCTCTTAGCTTTGGCGTGCCGGCTCGGACTAGGACCATCGTCGCCGGAATCCTCAGAACCACTGGAGGAGTCTGACAGACCCAGCTGCAGCATTTTGGCCTCTACTTGTGCTTGCAGGCCAGGGACCGAACGAATATCTCTCGCCGTAACTGCGAGTTTCGAAGCCGAACGCTTACGAACAGGGGGCGGATCCCCTAAACTCTGCTTAAGGCTTTCATTAGTCTTCTGAAGTCTTTGGAGGTCGTCCTTTAAGCTCCGAAGCTCCGAGGCAATGGAAATCTGCTCGTGCTCGGCTTAAGCGGCAGCTAAAGTCGCTCGAAGAGACGTTACGGACTGTTCTCCCGACTGTTCTTCTTGTAGAGAAGCGGCATTTTCGCCTATAGATCTAGAGGGGTCGAACTGCGCCCGGAAAGACTCCTCCGATTGTGCGAGACCTGCTTCCAACGCGGCATAATCTACACGTGGAACGTTACGATGACCACGACGGGCCATCAGGAGATATTTTATAACTACAAACGACGATAAGAAATACTGAACTGTAACTAGAAATACCACGACGGCGAAACGACTGTTCGAAACTGATCAAGATCAACTACATGTACGTTCTAAATGGTATCCGATTACAACAAATCACATGATACATAATGAATAACTTATCAATGTAAATTGATCTTATTTTTGAACCAAGAGAAATAATAACATAGGAATGAGGGAATTAAGTATTTTGGAGAGTCCTCCAAAATCAGCCCATTAATTGGACAAATATTATCTCCAGAAATAACAGCCTAAATGATGTAACTAACGATACAATCAATGTAATTCATACTGTCATTAATAAACATGGTCCAAAGAAACTTGCTTCAAATAGTAAAATCAAGCAACTATCAAAACCTTGGATAATCAAAGGCATATTAAAGTCAATTAATGTGAAACACAAACTTTATAATTCGCATTTCTTAAGTAAACAAATACCATATGTCGAGCATTATATTAAAATATTCCAATATGCTCAACCACATCCAAACCAAAGCAAAGAAAGACTACTATAGTAAACACTTCCAAATGTGCAAATACAACTTAAAAAGTACCTGGAAACTCATAGGCTCACTAATCAAAAGCAAAACTAAAGGTCAGAGTTACCCAACCAGTCATAAGGAATGATATAACATTTACGAAGGAGCAACATATTGCTGAACAATTCAACCATCACTTCATCAACATTGGTCCAACTCTAGCTGGCATTATTGAAAAAAACTGATGACAACCCTACAAAATATATAAATAATACAATTTGGTTTTAGAAAAGGCCATTCTACTGAACAAGCTATACTGGAATTAACAGATAATCTAAAAACATCAATAGATAATACACGCCTTACTTGTGGCTTGCTCCTCGACTTCTCAAAAGCATTTCATCGCCCAGAATGCCGCGACACATCCGGGACATTTCTAAGAACAACAGCGCTAAATTCAAAAGCTACGCAATGATACGTGAAGCAAATAACAGAGAAAATGGGCCAAAACGCTTCAGTGAGGTTACGATTTCACTCATTTACGCAAAAAATAACCTTCATATGAGTTAGGTACCCATGGGCTTTTGTAGAAGAGATATCAATTCAGTATTTGCACCCAATATTAAATTATTTGCGTGAATATAAGCATTATCGGTTTTGCCTTCAAATTTGGGATTTTTCGAAGCTGCTTGACTGGAAAATGACGAATGGTTGAATTTGAGGTCGATTTTCTCTTCGAAGAATTACTTAATTTCTTAGGTACCCACGGCAAAAGTTACTTCGATATCTTAGTAACTCGTTGCCGCTTTTTCGTCTTATTCTGACGGATGTTAGTATTATCGAAATCAAACTTTCTAGAACACATATTGGAAACTCAAATTCGCTTGCCAAATTTGGATTTTCAGAATTCCCGCGAGGCATCTCTTGACTTCTAAGCTCCTCCCATATAGACAATAGAGCGCACGCCGGCTAATGAAGCATTGAAATTGACGAGTCACACGAGCCTTTGTGATTGTAATTTTAGTTGGCTAAGTGTCTGTTTGCGCTGGAAAAATGACTGCGCTGAAAAACTAACAGAACATCGTAAAACTCGATATCGCATCATAAACAAATGTTCCACCAGATTTTGTAAACCTTCAGTTTTAAAATGAGACCTTTTTCGTGTTTCTGTGTGCACTAGAAGTCAACAGCCAAAATAAAGAATCTAGCTGTGGTCTTCCGACTCTCAACCGGTTAAGTGTGACAGAGAGCGGCACTGCAAGCCGCTTTGATTTCCAACCAAAACATTTGAACACTGACTGACCTGAAAAACTAACAGAACAGTATAAAAGTCGATAGCGCATCATAAACAAATGTCCAAGCGGATTTTGTAAACCTTCAGCTTTAAAATGAGACCCTTTTCGTGTTTCTGTGTGCACTAGAAGTCAACAACCAAAAGAAAGAATCTAGTTGTTGTCTTCACTGACTCAGAACCGGCGTTTGAAAAGTGAAAATGAAAACTATCAGAACAGCGTAGAACAGCTCTGGAGCGTCATAAACAGATGTCAAAACGGATTTTGAATATATTCAGCTTTAAAATGAGATGTTTCTATGTTTCTATTTGCTGTAGAAGTCAAACTAGCAAAGGACGAAACGAATTGCCTTGTCGTCTTTACTCAGATCTAAGCAGCCGTATGAAGCCGTCGCCTGTTGAATTCAAAGCAAATCCTATTGGAAAGTGAAAGTTGAACTATAAAAAAAACATAAAGAGCACTGATACTCTAAAACAAAATATTTCTGAAACTGGCAAAAGGATTGTTCGGTCAAATTACTGCCCAGTTATTACTCTCGTAAGCAGTAAACAATTGACTACGCGCCAAATCTTTTCGAAAACCGTTCCGTGACAGAACAGGCTTTTCGCTTAACTCAAGATCAGGCGTAATGAACACTGAGTCGGTTCAATTGAAGAGGACATCTATTGTTAACGTTATTTCTGGCATTGATTGACGGGTGCCTTATCAGCCTTGGGACATTTGAATTCCCATAACGATTAATGAACAACCAATCAGGTATCGTTAAAGCGAACTGCTCATGCGTTAGATTATAATTATTCCGCTTTCGATTAATTCTTCAACAGTAAGTACATGTCGCGAAGAACAATAGGATTCTGCCCGATGTGATACTGTAAATCATAACATATTGTTAAAAAAACTTGAAAAGTATGGCATCAGAGGAATAGCTCTGGAGTGGTTTTGTAGTTATCTTCAAAATATAAAACAGTGTTAAAATTGGCAATGCTGAATCAAGTGCACAAAACGTTATATGTGGCGCACCTCAGAATAACCTTGGGTCCACTTATATTCTTACTATATATAAATGACATGCCAAATTCTTCTAATAAGTTATTCAGAATATTTGCAGATGATACTAACATCTTTTTTTCATGTGACAATCCTACTCACCTAGAAACGGTGATGAATGTCTTTAATTACTGCGCTACTAATAAACTTCTGTTAACTTAAAAAAATATTTTTACATGATTATAACCTCTGCCCATAGAAAAAATATAGAAATTAATATTCCCAATATTAAACGTAAATCCTACATTTAATATTTAGGTATCTTCGTAGACGAACATATTAACTGGCATAATCAGATTGTACTATCTTGATTTGCATATTTTAAAGCAACTTTATTATACGCTTATCTATCCATATCTAAACTATGACATCATGAGTTGGGGTAAAACTTATAAAACTAGTTTGAAAAACTCTGTCAAACAAAACAATTGCATAAGAAGTATATTCTTCATTAAAGGGAAAGAGAATCTGGACCCATCTACTTGGAATTCTCAAAGTTGAAAATATCGTCAAGACATCTATATTTACACATAAGATAATGAACCACTCAGTTAGTATCCCTTCTATATTTACTGAATTCCTCATTAATGTATCAAGTATCACTCTCATAATACAATTATGGAAAAGCATTCCTCCTGACCTAAAAGATATATCAGCTAATTATTTAAAAAAAAAAATATCAAACTTATCTCTTGAATCGTGAACTTAATTCTCAACTATCACTGAATTCCTGATTTTCTCATGTCTATGGTAGTTGTATGTATGTTTTTTTCTTCATCGTTGTTAACACCATAGCATATAATAATTTTCACATCAAACCTTTTTCTTTCTAGCTGTAAATATGATCAATGTTATGCATGCTAATTACTTTAAATTGTTAAGTCATATTGACTATTCTTAATATTTATGCGCATATAATTAGCTACTCGAAAACGAGGCTATCCCCGCATCGTTGCTTAGCTAAAAAGAAAAATGGCGGCGCGGACGGAATATTGCTGTGTTCCTCTATGCGTTGGAGACAAAAGGAAAAATCCTGAATTGTCTTTTCGAACTCGGATGCACGTTGCGG
Source organism: Actinernus sp. WN-2022 (assembly GCA_030867875.1). Classification (NCBI taxonomy): domain Eukaryota; kingdom Metazoa; phylum Cnidaria; class Anthozoa; order Actiniaria; family Actinernidae; genus Actinernus; species Actinernus sp. WN-2022. The sequence goes on from JAOWCC010001589.1 coordinate 145,771,430, forward strand.
CATCCACCATGCGGGGATAACCTCGTTTTCGAGTAGTGAATTAGATATGCGCATAAATATTAAGAAGAGTGAATATCTCATTGTAACTTATAAAAAAGCTCAGCCTATTTTTACGTTCCTAATTACAGCAGCCAACTCGAAAGCCTGTTACTCCTGTTATTTACGTTTTCGAATCAGTGTTTAAAACAATTGTCTTGTCTAGCCATTGACAGGATGACGAATGCACATTTCAAATCATAGAATGTGCTGTAGATCGGTTTTTGTACATGTGGTCTAGCTGTAAGAGATATGTCCTTTTCAAAAATCTTATCAGGAAAACTGCTTTTAAATTTCATCAAGCCCTCTGGAATCATACATACAACAGTAATGATAAGACTGTACATTATTGATTGATGAAATACGAAATTGCCATAAATTTGTAGCAGAGAAACTATAGTGACACATGAAGGGATGTTAACCCTAGTGCTAGGAGACCAGCATTATTGTTTTCAACATGCAAAACAATCTATAGGAAGTACAATACAATGGAGATAGCCCTGATGCTACTGTCAACCTCCTTTCATGGAAACATGCCCTAACAAACATTAAGGGTGTTATCTGGGATTTCATTTAATATGAGTAGATGGGTGCGAAAAATTCAAAAGGTAAATGGGGGTCTGCAGGGTTATAACCTTGTGGCATATTAGCATCAAATACAACTGTAGCTCTCCAAGTTTACAGACTAATAATTATATTGTTACAGATAATTAAGAAGAGCAGACAGATACGCTATACATTTGTAGGCTTTTAGAGACCAACCATCTTAGGGGAGGGGTGAGTGTGCATCTAATTTATTTTATCACCCCTCAAATGGTGTGAATTTCTTCCCAGAGGTAGTGTATCCATTTCCTCAAAGCCACGTGCATGATTGATATTTATTTTCCCTTGCGTTCCTTTGTAAGAATGTTTTTTTTTCTAAAAAGGCAGCATGCAGGGTATTTTTTCCTGAAAAGACCCCCTAAGAAATTGAATGGTTGGTCCCGTAATTAGTTTTCACCAAAATTAAATACATGTATATAGTATTGATCTCATAGGTACAGTAGAATCAAACTATATTATCAAAATTTTAGAACCACATTATTTACAGTAAGAAATCACTGGGTAATTATACCATTTGCAAGAAATAACCAGAAATTTTGGTTGATATATGTGTATCAAATGGATCATTCAACTTCAAGGAAAACACAGTACCTCAAATTTGATAGCATTTTTGTCCCTTATATTGTCTGGTTCAAATTCTGCTCGAATGGGGATCGTTTCTGTTTGGACTCTTAATTCTGAAACTCTAGCAAGGGTATCTTGGTATCTATGCTCCCAGTAACAACCTTTCACCCAGACATTCTCTGTGTAGCACACTTCATCGTCACAGCATGATTCCCCATCACTTTCACTCTGTTCATCACCTGTCTCCTCGACATATATATTGTCATTCAGCTTAACATCGGCCATATCTCAACTTAACGGACTAGCTAGATCTGTGTCAAATAAACTGACCAAACAAGACATTCGATGGGCAAAATTAAAACAATTGCAACCAAGCCCGGTCTCCATGTCCAACGGAGGAAAAAAGTCATCAATATCACTTGAAGGTGGTATTCCTACAGATGCTGGGCTTGCTGCTACATCAGGAGCCTATCGTACAACTTCTAAACTCGACACCAGTGTAGTCTTCAATTCTTCTGATCGACCTTCAGGATTTACATACTAAAAAATATGCCATTTCAGAACATTAAGTATCACAGAACAATCAATCACTTGTAATCGTGAATTTTTAGCCACTGGGATACTAAATGTATCCTGGATATAATTATGCCAGCAACCGTTTGTATCTTACAGGGCAAAATGTGCCTGAACCAGTGATTTTCATCTAGTATTAGAGAGATTAAACATCACGTTCTTTCTTCCCGCGAACGGCAGAAATGAAAACATGAAAACCACAATTTTCGCGCATTTGCTGCTTGACATTTTCAGTTTTTACGTGAAGTTGAGTACATCAGCGTTTGTTGTGAAGGTTGGAATTCTTTTCCACTTTTCTTATTTCGTATTTTGACGGTGGCTGACGTTTCCCTAGCCTGGGAAATCAGCCGACTCTTATCGCTCCCTACTCGCGAAAGAGACATCTGGGCAAAGAGGAAGAAAATTCCATACTAATGACGTAGCAGATAGCCGTTTCACGATACATAAATTAGTTGCAATTCTCAGAAGCCGAATGCGAACAACAGAGTTCTTTTCAAGGAATATAACTACTGGGCTGCTCGTTTGCTTGGCAGTGGATCACCGTCATGAACAACCACGAAATTCAAGCCTATTTAGCGTGTGTCAGTACCTCGTTTGCTTCGTTCTTTCAGCGGCTCGGCCCGGTCAAGCGAATTTAGTCCTACGACTGTCAAAACATAAAGTTGTTTATAATTTCAAAACCTACACACAACACAGCAGGCCAGCACTTTTCAAGCCAGCTCTTTTGCCAAGTCAGTAGCCAAAGAGGTTATAATAATAATAATAATAATAATAATATTGCTTTATTTATCGAGGGTAACACTTAATATCATACAGATAATATACAGGTGGCCCTCAACATAAAGAAAATAAATAACTAGATGAGTAATAACAGTAACAACTAAGCACTAATAAAGACAGTTTCAAATTACAATAATCATTGGAAGCAGTGAGGTTAACCTGCATAGTATGCGTTCAACTTGAATGAGAATGAATCTCTTGAGGCTGCTTGTTTAACTTCAGTTGGTAGTTTGTTCCATAGAGAAGCAGTGCTAAAACTGAACTTCTTGCCGAAGGTTTGCTTAACCTTTGGTAGCATAAAGTTGTGGGGAGCGTTCCTTGTGTTAAGTGTTAAGCGTCAACAAACCGCGGGACGTTGTCAACAAAAACATTGCCTCAATCTGGTGTGCACGGAAATCAATATGGCGCCTGAATCGAACCATGGTGGTGATTCACAACAAACTTTTGGAGGATCTGGATGGGAGAACGTTTTTGAGTCAATCATTGAAGTATTAAACGATTATGAAAGGTATTTTCATACATCTGATCTATCTGCTCGAGAGAATGTTGTTTAATATCAGACTGGAATCTGGTGTTGCTCCCCTTCAGCAAGTCTTATCCTCTGCAAGAAATCTCCAATGCTCTGAATTTCTAGAATAACTGTTACGAAATATCCGACTATTGCAATTGCTCTTGGACTGGAAGCGGACTACGCAGTCCTCTTCTCAGTGTACACAAGTGGCTATTTATTCCTATAGAACTCCTTGTGTTTTTAACTGCTACATCTGGCAGGCCGAAGTGTGACATTAGTGAAGACACCTTAGTGCAGTTGAGGTCATTTGGATTCACGTGGACCCATATTTCCGAGATGCTATTAGTTTCAAGGTGGACAATTAGATGAAATAAAATTAGTTTCTCTGATAAGAAGGAACTTCTTTTGGGAAACTGTTTTCAACTCTGATCTTATGGCCGATTCATCCGCGCCATTTTCCAAATCGAATTCTCCCTTTACTGGCTTTAGCAGAACCATGTCATATTTGAGTACATATTCGTGATCCTCGCTGAAATCCTTCATCCTCAAGGAAGTTATCTAAGTCTTTGGAATGATCTGCTTGCTGGTTTTCACAGATTTCTTGGGCAAGGGAACTTTTCTTTTTCCAATGCGCAAAGTATTTTCACCCAATATGTTACACTGGTATCTGAAATACATACTTACAATACCAGGTATGCAAAAAATAAAAATCTGTATCGACCCAATGTAAGAACTAACTATGGCTTATCTATACATTTAAATTTTCTTTATCTAAAATTTGGCAAACTATCCCTACTGAACTCAAAACTGAGTTTAAATCTCTTTCAGTTCAAAACAAAATTCAAACTGTTACTTATCCAGACCCAACTATAATGTCGTATTCTAATAATTTATTACAGTAATTGTTTCAACATATAATATACTACATATAATTCTGACCTAGTCTTAGGACTATATTACATGTAAACCCGACCTAATGTTAGCCTTATATTTATTTTCCTTGTGGCAGTGGTTAACTCGAAAGCTTAAGCTCCTTTAACCACTACACACCTTCATTTACATTGTTATGTTTAAAATAACTAGTTATTCCATTATTTTATGATACCTGCACGAATCGACTGTAATATAATTAAATGAATAGTGTAAAATAAAGAAAACTGAAACTGATGCGATGGATGGCGAGGCAGAGCTAGAGCTGGTTGAAGAAGACTTGATGTGTTTGGCACTGGCACTGACTAAATAAGTAAATTCCTGGAGTTGTCTAGTCTCCTTTGCAGCCGTTCTTAGTGTCGGTCCCATACTCTTCCCCACTAACGGCTGCTCACTCGAGCACCACATTCCATTCCTCGACAGTAGCCAATCAAATTTCGGTTCCCATTTTCTGGAAACCTGACCTTCACCTTGACAGATCCCTCGACTGCTTTCTCGGGTGCAAGATGGCGGAGTTAAGTGCAGTCTTTAACAAAGTGTGCGATCGTTTTAAATTTGACAATTTAAATGCGCTTCAACAAACAGCGATTGCTAAATTGGTAAAGGAGAAAAGGGATGTTTTCGTTAGTTTGCCAACTGGGTATGGTAAATCGGTTATTTACCAAGCTTTACCGTTGGCCTTCGATGAGTTTACTGGCGAGTCCGGACACGTTGTCATAGTCATATCACCGCTTCTAGCGCTGATCGAGGATCAGATGGAAACTTTACGGGCTTTGGGGATAGCTTCCGTCAGCCTGAGTCACATTAAGACTGAGGAGGATATGAATGAAGTAGAAAGAGGCTCGTATGCCGTGGTATATTGCACTCCAGAGGGCCTATTGCAAAACTAACGATGGCGAAGGATGTTGTGCAGTGGAGTGTACTTAAAGAAACTCTGCGCGATAGCTGTGGATGAAGCTCACGTAATTAAGCAATGGTAAGGAGAGTAACAATGTTCTCGAAAACAGTGATTTCCAGTTTAGGAAGAGATGTCTCAAAGAAAACTGAATTATGTGAAAATAACCTCGACTTTAAAATTATCCAAAACCAGAGATGGGTCGACACCCTTAAACCCTTAAAATCTTATTTCCAGTGCTTATTTAATAGTTATAGAAGACGAAAAAGGCCCATCTTATTTCAAGTGAGCTCTCGTCTGGGGACACAGAAACAATACTTTTTTTTCTCTAGTTTTAAGATGTTAAGTTAAGAGTGGGAATAATAATTTGTGGACTCTCACCTCCATTTCCCTGTGATCTCACTTTACATTTATTAAAGAACTTAGGTTAAGGATGATTTCGAAACCGTGATTTCCTGTTATAAATACTTTATATTTCGTAGTAGTTACATTAAAACAAGGGTATTTGCTAAGATATAGAATATCCAGCCATTTGGTTAACTTATTATTAAATATTAATCATTTTTTTGCAATTGCTCATAACAAAGTTTAATAAAATCGAATAGTAATAATAATTATTATTGTTTATGAACCATTGTTTATAATCAGTTGACGGTATAGCAAACACTTTTATTATTATTACAGGGGAACATCAAGTACTTCTAAAATGGCACCTTTTAGAGAATGCTATGGTCGATTGAATGAGCTGAGGTCACTTGCTCCACAAGTGAATATAATAGCTCTGACTGCTACAGCAACCAAAAACACCAAAGATGCTATTATTGACATTCTTCTCATGAAAACACCTTATGACATATCAGAAAGCCCTGATAAACCCAATATAACATATGTGGTGGAGTACATGCCTAGAGATACTAGCATACAGCAGTATTTTTCCTGGTTAGCAGCTGAAGTGCAATATCAAGGAGTAAGGACAGAGAGAACTATTATTTATTGCCAAACAATAAAGCAATGTGGTACTGTCTATTCGACATTGAAGGCAATGCTGGGGAACAGTTTCTTTGTTGACAAGATTGGAGACAGGAAAAATGTTATTATCGAGATGCTACATTCATGTTCTCCATCTGCGAACAAAGAATCCATTTTGAATTCATTCAGAGATGTAAATGGATCTATACGCATTTTGGTTGCTACTATTGCATTTGGGATGGGGGTGGATTGCAAGGGAGTCCACAGAACCATTCATTTTGGACCATCAAAAAATATTGAATCTTTTGTTCAAGAGACTGGTAGAGCTGGAAGAGATGGAGCACAGAGTACCTCCTACCTTCTATATCATGGACTACTCCTCACCCATGTTGACAAGGACATCAAGGAATATGTTAAACTGAAAGACTGCCGAAGGAAAGCACTACTTCAACAGTTTGGTAATACCCCAATTACTCAACCTATTGTTGACCATCTCTGTTGTGATAACTGTGCTCTAAAGTGCAAGTGTCAATCTCCAGAATGTGGAAACCAGTCTAGACACCTGTCCGAATTCCAACCTACATGTACAGAGTTACCTACATGTTTGAAAGAACGTAATGTGACACAGCAGCAGAAGGATGATGTGTTACAAAGGCTAACTACATATCATAAATCATTGGTTATGCAATTCCTTGGCGAGCATGCACATGGGGACATCAAATCATTTACCAATCTCCACATGTTAATTGGTTTTTCCAGCCTACAAATTTCTCAAGTTCTTGAGAACTGCAGTAAACTTTTTACAAAAAATGATATTTACAATTTTGTTGAAATCTGGTCCTTGAAACATGCCAACAAGATCCAGACTATCGTAAGTGAAGTATTTGGTGATGTGGCAGAAGCACATGATGAGCAGACGGAGAGCTCCCATCAGGATGATGAGCTTGAAGAAGACCTGGAATTGGCCCTGGCTCAATGGAATGATATTATTGAGGATGACGACTTCCTGGACCTTATTTTAGGAAATTTCTCTAATATGTCACTTTTAGATTCTGTTGATGAAGCAAGTGATACATCTTCACATGTTGAAATTCCAAATGCTGCATTGGAAGTTTTGGAAAATTTCAGTTTTAAGGAGTCCTAATATTGGTACTAGTCATAAACACTAAGGTATGTCTTGATTATTTTACACCTACATGTACATGTACAATAACAATTATGATGCAAAAACAACACACATGAACACCTAGTTTCAGAAGAACTGCAATTTTTAATGACTGTATGTTTTACAATCCATGTACATGTACATCTGATAATGAAACTTCCTCTATTTGTTGCTATATACATGTATATGACATACATGTACATGTCAAAGAATCACTCTGAGTCTTGTAGTATGACAACTAAAAACTGAGATAATAATTGAAAACAGGTATAGGCAAGTTATCATTGTTTAATGTAGCACATTAAGTATGCCAATATTAAACTACCTTATCAGAGGAGATTGGCCTCCTTTGTTAAACTAGAAACAAACTCTGTTATTCAGAGTTCTGACAATGGGGTTTTAGAGCGGATTTCAATCGAGTGTCGGAAGTGTTTTGGTTTTGCATTTACTAAGCTCTCCTATTGGCTGAGAAAGTAAACCAACCAATTGCAATCAGATTCCAAAGTAAAACCAAACGTAAATTCGTTTTGGTTTTGCTTTGGTTTATCATTGGCTCACAGGGAAGCCATTTATGAGTTTTGTTCTCACTGCTATGATTGGCTGGCTGTGGGTAATTTGCGTTTGGTTTCACTATATACTGTACACTCAACTGAAAACCACTCTATGCTGTGTAAGTTATCACTGATTTACAACATTAACTTGGTTTATAACTGCTATATTTCATGTGACTTGTTAAATAGTGGGTTCTCATAGTGGCCATGTTGAAGGGCAAAACAATGAAATATATGGTTGCATAAAAATACATGTAATTCCAAATCCCAGAAGAGAACAAATGTATTATTCTGCCCTACAATATGGCTGCTGTGAGAATTCTCTATACATAATGATACTGTGTATAGCTCAATATGGGATCAGTGATGTTGGTTCAAATATTAAAGTGCATATTAGCCCTGTAGCCAGTTATCTTTGATATCGATTGTACATGGAGTGAATAGTCCAACAGCATAACATTTCTTGATTTTGGGTGTTACGTCTAAGAGATATAAAGGTTTATATTTCCAATATGCTAATGATGTGATGTCATCACCAACATCACTTATTATACAAAAGCATGCTGGTAGAGACAAATTACCTATTTTTAAATTCTAAGTTATATTTGAAGCTTATCGAAGTGATTTTACAAAAATAATAATTCTAAATTAGAAAATACCTCAATTCACAAGCACAAAGAAATTCAGCAAATGTTAGTGATTATTAGAATAACAGGCAAAAAGGGGGGCAGTTAAAATATAAATATTCAGTCTGTATGTTAAGCATTTTTTTTAGAGTGATTAAGAACTAAATATGGCATAGGAGGGGGCTACAAAAATTGTGCTAAACACTGGGGCGAAGCCAAATGTATCCCCTATCGATAAACTTAGGGCATGCAATCACAGAGGAAGCATCGGCACTACACACAAGTCGTGCAATGGAATGCACTAAAGACATTAAGTGCCTACCCTCCATTATCTGAGAGCTAAAAGTAAATATGAAATATGATGCCCCTTCCATGGCAGATGCTGGAATACAATTTCCATAGCCCCCACCCACAAAACTTCCCATTTAAATCCACTAGATAAATTATGAACACTCCCTATTATTGAGTCACTGGCTATGACGTCATGATGTTTAATCTTGTTTGCATTGATATTTTGTGACTTGGTGAATGCAGATAAACAAAATATTACATGGCAGCTAGAAGATACTAGTTTTATCTTATGGTGAATTCAGTAGTGTACTGCAACTTTCAAAAACACTTAAAGATAAATAGTTATATATCTTAGAGTAATATGCTATATTTTCTACATGTATCTATCTAGCTCTAATACCAATGTGGATATTTTTCTTATGTCCATTCATCCACGTATACATTGCAGAAGTATCCAAATTCTTGAATGGGTCTCTCTCAAAGGCAGGATAGTGGGTGTATTTGCGAGAGATGTCTCCCTCCAATGCATTGACCTGAACTAATCTCTTCACAACTTCATGCAAATCACGTTCTGTAGAGCCACGAGAATGTCTTCCAGAACCACCAATTCGCTCTAAGCTTTGATCCATGCACTGCATTATGCTTCTTGTCCCACCTTCAGCATGGCAGATGCGGGTCACAGCATTTTCAGTTAAGTTTGGACCAAGATTCTTTATCGCTTGTTTGACAAAGTTGTTGCTGTGTTCTACATCTAAGTCCAGGGCTATATTTTCCCCTGCAACTCCACAATTATTAACAGTTCTATTCCACATGAATCGTTCACTGTCTCTTGGTGACAGAAGGGCAAAAACTAAGAAAAACTGATACAGACATTCAAGTGCATACTTAGTGCTGTGTTGTTTGTCGGCTCTGCAGTACATAAGCAGGTACTTATACTGTGTCATAATTCTTGCCCTATCCCCTTCGGAAGTTGCATCCAAGAAGTTTAAGAAGAACAAACCATCTGTGATCAAAGCACAGTTGTAGTTAAAAATGTCATCTGTTTGATCTTTTTTTTTCTCTGAAATCTCTGTGGGTTCCTTGACAGTTGGCAAGGCGGGATCTGGAATTGCTGGGGTTGGTTGATGAGACATTTCATGATTTTTCCTACTTTTGCCATCATACTTAAAAGAACGTTGACAACCTTGGTATCTGCATGGGAAACGCCCATCACCAGTAAGATTTTGTTTTCCCATTACATCCTGTCTTTCCTGAGTGGTTAACACTTTGTCAATCAGTCTACTGATTGACCCTTCTCCAAATACACACTTATCAACAATAAGACCAGCAGCTTTATGGAGTAATTCCAACTTCTGCAGTTTAGAGAAACTTGTCAAGTATTCTGGGATGTGGAATATGGTTGGTTGGCTGTCTTTGGATTCTAAGCCAATAACTTTCATAGCTGCTGCAATAATCCTTGTCTGCAAGATCAGGAGGAAAAAGTCTCGGTCTGCACGATAATTGGAATGTGGATCAGTTGTGACATTCCTTCGATTGATCAGAGTTCTATCAGAATGCATGGTGCAGAGGTCACCATCTGATTTTGTAGAGTAGAATCTGCGGTAGATCAACTAATAAAATAAAAGGAAGAGAATGAACATAAACAAGTATCTAAGTTAAATGAGTGTATGCCTAGAGATGTAAATCTGAAATGGACATTTCATTGAGAGCCTGAGTATTTAAATCCTGGCTACTATTCCAACACTATGTGACAATAGACAATATAAAATTCAATGTTGGATCAGTAGAGTCATTTAAATTACAAAGCCTGTAAATATACATTTGGCATTATTAGACACTAAATTTATTGTTTAACTGCTTTTTCATTATTTTAGTCCACTAGATACTATTAGATTTGGTTGGTTCTACATTGTTGGTTAATTTACAACAAAAACACTACCTACCTTCTTTTTTAACATCTACTTTTTGTGTGAAACCCTTAAAGTGTCTATGAATCCATAATTAAGTTGATCTTGTTTGAAAATCCTTTCGAAATGAGGAAGGGTGGCATTTTTCGTTTCTCAATATCTCATCTCCTTCCAGAGATATTCAGGTTGTTAAAATATGCAAACGAGATGATCTATGATGTCAGTGCCTGGATATTTAAAAAACCTGAATATCTCTGGAATGATATAAGATATTGAGAAACAGAAAATGCCACCCTTTCTCATTTTGAAATGATTTTCAAATGGCATCAACTTAATTTAATTCGATTCATGGGCACTTTAAGGACAGGAAATATGTCAGTAAAACATTATTTTTAAATGTATATTTACTACTATTAAAAGTTGGACAAAATAGTGGCATTCTAACATAAGCCAGGTGTAAATGAATCTCCATTGACAGTAAAATTGTCCCAACCCTTCCCATTCACAGGATTTGAGCTAGATTGCTGCATTGCAGGATCTCCACAACCCTTCCCTTCCTGAAAGGTGTATGTATTAGATGTACACAGCATTTCAAAAGTGATGCCAAAAAATTATCAACCGTTGCCGAGATTATGTTGTTTCATTGTACTGACCCTGTATCCCAAAAATGCCCCTGTCCACCCTGCCACTCAAAAGGAAATTCCTGTAGATCAAATGCTGTATTCATGAGGAAAGATTGTAATGTCCATAATGATACAACATTTAACCCAAAAAAAATTGACTCCTCACATTGTTTTCATATTCAGTATTTACTTACATCTAATATTTTGACAGCTGCATGCCAGTCCCCTAGCTGAAGGTTAATGCCCTCCAAGCGATCTTCTGATGAGTAACCATTTGAAACAGAAGCAATGACATTAATGGCTCGTTCTACTGTTAGCTGATCTCCTGTAAACAGTTGGCCATCGAATTGGTCATATCCAGTCTTTGGAAGATATTTGTGGAAGTCTTGTAGGATTGATAACATGTCCTCATTTACATTCTCATTCTTGAATATGATACCCAATGGAGTCTGAGGAAAAATAAAATGAAACTAATAAAATATTATTATCAAATGAGCTTCACTATTAATTTTATAGTAATATGTCACAGGAAAAAATCTGATGGAAACTCTTCAATACCATATGAAAAATAAATAAAAAAATTCATCCATGGCTTTTCATGGTATAATCCTATTGTAGCCAATGTGAGTAATTCAGTAATTTGATGGGAATTCTGATCACAGTGGGAATACCATGAAAATCATGGATGGGAAGAATTCTGTTTTCCATTAATTTATTTTTGGAAATTTTCATGTGATAATTTAGAGCAATAAGATTGCAGATAAGAATGAATGAGCAAGAGTTTTGGCAAACTGTTTGATTGTCATCTGTAAGATACCTCCCATGCCTGCAACCCAAGGAAAGGAATATTGAAATAAAATTTAAAAAGCTTAATAACTTTAAATAACCTTTATCACTTCAGTATCGTTACCAGTAGTTAGCAAATTATATGTTTTACTAATTGTACATGTATTCCGATCCAAATACCTTTTTTGAAGTAGTCAACATTTCCTTGCTATATTTGTGAGGTATGTGTTGAACACACACATCCTTGAACACAGAGAAGGCACTGAAATAGTCCACCAGCATACGGGATACTAGAATTATATAATTTGTTCTCTGTCTACGTTGCTCATCAACACTTGTAAAGAACTTGATATTTGGTATGTCCAGAATGTCAGCCTTCTGTCCTTCAGAAGAAAGATGGTTTCCAGATACCCTGTTCTCCACCATGATGTGATTTACCCAGTGAACATCTCTATTCTGAGCAGTCATGGTCATATCCCTTCGTGCTAAGCAAATGTCAATGTTATCAAATGCTATCAAAAACCCAGGATGACTGTCATTCTGTTGCACCTTCAATGCACTATTAGCATTAACATACTGAGCTGACAATGATGGAAGGTCTTCTGGACTCTCAGTCATTTTGTCTTTGAGGACTGCAATTTCTTTCTTGCTCTTTTCTATCTCATTATGATCATAACAAATCTTCTTGTTTACTTCATGGAGGAGTATATCATGAGACTGGCCAATAGTTTCCATCTTGACTAGTGTACGGTGATTTGAGCAGGTAAGTTTCAGCTTGCTGAATCGGTTGAGGGTTGCCTAAAGTATCAAAAGAAATAATGGTGAGATTAAATAGGCTAATAAATGCCAGCAATAATATGTTAATTATCTGACATTTTATATGTTTATCAATGAGTACATCTGACACATTCAACATATATAATACATTCATAAAATATAGTTCTTTAAAATTAGATGTTCTATTAATATTAGCATTTAAAGGTTATCTTGCTTGCTGTTAGTCTTTTGTACTAGTTTATATTTTAAGTATATGATGTGCAATCCAGGGGGGTACTCAACAAAGTTTTATATGGGGAGGCTCTACCCCAAGGTACGAACCCTTACGCCCTTTTATATACCTTTTTTTTTACAGAAAAGGTAACCCTTTCATATACCTTCCATAAAAATGTACCCCCTTCACATACTGACAGTAGAAACACTGCATCCCGTTTGGTGCATCTGTTGAGATATCTTGAAAGGCCCATTTAAATACCTATTAAATGAAAGCTTTCCCTACCCTTTTCTATAATCCGTACTCTTATATATACCTCCAGCCTGAAAAGGTACCCCTTTCGGGTGGAGCCTCCCCCCCCCCCCCCCAAAAAAAAACCCGGGTGTGCAATAGGTTGTTGTGTAATTACCTCTATTGATCTTGTTTTGGTAAGAATCCCTAGGATGCTTGCAGTAGAACTCATGTGGCTATTACGTTGCTTCAAAAGAATGGACCCTGAAAGAGCCACACTCGGAAACCATGTACTCTTGATATTACTTTTCGAGGTGCTGCAGGTAAGCAGGAAGGAATAGAAGACTGGCGCCCTTTCCTTCCACTCCTCACACAACTTTTTCATGTCATAATTCACAAGGTCCTCTTTTCCATTTTTTCTTAACAGTGAGGGATTTTTCCTTGAACAAAGACCATTCACTTAAGTGGAGACAACACGTAAGACTTGCTCAATGACTTGTTTCTTAATTGCTTTGCACTTAAGGACTGCCTTGGCTATTCTTGAAGGAGGGCCAAAAACGATAGCCTTTCCAATCGCCTCGAAGTCTTGTGAAAGGGTTTTGTTGATGGTTTTGCTTGGATATTCCACGACCAATTTAACTTTAGTTTCAGTTGATTGACTGTTTTGGTTCAGCGGCTTTGCTATAGGTGTAGAAGTAACCATGGAGGGAATTTGTGGCAGCATCCGGCTTGAACACTCGGCTGAGATTGATACCGAGGGGAAGGCATTGTAAACCAGTTGCAATGAACTATCGTTGCGGTGTAATTGCGGACGAGCAATAGGACTTAAATAAACAGTTGGTGGTGTTAACACACATGGTCGAGACGTATAAGAAGTAAAAGTGGTAGGCTTTCCAGCGACCTGATTGTCATCATTAAAGTTCAATGACCTCGCAGATAGAGGTCGTTTTTTCATTACGGGTTCCTGTACGCTCGATTCTTCGGTCGATCTTTGCAGCCTCTTGATGCGCTCATGGTGATTAACGTCTAAATATAGGCTCTTCAGCTCCTTCTTCAGCTCCTGTACATTACTTTGAGCCTTCTCCAATCGAAGAAGACGCTTGTAGCATTTCACACATAAAAATAAATCGGAAGTGCTGTAAACGGACAAGTCTATGTCAATAGAACAGCTGACAAGATGGGGAATATCCACAGAGCTTGATCCAAAAATACGAACTCTTTCCTTGTTCGGAAGAGGCGTTGAACAGATAAAACAGTTTCTGTCACTGTTGACCAACTTCTTCGGTGTTTCTGCCATTCATTTTACTCCAATATACATAACATGTATATAAAAGTGTATATATCTGACAAAGTCTCTAATTATACTGAACTCTGAAGCGAAACGCTAGGTATTCGCGGGAAAAAAATCATAGCAAAAAGTGACGATTCTATAAAGCGATATGATTGGCTTAAACATATACAATGAAAATGAATTTGATTGGTTTACGTAGAACAAGAGGAATGGAATGTGGTGCTCGAGTGAGCAGCCGTTAGTTGTCGCGATGCAAACGAAGCCAACGAACGGATTAAATCTCTTGTTCGGCCAACCAATGCCTGTGAAGAGTTTCGAGCAGCTCCAGAGTTCAACTCTTCGCGGATGCATCTTCGAATTCTGTCATCCGGCTAAAGAAGCTTCATTCACTCGACCACCTTCGGCCTCCATTTTGACAAAACCGCGTGCTCAACACCAGATCGAGGTAATGAGGAGAAAGCCTGGGAACAAGCGTGTTTTTGTTGACAACGTCTCGCGGTTTGTTGACAGTATTTTTGAGTTTGTTGATCGTGTTTTCCTGCCTAGAACATGTGCGAAATTTTTTTTGTTTGACCTTGAACGTATTTTTCTGTGAGTGTGAAAATAATTTATTGAATGTGAGCCGAACATGCTAGCTTGACCTTGAATGAGTTTTGGATGTCGAATGTGATGCTGTGATATCCTTGACCTTGAAAACAGTGTTTCTGAATCTGAGTGGAAATAATACTTGAGCTTGAACGAAATTTGTTGAATGTGGTAGAAGTTGAACACCTTGAATTTTGCACCAAATGGCTTTCCATACTGGACGAGTGAGCTGTAATATAGTATTCTTGCTTTTGGTGTTAGAAACTGTTTTTTTCTTCTGAGGAGGCCGAGTCTCTTGGAGATCTTGCCCTTAACGCACTCGATGTGAGTGTCCCAATAAAGGCTAGTGTCGAGATAGATCCCAAGTAATTTTGTGTTTGTAACTGATTCAATTGTAGTATTGTCGTTGACGGCTAACAAGCAGGTTTTTGTTTTCCTTCTCTAGCGTAGGCCATTTCGGTTTGCTCCAAATTATCATTGATTTGGTTTTGTTACAGTTGAGTACCATTTTATTCTCACTGGCCCACTTTGTTATTGGCTTCAACTTAGCCGTTAGAGTGGCTTGAATCTTCTCTAAGTCTGGACCTGTTGCTAACTGAGTGGGGTCATCAGCATAGATTTCCACGCTGCTGTTGGAAACGTGAACTGGAAGGTGGTTGATGAAGACAATGAACAGAAGAGGACCCAGTATTGTCCCAGTATTGACCCTTCATTCACGGGTAGAGAGGATGACAGCTGTCCTTGAATAGCAATTTTCTGTGTTCTATCGGTAAGGTATGAACTGAACCAAGCAAGAGTTGACTTCGAGAGACCATAAATTGCCAACTTTTTGAGAAGAATATTATGGCTATAAATGCCCTTCTATAATCAATCAGAGTCAGTCCAGATATGAGACCATTGTCCATGTTCATGAGTAAGTCGTCAACTAATTTGATTAAGGCAGTTTCGCACGAGTGAAACAGTCTAAATCCTGATTGGTGTGTGCTGAGAAGATAATACCCTTTGAGGTATGCATATAGACAAGTGTGAACGTGTCTTTCAAGTATCTTGGAGATTACGGGTAGGATACTTATTGGTCGATAGTTGTTCACATTTAAAGGAACGCCGGCTTTGAACACTGGACGAAGTCTGGCCAGTTTCCAAGGTAAAGGGAATTTTCCTGTTCGTATGGCCATGTTCATTATCTTAGCCAGGGGCACTGCAATGGCCGGGGCTGCAGCTCGCAACAGCTTAACCACGAATTCAGGTGATATTTTCGGGATGTCAAAAGAGACGTCTGCAGGCAGTTTAGATTTGACGAAGGTGTTCAATTTCTCAAGATCATTCGATATGTTCTTAGTGTCCGAAGATCTGTAAGTAGATGCAACAGATACAAAAAAATCGTTGAAGGCGTCGGCTATGGTGGCTAGGTCACTAGTGATGTCACTGTCGATTTTGATCTTTGATACTAGAGGTTTCTTCGCATATCCAGTCACGTTTTTAAGATGTTTCCAGAATTCTTTTGAGGTGGAACTGATTTCAAAAGCATCAAAGTAGTACCGTCGTTTGGCGTCTCGCTTAGCTCTGAATGCGGCGTTACAGGATTTTTGTACTCCTTCCAGTGAATGGGGTCGTTTAAATTTCTTGCCTTTCTCAACAGATTGTCGCGGGTGAAGATCTTGGTGCGAATTTCATCGGTCATCCAAGGGGGTTGACATTTGCGTCTGACACGTTTCTGTACTCGCGGAGCATGACAGTCTGCAAAATGCAGTTATTTTCAAGGTATACTACCGAGGCTGCCCGTTTGCTTGGGTGAACCGCGGCCATCACGTTCGTGATTCCATAGCGCACTTACATGTAATGTTTATTCATAGCCTATATTGACGGTCTGGCAAAAGATCCGGCTTGAAAAGTGGCCCTGAACGATTTATCCGGCAACAACAACTCATCCAGTGTTCTGTGATAGCTCAGTGTGCGTAGGTTTACTGATATGAAATTATAAACAACTATGAGAGTACCTTTTTGATTACTTACTTGTACATGTTTTGACAGTACGAAATTTCGCTTTACTATCCGCTGAAAGAACTATGCAAAGGAGCCAACAACAGCAACGACACACGCTAAATAGGCTTGAATTTCATGGTTGTTCATGACGGTGATTCACTGCCAAGCAAACGAGCAGCCTAGGTAGTTATATTCCTTGAAAAGAACTCTGTTGTTCGCATTCGGCTTCTGAGAATTGCATCAAATTTATGCATCGTGAAACAGCTATCTGCTACGTCATTAGTATGGAATTTTCTGCCTCGTTGCCCAGGCGTCTCTTTCGTGAGTACAGACCGATAAGAGTCGGCCGGTTTCCCAGGCTAACGTTTCCCGTTTGCCGTAGAACGCGGTGCTTAATCTCTCTATTCTTACGGAAATATGGCAGGTCAGTTACATCGAATTTCAGTTCCAAGTTCAAGTTTATTTTTTGCACTATATACAGTATTAGATGAAACTATATATAAAAGAAATTGAAGGACATAGCATAATATAAAATAATATTAGAAGTCAGTTACTACATTTTTGTATCTGTGCATACAAGCTTTCGAGTTGGTTCCTGAATTTTACACAAGTTTATTCCGATAAATGACTTCTTTACTTGTTCAATAAGTTTTAAATGTTTTACCATTATACTTACCGTGATATTACAACTATTACATCTTGATGTTATACGGACAAGGGCAGGACTTGCAATGCCATGGAATATTTCATTAAGTGCTTCATCTTCTATCGGAATTGGCACAACACAAACCCTTCGTTGTCCTATGCTTGCCACGTAACTGACATGAATTTCCTTACCAGCTACTTCAACCTATCTAAGCCCTTAGGAGAAACACTAAAGTTTTCTCTGGAAATGCAATGGACATCACTAAGACTGTTTTTTTTTTCAAAAGAGAGGCTTTGGAATCCAAGCGAGTCCTGAAATACCGAGCAGTCCGCCATATTGAAGTCTCTCGAAAGCGAGTGAAAGCTAATGATGACGTTAGAGAAAAACGATAATATAGTCTAAAATGCAAAGCATGCCGGGAAGCTATTCAGTCCTCTGAGGCCCATAGATAAGAAGAGCATACTTTTGAGAGTCAGTAGCTTCAACCCAAGTATTACCTAAAAGGCGAGGAGCTGAGGCAAAGAGCGAAACTCTCAAGAGCAGCATGGTTGGGACAGACTAAAAAGAAATGTTTCGCTGTTTCAATACCAGAACCTGATATTCCAGAGGAGAATTAGAACAGTTAATACGGTATAAATAATTTTTCAAACCGTGGCCACTTAGCCTTAAACGTGAATGAAGCATAGACGCATACCTTGTAAAAGAAACAGCATACAGTTTGTTATATTTATGATTAAAAAGAGAATTATTAAGTTTGTGTTCGAAGTCAAGGAGGCTACCAAGGTTTCTCAAGACAGTATCAAGATTGTTCCAAGATTTCATAGTAGAAGGAAAAAATTCGCAAATTTATTTGTTGAATCGTGGATATCTAACGAAAATAAACTTGGTTTTAAAAAATTATCTAGGTTGACAAAAACAGCATACGTTTCATTTTTGTTGAATTGTAGTCTCATTCTCGGATACTCAGCGTCAGTGAGTGGGCAACAGGTAAAACCAGTCACCAGCCTTCTTCCTCTCCAAATTACCATTTCCCTAGTAGTTCTGGTGTAGTTCCTAGAGTGTTTGGGGACTATTTATCGAGTTTTGGAGATGTTAGCGAGCGGGCCATTGAGTACTGTATAACGTATTTCCGCTGAAACTCGCTTATACTGACAGGCAAAATATAATTTTCGCACAGCAACTTTTACTCCTTTGTTACTGGAAATTCCAGCTCCTTGAAATATATATTGTACTGGAACTAGATCGACATGCACGTTCAAGCCGGACGCCGCCAAAATCACCCTACAGGATGCAACCTGGACCCGCTCAATCTTGGTTCAAGATACATTTTCACTGCCGAATTATTCCTGAGGGTTATTTTTGCTGCCAGATGAGAATGGGACGCACTTCATTCGAGTTCCTATTACTAAGACTTCGCCAGTTTTTGCAGAGGGGGAACACACAAGGTTTAGAAATTGTGTTCCTCCAGAAACCTTTTTGGCGATTGGACTATATCGATTAGCACACAGCGGTTCCTATGAAAATGTGGATGTTGCAATGAATGTGGGAAGAACAACCACTTTTGAAGCATTTTGCAATGTTTGAACTCAGGAACGAGTACATTAAATTCCCAGGGACTGGCAGAAATAGAGGCTTCGATTGAATTGTTTTATCTCTGATCTACCAAATATCGCTGGGGGAATTGACGGGACACACATTAGAAAATTATTAGAGCTCCCAAGGAGAGTGCAGTTGAATACTTTAGCCGTGTATCAACAGGACAATGTCGTAGTACAGGCGATTATCAATGGCAGAAAGCATTCCCATATATCCTGCAAATGAGGGTGCGTTTTGTAGTTGCCCTTGTGAGAGCTCGCAATCTTTCAAAGATTGATCAACAATGTGCTTTCTCTCCATGATGGCGGTAACTGATTGTTGAGTTCGAAATCTGAGATAAAATTCTACTTGATTGAAGCATATCCCTGAATAGAATACGTGAGAATTGACAAAGCTGTCACTTCGTTTCCTGACAATATTTTGTTGGCCTCTGAGGCAGGTCGAAGGTGCCTTTGAAGATTGGTAGCACTCAACACACTTCGGTAGCGCTCAAAAATACTGTTCATTTCTATACTCCGCAAATGCCGGCACAAAAAACGTAAAACACATAATACTGATTAAAACACGCAAAGACTCCGTGGAGTGTGACAGTGCCGGATGCCTGGTGGACAGCAGCAAACGGTTTCTTTAATTAACCTTGGTTAAATACTAATCATTAAATTATACTTACAACTAATATTACAAAATCATAACAATATTTAATATGACATGAAGGAATGCAGTAAACATTCCAAAAACCATAAAATCCATCTGAAAAGATGGTTGAACAACCAATGACATAATCACATAAGCATAGTCTGTGATCTTAATGTCCATGTCCTTGTAAAGCGCTCGAACCGCAACACTGAATTGATTCTTAAATATTCTCCTAATGGTACTGTTTTATTAAGCGCCATCCCTCGATTAAGTGCCCCCTTGAATAAGCACTGAATTATAATTGCGAGGGATCTTTCAGTGCCTGCGCTTGATTGCACAGGAGGACACCACAATAATAAACATGACAACTAGTGGTATATCAAATACCCAGTCTTCCATTTCGGTATTTGAAAAGCTTTAATTTATTTGATTTACATTTTGATGTCATGATGTGTACACCATGATGTAATATCATGATGTACACAGTTCACTGTTTCTAAGCTCCTGTACAAAATAACTGTAAAGGAATAATTTGCCAATACCTTTATTTTACGTAATGGGCAGGCACTTCGTGACGGCTGTACTTGACCTCCGTTTAAAAACCTCCTGGAAGGATTTGAAGGTGTTGCAAATTTTAAATCGAAACAATTCCTCGATACTATAATGATTACTTAGTAATGTAACTTTTTACATAATGCGTTTCCTTATACCAAGTTTTGTTTGTTAGAACAAATCGGCCTATTTAATAGCCCACTTCCGCGATGTGCTTTACTTGTCACGCACAAAGGTTTCAATACGAGGCCCCGTGCTAAATTAAATATATTATTTTCTGTGAGGAAAGATTAGTTTAATTTAGCACGGGGCCTCGTATTGAAACCTTTGTGCGTGACAAGTAAAGCATATCGCGGAAGTGGGCTATTATTATGCAGTACTAATTGCTAACTATAATGTAAATCGTAATATCCAAATTAGACTAGTAAATATTTTTTTTCACACTTTTTTATTAACGTTCCTTTAACACCTGCCTTAAGTTACTAATACAAACAGTTACACATTTACGCTTCAAACTTACTAAAATTAATGCAATACAGTACAAGAAATGAAAAGGAAAAAAAAGAAAAAAATTGATAATTAGATAATAAATAATAAAACTTCAACTATCTTCTTAAAAAAACCTCATTAACATTCTTTTTAATCTCTTTGGGACAATGCATTCAATATATTTTTCCATTTATCAAAGTGGAAGGTAAGCTTTTGCTTTTCTTTTGCCAATTTAAATTCATTTTTTTCGTAAAACATATTTTTTAATAGGTTTAAGGAAGGGATTGTTCCTTTCTCTCTTGCTCTATACAAACTTAATTTGAACAATAAAATAATGTAATTAACGGGTTGCTCATCAACACCTAAAATAATATTCATCAAATTAGACTTGGTTAATTTGACATCAAACAGTTCAAGCCAGGTTCTTATTGCAAAATAATAATAAAAATTACTTTATACACTCAACAAAGAAATGATCGACTGTCTCACTTTGGACTAAACAGAATGTGCATGATGGCTGACTTACTAAGTTAAATCTAAATAAGTCGTAGTTAAGATAAAGGTAATTGTTTAATATACGATATCGAATATAAATCTAGAATATGTATCTACCGAGGTTTTGTAAATCCTCTTGTATATAATTGTCCAATCTAATGATTTTTCTGGTTTCATTCTTCGACATATATTGTTCTGAGATGTTGGTGATTTGAACTTTTGACCTACAAACCAATTGTAGACTTTCTTTGTACGTTTTAAATTAACCACCTCTATTCATTTATTACCAACTCTTAAAACTTTTTCTTGCGCTACGAAATCTAATATTGATATATTTTTATTTTTCATTTCACTCCAACGGTAACGAATGTATTAGACCAGCCCAGAACAGGAAATCCTTATCTTGAAGACCTTTCCTTTTTGCGGTTTCCCACTTCAATTCACCGTTTACATCACAAATGTCACTTACCTTATAAATATCCTGTTTGGTGAATCGGCCATAATATACTGATATTTTTATCTATTTTAATATACTTGTTATTCCATAATGTTTGTTGGAGAACGTATGTTAAATCCATACTCTCATAATTTTTACACAACTCTGACCACGTTTTTAAAACACTTGTAAAGATCTGGCAGGTCTGCCGGAATTCTATCTTGATCAAAAATTTCACCAATTGACTTTTCCCCTCCGATTATGTCCAAATACAATAATGGAATATCTTTCCAAGCTTCAGTTTTGCTATTTAATAAACGACAAGCCCTTTTAATACGATTTGCTCCAACGGCGACCTAAAGTCCGGAGCCTGCAAACCCCCTGCTTCGTACTCCCCTATTATCGTTAAATACTTTTTTTTTTAATTCCATATAAAATCCTTTAACTCGTTCGTAACTAATTTTATAAATTCCTCGGAAACGTCGATTTTGGAGCACACATACATGTACATTACTTTTGATAATGCCAGTGAACGAACTACCCGAATTTTACGATATATCGTAAGAGATCTCGTTTTCTACAAGGATATAACTGTTTTCAAATTACAAAAAGTTATCTGAAAATTATTGCTGTGTCATAACGATTTATTATAGGTGTTAACACAAGTTTAGGACACCACCAAGAAATTAAGAACATTTATATAGTTTAGAACTTGTACGTTCAGTTCAGTTCTTTGCAAATCGAACTCTGTGTTGAACGAACTCAAATTTGTCCTTAGTTTGACACTTTCAACATAAATTCATACCTGGTATTGTCCAGAGCAACGTTATTTCCAATTCCGGAAGTTCTTACCTCTCAATTTGAAAGGTTTCCCCAAATTTCAAAGAATACTAATTCACAAACTGAACCAGCGAACACTCGACTAGCCACCATTTTGAAATGGCTCAAATCGATATTTTAAGCCTCGCTTTCGCTCCGAGAGTGATTGCGTGAGATATGACGAATATATTTTTCCCGGCACTTCCCGCCGAGATTTTTATCAAGAAAGCGCACAAAATAAGGTAAACAAACATTGTATTTTATTTATTCCACTATTGAGAGCTTTACGTACTTAATTCTTTGAAATCAGCATTGTAAACACATGTTTTGTATTTATCTCTAGTTTTAAGCTGTTTCTTTTTTCTGTTGATGATTCTGTGTACTGTCAAGTACGGTGATTAAAGGACTGCTGGAAACTGTAGCTGCGCGTCGTGGATTTGGTTGCACATCTTTTCTTAAAACTTATTTTTCTCCGTGAAAATGGCAACAGTGGCGGGAAGTCAGGCGAACCCTTCACTCCAGGCATCAGGTGAGATCCAACCAATAAATCTACCTTCATGTAGGCCATCAAATGCGTCAAAACGCTCGAAGAAATCGGCGCTCAAAGCCAAAACTGAAAGGGAGAAATTGGAAAACAAATTGCAGTTTCAAAAACGTGAAATGGAGTTAGACGAAAGAAAACGGGCACTTGAAAATGAATTGAAGCTGCTTGCAACTCAAAATCAAATAAAGGAAAAGGAAATAGAAACAAATTTCCACAAAGAAATGGAGGAGGCAGGCCTCAGTAATGGGAGCGATTCATCCGTTACAGAAAAAACGGAATCAGATCTACTCTTGCAGTCGTTGCCAAGAGACAGAAAAATCGATCGTGTGAGCAGAATTTGGCAAGCTCAAAACCAGCTGAGAGAGCCCTCAGATCACTCAATTTTAGCAAAGGCTATTTTACGAATGAATCGCCCACACATTCCAAAATACAATGGAGACCCAGACAAATATGCAAACTTCAGAGCGCGCTTCATGGCCCTAGAAGAAGATGGATGTTATACTGATAAAGAACTTGTACAACTACTACTAGATAGTGTAGAGGGTATAGCTGAGACGGCACTGCAGGGATTTCACCCAGGCTCAGAGCAATATAAGGAAGCATGGGAGAAACTGTAATATCGTTTCGGGCGTACAGATATTATGCTTAAATCGTGTGAAATGAAACTTCAAGACCACGCAAGGGTAGACACCCGAAACCTCCATACACTCCGATCTCTAACAGATCAATTAGCTACGGTGGTTGCAACCTTCAAGTCCCTTGGCTACACACATGAGCTGCTAGCGACCTCCAATGTACAGATGGTACTCGACAAACTACCATTCAACTGGAAACTAAGGTGGGAGCGCAAGACCCAAAATACAAGACCTAACCTACGACAGCTTAGTAAGTGGCTAGAAGAAGAGACATGCCTTTTAGAAAGAGTCTCTACAAAACCAACTCCGAAATCCACCACACCGCTCACAGCAGACAGACGGAAGACAATGGTCGGAGGAATTAAGCCAGACAAGCCACAATGTGTAATACACATCAATGCAGCACATTATACAAGAGAATGCCAGAAATTCAAGACACTATCCAATGAAGAGAGAGTCCAGGTTATGCAGTCTAACAAACTCTGTTGGATTTGTCTCAATAAAAGACACAACAAGTGTAATTATGAAGTCAAGTGTAGTACCTGCAACAGCAACAAACACCATACCCTGGCACATGAGTCAGTATTGGCATATAGACAATGGCGAGACATACATGTAAGAAGATCAGTACCCGACACTCCAGTGGAAGCTTCAGGAAGTGATGATCCACACAATCTGCAGACAGCTACTGAACCACAAAGAACCCAGGCCTACTCAGCAAAGTCAAACAGCAGCCCCACAGAAACAACTCTCCCTGTGGTGAATGTGACCCTGCAAGGAACCCAGCAAGTTGTTCATACAGTGGCGCTGTTAGACTCAGGCAGTGGTACTACATTCATTAGACAGAGCATAATAGATAAGCTCGGCTACCAAAATTTAAAAAGCAGGACCATAGTACCACAAGGAATTAATGGTGACACAGAAGAATCTGTCAGAGAAGTCCCAAGCATCCAAATTTCCAGGAAGGGATGGAGATCCAGAAACAAGACTTTCAACATCAACAAAGCACTGTCAAAAGAAGACATCAACTTCCCTCAGCTGAATGAGCAGTGGCTCTGCCTGGAGAAGAGGCTGAACAAAGACCCAGAACTCAAGAATGCTTACACAAAAACCCTACAAACTGATCTGGAGAAAGGCTTCATAAAGAAAGTAACACAAGAAGAATTTGACCAACCGGCGCAAGAGATCAGTATATCATGCACCACCCTGTGCGACATCCACACAAGCCTGACAAAGTGAGAAGAGTATTTAATTTCTCAGCTAAGACGCAAGGTATATCACTGAATGACCGAATCTATACTGGGCCAGACATGCTCAATTCGCTGGTCGGAGTCCTCACCCGATTCAGAACGGGCAACATATGCTTTGCCGCAGACATCGCTGACATGTTTTTACAAATGAAAGTTAAAACAGAAGATGAATCATCACTCAGATTTCTATTCAGAGAAGAACAGAATCAAACATTGGATGTATACAAGTGCATCAGGCGACCACTGGGAGAGAAGTCAGCCCCATGCTGTGCAAATTACACCATCAAGAAGTGCTGCAAAGACAACAAGGAGGAGTTTCCTGAAGCAGCAGAAGTTGCAGAGAAAAGCTTCTATGTAGACGATGGTTTGGGCTCAGTGAACAGCAAAGAAGAAGCAATCAAGATAATTGCTGATATGACCGAAATGCTGTCTCGAGGAGGTTACAAATTAACAAAGTGGATGAGTAATGACAATGAAGTTCAGAATTCTATCCCAATTGAAGAGCAATATAAGGGTCTCAAAGACTTCCAGTCAAACAACACAAACATGACAAGGATTCTTGGCATAGTCTACGACCCTAGTACAGATTGTTTTGTGGTCAACATTGCTGCAAAGGATCCAGCATCAACCCCAAGATAATTCCTAAGCAGGATTGCGAGTGTCTGGGACCCATTAGGCCATCTTAGTCCCTTTGTAATTCGTGGACGTAGTCTACAGAGAGAAGCCTTCAACCAGAAATTGCAATGGGACAGCCTAGTTCAGGATCCACTACTTGGAAAATGGCGCAAATGGGAAGAGGAAATCCCCAAGCTTGAAGGCATTGAAATCCAACGATGCTTCCGAACAAAAGAAGAACAAGGAGAAAGCACCACACTGACGATCTTCTCAGATGCTTCAAAGTTAGCGAAGTGTGCAATAACATACCTAGTCACAACATACAAGAACAAAGAAGTTGATAGTAGAATTGTCATGGCACGAACAAAGCTAGCCCCTCAAAAGGTTACAACAATACCCAGGCTAGAACTTGATGCATTTCTTATGGGAGTTCGCCTAGCGGTCACTACCCTGAAGGAGCTCGATACAGAAGTCAACAAAGTGGTATTCTTCACTGACTCAGCTATTGTATTTTACTGGGTTAACCAACCAAGTGAAAGATATCGTGACTATGTTGCACACCGTCTCTCGGACATACAACAGGAATTAGAGAACCTCGAGAAGCAAGGATACTCAATTCAAGTGCGGCACTGTCCTACAGACCTGAATATTGCAGACGCAGGAACCAGAGGACTCACCCCAGACAAGCTTGGACCACAGTCAGTATGGCAAAATGGCCCTGAATTCTTAAAGCTTGAAGATTCTGAATGGCCATGCAGCCCTCACAAGGAGGAGACACATGATGATATCAGTGAAGTTAAGAAGCAATGTCAAACAGGTTCAGCAAGCAAGTCAGAAGCAGCAGTGATTGACATTAGCCGATACTCCACTCTTACAAGAGCAATGAGAGTCGTAGCCAGATGCCTGAGATGGAAAACTAAACAGAAAGGCGACATTACACCCGATGAAATGTCAAAAGCACAGCAAGTGATAATCAAGCTCCATCAAAGAGAAGTATTCCCAAATGAGGTCCACAACTGCAAGAAGGGAAAGGAAGTCCCAAGAAGTTCAAGACTAAAGCGTCTTCGCCCATACCTTGATAAGGATGGAATCCTCAGAGTCACCGGCAGACTCAAACATGCACCAATACCATATACAGCAAAGCATCCCATAGTGATCGATGGTGACTCATGTCTAGCAGAAAGGATCATCTTGACAAAACATAAAATGTTAGCTCATGCATCCCTCGCACACGTCATGAACGAAGTTCGACAGGTTTACTGGATACTCAAGGCCAAGCGGATTACGCGTCGAATATTCTCAGGTTGTTGGACCTGCAAGAAAGAGAGGGCCAAGCCACATCCACCACAAATGGCTGATCTTCCACCAGTAAGAGTGACACCTAGTCAAGTCCCATTCAATGCAGTGATGTGCGACTTCTTTGGGCCAATAACAGTAAAGGATAGAATTGCAACAAGAAGATCAACAGAAGTAAAGAAATGGGTATGCATATTCACCTGTTTAACAACAAGAGCGATACACATTGAGTTAGTTGGATCTTTAGCAACAGACACCTTCATCAACTGCCTGATAACGTTCACATGCCGTAGAGGTCTATGCAAGCACATATACTCTGACAGAGGAACAACATTTATTGGAGCAGCAAGGGAACTGCAATTTCTACAGACAGATTACAGCAAAATTGCATGTTCTCTCCAGACCAGAGGGGTACATTGGTACTTTGGCTCCCCATACTCACCACATAAGACTGGAGCAGTAGAACGATTAGTCAGAAGTGTCAAGCGTGGATTACGTAGCATTACTACTACCAGAGTCATGACTACAGACGTTTTGCACACAGCACTAGTAGAGATTGAGGCAAGTTTGAACAGTGGACCACTGACTGAAGTGAATAACCAGGACCCTACTGACTTGAGAGCATTGACACCGAATGATCTTATACTAATAAACCCCGAAGTCGCTACTGATGAGAAATATATCTGTTCAAGGAAATTATACAGGCGAGCTCTCGCTCTAGCTCAAATGTTTTGGTCCAGGTGGATCAAAGAATACCTGCCTACCTTGATACAGCGTACAAAGTGGTGTTTCGAAACAAGAAATCTCAAGAAAGGAGATCTCGTTCTCTCTGCCCAAGACGGCATTAGCAAGCACCACTGGCCTCTTGGCAGAATCTTGGAAGTAATGCCCAGTCAAGA
The DNA here is from genome assembly GCA_030867875.1 of Actinernus sp. WN-2022. NCBI lineage: Eukaryota > Metazoa > Cnidaria > Anthozoa > Actiniaria > Actinernidae > Actinernus > Actinernus sp. WN-2022. The sequence goes on from JAOWCC010001589.1 coordinate 145,799,229, forward strand.
CGGTAGAGTGAGAACAGCAAAGGTAAAGACAAGGGACGGAGTGTACGTTAGACCGGCTACCAAGCTCTGTTGTCTGGATGAAGACCTGAACAGCAACCTACACATCAACTAGTTCTTCAGCTAGCATTGAAGGCACCCGAAGAAAAGGAGGAGAGATGTTAACGCAAGTTTAGGACACCACCAAGAAATTAAGAACATTTATATAGTTTAGAACTTGTACGTTCAGTTCTTTGCAAATCGAACTCTGTGCTGAACGAACTCAAATTTGTCCTTAGTTTGACACTTTCAACATAAATTCATACCTGGTATTGTCCAGAGCAACGTTATTTCCAATTCCGGAAGTTCTTTCCTCTCAATTTGAAAGGTTTCCCCAAATTTCAAAGAATACTAATTCACAAACTGAACCAGCGAACACTCGACTAGCCACCATTTTGAAATGGCTCAAATCGATATTTTAAGCCTCGCTTTCGCTCAGAGAGTGATTGCGTGAGATATGACGAATATATTTTTCCCGGCACTTCCCGACGAGATTTTTATCAAGAAAGCGCACAAAATAAGGTAAACAAACATTGTATTTTATTTATTCCACTATTGAGAGCTTTACGTACTTAATTCTTTGAAATCAGCATTGTAAACACATGTGTTGTATTTATCTCTAGTTTTAAGCTGTTTCTTTTTTCTGTTGATGATTCTGTGTACTGTCAAGTACTGTGATTAAAGGACTGCTGGAAACTGTAGCTGCGCGTCGTGGATTTGGTTGTACAATAGTTAAGAACAAATTCCTAATATTTTTACTGCATTTCCCTCGAAATTAATCCACTTGAATTCCTTATATATTTTTATAGTACCGTTTTTGCTTTCCTTCCCTATCCAACCTACCTCTGATTTCTCTTTGTTTATTTTTAAGGACGAATAATTACTAAATATATCTAATTGTTCTTGCGTTTTTCGAGTGACTTTATATCTTTCAAAAAGAAGGTTGTGTCGTCGGCAAATATAACTAATTTACGGCTTTTATTATTATATTTAATTCCTTGAATATCACTGCAGTTACGGATCATTTGAGCCATAATTTCAATGACAAGGAGAAATATATGGTGAGATTGGGTCTCCTTGTTTTGTTCCCTTAAAATAGGGAAACAACTCGTTAGCTGTACGCAGCTCTGACAACGCAGCTCTGATTTCCTTCCAACAAATTTTTTATCCATCTAATGAAACTTTCTCCGAAACCATAGCTTTTCAACACAGCGTATATGAAGGAATGTTCAATCGAGTTGAAAGCCTTTTCGAAATCAGCAACGAACATTAAAAGTGACATGTTTTTATTTTTAGCATAAGACATAATATCTTCGATAATCCTAATCGGTTCTTCTATTGTCCTACACACGCTGCTTGATCGGAATGGATTAATAATGGCTGTACTTTGCTGCAAATTTTGACATCTACATTAATTAAGCTAATAGGTCTCCAATTATCTATATATCTATTATCTTTTGCTTTTTTCTCAAGCAAAGTTATAATAATCTATTTCTGAGACGTAGTTAAGGAACCGTTCCGATGACCATCATTCAGACACTTTACGAAATCTTGCTTAATTTCTTGTACGGTTATTTCGCCTTCACATGCCTCTTTATCTCCCTCTGATAATCTTGGATTGTTCAAATGGCCAAATAATTTAAACATTCTGCCTCTGATTTATTGGATTTAGGTTGGAAATAGGTACTAAAATGTTGTTTAATATTTTTAAGAACTTCATTGGGCGTAGAAATTTCACTGTTATCCCTATCAATCAATTTCCTTACGTGCGTTTTGACTTTGTTTCTCTTCTCCAGAGTCCAAAAATATTTAGTATTCTTTTCACCAGATTCATACCATTTAGATTTAGATCTCATTATAATGCCTTCTGTTATGTAATTACTCAACTCCTCTAATTCTTTTGTTATCTTATCATGCTCCACTATCTTGCTTTCATCTTCCTGCCACCCATTCGTATTTTCTATTAGTAAAATGTGATTCTCAATGTTTTGATATGTAGCTTTCCGTTTTTTTTTGCCAATTCTTTCGAAAACCGGCTATCGTAATTTTTCGAACTTAATATTTAATAAGCTCCCAACGTACTTGCGGATTGATAATCCCTTCTTCATCGAGATTTGTTTTTAAAGTACTAATCCCCTTTTTCATCTGTATTAGACAATCCTTGTTTTAATAATAATAATAATTATGGCCATATTTATATAGCGCCATATCACCACAGTCTCATGGCGCTTTACATATTACTAACATATCCCGTCAGTGAATTATTTCGGACTGCTTTACGGCGCTAATAGCTGCCACGCAGTTTACAATGTTGAGTGTGTGGTTAGTGCAATGGCTCTTTTTCGAGTAGTACAACCGGTTCTTTCACGTCCTCTTCAAATACTGATTAGAAGTAGAAGGAGACAAGGCCAACGGCTTATAAACGTCCCTGCCCAAGGACGCGGCCGGGCCTCCCGCACTCTAGACCGTACTCTACCAACTGAGCTAACCAGTGAGGCGGTTTTCAGTTAAGGAATTATTGAACTTCCAGAAGGTTAGCTCCCTCTTCCCCTCCTCGACACTTTTCAATTCTAAGGTAACTGCTGAATGATCTGGTGCTGGAATAATATCGCATTTATTAACAAGTGGTTGTAATTCACCTGAAATGAGAAAGAAATCCAGTCTACGGTATAAAACTTGTTTATAACTTTTGTTTCTTGGGCTTTTCCACGCCAGGAAAGCGCTTTAGCGTTGGGTTCCTAATTCTCCAAATATCACATAAATCTAATTCGAGCATAATTGTTTCCAATGTTTCTATATAATTGGTTTTAAGAGTTGGATTTCCGCCCAATGCCCGAGCTCGATATTTTAAATAAAGTTCCAATCACTTCCCCAGACTGAAAGCGTATCGAATGGACACTTAATCAAACCAATCTTTTTTACAATTTCATTTAAAAAGTCCACTTGATTCTTTTCCGTGTTCGGGGCGTATGAGTTGATAAGTAAAAACGTTTTGCCTTGTATTTCACATAGGACTATTACATATCTTCCATCCCACGTCTGTTTCCTGTTGTATTATTTTATACTCTAAATTTGTGCCAAATAAAATGGCCGTACCTTTACTCTTCTAAGTTCCATGTGACATAACCAATTTACCTCTTATTGTATTGGACCAATCAGTTTCTATATCAGGCGTGGAATGTGTTTCCTGCAAAAATGTTATGCCATTATCACCTTTGTGTTTCTTAATCCAATTAAATAGCTTTCTGAACTTTACATAATCTCGTATGCCCCGAGCATTCAGTGAAAGGAAGCCAAAATTTGCATAACCTTGTTTACAACATTATATATAAAAAAAATTGCTGTCTAATGTGGAATAGTTGCAAATAATATTCATATAGATATAAACTACATTAAATACGAACGTAATATACTCACGTACAATACAGATTGACAACAATAATAGTATTTAAAATAATTCGATACATTTCTGATCAAAAACACGACTAATTCTCAATATATATTACTTATAAATACGGCGTACAGGAAAATTAACGTTATAACTTTCTCAACAGCTTATCTCTAGATATAATATTCTTCATATTATTTCATATTTCACATTTCACATGGCGACAGGCTCGTTTGAACGATACTCAAATTGTATTGCTTTACTTACGGCGTAATGAGATATTTTGTAAACTTATTCAACCGCTAAACTCTAGATGTAATATTTTCCAGCTATTTCACTCGGTGACCGGCTCTTGGACAATGTTTTCCAGGTACTCGTCAGGGATGTTGGTGGCAGAATAAACAACACCATTTATTATGTCTCTCCCTTCACGTAACAATGTTTGTAGCTGAAGTTGTACTTCTCTAATGCGGTCTTACGGGCCTTACGCAAGGTTTTCCTGACTTTGGCAGATGTCTTCGATTACTCCTCATCCAAGAACACATCTTTAAAGTTGTCGTTGTCCTTGAGATTTTTTTATTCCTCTAAATATAATCTCGATCCTGTCGACTTACGAACCTTTCTATAATAGGTCTTGGCCGAACGTTGATTCCCGTTTCGACTTTACCAATCCTGTGTGCAGCATGTAATTCAACTTGCGAACCCCCGCCAACAGCTTCAGCCAACTCCGAGACAATTTCAAAGAAGTCTTCTTTGTCGTTTTCTACCACATTGTATATTCGTAAATTCTCCCGTCTCGAATAGTCCTCTAGCTTGGTCATTCTCTTTTCCAAAATCGCGGTCTTGGTTTCACTGTCGCCATTTTCTTTTAGAGCTTCACTTAGTTTCTTCTCTAGATTTTTATTAGCACCTTTCAGCTCTTCAATTTCAAGCCATGAATATTCCAAAGAAACCTTCAACTCGTTTACCACTTTCTTTAACTCTGTTATCACCTGGTTTGTATCTCGGCTGTAACCTGCAATTTCTTCCTTGAGCTCCTTGAAGTTGACATAAAGGAACTCTTCGAGTCTTCCAAAGCAATTGAAGACTCTTCCCCTTCTGAACTTGCAATCCTCGTTCTCTTTAAGTCTGGTTTAGGTTTTGTCGCAGTTTTTGTCGCTATTGCGGTACAAGAGAAACTCCTAAAATAGTTTTAATACTTGCTCCTTGAGGCCTTGAACGGAGCCTAACATTTTCGTTCCGCCATCCGTCACGTCACGCCCAACCGACCAAGTTAATTAAATATTTAAGAACTGTTTCTTTTTGGACATTTAATTCCACACTTGTGGGAATGCCATCGCGGTACAGGTCCCCCAGATCCTTGAGTTGCTTTAGAAGTTCTGATCGTGTGCTTGTATTATTTCTATGGGGAAAAAGTAAGGAGAGCTTCAATGTCAGTCCTCAGTCTTAGGCAGAGTAATGCTCCTTAAACCAGCATAAACAAATATTTGAATAGTTTCTCATGTTAGTATTTTATCTTTTCTTTGATGCAAATGATAAAATCCAACCAACAACCTATAGTTTGCGGGTAATTACAGTTGGATCAAGCTAACTAAAGGCTACGGCCACACCCTGACGAGCCATAGAAAAATGTGTACGGACTCGCCGGTTTCGAGGTTCCACATATCAATATCGTGCATTCTTCCAGCCTATTACAGACCATTGTATTCTGTTTCAAAAGTGGCTTTGATTAACCTAGAACGAAGCAGCTACCTGTTGATCACTTCCTGAAGCCGTCTGAGCTGAACCTGCAAAGAGTTTTGCAGCCTCTGTGAGGGCAGTAGTGAGCTCACTTGTTTTCTCCAGCTGTTTCCTTTTTTCCCCGTGAAAGGGTAATCCGGTGGTTCCTCGTGTTGTAGGAGATGGGTATACGCGAGAGCTAGAATGCACCATTAATTGTGTTGTGTAAAAACATTTATCGTAGAAGCAATTAAAGCAACTACTAACTAGTACTCTGACTATACGTTTGTTGTGCTATACGAAAGAAACTTGCCAATTCCAGTGTTACACGTGCTGCTCTTTTCTGTATCCTAAGCACTCTGTTTATACTTTGGCTGGAGGTGGCACACCAACCGGTTGAGCCATAGAGCATCAGTTGTTTTATCATGGCATTGTAGTAGAGAAGGCGTTCTTTGAGGGGAAAAAAAGCGTCTAATCTTGCGTAATACAGCAATACGCTGTGACAGCTTTTTACATAAAATGCTTTTAATGTTTCTAAATTTAGGAGTGTCATTTTAAGATTTTATCTATTTAGTTTACTATTGTAAAGCGCTAATGGACTATAGGGAATTAGCGCAAAAGAAATTCTCATTATTATTATTAATAGTGACTCAAGTAGCTTGAATGATGAAACCTGCTCGAGGTTTTTGTCGTTCATCTTGAGGTCAATGGAACTGCTGTCCAACTTCTAGTAGTTTACCGGTGATTAGTATAGTCTTTGTTTTGAGTTCATTCAGGATCATATTATTGTTTTGGGTCCATGTGGTGATATTGGTAATGTCTTTCTGTAGTTCTTCAGTAATGGACTGGGTGGCGCTGGCGGAGTAGCTAAGCGTTGTGTGTTTGAAACGTTATTTCAAAACGAAAAAGAGCATACAGAATGTAAAAAAGAAATAAAGGAAATACAACAACTATTTACCTGGATTCCCTTTCGAGGAAGTCGCCGCTGTTGGTTGATCTCTCTGAGGAAGCTTTTTCTTGTACATGGTCATGAAGAATAACCGACATTTGCAGGGGTGCAATTGACCAGTTTCGTAAGGGGCCGTCGACATATTCGAAATGCCCCGCTTAATGCACAACGGACGTTTAGGGGGGAGGGGGTTAGGGCATGGACGTTAGTGTGGGACATTTAGAACAAACACTTTTTCATCAACAGGAGTACACTTTTTAATCAAACGTTTCCAGTCGGCAGGATCTACATTACTCGCCAATCTCCATGCTCCTTTCACCGTAAGGAATCGCTGGTGTTTATCAACCAACACGTGAGCAAACCATTTCTTACATGATGCTTCACACCAGAACTCGTGAACATATTTTATATAAAAGATATGCTAAATGTAATCTCTAAGGCACTTGGACGCTGCAATGAAATATGTCCCTTTTACGTACGTAATACAAAATTGAGAGTGCCTGGCTTTATAAAACAAACTGAACGCTATGTACTTTAAATGTGTCTAATAAACGCTATCCAGTATCTCACCACACGCTGATTTGACTTTATTATATAATTCTGCCAAGAACGCGAAAAATATGTGACCGGCGTAAGCCTAGCTGTTCTGTACGTGCAAAAACAAATGACTTGCAGAATTATATAATAAACAACTTACTAGTCGTCCAACATATACCGTCATGACTGTAAAAATACACAGCCATATTAGCTGGGGTAAGGCAACTAATAACCTATATCAATTCCACTTATTAGCAATCATGGCAAACCCACTCAGTGTCATCGTCGTTTTGGGGCAGGTCATAACCTGCCGGCACGCATTTGAAGTGGAACCACGTTCCACATGCATCGCAGCAGATCCACTGCAAGGTATCCTCATCCTCCTCTTCAGCCCCTCCACAACCCCCGCACCTTTCCAGTTCTTGTTCATCACCCATACCGTCGTCGTTCACCATATCCACTCCTTCAAATTCCTGAGGATCACGGGTGGCGCTGTTGCTATCACTGTCACTTATTTCCTCTTGGCGTGCAGCCAGAAATGACTGAATGAATGCTTGCCCTCGAGCTCGTTTACGTGCTGGTCCATCCGCGTCATATTTCTTCCCTACGTCTCGCTTCCGATGTCGGGCTTCGCGCTTGTGCTTCTGCAGCTTCGCTTTTGACGAAAAGACGAGGCCACATTCAGCACCTGATTCAGTGGAAGTTGTGAACGCGCATCTGTGGGGAACGCGTAGCGGTGCCAGACGCCTTCGCTTCTGTCCCTCCTGCTTTCGATGAAGGAGAGAGTTGTGACGTTTATTGTCAGTGGCCGAGCTGTAGTTGTATGATGGACAGACGTTACATTTCCCCAGTGGCTCTCTGTCGTCCGATGGCTTCTGAGAGGGCAGTCCATCATTTCTAGTGACAAGCTGGTTCGTTGGCTTTGTGCACATTTCTAGAAAGGTGGAGTAATGGCCTGGACAGAGCTCACTCGGGATTGAAGAGAACCCTATTACGATGATTCAGAAACTGCAACAGCTTATTGGCTTTGAAGGGATGGGTGGTGCAGTGTACACAGGAGCGATCTTCGCACTTCAGGAACACCAGCTCGTTCATCTTCCTGTCCATGTGATGCAACATAAAAATGAACTCTTTGAGCGACTCACTGTTCTCTCGTGATTGTCTCACTGGGGCCTTCAAAAATGCTGAGACATCCTGGTAGTCATTGTAGTATTTTGTTGGACCCGTGTCTGCATTCTCGATGCAGGGTACACCGACAGCCTTGACTGGGTTGTCATCATATGAAGCATTTCGCCAGTAGTTTTCAGCTACTTCTTTGATGGCCGAATCAAACACAACCGCCTCCTTCAGCCTCCGATCTTCTTTACATATGGCCATCTGACAGAGTGCCTTGTTGTCACCTGGAGCTACAGCTGATAGTCTAACTGACGAGAGCTTCTTTGTCAGAGGGCTCCAGAGATGCTCAATCGGATTATTTGCAGAATAATGAGCAGCGTAACTGCACACTTGTAGCATGTCGAGATGCAAGTCTCGCCATAGTCTCATGAAAAATACTGCATTCAGCAGAGAGGATGGATTCCAGTCTGGACCATTATCACATATTATTAATGCAGCCGTCTTCCCATTGTTTATGCTTGTTTCAAGAATACGTCGCAGATCATTCATGTGGCTCTGAATAGTCGAAGAATGAAATGCACTCGCACGAAGAGAAACAACTGCTGGACCTGTGAATGGAATCTTCAGATGCAGTCGGCCTAGCGTATCTTGTTGCAGCATGGCTTCCTTGATTCCTTGTAGAGGTAATGGGCCTGCGGTTTCAATAGGAACCGCTTCAGTTGGATCCTCTCTCTCTATTTCTGATGGCGGTGGGTCTCCAACGTAATCGTTTCCAACTATGTCTCTAAACACTTCACCTACTGTCTCGTCAGGATCTGCAGAACCTTCATCACTAGATGACGTCAGAAGCATATAACCAGAAGGTGTTATCAGATACCCCGGATGGGGAAAGTCGTGATCAGAAAATTCGGAGAATCCTCATTAAGGAAGAAACGGCTTATTTGGTGGTACCTGCTGACGGCGTTAGGACCGACTTTAATTTTGTTCATGTCATCCACACTCAATGCCTCGACCTCGTCTGAAAACGCTGCTGCCATTTCTCTTGGTACGCTACCCTGCTGAAAAGGAAATGTTGATTTGGGTGATCTTCACGGTACTGATTTTTCTTTCCTGGTACTCTAGCATCTACAAGTCCTTTGTATCTTTGAGATCGAAGCGTTCCTTTGCGAGGCGGCTTCATCATGAGGTGGATAGTGTCCCTACTAATCCCATGATCCTTCAATCCATCCACAGTGTCCAGCAAATGCTGTTTTATCTCCAAGGGTAACGCCTTGTCCGGTTCCAGTGCTGGTGCGCCTACGATTGTGTGCCCTGTATCCATGTTGCCTGAGAAAGGATGTCATATGGTCAACAATTTGAGGGAACTTAGACACAACGGATGGTTGACCTCTCCCACGCCTTTCACCTCCACCTTGCCGCTGCTCCTGTCCTGGCTCCTGCTGCTCCTCCCTTCCTGGACGCTGCCCCTTATCGGTTACTTGCACTGAATCACTCGCCTCAAATAGCGTAACTATGCTATCAGGCTGTAGCATGAGTTCGTGAATGTTAATTATTACAGCACTCTCGCCTTTCTTGTAAATTAATATTACTGGAAATCGTTCTAGAACTGTATCTATAAAGATATCAACATTCTCATCATTAATGTTGAGAAAACTGGTTACCTCGTCGATAATTAAAGCGGCGTTCTCTGCCTTAAAATCATGTAACCTAAAGCTACTTGAAGTCAAGACTTTTCTTGTTCTTCCAGTACGTCAATAGCCTCTTCCCAGGTAATATCAGGTCCGTTAAGGCACTCCAGTACTAGTAGATCGGCAACTTTTCTTCGCAGCTTTGAAGAAATTACCTGCTGTTGGCTGATGCGACGACGCAGCGACCGGATAATATCTGTACCTTTTATTCTCCAGTGGAGTTTGCCGCAGGCAGCTGCGAACTCCCCTAGCAGTTTTTGCTTCGTGGTCACTGATACAGATAGAACAGATAGTCCTATGGTGGTGTCTAATTTAATCAAGCTTGCATTGTGGAGTATGTTTCGCAAACCGTTAATTCGGTCATCGCTTTCTGTAATGTGATCATTCAATTTAGATTTCCGGCCATGCCGCTGAGTGTTACTTCCGTAAACGTTAATTAACTGCTTGTATTCAGAGTAGTCTAAAGCAAATGCCACAATGCATTCTAGAAATGAGACATGCCCATTATATCAGGTGTCATAATTTCAGGGCACAAATCATGCAACAGATTGAATGATATACCATGCAGATTACCGTTGTGGAACTGCTTTATACTGTCCGAATAAGCGCTTGCTGCATCTGGTACAGAGACTGTATTACTTGAGCAACTAGGAGCAGGTTGATTAGAAGTGGCATTAATGGTGCTTGTGGTCGAGTTAGATTTGTTCTTGTCGCTTCGTTTTGACCACGCTCAATGTCACTTCACAGGCTTCTCTCCTGAGTCTTCTCTGTCAACATTGTTTGCATTCTTTCTTCTATTGTCTTCTTCTACTGATAGAATGTCCTCCTCTCCGTCATGTGCTCTTGTATAGTCCTTCACAGCCTCCTTATCTTTGCACATTTCTTTCCACTTTTGCTGTGCCAACCTTACCGTACTGTCCTTTGATGAACCACGTCCTTTGTTCCTGTGATAATATCTCTCAATAAACTTCTCATAATTTGAACTTGGATCTGTGTAAATACAATATCCAGGGCGTCTATCTGAAGTCTTTCCGACTGTGCCAAACAGAGTGAGTTGCTTCGCCATTTTGTTTATCGCCACGTGCGTGAATACAGTCATACTCAAAGGCATGGGCTCCCTGTTTTTTAGGCGCGAAAGCCTGGGTATGAGGACGAATAAACAACATGGCTCCCGGTTTGTAATGTTTTCCCTGGCTAGTTCGAGCGCAATTTCCGTTGAATTTCCCGGAAATTCCAACAACGTGTTTCGATTACAAGTATCATGAAATACCTCAAACCTCCAGGCAAGTGAAACTCAGTTTTATAGTCGTGTGGATAATGAGTATTTTAGTCAAGATCCGAAATGAGCTCGTACAGGAATTCGATGTACTGACTGACTGTACAGTTGCAGCTATTAAAGCTTTAAGCTTGTTTTATACTTTGTTTATAAGTGAACTCCCGTTTATTTCATTACTGTTTTTCCTGACCTTATAAAAGCATAAAACAATGGGTGGACGTTAAGGGGGAGGGGGGGAGGGGGTCTGACCTTAACGTCCGTTGTGCGTTAAGCGTGGCATTTCGAATATGTCGACGGCCCCTAAGCTATTGAAAGGTCTTCGTTGTTAGTAATCTTAAACTTGGTATTGCTGTAACCAATATATCCGGAAATCTACATCTACATCATCGCTCGTGTTCAAACCGAATTTTCCACCATACGTGTCTAGAAAACACTGTTTTATGTCTTTAAAAAACGTGGTTGGATGACGTGGTTCGAACAATCCTCAGTGGTTTAGAAGAGGATTTTAATGTCATGTCCATGATTTCAAAAGATTCAAACTTTATAGAGGACTTCATTTTAAACGCCAGAGATTTCTTAAACATCAACGCTACTCCGCCACCACTACCCTTAGATCTAGGAATGTGCTGGAATATGTAACCCCTAGGAGTTGCTTCATTGATAATTGGAGAATCTGTATCGCCGGGTGCAAGCCATGTTTCTGTTAGCGCCATGATGTCAATTTTATTTACTATGACAAAATCATTAAGAGATGTAGCCTTATTCTTAATTGATCTCAAGTTAAGAAGACAGAAATCAATTGTCCTACATGGTTTAAAAGTAGGTACCAGTGGCGTTCGAGGGATTGTTATTAAGTTCTTAAAATTTGCACTGTGTTGTTGTTTAGGCGGCGTTTGAGCGGCATAGCATTCCCATGACTTGTTCTTAATAAGACCAGCGTTAAAGAAATACGAAGACAGATCGTATTTAGACGTTGAACATTGTATATTCACAAGGTTCGACAGGTTGCTTGTTCGATTGATACGTACACATTTTGGACATCTAGTTCCTGAGCATTTGGTTTTTACAGTCGTAGCTCTGCTAGGGCCCAGCTGTGGGTGAACGTCTCCACTCAACTCCAGTACAAATATCTCGAGGTTATACGAAGCCGTGCCTTTCATGGAATACAATGCTCTTGTCCTGAGAAATCTCTTTAGAATATACTGGGGCCCATATGTAATGTAATTAACAAATGCGCCCGCTACCTTTCAACGATTAATGGGACATATTTTACGAGGCCTAGAGTATAAATCTGCACTTACATATATCTATTATATTATCATATTTTCCCAAACACCAAACCAACACTTGACCCACCTTGCTGAACAGGAAATAGAGTACTTAGGGCACGTCGTCACTCCACGCGGCATAAAATCGAATCCAAATAAAATTAAAGCAGTGAAAGAATATTCCCAATTCCTAAGAAGGTAAAACAATTACGGAATTTCTTAGGATTAGCTAATTATTACAGAAGATATATTCGAGACTTTGCTAGGCTCGCAAGTTCATTAAATCAACTAACAAGAAAAGCAGTAAAATTCTCTTGGACTGAGTCATGTCAGGAAGCTTTTGACAAACTAAAGAGGGCTCTTGTTTCGGCCCCTATTTTGTCTTACCCTGACTTCACAAAGAAATGTCATCTCTTTGTTGACGCTAGTGCAACAGGTATCGGAATGACTCGCAGATGGAAGACGATGGGCAAAGAGAGAGTTATTGCATACAATGGACGCGATTTTAATCAGGCGGAAAATAATTATTCAACTACCGAAAGAGAAGCTCTTGCGCTCATAGAAGGCATTAAAAGTTTCAGCTTTACTTATACGTATGGGCTTGCAGCTCATACAGATCATAGTGCTCTGCAATGGTTAATGAATATTGCATGATGGGCATTGTTAATTCAACAGTTTGATTTTGATTTTCTGTTCAGGTAAAACTCACGGAAATGCTGACGCTTTAAGTAGACGCAGTTTTGACAAATGTGAGTTATATTCGTTTGAGAAGAACGATCATGAAACTGATAATATGTATCTTCATCAAAGGCGAGATCGTGAGCTGGTAGATATAATTTCATACTTAGAAACAAATGAACTACCTACGAATGACAAGCTAGCGCGTCGATTGTTATTAACAGAAGATATGTTTTATTTAGGCGAAGACCACCTTTTGTATCATTTAGACCCAAAAAATAAATGTAATTCACGTGAACCTATTTCCCAATTAGTTGTTCCAAAATCTATAAGATTTGAAATATTATCTAACGCTCATGATCACACAACAGGAGGACGTTTCGGGACATACAAAACGTATCAAAAGATTAAGGGCCTGTTTACATGAGGGAGGGTGCCCCTACCTAGTAGGGTTTCCCTACCTAGTAGAGTTTCCCTTCTCCTTTGTATTACACGGTTTGTTTTACATGTGAGGTAGGGTGCCCCTAGGGGTAGGGTTTCCCTACCTCCGGGGTAGGGAAACCCTACCTAGTAGGGCCAAGTTTTGTTTACATAAGCCCATGTGAAAGCTCAAGATAGGGTTGTCCCTAGGGTGTAGGGTTCAGTTTGTGTGTTCTCGGGTTACTGTCACCAGCGCGCGAAAATTTATAATCGAGCATGGCTTCGCCCGGGTATAAATCAGGCGAGTTTTTGCGACGACATCAGCTAGATAAACTCATGCAATCTCAACCAGAAGGGTCTGAACCCGTAGAAAAAAGTGACAGCTTGTCCTTGGAAGATTCAAGTCCGATAGAAATGGTGTTTTGCGAAGAAAATGAGATGGATAATATCAATCATGGCGGCGAGTCTACACAACCCGAACGACTATGGCTCGCAAACGAAAAGCGGAGCCGGCCAAAAAATCGACTACAAAGCAAAGACTACAAAGAAGTTTTCATGGACCACAGAGAAGGTTGAAGTTCTTTTAAAATACGTAAAAGAGTACAAAACTACGTGTGATTTTAGAGGAATCGATTTTGAAGCCGATCTGGCGAGCATGTATACTGAAGAACGCAGATGCATGACTATGCTTGCGATTTTGGCCCAGCACAAGTTACGGAGCCAACACCAAGTATCAAAGACATGAACAGCTAGGGGTAACATTTCGCATGTGAACTGGCGCTGACTTCTGACCCTACTAGGTAGGGTGCCCCTACACTGTTGAAAACAATTCATGTAAAATGGCGATATCTTCAACCCTACCAGGTAGAGTGCCCCTACCTAGTAGGGGCACCCTTCTTTCATGTAAACAGGGCCTAAGACTAGATATTGGTGGAAAGGAATGTTTAAGGATGTACATGTAGAACACTGGTGTAAATATTGTACAGACTGCTCCATGCGAAAGACACCTAGAACTACCATGAAGGCTCCATTGTTACCAATACCATTATAAGGAGCATTCGACCGTGTCGCGGTAGATGTGTTAGGACCGCTTCCTGTGACAAATCGAGGAAATAGATATATTTTGGTATTCAGCGACTACTTGACCCGTTGGCCTGAGGCTTTTCCAATTCCAACTATAGAAGCTGGTACGATTGCCAGAATTCTAGTAGACGAGGTTATAGCGCGACATGGTGCGCCTAGAACATTGCTTTCTGATAGAGGAGCAATGTTTTTATCTTCTCTAATAGCAGAAGTGTGATTTTGTTTAGAATTCACAAGTTGAATACTACGAGTTACCACCCACAAACAGACGGGCTCGTAGAGCGTTTTAACTCAACCCTTTTGTAAACCCTATCAATGTATGTAAGCAAAGATAAAAAAGTTTGGGATCTCTATATACCATCTGTATTGTTTGCATATCAGTAGAAAGCTTGATAGAATCCATTGAAAATAACTCTGATAACCTTTCCTGTTCGAGACATAATTGTTTGCTTCCATTTGAATTGCGTACAGAATTTCACCTCAATTTCACCTCAATTTCACCCCAATTTCACCACTTCATTGAGCCTCCTTTTTCTCACGAAGAGCCTCTTCACCAAGGCGAATGTATTCTGCCCTTTTTCTCCCAGCCGCAACGCGGTTTGGATTTGGCACCTTAGGTGCGGGCTTCGGGTCCGTATTAGTAATTTGATCCACTTCAGCCATAGCTTCGATATAACTTCGTTATAATTAGCTTCAATACGTTAACATTGCACTAATTACGTTAACATTGCACTAACATTACACTAATTGCACTAACATTACACTAACATTGCACTAATTACGTTAACATTACACTAATTACGTTAACATTGCACTAACATTACGCTAATTACATTAACTTCTAATATGTCTCAAGTACTTCATCTATTTGTGGGGTAGCCACTTCATCATCCATCCCTTCCCCTGGCGTATAATGTGCAATAATGTGACATAAAGCACTAGTTATTGCTATAAGGGGACCTGCTTTGTAAGAAGACAATGACCCAGCCATGGCAGATATCTCATTTCGGACTAAGTGGTCTTGTAGATCCTTCAATAGTTCTTGTCGAGAATCGATAGGCAGCACGTATGCGGTTGCACGAACTGCTAGACTTAGTGCTCTATTTACTAAGCAGTTCGTTATTTGCTTTGCTAAGACGGCCTGGTATCTAGTATGCAAGCGTTCTACGTCTTTGTCAGGCAGTTTAGAAATGTCCCCTAGAGAGAAATTCTTCCCTAGGTATTCCTTCGTCGTACCAGTTACGGCTAGAATCGAAAGAGCTTCCCGATAGTCGCCTATTGCTATGCGACGTGCTTCATCAGTGGTATGGTTACAAGCTTCACATGTAGCTCCAATGCTGGGGTGGGGTGGGGGACCTGTCACATCCTCACCTAGTATGTCTTTGAGTTCTTTATCCATCGCCTGAAGTTTACTTTAATATATCATGATATGTCACAGGTGCAGGTAGCTCTAACACAACTTCGAAGGGACTTCGCAAACAAAAGCATAACCGAGCAAACTTGTGGGACTTGAGCTCTGATTGCAACTCTCTTTTCTGATACCTTCACCGTAGTCCTCGAAGAGTTTCTTACCATCTATAGCCGACACCAAATGAAAGGCCACTACTATGGCTACATTTTCGCGGAAGGGTTTACTTATGCTCGTGAGTTGCTGGGTGAGCACCCAAACAGAAATACCCCTGTGGCGAGCAGAAAAGCCCAGTTTCGAGAGTTTGCTAGTCCTTCCTTTTACGTCCTTTGAAGCGGCACAATCATCTAGGATGAAGAGGGTATTGGTTCCTTCGTAGTAGGTGGCGCACACACCCAATACAGCATCTATGGCATCCTGTGAGGGCGATATAACGCGAAAGTTTTTGTCGCCTATGGCGAATCCATGTTAGGTCTCGTTGTGGGCATACATGGGGCATATCAATACGAGGTAGTCAAATTTTCCACGGAAGGCTCCACGAAGCTGTTCCACAAGAAAGGCAGTCTTTCCACAATTTGTTGGCCCTACTATGAGGGCATTAAATGGGATTTTGTCTACTAACGTATCCATCTAATATTTAATATGTAGCAGCCCCCCACGTTCAATAGTTGCCTGAACATCAGCAAGCACAAATATATGCATATTCACAGTTCCTGTACCGCCCTTACGATGAATCCTTAGCTGGAGGTTTTGTCCGCTACCAATTTGGGCCATACCATCTCCATGAACGGTGCTGTCTTTAGAGGTACGACAGTCGATGAGTACAGCGAACTTGTTCTCGTAGAACTTTTGCGGTGTCATGGATGTAGTTGCTTCTTCGAAACGTCCACCACAAAACCAATTCTTTGCTGACTCCCAAAAGTCCTCTGGTAGCATCCCAGCAGGAAAGAGATCGTTAGGGCGCCCATTTACATCCATCTCGACCTTGGTGATACCCGGATTTACAAACTTCTCGCTGTCTCGGGTGCCTGCGGTATGTTGCTCCACAAAGAGAAGAAGAAGTCCCGTGAAAGAGCGACGAAGGATGGCTACATTTGCAGATGCGAGTGTGTCGGTTGCTAGGTTGACTGGAATGGTACTGAAATACGCGATGTGGTTGTACATGAAGTCTTTACTCAATTCGTAGACTTGCTTGACCTGCTCCGCAAGAACAGAACTATCGATGGTTTGGTATTCAAGCTCAATGTTTGTTAACTGATATGTGCCTACTTTTGTGCTGTCAGATCCAACTATTACATCTGTGGCTGGTGCTAGAGTCAATGCAAAGGATAAGACTTCCTATAGCGCATGCGGGTAAAAGACGCCATAGGTCGTGATAATGTCGTGATCGATAGGTATCTTGTACTTGCTCCCATATACGGCCAGAATCGCATTGTCAACCGCATTCGAGGTATCTTTATTGCCGGCCTTTGGGCGAAGTTTGTTCACGTTGTCGGATTGAATACCTTGCGCTATACTCGCCCCTCGCTTTGCCGTAGATAGATAGAGATCCCTATATATCTGCGGTGGATCGATCCTAGGACAATCTTCTAAGATATCGAGATTCATTTTTGTGACCCGCTGCGCGACCAAACAGCGTCCGACATTAGCCACCAGTTTGTTGTCGGCATGACCCCCAGATAGAGTGATATTGGCTAGGAGTGCCAGACTGCCAGGTACTAGAAGTCTGTTTTCACCGAGCGTGGGAACGTCAACTCTCAAAGTTACGCCTGGATTGGCAGTCGCGGGGTTGAAATTCATACGATAGATAGCACGTCTGGCTTTGAGAGATTCGCCCTCCCTAGGAGCATAGTCCGGATGGATCACTATGAATTGAATGTTAAATCCTTATATCCGTTAAAACATATCTTCAACATGGGATCGAAGGGGCGTGAGGAAGAGACAGACGTGAAAGATAAGGATGAAGCTAGGGCTGAAGAACGCCGTGAATACTATGAACGCAACAACCTGAGTAATATGCGTGAGCAGATGGATACCTTGTTCCCAGATGGCTCAGTAGGTGGTGAGGATATAGAAATGAAAACCAGACACGACCATACTGCACAGGGCGCTAGGCCAAAAGATAGCCAGGCTGAAACATCATTCATCGAGGTGAGTAAGGGTATGATATTCACTGATCGAATCGCAATAGAAACAAGCGAGGATTTGGCTAAGACAATAAGGGATTTCTACCCAGACGTAGACATACGTGGTACGTTAGAGGTATCTATCGAGGGCAATAAGATCGGGAAGGGTGGTAAGATTATCGAGGGTGGTAAGATTATCGAGGGTGGTAGGATTGAGCTCCATGCGGCGGGTAGCAAAGAGGAGCCTATACCTTTGTCCACCAGGCAAGGAGAGAGATACAAGAAGATGGGTAAGGACCTCAAAAGGGCTCTAGGGCCTACGCGAGAAGAGGCAGACAAGGAAGTCGAACAGGCTGAACGACAGCTAAAAGAGCATATCGAGAATGAGGAAGAGATATTTCAAGACCCTAAGTCAACCCCAGCTCAGAAAGAAACAGCTAAGAATGAGATAATCGATATCCAAAATAAAATAGATGACCTCGAACGCCGAAAAGAAGCCCTCCAAGAAAGTATGTCACTGCGATACCGTATCAAAGCTATTTTCAAGAAGTACGGGGTTGGCGTAGTTGGCGTGATGGCCGTAGCAGGCGCCAAAGAAGTTGCCAAATGGTTAAAGAAAGTAGGAAAAAAGTTGGGAGAGATCCTACCTACACTGATAGGACCAATTGCAAGCTTCATATTTCGTATGGCTGGTGAGGCTGTGGGGTTCCTAGCAACGAATGTTTGGTTGTTAATCGTAGCTGTAGTCATATTCGTAATAGAGCAGTATAAATCATCGGGACGACGAATCAACGAAACATCGCCCACGCAGCCGCGACTGCCACAATAGCCACAACTATTAAGTTAGTTTCGTGATTGGTTTGTTGTTGCGGTTGCTCAGTAGGTGGCTCCGCTGCCCCTTGTGACGGCTTTGACGGTTGCTTTGCAGGTTGCGACTTTGATGTTGAACCTGCCCCTGATGGCGGCTTTGACGGTTGCTTCGCACCAGGTTGCGACTTTGATGTTGAACCTTTCGTATCTTTGGATGATTTTTATGCGTTTCATTGATCATATTGATTCCGGGATGCATATCTTCGCCGACTATCTTGAGGTTATTGTTATACCCCACCACAGGTTTGAAATCTAGGCCCATGTTACCTGGGAGAAGCCATACCCCCGGAGCAAATGCATACTCGAGGCGCACATTGGCGTCGCTAATGTCTTTTTGAAACCGAGCTATGCCATCGGAGATTCCCTGCGCTCCGATTAAGCTCTCAAGCAGACTAAGGAACGTCGTACGATTCTCCTGTGCATGTCCAGATTTACCAATTAATGATCCTTTTATTATTTCCTGTGATCCAAGCACGCAAATCACATATGCCTCGATGCTCTGGTTTAACCGCCCGCGACCAGCGACTGTCAATCCTGGATGAGTATTGGCCGTGGCTGGGACAAATTGCTTCCACTGCTCAGCTGCCCCTTCGTTCTTGATGCGTGTCCTTCCAGCATCGAGCTCGACATCTTTGTCTCCCCTACTGAATGCCTCATATTCTCTATCATCATTCCAAGTGGTGTTCACCTCCCACCGCTTATCCGCTAGCATCCATGTGGATGTAGCGCCTAGACCTCCTAGACGCCCTTTCCGAGTCCTAAAATCGGTATTTAGAGGAATTCTAAACTCTTTACAAATTCGACGGTACACCGATCTGCGGTGGGGGTTGTTCCAAGCCACCCACTGGGAGGTTCCAGGAAGCGGAGCACCCATCTCCTGGAGGATTGTGCGAGCCGTAAATTATATGTGGAACCGTAGGAGTGATATAACGCGCTTTGGTAGTTGTTCCAGCATCTCCACATAGATGCCGCAGCCTTCTGTGGCCAGAAACCGGGGGAAGGCGTATTTTCCTGGCCTTGTCTGCTAGCATTAGAGACTGTGGGAAACCCGCAGGTAAGCCTAGTGCATCATCTAACCGTTTTTGTACGTCTGTTGATAGATTGGGGTCGTACCAGTATTGTGTACCATCGTGAAAACTGATCCTAGTCTTATACGTCGAATCGTCGTGTATGTCAGACACCTCTGTCTTAGCTGAGAACTTCTTAAAAATCGCGTTAGGAAATGTTTGCTTGAAAGCGGCAAACGCCCTTGTATTGCGAAGCGTGATATAGTCGCTCCACTCCCCCTTAAAACAAACGACTTTCTTATCCTCGACATTGAGCCAGGCTGCCGGCTGATCATGATGTTTTTTCGGTTGATCGACGCTCCGAACCACCCCACGTAGTGCATCATTAATACGTTTTCGTATGTCTGCTGGTACGAGACCGTCTATGTACCAGTATTGTCCATCATAGTGAAAGCTGATCCTAGTCTTATACGTTGACTCGTCATATATGTTTGATGCAACTGTCGTAGCTAAGAACTTATTGAAGTACGCGTGGGGATTTTTTTTCTTGAAGGCTGTGAAAGCCTTTTCATTGTAAGGCGTGATAAAGTCACTCCAATCCCCTTTGAAATGAACTCTTTTTGGCATAGTATCGACTGCCTATTGAATATACGACCAGACTCTGATATTGAAGGAAACAATATACGCTAGTATATTACGCTTTAAATTGCGAATATGGTAATCTTAAATGTCACCTGTCCTACGGCTGACCATACGGTCTACTTCGACCACCCTATTCTTATCCAGAATATTTCGCTAGTCGAGGTCACTCTTAGTCATAATTGGTGGAACCTAACTAAGAAAGGGAGCTTTTGGTGGGAAACCCCAGGTGTGGGGTTTCCATACGAAATTAAGGCGGGACATTATAGTACAGCAAGCTTGATACCCTCCTTCGCTCCCGCAGTTGAGGCTGGATTCTTGAAATCCATAGACCACCCATTTAGGAAATATTGGATTCTAGAGGTCAAGAAACCAATCCATTTCAGTGAGAATATCTGCGATTTGTTTGGTATCAAAGGAAAAAATTCTGTGGGAGACTATATGACTCTCAATGTGGGAAAAATACACCCTGGTGCCACAATATTTTCACCATGTATATATCTACTGCGATGTGGTGGATCCTGACTTCTCACTTCTTGAGGGGAAGCCATCTAAAATCCTATATATGTTTAATATGTCAAGCCACACATTTAACACAATAACTTACTTTCCATCAACCCTCATACCCATTCGAGCCCTAGGAACAATGCGGAACTACATTCGCCTCACAGTTTGCGACGAGAAAGGCAATCTCATAGACTTCAACAAGCAGCCTCTATATTTCATATTGAAGATTGAGTAAACCATACGTATATATGATGGTAAGCGATTCGATTCAACTACTTCCGCTGCCTATTGAATATATGGCCAGACTCTGACAATAAGCAGCCTCTACATTTCATATTGAAGATTGAGTAAATCATACAATATATAGCAAAGCTATAACATAATGGCAAGCGATTCGATTCAAACAATTCCAACGGCGCCCCCTATTTATCCGTCGCTGGCTAGCATGGCTAGCGGCGGCACTGGAGATCATGTTCGTCAGCTAGCTGCCCTTAATACTCTTAATAATATAAAAGCCCAAGAAAAACACTACGAAGCGGTACGTAAAATATATGCCCGTGCACAGAGCATTGTCCACGGTGTCTCTGTGGCAGCAGGTAGTCTATCTGTGCTTTTATCAAGCTCGGGTTTAGCAACGGCTCTAACCGGCTTTGGCGTAATAATTGGTCTACCCCTTGGCGTTATTGGTGGGGTCTGTTGGGTAATTTCGGCCGCTACGACTATTGAAGCCAAAAAGCTTGGAATAAAAGTTTCTAAACATGAGAAAACCACTATGTTGGCAAAAGCGACAATTAATCCGATTACTGATATAGCGTTAAAGATCCTACGCGGTGAAAAGGTGTCTGACGCTGAATACGATTTAATCAGCACTGGGGGGGGGGGATAAATATGAGATTATGAAGGCTGAAATTCGACATGAAACTTAGCTAATTTGAGACGAATGGATAAAAAAACCTTGGAACAAATTCTCTCCAACTTCAATCCAGAAATACGAGCACAATTAGCCAGTCTAATGTCCTACAAGAGAAATAAACAAGGGTTTTATTTTCACTTTGCTAAGAGCAGTATAAATTACTGTGTTGTTTTGGTTTGTACGTAAATTTCTGTCTCGATTTCGTCAGCCACTAATTAACATACGGCAGATGCTCTGCCAAACATAATACGATTTTTTTGCTACTAAAAAAAAAAAATTTAGGGTCGGAATGGAATTTTATGGACCTTTTGGAATGTGGTAGCCAACGGCAGCTGTTAATTCGGATGTCTGGTTCGTATGTAAATTTCGAGACAGTGCGTGGGTGATTGTCTGTGGATCTTATTTCGCCTTGCATGTTGTGGGTTATAATATGGTGGTACTCTTTCTCTAATTGAGGGTTCTTAATGATTAAAATGGGTCAGAAAATAGGAAAAAAGTCGGTTTTTTTCCTGGGGGTACAAAAATTGTTTTTGGGAAGGGGGACTTAAAACGGTTATCCGCTGGCTAAATAAAAAGTGGTATCATTTTGACTCCGGCTATACTACTTCTGTAGACACATTTTGCCAAGGTGGCCAGCACACATTGATACAAGTTTGCTTCCATGTGTTTACATCAAACATCAGGTCAGATGCAGCGCAGTCTACAGAATATGTTGACCTAAAGAACCTGCAGAACAAGTCACAATTTCAAGCACTGTACAGCATAATATTATTGTTAGTAGTCAAAAATTGTTTATTTATTTCTTTCTTTACAAAACTTCCACCTTGATTAACAAAGGAAACAAAAATAAATATAAGAATTGACTTAATACTTATATAAATTATATAAATTGAATATAAAAAAAGGCGGTAAAAACTAACGATGAACTTCCTGTAGAAGGATCCCTCTGGATTCACAGCTAGTTGTAGTTATATATTATACAAAGAATTTACTGGAGTACAACTGGCAACTTCTCACAGTTCCATATATTTAAAAACGTTTCGGCTTTCAGCCTTCATCAGTTAAAAAGTAAAAAATAAATAAATTTACATTCAGGTTTAGTGCTATATATATACAGAAAGCTAATACAATAGTGTTATTAAAAGAAAAAATGTTGAATAAAAGAAATTACCGTTCCTCAAATAAATACAATAGGATTAAAATTCAATGTGAGCAGCCGTAATCCAAACAGTTATGTAATATCGCAAAGGTTATGTAATACTGCTGAATATATTCCAAAGTTAGTTACTGTGTGTTTTACTAAAGCGCTAATTACCAATCGAGTAATTTGTAATATTTCTAAAGGCAGTGTAAACCTATTTATAATGGATTCTATTCTTGGATTTGTATTCCCGCCGTTTATTCATACCATGCGGTTGTAAACACCTTAATTGTGCTGTCCAATAGGCTTCTCTAGTTAGAAGTTTCTTATCTACCTGTTCGGAATCTCTAATTTGTTCAATACATATGAACTTGTAGTCAGTTAACTCGTGCGACGATTGATTAAAATGAATTGCCACCTCACACGTTCTCTTATTAGTAAACATAGCCGACTTGTGATTACGGAATCTAACCTTAAATTCATATATATATATATATATATATATACAGCCGTTTGCAAAAATTCTGACCCCCCTCACCATATATAAATATATATAAAAAATGTATCAAACATTATGGGATACCTCTTCCTATATTTTTTTCTGAAGCCCTTGATGATAGGCAACTTTAAAAAAATATCAGCAATGACATCCCATAATGTTAGATATATGTTTGATATATATTTATATATGGTAAGGGGGTCAGAATTTATGAAAATTGCTGTATATATATATATATATATGAATGCCGGTCAATTCGATACAAAGTCAATTCGATCCAGGTCAATTCGATCCACTATTGACCAATTCGATACACATGGTAGGTCAATTCGATCCACATGTATACTGACATAAAAATCAAGTACTAAAGTGTAAATAAATGTCTTTTATTCTTAAATAACCACGAAAGAAGTTTGTAGGGGTGAATTTTCAACCATTTTGTAGCACACGAAGCGGTCAAAATGGCGGCCTAATGGCGAACTGTTTTGATTGCGAACGGACTTGTTAGACTCCTATGTTTATATGTAGTTTAGACAAAATGACTTCTTAAGGCAAATACTGTATATATATATATATATAACAATAACAAGGTGAGCGTTAGCACAACAGAGCGAGGCTCCATATTAAGTGCACCCGTAGGCGTAAATAATAATAATAATAAATTAATTGAAAATAAAACGTTTGAGTAACTCTATCATGATATATACGATCTGTAAATAAAGATACCTGTTAAACCTCTATGCTCCTGGGACTACATCTGCGAGGATGTATCATTGTTGGTTGATACATGTTTATAACCATTTGTTATCAGCATTGAAAATGCTTCAATTTAATGATTACTATACATTTGTTGTTTTTAGGTGGCTTTTTCTAACTTGTATAATATCTCATCCGCTGCTGACAAATGTACACTGTACAGTGACCGCAACCTCATCAATAGGAGGAATGTTAAAGGTGATGTTACTGCAGCAGCCAATGCATGCCGAAGATTTTTCATCATTGAAGTTGAATCAAGAATAATTGCAGCAGCATTGAATATCCTTGGCATGGGTTCAGTGGATGATCAAAAGCCAACTAAATTTGAGCTTCCAAAACCAGAGTCATCTAATAAGGATAAGAAAGATTATCTAAATAAGATAGCCTCCATTGTTGTTGATACATTTGTGGTTGACAAGGAAAGGAATACAAGCATGGAAGAATTAGGAAAACAACTCGAAAGAGGAACAGAGTGAAGTGATAGCAGGTGAAAGGTACAAGTGCAGATTTCCTGGATGTCCAAAGACGTTTTCATCATGGCAAGTTAATGCGGGAGCACGAGTCACAGCACAACCCTCCTGTGATTTCAAATGAGACTACTGTGAATATCCTTAAAGATTCCAAGTCAGATGAGGAAGATGGAGATGACATGCTCTCATATCAGAGATCACTCTTAGATTATGGTATGCTTCTACTTAATTTCTTTGATGGCGGACGGCTGTTTCGGTGCTGGAATTTTTTTCTTATGTACCTTAAACATCAAGGAGGAACTTGCACAAAGTATTTATTGGATAGTTTATATTTGATGGTTCAAGCTTTTGCATTGTTAAGTCCCAAGTCAGCTCATCGACTCATTTGGAACAGATCTGTAAAAAACAAACCAGGAAGGGGTGGAAACATTCCACTTGATCTTCAGTTGGAATTCTACAACAAGACAGTAAAGGAAGCCATAAAGAAGCTTGGACCTGCTTCATCAACAAAATCACTTAACAGGATTTGCCACTCTTGGAGTAACAAGTGAACTTATGCTTAATTATGACCATAACCTATCAATATATAAAAGATCTGGAAAGCATGCAAAGAAGTCAACAAAGGGTGACGTAGGCAAGATTGTGAAGGAACTGGTCACAAATAAGGCATTCACATACACTCCAGGAAGAAGATACAGATACTACACAAGAGTAAAACCAAGCATGTTATATGGTTTCAACATGCGCAACATGTTTACCTGGATCAACAACCACAAAAAGTACATGATTCTAAACAGGAGAGCACGATAATAATTAAGTGCCATTGTTTGGACACTTTATTGACACTGCCACTTGTGCCTCTTATATAGACAATTTGTAAATATATACAATGCATAATAGAGTTGAAAAAAATCAAACAACATCATAGTAAAAAATGTTGTGAATAGAAGTTAATTATTAGTTGTACATGTACCTACATGTATATGTTCATTGTTTCCTGGTACACGTACATAGTTCACAAGGTATGTCATTATTTGTGCTACAAAATGTTTTGCAGAACACTGTATATTAGCCACTTTAGCAACAAGTGAAGGACTGGGACGAGTCTGATGAATTTTAGGAATACACCTAAAGGGCTGTATCATGTTTCATTTTTTTCTTAATTAATTCCTAAAATTTGTGCCCAGTCCCCACTTGTTACAAAGTGGCTAATACTAGTTTTGAAGACAACAGCTACACTTGTATACAGTACAAGTGTAGATTAAGTACATGGAAAGTCTAAAAGTCTGGAATAGAGGTGTTGTTATACAAACATGTTGCACAGCTAGTATATTGTATATTTTTTTAACGAGAATGCATGAAAAGCCAATTTCAATTTTGTCATACAATAATATTGATGCTGTCATGTGTTTGCATAAAGCCTCAATAATAGTAAATAATAATAACTTCTATACTGATAATTCTGAAATAGTAGAATTGTCTGTAATGTCAGTGTTAAATGAACTTAGATCTTCTAAATCTCGGCTGTTCAGCATATTAACAAGTGTAGAATCATCTCTGACTTCGCTCCAATCAGAATAATGAGACATTTCCATAAATACATCAGAGCTTTGTAGTGCATCAGCATCTACATCACCAAAGATATTATTTAAAACTTTAAGAATACCTAAAGCATATGGCATTCTCCATATTTCGACAAAATCTAAAACATCTAGAACAGTAAATAAGTCATTACAGTGTTCAAGTACCTGGTTGATGTGAAATGAATTGAATTCCATCAACACATTGGGACAGGTCACCATTGTATCAACTTGTATTTGCTTCAGCATATCTTGCTGGTAGTGATGAAGCTCGGATCTTAGTTTCTTTTTGTCTTGTTGATTAACAACTCTTGTTAACTTGACCCTGTTATGATTAGAACTGCTAGTGCTCAATTTCAGATCTGGTAGCTTACTGCTGCTGTTCACATCCAGACTGGGACTCCAAAGGACCCTGCAATCAGCTGCATTACATTTGCATTGCATTGCACAACAACCACAACATTTGTGTAGTGAAAAAGAATGTGTCACTTTGCAGTCAAAATGACTCATTAGCCACCTGCGAGAGCATCCTTCTTGTTGGAGGTATGTCTTCATGTCCCTGTCACAGTGAGCTGACAGCAAACCATTGTACAGCATAATACAAGAGCTTTGAAGACCATCTCGTCCCGCACGACCACATTCTTGAATATACAGTTCTACTGTCTTTGAAGGGCCAAAATGAACAACCCTTCTTACCTTTCTGCAATTTACTCCCAACTGTGGAGATTAGTATACGCATGTGTCCATCATCCTTTGTCATGTTTTCATATATGTGCTCCTTAACTGTTTTAGGGGTGCCTGCATGGAACATTTCCAATAACCTTTTCTGTGGTTGAATTGATTCACCGTCGTACATTTTAGCCCCCAAAAACACCTCAAACATCCGATACAGAACTGAGTACTGCTTCCTTGTCTGACAGTATATCAATGTTCTTGGTGTATCTGAGCCCATAGCCTCAACTTCATTAATAAGATTTCCAAACACCCTCTCTAGTGGCTCATTTTTATCGATGTATTGTGTAGAATAAAATAGGTTTGGCCTGTCAGGAGTTTGCTGTATCATAAGCATGTCATTGGATGACAAATTGAGGGTCTCCATTATCTGCTCCTTTGTTGCCTTAGTAGCAGTTGCAGTAAGGACCATTAATTTGGCATCTTTAGGGATTAAAGAATTCAGTTCCCCCAAGCAGCCATACCACTTCCTAAATGGCACCTTCTTTGTACCTGCCAACCCCCTGTTAAAGACACAAACAATCAATCAGTATTGAGAATTATAGCCAACCTTTCAATAGTAAGCAACCAGTATAAATAATAAACCCCATAAACATGTAAAAATGATACTACATGTACATGGTAGTACAAAATATAGTAATTTGTTTTCAATTAACCAAGGTTTTGTTCGGATGAAACGCAGGCTAATGAACAGCAAACTAAAAAATGTATAAATATACATAAACTACATACCATTGAACAATGCAATGAGCCTCATCCATCACGACACCAACCAACATCTCCCTGAAGCATGGAGCACTGAAAATGCCTCTCCATGTCGTCGTAGACAAAAAGCATTCGGGAGAGCCTAACACTATGATATAGTTCCCATTAAGAACTTGCTGTATGATTTCAGGATCTTCTTCATCACCAATTGAAATGGCAGGAACTCCAATGTTGTTCAAAGATCTAACCTGATCATCCATTAGGGATCGAAGTGGAGAAATAACCACAATAATACTGGAACCTCGTGTTTTGCGATGTAGTACATCCGAGACTATGGGAAGACACTGAAAAATTAGTGACTTCCCATACCCTGTAGGCAGGTTTACAAAGACGTTTCCTTTCTCGAAGAATCCTTTTATCGCTTCTTCTTGTTCTGGTAAAAGACTCTCAATCTCGAACTGAGCTTCTACATTTGAAAACGCTTCCTTCCATAAGTCTTCGCTAAAAGCCGCCATTTTTTCCCCAGAAGATCAGACTGATATATCACATGGGACTGGTACGGGCTTCTGACCAATCATAAACGGCGTTAGAATTCAAATCAGTGCTAGCCAATCAGAATCTAGTTTCCACATCGCATAGTCCAGAACACGGTTTCTGTCGCTGCTTCGCAGACGGACTATACCAGAGAAAAGTCCGGATGTGACGCAGACTATGCTTGGTGAGCTCGCGCCATGACTGAAAGTGCGTTTTTGCAGTGTTTTTGATTCGGTGCAACTCAGAATTTGTGACAAGTTACGTTGTTGCTCTAGATTAACAGTACTGTAGTTATTAACACTTTGTAAGTTGTTATGGCCAGTTAACGGCATAATATTCATCGGAGGGATGTCATTATCGTTGAGTTTTTGCATCATGCGTTTGCGAGCACTGTGATTTGTAAGCCGCTCGTTGGAAAGATCAGCTTTCACCGCCATTGTCTTCATAAGAGAATTCAGTTTATTGACTCCCATCGGGGCTGACTTGAACCAGTTCTTGTTTGACATTTCCTGTTGGGAATTCCTGGTGTGATTAATTCCCAGATAAAGCGGTGCATCGGCATCGAGCATATTTTCTGGTCGCTTTTGACGACAGATTTTGTATACAGCCGCTGGATCACGCTCTGTTTCCGTCGAGAACATTTTCGGAGTCACTTTACGGACATTAGATATATGGCTGCCCCTGTCCTTGTTTTGGTTTACCTTTCATTACATTCTAGGTATTCTTCTCCTTTTGAATCCTGGCAAAGTTTTACATCTCCCCAGCACATTTCTCTGTGTTCTTGACAACTACGTAATTCGAAATGGACGGTATTGTTCAGCCACAGTGTGTTCAACATTGACACTCAGCTGATGAAACACCCAGGACATTTTTGTCGTAGAGAATATCAAGTTCACTGTCGGTTAACGGTACTGCGGCTTTATCTTTGTTACCTTTGCCCGATTTTTTCAATTCTTTTTGCTTTGACTGCAAAGATTTTCGAGTGAGCTCAAATTCTCTATCTGTGATAATACTCGCAGGATAACTATTTCGCTTTAGGTGTCTCTCGAAGCTCGCTATCAAACTTCTTAGGCTTGTTGGTTCGTATTCTGCTCCATCTTTACGCCTGACGGAACGAATAAACTCTGCTAGGTATCTATTCAGCTCTTGCGGGGTTATTTCGTGGAGTTATCGTTCTTCGTTTTGAGATGTCAAAAACTTTTTAAGTAATCTTACGTCTCGCTCCGTGTTTTCCTTCGTGTTTCTGTTTTTAAGGCTATTCACGTAATTCTCCACGGAAATATCGAAGTTGGCGAATCGATTCTCTTCCATTTTTCAGAATTTTAGGTCACTTTTGGTAGAGAAAAACTTATCTTTGGTCAAACAAACAACAACTTCCCTCCAAACAAATCTTGTTGAATGAATGAATGAATGAATGAAGCCAGGCGCCGCCGCTGAGACACAGCTCAGACAGCGGGAAACCCCCCGGCAGTGAAGAAATATCGTTCGCGAATTCTGATTGGACGAACGATTTTCGTCACACATGAGTATGTATGAGTGAGTATGTCTCAGTATGTATATGATAAAACCATTCTATGCTAGTTTTACTACTCAGACCAGTTCACGGTTAATTCTGACATTTTAAAAGGGGTGCAAGCATGGCGCGAAATAACTTGTTTTATTGGGATCTAATAAATAATTTCCGTAAAATTGAACTTCTGAAATATTCACTGTCTGAAAACTTAAGATACCAGGTAAAATATTAACTGATCAAAATTTGAGGATGTAGCTGTGGTGGAAAGTGTGCAATTGTATTTTCCGTTTTCTATACATATTTGTCTGTAAATGTTCCTGCGGACTTTGACTTATTATTTTAACTGGTATCTTAAGTCTTCAGACAGTGAATGTGGGAGACCGAGGTTCTAGTCCTCCCCGCCCCCAGTGAACCACATTTTCACAAAGTATGTCATATATTTTTCTTTACATACTCAGTACCTTTGATATGTCAGGGCTACAGTGATCCTATGTGAAATGTGGCTGACTACACTTAGTTTGAATACTCTTTGCTACCTTACTATGTTTATGAAATAAATCAAGACTTTACTCAAAATGCAAACCAACATTGATTTAGCGTCTCACCTCATACAAAACTGTTTCTTCATGTAAACCTTATTTAACCTCCCTCAATCCAGTAAATAATATATGTAGAAACGTTAACCACCTCAGTATATCAATTACTTATAAATTGTCATTTTTTCAAGAGTGTTTTAATAACAAACATACCTATTGCATAGCTGTCTTTCAAGCGGGCTCAAGGTTTATTTTATTGCAATGCTGCTGCAGTCCTCCCAGTTGGGTCTCCCTTCGAAGTCCTCTATGGTAAGTCGGGACGCCTCATCTGACCGCCGTTTGTTAAAGATGATTAGCCTTGTCAGCGTCACCCGAGACAGATCACCCCAAACACTTAGTGTTGCTCCCTCGTTGTTTAGCAAAAGTGACATGGCACTTTGGCAAGATCTTGTGTGAGAGGCAACAACTCAACCTGGTTCTGTTGCCGTTTTCCAAGTAAAGCCAGAGTGTTTGAAGATATTTGATCGCTCCAATCTACCTCCATCAATTCTTTGGATACAGCTGGTTTGGAAGCTGCACTGAAGTGGGCTCCATTCCACCACTGCGTCTCCCAATTTCTTACTAAAATAGTCTACATGTATATAGTTTTAACTACTGTTGACATAGTTTCATTTTATTGGTTGGTCCCCTGCTGTTCACAACCAAAGACATCATAAATGTACTAATTCATTGCATTATTTCGAAAAGCAAGAAGTTATTGACAAACAGAAAAGGCATTCATTCCTCATTTGAAAGGGTTTACTATTGATATCAAAATTTCAAGTATCTATTTTCACCTGTGAAAGGGGGACCTTAAGGGTATGGATTTCACACTGTTTTAGTAAGACTGAAAACTGGTTACAAAATATTGTTCCTATTTTAGCCTGCAATGACATTTTCTACCTTTTTAACTTGTGGATCTTGCTATGCAATATCCACGAGTTATTGGTATGGGGGAAATCATGTCACTCACTCACTCACTTTGTAAGGTGTTAACAAATCACGTGATTTTAAGAACATACCCGTATCTCCTTCACTTCTAATGTCAGGTGGCTCAAACTTTGGCAGGCATGGTACTGGGTCACCATAAATCACTTAGTGGCGATGATGTAATGATGACATTATCTGTCACATGGTTTAATTTACAGGCTACACTGAGGTTATCACAGCAAAAATAGCTGAAATGTTGAATATTCCGACATGTTTACATTTGAGAACACACTAAAATACACTTTGCATCCACGAGTTCGCCATTGGGGCACTATGTTTCGATTTAGGTGTATACAGTGTAATGGTGGTCATCTGGTCACAGGTGTAATTAATAAAGATGTTTGGACTTCAGGCTTATTACATCATATGCTCTATTTTATTCTTATAAAAAATCTGTATGACACTTGAAATGCTTGGATGTTGGAGTGATTTTGCTAAATCTATGAAATAGATTACTATCACCTTAACCCTTTGTATGTCCATTTGTCTACAAAATACTGACTTTTTCATGGTTTTGTAAAATCACTATCCCTTTGCTACTTCCATCAATGTAAAATACATGTTTTCTGCATCTTACCAACTTTTTGGGAGCTGTAGATCACTGCTACTCAAAATGTGGTTGAAATATTCCTGATATTTACCTCATCCTCCATGTGCAAAAGATTTTCCCTTACATATTGAATATGCTGGGATGGGATAACAACACTCAATCCATCAACTCCACCATGACACTCAGGAAGGTGATACAACTCTTCAGATATACCAGGAACTGTGTCGTGTCTTGAATCCCTTACACGTTGCATTATACGTTCCATTGCTCTTTCACAAGGTCGAGGTCGATGGTCGATGACCCCAGAAAAGCAAAACCAGAGGCATTCCTTTTCAAGTTCATTATCTGGATTGAAGTGCCTCCTTTCAGTGAAATCTTTAAAGTAATTTATCCACCATGTAGACCTGTTTCTTCTAAAATGAGACCACCACCCCTCGATTCTCTGATTGGCTGGCGAAGTGCCATACAAATGAGCATTCACATCGTCTCTGAATTCACACTGCATTGCAGCCATTATACCTTTCTCGGTGCCGCAATCACTTCGCAATTTCACTGGGCAGCCATATTTTTCTACACATTGAAGAAAAAAGGAAGCTGGTATCTCGGATTGGTTGTTGGACCTTGTTACTCGAAGACACATGGGTTTCCTACTCCACCCATCGATGCAGCCATGAATGGGAAAGCCATACGGCTTCAACTTATCGTATCCGTCGGTGTGCCAACAATAACTGGCACCTGGCACTCTATATGTCCTTCTGTGTAAGCGTTTTGTTCGTCAAATTTCACAGCCTTCGGGGTCCACTTCTCGCATAAGCTGTTAAACAACCCTTCTTGGAACTTAATAACCTTCCATTCTTAGAGCGTGCCATACTGAACGATATCCTCCCATGCAACTTGGACCGGTAACTTCCACTTGTATTCCTTGGCGCACCTGATCAATGTCGAAGGAAGGTGATCATCTTCGGAGGCCGTACTCTCTCAAACGATTATTTGTGTGTGCGTTCAGAAATATTGATGCTATGCAGCTTGGACAGGAAATTGACAATGCTCTTGTACTCGAATCCTCTTGTGAAATAAAACTTTCGTCAAAACACTCCGAAACACCCGCCATTTTGTTTGGAGCGCAAAGGATTATGGGAAAATCTAGCTATTTCTGTACTGGATATATTACTCTACTGGAAATATTTCTGCACTGGAAATATTTCTGCACTGGATAATATATTTCTGTCCCTACTGAAATATATTTCCGAACTCGAATATATTTCTGTGCATAATTTCTCTGTTTTTTGTTCTGTACTGAAAATATTTTGGTACTCATTTCATTTTGGCCTGTTCTGGAAATATATTTGTAATTGCCTTTGTGGGCCACCGTACTCGTTCACTGATTGAAGGATCAGATCATGCTTGGATGTATAACAGATGAAGTATTTCAGGCTGCCTGGTGTTCTTTTGTGTAAACAGATAAGAAGCCTCGCAAGCTGGCGCTTTCTTTGGGAAACATAATTGGCATTTTTCTTCCCAACCTTACCCAACGCTTCTGAGCCAAACCTTAAGTTGAGGTTGTCATGCCTCGCTTTTCATGGATGACAGCACTTGCTTTTGAAGCAATTCGGTGGCATGTGGGCACTGTACTGGCAACAACAACAGCCTGCTGTTCGCCTGGATCCTACTGCGCTTCTCTTTAGCTTTATCCTTGAATTCACAGCTCTTAACGTGTCTCCACAGGTCCACCTTCTTACAAAAGCCAAAACAGTGAGGACAGAGAAGGTAATCGTCTGGGCTGCATATCCCTCCTTTGCCAGGTGTCCTCATAACAAGCAGACTTCCCTTCCCTGTTGCCAGCACAGTGCAGTTGTGATGGTAGTTGCCAAGGAGTCTGATTTTTTCTCAGCCTTCCTCCGTCCTTTGCTTCCTTTCTTCAGTATGAGAATCTTTGCTACTTCTTCTTTGCTTGAGTGAGAAGCCTCCAGGTGCCTCGCAAGTTTTGAAATAAGTTTGTCACAGAAGTAGCAAGCTTGCTTCTTATCGTACATTCGTGTCTTCTGACTGTTTTTCTTGCAAGTTTTAATATTCACTGGAATATAAAAGAAAGGTTTATCATGATTCTGTAATTTAGCAATAAAACAAACTATAAAGTATCTACATATTTTCAGGTACTAGCCTAGTGACTGGAAAATGACTGAAACCGAGCCTATGTAAACATTGGCACACGCTGATTTGGGCTTATTGAACATATTTTTACCGTATTTGTCGATTAGACGCCCCAGCATTTATGGAAAACTTGGGGCTTTCGTTAGGGCGTTTATTTGACCAAGAAGTCATTCGAGGCTTACAGTTTATTTTAAAATGGAATTTATTAAATGATTTTGCAAGGCAGCCTCATTTCAGCATTGTAGGAGACTTCAGGAATGCAAGGCCTACTTCAAGCGTCGATCTTTACATGTGCCAAACCTAATGCAAATGAGCAAAATATATTGTTTAAGGTCATTTGCATTAGGTTTGGCACATGTAAAGACCGACGTTTGAAACGGGCCTAAGTCGGGCCCCAGGGATCAAGAATTTCGATAGTCTGGACTGAGCCTCGCATTTATTCTGGCCCGGCGTTTAATCGAGAAAATATGGTACATTTCACAGCAAGAAACCAAATCCTCTTATCTTTGAAAACAGAAGAAAAGGACTACTCTTCCCAGTCTTCGTGTTGATATTACCTGATGCTAGGTAATTTGCATAGTTTTTATTTAGGATACTAAAAATCCAATTAATGACTTACAACACAATGCAGAATCAAAAAACCTACAAAATATAGATTATGTTAGACAAGTGAATGGTGACCATTAGAAATCTGGGGAAGGGTGCAGGATGGGTGCAGGAATTAAAGGAATTGTGCAAGGACAATTCTACAAATACTAAACAACATACAAAACGTCAGATTTGTGTCTACGGATCAACAAAAAATGTACAGGACAAAGAGTTAAAAAATCCTGTATCAATGGTTGAATTGTCTTTAGAAGGATACTCTCCACACAGATGCTGGAGTTCAGGAGATGGCGTGGAGTGCCATTCCTCTAGGGGTCTTGTTTTAAGCCTGCTGGGGTCGAACACCGTCTGGTGTTGAAACACTGCTTTGGCATTGTGGAAATGTTGTGGGTAATCTGGGCCTTTTTGTGATAACTTGGCCAGTAGTCCGGCAGCCAAGAGGCTAAACCTTGTTTTGGCGTCTTAAGTGTTTTTCTCAGTGGATTTTGCTTGTCCAGACAACCAATTTGAAAAATTATTTTACTGGCTCTCTGTCAGCATTGAGCAATTTGAGATAATTAGCTTAGAGCAAAATGAAGAAAATCAATCATCAGTTTGAATGGAAACGAGGCTGTGATTACCTATTTCCTTAAACCATTTTAAAATAGAATTTGTCGATTATTATAACAATAGCGGAGATGAAATAAAATAAATGATTTATTTTTTGGTAATTATTTTAGTTATCTAAGTTAATTACGAGGAATTATGGGTAGAAGGAATTATGGGTAGAAACTATTATAGTATAACCAAGACTGGCAGACAACCAATTTGAACAATTATTTTGCTGGCGCTCTCTCGCTATTGGGCAATTTAAGATAATTAGAACTAGCATAATATATGTAGGTTTCTCTACGAACTGACGAAGGCCGGTAAATAACATACACCTGTTTCAAAATAGGTAGTCCCAGACAAGCGACGAGCGACGAGCGACATACACAGACCAAAATGGATTATGGTTGTTGCTAAAAGATTAGTCACAGTCAGTTGTATAGGATATATATGTAGAATATGAAGACATAAATATACAACTAACAACTCCTCACAGCTCCATATATATTCTACACACATATATATATATATATACTGGTTGTTTTTCTTTCAGAAAGACTTATAAAATGTTTTTCACCGTTATAAATTAACCGCAGCATCCTTCTTGGTCTCAGATTTCCCCTTTCCAATCGACAGCGTTTTTTGAAATAGGTGCATCTACTCGGCACAGAAACCAACTGTACTCGCAGATATACTCGAGTATTGCCGAGTCGTATTCTTCAGATTGTTATATCTTG
The DNA here is from genome assembly GCA_030867875.1 of Actinernus sp. WN-2022. Lineage (NCBI taxonomy): Eukaryota > Metazoa > Cnidaria > Anthozoa > Actiniaria > Actinernidae > Actinernus > Actinernus sp. WN-2022. The sequence goes on from JAOWCC010001589.1 coordinate 145,834,984, forward strand.
ATCCTCCTCGTCTAACACACTTGTTTGGTCATTACAACATTCAACTGAAGCATGACAAGAGCAAAAAATTGTGCATGACAGTTTACTCAGTTTTGGTTGGTACATCCGCATCTTGAAGATTTGCATGGACTTGCACTTGAACATGTATACCTGACTAACTTTAAGATATTACCAGGTGCTAGGCGAACATTTGAAGGCACCGTTGAAGGTAGCAACGACTTTGTACTCTCCTATTTAATCCATCCGTAGTCTGTGGGCTCGAAATGGGGTGGATCCAGTTCTACAGCAGACTTCCATATGCACGCTTTACATTCTTAGTAAATGCCTCTGTAGTAGGCGGCAGGGAGCATAGCGTAGGAGTATTCGTCGCTCCTCGTTTGCCAACACCATGGCTGTCCATAACATGCAGCCATGAATTTGGTTGCCTGTTCCATCACCTTAGGCCAAGCAGCATCAGCATTGCCGTATAGATCCAAAGGGAGATCAGTTTTCAGTACTTTCAACATTTTCCCTTTTCCTACACCAAAAGCATGCTGCAACTGTATCACAGCCAGAGAGAGCATGACCTGCTAGCATCGCTGGAATAATGCTTTGGTATTTGTCAACAGTGGCACGGATATCAATAACAGTTCTTTCCTTTATAGGAGATGCCATTACCATTGGGATCTTTAGACCTTGCTCTAAATAATGGTAAAGCAGGAGTGCATACACATCAGTGTCATCTGCCAGAACAGTGACAGGTTTCATTTCATCAAATGCAATTCGCATGGCCTGCTGCACAATGATATTGTCAGCCACCTTATGGGTCGTTGCCATATCATTTATCTGTATTAGCACACCACCACAACTTATTTCTACAGGTGTTGGCTCTTGCCCTGTTATCACTAACTTGTGCTTCTCTGTATTCTTCTTGACGAATCTATGTCCTGTTCAATATCTTTGCATATGATATCTATCAATTGCTTCTTGTTCTTCATGACAGTTAGAGTAAGCTTTTGGGATGACAGGGGTGTTGTGGGACTCAGCCGGAACACTCTGCATCCTGCTAAACTTATGGAGACTCTTGCTGATCACTTTGTGCTGTAATTCTCATAACGATCAAACACCAAGTATACATCACCAGATTTTAGCCTCTGTTCTAGTTTATCCTTGAACTTGTTCACATAGTCCATCACGACAGGCTGCTGAGTTGGTCTGGATGCTGGCCAGTGAGGTTTCCACAGGAGAGCACAACCATCGATAACTGTGTAGTATGTCTGGCTGATACATCAAGCTTTGTCTGATTCTTCAACACTGACTTTGACTTGGAGATTCGCATTTCTCCTGAATCAGCAAAGAGTGATGTGGGGACTCATTACCAGAAATTACCGACATTTCGCGCCTTTGATTATTTGCGCCAGCGGTACTACTAAGTTGTAACGGAGCATGCTCAATTTATGCAAATTAGACAAAATGGCGTCTGAGCGTTCACGAAGAGGGGAGAAGAGAGTTGATTATAAAGTCTTAAATCAGCTCTCTTCAATTGATCTGGAAGAATCTATTAAGAGACGAAGGAACACAAGGCCGAGGTCAAGACTTTATGAGGTTGAGCGGCTCATAAGTAAGAGGAAAGTCAATGAGGTAAGCGAGTTTACGTCTCTAAATTTTGGAAGCATTTACATGTACAAACTAACAAAGCGAAGGTTGTATTTATATTCCATTTGTCAGTCAAAATATATTTTCACCAAGTCTATTAATTTCAACAGGAGGACGAGTTCTTAGTAAAGTGGAAGTATTGGCCACTTTGGAATTCTACGTGGGAGCCCAAAGATCATCTAAGTGATGAACTGATAAGGTTAAAATTACATGTACATGTAACTTATTATTGAATATAAATTATAAGCTTAGTGATAAATTGAAAATATGCTGTCAGTTACTACACATGTAAAATCTCTACAGATTCCCTTTATAATTAATTAAGGCTTTTCCACTCTTGCAGAAGTTACAATAATCCCAATATTTCAACTGAGCGCCTAGAGGAGGCAGCATCAACCTTCACTGAAGCTGTTTTATCAATTTTGAAATCTAAAGCATTCAAAGTGATTTACTCTGCTGAATTCAAAATGAGCCATGATGTTGTAAGGTTCATTCTTAGAGGAAAAGGCAAGCTGACAGAAGTACATGCTATATGAAAAAGATGACTTCTCAAGGTTTTGCCTCCCCTCATACTGGAGTTATTATTTAAATGAGCTCGGTGAAGGAGTTACTGTCAATTTCCCTTTGAAGCTCAGATGCATTCTGTCTAATTCAAGAAAGCGCCATATAGTACAGGATGGAGAAGTTAAGTTAACGCCAAGTTGTTCACTAGAAAAAGTAATAATAATTGTAAACAGAAGGGCTTGTGGTAAAAATAGCATATGACTTTTTATTGACTGTAGTGTAGAGTTCCAGAAATATTTTCATTTAAAGACACTGATACCAGTATCTTGGGAGATCAATGAAATGTTACAGATTTAAAATATTTTCAGTTATCTGCCTTTGTTACATTTATAGTTTTATCAGGATATCATTTCCTGAATTTGTTTAAACAGCTAAATGTTATGAAACTGCTGTTGAAGTATAATACATGTATGTTCAACCTTATGCACCAGTCAATGTAGTGGAAACCTGATTTTTTAATCTGGCAAAATGTGCTTTAGACCAGCTTCCCACTGGGGCCTTGATACAAAGAAAATCCCCTGCTTTTCATATATATTTAAATATTTTTTAAATGGCCCTTAAAATCAAGTTGTTACAATGAGTGGAATAATAATAATATAAAACATTATAATAAAATTATTCCCATGTCATATAATATTGAATAATCAACAATTATTCACAGAAGCGGAGGTGCATAGTGGTGGATATTTCTCAAGCTGCAAAGCGATGAGGTAAATATCCACCACTTTTCACCTACACTGAGGTAAATAATTGTTTTAGTATATACCACAGAAGTGAATAGTACGCACCAAAAAAAAATTTCGATAACAAATCGACAAAAAAGCCCACAAGGTTATTGCTGCTTCGCTTGGAGGTAAATATCAGAGGATATTCCGAGGTTGAGTAGCCATTTTTTTATCAGAGTATGTGAAAAGCACTATTCACTGGTGTGGTATATATTAACAATATTTATATATTTCCTACATGACAAAATATGTTCAAATATTGATCTAAACTGGTGTAAATCGCAATAGAACATTTTTTAATAAGAAGTAATATAACTATTGCAATCGAAGGGCTGTGTGCAACAAGGTTGCATGTACATGTAACTCATGATCACATTCTAAATTGTCCTTCAGATTCTTTGTTTTCTAAAGGAGAATTTAGAATGTGACCAAGAGTCACTTATATCCTTTCTGTACACAGCCCATCAATAAATTATTGTTATACCATGGTAGCCTCGGATTCTTTTGTTCTCCGAGGCACATTTAAAGCACTAATTTTCCCTGATGGCAGGGATATGCATATTTCTAAATTTCCCCTGCATGCGTAATGAGGGAAAATTAGAAGAGAATGCAGGCTGGAAGTGAGAAGGTCAAAAGCATCAACTCCTGCTCCCCTCTGGCACGACTAGCCCTACGCTCCCGGATGAAAAATACTGAATCCAAACTGACCTGTATTCATCATAACCTTCAATGTAATACATGTGGGATGACCTATTTCAATCTGCATATTCTTCTCTTAATTTCTCAAACCCGCTTCTTCCATGTGGGATACTTAAAACCATAAACGTGACGTAATTAAAATCCATTCATGCTCTTTGAATATTTAGTCAACCGCATAATTACATTGTATTTTAGTGTTATTCTTCTCAAAAACAACACGCTTTTCCCCAGGGGAAGCCAGGGTCGTTTAATCAATGGCGCTAAGTCAAGCATTAAACAAAACGTTTTCGAAAGCAACTCGACTGCGACGTCTTTAGTTTCGGCAGAGAAAACTAAACTTCTCAGAGATTTGTTCCGTTCCTCGGCAATCATGGTATAACAAACTTATACCATGGCATTTCGGGGTATTAGTGATTTAAATTGCCCCGAGAGCCGATCGGCCGAAGCGGCCTCGGGACTTTTACAAATCTTCCCTCGGCTCTCGGGGCAATTTAAATCACTAATACCCCTCATGCCATGGTATAACTTATAAATATTAAGCAAATAGCCCACTTCCGCAATATACTTTACTTGTTACGCACAAAGGTTTCAATACGAGGCCCTTTGCTAAATTAAATTAATTATTTTCTCAATACGAGGCCCCGTGCTAAATTAAATTAATTATTTTCTCTGAGAAAAGAATAAATTTAATTTAGCACGGGGCCTCGTATTGAAACCTTTGTACATAACAAGTAAAGCATATCGCGGAAGTGGACTATTGCCTAGTGTGTAGGCCATATAACTGGGTTGTATGCATATAGTTCAAGACAGTTGAATCTGTTATAATAATTATGGTTCTTGAATTAAACATTTCAACTGTTATTATTACTGTGTAGTCTTAAATTGTGTGAACTTGTTAATAATAGTGATTACCACTGAGTACATGTGGATATCTAAAACTTCAATACATTTAGGTTTGTTCATTTTCGATTAATCCCCTAGATCTTCAAATGCCTTGATTTTTAAACCTTCTTGTATCACCTTCTCATCAGGCTTTTAACCTGAGGGTCATGGGTTCTTTCATTCCCATTTTCACTTGTCCAAATTTGTTGTACTTCACTAGGTAAATTAGTTGTTGTTTTTCATGTATGTAATCAGTGGAATATAAAATTATTTTTCTGAATTTAAGACTTCAATGAGCTTGCATTTTTTCATTTTTGGTAGGCCTCTTACAGTGATTTTTCTTGACTTGATTGCTTGTCGTAGTTGACTGACAGTCATTTTGTCATAGTCATGAGCAACACGTATTTCATTGCTGCCATCATCCAATACTTTACTAGTTGAACTACTTGCACCAGTGGAAGTACTCGACCGCATCCATTTTTTTCTTGACTCAACAATTCCAGACCCCCAGTATGCATCATTTTGTTTTTGGTATTTTCGCTTCTCGCGTTCACAGTGATTAAGTGCTTCCTGTCTTGCTTCTAGTTGTAGCACATCTCTTGCGGCATCCCATTTGTTCGACTTTTGGAAGAACATTCTCTTGACATCATCAGTATTTTTTTCCACTCCCTGTCCCGTAAAGTGCTTAAAACATAATTTGTAATCTCTTACAAACACAGGGACATGGTAAACCATAGCATGCATGTAGGGAGTTACCCGATCCTTTGAATACCCAATTCTAATTTCAGCAAGTGAGCAAAACAAATCAATAAATTATCTTCCTTTCTGGAAGATTTCAAGAAAGGTATTCATGTTGCTATTAGATTCAGTGTTGATTAATTTATATAGAGCAACAAAATTCTTCCATATCTGTACAACTGTGTCTTTTGATTCTGGAAAAAGGATGTCATTTCTTTCAAGTTCATTAGGCAGCAAAGTCATTTTTTTTCAGAACCAGTCAGACTTGTCCAGTCATATGCACCACTTCCTTTGCCATCAGCATTGCTTTTCTCCCACATTGTGAATGTGATTCCCACACCATTGATTGTATCAATCATTTTTTTCAAATAAATCCCTTTCTCAGCTGACCTTGTTTTCCCTGGATGAGCTTCATTGTCCCTTTGCATGACTTCTGTAACCAAATTTTCAGTGAGCCTATCCGTAATTCTCATCATTAAATGAAGCTCGTCTAAAACCACATGGTCTAGCTCAATAACAAAGAGGGGCTTATGTTTGCAGGAAAAAATATTTGATGACTTAGGGTGAAGATCTTTGATTTCTTGCAGTGTTCTTTTTATTTCAACTGAGTTGTAGTAATTAAGATCCTTTGTCATGTCCCATCTTTGAAGCTTGTGTATTTTGCACCACAGACATGAATAGGTTGATGTTGCAGCACTCAGGCCCATTGTCATCAGTAGAAACTTATAGTCTGCCCCTAAAAAAAGTTCGACTTTGATTTCTTTTTGGTCCACCTCTATTTTTCCATTTGTTATCACAGTATTTATATCATTAATGAGATCTTTAAATGAAGTGTCAAGAGTAGGATATTGTTCTGGTCCATTGACTATGCCAATTGTTTTGTTTCCTTTGGAGGACATTACTTTATCCCCAGTTTGGAGAATGGAGAATGACAAGATCATAAAATTAGTTGTTCTTGACATCTTGGCTCCATCACCAGTAATTTTTACTTGAATGGGCTCATGGGAAGGATGATCAGGATTGGATGTAAGATAGTCTTTAACATGATCCCTGATGGTATCAGCAAAGGAAAGTTGGGCACCTGGATGTGGCATAGTTTGTTAAGATCATCTCTCTTCTGCTTAATCAAATAGGACCTAGGTAAATCATCATATATCATAGTTAATTCATGATATAATTCATCACCAACACAGAATGTATCAAGAAGAAACAAAATTTGTTCCAAGGTGTCCTGATCTTCTTGAGTTAGTTTAGCATGGGCAATTGCCCCTTTGTTTTCATAATCAAAAGTAATCCCTCTGCCTGTATCAGCTTCTTTGGTCTTAATGCATGACAACTGCAAGCCATGACTCTCCAAAAACCACAGGGCAACATCAGCTCTTCCTTTGAGTTCCTTTAGTCTCCTTGATTTCTGTCTCTCACCAAGCTGGTTTACTTTTCTGCCACAATTAGGGAGAATAAAACGTGCCTCTAGTTCTGTTATTTTCTGAATGTAATCAGATACTTCTTTATTCAAGCTTTCTATTTCTGTATCCTTCCTTGCTAAAGCTTCAGCCATTTCCTTCAACAAGCTTTCTTTCTCTTTCTGTAAATCTCCACACTTCCTGCGCCACTCCTCCACAGCTGAATTAGCTTCACAGCTGAATTAGCTTCACGAAGATTATATTCCATCTCCCCAACAGACACTAAATCATTGACTAAAATGCTCAGTGTGAAATTCCTGTTATTGAGTTCCTCTAATTTCCTGCCACCAGTAACTTTTTTATATTTAGAAGCAACAGAACCCACCTCTCGTCGTAGCCTCCCCTGAATACGAAATCCAGTCTCCCTGCTTATTTGAAACCATCTTCTTGGTATCCAACTATTTAACAAGTCCAGGTAATCTAGTGAATTACCACGGTCATCAGCCATGACCATGTTATGCCATATTTTTAACAGGGGAAAGCAATTTGAAACTTATCAACATTCTGCTGCTGTATATAAGTAAGTGGATGATTCACAACATTTATTTTGTGATCCAGCTTCTGCTTTTCAAGTGTACTCATGTAAAAATACATTTTTGTAGAGGAAAACTTTCAACTTACAGCTACACACGAGAATGAACTGAGATTAAGAGCCAACGGTACAGCAAATCTGTAATCAGCAGTATCCCCCCCATAGAAGGCCAGGTTTTCAGTCCAAAGATGGCGGCCAGAAAACAGAGAACATGGAAGGGAAAGCCTTACTTTCGGCGAAAAAGTGCCTCAAAACTGGCGTTTTTTCGCTCAAATCTAAAAGAGAAGCTGGACTTGGATTTGTGCTGGTTCTAAAGATATTTGGCATAATTTTGGGGAGCTAATCAAGGCCGATTTGTGTTGCATTTTGAAGCCTAAACATCGATCAGTGTTTTAAGATGTCGGCACGCTGGAATCGACCAGTACGAAGTTTGCAGCAATGAACAGAAGGTAAGCTACTCACAGCTTTTTGAGAGAAATAGAGGGCTCAAATAGCCGTATTGGTGGCATCACGTAGGAGTATTTGGCGGTTTGGAAGTTTACTTTTAATATATTAAAGCTAGTGTAAAACGTTTTACAGTAGTTTCTGTTTTTATTTGGAGGTCGGCAAATGTTGGGCGAACTACTTCAATACCAAAATTTCAACTTTATGTTCTTTCCCCAATACATTTTACTGTAATACCAGCGGCCATTTTTAAAGGGCCAGCAAATTACCGTCCGCCATTTTGTCGTAAATTTCTGGTAATGTGGAGATAATTCACAGACAGAACTGCATTGATGTTTACATCTCTCGAACTGGCCTGCAGTCCTATGACTCTAGAATATATAAAGTTGGTATCATATATCTTACTACTTGAACTGACTTTTTCGTCACTGCCATGGTTACAACTTTCATCTGAATTATATTATAGAATCCTTGAGGTCATTTACTTTCAAAGTCCTTCATTTACCCAGTACCAATATCAATCGCTCTGTCGATGTTAAGTGATGATGGCCCAACCCTTCCAGTAACCACATTAATGATACACTCTGGGTGTTGCTCTGGTGCCAATGGATTTATGCTCATGTCCAATTTCCTTAGAAGGCCTTTTCTGTCAAGTTTGTCTGCAGCAGTTCTTGCATTGGTCTCTTCTTTGTGACTTCTTTGGGGAATGGATATCCTTTCCGACTCAGTTGGATACATCTGTGACCAGTTGACCACAGAAATGGAGGCTGAGTACCCGGGGTCTTAAGCGTCTTAGGCTTGAGACTGCTTCCTATGATCCCTGCCTTGCCATGTCCGTACCTCATAAACATGGTCTCAATGAACATGTCACGTACTCCATATTCCGTTCCATATAACATGAGAGCCTTTAATAAAATGGCGTATTACGGTTTCCGGAAATGCTTCCATGCTTTCCAGATAATAAAGACCATACCTTGCATAGATAGCGTGTCCAGATACAAAAAGGTATGGCAACATGAGTTTAACTGCCTGCAGATAAAGTGGCCAATCGCCTTCTCTTTCTGCTCTCACGTATACCATCATTATGAACACTGGCTTTATGAAGACATTCACCCAAAACTTCGTGGTGCGACATTTGCTTGCCAATTCCTCCAAGACAGTCATGAGATCTTCATGACATTTTAGGTGATTTTGTTCCAACACATCTCTGAGTAACTTCTCAGTTACCATGCGCATGGCTCTCATGTTTATTGGCAATTTCTTTCCCGTTAGCGTTTTAGCCACACCTCCAAATACAGATCCGTGGATTTCTGCCAGGCCGGACTCTGCCATCAATGTCCCAACTGCTCCTACAAAGCTCATCAGCATGTGCATCCCTCCCAGCCTGGGAATTAAATTAGGAAAGAGATTTGGGTACACCCACTGAACCTCCAATACAATCCTGTAAAGTTGGAGATCAGCTGCATGTGAACAGTGTGAAGCTCTGCCCAGTTTCTTCAGTCAAGTTCTGTGCTTTGGTCATGGCAGTCATGATGGTATCAGTGGCAGATAGACTGCTTTCGTTTTAGGCTGAGGGATGTGTCCATGCAGACGACTGAGGCCAGTATTGTACCCATTGAACTCAGGGCAATCATCAGTCACCACTACATCAGTTAGGAAAGTGAAATCAGTCTCATTTGCAATCTGTTGTGACTTCACCATTTGGGCAAGAAGTCTGAGGGGAATCACCACCTTGTTTACAGCGTTATTTGGCATTTCTGGTTTCTTAGGCCCATTATACCTTACAATATCAAGCTCATACTCTCCTCTGTCATGTCTGTCTTGTTAAGTCGTGATATGGTCTCTTCATGTTCTTGTGTATCGACATCTTGTCAGGTCATGAGAACAGCTAAGGAATGGGTTGATAATTTACCATTCTAGGAGGAGAAATCCGCATCAAAATTGTCTATAATAATAATAATAATAATAATAATATTTATTCGGGGTGCACCATTCACCGAAGTGTTTTACAAGGTGGCCCTGTAATGGCAACAATAAAATTATATATATATTTATAACTAAGTAGTATAGAATAAAATAGATAATTTCTAAGATTAATAAATTAAAATAATACAAATATATTGATAATCTAGGAGCTAGTGAGCTTGACTTAATTTGAATTTAAAAAGCAGTAATGAATTTACATTATTGGGATCGAAACCTAGGTCATTAAAATCTTTAGCAGCATGGTAAGTTAATGTATGTTTTCCCCAATTTGTCTTGACTGAGGGTAAGTGAATCTTAGACTTATTTCTAGTATTATATTGGTGGACATTACTATTAATTACTAAGTTAAAATTAAAGTCAATAAAATTGTTCAAACATTTAAAAATAAAAATACATCTATGTGCATGACGTCGTTTACATAACTGGTTCCAATTTAAAGACTCTAGAGCTTGTGTGGCAGATGAACGTAGTGGTTGGTTTAAGATATTTTTTGCTGCTTTATTTTGCTGGACTTGGAGAGCGTTCATTAGTGTTACATTGTTCTTATCCCCCCAGATTATGTCAGCATAATCAAATAATGGAAGGATAAGAGAATTGTATAGTGTTATGCGAGCATCGGTTGGGAGAAGTTGCTTGACTCTCCTTAGAAGACCTAGACGTTGGTTTATGTTGGACATGAGGTTCTCGATATGATCATTCCAAGACATGTCTTCGTTAAATGTCACACCCAGATATTTGAATGAGTTTTCACGTTCAAGAGGACATCCGTCAATGGAGATTGATATGCCATTGAATGATTTAAGACGACGACTGCTGCCAAACAATAAACATTTCGATTTAACGCAATTGAGAGTGAGTAGATTTTGACCAAGCCAGTTTGACACACATTTTAGGTCACTGTTTAGATTATTTTCAATATCGAGGGATGATTTGGCGGAATAATACAGAAGGGTATCGTCAGCATATAATATCGATTTACAGTTTTTCAGGCAGCGTGGTAAATCATTGACATATACAAGGAAAAGTAAAGGACCCAGGATACTTCACTGAGGCACCCCAATTGTGACATCCCTGGGGCTGGAGAGACAGTTTCCGATTGATGTCACTTGTACGCGGTTTGATAGGAAGCAATTAAACCAAGCAATAGCTTCACTATCCAAGCCAAAATCTTCTTTTAATTTGTTTAGTAGTAGTTGATGGTCGACTGTGTCGAAAGCCTTGCTCAGGTCTAGAAAGACCGCTCCAGTGATATAGCCATTGTCAAGTTTATCTAGGATGTTTTCAGTTAAGTGTGCGAGAGCAACACCCGTTGAAAGATTAGGTCGGAAACCAAACTGTTCAGGTGCAAGAAGTTTATGTTCCTGTATGTAGTCATACAGCTGTTGATGTACCGCCTTTTCGATGATCTTGGTTATGGTAGGTAAAATGGTGATTGGTCTGTAATTGTTTGCACTTGAACGATCACCAGATTTAAATATAGGTACTACTTTGCCTTTTTTTCCAAACAGATGGAAAAGTTGAGGTTTGCAGAGACTTGTTGAAAATGAAGGTTAGACATGGAGTAATGATATCGGCAGAATCTTTAAGTAGGCGAGCGCTGATCCGGTCGAGGCCAATTGCTTTATTAGTTTTCAGTGTTCGCAGCTGTTTGTAGACAAAGGCTTCTTTAAAGATTTTAAATCTGAAAACAGTAGAGCATGTCGATGTAGAGGGTATTTGAGAGGCCAATGAGTTGATTTTTTCCTTAATAGTGTTTGCAAGTTTAGTTCCAATCGATGTGAAGTAATCATTAAGGATACGTGCAATTGATTTAGGATTACTGTGAAGGACATCATCAGATAAGATGCATGACGGCGTATTACAGGATTTATTGTCACGCGAAGTTATTTCATTTAGGGTTTTCCAGAGCCCCGTAGTATTTCCTCTATTACTGTTTATAACATCCTGGTAGTAATTTGATTTAGCTTTCTTAACCGCTTTGTTGACTTCGCATCTAAGCTTTCTAAAACCAGACCAATGGATAGGAGATTTGGATTTGAGAGCTCTTTTGTGGAAGTAATCTCGTTCTCTCATTAACTTGGATAGTTTCGATGTCATCCAGGGAATCTTGATGCCTTTAACTCTTTGCTTTTTAATTGGAGCATGTTGGTCGGCTATGCTAGTGTAGAACGAACTCCAGATAGTAACGGCATCGTTTGCATTATTAGAATTAAATACAGGTGACCAGTCAATGTTCGTTAAATCGTTTTGAAAGATTTGTTTGTCGTAATGCTTGAAGGAGCGGTACTCAATGACGCGTGGACATGCCTTTGGTACACCTGCTTTGATGACACAATATACCAGAGAATGGTCACTTAATGACAGCGGTATTACTCCGTTCTCAACAATACGGTGCTTGTTGTTAACAAAAATAAGGTCAATAGTTGATTGGCATCCCATTGTTATTCTTGTGGGACTTGAAATAAGCTGTTCTAAATTATGTAGATTTGCAAGCCTTTTCAAGTTAGATTTTGACGATTTTGAAGCAGAGTTTTTTTGTAATGTAATCAATATTGAAGTCTCCAAGTAAAATCAGTTCAATATCATCCGTTAGGTTAGATAAGACGGCATCCAATTCTTCGATAAATTTTGTTACTGGGAGATTAGGCGCTCTGTAGAGAGTACAAACCAACATTTTTTGTTTTTGTTTTGGGTCTCGTCACTTCTATTATGCAACTTTCGATGGTGGTGTTTGCCAGAAGATCTGAGCGAACTCGAAAGGGAATGCCATCACGTATATATATATCGCCGTACCACCACCATGTTTTCGGCCCATTCGATCTTGTCTGGCAAGATTGTAGCCAGGGACATATAATTCTTGGTCAGTAATCGAGGAATTTAGCCACGTCTCGGAAATAGTAAATATATCAAAGGGCTGATCTTTCAATAGAAGTCGAAGGGAATCCATCTTGGGTAATAGACTTCTTATATTAAGATGGCTGATCTTTAGGCCACGGGCTTTGGGCAATGGTTGGGACATATTCACAGTAGGGCCAGGATTTATAGACACATCGTTAGATAGGATGATAAGCAACATTGAGATGGAAGCGTTAAAAAGCAGACGGCAACCAAGAAGAAGACGAAATCGGTTTGGACGATGTTGGCTTTGAGGCTCGTGGTTCGGTGAGAATCCGCTTTGAAGCCACAATTTCTTCGCATACATACGAATTGACGGCATTACAATTATCCAACATACTTGGTACGTCCTTGTGTCCAGATATATTTGATATGCACAAGTACAGGTAGAAGATAAGACAGAGATTACTGGACGATAAAAAACCATGACCGACCGCCATTATGTATAAAACTTATAAACATGTGTAAGTATTAAAACTATCGGGCGGCCTGTGGACACGCATAAAACTAGCCTGAGAAAACAGCCAACCATTCTACCACAATTTGAATGAGACCATTAGCTGCATCTGAAATTCCTGTCAGTTTGGTATTTTTTGATGCAGCTACGGCAGCAGATTTCTTGAACCGCAGTAACTCATCATATGAACATGTACATTGTAACACCAAAGTCGTGCATGTTGTTTACAAATTCCTTTGAATCCCTTAGAAGCACAGCCAGGCTAATATTCAATTGAGTTGGATAGTTTGTTAATAGTGACGTGATAATGGTTCCTATGAGAAGAGCTGGCAGAGTGTTATCCAACTTTGGAGACAAACGAGCAAGGAGATCCAGAACAGTGCTGCTCACAGATTCTGAGACAATTTCGTGATTCAGCCTTGTATTGTAGTTCTTTCTATCAGGAATAATTTTAGTGATTTCCTTGCAAATCTTTTTTTCTTAAGTGATTATTACTGGGTTATTTTTGTTTATCCCATGGTATGATTGGTAAGAAAGAAAAAGAAGCGAAAAGTAAGAATAATAATATAATGGTTTATTAACAGTACAGTACCGCCAAGAAACATATGTACATTTGATCGCGAGCAGATCGCGAGCAGATCGCGATCATGAAGTCGATCTGCTCGCACTTTGCTCGCGATCTGCTCGCACCTTGCTCGCGATCTGCTCGCACCTTGCTCGCGATCTGCTCGCACCTTGCTCGCGATCTGCTCGCACCTTGCTCGCGATCTGCTCGCACCTTGCCCGCGATCCGCTCGCACCTTGCTCGCGATCTGCTTGCACCTTGCCCGCGATCCGCTCGCACCTTGCTCGCGATTTGCTTGCGATTAAACGCTGATCGCGAGCAAACGTCCGCGTCTTCTGATAACCTCACAGGCAGCCCAATCTCAATATTTGTGTATTTATACGCTTACAAATATCGCTTGAATAGTTCATATTATAAATCCTTCCAAAACATGTATGTTAGACAAATAAATACACGACTTCATCCTACAATGTTTCAGTTGTGGTTATTCATACCTCTGAGCTCTTCTTGGGTCGTTTCCGCTGCTTTTTTCGAACCTCTTTCCCTCACCTCCTAATATAATGAAAAGGCTGGAGACAACCGACAAATATACGATGCATAACCTGTAATCTTTGCCACGAAAATCACACTTCGCTCACTCCAAATAACTCCAAACTACGGTAGGACATAGAATGATAAATGAACTCATCCCTACCCGAATTTTAAGATCCAGCGATACCACAGTCTGGAGAAAGCAAACAATTTGTCACCCATTTTCAAGTCCTTCGAGGTTGGTAGCCAACGAAGTTGGACAGCGGAAGTGCGACCGTCAAAATAGCCTAGGTCTGGCGAAGACAAATAGCAACTTAACAGGAGTGAGTGGGGGCATAGCTCGTTTTCAGGTGGACCAAAAATACCGTACCTGTACAGGGAACGTTACGAAATATGAATTCCGCTCGCTGTTTGAGTTTGACAGCTATTGTACTCCCTCAGCCAATCGCCGAGCGAAAAAATCAAAACACAAACGCACGTGTGTCGGTAAATCAAAACACAAACGCACGTGTATCGGTAAATAAAAACACATTTTGTCCATGTAACTCCCATATGTGTTTGAAAAACTTTCCAAAATGTCAGCTGGTGAACCACCGGAAAAAAAAATCTACATAATTCTATGAAATGGCAATTGTGGTAAGTTATTAAGAGTTGTTGTTGCAATTTAATAGATGTTCGTTCAAAAGTTTCCAGGAACATTATCAGTGTACGGTAATTCAAATATTTTTTTCTTGTATTTTTAATATAGGGTAATAAAGAATTATGAGTTCTCCGAGGGTGATTTCATAAAAAGAGAAGATATTTTGATTAATGCTGAATCTGACAAAGATTATCTGTCCATCGAAGAGTTAACGGCATGCACCCTGACAAGAATTGTAAACAAAGTGTGGGGTGAACGAGTAAAACTCATGAAGAAAAGGGAAATATTGAGTACGTTTTACGTGTACGAAAACTTACGTGTCCAAACGAAAGATACTAGCCCCGCAGTGCAGGAACGTCCGTTGGAACCTTAATAACTTAGTATCTCGTCTACCCACCTACGTTTGTATCTGTAGGTACGATACGTTTGTATCTATAGGTACGATACGATACGATGCAATACGATACGATATGTACGCACCTTGGAGAAAACAATCGCCGAAGATCGGAGTTTTTGTGGTGTGCTATGGATTGCATTTGCCTGTGCGTTGTTGTGGGGGCCTTTTGTTTTCTATCTTTTTGCGGCGGCAATTTCCTATTCCATGTCGGGCGCCGGATTTCGTCTATGTGGGTTTGGTCTACTTTTTCCTTCCAATTTGGCGGGCCCTATGTGCTTGCTCTTTTTTTCTTCCAATTTGGTGGGGCCTATGTGCTTGCTATTTTCTGTTCGATATTCTCGATATTCTATGGTTGCGTAGGATATAGCAAAGATGCAGAAAAACACACTTGGCCATACTACTTCTTTGGTGTTCGATTTTGCTATTTCTGCTATATCGGCTCGCAGTTCCTGTATATACTCATTTGTCCCCTGAAACCATCAAGTCGAAGAAGCCTGAGCACTCGGGATTGAAGCTTGTTCTATTTCAGATGTAACCGAAGAAGAACTCAAATCTGGTGTGTTTCAGCTGATCTTCGGATCAGAGGTAGTTCTCAACAATGTTGATAACGTTATCAGTGACAATTTGGTCCAGGTGTAAAATGTCTATGTAACTTACGCATTATTATAAGTCATCTTCAACATCAACAGAATAATCAGAATCAGATTCAAAATTGTAATGTTCCTGTGGTGAAGATAATTTTGTTGGCCATAATAGACAATGATAACATCAGCAGGCATGTTATCCCAACCAGCAAGCCCAGACTCTTGATGGTAATCCAACATGTTGCATGGAGGTCCCCAGTGAATGACGTATCTGACATCTGGGAAGTTTATTCCCATACTAAGGGCAGCACTAGCGATTGCAAGTCTCTTCGAAACGGTAACTTACTTTTGTCTTGGGACCTACAATGACACGTATAAAAGGCAATGGTTACATACAAATATATATATATATATATATTATATATATATATATTTAAGCTAGCATGGCATATATGTATACAGCAAAATATAACACAGACTTTTAATACCTGTAAACAGTATTTAAAAACAAAATAAACACATATATACGGAAAGTGGCTATTAGTAGAACAGCCGTACAATCTTGTAATTTTCTATTGGATTAAAATTAGGTTTTTAGAAGTTTTCTATAAACGTTTGAGAAATAAACCAATTCAAAAATAAAATTTCGACCTCAAATCACGTCTAACTACACCTGAACTAAAACGGAGAATATACAATGTACTACAATGAATTAAGTAGTGTATTCTAAACCTAAGTGTTGTACATGTACATGTACCTTGTATTAACTCGATTGGGTTTCGTTTTATAATTTGTGTTAGTTGCAACATTGGCATACTAGCTCGTACGAATGGGAATGGGGAATATTTGGGTCGGTGTTTACGTGTCATGTACTTCAAAATATATATCAGCGGGACGCTTAAACTTAAAACTTACCTTTTTCCAGTCCATGTCTCAACGGTATGTGACTCGTCAATAACGATTGCTACCAAATTGTCACTGATAACGTTCTCCACATTGTTCAGCATGAGTTCGGCTGATCCGAAGATGAGCTGAAACACACCAGATTTGAGTTCTTCTGCTGTTACATCTGAAATAGAACAAGCTTCAATCCCGAGCGCTTTGGCTTCTTCCACTTGGTCATCGGTGATGGATTTCAAGGGACAAATTACGAGGACTGAAGTCGGCATTGCCCACAAGAACCAGTAATTGATCCAGCTTTGCCTTTTTAACGGCCATCACTTCTGTGGCTGTTCCAATAAAATTATCACCAACCTTGGAAATATTCTGTATGTATGAAATAGTCACACGTACTCTAAAGATCTGTAGATGAGAATACAACCTATATGTACATAAATTATTAGACATCTTGAGAAGAACAGATAAGAATGTTTGCTTCAGTTGGTATAAATAATACCTGGTAAACACCCACAATGATAATCTGCATTCACATGAAAGCCACACCCCGAGTCCATGCTGTATTAAATATGGTTGCCTCTCGAATACATGCTCCCTCTAGAGTCGTCAAAAGGAATTAAACACCCAAAATATTTCAAGATGGCTTCTATTTCTAATGATTTATTTGAAGAGACTGTGGACCCAGTTAATGAAATATTCATATCCTTTACGGACGTGTTTCTGCTACGCTCCGATGTTCGCTATCTTCTAAGGCCTATTTTCACGTCACAGTGCTGTAAAGTCTTTAAAGTAATGTCTGAAGACTCCCTTACGCCATTTAACAAGGATACAATGAACTCTAGAAGACCAAGACGAAAAAGGGAACGCCAATTCTCCAACTCTTCACCTGAAACAGGGTCAATGGCTAACGACACATTAAACGAAATCAATGCAAAGTTAGACAAACTACTGCCGCTAATTGAGCAAATCCATCAGCTTCAAGAGCAAGTCGAGAGCTTATCCGAAGAGAAGGCTGAACTCACCAAAGCAATTGAATTTAACAACGCTAAAATTCAAAGCCTGAAGAGAAACGTGGATGCTTTAAGAGAGGAACACGAAGAACTAGAAGCCATTGTAAATACAACAAATGCTTATCTCGCTACTACAAAAGAGCAGTTGAACAAAGCGAAATCTCGCAATATCAAGCTGGAAGCCTACACCTGAAGAAGTAACCTCTTAGTTTTCGGAGTTAATGAAAGCATCCAGCAAGAACAGCCAGAAGATACTGTTGAAGAAAACACTAGTGGAGAAGATGAAAATCCCTGAAGAAAAAGTTGAATCTTTCAAATTTGAAAGAGTTCACAGAATGCCCACCCGAATGCAAAGCCGTGGCGAGACGAAGCAACCAAGACCAATTATCGTTCGATTCAGTTTTTTTCCAAGAAAAAAAGGAGGTGTTCCAGTATGTTAGGAATTTAAAGGGAACACCCGGGATCAGTATTTCCGATGACTATCCTCAAGAAATAACCTACATAAGACGTATGCTGTGGCCTGTGCTCAAAGTTGCCAAGAAAGCAAAGAAAATTGCTTATTTCCAAGTACACAAACTTATTATAGATGGAGCAGTATATCATGGAGTGGAAACTGAAGACCTACCTTTCTACGCAAAAATTATGTTGTAAGTTATAAGATATAATCTCGGAATTTAGTCAATGTCATGCACTGTGCGGTGTAAGTTAACACCTTGTGTCTCAACCATATTGAAGGTACTACATATATTTTTCTACCTACCGCTAGAATACCTAGCAGAATCAAAAGGTCTCTGCATCGTTTTTTTTCCCTGCTAGTTACTGCGGTAAGTGACTACGGATTCACAGTGTAAAATTGTGTTCTTTTTGTTTTCTCTTTATTTTTCCTTATTCGTTCATGTGTTCACATATATTCCGTCAAATTATTATCTTGGGCGTAATGAGCAAACTTGTCTAAATTTCGATTATGTATACCAGTTTACAACTACAATTGTATAGTTGGCAACGTATTTATTATATTATTTATATGAGAGTAGTGCAGTCTGTAGAATGTTTACCAAACAATGATGGATAGTAACTCTTTGGATTTTCGTTGCTTGTCTTTGAACGTTAGAGGACTAAATACGACCAGAAAGAGGCGACACATATTTCCCTGGTTACATCAACAAAATATACAAATTGCTTTTCTCCAATAGACTTATTCCTCCCCAAACTCTGTTAAACAATGGGAAACCGAATGGGGCGAGAAAATGTATGCTTGTCATGGAACTAAACACAGTCATGGTGTTGCAATCCTGTTTCAACCCCAATCATGCTGATGTTGACAATTCCACTTTAAATTGAAGGAAGTGGTTTAGGAGCATAAAACACATACCATAAGATACTACAGAGTCCATAAATTACATAACAGGCCTTAGATGTCCCAGGTTATCTTTTTTTGCAATGTACCCTGACCAAAAAAAAACTAGGAGTAATCATAGATTATAGAGTGCGTTCATCTTTTTTTTTGGAATTGATAATTAAATAGAATAAAATATTTATCAACAATTGTTGTGTAGTAAACTCATGAGGTTGGATGTGTTAGGTTTCACTGTATTGAAATTGAAGGTAGCATATCCTTTTTTGTGATCATGTAATACACTAGATATCAAAATGACATACTTGGTATTGATTGAATACATTTATTTGCAGACCAACTGTTACTGTAAAGAAATAGAGCCCAATATTAACCTGTAGTAAATCCAATCCGTATAATAGACCCATTTCAATCCCGGTTTTTTTTTACAATGCAACAATATAACTAACCTTGTTGAAAAACTCGAATTATAATGTTTGTTCAAACATTATACTTTGTTTGATAATTTTGAACAATGTAACAATAACATTAACATAGATAACTTGTGATTAATTTTATCAGTAAGAGACACAAATTCCATTGTTTTTCTTGCATAGTTAACTTCAACAACTTTCAGACAACTTTAACAAAAAAAATTATATCACAGACTTTCTGTGACTTTTCCTAATACATTTGTAATATTATTCCAGACAGAGTTTAAAAAAATTATCAAACATAATATTGTCTTTGGTTTAGAAATATAGTGTAATAATAACATTAACATGGTGTAACAATAACATTCAGAAAACTTTACCATATCCATAGCCTTTGCTCTGGTGTTAGTCTTCAATGTTTTTTGTCTTTTCTGTGGAACAGTTATAGTTATAGCTTTGCCTATACATGTCCATTTTGCAATCTGACACTTCAGTCTTTTATAAATTCTGCATCTAGGAGTTTACGGCTGTTCACATCGAAGGAGACCTTCATTCTGTCCAGTGCTAATAAGGCCTCTATAATTTGGTCATTTGACCTAACTGTGTCAATATCCGTTGATGAAAGGGCCAGTAGTTTCTTAACCATAACATGAAAGGCTGTTAAGTGTAATTTGTCATTGTCACTTTTTACAAAAAGGTTGAGGCTCCACTGGTTTGTGCATTTGCTTGCCTTTTGGATCATTTTGCAGCTTGCATTGTGCAATGGGCCAATAATCCATTTGGTGTCAAGTTAACCTTTCGTTTACAGGAACAACAGGCTGAGTTTCTCATACCGTTTTGTACACCAAGTACTGTAACAGTTAGTTCCTTGTAATTAGATAGATTCACATCGTGAACTTGGGGCAATGGTTGCTGAAACTCTTGTACCTCCTCAATGGTACAGCCGTCTTCATCTTGGGATGTATTTAAGTAAAGGTCTTCTCCATATTTCTTAAGTCGAAACATAATAAATTGGTATGTCTTCCCTTGCTGGACACCATTTGCATACTTCCCCCACAAGATAATCTTAATGTTCCCAGATGGATCAACCACATAGCATTCTTGTTTATCTAATGTACCTGACGTCACTGTGAGCTTTTTACAACCCGAGACGTGGACAACTTTTCCCTTGATTGTTACCAGTTGACCCGAAGTTACACGAGCCAACAATGACACGGTTAGCACGGTATCTTCCTTCTTATATTTGAATTTGACATCTGTGAGGGGTAGTACATCAGTCCATTTGGATATCTGTACATCCTTCATACCGAACACTTAGTGCTAATTTTGTATTTTTTTATCTTTACAGGGCTCTGGTGCTGGGCCAGACTATCAAACGCCGTATTTCTCTCAGTTGCAAAGCAGACTGCTTGAGTTATCCAACTTTCTGTCTGTAGGTCACAGTTGAGGTATGTATGTCCACCAGACTTTTTAATAGGGCTGACGCATTGCAGATAACACTGAATTGATGGAGTGTCATCATCTACAAAATAGAATGTGGTTAGAATATGTTTCTTAGGAAATTGTGAAAAACGTATAGAAGAAAACCTTAACCTATTTATTTAATGTTCTTGTTATCCTATTCAACACTAATACAGTGAAACTCTGTTATACTGGAAGTACGTTTTATACAGGTTCTAACCCATGCTGGGTTTGTTATACCAGGGTTTTATTGTATGAAGAATAAAATTCTCCAATGAATCATTTTACTTTCTTTTTATTGGGGAGCTGATATTTAAACTAACTAGACTGTAATGATGCTTGAACAATTATCTCCGTAAACTATAGAAAGTGCAATTTTTTTAGTTCAATGTATACGTACATTTAACATTTGGACTATACGCTACAAACATACAGTACATGTACAAACAAATAAATATATAATTGCCATCAACTTACCTGGAGACTTTAATTCACTGGATGCCATTGGACAGGTTGTGTATTCAAATGTGATAAGGCTGTGAAAACAATGAATTTACTCTTTAGAGCAGGTTTGACATGAGTATTGAAAACGTTAAATGGTTTGATGTTTACTAAGCCTTCTCATTTTGTTAAAGCTGTTATCAAATGGAGAATTAGACAAGTTTATATGATAATAAGATTTTTTGCTAAGTTCTCAAGTCAGGTCTCCGCTTCAAGTCTGAATTGTAAATTGGTGGATTTCTTGAGCCATGTCAGTCTCTCGAAAGTCATTGGTTCAATAATACATGACATAAGTGTTCTTACTCTGCTTATGGCCACATACGAAATGCCTGCAGTTCTTTCAGATTTACCAATGTCAATCCATGCCTTTGGCAGGGTAAGCCCTTGGCTTTTGTGTATTGTAATTGCCCAAGCAAGTTTCAAAGGCAGTTGCTGTCTCCATGCAGCTCATCAAATGTCTGCGAAGTAACTGTTATGGGGCATATAGGCACACATGCTGAAATACTTTCACTGATCGATGGACCTTTGTAGTCTATTACTGCCATAGACAAGTCAGGGAGTTGCTGGTTATTTGCATATATAAAATCTATAACAGTTCCAGTTGCACCATTGCAAAGTCCAACATCTGTCCACAAATTCATGGTAAGCATTACCTGTGCCCCTTTTGCAAAGAATATGCTGGGCTATAATCCTGACATTTCATCAGGTCTTGCTTTTTTTGCAAAGTCTGTTGAGTGACGCGCATTTATACATGCTATTGGTTGATGAAGTTTAGATAACTGGTCAAAATTTTAATTTGCAACTTCTTCATTGCTAAAGTAGAGAATTGGAATAAATTATGTGCAAAGGATGGTTGTCGAGTTAAAAGCAGTTTCCAGTCTTGTTCATTTGAATCTCCTAATCTCTAAATTGAGTTTGTATTGGGTCTAAACCTTGAACTCTTTGGTTTACAGATAGTTTGATAACGTTGCTAAACATTAAATAAGCTAAATGACCTTGCTCTCCTATGGAACCTGAAGGTTTAGAATGATATAATGGCTTATCAGCTACAGGGGGTAATTGACCTGGATCACTAACTAATATGATGGATTTACCACCAAACACCTCATCACTTACACCTGTTGCCTGTCTGCAGCGTTTATCAATCCAGCCAAACATTGTTTGTCCCAACATCGAGTATTCATCGATAAGGATATAATCAATCTTTTCTAAGTTGTTTTGTAATCTTACAAGACTCTGTCCAGTAAAGTCTTTGTTGCCTCTAGGACCAACAGGCAGTATTAACAAGGAATGGATAGTACATCCATTGATATTATATGAAGCCTTGCCTGTTGTGGCAGTTGAAGCAAATTTCGAATCGAGTTAATCAGGTAACTTTTACCTGGACCAGCAACACCAATTACAATAACAAACAAAGGATTTTTGGGAGAACACTGTTCTGAATGTGTTTTTATGAGATTGTATGCAATCATTTGCATCTCACTAAAAGTATCAATATCAATATTATGTTGTGTTGCAACTGTTGGGCCAAATGATTCCTTTTTGGTCTTTATCCAGGAGGGCATCTCCTGTATTTGATGATCAGCATACTTGAGTTTGTCATGTCGCCAGTCACAGCAAGATTGTGGTGTTTCTTGTGTGTTTTCTGTATTGATAAAAGACCCAGGAACAAGATCTGCTAAATGCATCCACTCTTCACGTTGAGGAAGCTCTTGAGTAAGGTGGTCAATATCTGGCTCATCATCAGTTTGACTTTGCACACATTGTAACTTTGCAAACCAGTCAGGAACATGCTCTTTGGCATATGCTGTTTCTAGGAACTCTTTCCATTTGCTGATATATATTTCATCAGTGCCTGGTTGATCACCCCAAGCATTGTCTTGTGTTGTGTGCCAGGGATTGTATTTAAGTAAATCATATTTGCAAAAGAGTCAAAACTTAGCACCTTTTATATTGGAAGAATATACTCGAAAAACTCTTGATATCATATTCCTAGGCTGACTTCATAGTTTGTTATTGACAAGTTTGTATTTTGTGGCAAAATACATTTATAGCCATTATATCTGGGATTGCTTGAGCATAGTTTTCATGCTTGGTATAACTGTCAAGAAGAGAGTCATTTGTAACCAAATCTCCATCAGCTACTGCATGTATTTTGATTCGACGTGATCCATTTAGACTTATAGGCACCACATTGAAAGATGAGCTGTCCAGTTTCAGTGACATCAATTGATGCATTGTCTCTTGAGCAGAAAAGTCACGTTGACCAAGTGATTTCATTATAACTTGTTTTATAATCTTTGTAGTGTAACTGTTGTTGTTGCAATTACGAATAATGGAATTAAATGCCATTTTCATGACAGGTGACCTTGGTTCACTCTTGGATGCATATTTTGCAAGGTATTTAACACATGTATGATAATCAAAAACATCTCATATAAAGAATATTAGCAACCAAGGTGACTGAGGACCACACAGGGAGGGGGAGGTGGGCATGTCAGTCCTTGGTTACGACTTTTTATGAGATAGAATCGAAGTCAAACTTCACCTTACAGGTAAGTCTCGTTTAACTAAGTAATTCTATCTCATAAACCGTAACCAGCGGTCTGCCATGAAGTCTTCAAAGCGTGTGAGGACACTATGACTACCTCCCAAAAAATAAATGAACAAACCAAAATCTTGGTCATGCCACAAAATTACAATTATATTTATAACCCAAAGCCTAGTCTAAATACATAAAGTAGTGGATAAATTATGAAAGAAAATAACTTTCAAAAAGAAACAAAACCTGTAATGCCTCTTCAAATACAGCTGCATGGGCCCTTATAATATAATGTGAGCAAACTAGCTCCTGATGAAATTATAACCTAATGTTCAAACTAACTGATCACGTGTTTGTAATAGAACCTCTTAAAGGTATTAGCATTGCTCCAACCTGCCTTCTTAAGAATCTCATCCATTGGAATGGCAGCTTGATAAGCAGCTGTTGATGCAGCATGCCTCGTAGAATGTGGCTTAAAAAGATTAATGTCGATACCCGACATCTGTAGTACTGTCCTAATCCATCGAGCTAACGTTTGAGTGCGGATAGCCTGGTGAGGCTTTATCGTAGAAATGAACAGCACATCCACATGTCGTAGACTCTTTGTTCGCTCAATATAATCCTCTAAACAAACATATGGGCATATGTCAGCATCCACACTGTACCTGGGAATAATCACAGGTGGAACTGGGTAATTAGGTCTACTTTGCTTTACATGCTTACTGAGGATAAACACAAACTCATCCTGAGATTTCTTCAAATATTCCTGGCTAATATTAAGTAAGGTCTGTTTTCTTTGAATGCTGACCAAGGCCAATAACATAGCTAATTTCAAGGTAATTTCCTTCAGAGTCAAAGATCTGTTAGGACTCATAGTCTTCAAAAACTGCAGCACTTGCTGGACGTCCCAAATGCCATAATACTTATGAGATGGTGGCTTTCTCTCAAAGGCACCTTTCAAGAAACGACAAATGACTGGATGTTGGCCTACTGGTGTTCTATCGACTGAAATAATATATGACAAAGCTGACCTGGCAGTGTTCATAGCAGAATAGGATAAATGAAGCTGTGTATACAAGAATTCTAACACATCTGTCAAATCTGGGGAATATGGAGCAATTTTCCTTTCACTACAGAATAAAGACCATTTCTTAAGATAAACTGCATATTGTTTTTGTGTAGCAGGTCTCCAGTACACTGGTAACGTGCTCAGAAAAACCCCTCTCTTGATAATGTCCCCTGATAAAGGACATGCCATCAACTTCAGTTTGCCCTGCATGCTGTGGATTTTTCTGCCTGACGGATGTGTCAGAAGCTCCATTTCTCGAGTCCACACCATGAGTTTGGGCTGCTGAGCTAACATCTGTAAAATTCGTGTGTACCATGTCTGGGTGGCCCAAGCTGGGACAACCAGAACACCCTCCGCTTGCTCGGCATCTATCTTGTCCAAGCATTTGTCAATTAAGCTGAAAGGTGGGAATGCATAAAAGTATTCATTGCTCCATGGCACACTAAATGCATCAACAAAGGCAGCATGTGCATCAGGTCTCCACGATGCATACCTTGGCAACTGTGTATTGAGCATTGTTGCAAAAAGATCAATGCTAAAGCTGGGGAATAGATTACATAGCTTCTGAAACAACTCCTGATTCAGCATCCATTCATGATCAGAATGGTGCTTTCTAGACAAGGAGTCCGCAACTACATTGGTGGAGCCTGGGATATGAGAGGCACTTAACCATATGTTCCTTGGGATACACCAATTCCAAATCTTCTTTGCCACTGTGTCACAGGCTATTGACTTGCTACCCCCCATATGATTAATGTAGGTAACAGCTGTCATATGGTCTAGTTCAAATTTTAGATGGATCCCAACCATATTGTTGCAAAAGGTAGTCCAACAAATAAATACTACATAGAGTTCTGTCACATTAATATGCAGGGATCCTTGCACCCGAGACAATAGACCCTGAGACTGTAGAGAACCATCAGTTGTACAGGTAATGCCCCAGCCACTGTCGCTGGCATCAGTCTGAAAAACATAAGCAATTGTTGCATGACCAATTCTGCGATAGGCATGCATTACATTTTCAAGCCACCAACGTAGCTCCTCTTTAGCTAACTCAGATAGATGTAAATGTCCATCATAATCACCACCATTATGAGCCAGCGCCCTAATTTTATCACGTTCAATATTACGATAATCCAGCCTGCCAAATTCAACTCCAGGCAGAGATGACACAATCTTTCCAATAACCTGAGCTATGAATCTAATTGTAAAAACTTCTCCATTCAAAACCTGTAAGCAAAGCGATCTCAACTTTTCTTTCTTTTGTTGAGATAGTGTTACTGTCATCAAACTTGTATTCAAAATAAAGCCTAAAAATGTTAACTCCTTTGTAGGTGTCAAGACACATTTGTCTGGGTGCAAAGTAAACCCCAACCTCAGAAAAAGCTTTACTGTTTCCTTTATATTGTTGGAACATTCCTGAAAATCATCCCCTTGCAAGTAAAAATCATCTAGATACCCACTATTACTGTACCCCTTCTGTCTAAGCGTAGCTAGGGGTGGCTTCATGACCTTAGTAAAAATCCGAGGGGAACTGGACAAACCCATAGGCAATGCCCTAAACTCATACAGCTGTCCATTCCAAAAACATTTCAAAAAATTGCTATGCTCTACAGCAACAGGAATGGTATAATAGGCATGCTTAAGGTCTAAGGAGGCCATATATGCACCCGGAGTGATCAAATTTATGACTGTATACAAAGTGTCCATCTTAAAATGTCTAAAAAGGACAGCTTCATTACAATTCTTGAAGTTGAAAATCAACCTGTGTGAGCCATCTGGTTTGGGTACAACAAAGATCGGAGATAAACATTCATCTAACTCATGCACTGACCTTCCTATAGCCCCAAGTTGCAATAATTGCTCAACTTCTGCGTCTATAATAAGATGCTGCTGTGCATTGAAAAAACTCTGCCCATGAACACTATATTTGCAGGGATTATCAATAAACTCTATGTGACAATGCTTTACATCGTCTAAAATTTCTGGGTCTGAAGTGATTTTTTGCATTTCAGAAAAACAGTTCACAGTCTGTCCAGCCACAAAAGGTGGTTGGTTGGTAATTAAAGTTTTGATTTCTTCATCTGGACTTACATACCAATTGCGGGTAAACTTTGAGCCTGACTTCTTGTCTGACTGG
Source organism: Actinernus sp. WN-2022 (assembly GCA_030867875.1). Classification (NCBI taxonomy): domain Eukaryota; kingdom Metazoa; phylum Cnidaria; class Anthozoa; order Actiniaria; family Actinernidae; genus Actinernus; species Actinernus sp. WN-2022. The sequence continues at coordinate 145,862,108 of JAOWCC010001589.1, forward strand.
GGCACATACTGAAAAGACTGGTGTTGTTGTTAACCAGAATAACCTCCAGAGCCCCACTGACTGCCACGGCCACGAAAGCCTCTGCCTCTGCTTCTAATAAAACCACCTCTGAAGCCTCTAGATGAATACGGTGAAAATCTTTGTCCTCTTCCTCGAGACTGGGACTGATTCCTAGTCAGCTCTGCTATCTCTTTCACTCTTTTGGCAGTGTCACCTCCAAATAGAAATTCATCTGCAGGATTATTGGAACTGCACAAGCCTTTAGCAAACTCATTCTTAAACTGAGGCCTCATAGCATCCCTTCGTCTTTGGTTCAATTCGTAGTTAGTAGACATAGCCCATGTTATACCATCTAGGCATGTAGTTAATACCTCTTTGCTAGCTTTAGTTGTAAGCAGTGACTCTGCCACCTTCAGTTGACAGTTAATAGATGATAACAGCATGGCTTGTGTCGACTGGAACTTTATATCATTTATTCGTGTCTTACCTGGAATCTCATTCCAGATACTCTGCTCACACTTAGGCAAGCGTACTTTAATGTTCTCTGGCGTGTTATGGCATTTCATAATAGTCTTACTTTGTTCTTGACTAATTCGTTGTAAGCACAGCTTGTTCACAACATCAGCCACCTTTTCATTAATCTTTGGTACCTTAACATCGCTATCAAGGTCCAGCTGGCTACCATAATCCACTACATCTGATTCATTGTCGTTGTCAGTAGGTGTTGGGTCAGTCGAGCCAACAACAGGATTGGTGATCTTATCAAGGTCTTTCTGTATATCTACCTCTGGATTATCGTCACAAATGCTCTCCTCGGTGCATTCGACTTCTTGATAGTCATGGCTATAATCTTGATAGCCGCTGAAGCTAGCAAAGCTGTCACTCAGACGTTCTAGGCCCGCTAAAATAGCTTGATTCACCGAACTCTGATCGAGTATATTCGTTCGTGAAGGACCGCTCTCAGGCTGAACCGTAGGCCTTGAAGTGCCCTCGCTGGAGTCACTCGCCTCTAACATGACCTATAAACGCATAAAGATAGGTTCAAAAGGAGTTTCAAAAGGAAATAATTGCAAACGTAGCGTGCAAAATATATAATTTCAAAATGGCGGACGCCATGTGCTTGTTATTGAATGCCTGTGCAAGGCCATTCTAGGTGAATAAATCAAATGTGACTCGTACAGAGCTCACTTCACCTTCACTGGGTATTCTTACAAGCTAAAAAGGACGATAAACTTACCTTAAAGTAACCAAAAAGGGCTGCAAATATGGATATGTTCGACAAAATCTTGAGTACTCCAAAATCACGTCTCTCCCTTCGGTTGGTTTTGGTTCAATGATTGTGACGTCACTCCCGGTAGGCTTTGTTCATTCTTCATGGCAGACCGCTGGTTACGGTTTATGAGATAGAATTACAATCTGTATATCACAGTTCGCCCTCCAGCCCTGCAGCTGAAGGCGCTAGTGATTATTGAGCCTAGTATCATTCTTTTTTGTTATTATCTTTGCCTTGTATTGTGTATTACCATCCTTTGTATGAATGGGCTCAAACTCTAGCTTTGTACTAACACAGGGTTCAAATGGAAACTTAAACCTGCACTTAAGCTCTGTATCATTCCGTTTCTTTCTCAGACAGTAGTTAGGACTACAACGGGTGTGTCGTTGCACGGTATTCAACAAATCAACATAATCACTATCAGAGTCTTGGGTATTGGAAATGTCTTTATGACGTCTTTGACATGGATATAACGAGGGTTTTACCCAAGTACCATTTTCTGGTGGCTCTGGATTGTATGTTGACAATAGCCAGTCAACATATTGGCATATAGTCTCATAAGCCATATTACCTTCAACTAACTGTTGATTCAGTACAGGAATATCTGCTTCATTGGTTTCATTAATGGCCTTTTCTGCCAGATAGCCTTTAAGAGCTGTTTCAGAGAGTTTACATAATCCTGGGTCATTCTTGAGTTTGGTACTCCAAGACAATGTATACTTCCTCTGGCCTGGTATTCAAGTCTAATGAATTATACAACCAGTGCTTAATAAAGTTTTCTAAGCGTTGTGTAAAGAACCTGACAGTGATATGATGATTGATAATAACATTATGGCGTTTATTCTCAAGTGAACTATTATCAAGTTGGTTTGAAAAGAGTGCATGAAGTTCAGGCCAATGCATGTAAAACAAAATGTTGGAGCTCCAGCATGTGCTATTATTGCTTTTAAATCTTCCTTAGCTTTGTGCCAATATGCAATTGAACCAGTTATGTTACTAAGATAGCGTGATATCTTAGATATAAAAATATCTGTGTTGTTATTAGTTGCCATTTGTTGTAGATCTTCTACAGTCAAATGTGCTTCTCCTGGTTTCTGTTTGAATTGTTGTAGAATACGTTTTCTTTGGATCATATTCAAAGCCCAGTATGCAAACCTGGGATGAGAGGCAAACCGATAAACCCACTTATTATCTTTTTCTCTCCAAATTTTAAAAGACGTTTTACTTTATCTCAAATTGATATATCTCTAAAGGTTGATGGATTGTTTGGGTCATCCATACCATCAGGGAATAAAGTTGGAAATACAAATGTTGCTAAAAATGGAGTGAGATACTCATTTATTGGTTCATTTTCTACGCTTGGCCACTTCATAGTTGTAGCCTGGTTATGCAACTGTTGTTGAACAGCTTCTATTTCTTTTTGTTGACACTGAGGAATAGGAAGAAAACTACTCATTTCTGTGTCCTCATTATAAACAATGTCATCTTCATTTTGAGGACCCAAGTCCGGTTCACAAGTATCACTATTATGAACATTTGCTGTTTCAACAGAAAGAAGATCCTGTGGCACCCTATGTCCAGGTAATGCATTTAATGCATTTTGATTGACATTTACATCCTTGTAATGTGGGTTATTATCAATAATAGAATAGAATAGAATAGAAACTTTATTTAGACACGGTAGTTTTAACAGTAACTAAGACTGGTTTACATAAAAGCCGTGTGTAAAAATCTGTACATCAACATTAAATGATATTACATTTCATTAAAATCTGCTAAAAACGCCAGAGTCAGTTCTTTTAGCGTTCGTGTACGATATATTATACTATAGTAATTGTAATTGTAAGAGAGTAAATTATAAGGCGTCAAAGAAGCAGGGAGGTAGACCATTTAGCTTAGTTTTAAATGTATTTAACGATTTGCTAGTCCTCAGGTCTTCTGTTAAATTATTCCAAATATGTGCTCCTCTGTAGCCGAATCGCTTTTTACCATAATTCGTTTTGGGGAGGGACAGTTGGAATTTTGATGATGAACCTCTTGTGTTATATGGTGTATGAACCCTATTAAATTTGTGTATTAAATACCCAGGCGCTTGGTTATTATAGATCTTAAACATTTCTATTGCTAAAAGTTTGCGCCTGCGTATTATTAATCTGTCCCAACCCAGTTCGTGAAGTATTGGGCCAGAGCTAGAATCGAAACTAGACTGTGTTATTATTCTAGCAGCCCTATTTTGGAGTTTTTGGAGTTTATTTGCGAGTTCAGTACCCAGGCTCTCCCAAACTATGCTGCAATAATCAAATTTAGGTTGAATAAATGAGTGGTACATAGTCTTGAGGGAGGACATGGGCACGTAGGGCCGTACGCGCTTGAGAGCTCCAATAGAAGATGATAATTGCTTAGAGATCTTCTCAATGTGTTTTGACCATGTCAATGTTTCATCTATGTGCACCCCTAAGTACTTAACGAACGCTATTTTAGGGATGCTTTCGCCTCCAATAACAAGATTTGGACATGCCACATGAGATAATCTCTGGCGAGAGCCTACTAATAAAAACTCTGTTTTTGAAGCATTCAGACTCAACTTGTTTGCTTTCAGCCACTCATAAATATGTTGTAAGTCTGTATTCAATTTAGATTCAATGTCATCACATGATGAACCTGCCATTGTAAGACAAGTATCATCTGCGTACATTTGAGTGTCTGAGAATTTTAAGCAATCAGGAAGGTCATTTATATATATTAGGAACAACAAGGGTCCCAAAATTGTTCCCTGAGGGACGCCACAGGAGAGTACCCCAAAGTCTGACATTTCACCGTTGACCACACACCTTTGCTTTCGTTCGTTGAGATACGATCTAAACCACGCAGTACTTGGAGAAGTCAAGCCGTAACTTTCTAGCTTTTGAAGCAAAACATTGTGGTCAACGGTGTCAAAAGCTTTTTTCAGGTCTACAAAAACAGTTGCATTAATCAGACCTTTGTCAATATTTAACGACCATTTGTCCGTAGCATGGAGCAAAGCGGTCACTGTTGAGTGTAACTTTCGGAAACCAGATTGACAATTAGTTAATAGACCGTTATTTTGCAAATAGGTATATAGTTGGTCATAGATGATCCTCTCAAATACCTTAGCTATAGCTGAAATTACGGATATTGGCCGATAATTGTTTGTATCAGACCGCGTCCCACTTTTATATACGGGGCTTACTTTTGCATGTTTCCATTCACAGGGGAAGATCCCCTGTGAAATTGACGCATTGAACAGCCATGTAAGTGACTCGCAAACAGTATCGGCGCCTATTTTCAAAATTTTACACGGTATATTATCTAGTCCGGTTGCCTTTGAGGCAGATAGCTTTTTTAAATGTTTCAGAACAACATTTCTGGTTGTGTGCCGGAGAGAAAATGAAGTTTTGCACTGGGGCAAATATTGAATAAAATCATCAGAAACTCTGTTGCCGAAATTTACCTCAGCTAGACTGGGGCCAATGTTTACAAAGTGTTTGTTGAACGCATTGGCCATTTCAGCTGGTTTTGTAATTTCCTTATTATCAAAATCAATTTTCATGACTCCTTCACCTTTTTTGGAATTCCGTCCAGTGACCTCATTAAAAATTCTCCACGTTTCTTTTGATGTCGTGTTGCTATCATTAAGTTTGCTCTTATAATAGTCTGCCTTTGTTTGACGTGCTAAATTATTTACTTCGTTTCTTAACTTTTTGTATTGCGACCAGTCGTTAGGATCATTAGTTCTAACAGCAACTTTCTTTTGATGGTCCCGTTGTCGCATTTTCGTTAACAAACTTTGATTGACCCATGGGGATTTCTTTTGACGTGCTCGTCTAGTACGCATCGGTGCGTGTTTGTCTACTATTTTTAGAAAATCATGTTTCCATTGTGACCACATGGATTCAACGTCATTTTCATAGTTTTGCAATAGAAACCATGGGACATTTCCTAGGTCTGCTTTAAACTTGTCGGGGTCAACCAACAAAATAAGCCACTGCACTGCATCAGCAACATTTTTTCTTCGCACTGTTACATCCTTAAAGCTATTGTCTTTGCCTTTCATTTTGACAACGATAACCGATAATTCACTTGGATACCTAGGCAGAGTCTTTGCTAGCTCAGCTACATTATGTGGAAGATTGATGCAATGGCCAGAGTAGGCTCTCTGTCCCCCAGGTTTTATGTAAACACACATAATGGGAAGTGAACGTGCAATAAGCATCTCTTCAACTTGAGTAAGGCCATGAAGTTGTATAGGTACCGGTGATGGAATCATTGCATTTTGTTTAGAAATGTTTTTTTGGCTGCTGTTTATCTCTTGTACATCGTGAACACTGATACTGATTATTCCTAGTTGGGCTTGCCTTCAAAGGCCATGCCTCAAAACATACAGAACATTGGTAAACTGAATATTCATTTGCCTTATGAAATTTATCAATGTTACTTTTTGCTTGCTTTTGCTCATGAATAGGACTGTTAATTAGGTTTTGACTTTCTGCACTTTTTTCTGAATTTTGAATTTCATTATTATTTTCTTTTCGGCAAGTATTTCTTGTCTTTTCATAGACGTTCCCTTAGCCCTTTGCAATCGATCATAGTCTCCGTTTTTTAAGTTGATCTTGTCTTTCATTAGCACTTTCCTCAGACCTTCTTAACTTCTTTAGCTCTCTTAGTTTAGCGAGTCTAACATGCCTCTCATTGTCTCTCATCTTTGCAAGTCTTTCCTGTCCTTTTTCACTAGTTTCTGTTAACTTTCTCTTCATGTTTGCAGTTCTACTGGAATTTTGACCATTTTTGTTCCCAGCCACGAGACTACTTTAAGAAACTCTGAACATTTCGAAAAAATATACAGGGTCTAGACTAGGGGAGTAATAAGTATTCTCTCCCCCTCCCCTCCCCCCAAAGAGCCTGTTCGCAGGCTAAATTCATTATTATCTTTAAGTAGTTCTTTTACAATATTGGTATCACAATGATGTAAGCATAACCTTGCAAGGTGCCAATAAACACCTTCTGCCTGTCAATATCTGTCAGCTCTTGGGGGTGGCGGATCGAGAGTACAATGCCAATGACATCAGTACCCTAAAGTGAAAAGCAATGGGGAGTATTTCGAAAAGTACACCAGATACACTTTCGTCAAGATTTAGGCATTCTTTCGTTTTAAAACACAAACAGACAAGGGAGATAAGCAGTTTGTTGGATGGGTCAGACATTCTTGCTTGTACTTCCGACAGGTTATGGCAAGAGTTTAGTTTTTCAATTACTGGTTCTTGTGAGCAAAGCCGAGAGAGGAATGACGACTTCAGGCCTCATCATTTGTCCCCTGAAACCATCAAGTCGAAGAAGCCTAAGCACTCGGGATTGAAGCTTGTTCTATTTCAGATGTAACCGCAGAAGAACTCAAATCTGGTGTGTTTCAGCTGATCTTCGGATCAGAGGTAGTTCTCAACAATGTTGACAACGTTATCAGTGACAATTTGGTACAGGTGTAAAATGTATATGTAACTTACGCATTATAATAAGTCATCTTCAACATCAACAGAATAATCAGAATCAGATTCAAAATTGTAATGTTCCTGTGGTGAAGATAGTTTTGTTGGCCATAATAGACAATGATAACATCAGCAGGCATGTTATCCCAACCAGCACGCCCAGACTCTTGATGGTAATCCAACATGTTGCATGGAGGTCCCCAGTGAATGACGTATCTGACATCTGGGAAGTTTATTCCCATACTAAGGGCAGCACTAGCGATTGCAAGTCTCTTCGAAACGGTAACTTACTTTTGTCTTGGGACCTACAATGACACGTATAAAAGGCAATGGTTATATACAAATATATATATATATTTCAGGGTTCGAATCCCATTCAGGGCTTATATATTTTCTCTTTCACCTTTATTCTGATTATTTATATTAGGGTCGGGTTTCTTCTCTATATATACTTAATATGTAAATTTATAATAAGCTCGAATCCTTTTGGATCCTTCTGCCTAAGCGATTCCTAGGTTGGACGTGAATCATTAATGATCCTTAGGTTGAAAGCTTAGTTTGGAAGTTATGGGCTTTCCCGTCCCGAACCCGAAAGAGAAAATGCCTGGGAAAACTCACGGTACCACAAAAACCCAAAGTCGGCTGCATTTCCAGCGTGGTCGTCCTGATGGTGTAGTGGTTAACGCATCGGACTAGTGTACCGAGGCCGTGGGTTCGAATCCCACTCAGGGCTTATATATTTTCTCTTTCACCTTTATTCTGATTATATATATATATACAGCCGCGTGCAAAAATTGTGACCCCCCCCCCCCCCCCCCCATGAAAATTATATACTTATATACTTTTATCGGTTGCATCATGGGTAATCCCAAAATGTGCTTTTCAGACATTTTTCTAACAAAACATATATCAGGTAGGATTGAAAAATGTACGAGTTAAACATGTTTAGATAATATGGGCCCATCCGTTGAACACAACAAGTGCCATTTTCAGTTTTAGTTGTACTAATTAATTTCATGCGTTTGCCACTGGGTCCCGTCGACCGAAACGCTGCTATGACTTCAAGGAACTCACTGTATTCTGAACTTTAATTTCTCCACGTCGCACTAGCTAGGTTTACTCTATTGCCCTGAATGATGCTGAAGTATTCACTAAATTGATTTCAAACCTTGGAGCCTAGGTTTAAGCGTATTATCAATGTGAAACACGTTCTATATTATGGTAGTTCGATGTGTGCGATTCTGCCAAACATTCAACCAAATTAATTAAACACAGCGTAGCTAAAAACATTTTTTTATGAAGTCCGCAATGCGGTTGTAAAAATCGCATTTAGTTATTGGAAAGGAAAGAAAGATCAGAACCGAAGTTGTTTTAATCTGTTTAAATTGTGGACCAGAATTAAACGGTTTTGGTCTTGTGTAAAAATAATTTATCCTGCGTGTTACATAAATTTTACAATTGGTCATCAGTTAAACTCACATTGAGACTTATTCATAAGTAAACCTATTATTTACTTTGGCCTCACTAGGTTGTAAATTTATTGGTATTCCCGACAATCATTAAAATATAATTTTTAGTAATAAAATAAATCAACTGATACACAGTTTGATTAAATCTTAACCATTTTATATAACTTAAAATGTATCTCGCGTAGAGTTCTAAAGTCGTTAACTGCAAGATATGTCAGAATATAATTAAATATGCATCGCGAGCATTAAAACGAAAACCGCCCGCATTCAATTCTGAATAAAATAAAATATGTTTGATCAATACTTCATATGCGAAATAATTACGTCGCAAAAACAAAAACGCAAAAGAAAACTGTTGTGTTCCCAGTGAAATTTTAGCTCTTTTGCAGACTTCATAACGGCAACAATATTTTAGCTGCGTTTGGCTTTGAAGTGTTGAATTTGGTTCAGTTTGTTTGGCAGAATTGCAAACGACTGGTGGAACTGCCATAAGATAAAATAGAACGTGTTTCAAATTGATAATAAACTTAAACTTAGGCTCCAAGGTTTGAATGCAATTTAGTGAATATTGTAGCCTCATTTAGGGAAATAGAATAAACCTAGCTAGTGCGACGTGGAGAAAGTAAAGTTCAGAATACAGTGAGTTCCTTGAAGTCATAGCAGCGTTTCGGTCGACCGGACCCAGTGGCAAACGCATGGAATAAATTAGTACAACTAAAACTGAAAATGGCACTTGTTTTCTTTAACTGATGGACCCATATGATCTAAAAATGTTTTACTCGTACATTTTTCAATCCTACCTGATATATTTTTTGTTAGAAAAATGACTGAAACGCACATTTTTGGATTACCCATGATGCAACCGATATAAGTATATAAGTATAGAATTTTCATGGGGGGGGGGGACAGAATTCTTGCACACGGCATGGCATATATGGCATATATGTAAACAGCAAAATATAACAGACTTTTAATACCTGTAAACAGTATTTAAAAACATAAAAACATATACGGAAAGTGGCTATTAGTAGAACAGCCGTACAATCTTGTAATTTCTATTGGATTAAAATTAGGTTTTTAGAAGTTTTCTATAAACGTTTGAGAAATAAACCACTTCAAAAATAAAATTCGACCTCAAATCATGTCTAACTACACCTGAACTAAAACGGAGAACATACAATGTACTGCAGTTCTGAAGTGATCTTTTGAGAATTAAGTGGCGTATTCTAAACCCAAGTGTTGTGCATGTACATGTACCTTGTATTAACTCGTTTGGGTTTCGTTTTATAATTTGTGTTAGTTGCAACATTGACATACTAGCTCGTACGAATGGAAATCGGGAATATTTGGATCGGTGTTTACGTGTCATGTACTTCAAAATATATATCAGCGGGACGCTTAAACTTAAAACTTACCTTTTTCCAGTCCATGTCTCAACGGTATGTGACTCGTCAATAACGATTGCTACCAAATTGTCACTGATAATGTTGTCCATATTGTTCAGCACGAGCTCGGCTGATCCAAAGATGAGCTGAAACACACCAGATTTGAGTTCTTCTGCTGTTACATCTGAAATAGAACAAGCTTCAATCCCGAGCGCTTTGGCTTCTTCCACTTGGTCATCGGTGATGGATTTCAGGGGACAAATTACGAGGACTGAAGTCGGCATTGCCCACAAGAACCAGTAATTGATCCAGCTTTGCCTTTTTAACGGCCATCACTTCTGTGGCTGTTCGAAAAGAATTATCACCTACCTTGGAAATATTCTGTATGTATGAAATAGTCACACGTACTCTAAAGATCTGTAGATGAGAATACAACCTATATGTACATAAATTATTAGACATCTTGAGAAGAACAGATAAGAATGTTTGCCTCAGTTGGTATAAAAAATTACCTAGTAAACACCCACAATGATAATCTGCATTCACATGAAAGCCACACCCATAATCCATGCTTTATTAAATATGGGTACCAAACGGCGTAAAAGCCGACAAAAGATGAGAAGGCGCCAACTCTGATACAAGGCTAAGACCTTTATACATCTGGGCTCGGTTGTTCAAAGGGGGATAACTTTATCCAACGTATAAATCCTTATCCAGTGGATATAATAAGCTAGTTTTTATTTATTCGGTGGATAAAAACCGATGGATAAAGTTATCCACCCTTTGAACAACCGGGCCCTGGATAAAAGTATTCACTGCTGCATGGTCAAGTTTATCTGCCAAATCCTAAGAAAAAGGCCTAGGTTTTATATTTATGTCCTGTTACTTTTGTAAGGTTGACATCACAGGTGAAAGTAAAATTACAGATAGCAGCATACAAAATGTGTGTACTGTTATGGCCCAAAGCCTTGAACTTATCAACCCAAAGCCTTGAACTTATCAACCCAATATATGCTACACTACAAGGGGACCCTTTGAGAAACCAGCTGATAATTCAGGGTATCAAAGCTATATGTTTTGCACAAAGTCATTGTAGAATGAATTTATTTTGATTTGAATAACGTTTTGAATTCTCTCAAAAAAGGTGATTCAATATCAAGTGAGGATCAGTCCAGTAGTTGAATAAAAAGCACTAAGGAAATATTGCATTGGTAAGTTTATTTGAAATTTGTATTGAAAATAGGACATTTTCATTATCGCATCGTTGGATAAATAGAGCTTAATATAAAATACTATACAATATTTAACAATACTATACAATACCCATACACTACAATACCCATACACTACTATACCAATACCCATACACTACTATACCCATACCCATACCCATACACTACTATACCCATACCCATACACTACTATACCCATACCCATACACTACTATACCCATACACTACTATACCCATACCCTACTATACCAATACCAATACACTACTATACCAATACCAATACACTACTATAAACCTCTTCCAAACTATTTCCCGGTTTTTCCAAAATAACAATTCTCAATCGAAACTGCAAGAAAACGTTGTTTCGATGGCATCTTTAAGCCGCAATACGGGCCAAATGGCTTGTTTTAAAGATACTTGGAACAAGGTTTCATTTCTCTCACTGGAAAATTGATATTTTCAACTGATTAATTGTTTTATGTACATTTGTGCAGTTTCACGAAAACGACACTTTCTTAGATTCGTGAAATTCTACCAATTTTCCTATTTTCAAATCTGCCATTTTATTGTGTTACTTAAAAAACCTTAATTTCTTCACATATAAAAATGTCATTTAGAGGTAATTTCAAATTGAGCTCCTTCTACAACGTGGCTTTATGGTTGTTTTAAAAATGCTACAAAACTAACACTTTCACTTTAGCCCTTAAATCATATATCACAAATAAAGAAAGACTGGACAAATTATTACGAAAATGGTATTTTATTCCTGTTACCTTGTCGTAAGAGATTTGCACGCGATGTAGCAAAATGACAGTTTCAGCTATACCGTGAACAATAAATCTCAATTTTTTTTGAGATTCGGGTGACTCAATCTCTTACAAATTGACCATTTTAAGCTATACCGTGGATCTCAAATCTCAAAATTTTTGAGATTCGGGTGAGTCAATCTCTTACAAATTGACCATTTTAAGCTATACCATGAACCTCAAATCTCAAACATTTTGAGATTCGGGTGACTCGATTTTTTAGAAATTGACCATTTTAAGCTATACCGTGGATCTCAAATCTCAAAATGTTTGAGATTCGGGTGACTCAACTCTTACAAATTGACCATTTTAAGCTATACCATGAACCTCAAATCTCAAAAATCTTGAGATTCGAGTGACTCAATCTTTTACAAATTGACCATTTTAAGCTAAAGCGTGAACCTCAAATCTGCAGCGCCGGTAAACGCTTCTAAAACTTTGTGCATGTCAGCTTGCTTTTGCATTCTCTTCCTCCTCCTCCTCTGTTTTACAGGAACAATTCAAGCTTTCTGAAAATATAACATTCACTTTTATGCACTTTATACATTAATAATAGGCATTTAGTTAAAAGAAAGACGACAGAAACTATAGCCTGGGAAACCAGCCGACTCTTATCGCTTCCCGCTCGAGACGACGTCTCTTTCGCGAGTGGGAGCGATACGAGTCGGCTGGTTTCCCAGGCTAGTGGGGAGCGATAAGAGTTGGCTGGTTTCCCAGGCTACAGAAACTACAGTACTCGTCAACTACATTCATACAATATTCCAAGAGTTCTTAATAGTCCAGTTTCGTATTCGAAAATTACCGCTGAATTCAATGTCTACAGATGCATGTACTCAGGCTTAGCCTCATTCTGAAGTTAATCATTCATAAATACCAGCGAGAAGGTGGAAAATGCGAAACTACAACAATAGGAGATATTGTAGTTGAGTCTACGAATAGCAGTTTCAGCGGTATTGACCCGAACGCCTCACTTCAATGTAATGAAGCGCCATTGAAACCATAATTCTTACACGACACCAACACCCTCCTAAACAAGCACGACTAATTTAGATACACAGTTTGAATAGCGCTTCATTACATTGAAGTGAGGCGTTTGGGTCAATACCGCTGAAACTGCTATTCGTAGACTCAACTACAATATCTCCTATTGTGAATAGCCCACCTTCTCGCTCGTATTTATGAATGTTTCACTTCAGAATGAGGCTAAGCCTGAGTACATGCGTCTGTAGTCATTGTATTCAGCGGTAATTTTCGAATAGGAAAGTGGAGTATTCTGTAGTTTGCTAGAATAACCCGGTGTTCTAGGGATCCCCCCCCCCCCCCCCCCCGCACGTAATCTCGTCCCCCCTCCTTGAAACGATTTTCTCATTGAATAAACTAAACTGAGGAAGCCCAAAATGCTTGGAAAGATTATTTGTTCATTAAATTTTGAATTAGGTCCTTTATCGCGACGTACTTGATTATAAATAGAAGTAATAATCGTAAACGCCGCTTCAATAAACGGTAGCTGTTGAAAAATCACTTCGAGTCAATAAAACCGTCAACACGAATAAAACAACCATGCGATTGAACGCAGTCTGTAGCATTTCTTGCGTTACTTTGGGAACGAGTCTAAAGTGAACTTGGCTAAATGAAAGAAATCAGTGCAATTTTTTGTTTCATTCTGTTTACCCAAAATGGTAATTTCTGTTAACGATCTATTGATAAACGTTTGGTTTGCACAAAGCGCACCCGAAACAATGCAGGTCATAGTTGTCTCACTACTTGTTTAATGAACTATGGAATGAGATAGATGCGAACGACTCTCGCCAAATCCCTACGACACCGGCACAGGAAGACCAAGCTCTGTAAATGACAATCTTTAATAGCATTTGTGTGTAGATTGTAGAAAAGTAAGGTAAAACTTTGCTAAAATTCGTTTAATATTAATCGAAACAATCTAAGAAACAAGAAAAGGCACCCTGTAAGTTTTTTCGATGGTTTATTAACTATTGTGTTGTACATTGTACATAAAAGAGTAAAAAGATGTTATTTACAGAGATACATGTGCTATACCAGTACTTATGTGTTTGTTCACAGAAACTTATAATAATATGGCTGGCTGTTTTGATAGTGACATTTCAGGTACTGGCATGATATGCAGCAAGGATAAGGCGATTTCTTCCAAATTTCCGAATTATGATGGAATCTTCGGAAGCATTGACGTGAAACAACCTCCCTGCCCGACGTTAGAGTTTTTCTCTAAGTTCTGCGGTTTTCTTCTCCTCAAAAACCAACCCGAACTGGATTCCAATTTGACCAAGGAATCCGCAATCCGCAGACTACACACAAAAATAAAATTGTTTATTCTTTTAGTTATTATAAAAGAAGCGACAAACGAAATGTATATGAAAGGTTCTTTTAAAATGCTTGATTAGTTAAAATAAATAATCACATATTTCCGGTGCTTAAGGTCAATTAAGCCGCACTGATTTTATGAGAACGCTTAGCTTTGAATATAACTCGGTTAACTTTTACTGTATTTCCGTTCTTTCACTAGTTAAATTTGAGCTAGCTCCACTTGGGCTAGAGTACATTCCAGCTAGATTGTAGAAACACTGCTACCACACTGCTACCTTCGGGACACACTGGCAGTTACGTTAGTTTCACGGCTTACGCTTAAGCGGTTTCCATATCGGATCGCAACGATCGCAGCGATCGCAGGATTCTTTTGTTCGGTGTGAATCGAAGCGTAAATATATACGCAGAACAAATTAAAGGATGCGATCGTTGCGATCATATGGGAACCGGGCTTAAGAATTCAGCGACTTCGGGACCGTGGTGGCAGTTAGTTTCACGGCTTAATTGGAGTATTTGTCGTTCTCAGATTAAGCGAATGCTTTCTTTAACCAATCACTGCAGATTTTTGCACGAATAAAGTCAGTAAATTGTGGTTCATTAGCAATATCGACATTTTGAACTTCTTCAGTTGATATCGAAGACCATGCAGACGAAACAGTTCTACTACAGCAACGCCATTTGGAGACTGCTGGTCCTCGTTCGTCTCCCGATTGACTGTTCTTTTGAAAGCCATAACATAAGTGCGTACTTATAGAATCGGTGTTCGAAGCATGTCGATCGTGACTCGGTTTTTTTTTTTTAGATAAAACAGGTCGAGATACGAATGAAAAGCAACCCACATGCTGCTGTGGAAGTAGTATTAAATCTTTATCTAAATTATATACGCATTCTTACAAGTAATTTGCAATCTGATTTATGTGTTGTGTTTTTCACTGCTACGATCGAATACTTACCTTCCGAATGAGCGTGTAATCCTGAAGATTCCTACGCCGAACAAGGCTTGTGTGGATTACAGTAAATAAGGCGAAGCAGTAGACGTTGCAACCGGCACTTCTAAAATTATTATTCAGTTTTGCGCTAATATTCAAATTTCGTGTCTTCTAGTTCGTGATCCGATTGGTTAAATTTGACACTTCGCGCGTAGCACATGTACGTGTTAGGCGACGGAAAGCCTGGTACCATCAGCTCATGCAAACTTTTAATTCAAATGTTATTCAAGGAGTTCCCATCTAATCGAAATCAATAGTTACAAAATGGTCAGAGAACCAGAACGAAAAGACGTTTTCCTGCGAATAATATTTCTATGCTCACATCTGATACGAAATGAAATTCCGATCAGCTGCGCGCAAATGAACAACCGCTACCGGCGAAGTGTCAACTTAGCCTATGTGTTGTTTTAAATTAAAAGGCAAGTACAAGCCGAATAATAATTACTTACTATTTGCCGTTTCAACGCCAACATCTTATACTGATTGGATTAAATATTCCGCTAAGCGCGAAGTGTCAAATTTAACCAATCGGATCACGAACTAGAAGGCACACGAAACTCAAAACTGAATAATAAGTGTCGGTTGCAACAGTTGGTTTTGCAACGGTGTCGTTTGGAATCCTGCTGGTTCGCTTTAGCGCCTGGCCTGTTCATGATTTACTTTATATCCACACAAGCCTCGTTCTTCATAGGAATCTTCAGAATTACATGCTCGTTGAAGGTATGTTAGTGAAAAACACATCATTTGTATAATTCATGTTTCAAACTACGTGTATATATAATTTAGACATGTACCGCGGCATGTTACCCTCGGCCTCGTTCCAGATGTTTTCTTGGCGACGATCAGCGAGCTGGGATTCGCTTCTAGCTGCTTCGCAGCTCGCTGATCGCCGCTTCACGGCTCTTTTTCTGCGGCTGTTCTCTCTCTAGAAAACCTCTGGAACCAGGGTACGGCATGTGAGCCATCATGTGGCTCTTCCGTTTCGCTTTATTCCCCCACAACACGCCGGATGCTACAGGAGGCTACAGCTAATCTTAACCGGTTTGATCTCAAAAACTAAACCAAAGCAAAATCAAAAGTCTCGATATATTTCAAGTACCTGATTCTAAGTACGTCGTAGTTCAAAACACAGCCGTCAATCGGGATACGAACAGAAGAAGTTCAAGTGTAATTCTATGAATCTCAGTGTCAAAATTATTAAACACAATTTACTGACTTTATTCGTGCAAAATGTGCAGTAATTAGTTCAAGAAAGCCTTTGAGTTAAAATACAATTTGGGGCTAGAGTATAGAATTCCTCGCCACTCCAGCTAGGTTGTGGAAAACACTGCTACCGTTTTCCACAGTTACAGGGCTAGGGAACAGCAAGAACGTGTAATTTTGTCGTTCTAAAATGTTTGAATTTAGAGTGATTCTCAATAGGAAGTTTCATGCCTTAGCAAAATTATTATTCAGACAAGTCACTTCGGGCGTTCATAGGACACATTTAACTCAGTACTGAAAGAATGGAAATACAGTAAAACTAAACGTGTTCTCGTTTATGTTTTATCGAAACAGTGAATTACAAGGTTTGTATGGGAGTTCTTCCGATAACTCGGAATAATAACGTAATTTAGTTACAGATCTTCTGTAATACAAGGTAAATAAAGGAGAAATGCTTCCTTGAAGTTGTTTTGTCGTCCTATTTGTGTTCAGTTCGCTAGAACGGTGTTTTATGGAAGTCTTGAGTCATAATTAAGCGATTCACCCCTCTAACCAGATTAGAGGGCTTATGACTCAAGACTTCCATAAAACACCGTTCTGGCGAACTGAACACAAATAGGACGACAAAACAACTTAAAGTAGAGTGACTTTACTTAACCGTGAAATAGATACTAGTGTATTACACACTATTACACTCTAATTCTTTTGTTCTCCTTTGTGTTTATCTTGGTATTACACACTAACTAATAATGTCTGTTTCACGGGTCAAGTAAAATCACCCTAAGCCTTCTTCCTTTATTTACCTTGTATTACAGAAGATCTGTAACTAAATTTACGTTATTATTCCGAGTTATGGGAAGAACTCCCATACAACCTTGTAATTCACTGCTTCGATATACAATAGTCAGAACTTGGGCGGTCTGTGCTTTAATCATCGGAAATGTATATTGTCCAGGCAAATCACATACACGTAATTGCCTAGGCATGTGTTAGTAATTATTTTATCAAGCAATTTAGGAAACAATTCCTTTCCATTTCATTCCTTCGGGTAGGGTGGTGTTTCACATCAATGCGGCGTTCGTTACCTCAGTGTTGGTACAAGAAGAACACTACTGAATTGATAACCCACGGAATCTTGAGTATATGTACAGTTGACGTGCGTACTGCAGTTTCTGTCGTCTTTCTCTTGATTAAATGCCTATTATTAACGTATATATTCTCTTTTCAGAAAGCTTGAATTGTTGCTGTATTATGTAAAGCAGAGAAGTAGGAGAATACGAAAGCAAGCTGACATGCAAAGCTTTCGAAGAGTCAGTTACGCAGTCCATCTAAAATAAGCACCGTCTTACACAGCAAATTTCACAGGTGCAGCTAAAACGGTTAATTTGTTTAGCTTAAGAATCTCAAAAATATTTAGCGGATTTCAAGTAATCCGCCGTATTCAGCTAGAATTATCACTTTCTAGGTAGTCACCCGAATGTAAAAAAAAAACAGATTCGAGATCGATAGGCTTACCTTAAAATTGTCAATTTGTAACATATTGAGTCACCCAGGGGCGTAGGGAGGTCCTAAAAATTGGGGGGCGGGGCAAAATGATGAATTCTGGAAAATTTTCATTCAAGGGGAGGGCAAAATAATGAATCCTGGTACATTTTCATTGATAACTTCTGTCAATCTCTCTTCTGGGACTGGACAGAATTTTGAGATTTGAGATCCACCGTATAGCTTAAAATGGCCAATTTGTAAGAGATTGAGTCACCCGAATCTCAAAAATTTTGACATTTGAGATCCACGTTATAGCTTTAAATGGCCAATTTGTAAGAGATTGAGTCACCCGAATCTCAAAAAAATTGAGATTTGAGATCCACGTTATAGCTTTAAATGGTCAATTTGTAAGAGATTGAGTCACCAGAATCTCAAAAATTTTGAGATTTGAAATCGACGGTATAGCTTAAAATGGTAAATTTGTATCGACGGTATAGCTTAAAATGGTCAATTTGTAACATATCGGGTCACCCGAATCTCAAAACGTTTGAATTTTGAGATCCACGGTAAAGCTTAAAATGGTCAATTTGTAAGAGATTGAGTCAGCCGAATCTCAAAAATTTTGAGATTTGAGATCCACGGTATAGCTTAAAATGGTCAATTTGTAAGAGATTGAGTCACCTGAATCTCAAAAATTTTGAGCTTTGAGATCCACGGTATAGCTTAAAATTCTTCTTATGGTTAGTAAAAATATCAGCCGGAGATTACGTGAAGAAGTGCATTTCTGTAAAAGTTGGATTTTCTTTGCTAATAAAACAGCACTTATATATTGAACTTGTGTTTTGTCAGTTTGAACCACTAACAAAAGTGTCAAATTTTACGAATCTGGAAAAGCGTCTTCTGTGAGGCTTGCTTTCTTGGCTATTTTGCAGACAGGAGGATTAACCCATTTAAGGAATAGCAATTTAGGAGTGAAATGTGAGTCAAATAAAATATTTTGGAAAAACCGGGAAATAGTTTGGAAGATGTTTATACCAATACACTACTATACCAATACCCTAGAATACCAATACTAATGCCAATACACTACAACTACGACTACTACTACTAGATTTTGGTATGAGTCTTCGTGTTTAGATCTACTCATTGAGCTAAAGCTTATTTTAGGTTTCCTTTAAAGAAACTAGGATGCAGCAGTTTAACAATTTACCCATAATGTACCCTATATAGTTGGTGAGGGGATAAAAGTTTTTGCACTTTGCTCTGTATCTGTGTGTATGTTGCAAAGTGCGAAAACTGTGTCCCTCCCCCCACTACATGTATATAACTATATCGGGTGCATTATGGGTAAATGGTTAAAATACAAATAATTTTATCACTACGTTCACCCCAAGATCAGCACTACTGTAAAGTTATATGTAAAATGATTTTTTTCCAGAATTTTTAGGGTTGTCTGGAATTACACTTCACTACAGTAGCTGTTGTTACCCCCTGAAGTGATTTTTGTGACTGCCCTGATATCTTAACATTCTACCAATGTTTTTCTAATCTCACTTTGGTGTTAAATGCATTAATGTTATAGATCTGAGGATGAACATGATGAGAGTGCAACAGTAACTACAATTGATATTGATCCGTATTTGAGTGATGATCAACAAACAGATGATGAAATAGAAATCGGCCATATATGCCAAGAGGAATACTGTGAGAGGCTTTTAAAAGAATTTCAAAGTTTGAAATGATGTGATGATGACCTGAACAAATATGTTATGTTAAGTACTGAGCGAGTTCTGGCTGAGATTTCTAAGGTGGAAGAGTTGTTTTATGGCAAGTGTCAAGAAGGTGGTTATAATTAAGAGAGAAAGGTGATCCATCGCAATCTTAACAGTGGTGTTTTGGGTATAACGTATGCATGCTCAGATGGCCATAATGGTATATGGCATTCATCTTTATTGCTTGCGAAAAAGAGAGGACAGAATTAGTTTGTATCATCGGCTCTCTTAAGTATTGCTGGCCTTGTGACAGGCAATAATTTTGAGAAGATTGATTCGTTGTTCAAATTGTTGAAGTGTAACTTTGTGTCTAAAGCTGTGCCTGCTTTAGACACAGCTGTGCCTGCTGTTAATGATTTATGGCGGCAGATGAAAGAGAAAGTTTGGAGTGTTTACGGAAAGGAGATGCTGCTCATACCTGGTGATGGCAGAATGGACTCGCCTGGATTCAGTGCTAGTTTCTGTACTTCCCCTATGGGGAGATGTGACGTATTTGTTACATGCTTCGTTTATTTCATCAGCAATTTTTTGTTTTGTTTTTCGCTCCTATAATTTCAACAATTGCAGGCCCAGTTACCGCTACTTATTTCAATTAATTTTACCATCGAGCGGTGTATGTTTATTTATAATCCGTGATGGGTATAAGTAATGTAGTACCCCCGAGTGGTGCTTGTGTATTATGACCTTCGATGGGTGTTAGTAGTAGTTCTACCGTCGAGCGGTGTATGTCTATACTTGACACGTAATGGGTGCAAATAATGTAGTACCCCAAGAGGTACTTCTTTACTAGCACCCGAATGGATGTTAATAGTAATTTTACCATGTAGCGGAGTAAGTTTACCATGTAGCGGTGTATGTTTATTTATAACCCGAGATGGGTATAAGTAATGTAGTGTTAATAGTGTTATGACTCCAGAGTGGTGGTACCACCCTAGTTTAGTGTAATGTCGGTTTGGTAAAGTGTGATTTATTACCTGACCAAGAGTAAAGGTATGTTGAGCCCCAGAAGGCACAGGTAACTATTACTCTTGAAAGGGTGCTATGATATTCTTGTACCTGCGACTGAGTTTTTCGTATTGCCATACCAAAGCGGTTCACATACTAAAAGTTCAGTAGCAGACTAATTCAACAATTTCTCTTTCTTTCTTACCCCTTTTCCTTTGAGATGTTTTCAACAATGGTTTTTGGTTAGACCTTAATGACATAAGTGAAAGATTTATCTCTTAAAGAATTTAACTTCCCGTTTGAAGACTACCGTGACCTCATCCAAAGGACAACAGACGCCTACAGAAGATATTTTCTTCGATGGAAAGTGTTTGCTGGTGCAAGTGAAGAAATACAAGCTTTCCCAGTAAAGACTATCTTTAATATTTAATAGGCACTACGTATTCTCACAATGCAGTAGATATCCAATGGGCTCACAGCTTGGTGGGGATACTGTCCCCCACTAATACTCCGTTTATCCATACAATTAGGGATGCAGCCAAGATATTAATTACTAGGAACGCGTATTGTTAAGAGAAAAGAGCCTATTTCGGCAGATATTATGAAACAGTTAGTTAAGAAATCCAATTTAGAAACTTTTTTAGAATTAAGGAACGTTTGCATATTTTTTAGCCTACTCAGATTTTTTCAGAATAGACGAAATGCTACATATACAGTATAAGGATATTAATTTTCATAGTGGTTACGTGCCAATTAATAGAAAATAGTGATGTTTGCCCGGTTAAGATTTTGAAGTCATATTTAACATTTGTGAAACATACGTCCACTGAGTCCTGTCAGTATATATTTAGAGCGCTGTCCAAAACCAGTTCTGGACATAAGTTAGTGTCTACCAATAAACCTATTAGTTATTCCAACGTAAGCGAGCATTTCAAGAAATCCTTTAAGGATATTGTACCAGACATTTCTAAATTTAGTACTCATTCCCTAAGAGGCATGGTAGATAGAAGACGTTTTCTGCCAATGATTGTTCTGTAGAAGACAGTTTAGAGTCTAGACTCCTAGTCTCCAAAATGCTTGGTATTTAGCGATTACACAGTTTCCGTTCAGTTCCCTTTCTTTGTCTCTATACGTTATTCAGCAGTACGACTGACTCAGCCGATTTTCAGGCTAGATGCGATGCATCAAATGAACTGCAACATGAACTTTGTACAAATCAGTTTACTGAAACCCATGACGACCTACGCAGTACGTACGATCTACGGGGACTTAACCTAAATGTCGCTCTGTTATTATTGTGCTCCGAACTGATGTGGAATCCAAATATTGTTTGGTTTGTGTTGGTCTCCTTGTTATGCTCTCTTTAAGCCTAATTTCGCCATGACATGGGCTATACATGTGTTAGGCTGATCCACAACGGGCCTGAGAAATTAATAAATAGTGTCTGGTTAGAGTTAGTCTCCCTGTTATGCTCTCTTCAAGCCTAATTTCGCCGTAACATGGGCCATACATGTGTTAAACACTGGTATGTAATCAACTAAAGTCGATTGAGGTATGCTAACCGCCGTGGAAAGCGAGTAGCAGCTGACGTTTCGAGCGCTAGCCCTTCGTCAGAGCAAAAGAGGTTATTGTGGTTGGGGAAACGGTTAATGTAGTGTCGAGTACATGCTTACCGCTGAGGAAACATGTACTCGGATCAATTGGGATAAAAGGAAATTGCGCCAATGCATGATTACCGCTAAGGAAACATGTGCTCGGATCAATTGTGATCAAAGAAAAATGCGCCAACAATAGAAATGCTAATTGTTGTAACAGCAAGTGTTGATGAGTAAACTAAGGAAACATGCTGATCTAAGTGTGAGTGAATACGTGAATTCTGAAATTAAATGAACGAAAAGCGTTCATTAATACCGTGAGGTGACAAAGTTCCTAATTTGAAAATAAAGTTCTGTTCTTTGCGTTTACGAGTGTTGGTAGTACCTTGATGCAGAGAAATGCCGCATACAGTGATGTGATTAGTGCAATGACCAGGAAGGTTAAAGTGACGAGCTACAGGTTTGGCGAGATCCTTGCTGTTAGTTCTAACATCTAGCAAGTGTTCGCGGAATCGATCTCCTAATCTTCGCCCTGTTTCTCCGATGTAGAGTTTGTTACAAAGTGTGCAGGTGATACAATAAATGACATTACTGGAAGTACAATCAAAATGGTCACTGACTTTAAGAGAGCTTTTAGGTCCTGAAATAGATGTCGTAGGTTTAGTGTAAGCACAGGTATTACATCGTGTCCTAGAACATTTAAAAGTGCCTGGTTGAAGTTCAGGTTGTAGTGATCCTTTGACTAGGGAATCACGGAGATTCTTGTCACGTTTGAAAGAAATGAGAGGAGGCTGAGGGAAAATAGAGGCGGTCTCTGGATCACTCTGTAAAATCTTAAAGTTCCTCTGGATAATTTTCTTGATAGACAGATTAGACGGATGGTACGTCAATGGAAACGGAATCCTATCTTGAGTTTTAGGTTTGGACGGTAGCAGAGCCGTTCTTCTGTCGATGACACGGACGCGGTCCAATGCAGTTGTCACAACAGCGTTAGGATAACCGCGCTCGACAAAGAACTGGTGCATCTCCTCGGACTTCGAATTGAAGTCGGATTCATCGCTACACAAACGGCGAAGCCTAAGGAATTGAGAATACGGGATAGAGGTTTTAACATGTGTAGGATGAGAAGATGAAAACAATAAATAACTGTGTGAATCAGTTGGCTTGTAATGAACAGTAGTGGTTAGACTATTGCCGCTAACAGAAACATTGACATCCAAAAAAGTGATAGAAACATCTGAAATCTCCCATGTGAAGTCGAGAGCCGGATGAAAGTTGTTAACAAAATCAATAAACCGTTCTAGATCCCGTTTACTAGAAGAAGTTGCACCGATGCAGTGTTTATCTTCCCCGCCGACGCAGACCAAAACTAGTTTTTACAGGAACTAGTTGCCTAACATACATACATGTGTTAGGTTGGTCCACAACGAGCCTGAGAAATTTATGTTGGGTTCATATCTGGTTCGTATTTGGCTTTGATAATCGTTTTATGGTCAGAGTCAGGCTTGATTGTGGCTCTGTCAGGCCGGACGTTTTCGTACGGGATGTCTTAGGGCAAGAGTTCTACAGATGTTCTTGAAGTTGGTCATTCCATGAGCCAACGTTTTGAAGTACTGGTGCTTTGCCTCAAACCTCATGCACCATTGTCGTATCAGTGGCCCAGAACTACACATGCACACAAATACAATGGTAGCAATTACACATAAAAACAGTAATATGTGACTCATGTCCTGCAACAACAACAATAACACTTTCTTTTATTGAAGTACTCAATAAGGGACTTGTGCTAATAGATCACGTCACGATTTCCACCATAACAAAGCCAGTTGCCATGGGACACAGTAGCATTTATGGGATCAGGAGGGGTTCAAAAATCCCTTATATCTTGCACTACTTATCATCTAAAATCCACTGACAGTTTAATATTATAGAACAGTAATAGAACTAACAAGATTATATACATGTATGTCCATGCATGGTATCATTAAATGTATCATTAAATGTATCATTAAATGGTATCATTAAATGTTGTCCTATTAATTTTCCTACTGCAATGATATACAAGGGAGATTACTTATATATGTCACTTGTAATAACCATGCACCAGGCTAATCAAGTTGGATGAGTTTGGGATAATTCTCAAGTGGTTGTGCAAACCCTCGACCAACTTTCAAAATATCACTCGGTGCCTATACATGTAAGTCCTGTATACGTTGTAGCACTCGCGTTCTTGCGACTTCCTCTACATACTGAATAATATCAAACAACAACAAAATCTTAATCAATTTCAATTTTTACAACTTTTTTTAGAGAAGGACAATTAAATTCCAGAATAGGAATTACACAGAATGATCACCACAAATAGCTTATACTGGGATTTTAATAGCCACTGGAATATTATTAATTTTGTGTCCTGAATATCATATTTCAGCAAGCATTTGTGGTTTACATTGTGAAATGTGCCTGAACCAGTGATTTCCAGAGACTGTTCCATGTATTTCTTATATTAATCTATTATGGAATATGGTCAATATTATCAAATGCACCCTTAATTTAGTCTAGTATGTGCATCAGGTCAAGAAACAGCTCCCAGTCAGGATTTCCTTCAGGTTTCCTTCAGGATCATGTATGATCAGAGGCAAGAGTCTGGAAAGGCACCACATCTGTGACACTGTAAACATAAAGGTCGGTACACACGAAGGGACAAGTCCCAGGGACTAGGAAAAAATATTGTTACGGGGACAATATTTTGTCTCCAGGACTTGTCCATTCAAATCAAACTGGTTTGAATTGAGGGGACAAGTCCCTGGGACAAAATGACAAGATTTTTCCTAGTTCACACGAGGAGACTTGTCCCTGGGACTTGTCCCTTCGTGTGTACGGACCTTAAATAAATAAATTAAATAGAAGTTTCTAATAGAAAGTGAAGTTCTGCGAGGGGATGCATAGAGCTACAGTGAGTGTCTTGTGATATTAGTAATGATTTGCAAGTCTTTGTAGTTTTAATCATCTGGAGTAATTATAGATTACGGCAAGTCCATAGGACAAATTAAACGAAACGAAACGGGGAGGAAAGGGGGAGAAAAGGGGGAGAAAAGGGGGAGGAAAGTAAGTACTGAATAAACTTATTTGTACGATCTCTAATTATGTACATGTAGAACCCGACTTCTGCTTCTGTATCAACACCTTGAAACTTCAAAAATGCTCTAATGACATTAACAGTAGTTTTACATATTGTACTTGTACATATAGGTCCATAAACAAGAAATTAACAAAAATGAGTACAGTGCTTTAGATAAATCCCATCATATTTTATTTAGACCGTAATAGAAGGTAAAACATGTAACTTATTTTTTTACCTGATTGTCTTAAATGATGATCTGCAGTATTGAGGTTGTTAATTGCAGTTGGTTTATTGCGACAGTCACTGGATCCATAAGGAAAATTCAACAGCCTTTGGTTAAGTTCCTCCGATTTGAGGTACTTTTCCTCACACACAAATTTATTGAGTATCATCTTCATGTGATGGGGAAGAACTCCTTCATGAAGATCATGCATGATATCTGAAGGTAGCCCATCAACCAAGAAGAACTTTGATCCATTAAGAATGGACTGCCGTTTAACACCATATGCACTGGCACTTTCAGGATCCTCACGAACTAGCAATGTTTGGTGACTGTGGCCTGCTCTTGTTCTCATGATGAAGCTTAAAGAGCTTAATATTAAAAACATTAACTCAAAAAAATATTTTGTCAGGAGTGTGTATTTAAAGATATGGGTGTATATAATATTTGGATGACACTCAGCTCAAAATTGGAAAAAAAAATGTAACATTTGGCTTTGAAAGAGTTAATGCTATCCCTCTACATGCATAAATGAAGGGCCTATGGAAGAAAAGCAGAAGTGACTTGTGATCCTTTAGAAAATAAAGAATGTAAAGGAGAATTCAGAATGTGATCAGTAGTCACAGACACTGTTCTGTTCTTGCATTTACATGGATACCTTCAAATATATAGTTTTAATAATATCTGTATATTTTCAATGGTACGTTCATACTAACTATTGCCAATAAAATGAAGATTGTGACTTGGATTCTTATAAGCCTAGTCCTCACTTGCAACATAAGCAGAAGCAACATATATTGTATGCAGACACAGTGCTTGTATCGTAGGTCTGTGATGAGAACAAGCACAGCTAATTATCAATGTACAAGTACCTGTCTGCATATGTTGCTTGTACTTATGCTTATAAAAATGTCGCTAATGAGGACTTAAGGTTTGAATAAAGACACAATGTTATACAAAATAACTGCCATGTTTATGCTACATATAGTCTATGCCACTTGATTGAATTGATCAGTAAGTAATATTAATAAATGTGTGGAACTTACTGATTCTAATATTGCCAGATCTACCATCAAAGGCCTGATGACTTTATCCATCCCATATTTCTTGATGTACTTGACAGGGCATAGGATAACTACATGTGGGGACTTAAGTACTGAGCGATACTTTGGATGAATGTTTCCAAGCATCCAATAAAATCCACCTTAAAGTGAAAGGGTAACACAATCAGCCACAGTCTACATGTACATACAAATCTACAGTAACACAACCACAGGATACACATCAAAAACATAAACCTCAAATACTACTCGACTGCTAATATATACCTGAAATGAAACATATAATTACATCAACATATTTTCCACAGCTGGACCCAGGAACTGCATCAAAACTGACTTACCTATCTTATGCAGAGTTGCCTTTGACCCCAATGGGTTTGCGATTTCAAAGTCATCATAATACAAAATAATTTGCAGTGCCTTGGGGTTTGTTGAGAACAATGGGTGGTGTACGGTGGCCCAGAAGGGTCAAACACAAATAAATATTCTGAAGCACAAATAAATGTACTCGAAACACAAATAAATGTACTCGAAACTCAAATAAATATTCTGAAGCACAAATAAATGTACTCGAAGCACATAATAATATTCTGAAGCACAAATAAATGTTCTGATGCACAATTATTTCTTCTTGAAACACATAATAGTATTCTGAAACACAAATAAATATTCTGATGCACAAATAAATGTTCTCGAAGCACGCCCCAGAAAAAAAGACTGGACTCTAGCTAGCCTTCTTAACCGAGGAAGACTAAGCGCTTGTCCAAACGAACAATATGGAAGACAGCGAGTTGCAGAGTATATTGGAAGATTACTTTCATCTGGGATATGAAAACAAAGTGATTATCGAGTTTTTATATAAACAACATGGCATTGTGTTTAGTTTATCAACTCTAAAACGAAGGCTTCGCGACTATGGCCTGAAAAGGAGAGGAACCCAAATCGATCAAGAACATCTAAAGAATCTGATTCGTAGCGAAATTTCAGGCCCTGGAGAACTTCGTGGTTATAGATCAGTCTGGCACTCATTGCGACTAAACCAACACATACACGTTCCAAGACAGCGAGTTGCAGAGATTATAAGAGAAATCGATCCCCAGGGAACACAGCAAAGAAGAAGTAGGAGGTTGAAAAGGCGAAGTTATTCAAGTCAAGGTCCCAACTTTTGCTGGCATGTTGACGGTAATGTTATGATAAATAATTTCATTTTGAATGTTGTACCGAAATGATGAGGTATCTGCAGAGAAAATGAGTACTGGTGGGGGAGTTTACCATTCATTTATGTCCCGGTGCTTTCATTGTATGTTCAGATAATGCACATGTATGGGCACTTTTTTACATTAATTAATTGAAACTGAGACAATAGATATTATTTGGTGTTGCATAATTACATGATTGACAGAAAGCTCCCATTTTCTTTTGTATTACCCCCTAAGGCACAAAGCATTATGTGCTATGAGAAAGTAGAGAATGACTGAATAGCATACAATGTATTCAAAGCGAATTATTATTTTTCACATACTAGGGTATGACAAGCTAAAGCCATATGGCTTTCCTATTCATGGAGCTAACGATGGGTACAGCCGGAAAATGCTTTGGCTTGAAGTTCCCAGAATCAACAACAAACCTGAAGTCATAGGTAGATTCTTTCTCAGCTGTGTAAAGGAGAATACTGGCTACCCTATGCTTCTACGAACTGACTGTGGGACAGAAAATGGAATAATGGCTGCGATGCAATCATTTTTTAGACAGGATGGTACTGATGATCTTGCTGGTGAAAAAGCTCATAGGTATGGCACATCACCTGCTAATCAACGCATCGAGTGTTGGTGGTCATGTCTCAGACGGGGAAGGACCTCTTGGTGGATAGATCTTTTCAAAGGAATGTCTCATAGTGGAGTATTGGATTTAGCTAGTAAACTGCACTTGGAATGTTTGTGGTTTTGCTATCATGGTGTACTTCAAGAGGATCTTGACAAAGTCAAATATCATTGGAATACTCACCGTATTCGCCCATCCAGATTTGGTACTGTATCTGGTATTCCAGATGTCCTCTATTATCTACCACTCACATCCGGTGGAATTGATTGCAAGGTGACTGTACCAGATGACAAGATAGATGCAATGGAGATTCATGTACAGGATGATGATGACAATGATTCTGACATCTACCAGGAGTATTTCCACTATGTAATGGATAGTGAAATATTCCAATATCCAAACAATTGTGATGAAGCATATAACCTTTTTCAAAACCTTATTGTTATTGCAAACAGCCATTAGAAAATCTTAAATAAGTTTACTTTTACTGGCAGGAAGTATGGGTATCTCATGTGAATTATCTTCCCTATCAAATCCCCCCAAAAACATACCCTATCCAGCAGCACATGTATATATACATATGAGGCATATTTTCACAAAAGGGTGTTACTCTCCTAACGGGTGGGGCGTTACTTTTCGTTCTGTACCACTGCTACTGATTGGTTGATCAAAGGGGTACTGGCACACTACACCCCTTTTAAGAACTCACGCCTCATATGTATATCGGAGTACCCCTCTCATTTGTTTTTGTTAAAGTATACAATTTACATGACATTTTTCTGAAAATTACAAAATAAGATAATAGTAGACAAGGTATCTTGTTTGTATTTTGAGATGTAAAGCATGACCAATAAAATCTTAATAAAATACATTAACTTTATTTTGCATCAAATAGCCTGTCAAATTCATATAAAGATATATTAGACTTTAGTTATAAAATATTTAAAATTAATGTATTTACACAATTATAATTACTAAATATTGATTTATAAAATCAAAAAGTAGAGTACAAACACTAAAAGCATGCAACATAAATAGTACTAAATAAACCATGCTAATTCTGTTGTTTTCTAGTGCAAAGTATTGCATGCTTTTAGTGTTTGTACTTGTTTTCTTTTGTGTTTATTAAACGCAATCACTCTAACAATATCTTTGTGATGATATTCTTTGTAGTTTGAATATCATTTTCAAAACAGTAACTGGAAAACAATAGTAAACAACCCCATGGAGGGGGTTGGGTAATAATTGTAAGAGACAACAATAAAAGTACTGTAAGTTCAAATATTTCTTACTGTATAAATGTGAGATGAAAATCATTCTCATCATTTATTCACAACATAACCACATGCCATAATTTCTTGAGATTTATACATTACCAAAGCCTGGGGAGCTGAAGATACATTCAGTAAACTCTTCTTTGAATGTATTATACTCGCAAAGTTTATCAGAAACTGGCAGGTGCAGTGTGGAACTGCAAGTGTTAGCTGTGAGTTTTCTTTCTGGTTCATTATGGTTGAACATCACTCCCATCTTATTGTCCATTCCTGTTGCAGGTATGCTTGGGCATCCAGTTACAAATTGCAAGATATGTGACAGTTGAACTTTGATGAGCTCATTAGTGTCTGGATCAAGGATGTTGGTAAGGATTCTATTAGCTTCAACATCCTCAAGAAAATGGGTGAAGTTGAAAGCTATAGATTCTTCAATGTTTCTCTTGTTACTACCAGATGGAGAATAAACAAACAGGAACAGGTCATCAACTTTGTCTGCAGTTAACTTATCAGCTTCAGAAAATTGCAATAATTTCCGAGATTTACTGGGGTTATTCCTGATGATATCAAGTACGCCATTAATCTTCAAACCTTGAATGAACTGTTCTATCTCTGGCAATGTTGAGAGAATTACATAATGCAAGCATATGCATCTGATAAATTCGTTCTTCTCTTCAATGGTGACAATGGGTTTGCAGTATCCTGCCTTGAATCTGAAGGAAGTGTTGAAAGAAGCTTCTTTTTTAAACTCATCAGGGTCACTGATCTTGTCAAGTTCTTCCAGCTTTGCCCGCACCTTTCCAACTGGGAGATGATTGATCGATATAGCAATATTATCTAATTTCCCATAAATGATGTAGTCCACAACAGGTGGGGCAAAGATTATAGGACCTGGTGATCCCTGAAGTAGTGATAATGCAGACACTACACCATAATAGTAATATTCTTCCTTCTGTAATGCCATGATGTTATGGGCAAAGCTTCTTTCATTTGGTTCACCAGTGAAAAGGCATGATGTCTGCATGTGTCTGTGAATGAGGAAAAACAACTCTCTCCGTGGTCCTCCCTCATCAACAGCTGGTTCACCAATCAATTGGACTTTCACCATTCCTCCACTAACATCTTCTTTTCTTATTCTTTTAAGTTTTAACAATGTGTCTTCCCAGACCTTGCTCCTCCTGACTTTGAGTTTGATTTCAATATCTGAATTCAATTTCTTGGAAATCTCCTTCATAATATCAGCAATTGAAGTTTCATCTTCAAATTTCTTTTCAGTTTCACCGTCAGATGTGGTTTTCCAGGTAAATTCATCTAACACATCAGAATCACAACCATCTTCATCTGCAATAACAGTTGCATATGAATCTAGTTGGTCAGCAGATCCTTCTCTTCTGGTAACAGAAAGTTTAATAACTGCATCTTCAACATTAGAACTGCATTTTAATGCATTTAAGATTTCCAGATCACTTAAATGGGGAAAGATATCTTTCACAATTTGATGAGGAGTGGTTGGAATTTGCATAGACTTCTCATTGCTAATGCTAGCTGTAACTGACTTCACTGCAGTACTTGGCTTAGTACTTACAGTACTTGATGTAGATAGGCCACTTGCAGCACTTAATGATGTTTCCACTATGACAACTTTTTTGGGTGGAGGAGAGGTGTCTTTGTCTGTATCATCATCATCACTTGTACATTCATCAGTGTTGAGAAGTCCTTCTACCATTGAACCAAGGAAATCGCACTGTGTGCATATATAAAACAGTAACCGATTGTACGGTTTTCCGATTTCAAGTTTATATCTGTTTAAAGTAAATTCTTCGTTGCACTCCCTTAGTTGATGCACAACTGAACCATCTGGATATAAGAGCTTATAGCATCCCGCCGACAATTTAACGACATAATAGCTGTTATGCATGGAGTGTTTTGCGATTGCTAATGCCAGAATATCCTCACTGCTAGCAGATTTGCTAACTTTCAAAGGGAGATTCTTGCCTCTCTGAGGTTTCAATAGACGTTCATCCTCGAAGAACCGCATTATCCCAACATTGATTGTAACGTCGTCCACGTCAGTTTTGGGATTTTTCACCTTCTTGGACTTGAAATGACCAACCCTTTCGCTTTTTTTCTTGGACATGAAAGCGCTGAATCCGACTGTCTTCGTTTGATGAGCTCCGGATAATGAGACGCCATTACTGCTTTGACTGGTAGACGAACTGGTTTCCTGAGCTGGAGATCGTGCGATTGCCACATTTTGTACAGAAAATAAACCCTTCCTTTATGGCATTACCACATCTGCTGCAGAACGTTTTTGCCATCAGGTCGGCGAACTAATAAAAACGAGCCGGCTATTCAAGTAGAATTTAACGACAGAAAACGGGCGAGACAGCATGGTTAGCGCTTAGTCTTCCTCGGTTAAGAAGGCTAGCTAGAGTCCAGTCTTTTTTTCTGGGGCGTGCTTCGAGAACATTTATTTGTGCATCAGAATATTTATTTGTGTTTCAGAATACTATTATGTGTTTCAAGAAGAAATAATTGTGCATCAGAACATTTATTTGTGCTTCAGAATATTTATTTGTGTTTCGAGTACATTTATTTGTGCTTCAGAATATTTATTTGTGTTTGACCCTTCTGGGCCACCGTAGTGGTGTCCTGGACTAAACAACTCTCCATCACAGAAGTCACGCATTTTATGATCAGTACTTTGATGTAAATGTTCAACCTCAAAAACGAAATAAAATAATGAAATCACATACAGTGTATTAGGGAAATTTGTATTACACATGGTAAATGTAAACAATATTTCACGTATTAAACCAAAGAAAATAATCCAGCTAAGTACTGGTTGGAAAAGAGATTTATGTTGTAATTATTTTTGCGGGTTAACCCTGTGTTTACAAAAATGTACATGTAGTCGTCATGTATGTTGTTTTCATGTTGATGCAATTGCACTGAAGATGCACTGTAGTGAGAAGTTGTTGTTTACATACTTTTCTTTATTATAATATGTTTTATATTTATATTTAATTTGTTTCAAGTCTTGGAAAATAGCAATAAAAAAATTGAGGTCAGCATGAAAAAATCCAAGTCAGTCTGGTTACCAGAAACAAATATAGTTTGTTTGGCCTAATACAGTAGTTACTGCCAAACATTGTTTTTATCAAGGGGCCATATCAAAATCTTAAAACATTCTGCTTTCCACTTTCCACTTCTGTTGCTTAAAATGCATCGGACATTGAAATGTACTCTAACAGCCACCCATATTTGTAATTATATAATGTCATGGCCTGCTGATTGAGAAAAAAATATTTCCCAGCCCTGGGATAAAGTTGTATACATATCGTTTAACCATTCTCTTTGGTATAACGTAGATGACTACTTGTTGTATATATTTTTTACCTGAGAAAATACATCCAACTGGTTTAAAAGCTTCTCTAAGACTTTCAGAATTGAAATGTACTGGTATGAATTTTGACCAGGGTCTACCAGATCTTCTCCCAGTACAACACCTTCTGGTTCCTGCAGTGTAATAATTAAATTAATTACAGTCATGTATAAACAGCTCGTCAGATCATTAGCACTAGGCCTTTCAGAGCACTAGCCTTATAATAGTCATCCCCTCCATGGCTCCCTCCCTCCCTCCCTCCCCCATTTCTAATTGAGTATGATTGTATAAATTTATGAAGTAATATATTCCAACTAGCAGGGACCCGTGGAACGTACATGAAATCAACAAATAAATATGATATAGTAACATAGTCTAGCCGGCTGATGACTCCTGACACAATGCTATGGTGCCAGATTTTTAGCGTGTAGATGTTTTCAAAGTTGTATTTGATTAAAAAAGGCAATAATATCTTACACATCTCAGTTGATTTCTCAAACCGATGAACACAATTATATCTATTGTCGAAAAAGTGCTAAAACGGACGGTCACAGGCAGCTTGAGTCATGAATTTGTGTGATGAAAACAAATATGGTAGCCGAAAGAGCATTGATCGAAGCATGAAAACGGAATAAAAACAACAATCAAAAGCCAAGTTATTTGAATGTCTGGTTGTAGTGAGTTTTTGGTCTGAAGAGCCTACGATAGTTGGGCGAGGAAACAGTTGGTTTTTATATCTAAGAACACAGGAAACTACAGAGAACAGATATGGACAAAATATCTTGCTCTTCGACACACCATAGAGTTGTAAGATAAAAACATGAACAGCCTTTTCCACGGACAACATTTCTAACTGTGTTTGAATACCTGGTCTTACCTTGTTCGGTTGTTTGACTTTGGCTGCTTCGCCTGGCGATAGGTATTCCCTAAAACATTCACATAACCTTGATGGCTTACTCACCTAGGTTTCCCTAAAACATTCCCGTAAACTCGATGGCTTGCTCACAGGTTTTCTCTAAAACAAATTCCCACAAACTTGATTTGACTTGCTCGCCCAACTAAGTGAGGCTAAGTACAACTTGAGTCTTGAGAAAACTCATTTCTTTTCAAGACCAAGATAGAGAACAATTGGCAGTCACTTTTTGGCGCCATTTTCGGACGTGCGCACGCATAGACAACTTTATTTATCCACGGAGATCCAACAGAGTATAACACCTGATTTACATGGATTCCATGCCATAATAAAATAGAAGTAGATAAAAACGTGGTTAAAATATAATTAACCGGACATCAGAAGGCTACTACGGTCATTCCTTAGACGGGACTTAAAAGCCCGCAAACACTTAATTTGTCGAGTAGCTTTTGGCAATTTGTACCATAAAGAAGCACCCTTGTATCGTAGGCTCTTTTTCAGATAATTTGTTTTGGAGGCAGGCAGTGCTAACCGGTCAGGCAAGTCTCTAAGATTATACTCAGTGGTGTCTGACAACTTAACAAATTGTGCCCCTAAGTATTTTGGTAGTAAACCGTTCAAGACTTTAAACATAGTAATAACTTTTAGCTAATTATGGCGTTCAGAAATACTCAACCAGTTTAGTGACTCCAATAAAATGACTCTGATAGTATCAAATGGCAATCCCGAAATAATTCGGGCTGCTCTATTCTGTAGCTTTTGTAATTTCTCAATCATTTCTTTGTTTGCGATGTCCCAAACTGGCGAACAGTATTCGAAATGAGGCATAACTATAGTCTTATAAATAGTTATTAGAATGTCCTTTGGTACAAAGGGCTTCATTCTCTTAAGGGCACCAAGGCCAGATGAAATTTTCTTTACGATATACTCGACGTGACTCGTCCAAGAGAGGCATTCGTCAAAAATAACGCCCAGATATTTTGTTGTCCCGACCCTCTTAATATTCTTGTTGTCAATATAAATATAATTTTTATCATTTACTCTGGCCAATCTCTGTCTCGAACCAATCAACAAGAATTCAGTTTTAGCGACGTTCAAACTTAATTTATTGGCTTTAAGCCAGTCATTGATGCGTAATAAGTCACTAATGATCATGTCGTTTATCTCATTGTAGTCACTTGATGAGACAGTGAGATTCGTGTCGTCAACGTACATTCGAGGCTTTTCAAATTCCAGACAATTCGGCAAATCGTTGACATATAAAAAAGGAGCGGACCCAAAATGCTGCTGTGGTACGCCGCAAGTAATGGGGTGTGGCTTAGAGAGTCGCCGTTGACAAGACACTGCTGATAATGGCACGACAAATAGGCACAGAACCAATCTAGGGCTTTTTCCTCTATCCCATATTTTTGCAGTTTCCTCAGCAATATGTTGTGGTTTACAGTATCGAATGCTTTGGCCAAGTCAATATAGACAACTGCATTAATTAAACCTTGGTCAATATTAAGGCTCCATTCGTTAGTTGCCTCAAGCAGGGCACTCATAGTAGAATGTAACGAGCGGAAGCCTGATTGACAATTGCTGAGAATACTGTTGTCCTGTAGATACGTAAAAACCTGATTGTAAATTAGTCTTTCGCAAACTTTGTCAATGATCGGTATAACAGAGATTGGCCGGTAATTACCCATGTCTGACTTTTTCCCACTCTTATAGATTGGAGTAATTTTAGCATATTTCCATTCACTGGGGAAAATGCCAGTTCGTATTGAAAGATTAATCGAATTAGTTATAGGTAATGAAATGATATCGGCAGATAGTTTCAGGACTGAGCCAGAAATCCCATCGATGCCAACGGCTTTGGAGACATCGATGTTTTGAAAAAGCTCAAGAACTTCACTGTTAAGAATCTGACGAAAATTAAATGTAGAATTCGGACTTGTTATAAAGTTGAGGAAGTCTACAGAAGGATTAGCGGGAATATCAGTGGATAACTTCTCGCCTATTTCTGCAAAATGCTTATTAAAAAGCCCAGGAATTTCAGCGATGTCAATTTCGTGGATGGTAGAGCTGTTTTGTTTTCGCGAAGTCAACTCATTAACCGTCCGCCATGTTTCGCGCAGGTTTCCCTTGGTTTGCTTTAAGCGATTGTTATAATGAGCCGACTTCGCCCGCTTTATTTCAATGTTCACTTTGTTTCGCATTCTTTTGTAAGTGCTCCAGTCCTCCGAACTTCCTGACTTTACTGCCTTACGTTTGGAAACGTCCCTAGAAAGCATGAGCTTTATTAGGTTAGCGTTAATCCACATACTTTTTTTATTACGAACTCTTTTCTTTTTCACCGGTGCATGTTTGTCCAGGACGTTGAGAAATTTAGCCTTCCAGGCGTGGCACATATCATTAGGGTTAGCAATTGAATCCAAGGTTGACCAGTCACAAACACAGTAGTATATAAAGTGGGGGTTCTGGTGCAGCACCAACGTTTTCTCATGCAACCCCATCCAGCACCTCCGTTTTTTTATTACATTTTGACACCCCAATTAGAGGAGTGATTAGTATACAGTATATCCACCCTGGACCACTTCCCCATATTTTGAACCCCTATTAGAGAAAGGCTATTATTAAGGTATTAAACTATGGCTGAACGCACACTAGAATTCGTCAACATATTATGCCTCCCCATAGAAATCTTGACTAAGATCATAGAGTATGCAGGCCCTACATCATTTGCAAGCATCGCTTTGACTTCAAAAGACCTAGGCGATGCAGCATCTCTAGCACGCTACAAAAACGTAGACCAAGAGTTCCGTAAACAAGTACTCATTTTTGGTCTTAGGTCGGCTTGTAACGATGACGAGCGAGATAATTTGGTTAGGATTTTCAATATTTCCACAGAGGACGCACACTATAACGGTGGTTATGCGATATGCTATGCCAGTGGAAATGGTCATCTAGATGTTGTTAAGTGGCTCGTTAAGCGCTTCCCACCCACCATAGAGGATGACCACGAGTACGATGCGATATGCTATGCCAGCGAAAATGGTCGTCTTGATGTTGTTAAGTGGCTCGTTAAGCACTTCCAGCTCACTAGAGAGGATGGCAACGAGCACGAGTACGATGCGATATGCTATGCCAGTGAAAATGGTCATCTTGATGTTGTTAAGTGGCTCGTTAAGCACTGCCCCACCATAGATGGTGAACACGCCAATCGTGCCCTATATCTTGCCAGCGAAAATGGCCATCTCAACGTCGAAAAGTGGCTCATTAAGTACTTTCGGTTAGTCATAGGGGATTTCGTTAGTCGTGAACTAAACGATGCCATCGAATATTGTCGTCTTGTTGCCCGCGAAAGGTATGACATCGGAAATGGCCATCTTGGTGCCGCCAATATGTATCTACTTCATAATTTAGTTTTAAACCATAAGAAGAAAAAGGAAAAAAAAACTTGAGCCCCTATTAGAGGAGTGATTAGTATACAGTA
Organism: Actinernus sp. WN-2022; assembly: GCA_030867875.1. Classification (NCBI taxonomy): domain Eukaryota; kingdom Metazoa; phylum Cnidaria; class Anthozoa; order Actiniaria; family Actinernidae; genus Actinernus; species Actinernus sp. WN-2022. The sequence continues at coordinate 145,899,376 of JAOWCC010001589.1, forward strand.
TATCCATCCATGGTACTAACGTATATTCTTTACTTCTCGATATTAACGTATGTTGTTATCTTAGTACGTATTAATACCACACAGATTAGACAAGTGCATGTGATTGAAGAACCTCGACGTAGACGCCACAACTAAGATACCAATTAGACACATAACATATATAGGTATATCACACGATGTCTGAGATAATAACTTGTGATTGGTTGATGCGAGGAAAGGACACGAAATGCATAAGGAAGGGTTCGAAGGTATCAGAGTACTGTGCTCAACACAACTATCAGATAGCGAAAGGTAGCACCCCATTTGTTCCATGTTCGAAGTGTGGTAGAGGATGTCGTACGAGTTACGGGCTTTGCTCAAAGTGTGGGGCAACGGAGCGTCGTCACATTCGCGAGAAGAAGAGCCTCGATATGAAACGCGCTAAGGCGTTGGGGAAATCTGAGAACCAAGAGACAAAACTCCACACTAAGGATCCCAAGGTTGTGGAATCGGAGAATCACGAGAAGGATCCAAAGGTGGTGGTGGACCAGGAGGATGAGTAGATACGATACGAAAAAGAAAAAAAAGAATGAAGAGAAATTGGTATGCGACCTCTCTTCATTTTTTTTTTTAACAAACAATTAGATAATTGATGGGCCTATGGTATATACAACTAGTATGGATGATCTTCTTAGATTGCTTGGTTCTGAAATTTGTGCAAGCCTACATATCAAACCACGGTTGCATCTTAACACTGGGGAAACGTGCCCCAATTGTCTATGTCCAATGGAAATGCAAGGAACGGAATTCATATGTCCCACCTGTGGTATTGTTTCCGGGACCGAATCATGTGAAGAAACGAGCAATGTTACTACTCGGTTGCGTATAGTAGGTCCGGATAGCTTTCGGCATCAACATGATCTAGACCGTACGAGCCCAAAGCAAGGTGATAACCAATAATTGCAACGACGAACGATCATGCGAAAATTACAGGCATACAACACTATTTATAGACAAAATTATGACCTCTCGTTTCCCACAAATGTATTAGTAATCGTAGCCGACGCATTCATTCAAGTAAAGAAAGTTCGTATCAAACGTAGCTATGCTAAGAGAACTATTTTAGCCGCTGTTCTTTATCATGCATGTATACAATGTGGGTTCGTCCGCTCTAAAGGTGAGGTTGCTCACTTTATGCAACTAAACAACAAATGCATATGTCGCGGAAATGACTTTATACGTTCTCTACATGATGACGATAAGATCGATATAGATTTAAATGCCGATCGCATAGCTCCTCACATTGCAACGACTTTTGCTAAACTCGACCCCCAAGGAGTACCTAAGAATATCCAACAAATAGTCTATGAGATTTTGTTCATACGGCAATAGAAAACAATATAGGTACCAGCTCTATACTTCGAACTAAAGTCGTTGGAGCAAGTTACGAAGTGCTACGGCGTTTAGGATCGTGTATATCTCTTATTAACGTTGTTAAGCGATGTGGTACGCATAAGAGTTCGGTCACGCGTTTTATCAATGATTTGCTTGCATACAATTCCCACTTCGAGCCCATCTATACAAAACACGGTCTAACTAGTGATAGAGTTTGATTTCGTAAAGTGAAAATAAGATCCACGTTCGTTTCTTTCATAGGAAATGTCGATTTTTATCCCACTAGACTGCCAAGTTTTTCTCGCATTTCCTTTTGCACTTCTTGCTTGAGTTCGGTTCGAATCTGTTCCACACTTTTTTCACCCCCCGCGACCATCGAAGTCTCGTGACGAATTTCAGACCTCATAATCTCGTATTTATCTGCTTCAGCGAGGATGAGACTGTAGAGTCAGATATATTTTCATCACGTATGGCTTTTGACACGAGATCACGAATCGTATTAATTTTCGCCCTAGCCAACATAGTGGTTTTCTCATGCTTAGAAACTTTTATTCCGAGCATTTTAGTTCCCACAGTTGTAGATGCTGAAATTAATCCACAGAGTCCACCGATAACACCAAGTGGTAGACCAATCACTATTCCAATCCCAGTTAGAGCAACTGCCAATCCAGAACTTGATAGAAGTACAGATAGACCTCCTGTTACCACTGCGACACCGTGAACTATTTCTTGCGCACGGGCATATTTCTTACGCACGCCTTCATAGTGTTTTTCTTGAGTTTCGATATCCGAAAGCGTATGTCAGGGAACTATTCCTGAGCTGTGGGGTTCTTCGCAGAGCTTGTAGCGACAACCAAGGTTGGATCTTAACGTACTTTATTACTGGTCTCAATGACTGGCCATGACTAAGCCATTGAGGCTGATCATGAAGAATCATGAACGCAACATGACTTCTGTTTCTTCGGCTATCTTCTCTATCTTCTCTCTTCTCTTCTTCTCTATGTTACAAGATATTCGTTCTGTATTTATGTAATTTACAAACAATAGTTATTGGGAACCAAACAGGTGTCTTTACATGGACCCTTATTGTAAGTAAGGTCGTTGTTCAAACAAAGGAAAAACTGACCTTGAAAGAAAAGTACTTCAACCGATCGACAACATAAATAAGATATGTCAAAGGTGAAACTAGAAATCAAATATCATAGCTTGAGCGTAAAACATTATACGAGTCTTTAGATATGTTCCATAGAAATCCAACTTGAAGTTGGTGACTAATCTGCATTGACGGAAAGTTCAATGGATTTGGTACTTGACAAGTACGGAACTGTAATTAGGAATACTCAAATCTTATTGGCTTGTTGTCGGGATCGCTTGGTACCGATAGCTTAAGATATAATGAATACTTAATTAGTTTCCTGTAACAACACAGGTTGTTGGTAAATGAGTTCTATTCAATGTTGTCAATGAATCGAAAGCTCGTCACCAAACGAGTTTAAAAAAAGAACGTTTTAATTAAAGTAACTCAACTTTGGACACGTCGAGCACGGTCTAAACTAGAACTTGTTAATTTATTATATGTTTCTCCTAAAGTAGAATTTTGTCTAAAATCGTAAGATCCTTTATCTTAACATACGTCCCTTCTCAAATTCGAGCTCCTGAGAGAAAGAAAGTAGTAACTATATTTATATATATATATATTATATGTAACCTATACAATAATAATCTATTTAGCTTTTGTGAAATAGTAAAATGTTGTACAATTACGTTTTTTTTTTTTGTTGATTAGAGATTAAATACTTATCATAAATGTGAATAATATAATAGCTAAAATAGAAATTTTGGGTAACACAAGTGTAAGGTTAGAGAAGTACAAGTAAAAATAATTACCTGTTTACGTTCTTGCGTGATCCTAAATTTCGTAGAAAATAATGGTTGAATAATAATATATAGTTGAATAAATGGTTAATAGTAAATACTGTTAAATATTGAAATAGTAATACTGAATAATACTTATAGATAATGTTTGTTTGAAATATCAGTTCATGGAGGATTTAAAAAAACCTCAGTCCTTGTGAATCTCAATCTTCGTTATTAATAACTGAATGTTCAGTGTTCACTCAAACGTTTGTAGGTGCATCATCGTCCAAAGGTGCGTTGCAATCAAGACAGAGTTCGTGCAATGGTTGGATATTTTCTGGTTCAATTATAGGAAGTTTGTCCTTCTAACACCAATCGTCAGGTAGCTTCGTGTCAGTAGAATAGCATGCGGACGAAATCAATATAATGGTGTTGATCATCATGTAGTTATTACTGTGGTTTGGTTTCAAAATCCACGTCATCTGAGGTTGATAGCCATGGTACATCACGCTTGGCTTGAGTGGCGTGTAAATATTTGCATGTTGACGGTAAGGTAATTGGGACGTTGCCCAAGTCCTATTTATATCGTTGCCGTAGTCAGGTTGCATGGTATATTATATATAGTCAGTGGTGTCAGAGACAATGTTCCGTTTTGTAATTGGAGCGTTTGACTTTTGGTTGACAAATAATAGCGGTTACCATGGTGAAGTATTTGTTTAGATGTCTACATGACGTTGACTTGTGGTTGCGCGAGAATTCAATCTTGGATCCAGGGAACCAAGGTAAACCAAGCCACTCAATATTTTTGACTAGTTGTAGTACATTAGTTGTACGGACAAGTGTGCCATGTTGAGAATACCACCTAGTTAGAGCGTCAGCTTTAACAATAGTTTAAGTACTCTATTGTGCAAATTGAATTCCTATTCAAATGTTTGAGTAGCATAACTAAAATATTCAGATATATTTGTTTACCAATTCGATGTTCATACTCTGTCACTGGATTTATAAGGAACGGGTACACGTTTGTATTGTTTTTATTTGGCGGATAATGCGGAGAGTAAAAAATCTAGGTAAATCATTGTAGCCAATTAATTCCTTATCTTGAAAACGAGAAACTTAGCTTGATTAACGGTATCTTGGATTTCAAAAAGACGTAAGATTGACGAAAACATTTTGTTTGATTCAAAAGAGACTTTAGAAAACATTCCTAAAGTTGAATTGTAATGACATTGTTCATCTTTTGGAAAAACGATTATTTATTTATAATGTGGTACTTAAAATTCTCGTGTTATCAGTAAGCTTATTAACATAAGTGGTTATTTAACACTATATTGATGAGTTTGGTATCTTCACAAAAATATTAGCGGTCTAGGATTGCGAGCTAGCACTAATATGGATCGATAATAAACAATCGGGTTGCCTGTGCTAATCTAGATGATCATTAGTATAAATGCAAGTGAGGCGTGAAAGGATTAATTAATATAAGTGGCAAGAGCATTGTTATTACAGGATTACCTGTAAAGAAAAGAAATGGCTAAGTTGTTTAATTAAGTAATCTCTGTATCAGCAGAGTTAAATTGGTGCTCTATGAAGAAAATCGACTCTGGGCGAGGTGGCAAAATTAAAATTTCCGACGCGTGGTCAGTACATTGTTTAACCTGGCTAGGATTAATTGTATTGTACGCCTTAGCGGGTGGCATATTAAGAGTACGGTTCTTTAAATCAATTATCGCCTGATAATATTCTAAAAAGTCTTTTCCGAGAATGACATCGTATAAAACTTTGTCAGCTACATAGACTAAGAAAGGATATACTCTGTTATCAATAGTGAATGGAACTAAAATTTGTCCTAAGACAGGAATATCTTTTCCACTGACCGACCGGAGCATATTTAAAGTTGAAACTTCCGGTGGGTGCTTACTTAGTTCGGGAATTTGCTTCCATGTGTCTTTACCAATAACTGTAACAGCTGCGCCTGTATCTACCAAGAAAGTTAATTGAAAATTACCTATCGAACCTGATATTGTAAGATTGCTTGTTGTATTCTGAAAACCTATTGTATTGATATGTCCCTTCGTATCTGTAATCTGGGGCTCTTGATCACCCGTATTATTTGTAAATTCATGTCCCTGAATATCATCATCATGTGTAATGTTACTAAACTCTGAAATTTCACTAATGCAATTGGCCTTAAAATCTATCACTTCTTGTGGACTATCTATAGTCGTAAAATTCGTATCTTCATATATAATGTAATCGGCCTGAATATCTTTGTCTTCTGGTAACTTATTCGTATTTTGTTGGTTCGGGACTTCTACGGTTTCTGATTCCGTAACTATTGCTGGATCATTTTCTACGACAGCCAAACATGGTTTCTGGGTATTCGCTTCTTGAGCGCATTGCTTTGTCATTGTATTGCTATTGGGACTATCTATGTCTATATCACTGCTACTTGTGGCAGATTGACTTGAATTTTCAACAATATTCGTGCGTTGTGAATAAAGAGCGTTGGCGTATTTGTTATTAGTCGATAATGTAGTGATTAAGCTAACGAGGAACAATAGGCCATGAAAGAAGCCTGGCAATGTTTTACAAACTACCAGTAAAAATGAACATTGTAATAGAGTAGCTGTACATTGTTTTATGGTCTTTCGCCATGGTAACCTTTCTACCTTTGTTGATGCTATATTGTTATTGTCCTTTTTCTTTTCAGTGTGCAAATTCGGGTTTGTAAGGTTCATTGTCTTCGAATGTGTGGCACGAACGACAGGTGTTTCTGGTTCTATACTTAAGATATTGATTGTGGGAACTGTGTGGTCGCTGATGTTCACTTTTACGTGGCTAAAACTATCTGGTATTGACAAAACTTTATGTTCTATGGTTGTCGTACTGTGACAGGCGAATGGTTCTATTGTGGAATGAATTTCATTTGTGGCTGCAATTTCCTTCTCAGATATGCTAGGAGTGAGTGTAGGATCATGCTGGGCTAGTAAAAAGGTTTCACTGAATTCGCTTTGGTAATGGTGGCTTTGTGAACTTACTTTAGTTGACTCGTGTTGGTTACTGCCTTGTGGTAAAATTACTTGTTCTAGCTGAACTACAGAGTGGTCATTAGTGGAAATTGGTTGTTCGTCTTGTGAATGGTTCTCTTGGTGATAATTTAATGATATTTCATTCAAACTATGAATTGGTTCTTCTTCATGTTGGGTTGAATTTATGGGTTGAAAATGTTCTAGATCGTAATGATCCGGATCACTGTTCGGGAAAACAGTATCACTGAGCGAAAAATGTATTTGGTCTGAAGTAAAGTCTTTGTTTAAGAAACGAGCCGGAATATTTAATTCAGTACTTTCGCGGCAAACCGGAGCACTCCTTTGTAAAGTGTTAATCCTATTTGAGTGATTGTCATCGATAATCTCTACATCAGTACTCACAGCTGGTTTCCTATTCATTTGAATTTCGTGTGCTTTGGTAAAGTATTTCGTTGTTTTATTTTGGTTATCTCTCTCTTCTGAGTTTGTTGGTCCGAATAAAGTGTTCACATTAAAAACAATTGGGGCTTTCGTAACTTCCCGTTGTTCGAAAACCCGTTTTAGTTTAAAGGTTGATTTTACCGTTGTGAGGAACGGACCGGAAAACTACGGTTTTGATTACCGTTTGGTTGGCTTTGTTGAATTTGGAAATCATTAGACGTGCAAGGAATTCTATTGCCTTAAGGATGAGTGTTCTCTCCTTCTTAGCTGCTTCCTGCTGAGCCTCAGTTGACTTTGGGTCTTGAAGTATGCCGTTTTCTATTTTGAGATGCCCAACAGCCTTTTTATTAGCTAGGACGACTTCTTCTAATGCCTCTTCTTTATTAGGTCCTAGAACAAATTTGAGGTCCTTCCCAATCTTCTTATATAACTCACCCTCCGTGGTTTTCAAGGGTATAGCTTCCTCTTTGCTTCCGTAAGAGTGGATAGAAATTCTACCGTCTTTCATGGTTCCTATCTCAAGTACGCCCCGAACCCCCACATCCTTATATTCGTACCAGATAGGCTCGAATATCATTTGTTTTGCATCGTCTGAAAAGTCTTGTTTGAAAATTATATTTCTACTGGTAAATCTAGGAGGAGTTTTGCTTTCAACTTTCGAAGTGGAGATTTCATCCATCACTAGATCAAACTCTTCATCTGTCAACGAGGTTTCCTGAGTCTTTGGTCGAGCACCTTCTTTAGTATAGTCGCATCTGGTTTTCATGTGGATCGATTCGCCTGGCACGGTAGTTGTGTCATCTTTAAGCGTTTTATTCCATTCCTTGTTGTCATCATCGTGGCCTCCACCTCCTTCAGCTCCACCAGTTCTTTCCTCGGGTTTCACATCAACACCATCCATATTGAACATAACTATATATCTTGGTATATTCAACATGATATCGTCGAAGTTAATTCCCACACAAGCACTAAGAGAGCCTTGCGCACTCAAAGCTCAACGAACTCTATATAGGAAAACTTTCACTCCATCATCTGCCAATCCGGGCGAGACGCTCTATGTGGAAGTACCAACACTGGGAGAAAACATCGTATTAGTACCTGGTAGCTTAACATTATTGGGTGACATCGTATTGTCTGGTGGACATGCCAATAATCGTGTTGTTTCCAATGTTGGACGTTGCTTGGTTATACATCGAGTTTGTAAGATGGGAGCTGAAATAGTAGAAGACATTGCTCGGTCAGATCTCTTACAGACATATTCCGATACATACCTATCTATGCAGGAGAGGGAATCGAGAACACAACAAGGTATCCAATCAGAGAACACAAATAAGCTACGATCTAAGGCTGGTGATGCAAGTACTTTGAACACCGGTGAGAACGCGCTCCTAGTTGCATATGGTTCCAAATATAGAATTCCGTTAGACGTTGATATTCTGACACAACATGGAGTTCTATATCCACACGCACTAGAAGACACTATTTCATTCGAGTTGACTCTAGCCCGCGCCGTCGAGATAATAGTTGGATCAGATGCGACAAAGATAGGTACGTACAAGCTTAACAACATCCAGTTAGAATACGAAGCAATCAAAAATGAAACACTGGCTAGACATGCATTTCACGCATATGAGAAAGGTACTGCTTTCCTATACAATCACGCAGTTCACTTCAATTTAATACCTATCGCCAAGGCATCAGATACTTTGATATCTCAGAACATCAATGTTCCACGACGATCCTTTGCTGGGTTACTTCTACTATTCATATATCCACCTACTACCATTGGTACGCGAGATAGCGAAGCATTCGTAAATCCTGATATTTCGAAGATAGAGGTAGATGTAAATGGAGTTCCAAACAGATTCTTTCCGGGAGGTATGTTACCACCAGATTTTTGGGAGGCCGCAAAAGGATGGTTTGCTACATCCAATACTTCTATGACCCCCACAAAGTTTTACAACAACAGATTCGCCATCCTAGTCGATTGTCGCACAGCAAAAGATTCCTCTGTTCATGGCGATGGCATGGCGCAAACGGGTGGAGGAAAAGATATCGACATTCGTATACATAGAACTGCAAACGGTAGTGGAAACGTAAACATGCATATCTACGTCCTTGCAGATGCTCAGCTCAAGATATTGAACGGAACTCTACAGAGTATAACATACTGATGGATTCCCTCGTAGAACACATCCCATTCAAGACACTCATAGTAGGTCCAACGAATTGTGGAAAGACTGCATTTCTCATAGAGCAGCTTCGTGGACCATTTCGTGGTAAGTTCGATTATATAGTATTAATTTGTCCTACGTATGCCCACAACAAAACATATCGTGGATTTGCCAATCGAGATCCACACTTTTATGTTATATCTCCACCTCAGGATGCTATCAATACCGCATTGAATATCTGTGCCACATTTTGGAAAGGGACCAATACTCTATTGATTCTAGATGATTGTGCCGCCTCGAAAGATGTAAAAAGAAGAACTGACAAGCTCGTTGATTTAGCATTCTCTGCCCGACATATAGGACTCTCTCAGTTGACAAGTGTATGCAAACCTTTCCGAGAGAACGTAGCTGTTGTAGTTGTCTTCCATACTGCATCGGTTATAGATGGTAAAAGGATATTTGAAGATTACGGAGGCTCGCAAGAATGTAATGAGCTACAAACAATACTTCGATCTCACAAGTTTGCTCGCATATGTTTTTGTTTACGCCATCCTTTTGCAGTCGTGTTAGAGCTACCCGCACCTATAACATATTATCATGAATGATAAAGAAATACTCGAGTTGTTGGGTGAGGATTTAACGGGCCCACCGCCCCACCTCAGCAGTGGAGCTAAGTGTGAATCCTGTAGCCATACAACCGATGAAGCGCATCGCATAGTAATAGGAGACTATCGGGAAGCTCTTTCGATTCTAGCAGTAACTGGTACGACAAAGGAATACCTAGGGAAGAATTTCTCTCTAGGGGACATTTCTAAAATGCCTGACAAAGACGTAGAACGATTGCATACTAGATACCAGGCCGTCCTAGCAAAACAAATAACTAGCTGCTTAGTAAATAGAGCACTAAGTCTAGCAGTTCGTGCAACCACATACATGATGCCTATAGATTCTTACCAAGAACTATTGAAGGATCTACAAGATGACCACTTAGTCCGAAACGAGATATCTGCCATGGCTGGGTCGTTGTCTTACAGAGCAGGCCCACTTATAGCGATAACTAGTGCTTTATGCCACGTTTTTGCACATTATATGCCAGGGGAAGAGGTAGACGATGAAGTCGACGAATATGAAGTGGATACCCCACAAATAAACGAAGTACTCAAGGCATATTCGTCGTTAAAGGATTGTTAGTATCGCACCTATTGAACCTTCGCACATACCTACTATATCGAATCGAGATGGAGGAACAGACGGATCAGATAACTGCGAATCCTCCGAAGACTGTGCCCGAGAAAAAATCAAAGGATCCAGTGCGCGTTGCTAGAGGAAAAGCAGGTTGGGAAAAAAGTAACGAGCGTGCCAGAGAGGCTCAAAAGAGAGAGATGGCGCGTGAAAGTGAATTATCTAGAGAAATCGATGTAGAGGAAAGTTGGATCAAAAATGTGTCTACTAATACTACTCTCGCAGTTATTGGCACGGGTGCTGCATTGGTTGGAGCATATTATCAATACAAAAGATACAGAGATGACACTACTAAGAACACCAATGCCAGTACGATACGACCCGCGAGTGCGGTAAAGACTACGGTGCCAGATATGGAGTAGCATTTAAAGACTAGAGACCATACGATATATGTTAGAATGGTAGAGAATAAGTTGATGAAAGTGGCGTCCGATGCCGTTATAATTGTTGGACTTGCTACAGGCATTGGTTGGATCGCAAAAAAGGTGACCAAGGAATCTATGCTTAGCGATCCTTCTTCTTCCATAGTGAATTACGTGAAGTGGACTGTCGTGTTGATTGGTAGTATATCTGCCATGCAATACCTCGAGGAACAAAAGTACATAACAAAGGATTTGTAGATGGCTTCAGCTATCGCAATGGTCGTTTTCGGAGCAGTTACGAATGCAACGGCATTTACTGGTGGTGGTATATTAGCTAGAATGCTAGGAAAAGATAAAAGTGCTGCTATAGAACGAGAAAGACACGACAAGGCCCTTGAGAAATACACGGCTGAAAAGATAGCCTATGACAAGGAACGTCAAAGAGTATACGACTATGCTCAAGAACAGGAAAGTCTCGAGCATGATGCATACAACACACAAAATGATACCAACAAAGCTTTCGTGCGATCCGATAAGTTACGTCAGAAATAGAAACAACTCAAAGAAATGAAAGAGCCGCGTTTATCTGACTACTATCGACCTTTGAGTGAACAGAAGACTGGCGAGTTGATATATGTTGGTGGGGGAATGCTAGGCGCTGGATATGCTATTAGTCGATGGCTATAGATATGCCTTTTTTAAAACGGACTCTTCTACATTCGACGAGGTACTAGATAACTACTAGATAACTACTAGATAACTACTAGATAACTACTAGATAACTACTAGATAACTACTAGATAACTACTAGATTACTACTAACAATACTAAAATACTAAAATACAAAAAAAAATACCAAAAAAAAAGAATAAGAACTAGTTGGTTAGACGAGTTCTTATCCTTTTTTCGTCTTCGTGTTAGACCTAATCGTTATATTATATATGATGGATACTCGCCTTGCAAATATCTTCTACGGTCCTAAGGGATACTGGAAAGGTCGCAAAGGTATCAGAAGATGAAGCTAAGAGTTGGTTAGAGAAACAAGCACTGTGGCAGATATACCTACCACCACCACGACATATTCCACGACCACATTGGACTGTATCGAAGCCTAATGAGGTTCATCAAGCTGATTTGATCTTTCTACCTCACGATCGACCTGGACGTGGAAGGAAACTATATAAGTATGCTTTAGTGGTAATTGATGTGGCTTCTCGATATAAAGAGGCCGAGCCTTTGGCATCGAAAGATAGTGGTGAAGTGGCTGCGGCATTTGAACGAATCTACAAGCGTAGTCCATTAACGTGGCCAATAACGTTACAAGTCGATCCTGGTAGAGAATTCATGGGACGTATGTCTGAAACCTTAGAACTACGTGGTACGAAAGTTCAACGAGGTGAAGCTGATAATCATAGGGCGCAAAGCTTTGTCGAACGAGCAAATAGAACACTAGCTGAGAGATTGTTTGGATATCAATATGCACAAGAGATGGTACTCACTTCAGAAGGATCAGATGCACGTAGTAGAGAATGGGTGTTGCGGCTTCCAGAAGTTATCAAAGCCATGAACAACGAAGTTACTCGGCTGACTAGGAAAGAGCCTTCGAATTCTGTAGAGGCACAGCAAGTAAACATAAAGACTCCTACATATTCTCGAACTGTCGGATTGGACGAAAAACGTTTACAGTTCGACGTTTTAGTTCGATATCTCTATGCATCTGGAGAGTTGGAAGGTGGAGCAAAACGAGCAACTGATCCTGTGTGGAGTTTACAGACATATATCATTTCACGTAGTTCGATATCTCCTAACCAACCAGTTCTGTACTACTTGGATTCCATTCACACTTCGCAAAAGAAGGATGCACCGAATCGTGGATTTGTGCGTGAAGAACTACAAGTGGTACCACCAAATACTGAACTACCTCTAAAGGGGATTCTAAGATAGAAGCAACTCATCTATGAAATCATCCTCTGTAATTATGTCTTTATGCCCATAGGCTAATGTATCTATTCCGTTTTTTGCGATCCATCGCTTGGAGTCGAATGGTGAGAGAGATACTTTATTCATATGCATACCATACATTCTATGACCTTCGCTTCGAAGCATATCCATACCATGGTGGAATACTTGCTTATCTAGCAAGCACTCTTTGTATTGCTCATGACGAATGCGATGTTTCACAACTGCCTTCTTGGTGCCTTTAGCCTTCCTAATCTCTTCACCATCTACTTTCAAGATCGAGTAGAGCTTTGATCGTAGTCCAACATATTCAACTATGGGAATACCTCCACATTCGTCTTTCATTTTACCAAGTACTTTCTTGTTGGATACGTCGTATGATGGATGGTCTTTACTGTAGTTGCTCGTATCGTAAAGATGTTTATTGGTTTTCATGTCTCTATAGATGTCTTCAGTTTCGATATGTAGTAGTAGACTGTCGGTGTCTGTGTAGAGTAGATTACAACGTTGTTCATACTGTTTATTGAGCTCGTTATAGTAGAAGTCATACATCAGATGTTTTGAGAGATCTAGAATTGACATTCCAACATATACTGGGCGGTTCAGAAGTAACTTACTTTTGTAATTGTGTACGGCAGCCAGATCATCATCGAAGATTGTAGAGTGAGCATAGCTAGGTTTATTCAAGAGACGTTGTAGTTTGATTCCTTCTGAAGAGCGCACTAGTTGGATATCTACACGCTTACGTAGATTTTCCATTGTTTTGCCAAATACACTATTGTTCATCAATTTGTAGAGGTCCTGCTCGAAAGTGCTCTTCGCTAGTTTTCGTAGTTCTGTATTCAATCGTATGTATGGCTCCATCCATGGGGATTGGTCAAATCGTAGTGCTCTATGGATCTTTTTCAAACGCATGCCAAGAGATAGATATAGTTGTAGATTTCGGTAATGAAGAACGTATCGCTCTTTATCTCGGAGGTTAGGTATGAGCTTTTCCGATTTCAAAGATCCATTTCCTTTGTATAGCTCCTCGAATAGATTTGTCTGATACTCTGAGAACCAAGCTTTATTCACTTGCATTCTTTCAGGAGCTAACGGATAGCTGTTGTATGCGTCGTGAAGTTCTCGAGGATATTCAAGGTCAACTTCGAGGATGTAACCTACGTCTGAATCGATTGCAAGATTGGTGATTTGTTCTTCTGTTGGCGTACACCACTCAAACCCTCCCGTTGGTAGATATTGACTCAAAGCCCATCCGTATAGATTGTTAGCGTCAAGATAGAGTATATGACTATTTGGATTCGGATTCTCCTCATCAAAGTCGGGCACGTTTGGATTGTTTGATTTGGCATAACGTTGAGACACCATAGATATCCCACCTCGTATACCTTTCTCGATGAATATATGCATGTCATAGTCAGTCAATAGTTCGAGCTTCAGGCCAGTCTTCTTCAACAGCGCATCCCACGATAGACCAGGACTCGTATAGTAGTGAGCTGGATCTAAGCCGTAGTTTTCCATACATGTTGTGCGAAAGGTCTCAAACACATCTGATAGAAGAAGTACATCGGTTTGGAGGTAAAGGTCATGGTAGTCTCCCAATGTTTCACAACCAAATACATTCCAAACTTCCAGTGCGTGTTCGTAGTCCTCATCGGTTATGTCCTCTAGATTTAGTTTACTATAGAACGATTCTTTCGGTGGAAGGGAAGTCACTGCGAATTTTTCCCAAGTGTCCATATACTCATACGGATAAACGCCTTTGCGACCAAGAAGGTGTGCATTAGTGGGTGTATGTGTATCGGTTATTGGGAGACGAGACGGGTCGAGTTGCTTTATGCTCACTTCTCCACACTTTGTGCAAGTCCCAACTAGCTTCCAGTCCTCGTTATTGATAACCAGCTCAAATTCATTACATTGTTTCCATTTGTTTGCGGCTGCATCTATAGTGCTACAAACCAATTTGTCAAGAGAGGATAGTAGGAATTGTGCGCTATCTATGAATCGTAAGTTACCAAGTGAGAATGAAATATATTTCTCCATATTGTTTGGTATACAAGAGATCTTGCCTTGCCTTTCGTTTTGGATATAGATTGCATTAGTAGGTGAGCATCGTATCCGCGCAAGTTGTGAAATACGATTGGAATGATAGGTGAGATACGTAATTTGAGGTTGCAGACTTTATGTGCGGCACCTCGAAACTCGCCTGTTATGTGACAATGATCACGTACTCTATCGTCACCAACCAATGGCTTCTGGCAGATAGGGAAAATCGTTGCTCTATTATAAACCCTATAGTTTTCTGGTGACATACATAGTGGTTTGGCCACTTTGGATTTGATCTTGGTCTCTTCATCTTGTACACATCGTAGAAAGCGTTCGATAGTATCCGTACCTCGATATAGTACAGGCGGTTCGCTATGGCCATCAGAACGTACGACTATATAGGAAAATCCACAGGGAATATGTTCTTCTGTCTTTTGTGTGTTACTTTTCTTGAGGTCTTGGGCATGTCCTTCGATGTTAGTGGTCAAAGCCTCAAGGTCAGCATAGATAACGTAATGAACTTTGAGCTGTTTATCGATATTCTGAAAGGAGACTATGTTGTTTTCCTTGGTAGGCATTTCAATTCGAATGGCTCGGTCGTTGGCGCAGTTACACTCTGTAATGTGTTTTTTGAGAAGATCTACGTTGGAATATCCATGTAGACAACGCTCACAGAAGTGTTTCCTACATTTATGTTTCGTCTGATCGTATAAAAGCTTATTGAAGTCCTTGATCCAACAGTAGTGTTGTCGACTGCTCTTTGGACACTCTATAAGCAATAACTTAACGCACGTTGAGAAAGTCTCCTTCGAGATGTGATGTACGATCAAGCACTTTTCCTTTAGATCCCAACCATATACATTAATAGAGATCTCGTTTTGCCTCTCTACACGTTTTATTTGTGAGATTGGTGTTGGCGAATCCACCCCATCAAAGTTAAACCCGTCGTCTTCTTGGTACTTCGATGTCCTTTCGGGGTTTTGTTTGATTTTACACTTTGCGGCACGTAGCGACCAACGCAAACAACGGTCGTCATAGTTCTTTACGTTGATCACAGCTTTCTTATTCGCGATTTCTGGAGGTAGTGGTAAGTATGAACCTCCACGTAGTCGTTGATATCGAGCAATGTCCAACCACAAAATGTTGACTTTATCTATAACCCAATTTGATCCTAGACTTATCCACTTCTCAATGCGGTTATAGATCTGAGCATGTGCTTCTACTATTGCCCACGGATCCCAGTATCATTGGTCAAGACGGTTTGTGAGCTACGGAAGGTCACTATCGCGTATTCTGAACCCTCAAGTTTGCCGAGTCGTAGCTTGATATTCAAAGCTAACTGAATATTGATGCTATTGTGGTCTTGGAGCTCTTCCTCGAGCTTTTCAGTAGTCTGCCTCCGCACACCAGCAAGGAAGGCAGCTGGATCTGCTCCTAGTGGATTACCATCTGGAACGTCCATCTTCCATCCGCGTAAATAGCCCTTGATGGCCCTTGGTGCTCGGATGAATTCTAGTGTGCGTTCAGCCATAGTGTAATACCTTAATAATAGCCTTTCTCTAATAGGGGTTCAAAATATGGGGAAGTGGTCCAGGGTGGATATACTGTATACTAATCACTCCTCTAATTGGGGTGTCAAAATGTAATAAAAAAACGGAGGTGCTGGATGGGGTTGCATGAGAAAACGTTGGTGCTGCACCAGAACCCCCACTTTATATACTACTAACACTTAAGTCGTGCTGGAATTTTTCATTATCAAAGTTCTTAAAATTCCTAAACACGACTGTTTTAGGTTTGTCGCCAAAAGAGGTTGTCATTTTTCGCACGACATAAATTAGACTATGGTCGCTTATCCCCAAGTGATTCACACCACTAGCTGTAATATTTCTCGGTTCATTTGACAAACATACGTCAATTAAAGATCTGCTAGTATTTGTAATTCATGTTGTCCCTTCTATCATTTGCTTTAGGCCGTAAATATTGCATAATGATTGTAAACATGATAGATTTGTATCGCTCTCACTGGCAAGGAAATTACAATTCAAGTCTCCCATCAATATTAGTTCATAACCCAAACTATCAATATGACTAATCATGCCTTCAAAAATATCGAAAAGTTGAGTAGAACTGTTAGGAGCTCTATACCAGCTAGAGAGTAAAAAAGGCTTGCTGTGTGGCTTTTTTATCTCGACTACCAGTATTTCTAATCTACTGTCAGACAAATCTGAGCGAGTACTGTAGTTGATGTCAGATTTGATAAAAAGCCACACACCTCCACCTCTTCTGTCACGGTCACGCCGTATAATATTGTAACCGTCATTAGTAAGCAGTATCAGAAACGGTCAAATCTAATTTTGATTCATTGATTGCTAGCGCATCCAAAGACCGGTTGACCAGAAGAATCCTTAATTCATCAATATGTTTGAGAAGACTGTTTACGTTGAGCATAGCATATTTGAAACCTCGGCACGGGGGAATGACCCTGAAATGAGTTTGAGCCTTCTGAGTCCCGGTTAAGAATCAATTATGATACGATTGCAGATGACGGGCAAAATTACGAGTAAGTTTACTGGTGCCTGCTCTAGTTAAATGGAGTCTACTGCGATTAAGCAGCGACACAGTGATATTACCATTATCTATGAAACCAATACCGTTCTTCGAACAGAAAGATTTAAGCTGTTGGTTAACTAGAGCAATGTTATCGGCTATATTCTCGTGAGGTTTATCTCGTGCTGTTATAGAGGATATTGATATTGTTGACGTTTTATCGTCTTCGCTAAATCAGTCACCTTCTTAACAATCGACTGTGGCCCTTCAGTGGCTAGATTGTTCGTCCCAACATGAACGATCACCTCTTCAGGCTTTTTCGGCTTAATGTAGTCTGACATGTCGTTGACCGTACAGCCAGAAAAACATTGAACAGACACCCTCAGATTCTCGGCGCTCGACAACAACTTGCTATCCACAAACTTGCTATCCACAAACAAACCTAGAACATAAATCGTTTTAGGAGTGGACACATCAGTGCTGTTGCCTTTTGGGGCTTGTGAGACATCGGGTGGTGGCGTTTGGTCGTTTAGGATCTCTGAGATGTAATGAGCTTGTGTTCCATGACTGGGTTTCTTCTTTCTCTTGATAGAGGACTATTTTGAGGTGGGGGCAGATTGTTCAGGGATTACTGAGTCTTCGGTAGGAAGGGGCGAGCCAGGCGTTTGCCTCGCTTCTGGCTGTTGCGTTCGCTGCATGGCTCCAATAGCAACGATTAGCCCATCACGTTCGCGCCTGGTTTGCAAAAGATTCAATTCAAGGGATTTAAAATCTAAGCGGAGCCGGCTGATCTCTTCGTCACGGGATTTCAGCTCCATTATTAGTCGATCATCATGGGTTTCCGCGTGGTTACAGCTAGCCGATGATTGAATTTTCTCGTCTAATGACTCGATAGCTGCCATAATCTCGGATATTTTGTCAGAGTTATGGCGGCTTTGGCAAAGGAACTCACTAGCCTGACCCGGTTCCGTATTAGTTGCAGTAGTTACTTTTGGTACTGACGAGAATAGCGAATTAGAATGACTATCGATATAATCTTGGTCTTCGTCCTCAGAGCCACTGGAAACATCAACAAACCCAGGTTGATCCGTGTCAGCGACTTAGGGGTCTGTCCTGAATCGACGGTTTCCAAGATGGCGGCCGTATCTTACTCGGAGTCGGCATGCAGAGCTTTGTGGATGATCTCTTTTAATGATTTTTTCATCGTGTTACCTGCTTTGCCTTGCACCTGTAGGGTCTTCGTGTTCGGATAAAAGTTAAAAGTAACTTTTGGAGTTTTCCAAATACAACAGGAACCGTTGGTAGATTTTTGGATTCCGCCATCTTCATCAGTCGCAGTGTTCAACTTATGGCTTAAAAACTGATCTAGCTCATCAGTAGAGCGCTGCCAGCGAAACTGATTCTTGTCAGCAACAAACCTAAGTAGATTATCAAGTCTATCCATTACATAGAAAACAAAATTTCACTTAAACTCACTGAATGATAAATTTGTTGAGAGCAACGTTGTAACACGTCCACACTCTATTAGGATATCGATCGAGGGAGCCTGCGAAAGAGCGTTACACACACACACACACTTAGCGTATTATTATATAAGATTATAACCATTTTCAGTCCAAAATGATAAATAGAACAACAATAAATTTCGACAGTTTTCTAAAAACAACATTTGAAATTATCCGGCCACTTCAAAAGATCACTTGAAAACTGTCTAAATTTAGAGTTGTTCTTTTATTGAACAACTCTGAAAGGAGATGGCGGTCTTCCAAATTGAAGCAAGATTTGAATAACTTCAAAGCAGTGAAGAATCATGCTACTCATCTAATGAACCTAGCGCGAAAGGAGTTCTACACCAATCGTATGCAAGATAACAGTTGCAATCAAAGGAAGCTGTTCGCTGCCACAAAGGCCTTGCTGTGTGAGCCGATGGATGTCTCGTTCCCCCAAGGACTTGATCCTGACAGTCTCGCCAATGACGTCGGGAAATGTTTCATTCAGAAGATTGTAACTATCAAGGAATCGTTTGATAATCTTCACACCCAATCACCCCCTGTTGTGGACACTAATGTCTCCTTCACTGAATTTAAGACTTTGTCTCAGGATGAGGTACGAAGCCTGATTGGCAGAGCAGCTGGCAAATCGTGCGCTCTTGATCCAAAGCCTACCTTTATTGTGCTGCAGCTCTTGGATATCTTACTTCCAGTCATCTCTAACATGTCGCTTGAATCTGGCAAGTTTGCAGATTCTTGGAAGGAGGCGCACGTGCTGCCATCTTTGAAAAAGGCAGGCCTTGACAATGCATTCAAGAACTTCCGTCCAATTAGCAATCTGCCTTACGTGTCCACGCTGTCTGAGAGAGCTGCTGCTGACGAACTCATTGCGCACTTGGAAATAAACGGTCTTCATTCTACTCTAAAGTCTGCATACAAAAAACATCACAGTAAAGAAACGTACCTACTGAAAGTAAAGAATGATATACTTTTGAACATGAACGATCAACAAGTTATATTGCTTGTTCTTCTAGATCTGAGTGATGCTTTGGACACAATTAATCACAGCATTCTGATTGATTGTCTAACATCTGACCTGGGAATCACTATGCGGCTCTGGATTGGATTAAGTCCTATCTGTCCGGCCGTTCACAACGTGTCTTTGTTAATCGAGGACTTTCTAAAGTGTATCATCTTATGCACGGCGTTCCCCCTAGATCTTGCCTTGGTCCCCTCCTATTCAATATTTATACGCGCAAGTTATTTGACATCGTAAGCTTACATCTTCTTCAAGTTCATTGCTACGCGGATGACACGCAGCTCTACTTCGCCTTTTGACCCAGTGCTTCCTCCAATGCTGAAGCCGCTGTTAGCTTAATGTTGCAGTGCATCAAAGATATACGAAGCTGGATGATCACAGACAGACTTATGCTTAATGACTCAAAAACTGATTTTTTAATTATTGGCACCAAGCAACAGCTAGCTAAAGTTCACATTGATCACATGATAGTTGGTACATCGAAAGTTGTACCTGCTTCCGAAGTTAGAAACCTTGGAGTATGGTTTGACAATAGCTTAACTATGTCTTGTCATATAAGTAAGGTCTGCGGATCAGCATTCTATCATTTGCACAAATTTAAGACGCATTCGTAAGTACTTGGCTCCTGATGCAACTAAAACTCTGGTTCATGTTTTTATAACTAGCCGTGTTGACTATTGTAACAGCCTACTGTATGGATTGCCTGACTGCCAGCTAAATAAGCTCCAGCGCGTCATGAATATATCTGCTAGATTGGTTTACAATGCGCCTAAGTATTGCCACATTACTCCTCTCCTCCGTTAGCAGCATTGGCTTCCAATTCGACTGCGCATCAATTTTAAAGTAATAGTATTAACTTTTAAGTGTATCTACGGAATGGCACCAGAATATATCTGTGAACTGATTAATGTTAAGGAATCTCATTATAACTTAAGATGCTCGAATAGTTTAATGCTTAGTTTACCGAAAGTTTACCGAATGCTTAGTTTACCGAATGTTAGGACAAAGTTGACGCTAAGAGGTTATTCATGGTTGAACTCACTACCAAGTGCTAACTCCCATGTATCATTCTCCAATAAAGAAGAATATTCAGTGTTCATAGCATCTTTCCATTGCTCTGATTGTTCACCATTCAAAGCATCTTTTACTGACTTTGGTTCATCAATCTCTTCGGTTAAAGAATCAACTATTAGGCAGTCCTCATTTCTAAATCTGTGTGGGATCTTTCGTTCCCTTACTGGTCCTAGCTTTTGGACTTCTTCCATAAATGTGTCTCCATATCTTCTCCTTACTGGTGCTTCTTCGACTGGTGCTCCCACTGATTCAACATTCTCCTCTCTGAGGAATATCCTCAATT
The DNA here is from genome assembly GCA_030867875.1 of Actinernus sp. WN-2022. Taxonomy (NCBI): domain Eukaryota; kingdom Metazoa; phylum Cnidaria; class Anthozoa; order Actiniaria; family Actinernidae; genus Actinernus; species Actinernus sp. WN-2022. The sequence goes on from JAOWCC010001589.1 coordinate 145,920,296, forward strand.
TCTTCATCCATATCTGGAAAATGGCTGTCCAGATCTGTGTCAATTGCATTGTCTGACTTAGACTTCTTGTGAAAATGATCAAACTTATCCTCAAGAAAATGAACGTTCCTACTCACTACGAATCTCTTCTTCTCTGTATCATAGAGCTTATATCCCTTAACTCCGGGAGGATATCCAATAAAGATTGCTTTCCGTGCTTTTGCATCAGGCTTCTTGCCCTGACCATCGGGAACATGTATATAGCTCATACAGCCAAACACTCTCAAATGGGAAATATTTGGTTTCCTTCCAAATAAGCATTCAAATGGTGTCTTGTCACTTAATGCCACAGTGGGACTTCGATTGTGGACATAAACTGCCGTACTACAGGCTTCTGCCCAGAAATCAAGTAATAACTTGGCTTGGTAGAGCATAGATCTTGCTGATCAAGAATTGTGCGATTCAATCGCTCTGCGATTCCATTTTGTTCAGGACAGTATGGATTGGTGTACTCATGGGAAATCCCCTTCTCCTTGCAGAACTTAATAGTTTCGTTAGAAATGTACTCTCCACCATTATCGCTCCTGAGGGTCTTGACTTGATGACCAATTTGCTTCTCAACATAACTAACGCATTCCTTGAATTTAGGCAGCACTTCACTCTTGGTTTTGATGAAGTAAGTAGTGGCATATCTTGAGTAATCATCCGTAAATGTTAACATGTATCGACTTCCGCCTTTCGATTCAACTTGCATTGGACCACATACGTCACTGTGTACAATATCATAGGGCCATATTGCCCTGTGTTGACTCTGTTTGGGGAAAGGTTTCCTCTGCATTTTTCCAAGAATACATGCTTCACATTGCTTTTCAAGTTGGATGGTAGCATCGTAATCCATGCCATCATCCATTTCCCCTTTTTTCAACTGATTTACGTAATCATGGTTGAGATGACCTAATCTGCAGTGCCAAACTGCCGGTGATGGTTCAGAGGGTGCTGTCGAAGCCTGAGCATATTCGACAGCGTTCACTGTATACAACTTGTTATCCACAAGATTTCCAATGACATACACCTTGCCATTCTTCGCCACTACACATTTCCCTTTGTCAAAGCGGATTTCCGCTCCCATCAAAGCCATTGCAGGTACTGAGAGCAAGTTCTTGGTCAATTTTGGGACATATAAAACTTTGTGCAAATCCAGAACAATATTTGCTGTCTTACATGTGGTAAGACCAACGTTCCCCTCGCCAAGGCTAGAATCACAGTATCGTCTCCCAAGTAAATTCTCGTTGGCTGTTCGTATTCTACATAGTTCTCCATAATGCTCATGTTATTCGTCATATGCTTCGTGGCTGCTGAATCAATAAACCATTCTCCTGAGCGACTCGCCGTGCTCGAAATTAACATTAACACAATAACTGCGAAAGCAAATCGAATGCTTGGGTTTCTAAAGCGAAACTGTACAAGGGACCTACCTACCAACTCCAAAAAGACTCTGTACGTAGCTCTGGTCAGATCTCACTTAGGATACTGTAGTCAGTTATGGGCTCCTCAATCTGTTATTAGAAACATTATGCTTATAGAATCTATTCAACGCAGGGCAACTAGATTTATCTGTAAAACTTTGGCTCGACCTAGCTACAAGGATCGTTTGGTGTCCTTAAACCTTTTACCTATCAATTACTGGTTAGAATACCTAGATCTAGTCTTCTTTTACAAATGCAAGTCTAATGCTATTAGTATTGACATCACTAAATACGTGAGCTCGTGTTCCGGTCGTTCCCGCCGTGCTTACTCTGGTTTGTCCTTTAGGCAATCTGTCATTCCCAGGACGTCCAGCTTTAGGGACTCGTATTTTTTGCGCGTTGTTAACTTATGGAATGTCATCCCGGATGAAATCAAATCATCCCCAACTCTAGCGACCTATAAAAGAAAACTCAGACACTTCTTCTTTCATAGGCTAAAGCATGCATTCAACCAAGACGACATTCGCAGCTACAAGCTTATATGTCCTAAGTGTCGTCGTACCAATGCTTTTATTATCTGTTCTTGCTAGATCCTTCTTTTGCTTTATTATTATCTTTGCTTTACTATCTTATTATCTTAATCCAAGGGTGTAACTGGGGACGGGTGTGATCGGGTTTTATTGTGGGCTGGGTCACTGGTGCTTAAACCTTGTAGGGGACTTCGTGTCCTTTTGTTTCTGCACCATGCATGTTATGCTAAATCCTTAAATAAATAAATAAATAAATTAGCACTATGCCTTCGCGTTCGTCTCCTTCGTGTTCGGCCGTATTTCCACCTTCGTTTCTACTCGAACCTTGTTTATTCTTGAATGGACAATTCCTCGATATATGCCCAAAATTGTCACATTCGTAGCATTTATAATTCTTGTATCTTTCTGGGTCATCAAACTGATTCTGAGACCGTCCACCTTGTGTGTTCATGCGTCCACGTCCACTGAAAGAACCGTCTTTTACCGCCGCCACGTTGTTGACCTGAACTTCGATCTCTCTTCGCGAAGAAAGCATTGTCGGATTCTAGTTTTTCACCCTTGTCAGCTCGCTTCATGAATTCTTCAATCAGTAATCCTTTCACATTCTCCCAATCCAAATTATCGGCATTTCTAGCATTCAAGCTCGTCAGGAAATTATCGTATGTTCAGCAAGCGAAGTCAAGTGGGTCAAATGCTGCATGAGATCTTCGCCTTCATCCAAGCTGGCTGCGTAGAATTTACGGGTCAAACGGACGATCTGAGTGATTGACACGAATTGCTTTTTCAATCTCTCCCAAGCTACAAGCGGATCGGTCACCGATGAAATGTGAATTTGCAGATCTTTTTCGATGTTAAGCGCAATCAACGAATAAGCCTTTTCGGATCGTAAGCAAAATGCATTCATCACAGTACCGGTCGCGGTATTTGCTGGTGGTGTTTCTTGACCTGATTGTGCGAATCCCCTTAATCCACGCTCCAACAACACGAGTTTGACGTTGTACTTCCATTACTGATAATTTCTTCCGTTTAACTTCTCGATCTTTGTGATCTCCGCCATACTTCACGGCAAAAAAAAAACGGGTACCCTTGTTCCACAATATCTCAACGTCCTGGGCCCATAACCTGTTAGAAATCACTCTTAAACCTTGTAGTTTAATCACAACGAGGAACATAACAACAACAGAGCAAAAGAATAGGGTAACTCTCTACATGTGATCCTAACCAACCAATCAGATCAGTTCAGGTTTAATTAGCATACAGCATAAATTATCATAATTCTAACATTTTGAACTTTGCTTAACTCGATAAGCTAGCGGAACTTGGCTTTCTTGCGCGCAAGCGGCCATACCACATCATTCGTTGGATTTGGCAGATGGAATAGGTACTTAGAGCATTCGTCTGATAAAAGGAAGTCATCCCACTCTTGTGGAGTAAGGTGTTAGTATTTTTTGCAAACTTCAGGCGAGCTGTGCGTTGTTGTTCTGTCAAAAGTGGTTACTTCTGTCGTCGAAACGGCTTCCAACCTTTTTATTCATATATCGCCATACCGTCGCTCTTGAGTCAGATAAACCTTTATTCTGGAGATCTTTTGAGTGGAGTTACCTCGTTTGTACTTGGCATTTTCGATGACATTTTTTGCTCTTTTGCTCAAGACTGCTGGCCTTCCCGTTCTTGCTTTCTCTTCGAGCTCTTCTCGACCTGACCACTTTTGTTCAATAACTTCGAAGTTTCTTTTACAGATAGCCCTGAGGATCTTAGTATAGAAGCTTGTGCTCTCAAATCTGAGATTTTTTGCGGTATTTAGAGGATGCATATCTGGAAATGTCCAAACTAAGGAAAACATTAGAAAACTGAAAGACAATCAAAAAAAGCGAGAAACGGAATTTTACGGGCGCCACACGTTTTGGCGGGGAAAAAAAATCCTTTATATTATTTTGAACTTTGATACAAGTATTAAATCTCAAATATAATATCATTTAGAGGCTTTATTGGAAAATATAATTCCTTTGACGCAAAAATTGAATAAGATATACGGTTATAAAGTAGGGGCACGAACTTATGAGACACCCTGTAAGTGTTAAACTATTATTATTATTATTATTATTATTATTACCATCCGTCATTTCAAGGAAGTATGTACTTCTCCACCCATCTTGGACTGATAAATCCCTGATACTGTAAGGGCACTTAATTTCCAAAGTGGATTGGCCGCAGCATGAACAGGTCATCAGACCATCAGGGGTTGTTCGTATGTAGGGCTTATCCAACGTAACATACGTCCAACTTAGGAATTGCATAGCCAGAAGGATCCGAATGTGAATCAATAATGATCCTTAGGTTGAAAGCTTAGTTGAGAAGTTATGGGCTTTCCCGTCCCGAACCCGAAAGAGAAAAATCCTGGGAAAACTCACGGTACCACAAATAACCAAAGTCGGCTGCGTTTCCAGCGTGGTCGTCCTGATGGTGTAGTGGTTAACACATCGGACTAGTGTACCGAGGCCGTGGGTTCGAATCCCATTCAGGGCATATTTTTCTCTTTCACCTTTATTCTGATTATTATATATATATATATATATATATATATATATATATATATATATATTTGGGGGGGGGGGGCGCTAAGTTGGCTTCATCTTCATAATTCTCCTTTTCAAAGAGATTTAGAAGCTGTGATGTAGGCATTATGTCCTTAAGGTTTCTTAGCAATGACATTTTCTGTCTTTATGACACCTCTCTGTCCTTCTTTTCTTGGGTCAAAGCTTTGCCATACCTCTGTTATGATTCCCTTTGTCTCTTGTTTGTCATCAGACCTTATATCTTTTCTGATCAGCAGGGCAAGAAGCTTAGCTGCTTGCACATCTTTTCTCGTGGAAGATGTACATCTATCCACATGTACATCTTATCCAAAAAGGATAGATATACATGCTGAATTTGTGAATCCTTTGATACATGCATGCTCAATCTTATAAATAACAGCTATCATGTGATTGCATGTTGCACTTGTCCCCACAATGCAAGTACACCAGCCACAAATCACACTCCCATCTTTTTCACAGTAATCCAGACTTCTCTGGCTTCATTTGCTTTTCGCAAAACAGAACAGTATAGAATCAACAAAGTTACTTTTCCAATATGAGTAGGCTTTCTGATCCTTGTACTTGCCAATATACTCAAGGTCAAATTCGTTTTTGGCAATGATGTAGTTTAATAGTTTTCCTAAATCGACTTGTGGCCATTTTGTAACATCATCTACCCACTTTTCACTGGCAATTTTCTTTGGGTCGTCCAAGCCATGTTTGTCTGAGCCGTGTTTCATACTCCTTTTTCAAACCTGTAATATGTTCTTCTTGAGTAATTTTAGATCACATGCTGCATATGCTTTGGCAACCAACTCGACTTTGATTCCAGTAGTTGCAAGCCGCCCAAGTGCTAGGAAGTCTTTGAGATTTCCAACAGTGAGGGGCAAAAATGCATCATATGTTTCCATCTCAAACTCTACAAAGAAGAGAAATTAAAATGTATTGAAACGGCGAACTGAATATTAAAATCGAGGTTAAAGAAAAATACAGATGTAGGAAAAAACTTTAGTTGGTATGATTGAATTTCGAGTGACAGAAAAAAAAAAGATTTTACTCAGCCATGCACCACGTGCTGTGCCCTTGGTGCCAAACAGAAATGCGCTCAAAAACCAGGCGGTATACGCGCTACAACCGCGGTGGATTATGGTTGCATATTTTGGCGTTCCGGTGTTCAAAATGGCGAACGTGCGCGGAACGTGAAGTAAGATTTTAGTCCTTTTAAATAATCCTTTTCGTGGTTTTTCTTTATAACTGTATAGTTTAGCTAGGTATCTCATTAGGGAATCGAATATAATGCCCAAAGCTGTATTTTCAAGCTAAATGATGTTATAGAGTCAGCCGAGGTACTAACGCTTGCCTCGAAATTGTTATCTGGCACACACACCTTATGTCCTGGCATCTTAAAAGAGGCTAAAGATGTCGAAAGATATCTTGGATACATCCAAACCACTATGCAAGTTATGGCAGTGATAAAAAGTGTTCATTGCCGTGAGTGCAAGATTTGGCACGTACCGTCGGCAAAGCAGACACAGTCGACTTCAACTGATTCGACTACAATGCGGAATCGTATGTGTAACAAATGCTTAAGTGCACTCAGCTACTACAAGACACGTTCTACTAAGAGGAAAGTACTGGGAATGTGAAGCGTATAATGGGAAGATAATGGGAAGCGTTATGAACGTCAGCGCCCCAGTAGTAATTATCCGTGGAAATACCTTTCACCGCACAGGAAGTTCATGCGATCAAAAAACGTCAGACAGCAACGTTCGCGCTTAACGAAGCAAGTAAATAAGTTCTACCAACGAACTAAAGTCGAGCTACCCGATGATAAGTCTGAGGAACTTTGCGAGCTAATCCAGGCAATAGAACAATCTGATCACGGGAAGAAAGACTGTGTGATGGAAGTGTGGAAGATGGACCGCCAAAGCTTTTTCAAAGATCAACGCAAGAATGGTAAGCACTTAATATTATTAACATTCATGTATATGTGCTTACTTGTGAAAGTTTGATTTGATTATTTTATCTATGTCCTCCCCATTTTTATGTTTACAGTAACTGGGAAAAAGTGAAATAGATGATCCCTGGCAACAATCAGAGTTGGTAAGTCATACATTATACACGTCATGTTTTACTTAAAGTTTTTTTTGGGGTGGTGTCCAGCTTTTACCTGGCTATATACAATACAGCGTCTACACATGTACACACATGTAACCAACATATATACGAGTCCCCCCTCCTGGGTTGCTATTGATGTCTATTAGTTGTATTGATAATAACTGCATTTTGTCAGCTCTTGCAGTGTACAGCCAGAGTCCATCTGCCTATCAAGCTTTGCACAAGCTAAGAATTCTCCAACTTCCTTGTTCTAATGTACTTTAAAAAGTTATCAAGAAGGGTTCAGAGAAGTATGGTATTGATGAGGAGTACCTCATTCAGCAGGAGCAGAAGTTCACGTGTCATGATGTGGGATGAAGTAAAGGTTGGTTAAATATTTTTTTTATATCAAGCACATATGCATAGTAGTTATACATGTAGTTACCAGTTTAGTTCAGACCAACCATAATGGAATTAAATCTGCTGCTAAATAGTCATGATTAATAATACTATTGATAATAATAATAAAAATAATTCCATTTAACAAGGGTAACACAACAGTTTACACTGACAAATGTGTGGCCCTCGATCAACATAACATATTAGGTAAATGTGATAAAATATAGAAAACAGCTATCAAGCACATATAATTTAATTATTTTTGCCATTATCATTGAAGTGCAACTATGACGGTTTTCAAGTCTTGTTTGAAAAACTGCATTTAGCCAACTGTCAATCAAACAAGCATTGTCTAGATTTAATTAAGTCTAGGCGGTACACCTCTTTAGACCAGACTCTGTATTTCATTAATGGTCAAAACACGACTTATAACTTCCAGTGTTTCACTTCAATGAAACATGGTTTACAATAACACTATAGATTTAAAATTCTATGTACATACAGTATAATACATGTTTTTTTCCAGGTCCAGATGAGAGAGGCATGGAATCTAAAGGAAGGTGGTATTACTGGATTTACCATGAATTTGCACTCAGTCTCAGTCCTTTTGTAGTTGATGAAATGGCTACTATAAACTATTATTGTGGTCACAAGGGTAATGGACCCAGTCAATGTAAACCCCCACTCTCAATCCAATGCAAGTTTCGAAATTAAAACTTGCACTCAGACTTGTGGATAGGTGGACTGAAACTGACACAGAAGTTAGGTTGCAAGTTAATGCAGGTTTAGCTGTAAAAAGCCATTGCCATACTATGTACCATTACTTAAAATCCTCCAAATTGTATTGATTAATGCATTTTTTCAATTTGCATTGGGCAGACAAATGATAGAAAACTTATGTAAACTTGCATGCAAATTTAAACTTGATCAAAATCAATGCAAGTCCATGCAAATGGCAACCTAAACGAGATGCAAGTTGACAACTTCTGTTGATATGTGTGCCCGTTTGGGTATGGCTTAAGGGTGTGGCATTGTACCAAGTGAAATAGCAAAGCATTAGCTCTTGATAGAAATAACAGATGCATAATCCCTGGGGTGGGGGTAACATTGACTGGTGCTGTTTTTCTTTTTTCTTTTAGTTAAAGAACATGGTTGCAGCACTGTACAGCTCAAGACAACATGGATCTAAGGCATTTGAATTGAACGAAAGCCAGTTTGGATGGGCAAGCATTCAAAAGATATTGAAGACGACATGACCCGAGCTGTGATGGGATTAAGCCGCAAGGTACCAGGCTTAAGATATGCCTTCATCTACAGGGGTAACTGGACCCGCCTAAATGTTATGCCAGCAAAGATAATGCAGGTATAAATACATGCATGCAAAAGAGAACTATACAGGGTTTTCGATAAGCTCAAGTCAGGAGCTGGCAAAATTTGCCTTCTACTCTGCATTTCATTTGTGCCAGTTACTTCATCCAAACAAAGAAAGGGTATATTTTGAAGAGTGACTTTTATGTGAAAACCCTGGTGTTAAATGTAACAGGTAAATGTGGAACAAAAGGTAATGAAGAGTGTAATATTGTAAAATATAACATGGAAGTTTTAATGTTTATTATGCCTGTTTTCTATATAGCAACGGTTTATGATTGCTGCATTATAAAGGACCGTGCAGAAGATCAACAGAGTGAATCCGATAAAATGGCTGCTAGATTCCTTGAAGCTTGCCACCTGATATTCGAGAAAGGTATCCTCAGCCGCCAAAGAGTGAACAATTTAAACAGGCCTGTCATCCAGAACATCAAACAAGGGATGGAATTTTTTGAATTGTGGTGTCACAGTCATGTTTTTGAGGATATTTTGAAACTTGTTAGTCATTTAATCATTCATTCAAGAAAAAAATATTGATTCTGATTGGCTGAGAGCACCCAAATTCTGGTTAATTCGGTGCAAATTTGTAATTCAGTGCAATGTCAGGGTTACTGTGGCAACTGACAACAACAAAAAATCTGAAAATATCTGAAAACGAAACCTTTCCCCGAGATTTGTATGTAAGTGTACGCCAGCATGGACTTTATGTATTTCTATCAAATATGTTGTATAACAAAAGCTTCAGAAAATGTTGAAAAGGATGATGTCTGTGACTATCATGCTCAAAGCTGATTTGTTACACAAGTGTGTGGAAGGTACTAAACAAACTAACGGGTATTCTCAGATCAGGGTGACAAAAGTGTTTTAAAAACAAATTGGAAGTTAAAGTTGAGATATTCTATTTATTCTATTATTTACTATAACGTTCCTTTCATCTAAAAAATACATTTGGAAGATAACCCTGTACTATATTTTGGATAAAACACTAGATGGTTAAGTGCAGTATGTAAAATAAGGCTACGGATGGGACATACTAAAATAACAACCCTACTCTAACTTATTTTAACATGATACAAAGGAGGGCATCAAGAATCAAAGTACTTAGTATGTTTATTTATAATCAATAATTGTTAATGAAATACTGGATCTTGGAGAAATATAAGCAAACATCCAGTCCTAGCTTCATATGCTTACAAAGGGCCTTAATGTGAAATGTTTACTCTCCAGAGTAAGAAAATAACCTTGCATATAAAATACAACAAATAATGCAAGGTAAGACTTACCTGTAAAGTCACTGCAGAGGAAATAAATGTACCATCCTCTTGCATTAAGTGGTAAAAGTTAGTAGTGTCAAGAGGTTACGGACGGGACATATCATAAGTTACGGATGGGACACCACAATTATTGAGTTAAAAGATATGGACAGTCCCTCATTAATTGATTACAGGTGACACAATCATTATAATATATTGTATGTGACCTCCATGTACAGTTTCTCTTACAGTTTCACTTTAGTACTTTAAGAAAAATCTCATCCACTCTTCTAACTGTGTTTTGGTTAAACCCAAAATGCGTTTGTTCACTGGATTAGGAGTGTCATCAAGTGTGCAGAGGATCTTGTCGTTAGGCAGCCATGCTCTCTCATCTACTGCTGGCCACTTGAAGTTACGTGATCATCCTGCATATTCCATGATCATCCTGCATATTCCATGAAACTGACCTCAACTTCATTCTCAGTTGTGTTCTCAATTATACCAGGATACCATTTTTCATCATAGATGACGGCTACCCATGATCCAGGAGGCAGTGATTGCTGCTGTGTAGAGTCACGAGTCTCTCCAACATCTGCTTCTGCTGTGACACTGGATGTTGGTACATAATTGCCAATAGTTTTGGTTTCCCACTGATCAACATAACTGGAATTACTACACTATTACAGTAGATTACAGTAGATCTTCTACAGCCATCACAATAACAAGAAAGCCGCCGAACTGTCAATGTCCCTGGCCCTGCCTTATTAGTTACAACATGGAACTTCCTTGTCCCTTTCACAGTTTTTGCTTTACTTGCTTCTCTTTCACGGTGGATTTCTTTCTTGTCAACATAAAGATACTCCTGCCTAGACACTTCCACTTTTCCATCAGGAGTTTTTGTCAGTTTCTCTGACACTGTTAGATTTTGCATGCAATAGGTGTAGAACTCATGTGCATCTCTGATCAGTGCCTTTCTTCTCAAGACAGCTAAGCCTGTACTTTGCTTTGCTATGGCTAGTCTCATAGAAATTTAGCTCAGTTGGAATACTACTGTAGCTTGGCTTATGTCATAGAAAGACACTCCCCTTTGTATTGACTAGCTGAACCATCTGAGAACTGATTCAAACTTTGGACATGAACTCCTTGATTTTCAAGCTTGGTACTACTTTCTTCACAAATATGTTGACAGCATGAGCATCTGTGTAAGGTCATTAGATATGACAGTATTAGAATGCTTCACCAGTATACACGATTGGTTATTCAGCATCTTAATTATAATAGTTCATGGTCGGGTGGATTGTGACAGGAGACTCCTCCCAGTGAGCTGATTGCACTTCATCTTGAAAGCTGCAAGCAAAATTTTCAGCAAAATCAACTGCCATGAGGACCTCATCTTGCTCAACGGTGGCAATGTAGTGAATGAATTGCTGTTGCTGCCAGGTTGGTCGAAATCTCTGTAGAGGATACTTCTTCAAATCCTCTTGAAGATTCTGGATTAAAATCTGAGAGTGGTGGTGTGTGTTATAAGCCTTACTCTTCGTTTCTCTTCAGTTTGAACATAACCCCAATTGAACCATGAAACGTCTTCACTCCTAAATATTGTCAGGGGGGGGGGGGGGGGGGGCAAGATAGGCACTCAGCTTGTTAACTCCACAGTTTGGACATTTTCTCTCCAAACAACACATTGCAGGAAATTCTCCATCATGTTCACACAGGGTCTTGCTGGCAAGTTTTGCCTTGTCAAATGTTATCTCCCCTGCTTTTATAAAATTGTCAAGAGATTGAATCCCTGCTCTGAGGCTGTTATCAGTTTCTGTATCAATTCTCGACAGAATGGCATGGCTAAACTTGTTGAGAGCCTCTGCTTTTAGTGCCACATTACAACAAATCATGCAAAGGCAAGACCTCTTGGATGTTTCACTTAATTTAGAGACATTATTTGGTCTCAGCTTTGCCAAAGTTGAAAATCCAACTTTAGATTTAGGATACTTTGTCTTGTAAAGATCAAATGCCTCTTTCAAAGTAAGTAACATAACATGCTTTTGAACTGCTTCCCACTGTCCCTCTTCATTGCGCAGTTTCTTTACATCTCTCTTTCCTGGCGAGACTCTGCCCACTTCTGCTGATAAATAGAAGTTGTGTATATCTGATTTGGTCTGTTCAGTGGTTCTGTCCTTTCTTGCTTTTCGGCTTTGACTAACAAATCTTTGTGATGCTTGCTTCTTCTTGTGTGCTATCTTCCTTCCTATTTTAGGTACTTCCTTAGTACAGTCTTCGCTCTGCGTCGTTTAGCAGTTGATGAAATAACAGCTTCTGTAACACTCTGATATGCATGCAACTTCTCTTTCTGTGCCGATCCAGTTGGCTTCAGAATTGCCACAGTTTCTTGTAAGCTTTCCAGAGCAGCTCTTCCTGCTTGTATTTGCTGCTTCAGTAGTAATAACATCTGTGTCTTCTAGTATCTTCTTACAGCGAGGTGAAGAATGTACAATTTTCTCTAGGATTCTGGCTCTTTTTGTAGAAGACGATGGACTTGAAAATGGTAGCTTTGTTGAGCTACCAGATTCTTTTGAACCATTACTTATTACATGTACTGTAAGTTTATTCTTTCGCCACAACTTCACCCGCATAACTTCTGATTTCCTCTTGTGTTTTTCTGACTTTTCTTTCTCATACTTTGCTCTCTTTCTGCTCCGATCATGCTCTTTTATTCTTCGTTTCTTCTGTGATATTCTTCGCTTTAACTGTCAAGAACTTTCAAGGCACTGTAAAGTCTCTACTTCCCTAGTCTTCTTTTGTTGCCGATACCTTCTCTTTCTTAACTTTTCATCTCACGTTGTTTTTCAGCAAGAGCCTCATCATGTAAGCATTTTACCTTCAGCTTCTGTCTTGAAACTCGCTTTCGCTCTGCATCTTTTTCTTTTTGTAGGTTGTACAAATGACATTTTTTCTTTAATTTCTGTCTGTAAGCTCTCATTTTTCCCCCTCTGTTTCCATCGTTGTAGATTGTCCTGTTAAACTTCACCAGGTTCAGCAGTTAGTGAGTGCTGATCTTCGTGTTTCTGCTTTCTAGTTTTCATATTGACTCTTGAAGTAACAATGTCAGATAATGCCTAAATGCTCAATAGACAAAATTTGGCTTAGTTAAGTTCAAAATGTTAACTTACATAAAATGTAAACTGCTACTTCTGAGCATGCCCAGAGAGCATACAGAACTGACCAATAAGCACTGCAGGCTCATGAAGGTGTTTAGAGACCTGGCTATAGTTATAATTAATACATCATTCTACATGTTTACAATGTATATTCCTGTAGGTCTTGGTTTTCAAACTAAAATACTTGTACTTTATGTACATTGACAGATTTATGAACTAATGGAATGTTCACCAAAACATATTTAATGAACTGTAAATTGTTTACTTAAGTAGTATACAAACTAGCGGTTCTGGCCCACGTTGCATTTTTTTGTTGTATTTTATGACATCTCACCCTTCGGGTTCGTTATCATAAAATACAACAACAAAAATACAACGTGGTCCAAAACACGCTAGTTTAGATACTACTATAGTTTATTTATCGTATTTTTACGTTATATTAAATGATCGGTTTCTACCGCTTTTTTCCGGATTAAAGCAGTTTTGTTATACTATTTTTTAATCGTATTTTTTACATTTCAACGCCCTATTAGAGAAACGTGTTTACAAGGTATTACTTACTACTATAGTTCATTTATTGTATTTATGCATCACATTAAAGGATTGTAGTTATAGGTATTATATCAGGGCTAAGCATATATTAACATTTGTTCGAACATTTTGTTTATAGTGAATTTATTGTATTCTAACACCCTATTAGAGGAGTGTGACTACCATTTAGATATACGATATATAGGTATATCATCGTTGTTACTATGGATGATCTGATTGATGATATTCTTGTAGAGTATGAACCAATCCCAGAAAATAACGAGAGATATGACTTAGAACTCTTGCTAGATGTTGCTATTGCCGTTTTAGAACTTATTGTATACATTATTGAATTTTAACACCTATTAGAGGAGTGATTAGTATACGGTATATCCATCCATGGTACTAACATATATTCTTTACTTCTCGATATTAACGTATGCTACCATCTTAGTACGTATTAATACCACACAGATTAGACAAGTGCGTATGATTGAAGAACTTCAACGTAGACGTCACAACTAAGATACCAATTAGACACATAACATATATAGGTATATCACACGATGACTGAGATAATAACTTGCGATTGGTTGATGCGAGGAAAGAACAGTAAATGTATAAGGAAGTGCTCAAAGATATCGAAGTATTGTTCTCAACATAACTTCCAGATACAAAGAGGGGGTGCCATATTCGTTCCATGTTCGAGGTGTGGTAGAGGATGTCGTACGGATTATGGGCTTTGTTCAAAATGTACCACAATCCAACTCAGTCTCGCTAACGAGAAGAAGCGCATCGATATGAAACGCGCTAAGTCGTTGATGGAATCTGAGAAACAAGAGGCAAAACTCCAAGCTAATGATCCAAATAATGTGGTGGACATTTGTGAACTCGATAAGATATTGGAGGATCTACATGTGGTAGAATCGGAGGATAAGTAGAAATCACAACACGAAAAAAGAAAAAAAGAATGAAGAGAAATTGTTATGCAACCTCTCTTAATTTTTGTTGTTGTTATTTTTTCAACAAACAATTAAACAATTGACAGGCATATGGTATACAACTAGTATGGACGAGCTTATTAGATTACTTGGTTCAGGAATTTGTACGAGCCTACATATTAACACTGGTGGAACATGTCCCGAATGTCTATGTCCGATGGAAAATCAAGGAACGGAATTCATATGTTCCACTTGTGGTCTTGTTTCCGAGGTCGACTCATGCGAAGAAACACCTATCGATGTTACTACTCGGTTGCGTATAGTAGGTCCGGATAGCTTTACGTATCAACATGATCTAGACCGCTCAATCCCAAAACGAAGTGATAACAAAGAATTGCAACGACGTACGATCATGCGAGAACTACAGGCATACAACACTATTTATAACCAAAATTATTCCCTCTCGTTTCCCACAAATGTATTAGTAATCGTAGCCGATGCATTCATTCAAGTACAGAAAGTTTGTATCAAACGTAGCTATGCTAAGAGAACTATTTTAGCCGCTCTTCTTTATCAGGCATGTATACAATGTGGGTTCGTTCGATCTAAAGGTGAGGTCACTAATTTTATGCAACTAAACAACAAATGCATATGTCGCGGAAATGAATTTATACGTTCTCTACATGATGACAATAAGATCGATATAGATTTAAATTCCGATCGCATAACTCCTTACATTACAACGACTTTCGTTAAAATCAACCCCAAAGGAGTACCTAAGAATATCCAACAAATAGTCTATGAGATTGTTAGTATGGCAATAGAAAGCAATATAGGTACCAGTTCCATAATTCGAACTAAAGTTATTGGAGCAAGTTACGAGGTACTACGTCGTTCGGGATCTCATATATCTCTTACCGATGTTGTTAAACGATGTGGTACACATAAGGGTTCGATCATACGTTTTGTCAAGGAGTTGATTGCTTACAATTCCTACTTTGAGCCCATCTACGAAAAACACGGTCTAACTAGTGATAGGGTTTGATTTCGTAAAGTGAAAATAAGAGCCATATTCGATTCTTATCCCACTAGACTGCCAAGTTTTTCTCGCATTTCCTTTCGCACTTCGGTTCGAATCTGTTCCACGTTTTTTTCGCTTATTTGTCCTGGAGTCTCGTGACGAATTTCAGACCTCATGATCTCGTATTTATCTGCTTCAGCGAGGATGAGACTGTATTCAGAATCGGATATATTTTCATCGCGTAGGGCTTTCGATACTAGATCACGAATCGTATTAATTTTCGCTTTTGCCAGCATAGTGGTTTTCTCATGTTTAGAAACTTTTATTCCTAATTTTTTAGCTCCAATGGTCGTAGATGCTGAAATTAATCCACATAAGCCACCAATAACGCCAAGTGGTAAACCAATCACTATTCCGAGGCCAGTTAAAGCTACTCCCAATCCAGATCCAGATAAAATCACAGATAGACCTCCTGTTACCACGGCAATACCATGAACTATTCCTTGAGAACGAGCATATTTCTTACGTACGCCTTCATAGTGTTTTTCTTGAATTTCGATATCCGAAAGCGTATCTCGGATTGTTTGCAGGCGACATTTTTTCCAGTGCCACTAGCAAGCGATGGATAGATAGTTGGTGCTGATGGAAAAAGTGGTTGAATTGAATCGCCGTCCATCGTATATGTGATATACGTATGATTTACTCAAGCTTCAATACGAAACGTATAGGCTGCTTGTTGAAGTCTATGAGATTGCCGTTCTGATCGCAAATTGTGAGGCGAATGTAGTTTCGTACTGTTCCTAGGGCTCGAATGGGTATGAGGGTTGGTGGAAAGTAAGTTGTTTCGGAAAAACTGTGGGATATCGGATTTAATATATGTAGGATTTTAGATGGCTTCCCCTCAAGAAGGGAGAAATCGGAATCCACCACATCACAGTAGATATATATACTATTAATATCTTTTGGCATCAGGGGGTATTTTCCTATATTGATAGTCACATAGCCTGTCGGACCCCCACCTACTTTGATACCAAGCAAATCGCAGAGATTCTTAGTTAACTGGATTGGTTTCTTGACATCAAGACTATAATGTTTCCTAAATGAGGGGTCTATGAAGTTCAAGAAACCAGCCTTAATTGCGGGATCGAAGTAGGTTATCAAGTTTGATGTACTATAATGTCCCGACTTAATTTCATGTGGAATCATCACACCATCGACATCCCACTTAAAGCTCCCTGTCTTAGCTAGGTTCCACCAATTATGACTAATAGTGACCTCGACTAGCGAAATATTATTGATAAGAATAGGGTTGTCGAAGTAGACCGTATGGTCAGCAGTAGGACAGGTGACATTTAATATAACCATCTTATATATTAAAGGTATAAACCGTATGTATGTGTAGCTTTAATATGAGGAGGCACGGAGGTAATTTCAGTTATCATTATGAGGGTTGAGACGACGAGAGAGATGAGACCCCAACACGGAATGCTAATTTACGGTCAAAGGCTGAGAGAATAGCTAGTAGAGATAGAGAGAGAATAGCTGAGGAAGATAAGAAGGTCGCATCATTGAATGCCGATCTATTAGCGAAGTTCAAGAAAAGATACCCACATGCAGATTTTCACCAGTTCTATGTATCAACGGATATAGACGGCCCTAGCAAATATTCGACTAGTATTTGGTTTCGAGATGGGAATAATGGTTATGTGGTTTATGGCAACGATGTCTCTAAGCTACCTACCACCATTCAAAAACGAATCGATAACGCATTGTGGGATGTGCATGATGGTTTTCCACATACATTAACACTAGATAAAAGTGTGAAATATCCTATTGCGGAGGCCCCAGATACCGAAAAAGCACAAGACATCGATCTCATTAATCTATGGATATACGTCACGCCTACGAAAAAGTTCAAAGCAGGCGTACCCAACATATTCAAGGAGACCGTCATAAAGCATATGACAGCAAATGAGTCCTACCATTGGTTACATGGTCCAGATTTCAAATATTGGCCTCAACAATTGAATTTCGCAACGTGGTGTGCGACTTCTGGATGTGGAGTGTCATTGTTTGATCCTATTTTCAAGACGTATCCTCCTATTGTTCAAGGACTACTACGATTTCACGTTTATTTCACAATACGAAGAATTCTACATGAACTTGGTGGTGCTCATGGAGTTCCTCTACCTGGTGACTCTGCTTTCAAGCAAATGGATAACCTCTATAGCAAAAAAGCTCTTGAGAAGTTATGCATCGAATTTGGTATATCTCGAACACCAGATTTCCGATGGCACGGAGGTAGGAATAACGGATTAGGAGATATATTCCTTTTATACCCGGGTCCGACAGGATTCGTAAACGTTCATGGAGTCCGAAGCTATGACAAAGGTGCAACCGCGTGGCCTCAGAAATATAATTTATTTGCAGACCAAGGAGGTAAGGAGGATCAGGGCGATCTTGTGGCATTCATTCGGAACGATGAACATGAAGGAAAACAATACAATTGGTTTACACCACCAATCGGTAAGGGATTAACAAATGCTGGATTAGGTAGATTGAATCGATCCGTTGAAGCTTTTGGATATTGCGTTCTAGCTGCTCAAAATGATTTTAACCAATCCATCATAGATAGTTTCAATGTCAAACATTTTTTTAAGAGATTAGTCGAAGACGCTATTCTCGAAAACGGTTTAGTGGTAAGCTATAAAAACTATCTTACAGCTATACTACACACACATAAGAGATTAGACCTAGCAATAGCTATAGGGGTACGATTACTACCAAGCAATCTTGAGTACTACCTCAGCAAGAAGGATGGTTATAAAAATCCAATCCCGAACGCCACAGAAGGTATGGTGTTAGGGAAAAACGACATTAATACAGATGTTCTCGAAACCAAATACCCACCAGATATGAAAGGGAAGAAACAAAAGAAACAATTACCACACCAAGTTCCACAACAATTACCACAACAAGTTCCACAACGAGTTTCACATAGTATCTTACCGAATCCTACTCCACAACATGAGATCAATCTAGCGATAGTATCTATTGCAGGAGCTGGAATTGCATTGATGATATTTCGTTAACGTTTTTTGAATTGCTCCACTACAAACACAACTACAGCTACGATTAACAACCAAACATTCTTAGCTAGGAATCCTATGGCCTCACCAGCCGTTTTAAATAGGAAGCTAGCAATTGATCCAATCATTCCAGTTAAAATGTTTCCTAACCTTTTTCCTATTTCTTTTAATCCTTTTCCTAATTTCTCTAATCCTTTTCCATCACCATTAGCTATACTAGAAAATGCCTTTTTAATCATAACAGCTGTAACGCCAAGTGTAATACCTAATGCAGCAAGAGTGCTAAGCACCGTTACGCCATGCTTCTTGAAAATAGCTTTAACCCTATCTCGCAATGACATGCGTTCTTCTATTTCATTGATCTCTTGTTCGTTTTCTTGAATCTCTTTTTCGTCAATGTCTATTAGTTCCTGAGCTGCAGTTCTTTCAGCATCTGTTGAATCGATATCTTTTATGACAGTCTCAGATACTTTCTGTTTCTGTTTAAGGACTTCGATCTTACCTTCTTTTGTTGTTATAACTTTTTCAGCTGATGGTCCTAATGCAGTTTTTATGGTCTTTGGTAGTTTATCGTTGAGGACCATCTCCTTTGGCGTTTTGAATAGTAGATGAGCTTTAGCATTCTTCTGGTTGAGCTTTACCCAGACATTATCATACTCATCTACACGAGCCGTAAATTTATCATAATTAACTTTTGGGAACCTACCACGTATCTTAAACCATGCATCTCTTGTCTGATCTTCGATGAGCTTGAATGCGACTTCACTTGCTGAAGTTGTTTCACCTTCAATGAACGATGTCTCTTCCGTGTCGCCACCAATCTCATCACCATTTGCATCAATATTTAACGTTTTCATGGGGATCCACTCATTGGGTGGACCTAATAGTTCGTTTAAGTAATCATCATCATCATCGCCACCATCTGGAATTAATGGAGTCTCATCAGTTGTATCAGTGGGGTCAATATCACCACCTTCCATATTGAACATAACTATATATCTTGGTATATTCAACATGATATCGTCGAAGTTAATTCCTACAGAAGCACGAAGAGTGCCACTTGCACTCAAAGCTCAACGAACCTTATATAGGAAAACTTTCACTCCATCATCTGCCAATCCAGGTGAGACTCTCTATGTGGAAGTTCCAACGATGGGAGAAGATATCGTATTAGTTCCTGGTAGCTTAGCACTATTGGGTGATATCGTATTGTCTGGTGGACATGCTAATAATCGAGTTGTTGCAAATGTTGGACGTTGCTTAGTTATACATCGAGTTTGTAAGATGGGAGCTGAAATAGTAGAAGACATCGCTCGATCGGATCTATTACAAACATATTCCGATATCTATCTATCTACGCAGGAGAGAGAATTGAGAATACAACAAGGTATCCAATCAGATAACACAAATAAGCTACGATCTAAGGCTGGTGATGCAGGTACTTCAGATATTGGTGAGAATGCATTGTTAGCTGCATATGGTTCCAAATATAGAATTCCATTAGACGTTGATATTCTTACACAACATGGAGTTCTATATCCACATGCGTTAGAAGACACTATTTCATTCGAATTAACTCTAGCCCGCGCTATCGATATAATCGTTGGATCGGATGCGACAAAGATAGGTACGTACAAGCTTACCAACATCCAGTTAGAATACAAATCAATCAAGAATGAAACACTAGCTAGGTCTGCATTTAACGCATATGAAAAAGGTACTGCATTCCTATACGATCACGCAGTTCACTTCAAGTTAGTACCTATCGCTAAGACATCAGATACTTTGATATCTCAAAACATCAATGTTCCACGACGATCATTTGCTGGATTACTTCTTCTATTCGTAGATCCACCCACCGCTGGGTCACGAGATAGCGAATCATTCGTAAATCCTGATATTTCGAAGATAGAGATAGACGTAAATGGAGTTCCAAATAGATTCTTTCCAGGAGGTATGTTAACACCAGATTTTTGGGAGTCCGCAAAAGGATGGTTTGGTACATCCAATACCTCTATGACTCCTACCAAATTTTACAATAACAGATTTGCCATCCTAGTCGATTGTCGTACAGCAAAAGATTCCTCTGCTCATGGTGATGGAATGGCACAAACTGGTGGTGGAAAAGATATCGATATTCGTATACATAGAACTGTGAGCAAAATCGTTAGCACTGTAAACATGCATATATATGTCCTTGCTGATGCTCAGCTTAAGATATTGAACAGATCTTTATATAGTATAACATACTGATGGATTCTCTCGTAGAACATATTCCATTCAACACACTCATAGTAGGTCCAACGAATTGTGGAAAGACTGCATTTCTCATAGAACAACTTCGTGGACCATTTCGTGGTAAGTTTGATTATATAGTATTAATTTGTCCTACATATGCTCACAACAAAACATTTCATGGATTTGCCAATCGAGATCCACACTTTTATGTCATATCTCCACCTCAGAATGCTATCGATACCACATTGAATACTTGTGCAACCTTTTGGTCAGGTACCAATACATTATTGATTCTTGATGATTGTGCCGCATCAAAAGATGTAAAACGAAGAACCGACAAACTAGTAGATTTAGCATTCTCTGCTCGACATATAGGACTATCTATTTGGGTACTATCCCAACAATTAACTAGTATATGTAAACCTTTTCGTGAGAACGTAGCTATCGTAGTAGCATTTCATACGGCATCGGTTATAGATGGTAAAAAGATATTTGAAGATTATGGAGGCTCACAAGAATGTAATGAATTACGAACGATACTTCGATCTCATAAGTTTGCTCGAATATTTTTCAGTAGTATTAGAGCTACCTGCACCTATAACATATTATCATGGATGAATACATCAAAGAACTGGAAGATGGATGCGCTATTACTTGTCCTCAAACCAAATTGGAATTGGAGGATATCGAAGAATGTCGGGAAGAACTTAAGACTCTAGCTGTACTGGGTACAACGAAAAAATGTTTAGGACAGAATTTCTCCCTAACAGATATAACTAAACTATCTGAGAAGGACGTAGAACGTTTACGTAGGAGATACCAGGCCGTAGTAGCACAGCAAGTAACAGGACAATTAGTAGATGGTGTACTACGTCAAGCTACTCGCGCAGCCGCATGCGTAGTTAAACTAGATGACCAACAAGCACTGTTTAAGGATCTACAAGAAAACCAATTAGCCCGCCATGAGATATCTATGGTGGTTGGTCGATTAGCACTTAAGCATGGTCGATGTGTAGCTCTAGCTAGTGTTTTGTTCAATGTAGCTGATCACATAGTCATTCCTGGTACACCTATTGAACCTTCGCAAGTAATTACTATATCGAATCAAGATGGAGGAACAGACGGACCAGATAACTGCGAATCCACCAACGACTGCACCAACTAAAGTAAAAGATCCAAAGAGAGTTGCTGCTGGGAAAGCATTAGCACTAAGTAATAAACTTGCTAGAGAGGCTCAAAAGAGAGAGATTTCGCGTGAAAGTGAATTACCTAAAGAAATCGACGTAGATGAAAGTTGGATGAAAAATGTGTCTATCAATACTACTATCGCAGTTATTGGTACGGGTGCTGCATTAGTTGGTGTATACTATCAATACAGAAGATATAGAGATGACACTCCTAAGAACGTTAGTCCGATACGACCAGCAAGTCCGATAAAGACTACGGTGCCAGATATGGAGTAACAGTTAAAGACTAGAGACTATACGATATATGTTATAATGGATAAAGAATTGACGAAAACAGTAACCGATGCTGCTATGATAACGGGAATCGCTACTGGTATTGGGTGGATCGTAAAAAAGGTTACCAAGGAATCTATGCTTAGTGATCCTTCTATTTCTATCATAAATTACGTGAAGTGGACTGCAGTAATAGCTGGTAGCATATATGCAAAACAATATCTCGAGAAACAAAAGCCCAAAACATAATGGCTTCAGCTATCGTAATGGCCATTTTCGGAGCAGTTTTGAATGCAACGGCATTTACTGGTAGGCAAGTGCTTGCTAAGATGTTTGGCGGGAAAGATGAAACTGCTAATATAGAACGAGAGAGACATGATAGGGAAACGGAAAAATTCATTGCTGAGAGGGAGGCTTTCATTGAAAAACATCAAACATTGTCCGATTGGATACGTAAACAGGAAGTTGCTGAACGCGATGTTCATAATAATCAACTCGATAGCAACCGAGCTTTTGTGCAATCCGATAAGTTACGTCAGGCACTGAAACGACTCAAAACAATGAAAGAACCTCGTTTATCCGACTACTATCAACCCTCAAGCAATCAGAAGACTGGTGAGTTGATCTATGTTGGTGGTGGAATGTTAGTTGGTGGTTATGCTGTTAGTCGATATGCTTTTTAAAAAAACGAGAATTTTTACGTTCAACGAGATACTAAAAAAAAAAAGAATAAGAACTAGTTGGTTACATAAGTTCTTATTCCTTTTTTTTTTCTTTTTTTTTTTTCTTCTTCTTGTTGAAGGTTAGAATACATAGATATATAATGGATGCTAAACTTGCGAATATCTTCTATGGTCCTATGGGCTATTGGAAAGGTCATGCTGCAATTGGTAAGTTATCGGTGGCTGCAAAGCTATCGGAAGATGTAACTAAGAGTTGGTTGGAGAAACAAGCCATGTGGCAAATATATCTATCACCACCACACTATATTCCACGACCGCATTGGACTGTATCGAAACCTAATGAAGTTCATCAAGCCGATTTGATCTTTCTACCTCACGATCGACCTGGACGTGGAAGGAAACTATATAAGTATGCTTTAGTGGTAATTGATGTAGCTTCTAGATATAAAGAGGCTGAACCTTTAGCGTCGAAAGATAGTGGTGAAGTTTCTTCAGCATTCGAACGAATCTACAAACGTAGTCCACTAGAATGGCCAAAAACATTGCAAGTTGATCCTGGTAGAGAATTCATGGGACGTATGTCTGAAACATTAGAACTACGTGGTACGAAAGTTCAACGAGGCGAAGCTGGTAATCATAGGGCACACAGTTTTGTCGAACGAGCAAATAGAACGATAGCTGAAAGATTATTTGGATATCAATATGCAAAAGAGATGGTACTTACATCTGAAGGATCGAATGCACGTAGTAGAGAATGGGTATTGAGGCTTCCTGATGTTATCAAGGCTATGAACAATGAAGTTACTCGACTAACAGGTAAGGAGCCTTCGAATTCTATAGAGACACAACAAGTAAACATAAAGACTCCTATATATTCTCGAACTATTGGATTGGATGAAAAGCGACTACCATTTGACGTTTTAGTTCGATATCTCTATGCATCTGGAGAATTGGAAGGTGGAACTAAACGAGCGACTGATCCTGTATGGAGTTTACAGACATACTATATTTCTCGAAATGTGGTATCATCAAATCAACCAGTTCTATACTATTTAGGAAAAGATGCACCAAAACGAGGGTTTGTTCGTGAAGAGATACAAGTGATACCACCAGATACAGAACTACCACCAAAAGGTATTCTAAGATAGAAGCAACTCACAAATATAGTCGTCTATATCTTCATCCTCTGTAACGATGTTTTTACTGTTATAGGATAGTGTATCAACTACGTTTGATAGTATATTGCTAATAAAACCATCTAATTCTTCATCCTCTGGAAAAACGTCTCCATGACCATAGGCTGTCGTATCTATTCCGTTTGCTGAAATCCATCTCTTAATATCGAATGGCGATAGAGATACTTTGTTCATATGCATGCCATACATCTTATGACCTTCACTTCTAAGCATATTCATTCCATGCTTGAATACTTTCTTATCCATCAAGCACTCTTTATATTGATCATGACGAATACGATGTTTCACTACTGCTATCTTAATACCTTTAGCTTTACGAATCTCATCACCACCTACTTTTAATATAGAATAGAGCTTAGATCGTAGTCCAACATATTCGACTATAGGAATACCTTTGCATTCGTCTTTCATTTTACATGTGGCTAAATGTAATTTAGGCAAAGTTAGAATCGAGACAATGCTGGCCAGCGGTCTCCCCCTTTATTCTAAGGATGATGCGGGGTGTCCAGGAGCCAGGTCAGGGGCTTTTGGATCCTACGAGGTTCTTGTTGCGGATTGTAGCGGATCCAACTCGTGTCTGGTTTGCTGTTTGCTGTTGCTGGTTTTAGCGGACTTTTGAGCGGATTGTTGCGGATCCCTGCTACGTTAGTGTGCTTTTACGTCATGGCTCGTCAGACAAGAAATAGCTTGGACAGCATGCAGTTTACGGCCATGTCTACGAGTTCAAGTGTTGTTGCTTCATCGGCAGTGCATACAAACACGAGCGCCGGATCGTCTCAGAGTGGTCAGGGGATCGTTGCCCTCTCGCCAGAAATATTATCAGCGGTTACTCAAGCCGTTAAGGCAGGTTTGGCAGCCGAAAAAGAGTCTTCCTCGGTAGCGGCAAGTGCATTGCCGATTCCAAGTGTGGCCACTACTAGCGTGGTTTCTGGGTCGACTGTAGCGACAGGGTTGGACTCGAGGACTTCAGAGTTTCTCGCTTCTGGGGCTGGTTTTGTGGTGCCCCAAGCTTCGACATCGTTGGGCCAGCAAGGTAGGTTACCTATTGTTGTGCCATCCTTTGTCAGTACATTTCCCCCTATAATTTCAGCGGGTTCGGCGACGGCTATCGCTAATCCCGCTCAAGCGATCTTTGTTCTTGGTGCAAAAACTCCAAACATTCCTCCATTTCCGGCGATACCAACGTTGGATCAACCCTTCGTGGTGGGCCCAGGGTACTCTCCCATTCCCGCTAAACTCGTCTCGCAAATATCGTCCGGCAAGTATGTGGATTTATGTGATTTGCTTGCGGCAAATCTCGTACAATCTGAGCCAGAACCCCAGCTTCTGTTTGACGGGCGCATAGTTGTCACGTCTACAAAGAAGCAGCGCCGCCGCCTCGACGACATCGTGAGCTGGATCGAGGCATTTACATTGTTTTGTATGGTGCTGACATCGTATTTCCCAAATCGTTGGCAGGATTTGACGGCATACAAGCTATTGATACTGCGTACTTATCGTCAGTTTAGTGGCCGCGTTTGGCTGACATACGACCAAGCTTTCAGAGAGCATGCGGCGGCCACTAAGCTCATAGACTGGTCCGCCATGAACGTGCAGATCTATAATTTCCATGCTGCGGGGGCTTCGGTACGTAGTTTGCATGGAGGAGCAGTATCAGAGTCGGGGGCAGAACCTCATGGTTCCAGTTCATCTCATGTGTTGTGTAAGTCTTGGAATCGTGGCCGTTGCTCAGCTCCGTTTGCCTCATGCCGGTACAGCCACAAGTGTAGCAGCTGCTCGGGTACTCATCGCGCTCAGGACTGCACCGGTTCGAGCAGTAGGTCGAAGGAGGAGAACAGGCGCAGATCTCGCTCACCAGTGCCTTCATCACACGAGAGCAGCAAGCGCAGCAAGCGCTGATGACTAGAAACTCATGCATGACTAGATATTTAATATATCTAGTGCTGGAACCTTTGATGTATTCAAAGGTTACTGTTAGTATTGTGTTAAACTTAGCTGCTAGCCATGTTTCTGCCGTGCTAGGTTGTTAGTCACATACCCCATTGTTATCTTTATGGTTTTAAGTAATATATATATTATATTCTCATATTGCTGTTGTGTCATGTCCTCAGTCGCTTGCCAGGGAATTCTTATCCTTATTTCTTCCTTTCAGCCCCCTATGGTTTACATCCAGTTGCTAGTGTTTCCCCGCTCAGAGTTGACCAATTTGCTTGGGAGCTGAGGAATTACCCTGATAGGCAGCAAGCTGATTATGTACTCAACGGCCTTCGCTATGGCTTTAGGCTAGGTTTTGGTCGTTCTTCTAAACTGAAATCTGCAAAACGTATCAAGCCCTCGGCATACCAACATCCTAAAGTGATTGATGACCATTTGGCTAACGAAGTCTCCTTGGGGAGGGTTGCGGGTCCCTTCAAATCTCTCCCAGTTCCTGATTTGCATGTTAGCAGTTTTGGTGTGATCCCTAAGAAAGCTCAACCAGGGAAATGGCGCTTGATTGTTGATTTGTCCTCCCCTGGGGGGTTCAGTGTGAATGAGGGAATTAATCAAGAGGAGTTCTCTCTCCAGTATATAAGGGTGGATGATATAATACGGTTGGTGAGCAAGTATGGCCTAGGTGCGCTCATGGCTAAATTTGATGTGGAGGCAGCTTATCGTAATATCCCAGTACATCCTGCAGATCGTTATCTATTGGGAATGAAATGGCGTGGGCAGTTTTTTGTTGATTTGACTCTCCCCTTTGGATTGCGTTCAGCTCCATGTATTTTTAATTCAGTGGCTTCCATGGTCGAATGGATTTTAGTCAACAATTATAAAGTTACGGATTTGGTGCATTACCTTGATGATTTTATTTCAGCTGGTCCGGCAGGGTCTCCCGTGTGCAATCAGAATCTCAGCATTGCTTTAGAGGTGTGTAAGCTGCTGGGTTTGCCGCTTCATCCAAAAAAATGTGAGGGTCCAGCTACCTCACTGGTAGTCTTAGGTATTGAGCTAGATTCTGTCAATCAGATCGCTCGCCTCCCAATTGAGAAGCTGGCAGCGTTACGCCAGCTCATCCAGTCGTGGGTGATGCGGCGTTGGTGCAATAGACAGCAGTTGGAATCACTTATTGGGCACTTGCATTATGCAGCCAAAGTTGTTTGGCCTGGCAGAGCATTTATCAGACGCATGATAGACTTGCTTTGTTGCTTTCGGAAGAGGGATCACCCGATTCGCTTAAATGTAGAGTTCCAGCGGGACTTGCAGTGGTGGCATCAGTTCTTGGCTGACTGGAATGGAGTAAGCTTTTGGCTCTTCCCAGGAATGTCAGCAACTGCAGACCTAGAAGTGACATCCGATGCAGCAGGAGCAGTTGGCTATGGTGCTTATTATAAGGACGAATGGTTCAATGGTGCATGGCATCGGACTCAAGCACAGTTGTCCATTGCTTACAAGGAGCTTTTTCCAGTGGTGGTGGCAGCACATGTGTGGGGTTGTAGGTGGTCCAGGAAGCACGTCATGTTTCGATCGGACAATGAAGCTGTAGTTTGCATTTTGAATTCAAGAACATCTAAAGTTCCATGCATCATGCAACTCGTTCGGTGTCTATTGATGTTAGCAGCGCGCAGTGGCTTCACATTCTCAGCTCAGCACATTCCAGGCAGAGACAATTCAGTAGCTGATGCACTTTCTCGTTTCCATTGGCAGGAGTTCTGGCAGCTCGCACCCAAGGCACAGCCTTTTCCAGTTCAAGTTCCCCAGCAGCTGTTGGACGATTTGATCTCTCCACTTTAGAGCTCAAATGCAGGAGCTTTCTGGTTCAAGGCTTAGCCCCAGCTACTCGGCGGTCTTATGCTACGGGGCAGAATAAATTCTTTAACTTTTGTGTTCAACTTGGTAAATTGCGTGTTAATGGTTCTCCATGTCCTGCAGAGGAATGGACCCTGTGCCTTTTTGCAACTTTCTTAGCAGAATCTATCCAGCATTCATCCATTAAAGTTTATCTGTCAGCAGTGAGAGCTCTCCACATTGAGCAAGGATTTGCAGATCCCTTAGTGAACTGCTTAAGACTTCAAAGGGTAGTACGTGGTATTAAACGTGTTCAAGGTTCGTCAAAAGTGGAGCGTTTGCCAATCACAGATGATATTATGGTGATTATTGCTAAGTCCTTAGATATGAGCCTTTTTGATCATTGCATGTTTTGGGCAGCTTGTTCGCTAGGATATTTTGGTCTTCTTCGTTCAGCAGAATTTACAGTCCCTAACCTAGCTACGTTTTCATCTGCATTCCATTTGGAGGTGAAGGATATAGCAGTTGATTCATCGTCAAGCCCCTGCTGTTTGCGTGTTAGGATTAAGGCGTCCAAAACAGATCCTTTTCGGAAGGGTTGTTTTATTCATATTGGGCGTGGTAGTTCTTCTTTGTGTGCAGTTGAGGCAGTGCTGGCATATTTGGTTTATCGTGGGGATTCCGAAGGGCCTCTATTCATGTTTCAAAATGGCCAACCACTGACTCGTTCTTCTTTGACAAGCTGGTTGAGACGCATCTTGAGTAGCGCTGGGTTTGCAGGCAACTATTCCAGTCACAGTTTTCGTATCGGTGCGGCCACAGTGGCAGCTCGCAATGGTGTGCCTGATCACTTGATTCAAGCACTTGGTCGTTGGAATAGCAATGCCTATCAGCTCTATATTAGAACACCATCGGAAGCTTTGGCAAGCCTGTCAAATCATCTGGCATAACAGTGGACTCTGGGTATGTATTCATTGTTGCTTGCATTGGAGCGGGGGTTGGTGCTTGGGGTTGTTTGGAAGGAAGGTTCCATGGTACCTTAGTACACAGATCCTCCTTTCTCCAAGCACCTTGGAGTGGGGTTGGGTGGTGGACTGTGTTGGTTACCATGGTTACCTCCTCTGTTGTGCTGGCCTGCGCGCGCCAGCATGACAGCTTCATGACACCTAATCCCAAGCTCATCTATTGGTGATGAGTTTAAATGTGACTAAATGTAATTTAGGCAAAGTTAGAATCGAGACAATGCTGGCCAGCGGTCTCCCCCTTTATTCTAAGCATGATGCGGGGTGTCCAGGAGCCAGGTCAGGGGCTTTTGGATCCCACGAGGTTCTTGTTGCGGATTGTAGCGGATCCAACTCGTGTCTGGTTTGCTGTTTGCTGTTGCTGGTTTTAGCGGACTTTTGCTCCCACCCTCCTCTCCCTCAAAGGTAAGTATTAGGAAGGTAAGTATTCCACTGAATCTTCAGTGTGACTGGTGTCAGGTGGTGGACTGTGTTGGTTACCATGGTTACCTCCTCTGTTGTGCTGGCATGCGCGCGCCAGCATGACAGCTTCATGACACCTAATCCCAAGCTCATCTATTGGTGATGAGTTTAACAAGTACTTTCTCGTTGTTGATACTATACAGCGGATGGTCTTTGCTGTAGTTACTAGTATCATATAGATGTTTATGAATTGCCATATCTGCATAGATGTCTTCAGTTTTAATGTGTAGTAGTAGGCTATCGGTATCGGTATAAAGTAGATTACAGCGTTGTCCATATTGCTTCTTGATATCATTGTAGTAGAAGTTATACATCAGATGCTTTGATAGATCTAGAATTGACATTCCAACATATATGGGGCGGTTCAGCAATAGCTTACTTTTGTAGTTATGTACCGCGGCAAGATCATCATCAAAAATTGTGGATCGAGCATAACTAGGTTTATTCAATAGACGTTGTAGCTTGTTTCCTTCTGATGCGCGCACTAATTGGATATCTACACGTTTACGTAGATTCTCCATTGTTTTTCCAAATACGCTATTGTTCATCAGTTTGTATAGATCCTGCTTGAAGACGCTCTTCGCTTGTTTTCGTAACTCTGTATTCATTTGTATATATGGTTCCATCCATGGTGATTGGTCGAATCGTAGTGCCTTATGGATCTTTTTCAAACGCATACCAAGAGATAGATACAATTGTAGGTTACGGTAGTGCAGCACATATCGTTCTTTGTTATATAGATTAGGTACAAGTTTTTCTACTTTCAAAGATCCATTACCTTTATATAGTTCCTCAAATAGATTGGTCTGATACTCTGAGAACAAATCTTTATTCACCTGAATTCTCTCGGGAGCTAGTGGATAGTCGTTGTGTGTATCATGAAGTTCTCGAGGATATTCAAGATCAACTTCAAGGATATAACCTTTATCTGAATCGATTGTGTGATTGGTTATTTGTTCTTCTGTTGGTGTATACCACTCGAATCCTCCTGTTGGTAGATATTGACTCATTGCCCAACCATATAGATTATTGGCATCAAGATATAGTATGTAGCTATATGGCTTATTTGGATCGAAATCGGGTATACTTTGGTTGTTTGCTTTGGCATAACGTTGTGATACCATGGATATGCCACCACGTAGACCTCTCTCAATGAATAGATACATGTCATAGTCAGTTAATAGTTCGAGTTTCACTCCAGTTATCTTTAATAAAGCGTCCCATGAAAGTCCTGGACTCGTATAATAATGTGCGGGATCTAATCCATAGTTTTGTATACATGTTGTACGAAAGTCCTCGAACACATCTGCTAGAAGAAGTACATCAGTTTGTAGATAAAGATCATGATAATCACCTACATTCCAAACTTTTATTGCATGTTCGTAATCTTCATCGGATATGTCCTCTAGAGTTAGTTTACTATAGAACACATCTTTCGGTGGTAGAGAAGTCTCTGCAAATCTATCCCACGAATCCATGTACTCATATGGATATACTCCTTTACGAGTTAATAGATTGGCTTTCTCTTGATTAGATGTATGTTTTACAATTTGTTGAAAAGTGTCTGATTCTGAACTTGATACCAATGTACTAAGAGATGATGGTAGAAATTGAAAGCTATCAATGAATCGTAGATTACCAAGTGAGAATGAAATATATTTCTCCATATTGTTTGGAATACAAGATATCTTACCTAATGTTATGGATATGGATTGCATTATTAGGTGAGCATCATATCCACGAAGATTATGGAATACGACTGGGATAGTAGGAAAAGCACGTAATTTTAGATTACAGGTATTGTGTGCTGCACCTCGAAACTCACCTGTGATGTGGCAATGATCACGTACTCTATCACCAACCAATGGCTTCTGACAGATATGACAAATCGTTGCGCTATTATAAACCTTATAGTTTTTCCATGACATGCATAGTGGTTTAGCCTTTTGGGCTTTGATCTTCGCCTCTTCCTCTTGCATACATCGTAGAAAACGTTCGATAGTATCCCTGCCTCTATATAGTACTGGTGGTTCGCTATAACCGTCGGAACGTACGACTATATAGCAAAATCCACAAGGAATGTGTTCTTCTGTTTTAAGTGTGTTGCTCTTATTTGGATCTTGAGCAGGTCCTTCGATCTTAGTGGTTAATGCCTCGAAATCTGCATAGATAATATAGGTTACTTTGAGCTGCTTGTGTATATTCTGGAATGAGACTTCGTTGTTCTTATTGGTAGGCATTTCAATGCGTATGGCTTTGTCATTGATACCATTACACTCTGTAATATGCTTTTCAAGAAGAGCTTCATTGGAATATCCATGTAGACATCGTTCGCAGAAGTGTTTCCTATGTTCGTACTTTGTCTGATCGAATATGAGTTTGTTGAAGTCCTTTATCCAGCAATAGTGTTGTTTACCACTCTTTGGGTCTTCTATAAGTAGTAGATGGATGTACTTCGAAAAAGTCTTCTTTGAGATATGATATATGATTAAGCACTTTTCCTTTGGATCCCATCCATATACATTAATAGAAATGTTGTTTTGCTTCTCTAGAAGTGGTATTTGTGAGATTGGTGTTGGTGAGTCCACCCCATTGGATTTCACCATATCTATTTGATACTTTGATGTCCTTTGAGGATGCTTATTAACTGGAAACATTGCTGCACATATCGACCAAAGTGCACAGTGATCATCTTTGTTGTTTACATTGATCACAGCTTTCTTATTCGCTATTTCTTCAGGTAGTGGTAAATATGAACCTCCACGTAGCGGTTGATATTTAGCGATGTTTAACCATAGAATATTGACTCTATCTATGACCCAATTCGATCCACGACTGATCCACTTCTCAATTTGGTTGTATATCTGAGCATGTGCGTCTACTATTACACCACGGATCCCAGCGATATTGACCAAAACAGATTGTGTGCTATAGAAGGTGGCTGTCTCATATACGTAACCATCAGGTTTATCGAGTACGAAAGTTATGTTTAAAGCTAATTGGGTCTTAAAGGTATTGTGGTTTTGTAGTTCTTCCTTAAACTTTTCGGTAGTTTGTTTACGTACATCAGCAAGGAAAACGGCTGGATCCGCTCCCATAGGATTATCATCAGGAATATCCATCTTCCATCCACGTAAATAGTTCTTTAAAGGACGTACTCGAACAAATGTTAGTGTATGCTCAGCCATGATATAATAAACTTATAGCCACACTCCTCTAATAAGGTGGTGAAATGTAATACCTTGATCTAATATGGTATAGAAATATGATGAATGGACTATAGTAGTAAATAATACCTAGTAATCACACTCCTCTAATAGGGTTTTGAAATGTAATACCTTGATCTAATATGGTGTAGAAATATGATGAATGGACTATAATAGTAAATAATGATTATGACAATATATGTTATAATACCTAATAGCAACACTCCTCTAATAGGGTGTTAGAATACAATAAATTCACTATAAACCAAGAGTTCGAACAAATGTTAATATATGCTTAGCCCTGATATAATACCTATAACTACAATCCTTTAATGTAATGCATAAATACAATAAATGAACTATAGTAGTAAATAATACCTTTTAAAAACGTTTCTCTAATAGGGCGTTGAAATGTAAAAAATTCGATTTAAAAAATAGTACAACAAAACTGCTTTAATCCGGAAAAAAGCGGTAGAAACCGATCATTTAATATAACGTAAAAATACGATAAATAAACTATAGTAGTATCTAAACTAGCGTGTTTTGGACCACGTTGTATTTTTTTTGTTGTATTTTATGATAACGAACCCGAAGGGTGAGATGTCATAAAATACAACAAAAAAATGCAACGTGGGCCAGAACCGCTAGTTTGTATACTACTACTTACAAAATGAGACTGCATTTTTGCTGTACATGTAATATGAAATATTTTAATCTGTCTGTTGTGAAAGGCTGTAACCTTTAAAATGTGTGTCTTTCATATTTTTCTGTCAGACAACAGATTTTGGGAAGCTGAAGAGGTTACTGAGAACAAACATGATTACTAACAGATAATTTACACATCTGCTACAAAACTATTCATTTAAAATGGAGAGAATTATTGTTAATTAGTGTTCCAGTTAGATGTAAGATTTGAATGAGCTTAATCTTGGCATTTTCCCTGGAAACCTTTTATACCAGGTTGCGGATGGGACAGGTTACGGATGGGACATTTTAGAAGAATTACCAGATATTTACTAGATCTTTCCAAAGCAACAACTCCTACCTTTGATTAGTTTGACCCCTGAGTGGTTACTATATATATCATAGAGATTACACTCCCTTACATCAACAACTTCTTTGAGAACTTTGCATGGTTACGGATGGGACACCATTTTTTGGAGAAACTATCCCCACACAATGTATTTCTTGTCTGCATACATTTTTTTCCAAAGTGGTTTCTTTATAATTAAACCTTTTTGTGTATTGTACATACATTATTACCTACTTACTTCCAGTTTCACAGCATATGTATAACTGTTACTGCAGGCCAAACAAGAAGGATGTCTTGAAACAGGCTTGCTTTGTTGTTTACAAGAAATATTATAGCAATAAGTCCAATTGTATATGATACATATGTAGGTAAATTTATATAAAATATTAATCACAGAATTGAAAAGAGTACCGATTACATATACGAAACAAAATAAAATATGACTAAAATTAAAAGTCTCTTTGTAACACCAACAAAGTGCAATATTGAGGGGTAAAACAATTTTTATAGCTGGAGTGACATATTTTTAGTGGATTTGACACACTTCTTTACTTGGGCATGAATTATCAATCAATCTTTATCAATCTTAATTTTTTACCATATATATAATACATGTATATATGTTTACACACAAAATAAAATAATAATACATGTATATATGTTTACACACAAAATAAAATAAAATATATAATACAGTATTATTATTTGATTATTTGCTTGTTTGTATCTTTTGTCTATATCGATTTGTAGATCTATGTGGAATATGTTATATTATCATATATGGAAGGTGTTCAGTAAAAAAACTCCAAGGGGCTTGTACAGGCACTGACACCCATGGGCGGCAGAATTTTATAATTGGTAAATCAGCACTGCGAGTAGAAGTACATTGGTACAACAAAATAACAAGGATTATGAACAAAAACAAACAAACAAATAGTCAATAATTAGGGGTCACTGTTTTAGTTTGAAAAGACGTGATTTGAGTCTAGCCTGAAAAATATTTAAGGATTGTGCTTGGCTTATAGTGTTATCAAGGGAATTCCAGAAGGTTGGTCCATAGTGCTTAAGGGTGTGTTTCCTGGTTGTTGTTCTAACTTGGTGGATGTGTGTCCGTGTTTCATAAGAATGTATGTCTCTATTAAGGATAAAGTAGGCTCGAAAGCATTGAGGTATAATAGAGAATCTGTCAAAGGTTTTAAAGATAAAGGATCCTGTTTGATATATATTGATGTCAAATACATCGAGTAATTTGAGCTGAAGGAATAAAGCATTGGTACCCATGTAAAAATCAAAGGCGGGATCCCGCCAATCCCACCTGGGATCCCACCTTGATCCCACCCAGGATTATGGAACGTCCCAGGTGGGATCCCGCCATCCAATCCCAGGTGGGATCCCGCCATCCAATCCCAGGTGGGATCCCGCCATCCAATCCCGCCTCCCACACGGGATCCCGCTCTCCCGGGATCCCGCTCTCTCGGGATCCCGCCCTCCCACCCGGGATTATGGAACGTCCCAGGTGGGATCCCGCCATCCAATGCCGCCTCCCACCCGGGATGCCGCTCTCCCACCCGGGATCCCGCTCTCCCACCCGGGATCCCGCCCTCCCACCGGGATTATGGAACATCCCAGGCGGGATCCCGCCTACATCCCAGGTGGGATCCTGCCTACATCCCAGGTGGGATCCCGCCTACAGCCATCCCGGACGGGATCCCGCCTACAGCCATCCCAGACGGGATCCCACATGCATCCCACGCAGGACAGTATACATATCACAAATTAATGAAGCAAATTTGTTTTATTATTATGAAATGGACTCCTTAATTAGCTGTCACAAAATGTCAATACATTTCAATTAACACACAGTCAGTTGAACTGCAAAAATTTAGATTTTGAAAATGTCTTAATATTATTTTCATTATTGCACATATATATAATATATATATAATAAATATAATAATTGATAATAAATATAATTATAATATCCAGGGTTGCAGATAGTATTAAGAGCAGGTAAGATTTTATTTCTGCTGCCCTTGTATATATATATATAATTAAAGGGCTCCGTGCAAGAACAACGGTAAGTGACTTTAATCAACATAAAATTTCTCCCAAGCACATATTTTACTTACTTCCTTATACTTGAGTAGGGAGAAGTTCACATTTGATCAATGTCACTTATGTCATTATTGCACGGAACCCTTCAATTAATATTGATAAAATTGTAGTTTAATTCTAAAGGCATGTTTGTTTGATTAACCGTATTCTGGAATATAACAGTATATAGATGGTAATGTCTTGAGATCACTGCATGCTATATATATATATATACAGCATAATACATAAAAGCACATTTTGCACTGTAAAGTACAAACACCTGATTATATTCCAGACTTCCTGATATAAACGATTCGTTAGTGATCATTCTGTGTAAAAAAAAACTAATTCTTATTCCAGAATACAGTCAATCAAAATAATGTGCCCTAAATATTTAAAAATAGAGCAAAACAGGAACACTATAAAAAAATAATACTAGTGGATAAAGTCTTTTCATTCCTAAATGTTCTTGTTATGTTAAAAAAAGCTAAATTACTAGTCCTTTGATTTGCTGGCTAGCTTATTTGCATTCCTGCACTTGTCTGCAATCCTTTGTTGTATGCCCATCTTTCCAGACCAATTTTTGTTACAATCCTCTTCTGCCCATTTAAATTCTCTCTTAAGGTGGCCTTGAGGGAAAAATGAATAATACAATATTAGCATACATATTGTGGAGCTTATAATCCAGTGAAAAGCACAATTCACTTAATTCATATGAGGTTGAGCTTGATTATATTTTCCTGGTACATGTATACCTCCAAGACAATATTATTTTACTAAGCCAATCATATAAACAATGAAAAATAGTTTTGTGACAGTCATATAAAACTTACTTCTGATGGCGTTCAGGACTATTCCATCCAGTGGTGTCTTACCATTTGTCCCTCTCACATTGGAGATTCGTTGTACTTCTTTAGGTACTAGATTGTCCAGGAGGTTTAACGCAAAGGCAGTTGGTGTCTGGGAATGTTGCACAATCTTGTCCAAGCACTCTCGCTGTATTTTAATCCCAAACTTTGGTTCTCCAACTATGGCTGTCAACATAAAATATATATCAAAAATGTATTAGAAAAGATAACAATTTGAGTCTAATACACCCAGATGCATAAGACGTATGTGTAGTACACGTAATATATACACTAAATTTTGGTTGAAACATCATGTACATTATAATAATATTATTTGGCTTTGTTACAGGAACAGTACAGATGTATATATACCTATATAGTATCAACATTTACTCAGCTATATCCACACTTACCCAGGGCAATGTCTTCAACATCCATTATGTCTTCTGCCACAGAACTCTCAATTTCAGATACTTCCTCTTCAATGGGAAGTGGTGGTGGTGTATTTAGAACTACAGGTAGTTGGCTGGTTCGTCGTACATGTATGGGTGTTGATGTGGATGGTGTTGGGGAAGATGTTTGACAGGAAAACCCATGGGTTCCAGAGGATGATGAGCTGTCACTTCCAGAAAGTTTACTTTTTTCAGAGTTGCTAATAACAACTTGAACCGGTGTTGAATGATCCTATACAATAATAAAGCATAAAGAGTATAAGAATGCTGTTTTTACATTTTATAAGTAAATTTTAATAAAATGACATAGTCACAGGGAGGTTTTGATCATGTTGCCCAAGCAGGCCTGGGGCTGGAATAGGGAATGAAAGTGATGCAAATGCAGGGCATTGAAGTAAACATGGCTGTACAGGCATCGTAGGCAAACATGTGATACTGACTTTGCTTTGTGTTTTATTCAAAACTTTTTGGGAAATATTTGATTTAAGCTTTGTTGTGAGTGCCAAACACTAGGTTTAAAGTAGTTGTTGACATGTGAACTATAGCTGTTCGATTGAGCCCGTGCAGGTGAGTAAGCTCTCAACATGTACCTGTGTAGTACTTGTTCAAGTCTGGGAATTTCCAGACTTGAATGAGGCCTACTTCAGTTCCCTGCATTTACCTAACCAGATCAGTGCACTAGGAAATGCACCTATTGTACCATTCCCTCAGCTTTCATAAGCAAGACAACTGAATAATAGTCATGTGGAAATACCTACATGTAATCTTAATAGTATATACATGTGTATACATACCTTTTTCTTTGCAATTGCCCTTAAAATTTTGGCCTGGTCGAGTTGAATGGTACCAATCATCTTCTCCATCTTGTCAAGTCGTCTATTTATGATTGTCATGATGCCATGTACCATATCCTGTAAATATGTTTTTGGGAAGTATAATTTTAGAAAAATAAGCCACTATATACCAACACCAACATTTTAATATGGGATTAATGTGGGCCATATATGGAAATAATATGGAGCAGCAGAGCTGATATATATGGGCCATATGTGAGCCCAAAAGTTTGTCTTATCATATTAGGTGGGGGAAATAGGGGAAAATAGAGGTATATGTGGGCCATATATGGAGGAAATATGGATATTATTTGAAATTATTATACATGTAAGCCCTGGGCTTGTTCAACCAGGTGGGCTTATATATACAGGAGGAAAACAATGTTCAGAAATCTTTATTTGCAGAAATAATCAAATATTTACTTTCCATACAAAATGTCATAATGAGGGCTCCAAATTAACTCTTGTGGCACAGAGCTACTTTGTGTCAGGAACCAATGGATCTTTGGCTGGCACACTAATGACAATGGATGACGTGGCCAAAGTATCGCTATAGAACATACTGCTTCTTCATGGAAAATAGGTGGAAAAAAGGGAAAGTGCAGGTTACCAGACAGGAGGTTTAATTATACATACTGTATAATACAAGTAGATTATATATAATCATATAATTGTACCTGTATAGCATCCTCAGTGACAGCTGCATCTCTAGGTATCCCCAAAGAGGAAGTAATAGAATCGACCTAAAAGGATAATAAATAATTATTGTTTGTTTTGTGTTCTGTTCCATTAAAGTCTAAAATAAAGGCGAACAAGATAAGTTATTGTTTACCAACAAACCTCTATTTCATTGGCGATCTTCAATATTTCTTTGCTGCTAGTAATATTTTCTTCCGCTCTGGCTTTTTCTTCATTCTGTTTTTCTTCACTTGCCATGCGCTTGGCATTTATCGCCTGAATTGTAATAACATGATAAAATAAGGTTACAAAAGCCAGTTAAGCATTTTCTATCAGCATTCAAGGACATATAAAGTTCCCAATTCCCCCCCCCCCCCCCCCTCCCTCGGGGAAGCCGATACAAGTGCATATATAGATTAAAATATACGCTAACCTGAGTATCCTTGTAAGCCAAACAATTCCCACGGCAACATAACTTAACTCTAAAGCTTCTACTGAAAGAATTACAGGAGCAGCAGAACTATGTGTTAAGTCGTAGCACAAGACAAAGAAACAGACGAAATACAAGTACCATACTAAGGTCTGAAGTCTTACATTTTCTTTATAGAGATAAAAAAACTTTGATGTATAAAAATCCGCCGACATATCAAAACTATAAATTCCCGAAGATGACGGTTATGTCAATTTTTCGAAAACCGGAAATAAATGTCATTGGTTAAAAAGTGATGGCTCGATGACGTAAGTTTTGTAGGCGGAAAGCCTTTCTCTATATGATCTGTGTCAGGCTCTCTTCTCTTATGCCTTCACTCTTGAGAGCCTGATACTCAGGTTAAATATACGCATACGTACCAAATCGTCGCTACCCTTGTTTGAAGAGAGCTTCAGAGTCTTTTTTGCTTTTTTCGACAGCTTTGAGGAGGACGGCCTAATCAGGTCGGACTCGGACTCTGTTCCTGAAAAACAAAAAAATATTACTCAAATCACATTCAAATCAAAGTCAAATCATATGAGAACAAAATGCAAATGTTCGAACGAGGTGTGAAATAATTTCATCTTCCGCTGTATTACGATCAAACCGTTGCGTTTCGTCGAACCGGGACTATACAACTCTTTAATTGCCACAGCTCACAGAACAGAACAAAAATGGACCAGAACAAACGAACTCAAACATCTGAATTCAAACTTGCACGAGCCTATATACAGTAATTCAAACTTGCACGAGCCTATATATACAGTAATTCAAACTTGCACGAGCCTAATAATTAAGCCAAGGTGGGAAATACTGACCTTCGTCTTCTCGACTTTGAGTGCCAGCTGTTTGGTTCCACATTTCCACGATGTGTGCTTCGTGGTAGGTTTCGTCTGATTCGTCAAGCGTTTCCCAGTAGCACCAAACTTTTTGGTCTAAACGAAAGTTGTAGTCATCGAGCGACCCTTCCAGCGGAACTCCATTCTCGGAAAGTTTCAGCTTCCATATGCACGCTTCTGTTATTTTAGAACAGAAGTCATCCGAGGTAAACTTAACCTTGACATATGGCGTTTCTTTTAGCCATGTTGGGGCCGATCTCTTCCTCTGGTTTGGCCTCATGTTGAAGAAAACTAATGTAGAACAAGTTCACAAGATTTGAAGAAATTGAATGTATCGTAGCGATCTAACAGTGTGTGACTGTGACAAATCCAAAAGGACGCGCATTAAATGTAAGCCAATCAGAAACCTCAATATACTTATTAACCAATCAGATAACTCGTTGTCTCGTTTCCATGACCTAGCCTCGATTTCGTAATCAACTTGCCTGCAACTTGCCTGCAACTTGCCCAAGTGTTTTAAAATGTCGACAAAAAAGCGCAAGGTATGGGTTGTTTGCAAAAATGCAAAGATACCTCGTACAACAGCCTGGAGACGTGTAAGCAAAGGAACATTGATCGATTGTTGTTTGCCTTCAGCTTCAGATGTGCTGAATGCCGATATCGACGTAGATCTTCTTTCGCCTTTGGATCCTAATCCCTCGATTTCAAATTCAAGACATGATATTCAATACGATGGGAATTCAGTTACTGAACTTTTATCGATTCTCACCACTACGATAAGCGATGAATACACTGTCACAGATGAAGAATCTGAAGCCTGTGACAGCGAAGGAGGTGAGATGTACGACGATAGCGAAGAAGGCGAGATATACGAAGACAGCGACAGCACGTGTTCTGAGGCTGAGAGTGAGAATGGTAAACGATCTGATGCGGAGATCGATGAATCAATGACTGATGATCACGTTCCACTCTATGATCCTAGCCAAATTATCTCTCTCATCATCGTTACAAGTAGACCTAAAACCATAAAGGATTACTCGCCTACGGAACTTTTGATCTACGTTTTTGTAACGTGCTAGAGATGCTGCATCATTTAGATATTTTGAAGTCAAAGAGATGCTCGCAAATTATGTGGGACCGGCATACTCTACGATCTTAGTCAAGATTTCTATAGGAAGGTACAATATATTAGCCATAGTATACTTCCGATGTTTTGATATAGTAACTGTGATATATAAGGGCTGTGCCAGAACCCATTGTATATACTACTGGTAGTTCTCCATGAGCACACTTAGTGAATAGTTTATCTGGATTACCATCATGCTTATTTGAGAGATGCCTCATAAACGACTTCCATTTAGATCATGGATCCAAAGCCCTGTGTTGTTGAGGTTGCACACCAATAAAGATGTTTTTTGATTCCCTTCATCCAGTCTTTGATTACATCACAGCCATTCTCATTGCTTGCTTTCAGCAACTTTTTGGTGATTGACTTAGCAACATGCCAAATGTCATAGAAGTGGCTTGTATTCGGTTGCTTCTCTCTCATCCATTTTGCAATACTACGGTGTCTATCTGAAATAAACACTGCAACACCAACCCCTGCAAGGAGAAAATACTGGAAACATCGTTTGGCTCCCTCTAGCTGCATCGCTCCACTGCTTCCTACTTGATTGGCCTGAATAACAGAAAGAAAGAAGATAAAGGGAAATTTGGAATTAGATATGTCATCACTTAACTTTTTCTTGCACTCACCTCTTCAATTGTAAATGCCCCATATTTCATAATTTATTGAAATTTATTTTTTATACTAAATATCTTTAATTCTAAGATTTGTACTGTAATAAAATATGGACCAGTAAATCACAAACAATCAAGTTTTATACATGTGTAACTGCAGTCACATTTGTAGCCACAGGGTCACACTTTCCTGACCTTACCCTCTAAATATTTATCCCACATTTTTCTGATATTGCCGGACCTTACACCACATCCTGGCTACATCCCTAACAGTGATTGTTGGAACCAATTCACGGAACAATATTTATGCAAACATACATTTCCATGCAGTATATGAGTTATGTGCTCTAACCTGGAGAAGTTCGAAGTGAATGACTTTCAGTAAGGTGCAGCATAACATAGTATACGTACCATACTTTGCGCTATGACCCATTGAGTCGAATCTCCCATCTCCACTCCAAACAACATCCATTGTTTTCTTAATTTGTTCGAGGAGTTTGGAGCTATAGGCTTCCCAATGGCATAAAATGGCAGGAAAGACAAACTTCTTTTGGTGGTAGAAGTATGTCCTTATGCCAAATGAAGCAAGGCCCATGTGCTTAAATACAAGTAGTATTTTGCTTATTGAAGCTCCAGCCATTAGCACTGCAAAACTGTGAAGAATGTTTCCAGCTGGATACCTCCCCAAGACGTATAGCTGACTCTTCCAAATAAATGACTGACCACACGTGGTACAACTTTGAAGCACTGTTACCATGGTTCCCTATCCTTTCATTGTAACTTTAGGTTTCTCAGCTTTACATCTAAAGCAGAACATGTTAAAAAGGCCAAGCAACATGCTATAAAATACCAAGAACTTGGGTTCCTTGTGAATTGGCAATCCACTTTCTACACTGC
The DNA here is from genome assembly GCA_030867875.1 of Actinernus sp. WN-2022. Classification (NCBI taxonomy): domain Eukaryota; kingdom Metazoa; phylum Cnidaria; class Anthozoa; order Actiniaria; family Actinernidae; genus Actinernus; species Actinernus sp. WN-2022. Next base: position 145,962,616 of record JAOWCC010001589.1, read on the forward strand.
AAACAAAATTAAACAAACCACATTTTTCTTACAATAATAATTATTGTTAATATTAATGGTACAGTGATTTAAGCCAAAAAAAACAATTGAGGATGGTCTTGTTGGGGTGCCCGGCCGCTGGCATTACAATTTTACCCACAACTCTGTGCACAAAAAATGGCATGTGTGTTTATAGTTAACAAAATGAGCCGCAGTGTTTTATCAGATTAAAAACATGAGGGCGCAGTGTTGTTTTATCAGATTTAAAACATGAGGGTGCAACCAAGTGTTTTAGATCTGATAAAACACTGCTGCGAGTTTTGTAAACGGCTTTAAAAACATCTAGATGTATAGAGTCATGTAATTCATTTATTTTGGCAATACCACCTACTTCGGCGGAGAAAATCCAAGTTAAAAATTATGTAAATTAGGATGAATTAATCTATATCACATTTAAAGGTCGCTTCTCGCTCAGTGATTTCCTTTGTTTCTGCTTCATTAATTATTCATGAGTTTCTTTAAATTATTTATCAAACTCATTAATAATTCATGAAGCAAAGACAAAGGAATCACAGTGATAAGTGATATTTAAATATTCTAGAGATTTCGTCCTGATCTACATAACTTTTGCTTCAATTTTCAAATTGACCCGCTTTGGCTGCTTTCAAAGGAAATTAAATGCCAGTTCACTCACAAAAGGGCCAAATTGTCCCTTCTGGCTCGATTTCTGGCTCAATTAAATCCCTGTAATTAGTCAGTACAAATGCTGTTGCCAATGCACTGTCATTGGAGCTTTTCATGTGTTATTTTTACTGTGCTAGGTTCTCAAGGGATGGTGGTCAAATGTAAGTTGCTGCCATCTTTTTCAGTAAGGTGGAACACAGAAACACAGATTTCCACAACACAGCTAGATTGGTCATTTGGGTCTTCCATGGGAAACCGGAGTAGTTTTCATCTCTCGCAAAAAATAATACAGTAGAATTACCTGGTTCCCAGAGGATACTGGCTTAATATAACATTAAAATAGTTTTTCAAAATACCTCACAGTATTTTCATTAACTTCAGGTACTGATTCCTCTGTGTCTTCTTCCTCCATTGTTGCCCAGTTATAATCCAAGTCTTCCTTTTCTGTGTCAGTTTCAAGCTCACTAGTGCTAGTGTAATGCTCTACAGGGTCTCCTAATTCCGTATTCTCAGTGAGTCTACCCTCTTCCTCAATACTCCCTTCTTCCTCTCCTGAGCTTTCGGTACTTTCATTGCCCTTTAAAAACAATTCAGGATTTCTTTAAAAAAAAACATTCAATGTTTACCTCTTCACAATATTGAGATAAAGGGATATTGAACAAGCTGCATTGCAAGCATTTCATCTTTTGTTACTGACAATTATTAGTATATATTAATAAAAGCTATTAAAGGTAATGCAAAAGTAATTAGTAACTGAGAAGTACTGGTATAAAAGCTTATCCTCCTCCTGTAGTAACAGTTTAGTTTCTGCAACCTTCTTAATGATTGTTTTAATTTCTGGCAGTTATCACAGTTGGTACGATTCAGACTATCACTATCAGTTCTAATATTCTGTGGTACAGGTTGTGGAGTAGTGTCAGGTTCAAAATTGTCATCGACTGGTGGCTGGTTACATTCCACTGGTGGTAATTCCGGTATAGTGTTAATAACATCTGAAGGTAATGGCTCAGGCTCAGACTGGACTTCAAGTGTTGGTTGATTTGGACGCTCATGATCAGGTGTAGCTTTAACAGTCGTACTCGCTGACACGGGTGTAAGGGCTTCCTTGAGTATCTAGAGAAAATAGGAAAAATTGCCAATAAAGAGTCAATTAACCTCAAATAATTATTTAATGAAGATAAGCTTTATTCCAGTATACACAACGGTAGCTCTAAACTACATTTGTACGGACTACAGGGGGCGAATTATTGCTGGGATCTGATCCTGTGTATGCGATTCTTGTGTAATCATGAATTTGTTGCCGGACGTGTAGACGTGTAGGTGAACTATCAGTTTCCAAAGAGCAAGAACTATCCTGTTATCAAGATGGTGAGCAGCAATTGGCCTTCGATAAAGGCCGTCAAGCAGCCGGTTCAACAACTAGCATTTACAATTACAGCTGATTTCCGATGTTTAAACTTCACCGGGGAGAACGGCAGTTTTTTGTGCCGGGAATCTATAAGAAAATGTCGGGAATTGGTAGGAGGAAGTGAGCAGAACGACCTCGTACCGTCTGAAAATCAAGGGCTTTCTCGATATATCAACGTCCTGAAATTCAGGACAATGAACAGCTCTATTGTTTTCGTTCGTTCTTTGTATTTCAGGGTATTGTTTTGCTGTAGTTAATTGTATTCTGGGGTTAGGGTTCTTTGTATTTCAGGGTATTGTTTTGCTGTAGTTCATTGTCGTTGATATATCGAGAAAGAGCCGAAAATCAGGGTACATTCACTACTATTAACTATGGTTAGGTATACTAGTATAAACTTAGTAGCGTAGCGGGTGGTATAATAAACCAGGAGCCTAGCGGGTGGTATAATAAACCAGGAGCCAATATTTATATGGTCGACCAATTAAACCCTAAACTCACCTTTCTTCGTTCACGGTCGGTTTTAGTTGCTGGTGTAGACGCTTCTTCTATGGCAACATCTACCGTAGGAATTGCTCCTCTGACCAAACGCCTACTGACATAAACTTTCTCTGTCGCGTTAGATGTTAAATCAAGCCGCCTTGAAAAGCATTGTTGTGCGAAATGTACGGAACATAGCACAGAATTTTTCGTCGGCTTAAATCCAGACCTATGTCTTTGGACAAATCTGGTCCATTTTCTCCTTGTAGTCTCCTCAAACGGGAAGAGATGCATCGATATTCCTGGTGTTAGGCTCGTATTCGAACAACTAACTTCTCCAGGACCACCAGCGACACAAAATTTACCACACACTCTTTTCTTTCTAATCTTCGTCGCCATGTTTGATCCGCTGGGCGCGCGAGACTTGCACAACTAATGACGTCATTGGTCCCCTGGGAGCTAAGGTTGGCCGAGAGCAGAATGTCTAAGAAATGAGGCCTGACATTGCAGTTTTGATACGGCAAAATAAAAATGATGCGTTTCGCTTTTCAAACTAAAAAGTGTTTTAATGGAATAAATAGTCATCAAAGCAGTATTTACCACTTTCATCTCAAATAGGAAAATTTAATTTCATAGGCACTTTAAGTGGGTGTTGCTATACAATGGATTTCTCTTGTAATGGACAATGAATGTATGATTTGGTAGTGGAAAGGGAAATATTTTCCTATGTGGACGAGATGGCCTGGGAGCCAGTATTATGATAATTAGGGTTATACAACTATCGAGGGACAAAGTCAGTTTCAATGTGGTTCTGGCTCATGAACAGTGACAATTAAATTTATGATAATTACTTATGATTAACTGCCAGGCAAGTCAAGGTTATATACATGTACATGTATATTCAAGCATATTAATTCATTCCATGTGTATTACACTTCACTGTACTATTGCTTTTAGAAATAAATTTTGTTATGCTTAATTTTGTGTTATTGTATTCGCGGACTTGCTCGTTCACGATATGATACGAAAACCTCGTGAATAAAAACGATATCAAGCTCTTAACATGTAATAATCTCTATATACCTCGACTTGCCTGGCAGTTATATCATAAGTAATTATCATGAATTTAATCGTCACTGTTCATGAGCCAGAACCACAATGAAACTGGCTTTGTTCCTCAACAGTTATATAACCCTAATTATCATAATACTGGCTCCCAGGCCCTCCCGTCCACATAGGAAATTATTTCCCTTTCCACTACCAATTCATACATTCATTGTCCGTTACAAGAGAAATCCATTTTTTCAATTGAAACTTTAAACCATTATTTAGAACTTATTTAGTATTTTTTTTACAGCCTTTCAAATTTGAGAACCAGAACATGTGGCCGTCAGTTTTCAATTCTCTTTGGGGGCCTGGAGACTAGTGGCCTGTGACGTGTATGTAGTCAGGCGTATGTCCTTCCAATTCCATACAAGCATCTCTTATTTCTGCAAATCTTGCAAGCTCACCACATAATATATATCCAATGAAATGTCACCAAACGTGCTAAATTTATGAATTTTGAATTTTGCTACTGATTAGACTATAATAGGACGTTCTTCCTTTTTGAATTCTTTTTCTTATTCAGATTTTCCAACTCCTTTGAGAATAGCAAGACAATGGTCTAAATTAGAGGAACAAAAGAAACTGTGCAAAGGATTCTGGTAGTCATAATTCCAGGCCCTCGTCAAGACTTTGCTGACTTCCAACTGGAAACAGGAAGCCCAAAACAGATGTTTTCGCTAACTTTGATGCCACTAAAATCGTAGAAGTTTAGGTTTTTCAATTTTATTTTTTTGAATTCTTAGTCGTGCCGCTATACAGAATCAATGTTAAAATTAGAGGAACAAAAGAAACTGTGCAAAGGATTCTGGTAGTTGTAGTAAAATGATGCCCGATTGACGTCATAATTCCAGGCCCTCGTCAAGACTTTGCTGACTTCCAACTGGAAACAGGAAGCCCAAAACAGATGTTTTCGCTAACTTTGATGCCACTAAAATCGTAGAAGTTTAGGTTTTTCAATTTTATTTTTTTGAATTCTTAGTCGTGCCGCTATACAGAATCAATTTTATCGACAAACATTCCGGCAGTTTATATACTACTATAGACCATAATCTACCCGGCAGTTTCTATACTACTACAGTTACGTAGATGGAAGATGGATGTATTTTGTTGTGGTTCGGACCGACATTTTGGACAACTTAAGTATCTATTAGAGGAGTGATTAGTATACAGTATGTCCACCCATGGTACTAACGTATATTCTTTATTTCACGATATTAACGTACGTTGTTACCTTAGTACACATTAATACCGCACAGATTAGACGGATTCCTGCTATACAGATTAGACAAGCGAACGCGATTGAAGAACCTAAACGTAGACGCCACGACTAAGTATCACACGATGACCGAGACAATAGTAACTTGCGATTGGTTGATGCGAGGAAAGAACGTGAAATGCATAAGGAAGATTTCGAAGACATCGAAGTACTGCTCTCAACACAACTTTCAAATATCAAAAGGTGTCACCCAATTCGTTCCATGTTCGAAGTGCGGTAAAGGATGTCGTACGAGTTACGGGCTTTGCTCAGGATGTGGTGCACCTCAACGTCGTCTCATTCTCAATAAGAAGAACCTTGATATAAAACGTGCTCAGGAGGTGGCTGACCTTGCAGATCCAAATGTGGTGGAACCAGAGAAAGATTCGAATGAGGACCAGATCCGTGCGTTCAACAAGATGTTGGATGAATGTCCGATAATTGTGGTGGAACCAAAGAAAGGTTCGAATGTGGCGGACAAGGCGGACAACGAGGCCCTCGTCCGCGAGTTCGACAAGATGTTGGCTGACCTAAGGATCTGTGAGAAGGACGACGAGGAAGATTAGGAATCGCCACACGAAAAAAAAAAAAAAAAAAAATGAAGAGAAGTTGTCACGCGACCCTCTTTATTCTTTTTTTTTTCAATTAGACGGATGATAGCCTATAGTATATGCAGCTATATTATAGACGAGCTCATTAGATTGTTTGGTTCGGGAATTTGTGCAAGCCTGCATATCGAACCGCAGTTGCATATTAACACCGGCGAAACATGTCCTGAATGTCTCTGCCCAATGGAAATACAAGGAACGGAATTCATATGTCTCACATGTGGTCTTGTTTCCGAGGCTGAACCATGTGAAGAGACGATCCATGTTGCTACTAGGTTGCGTATAGTAGGTCCGGATAGCTTTCGGTATCAACATGATCTAGACCGTACGAACCCTAAGCAAAGCGACAACAAATAATTGCAACGACGAACGATACTACGAGAGCTATTGGCGTACAATACTGTTTATAAACAAAATTACGACCTCTCGTTCCCTACAAACGTATTAGGAATCGTAGCCGACGCATTCATCCAAGTAAAGAAAGTTTGTATCAAGCGTAGCTATGCTAAGAGAACTATTTTAGCTGCCCTACTTTACCAGGCATGTATACAATGCGGGTTCGTACGAACTAAAGGTGAGGTTGCTCATTTTATGCAACTAAACAATAAAAGCATCTGTAGTGGAAATGTCTTTCTACGTTCTCTATATGACGACGATAAGATTGATATAGACTTAGATGCCGATCGCATAGCTCCTCACATTGCAACGACTTTCGTTAAACTCGACCCAAAAGGAGTACCTAAGGATGTCCAACAAATAGTCCACGAGATTGTTAATACAGCAATAGGAAACAATATAGGCACCAGATCAATACTTAGGACTAAAGTCGTTGGAGCAAGTTACGAGGTGCTGCGTCGTTTGGGATCGTATATATCTCTTAACGATGTCATTAAACGATGCGATGTACATAAGGATTCGGTCAAGCGTTTTGTCAAGGAGTTGTTTTCTTACCATTCCCACTTTGAGCCAATCTATACTAAGCATGGTCTAACTAGCGATAGGGGTTGACTTCGTAAAGTGAAAATAAGATCCACGTTTGTTTCTTTCATAGGAAATGTCGATTCTTACCCCACTAGACTGCCAAGTCGCATTTCCTTTTGCACTTCTTGCTTGAGTTCGGCTCGAACCTGATCCGCGCTTTTTTCACCCCCCGCAACCATCGAAGTCTCGCGACGAATTTCAGACCTCATAATCTCATATTTATCTGCTTCAGCCAGGATGAGACTGTATTCAGAGTCGGATATATTTTCATCACGTAGGGCTTTCGATACTAGATCGCGAATCGTATTAATTTTCGCCCTTGCCAACATAGTTGTCCTTTCATGTTTAGAAACCTTCATTCCTAACTTCTTAGCTCCAATGGTAGTAGATGCTGAAATTAATCCACATAGCCCACCAATAACTCCAAGTGGTAGACCAATCACTATTCCAACCCCGGTTAAGGCTACTCCCAATCCAGATCCAGATAAGATCACAGATAGACCTCCCGTTGCCACTGCGATGCCATGGACGATTCCTTGAGAACGTGCATACTTCTTACGTACACCTTCGTAGTGCCTTTCTTGAGTTTCGATATCCGAAAGCGTATCTCGGACTGTTTGTAGTCTAAAATTCTTTCCAGTGCCACTAACAAGCGATGGATAGATATTTGGTGCCGTTGGAAGTAATTGAATTGAATCGCCATCCATCGTACGTATACATATGATTTACTCGAGCTTTAATACGTAGCGTATCGGTCGACCACGGAAGTCTATCACATTACCTTTCTCATCACGAATTGCCAGGCGAAGGCTGTTTCGTGTTGTACCTAGAGCTCGTATGGCTTGGGGATTCGTTATAGAGTATGTTGATTTTGCGAATCTTTCGCCTCTGATCTCTAAGCTAGCTATAACTTGCGATCGTTTTCCATCTAGAATTGAGAAGCTAGAATACGCCACATCACAGTGGACATATACTGTGTAGATATCTTGGAGTACCATACTGTGGCCACCCACCGCGATTACCATATCATCTACCCCCTCTTTTTCGCCATTGACTCCCAATAGTGTACAGAGATTTCTGCTGAACCGGATTGGTTTCTTGACGTCTAAGATCCAAGCCCGCACCGGTGAGTTCCTTACGAATTCTACAACACCACCATCGACTGCGGGTTTTAAGTATGCTTGAATGCTTGCCATATCATGATGCCCTGCAACGACAAGGTGTGGAAACCCTATACCTGGGGTAGACCACCAGAACGAAGCCACCTTTTCTAGATTCCGCAAACTGTTCTCAATAGTGATCTCGATTAGTGAAATGTTATTGATAAGAATTGGATCGTCGAAGTAGACCGTATGGCCGGATGATGTGGTGATGACATTAAGGATCGCCATTATATACTGAAGGTATAACTGTATGTATGTGTAGCTTCAATATGACAGATGCATGGAAACGGTTCAAGTATCTATTTCCTAAGGCAGTACTTGGTTGGTTCGAACCCACTTCTGACAATGTCAATTTCAATTCCCGTGGGATGTCCCACCGAGTGTTCACAGATGAAGGTCCTCCTACTAAGACAGGCGGAGGAAAGTTAATGGGTTGGCTTGGTACGACGGGCAAGGTGCTTATCATAGCACTCGGCGACAAAGCAGTTTATGAGAGGGTAATATTTGCACGGAATCACGAAGGTCTTTCCAAACGCGATTGGATAGAAGGAAATGAAAGGGTCGCAACATTGAATGCCGACCTATTAGCGAAGTTCGAGAAAAGATACCCACATGCAGATTCTCACCAGTTCTATGCATCCACGGATATAGATGGGCCTGGCAAGTATTCGACGAGTGTTTGGTTTCGAGATGGGGATTCTAGCTATGTGGTCTACGGCGATGATGTCTCCAAGCTACCTGCTGCCATTCGAAAACGCATCGATAACGCATTGCAGGGGATGGTTGGTGGTTTCCCACTTACGTTGACACTAGACAAGAGTGTGAAATATCCTATTCGAGCAGTTCCTTCTATCGAACCGGCACAAGATATAGATCTCACCAATCTATGGATATACGTTACGCCCACTAAAAAGTTTGAAGCAGGCGTTCCTAACGTATTCAAAGAGACCATCGTAAAGCATGTAACAGCAAAGGAGTCTCATGCGTGGTTATCAGGTCCGGATTTTAAGTACTGGCCTCAACAACTTAATTTCGCAACGTGGTGTGCAACTTCTGGATGTGGAGTGTCGTTGTTCGACCCCGTTTTCAAAACGTATCCACCAGTCGTTCAGGGGTTCCTACGATTCCACACGTATTTCACAATACGAAGGATCCTTCATGAGCTTGGTGGTACTCATGGAGTGCCTCTACCTAATGGCCATGCTTTCGAACAACTCGACAATCTCTATAGCAAATCAGCCCTTGAGAAATTATGCATCGAGTTTGGTATATCTCGAACGCCAGACTTTCGGTGGGATGGCTTAGGAGACGTCTACGTAAACTCTCATGGAAGAATGGTGAACTATACAGAGAAGTATGCACATAATACTTCATACTCTGCGAAGTGGCCTGGTGGTGACTTCAAGTTTCCTGAGGAGAGTCGTACGGACTATCAGTTTCCATTGTCGTACATTAGCAATAACAACGGTAAACAATACAATTGGTTTACGCCACCAATCGGTAGGGGATTAACGAATGCTGGATTAGGTAGATTGAATCGATCTGTCGAGGCTTTCGGATATTGTATTCTAGGTGTTCAGAACGACCTTAACGAATCCATCATAGATAGTTTCAACGTTAAAGAAAAGTTTAAGAGCTTAGTCGAAGGCGCTATTCTCGAAAACGATTTAGTGGTGAGCTATAATAACTATCTTACGGCTATACTACACACACATAAGAGATTGGATCTAGCAATAGCTATTGGCGTACGATTACTGCCAAGCAATCTTGAGTACTACCTCAGCAAGAAGGATGGTTATAGGAATCCAATCCCGAACGCCACGAAAGATATGGTGTTAGGCGTAAACAACGTTAATGGAGATGTTCGCGAAACCGAATCCCCACCACCAGATATGGAAGGGAAGAAACGAAAGAAGCAATTACCACATAGCGCAAAGCAACAATTACAACATAGCGTAAAGCAACGTTTACCACAACGAGTTCCACGTAGTCCTACTCCACAACACGAGACCAATCTAGCGATAGTATCCATTGCAGGAGCTGGAATTGCATGGACCCTATTTCGTTAACGCCGTTTGTATTGCTCTATCGTGATCACCATTATTGCTACGATGAATAACCAAACGTTTTCTGCTAATACTCCCAGGGCCTTACCAGCCATAGTGAATATAAAATTCGCAATCGATCCAATCATTCCGGGTAGGATCTGTCCAAGTCTCTTTCCCATTTCTTTTAACAATCCACCAGTCGTTTTCAATCCCTTCTTTACTGCACCTGCCGCTTTATCGATACTATCCTTTACTGGTTTCGGTACGGATCTCGATAGGGAAGAAACTACGACACTAACAATGGTACCGATAGCAGCTACTACAGCAAGGACGGTCATTCCATATCTTTTGAAAATATCTTTGATCCTATCTCGGAGCGGCATGCTATTTTCTAGGTCTTCGATTTCTTGCTCGTTTTCATCAATACTTCTACTATCCTCAGAAAGCATGATTTCCAATTCTGGTATATCAGCAGCAATCGTATTAGGGTCTTGTATTCTAACTTGTGTTTGCTCGATGTCAACTGACAATGCATTGTTATCTTGTCTCAAGGCACTTAGCTTGCTTTCTATCTCTCTAGAAACTTTGTTAGGATCAAGTACTTCCATTAGACCTTTAGATAAATTCCTAGTTACATTATTGTCTTTGTTGAGGAATTGGCGCCATTTTGAACTCTTACTATTCAGCTGCCGAACGTATGTATCTCCCTTTGAATTAATCCCAACCTCTAGATCACTTGTTTCTGCATTTGGAAATCGTGTAAGGACTTCACTCCACGCATTTCTCATAAGCGAGACCGTAATGGAATGCTCATTGTATGGGTTTCTAGTATTCGATGTGGTCGTATCAGGTACCAACTCATGAATCTTCATCAGCATGTTGTTCTTAACTTGCTTTCTATTCGCTTCTATCTTCTCCTTAGCTGCATCTTTTTGATTAGGACCCAAGATTCTTTTGAGATCGGTACTAATCATCTCATTTAGTACTCTGTCTTTACCTTTACCAATGAATAGACGTGTAAATGGTTCGTTGCTTCCAAGTTTTCTAATGGAGAGTTCTTTGTCTGTATAGGAGATCTCAAACCTCTCTAGACGACCAATGTCTACATATTCTTCCTTTACCATACCAACCAGAGTCCTTTTTGCCTCTTCCGAAAGGTCGTCTTGTTCGAATTTGAATTTTCGGACGAATCCATCAGTTATGCCCCTAGTGAACGAGGTTTCCTGGTACTTTGGTCTAGCGCCTTCTGCGGCGAAGTTACGAAGTGGTATTTGCTCACCACCCGCAGCTCCATCTTGATGGTCTTGAAGTTTTCTGGCTGCGTCTTCTCGTTGTCGTTCTTCTTCTAGTGCTCGTAATTCTTCTTCTTCTTCTCGTCGTCGGTTTTCTTCATCTCGTCGTTCTTCTTCGTATCTATCAGCCGCATCATCATGACCCACATCAATGTCATCCACACCTTCCATATTGAACATAACTATATATCTTGTTATATTCAACATGATATCGTCGAAGTTGATTCCTAAACAAGCACGAAGAGAGCCTCTTGCACTCAAAGCTCAACGAACCTTATATAGGAAAACGTTCACTCCATCATCTATTAATCCGGGCGAGACTCTATATGTAGAAGTTCCAACGCTAGGAGAAAGCATCGTATTGGTACCTGGTAGCTTGGCATTATTGGGCGACATCGTATTGTCTGGTGGACATGCCAACAATCGAGTTGTTGCAAATGTTGGACGATGCTTGGTCATACATAGAGTCTGTAAGATGGGAGCTGAAATAGTAGAAGACATTGCTCGGTCAGATCTACTACAGACATATTCCGATGTATACCTATCTACACAGGAGAGAGAATCGAGAGTGCAACAAGGTATCCAATCAGAGAACGCGAATAAGCTACGATCTAAGGCTGGTGATGCAGACACTTCGGTCGCTGCCGATAACGCGCTCCTAGCTGCGTATGGTTCCAAATATAGGATTCCGTTAGATGTTGATATTCTGACACAACATGGAGTTCTATATCCACATGTACTGGAAGATACTATTTCATTCGAGTTGACTCTAGCGCGTGCCATCGATATAATAGTTGGATCGGATGCTACAAAAATAGGTACCTACAAACTTACCAACATCCAACTAGAATACGAAGCAATCAAGGATGAAACGCTGGCTAGTAGCGCACTTCACAAATATGAAATAGGTACTGCATTCCTATACGATCACGCTGTTCACTTCAAGACAGTACCTATCGCCAAGGCGTCGGATGCTTTGATATCTCAGAATATCAATGTTCCACGACGATCATTTGCTGGACTACTTCTACTATTCGTAGATCCACCTACCGCTGGTTCACGAGATAGCGAATCATTTTCAAATCCCGATATTTTGAAGATAGAAGTAGATGTAAATGGAGTTCCAAATAGGTTCTTTCCAAGCGGTATGCTACCACCTGATTTCTGGGAGGCTGCGAAAGGGTGGTTTGGTACATCCAATACTTCCATGACTCCAACAAAGTTTTACAACAATAGATTCGCTATTCTAGTCGATTGTCGCACAGCAAAGGATTCCACCGTTCATGGCGATGGAATGGCACAAACTGGCGGTGGAAAGGATATCGACATTCGCATATATAGAACTGCAAAGGGAAGTGGAAACGTGATCATGCACATCTATGTCCTTGCAGATGCTCAGCTTATGATATTGAACGGATCTTTACATAGTATAACATACTGATGGATTCTCTCGTAGAGCATATTCCATTCAACGCACTTATAGTCGGCCCAACGAATTGTGGGAAGACTGCATTTCTCATAGAACAACTTCGTGGGCCATTTCGTGGTAAGTTCGATTACATAGTATTAATTTGTCCTACATATGCCCATAACAAAACGTATCGTGGATTTGCCAATCGAGATCCTCGTTTCTTTGTTACGTCACCACCGCAGGATGCCATCGATGCTACGTTAAATATTTGTGCAACATTTTGGTCAGGTACCAATACGCTATTGATTCTCGATGATTGCGCCGCATCAAAGGACGTCAAGAAACGAACTGACAAACTAGTAGATTTAGCATTTTCTGCACGGCATATAGGGCTATCTATTTGGGTGCTGTCCCAACAATTAACAAGTATATGTAAACCTTTCCGAGAGAACGTAGCTATCGTAGTAGCATTTCATACGGCATCGGTTATAGATGGTAAAAGGATATTTGAAGATTATGGAGGATCTCAAGAATGTAAGGAGTTACGAACGATACTTCGATCTCACAAGTTTGCTCGCATATGCTTTTGTTTACGCCATCCTTTTGAGGTCATGTTAGAGCTACCCGCACCTATAACATATTATGGATGATAAAGAAATACTCGAGTTACTTGGTGAGGATGTAACAGGCCCACCGCCAACCAATTTGGACGTTGCATCAGACAATCGCGAATCACTTTCAATCTTAGCTGCAACGGGCGTAACGAAAGAATACCTAGGTAAGAACTTCTCTCTAGGAGACATTTCTAGACTACCTGAAAAAGAAGTAGATAAATTGTATAGGAGGTATCAGGCCGTTCTAGCTCAGCAAATAACGAAAGGCTTAGTTGATGGTGTGATGCGTCTAGCTACCCGCCTAGTTGCTTACCTAGTACCAATAGATTCTCAAGAAGAATTGATGAAAGATCTACAAGAAGACCACCTAGTACGCAACGAGATAAGATATTATCGCTTAAAGCAGGTCGCTTCGTAGCGCTAGCTAGCGTCCTATTCCATGTATCTGGTCATATAGTCATTCCTGGTACACCTATTGAACCTTCGCTAGTACTTACTATACCGAATCAAGATGGAAGGAACGGACCAGATAACTGCGAATCCTCCGACGACTGCACCAACTAAGGTAAAAGATCCAAAGCGTGTTGCAGCTGGAAAAGCATTGGCGCTAAGCAATAGACTTGCTAGAGAAGCTCAGAAGAGAGAGTTGACACGTGAAAGTGAATTATGTAAAGAAATCGATGTAGAGAAAGGTTGGTTCGAAAGCATATCTACTAATACTACCCTCGCAGTTATTGGTACAGGCGCTGCATTGGCTGGAACGTACTATCAATTCAAAAGATATAGAGACGACAATAATCGCGTTGCCACCGCTAGCACGATACCGCCTGCAGCTCCGGTGAAGCCAACCGTACCAGACATGGAGTAACATTTAAAGACTAGAGACTATACTATATATCGGGATGGATAAAGAATTGATGAAGACAGCAACTGATGCATCCATAATTGTGGGACTCGCTACTGGCATTGGGTGGATCGTAAAAAAAAGACTACCAAGGAATCTATGCTTCTTCTTCCATAGTAAATTACGCGAAGTGGACTGCCGTGATAGCTGGTAGCTTATACGCGAAACAATATCTTGAGAAACAAAAGATCGTACCATAATGGCAGCAGCAATTGGAATGACCATTTTCGGGGCTATCTTGAATGCAACGGCATTTACTGGTGGTGGTATACTAGCTAGAATGATTGGAAAGGATGATATCGATATAGAACGAGAGAGACACGATAGGGCCATTGAAAGACAAGAATCTGAAATGTCAGCCTATAGAATGGAACGTCAAAGACTATACGACTTTGCACAAGATCAGGAAGGTCTTGAACGCGATGCATACAACGTTCAAAGAGATACCAACAAAGCCTTCGTGCAATCCGATAAGTTACGTAAGGCGCTTAAACGGCTCGAAGAAATGAAAGAACCCCGCTTATCTGACTACTATCGACCCTCGAGCGATCAGAAGACTGGCGAGTTGCTATATGTGGGTGGTGGAATGCTGGGCGCTGGATATGCTATTAGTCGATATGCTTTTTAAAAACGAGATTTTTTACGTTCGACGAGAGTTTCTTTTTTTTCCTTTTTTTTCTTCTTTTTTTTCTTCTGCTTATTGAAGGTTAGAATACGTAGGTATATGATGGATGCTAAACTTGCGAATGTCTTCTATGGTCCTATGGGCTATTGGAAGGGTCACACTGCAATTGGCAAACTATCGGTGGCAGCAAAAGTATCGGAAGGCGTAGCTAAGAGTTGGTTGGAAAAGCAATCTATGTGGCAAATATATCTTCCACCACCAAAGTACGTTCCACGACCACATTGGACTGTATCGAAACCAAATGAAGTCCACCAAGCTGATTTGATATTCTTACCCCACGATCGACCTGGGCTTGGACGAAAGCTATATAAGTATGCATTAGTGGTAATCGATGTGGCTTCTAGATATAAAGAGGCTGAACCTTTAGCATCGAAAGATAGTGGTGAAGTGTCTGTGGCATTTGAACGAATCTACAAGCGTAGTCCACTAGAATGGCCAAAGTTATTGCAAGTAGATCCTGGTAGAGAATTCATGGGACGTATGTCTGAAACCTTAGAACTACGTGGTACGAAAGTTCAACGAGGTGAGGCTGGTAATCACAGAGCACAAAGCTTTGTCGAACGAGCAAATAGAACACTAGCTGAGAGATTGTTTGGATATCAATATGCACAAGAGATGGTACTTACTTCGGAAGGATCAGATGCGCGCAGTAGAGAATGGGTATTGCGGCTTCCAGAAGTTATCAAAGCCATGAATAATGAAGTTACTCGACTTACTGGTAAAGAGCCTTCGAATTCTGTAGTGACACAGCAAGTCAACATCAAAACTCCTACATATTCGCGCACTGTTGGATTGAAAGAAAAGCGGTTGCTATTCGATGTTCCAGTTCGATATCTCTACGCACCAGGAGAATTGGAAGGGTGTGAAAGACGTAGAGCCACTGATCCTGTGTGGAGTTTGAAGACATATGGTATTTCGCGAAGCGTAGTATCTTCGGGACAGCCTGTGCTGTACTATTTGGAAAAGGATGCACCCAAACGTGGATTCGTACGTGAAGAGCTACGAGTCGTACCTAGGGATACTGAACTGCCCCCAAAAGGAATTATCTTCGTATCCAGACGCTAGACAGCATACTATATAGGCTCGGTGTGGATACCATCGGGCAGAACGTATCTTTTGTCGTAGTAAGCTGAAAGCCCAAGTTTCCGCTGTTCATAAGTTGCCATACCTTCTGGCATTAGACGGAAGCCTCGGTTTTCCGCCATGTCGATACTACCCTGGAGTGCTGCTTCGAATCGATCCCACGAAACGTTGTTGTGCCGCCTAGACATACCTTTGGTGGAATATTTCCTGCTACCTCCCACATCGACATAGTAGGCTTTCGAGCATAGGGCAATGGCGCGCTGTCCTTCGAATTCGAGTTTGAAGAGACCTGGTGTACGACTGCTCCACTTATCCCAAGCTAGCCACTCTTTTCTGTGGGCTGCGAAATCCTCGCGTAGATTAGGTCGTACAACTTCGTCGATGCTGTTTCCAGAGATGGCAATGTACGTATCCATCTGTATGTATTCGAAATCCTTGCGATCGACGTACCTATCAAGGAAGTCGTAGTAGAACTCGAGCATGCGAAGTTTGGCAAGCTGATATACCGCGATACCTACTTGGAAAGGGCGTTTGATTTGGATCTGATTCTTTCTACTCTCGAGTTCATATGCGTCACCAATTTCCTCTAAGTCTGAAAACCAAACACTACGCAACGCTTTGTCCACAACCTTCTCGTCTTTGGTATAGGTGACATTTGTTTGGCGGCCCAAATCTTCGATCAAGTAACTTGAATACATCTGCAAGTAGAGCTTTACTTTTGTCTACATCGCCCGTCCTTCGAGCTTCGGTGACTTGATCTACAAACCATTCAAATACTTTTTTGGTTCGTAATCTATCGTGCGGTAGACAGCAGCGATCTTCGCTCTATGGTCTAGATACCAAAGTAGAAGGGGAGCATAGAGCAGCAACCTCTTTCCAGAGAGACTCCCAACTAGCTTCTTTTCCTCGCCGCGCTTTCTACCCGTCTTCTCAAGGTAGGCCAACATTTGTGGAGGAATTGCTTCCTTGGGGATTTTCTTGTTGTAGAAGAAGGGGGGCATCTCCTCAAATTCCTTCCACAATTCTTTTGGTATCTCGATGTCTACCTCCGCATATCCAAACCACGATCCGTTACGCAGACGTTCGACAAGGCCTTCGAGGTCTAGACCTGGCTCGTCATAGTGAACAACCTTTTCTTTTCCACAAGGCATTTCGAGTGCCATACTAGAAAGATATAGGGCGTTGGCATCGTATCCAAGAATCTTGCGACAAATTTTGGTTCCACCTTGATGACTACGAATCTTAGTTACTCCCGCTTCGTGGCGTCTGGTGAACACTATACTTGGTCCTCCCACAACGGCACCTTTGAGCATATGATAAGCCTCTTCGCATGGGGCAAACAACTCAGCGCCACGTTCTACGCTACCTCGAAGAAGAAACTGTAGTGAGACTCCTGGAATGGATACCGCATCCTTTAACATGTCTACGCCCTTATCGTGGTAGAAATTACGCATCTTCTCGAGCGCCTCTACAAAGGGAACTACATCCAAGTTGTTGTAGTATCGTAGCCAGTCCGCAAAGATCTTCATTCCTTTATCGCGGAAGGTGCGTTTACAATCATCGAACTCTTCCCTAGATAGTAGGTGTCCTCCTTTTAGCTTCGATCCCCACTCTGGATAGTCTGGCAGTCCGATGTGGTCCAGCTTGTCGGGAGAATCAAACCACTCATATGGGAAGAAGCTTTTCTGCAGATCACATCCATATGCAGTGATCCAACGCGCGTAGGAAGTTCCAGGTCCAAGATAGTTCATGACATCGAGGAAACGAAATTCGGGAGTCAAGAGAAACATAGTGGAGTTGGCCTTCTTTGCAACCCGGACCTTCTTGCAGGTATCAGCAATAGTTTCTACGAAGTAGTTTCTGATCAAATTCAAATCATATCGACCGGAGTTGAATCCTAGTACAGGAACTTGGTTGGTCCATTCGTCGATCTTCATTTGTTGTTCTTTCGATAGGGTGTCGAAAGAGAATTCGGGTGTCCTGGGACAGAACTGTTCTGCGACGACTTCTCGGATTATCTTTGCTCTTTGCTGGAGTTCTTCGACAAAGGCAGTTATGAGTTCCTTTGGATCGACTCGACAGAGGAAAGTTGGTGTGCGGTTGTATGTGTCGGCAATTGATACTGATATGGGAACGTGTACGTTTTCGATGATCATGCGGTCCGTTGGTTGTCGCCCCTTTGTTGTGTCGAGATAGGCTTCGAAGTCGTATACTATAGCGTGTGGATAAGCAGTTTGTATTGGAGTTGGAACCGGCTCGTTTGTCTTCTTTGTGGAGCAGCCCCAAGCCTCCACTACTGCATAGCCGGCCTTTCGAAGCTTTGCCGTTCTTTCGCAGCTTTGCCGTTCTTTCGCAGGTTTTACGGTATAGATCTCTATCTCTAGGGAAGCATTTTGGGCAGCCGTGGAAGTAGCATCCATGGAATTGGAAGATGGTTTTGGAAAGAGGTTCGTAGCCATCAACAGCTGCTCCTTCGATCCAATGCTCTCCACCATGTCCACAAGCCGCGTGATGGATGTGCTTCTTGAGTCTTTCAGATTCGCGTTTCAACCAGCGTAGAGCGGCTTTGCTAGCTTTGTTAGAGTTGCTCTCTGGCCAGAATGCTTTTTCATATGCGGACTGAGGTACTGTGATTACCTTTCCAGGGCAAACGATCTTCGTTTCACCTCGACTACAACGATCTGCATGTCGTTGAAGGTTGTCAGCCCGTGTGAACCGTTGCTTACAGTCATTACATACATAGATGTACCCTAGCTTGCTAACGTTCTTGATATAGAAGGCGTGCCCATTGTATATCCCAATCGTCATCGTACGCTTGTAGTGGGCTGCATGTCGCGTCAGATGCCAAGCGCCATCCTCCGTAGGTTCGTACACCCGAATGCCTATTCCGAAGCGCAACTCAACCTTATCCAGCTGGTCTAAAGAAGTTTTGGGGACATCCGATGTAGGCGCTACGAAGTGATAGAAATCCTGGGCGTGCTCTCGAGCTGCGATGGAACACCTGTCTGCTCGTGCCCCTTTATATATAGCAAGGCAGCGCCACAGGCATAGGTTGTCACCGTATTGGTCGAGGGAAACCATTCCCTTTTTCTGGCGAAGCCATTGTGGCAGTGGGCCTGTTCCCAACAGCGGCTGACGATCGAGCACGACTTTGACATCCACGTGGATCCAACGCACGAATGCCCACTGAGTATTTGGACGATCGATGTTGTCGGGGTTCAAACGAGCTATCTCCTTATCGGCAACCCACTCCTCTGCATCACCTAGGACATTCACCCATGGAGAGCCTGGGACTGTCTTGGAGAAGAGCATCACACGCCCGTCGTTAACATTGCGAATGCGATAGGAGTAACCATAACGTAGATAGAAGCTCGTTTCTACATTTGCAGTCAACTTTCCTATGATCCTAGGCGTTAAATCGCCTGCCACACCTTGGAAGAAGCGCCATCGGATAGTGCGCCTACCTTTCTCCTCTCCCTCAAGCATACCATCTCTCTCATTAAGAAGGGTGGCTGCCTCTCGAACTAGACTACGTGATAGTGGTTCACTACGAGGTGTTTGTTGGAATCGCCGTGTTACTCGTCGCATAAGAGGCAAACGACCTAGAGGGTTTGCTATAGCCCGTTCTTCGACAGCTTTTGCCCTTAGGCTTGCCGCAACCTCCTCGTCCAACTGTTTGGTTTCACGCGCGCGTTGGGCACGTTTGTGTGGATTTTCAGGATCGCCTCGAAGAGCTGGGAACCTACCTGTTTGGTCAGCTCGTTTGATTCTATTCTCCCATTCGAGAGTGCGAGCCTCAGCTATTGCCTGAACGAGCCTGGCTTTGTTGAGCCTCGAGATACCTCGCAGTCCAATTTGCTTTGCTTGTCTGCGTGCTTCTTTGAGGGTCACCATCCTTCTTTGGTAATACCTATATATATATATATATAAATATATCCTTTCTCTAATAGGAGTGTGAGTCGTTAGAATCTTAATCTCAGTCGTCGTGTGATATATTACTTATGATAGCGTATCTCTAATAGGAGTGTGAGTCGTTAGAATCTTAATCTCAGTCGTCGTGTGATATATACCTTATGATAGGCCTGTGAGTTGTTAGAAACCCCTAGTAGTATCGCCGGTAGGTAAAATGATACCACCTTGTTTTTTCTATCATTTACCGAGAGAAAAAACAAGGTGGTATAATTTTCCCTCCGACTATACTACTCCTTTCCTAGTTGACGTCTGAGACTGGGTGAATTGCTCCAATTCAAAGCGAGCCATTCCAAAGTCGCCAAGCTTTGCCAAAAAACCTCCACTTTCCATCCTCCCCAATAATATATTTGCTGCTTTGGACAATATAGGTGAGTGGTTACTCAGTTCAAAATGTTGGCTCAGTTCATGTGGACTGGGAAAGTAGCGAAAAGTTCAACAGAGATACGGATTTAAAATTTTGAAATTTAAAATCTACACTTGAAATCTTGGAGAACTTCCTTTTCAAGTTTTTGGGGGTCTTAAGAGGTTTTTGGGGGTCTTTGTTTGCTAGATACTGTAGTACCCTATTGTACCAATGGCTGATTAAGCCTAAAAGTGTTCAAGCGATCGGGGTGATGATATCGAAACCCTCATACATTATACTAATAATGATAATAATAATGATGATGATGATTATGTATAATATATATAATAATCATAATTGACACTCAATCAGGCTCCTGATAGAACAGTTACAAGTTGTTTATATATTATGTACTTTCATAAAATTTAACAACAATAATTAATATGCTTCAATTTGAAGTTTTCTGAAACATTAAATTACATGTATAAATCTCAGGTTGTAGGGCCCTCAGAGTGCTAGCTGATTAATTTCATGCAAAGTTCTTAATTTGTCCACGAGAATATGAAAGAGTATTATTATAGCAAAGGAGTTTAAATTAGGCATCATCATCATTCCTATTATTTTCATCATTCCTTGTTATTGCCCACTCAGAGAATTGATCCCCAGGTGCAGCTCTAGTAGATAGATGAGCTGCATCTTCTCGGGGCAGAACCCTATCTTTAGCCCTTTTTGTGAGGGGTTTTACATATGTTCTGTCCAGTTATTTTTCTGTACCTTTTGAGTGTAGCACCCCCCGAGAGAGGCGCTTCACTTTGTAACCCACTAGTTTTGGGTTGCCTTCGTCATCATTTTCAAATGAGCTCTCTTCACTGCTCATCGAATCCTCTCGTAACACTTCAGCAACTTTTCCTTTCTTTTGGACATCCCAACTAGTGACACGTTCCAGTGCTATGTTTTATTAATCAGTTTTATATCACTGATATAAAGACGATGATGTTTCATCCATCAGTGATTGCTCCCAAACTGACAGTCGTAAGTGCAAATGACCCGGGGCACTCGAACACAAAGGCTCCCGACATCACTGTTACTCCAATGTGACTGGACCATGAATGTGCAACCCAATTTGTTTGCTCCTTACTCTAACTGTGCATGTCAGTGTTGCACGTGATAGTAGCTATAAACAAGAAATTTAACCAAAATTTCTCAAAAAAATATTTTTTTAGAAGTCATTTATAAACTTCATGTCTGTGTTATATCGGCTCTAAAGATCCTTTCCTGCGGCTTAAAAAGTGGGACTGGTACATGTAGATCAATCAACTTATTAAGCTCTGTATGATATAGCTCAGGGGGAAAACATAAATAATTTGATAATTATATTAAAATCTCAGAATTCCTTTTAATTTAGGCTTAAATTATGATTTGAAATCAAAATAGTTTAGATACAAGCTGCGGTACATACTTTTCTTCAATTCAAGACCATTAAGATAGTATATACAATATAGTATGCCTATGTGGCTGTAGAGTGTATACATTGTGATGCTGCAAGAGTTAAAAAAAAGATACCTCAAACCTTTTCCAGCACCTAATTAAATGCTTACATATACAATTGACACTTATCCTCCATTTAAATACATCTACCCACCTCTCTTAATCTCCCTTGCCTCCTGCACTTCTGTTTGTGGAGCTCATATTTATTCATCTGCATTTGTTTCTGCTTCACATGCAAAGACAAGAAGTATCGCTTGATAGCCACTACATAAACATAATTAGATACAGTTATTTTGTATATGTAATTGTTGTTAAAAAACAAATACTGTGTATGTTGGGGGGGGGGGGGGCTAAGTGAGGGGAAGGAGGATCTAGAAATCTGGCAGTGCAGCTGAATTCTTAACATTTCAAGTTAAAAGGAGATTTCTCTTTCGTTTTATTAAAGACACACAGACATGTATGAATTGTCAGATAAATAATTGTGCATTTCACTGCCGGAAATTTACTGTATAAATCAGGATTTTCGTCTTTTTTTTCATAGTTAAATGCACATATTAAAATCTCTTGAGATTTCATAACAGTAATAAGGGTGGTAATTTTATTTCTGATATCCCCATTCCATGGTCCTGTATGTGCTTTTTTTCAGCCCATGATGTTTTCAAAATACTAAAGCATCATAATTTTCAAGTACTTTACATGTATGCTGACTCTAGGTAGCCTTGTCAAAAAAATTATGTTATGGAGTCTGAGAGCTGTAAAATAGATGTTTAATATATGTAATAATCTCTAATAATTATTGCTGGTTTTGCAGGATTTTTTATCTCCAATCCAGTGTACATGTATATAGTAATAATATAACTATATAAAAAATATAAACTCAATAGTACACATGGCAAGTATACATGTCAGAGTTCGAAATAATCTATTTTTCCTTGGTTGTCCCTAGGGCAACCATGGGTCTTAATGTCAGGATACCCCACAGAACATTTGGTTGTCCCAAAGACAAGATGGTGGATCGCAATGTATCACGGGGCATTGCCGGCTCAAATGCACTAAACGAAGTGGAAAAGCAAGCAAAAACGGAGTAATTTAACCAAATATTTTGATGAAAAACTACCACTACAGCATTTAATTTTAAGTATCATTTTATTATTCCTTTCCCACAGCCTAACTGCCCTTTCTGTTTCTAGTCTCTGTTCAAATACAACACAAAATACAATACAGTGCATGGCAGATCAGATTGCCCCAGGGACAACCAGTCTCCAGGATTTGGTTGTCCGGGACAACCGGACAACTATTAATTTCGAACCCTGCATGTTACAATTAAGGTACAAGTACGAAACATTGCAAAATTACCAGCCTAGCTATGAGCTAGACCCAGGCACTTTGACTTTTTTTTTCTCATTGGGTTCTCATTGGATCCTTGTGGTTTGTACCAGTTTGTGACGTCATGGATCATCATGTCCCAGAACGTGTTCTGAGAATGAATGATGATGTCACAAACCAGTACAAACCACAGGGATCCCATTAACTCACAGGTACATTAACTCCATTAACCTATCGTAAATCCTTTATTAAACCCCCAGGGGGGCTTATTTTTTCCCCAAGCATATTTGGGGGAGGGAGGGGGGGGGCTTATTTAAATTGAAAAGCTAAACTTCAGTAGATTGTCAGCTTCTTCACTTATTCTAAACAAAACAGTATCTCCGAGCCAGTAAAGTTTTACACCCATATTTCATTACCTAAGTAGAAATAATTTCTTTTCACAAAGTTGGCATGTACAATGTATGTGAATTTCCTATAGAACATGCAATGTACTGAAGTAAAATAATACTGATGGTTTTTGTTTCCATTGTGTGGGAAGAGGAGGGAGGGGGCCTAAAAGAGAGGGGGAGGGGCATTTAATAAATTTCGTGTCCTAAAAAGGGGGGCTTATTAGAAGAGAGGGCTTAAAAGAAAGGGGGGGGGGGGGGGGGCTTAATAGAGGATTTATAGTAATCACCAAAATATTACCAAGCCAGAATGCCTGGGAAAATTTATACATGTATATCAACATGCAAGCAAACTTAACTGCATGGTTGTGAAGAGATAATTATTAAATTGCAAGAAAATTCCAATTTTACCAATCATTTTATTGTTATCTAACCACATAATAGTGTTTAGAAGATCCCTTTATAGTTTTCACTAAAAGAATTGAGTTATATATTAGTATAATATTGTTTTTCAATATACATGTACAGTATAAAGTTGCCAGTTGTAATTTATTACTGTTGGTTCGTGTTCATTTAACAGTTTATTTGTGTTTGCGAGAACTGATCGAATCCCTTTAGTCTGCAATTTTCATCTTCTGCAGTTAAACTACCTTGAATTGCAGCCCTGCTCCACTGGCATCTCTCCTCACCCCCATGTTGATGGAGGGCCTCGTTTATGATGCGGCCAGAAATGATTTGGTTGACATCCGAGTCCACCCTAATTGTCAAAGGTACACATGATTAAGTCACTACATTTATAAATAACATGAAGGACTTAAAAAATATTAACATACATATTTTTCTTCTTATAAAAAGCTATTAAATACAGTATAATACACCTGTATAGAGTACCTTTAGCATGGCAGTTTCATAGAAATAGCAGCTGTACATTGAGTGCTGTTTACAAATGGTCTTTATACATGTCAGATTCTGAGGTTTTAGATACATGTAGCACAAAGGGTTGGCAACAGGAAAAGCAAGGCAAAGAATGAATTAAAGCTGCAGGGTATTTTGTGAGGTCTTTGATTGACACACAGGTTATTTGACAGTAATTCACTGTAAAATGTGTGATAAGTTCTGATAATCCAGTAATATATATATATATACAGGCGAGCTCCCGATAATCAAATATTCATGAGCTCTCATCAAAAATAGTATTGTTAAAGTAGTGTTTATACATGTAGATACAATCTTGTTTTTTCCATCTTGCCGACAAAGGCAGTGGCCGCCCATGATTTGTCCTGCCATTTTAATTTAGCATGCTGGTGAGTCGGGTTGGCTGTGGTGGCACGACAACGACACAAAATGTCCCTGAAAAGTGACTTGGATGCATATTCTATACGTCCAGTATGGGGCTCCGCTTGTGCGGGCCCCACTATTACAAAGGCTCAGCTGACAGAAATGATCATGTACTCACTTGCTGTAAGTAAATTAATTCATTTGGGATTTCAGTAGTTAGATTGTTTTCCTCTGGCATCTGTACATGTGCTAACTGCTTGGGTAAGTAGCTGCATAAACTTGCTAAATACTAGCTGATACAACATGCACAGGGCAGGGCAGGGGTATCAGAGGAAAAAAATCCAGTAACTTCCAATAAAGTAGACATGATAAAAATAAAGCCTACGATCTGGTAACTGAAATCGTTTGGGTTTTATTAGCGATAACCTATTGCAACTAGTAAAACCAATTATTTTGGGTCCTGACAGGCTACAGAAAAGCATGTTACAGAAAATCAGCGAGATGCATGGTTAGGTGTGGTTTGACAATATGTTGGACAAGAAAAAAATAATTAAATAGCGCTTACACTTCATCAAAGTTAAAACCATCGAAGTCTTCCCTCTTTAGACGGGTATTATAAATCCTTCGTACCTCTCTCTTAAAAATCAAGAACAGGAGAGAATCAGAGATAAGAGTTATTAGGTATATATATTACTATTTAACTAAATATAACATGTTCAGTTGGGCAGCCCGTTTTACTGTCACATTATATCCATTTCATGTTACTTAAGGAATGAAGTCATTCTGTATGTAGGTAACATTTGGCCAATACCTTTTCTAATCCACGTCACTTTTTCTTTCCTTTTTATTAAAATTAATGACAAATGGACAAACAACTGGCGCGAGGTGATCGCTGCTTCGTCATCAATCCACGTTTGAGTAGCCAATCAAAGCGCACGAAAAGCACTATTCACTTGTGTGGTATATACTAAAGATTGGTATTATTTTAGCCTGAGTCATGACATATTTGATACGAATGACGAGTAAAATACACAGCCGTATTAGATGTTTAGCCGACTAATGTTGTTTATTATATAAATTATGCCAGAAATGCTATAATAAGGTAATTATACCATGCAAACTTGCCAACATTTCAGAATTTTAGTGCAGAACACTATATCCAATTTGAGAAATCATACGAGACCGGCGATTTCATTTATGAAACGGAACGATGAAATCGCCGGTCACGCATCAAGTGGAGGATGCCATTCGCAGGCTATATGTGGTGCCGCCTTGGGCATATTTCGAGCGTTCTTGGCAGACTGATAATATTTATTAAAAGAGTTGACAAAAAAAATGAAGTATATAAGCTTAT
This sequence comes from Actinernus sp. WN-2022, assembly GCA_030867875.1. NCBI lineage: Eukaryota > Metazoa > Cnidaria > Anthozoa > Actiniaria > Actinernidae > Actinernus > Actinernus sp. WN-2022. The sequence continues at coordinate 145,988,462 of JAOWCC010001589.1, forward strand.
ACTCTTCGCGGGCTTCTCGTCGACGACGTCGACCTCGACCTCTGGCTCCCGCAATCCCCGGCCTTTGTTGTAAATTCGAAATTTCTTTCAGTTGATTTCGAGGCGTTGAAATGCCATGTTTCGGTCATTTAGCTCATCTCGGAGGGCCCTATTTTCTCCGGCAACAGTCCGGTTGCTTGCTATCACCTCCTCTAGTAGAACGACATAGTTGTCAGGAAGCGCGGCAGGTTGAGCTATGTTATTAGCCATTTGAAACTAGTAACTTACTATAATGTACACAATTCTCGATTAAAAATCGGTTTATATAATAGTAAAGTACGAAAAAGTACTGTACAAACTTGCTAATTAACTTATGATCGCTGTAGTGTCGCTTTGAAGCCTTCTGAAAAAAAGCGGGAGAAATTTTAAACGGTAGATGTTTTTACGCCCAAAATCATCCCGGTTCAGGTTACCTAGCCAACCGCAATGCAAAACTTCGACGGATTCACGTGAAAGATGAAATACTATCCCTTGTTTATTCCCGATGCGCTGGACTTCGAACGTGGATGACGTACGTACGTCAAATGGCGGGAATCGTTTCCCGCCGAAGTTCGTTTGGATGTTGTGAATGCTTTCTCTGTATTCTCCAACCCATGGCCATGTTATCGTTTTTAGCCATCACAGGAATAGGAATACGAAGGACCTTTTCTTGAGATAAAGCGGGCTGAATTTCGTGATATCAAGCTGCTGAACTCAAATTAGTTGGGTTATTAGCAGCATATTGTGCAAGAACTATATTTTTACAGGGCTTGCTGACAATAGGTTTCGTGAAATGAAGCCGGCCGAGTCTCAACAGAGGGCAAGTACTTTTAGAAAAAGGCAAAGAAGCATCGATACGGTGCGTACGAGGAGACTTAGGAGAAACAAGAAGAAAAATTTAGTGATGAAAGGACTAACGAAGAAAGAAAGACGAGCCAGACTCTCTGAAAAGCTACTTGTTAAGAGTCCACTAGTGAGATCGAAACAGCAAGATCATGAAGATATAAACGACACCCTCAAGCGAAAACTAGAGAGGTTTGAAGCCGAATATAGAAAAGAAAGAACAAATATCTGCATTTTACTGGAGGAAATGGAAAAAAGAGCACTCAGCAACCAAGACACAGAATACAGCGAATAGGTAAATATGCAGGTTAAATCGTTCCTAATATATCTACCACGTGCATGGCCATTTCAAAATAATTTTGCATTTTGATTTTAAAGTTCAGGCTGACTGCCGTGGGATTAGCAAGTTCAGAGCAAAAAAGGTTATTTAGAAAGTTTGTTCAGACGATTCTAAATTCAAAATCAACCGGATTTAGATAGTATTCGACGTAGTTTCTAAATACATGTAGGAAGTAACATATATACACGACATTTGTTTCTTGCCGTTCTCACCAATTCCGTATTCTGTATTTTGCATTCTGTAATTATGTTGCCTCAACACCATGGCTGTATTCTGTAGTTTGCATTCTGTAATTATGTTGCCTCAACACCATGGCTGTATTCTGTAGTTTGCATTCTGTAATTCCGATCCATGGCTGTATTTTGTATTTTGTATGCGAAGGAACCGAATCGATCCAACCTCGTTCCAAGGGGTCGCTGGTACTGGCTGGTGGGATAGACTATACGTTTCGCGCGCGCTGATTGGAGAATTTTGAATAGCGCCCGCAGTTTTGATTTGAAAAATAAATTACGCATTGCGCGTTCAAAATTCATTGAAAACAACTACAAATTCATCAGAACTTAGCATTTTTCCTTATGGAATTAATTGGCATCACACTTACACCGCTAACGGTACTTCAGCGATAATGAATCCAAGATGGCGGTACGTTGTGGGATTGGGGGCACTATCGAAAGTGTTTGAAGGTGAGTGGTGCATTACTTTAAGAAAGAAAAGCGGTGAAATGTGGGGATGATTAATAATGCATTTTCTCAAATTCTCATACAAACCTTCTAAAAACCTTCTAAAATCCTGAAATTAAAAAAACCCTAACCATTTCAACCCCAAATCATTCATAGAACGAGTCTAATATTCTTTATTCGAAGTATTTCATTTCAATGTATAAATGATCTGTCATGTGATCTGAAATGGGGAGACGTTAATTAAGTTTCTAATTCGAAAATTTTACTTTTTCTTCCGAAGAAATTAACAACACATTTACCTGGCTGTAAAATGAACCTGCATGAATGTGTAGCTTATTTATTATCATGTAAATAAGTGTGAATAGGCCCACACCGCGGCAAAACGTTTAATATGCTGGTACATTTGTCGATTTGATGAAAAATTTACCATTCAATCCCCAAAGCTATAGCTGTCATACGTGACTTTATAGAAACCAACTCATAAAATTTCACTCCAGAAAAGTAGCCGTTTTTCAGATTCTCGCACAAACTGGATTTGTTTGTCCTCCAACATTGCGGAAATTGTCATGTGCTCTCTTAAGTGCAAGTTCGATCCCTCATTATAAATTACCCACTATGAGCCACACCATTTTACATAAACTCAATCTTACATTAGCTGAGCTCAGCTACATGTACCTCGACCTCGAGGTCTCCACCATCTTTCTTGTCGATCTCAGTTACTGGCAACTGAGGTTTTTTTATTTCTAAGGCCACATGACCACGGAGAGATTCCTCATCATCTTCCTTTCCAAAATATACTCCATTTCTCCCACTCTGCATGACGGCAGTGAGCACTTTGCCATTATTGGAAAAGAGATCAATAACATGATTTCCAAAATGGCTAAAATGTTGCACCAACCACGTGTAGGCATCTAGAGGCAGGTTACCATTCCTGTCAGCCTGCACTTCAAAGAAGCCATCTCTTGCTTCAGTAGCACAGAACGACAGGTGCTCAATGCCAACTTTTCTTGTCACTGACCAATGGCCAACAACATACGCAGTTGTTGAATTAGCCAAGGTTAATTGACCTGAAATCAAAATCTGAAGCAATCAGCATCATACAAATGTAACTATATGACTAAACTACATGTACACAACTGTACATTATTTTACAAGGTAGGGTAGGTACAGCTAATCTATGCCACAAAGTTCACAAAAATGTGGTCTTTAATTATAAGAGGGCTTCATTAACTAAAGCCACGGCCTGAATTAGTTGTGAACTTCAGTTTTTGACCCATTTATATGAATCGTTCGCAGCTTGGCTAAGCTGTGGCTAACTTCTTCTCGAATAAATGGCCCTATTGTATCACAGCTAGCACTTGTTGGAAAACCAAGGCACTACTCACTGTTTTGTTTTGGCTTCCCTGAAGCACAATGAAAAATTATTAATAAAAGGGAACATTCACTGAAAAAACTGTTTGTTCCTTATAGTAACCTATTAAACAATCTAATCCTATGATTGTTTCCTGTAAATTGTACACTAGATGTCAGTTACGGACCAATTTTCCTGTCCATAAAACTCATTTGAATTTCCTGGCTACTGTCATCTTGGATCGTATGACTTCAGTGTTGCCCTGTAACAATAGGTCTAAGACAATACAAGAATAATTTATTAATGTATCCACACACCTTGAGGGACTATGGAACCCTTTCGATGGATTAATCCAATAGAGTACACTCCTCCAGCCTCTGTGACAGCATCAGAAACGTTTGTGAGCTGTTTTGCATCACAAAGGAAGCACACATTGAATGCAGTAAATAGACTAAAATTGGTACTTTGCACAAAAGCAATAACCATTTTTATCTCAACCAGTTCAGCCTGAAAAACAAAGAACATAAATTACAGGCTGAAAGTGAGAGGGTCAAAAGCAACAACTCCTGCTCTCCTCTGGCACTACTAGCCCTGCGCTCCCGGATGAAAAATACTGAATCCAAACTGACCTGTCTTCATTATACCCGTCATCGTAATCCATGTGGGATGAGCTATTTCAATCTGCGCATTATTCTCTTCATTTCTCAAGCCCGCTTCTTCCATGTGAGATACTTAAAACCATAAACGTGTATGCTCTTTGAATATTTAGTCAACCGCATAATTACATTGTATTTTAGTGTTATTCTTCTCAAAAACAATACGCTTGTCCCCAAGGGAAGCCAGGGTCGTTCAATCAATGGCGCTCAGTCAAGCATTAAACAAAATGTTTTCGAAAGCAACTCAACTGCGACGTCTTTAAGTTTCGGCTGAGAAAACTAAACTTCTCAGAGATTTGTTTGTTATACCATGGCATTTCGGGGTATTAGTGATTTAAATTACCCCTCATGCCATGGTATAACATATAAATATATATAATATTATCTCAAGAGGTTTTGTATTGGTGTGTCACAGAGTGCTCAATACCATCATGGTAGGGCAAGTATAATAAATGGATGAACGGACACAGTTAGGTTTTGACTTCGGTTTTTTTTTACATACATGGACAGGTCTGTTTCATACAGGTTTACAGAGTGAACCTGCAATCGTCAGTGTATAACCAAAAGTGATTCTACAAAGTACATTGAGACCGATAGAGACTGATGCTGTTGCAATGTACTTTGTAGAATCACTTTTGGTTATACACTGACGAGTGCAGGTTCACTCTGTAAACCTGTATGAAACAGACCTGTATGTAAAAAAAACCAAAGTCAAAACCTAACTGTGTCCATTCATCCATAAGCCGCACCTTTTTACCCAAAATCTTCGTTTGAAATCGGGAGTGCGGCTTATCTGCGAGAACATCTGCACAATGTTCCGTAAATTTACATAAATTAAAATTTTCAAAGAAATATTTTTTATGAACACAAAACCAAAAGAAACTAAGCAGTGGTCATTTCTTTTGCAAGTTTGGTGGCTCTCAGTCTTAAAAGAGCCGTTTTGATGTAAGTTATATTCTTGCCGTTAGGGAACGTTCAGATATCGATTTTGCCACGCTTAACGTCATTGTGACGTTAGGGTCAATACCCACCAACCCACCAGATACATCCTTTTAGACATGATACATGTATCAACGGACAGCTAATGAAAAAGAAAACTACTCTACGTTGTTTTGACTTCGTTCAGCAAAAACCGGCAATCTAGTGTCCAGTTTTCTCTCTTCCAACAGATGCCTGGTTACTAAGCTACGGACGAACATGAACACATTGTTGGTTTGGTTGTCGGTTGACATGTAAAATTCGATCTAAAAAGTGACCCGAATGAACAGATCTTGGTAAACAAATACTATGGAAAGATAGGTCATGTATTTAAGTACCCTGTATGTAGACATAAAGTTCATACTATAATTTCAGAGCTGAAATTACAGATACAACTTTGGAGTTCTCTCCAGTTTGAAGACCTTTGAATGTCCGATAAAGGTCCGATAAAGGTTACAATGTACGTTTGATATTCTTCAAATAATTTTTTTCCTAAACTCTAGCTTTGAAATTGGGGGTGCGGCTTATCTGCAAGTGCGGCTTATCCGTGAGTGAATATGGTAGTGCATTTCTTCATGGCTGAGAATTAATGCCTCTTACTTTAAATTTGTAAATCTCTGCATAACATGGTTACAATTACATTGTAGATACTGTACATTAAATCACAAATGCTCGTACCTGATCACCGAGTCCTTGATGCAATTCATACACTGTTAGAAATGCACCTTGGAAGTATGTTACTGATTCAGCTAGTGTCTTTTGTTGGGAGCTGCCAAAAGGATCCTTAAAGAAAAGATAACCTTTCACAGTTCCTCCATCACTGAGACACACTCATCTGAGGCATTGAGGCTCCGTCTCTTTGCTTTGGAAGACCCTCCCATTCTACTTTGAAGGCGCAGCAGAAATCCTTGAAAGTCAGAATGTTCCAAGTCACATCCCTTATGGAAACAAAACATTGCAATTTCAGCTAACATTGGACAGTTTTGAGACAGTACAGTCATGAAAGGATAAAAATCTCAAGTATAAAAAAGAAAGTTGTAATATTTAGGAACTTTTACTCATATTTATGTCATATATAATTATTATGTTATATTTCATACATAAAATTGGTATACATGTACAGTATGTGTACATGCACGTACATGCTTGAGTATAACATTGGCACTTGAGGTTGGCAAAATGCTTAGATGATGACCTTGTTTGTATGTTCCGCTGCCTTATTTAAAAATCGCTTGCATGGATGTGTTTCAGACTCCAAAATGGTTTATTTCCAATTCAGTTCGGGTGAAACCCCTACAAAATACACTGTTACACGTATTTTCTGAAAGCCTAATAAACACAGATATCAGAAAACAATGGTTTCTCATGCGTTGGTTTCTCAGTTGCTTGTAACAACAGTAACCAAAGACAAATTTAGATCATTATACCTCTTGAATGCTTGCTTTTTATCACTTCAGATAGACCATATCATGTTTAGAGACATAATCTGGAATAGTACACTTAAAGTTTGCATTTTCAAGTATACTTTTTCAGGTCTTTGATAGGCCTTTTGCAGGACTTGATCATGTGACATTTTTAGCCTGTCAATCAAAAACAAATTGGCACTAGAACAACATGGATACCAGAAATGGAAAGGGCAAGCCAAAATTAGTAAAAAGCCCAAGTTTTAGGTTCATATCTTTAAAAGTGTTCTTCAAAGGAATGACAAATTTTTGAAAACTCTATAATTTAGCTGAATTTAACAGTTTGGCATGTGAGGCTTTTTTGCTGTTGACTGGTATAGCTTGCCAATCACTTCACAACTGCCAAAAATTGGCTTACTGCACATCCTGGATATAGTTTTGCTTCAGTATTTTGCCAAATCTTCAGTATTCAGTGATTAATTGCTTCAGTATCTCACTTCTGATCATGCATGATCTCTGGTCAATAACTGCAATAATCAGACAAAGTTGATATATCGAGTATTTTCAGTAAAATTCGCATTCTCGGATATCAGCGGTAGCACCGCGGAAACATTTGCCTGCTCAATGAAATGATAAACACTACTGTAAAGTTCCGAAATGGTAATGTATAACGAGGGTCGTTACTTCAGGAGGCCAACCTATAATATTTATCAACTGGGATTTTTTATACTGAATTACTGAATTTTCACTTATAAACTGAATTACCGATAAAAACAGCAGAGAGAATTATGGATACCCATATTTGTATACAACATTTAAAAGTTGTGAAGTGACTTCAGCTTTTTCCAAACTCAGTCAGTGTCAGTTCTCTCATGCATATTTTTGTTCTCAAAATGCTTGGTGCTTCTGTCCTTCACCCCCAAAGAAGTATTCAACAGAATAAGATTTTATTTTTATTTTTGAGTATTATTATTATTATTTTAATTTATTTTTTTTATATTATTTTTTTGTGGGGGGGGGGGGGGGGGGAGGGTAGGGGATCCTAACTCGGGATCCTAACTCGATAAATAGCAAGACTCCTTTATTTACTTTACATCCAGCTTATATATACCTAAAATTAAAATCTCGTCTTAAGACATTTTTGTTTCAACAGGCCTATGATATTTAGTTTTCGAACATGTTTACTCTAAATCATGTTTAACTTAGTTGCTTGGTTGTTATAATATTTAACTTATTATTTAGTTTGTAATTCTTTGTGAAGCGCCTTTGAATTTTAGAAAAGTGCGCTATATAAGTTTAGATTATTATTATTATTTGTGGTTAAATATTTTAAGAAGTAATAGTTCAAAGCCGACAATGAGGACTGGACGGGATTTCAAGTCCGCGCAATTAGACTACAAGGGTTGTGATTGTTATTTTGTCACGGTCATTTCAACAAACGGCCTGATAGCGTAGTGGACAAGACAGCGGACTAGTAGTCAAGAGCAGCCATGCGGATGATGGTTCGAGTCACACTCTGGACACCGATTTTTATTTCCGTCTTCTCCTTCACTTCTCCATGTAAAGTCATACTTATGCTGTAATCCTGGTAGCTTAATTAGGCCTACTTGTCCACATGCATGAATGATACCCAATGAGAACACAGATGAACATCACTAGTGATTTGGATCAAAATTAATTCAGGCCTAGGACTGGAACAAAATTAATTCAGTCCTTGGACTGGAAACAAATGGTTGAATGTAGTTCTGGGAGTACTTTCCGGGGTTTCAAGGATCGTCATGTGATCGAATTCTGGGCACATGGTTGGTTGGTTACCTCATGAATAATTAATGAGGATGAGATGTTTGGATAATATACCGACCCCTCTACGGATTTTTGCAAATATATGTTGTACATGACTCTTCCAATTAAGATTGGAATCTAGATAGACACCTAAATATTTCCAACTCTGTTTCTGTGAAATTGGACTATCGTTGATCAATAGATCGATATGAAAATGTAATCGTTTTTGAGGAGGATGGAAAATAACGAAATCTGTTTTATCAATGTTAAGAGGAGCTTGTTACAAGCCAGCCATGTATTAACATACTCTAAGTGGATATTTATAAATGTCTCCAGGACAGTCCGGTCCTTATGAGCAGCAAAATGGTGAAACTCAGAGAAATCTGAACAAGTCATGAAGTCATTAATATATAAAAGGAATAGAAGAGGGCCAAAAACTGAACTATGATGAACCCCACAGTATATGTTAAGACTATTTGATGACACACTACCTATTGAGATAAATTGCTTACGATTATGTAAGTAGGAAATGAACCATTCACTGGCTATGCCACGAACGCCGTAATGTTACAGCTTTTTTTAATCAGAATTTCATGGTTAACAGTGTCAAACGCTTTACTAAGGTTAAGAAATATTCCACATTAGTAGTTGCCTTTGCTTTTTGCATTTTATCTACTACCAAGATAAGAGCATGAACAGTGGAGTGATTTGAACGAAAGCCAAACTGATTTTGACATAGAATATTCATCTTCATCTTGCTGAACTGGTACAGTTGTATTTCTGAAAGAAGTTAATATATCATATGATCAAGTCTATAAAAATGATTGTATGGCAAGATACTGTTCCACATCATTAGAGATCTTCTCTTGGACTTTTTGGTTTCAGTAGATTTTTCATACAAACCTTGTTCCGCCTGGATTCAGAGAGAAACTTGCATCTTTGATTGAATAAATAGTAAATTAGTTTACATAAAACAATTGAGAATGAAAAACGTGCATGGAGATCTGTTCGCTATTATATTAATCGCTGAAGGACCGTAGGTGTTACTAGGCCTCTTCTGTAGATAAATAATCGTTGTTGGAGAAGATTCTTTCAAGACGTCATAATAAATGCCGAAGTACCGTAGGTGTTATAGGGCCTCTTCTGTGGAGAAAGAATCGTTGTTGGAGAAGATTCTTTCAAGATGTCATAATAATCGTCGAAGTACCGTAGGTGTTATAGGGCCTCTTCTGTGGAGAAATAATCGTTGTTGGAGAAGATTCTTTCAAGAGTATTATTATAGCAAAGGAGTTTAAATTAGGCATCATCATCATTCCTATTGTTTTCATCATTCCTTGTTATTGCCCACTCAGAGAATTGATCCCCAGGTGCAGCTCTAGTAGATAGATGAGCTGCATCTTCTCGGGGCAGAACCCTTATCTTTAGCCCTTTTTGTGAGGGTTTTTACATATGTTCTGTGCATATATTTTTTGTACCTTTTGAGTGTAGCACCCTCCCAAGAGAGGCGCTTCACTTTGTAACCCAGTAGTTTTGGGTTGCCTTCGTCATCATTTTCAAATGAGCTCTCTTCACTGCTCATTGAATCCTCTCGTAACACTTCAGCAACTTTTACTTTCCTGTGGACATCCCAACTAGTGACACGTTCCAGTGCTATGTTTTATTAATCAGTTTTATATCACTGATATAAAGACACCAGTGATTGCTCCCAAACTGACAGTCGTAAGTGCAAAAGACCCGGGGCACTCGAACACAAAGGCTCCCGACATCACTGTTATGCCAATGTGACTGGACCATGAATGTGCAACCCAATTTTTTTGCTCCTTACTCTAACTGTGCGTGTCAGTGTTGCACGTGATAGTAGCTATAAACAGGAAATTTAACCAAAATATCCCCAAAATATTTTTTTAGAAGTCATTTATAAACTTCATGTCTGTGTTTTATCGGCTCTAAAGATCCTTTCCTGCGGCTTAAAAAGTGGGACTGGTACATGTAGATCAATCAACTTAAGCTCTGTATGATATAGCTCAGGGGGAAAACATAAATAATTTTATAATTATATTAAAATCTCAGCATTCCTTTTAATTTAGGCTTAAATTATGATTTGAAATCAAAATAGTTTAGATACAAGCTGCGGTACATACTTTTCTTCAATTCAAGACCATTAAGATAGTATATACAATATAGTATGCCTATGTGGCTGTAGAGTGTATACATTGTGATGCTGCAAGAGTTAAAAAAAAGATACCTCAAACCTTTTCCAGCACCTAATTAAAGGCTTACATATACAATTGACACTTATCCTCCATTTAAATACATCTACCCACCTCTCTTAATCTCCCTTGCCTCCTGCACTTCTGTTTGTGGAGCTCATATTTATTCATCTGCATTTGTTTCTGCTTCTCATGCAAAGACAAGAAGTATCGCTTGATAGCCACTACATAAACATAATTAGATACAGTTATTTTGTATATGTAATTGTTGTTAAAAAACAAATATTGTGTATGTGGAGGGGGGGGGCTAGGTGAGGGGAAGGAGAATCTATTAATCTGGCAGTGCAGCTGAATTCTTAACATTTCAAGTTAAAAGGAGATTTCTCTTTCGTTTTATTAAAGACACACAGACATGTATGAATTGTCAGATAAATAATTGTGCCTTCTCAAAAAAATAATGTTATGGAGTCTGAGAGCTGTAAAATAGATGTTTAATATATGTAATAATCTCTAATAATTATTGCTGGTTTTGCAGGATTTATTATCTCCAATCCAGTGTACATGTATATAGTAATAATATAACTATATAAAAAAATATAAACTCAATAGTATACATGTCAGAGTTCGAAATAATATTTTTTTCCTTAGTTGTCCCTGTGGCAACCATGGGTCTTAATGTCAGGTTGCCCCACAGAACATTTGGTTGTCCCAAAGACAAGATGCACTAAACGAAGTGGAAAAGCAAGCACAAACGGAGTCATTTTGATGAAAAACTACCACTACAGCATTTAATTTTAAGTAGCATTTAATTTTAAGTATCATTTTATTATCCTTTCCCACAGCCTAAACTGCCCTTTCTGTTTCTAGTCTCTGTTCAAATACAACACAAAATACAATACAGTGCTTGGCAGATCAGATTGCCCCAGGGACAACCAGTCTCCAGGAATTGGTTGCCCCAGCACAATTTTGGTTGTCCTGGGTTCCCAGGATAACGTCCCGTGGTGGTGGAGTGGCACTTTTTCACAAGAAGCAGTTTAAAATTAAGATTAAAGAACAAAATTTCATGAGTTTTGAAGTGATCGACGTCATTTTAAAGTCGTCTTGTAGCGAGAATATAAGACTCGTTATTGTTTATCGTCCGCCACCCTCTGCGGTAAATGGACTTAATGTGAACATGTTTTTAAATGAATTCAGATCCTATCTAGAGCAGTTGATTTTGACTCCTAGTTACCTGCTGATTGTCGGTGATTTCAATTTTCAAGTTGATCGGGCGGACAATGTTGATGCTCGTCGATTTATGCAAATTCTAGAGTCTTTTGATCTTAGTCAAAAGGTTGTCGAATCTACTCATCGTAGCGGCCATATACTGGACCTAGTCATCTCAAGAACTAGTGAGGATGCCATTAGTGACTGTTACGTTCATCATCCTTCAATGTCTGATCATCATGCGGTGCATGTCAATCTTCGATTAGCGAAACCATTGTTAGAGAAGAAGGAAGTTATTTTCCGTAAAATACGGTCTATTGATTTTGTGCAATTTCGCTATGATTTGCAAATGTCCGACTTAATTATAGAATTATGAATTCAGAAATCCACTTCATGACGCCCCTTATGCAAGAAAAAAGGCGTCCATAACATTCACAACCTTTTGAGTTTTGTTGCACAAGAAAAAGTTGTATCATTTTGACGCCGACTATACTACTAGGGGTAACTAAGGGTCATTCAAAGTGTCACTAGACATTCTTGTACATAAAATCCAACTCGATAATCCTATTAGAGATATGATTACATATAGTTATATCGCCGCAACATCCTTACACATAAAATCCAAAACTCGAGTATCTGTTAAAGCTATCCTAACACATAGTTATACCGAAGAGAGATATATCGCCCCTCAACATCCTTACACCTAGAAATCTGAATTTGGAGTGTCTGTTAAAGCTATCCTAACACATAGTTATATCGAAGGGAGAATGGTGAGACCACGTAGTGAACCACTTCCACGGAGTCTAGCTCGAGAGGCAGGTGCCATTCTAGAGGAGAGAGATGGAATGCTCGAGGGAGTGGAGATAGGTCGCCGTACTATTCGATGGCGCTTCTTCCAAGGTGTGGCAGGAGACTTGACTCCTAGGATCATGGAAAAGTTAGTTGCAAAGGTAACCACCAGCTTCTACCTACGCTACAGCTACACCTATCGCATTCGCAATGTCAATGACGGACGCGTGATACTATTCTCCAAGACTGTCCCAGGCTCTCCATGGGTGAACATCCTAGAAGATGCAGAAGAGTGGGTCAATAGCAAGGAGACAGCTCGTTTGAATCCCGACAACATCAATCGACCAAATACCCAATGGGCCTTCATTCGTTGGATATATGTGGATGTTAAAGTTGTGATCGATCGTCAGCTTCTGTTGGGAACAGGTCCACTGCCCCAATGGCTTCGTCAGAAAAAAGGAATGTTTGCCCTTGATCGATATGGCGACAACCTATGTCTTTGGCGCTGCCTTGCCATGCATGAAGGAGCAAGATTAGATAGGTGTTGCGTCAAAGCTCGAAAACTTGCCCAGGACTTCTATCGCCTGACAGCGCTCACACAAGACGTTCCCAGAACTTCCTTAGACCAGCTGGAGGAAGTCGAGTTGCACTTTAGAATCGGTATTCGGGTGTACGAACCCACGGAGGATGGCGCTTGGCATCTGACGCGACATGCAGCTCACTACAAGCATACGATGACGATTGGGATATACGACGGACATGCCTTCTACATCAAGAACATCAACAAGCTAGGGCACATCTACGTATGTAATGACTGTAAGCAACGGTTCACGAAAGCCTCAGACCTTCACCGCCATGCAGATCGTTGCAGTCGTGGAGAAACAAAGATTGTTTGCCCTGGAAAGGTAATCACAGTACCCCAGTCGGCATACGAAAAAGCCTTCTGGCCAGAGAGCACCGCTAGCAAAGTCGCTTTATGCTGGTTGGAACGCGAAACCAAAAGGATTGGACAACACATTCATCATGCAGCTTGTGGACATGGTGGAGAGCATTGGATCGAAGGAGCGCCGGTCGACGGCTACGAACCTATTTCGAAAACCATCTTTCAATTTCATGGATGCTATTTCCATGGCTGCCCGAAATGCTTCCCTAGGGAAAGGAGGCTCTATCTCAAGACCTGTGAAAGAACGGCAAAGCTACAAGGAGCTGGTTATACAGTAGTGGAAGCTTGGGGCTGCTCCACAAAGAAGAAGAACAAACCGGTCCCCACACCAACACAACCTGTCTACCCACACTTCATAGTTTACGATTTCGAAGCCTATCTCGACACGACAAAAGGAAGACAACCAACAGACCACCTGACCATCGAAAACGTCCATGTCCCAATATCAGTATCAATTGCTGACACGTACAATCGAAAGCCAACCCACATCTGTCGACGTAATCCAAAAGAACTCATCGAAGCCTTTGTCGAAGAACTCCAGCTAAGAGCGAAAGTGATCCAAGAAGTCATTGCAGAACAGTTCTGCCCCAAGACACCTGAATTCTCTTTTGACACCCTACCAAAGAAACAACAAGCGAAGATCGACGAATGGATCCGCCAAGTTCCAGTAGTGGGATTCAACTCTGGCAGGTACGATCTCAATCTGATCAGGGAGCACTTCGTAGGAATCATTGCTGACACCTGTTCAAAGATCCTGGTAGCAAAGAAAGCCAATTCCACTATGTTCCTATTGACCCCAGATTTCCGTTTCCTAGATGTGATCAACTACCTTGGACCTGGAACTTCTTATGAACGTTGGGTCGCTGCCTATGGCTGTGAGTTGCAAAAGAGTTTCTTCCCATATGAGTGGTTCGATTCTCCAGACAAGTTGGATCACATTGGATTACCAGACTATCCAGAGTGGGGTTCGAAGTTGAAAAGAGAACATCTACTATCTATGTCAGAGTTCGAAGACTGTGAGTGCACCTTTCTCGACAAAGGAATGGAAACCTTTGCAGACTGGCTACGATACTACAACGACCTAGATGTAGTTCCATTCCTAGAGGCACTCGAAAAGATGCGAGATTTCTATCACGAGAAAGGAGTAGACATGCTGAAAGACGCAGTGTCCATTCCAGGAGTCTCACTACAGTTCCTACTTCGAGGTAGTGTAGAAAGGGGAGCTGAGATGTACGCTCCAAGTAAGGAAGCCTACCGCATGCTGAAAGACGCTGTCGTGGGAGGTCCAAGCATAGTGTTCACCAGACTCCACGAAGCAGGAGTGACTAAGATTCGTAGTCATCAGGGAGGAACTAAGACTTGTCGTAAGATTCTTGGATACGATGCCAACGCCCTATATCTTTCTACCATGGAATTCGAAATGCCTTGTGGAAAAGAAAAGGTTGTGCACTATGACGATCCAGGTCCAGCCACTGAAGGATTCGTTGAATGTCTACTTGGTGGAACGTGGTTTGGATATGCAGAAGTAGACATCGAGATACCAAAGAAATTGTGGAAGGAATTTGAGGAGATGCCCCCCTTCTTCTACAACAAGAAAATCCCCAAAGAAGCAATCCCTCCAGAAATGTTGGCCTACCTCACAAAGACAGGTAGAAAGCTCAGCGAGGAAAAGAAGCTAGTTGGGAGTCTCTCTGGAAAGAAGTTGCTACTCTATGCTCCTCTTCTACTTTGGTATGTAGATCATGGCGCAGTGATCACTGCTGTCTACCGCACGATAGATTACGAACCCAAAGAAATCTTCGGATGGTTCGTGGACCAAGTCACTGAGGCACGTCGTATGGGAGATGAAGATAAAGGTGAGGCTTTGCTGGCAGATGTGTTCAAGCTGCTAGGAAACAGCGCCTATGGAAAGTTGCTCGAAGACTTGGGACGCCAAACGAAAGTCACCTATACAAAAGATGAGAAGGTTGTGGACAAGGCATTGCGAAGTGTTTGGTTCGAAGACCTGGAAGAGATTGGTGAGGCATACGAACTCGAGAGCCGAAAGGACCAGATCCGAATCAAACGCCCTTTCCAAGTAGGTATCGCTGTGTACCAGCTCGCAAAGCTGCGTATGCTCGAGTTCTACTACGACTTCCTCGATAAGTACATCGACCGAGATGATTTCGAATACATCCAGATGGACACGGACAGTGCGTACATTGCCATCTCGGGAAATAGCCTCGATGAGGTTGTAAGACCGGAACTACGTGAGGATTTCGAAGCCAATAGGAAGGAATGGCTAGCTTGGGACAAGTGGAGCAGTCGTACGCCAGGACTCTTCAAACTCGAATTCGAAGGACAGCGCGCCATTGCCCTATGCTCGAAAGCCTACTACGTCGATACGGGTGGCAGCAAGAAGTATTCCGCTAAAGGTATGTCTAGGCGTCACAATGACATTTCGTGGGATCGATTCAAAGCAGCCCTCCAGGGTAGTATCGACATGGCGGAAAACCGAGGCTTCCGACTATTGCCAGAAGGTGTGGTAACCTACGACCAATGGAAGCTTGGGCTATCGGCTTACTACGACAAAAGACGCGTTCTTCCCGATGGAATCCACACCGAGCCAATAGAGTACGCTGTTTAGCGTCTAGGTACAAACAGAATTCCTTTTGGTGGTAGTTCTGTATCCCTAGGAACGACTTGTAGCTCTTCACGAACGAATCCACGTTTGGGTGCGTCCTTCTCCTTTGCAAGGTAGTAAAGCACAGGCTGTCCCGAAGATACTACACTTCGCGAAATGGTGTATATCTGCAAACTCCACACAGGATCAGTAGCTCTACGTTTTTCACCTCCTTCCAATTCTCCTGGTGCATAAAGATATCGAACTAGAACGTCGAATGGTAGACGCTCTTCTCTCAATCCAACGGTTCGCGAATACGTAGGAGTCTTCAGATCTACTTGTTGCGCCACTACAGAATTCGAAGGCTCTTTACCAGTCAACCGAGTCACCTCACTGTTCATGGCTTTGATAACCATTGGTAAACGAATTACCCATTCTCTACTACGCTCATCTGATCCTTCCGAAGTAAGCACCATCTCTTGTGCATACTGATACCCAAACAATCTCTCAGCTAGAGTCCTATTTGCTCTTTCAACAAAACTTTGCGCTCTATGATTACCAGCCTCACCTCGTTGAACTTTCGTACCATGTAGTTCTAGCGTTTCAGACATACGTCCCATGAATTCTCTACCAGGATCTACTTGCAAGGTCTTTGGCCATTCTAGTGGACTACGTTTATAGATTCGTTCGAATGCCGCAGAAACTTCACCACTATCTTTAGATGCCAAAGGTTCGGCTTCTTTGTATCGAGAAGCTACATCGATTACCACTAATGCATACTTATATAGTTTCCTTCCACGTCCAGGACGATCGTGTGGTAGAAATATCAAATCAGCTTGGTGGACTTCATTTGGTTTCGATACAGTCCAATGCGGTCGTGGAATGTGTTTTGGTGGTGGTAGATATATTTGCCACATAGATTGCTTTTCCAACCAACTCCTAGCCACGTCTTCTGATGCTTTCGCTGCTACCGATAGCTTACCAATTGCAGAGTGACCTTTCCAATAGCCCATAGGACCATAGAAGATATTCGCAAGTTTAGAATCCATCATACATCTATACGTCCCAACCTTCAACAGATAAAAAAAAAAAAAGGAAGAATAAAGAAAGTCGTTGCGTGACCCTCTTCATTCTTCCTTGTTTTTTTTTTTTTAGTAGTAACCTAGTAGTAGCTTAGTAGTAGCTAGTAGTAGCTTAGGGGTAGCTTAGTAGTAGCTAGTAGTAGCTTAGGGGTAGCTTAGTAGTAGCTAGTAGTAGCTTAGGGGTAGCTTAGTAGTAGCTAGTAGTAGCTTAGGGGGTAGTAGTATCTATATCCATTTACTAATGGCGTATCCAACGCCTAGCATTCCACCACCAACGTAGAGCAACTCGCCAGTCTTCTGATTGTTTGAGGGTTTGTAGTAGTCAGATAAGCGGGGTTCTTTCATCTCTTTGAGATGTTTAAGCGCCTTACGTAACTTATCGGATCGCACTAAGGCTTCGTTGGTATCTCTTTGATCGTTGTGTGCTTTGCGTTCAAGACCTTCCTGCTCTTGTGCATAGTCATATAAGCTTTGACGTTTGATTCTATACGCTTTCATTTCACGTTCTAGTTTTTCGGTGGCCCTATCGTGTCTCTCTCGTTCTGCAGCTACATCACCATCCTTTCCAAGCATTCTAGCTAGTATGCCACCACCAGTAAATGCCGTTGCATTCAATATAGCCCCGAAAATGGCCATTCCAATTGCTGCAGCCATTACGGTTTGGTCTTTCCTTTTTCTTTCTCAAGTTGTTTCTCAAGATATTCCTTTGCGTATAAGCTACCAACTATCACGGCAGTCCACTTTGCGTAATTCACTATGGAAGAAGAAGGATCACTAAGCATAGATTCCTTGGTGGTCTTTTTTACGATCCACCCAATACCAGCAGCGAGTCCAACGATTTTGACTGCATCGGTTGCCGTCTTCGTCAATTCCTTCTCCATCTAGATATATACTACTATGGTCTCGAGTCTTTAAGTGTTACTCCATGTCTAGTGCCGTTGGCTTTGCCGGAGCTGCAGGTTGTGTCGTGCTAACGGCAGCAGCTCGCGTGTTGCCATCTACATACTTCTTGTACGCAAAGTACGTGCCAAACAATGTAGCGCCAGTACCGATGACTGCGAGAATAGTCAGGTTTTCGAACCGACCTTTCTCTACGTCAGTTTCTTTGGACGGTTCATTTTCACGTTCTATCTCCCTCTTTTGAGCTTCTTTTGCACGGGCAGTGACCTTCTCCCAAGCTAATTTTCCTGCTGCAACACGCTTTGGATTTTTTCCTTTCTTAGTTGGTACAGTCGTTGGAGGATTCGCAGTTATCTGATCCGTCTGTCCTTCCATCTTGATTCGATATAGTAGGTATATGTGGAGGTTCAACAGTTGTTCCAGGAATGACTACGTGACCAGATATGTGGAATAGGACGCTAGCTAGAGCTACAAGGCGACCTGCTTTGAGTGATAGTAGGCCAGTTGCAGCACTGATTTCGTTGCGGACTATAGGGTCTTCTTGTAGGTCCTTGATCAGTGCTTCTTGAGAATCTATTGGTACTAGGTAGGCAACTAGGCGGGTAGCTAGACGCGTCACACCGTCGACTAAGCCTTTCGTTACTTGCTGAGCTAGGACGGCCTGATATCTCCTATACAACTTGTCTACTTCTTTTTCAGGAAGTCTAGAGACATCTCCTAGGGAAAGGTTCTTACCTAAGTATTCTTTCGTTACGCCTGTTGCGGCTAAGATCGAAAGTGATTCACGATTGTCTGACGTAATGTCTAGATCGGTTGGTGGTGGGCCTGTTACGTCCTCACCGAATATCTCGAGTATTTCCTTATCAGTCATAATATGTTATAGATGCTGGGAGCTCTAACACTACCTCGAAAGGATGGCGTAGACAGAAGCACATGCGAGCGAACTTATGGGATCCAAGTATCGTTCGTAACTCTTTGCATTCTTGCGAGCCTCCATAATCCTCAAATATCCTTTTACCATCTACGGCCGATGCTGTATGGAATGCTACTACGATAGCTACGTTCTCACGGAAGGGTTTACATATGCTCGTTAGTT
Organism: Actinernus sp. WN-2022; assembly: GCA_030867875.1. Taxonomy (NCBI): domain Eukaryota; kingdom Metazoa; phylum Cnidaria; class Anthozoa; order Actiniaria; family Actinernidae; genus Actinernus; species Actinernus sp. WN-2022. The sequence continues at coordinate 146,007,341 of JAOWCC010001589.1, forward strand.
GTTGAGACAGCACCCAAACGGAAAGCCCTATATGTCGTGCAGAAAAGGCTAAGTCCACTAGCTTGTCAGTTCGTTTCTTGACGTCCTTCGATGCGGCGCAATCATCGAGAATCAATAGAGTATTGGTACCTGACCAAAATGTTGCGCAAATACTCAAAGTAGCATCGATGGCATCCTGTGGTGGTGATATGACGAAGAAATGAGGATCTCGATTTGCAAATCCACGATAAGTTTTGTTGTGGGCATACGTAGGACAAATCAGTACTATGTAATCGAACTTACCACGAAATGATCCACGAAGTTGTTCTATGAGAAACGCAGTCTTCCCACAATTAGTTGGACCGACTATGAGTGCGTTGAACGGCACGTGCTCTACGAGAGAATCCATCAGTATAATATACTCTGCAGAGATCTGTTCAATATCGTGACCTGAGCATCCGCAAGGACATAGATGTGCATTTTCACATTTCCACTTCCCTTTGCAGTTCTATGTATGCGAATGTCGATGTCCTTTCCACTACCGGTTTGTGCCAAGCCATCACCATGAACGGTGGAATCTTTTGCTGTGCGACAATCGATTAGAATAGAGAATCTATTTTCAAAGAACTTCTTTGGAGTCATAGAAGTATTGGGTGTGCCAAACCAGCTTCTTGCAGCCTCCCAGAAATCTAGGGGAAGCATGCCGCTTGGAAAGAGTCTGTTGGGAATCCCATTGACATCTACTTCTACCTTTAAGATATCTGGATTCGAGAATGCTTCACTATCTCGCGTGCCAATGGTAGGTGGATCTATGAATAGTAGAAGTAGGCCAGCAAAGGATCGTCGTGGAACATTGATGTTTTGAGATATCAAAGTATCGGATGTTTTAGCGATATCTACTGTCTTGAAGTGAACAGCGTAGTTGTATAGGAATGCAGTACCTATTTCATATTTGTGAAGTGCACTACTAGCCAGCGTTTCGTTCCTGATTGCTTCGTATTCTAGTTGGATGTTGGTAAGTTGGTACGTACCTATCTTCGTAGTATCCGATCCAATTACTACCTCGTTGGCAGACGCTAGAGTCAACTCGAACGTAATGGTACTTTCTAAGGCATGTGGATATAGAACTCCATGTTGTGTCAGAATGTCAACATCTAATGGAATCCTATACTTAGAACCACATGCAGCTAGGAGCGCGTTGTCTGCAGCAGACGAAGTACTTGCGTCACCAGCTTTCGATCGTAGCTTATTCAAGTTCTCTGATTGAATACCTTGTTGTATTCTAGACTGTCTCTCCTGCGTAGATAGGTATACATCGGAGTATGTTTGTAGAAGGTCTGGCCTAACAAGGTCTTCTACTGTTTCAGCTCCCATCCTACAGATTCTACGCATGACCAAGCAGCGTCCAACGTTCGAAACGACTCTGTTATTCGCATGTCCACCAGATAGTACGATGTCGCCCAATAGCGCTAAGCTACCAGGTACTAGTACTACATCTTCTGCTAGCTTTGGGACTTCTACGTATAGAGTCTCACCTGGATTGGCAGATGATCGAGTAAAAGTTTTCCTATACAAGTCTCGTGGAGCCTTGAGTGCATGAGGCTCTCTTCGTACTTGTGTGGGATCCAATATTGATGAGATCATGTTGAATATAACTATATATGTAGATATGTTTAACATGGCCTCTGAGGGTAGGTATGATGAAAGAACTGATGAAGCTGAAAGAGGAAGAGACTACGACAACGCTGATACTGGCAATGAAGAAGCACGGAAATTGGCGTCAGACTCTACGAATGTGGATCCTAGTGAATCAGTCAACCTGAAAACTAGACGCAATTACAATGAAGAAGGTGCTCGACCGAAGTATCAGGAAACGTCATTGACAGATGGAGAGCTTAATGAATTGATGGATGAGGATAGAATCGAACGGCCTAAATTTAGCGATCGCCGCGTAGTCTTCAAAACAGGCACATCGGATGGAATGAAACAAATGCTATTCGATACTGTATGGAAACACTATGCGGATGTAGGGATTCGTGGAGGATTCCTTGAGATAACTGGAATATGGGAGGCCAATAAGGAACTGAGTAGAATCTATCTTCACGTACTTGGAAGTAAAGAGAAGCCCAGACCTTTGACCACAGTGCAGGGTGAAAGATATCGAAGTATGGGTAAAGATCTCAAATTTGCCCTAGGTCCTACGGATGCAGAAAGAGCAGCACAAGTCATCCAAGGTCAAGAAAAGGCCGCCGAACATCTCGAAATGGAAGATAGCATACTTCAAGATCCAACGTCAACTGAGGATCAGAAGGAAGCGGCTAAGAAAGAGAAAGTACACATCCATAACGAAATAGAATTACTCGAACGTCAAGAGGGCGCCATACTAGAACGTATGTCGCTACGTGAAAGGATCAAATACATTTTCAGAAAGCATGGAATGACCGTTCTTGCAGTGGTAACTTCCGTTGGCGCCATCATTAGTACGATAGTTTCCCTGTTGTCGAGATCCGTACCGAAACCAGTAAAGGGTGGTATTGATAAAGCAGCAGATGCAGTAAAGAAGGGATTGCAAACGACTGGGGGGTTGTTGAAAGAAATGGGAAAGAAACTTGGACAGATCCTACCTGGAATGATTGGATCGATTGCGAGTTTCATATTTACCATGGCTGGTAAAGCTCTGGGAGTACTAGCGCAGAACGTTTGGTTATTCATCGTAGCAATAGTGGTGATCACTATAGAGCAATACAAACGACGTTAACGAAACAACGTCCATGCAATTCCAGCTGCGGCAATGGATGTCACTGCGAGATTAATCTCATGTTGTGAGCTAGGATCTCGTTTCTTGTGCGTCTCGAGAGGAACTCGTTTCTCGTGCGTCTCGAGAGGAACTTGTTTCTCGTGCGTCTCGAGATGTGGCAACGATTTCTTATCTGATGATCCTTCCATAGTAAGAAGTGAACGTCCTTTACCTTCTGCATTGATGTCGTTAACGCCTAGCCTCATATCTTTCGTAGCTTTCGGGATTGGATTCTTATAGCCATCTTTCTCACTAAGATAGTACACTAGATTGCTTGGCAATAATCGCACGTCTACAGCTATTGCTAGATCGAGCCTCTTATGCGTTGATGTTATAGCGGTACGATAGTTTTTGTAGCTCACCACTAAGTCGTTTTCTAGAATAGCATCTTCGACTAAGCTCTTAAACTTTTCTTTGACGTTATGGTTATTTCTAGCTATGATGGATTCGTTCAAGTCGGCTTGAGCCCCAAGTATGCAATGTCCAAAAGCCTCGACAGATCTATCCAACCTACCCAATCCAGCATCTGTCAAACCCTTTCCGATTGGTGGTGTAAACCAATTGTATTGCTTTCCTTCGTGTTCGTCGTTCCGAATAAAGGATACTAGATCGCCTTTGTCCACACTGCCTTTCTCGTCTGCAAATAAGTTATTGTGGTTGGGCCATGTGTCTGCTTCCTTGTCGTAGCTTCGGATTACGTGGACGTTCTTGTAGCCATCACCATACAAAAGGAATACGTCTCCTAATCCGTGATTCCTACCTCCGTGCCATCGGAAATCTGGTGGGAAATCTGGTGTTCTAGATATACCAAATTCGATGCACAATTTCTCAAGAGCTGATTTGTTATAGGGGTTATCCATTTGCTTGAAATTAGAGTTACCAGGTAAAGGAACTCCATGAGTACCACCAAGTTCACGTAGAATTCTTCGTATCGTGAAATAAACATGGAATCGTAGGAACCCCTGAACGACTGGTGGATACGTTTTGAAAATAGGATCAAGCAATGACACTCCACATCCAGAAGTCGCACACCACGTTGCGAAATTCAATTGTTGAGGCCAATATTTGAAATCCGGCCCATGTAACCAATGGTAGGACTCATTTGCTGTCATATGCTTTACGACGGTCTCCTTGAATATATTTGGAACGCCTGCTTTGAACTTATTCTTTGGGGTGACATATATCCATAGATTAGTGAGATCGATATCTTGTGCCGGTCCAGTAGAAGGAACTGCTGTAATAGGATATTTCGCACTCCTATCTAGGGTCAACGTAGATGGAAAACCTTTATGCACATCCCACAACGCATTATCGATGCGTCTTTGAGTGACTGCAGGTAGCTTGGAGACATCATCGCCGTAAACGACATAGCTAGAATCTCCATCTCGAAACCAAATACTCGTCGAATATTTGCCTGGACCGTTCACTTCCGTAGAGACATAGAACTTGTGAAGATCTGCATGTGGGTATTTCTTCTTGAACTTCGCTAATAGATCTACATTCAATGTTGCAACCTCTCTACTTTTCACATCTTCTCTATCTAGCCGAGCTTGATTCTCTCTCCTAGCTTGATTCTCAGCCTTTGACCGTATATTAGCATTCGGTGTTGGGAACTCTTCCTCTTCGTCTTTCCCTTCGTAGCGGTAACTGAAAAGACCTCCGGACCTCCTCATGTTGAAGCTATACGTATATATAGTTATACCTTCAACATATAAGATGGTTCTCTTGTATATCACCACAACATTGGCCGACCATACTGTCTACTTCGACAACCCTATTCTCATACAGAACGTTTCACTAGTTGAGGTTACTATTGAGAATAGTTGGTGGAACCTAGAAGAGCCAGGGAGCTTTCATTGGAATGTCAATGGTGTGATGTTTCCATACCGAATTTCTAAGGGAAACCATACTATGGGGAGCCTTCGACACTTCTTTACGCCTGCAGTTAGTGCTGACATCATAAGAATCGAGAAACCCCCTCATAGGAGGGCTTGGAAACTAGATGTCAAGCAATCGATCCTACTTAGTGGAAACCTCTGCAAACTGATGGGTATTAATCAAGATGGGAGCGCTAAGCAACTAGAAGTAGGTTCGCACGAAGTGTCCATCCAAGATGGAATCGATATAGTGTACATCTGCTGCGACGTTGTGGATTCCAGATTCTCGATTCAAGATGGAAAGCAATCTAAAGTCCTAAGTAGAATACATATCCGAGGCGATAGATTTATGAAAACGACGTATGCCTCACTACGACCTCTAGATGTCAAAGCTCTAGGTACGATACGAAGCAGTCTTCGTCTGACAATTCTCGATGAGAAAGGCAATCTGATAGACTTTCGTGGTCGACCCATACTGTACGTGTTGAAGCTTGAATAAGTTATATGTATAACGTACAATGGAAGGCGACTCGATTCAACCGTTTCCATCAGCACCAAGTATCTATCCACAGATTGCTAGTGACACTGGAAAGAACTTTAGACTGCAAACAATCCGAGACACACTTTCGGACATAGAAGTTCAAGAAAGGCACTACGAAGGTGTGCGCAAGAAATATGCACGTTCTCAAGGAATAGTTCATGGCATCGCAGTGGTAACTGGAGGCCTATCTGTGATCTTATCTGGATCTGGATTGGGCGCAGCGTTGACTGGGGTTGGAATAGTGATTGGTCTGCCACTTGGAGTTATTGGTGGGCTATGTGGATTAATTTCAGCATCTACGACCCTTGGAGCTAAGAAGTTAGGAATGAAGGTTTCTAAGCATGAAAAGACAACTATGTTGGCAAAGGCAAAAATCAATACGATTCGCGATCTAGTATCGAAGGCCTTACGTGATGAAAACATATCCGACTCCGAATACAGTCTCATCCTGAACGAAGCGAATAAGTATGAGATCATGAGATCTGAAATTCGTCGCAAGGCTTCCATAGGTGAAAAAAGCACGGATCGGGTTCGAGCCGAACTCAAGCAAGAAGTGCAAAAGGAAATGCGAGAAAAACTTGGAATGTAAGAATCAACGTTTCCTATGAAAGGAACGAACATGGTTCTCACTTTCACTTTGCCAAGTCCTACTGCTAGTTAGCCTATGTCTAGTGTAGATTGGTTCGAAGTGGGAATGGTAAGAAGACAACTCCTTGACAAAACGCTTGACCGCATTTCCAAATATGCCACATCGCTTAACGACATCCTTAAAAGACATAGACGATCCGGAGCGACGTAGCACCTCGTAACTTGCTCCAACGACTTTCGTCTTAAGCATTGATTTTGGGCCTATATTGTTTTCCATTGCCGTAGTAACGACCTCGTGGACTATTTGTTGAACGTCCCTAGGTACTCCTACAAGATCTAGTTGTAGGAAAGTCGTTGCAATGTGAGGAACTATGCGCTCAGCATCCAAGTCTACCTCAATCTTATCGTCGTCACACAGAGAACGTATGAAGACCTCTCCACTATGAATGCCTTCGTTTCTTAGTTGCATGAAGCGAGCGACCTCACCTTTAGATCGGACGAATCCACATTGTATGCATGCATGGTAGAGTAGAGCAGCTAAAATATTTTTCTTAGCATCGCTACGCTTGAGACAAACTTTCATTACTTGGGTGAATGCGTCGGCTACGATTTCTAACGCGTTCATAGGGAACGATAGGTCATAACTTTGTTTATAAATAGTGTTGTATGCTCGTAGTTCTTGTAGGAGCGTTCGTCGTTTCAGTTCTATGTCATCATCGCTTTGCTTTGGTTTTGCGTGGTCTAGATCACTTTGATACTTAAACCCGTCCGGACATACTATACGCAGTCGAGTAGTAATAATATCGATCTTAGTTTCTTCACATGGTTCGACCTCGGAAACAAGCCCACATGTGGGACACACGAATTCCGTTCCTTGTATTTCAAAGGGGCAGAGACAATCAGAACATGTTTCACTGGTGTTAATATGTTCCACTTGTGGTTTGATATTCAGGCTTCTACGAATTCCAGGACCAAACAATCTGACTAGCTCGTCCATGATACAACTATAGATGTCGTACGTTCAATAGAAAAAAAAAAAAAAAAAGAGGAATGAAGAGGGCCACACAACGACCTTCTTCATTCTTCCTTTTTTTTCTTTTTTCGTGGCTATTCCTAAGCGTCCTTCTCGTTCCTCAAGGCAACCAACACCTCGTTGAGCGCATGGTTGAGAGACTCTCCAAGACCTTCCACTGGTTCCAGCACTCTTGGTTCAGCGGGCAATGCTACCTCCAGTTCCACCATGTTTGGTTCTGCAAGTTCCTCCTTTCTTGGATCCTCTAGCTTCTTGCTGGACTTCTTAGCGCGTCTTATATAGACACCGGAAGACTTCACCTTGATGGTGAGACGGTCGCATCCTGAGCAAAGCTCGTAATCAGTACGACATCCTTTACCGCACTTCGAGCATGGTACATATGGGGCACAGCCTTTTGAGATTTGGTAGTTGTGCTGGGAACAGAACTTCGTTGTCTTCGAAATCTTCTTTGGACATTTTGAGTCCTTCCCTCTCATCAACCAATCACAAGTCGTCTCAGTCATTGCGGCGTCTACATTTGAGTTCTTCTTCGACATGTTCGATCTGTATGGTATTAATGCGTACTAATATGACAACGAATGCTAATGTCGTGGAATAAAGAATATATACTAATACCATTCGGTGCCAATATACAGTATAATAATCATTCCTTTAACATATACTTCAAGTTTGGATTTTATGTACAAGAATGTGTAGTGACACTTTGGCTTCCTACGTGGCAGAATGAGCATCCATGTAGTTGCGTAGTACAACCCTTTCGTCCTCTGTGAGCTGGGAGTACTGCCACTTAACGAACCATTTAGCGGTATCAAGATGACCATTGTTACAGGCGTATTCTATAGCAAGATCAATGCATTCATACTCTAGGGTTATCTGAAAACGTCGCATGAGCCACTTAACGTTATTAAGATGACCATTCCTACTGGCACCTAATATAGCAAAACTGACGGCCTTATCCTCTTTGGTGAACTGGAAGTGCTTAATGAGCCACTTAGCGATACCAAGATGACCATACTCAAGGGCAGCGCGTAGAACGTGATTGGTGTGTCTGTCCATCATATCGAAACGTAAGTGCTTGATGAGCCACTTAACAGCATTAAGATCACCATATTCGCTGGCGTAGAGAAGAGAAAAGCTATCGTCGATGGAGCTTGCGGAAATACCGAAAGTTCGAGCCAATTCGTCTCGATCGTCGTCACTATGAGTATACCTCAAACCAAAGCATAGTGCTAGTTTACGGAACACTTGGTCTACGTTTTTGTAGCGCGCAAGAGATGCGGCATCGTTTAGGCGTTTCGATGTCCTTGAGATGCTTGCGAATGACCAAGGACCTGCATGCTCTACGATCTTAGTCAGAATTTCTAGAGGGAGGCACGATATATAATCCATAGTGGAAGAGATCGATATAACTATATGTAATCATATCTCTAATAGGATTATCAAGTTGGATTTTATGTACAAGAATGTCTAGTGACACTTTGAATGACCCTTAGTTACCCCTAGTAGTATAGTCGGCGTCAAAATGATACAACTTTTTGTTGTGCAACAAAACTCAAAAGATTGTGAATGGTATGGACGCCTTGTTTTCTTGCACAAGGGGCGTCATAAAGCGAATTCAGAAATCCACTTCATGACGCCCCTTATGCAAGAAAAAAGGCGTCCATACCATTCACAATCTTTTGAGTTTTGTTGCACAACAAAAAGTTGTATCATTTTGACGCCGACTATACTACTATAGAAACTCCTAGCGATCTGCATACATTGGTTAAGCAATACTACGACACCCTTGAATCTTTGCTGAATAAGCATGCACCTACGAAAAACAGATCCATTACGGTTCGTCCTTCCTCTCCATGGTACAATGAACAAATTGGCGAAGAGAAGAGAAAACGGAGAGCCCTTGAACGTTGTTGGCGATCTTCAGGGCTGGTTAGTGATAAACACAAGTATGTGTCGCAATGTGATGTCGTTAATGATCTAGTGAGATATGCTAAGGTTCAATTTTACTCTGACATTATTCAAAGTAACTGCTGTGATCAAAGAATTTTATTTCAAACCGTTGATAAATTGCTGCATAACAAATCTGATGTACGATATCCTACATCAAGCTCTGATAAGGATTTGGCAGAAAACTTTGCGGATTTTTTCAGTCAGAAAATAATTATTCTGCGTAGCAATCTGGATGCTGATTTTAGCAGCACTTCAGATGTTGTCACTGTTTCTGCTGCATGCCACAGTACTCTAACGAAGTTTCAAAACGTATCGTTACAGCAAGTATCTGACATTATTACTGCCTCTAAAGTCAAATCCTGCCCACTCGACCCAGTTCCTGTGTTGGTTCTTAAGGAATGTTTACCTGTTTTATTACAGGTCATGACTGATATTATTAACAGCTCGATTGATTCGGCTATAATGCCAGACAATTTTAAGTTAGCTCTCTTAAATCCACTCCTCAAGAAGTCACATCTTGATTTCGAGGTTTATGCCAATTTTAGGCCCATCTCTAATTTAATGTTCATGGCCAAGCTCACTGAAAAAGTGGTAGCTTTACAATTAATTGATTATATCGTAAACAATGATCTTGATGAAATGTTTCAATCGGCATATAAACAATTTTATAGTACAGAGACTGCCCTTGTGAGGGTGAATAATGACATTCTTAGTATGCTTGATAATCACCGCAGTGTTATTCTACTTTTACTAGATTTATCTGCGGCCTTCGACACTGTCGACCATGGTATCTTGCTCGATAGGTTGGCATCCCGTTTCGGTGTAACAGATTCTGCTCTTGCTTGGTTTAAATCATATCTAAGTAATAGATATCAATTTGTCGCCATTAGGGGCGAAAAGTCTACAAATCGTCCACTGACCTGCGGAGTACCCCAAGGTTCCGTATTAGGACCAATTTTATATCTTCTTTATACTTCGCCACTCGAGGACATCGTGAGACAATACAGTATGGGGTTTCATTTTTACGCTGATGACACACAACTGTATTTGTCTTTCGATTCCCAAGATGTTGAAGACCAAGCGTTATCTACTGCTAGAATCGAAGCATGCGTTCGCGATATAGACAAGTGGATGTTGTTAAATAAGTTAAAGCTTAATAGAGACAAAACTGAGCTTCTTGTAATCAGCTCAACGTATCGTCCTCGGCCATGCCTGAATTCTATTTCAGTAGGCGATCATGATGTTTTGCAATCATCTAAAGCAAGGAATATTGGTGTAGTATTTGATGATGGCTTATCTTTTGAACAACACGTTATGTCGATATGTAAATCTGCATATTTCCACCTTAGAAAGTTAACTAAAATTAGGGATTATCTATCTAATGATTGTGTAGAAACATTAGTCCATGCTTTCGTAACTAGCAGATTGGACAATTGTAATGCGTTGCTCTATGGGCTGTCTAAATATCTCGTTCAGAGGCTGCAATCGGTCCAAAATTGTGCAGCACGTCTTGTCACTCGTACGTTTAAGTTTGCACATATTACGCCTGTGCTTCGGCAACTTCACTGGCTTCCCATAGAGCAGCGTATTATATTTAAGATTCTCCTCTTAATAATAATAATATGTAGATTTATATAGCGCTATATTCCTATAGTTCAAAGCGCTTCACATTCAATATAAAATAGAAATAATAAAATAAAATAAAAATAACATTAAATAAATAATAAAAATAACTAAAGTTCATACAAACGCTTGCTTAAAAAGAAATGTTTTTACATTAGACTTAAAATGTGAAAGTGAGCATGACCGCTTTTCCCCCATAGGAAGCGAGTTCTAAAGAGTAGGAGCTGTAATTTGAAACGCGCGGCTTCCATACGTCTTTAGGCGGTAGCATGGTACTTTAAGAAGATGCTTATTCGAGGAGCGAAGAGTTCTTACAGGTACATATTTATCGAGGAGGTCAGAAATATAATGAGGTGCCATGCCGTTAAGAGCCTTGTAGGTCAGCAGAAGTATTTTATAGGAGATTCGTTCTTTAACTGGTAGCCAGTGAAGTTGCTTCAAAATTGGCGTTATCCTATCAAACTTTCGGGTGCGTGTGACCAGGCGCGCTGCAGCATTTTGCACTCTCTGTAGTTTATCTATCAGATAAGTAGGAAGTCCTGTAAGCAATGAATTACAGTTGTCCAGTTTAGAAGATATAAAAGCATGCACTAGTGTCTCGGTATCCTTCTGGGAAAGGCAGTTCCTAATCTTAGCTATATTGCGGATATGATAAAAAGCTATTTTACACACATTTTGAACTTGTTGCTCTAAATTCATGGATTGGTCGAATATTACTCCTATATTCCTGGCTGAAGTTGATGGAGATATGATTGCATCAGCGACATTAACAACTTGTATTTGCGGGCGCGGGCGATGTTGAACACTAAGCACAAGGAGTTCCGTTTTTCCTCTATTCAGCTTTAATTTGTTACATAGCATCCAAGCATCAATGTCTCGAGCACAGGCCTCGATTTTGGAGACTGCAGCTGCGGTTTCTTCTGGTGTGGGCTTGAATGACACATATACCTGGCAATCATCGGCGTAGAGATGGAACAATAGACCGTGACTTCGGATAATGTCACCAAGTGGGGAAGTGTACAGTAAATAGAGAATAGGTCCCAGGACTGACCCTTGTGGTACACCACACTGTAGATCCTTAGATGCTGACCGTATGCCATCAATTTGGACAAACTGTTTACGATCCCGAAGATAAGTCTTTAAATAATCTAGCACCGTCATACATTAGTGATCTTCTTCATATTTACTCTCCGAGAAGGAATCTTAGGTCATGTAGTCAGCACTTTCTTATAGTACCAAAATCGAGCTTGAAGAGTTATGGCGATAGGATGTTCTCGGTGGCCGCCCCAAAACTTTGGAACAATCTTCCTTTAGAAATAAGACTAAATGACTCGGTTTCTGTTTTTAAATCTCGTTTAAAGACATACCTTTTTAAGAAAACTTATTTTTAATCACATGGTTGTATATTTCTTAGTAATGTGTTTTTAACTTTTTAGTATTTTAACTTTTTAGTAGTTTTTAATATATAGGAATTGTAAAGCGCCATAGGGCAGTTAGTGTATATGGCGCTATATAAATGTGTTATTATTATTATTATTATTATTATTGGATCCTTGTGGTTTGTACCAGTTTGTGACGTCATGGATCATCATGTCCCAGAACGTGTTCTGAGAATGAATGATGATGTCACAAACCAGTACAAACCATAGGGATCCCATTAACTCACAGGTACATTAACTCCATTAACCTATCGTAAATCCTCTATTAAGCCCCCAGGGGGACTTATTTTTCCCCAAGCATATTTTGGGGGGGGGGGGGGGGGGGGAGCTTATTTAAATTGAAAAGCTAAACTTCAGTAGATTGTCAGCTTCTTCACTTATTCTAAACAAAACAGTATCTCCGATCCAGTAAAGTTTTACACCCATATTTCATTACCTAAGTACAAATAATTTCTTTTCACAAAGTTGGCATGTACAATGTATGTGAATTTCCTACAGAACGTGCAATGTACTGAAGTAAAATAATACTGATGGTTTTTGTTTCCATTGTGGGGGAAGAGGAGGGAGGGGGCTTAAAAGAGAGGGGAGGGACACTTATTAAATTTCGTGTCTTAAAAAGGGGGGCTTATTAGAAGAGAGGGCTCAAAAGAAAGAGGGGGGGCTTAATAGAGGATTTATGGTAATCACCAAAATATTACCAAGCCAGAATGGCTGGGAAAATTTATACATGTATATCAACATGCAAGCAAACTTAACTGCATGGTTGTGAAGAGATAATTATTAAATTGCAAGAAAATTCCAATTTTACCAATCATTTTATTGTGATCTAACCACATAATAGTTTTTAGAAGATCCCTTTATAGTTTTCACCAAAAGAATTGAGTTATATATTAGTATAATATTGTTTTTAAATATACATGTACAGTATAAAGTTGCAAGTTATAATTTATTACTGTTGGTTCGTGTTCATTTAACAGATTATTTGTGTTTGCGAGAACTGACCGAATCCCTTTAGTCTGCAATTTTCATCTTCTGCAGTTAAACTACTTTGAATTGCAGCCCTGCTCCACTGGCATCTCTCCTCACCCCCATGTTGATGGAGGGCCTCATTTATGATGCGGCCAGAAATGATTTGGTTGGCATCCGAGTCCACCCTAATTGACAAAGGTACACATGATTAAGTCACTTCATTTATAAATAACAGCAAGGACTTAAATAATATTTACATACATGTCAGATTCTGAGGTTTTAGATACATGTAGCACAAAGGGTTGGCAACAGGAAAAGCAAGGCAAAGAATGAATTAAAACTGCAGGCTATTTTGTGAGGTCTTTGATTGACACACAGGTTATTTGACAGTAATTCACTGTAAAATGTGTGGTAAGTTCTGATAATCCAGTAATATATATATATATATATACAGGCGAGCTCCCGATAATCAAATATTCATGAGCTCTCATCAAAAATAGTATTGTTAAGGTAGTGTTTATACATGTAGATAAAATCTTTTTTTTTTCCATCTTGCCGACAAAGGCACACGTGGCCGCCCATGATTTGTCCTGCCATTTTAATTTAGCATCCTGGTGAGTCAGGTTAGCTGTGGTGGCACGACGACGACACAAAATGTCCCTGAAAAGTGACTTGGATGCATATTCTATACGTCCAGTATGGGGCTCCGCTTGTGCGGGCCCCACTATTGCAAAGGCTCAGCTGACAGAAATTATCATGTACTCACTTGCTGTAAGTAAATTAATTCATTTGGGATTTCAGCAGTTAGATTACTTTCCTCTGGCATCTGTACATGTGCTTACTGCTTGGGTATGTAGCTGCATAAACTTGCTAAATACTAGCTGATACAACATGCACATAAAATATGACTTAATTTTATCTTCCTCAGGCAGGGCAGAGGTATCAGAGGAAATAAATCCAGTAACTTCCAATAAAGTAGACATGATAAAAATAAAGCCTACGATGTGGTAACTGAAATTGTTTGGGTTTTTTAGCGATAACCTATTGCAACTAGTAAAACCAATTATTTTGGGTCCTGACAGACTACAGAAAAGCATGTTACAGAAAATCAGCGAGATGCATGGTTAGGTGTGGTTTGACTATAACACAATATGTTGGACAAGAAAAAAACAAATAATTAAATAGCGCTTACACTTCATCAAAGTTAAAACCATCGAAGTCTTCCCCCTTTAGACGGGTATTATAAATCCTTCGTACCTCTCTCTTAAAAATCAAAAACAGGAGAGAATCAGAGATAAGAGTTATTAGGTATATGTATTACTATTTAACTAAATATAACATGTTCAGTTGGGCAGCCCTTTTTACTGTCACATTATATCCATTTCATGTTACTTTAAGGAATGAAGCCATACTGTATGTAGGTAACATTTGGCCAATACCTTTTCTAATCCACTTCACTTTTTCTTTCCTTTTTATTAAAATTAATGACAAATGGACAAAAAACTAGCGCGAGGTGATCGCTGCTTCGTCATCAATCCACGTTTGAGTAGCCAATCAAAGCGCACGAAAAGCACTATTCACTTGTGTGGTATATACTAAAGATTGATATTATTTTAGTCCGAGTCATGACATATTTGATACGAATGACGAGTAAAATACACAGCCGTATTAGATGTTTAGCCGACTAATGTTGTTTATAATATAAATTATGCCAGAAATGCTATAATAAGGCAAACTTGCCAACATTTCAGAATTTTAGTGCAGAACACTATATCCAATTTGAGAAATCATGCGAGACCGGCGATTTCATTTATGAAACGGAACGATGAAATCGCCGGTCACGCATCAAGTAGAGGATGCTATTCGCAGGCTATATTTGGTGCCGCCTTGGGCATATTTCGAGCGTTCTTGGTAGACTGATAATAATTATTAAAAGAGTTGACAAAACAATCAAGTATATAAGCTTATACTCACTCTACATGCCCAAGGCACGACCACTTTCTCTTCGCGGGCTTCTCGTCGACCACGGCGACCTCGACCTCTGGCTCCCGCAATCCCCGTCCTTTGTTGTAAATTCGAAATTTCTTTCAGTTGATTTTCGAGGCGTTGCATCGCCATGTTTCGGTCATTTAGCTCATCTCGGAGGGCCCTATTTTCTCCGGCAACAGTCCGGTTGCTTGCTATCACCTCCTCCAGTAGAACGACATAGTTGTCAGGAAGCGCGGCAGGTTGAGCTATGTTATTAGCCATTTGAAATTAGTAACTTACTATAATGTACAAAATTCTCGATTACAAATCGGTTTATATAATAGTAAAGTACGAAAAAGTACTGTACAAACTTGCTAATTAACTTATGATCGCTGTAGTGTCGCTTTGAAGTCTTCTGAAAAGATCGGGAGAAATTTTAAACGGTAGATGTTTTTGCGCCCAAAATCATCCCGGTTCAGGTTACCTAGCCAACCGCAATGCAAAACTTTGACGGATTCACGTGAAAAATGAAATACTATCCCTTGTTTATTCCCGATGCGCTGGACTTCGAACGTGAATGACGTACGTACGTCAAATGGCGGGAATCGTTTCCCGCCGAAGTTCGTGTGGATGTTGTGAATGCTTTCTCTGTATTCTTCAACCCATGGCCATGTTATCGTTTTTAGCCATCACAGGAATAGGAATACGAAGAACCTTTCCTTGAGATAAAGCGAGCTGAATTTCATGATATCAAGTTGCTGAACTCAAATTAGTTGGGTTCTTAGCAGCATATTGTGCGAGAACTATATTTTTATAGGGCTTGCTGACAATAGGTTTCGTGAAATGAAGCCGGCCGAGTCCCAACAGAGGGCAAGTACTTCTAGAAAAAGGCAAAGAAGCATCGATACGGTGCGTACGAGGAGACTTAGGAGAAACAAGAATACCAATTTAGTGATGAAAGGACTAACGAAGAAAGAAAGACGAGCCAGACTCTCTGAAAAGCTACTTGTTAAGAGTCCACTAGTGAGATCGAAATAGCAAGATCATGAAGATATAAACGACACCCTCAAGCGAAAACTAGAGAGGTTTGAAGCCGAATATAGAAAAGAAAGAAAAAATATCTGCATTTTACTGGAGGAAATGAAAAAAAGAGCACTCAGCAACCAAGACACAGAACACAGCGAATAGGTAAATATGCAGCATGGCCATTTCAAAATAATTTTGCATTTTGATTTTAAAGTTCAGGCTGACTGCCGTGGGATTAGCAAGTTCAGAGCAAAAAAGGTTATTTAGAAATTTTGTTCAGACTGATTCTAAATTCAAAATCAACCGGATTTAGATAGTATTCGACGTAGTTTCTAAATACATGTAGGAAGTAACATATATACACGACATTTTTTTCTTGCCGTTCTCACCAATTCCGTATTCTGTAGTTTGCATTCTGTAATTCCGATCCATGGCTGTATTTTGTATTTTGCATTCTGTAATTTAAATGTGGGGACGGGGGATGGGCATACCCAGGGGTATTTGACATTTCACCTTATTTTCATATCACATTCCCTGCCCAGGGGACAAGTGTTGATGTCAAATGCCCATCCTCCCAGGGAAAAGATGCAGTGGTAACACTGTCAATATGAACTCAAGTCGTCAAATGACCCCTCCCTTGAGATCCCAAATGACATCAAATTCCCCACCCATGGGAGAGGAGATGGAATAAAATCCCCTTGGTATGCCCACCCCCTGGGGCTAAACATTGACAAGTGCATTATGTTGCCTCGATTCCATGGCTGTATTTTACATTCTCAATCTGTAATTTAATTTGTTGCTCGGGTAGCCAATTCATATAATTGCTTTCAACAATCCGGCCCTGGAATCAAGGCAACATAATTACAGAATCCCCAAAAATTTCAACAACTACTGCTTGCATCCTTTACAACAGGTACAGCACAGTTTGTCTGAAATCTCTGAAAACTGCTCTTACTGATGATGGTTAGATTCAATGCATATCAACAAAACAAATGATATAAGTATATTATCGAGAACTTTACCATAAACACTCGCAGATAAGCTGCACTTGCAGATAAGCCGCACCCCCAGTTTAGAAACTCAATTTTTTAAGAAATTGTTTTTTTTGGAAAGGAAATCACGATTACAAAGCTGCATCACCTTCCTTGCCTCATCGAACTTTCAACGAGATAACTCCGTAGTGTTACCCAACATTTTAGATCTGAAAGTGTTTAAACTTCATGTCTACTTACTTACACATGTACAATAGAACTTTCAATACTTGACAGTACTTTTTCATCCAAGGTTGCTTGTTAGCTGAATTTAGTCTTGAATATCATGTCAACAAAAACATGCTCACGATCTGACAAGTTACAGATATAAATTTTAGTTTAGAGCACTTTAACTGTTCATATAAACTGATAAATTTGAGGCGCAGAATACGTTTACAGTACTTATCTTGAATTACACACCAAGCACAGCCTCTGTAGGCCCCAGATCCTGAGACATTGAAGACTTTCCCAACACCCGGGTAGTTCATCACATAGGATACAAGGTCATACTTGAACTTAAAAGGTACTTTGCTGTTAGCATCATATAGTGTGACGTCAGTAAGTGATATAATGTCATCTATCACCACCTCCAGGTAGGGCTGGAGAGATTCCGGCTCCTTTGAGCCATTGCTATTTAGCTCGATTAGCTATTTAGCTCGATTAGCTTTAGCTATTTCTAAATAGCCAGTACTCTAGGTTTAGTTTCAAATAATTTTAAAAATGTTTTTAAATTATGTAATACATTAGGTACGAAATGAAGTTGTTGTTGCCAGGGATAATGCCCACAAGGAGCAAGCAGCCAAATAGATACCTAATTGCCTTTGGCAAATTTAAGATGGCAAACTGTATTGGCCACATCGAGTAAGCACCTTTGTTCTTACTGAAAGGATTCATTACATCAGTAGACCATTGGAGCAGAAGGGTACGTCTGTCCTTTGCAGCAAAATATCTGTTTCACATTGGAGAGCATTGAATGTCATTCATGACGCCTGCAGGAACAGAGGGATTACAAGTTTCCAGTACTTGGGCTAGAGAGGCTGTCCCATACAGCCTGGCAAAACGAGGGCCAAGTGGCAAATAAATAAAGTGAATAGTATCTCATTCTTTGTGCTTAGCTGGCTCATTCTTTGACTTGTACCTCTCAGCACTACATTTGGCGCAAGAAGTCAGCTGGCTGTATGTATTTATAAGCGTTGCTATCACGAAACAGAATGCAGTCTTTTGGACAGTAGTGATATGTTACAGTATCAACAAGAAATGGCCGTATGACAGCATAAGCATCATCATAATTAGAGGGTAGAAGGTTGCTAGGAGGAAGTAATGACTTTTGAAGTTGAAGTTGGTGGGAGAGGCTTTCTTTGCTAGTTTCTAGATTAACAGAAAACTGCACTGCAACGGCTTGCAATAAAGTGACATTGCTGAGGCAAAGTAGCAGGACGTATCTCTACAAGTGTGCTTCAAAAGTCACATTCATATTCTCGCATTGATATGGCTGCGGCAGGCAGCAGTTCCCTTAGCCTGTTGAAGATACAAATATAGAGACAGCAGCACCTGTTCGCACAACTCAAACCTTACATCAGTTTCAGAGTCAGATAAATTCAATTCTGCACCTTGCACTTCAGAATAAGTCTGTAAGTTAAGTGAAATTAAGACTTAGCAGATTTCATTTAATCAGTAGTGAATATACACCTGAATTAAAGAAAAAGGTTATAATTACCACAACTACTATAACCACAGCTTGGAGGACATTTTGCCACGCCCATGATAAAGTTTTGGTAGTAAAGTAAGGTACGGCGACCTGAGAAATACGAATATAAGTTACTAAAGTTTTGATAGTAAAGTAATGTACGACTCACTCACTTTGATGAGAAGGAAAGACTTTGGCGGGGAAAAAATATTAGGCGGGACAAAAATTAGGCGAGAAGAAACATGTTTGGTCGGGACAACGAGCCAACCCAAATCATTATTACCTTGAGGAATAAGGATACTTTAGTAAAAAAAAAGACTATGGGTAAAAAACTAATTAACCCACACAGCGAACCATTATTGCTAGATCCTAATAGGCAAAACACGAAGTTGAAAAAAAAACAGTCAGAGGTTGATAACGTGGACAACTATTGCGAAGGGAAAGCGAATTAAGTATTAACCACTCCAAGTTTACGATAAAATACACGAAGTCATGTAAACAGTTATTTTCATTTATTATATTTTTTAAATCAATTGTCAATTCCTGCAAAGAATGGAGAAAACGATGATTAGATGGATAAAGTAGAGTCTGTTTAGTATAGAGGGGAGCAAAATGGCTCTGTGGTTTCTCTACGCGTGTTTCTCTGATGAAATGTTCTTACGCTTTTAACGTCCTTAAACGGTAAGCAAGGGGGTAACGATCTAAGAAGGGTACTCATGGCTACGGTTAAGTCGGTAATATCTGTCGAATCACTCCTAACTATGTAAACCAAACATGCATCACGCTATTTCTTTATCCTGACTAAAGTGAAAGAGATTTACCGATTTACCGGTTATTTTGTGGTGTAACGTGTCACTGAAAAAGAAGAAGAACGACGGATTAGGAATTTATAACAGGTATGGTGTTAATGTATTTTGCGCTTACTGTGACCATTGCATTGATTTTATCTTACCTTCTTGTTAAACACCATATCGGTGGCCCGGTGGACCGCCACCAGAACGTTGGCGTCCATGCTATTCGCATGGACTATGACACACCCGTCCCCTGCCTTCCTGCAAGAATGATTTATACGATTGATAAGGCATTGGGAATATCGCTAAAGGTTACAGTTGTGTGGTTTTGCGTTTATGCATTGTAGCGAAATGAAGTAGAAAACATACCAGCAAGCCCCCACAGGGCAAAGCCCTGTGGCGAAGGCCAAGCGGACACACTTGAAAACATGTTTTTACCACACACAGACACATTTGCATTTCAATAGAACCCTATTTAAGTTAACATGTGTGAAATAGGATTGGTCATAAGACAGCTAACTTTTTTTCTTTTTTTTCGAGGTTCATTTTGACCTTGTACATGTATGTACGTACTTTTCTTACAGGCGGTTGTTGGATCGGTCATTACACTTATTAAGTTTAGGAATGTGGCAATCGATGTTATTAAATTTAGGTATGAACATCCTTTGTATTCCACGGCTCACTGGCGTTTTCTTACGTCAATACCTTTGCATTTTTTTTTCAAAGAAAGAAAAGAAGGACAAAATTGTTTGCTATGTGTATCAGTTAAATTAAACGTTCGAAATGACCATGCGCAAAGGGCAGTGCGTCTGTTTGTTAAAGGTGGATTCGTGAAGGCGTAGGGAATCATGTCACGTGGTTACCAAAATCGTATAAGTTCCCGCGCTTCTCGTGAAATCTTTGCCAACCTCGTTACTTCTCTTCGCACGAACTACGAAAAATGACTAAGAACAACCCTCCACTTAAAATGGTGTCTTTGGAGAAGTATCCCTGCTTCTGCACAGAGAGAAGGACTGGCAATGTGGCTAAGTAAGAAAAACGACATAATTATATTAAAATCTCAGCATTCGTTTTAATTTAGGCTTAAATTATGATTTGAAATTAAAACAGTTTAGATACAAGCTGCGGTACATACTTTTCTTCAATTCAAGACCATTAAGACAGTATATACAATATAGTATGCCTATGTTGCTGTAGAGTGTATACATTGTGATGCTGCAAGAGTTTAAAAACAATGATACCTCAAACCTTTATCAGCACCTAATTAAAGGCTTATATATACAATTGACACTTATCCTCCATTTAAATACATCTACCCACCTCTCTTAATCTCCCTTGCCTCCTGCACTTCTGTTGGTGGAGCTCATATTTATTCATCTGCATTTGTTTCTGCTTCTCATGCAAAGACAAGAAGTATCGCTTGATAGCCACTACATAAACAGAATTAGATACAGTTATTTTGTATATGTAATTGTTGTTAAAAAACAAATATTGTGTATGGTGAGGGGAAGGAGAATCTAGTAATCTGGCAGTGCAGCTGAATTCTTAACATTTCAAGTTAAAAGGAGATTTATCTTTCGTTTTATTAAAGACACACAGACATGTATGAATTGTCAGATAAATAATTGTGCATTAGCGTTGCGTGCCCTGCGTTTTTCTCCGTCCGTAATTTACATGGTTCAATGTCACTACTGTAATTCACAATACATCGGAGAAACAAAACGATGCCTCAAAGAACGTTTTAACGAACACAGACGACCTGTAGATAAATCTAATATCAAATCTAAACCTATGTACAGCCGTTTCTGAACATTTTCTCAGCCCTAACCATTCTAGTACTGACATGCTCCTTATTCCTTTATTGGCTATGCCACGAACGCCGTAATGTTCCAGCTTTTTTTAATCAGAATTTCATGGTTAACAGTGTCAAACGCTTTACTAAGGTCAAGAAATATTCCACATTAGTAGTTGCCTTTGCTTTTTGCATTTTATCTACTATCAAGATAAGAGCATTAACAGCGGAGTGATTTGAACGAAAGCCAAATTGATTTTGACATAGAATATTCATATTCATCTTGCTGAACTGGTACAGTTGTATTTCTGAAAGAAGTTAATATATCATATGATCAAGTCTATAAAAATGATTGTACTTAGTTTTAGTTGTGCACATTTGTGCACATTCCATCTTTTTACACCAATGTAACGTAGGCTAAACTTTCCATAATTAGTTCTAGGTGTTACCCCATACGAACAACGCATTAGTAAAATATGGGTAAATTAAGGAGTAATACAGTTGTAATAATATGTTTGTGGTTAAATATTTTAAGAAGTTCGGATAATATACCGACCCCTCTACGGATTTTTGCAGATAAATGTTGTACATGACTCTTCCAATTAAGATTGGAATCTAGATAGACACCTAAATATTTCCAACTTTGTTTCTGTGAAATTGGACTATCGTTGATCAATAGATCGATATGAAAATTTAAATGTTTTTGAGGAGGATGGAAAATAACGAACTCTGTTTTATCAATGGTAAGAGGAGCTTGTTACAAGCCAGCCATGTATTAACATACTCTAAGTGGATATTTATAAATGTCTCCAGGACAGTCCGGTCCTTATGAGCAGCAAAATGGTGAAACTCAGAGAAATCTGAACAAGTCATGAAGTCATTAATATATAAAAGGAATAGAAGAGGGCCAAACACTGAACTATGATGAACCCCACAGGATATGTTAAGACTATTTGATGACACACTACCTATTGAGATAAATTGCTTACGATTATGTAAGTAGGAAATGAACCATTTACTGGCTATACCACGAACGCTGTAATGTTCCAGCTTTTTAAAATCAGAATTTCATGGTTAACAGTGTCAAACGCTTTACTAAGGTCAAGAAATATTCCACATTAGTAGTTGCCTTTGCTTTTTGCATTTTATCTACTATCAAGATAAGAGCATGAACAGTGGAGTGATTTGAACGAAAGCCAAATTCATTTTGACATAGAATATTCATATTCATCTTGCTGAACTGGTACAGTTGTATTCCTGAAAGAAGTTAATATATCATATGATGAAGTCTATAAAAATGATTGTATGGCAAGATACTGTTCCACATCATTAGAGATCTTCTCTTGGACTTTTCGGTTTCAGTATATTTTTCATACAATCCTTGTTCCGCCTGGATTCAGAGAGAAACTTGCATCTTTGATTGAATAAATAGTAAATTAGTTTACATAAAATTTTTGAGAATGAAAAACGTGCATGGAGATCTGTTCGCTATTATATTTATCGCTGAAGGACCATAGGTGTTATTAGGCCTCTTCTGTAGAGAAATAATCGTTGTTGGAGAAGATTCTTTCAAGACGTCATAATAAATGTCGAAGTACCGTAGGTGTTATAGGGCCTTTTCTGTGGAGAAAGAATCGTTGTTGGAGAAGATTATTTCAAGATGTCATAATAATCGTCGAAGTACCGTAGGTGTTATAGGGCCTCTTCTGTGGAGAAAGAATCGTTGTTGGAGAAGATTCTTTCAAGATGTCAGACTCACTACTGCCTGTTGCGGAGCCTGCACACTCTCGCACGAACTCTACGCCACATGCGAATCAGAACGTTAGGTTGCCTTTCTCCCGTTTGGATCGCAATGGACACCTGAATGGAAATAAAGAAAACCAAATCATTGGGATAAGTAGTATAGTCGGCGTCAAAATGATACCCGTTTTTCTTGCACAAGAAAACTCAAAAAGTGAATTCAGAAATTCATTTTTGAGTTTTCTTGTGCAAGAAAAAAGGGTATCAGTTTTGACGCCGACTATACTACTAGGGGTAACTAAGGGTCATTCAAAGTGTCACTAGACATTCTTGTACATAAAATCCAACTTGATAATCCTATTAGAGATATGATTACATATAGTTATATCGACATCGATTGCTTGTACATAAAATCCAACTTGATAATCCTATTAGAGATATAATTACATATAGTTATATCGCTGCAACAGCCTTACACCTAAAAATCCAAACTCGAGTACCTGTTAAAGCTATCGTAATATATAGTTGTATCGAAGGGAGAATGGTGAGACCACGTAGCGAACCACTTCCAAGGAGTCTAGCTCGAGAGGCAGGTGCTATTCTCGATGAGAGAGATGGAATGCTTGAGGGGATGGAGATAGGTCGCCGTACTGTCCGATGGCGCTTCTTCCAAGGTGTGGCAGGAGATTTGACCCCTAGGATCATGGAAAAGTTAGTTGCAAAGGTAACCACCAGCTTCTATCTGCGCTACAGCTACACCTATCGCATTCGCAATGTCAATGACGGACGCGTGATTCTATTCTCCAAGACTGTCCCAGGCTCTCCATGGGTGAACATCCTAGAAGATGGAGAAGAGTGGATCAATAGCAAGGAGACAGCTCGATTGAATCCCGACAACATCACTCGACCAAATACCCAATGGGCCTTTGTGCGTTGGATCTACGTAGATGTAAAAGTTGTGATCGATCGTCAGCTTCTGTTGGGAACAGGTCCACTGCCCCAATGGCTTCGCCAGAAAAAAGGAATGTTTGCCCTCGATCGATATGGTGACAACCTATGTCTGTGGCGCTGCCTTGCCGTATACAAAGGAGCCCGTGCAGACAAGTGCAACACCTCAGCTCGAAAACTTGCCCAGGACTTCTATCGCCTGACAGCACCCACACAAGACGTTCCCAAAACTTCCTTAGACCAGCTGGAGGAAGTCGAGTTGCACTTCGGGATTGGCATTCGGGTGTACGAACCCAAGGAGGATGGCGCTTGGCATCTGACGCGACATGCAGCTCACTACAAGCATACGATGACGATTGGGATATACGAAGGACATGCCTTCTACATCAAGAACATCAACAAGCTAGGGCACATCTACGTATGTAATGACTGTAAGCAACGGTTCACGAAAGCCTCAGACCTTCACCGCCATGCAGATCGTTGCAGGAGTGGCGAAACGAAGATTGTTTGCCCCGGAAAAGTAATCACAGTACCCCAGTCGGCATACGAAAAAGCCTTCTGGCCAGAGAGCACAGCCAGCAAAGTCGCTCTATGCTGGTTGGAACGTGAAACCAAAAGGATTGGACAACACATTCATCATGCAGCTTGCGGGCATGGTGGAGAGCATTGGATAGAAGGAGCGCCGGTCGACGGCTACGAACCTATTTCGAAAACCATCTTTCAATTTCATGGATGCTATTTCCATGGCTGCCCGAAATGCTTCCCTAGGGAAAGGAGGCTCTATCTCAAGACCTGTGAAAGAACGGCAAAGCTACAAGGAGCTGGTTATACAGTAGTGGAAGCTTGGGGCTGCTCCACAAAGAAGAAAAACAAACCGGTCCCCACACCAACACAACCTGTCTACCCACACTTCATAGTTTACGATTTCGAAGCCTATCTCGACACGACAAAAGGAAGACAACCAACAGACCACCTGACCATCGAAAACGTTCACGTTCCCATATCAGTATCAATTGCCGACACGTACAATCGAAAGCCAACCCACATTTGTCGACGCAATCCAAAAGAACTCATCGAAGCCTTCGTCGAAGAACTCCAGCTAAGAGCGAAAGTGATCCAAGAAGTCATTGCAGAACAGTTCTGCCCCAAGACACCTGAATTCTCTTTTGACACCCTACCAAAGAAACAACAAGCGAAGATCGACGAATGGATCCGCCAAGTTCCAGTAGTGGGATTCAACTCTGGCAGGTACGATCTCAATCTGATCAGGGAGCACTTCGTAGGAATCATTGCCGACACCTGTTCAAAGATCCTGGTAGCAAAGAAAGCCAATTCCACTATGTTCCTATTGACCCCAGATTTCCGTTTCCTTGATGTGATCAACTACCTTGGACCTGGAACTTCTTATGAACGTTGGGTCGCTGCCTATGGCTGTGAGTTGCAAAAGAGTTTCTTCCCATATGAGTGGTTCGATTCTCCAGACAAGTTGGATCACATTGGATTACCAGACTATCCAGAGTGGGGTTCGAAGTTGAAAAGAGAACATCTACTATCTATGTCAGAGTTCGAAGACTGTGAGTGCACCTTTCTCGACGAAGGAATGGAAACCTTTGCAGACTGGCTACGATACTACAACAACCTAGATGTAGTTCCATTCTTAGAGGCACTTGAAAAGATGCGAGATTTCTATCACGAGAAAGGAGTAGACATGCTGAAAGATGCAGTGTCCATTCCAGGAGTCTCACTACAGTTCCTGCTTCGAGGTAGTGTAGAAAGGGGAGCTGAGCTGTACGCTCCAAGTAAGGAAGCCTACCGCATGCTGAAAGACGCTGTCGTGGGAGGTCCAAGCATAGTGTTCACCAGACTCCACGAATCAGGAGTGACTAAGATTCGTAGTCATCAGGGAGGAACTAAGACTTGTCGTAAGATTCTTGGATACGATGCCAACGCCCTATATCTTTCTACCATGGAATTCGAAATGCCTTGTGGAAAAGAAAAGGTTGTGCACTATGACGATCCAGGTCCAGCCACTGAAGGATTCGTTGAATGTCTACTTGGTGGAACGTGGTTTGGATATGCAGAAGTAGACATCGAGATACCAAAGAAATTGTGGAAGGAATTTGAGGAGATGCCACCCTTCTTCTACAACAAGAAAATCCCCAAAGAAGCAATCCCTCCAGAAATGTTGGCCTACCTCACAAAGACAGGTAGAAAGCTCAGCGAGGAAAAGAAGCTAGTTGGGAGTCTCTCTGGAAAGAAGTTGCTACTCTATGCTCCTCTTCTACTTTGGTATGTAGATCATGGCGCAGTGCTCACTGCTGTCTACCGCACGATAGATTACGAACCCAAAGAAATCTTTAGATGGTTCGTGGACCAAGTCACTGAGGCACGTCGTATGGGAGATGAAGATAAAGGTGAGGCTTTGCTGGCAGATGTGTTCAAGCTACTAGGAAACAGCGCCTATGGAAAGTTGCTCGAAGACTTGGGACGCCAAACGAAAGTCACCTATACGAAAGATGAGAAGGTTGTGGACAAGGCATTGCGAAGTGTTTGGTTCGAAGACCTGGAAGAGATTGGTGATGCATATGAACTCGAGAGCCGAAAGGACCAGATCCGAATCAAACGCCCTTTCCAAGTAGGTATCGCTGTGTACCAGCTTGCAAAGCTGCGTATGCTCGAGTTCTACTACGACTTCCTCGATAAGTACATCGACCGAGATGATTTCGAATACATCCAGATGGACACGGACAGTGCGTACATTGCCATCTCTGGAAACAGCATAGATGAAGTTGTACGACCGGAACTACGAGAGGATTTCGAAGCCAATAGGAAGGAATGGCTAGCTTGGGACAAGTGGAGTAGTCGTACGCCAGGACTCTTCAAACTCGAATTCGAAGGACAGCGCGCCATTGCCCTATGCTCGAAAGCCTACTACGTCGATACGGGTGGCAGCAAGAAGTATTCCGCTAAAGGTATGTCTAGACGGCACAACGACATTTCGTGGGATCGATTCAAAGAAACCCTCCAGGGTAGTATCGACGTAGCGAATAACCGAGGCTTCCGCCTATTGCCAGAAGGTGTGGTAACCTACGACCAATGGAAGCTTGGGTTATCGGCTTACTACGACAAAAGACACGTTCTTTCCGATGGAATCCACACCGAGCCAATAGAGTACTATGTCTAACGTCTAGGTACGAACAGAATTCCTTTTGGTGGTAGTTCTGTATCCCTAGGAATGACTTGTAGCTCTTCACGAACGAATCCACGTTTGGGTGCGTCCTTCTCCCCTTCTCGCTTCGCAAGGTAGTAAAGCACAGGCTGTCCCGAAGATACTACACTTCGCGAAATGGTGTGTATTTGCAAACTCCACACAGGATCAGTAGCTCTACGTTTTTCACCTCCTTCCAATTCTCCTGGTGCGTAAAGATATCGAACTAGAACGTCGAATGGTAGACGCTCTTCTCTCAATCCAACGGTGCGCGAATACGTAGGAGTCTTAAGATCTACTTGTTGCGCCACCACAGAATTCAAAGGCTCTTTACCAGTCAACCGAGTCACCTCACTATTCATAGCTTTGATAACCATTGGTAAACGAACTACCCATTCTCTACTACGTTCATCTGATCCTTCCGAAGTAAGTACCATCTCTTGTGCATACTGATACCCAAACAATCTCTCGGCTAGAGTTCTATTTGCTCTTTCAACAAAACTTTGCGCTCTATGATTACCAGCCTCACCTCGTTGAACTTTCGTACCATGTAGTTCTAGCGTTTCAGACATACGTCCCATGAATTCTCTACCAGGATCTACTTGCAAAGTCTTTGGCCATTCTAGTGGACTACGTTTATAGATTCGTTCGAATGCCGCAGAAACTTCACCACTATCTTTAGATGCCAAAGGTTCGGCTTCTTTGTATCGAGAAGCTACATCGATTACCACTAATGCATACTTATATAGTTTCCTTCCACGTCCTGGCCGATCGTGTGGTAGAAATATCAAATCAGCTTGGTGGACTTCATTTGGTTTCGATACAGTCCAATGTGGTCGTGGAATGTGTTTTGGTGGTGGTAGATATATTTGCCACATAGATTGCTTTTCCAACCAACTCCTAGCCACGTCTTCTGATGCTTTCGCTGCTACCGATAGCTTACCAATTGCAGAGTGACCTTTCCAATAGCCCATAGGACCATAGAAGATATTCGCAAGTTTAGAATCCATCATACATCTATACGTCCCAACCTTCAACAGATAAAAAAAAAAAAAAAGAAGAATAAAGAAAGTCGTTGCGTGACCCTCTTCATTCTTCCTTTTTCTTTTTTTAGTAACTTACTAGTAGCTTAGGGTGACTTACTAGTAGCTTAGGGTAACTTACTAGTAGCTTAGGGTAACTTACTAGTAGCTTAGGGCAACTTACTAGTAGCTTAGTAGTAGCTTAAGTAGCTTACTAGTAGCTTAGTAGTAGTATCTATATCCATTTACTAATAGTGTATCCGACGCCTAGCATTCCACCACCAACGTAGAGCAACTCGCCAGTCTTCTGATTGTTTGAGGGGTTGTAGTAGTCAGATAAGCGGGGTTCTTTCATCTCTTTGAGCCGTTTTAGCGCCTTACGTAACCTATCGGATCGTACTAAGGCTTCGTTGGTATCTCTTTGATCGTTGTGTGCTTTGCGTTCAAGACCTTCCTGCTCTTGTGCATAGTCATATAAGCTTTGACGTTTGATTCTATACGCTTTCATTTCACGTTCTAGTTTTTCGGTGGCCCTATCGTGTCTCTCTCGTTCTGCATCTACATCACCAGCCTTTCCAAGCATTCTAGCTAGTATGCCACCACCAGTAAATGCCGTTGCATTCAAGATAGCCCCGAAAATGGCCATTCCAATTGCTGCTGCCATTACGGTTTGGGTTTGGGCTTTTCTTTCTCAAGTTGTTTCTCAAGATATTCCTTTGCGTATAAGCTACCAAGTATCACGGCAGTCCACTTCGCGTAATTCACTAGGGAAGAAGAAGGATCGCTAAGCATAGATTCCTTGGTAGTCTTTTTTACGATCCACCCAATACCAGCAGCGAGTCCAACGATTTTGACTGCATCGGTTGCCGTCTTCGTCAATTCCTTCTCCATCTAGATATATACTACTATGGTCTCGAGTCTTTAAGTGTTACTCCATGTCTAGTGCCGTTGGCTTTGCCGGAGCTGCAGGTTGTGTCGTGCTAACGGCAGCAGCTCGCGTGTTGCCATCTACATACTTCTTGTACGCAAAGTACGTGCCAAACAATGTAGCGCCAGTACCGATGACTGCGAGAATAGTCAGGTTTTCGAACCGACCTTTCTCTACGTCAGTTTCTTTACATGATTCGCTTTCGCGCATCAACTCTCTCTTTTGAGCTTCTTTAGCGAGTTTGTTGCTTAACGCTAGTGCTTTTCCAGCTGCGACGCGCTTTGGGTTTTTTATCTTAGTTGGTGCAGTCGTCGGAGGATTCGCAGTTATCTGGTCCGCTTCTTCCATCTTGATTCGGTATAGTAGGTATATGTGGAGGTTCAACAGTTGTACCAGGAATGACTACATGACCAGATATGTGGAATAGAACGCTAGCTAGAGCTACAAGGCGACCTGCTTTGAGCGATAGTAGACCAGTCGCAGCACTGATTTCGTTGCGGACTAGAGGGTCTTCTTGTAGGTCCTTGATCAGGGCTTCTTGAGAATCTATTGGTACTAGGTAGGCAACTAGGCGGGTAGCTAGACGCGTCACACCGTCAACTAAGCCTTTCGTTACTTGCTGAGCTAGGACGGCCTGATACCTCCTATACAACTTGTTTACCTCTTTCTCGGGAAGCCTAGAGATGTCCCCTAGGGAAAAGTTCTTACCTAAGTATTCTTTCGTTACGCCTGTTGCGGCTAAGATCGAAAGTGATTCGCGATTGTCTGACGTAACGTCTAGATCGGTTGGTGGTGGGCCTGTTACGTCCTCACCGAATATCTCGAGTATTTCCTTATCAGTCATAATATGTTATAGATGCTGGGAGCTCTAACACTACCTCGAAAGGATGGCGGAGACAGAAGCACATGCGAGCAAACTTATGGGATCCAAGTATCATTCGTAACTCTTTGCATTCTTGCGAGCCTCCATAATCCTCAAATATCCTTTTGCCATCTACAGCCGATGCTGTATGGAACGCTATTACTATAGCTACGTTCTCACGGAAGGGTTTACATATGCTCGTTAGTTGTTGGGACAGCACCCAAACGGAAATCCCTATATGTCGTGCAGAAAAGGCTAAGTCCACTAGCTTGTCAGTTCGTTTCTTGACGTCCTTCGATGCGGCGCAATCGTCGAGAATCAATAGAGTATTGGTACCGGACCAAAATGTTGCGCAAATACTCAAAGTAGCATCGATGGCATCCTGCGGTGGTGATATGACGAAGAAACGAGGATCTCGATTTGCAAATCCACGATAAGTTTTGTTGTGGGCATACGTAGGACAAATCAGTACTATGTAATCGAACTTACCACGAAATGATCCACGAAGTTGTTCTATGAGAAATGCAGTCTTCCCACAATTCGTTGGACCGACTATGAGTGCGTTGAACGGTACGTGCTCTACGAGAGAATCCATCAGTATAATATACTCTGCAGAGATCTGTTCAATATCGTGACCTGAGCATCCGCAAGGACATAGATGTGCATTTTCACATTTCCACTTCCCTTAGCAGTTCTATGTATGCGAATGTCGATGTCCTTTCCACTGCCGGTTTGTGCCAAGCCATCACCATGAACGGTGGAATCTTTTGCTGTGCGACAATCGATTAGAATAGAGAATCTATTTTCAAAGAACTTCTTTGGAGTCATAGAAGTATTGGGTGTACCAAACCAGCTTCTTGCAGCCTCCCAGAAATCTAGGGGAAGCATGCCGCTTGGAAAGAGTCTGTTGGGAATCCCATTGACATCTACTTCTACCTTCAAAATATCTGGATTCGAGAATGCTTCACTATCTCGCGTGCCAATGGTAGGTGGATCTATGAATAGTAGAAGTAGTCCAGCAAAGGATCGTCGTGGAACATTAACGTTTTGAGATATCAAAGTATCAGAGGTTTTAGCGATATCTACTGTTTTGAAGTGAACAGCGTAGTTGTATAGGAATGCAGTACCTATTTCATATTTGTGAAGTGCACTACTAGCCAGCGTTTCGTTCCTGATTGCTTCGTATTCTAGTTGGATGTTGGTAAGTTGGTACGTACCTATCTTCGTCGTATCCGATCCAATTACAACCTCGTTGGCAGACGCTAGAGTCAACTCGAATGTAATCGTACTTTCTAAGGCATGTGGATATAGGACTCCATGTTGTGTCAGAATGTCAACATCTAATGGAATCCTATACTTTGAACCACATGCAGTTAGGAGCGCGTTGTCTGCAGCAGATGAAGTACTTGCGTCACCAGCTTTCGATCGTAGCTTATTCAAGTTCTCTGATTGAATGCCTTGTTGTATTCTAGACTCTCTCTCCTGCGTAGATAGGTATACATCGGAGTATGTTTGTAGGAGGTCTGGCCTGACAAGGTCTTCTACTGTTTCAGCTCCCATCCTACAGATTCTACGCATGACCAAGCAGCGTCCAACGTTCGAAACGACTCTGTTATTCACATGTCCACCAGATAGTACGATGTCGCCCAATAGCGCTAAGCTACCAGGTACTAGTACTACATCTTCTGCTAGCTTTGGGACTTCTACATATAGAGTCTCACCTGGATTGGCAGACGATCGAGTGAAAGTCTTCCTATACAAGTCTCGTGGAGCCTTGAGTGCATGAGGCTCTCTTCGTACTTGTGTGGGATCCAATATTGATGAGATCATGTTGAATATAACTATATATGTAGATATGTTTAACATGACCTCTGAGGGTAGGTATGATGAAAGAACTGATGAAGCTGAAAGAGGAAGAGACTACGACAACGATGATACTGTCAATGAAGAAGCACGGAAATTGGCGTCAGACTCTACGAATGTGGATCCGAGTGAATCACTCAACCTGAAAACTAGACGCGACTTCGCCAAGGAAGGTGCTCGACCAAAGAATCGGGAAACCTCGTTTACCGTAGAAGATAACGATTACTTCGACGAACTCGTTGCGGAGGATGAGGATAGAATCAAACATCCGAAATTTAGCGATCGCCGCGTAGTCTTCAAAACAGGCACATTGGATGAAATGAAACAAATGCTATTCGATACTGTATGGAAACACTATGTGGATGTAGGGATTCGTGGAGGATTCCTTGAGATAACTGGAATATGGGAGGCCAATAAGGAACTGGCTAGAATCTATCTTCACGTACTTGGAAGTAAAGAGAAGCCCATACCTTTGACCACAGTGAAGGGTGAAAGATATCAAAGTATGGGTAAAGATCTCAAATTTGCCCTAGGTCCTACAAATGCAGAAAGAGAAGACCAAGTCATCCAAGGTCAAGAAAAGGCCGCCGAACATCTCAAAGTAGAAGATAGCATACTTCAAGACCTAACGTCAACTGAGGATCAGAAGGAAGCGGCTAAGAAAGAGAAAGTACACATCCATAACGAAATAGAATTACTCGAACGTCAAGAGGGAGC
Organism: Actinernus sp. WN-2022; assembly: GCA_030867875.1. Lineage (NCBI taxonomy): Eukaryota > Metazoa > Cnidaria > Anthozoa > Actiniaria > Actinernidae > Actinernus > Actinernus sp. WN-2022. The sequence continues at coordinate 146,039,720 of JAOWCC010001589.1, forward strand.
CATACTAGAACGTATGTCGCTACGTGAAAGGATCAAATACATTTTTAGAAAGCATGGAATGACTGTTCTTGCAGTGGTAACTTCTATTGGCGCTATCGTTAGTACGATAGTTTCCCTGTTGTCGAAATCCGTACCAAAACCAATAAAGACTGGTATTGATAAAGCAGCAGATGCAGTAAAGAAGGGATTGCAAACGACTGGGGGGTTGTTGAAAGAAATGGGAAAGAAACTTGGACAGATCCTACCTGGAATGATTGGATCGATTGCGAGTTTCATATTTACTATGGCTGGTAAAGCTCTGGGAGTACTAGCACAGAACGTTTGGTTATTCATCGTAGCAATAGTGGTGATCACGATAGAGCAATACAAACGACGTTAACGAAACAACATCCATGCAATTCCAGCTGCGGCAATGGATGTCACTGCGAGATTAATTTCATGTTGTGGGGCAGCCTTTTGTACGGGATCTTGTTTCTTGTGCGTGACAGCCTTTGGTACAGGAACTCGTTTCTCGAGATGCGGCACCAATTTCTTATCTGGTGGTCCTTTCATAGGAAGAGGTAGGTGTCCTTTGCCTTCTGCATTGATGTCGTTAGTGCCTAGCACCATATCTTTCGTAGCTTTCGGGATTGGATTCTTATAGCCATCTTTCTCACTAAGATAGTACACTAGATTGCTTGGCAATAATCGCACGTCTACAGCTATTGCTAGATCGAGCCTCTTATGCGTTGACGTTATAGCGGTAAGATAGTTTTTGTAGCTCACCACTAAGTCGTTTTCGAGAATAGCATCTTCGACTAAGCTCTTAAACTTTTCTTGGACGTTATGGCTATCTATGATGGATCCGTTCAAGTCGGCTTGAGCACCAAGTATGCAATGTCCAAAAGCCTCGACAGATCTATTCAACCTACCCAATCCAACAGCTGTCAAACCCTTTCCGATTGGTGGCGTAAACCAATTGTATTGCTTTCCTTCATGTTCATCGTTCCTAATGAAGGCCACAAGATCGCCCTGATCCTCCTTACCTCCTTGGTCTGCAAATAAGTTATGTTTCTGAGGCCATGTGGTTGCACCTTTGTCATAGCTTCGGTCTCCATGGACGTTTACGTATCCTCTCCAACCTGGGTACAAAAGGAATATATCTCCTAGTCCATTATTCCTACCTCCGTGCCATCGGAAATCTGGTGTTCGAGATATACCGAATTCAATGCACAATTTCTCAAGAGCTGCTTTGTTATAGAGGTTATCCATTTGCTTGAAATGAGAGTCACCAGGTAAAGGAACTCCATGAGTACCACCAAGTTCACGTAGAATTCTTCGTATCGTGAAATAAACATGGAATCGTAGGAACCCCTGAACGACTGGTGGATACGTTTTGAAAATAGGATCAAACAATGACACTCCACATCCAGAAGTTGCACACCACGTTGCGAAATTCAATTGTTGAGGCCAATATTTGAAATCCGGACCATGTAACCAATGGTAGGACTCATTTGCTGTCATATGCTTTACGACGGTCTCCTTGAATATATTTGGAACGCCTGCTTTGAACTTATTCTTTGAGGTGGCATATATCCATAGATTAGTGAGATCGATATCTTGTGCCGGTCCAGTAGAAGGAACTGCTGTAATAGGATACTTCGCACTCCTGTCTAGGGTCAACGTAGATGGGAAACCTTTATGCACATCCCACAACGCATTATCGATGCGTCCTTGAGTGACTGCAGGTAGCTTGGAGACATCATCGCCGTAAACGACATAGCTAGAATCTCCATCTCGAAACCAAATACTCGTCGAATATTTGCCTGGACCGTTCACTTCCGTAGAGACAAAGAACTTGTGAAGATCTGCATGTGGGTATTTCTTCTTGAACTTTGCTAATAGATCTGCATTCAATGTTGCAACCTCTCTACTTTTCGCATCTTCTCTATCTATCCGAGCTTGATTCTCTCTCCTAGCTTGATTCTCAGCCTTTGACCGTATATTAGCATTCGGTGTTGGGAACTCTTCCTCTTCGTCTTTCCCTTCGTAGCGGTAACTGAAAAGACCTCCGGACCTCCTCATGTTGAAGCTATACGTATATATAGTTATACCTTCAACATATAATGACGATCCTTACTGTCACCACAACCTTGGCTGACCATACTGTCTACTTCGACGACCCTATTCTTATACGGAACATTTCACTAGTCGAGGTCACTTTCGAGAATAGCTGGTGGAACCTAGAAACGGAGGCTACGTTCGAGTGGGATACCGGAGGCTTAGGGTTCCCATACAAAATCTATCCGGGGTCTCATAATATACGTACACTCAAGCCCTTCTTCAATGAAGCTATGTCGAATAAAGTCGTAAGCTTTATAAATAGAGGTAGTAAGAGGGATTGGATCCTAAAGGTTCAGAAAACGATCAAGCTCAGTAAGAATCTCTGCGAACTATTGGGTATCGAAGGAAATGAAGATGTGGGGGGAAACGTATCGCTAAAAATTGGACACTACGATCTGGTGATCAAAGATATCGACACAATGTATGTATACTGCGATGGGGTAGATTCCAATTTCTCGCTACTAGAGGGAAAGCGCTCGAATGTACTGGCTAGCTTTAAAGTACGAGGCAGCTGGTTTGACGTAAATACGTATTCTACAACACCCCCACTACCTGTCCGAGCTCCAGGGACAATGCAAAGCAGCCTTCGCCTTACGATTCGTGATGAGAAAGGCAACGTAGTAGACTTCCATGGTCGCCCGATACGATACGTGTTGAAGCTTGAGTAAGTTATACGTATAACGTACAATGGAAGGCGACTCGATTCAACCGTTTCCCTCAGCACCAAGTATCTATCCGCAGATCGCTAACGACACTGGAAAGAACTTTAGACTGCAAACGATCCGAGACACGCTTTCGGACATAGAAGTTCAAGAAAGGCACTACGAAGGTGTGCGCAAGAAATATGCACGTTCTCAAGGAATAGTTCATGGAATCGCAGTGGCAACTGGAGGTCTATCTGTGATCTTATCTGGATCTGGATTGGGCGCAGCGTTGACTGGGGTTGGAATAGTGATTGGTCTACCACTTGGAGTTATTGGTGGGCTATGTGGATTAATTTCAGCATCTACGACCCTTGGAGCTAAGAAGTTAGGAACGAAGGTTTCTAAGCATGAAAGGACAACTATGTTGGCAAAGGCAAAAATCAATACGATTCGTGATCTAGTATCGAAGGCCTTACGCGATGAAAACATATCCGACTCCGAATACAGTCTCATCCTGAACGAAGCGAATAAGTATGAGATCATGAGATCTGAAATTCGTCGCAAAGCTTCCATAGGTGAAAAAAGCACGGATCGGGTTCGAGCCGAACTCAAGCAAGAAGTGCAAAAGGAAATGCGAGAAAAACTTGGAATGTAAGAATCAACGTTTCCTATGAAAGGAACGAACATGGTTCTCACTTTCACTTTGCCAAGTCCTACTGCTAGTTAGCCCATGCTTAGTGTAGATTGGTTCGAAGTGGGAATGGTAAGAAGACAACTCCTTGACAAAACGCTTGACCACATTTCCAAATATGCCACATCGCTTAACGACATCCTTAAAAGACATAGACGATCCGGAGCGACGTAGCACCTCGTAACTTGCTCCAACGACTTTCGTCTTAAGCATTGATTTGGGGCCTATATTGTTTTCCATTGCCTTAGTAACGACCTCGTGGACTATTTGTTGAACGTCCCTAGGTACTCCTACAAGATCTAGTTGTAGGAAAGTCGTTGCAATGTGAGGAACTATGCGCTCGGCATCTAAGTCTACATCAATCTTATCGTCGTCACACAGAGAACGTATGAAGACCTCTCCACTATGGATGGCTTCGTTTCTTAGTTGCATGAAGCGAGCGACCTCACCTTTAGATCGGACGAATCCACATTGTATGCATGCATGGTAGAGTAGAGCAGCTAAAATATTTTTCTTAGCATCACTACGCTTGAGACAAACTTTCATTATTTGGGTGAATGCGTCGGCTACGATTCCTAACGTGTTCATAGGGAACGATAGGTCATAACTTTGTTCGTAAATAGTGTTGTATGCTCGTAGTTCTTGTAGGAGCGTTCGTCGTTTCAGTTCTATGTCATCATCGCTTTGCTTTGGTTTTGCGCGGTCTAGATCACTTTGATACTGAGATCCCTCCGGACCTACTATACGCAGTCGAGTAGTAATGATTTCGACCTTCGTTTCTTCACATGGTTCAACCTCGGAAACAAGACCACAGGTGGGACATACGAATTCCGTTCCTTGTATTTCAAAGGGGCAGAGACAATCAGGACATGTTTCACTGGCGTTAATATGTTCCACTTGTGGTTTGATATTCAGGCTTCTACAAATTCCAGGACCAAACAATCTGATTAGCTCGTCCATGATACAACTATAGATGTCGTACGTTCAATAGAAGAAAAAAAAAAAAAAAGGAAGAATGAAGAGGGCCACGCAACGACCTTCTTCATTCTTCCTTTTTTCTTTTTTCGTGGCTATTCCTAAGCGTCCTTCTCGTTCCTCAAGGCAGCCAACACCTCGTCGAGCGCATGGTTGAGAGACTCTCCAAGACCTTCCACTGGTTCCAGCACTCTTGGTTCTGCGGGCAATGCTACCTCCGGTTCCACCATGTTTGGCTCCTCCTTTCTTGGATCCTCTAGCTTCTTGCTGGACTTCTTAGCGCGTCTTATATAGACACCGGAAGACTTCACCTTGATGGTGAGACGGTCGCATCCTGAGCAAAGCTCGTAATCAGTACGACATCCTTTACCGCACTTCGAGCATGGTACATATGGGGCACAGCCTTTTGAGATTTGGTAGTTGTGCTGGGAACAGAACTTCGTTGTCTTCGAAATCTTCTTTGGACATTTTGAGTCCTTCCCTCTCATCAACCAATCACAAGTCGTCTCAGGCATTGCGGCGTCTACATTTGAGTTCTTCTTCGACATGTTCGATCTGTATGGTATTAATGCGTACTAAGATGACAACGAATGCTAATGTCGTGGAATAAAGAATATATACTAATACCATTCGGTGCCAATATACAGTATAATAATCATTCCTTTAACATATACTTCAAGTTTGGATTTTATGTACAAGAATGTCTAGTGACACTTTGGCTTCCTACGTGGTAGAATGAGCATCCATGTAGTTGCGTAGTACAACCCTTTCGTCCTCTGTGAGCTGGGAGTACTGCCACTTAACGAACCATTTAGCGGTATCAAGATGACCATTGTTACAGGCGTATTCTATAGCAAGATCAATGCATTCATACTCTAGGGTTATCTGAAAACGTCGCATGAGCCACTTAACGTTATTAAGATGCCCATTCCTACTGGCACCTAATATAGCAAAACTGACGGCCTTATCCTCTTTGGTGAACTGGAAGTGCTTAATGAGCCACTTAGCGATACCAAGATGACCATACTCAAGGGCAGCGCGTAGAACGTGATTGGTGTGTCTGTCCATCATATCGAAACGTAAGTGCTTGATGAGCCACTTAACAGCATTAAGATCACCATATTCACTGGCGTAGAGAAGAGAAAAGCTATCGTCGATGGAGCTTGCGGAAATACCGAAAGTCCTAGTCAATTTGTCTCGATCGTCGTCACTATGAGTAGACCTCAAACCAAAGCATAGTGCTAGTTTACGGAACACTTGGTCTACGTTTTTGTAGCGCGCAAGAGATGCGGCATCGTTTAGGCGTTTCGATGTCCTTGAGATGCTTGCGAATGACCAAGGATCTGCATGCTCTACGATCTTAGTCAGAATTTCTAGAGGGAGGCACGATATATAATCCATAGTGGAAGAGATCGATATAACTATATGTAGTCATATCTCTAATAGGATTATCAAGTTGGATTTTATGTACAAGAATGTCTAGCGACACTTTGAATGACCCTTAGTTACCCCTAGTAGTATAGTCGGCGTCAAAACTGATACCCTTTTTTCTTGCACAAGAAAACTCAAAAATGAATTTCTGAATTCACTTTTTGAGTTTTCTTGTGCAAGAAAAACGGGTATCATTTTGACGCCGACTATACTACTGGATACCATGTGGACATAGACAATCTAGTCATGACAAGTTGGCAGCAAACTGGTTACCGATATACTGTTGTGTATATCGAGTGATGGAGATTACTAACCATCTCAATAGTATGAACCTGGATTTCTTCTTCCAACCTCTCGATGATCCTGTGACGGAAAGACAGTACTTAGTTTTAGTTGTGCACATTTGTGCACATTCCATCTTTTTACACCAATGTAACGTAGGCTAAACTTTCCATAATTAGTTCTAGGTGTTTCCTCGTACTAACAAGGCATTAGTAAAATATGGGTAAATTAAGGAGTAATACAGTTGTAATAATATGTTTGTGGTTAAATATTTTAAGAAGTTCGGATAATATACCGACCCCTCTACGGATTTTTGCAGATATATGTTGTACATGACTCTTCCAATTTGAAGTCGATGGAAGCGATTTGAGCATGGGCAAAATTGTTCACGAGTGCTACTTATTTTTTCACCATGGGGGTTCCATCGCTCGCCACCACTTGAAACCACATGTGGAATTCCGTTTGGGACAGGTATCGGAGACCTTTCGAGCCATCGGTGTGGAAGGACAGTGGAGTCCAAGAATCGTTAATGGGGTTGATTTTTTTGTACACCGAATTTCTGTAGGAGGTTTCTACAGGATACTCCTCAAAGATTTCCGTCACTTGAGGAAGGTGGACAAATTCTGTCTTGGTGGCATCGTCTACTCGGACAGGGGGTGTTTGGAGAACCTCCACATCGTCGACGGTCATACGTCCTTCTCTTTGAGGCATGTTGGTTGGTGATGGGCCGTTTCCAAGGGTTGTTCAGAAGGTGTAATCAAAAGTGAGAGTGACGGTTGTGCGTGGGTTACTCATCATCGCTGTCGTCAAAGATGTCGAGAGGTAGAGAAGGAGGAGGCTTTTTTTTCCGGGTTTCATTCTTAGACCGTCTCTTTTTGTGGAGCACGGGTGGGTGGTCTTTCATAACCACTTTATTATTATTATTTTTTGTTCTTCTTCTTCTTGTTCTTTTTAAACTTGGTAAATTTCTTATTCTTATTCTTATTCTTATTCTTTGCTTTCTTGCTGAGAGGACCGTCACTTAGGCTGGCAATGGCTTTCCTCTTCAAATCGCGCACCGCATCCAGGCTACCGTCCCTCACGGCCTCGCTCATCTCTTTCCCTTGAAGCATGGACTTTCCCACCGCAGCGGCTTTCTGCATCAACGTCCCTGCCACCGCAGGCAACATCTGCTTAGCCTTATGGCTGAGGCCACGCACCACCACAGCTCCGAACCCCGCCCCCATTTTTCGGCCAGGCACACCCCCTCGGTAGATAGGAAATCGTGGTAAAGGTCTCATCATTATCATCGCCGACGTGAACGCTTTCTCAAGTGCCAAATTTTCCTAGAGGAGAATCAGATGCTAATTTGTGATGCAGAGTGGGTAGGCTGATGACTTGGGCCGCCTTTTCTACACTGCCGGCTTCCACATCGTATTCGGAAGGCAACTCGCTCTTGGATGCATACGCTGTATTGTTGGGATGTGTATGGCGACTGTCCTTGTTGGAGATGACGATTGCCTTTCCTGGAGAAGACATGCCTGTACGACGCTGTAAGTGTATAGCGACCACAGTACGTCCAGCGTCGAACGTTAAAGGAGTCCCGCTTTGATCTTTGAGAGTAATATGTATTTTCTTCAGATATCCTGTGGTTAATGGGTGGTACACACCATGGAGAGGCTCTTTATAAACAATGCCTTCGCGGTACCCTATACCGTAGGGTGTGGTGGGTTTTTCTTCTTTACTAGCGGGCACATAGCCGATCAGCGGTTCTAACTTTCCATGAATGAGCGAGGGTTGAACCATGTCGGCATACACGGCAATTGTGTGCGGTCCGATTTCAGCTTTTAATCGAGGCGCTGTGATGTGCCCGTTCACCCTATGACCTATGTAGAGGGGATTATTTTTAGGTCGACGGTGCTTATTTACAGTATGGTTGGTGGCATACGCCGGTAAATTCAAAGGGTTACCCCCTGTGACATTAAAGTTGATCTCATTGTCTTTGATAAACGAATACGTAATCCACAAATCTTTACTAATTTTGCCAGCCAGTTCGACGAGGCGTAAATGTAGAACCCGTTCCAATCCTAAGACTTTAGTTAAGTCTTAGAAAATACTACTGCATTGTCCATGTACTGTCGATGCGTGTCCCAATGCAGTGTGACTTGGTGTGTATTTTCATCAAACGTCAAATTCAAGTAACGTTCTGGGGAGCGACGTTCATTAATTTTTTTCAAGGGACCATTCTGAATGTAGTCCATAAGCTCTCTCATCGTAGAGAATCGTAATAAAGGTATCAGATGCAACACCCGAATGTCTAAGAGGGCAGGCTCTCCTACTTGTGTTTCATAACCGATGAAATAATGAATGTCGTCTTCGATGGAGAGGGTACGTCTTGGGAAATCGAAAGGCAGGCGTCATCATACAAGACAGTCGGGCGTACCAGAGTTCAGGTCCTTTCAAGACGATAGGGTCGGTCACATCCACAACGTACTCTCCATCATGATTGTTAGGATACAACTCTAAGTTGGAGTCACTAGACAACCACACGGTCATGTGATCATCATCATGCAAAGAAACGGACATGATTTCAGACGAGATCTTTTTTTTTTTACCCAGCTGTTGAATTTGTCAGGCCACCCGTACCACTTTACGTACAGCAACTGATTGGGACCTTTAGGACCTTGCCTTTTTATCACTTTATCGATTTTGAATGCTTGATCTTTTCTACTGACCACCCGCTACATTTCTTGTTCGTAGAAACGACCCTGGACTAACTCCCCGGCCGTATCTTGTAAACGGTACACTGGAGGACGTCCAGGCAAACGGGCCAGGATGGTGAAGATTTCTTCAGTCCAGTTAGTCTTGTATCCCTTCTGGAAAACATGCGCAACTTTGCTGAGACGTACCGCATTGCCAGGTTTGAATTTGTATTGTAGCAATGAGGGACGTTTTAGAGCTCTGCCGTACATCCGATGCCACACCTGTTGATCGTTGGTGGTATCTACATCCACGGGACGCATACCTATCGTTTGATGCCATTTGTGATTGTACGCGTCAACCAATGAGGGTAAGACACGCCACCACGTGGCTGTGTGGTGTTTGTAAAAGTACCGCCACATCATCATTTTCAAGGTTCTATTGAAACGTTCTACGACCGCGGCCTTGTAGGGTGAATTGCTGGTAAAGAAATGAACGCCCTCTTGGTCGAAATAATCTTGTACAATACTATTCAAAAATTATTTTCCTTGGTCGGTCTGCATTTTGGTGGGTTTTCGTCCTGTGGCAAAAATAGTTTCAAAAGCTCTTTTCACTTCGGTGCCTGTTTTATTCTTGATAGGGATGACCCATGCAAATTTGGATAAGATATCAATACAACACATCCTGTATTTGTATCCCTTGTTGTCGTGAGCCAAAGGCTGCATTTCGACAAGATCAGATTGCCACTGGTCACCGATCCCTTGAACGATCGTCTTTCCCGTGGGGAAACGACGTCTCACCGGTTTGTGCATAGTGTAGGTGGGTTGCGTCCGTAGCCAATGACGCACCTGCGATTTAGAAATCCGATAACTTCGTGCTGACCGGGTGAGAGCCTCGACTCCAGAATACGCTCCAGGATTGCGTGGGTCGTAGTACAAATCTTCTAACACGTTGGCCACACTACGGAATGCCTTCTCCTCTCCCTCCTTTTCTTTCTTGGAGGTTTTATTCTTCTTTTCTTTGTCGGTTTCTTTGGCTGTTGCTTCTTTTGTGAGGGTGGTATCGTCGAGCGTACCGTCGACGTCTTCCTCTTTCTTAGCTCCATAGGCATCGGTGTTCACTGCCACACGACCACCACAACAGGCAATCATGCACCGCAGCCTCTGACAAATGTCGCTTAAAGCAGGGTGCCGGATACTACTACTCATGTTGTGTACAACCGTGACGACTTATATCTTGATGACCGTAAGGTAACGTCCAATGATTGTCCAATAGCACCCGTTTATCGTACACCAGTTTAAATACTTTTTCTTCGACGACCGTGTGAAGCGTGCCCCGATGCGTGTCACGACGAATCTTGGTAGGGTCGGTGACAATCTTTTTCTCGCAAACCCCCGTCACCAACTCCAACATCGTTTCAAAATTAACGAGTTGGGAAGAAGAGACATTCAAGCGAATTCCTTTACATTTGACATCAACTTTCCCTTGCCATGTTTTGTAAGCGTACGACTTTGGACCTGTGGACACAAATTGAACAATGTGATCCTCCACTGGTAATTCAGAAGTCAAATCTCCAAGCCCGTTACCGAGAGGGGGGTTGTCTTCCCCAGGTCTCGTAACAAAAATGGCAGAGTCGGTATCGACGTACAAAAGTCGATCCCCCAGAAAATCCATCACGTTGTACAGCGTGAGACGTGCCAAGGAGGTCACAAAGGAGGCTGTGATGCAGTTCACTTGAAAATTTTCGCGTTGAAAGGTTTCTTGCGCAGAATATTGTACTTGGGCGAGCCGATCGTTCAGCAGGACCACGTTAGACACCACCATGCTCTCATCAAAAATCAGGGCGAAGAAGCGTGCGGGATCGGATACGTATTCTGTGGTCATCGTATCCGGATTCTGGCCTAGTTTGCCCCACAAACTATTCAACAACAATTAATCGCAATCCGGGATTCTTTAAGATGACATCCGCATCCAGTTGAATTCCCTCTTGATCCAAATAGTCTTGAATAAATTGACGTTTCTGCTCTTCTGTGTCACAGCCCGGTGGCCATCCTGAGGCTTCTTGTTTCTTTTTCAAGTTACGTCGGATGTATTCGGAGAACAAGTCCCGTCGTGTTTCAGGAAAGTGGTAGATTTCATAGATTTCCAAAATCCGATAACCCTTCTCGACAGCTTTCTTTAGCTCTGGAGTCGTCCACACCCCTCTCAAGGCACGCTCCTCGCAGGAGTGGTGACACCGGATGCGTTGCTTCTGTCCTTGTTCCGCACAAGTCGCACACAACACAAACATCAACTTTCCACGGATTTTAGCCGGTAGCACCGGCAACTTTAGGTTTCTAGGGGGTAACACTTTCACTTTGTTGAGACCGTAGTACGCCGTTGTGATGTCTTTTTCAAAGTGCTCCGTGATCACTTGAGGGTGCCCTACAGGGTGAGGGTAGTTATGATCATGCTTCACCATCATCACATCAGGATAGAGTGACGTAAAATCATAGTAGTGAATCTTCTCTCCTGGCTTGACGGAGTACAACAAACAGAATGCCTCCACACGACCCCCAAACAAAGGCTCGCGTTCTTTCAAGGGCTCAAATCGTGTGATCCAAGTCGGAAATGTGTAATGGTTTTTTTCCAACTGTACCAACCCCCCCCCCCCCCCCCCCCCCCCTAATACTTTCCGGACTCTTGCTCCATGAGATGCAATTGTTGTAGAGCCATCACCGATTGCACATCGTTACCGCGGTAGCCTAAAGGTGGAATGATACCGATAGAACGTTCTGGAAGAAAGTGTTTCAAGTACGTACGTAAACAGGTGGATGCAATGGTGCAGTAGTCGATGAAAGGATCGACTTCAAATTCTTTCACAAATGTATTTCGAAACGACAAACACCCCAACATCAAAACTACCGTATCTTGGATGCAATACTCGCGCATGTCCTTCTGAAAGTCAAATACATAGCCTTCACGTCGTTTTTGAGTATGCCACTCGGTCAATTCAGCAGCTTTCGTCTTATCCAGGGTGGCAATACCATAATGTTTCAAATCTGGCAAGGGTCCTACGTACTCATGGTACGATTGACCACTGTCGGGATCCACACCGGTACGGTTGAAGAAAATGGGAAAAAGCGTCTTCGATTGTGGTAAATCAAAGGTTTTTCCAAAGGCACTTAAAAGGATAGGAAGAAAACAAACGCTGTCTTTGAAACAAATGTTCAAGTCTTTTAAATGAAGATAGATTGTCTTGGCTCCTTGATAGATTACTGTTGGACGACATCCGTTGTCGATCAGGTACTGTAGAATTGGGTAGGAGTCATAACCCTTGAAATTATGCGCCATCATGATGTAACCGGAATGGTCAGGAACCAACGCATACTCGCAAAATTCTCGAATGCTGTGTCCCACACGTTGACGCACGCCGCACTGGGAAAAAGGGAAATCCACAGGATCGTCTTGACAGAGTTCACACACTTTAATAGAGACAAACAAGTTGACAACATGATACTCTTCGAAAGGCATGGTCTCAAAGTCAAAAAACAGGTAACGAAATCGGTCTTTAGGCCCTTGCGTCGGTAAATTTTCAAGAATAGCTATTTCATTCAAGTCGGTCATATTTTCTAAGGCTTGAGCATCTTGGCATCCTGGGGTGGAGCCTTTTCCACATACCGTTGTATGTAGCACAAATGGTCTGCCTTGACCAAACATCCACAGCAACGACACTCATACTCCCCACAACGGTGGTCTTGTAATTGTCTCCACTTTCGTCCATTCTTACGGTATTTCTTTTTCAACTTCATGTCCAGCGTTTTATGACACAGCAGACACTATACGTATCGAGTTTTCGACACACGACCACCAAATGTTGGTTATAACAGGAAGCTTTAGGAAAGGATCGATGACATACGTCACACACCCTCCAATCCTTTGTTTCCGTCTCCATACAATCCAGTGTTTTGCAATAACGACACATATTCAAGCAGGTATTGTGATTGGCAGGGTCTGAATATCCCTTATTACACCGTCTACAGAAATACGACTTGGCTAAAAATCCAGTCATGGACCGTATCACATCGTAATGTCCTGACCGCAAATAAAGATTAACATCGTACACTTCTTCTTCTAAGTGTTCTTCTTCTTCTTCATTCATGACCCCTACAAAGGTAATAGCATTCACTTCGCGATCAAACACTTTAATTCGAATCCTATCCTTTGCCAAGACTTGTTGAAACTTCATCAATTCAGGAATCCCGCAAGGCCCTGGTTTTACACCGGCTTCGTGATACAGGGCTAAGGCTTTTCTTTTCTCACCCGCAGGTCCACACATGTTACTACGACGTCGCCATTCTTTAGCCACCACCAGGGCTCGTCCACAACACAGTTCATCATCATCTTCCCCTACACGTATAATCGATTTCTTCACTTCTATAAAATCCTGTTCTTGAATAGCGTAACATTGGATACTCCTGTGATTCTTACCACTCACTAAAGTCTTTACGATGCCGCGGTCTACCTTACATCGGTGCCCCACCATTCGACGTGCGTGCTTCGAAAAAAAAAAACACAAGACAAAATTCATAAGGATCTTCATAATGTTTCAGATGTTGTGGTATACGCAATAAGTGAAATACACCTTGACAATGATATAAATACATCACAGGCTCGTCCCCGGTCACTCCTAACCCTATGAAAGAAGGATCATCGTGGTTCTCATTACTTAAAATCACCAGTCTCACACCCCATTCACGCATCATATAAATGTTTAATTGACTCGCTTTTCTGCACCTCTACCACTTCGGAACCTGTATCCGCATAGCGTCTCGACACAACGCTTTCAAAACCCACGATTTGAGGTATCATTTCACGATCGTCCGACTCGTTAAAAGGGTTCCCTATTTGCATCACTCTTCTCCCTTGTACAACAGCTTCGTACAAACTATGCTCATCCGTATATATTCTACTTAAAGTCATAGATTGTTTTTTATGCAGCTTACCGAGCCATGTGGAGATATCACTTTGTTTGGCTGCATTGAACTGCTTCCGAGCCAATCGTCCATTTTTTCCACCTCCTTTAGGGTTCTTCACATGACTCAGAGTCACATCCAGTTGACCATCCAATAAAAACTCATTGGTGGATTGCATAACCGTGGCTATTTGATCCATCATACGTTCGGCGTTCACTTCATAAGCGTACAGGTAGGGAAGGGTGATATTATTATTTAAACCGGTCCCATTGACAGACAATTGAATGCGATCCTCTTCTTCCACACCACCATCTTCTTTCACATGATCGATAATTTTTTCTAATACTTTATGCGCTTTTTTTTATAGCTTGAGCCGCATCCATCGTGGGTTTCATATGAATGTTGGCTTTGTAAAACCCCTTACTGGTACGAAATAATTTACTCCGCTTGCCATCCACTTTAAATACTTCAAAAATATCGCCCTCGTCATCTTCTTCTTCTTGTTCCTCGGTTTCCTCGCTGGGGGGTGTTTATTTTATTTTATTTTATTTTTCTCCCACGCCCCGTCTGGTGTGGACAAGGCGAAGGAGTGTAGATACTTTCCATCAGAACGTCCACGGCGGATCGGCATTCCCCCATTTGAAAACGCCGAGCCGCTTCATCTGCCTTTTCTTTTTCCTCTCTGGTGATCCCGCTTAACCTTGTATTCTCCGGAATCAATTTAGAATTTAAAAATTCTTCTTCAAAATCCGAGTCAGAATTCCCATCCTCTTCTTCTACTTCTATTTCTACTTCTTGTTCTAGTCCTCCTTCTTCTAAAGCCTTTTCATAAACGGCCATCATCACCGCGGCACTAGACATAGGATTTTCCCTTAAAAGCCTTGTATTCAAATCCTCCTCCACGGTCACGCCATCCACAGCATGCAAATTATCCATCCATGAATCTTGCTGTGTAGACAGAGGCGAGCCTGTGGAATCCTGTTTGTCCTCTCCTTCTTCTTCAGAATAGTACCATTCCCCATCATCCTTACAAGCGCACGCCAATTCGTAAGCTTCGCACACACGTACCAAATCATAGGAAATTCGTCGCAATCTGATCTGAAATAATAAGCCTCAAGATTCCCACCAATCGTATGGGGGGATCGTTACAAATTAAATGATATTATACATGGGAGCCCTGAAATGGCGGGAAGCCGCCCCAATCGTATAAGGTGACCGTTACAAAATCAAACCGTAAACGGTGGCAACCCTGAAATGGCGGGAAGCCACCCCAATCGTATAAGGTGACCGTTACAAAATCAAACCGTAAACGGCGGCAACCCTGAAATGGCGGGAAGCCACCCCAATCGTATAAGGTGACCGTTACAAAATCAAACCGTAAACGGCGGCAACCCTGAAATGGCGGGAAGCCACCCCAATCGTATAAGGTGACCGTTACAAAATCAAACCGTAAACGGCGGCAACCCTGAAATGGCGGCAACCCTGAAATGGCGGGAAGCCGCCCCAATCGTATAAGGTGACCGTTACAAAATCAAACCGTAAACGGCGAGAATCCTGATCCCCCAATCGTATGAGGTGATCGTTACAAATTAAATATGATGTCATTAATAAACAATGAAACCCTAAAAATATAATCTAGGCGTGGGGGTGGGGGGGTCCCCTAGGTCATGATTTAAAACAATAGGGAAGGGGTACCCCCTCCCCCCCTCCCCAATTTTGTAATTTAGCTTAATTTATGTAGATGCCATTGAAACTATATATACCACAAGCCACCACCCTGACCTCACACCACAAATCGAGTCGCTACACCGCTTAGAGAAAAATCAAGAAAGGAACCTGTACTCCAACCTCAGACCACAAATCGAGTCGCTACACCGCTTAGAGAAAAATCAAGAAAGGAGCCAGCAGGCAGCACCTCAACCTCACACCACAAATCGAGTCGCTACACCGCTTAGAAAAAAATCAAGAAAGGAACCTCACACCAAGTTCAAGTAAGTTTAATCATGCAAGTTCTTTTTCAAACCCGTGAACACCTTCGGCTCTTATTTATGGAACCAAAAGCCACTTATGCTGATGTATGTCAGGAGATTGCATGGGCTTTAGGAAAACCAGAGTTGCCCACTCCCGTATTAATATTTCGTTCACCGATCCCTTCGCGTTCTTCACGACTGGGTCCTGGGTGGATAATTCAACCTTCACTACGGTATAGCGTCGACAGTTGGGATAAAACACACCAACCCTATTTGAATCCCTCCATTGACTGGCGTCAACAGTGTTAATATTATAGCGTTGAATTCAGAACTATCGGTCACGCCGCCACAGCTTCGTGTCCATATCTATTATAATTATGACGGGATTTATCCCTCTCCCCACACTCACATCATTGCTAAAGTTCGTCCACTGGACTTTATTGGAATCTAAACTAATTCTATTCTGTTCTCTTCTTAGACTATGGCAACTGCATCTCAACCGAAACGACTCAAGACCACCTTGAGAGAATCGCTCAAAATCACAGAGAATACACCTTACAATGAAGAACTCTGCCGTGTGTTGAACGCAATGGTGAGAGTTCATCGTCCACTCGAACCGGACCATGAGTTCCTCGAACAGCAAAACAAAATCGTACAGGATATCGTTAAAAGCTACATGTCCTCGTGCAGTTACTGGAATGACTTTCACAGAATCATGAATCTCTCGCTAATGATCAGAAACATTCTTCGCCCGATAGAACTTCGAGAAGCAATTGGCAGAAGTATTATGACTGATTATATCACATCCCATATTACGAAACACCGCCGAGCGTTTCTGCCAACACTCCTATGACTGCAAGACGTAAATTCAAACTTTGGGTGTTTTACTCATATCAATGAACGCCCGCTTGCCGGACAGTTAAGGTATGTGCCATACTATGTGACTACATTACAAGAACTTTGTATAAACACAAACTGTCCCTGTCAACTTTGTAGTTCGCAATCTGTAGCAAAAATCTCGGTTAAGATACTTTCCATAGTTTACAATGTAGGTCCGTGTTTCAATAATAACTGTTCTTTTCAATACATTTATCCTAGCTTTCCCAGCCGAGAAACTTTATTAGCCTATGCTAGCTTTATTCCATCAATCAATTCTTTTCCTGATTTAAGATCGAATCGTCGACTTCAAGGTCAACAGAAATTGTTTGCTATTATGCGACATCTCTCACTATGTAAACATTGCCTAAGATTTAATACTCGTGAACTATTGGGGGATGAACTTGTCGTCTCTCATTACACAACCCTGTAATTAAAAACAACTTGTTTTGTATTTTATTTCTTTAGGATAGACCTGATGAGAAATATTTATAATGCAAGCTGTCGGTGTAATTTCTGCCTCCTACGATGGCAAGAATATTTTAGCTCAGATCAAAATGTGATCATCATAACCCCACACGACGATAATCCTCTATTCTTTCAATCTTTTTCTCTTATCATTGTACCCATGCCAAAAATTAGACCGGATCATATGGATGTTAATTTCTGGAGGCATTTTAATTTTCACGATAGCAATTACATGAGCAGATTTATTGCTAGTATTGTGAAAACTAGAACGACCCAGGCGAGTATTACGTATTTTTTAATTCGTCATCGTATTCGTCAGCGCATGGGTTAAGTTATTAATTTGTGCCTTTTTTAATTTTGTTTATTTATTTATTTTATTTTTCTATCCTACAGAGGAACCGCGACATCTCAATGGTGCCGTGATTGCGGAGCCTGGAATGTAAAATGTTATAGCACCTCTCTTTCTACCACCCTATCTAAAAATCTTTGCTCATGTCATTTCTGTGAATATTGGGCCTATCAGAATCAGTTTTTCTCGAGTTTCCCAAGAATCATAAATGTCTTATCGCGTTTTGTGACACATTGGGAAGTCTGTAAGCATACCCCAACCCACTCTGTTTTTTCTTCTTCTTAGCGTTTCATTATTCGTGTCACACCGCATGATGAATTAGAAACCTACCTTACCATTTTTTATGGGTTTTCTTTTCCGGCCGAACTTCGCCATTTTGAGACACCCCTATTTGACCCTTGGTCTTATTTTAGTGCCCCTTCGGCTATGTTCTATTATTTCAAAGACACCAGCGATGGCATTTATGAATTCTATGGGAGACCCCGGTATTTTCTTACAAATAGTTTTGCCATTTCATAAAATTTCATTTTTATTATTATTATAAGTTATACATTTCAAGTGACAACTATTGTCTAATATTATTACTTTCACATTTCAAGTGACAACAATTTCGAGTGACAACTATTGTCTAATATTATTACTTGCACATTTCAAGTGACAACTATTTCCAGTGACAACTAATGTCCAATAATAATAATGGCATTAAGCTGGGTGGTGTGCTGGCTGGCTGACTGACTGGCTGGTGTAATTTCCTTTTTTGATTTTTCTCTAAGTGGTGTGTTCACGATATGTAAATATAAAACATGGATGTAATATAGGCTAATAAAAAACATGGATCAAGTCAATATACTAGAATGTCTCAAATCACTGTTCACTGCCCCATAGGGGCGTAGGTAGGTGTAGCCAGGCTGCTGCGGGGCATAGTAGGATGGGGGTGCCAAGGTATAAGGGGCCCTCGAGGGAACTGTCACAGGGCGTTCGGGAACATAATTAGGTTGGAGCCCTTCCACGTAATACTGGTACCCGGTCACGGTTGATTGTGGACCTCCTGCAGACTCCTCGTCCAACCAAATGTAGTCACATGTCTCATTGGGGGGTGGGGTAGTACAACTTTGGTACATGCGGTTAGGATTTTTCTCGGAATGTGATATGCCTGTCTTAAATAGCAGGTTGTGTTTGCTACATTTCTTCATCACGTCTCTTACCACCAGATCCGGCTTGCAGTTAGGTTTGACCATCTGGATCAGACTTAACCACCAGCGCTCTAGGCGTTTTGCATCTTCGTGACGGTTGGCGTAAAAGGCGCATTGGTATTTATCTTTTGTGTCCCTTCCACATCGGTAAACGATTGTCGTACTGCCATCGCGCGCTTTCACATTCACAGCCTTTGCCTCTACCAAGCCTGTTCCACTCATAGTAACCATCCAACAAAAACAATGAACTTTTGACGGCACACCTTCCATGTTTCAAAACTGATCAGAAGTACGTAGGAAGTACGTCATCGTTACAAGGTGCTGGACTGGTGTTCATGACGTGTTTCCGGTTTAAACGTTTGAGCCGCCTTTCTTCTTTCATGCTCACCCACCTCTTCTGGATTGGACACCAGTCTTCATCCCAATATCTAGGATTTTGGTAAAGGCCGAAGGGTTCGTCCAACAATGCCCATACCGTACCCCTGTACTGGCCACGTGTCTCGTCCTCGCCGTTTGATTCGTAAACATAGGAGGCCCACTCGTAGCTAGTCAACACCTTGTACTCTATTTGCATGCGACGGATAATCTCTTGCACATTCCAGTGATCCCTATCGTTTAAGAACTTGTACTCCTCACGCAACCTCTTATGCCAAAATGTCTAATTTAAACCTTTCAGAGGATCGTTCACAATCCACTTTCCTCGGCGGATAGGCTTAAAAAGAATGGACTGGTAACAAGCGGGACGCCAGCCCAGGGCGTTATCGGTTACAACCATCGTGACAAAAAACGTTTTTTTTTTTCAGACTACAGTCAGATTATATACCTTTTGCAAAACAAAAGCGGAAATGCGTCATGATTCGAGTCATGCTTTCGTACCCGGGGGAGGGTTTGACCCTTGTGGGGCCCTCTCGATAGCAGGATCCCATTCCGGAACTTGCATCTGACACAAATCAAGAATCTCATCCATCACGTCGGCCTGCGGGACCACTTTAATCCCATCGTGGTAGTCTAGAGTAGATTCCATCTCTTTACTCTTGAATTGTTTTCCCTCCTTCACGAGCATGATTTACACATAGTCCCCTGATATGTCTGGGGGAAAGCTCAGACTTATGGTTTTGTTGCACCGTCCTAGTTTGGTGATACGGAATGCAAAGGCGTTACATTCACCGATTTCACCGAGTCTCTTATTCGGGCCATTTTTTAAGACAATATAGTTATGCAATAATTTAGCGTTCGTAAAACCCTGAAAGCCTAACGCTCTATGAAGTGTCTCGATCTGTGCTCTATAAAGTGGCTCCAGCGTTACAACCAATAATGCCGGGGCCGCCCTTGGCTTTTTTTTTTTATACCACCCCAAAAGCCGCGCCGCGCGCCTCTGACGCGTTTCCGCCGCTTTTTGATCCACCCCCACCGTCCCTTGCGCTTCCAAGACCTTTTCCCCGTTTTGCCTATGACGTATTTCCGGAATGACGTCATTTATTGAGCCCTCGCTGCAAAAACCGCTGATGACGTCAGAGGTCACATTTTTACCGGAAGTAAAATTACCTAGGCTGACATCATCGGGGTCAACACCTTGACCTTATTGACGTCATTTCTTTTGTTCTTTGCTTCATTTGCATAAAAGTACCCCTTTAGTACCCCTGCACCCAACTACCCCTACCTTACTAATGTTGTGCATACGCACAAGAAAGCAATTCATTGTGAAACACTGCGGGCTGGCTTCCTATTGTCTTCATCCTTCTGAACCAATGAAATGGCAGAGTTCAATGATATAGGGACGATAGCCACGGTTTGTTTCATTGTCAACCAATTATCTGTGCTCAGGAACAACAGACAGATAGCAAAATCACGTACTTGCTACCTTAATTTATTACGTTTTTAATTTATTAATTTTCAAGTTACCAAGTTATCAAGTTAATTAATTTAGCTTCGCCATATTCATAAGCACTGACAATTAGTAGACGAAATAAAGGAGAAGCGATAATTACACGTAGACAAATAATGAATTAAGCATAATAATCGCAAGGACATCGCAACTGTTTTCACCAATTACTGAGGGCCCATTGACTAAGGGAAGAGGTCAAAACAATGGTACTTTTACGGGACCTAATTTTGAGGGAAAGGGGTTGTACCCGGAACCCACTACCTATTTTGACAAAATCTTGATTCTTGACCACAAACATCTTCTTGAATAGGATTCTTATTAAAGAAGTAACTATATTTCTAGTGTATACAGGCAGAGAAGAACGTGTGTCTGCATTCAATTCAGGTATCCCTTGTTTACAATGCGAGAAAATCAGTCTCTAAAAAAGGGGTAGGGGTATTACCCGCCACCCACCACCTCCCCTGACAAAATTGGATCCCATTCGAAATGTTCAGAAATATTTTCATTTTATTCTTTCACTATAAAAACATGCACAGTAACTTGAAACAAAATTATTTACGAGATCACCACATAAAAGTTAGTCCACAACTGACTTCAGTTAAGTTTATGCGAAAATGTTGCAGTTATTAGTTAATGATTCAATAATTGGGCATGCTGGCTTCAGGCTCAGTAAGAGTGATCTGCTTACATAATATCCTCATGTATGTTATTTCCAGTCTTCCAGGTATATTCTTGTTAAAATATTACAGTGCAACACTGCTGAGCACTTAACACATACATTACAGTCTTGAACCAGAATGTTATCAGTAGTATAGTCGGCGTCAGTTAAATACCACTTTTTCTTGTACAACAAAACTCAAAAGGTTGTGAATGTTATGGACGCCTTGTTTTCTTGCACAAGGGGCGTCATAAAGTGAATTCAGAAATCCACTTCATAACGCCCCTTGTGCAAGAAAAAAGGCGTCCATAACATTCACAACCTTTTGAGTTTTGTTGCACAAGAAAAAGTTGTATTTAACTGACGCCGACTATACTACTATGGGGTAACTAAGGGTCATTCAAAGTGTCACTAGACATTCTTGTACGTAAAATCCAACTTGATAATCCTATTAGAGATATGATTACATATAGTTATATCGATCTCTTCCACTATGGATTATATATCGTGCCTCCCTCTAGAAATTCTGACTAAGATCGTAGAGCATGCAGATCCTTGGTCATTCGCAAGCCTCTCAAGGACATCGAAACGCCTAAACGATGCCGCATCTCTTGCGCGCTACAAAAACGTAGACCAAGTGTTCCGTAAACTAGCACTATGCTTTGGTTTGAGGTCTACTCATAGTGACGACGATCGAGACGAATTGGCTCGAACTTTCGGTATTTCCGCAAGCCCCATCGACGATAGCTTTTCTCTTCTCTACGCCAGCGAATATGGTGATCTTAATGCTGTTAAGTGGCTCATCAAGCACTTACGTTTCGATATGATGGATAGACACGCCAATCACGTTCTACGCGCTGCCCTTGAGCATGGTCATCTTGGTATCGCTAAGCGGCTCATTAAGCACTTCCAGTTCACCAAAGAGGATAAGGCCGTCAGTTTTGCTATATTAGGTGCCAGTAGGAATGGTCATCTTAATAACGTTAAGTGGCTCATGCGACGTTTTCAGATAACCCTAGAGTATGAATGCATTGATCTTGCTATAGAATACGCCTGTAACAATGGTCATCTTGATACCGCTAAATGGTTCGTTAAGTGGCAGTACTCCCAGCTCACAGAGGACGAAAGGGTTGTACTACGCAACTACATGGATGCTCATTCTGCCACGTAGGAAGTCAAAGTGTCACTAGATATTCGCGCACCTAAGAAATCCAAACTTGAAGTATATGTTAAAGGAATGATTATTATACTGTATATTACCACTAAATGGTATTAGTATATATTCTTTATTCCACAATACTAGCTTACGTTGTTATCTTAGTACGCATTAACACCATACAGATCGAACATGTCGAAGAAGAACTCAAATGTAGACGCCGCAATAACTTGTGATTGGTTGATGAGAGGGAAGGACTCAAAATGTCCAAAGAAGATTTCGAAGACAACGAAGTTCTGTTCCCAGCATAACTACCAAATCTCAAAAGGCTGTGCCCCATACGTACCATGCTCGAAGTGCGGTAAAGGATGTCGTACTGATTACGAGCTTTGCTCAGGATGTGACCGTCTCACCATCAAGGTGAAGTCTTCCGGTGTCTATATAAGACGCGCTAAGAAGTCCAGCAAGAAGCTAGAGGATCCAAGAAAGGAGGAGCCAAACATGGTGGAACCGGAGGTAGCATTGCCCGCTGAATCAAGAGTGCTGGAACCAGTGGAAGGTCTTGGAGAGTCTCTCAACCATGCGCTCAACGAGGTGTTGGCTGCCTTGAGGAACGAGAAGGACGCTTAGGAATAGCCACGAAAAAAGAAAAAAGGAAGAATGAAGAAGGTCGTTGCGTGGCCCTCTTCATTCCTCTTCTTTTTTTTTTTTTCTATTGAACGTACGACATCTATAGTTGTATCATGGACGAGCTAATCAGATTGTTTGGTCCTGGAATTTGTAGAAGCCTGAATATCAAACCACAAGTGGAACGTATTAACACCAGTGAAACATGTTCTGATTGTCTCTGTCCCTTGGAAGTACAAGGAACGGAATTCGTGTGTCCCACATGTGGTCTTGTTTCCGAGGTTGAACCATGTACAGAAACTAAGATCGACATTATTACTACTCGACTGCATATAGTAGGTCCGGACGGGTTTCAGTATCAAAGTGATCTAGACCGCGCAAAACCAAAGCAAAGCGATGATGACATAGAACTGAAACGACGAACGCTACTACAAGAACTACGAGCATACGACACTATTTACAAACAAAGTTATGATTTATCGTTCCCTATGAACGCGTTAGAAATCGTAGCCGACGCATTCACCCAAGTAATGAAAGTTTGTCTCAAGCGTAGTGATGCTAAGAAAAATATTTTAGCTGCTCTACTCTACCATGCATGCATACAATGTGGATTCGTCCGATCTAAAGGTGAGGTCGCTCGCTTCATGCAACTAAGAAACGAAGGCATCCATAATGGAGAGGTCTTCATACGTTCTCTGTGTGACGACGATAAGATTGATGTAGACTTGGATGCTGAGCGCATAGTTCCTCACATTGCGACGACTTTCCTACAACTAGATCTTGTAGGAGTACCTAGGGACGTTCAACAAATAGTCCACGAGGTCGTTACTAAGGCAATGGAAAACAATATAGGCCCCAAATCAATGCTTAAGACGAAAGTCGTTGGAGCAAGTTACGAGGTGCTACGTCGCTCCGGATCGTCTATGTCTTTTAAGGATGTCGTTAAGCGATGTGGCATATTTGGAAATGCGGTCAAGCGTTTTGTCAAGGAGTTGTCTTCTTACCATTCCCACTTCGAACCAATCTACACTAGACATAGGCTAACTAGCAGTAGGACTTGGCAAAGTGAAAGTGAGAACCATGTTCGTTCCTTTCATAGGAAACGTTGATTCTTACATTCCAAGTTTTTCTCGCATTTCCTTTTGCACTTCTTGCTTGAGTTCGGCTCGAACCCGATCCGTGCTTTTTTCACCTATGGAAGCCTTGCGACGAATTTCAGATCTCATGATCTCATACTTATTCGCTTCGTTCAGGATGAGACTGTATTCAGAGTCGGATATGTTTTCATCGCGTAAGGCCTTCGATACTAGATCGCGAATCGTATTGATTTTCGCCTTTGCCAACATAGTTGTCCTTTCATGCTTAGAAACCTTCATTCCTAACTTCTTAGCTCCAAGGGTTGTAGATGCTGAAATTAATCCACATAGTCCACCAATGACTCCAAGTGGTAGACCAATCACTATTCCAACCCCAGTCAACGCTGCGCCCAATCCAGATCCAGATAAGATCACAGATAGACCTCCAGTTGCCACTGCGATTCCATGAACTATTCCTTGAGAACGTGCATATTTCTTGCGCACACCTTCGTAGTGCCTTTCTTGAACTTCTATGTCCGAAAGCGTGTCTCGGATCGTTTGCAGTCTAAAGTTCTTTCCAGTGTCACTAGCAATCTGTGGATAGATACTTGGTGCTGATGGAAACGGTTGAATCGAATCGCCTTCCATTGTAACGCGTTATACATATAGCTTACTCAAGCTTCAACACGTATCGTATCGGTCGACCACGGAAGTCTACCACGTTGCCTTTCTCATCACGAATTGTCAGACGAAGACTGCTTTGCATTGTCCCAAGAGCTCGAGTGGTTGTTGGTAGTAGAGAGGCGTATGTCGATTTTGCGAATCTTCCACCACGGATCGTAATGCTAGCGAGAACTGTCGAGTGCTTTCCATCTAGAATTGAAAAGCTGGAATCTACGACATCGCAGTGTACGTATGCTGTGTGGATATCGTCGAACCTCAGATCGTGACTTCTCCTTTTGAGCGTCTTACTATCTTGCCCATAGTCATCTCCGTTAACGCCCAACAGTGTGCAAAGATTTTTACTGAACCGGATTGGTTTAATAACCCTTAGAATGAAAGCCTTACTAGGCTCAAATTTGATAATGCCAGCATCAATTGCGGGTTTTAAATCTTGTTGAATGCTCATTATATCATGGTGCCCTTTAACGATAGCGTGTGGAAACATAACGCCCTCTTCTATAGCCCAATGGAACGAAGCCTTCTTCGCTAGATTCCACCAACTATTCTCAAAAGTGACCTCAACTAGTGAAATGTTGTTGATAAGAATTGGATCGTCGAAGTAGGCAGTATGGTCAGCCGATGTTGTGGTGATATATAAGAGAACCATCTTATATGTTGAAGGTATAACTATATATATGTATAGCTTCAACATGAGGAGGTCTGGAGGTCTTTTCAGTTACCATTACGGAGGGAAAGACGAAGAGGAAGAGGTCCCAACACCGAATGCTAACATAAGGTCAAAGGCTGAGAATCAAGCTAGGAGAGAGAATCAAGCTCGGATAGATAGAAAAGATGTGGAAAGTAGAGAGGTTGCAACCTTGAATGCCAATCTGTTGGTGAAGTTCAAGAAAAGATATCCACATGCAGATCTTCACAAGTTCTATGTCTCTACGGAAGTGAACGGTCCAGGCAAATATTCGACGAGTATTTGGTTTCGAGATGGAGATTCTAGCTATGTCATTTACGGCAATGATGTCTCAAAGTTACCTGCAGTCACTCAAAGACGCATCGATGACGCATTGTGGGATGTGCATAAAGGTTTCCCATCTACGTTGACCCTAGATAGAAGTGCGAAATATCCTATTACAGCAGTTCCTCCTACTGGACCGGCACAAGATATCGATCTCACTAATCTATGGATATATGCCACCTCAAAGAATAGGTTCAAAGCAGGCGTTCGAAACATATTCAAGGAGACCGTCGTAAAGCATATGACAGCAAATGAGTCCTACCATTGGTTACATGGTCCGGATTTCAAATATTGGCCTCAACAATTGAATTTCGCAACGTGGTGTGCGACTTCTGGATGTGGAGTGTCATTGTTTGATCCTATTTTCAAAACGTATCCACCAGTCGTTCAGGGGTTCCTACGATTTCACGTTTATTTCACAATACGAAGAATTCTGCATGAACTTGGTGGTGCCAATGGAGTTCCTTTACCTGGTAACTCTCATTTCAAGCAAATGGATAACCTCTATAACAAAGCAGCTCTTGAGAAATTGTGCATTGAATTTGGTATATCTCGAACACCAGATTTCCCACCAGACTTCCGATGGCACGGAGGTAGGAATCACGGATTAGGAGACGTATTCCTTTTGTATGGTGATGGCTACAAGAACGTCCACGTAATCCGAAGCTACGACAAGGAAGCAGACACATGGCCCAACCACAATAACTTATTTGCAGACGAGAAAGGCAGTGTGGACAAGGGCGATCTAGTATCCTTTATTCGGAACGACGAACACGAAGGAAAGCAATACAATTGGTTTACGCCACCAATCGGAAAGGGTTTGACAGATGCTGGATTGGGTAGGTTGAATAGATCTGTCGAGGCTTTTGGACATTGCATGCTTGGTGCTCAAGCCGACTTGAACGGATCCATCATAGATAGCCATAACGTCAAAGAAAAGTTTAAGAGCTTAGTCGAAGACGCTATTCTCGAAAACGACTTAGTGGTGAGCTACAAAAACTATCTTACCGCTATAAAATCAACGCATAAGAGGCTCGATCTAGCAATAGCTGTAGGCGTGCGATTATTGCCAAGCGATCTAGTGTACTATCTTGGTAAGAAAGATGGCTATAAGAATCCAATCCCGAAAGCTACGAAAGATATGGTGCTAGGCACTAACGACATCAATGCAGAAGGCAAAGGACATTCACCTCTTCCTATGAAAGGCCCACCAGATAAGAAATTGGTGCAGCCTCTCGAGACGCACAAGAAACAAGTTCCTGTACCAAAGGCAAAGGCAAAGGCAAAGGCAAAGGCTGGCTCACAACATGAGATTAATCTCGCAGTGACATCCATTGCCGCAGCTGGAATTGCATGGATGTTGTTTCGTTAACGTCGTTTGTATTGCTCTATCGTGATCACCACTATTGCTACGATGAATAACCAAACGTTCTGTGCTAGTACTCCCAGAGCTTTACCAGCCATAGTAAATATGAAACTCGCAATCGATCCAATCATTCCAGGTAGGATCTGTCCAAGTTTCTTTCCCATTTCTTTCAACAACCCCCCAGTCGTTTGCAATCCCTTCTTTACTGCATCTGCTGCTTTATCAATACCAGTCTTTATTGGTTTCGGTACGGATTTCGACAACAGGGAAACTATCGTACTAACGATAGCGCCAATAGAAGTTACTACTGCAAGAACGGTCATTCCATGCTTTCTGAAAATGTATTTGATCCTTTCACGTAGCGACATACGTTTTAGTATGGCTTCTTCTTGACGTTCGAGTAATTCTATTTCGTTATGGATGTGTATTTTCTCTTCCTTAGCCGCTTCCTTCTGGTCCTCAGTTGACGTTAGATCTTGAAGTATACTATCTTCCATTTCGAGATGTTCAATGGCCTTTTCTTGACCTTGGAGGACTTGTTCTGCTCTTTCTGCATCCGTAGGGCCTAGGGCAAATTTGAGATCCTTACCCATACTTTGGTATCTTTCACCCTTCACTGTGGTCAAAGGTATGGGCTTCTCTTTACTTCCAAGTGCGTGAAGGTAGATTCTACCCCGTTCCTTATCGGCATCCCATACTTTAGTTATCTCAAGGTCTCCACGAATCCCTACATCCGCATAGTGTTCCCATACAGCATCGAATAACATTTGTTTCGTTCTATCCGATATGCCTGTTTCGAAGAATACGTGGCGATCGCTAAATTTAGGCCGTTCGATTCTATCCTCATCCAGCAATTCACTAAGCTCTCCATCTGTCAATGACGTTTCCTGATACTTCGGTCGAGCACCTTCTTCATTATAATTGCGTCTAGTTTTCAGGTTGAGTGATTCACTAGGATCCACATTCGTAGAGTCTGACGCCAATTTCCGTGTTTCTTCATTGACAGTATCATCGTTGTCGTAGTCTCTTCCTCTTTCAGCTTCATCAGTTCTTTCATCATACCTACCCTCAGAGGCCATGTTAAACATAATTATATATATAGTTATATTCAACATGATCTCATCGAAGTTGGATCCCACACAAGTACGAAGAGAGCCTCATGCACTCAAGGCTCCACGAGACTTGTATAGGAAAACTTTCACTCGATCATCTGCCAATCCAGGTGAGACTCTATACGTAGAAGTTCCAAAGCTAGCAGAAGATGTAGTACTAGTACCGGGCAGCTTAGCGCTATTGGGCGACATCGTACTATCTGGTGGACATGCGAATAACAGAGTCGTTTCGAACGTTGGACGCTGTTTGGTCATGCGTAGAATCTGTAGGATGGGAGCTGAAACAGTAGAAGACCTTGTCAGGCCAGACCTCCTACAAACATACTCCGATATATACCTATCTACGCAGGAGAGAGAGTCTAGAATACAACAAGGCATTCAATCAGAGAACTTGAATAAGCTACGCTCGAAAGCTGGTGACGCAAGTACTTCATCTGCTGCAGACAACGCACTCCTAACTGCATGTGGTTCAAAGTATAGGATTCCATTAGATGTTGACATTCTGACACAACATGGAGTTCTATATCCACATGCCTTAGAAAGTACGATTACATTCGAGTTGACTCTAGCGTCTGCCAACGAGGTTGTAATTGGATCGGATACGACGAAGATAGGTACGTACCAACTTACCAACATCCAACTAGAATACGAAGCAATCAGGAACGAAACGCTGGCTAGTAATGCACTTCACAAATATGAAATAGGTGCTGCATTCCTATACAACTACGCTGTTCACTTCAAGACAGTAGATATCGCTAAAACCTCTGATACTTTGATATCTCAAAACGTTAATGTTCCACGACGATCCTTTGCTGGACTACTTCTACTATTCATAGATCCACCTACCATTGGCACGCGAGATAGTGAAGCATTCTCGAATCCAGATATATTGAAGGTAGAAGTAGATGTCAATGGGATTCCCAACAGACTCTTTCCAAGCGGCATGCTTCCTCTAGATTTCTGGGAGGCTGCAAGAAGCTGGTTTGGTACACCCAATACTTCTATGACTCCAAAGAAGTTCTTTGAAAATAGATTCTCTATTCTAATCGATTGTCGCACAGCAAAGGATTCCACCGTTCATGGTGATGGCTTGGCACAAACCGGCAGTGGAAAGGACATCGACATTCGCATACATAGAACTGCAAAGGGAAGTGGAAATGTGAAAATGCACATCTATGTCCTTGCGGATGCTCAGGTCACGATATTGAACAGATCTCTGCAAAGTATATTATACTGATGGATTCTCTCGTAGAGCACGTGCCGTTCAACGCACTCATAGTCGGTCCAACGAATTGTGGGAAGACTGCGTTTCTCATAGAACAACTTCGTGGAGCATTTCGTGGTAAGTTCGATTACATAGTACTGATTTGTCCTACGTATGCCCACAACAAAACTTATCGTGGATTCGCAAATCGAGATCCTCATTTCTTCGTCATATCGCCACCACAAGATGCCATCGATGCTACTTTGAGTATTTGCGCAACATTTTGGTCAGGTACCAATACTCTATTGATTCTCGATGATTGCGCCGCATCGAAGGACGTCAAGAAACGAACTGACAAGCTAGTGGACTTAGCCTTTTCTGCACGACATATAGGGATTTCCGTTTGGGTGCTGTCCCAACAATTAACGAGCATATGTAAGCCCTTCCGTGAGAACGTAGCTATCGTAGTAGCATTCCATACAGCATCGGCCGTAGATGGTAAAAAGATATTTGAGGATTATGGAGGCTCACAAGAATGTAAAGAGTTACGAACGATACTTGGATCCCATAAGTTCGCTCGCATGTGCTTCTGTCTACGCCATCCTTTCGAGGTAGTGTTAGAGCTCCCAGCACCTACAACATATTATCATGGATAAAGAAATACTCGAGATATTCGGTGAGGATGTAACAGGCCCACCAACCAACCTAGACGTCACATCAGACAATCGTGAATCACTTTCGATCTTAGCCGCAACAGGCGTAACGAAAGAATACTTAGGTAAGAACTTTTCTCTAGGAGACATCTCTAGACTTCCTGAGAAAGAAGTAGACAAGTTGCATAGGAGGTATCAGGCCGTTCTAGCTAAGCAAGTAACGAAAGGCTTAGTCGACGGTGTGACACGTCTAGCTACCCGCCTAGTTGCCTACCTAGTACCAATAGATTCTCAAGAAGCCCTGATCAAGGACCTACAAGAAGACCCTCTAGTCCGCAACGAAATCAGTGCTGCGACTGGCCTACTATCGCTCAAAGCCGGTCGCCTTGTAGCTCTAGCTAGCGTCCTATTCCACATATCTGGTCACGTAGTCATTCCTGGTACAACTGTTGAACCTTCACATATACCTACTATATCGAAGCAAGATGGAAGGACAGACGGATCAGATAACTGCGAATCCTCCGACGACTGCACCAACTAAGATAAAAAACCCAAAGCGCGTCGCAGCTGGAAAAGCACTAGCGTTAAGCAACAAACTCGCTAAAGAAGCTCAAAAGAGAGAGTTGATGCGCGAAAGCGAATCATGTAAAGAAGTCGACGTAGAGAAAGGTCGGTTCGAAAGCCTGACTATCCTCGCAGTCATTGGTACTGGCGCTACATTGTTTGGCACGTACTTTGCGTACAAGAAGTATGTAGATGGTAATAAGCGTGTTGCCACCGTTAGCACGACACAACCTGCAGCTCCGGCAAAGCCAACGGCACTAGACATGGAGTAACACTTAAAGACTCGAGATCATAGTAGTATATATCTAGATGGAGAAGGAATTGACGAAGACGGCAACCGATGCAGTCAAAATCGTTGGACTCGCTGCTGGTATTGGGTGGATCGTAAAAAAGACTACCAAGGAATCTATGCTTAGCGATCCTTCTTCTTCCCTAGCGAATTACGCAAAGTGGACTGCCGTGATACTTGGTAGCTTATACGCAAAGGAATATCTTGAGAAACAACTTGAGAAAGAAAGAAAAGCCCAAACCTAAATCTTGAGAAACAAAAGATCATACCATAATGGCGGCAGCAATTGGAATGGCCCTCCTCGGGGCTATATTGAATGCAACGGCATTTACTGGTGGTGGCATACTAGCTAGAATGCTTGGAAAAGATGGTGATGTAGATGCAGAACGAGAGAGACACGATAGGGCCACCGAAAAACTAGAACGTGAAATGAAAGCGTATAGAATCAAACGTCAAAGCTTATATGACTATGCACAAGAGCAGGAAGGTCTTGAACGCAAAGCACACAACGATCAAAGAGATACCAACGAAGCCTTAGTGCGATCCGATAAGTTACGTAAGGCGCTTAAACATCTCAAAGAGATGAAAGAACCCCGCTTATCTGACTACTACAAACCCTCAAACAATCAGAAGACTGGTGAGTTGCTCTACGTTGGGGGTGGAATGCTAGGCGTTGGATACACTATTAGTAAATGGATATAGATACTACTAAGCTACTAGTAAGTTACCTAAGCTACTAGTAAGTTACCCTAAGCTACTGGTGAGTTGCCCTAAGCTACTAGTAAGTTACCCTAAGCTACTGGTGAGTTGCCCTAAGCTACTAGTAAGCTACTAGTAAGTTACCTAAGCTACTAGTAAGCTACTTAAGCTACTACTAAGCTACTACTAAAAAAAAAAAAAGAAGAATGAAGAGGGTCACGCAACGACTTTCTTTATTCTTCCTTTTTTTTTCATCTGTTGAAGGTTAGAATGTATAGATGTATGATGGATTCTAAACTTGCGAATATCTTCTATGGGCCTATGGGCTATTGGAAAGGTCACACTGCAATTGGCAAGCTATCGGTAGCAGCGAAAGCATCAGAAGACGTAGCTAGGAGTTGGTTGGAAAAGCAATCTATGTGGCAAATATATCTACCACCACCAAAACACATTCCACGACCACATTGGACTGTATCGAAACCAAATGAAGTCCACCAAGCTGATTTGATATTTCTACCACACGATCGACCTGGGCGTGGACGGAAGCTATACAAGTACGCATTGGTAGTAATCGACGTAGCTTCTCGATACAAAGAAGCCGAACCTTTGGCATCTAAAGATAGTGGTGAAGTTGCTGCGGCATTCGAACGAATCTATAAACGTAGTCCACTAGAATGGCCAAAGACTTTGCAAGTAGATCCTGGTAGAGAATTCATGGGACGTATGTCTGAAACGCTAGAACTACATGGTACGAAAGTTCAACGAGGTGAGGCTGGTAATCATAGAGCGCAAAGTTTTGTTGAAAGAGCAAATAGGACTCTAGCTGAGAGATTGTTTGGATATCAATATGCACAAGAGATGGTGCTTACTTCGGAAGGATCAGATGAGCGTAGTAGAGAATGGGTAATTCGTTTACCAATGGTTATCAAAGCCATGAACAGTGAGGTGACTCGTTTGACTGGTAAAGAGCCTTCTAATTCTGTAATGGCGCAACAAGTAGATCTGAAGACTCCTACGTATTCGCGCACCGTTGGATTGAGAGAAGAGCGTCTACCATTCGACGTTCTAGTTCGATATCTTTATGCACCAGGAGAATTGGAAGGAGGTGAAAAACGTAGAGCTACTGATCCTGTGTGGAGTTTGCAGATATACACCATTTCGCGAAGTGTAGTATCTTCGGGACAGCCTGTGCTTTACTACCTTGCGAAGGAGAAGGACGCACCCAAACGTGGATTCGTTCGTGAAGAGCTACAAGTCGTTCCTAGGGATACAGAACTACCACCAAAAGGAATTCTGTTTGTACCTAGACGCTAAACAGCGTACTCTATTGGCTCGGTGTGGATTCCATCGGGAAGAACGCGTCTTTTGTCGTAGTAAGCCGATAGCCCAAGCTTCCGTTGTTTGTAGGTTGCTATGCCTTCTGGCGATAGTCGGAAGCCTCGGTTATTTGCCATGTCGATACTACCCTGGAGGGCTGCTTTGAATCGTTCCCACGAAATGTCGTTGTGCCGTCTAGACATACCTTTAGCGGAATACTTCTTGCTGCCACCTGTATCGACGTAGTAGGCTTTCGAGCATAGGGCAATGGCGCGCTGTCCTTCGAATTCGAGTTTGAAGAGTCCTGGTGTACGACTGCTCCATTCGTCCCAAGCTAGCCATTCATTCCTTTCGGCTTCGAAATCTTCTCGCAGTTCCGGTCTTACAACCTCATCGAGGCTATTTCCCGAGATGGCAATGTAGGCACTGTCTGTGTCCATCTGTATATATTCGAAATCATTGCGATCAATGTACTTGTCGATGAAGTCATAGTAGAACTCAAGCATACGCAGCTTTGCGAGCTGGTACACAGCGATACCTACTTGGAAAGGGCGTTTGATTTGGATCTGGTCCTTTCGGCTCTCGAGTTCATATGCATCACCAATCTCTTCCAGGTCTTCGAACCAAACACTTCGCAATGCTTTGTCCACAACCTTCTCATCTTTTGTATAGGTGACCTTTGTTTGGCGTCCCAAGTCTTCGAGCAACTTTCCATAGGCGCTGTTTCCTAGCAGCTTGAACACATCTGCCAGCAAAGCCTCACCTTTATCTTCATCTCCCATACGACGTGCCTCAGTGACTTGGTCCACGAACCATCCGAAGATTTCTTTGGGTTCGTAGTCTATCGTGCGGTAGACAGCAGTGATCACTGCGCCATGATCTACATACCAAAGTAGAAGAGGAGCATAGAGTAGCAACTTCTTTCCAGAGAGACTCCCAACTAGCTTCTTTTCCTCGCTGAGCTTTCTACCTGTCTTTGTGAGGTAGGCCAACATTTCTGGAGGGATTGCTTCTTTGGGGATTTTCTTGTTGTAGAAGAAGGGTGGCATCTCCTCAAATTCCTTCCACAATTTCTTTGGTATCTCGATGTCTACTTCTGCATATCCAAACCACGTTCCACCAAGTAGACATTCAACGAATCCTTCGGTGGCTGGACCTGGATCGTCATAGTGCACAACCTTTTCTTTTCCACAAGGCATTTCGAATTCCATGGTAGAAAGATATAGGGCGTTGGCATCGTATCCAAGAATCTTACGACAAGTCTTAGTTCCTCCCTGATGACTACGAATCTTAGTCACTCCTGCTTCGTGGAGTCTGGTGAACACTATGCTTGGACCTCCCACGACAGCGTCTTTCAGCATGCGGTAGGCTTCCTTACTTGGAGCGTACATCTCAGCTCCCCTTTCTACACTACCTCGAAGTAGGAACTGTAGTGAGACTCCTGGAATGGACACTGCGTCTTTCAGCATGTCTACTCCTTTCTCGTGATAGAAATCTCGCATCTTTTCGAGTGCCTCTAGGAATGGAACTACATCTAGGTCGTTGTAGTATCGTAGCCAGTCTGCAAAGGTTTCCATTCCTTTGTCGAGAAAGGTGCACTCACAGTCTTCGAACTCTGACATAGATAGTAGATGTTCTCTTTTCAACTTCGAACCCCACTCTGGATAGTC
Organism: Actinernus sp. WN-2022; assembly: GCA_030867875.1. Taxonomy (NCBI): domain Eukaryota; kingdom Metazoa; phylum Cnidaria; class Anthozoa; order Actiniaria; family Actinernidae; genus Actinernus; species Actinernus sp. WN-2022. The sequence continues at coordinate 146,074,305 of JAOWCC010001589.1, forward strand.
TGGTAATCCAATGTGATCCAACTTGTCTGGAGAATCGAACCACTCATATGGGAAGAAACTCTTTTGCGATTCGCATCCATATGCCTTGATCCAACGTTCATAAGAAGTTCCAGGTCCAAGGTAGTTGATCACATCAAGGAAACGGAAATCTGGGGTCAATAGGAACATAGTGGAATTGGCTTTCTTTGCTACCAGGATCTTTGAACAGGTGTCGGCAATGATTCCTACGAAGTGCTCCCTGATCAGATTAAGATCGTACCTGCCAGAGTTGAATCCCACTACTGGAACTTGGCGGATCCATTCGTCGATCTTCGCTTGTTGTTTCTTTGGTAGGGTGTCAAAAGAGAATTCAGGTGTCTTGGGGCAGAACTGTTCTGCAATGACTTCTTGGATCGCTTTCGCTCTTCGCTGGAGTTCTTCGACGAAGGCTTCGATGAGTTCTTTTGGATTGCGTCGACAGATGTGGGTTGACTTTCGATTGTATGTGTCGGCAATTGATACTGATATTGGGACATGGACGTTTTCGATGGTCAGGTGGTCTGTTGGTTGTCTTCCTTTCGTTGTATCGAGATAGGCTTCGAAATCGTAAACTATGAAGTGTGGGTAGACAGTTTGTGTTGGTGTGGGGACCGGTTTGTTTTTCTTCTTTGTAGAGCAACCCCAAGCTTCCACTACTGTATAACCAGCTCCTTGTAGCTTTGCCGTTCTTTCACAGGTCTTGAGATAGAGCCTCCTTTCCCTAGGGAAGCATTTCGGGCAGCCATGGAAATAGCATCCATGAAATTGAAAGATGGTTTTCGAAATAGGTTCGTAGCCGTCGACCGGCGCTCCTTCGATCCAATGCTCTCCACCATGCCCACAAGCTGCATGATGAATGTGTTGTCCAATCCTTTTGGTTTCGCGTTCCAACCAGCATAAAGCGACTTTGCTGGCTGTGCTCTCTGGCCAGAAGGCTTTTTCGTATGCCGACTGGGGTACTGTGATTACTTTTCCGGGGCAAACGATCTTTGTTTCGCCACGCCTGCAACGATCTGCATGACGGTGAAGGTCTGAGGCTTTCGTGAACCGTTGCTTACAATCGTTACATACGTAGATGTGCCCTAGCTTGTTGATGTTCTTGATGTAGAAGGCATGTCCGTCGTATATCCCAATCGTCATCGTATGCTTGTAGTGAGCTGCATGTCGCGTCAGATGCCAAGCGCCGTCCTCCGTGGGTTCATACACCCGAATACCGATTCCAAAGTGTAACTCGACTTCCTCCAGCTGGTCTAAGGAAGTTCTGGGAACGTCTTGTGTGGGTGCTGTCAGGCGATAGAAGTTCTGGGCAAGTTTTCGAGCTTTGACGCAACACCTATCTACTCTTGCTCCTTCATGCATGGCAAGGCAGCGCCAAAGACATAGGTTGTCGCCATATCGATCAAGGGCAAGCATTCCTTTCTTAAGGCGAAGCCATTGGGGCAGTGGACCTGTTCCCAACAAAAGCTGACGATCGATCACGACTTTGACATCTACGTAGATCCAACGAACGAAGGCCCATTGGGTATTTGGTCGAGTGATGTTGTCGGGATTCAATCGAGCTGTCTCCTTGCTATTGATCCACTCTTCTGCATCTTCTAGGATGTTCACCCATGGAGAGCCTGGGACAGTCTTGGAGAATAGAATCACGCGTCCGTCATTGACATTGCGAATGCGATAGGTGTAGCTATAGCGTAGGTAGAAGCTGGTGGTTACCTTTGCAACTAACTTTTCCATGATCCTAGGAGTCAAGTCTCCTGCCACACCTTGGAAGAAGCGCCATCGGATAGTACGGCGACCTATCTCCATCCCCTCGAGCATTCCATCTCTCTCCTCTAGAATGGCACCTGCCTCTCGAGCTAGACTCCGTGGAAGTGGTTCACTACGTGGTCTCACCATTCTCCCTTCGATATAACTATGTGTTAGGATAGCTTTAACAGGTACTCGAATTTGGATTTTATGTGTAAGGACGTTGCAGCGATATAATTATATGTAATTATATCTCTAATAGGATTATCAAGTTGGATTTTATGTACAAGCAATCGATGTCGATATAACTATATGTAATTATATCTCTAATAGGATTATCAAGTTGGATTTTACGTACAAGAATGTCTAGTGACACTTTGAATGACCCTTAGTTACCCCATAGTAGTATAGTCGGCGTCAGTTAAATACAACTTTTTCTTGTGCAACAAAACTCAAAAGGTTGTGAATGTTATGGACGCCTTTTTTCTTGCACAAGGGGCGTTATGAAGTGGATTTCTGAATTCACTTTATGACGCCCCTTGTGCAAGAAAACAAGGCGTCCATAACATTCACAACCTTTTGAGTTTTGTTGTACAAGAAAAAGTGGTATTTAACTGACGCCGACTATACTACTTTATCAGCAACATGTACATGTAGCAGTTGAGTTGAGAACAATAACAGGATGTAAAGTACATCAAACTCAGCTCAGCAATCTCCTGTATTAGCATGCTATTGTATGCCCAGCTTAACCACTGAGCTAACCGCCTCCCGGTTAGCTCAGTGGTTAAGCGCTGGTCTGTTGTGCGGGAGGTCGCGGGTTCAAACCCCGGCTGGACCAATACTCAGGGTCTTAAAATAACTGAGTAGAAGGTGCTGCCTTTGTGAAACAATCTCGTTCACGAACTGCAAATGGTTAGACCTTCACGTCTTCTCGGATAAGGACGTTAAATCGTAGGTTTCCCGTCGGCCTCAAGTTTATCAGTCTTTGAAGACTGTTACGAGTTACCGACGTTAAATAAGGTCACTTTACTTTTACTTTACTTCATGGCAGCATATTAATATCCTGTTTAGTAAATACAGTCATAGCTTTAGATACATGTAGCTTCAATGCCAGTGCTATGTCCCATTTTACTTGAAGAGAACACAAGAAATCCATTGATGAAGTATGTGCTTCAAAATACCTTAAATTTCTCATTAGAATCAATAAATGTCGCTACTGTATTCATTCTTATCGTCAACATCCCCTGCGAAATAAAGCTAAGAATTCCTAGGATTTTCCTAGGTATTCCTAGGAATGGAGGTGTTAATTTTCACGGTAATTGGAACATGTAATTCCTAGCAATTCCCAACCTTCAATTAATTCGGGGAAACAATCTTAGGAATAGCACAGCTTGAAGTTATGGAGGCCATTAGTGTTGTCAGTTTGTGTCAATTCCTTGGAATTCTAATGAATTTCTAGGAATTCCTGGCCATTTCTAGGAATTTCATTGAATTGCTTGGAATAGTTGGGAATAGCTGACATCGAATAGTGTCAAATTACAGTGTATATAAAAAGGTTTAATTTCAATCACTTTTCTTACATTGCCCATAATACATGTGAAACAATAAATTACAAGATATATTATGCTCAGTTTTAAAACAATATTATAAACTAATTGAGATTTTGAGACGCCGATACCGAATTATATTGCCGGCCAGTTGGGAGAAAATATATTCCGTATTGGGCGGAGTCGCGCAGCGACGAAGCCCAATACGAAGAATATATTTTCTTCCAACGCCGGCAATATAATTCGGTTATCGCCGTGTCAAAATCGCAATTAGTTTTGTATCACGATTCAATAATTAAGTCGTGAATTGTTAAAAGAAAGAAGAGAATGAAGCACCAAACTTATGCTGATCGTAATTTCAATTCTCAAAAGGCGCCTAGTATATCTATGGCAACGGTTTCACGGCTTGAGTGGAACAAACTTTCGCGACGTGTTTTGAAATCTCTTCAAAAATTGTGAAAATTGTAGTTTTAGCGGATAAGAGTGTTAGACTTCTGACGAAAACTACAATGCCAACCTTACCTTTAGGATTGAATAATTCTTATCTTGTAATTTACAGTGTTTTGAAGGTGAAATTGTAGAAATCTTGCTGTTGAACAAACGACTTTTGAACTTGACCTGGAACCCATGTAACTGCAAGGGCTCGCGCAAGAGCCAATCAGAGGCTGGTATTCTGAGACGCCAATACCATGTTATATTGGCGTCTCAAAAGAAAACAAAATGATCAGTGAATCGTGATACTTTCATGTACTGTTATTATTTTGTTCTCATGGATTTATGTACAATATGTCATTACAAAACAAATGTTTTCTTTTGACAAAAATATGATAAAATTTGAACTGGAACATTGATAAAATAGACCCATTAAAAAATGGCTGCCACTAATTTGAATAATTTTGATATTCAATATTTTCTGAAGAATAAACTAGCCTGTTTGAAAGAGCGAGTTTGTGTTAGCAACATATAGCTCTTTGATAATGAAAGAATATTTATCACATACATACTGAGATTTACGAATGGAATCACTCATGCGAAAACTCACTTCACAATTTTCCTTAGCCAATCAGAATCGCGAAACGAATTTTTCACACGTGCGAAAAGCGTTTCGTCAAATCAGAAAACACCTGCCAAAACATATCGGGTTTTCAAACTGGACTTGAGCTCGGAGGCGCCACTTTCATTCACTACGAAAGTTGGAGGTTTTGACTTTTTTTTAAACTAATGTAATATTGACCTGTAAACGGCCAACTAACGATGTTAACACTTCCAAGTCAATTGAGGAATATATTATCGACCAAGAAAACAAAATCACAATAGCAAAAACTTAGAGAAACAGCCGTAAAGTTACTCAAAGAGACACAGAAGAAGCGAAATTCTACCGAAAGAACTCAACAGATATTGAGATAATCTATGTGAAATCATTCTTAGTGTCAAAAGAAAATACGGCGAAGATTACGAGCTTTCAATCCTTCGTGGAGTGATTTCAACTTCCATAGACCATCGACATTTGAAAAATCGTAAATATTCTGTGACAGAGAAAACCTACAAGCCGTGAGATGTCTGGAAACTCGTAGCAAACAACTTGGACAAAAGCAGGTATACTAATCTATTGACGATGTAAACTTGCAAACTTTATTTGTTGAATCAAAGACAGTTTCATATTGATGTTGAAAACTATTTCAAGGCTGATGTCAGTTTAGAAAGTACGATTTTCTTTCCATTTTGATTGTATCGAGCATAAATTTTAGTCTACGTTGAGTCGGATACGAAATGCAAAACAAAAAATTGAAAGCTACAAATGTACGTGTTCAATGACAAGACCTAAATAAAACCTGTTTGATACTGGAGAAAAATCTCAGTATGTATGTAATAAACAAATTACAAAATGGAAAGTGCTTTTGTATGGTATTTACACACTTGTTTGTTTTCACAAAACTCACTCGCTCGTACCTCGCTCCTTCGTTTTGTGAAAACAAACTCGTGCGTAAATACCATACGCCAGCACTTCCCATTAAGTAATCTCTATTTATCACATACATACTGAGATTTACGAATGGAATCATTCATGCGAAAACCCACTTCACAATTTTCCTTAGCCAATCAGAATCGCGAAACGAATTTTTCACACGTGCGAAAAGCGTTTCGTCCAATCAGAAAACACCTGCCAAAACATATCGGGATTTTCAAACTGGACTTGAGATCGGAGGCGCCACTTTCGTTCACTACGAAAGTTGGAGTTTTTACCTTTTTTTTTTATAATGTAATATTGATCTGTAAACAGCCAACTAACGATGTTAAAATTGAGGAGTATATTATCGACCAAGAAAACAAAATCGCAAGAGCAAAACCTTAGAGAAACAGACGTAAAGTGACTTAAAGCGACAAAGAAGAAGCGAAATTATACCGAAAGAACTCAACAGATATTGAGATAATCTATGTGAAATCATTCTTAGTGTCAAAAGAAAATACGGCGAAGATTACGAGCTTTCAATCCTTCGTGGAGTTATTTCAACTTCCATAGACCATCGACATTTGAAAAATCGTAAATATTCTGTGAGCAGAGAAAACCTACAATCCGTGGAGATGTCTGTAAACTCGTAGCAAACAACTTGGACAAAAGCAGGTATACTAATCTAATGACGATGTAAACTTGTAAACTTTATTTGTTGAATCAAACACAGTTTCATATTGATGTTGAAAACTATTGCAAGGCTGATGTCAGTTTAGAAAGTAAGATTTTCTTTCCATTTTGATTGTATCGAGCATAAATTTTAGTCTACGTTGAGTCGGATACGAAATGCAAAACAAAACATTGAAAGCTACAAATGTACGTGTTCAATGACAAGACCTAAATATAACCTGTTTGATATTGGATAACAATCTCAGTATGTATATAAAAAACAAATTACAAGATGGAAAGTGCTTTTGTATGGTATTTACACACTTGTTTGTTTTCACAAAACTCACTCGCTCGTGAAAACAAACTCGTGCGTAAATACCATTTGCCAGCACTTCCCATTAAGTAATCTCTATATCCTTACAAAGCAGTCAACGTTTCAAACTGTCAAGAAACATGAAAACGCGGCTAGTCAGTCCTGACTCATATAAAACTCTTATTTTGAACCTTGGTAACTTCGCAACAATTGGTGCTGTGCTCCTTAAATTTTACGAACGTACTCATGTTTGCATGCTCTCTGAAGTGGCAGTGCTTATTTTAGTGCCAACATTTCCTAACAACCAAAGCTTGGTGACACCATTTTTCGAATACATACTGTCAGTAAAGTAGTGTGTCTCATTGAATTGTTATTTTCATCTCGTTTTGATTTTGTAACTTCTTAAAAAATATTATAATATTGTTAAAAAAATATATTTCCTTTTGACAAAAAATACAAAATTTTAACTGAAACATGGTGAAAATGTATTGTCCTTGAATACTAAAATATTATTTCAGCTTTGGCAGGCTGATTCTGTAATAGACAATCTTATCACTTGAAATTATTATATGCTATACAGGTAGATTAAGAGGGTGGTTGTGTCATACAAGAATGACAAGTGGTACTGCTATTGAAGGGCAAGTGGAAGAATTATGCTTGCAGGGTTGTCAGTAGAAACCGTAAGGTAGCTTCCTGTTTTGCCAATATTTCCTGTAAAATACCTGTACTATATGTAGTCTCTTGTTTCAATAATACAGTATTTGTACTGACAACCCTGGTCTAATCGAATATTTAAGCTCAAAATGTCTTTCTTTATCACTTTCAAGTTTTCAGGGAAACAATTTCTAAACAAAACTTGTCACTAGCCATTTTATCACTCAAGACCCTCAATATGTCAATGACATAATTTGTTCCACTTAAATCAAATTGTGACATCTTCAAGTCATTTCTCTTCATTTTTCTTTTTGTATTGTGCTCTTAGCTTTTTTTGCTGCCCACGGATCCATTTATCGATTTCCCCATGCGAATGCTGAGGAAAGTTTCTTACCATTACACCTAAAAATGAATAATAAATAAAATTGTATTAGCATTATACATGCAGAGCATTGTGATGACAACTTCAACACGTTCTATTATTTATTGGAAAATTTTAGGGCACTAATCAAAAACATGTGAAGAAATTGAATAATGTCACAGGGATTATTTTCAATTCAAAGAATTTCTCTAACATTCAAGTACTTTTCAAGGATTGTTTTAATTCAAGGTATTTTCAAGACTATGCAAACCATTGATCACTACAGTTATAGTTGGTTTCTAATAGTAAGAATAATAATTTAAATAATATTGTCTTATTCAAACAAGGAAAAATGTTGTTTATAACTTACAGTATATCAAATCAAGTCTTTGCCTGTCAAATCCTTGTGAAGTTCCACTTGCTGTCACAATTCCTTTGAGGGAGGAAGACCTTATTTCTTCTTCTCTGTAGAGGTTAAACAATACCAACTTCAGGCTATCAAGGGGCTTTGTGGAGTTTGCCACTATCCTTCTCAAGTTGTCCTGAAATCGAATATGAACAAGCAGTCATTTTCACAAATAATAGTAGAAGTTTGAATTATCGAAGTTATTAACAACAACAACAAACAACAACAACAACAACAAATTTTATTTCGTACTGGAATTAATAATAGTTACAGGTTTACTGGAAAAATGAAAAGCTCAATAATTGGTACTGGTAGGCTCAGAATAACTAGAAAGCTAAACTAAGCTGAGCCTTCCACTTGGAGATTTTTGTTATGTGCAAGTGTGTGTCACAATTGTTGCCATACAGTATGATCCAGTGGCTGATGGACTATTTTGAGAACACTGTCACTGTCAAATAAAACTGCATTGCGAATTTTACAGTTTATTTAATTGTAGTACATAGAGGTTATTACATGTTAAGAGCTTGATATCGTTTTTATTCACAAGGTTTTCGTATCATATCGTGAACGAGCGAATTCACGAGCAAATAAATAATTAGTTTATTATACATTTAAAGTGAATAGAAAAACACAAAATTAAGCATAACAAAATTTATTTCTAAAAGCTGTTCATAATAACTTACAGTTACAATTACGTTATAAGTTTTGCAAAAATCCAAACTTTTCAGTTTTCAATATACCTGAGAAAATCATATCACTCTTGACTACTATCACTGGATGCGATTACATATCGTTTTCTTTTAGCTGGGACGGCAGATTGGACATTGTTATTTATACTTACCTCAATGGTGCTGCCAGAAATGGTTGCATTACAAAAAATGCAAAGGTTTACTTGAAGACGATGGAATATTACCAACATTAGGGTTTCCAATTACATCTGAAAGTGATTTCTGTTAAACACAGATTTCTCTAGATTGTGTTTCTGTACTTATGATGGTACTTATCTGTCGTAGTTGCTGAGAGTTGAGACTTGAATAATTGTTCACACTCTGGATGTTTTTATGACCCGAAATCTGCATCACTTGATTGGGTGGGATATTGTTGTCATTTAGCTTCTGTATCAACGTTTTTCTGGCAGAGTGGTTAGTGAGATTGTTTGGCGTTTACTGCCATTGTTTTCATGATAGAATATAGTTTGTTGATTCCAGGTGTTTTCTTGAACCATGCCTGTGCCGGCTTTCTTTCTTTCTGTTCACAGCTAAGTAAAAGGGGCAATTGGCTGTATTGCAATCCTCTGGCCTTTTGAGGGCAAACTCTTCGTAAAGTTTAACAGGACATCTCTCTTTATTTGGGATTTCGTACTTTCTGGGCCGTACTCGGCGAATATTTCGAGGGTTTTCGCAGGTTCTTGTCTTTGTTTGCCGTTCGCTGTATTCCAGATATTCAAGCTCACCGCCTTCATCTTTTTTTAGTTTAATATCTCCCCAACAAAGATATCGGTGTTCTTTTCCTCCTCGCATTACAAAGTGAAGGGTATTATTAAACCACAGTGTGTTTAACATAGCCTCTGGGGATCCTTTTCCGAGCTGTCCTTTTCTGTAGAATTCATCAATCTCATGCTCAGCGTTGGGTTTGTCCCCTTTTCCAGAACTTTTCAGTTCTTTTTGCTTTGCCTTGAGCACCTCTCGAGATCCAGAAAACTCAGCAGAGTTCATCACAGAGTACCCATACTCCTTTTAATTCAGATGTCTCTCAATACTGGTTCATAACCTATTGACTTTGTAGATGGCCGTATATTTGTCATTTTTAGATGCATGTCATGTTATACGCCATACCACATAATATTTTATAATAGCAAGTTAGTTATTTAGATTTTATGTTACCAGTCTGTAGCCAGGGGTTTAATCATACCAGAAGAGCTTATATAGTGGATACAAATGTATAGAAGGGCCTATGCCATTCACTACCGGTATATAATTTATTACCTGCCAATCCTGTTAAGTAATCTGCTATCTTAAGTGGGATCCAGCATAGGTCAAATGACAGGATCAACTATTCATGCAAGGTGGGGGTATGTATTTTTCACTTCATGAACATGTGTTGTTATAAGAATACTGTATTGAACTTGTTCCTCCAATTATTTTTGAATGAAATAGCTTAGAATGCTATAAACTATTCCCAACTTAGAAAAGTGTAGAGAATATACCATATGACTACATTAAACTGTATTGTATACATTTTGTATACATAAGTTTTAAGCCTGCAAAAGTGATATTTTGGTGTATAAAAGCCCCAAATAATGTATACTTTATGTATACATCAAAACTGAGCCCCTCCATTTATATACCTAATAATGAATTTAGTATACAAAATGTATACAAAATGATGTATACATTTTGTATACATCTTGTTTTGTGTTGTATACATTTTGTAAAAAAAATTGGTTGACATTAGTTCCAAATAGTATATGTAAAATGTATACAATACGACTATAGCTATTAATGCATTTAGTATACAAAATGTATACATCATGATGTATACTTTTTGTATAAATAATATATACATTTTGTATAACAAATTTTGGTAAGGGGTAATACATTCATCTGGGCTGTCTGAACAGATCTAACGCACAATTAAAAACGTGAGTGAGATACAATCTCAGCTTAAGTGTATCCAAACACATTTAGATATAAAAGTTATCGAATTATAATCTCAGGTTCGATTTCGTCAGGCGCACTCAGATAAGAAAGGTTAAAGCTCTCAGACATGGCGAGACGAGGAGGTATGGATTTCGATGAGTCATTGTCTATAGACGCATTTACTCAACGTTAGTCTAACAGAAAGCGGGCCGTAAAATTATGCAATACTGCCGCCTGCCGATGGTTAAAACTGTTGACAGTTTGGGTCAGGTTCCTATTAAAGTCCAACCGCGCAGCTAAGAGTAACCTGGCTAGAGAGTCTTTCTACTGGAGTGAGAGGCATTATGCATGTCTGTTAATTTGGGGAAAGCTGAGGAAGATCAACTTTGAAGCATAAATCCTCATTGGGCTGTCAAATAAAGTAAATGCCGACAAGCGGGATATTTATGGAGTTATTCTTCTGAAGAGACGATAGTTTACACTGGGGTCAAAGAGAATCAAAACACTGATATAAATGTTGCAGACAAAATATATACTCTTGTGGGCTCTCCGCTGTGCTTTCGGGCTGGAGACATTTGTTTCCTTCGTCCACCATGGCCAGTTGGCAGTAAAGCCACTGTTGAAGCCAAGGTATAGAATGGTCCCTCAAAAAATCGTCTCGGCAAAATTCAAGCAAGTCTCGAAATCTCGGCGTTTCAGAAAAGAGTAACAAGGGTCTTGGCATCTCGGCGAGTATCGGATTTGACCATTCTATACCTCTACAACCAGAAATCATCCAAATATAATGCACTTCTGGTCGTGTAAACAATAATTAACTACAGAGGCGAAACGCCTATCAAATTAAGCGTAGTCCACACGAGCAAGTTTTTCTTGCCAACTTTTCCCTTGACAAGTTTTATTTGCTCATGTAGATGACGAGTTCGGATTAATCCTAGATTGCGAGAGAAAACCTGAATAAGAAATAGCTGGAACTGCGTTACGCGACTGATCGATCACGAAACCGGTATGTTACATTAATTCTAGTACTAAATATTATAATTTTAGGCAAACGTGTATGTGTTTGTGTACATTGTTTGTCTCCAATTCTACATTGGATTTCTGATTAATAATTATTTCTGGATCTAAAGGACAATAACTTCTGATATGTGATTAGAATGTGTTTTATTCTGTTTCCAAAGCCATATTATCGAGCAAATAAACGAGCAGTGAAAGCACAGGACAAAATCCAGTTTCTGATATAATCAGTCGCAGTATAAACAATCAATGATAAATATTCCACTGCGAGTTTAATATTGTTGTTTTCGTCGGCAAGTTGACCTCAACCATAATTGATAAATTTCCCAGTTGAAGAGAATTCTTTACTGGTTGTGCATCCTCTTATTTCAGAGTTCTCCTGAAATCTTGAATACCTTTTATCAAGCATAATTTCCCTTCTATGCCAAGAGTTGCCTTGATGCCGAAGGTTATTTAATACGATAAATATCTCGATAAATATCTGATACGAACATTACTGCCATATACATCAGAGAAACGTCTTAGGATGATAAACTAGCGGTGTAAAGAATGTTGTCGGGGTATAGATAGATACAAATCGATAAAAATCGAGACGGAGGAAAAGGTTCTAGGCGTGGCATGGCACTGCAAGACAGACCGCCTATCAGTTAACGTTGCCCCGCAGTTAGAAAACAAGGTCATGAAGAGAAAGCTGTTAAGCCAAGTGACAAGTATTTTCGACCCGATAGGATTAACCGCCACATTCACCAGTAGATGCAAGATCGCCCTGCAGGAGCTGTGGCAGCTAGGGGTAGACTGGGACGAGGAGTTGCCAGCTGACGCCACAAAGAAATGGAGAAAGCTGTTCAAGGAGATGAAAGAGATCAATGACGTCACATTCCCGCGATGATTGCTTTCTGCTGACGACACGAGCTCGGCGCCAACTCTTTTCGTATTCGCTGATGCGTCCCAGGATGCATTTGGAGCATGCGCATACATGCCACAAACAAAGCAGAATGGCGAAGTCCAGGTGAGATTCGTTACAGCCAAAAGCAGAGTAGCACCACTGAAACAGATCACAATCCCGCGATTAGAGCTACAAACAGCCATGCTAGCTTCAAGACTGGCCAAGTTTATTCAAGAAGAGTCACAAATCAAATTTGGAGAAGTGAAGTTTTTCACCGACAGTGCCATCGCATTAACCTGGATACAGAGCCCATCCCGAAGCTCAACTCGTTTGTGTACGCACGGTTTGGCACAATACAGAGCAATACCGACCCGAGCCAATGGAGGCACATCCCCAGAGAACACAACGTAGCTGATGACATGTACAGGAGCTAAGTGGCCGGTGGATGAATGGCCCGGAGTTTCTGTATTTACCGGAGGAGCAGTGGCCTATCATCACGCCCACACTGCCACCAGCAGAGGACACCGAACGGCGCCAATTAGTGGCTACAGTAACGGAAGTCAGAAAGACAGAAGAGGTAATTGATCCCACCGTGTTCTCAAGCTGGCGAAGACTGATCAGAGTGACGGCAAGAATCCTGAGGCTGGCGGAGAAAGTCAGACTGAGAAAGCACCAGTAGGAGTGACGCGAAGGTCCACTGACCCCTGAGGAACTTCACAAGGCAGAGACATACTGTTTGAAGCAGGCGCAACTGAATCTACACAAGCGTTATGAAGAAAGGGGATTTCAAGTCGCTTAAACCCCTTTTTAGATGACAAAGGCGTGATTCGAGTGGGAGGACGAGTAGGAGAAGCCGTCGTTTCATACGAGACCAGACATCCAGCTCTGCTCCCAAACGACCACTGTATCTCCCTGTTGATCGTCCGACACGCCCACCAGTATGGTCACAATGGAGTAGTGTATTGGATTTTGAAGGCCTCGAACCTGAGCAAGCGTATAAAGACACAATGTGCATTCTGCCATAAGATGGCGAAGAAGTGCGAAAAACAAGTAATGGCTGAACTACCACGGATGCGCCTTGCTCTGTACACTCCACCGTTCTACTTTTCTTCATGTGACTACTTCGGCCCTATCAATGTAAAGGTTGGACGAGGAAAGACAGCCAAGCATTATGGAGTGATCTGAACGTATCTGAACACCAGAGCTGTGCACCTTGAGCTAGCAACTGGCTTTTCAACGATGGAGTTTCTACAGGTTCTACGCAGATTCTTTGCAATCAGGGTCCAGCCTGCAGTCATCCTGAGCGACAATGGATACGACTAGAGACATTCAAGAAAAGGTCAAGATACGTATTTAGACTACTATAGTTAGTTAGGGAAAAGGACAACGACCTTTTCGGGGCGGAGGATGTTTCGCGTAAAACACGTATTTAATTACTGCTGCGTTTGTTTGCTGACAAGATAATGTATTCATAATTGACAGTTATGCGTAATCCCACACGAGCAAGTTTTCTTTGACAAGTTGCCTTGTTCAACAAGGAGACTTGTCAAGGAAAAACTTTCGTCATCTACATGAGCAAATAAAACTTGTCAAGGGAAAAGTTGTCAAGGAAAACTTGCTCGTGTGGACTACGCTTAATTTGATAGGCGTTTCGCCTCTGTAGTTAATTATTGTTTACACGTCCAGAAATAGAACAGGCTCAAAGTAATAGCCTACCGGAGTACGCAACACGTGAGACTATAAGGATCAATGCTAACCTAAAATTACTGGAGAATACACTGTAACTAGTTTCTTGATTTGGATGTCGCATAGAAGTAAGTAAATTACATGTTATTTCAATCATTGTATAGGTTGCGTGATTTCACCGCTAAATATCTAAATGTCCTAAAGTCAACTTGGAATCAAAATCCTGACGGTCCAACGCTAGAAGGTTGAACATTATAAAATAACTTGTAGTATTGAAGCTTATGGGAATTGCAGGTCACTGGAAGAAAAACAGGATATTCAGAGGGTTATTGGGATATCATCATAATCTTTTAAACATTTTTTAAATTATTAAACAAAGTGGTATGAAACTACATAAAAACTTGTTATCGGTAATGATGTTTAATAGTTTCTTGTTAGGTGATCAACAGGCAGGCATGGCAGTAAGTACTATCATCAACTGAATATCAATGTTTACTATAGATGTATGGTAGGGCTCGATTAGTTGTCAACTCAACTTCCAGTAAAGTATAATGCAGCTTATGATGGTTGGTTGCTGTGAAGGAAAAGTATAACTGTACTGTGACACCTTCGGTAAAATTGTTAATGTCAATGACAATGTCAGTTATCTAAAAGAAGTTGTATCTGTATGCCAGTTTGTGTAAGCATTGCAGGGTTCTGGCCATAGTTATTCATCAGTGCTGGTTCAAAGGGTGGATAACGCCATCCACCAGATAAACGTCTATCCAGTGGATAATAAATTTAATAATAAAATAAATTTAATATTTATATTGCGCATGTTCCATTGGAAGATGCTCACATGCGCATTACAAATGCCTATAGGCGTACATATATATTAATCCTAACTAAGTAGTATGTATAGTATCTCTAAATCTATCATATAACCACCAATTATGAGGCACGAATAATTTGTATTTATGTTGAGACAAGAAAAGGTCATTCATAAAACTGGGCTGCTTCAATGACCAATGTTACAGAGTATCAGATTCCTATCCTGGTTATAAATAGGCAGATCCCTCAGTAGAAGTCCTCTCCTAACTGCTAGCCGTCATACCGTGAACATCTCAGCATTTCTAAAGTTAAAATCCCTCCCCCAGCCCCGTCTTACCTCCTTAAGAGTGACCTCTTTATCTCAAAGTTTGTTCGGTTGTATGATGTTTGTCTGTTCCCACCTTTGTTGAATGCCATTTATCTCTCAACACCCCAATGAGATAAACGGATTAGTGATTATCGCGATACTTGAATAAATGGCCACGCTCGTGGCAAATTAATCCCAAGCTTGGTGGTGTCGCGTAGTTGATGTCTTCATTCACCAAACTGAGCTTGACGCTGGCATACAAAGCACATTTCACACATCGAGGCTGTGATTACACAGTAGCTTTTCTGGGCGCAACATCAATGCTAATAAAAAAATGAATATATACAGTATATAAATATCGACGTGTTGCATAACAATGGTAATACGATACTGTTAAGACTGTAGTTGATATGCTTTGCCAAAAAGATAGGTTTTTAGCAACTTCTTAAAAGCCGTAACACTAGAAGCATTACGATTTTTTGCGGGCAGGACATTCCACAGTGTGGGTGCCGCTACCGCAAAAGAGCGGTCACCCAATGTGATCAATGTTCTCATTCTTGGTCGATCTAGCAGAAGTTTTTTAGACGATCTAAAGTTATATCTTGAAGTAGTCTTACATTTGAAAAGTTCAGTTATATATGCTGGAGCGAGTCCATTTATAGCTTTGTAGGTAATAAGTAAGATTTTAAAATCAATTCTATGTTTGACGGGTAGTCAGTGTAGTTTATATAAAATGGGAGCAATGTGATCGAACCGACTGATATTACAAATGAGTCTAGCCACAGCATTCTGCACACGCTGAAGTTTGTGCAGCTGGTTGGCTGGCAGGCCATAGAGAAGGCTATTACAATAGTCTAGTCGACTAGTAGCAAAGGCGTTAATTAAGATTTGCACAGTGTCAAAACTAAGAAAGTTTCTAATTCTCCTAATGTTAAATAAGTGAAAGAAAGCTGCTTTGCATGTCTTGTTAATGTGGGTGTCCATTTTCAGCTGCGCATCGAACCAGCAACCAAGGTTTTTTGCCTCCCTAGAGGGTGCTGTGGTTATATCTCAGACGTGCAGTGAGTCAACGTTCACTTTTGCCAGCTGCTGTCTTGTCCCAATGATAAGAAACTCTGTTTTGTCATCCTTTAGTTTTAGCCTATCCGCTAGCATCCACTTCCTGATGTCTGCGATGCAGTTTTGCATGGCCTCAACAGCAGCAGATTGCTTGACACTTAAGTCCGGTTTGAATGAAATATACAGCTGTGTATCATCAGCATATGCGTGGATGTCTGGTAGATGACGTTGCAGAATAGTAAACAGCTTGCTTGCGTAGATGACAAATAGGAGGGGGCCAAGGCAGGAACACTGTGGAACACCGTACTTCATTTTAAACTTCCTGGATGTTCCCCGTTGGATAGATATGTATTGGTGTCTATTATGTAAATAAGACTTAAACCAGGAAAGTACTTGTCCTGAGATGCCAAAATCAGAATACAGACGGTCCAGTAATGAATGGGGTGATCGACAGTGTCGAAGGCGGCGCTTAGGTCAAGTCGTACTAGAAGAGTCACGTTCATTAAGATATCGTTTTTTACACAAAGAAGTGCAGTTTCAGTGCTTTGAAATTTGCGGTAAGTGGACTGGGCTTTGGGATAGAGTTTATGCAAAGTCAGGTGATCATGAGTTTGACTGAAAACTGCTCGTACAGTGAGCTTAGAAACAAACGAAAGGTTACTAATAGGACGGAGGTTATTAAAAATAACCTCTGCTCGAGGTTTCTTTAGTCTTAGGTGGACATCAGCCTGTTTCCAGTCGTCAGGGAAGCATCCAGAGTGTAAAGACAAGTTTGTCATCCTAGTGAGTACTGGAAGAAAAACATCCAGGCACTCAACCACGAGAGGAGTGGGCATGGGATAAGTATTAAGCAAACTAGCTTATTTTACACACTGGATATAGATTTATTCAGTGGATAGCGTTAACCACCCATTCAACAACCGGACCCAGGTGAATATTGCTATCCACTGAATAAAGCCATATCATGTGGGTTAGCCAGGTCAACTCTTATTAAAATGGGATGCACCAGTGGAACCAATTATTGTCTGGTTGGTACATGCATGTATGGTTAGCTCAGTTGGTTGAGCATGGTCTAGAGTGCGGGAGGTCAGGGGTTCTAATCCCGGTCGCATCCTTGGGCAGGGACGTATAAGTCATTGGCATTAGGGCCATTTATACGAGAGAAATAAGACGCGAATTGGACCATTTATACGTTCGTGTCTTACATAAGACGCGAAGGATACGCATAAATGGGTTCGCGCCTTGGGTCGCGCCCAGCGAGGAATGTGCCTCGTTTTCGGGTACGGTTGTCATGGTTAAATGTCGTGTCAAAATGTATCAAAATGGCGCGGGTTAGCAAGAAGGCAAAACTTTGGCGTTGTCAAAGAAAAAACGACGTAAATGTCAGTGTCTGTTCTGTTTCAAATTATCTTTCCCGTTGAGGATTTGTCTGGCGAAAAGGATTGTTGAATTATCAACATGTTTTGAGAGCTACGAAAGAAACCCGCGTCGTTCGTTTCGAGTACGATCGACCGAGTGGTGCGAGAGAGATGTGACGGAGATGGATGACGCCGAGTTTCGAAAGAATTTCCGGCTATCACGGCCAGCATTTGTGAAACTTGTGGAAAGGTTAGAGCCACTCAAAAAGAAAGAAGAAACGTTTGCGCGAAATACCGTATCAGTGGAGCGAAGGGTTGCTATGACCCTGTATTTCCTTGGGCAAGGTATAAACTATCTCGCTGTTGCAAATCAGTTCGGTGTTGCAATCTCGACCGTCTGTATCATAGTCAAGGAGACGGCTAGAGCCATTAGAGAAACTTTTACATCTGAGTTTATCAAGTTCCCTACCTCTGACTCCGATCTGATTGCAGCGATAAACTCGTTTGACGGCAAATTTCCCAACTGTGTTGGTTCAATCGATGGTAGCCATATTAAGATTAAAAGGCCAAAGGAGTACGGTACGGACTACTACAACCGAAAAGGATATTACTCGATCCTGCTACAAGGTGTTTGTGATGGCAATGGAAAGTTTCTCAGCTTAAGCTGTGGTCACCCTGGCTCTATTCACGATGCAAGAATGTTGAGGAGATCCATGTTTTAACAAAATGTCCAGGAAAAGAGGTGAGATTTAGCCGACTCTGCACTGCACAGCTGTAAATATAGCTGACCATGCATGGTTGGCAAAAAAGACGTTTTACTCAAAGCTATAGCCTGTGAGCAAATTAAAACTCCCACAATAGTATAGATGATTGTACCTCTGTAAATTCATAACTGTGTTGCCGCTTTTGTTGTTAAATTTAAACTTGTAAAACAATATTTGTCTGGGATCTTTGTTTACATCATTAACATAAATCATGTATGTATGGATGTGGCAACTTTTTTGGTAAATTTTACACTTTTAAAAAGCGGTTTCCTTTAAAAGTATTCAAAACGTTTTATTTCTCAATAATAACAGCTATATTACTCACCATCAATTTTTCTTTTGAAAAACTCTTAGTTATATTAGGTGTGATTTCCTATATTCATATTAAATATAACTTACCTTTGTGAATGACCACTCATAGAGGTTATTGACCAAGCGTGAGGTCAAGATGGGTTGTGGGCCGAACTAGCGAAGTCGAGGTCCATACAAAACGCCAAAAAAAATTCCCAATCTTGACCGAACAAGCTTGGTCAATAAGGTTTTTATTATATGGCGAAAATGAATACAATCCCACTTTGCTTTGACGCACGTGCACGCGGAAGGAACCCATTGCGCGGTTATAAACCTGAAGAGCAAATATAAATCTTTGCTAAAATTAGACTGAGACTCGACGACTTTTACTTGAAGTTCAACCTCGTGGCGTTCAAAACGGTTTGTTTTCGACATAAAAAAAATACTAACTAATTACTTCAGATGCACGAAGTTTCAAATACAACTTTATCTGGAACCCGAACGCATTATCTAGACAAAACTGAATGTGCATATTTGTGGAAGAAACCGCCAAGTTGAAATCACTCGAGCGGCGATAAGCACACCGCACAATTTGACAAAAAGAGCTGTAGAAGAATACAAACAAACTTGTAAGTATTAATTAGTAAATGCTCTTAATTTATAAGCCAATTACCAAATGTGAATGCTGAATTTCTTAGCCCATACAATAAAAAAAATGCTTTCTTTACTCGTTTCCGTAATAATTTTATTTATATTGTTGTAGCGTTAATTGTGAGGTATCCAAACTTTTCTTTGTGTTTTTTTAACACAGCCATTTCAGCTTCTGTGTATTTAAGTGACAGCTATTTTAGTTATATATCTCTCCACTAATTCAGCTTCATACAATTCAGTCGTTTTTGCTGCAGACTGCAGTTGTTTTCATCAAACTTGCATGAGTGGGAAAAACTGCATTAATCGCTCTAAAAAGTTGAATTTTAGTTTAAAAACGAAAAAGCAAAAATAGTTGAGTTTCTTTCAAAATGTATGGGTTTTATCGCTATTTGTGTACGAAGATTTTGAAAATCCTGAGGGTGCAAGATGAAAGAATCTTGCCCGCTCAGCAACCAATCAGATTGCAGCATTGAGAGTCATCTTGCCTGCTCACTGAGCTGCCATATAATAAATATACATACATAATTTATTTAGTAATGCAGGTTGATAATGGCAACTTTGCAGCTGATGTGGACCAACTAGTTAAAATACTAAAACTATTCTATCTATATTATTTATATAATCATACACATCCCTCCAAAAAAAGTACAAATAAAGTAACCAACAGGTTATAGGTACTTATTACTGAGTGGGAGGGCCGGATGGGAAAACATTTGGCTCGAGGTCATGACGTATGGATCAAGCGCAGCGAGGTCCATACCAAATGACTGAGAGCCAAATATTTTCTCATCCGGCCCAACCTAACTCAGTCAATAGGTTTTTTATTATATGACCATATTTTTTTTGTAGAACGAACTGTAAAACAGCAATAAAAAATTGTGCAGGGGCCAGATGGCGTTTTCCAGCCTGCTCACGCCATACACGTCCAGCCCTCATCATATGACTTTGTAAATGGTTTTGAAAGGAAAGCGTACGGGTCAAATGAGAAACAATTTTATGAACGTACTGTGCTTGTTATATATGCCGATTGCCACAGATAATTTTGCACATCACAGGGGTTTCAATAACTTTTCACATAGCTGGCATATTCTATAAACTATACTGAGAAACAACTTCAAAACTCCCTTTTTTATACTCATACTTTTATACTCGGCTTCTAAAATATAATGACATCCCTGTATCACATGCATGTAACATCTAATTAATACTATTTAACGTTTTAGATATCTCAACAAGGTGCGCGGAAATTTAGCTCTGGTTATTCTGGGAGACAGTGCTTACCCACAATTACCTTGGCTGTTGGTACCATATGGAGGTGTTAACATAGCACAAAAGCAACAAAAATTCAACCAGTTACACAGTTCCTCCAGAATAATTGTTGAGAATGTATTTGGGCAGCTGAAAGGTCGTTTCAGGGTTCTTTTGAAGCAGATTGATGTTGAAACATCAAGTGTTGAACTTATCGTGGTTGTTTGCTGCACCCTCCACAATTTCTGTATTGCAGATACAGAGAAGTTTCCCCAGGAATGGCTGGATGAAATAGTTGTTGAAGTTGCTGATGAAGATGCAGGTAGTAACAGTGATGACGATGATGGTAATGGTGAAGATGAGCTACCTGAAGATCTGGACTGGGACCATAATGGCCCAAGCACGAGAGATCTTTTTACTAGGATTCTGTAGATATATATTTAATAACTAATCAGACATACTGTCTGATAAATACATTGCAACCTTTGTAATTCTCCTAATTGCAAATTACAAAGTGACAATAATTAATATTTATGTGCTCTGTACGTATGCAAAATCAGCTTTGGTGGGATCCTGATAGAGGATTCAACTGGTTACAGCCCCCTTTATCTTATTAATTGGAGGGCTGTGTGCAAAAAGGGCACAAGTGACTCTTGATCACATTCTAAATTCTCCTTCAATTTCGTTGTTTTCTAAGGGAGAATTTAGAACGTGATCAAGAATCACTTACACCCTTTTTGCACACAACCCTTCAATTAAACACAAACTGGATTGTGAAGGAATGTTAACGAGAAGAAAACAACATAAAAAAGTTATCAGGGCTCGATTTTGGATATCTCGTGCAAACTTCAATCTGAAAAAGCCTGCGTACAAGCTGCACCCGGACTTTAGGGAAGAAAAAACACTCTTAGTCAAAACGAAATTGAAAAAACACTGCGGTTTATTATAATTATAGGCAGTTTTTTACGGTAATTATTTTACCATCATGTTCAAATCTCCCCTCAAAGAATCTTAAGGATCTGCACCAGGGCAGAAAGCACACGATTTTATTATTGTTGTCTTTAATGTGTACATGATGTACAACTGATCATATTATTGCAAATATAAACGTACAATGATCGATATTTAAGAATTGTTACACCAAAGTGGAGGTAAATACATGCAGTGGTGGATATTTACCTTGATATTTTTTTGTGTATACATATAGCTTTTTTATTTTCTGTCAAATGGACAAAAACTTGTGTGGTAATCGCTGCTTTGCTCGGAGGTTAATATCAAATGATATTCCATGTTTGAGTAGCCAATCAGAGTTCGCGAAAAGCACTAGTCACTGGTGTAGTAGTTAACTAATTTACAATAGTTTACTGTGGTATCAAGATGTTCTCTTATTTACCACATTTTGCACCATTGCATGGTCAAAATGGTTGTGGATTTCAAGTGAATGCATACCAAAATTTGACCATGCAATGATGGAAAAGTGGGTAATTAGGAGGACATACCATGGTAAACCATCATAAATTTGTTTTTTACCACAACAAACTAAAAATAGTGAAGCGGAACACCCTTGAAAACGATAGTAAATGATTCAAGCGCACACTATCACACGAGCAATGACGTGTTCCATGGTACATGTATGTCGTCTCATTTCCTGATGGCAATTAAGCCAATCAGAACACGAGAAACTGAGCAGTTGTGGTAAAAATACTAATTAATATGTTCACCAAATTATAATTATTTTTAATGATCATACATGTAGTCTTTAATAATTGCAACAAATTTCACATACATTTTTATTTTGTTATTTTCACTTCAGACCACTACAATGTATGAAGGTACTGAAGCACATTACAATTTATCACACAAGAAACAGAGGTCAAATTGAAGTCCAACTTATAATAATGCACAAGTATTGAAATGCACTTGATCAGGGTTCAATCAAATTGATGTGCTTGAATAATATGCTTGAATTATTATGTGATGGTGCTGGCCAGCTGAAGCAAAGTACAGTCTGACTAAGGAAATGTTTTTTTTTTTTAAACTAGTAGCCTTTTTTAGTCTCACACAAAAAAAGGACCAGTATATTTTTGGTGTGGCTACATTGTACATACTGTATACAACCTATCTTTGACACAACAACCTATCATTTATATTCTCATATATATATATATATATATATACCCCTCCTGTGGATCCCATATATTCCAAATGTTAAAAGATAAACCCTTGTAACTTTGCAAAACACATCAGTGTAAAAATGGACTCATGATCAGTGCATGATAATATAGATATGGCAACTAATTGAAATCATATACATTTCGACGATAAGATTGTTGTTCATCAGGCACTTCATAGCTTGGCCCCCTCTGGAACTGGTGCCTAAACACAGTTTGTGATGGATTGGCTTGAGGATCTGCTAGTGCTTGAGGACCTGCTAGTGCTTGAGGACCTGCTAGTGTTTGATGAAATGCTTGTGTAGACTGTTGCATTTGCAACATCATACACATCATTTCCTTCTGAAACTGTAACTGTGCCTCTCTGACAGCCTTCTCTGCTTCAAGCCTCTCTCTTTCAAGTATCATTTGATTTTCCATTCTCTTTTCTTCGAGTTTCACCATTTGGTCAGTGAAATAGTTATCACTGTCTTGCATGGACTTCAAGTGTAACTCTCTCCGAACATTGTGTGACCCTCGCGAAGTGCCTGGTTTGAACTTCTAAACCACCTTCGATTCTTTTTTATTTCTCTTTGGTTCAACAGCATCCTCATCCAGGGAGTCATCTGTCTCAACCATGTTCTCTTTGTCAGAAACAGTTTCGTTGGGTATCTAATAATCGAAATGTGGATAAACTGAATTTAACATGTAGTATTCAATTGCCTAAAAAATGTTGTTAAAATATCTTAGGGCCGGACCATTTTTTTTTGGGGTGGGGGGTGGGGGGAATGGAAAATTGTGAAATAAATTGTTTGCAGGAGCTGTAAACACTAAATAAATTGTTTGCAAGCATGATAAATACAAAATAAAATGTTTGCAGAATCTGTACAGATATATATGCCCATATCCCATTTGGTTGGGGATTTGTTATACCCCTCCCCCTTGAAATTTATGTTGCCTCCAGTGGATGGATATTTTCTGGAAATCCACAATAACCATATTAGTGTCATTGTGCATATTAATATAGCAATAATGATATATTTTAATCAAAGTGAAGTCTTCACTATGTATTTTATACCATGTGGGGACCGAATACATTATATTTTAACACAGACAATAATATATCCAAACCAGATAACAGTTGGTTTACAGTCAAGAACTACAAGCTTTTCAATGACTTCATGGAATATTGCCTGTAAACTATGAACTGTGTAAAATAACCAATTAAGTGATTGAACAAACTGATTAACCAAGCAATTTAGAGAGATCCGAACTTATTTTATAATTTAAAATATTTTAGTTAACTGCAAAGTACTAATTAATATATTGAATTCCATTTTCTCCAAAGAGACATCTCTCTGAATCACTTACTTATTAATCAGTTTCAAATTAAAGGTGTTCCATTTTTGTTCAAATGTTTTCCACAAGGCTGTATTTCTGCACGCATGCCTCAAAAATGCAACATCTCAATTAACATACTGGTGTTTTTTTTACACGAGTTTCAGTAGGATAAATTTCTTAAACACATGCCTGACAATACTGAATTCTTTGAAAACATTCCTTGAAAACTGAGCTTAAACATATTCCAATGTGTCAGATTCAGAGTCAGATCTCTCTGAATCAAGACTTTCTGAGCCAGACTGATCAAAGATGATCCAGTGTTCAAATGTTTCACTAGGCCGAGTTTCCTAAAATTCTTGTTTCACACATGCCTTAATTTATTGCTGTACATATATACAACACAGCAGTCTTATTTTCGTGCTGACTACACATGAGTCATGCCAGCAGCCTTATTTTGTGCTGTACACACATTGAGTCAGGCTGAATTTGTCTTGAAGAAATGCTTGTGTTATGTTTCATTTATTTCCTTTGCTCCTTTTGTTTGTTTACTTTCCGTTTCTTCTCCCCAGCAACCGTTGCAAACTTCTCAGTATCATATATACTTTATTATAATACAGGCAACACTGAGTTGCTTTGAGGGTTGAAATCCTGTCCTGGTCTACTTCATATAGTAGTTGTTGCAATTCAGCAACTTTTGAAATGATACCACCATACCATATGAGCGCTTAATTGACATGATTACCCTTGATTATGACTTCTCTTGAGTTTCAGACAACCCGTCTTTTGCCATGTGCATTGCATTGTTTAGTTTCTCTGTTAATTCTTTGATCCCTTTATCATATACATGTAGCAGTATGGTTTCTAAAATATTTCTAAAATAAATTGTTTGCAAGAAGACGTAAACCAAAAAAATTGTTTGCAGCAGCACCAACACAGAAAAAAAAGGTTTGGCTTGACAAATTACCACCCCCCCCCCCCCTCCTAAAGATTAATTAAAGATTAATTATAAAGAAACAGATTAAACCCAAAAAATATTTTGGTAAAGATTTTTATACAACCAGATTCTGATGAAGCGGAGGGTCTTGGGGACTTAATGCCATGCTGACAAGTCCTAACAAAGACGAAAACAGCTGTACATGGTTAGGGTGCAACTTCAGGGGTAATAAGATATGTGTGCATGCATGTTATATATTAGATGCTTAAGCTACATCGTAGCATGTGTAGGGTAGTGCCATGCATTTACAATATAGTACATCATGCCCAAATCGTCTTCAGTCAGTCATGCTGTGGTTATATAATTAGGGACTGGTCATCAATTATTAGAAGGGGGTATTTTTGATGACCCATTCCCCTCTATCTTACAATGGCCCCACCCACCCACCCCTAATAATAACTTGTGTTTACTTCATGAAAATTCATGGTAACCATGTCTCATTTTGCAATAGCCCATTCCCCTCTAATTAACAGCTGGTGCCTTCAGCTTACTTCACCGGTGTCGATCACCTCTTTTGCAGCCACTGGCCTATGGCCCCAAACACACTCTGCCAGGTCATACAGGTGCCATTCTTTTCTGTTTCTTCCAGTGGCCTGTAAATTGTGCTCTTTTACATCACTAAAAACAAAACTTTTCATTAATAATTTTGTCTTCCTGTAAAAATCAAGTCAGAGTTATAATTAATATTGAAAAAAAAACTTGTTCAATCTGTACAAACATAAATAACACAACTGTAATGAAAATAACTAAAGCAATGGGTCACTGAAAATGTCAAAATATAACTAAACAAACAACAGCACATACAGTTTCATGTACATATAACCTTTCTGCTGACAGAAATTTATATGACGTTTCACAAATCTTTTTTCGGGGCATTGACTCTTGCACACAATTTTTTTTTTGGGGGGGGGGGAATTGCCACCCCCCTCCCCCTTTCCCCGGATGTCCACTAGGAGAGGTACCGTCACGCCATATTTTCTTTGCATGTAAATGTTTATCACATTCTTTCATGATTTCTTGAACTTACACGACTTGTAGGAAATTAAAATATCATTTTATTGCATGTAAACACATTTTTTTTCGTACAATTTGGCCTAACTGATAAATATATTTTCGGGCATTTGGTAAATATTTTTGGCAAATTGCAGATTAGGCCGTCGGCAAAATGAATCACATTTGGAGTTATATTATAAAACCGTGGCTGATATAAATGGTTCATATAAATGTGGTCTTTGATACATATTTGACTTTATATGGTTAAATGGAAATACAAAACAATGCTAAATACTTACTAAAACTTCGATTTCAATTTTCGGTATTTGGACCGAATCTTGTCCAATTTTCTCTCTTCACTGAAACCAGCTTGGATGAGCCCGGATTTAATTCTCAAATAAACGCATTCGTTCTAAATTGACAAATAAAATATCAATGAAATAAACCAAGGAATATGAATTTTCAACTTTGACTTACGCCGGCGGAGGTCACGCAATTGTCGAGCTCCTCGGCGATAGCAATTTCCTTGCACACCTGCAAGAATTGCTTCTCTTCCAATAAGGTCCAAGTGTTCCTCTTAGCAGGCCTCTTGGCTCTTTTTTTTTCAGCGCTACCAGCTTCGTATGCCGACTCAGCAGAAACAAAAGTAGCCGCCATCTTCGCCTTCGTTTCCGGTCCCAACCCGCGATCTTTTGGCCAGTGCCAAGATAACAACAAAACGTACGCATGCGCCGTAACTGTTCCCGTCTTTCAACAAGACGCGAACAACCGCAGATCCCGTTTATACGTGAGTTTTCGCGTCTTATCTTAGACGCGGCCTAGCTAAGAACAGCTCAAAACCCTAGTCCAGAATAAGCCGCGTCCTATGTTAGACGCGGCTTGTGTTAGTCGCGAACAGAAGTTTTGTACCTTTTATACGAACAGTTCGCGTCTTACGTAAGCCGCGTCTTATGTAAGCCGCGTCTTATTTCTCTCGTATAAATGGCCCTATTGTCTCCTTCCTCTACTAGTCTAACGAGGGTGACCTGTTGTGTCATTTCGAGAAAAAGTAGTGGATTGTCTCCCAACACAACAACCTGGTATTCAGGGTTTCAAGTTTCATTTTATTTTACAGTGATTCAAGAATATAGGGTTAGGAGACAATATAAGACCAGTTATTGAAGATAGATAGGTATAGTGAAGAAGAAAAGAAAAAAGTGATTAGTGCGCAGTGACCAAAGTAGCTGTAAAGCTTTGGAGTTGGTCACTGCTTACATATAGTATACATTTTAGGTACATAAATAGAACAAAAATCATGGCGGCCAGTAGGAGGCTTAATATATAAATAACTAATAATGTTTGGAAATTGGAATAGGTATATTTTAGTATGTGCTGGTTGCCCTCTTATCTAGCCCAGGGATGTATTTTTAGACGGAAAAGCATTTCTTTAATGTACCATCTATGCCTAAATGTAAATTACACAGTTACTTACTTTCTGCAGTGGTGTTCTCTTTGTACCAGTGTTGACGCCCCATCGCTTCCTCCTGATCCAGCACCTGGCCTATATTTTGTGAGCCTGCTAAAAGGGAAACAAGGGTCTGTATGACATTGGCAAGTGTGTGCATGGTATCAGGAACACTTGCTTGGTTCGGTCATGGTTTGGGAGTTTCATCAACAGACAGCTGGATTCGCATCCGTATGTTTTGGCCACAAAGGCGTTTACATTATTTTTCTCAGCAGCATCATATAATATGTGGTGCTCTGTAACATCAGCATGGGAAAGTTCTAGTGGCTTTGGCGAGTTGTCTGGTGTTACTCCTAGAAACTGGTTATCTGTGCGTAAATCATCATGCTCTTTTATAAAAGGACCTGTGTCGAAGATAAACCATCTTGTGGAGGTGCTTGAAATACTGTCGTAAATATCAACAAAACAAATGATATAAGCATATTATCGACAACATTACCTAAACACTCGCAGATAAGCTGCACTCGCAGATAAGCCACACCCCCAGTTTAGAAACTCAAGTTTTTAAGAAATAGTTTTTTGGAAAGGAAATCACGATTACAAAGCTGCATCACCTTCCTTGCCTCATCGAACTTTCAACGAGATAACTCCGGAATGTTAACCAAAATTTTAGATCTGAAAGTGTTTAAACTTCATGTCTACTTACTTACACATGTACAATACAACTTTCCATAGCATTTGCTTCACGGTACTTTTTCGTCCAAGGTTGCTTGTTAGCTGAATTTAGTCTTGAATATCATGTCAACAAAAACATGCTCACGCTCTGACAAGTTACAGATATAAATTTTAGTTTAGAGCACTGTAACTGTTCATATAAACTGATAAATGTGAGACGCAGAATACTTTTACAGTACTTATCTTGAATTGCACACCAAGCACAGCCTCTGTAGGCCCCAGATCCTGAGACATTGAATACGTTTCCAACACCCGGGTAGTCCAGCACATATGATACAGGGTCATACTTGAGCTTAAAAGGTGATTTGCTGTTAGCATCATATAGAGTGACATCAGTAAGTGATATAATTTCATCTATCACCACCTCCAGGTAGGGCTGGAGAGATTCTGGCTCCTTTGAGCCATTGCCAGGGATAATGCACACGAGGAGCAAGCAGCCAAATAAATACCTAATTGCCCTTGGCAAATTTAAGATGGCAAACGGTACTGGCCACATCGAGTAAGCAGGTTTGTTCTTACTGAATGGATTCATTCCATCAGTGGACCATTGGAGCAGAAGGGTACGTCTGTCTTTTGCAGAAATATAGCTCTTCCACATTGGGAAGCATTGAATGTCATTCATGACGCCTGCAGGAACAGAGGGATTACAAGTTTGCACTACTTGGGCTAGAGAGGCTGTTCCGTACATCCTGGCAAAACGAGGGCCAAGTGGCAAAGAAATGAAGTGCTTAGCTGGCT
The DNA here is from genome assembly GCA_030867875.1 of Actinernus sp. WN-2022. Classification (NCBI taxonomy): domain Eukaryota; kingdom Metazoa; phylum Cnidaria; class Anthozoa; order Actiniaria; family Actinernidae; genus Actinernus; species Actinernus sp. WN-2022. The sequence goes on from JAOWCC010001589.1 coordinate 146,103,078, forward strand.
CATTCTTTGACTTGTACCTCTCAGCATTAGATTTGACGCAAGAAGTCGGGTGGCTGTATGTATTTATAAGCGTTGCTATCACCAAACGGAATGCAGACGTTTGGACAGGAGTGGTATGTTATAGTATCAACAAGAAATGGCCGTATGAGAGCACAAGCATCATCATAATTAGAGGGTAGAAGGTTGTTAGGAGGAAGTAATGACTTTTGAAGTTGAAGTTGGTGGGAGAGGATTTATTTGCTAGTTCCTAGATTAGCAGAAAACCATAGAAACTGCACTGCAACGGCTTGCATTAAAGTGAGATTGCTGTCAGTGGTATGCTAAGTGTAGCACATCCTCAACACAGAGTAGCACAGGAGTTTAATGATCCAGGTACACACAACTATTATATACATTTGTAACATGTAATGACAAGGAACTGTTAAAAGCCTGGAAGTCCCTATATTTTCCTTTTGTGTGGCATTTATTTTTAGGGTATTGAATCAATCAAGTCAGAGAAAGGTCAACTGGGACAAATAATTTACAGTTTGTTTAATAGACCCTTTCTGCTTGCTTGTTGCCCAATTGCAGACCATGTGACTTTACCCTTGAGGAACTGATGTTCTTTTGTTGTTCTGCATAGAGGAAATGCATACATTTATAGAAGAAAATAAAGCACTGAATCCTCTAGAGAGCTGAACGCGTCTATTCGGTAGAGCGAATACACTTTTGACTCTGGTGTAATGCATACAGTTCTGTTTCGTACAGGACGAACCTGCACTCTTCAGTGCATGACCAAAGGTCGACTACAGAGAATATTTACAGCATCAAAAATATCATATTACTTCCTTCGATTTCAATGGGGGCTTAATTGTGTCATATAAAACAATAGCAAATTCACTTCACGTTTCTCAGTAGAAATTTATCTTTGTGTCTACATTTGCTGATCAGTTCGTTCCGTTTGTTCAAAGTTGCGTTTTCTGGTTTGCGTAAAATAAAGAACCTCTCTGTTATACATAAATTACATCGCTTCGTTATGTTTGAGTAGTGAGCAGCACGGCATAAAATATTCCATTTAATTGCATAATCTAAGTTATTGTCTCTCAAGTGCCAGATATGTTTGCTTAGTTCAGTTGCGTTACGCTTTGATCCGTCTTGAACGAGGCCTTATGTATTTTTTTCAATAATTGGTTTTAACCGAAATCCCATGACTGTCATGTAGTAGGATCCTGTAGTAAACATCAAAACATCGTTCAGTGTTAAGCATGTTTCAATCTCCTCAAAAGTGTCATCTTCTAAGGAAATTGTGGTTTTGAGTAACTTTACCATTGTGGACATTATTGAGAAAGTTTGACCAGTTATATAAAATGTCTTCCTCTGCACCTCTTTTGTTAATTAGAACCTTCACTAGAAAGGCGAGCCTCGAAAAGAATTAAGAACTTCAGGGGTAATAGCTGATACCTTGTTACTGGTTAATTCTACAAAACTCTCTTCTGTAAATTTCTGAAGCACATTAAGTACTCCACCAAGTGAAAGTCCCTATTTAAACTGGGCAATTTCTTCATGGCAACATTAATTATATAGTGATATGCTAAGGTTTGAAGCAGTTTCTCCTTGGCTTCAATGGAAACAGAGGCCTTGTTAAAGCCTGCTTCAAATCTCTCTTCTAAAAGCTAGACCTTCTCCTTGAAATGTTTTTTCTTCAGAGATTGTTCCTATGTCTACTAATTTACTTCTGATTTTTGAATCTGGAATCTCCTCTACATTACACTCTACCGAACGATTGTCTAAATGTAGGATGTACTTTACTTGCCTCTATCATTATAACTATTAGTATCACTACCACTATATAGATTAAATGCAGCCATCTTTATTGCTTCCTTCAAGTTTCTTGGGGCTTCAGGTGCAGTAGTGGTACTTGTACATGTACTGCTCTTTGAAGGATAATTGCTTCTACTACAAGTTCCCAGCAAATAAGCCAGTGGAGGCAAGTCATCATCCTCATCAAGACTTGATACAGCAAGCTCTACGGATTCAGCATTTTTCAGGGCATTTTCCAGTTCAATGGCAGATTTGTTTGGGAATATGTCCTTGAGTGCAGTCAGGTCACTGCTACCTATGCATTTCAAACAGGGAAGTTCTTATGAGGTTTTTTCCATATCTTCTTGAACAATGCAACTTGAGATATATAAATTGTACATATGTTTTCAATGTACATATATGTTTCATTACACAGAGGTGTTTACCTGTTACAACTGAAGATGGACCTGGGTATTCACATTGTTGTTCTGGTAATATAGCATTATCATCATTGGATGAAATGCTGAAATAAATTATACATGTTTGGATAAGTCAATGAACATATTTCCTTGCAGTGTTAAAAGGACATGTATCTGTTATACTTTGTAAGTTGAATAAACAACATGGTAAATATGGCATTGAACGTGCATGTATATATGTATAGCTGTGTTCAAAGCATTTCCAAGGATAAGGCAGACTGTGCTACCAACCTTTTTGCGGTACCTTTCAGAGTGATGTTCCCTCAACTGCACCATTGGAACTGAATGGCCACATCCAAGACAAGGTACAAGTACTGTCTGTGTATTAGGCTTGTCATTCCAAACCTAGTAGAGGTTTATCAGGCAGTGTTACAGTGTATCATTTCACACCCTATCCTTAACTTTTTCATTTTTGTCTTTATTTTGAGACTACGAAACAATGCAATATGATGCACAAATTAAGTAGTATACAAAGTAGGGGGACTGGTGCAGTTCCAACAAATTTCAACGAACAAATGCAACGAAAAAGCAACAAAGAGCAGCAAACGATTGGGACACGTACAACAAATTTCAACGAACCGATGCAACAAAAAGCAACATATGACACAAGAAAAAACAACATATAATAAGACCCTCATTTTTTCGTTGTATTTTTTAGTGCGCGTTGTTGCATTTTTTTTTCACCCCATTAGAGAAAGGTTACTATTAGGTATTGCACTATGGCCGAACCCCGTTTATTATATCGTGCGATATTCTATCGTATTTTCTCTAGCGATTCTCGTTTTTCCAACCCCGGGACTTTCGCAACATTATTAGAGCGATCGTGCTATAATCGAGTAATCGAAGCCCTTCAAACGGAAGCAGTCGTCCGCAGTTGGACATCCGATTCGTTCATAAATATTTATTCTTCACGATGTGGAACCGTACTTAGTAATTTAGATCCTAGTTCCAGCGTTTGTCGCACGCATGGTACATTCGCTCTTGATCAACTAGCAAAGGGAATATGGACACCTAACGAAATGGGATATCTTAGGTCAGCACAATTGTGTCCAAAAGCTTCTAGAAACGAACGTACTGAAATTGCTTTACGAAGCCAACAGAAGGTTAATGAAAAGACATCTCAGCTCTATAAATGTCCTACTTGTCACGAACGCAATTGCGTTTATCGAGAAGTACAAACTCGAGCTCTCGATGAACCAACAACGATATTTTGTACTTGTAGACAATGTGGTACGAACTTTATTGGTAGGTAAGATCTGAAAAATGGACAACTTGAGCACCTATTAGAGGAGTGATTAGTATACGGTATATCCACCAATGGTATTAATATATATTCTTTACTTCACGATATTAACGTATGCTGTTATCTTAGTACGTATTAATACCATACAGATTAGACAACCGCGCGTGATTGAAGAACCTCAACGTAGACGTCACAACTAAGATACCAATTAGACATATAACATATATAGGTATATTGCACGATGATTGAGACAAGAACTTGTGATTGGTTGATGCGAGGAAAGACCACGAAATGTATAAGGAAGTGTTCAAAGACGTCAGAGTATTGCTCTCAACATAACTTCCAGATAGGAATAGGATGTGCCATATTCGTTCCATGTTTGACGTGTGGTCGAGGCTGTCGTACTATTCATGAACTTTGTGCAAAATGTGGTGCACATCAACGCCGTACCATTCGCAATAAGAAGAACCTTGATAAGAAACGAGCTAACGAGTCGGCGAATATCACATGTTCAAATGTAGTAGAATCGGAAAAATATCTAAATGTAGTGGAATCGGAAAAAGATCAAAATGTGGTGGACATTAACGATCTCGATAATGCATTGGATGACCTCTCCATCGGCGAGAAAGATCTAAATGCGGTAGAATCGGAGGATAAGTAGAAATCACGACACGAAAAAAAAAAAAAAAAAAAAAAGAATGAAGAGAAATTGTTATGCGACCTCTCTTAATTTTTTTTTTTTTTTTTTTTTTTTAAACAAACGAGCAATTAGACAATTGACAGGCATATGGTATACAACTAGTATGGATGACATTATTAGATTACTTGGTCCAGAAATTTGTGCAAGCCTACATATCAAACCATTGTCGCATATTGAACCATTGTCGCATATTAGCACCGGTGAATCATGTTCCGAATGTTTATGTCCGATGGAACTACAAGGAATGGAATTCATATGTCCCACTTGTGGTCTTGTTTCCGAGGTCGAATCATGTGAAGAAACAACTACCAATCTTACTACTAGGTTACACATAGTAGGGCCGGATAGCTTTCAGCATCAACATGATCTAGACCGCACAATCCCAAAGCAAAGCGATAACAAAGAATTACAACTACAAACGATTATGCGAGAACTACAGGCATACAACACTACTTATAAACAAAATTACGCCCTCTCGTTTCCCACAAATGTATTAGTAATCGTAGCCGATACATTCATTCAAGTACAGAAAGTTTGTATCAAACGTTGCTATGCGAAACGAACTATTTTAGCTGCTATACTTTATCAAGCATGTATACAATGTGGGTTAGTTAGATCTACAGGAGAGGTCGCTCGTTTTATGCAACTAAACAATAAGAGCATATGTCGTGGAAATGTCTTTATACGTTCTCTACATGATGACGATAAGATCGATATAGATTTAAATACCGATCGAATAGCTCCTCACATTACAACGACTTTTGTTAAACTCGACCCCCAAGGAGTACCTAAGAATGTCCAACAAATAGTCTATGAGATTGTTCATACGGCAATAGAAAACAATATAGGTACCAGCTCTATACTTCGAACTAAAGTCGTTGGAGCAAGTTACGAGGTACTACGTCGTTCGGGATCTTGTATGTCTCTTATTAACGTTGTTAAACGGTGTGGTATACATAAGGGTTCGATCATACGTTTTGTCAAGGAGTTGATTGCTTACCATTCCTACTTTGAGCCCATCTATAAAAAACACGGTCTAACTAGTGATAGGGTTTGATTTCGTAAAGTGAAAATAAGAGCCACATTCGATTCTTATCCCACTAGACTGCCAAGTTTTTCTCGCATTTCCTTTTGCACTTCTTGTTTGAGTTCCATTCGAATCTGTTCCACGTTTTTTTCACCACCCAAAGTCTTATGACGAATTTCAGACCTCATAATCTCGTACTTATCTGCTTCAGCGAGGATTAGACCGTATTCAGAGTCGGATATATTTTCATCACGCAAGGCTTTCGATACTAGATCACGAATCGTATTAATTTTAGCTTTTGCTAACATAGTGGTTTTCTCATGCTTAGATACTTTTATTCCTAATTTTTTAGCTCCAGCGGTCGTAGATGCTGAAATTAACCCGCACAAGCCACCAATAACACCAAGTGGTAAACCAATCACTATTCCAAAACCAGTTAAGGCTACTCCCAATCCAGATCCAGATAAAATCACAGATAGACCTCCTGTTACCACTGCGATACCATGAACTATTCCTTGAGAACGCGCATATTTCTTACGCACGCCTTCATAGTGTTTTTCTTGAGTTTCGATATCCGAAAGCGTATCTCGGATTGTTTGTAGTCGAAAATTCTTTCCAGTGCCACTAGCAAGCGGTGGATAGATATTTGGTGCTGATGGAAAAAGGGGTTGAATTGAATCGCCGTCCATCATATGTATATGCTATATATGTATGATTTACTCAATCTTTAATACGTAGCGTATAGGTTGACCATGGAAGTTTATGGTATTGCCTTTCTCGTCACGAATCGTCAGGCGAAGGCTGTTTCGTGCCGTACCTAGAGCTTTGACAACTATAGGTTGTAGTGAGGCATACGTCGTTTTCACAAATCTATCGCCTCGGATATGTATTCTACTTAGGACTTTAGATTGCTTTCCATCTCGAATCGAAAATCTGCAATCCACCACGTCGCAGTAGATATACGCTATGTCGATTTCATCTTGAATGGACACTTCGTGTATGCCTACTTTTAGTCGCGTAGCGATCCCATCCTTATCAATACCCATCAGTTTGCAGAGATTTCCACTAAGTAGAATCGATTGCTTGACTTCTAGGTTCCAAGACCTCCTATGGTGGGGTTTCTCGATTTTTACGATGTCAGCACCAACTGCAGGCGCAAAGAATTGTCGAAGGCTCGCCATAGTGTGGTTTCCCTTAGGAACGTCGTACGGGAACCCTATACCTTCGGTAGACCACCAGAAGGTAGCATTCTCTGCTAGGTTCCACCAACTGTTCTCGAAAGTGACCTCGAGTAGTGAAACGTTCTGTATAACAATAGGGTCGTCGAAGTAGACAGTATGGTCAGCCGACGTTGTGGTGATATATAAGAGAACCATCTTATATGTTGAAGGTATAACTATATATACGTATAGCTTCAACATGGCAGATGTGGTCGCAACATTGAATGCCAATCTGTTGGTGAAGTTCAAAAAGAAATACCCACATGCGGATCTTCACGAGTTCTATGTCTCTACTGAAGTGAACGGTCCAGGCAAATATTCGACGAGTATTTGGTTTCGAGATGGGGATTCTGGCTATGTGGTCTATGGTGATGATGTCTCCAAGCTACCTGCAGCCACTCAAAAACGCATCGATGACGCATTGCAAGGAATGGTTGATGGCTTCCCATCTACGTTGACCCTAGATAAGAGTGCGAAATATCTTATTACAGCAGTTCCTTCTACTGGACCGGCACGAGATATTGATCTCACTAATCTATGGATATACGTCACCCCAACGAAGAAGTTCAAAGCTGGCGTTCCTAACGTATTCAAGGAGACCGTCGTAAAGCATGTGACAGCGAAGGAGTCCCATGCGTGGTTATCAGGTCCGGATTTCAAGTACTGGCCTCAACAACTTAATTTCGCAACGTGGTGCGCGACTTCCGGATGCGGTGTGTCGTTGTTTGACCCCACTTTCAAAACGTATCCACCAGTTGTCCAAGGGTTCCTACGATTCCATGTTTATTTCACGATACGAAGGATCCTACATGAACTTGGTTGCCCTCTACCTGGTGACAGTGCTTTCAAACAACTCGATAACCTCTACAGCAAGTCAGCTCTCGAGAGATTGTGCGTCGAATTTGGCATATCTCGAACACCAGACTTCCGATGGCACGGAGGTAGGAATCACGGATTAGGAGACGTATTCCTTTTGTATGATGATGGCTACAAAAACGTCCACGTAATCCGAGGCTACGACAAAGAAGCAGATACGTGGCCCAACCACAATAACTTATTTGCAGACGAGGGAGGCAGGGTGGACAAGGGCGATCTAGTATCCTTCATTCGGAACGACGAACACGAAGGGAAGCAATATAATTGGTTTACGCCACCAAGCGGTAGAGGTTTGACGAATGCTGGGTTAGGTAGATTGAATCGATCTGTTGAGGCTTTTGGATACTGTATTCTAGGCGCTCAAAACGATCTTAACGAATCCATCGTAGATAGCTTCAACGTAAAAGAAAAGTTCAAGAGCTTAGTCGAAGGCGCTATTCTCGAAAACGATTTAGTGGTGAGCTACAAGAACTATCTTACCGCTATAATGACGACGCATAAGAGGCTCGATCTAGCGATAGCTATAGGCGTACGATTATTGCCAAGCAATCTAGTGTACTATCTTGGTAAGAAAGATGGCTATAGGAATCCAACCCCGAAAGCCACGAAAGATATGACGCTAGGCACTAACGACATCAATGCAGAAGTCAAAGGACGTCCGCCTCCCATGGAAGGACCTCCAGATAAGAAATTGGTGCCGCCTCTCGAGACGCACAAGAAACGAGTTCCTATACCAAAGTCTATCCCAAAACATGAGATTAATCTCGCAGTGACATCTATTGCCGCAGCTGGAATCGCATGGACGTTGTTTCGTTAACGTCGTTTGTATTGCTCCACTACGAAGAACACTGCTGCTACGATTAACAACCAAACGTTGTTCGCTAAGACTCCAACAACGTCGGCAGCCATACTGAATACGAAACTCGCAATTGGCCCAATCATCTTAGGTAGAATCTCCTCTAACTTCTTACCCATTGCTTTCAAGGTCTTGGCAGTTGTTTTAGCGACTGCTTTGGCAGCGTCTCCCAATCCTGGTACTATCGTGGAAACTGTCTTTGTCAGATTGGAAACTATTACGCCGATCACAGTACTTACCGCAGCTACCACGCTAATTATGCTGACTCCATACTTCTTGAAGATGGTCCTTATACGATCCCTAAGTGGTATACGTTCTGTCATGGCTTCTTCTATTTGGCCTAGGACTGCTTGTTTCTCCTGATCGGTCTCTATTTTATTAGTAGCGTTTTCTTTCTGAGTTTCGGTAGACGTAGGGTCTTTGAGTATTTCCTCATTTAGTTCGATCCTCTCACTCAATTGGTCTTTAGCTACTACGACTTCTTCTAGTGCTTTTTCTAACGTAGGCCCTAAAACTCTTTTGAGACCTTTCCCAATCCTCGTATATAACTCACCCTTCTTCCATACTCGCGGATAGCGACTCTACCATCAGACATGGTTGCCATCTCGAGAATGCCTCGAATTCCTACATCTGGATATTGTTCCCAGACGATCTCGAACATCTCCTGTTTTGCCTTGTCTGATAATCCTTGTTTGAAGATCACACCTCTAGCACCGAATTTAGGATTTTCCAGGATTCTTTCGTCCGAGTCTTTCGGGTCGATGAGTTCGTCGATGTAATCGCCCATAGAAAACGAGGTTTCCTGATTCTTTGGTTTAGCGCCTTCCTTCCCGTAGTCGTGTAGGGTTTTCATTGTGACCCTTTCTCCTGGCTTTTCTGAAAATGTCGCATTCCACTCCTCCGCATCGATAGCATCGTCATCATCGTAATCTTTTCCTCTTTCAGATCCACCAGGTATTTCCTCTACAGCATCACCTTCCATGTTAAACATAACTATATGTATAGATATATTCAACATGATATCGTCAAAGTTGATTCCTAAGAAGGCGCAAAGAGAGCCTCATGCACTCAAAGCTCAACGAACCTTGTATAGGAAAACTTTCACTCCATCATCTGCCAATCCAGGTGAGACTCTATACGTAGATGTTCCAACGCTAGGAGAAGGCATAGTACTAGTACCTGGTAGCTTAGCGCTATTGGGCGACCTCGTATTATCTGGTGGACATGTGAATAACAGAGTCGTTTCGAACGTTGGACGATGTTTGGTCATACATAGAGTCTGTAAGATGGGAGTTGAAATAGTAGAAGACCTCGCCAGGTCAGACCTCCTACAAACGTATTCCGATGTATACCTATCTACGAAGGAGAGAGAATCGAGAGTGCAACAAGGTATCCAATCAGAGAACACGAATAAGCTACGATCGAAAGCGGGCGATGCAGGTACTTCGGATGCTGGAGAAAACGCGCTCCTAGCTGCGTATGGTTCCAAATATAGGATTCCGTTAGATGTCGACATTATGACGCAACAGGGAGTTCTATATACACATGCTCTAGAAGATACTGTTTCGTTTGAGTTGACTCTAGCGCATGCCATTGATGTCGTAGTTGGATCGGATGCTACGAAAATAGGTACGTACAAACTTACCAACATCCAACTAGAATACGAAGCAATCAAGGATGAAACGCTGGCTAGTAGTGTACTTCACAAATACGAAATAGGTGGTACTGCATTCCTATACGACCACGCCATTCGCTTCAAGACAGTAAAGATCGCTAAAGCTTCCGATGCTTTGATATCTCAGAACGTTAACGTTCCACGACGATCATTCACTGGACTACTTCTACTATTTGTAAATCCACACACTGCTGGTACGCGAGATAGCGAAGCGTTTTCGAATTCCGATATTTTGAAGGTAGAAGTAGATGTCAACGGAATTCCCAACAGATTCTTTCCAAGCGGTATGCTCCCCCCAGATTTCTGGGAGGCTGCGAAAGGGTGGTTTGGTACATCCGATACTTCCATGACTCCAAAGAAGTTTTACGAAAGTAGATTCGCTATCCTAGTCGATTGTCGCACAGCAAAAGATTCCACCGTTCATGGTGATGGCTTGGCACAAACTGGCGGTGGAAAAGATATAGACATTCGCATACATAGAACTGCAGGAGGAAGTGGAAACGTGAACATGCACATCTACGTTCTCGCAGATGCTCAGCTCATGATATTGAACAGATCTCTGTATAGTATAACATACTGATGGATTCCTTGGTAGAACACATCCCATTCAACTCACTCATAGTAGGTCCAACGAATTGTGGAAAGACTGCATTTCTCATAGAACAACTTCGTGGACCATTTCGTGGTAAGTTCGATTACATAGTACTGATTTGTCCTACGTATGCCCACAACAAGACCTATCGCGGATTCGCAAATCGAGATCCTCGTTTCTTCGTCATATCACCACCGCAGGATGCCATCGATGCTACGTTAAGTATTTGCGCGACCTTTTGGTCGGGTACCAATACTCTATTGATTCTCGATGATTGCGCCGCATCGAAGGACGTTAAGAAACGAACTGACAAACTAGTAGATTTAGCATTCTCTGCTCGACATATAGGACTATCTATTTGGGTACTATCCCAACAATTAACGAGTATATGTAAACCTTTTCGTGAGAACGTAGCTATCGTAGTAGCGTTTCATACGGCATCGGTTATAGATGGAAAGAGGATATTCGATGATTACGGAGGCTCACAAGAATGTAATAAATTACGAATGATACTTCGATCTCATAAGTTTGCTCGCATATGTTTCTGTTTGCGACATCCTTTTGCAGTAGTGTTAGAGATACCCGCACCTATAACATATTATCATGGATGAATACGTCAAAGAACTGGAAGGTGAGGATTTAACAGGTCCACCACCCAAATTGGACTTTTCAACCGAATTGGAGGATATAGAAGAATATCGGGAAGTACTTAAGACCTTAGCTGTATTGGGTAAAACGAAAGAATGTCTAGGACAGAATTTCTCCCTAACAGATATAACTAAACTATCTGAGAAGGACGTAAAACGCTTATATAGTAGATACCAGGCCGTAGTAGCAAATCAAATAACGGTACACTTAGTAGATGGTGTACTACGTCAAGCTACTCGCGCAGTCTCATACGTAGCTGCACTCTCATGCGTAGCTACACTAGACGACCAACAAGCACTGTTTAAGGATCTACAAGAAAACCAATTAGCCCGCCATCAGATATCTATGGCGGCTGGTCGATTAGCACTTAAACACGGCCGATTTGTAGCTCTAGCTAGTGTCTTGTTCAATATAGCTGATCACATAGTCATTCCTGGTACACCTATTGAACATTCGCAAGTAACTACTATATCGAATCAAGATGGAGGAACAGACGGATCAGATAACTGCGGAGACTCAAAAGAGAGAGATTACATGTGAAAGTGAATTACCTAAAGAAATCAACGTAGATGAAAGTTGGCCTACGAACGTATCTACTATAGCAGCTATTGGTATGGGCGTTGTATTGTCTGGCGCATGCTATCAAATAACAGGATGCTTAGTAAATGGTGCACTACGTCTAGCTACTCGCGCAGTTGCATACGTAGTTCCACTAGATGACCAACAAGCACTGGTTAAGGATCTACTAGAAGACCGACTAGTCCGCAATGAGATATATACTGCGGCTGGTCTATTAACACTTAAAGCAGTTCGATTAGTGGCTCTAGCTAGTGCTTCGTTCCATGTAGCTAATCACATAGTCGTTCCTAGTACTCCTATTGAACCTTCGCAAGTAACTACTATATCAAATCAAGATGGAGGAACAGACGGATCAGATAACTGCGAATCCACCGACGACTGTACCAACTAAGAAAGGAAAAGATCCAAAGCGTGTTGCAGCAGGAAATTAGCTTGGGAGAAGGTCACTGCCCGTGCAAAAGAAGCTCAAAGGATGGAGATAGAACGTGAAAATGAACCGTCCAAAGAAACTGATGTAGAGAAAGGTCGGTTCGAAAACCTGGCTATCCTCACAGTCATCGGTACAGGCGCTACGTTGGTTGGCACGTACTATGCATACAAAAAGTATGTAGATGGTGCCGCCATTAGCACGACACGACCTGCAGCTCCGACAAAGCCAACGGTACCAGACATGGAGTAACACTTAAAGACTAGAGACTATACTATACATATGTTAAGATGGATAAAGAATTGATGAAGACGGCAACCGATGCATCTATAATTGTAGGACTCGCTGCTGGTATTGGGTGGATCGTAAAAAAGACTACCAAGGAATCTATGCTTAGCGATCCTTCTTCTTCCCTAGTAAATTACGCAAAGTGGACTGCCGTGATAGTTGGTAGCTTGTACGCGAAACAATATCTTGAGAAACAAAAGATCATACCATAATGGCGGCAGCAATTGCTATGACAGTTTTTGGCGCCGTTTTGAATGCAACGGCATTTACTGGTGGTGGTATACTAGCTAGAATGATTGGAAAGGGTGATATAGATACAGAACGAGAGAGACACGATAGAGCCATTGAAAAACAAGAATCTGAAATGACAGCGTATAGAACCGAACGTCAAAGACTATACGACTTTGCACAAAATCAGGAAGGTCTTGAACGCGATGCATACGACGTTCAAAGAGATACCAACGAAGCCTTCGTACAATCCGATAAGTTACGTAAGGTGCTTAAACGGCTCAAAGGAATGAAAGAACCCCGCTTATCTGACTACTACCGACCCTCAAACAATCAGAAGACTGGTGAGTTGCTCTACGTCGGTGGTGGAATGCTAGACGCTGGATACGCTATTAGTAGATGGTTATAGCCATTGCCACTACTACTAGGTTACTACTAGGTTACTACTAGGCTACTACTAGGTTACTACTAGGTTACTACTAAGCTACTACTAAGTTACTACTAAGCTACTACTAAGCTACTACTAAGTTACTACTAAGTTACTACTTAAGTCACTACTAAAAAAATACGAAAAAAAAAAAAAGAAAAAAAAAGGAAAAAAGAAAGGAATGAGGCCTGGTTCTTATTCTTTTTTTTTCTTTTTTTTTTTTTTTTCCATCTGTTGAAGGTTAGAATGTATAGATGTATGATGGATTCTAAACTTGCGAATATCTTCTATGGGCCTATGGGCTATTGGAAAGGTCACGCTGCAATTGGCAAGCTATCGGTAGCAGCGAAAGCATCAGAAGACGTAGCTAGGAGTTGGTTGGAAAAGCAATCTATGTGGCAAATATATCTACCACCACCAAAACACATTCCACGTCCGCATTGGACTGTATCGAAACCAAATGAAGTCCACCAAGCTGATTTGATATTCTTACCACACGATCGTCCTGGACGTGGACGGAAGCTATACAAGTACGCATTGGTAGTAATCGATGTAGCTTCTCGATACAAAGAAGCCGAACCTTTAGCATCTAAAGATAGCGGCGAAGTTGCTGCGGCATTCGAACGAATCTATAAACGTAGTCCACTCGAATGGCCAAAGACGTTGCAAGTAGACCCTGGTAGAGAATTCATGGGACGTATGTCTGAAACTCTAGAACTACATGGTACGAAAGTTCAACGAGGTGAGGCTGGTAATCATAGAGCGCAGGGCTTCGTCGAACGAGCGAATAGAACACTAGCTGAAAGATTGTTTGGATATCAATATGCAAAAGAGATGGTACTTACATCTGAAGGATCGAATGCACGTAGTAGAGAATGGGTATTGAGGCTTCCTGATGTTATCAAGGCTATGAACAATGAAGTTACTCGACTTACTGGTAAAGAGCCTTCAAATTCTATAGAGACACAACAAGTAAACATAAAGACTCCTACATATTCTCGAACTATTGGATTGGATGAAAAGCGACTACCATTTGACGTTTTAGTTCGATATCTCTATGCATCTGGAGAATTGGAAGGTGGAACTAAACGAGCGACTGATCCTGTATGGAGTTTACAGACATATCATATTTCTCGAAGTGTGGTATCATCAAATCAACCTGTTCTATACTATTTAGGAAAAGATGCACCAAAGCGAGGGTTCGTTCGTGAAGAGATACAAGTGATACCACCAGATACAGAACTACCACCAAAAGGTATTCTAAGGTAGAAGCAAGTCACGAATAAAGTCGTCTAAGTATTCATCATATGGAATGACGTTTTTACTATTGTATGATAGTGTATCTACTACGTTTGATAGTATATTGCTAATAAAAACGTTTAAGTCTTCATCCTCTGGAAAGATGCCCACATGACCGTAGGCTAGTGTATCTATTCCATTTGCTGGAATCCATCGTTTACTATCGAATGGTGATAGAGATACTTTATTCATATGCATGCCATACATTCTATGACCTTCACTTCGAAGCATATCCATACCATGGCGGAACACTTTCTTGTCTAGTAAGCACTCCTTGTATTGTTCATGTCGAATACGATGTTTCACAACTGCCTTCTTCGTACCTTTAGCTTTCCGAATCTCCCCACCATCTACTTTCAAGATCGAGTAGAGCTTTGATCGTAGTCCAACGTATTCGACGATGGGAATACCTCTACATTCATCTTTCATTTTGCCAAGTACTTTCTTGTTGGATGCGTCGTATGATGGATGGTCTTCGTTGTAGTTGCTTGTATCGTAGAAACGTTTATTGGCTTTCATGTCTGCATAGATGTCTTCAGTTTCGATGTGTAGTAAAAGACTGTCGGTATCTGTGTAGAGTAGATTACAACGTTGTCCGTACTGCCGATTGAGCTCGTTGTAGTAGAAGTCATACATCAGATGTTTTGAGAGATCTAGAATTGACATTCCAACATATACTGGGCGGTTCAGATATAACTTACTTTTGTAATTGTGTACGGCGGCTAGATCATCGTCAAAGATCGTAGAGCGAGCATAACTAGGTTTATTCAAGAGACGTTGTAGTCTGATTCCTTCTGAGGAGCGAATTAGTTTGATGTCTACACGCTTTCGTAGATTCTCCATTGTCTTACCAAACACACTATTGTTCATTAATTTGTAGAGTTCCTGCTCGAATGGGCTCTTCGCTTGTTTTCGTAGTTCCGTATTCATTCGTATGTATGGCTCCATCCATGGTGATTGATCGAATCGTAGTGCTCTATGGATCTTTTTCAAACGCATGCCAAGAGATAGATATAGTTGTAGATTGCGGTAGTGGAGCACGTATCGTTCTTTGTTATACAAGTTAGGTACAAGCTTTTCCACTTTCAAGGATCCATTTCCTTCGTATAGCTCCTCAAATAGATTTGTCTGATACTCTGAGAACCAAGCTTTATTCACTTGCATTCTTTCAGGAGCTAACGGATAGCTGTTATGCATATCGTGAAGTTCTCGAGGGTATTCAAGGTCAACTTCGAGGATGTAACCTACATCGGAATCGGTTGCAAGAATGGTGATTTGCTCTTCTGTTGGTGTACACCATTCAAAGCCCCCCGTTGGTAGTGGCTGACTCATCGCCCATCCATATAGGTTGTTGGCATCAAGATAGAGTATATAGCTATTTGGCTTATCGGGGTCGAAATCGGGCACGTTTGGATTGTTTGCCTTGGCCTTGCGTTGAGACACCATGGATATACCGCCACGTAAACCTTTCTCAATGAATAGATGCATGTCGTAGTCGGTTAATAGTTCAAGCTCCGCTCCGGTCTTCTTTAACAACGCATCCCACGATAGACCAGGACTCGTATAGTAGTGAGCTGGATCTAATCCGTAGTTTTGCATACATGTTGCACGAAAGGTCTCAAATACATCTGCTAGAAGAAGTACGTCAGTTTGGAGGTAAAGGTCGTGGTAGTCACCTAATGTCTTACAATCAAATACGTTCCAAACTTCTAATGCATGTTCATAATCTTCATCGGATATATCCTCTAGGCTTAGCTTGCTATAGAATGATTCTTTCGGCGGAAGAGAAGTCTCAGTGAATCTATCCCAAGAGTCCATGTACTCATATGGATAAACGCCTTTGCGTAGTAGCAACTTGTTTTTCTCTGGGTCTGGTGTATGCTTTGAAGTTTGTCGAAAGGTGTCTGGGGTAGAACTTGCTACCAACTTGTCAAGAGAGGATGGTAGAAATTGTATGCTATCGATGAACCGTAGGTTGCCAAGTGAGAATGAAATGTATTTCTCCATATTATTTGGAATGCAAGAGATATCGCCCTCTGTCTTGGAAATAGATTGCATCAGTAGGTGAGAATCGTATCCACGTAGATTGTGGAATACAACTGGGATGATAGGTGAGATACGTAATTTGAGATTACATACCTTATGTGCTGCGCCTCGAAACTCCCCAGTGATGTGACAATGATCTCGTACTCTATCTTTACCAAATAAAGGCTTCTGACAAATATGGCAAATCCTCGCTCGATCGAAATACCTCTTGTTTTCCCACGACATACATAGTGGTTTGGCTACTATGTCTTTGATCTTTCTTTCTTCATCTTGTACACATCGTAGAAAGCGCTCGATCGTATCAGGACCTCTATAGAAGGCTGGCGGTTCGCTGTGGCCGTCAGAACGTACGACGATGTAACAAAATCCACAGGGAATATGTTCTTCCGTTTTAAGTGTATTGCTTTTCGTAGGATCTTTAGCGTGTCCTTCGATCTTAGTGGTTAAAGCCTCAAGGTCTGCATAGATGACATAGGGAACTTTGAGCTGCTTGTGTACGTTCTGAAATGATAGTTTGTTGTTTTCCTCGGTAGGCATTTCAATTCGAATGGCTCTGTCATCAACACTATTGCACTCTGGGATGTGCTTCGCAAGAAGAGCTTCGGTAGTATATCCATGTAGACATCGTTCGCAGAAGTGCTTCCTACATTTATATTTTGTCTGATCGAATAGTAGGCGGTTGAAGTCCTTGATCCAACAGTAGTGTTGCCGACCACTCTTTGAGCACTCTATTAGCAGTAGGTTAGCGCGCTCTAAGAAGGTCTCCTTCGAGATGTGGTGTACGATCATACACTTTTCCTTATTGTCCCAACCAAAAACATTGATGGAGATTTCGTTCTGCTTCTCGAAGCGGGGAATTTGCGAGATTGGTGTTGACGAGTCATCTACCTTATCGAAGTTAAACCCATCATCCTCTTGATACTTTGATGTCCTTTCGGGATTTTGTTTGATCTTACACTTCCAAGCGCGCATTGACCAACGAAAGCAACGGTTGTCATAGTTCATTACATTGATCACAGCTTTCTTATTTGCAATTTCTTTGGGTAGTGGTAAGTGTGAATTTCCGCGTAGTAGCTGGTATCGGGCAATGTTCAACCATAGAATGTTGACTTTATCTACGACCCAGTTTGATACTCGACTGATCCACTTCTCAATGTAGTTATAGATCTGAGCATGTGCTTCTACTATTACTCCACGGATTCCAGCATCGTTGGTCAAAACGGCTTGCAAACTACGAAAGGTGACTATCTCGTATACTGGACCCTCAGGTTTGTCAAGCCGGAGCGTGATGTTCAAAGCTAGCTGAACCTTAAGGTTATGGAGGTCTCGTAGCTCTTCATCGATCTTTTCGGTAGTCTGCTTTCGCATGCGGGTAAGGAAAGCAGCTGGGTCTGCCCCTAGAGGATTGCCGTCGGGAACGTCCATCTTCCATCCTCGTAAATAACCCTTAATGGTCCTGGGTGTTCGTCTGAACGTTAGTATATGTTCAGCCATGGTATGATATAATAAACTTGTAGCCACACTCCTCTAATAGGGCTGTGAAATGTAATACCTTGATCTAATATGGTATAGAAGTATGAGTAGTAAATAACGATTATGATAATATATGTTATGATACCTAGTAATCACACTCCTCTAATAGGGTTTTGAAATGTAATACCTTGATCTAATATGGTGTAGAAATATGATGGATGGACTATAATAGTAAATAATGATTATGACAATATATGTTATAATACCTAATAGCAACACTCCTCTAATAGGGTGTTAGAATACAATAAATTCACTATATACCAAGTGTTAGAACAAATGTTAATATACGCTTAGCCATGATATAATACCTATAACTACGATCCTTTAATGTAATGCATAAATACGATAAATGAACTATAGTAGTAAATAATACCTTATAAACACGTTTCTCTAATAGGATGTTGAAATGTAAAAAATACAACGAAAAAATGAGGGTCTTATTATATGTTGTTTTTTCTTGTGTCATATGTTGTTTTTTGTTGCATCGGTTCGTTGAAATTTGTTGTACGTGTCCCAATCGTTTGCTGCTCTTTGTTGCTTTTTCGTTGCATTTGTTCGTTGAAATTTGTTGGAACTGCACCAGTCCCCCTACTTTGTATACTACTAATTAACAGTACGATTTGAAGTACCCGTCTGGGAAGGAGGGTGAGGTAGATATTTCCAGAAGAATACATGTATATATACTGTATCATGGAAAATACCATAAATCTAGAAACATTAATAGTAAATTTAATAGATTACGTGTATATGCATTTTGCTTTCTATCTTAAAGCACATCCATCTTTTTTTTTTTTGGGGGGGGGGGTCAATAAAGTTTTGAGAAATTTCATAGCATGTCATCTAAGTTTTAATTACACTCATTGGGGGGGGGGAGGGGGGGGGTCATCCCTCAACTGCACCATTGGAACTGAATGGCCACATCCAAGACAAGGTACAAGTACTGTCTGTGTATTAGGCTTGTCATTCCAAACCTAGTAGAGGTTTATCAGGCAGTGTTACAGTTTATCATTTCACACCCTATCCTTAACTTTTTCATTTTTGTCTTTATTTTGAGACTACGAAACAATGCAATATGATGCACAAATTAACAGTACGATTTGAAGTACCCGTCTGGGAAGGAGGGTGAGGTAGATATTTCCAGAAGAATACATGTATATATACTGTATCATGGAAAATACCATAAATCTAGAAACATTAATAGTAAATTTAATAGATTAAGTGTATATGCATTTTGCTTTCTATCTTAAAGCACATCCATCTTTTTTTTTGGGGGGGGGGGTCAATAAAGTTTTGAGAAATTTCATAGGATGTCATCTAAGTTTTAATTACACTCATTGGGGGGGGGGGAGGGGGGGGGGAGGGGGGGGTCATCAAAGTTTTAACAAAAGAAGCAGATGAAATGCCGACCCCGCAAACCATAAATAATGAACACTCCCTTATTCTTAATTTAGTAAGGGCTATCCTGTGATTGATATTGGTGACCTGGCTTAGATAATCTTGACAAATTGATAATTCATTTAGAAATTTCGATATGTCCTCAGTTTGTTCTTTTGTTGGGGGTCTTTATGTGAATTGTTATGTAGGTTACTTAACCACGTTTGGAACTCTATATCTCTTAGTCTCTGTATTATTTTTTCGACTGTCTTCCTGTTATAAGGTGTATTATTCTGCCACATGGATCGAGGTTGGTGGGGGGGGGGGGGGGGCAGACCCCCTTATACACCACTGGCTATGTACATTTCAAATGAGTAATCAAATAATATAAATATATCAATAAGATGATGGATATCTTACTCCAAAGTAATGAATTTCGACGACAATGGTAAAAAAATGAACCAGCACAATTTTTTCCACAGGCAGCCCAATCTCGCGATTTGTGTATTTATACGCTTACAAATATCGCTTGAATAGTCCATATTATAAATCCTTCCAAAACATGTATGTTAAGGAAATAAATGCACGACTCAGTTCACCCTACAATGTTTCAGTTGTGGTTATTCATACCTCTGAGCCCTTCTAGGGTCGCTTCCGCTGTCGTTTCCTCCTTCCCTCGCTATAAAAGAGGAGCTCAGAAAAGAGCTCAGAGGTATGAATAACCACAACTGAAACATTGTAGGGTGAATTGAGTCGTGAATGTATTTCCCTAACATACATGTTTTGTAAGTATTTATAATATGAACTATTCAAGCGATATCTGTAAGCGTATAAATACACAAATCACGAGATTGGGCTGTCTGTGATTCTACTTTAAAAACGATCAACCACTGAACTAGACGAGTTTATCTAGGACTAGATCGATCTGGGAGACGGTTCAATATCTACATTAATAAAATATTATTACGCCAGTCAAAAGGACATTACTTAACTTACAGACAGTTTGGATTCTGACTCCAACTCCGATGTATCCAGGTTTTGTTGGAGCGGCCTGACGTAAACGGGAGCCTGGCCCAAGCCCGCCATATCCCTTAGAAATGGGACACTGTAGGCAATAGATGCTGGAGGTTTGATTAAAAGCAGCTCTCCTGATCTTGCGCCACTACTAAGGAGGTCAAACCCTCCACCAGCTTTCATTTTTAGGGTATGAGTTCTCAGTAGTTGCCTTGAAAGCGATAGCATCAGTTATTTTTAGGCGGCCCAAACCTGCCGCAAGCAAGGTTAGTTTCTCGGCTTTGGTTGGCATGGAACATGGATCCTTTTCCGCCAGGCAAAGGAAATCATGTGTCCATGTTTCACGAACTCGGTAGCGCCCACCTGCATTCAGTCGGTTCCTCTTAGGAGGAGGACAATTTGTGGGAGTGCATCTAGGGCCCGTGTGAGACACTTGAAGGAGTTGACCACGAGGACTGGGTGAATTGTACGCTGAGAAGAGCGTTCTGAAGTTCTGTAAAACACAACTTTGATTCACTTCGTTCGCAGTCTGCTGTGCCGCAGTTGCAGAGGTAGCCGGAGCCTCCCCAGATAAAAGAGTTGTGGCCTCTCTTAATAAATCTACGGCCTTCTTAAAGTCAGAAAAAGAACCAACTTCTTTCTCGGTTGACATTTTGGGCGTATACTCATAAATTACGTTTTGGCGCGAAATAAATTAGGCCGAGTGACCGCTCCTATAGTCCTGCAGCGTTGGGCTACGAAATACGAAGTTCTAAACTGTACGTAATACGAAGTTCTAAATTCTACGAAATACGAGGTTATGAATTCTACGAAATACGAGGTTATGAATTTGGTTGAATTCGCACTTCATTTGTACTAATTGAGTTCGCACAAACCTGAAAGACAAAAGCGAAATCTAAAATGCAGCAATGAAATAGTATGTCCCCACTCACATTGCAAATTATTATTTTGGCGGTAACAACCCCCATAAGGATCGGTTAGGTAGAGGACTTTGCCAGAGAAAGTAACACTAGTCCCACTCGCTTGAAGACTCCTGTATTTCTTTAACTGTACGTTGCGGGTAAACCATACTTGGAGACTGAAACTGAAACCCATATTTCAGTGGGCAGCGGCTGCGTGACCTTAGTCATATCGTTTATGACAACTTTTTACCGTCCTCTCCGTGGGTGAATTTCTGAATCTTCACAGGAGTGTGGCTAATTTCTTACCCCTTCAAATCATAATTCATGTCATAAATTGACCGGTATTGTAAGAACATCGGTTTTCACCTTTCATATCTTTGACAAATTTGAAGATTGTCGAAGAAGCATATGTGCACAACTCTGAATAGATTCAGCTTAGATGCCAAGCGCTCTAAACATCGTCTTTGGCTTTCCTATTCCATGGCTGTTGAATTTCCTCCCGTTTCCCGCTTGTCTAGTACCTCGATGTCCGCCACTACTTTTGTCACATGCTCCATAAGTGTATATGCACACAGTAACGAGCACCCTGTCCAGGAGATTCATTCCTCCATCACCACGAAGGCAGATGACATAATAAGCCTTAAGAATGCAAACTGCTGCTAGCTTTCTTTTTCCACACATCCTTTACAACAGGTACAGCATAGTTTGTCTGAAATCTTTGAAAATTGATCTTACTGATGATGGTTAGATTCAATGTATGGCAGTGGAGTTGAAACATAGCATAATTGTTACCCGATATAAGAATTCCAATTGCCAACATTGAATCATTCAGATAAACCTTGGAGTAGCGGTTTGTAGTCAGAACTTCAGATGATTCCCATTTAGTGTAGTGGCTCCGGTTGCACTTCCATTCAATATCCACCCGGCTTCCAGTACATATATTTAATAGAAGTTCCCATAGGGGCTTTTCAACAACTATTTACAATGTAACAACGTTAACAGTAACAAAATAATGAAATAGTAAAATACAAGTACTAACTATAATCAGGTGAGTTAAAACTATTGAAGTAGAAGTGCATTAAGTAATATGGTACATAACACTACTCTAAAAGCGCTAACTTTAGTTGTTTCTTAAATTTAGCAAAATTAGGTTCCTTTTTAAGGTCTGCTTCCAATGAGTTCCAGATCTTAACACCCCTATAAGCGAAAGATCTTTGTCCACTTGAGGTGCGAAGTTTAGGGATGTTTAGGTCGTTACGGGACCTGATGTTACGATTATGGATAGCAGACCGTTTACAGAACTTACTTGCTAGATATTCTGGGGCAACTCCGTTTATACACTTGAATGTCATTAAAGTGTCCCTATAAACTAAATTATCTCTAACAGGTAGCCATTGCAGTTGGCATAAGCCTGAAGAAATATGGTCATACTTCTGTATACCTAAGATGACTCTGGCGGCGAAATTTTGAACGAGCTGTAATTTCTTATTTTTTTTGTCAGAGGTGTTTGCCCACACGGACGAACAATAGAACATTTTGCTTAGTACTAAACCATTTATTATGGTTTTCAAAGAAACTGGGCTAAACAGGTGTTTAACCCTGTTGATTTGACAGAGGCTTGACATACAAGAAGATACTACGTGAGAGATATGTGTATTGAAGAAATAGAAAACATTTCCCGTGTTTCTATAGAGTTATAGAAACACGAGTGGGAGTTTGGGAGAACGAAAAATGGCAGTGGGAACACGAGCCCGAAGGGCGAGTGTTTCCACAGCTATTTCGAGTTTTTTCCAAACTTCCACAAGTGTTTCTATAACTCTATAGAAACACGGGGGAAATGTTTTCTATTTCCTTTATAAAATAACCCACAGAAAATAAGTACAACAATGGAAAATCGCGCATTTATTAGTATCACGAAAATGTAAATTCTCCTAACCACGCAATCAAAACGTCATCAACTGATCACATGGTTCATGCAAGGTTCAGTCACATTCACAATCCGATTGTGAAAACAGTTCTCTGGGCAAGAGAAACATGTGAATTTGGGCCAAAAATAACACAGAAGTTAAGATGATGAAAAAGGAATTGCATATGGACTAATGCTAAAGCTGGATTGACAGCAATTAATGATCAACAGTCAGTGACTGCCTCATTGACTTCACGGCGTGGGTTGACATAGACTTGGACGGTGCCAATCGAACAACCAGAAAACATATTCGTGAAGCTGGCTTTCTCATAGAAGGAGTTTGCGATAATATCTGGGCCTGTTGTGGAATGTTTTGAGGTATCTGAAGCGCTAGGCCAGGACTTGAAGTTGTGAGCGCTCTGGATAATACATCGCTACTGTGCATGAGCTGTGCAGTCGAAGGACGAGTGTTGTAGCTCTGCAACGACTGTTCGTTGCGATGGCCAGATATAGCCATGATATGGCGATTGGCAAGACCGGCATTTGACCAGAGGGTAATTGCGGTAGCCCTTACACAATGATTTGTGTACTTTTTGGAAAGCTCGGCAGATTCACTGATCTCTTTCATCATGATCCCGAGTTTGTTTACGCCAAGCGGGCGGTTTTCGTACCAAACAGAGTCATCGGGAGACCATTTTCGCTTCGGGAACTGGAAGAAAGCTGGACATTTAGGGTTAATCTTCGCAATGTACAGCTGTAGAGCATTGAAGCCATTACTTGGATCATCTGTGGTTTTGTACATTCTACCTTCCTTTTCGAAACTTTCCATATCACCAATTCCACCCGGATGGCACCAGTACAGAGTCGTATGGAACCATACATTCCTCAGTAGACCAAGAGGAGTGGAAGGGGACAGTGTTGGATGGACTTTCAACTTATGTAAGTCTTGGATGTTGATGTTAGGTTTGTGCTCCACGCTCTGCTTTCCTTGTTGTTTTAGATTTCTAATTTTTGCGTCTAGCATCATGTTAGAATTTTTGAAGGCAGGATTTTTTGAAAACTTTATTCCTTTGTTATGAGGGGGGAAATTAAGATGGCGTTCAATGCCACTTCGCAAGCATAACAGTGTTGACTTTCCGTAATCTTCGCCATCTTTATTTCTAACTTCGGGGTAAAACACTCTCATGTTCTTGTCCAGCTCCTCCTCCGTTTGCTCATGGAGTTCCTTCTCAATTTGTTTCTGCTGGGCCCATTCTGAAAGAAAAGTACTCTTCAAGCTACTAAACAGTAGTTTTCAATCTAACTTACTCATATAAAACATACTTTTTTGACGATGAAAAGTTGCAGTTCGCACAAATTACGAAAAACTCCCCTTTGTAAACAGAAACAGCGTAGGCCGTGTTGTACTTCGTACTTTGCGATTGTGCTGAGTCCAATAACACATTCAACTCGCTTGTTTCTAAACTAGCAAAACGTTGTCGTTTTTCAGGTGGCCCTTCATCGCCTTTCAGTTTAGTATTTAAAGTGCCTGTAACCCCCAAAAAATTACGATTTCAGATCAAACTTAGAAGTATTCTATGCAACTTCCCGAAAAAATTAATGGTTTTAAAGCTTTTCTCTTTTTTTACGGCTTTTCAAAGATGAGAGCCGTGAACTTTTACCGTCATCTTAGCGACTTGGTGTGGTTTGGGACTAGTTACGTCATAGTAGGGAGCCATGTCACGTGATAAAGGCTTCTCTCATATACTTTTGGTTCGTTCTTTCTTATTTGCGTCGTAAGTTCTGTAATTTTCTGCTGGACTTTTTGACAAAATGTCTTCGTCAGGCTCCGAATCTGAAGACAGTTGTTCATCGGACAATTCCGAGCTAAATTTTATCAACTATGAGCTTGAAGCAGAAGAATCTGCTGGCGAAGAGAGCGGATGGCGCGGATAAGCCACTCGCCGATGAAGAATGGGTTATAAGAGTACAGACGGAGACCTCCAGAATCGGTTCAGTGGAAGGCCTCGAAGCAAGGAAAAGCTGGTGAGTTAAACTGTCCAAAATTAAAATAAGTTATCATAGCCCTTCATGGGCTTCCCGTGGCCGTGGTCTCCCAAAAAAACATTGCAGGATGCCAAAAGAATCCAGTGATCCTTGCAATCGAAACAATCATATAAGCCATTAATCTTTATTTACTTGTAAGAATCGCTATAAATGAACTCCGAAGATACGATAAACAGTTTCCTAATATCGTTTTTACAGGAACTAGTTGCCTATCGTATCCTAATATCGTAATTCCTCTTATATTTACCCTTTTCGGAATTTACTTTTTTGAT
The DNA here is from genome assembly GCA_030867875.1 of Actinernus sp. WN-2022. Taxonomy (NCBI): domain Eukaryota; kingdom Metazoa; phylum Cnidaria; class Anthozoa; order Actiniaria; family Actinernidae; genus Actinernus; species Actinernus sp. WN-2022. The sequence continues at coordinate 146,128,514 of JAOWCC010001589.1, forward strand.
AATATTTTACAGTTCGTAGAAATTCAGTGTGCACCATATTGGCCCTCTCAATTGAGAAACATGCACCAACTATATATGTTTTAGCGGGAAACATCCCACAATGGCACGTCCTAGATCCAACACTGCATACTAATATGTAAGGAAAGATTTATACCAGACATTAATAATGCTCAATAATGACCAAGGTATGAATTGAAATCAATGAACACAGTTCTGTGTTTAGTCTGACCAGGAAAGTGGAAGGTTTATCAGAGTATTTTGATCTATCGTGCATGCTAATTAAAAATAGTAGCTCTCGTAAGCAACCACACTGGGAATCAGGAAAAGGTGCTCATAACAAGTCAGAACTGGAATCAGGAGTAGTTGCTCGCTTATGAGAGCTTGCACACACCACACCCATGGGGATACATATATAGTGCGACTGATATCACAGTATACAATACTGTACTACTCTACTGTAACAGCATGAATGTCAGATATAATAAGACTATTGTTGCAAAATGCTAGTGCATATTTATATTTAGTTGACTCATTGCACAGTCTGGGATCATGTCTCTGGAGTGGTTACTTACAAGAGTTTAAAAACAAAGAAAAATTCCAAAGGTGGTGGTACGCGCGGTGGTCACTTATGAGAGTGGCTGGTTACTACAGAGCACAAGAGTGGTCTCTGAGGGGAGCTGGTCACCTACAAGGGCAGTTTCACAAAGGGCTTCAACTGTATCAAACAATTGGTACTAACATATAAACTTCTTTATTTACAGATTTCTACGAGTTGTCTCATACAGAGAGTACATCCAGTTAGTCTACGGTTATCTGGGCAACAATATAATTCCTCTACTAGCATGTGCATATGACACAATCAGGACAAAATTCAATGCTGGGAAAGAAACCTTCACTGGATTTGAAGAAGATGAAGATGAAAGTACTTCATAACTTATATAAACTTTAAGGAGGACAACAATGAACAGTCAAACTTTCAGTGCCATTGGCCACTTTTGATATAGGCCTCACTGGTCACATACAAATGATTCAATACATGTACAAGGCTCTGGTGAATAATGTGCAGTGATTAATGAAATAACAATAATGAATTTAATTATGCCCCAGAACCTTTGTGTGTGAGAAGTGAAGCATATATCGAATGTGGGCTATTAACCTACATGTATGTCCATATTGCCATTCATAACTACCAGTATTATTTTCAATGGTTTATTGCATCACTATTATGTATACATTTTATTTGTACTGTATACATGCAAATGTTATGTTCCAGGGCACGACAAATGAAAAAAAGCAGTGTGCTTGCCGGGTTTAGTAGCCTAAAGCTCTAGGGAGCTGGTCCGAATTAGGAAGCTTTTAAATTGCAAATTAAATTACCTGAGTCGTACAAAAAGAAGCAAAATGTTACTTGCCCATTCAGGCAACCTGTGAACAGGAATCACTACCCTGACAAGCGAAACTACTAGCCCTGGGCTATTGGAAAGCACTTGCATTGCACCCTGTGTTCCTTTCTATAATTTTACACAAATTTTGAAAATAGGATTATAATATTAAAATTTAAATGTTTGAGTAGTAAATTGGAAAACAGTAAAATCTGACTAACCCCTTTTACAAGATGGACATGTTTTCAATGCTCTGGCCTAACCTTAAAGGAACTGTGTCATGGTGAGAGACCATTACATTAGATGTCCGGGCTGGACACACTCATTATCAGAGATTCTCATATGAACTGACGAACCTCGCGCACGTGTGGGATGGTAAAAATCAAAGCAAATATTCAAAAATGACTAATAAACTGTGTAAATATACATTATTCAAGTAAAATAATGAACATACTTTCAATCCAGCATTGAACTGTTTTAACCCACCAATCGAATACTGACTCCATACATGCATAGTACCGTGACATAGCCCCTTTAAGCCTCAAATTCAATTGCCCTATTTAATTATGGTGTCACATGATAGACACAGCTGCCATCTTAGGGGGTCAAAACACTCGTCTTTAACAACAGACATACAAAATAAAGCTGTTCTGCCATAGATTGCCTTCCTTCAAATTGGCTAATTTTCCCAATATAATAAGAATGGCGGCTTTCATCTATTTGTTTTGATGTCATGCCAATGAAATAGGGCAATCGATTTCACTGAGCTGGTCACAGGAGTGATTAGCCTATGGAAGTTGACAGTATAATATATTGCTACCTAGATTGTCCATTGATAAAATATCAAATCACTGAGATAGCTGGTAGATATTTCTGGTTCACTCTGTACTTATAAGGGGACGAGGGTTGTTCTTTGGACAATCAACAACACCTTTATACTCTTTCATAGGTTTACACAATACAATACTTTATTTAACGAGGAGGACATACTTAGCTACAAGCTAGTTTACAGAGTTCCACAAATAAATTCAAAAAAAGAAACAATATATAATTTAGAGATTAACAATTTAATTATTTTTAATTTAATAGGTTTCTTGCACACTGAGCAATGGGGTTTTGCCTTGGTTTTTGTGGGCCTTACAGCAGGTGGAACTGGAATTTCTGGCCTTACAGCAAGTGGAACTGGAACTTCTGGCACTAAAATACAAAAATAACAATTATTATTAAGTTAGTTATGGGTATATATATATTGGTTTATGGTAAATAAAGCACTGGTTTCGTTTTAAATACAAACTTACAGTGTAATATTATACGTTTCCAGCTGGTATTTTAATATTTTGTTTAGTCTCGAAAGACTAAACAAGCAGTATACCTTTATATGACATGTCCAACAGTTTGATACATGTAGGTGTATATGCACTGCTTGAGCAAGAGCTAGGTGTTATTGGAGGACAAACACAGAAGGTGTGATTAGCACAGACACGATTTTGTTTGAATATTTTCAGAATTTGAATAGTTTCTTTTGTGCAAAAAAATATTTTATACAAAACAATTTGAATTACCTGGAGCTGAAGGGGGAACATCTATAACAGTCATCCTTTGTTGTCTCTTCTGGGTTGCTTCTGCCCTTGGCTGCTTGTTAAGCATGGTGTCCTGTCCATAGGTGCAGGTGTCATCTAAAGAAAGTTGTCTGATTTATTCACGGTTATTTCCCTCATACTAAATAACAATATAACATGCACTCTCTTAGTTTAATACACTTGTGGTGAAAACAATGTTCAGTACGTGGAACCCGGTCATAATGAAGTTTTCTTCCTTTCCCTAGGAACTTCTTTATACATGCAGGTTCCACTGTATTGCTAGCCTCCTATAGTAGCCGTTTTGTAGCGCTTCCATTTCACTCCATTCCGGGGAATGGAGTGAACGGAAGCGCTACATAACGGCTGCTATAGGACTAGGAGGCTACTGTATAAATCTGTATTGCCATGCAAACTAAATACAAAAGCACTTACCAAAATCGGAGAATGGCTTATCGGTTTCGATGGCATGGACTGATGGAATAGGAACAATTTCATATTCAGCCGACTTCAGTCTTGGCGTAGAGTCAAGGACTAAAGAAAATCTTATAAAGTCTTCCGGCTTGGAGTGAACCAAACAAACGCTGGAATTCTTCGTCGGTTCCCACTTCGCTCGCTTTGTTCGCACGAACCTCAACCACTGGCATCTTCTCTTCTTTGCTTCTGGCCGATCATCGCTTAAAAACGGGACCTTGTGTTAGAGCTATCCTTTTTTGAGTCTGGCTCATTCCTACAGCCCCCAAATACACATCTGTTTGGCATTTCAAATCGAGTTATTCGCTCGGTTCGCTCTGTTTTACTGTCTTTGTTGTTGGTTGTTCGCTTTCTCTCACTACTATGACGTTGCTTTCCGGTTTCGTTCCCAGGCTACTTCCAGACAGGGTGCCCGAATCGGGTTGTTTTACAATGTTTGACCCCAGAAATAAGGTCGAACTCTTACTTTTTTCCTTTTTTTTCTTCGAATTATTGATAAGAAGGATGTAAAGAATTTATTAAAATACTTCAAATTTGGGGTTATAGGCACTTTAACATTTTGTGACAAGTATATAATTTTGTCCAGAGCTTCCGGTTGACTCCAAGTGTCGTAACATTTGTCGTGTTTCTATAGAGTTATAGAAACACGGCTTTCAACCAATCAGAGCGCACATTTTCTGTGGGGTATTTTATAACGTAAGTTAAGTTGGAGTCAATAATTACACCTAGATCTTTCGCTGATGAAACAGGGGTGAGTTGTTTTCCTAAAAGATTAATACAAGCTACATCTTGGGGCACTAGGTTTAGCATCTGACGAGTTCCAATGTGAAGCACCTTAGTCTTATCGGGATTAATTAATAGACTATTGCTACAGCACCAGTGGGCCACTCTTTGCAGATCTTCTTCCAGTGCTTTGATACTGTCATTCATATCGTTTCTCGCGAATGACAAGAACAATTTAGAGTCATCTACATATGATTCTAGAGAGCAGTGATGGGTCACAGAAGGTAAGTCGTTTAAGTAAATGGTGAACAACAGAGGTGATAGTATTGCCCCTTGAGGAACGCCATGCATTATAGGCAGTAGGCTAGATATACTCGACCCAATACGCATGGCTTGAGACCTTCCAGTCAGGTAGCTGTTAAACCAACTGCGGAGGGGGAGTGCGGAGGGGGATGCTCCAACACCCTCAAGCTTGCGCAATAAAATCGGATGGTTTAAACTATCGAATGCCTTTGAGAGATCGAGCAGAACAAGAATGGACACTTTCTTCTGATCCATTGCGTTTAGAAATGCATCCGTAGTAAGAATGTTTAAGGTCTCTGTAGAATGATACAAGCGATTGCCGCTTTGGTGACGATTTAGGAGCTTGTGTTGAAGTAAATAGGCGGTAAACTGCTTAAGGGCTACTTTTTCGCATACCTTAGATATGGTAGGCAACAGGGACAAGGGGAGATTATTGGGGGCTACTTCATGATCACCTTCTTTCAGAAGGGGGATAACCTCTGCGTGTTTCCAGTTAACCGGATAGGTAGAATTCAGCAAAGAACTGTTAATAACATCGGTTATGACAGGTGGTATGTGATGAAGACAGTCCTTAACAACCCTCATAGAAATTTTATCAGGCCCTGAGGCCTTATTAGAAGGCATTGACGAGATAAGTTTACGGATCTCATGGGTTGATACAGGATGGAAACTAAAGGGCCGGACAGCAGAGTTAGTAGGAGGGTGGACTGGAATGCTGGGATTGACAGAACCTAACTTTGCCAACAGTTCACTCGCGGCCTCTGCTGCATTCTGTCCCACTGAGGTGAAAAACTCATTAAATTCGCCAGCTACTAGATCTGTGTCTTTACTATAAGGGGGTCTTGTTACGAGTTTCGAAGGAAGACATTTCCGGATCGTTTTCCAAATAGAGCCAGTGTTACCTTTATGTCTGTTGATCTCTTCCTGTACATGATTAGTTTATGCTTGCCTTAACATATCTTTAGCGTTGTTTCGTGCAGTTTTATACAATAACCAATCTGCAGTGTCGCGTGTGAGCCTGAAGCGTTTCTTTAGGGCATCTCTCTCTCTCATAAATTCCTTTATTTCGTCATTGATAAATGGGACTGAGCGATTTTGAATTTTCACCGTTTTTACGGGCGCAAAGCGATCTAGGACATCTGAGAACAGATGATTAAACGTGGATAGTTTTGTGTTTACATCTACGGTGCGATAAATCCACTCAAAGGGTACCAGGAGGACTGCTAGGGAGAAGAAATTAGGATCATAGTTCTTGTAAGATCTTGTGGTTACGCTACCTTAGGAATTTTCAGATTTAATGTACAATAAACAAGCGAGTGGTCACTAATTCCAACATCAACAACGCCAGACTCGGTGACTAGGTCTTGATCTGAAACTAGGATCAGATCAATAAGTGTTGCGGATCGATCTGTGATCCTTGTTGGTTCGGTAATGACTTGGGATAAATTCATGTTAGTGCAGATATCTTCTATTGCTGCATGTTCTTGGCCCCTTTTGAGGAGATCACAGTTTAGATCGCCCAGTGTTACAATCGGTTTTCCAAGACTTAATGCGCTGGTATAATTAGGCATGAAATTGTCGCACAAGCAGCTGAGAGGGCAGTCGGGCGGTCTGTAAGTTACACATATAATAAACGATTTGGCCTTCTTATGCTGAAATTGGAGCCAAAGTTGATGAAGTCCCGATTCAGAAATTTGTGTCAGATGTTTAAGGATTGTACCTTTGATATTGCATTTCACGTAGGCACATATACCTCCTCCAGCTTTATGAAGACGATCAAGTCTAAACAGCCTATAGCCTTCTAGCTCGACCTCTGTGTTCTTGACGGTGGAATTGAACCATGTTTCAGAGACGGTGAAAACGTGAAAGTCATTCTCCTTAACTAATTGCCTGGCTTTGATAATATGGTTTCTGTTCTTCATTGATTGAATTTTAAGCTTTAGTTTAGCATACGGGTCGGGTCTCTTTTGATTTGTTATGGTTTTAATGCAAATCATGTTGCTTAAGATGGCAGTGTTGTTTCCTCGAGGTGACGGGGTTAAATCGGCTCTTCGTGTGTTAACAGTATAAATTATGTGGACCCTTGATCTAACTTTCACTCCAGCTCGAGTACCACGAGTTCTCATTATCCCCAGATACTTCAGGGCTATATAACACTCATCTGACACGTCGTATTTTGACTTCAGCCCGAACAGTTCACATCTTGAATATGTAATTAAGCTGTCAGTGGTGCGTGAATTTAAATTCATGAAGCATTCCCTTGAATGTTGAGTCAGATTATCAGCAAAGTCTGGTCCTGGGTTGACCTCGATATCCATGTAAATGGATAAGTCCATAGTAAAGGGTTTGTTAGGAAGAGCCAGTAACAGAAGTCCATGTTTGGTCATCTTACACACGGAAAAGCTCAACCTTGAGTTTGAATGAGCTTTGACACGCTTGAGCTCTATTCGGTAATTCATATATATTGGCGTAAAATCGTCCGAAGACGAAGTAAAATCTCGCAGAAAAAGCACTTGGTAGTAGATTGAGTCCTTAGAAAGTAAGAAATCTCGTTCTTTCGGTTGTAGACCATTCCAAAGGGATGAAATAACTAGGAACGTACAGAGCGCTAATCTTAAGAGTGCCGCCATGGTGGCGCATAACATCCAGTGTGCTTGGCTAAGTGTGAGTTAGATCCCCTACATATATGCCCCTCAACTTCTTTAGTGCATTGTGTCCCAACCAGTTCCAGTAGCTTGTCAATAGAGACAGCGACACTCATTCTGCTATGCAGGGCAACAGGATCCTCCAGCTGGCTCACACTTGTGATTTCTGAAAAGGCTCTCCAATGCAGCAAGTATCGCCTGCTGGTTTCCTTCAACACAACTATATCAACCTTCCGCAAATGACAAAGCAGAAGCTCTGCTATCTCCAACCAGACAAGTGCCACCCTGAATGGTCATCTCGTGTTCATCGTCTATTTGGGTTCAACATCAGCTCTAGCACTTTCACCTGCTGATGGAATATATCAGCACTGGAGTCAATGATATTTTCTACTGTTGTTAGCATCTCCTGGTCAGCACATCTCTTCCTCGCTGAAACGAAATACAATGTAACGGTAGAAGGTTGAACATTAAAGCATAATTTGTAGTATTGTCTTACAACAATTATCATTTTCAATCGAAGCTTATTTGAATTACAGAGCACTGGAAGAAAAACAGGATATTCAGAGGGTTATTGGGATATCATCATAATGTTGTGATCAACAGCAGCAAGGATAATTTTCATGAAATAGGGGTACCTGTAGCCATGAAATATAAAGTTTAGTTTTAGACAAAGTTTTGCAGTACAAAGCATTAATAGAGGGGGCATGGAATGTTGAGGAAACTAGTTTACAAGGGGAAAGAATAAGTATAAGCCTGGAAAGTTTACAGTAGAAATGGGATGCTTATACAATTGTCATATAACTGCAATTGCAGGTTGTGGTAGCAAATTGGCTTCCCTTGAATTCAATATAGCATATTATGTTGTCCAATAAAAATATTGTACTTTAATATTATTGATAGGTTATCAAATTCATAACACATTTTTATTTGCTCAAATGCCATTCTTTTCGGTGTACATTGCTCTTTGTCTATGCCTGAAATAAAAAAACGAGCAAAAAGGACCTTCTCACTGTAAATAATTCAAGGTAAGCTTATTTCACCCAACTACATGTATGTCTATGGATATGGATTATTTTACGGAAAAAAATTGACTCCAAGTCATTTCTCACCTTGTCCTTGGTCTTGGACCCTGGTTTGGATTGAATAATTCTTCTTTGAGGAGCTTGAAGATGTAACAGATACTCTGCGAATACGCTAGTTGCCAAGATTGTCCTTCCTTATGTTCCAGAGTTAAAATACAGACGACCTAAGTCTTATGCATCGAGCATTGCCAGGTCTTCCCATTCTTGGCTGAATCTCGCACCAGACCGCGAGACGGTTCACTCAAAATAATACTGATCTAAAGAATATTTTTGGTAAAAATAGCTGTCAAAATGTTAAGTTATAAATAAAGAAAGTAAAAATGAACGTTATTCGGAAGTTAGAGGAAGGAAAACAGGCGATGGAAACGGATTTCTCACTTCGCTCTAAATATTGGACTTTTCGACTCTCACAAAATGGCGGCTCGGAAGTGTGGGGCGCGCTATGCGTGATGGTCGACCCTGGGTCTTTAATCAAAATAATTAAATGTTTTATGAAATTGTGTAAACCTTTAAGCTTTTTTAATCTCTTCAATTTTCCGCGAAACAGTTTAAAAAATAGCGTTGAATTATTGCTTAGCAGATCAAAATTCGGCATTATAGTTCCGTCCGCGTTACGTTCTGCTAACGTAAACATTAATTTATAATATAAAATCAGGAAAAATATTTGTCCAAACAGAAAATAGAGAGTGCATTTACTTTACTTTAAACTTTCCTGCCTGTTCCGAGTAAAACTGTTGTATTCTAGATAAATTCTTAAAATTTAAATCAACTACACAATTCTTCGCTGTGATGATTTGCAAACGCGCGCGGATATTTGGCTGTAGTTGCATTTTAATGAACTTACTCCTACCCATAATGCACCCGATATATTGATATAGTTGAGGAGCGGGGGGTCAAAGTTTTTGCACTTCGCTGTATATATATATAACAATAACAAGGTGAGCGTTAGCACAACAGAGCGAGGCTCCATATTAAGTGCACCCGTAGGCGTAAATAATAATAATAATAAATTAATTGAAAATAAAACGTTTGAGTAACTCTATCATGATATATACGATCTGTAAATAGAGATACCTGTTAAACCTCTATGCTCCTGGGACTACATCTGTGAGGATGTATCATTGTTGGTTAATACATGTTTATAACCATTTGTTATCAGCATTGAAAATGCTTCAATTTATGATAACATTACTATAAATCAAGTTCTATTCAATTTGTTATCAGCATTAGCATTGAAATGGCTTCAATTTAATGATTACTATACATTTATTGTTTTTAGGTGGGTTTTTCTAACTTGTATAATATCTCATCCGCTGCTGACATATGTACACTGTACAGTGACCGCAACCTCATCAATAGGAGGAATGTTAAAGGTGATGTTACTGCAGCAGCCAATGCATGCCGAAGATTTTTCATCACTGAAGTTGAATCAAGAATAATTGCAGCAGCATTGAATATCCTTGGCATGGGTTCAGTGGATGATCAAAAGCCAACTAAATTTGAGCTTCCAAAACCAGAGTCATCTAATAAGGATAAGAAAGATTATCTAAATAAGATAGCCTCCATTGTTGTTGATACATTTGTGGTTGACAAGGAAAGGAATACAAGCATGGAAGAATTAGCAAAACAACTCGAACAGGAACAGAGTGAAGTGATAGCAGGTGAAAGGTACAAGTGCAGATTTCGAGGGAGCACGAGTCACAGCACAACCCTCCTGTGATTTCAAATGAGACTACTGTGAATATCCTTAAAGATTCCAAGTCAGATGAGGAAGATGGAGATGACATGCTCTCATATCAGAGATCACTCTTAGATTATGGTATGCTTCTACTTAATTTCTTTGATGCTATATCAGAGGGAGATGGCGGACGGCTGTTTCGGTGCTGGAAATGTTTTCTTATGTACCTTAAACATCAAGGAGGAACTTGCACAAAGTATTCATTGGAGAGTTTATATTTGATGTTTCAAGCTTTTGCATTGTTAAGTCCCAAGTCAGCTCATCGACTCATTTGGAAGAGATATGTACAAAACAAACCAGGAAGGGGTGGAAACATTCCACTTGATCTTCAGTTGGAATTCTACAACAAGACAGTAAAGGAAGCCATAAAGAAGCTTGGACCTGCTTCATCAACAAAATCACTTAACAGGATTTGCCACTCTCTTGGAGTAACAAGTGAACTTATGCTTAATTATGACCATAACCTATCAATATATAAAAGATCTGGAAAGCATGTAAAGAAGTCAACAAAGGGTGACGTAGGCAAGATTGTGAAGGAACTGGTCACAAATAAGGCATTCACATACACTCCAGGAAGAAGATACAGATACTACACAAGAGTAAAACCAAGCATGTTATATGGTTTCAACATGCGCAACATGTTTACCTGGATCAACAACCACAAAAAGTACATGATTCTAAACAGGAGAGCACGATAACTAATTAAGTGCCATTGTTTGGACACTTTATTGACACTGCCACTTGTGCTTCTTATATAGACAATTTGTAAATATATACAATGCATAATAGAGTTGAAAAAAATCAAACAACATCATAGTAAAAAATGTTGTGAATAGAGGTTAATTATTAGTTGTACATGTACCTACATGTATATGTTCATTATTTTCTGGTACACGTACATAGTTCACAAGGTATGTCATTATTTGTGCTACAAAATGATTTGCAGAACACTGTATATTAGTCACTTTAGCAACAAGTGATGGACTGGGACGAGTCTGATGAATTTTAGGAATACACCTAAAGGGCTGTATCAAGTTTCAATGTTTTCTTAATTAATTCCTAAAATTTGTGCCCAGTCCCCACTTGTTACCAAGGTGGCTAATACTAGTTTTGAAGACAACAGCTACACTTGTATACAGTACAAGTGTAGATTAAGTACATGGAAAGTCTAAAAGTCTGGAATAGAGGTGTTGTTATACAAACATGTTGCACAGCTAGTATATTGTATATATTTTTAACGAGAATGCATGAAAAGCCAAATTCAATTTTTGTCATACAATAATATTGATGCTTTCATGTGTTTGCATAAAGCCTCAATAATAGTAAATAATAATAACTTCTATACTGATAATTCTGAAATAGTAGAATTGTCTGTAATGTCAGTGTTAAATGAACTTAGATCTTCTAAATCTCGGCTGTTTAGCATATTAACAAGTGTAGAATCATCTCTGACTTGGCTCCAATCGAAATAATGAGACATTTCCATAAATACATCAGAGCTTTGTAGTGCATCAGCATCTACATCACCAAAGATATTATTTAAAACTTTAAGAATACCTAAAGCATATTGCATTCTCCATATTTCGACAAAATCTAAAACATCTAGAACAGTAAATAAGTCATTACAGTGTTCAAGTACCTGGTTGATGTGAAATGAATTGAATTCCATCAACACATTGGGACAGGTCACCATTGTATCAACTTGTATTTGCTTCAGCATATCTTGCTGGTAGTGATGAAGCTCGGATCTTAGTTTCTTTTTGTCTTGTTGATTAACAACTCTTGTTAACCTGACCTTGTTATGATTAGAACTGCTAGTGCTCAGTTTCAGATCTGGTAGCTTACTGCTGCTGTTCACGTCCAGACTGGGACTCCAAAGCACCCTGCAATCAGCTGCGTTACATTTGCATTGCATTGCACAACAACCATAACATTTGTGTAGTGAAAAAGAATGTGTCACTTTGCAGTCAAAATGACTCATTAGCCACCTGCGAGAGCATCCTTCTTGTTGGAGGTATGTCTTCATGTCCCTATCACAGTAAGCTGACAGCAATCCATTGTACAGCATAATACAAGAGCTTTGAAGACCATCTCGTCCAGCACGACCACATTCTTGAATATACAGTTCTACTGTCTTTGAAGGGCCAAAATGAACAACCCTTCTTACCTTTCTGCAATTTACTCCCATTCCAAAGGCAACTTTGGGGATTAGTACACGCAGGTGTCCATCATCCTTTGTCATGTTTTCACATATGTGCTCCTTAACTGTTTTAGGGGTGCCTGCATGGAACATTTCCAATAACCTTTTCTGTGGTTGAATTGATTCACCGTCGTACATTTTAGCCCCCGAAAACACCTCAAACATTCGATACAGAACTGAGCACTGCTTCCTTGTCTGACAGTATATCAATGTTCTTGGTGTATCTGAGCCCATAGCCTCAACTTCATTAATAAGATTTCCAAACACCCTCTCTAGTGGCTCATTTTTATCGATGTATTGTGTAGAATAAAATAGGTTTGGCCTGTCAGGAGTTTGCTGTATCATAAGCATGTCATTGGATGACAAATTGAGGGTCTCCATTATCTGCTCCTTTGTTGCCTTAGTAGCAGTTGCAGTAAGGACCATTAATTTGGCATCTTTAGGGATTAAGGAATTCAGTTCCCCCAAGCAGCCATACCACTTCCTAAATGGCACCTTCTTTGTACCTGCCAACCCCCTGTTAAAGACACAAACAATCAATCAGTATTGAGAATTATAGCCAACCTTTCAATAGTAAGCAGCCAGTATAAATAATAAACCCCATAAACATGTAAAAATGATACATGTACATGGTAGTGCAAAATATAGTAATTTGTTTTCAATGAACCAAGGCTTTGTTCGGATGAAACGTAGGCTAATGAACAGCAAACTAAAAAAATGTATAAATATACATAAACTACATACCATTGAACAATGCAATGAGCCTCATCCATCACGACACCAACCAACATACATCTCCCTGAAGCATGGAGCACTGAAAATGCCTCTCCATGTCGTCGTAGACAAAAAGCATTCGGGAGAGCCAAACACTATGATATAATTCCCATTAAGAACTTGCTGTATGATTTCAGAATCTTCTTCATCACCAATTGAAATGGCAGGAACTCGAATGTTGTTCAAAGATCTAACCTGTTCATCCATTAGGGATCGAAGTGGAGAAATAACCACAATAATACTGGAACCTCGTGTTTTGCGATGTAGTACATCCGAGACTATGGGAAGACACTGAAAAATTAGTGACTTCCCATACTCTGTAGGCAGGTTTACAAAGACATTTCCTTTCTCGAAGAATCCTTTTATCGCTTCTTCTTGTTCTGGTAAAAGACTCTCCATCTCGAACTGAGATTCTACATTTGAAAACGCTTCCTTCCACAAGTCTTCGCTAAAAGCCGCCATTTTTTTTCAAGAAGATCAGACTGATATATCACATGGGACTGGTACGGGCTTCTGACCAATTAGAAACGGTGTTAGAATTCAAATCAGTGCTAGCCAATCAGAATCTAGTTTCCACATCGCATGGTCCAGAACACGGTTTGTGTCGCTGCTTCGCAGACGGACTATACCAGAGAAAAGTCCGGATGTGATGCAGGCTATGCTTGGTGAGCTCGCGCCATGACTGAAAGTGCGTTTTTGCAGTGTTTTTGATTCGGTGCAACTCAGAATTTGTGACATGTTACGTTGTTGCTCTAGATTAACAGTACTGTAGTTATTAACACTTTGTAAGTTTTTATGGCCAGTTAACGGCATAATATGCATCGGGGGGATGTCATTATCGTTGAGTTTTTGCATCATGCATTTGCGAGCACTGTGATTTGTAAGCCGCTCGTTGGAAAGATCAGCTTTCGCCGCCATTGTCTTCATAAGAGAATTCAGTTTATTGACTCCCATCGGGGTTGACTTGAACCAGTTCTTGTTTGACATTTCCTGTTGGGAATTCCTGGTGTGATTAATCCCCAGATAAAGCGGTGCATCGGCATCGAGCATATGTTCTGGTCGCTTTTGACGATAGATTTTGTATACAGCCGCTGGATCACGCTCTGTTTCCGTCGAGAACATTTTCGGAGTCACTTTACGGACATTAGATGTGTCTGCCCCTGTCCTTGTTTTGGTTTACCTTTCATTATATTCTAGGTATTCTTCTCCTTTTGAATCCTGGCAAAGTTTTACATCTCCCCAGCACATTTCTCTGTGTTCTTGACAACTACGTAATTCGAAATGGACGGTATTGTTCAGCCACAGTGTGTTCAATATTGACTCAGCTGATGAAACACCCAGGACATTTTTGTCGTAGAGAATATCAAGTTCACTGTCGGTTAACGGTACTGCGGCTTTATCTTTGTTCCCTTTGCCTGATTTTTTAAATTCTTTTTGCTTTGACTGCAAAGATTTTCGAGTGAGCTCAAATTCTCTATCTGTGATAATACTCGCAGGATAACTTTTTCGCTTTAGGTGTCTCTCGAAGCTCGCTATCAAACTTCTTAGGCTTGTTGGTTCGTATTCTCTTGCGGGGTTATTTCGTGGAGTTCTCGTTCTTCGTTTTGAGATGTCAAAAACTTTTTAAGTAATCTGACGTCTCGCTCCGTTTTTCCTTCGTGTTTCTGTTTTTAAGGCTATTCACGTAATCCTCCACGGAAATATCGAAGTTGGCGAATCGATTCTCTTCCATTTTTCAGAATTTTAGGTCACTTTTGGTAGAGAAAAACTTATCTTTGGTCAAACAAACAACAACTTCCCTCCAAACAAATCTTGTTGAATGAATGAATGAATAAAGCCAGGCGCCGCCGCCGCTGAGACACAGCTCAGACAGCGGGAAACCCCCGGCAGTGAAGAAATATCGTTCGCGAATTCTGATTGGACGAACGATTTTCGTCACACATAAAAAATGTCGTTCGCGGCCTCTGATTGGCTAGAACCCATTTCCGTACTAACATTTACAGCATGGCTTTTCAGTGAGTATGTCTCAGTATGTATATGATAAAACCATTCTATGCTAGTTTTACTACTCAGACCAGTTCACGGTTAATTCTGACATTTTAAAAGGGGTGCAAGCATGGCCTGAAATAACGTGTTTTATTGGGATCTAAGAAATAATTCCGTAAAATTGAACTTCTGAAATATTCACTGTCTGAAAACTTAAGATACCAGGTAAAAGATTAACTGATCAAAATTTGAGGATGTAGCTGTGATGCAAAGTGTGCAATCGTATTTTCCGTTTTCTATACATTTGTCTGTAAATGTTCCTGCGTAACTGGTATCTTAAGTCTGCAGACAGTGAATGTGGGAGACCGAGGTTCTAGTCCTCCCCGCCCCCAGGGAACCACATTTTCACAAAGTATGTCATATCTTTTTCTTTACATACTCAGTACCTTTGATATGACAGGTCTACAGTGATCCTATGTGAAATGTGGCTGACTACACTTAGTTAGAATACTCTTTGCTACCTTACTATGTTTATGAAATAAATCAAGACTTTACTCAAAATGCAAACCAACATTGATTTAGCGTCTCACCTCATACAAAACTGTTTCTTCATGTAAACCTTATTTAACCTCCCTCAATCCAGTAAATAATATTTGTAGAAACGTTAACCACCTCAGTATATCAATTACTTATAAATTGTCATTTTTTTCCAGAGTGTTTTAATAACAAACATACCTATTGCATAGCTGTCTTTCAAGCGGGCTCAAGGTTTATTTTATTGCAATGCTGCTGCAGTCCTCCCAGTTGGGTCTCCCTTCGAAGTCCTCTATGGTAAGTCGGGACGCCTCATCTGACCGCCGTTTGTTAAAGATGATTAGCCTTGTCAGCGTCACCCGAGACAGATCACCCCAAACAACTTAGTGTTGCTCCCTCGTTGTTTAGCAAAAGTGACATGGCACTTTGGCAAGATATTGTGTGAGAGGCAACAACTCAACCTGGTTCTGTTGCCGTTTTCCAAGTAAAGCCAGGGTGTGTGAAGATATTTGATCGCTCCAATCTACCTCCATCAATTCTTTGGATACAGCTGGTTTGGAAGCTGCACTGAAGTGGGCTGTAGGAGCAAGCTCCATTCCACCACTGCGTCTCCCAATGTCTTACTAAAATAGTCTACATGTACATAGTTTTAACTACTGTTGACATAGTTTAATTTTATTGGTTGGTCTCCTGCTGTTCACAACCAAAGACATCATAAATGTACTAATTCATTGCATTATTTCGAAAAGCAAGAAGTTATTGACAAACAGAAAAGGCATTCATTCCTCATTTGAAAGGGTTTACTATTGATATCAAAATTTCAAGTATGAAGTCCCCTTTATCTATTTTCACCTGTGAAAGGGGGACCCTAAGGGTATGGATTTCACACTGTTTTAGTAAGACTGAAAACTGGTTAGAAAATATTGTTCCTATTTTAGCCTGCAATGACATTTTCTGCCTTTTTAACTTGTGGATCTTGCTATGCAATATCCACGAGTTATTGGTATGGGGGAAATCATGTCACTCACTCACTCACTCACTTTGTAAGGTGTTAACAAATCACGTGATTTTAAGAACATACCCGTATCTCCTTCACTTCTAATGTCAGGTGGCTCAAACTTTGGCAGGCATGGTACTGGGTCACCATAAATCACGTAGTGGCGATGATGTAATGATGACATTATCTGTCACATGGTTTAATTTACAGGCTACACTGAGGTTATCACAGCAAAAATAGCTGAAATGTTGAATATTCCGACATGTTTACATTTGAGAACACACTAAAATACACTTTGCATCCACGAGTTCGCCATTGGGGCACTATGTTTCGATTTAGGTGTATACAGTGTACTGGTGGTCATCTGGTCACAGGTGTAATTAATAAAGATGTTTGGACTTCAGGCTTATTACATCATATGCTCTATTTTATTCCTATAAAAATTCTGTATGACACTTGAAATGCTTGGATGTTGGAGTGATTTTGCTAAATCTATGAAATAGATTACTATCACCTTAACCCTTTGTATGTCCATTTGTCTACAAAATACTGACTTTTCCATGGTTTCGTAAAATCACTATCCCTTTGCTACTTCCATCAATGTAAAATACATTTTTTTTCTGCATCTTCTCAACTTTTTGGGAGCTGTAGATCACTGCTACTCAAAATGTGGTTGAAATATTCCTGATATTTACCTCATCCTACATGTGCAAAAGATTTTCCCTTACATATTGAATATGCTGGGATGAGATAACAAGACTCAATCCATCAACTCCACCATGACACTCAGGAAGGTGATACAACTCTTCAGGTATACCAGGAACTGTGTCGTGTCTTGAATCCCTTACACGTTGCCTTATACGTTCCATTGTTCTTTCACAAGGGCGAGGTCGGCCTGGATGACCCCAGAAAAGCAAAACCAGAGGCATTCCTTTTCAAGTTCATTATCTGGATTGAAGTGCCTCCTTTCAGTGAAATCTTTAAAGTAATTTATCCACCATGTAGACCTGTTTCTTCTAAAACGAGACCACCACCCCTCGATTCTCTGATTGGCTGGCGAAGTGCCAGACAAATGAGCATTCACATCGTCTCTGAATTCACACTGCATTGCAGCCATTATACCTTTCTCGGTGCCGCAATCACTTCGCAATTTCACTGGGCAGCCATATTCTTCTACACATTGAAGAAAAAAGGAAGCTGGTATCTCGGGTTGGTTGTTGGACCTTGTTACTCGAAGATACATGAGTTTCCTACTCCACCCATCGATGCAGCCATGAATGGGAAAGCCATACGGCTTCAACTTATCGTATCCGTCGGTGTGCCAACAATAACTGGGACCTGGCACTCTATATGTCCTGCGTAAGCGTTTTGTTCGTCTCATTTTACAGCCTTCGGGGTCCACTTCTCGCATAAGCTGTTCAACAACCCTTCTTGGAACTTGATAACCTTCCATTCTTAGATCGTGCCATACTGAACGATATCCTCCCATGCAACCTGGACCAGCAACTTCCACTTGTATTCCTTGGCGCACCTGATCAATGTCGAAGGAAGGTGATCATCTTCGGAGGCCGTACTCTCTCAAACGGTTATTTAAAGTGCGTTCAGAAATATTGATGCTATGCAGCTTGGACAGGAAATTGACAATGCTCTTGTACTCGAATGCTCTTGTGAAATAAAACTTTCGTCAAAACACTCCGAAACACCCGCCATTTTGTTTGGAGCACATGTAGTACTGAAGCGCAAAAGATTATGGGAAATCTACCTATTTCTGTACTGGATATATTTTTCTACTGGATATATTACTCTACTGGATATATTTCTGTACTGGAAATATTTCTGTACTGGAAATATTTCTGCACTGGATAATATATTTCTCTCCCTACTGGAATATATTTCCGCACTCGAATATATTTCTGTGCAGAATTTATCTGTTTTTTGTTCTGTACTAAAAATATGTTGGTACTCATTTCATTTTGGCCTGTACTGGAAATATATTTGTAATTGCCTTTGTGGGCCACCGTACTCTTTCACTGCTTGAAGGATCAGATCATACTTGGATGTATAACAGATGAAGTCTTTCAGGCTGCCTGGTGTTCTTTTCTGTAAACAGATAAGAAGCCTCGCAAGCTGGCGCTTTCTTTGGGAAACATAATTGGCATTTTTCTTCCCAACCTTACCCAACACTACTGAGCCAAACCTTAAGATGAGGTTGTCATGCCTCGCACAAAACGATACATCATCGCTTTTCATGGATGACAACACTTGCTTTTGAAGCAATTCGGTGGCATGTGGGCACTGTACTGGCAAGAACAACAGCCTGCTGTGCGCCTGGATCCTACTGCGCTTCTCTTTAGCTTTATCCTTGACTTCACAGCTCTTAACGTGTCTCGACAGGTCCACCTTCTTACAAAAGCCAAAACAGTGAGGACAGGGAAGGTAATCGTCTGGGCTGCATATCTCTCCTTTGCCAGGTGTCCTCATAACAAGCAGACTTCCCTTCCCTGTTGCCAGCATAGTGCAGTTGTGATTGTAGTTGCCAAGGAGTCTGATTTTTTCTATTGCCTTCCTCCGTCCTTTGCTTCCTTTCTACTTCTTCTTCGCTTGAGTGAGAAGCCTCCAGGTGCCTCGTAAGTTTTGAAATAAGTTTGTCACAGCTTGCTTCTTATCATACATTCGTGTCTTGTGACTGTTTTTCTTGCAAGTTTTAATATTCACTGGAATATAAAAGAAAGGTTTATCATGATTCTGTATAAACTATAAAGTATCTACATATTTTCAGGTACTAGCCTAGTGACTGGAAAATGACCAGACCCTAGGTCTTTTCCACTATCCCAATATACATCCCTTATAATAATGGGTTGCGCCAAGGAACACTTTAATAATAAAGTCGAAATATTTTGGCAAATGCAAAATCGACTCACTGATTTGTTATTATAATATGGCCGACATAAAGTCATCGGCACCTTCTATTTCTAGTTGAAATAATTAGTGGCACACAACTTGAAAACTACAAGCTTTCAGTTAAAGGAATAGTGCCATGGTAATGAACACACGTAACACGTGATTGAGAAAGACAATGGGAAATCACGCTGTTAACGTCGTGTCATGTCAAAACTCAATTGATCTGGAAGGACCTTTGGAATTTTCGCTAGCACGAAATCTAGAGTTAGTTTTGTGATTTGCATCAGTTGAGAAGTTCAGGACCTGTTATCTGTGTCCTTTATCAGTTCATTGAGGAGAAGTAATGGTATAAACTCTCCACTGGACCATGACATAAGTGCTTCGAAGAACTACATGTATGGTATTTGTGATAATAGTTTAAGAATCCACTTGCCGATCATGGTAAAAAAAGATTTGAAAAACAAATTCGCCCATGACATGGATTAGACCCGAGAACTGTTGACCCGAGACCTGTTGGGTACACAGCAAAAATGTTGACAGGGAAACTCTATACGGTTTCGACTTAAGAATATTTTAGAAGACCCCAGGCGAAGCGCAAACCAGGCCTGACACGACTAGCTTTGGAAAGCTCAGACCACGAAACTTACCGAAACTTACCGAAATGGCCTTTTTAGCTCCAAAATATTCACAGTTTGCTTCACCTGAAGATGCGACTCTATGTAAATCTCCAGCGATAACAAACCGCCTTTTAGTCAAACAGCGACTTAATGATGTCCAATGACACTTTACACAGAGTCACTGTTTCCAAATAATAATTAGTCCGCCATTCCAACAAAAATCTGATCTAGCGGTTTGAACCATCTCTCCAGCTTGGCAGCTAGCGAAAGTCTGATTGAACGGTTAGCAATTTCCCACCCAATATACAATGAATGAGTGCGGGCACGACGATTTTGTTTTTCTAAACCTATCTCCCTATTAGAATTATAGTAAAACAATAACTACTCTTTTCGCTATAGAAATGACTCGATGGCTTGCTTAATTTGTTTATTCTTTCATTTGGCACCACATGAACTCAGCAGTTTTATAATCCTTTGAAAAAATGTTCCAATAACTTCTTTTAGTAACATTTCGTTTTTTTAAGGATAGAATACTTACTAGCCTGAGTACAGCATCCCCTACTCGAGGGAGAACGGCGATTTCATCGTTTCCGTTTCTCCCCATGTAGGGTTTGCGACCCAGAGCCCAAAACCGTGTCCGTGACGTCACTTCCAAATTTTTGGTAATTAGCTATTTATGCATAACGAAGTCAAAACAAGATGGCGACTGAAATGAGATTTCGAAGTGTAAAGTCCGTCGCAGAGGAAATTTCTCTCAAATTTGGAATCCCATCTCTCAAATGTGAACAGCTTAGTGTTTTATGTAACTTTATTTGTGGGAAAGATGTGTTCGTGAGCCTTCCAACAGGCTCAGGAAGGTCACTGATATTTTCAACTGGCGGCGCCTTCAAACCAACTCGCGGCCATGTTCGGGCTTTTGGAAGAAAAATGCATTAGGCATTGAAGTTACTCCTTGTTGCCCTCATGAAGGATCAAGTGAAACGCTTACATAGTCATGGATTTAAGGTGAATATTTGAGCAGGGATTTTAATTGTCTGAACGGAAATGTTAACCGAATCATTCATTCAGCCACATCGGTACAAACAAAACTGTCAACTCCAAAAGCAAAAAAAAAGCAGTCAAACTTGAATATTGATTATAAATGTAATGATGTGCCTTGATTGGCCTATATGTGCTCTTTAATAATGAATAAATAGATACATGTTCTTTTTGTATTCTAATTCGTGTCTAAATGCCTTGTTTACACAATAAGCATCATGTGTTTGGTGTGCATACCATTTTTTTGGCAAGATACGATAGCCATTATTTTTGTCGCTGCTTGTCAGCTATTTACATGCAACTGTATTTTTTTTTAAGTAACATTATTCAAAGTCAGTTCACATGGAGTTCTAACCTATATATATATATTTTCTCGAGAAGACATACAGGCCGTCGACAGGACTGTAGTTTTAAGTTAGAACTCCGTGTGTTCAGTTACCATAAGAAACTGCAAAAAACTTTGATATTAGAATTTGATCTAGAGTAGAACTAGCCATCTCATGTATGCGCCACTTACAAATCTCATTTATTTATTATAAACTTTTAGCAGGGGTTCAACTGCGCAAATTACATGTTTACCATGGCAATCGGTAATGAGTCAACAGCGACACAAACAAACTCATCATGCATGTGAACTATACAAGTTGTATTTTATCAAAAGGAAAAACAGAGAATTGTCACATGCAGTAGTAAAACTCTCTCACTGCTCTTATGTGACTCGAGTTCTGTATAATTATGTCCAAAACAGTTAATGTAGTGAGTAATGCGAGAGGAGTAAAAAAGCAGGTCCACAGCTGTAAGCGGCAATAATCAGCCTATAGCTACTATAACATAAAATAATGGTTTATTTATTTTATTTAGAATAATCTTTTTTTTTAGGTTGCACCACCTTAATCAATATATATGCTATTTCAGATCTGCATGGCATCGTTTCAATGACATGTATATGTTGGTGATGTAATTTATTGTAGCTGGGAAAATTGCCGGGGGGACTCATTATGTGAGGGGTACATGGATGCTCGTCGTACCTTTTAGGGGTCAAAATCAGGAGTTTGGTACCACTTAGGGTATCCACGATGAAACACAGACATTTCTATGTAAAGCGGTACCTTTTAGGGGTCAGGTGTCACCGAATGCTAGAGAATGTGCTTGATGATACAACATCAACTAATAGCAATAAAAGGCATCGAAAGTTTAAAATGTTGGCATGATTTTATCGGTACATTTTAGGAGTCAAAACAAGCTTGAGCCACGCCCATTTTAGAACCTCTTGGGGGTCAAATCGAAAATGTCCGACGAGCATCCCTACCCCATTTATATGGGAGTCCCCCTCCCGGAGAAAATTGAAGGAAAAGCTTAAAGTACCCCTAACCCCTTTTGCATTTTTTATACATATGAATCATTGAAAGTTTTGAGTACTTATGCAAAGAAATTTTTGGCTTACGGAGAATACGATATGTTCTAGGCTTGTTTGAAATGGTAAACGTTTGACCTCACCTGAACCATTACCATGTATAAAACTCATCAATTCATTGCCTTAATTTTTTTTCTTTTCATAAAGACTGCTACACTCTATTCCCACCCATTGCTTGAGTTCAGTCACCCAACTTGTTCTCCTGATTCTGTTTAAATGCATTATAAGGGCAGGTCAAGGCTGTTGAACGAAGGGAATCTTTTTTCATGGTGGGTACTGGTACCCCCTGGTTGGGGTGTGGCACACAGATTTCAAAACCCTGACCCAATTTCAGACCAAAATATGATTTTCCCTCCCTTAGCTTAATGCTTAATTGAAAGGATGTGCAATATTTTCCTTTTCCTGCACACAGTTTGTTAGTCACTTTTGCACATATACTTTTATTCCCACATGTGTGCTAGGGTTGTCAGTTTATATGAAGATCACATGGGAATTTGCAAGTATACAGTAATTTTGAAGGTCCCAGAAGCAAATTCAAGAAGCGTTTTTTTCTTTCAGGCCATTAAAGGGTATTTGTGGTTCGAGTCGAGAGGTGGTGGTTGCTTGTGTAGCCAATCTTGGAAGCCGCGAATATTTTTGTACTTGCAATAATAAATAATGTTTGTGACATCACAAAGTCTGCCATTTATGTCTTGTTAAATACATTTTTTACCTCACACATCTGCTGGGCCTACCAAATTGATCATGGCAATGTCCTTCTTCGTTAATGTCATTGATAGATAAAATCCTGTGGTGCAAAATCGAATGCGTCTGACCAATGCACTAAACTTTTGTTCATTCAGGCAAGGAGCACATAGCACGTCAATTCCCTTGCAATATAACCAACTAATTCATAAGAGTTGTGTGACATCAAATAGACTGCAATGGTATTGCTGTCATGCACATTTTGTCTATCTGCCTCTAGTCTCACAAACACTAGCGTGTTATGTTCATACAAATATGTGTATGCATCCTCAAGCACGGCCCAATCAGTTTGGATGTCTGCCTCTAGTGCAATGTCTGAAATACTCTCTAATTCCCAGAGAACACAATACTCTTTCACACATCGAGTTCGATGTAGCAGTGTGATGTGCACACTGCATTGCCAACAGAGAATTGTTTGTCCTTTTGGACAAGTCCAGTGTGAATGATGCCACTGTAAACAAAGTTCACTTCCTTGAAATCAATTGTTAACACAGGAAAGCATGGGATATCCCTCTGGTGAACCTTCTCAGTGACTTCAATGACATTTATGTCAATTTCTGTACCAGCTGAGACCTGTACACACGAGTCACCTGGAGAACAAGAAAACAAATTTTGTAAATCCAGTGGAATCTCCACTAGCGGACACCTCCCGTAAGCAGACACCTCTTCTAAGCGGACACCAACAGAAGTCCCAGCCATTCTCCAATCAAATTAGTATCTTCACAACCTCCCTAAAGTGGACGCAAATACCTATTTTGAGGTCCCCATAAACAAACACTAAAAGGACATGTACATTTATTAGTGTTTGTGTTATTTAAAATCAGCAAATATTCTAACCTTATCCAGCACGTAATTAAAACTTGCCAAACGCTATTTCTTAACGTTATTTTCACATCTACTGACCAGGTCTTGTGACTGTAACTGTCTCCATTTGCTGTCTCAATCTCCTATAAGTAAACACTTGTTCAAGGTCCTGAGGGTGTCCACTTACGGGAGGTTTCACTGTACTTATTTACATGTATTTAGGACTGTAGGAAGGGGGTTCAAATAAAAATCCATAGTACGCAAAACGTGCACCAATTTCCCTTTGCTTTATGCCCAAACACTCAAATGCATATGTATCAATGCATTTTTATCAATAAGTTAATAGATACGAACTCGACCTAAACAAACACATTAACAGCAACGTCTCTGAAGAAAAAGAGAACGACATGACATAGAGGAAACAGACCATCTCACCATAACAGTATCCAAAACTAATGCAAATTGGTTCGTGAATTTGGGTTATCAAAGGTACAATCAAAATGCACTAACCTTATCTTTGTTGACTGAGGTGTATCTGGCTGCTGTTCTGTCATCATCAGCTGATTTCTACAATATTACGTATGTAATACAACAATAAAAAAAACAGAACTTAAGATTTTTTCAGCACCCAAAGAAAGTGAATCAATTTTGGGAGCTTGTAAACAAAACAGATATACACATCCTATACAAGGATGTGTTTACTATGCTTTAAATAGTTTTAAGCATTTACTTTCTGGTAATATAGTAAAATGGTACACGGACAATCAAGCAGTTAGCATCATTATCGATTCAGGCAGTATGAAGGCGCATTTGCACCCGTTTAGCTGTTAATATTTTCTTTTGTGCCCAAGAAAATAATATCGATTTGATAAAGTCGAGTGGATTCCGCGCACGCTTAATGAAAAAGCCGATTATCTTAGTAAAGTGGTCGACCTAGATGATTGGAGAGTTAAAGCGATTTATTTCCAAGTACTCTCGTTCCGCTGGGGTTTATGTACATTGGACTGTTTTGCTAGTTCAGACAATTGCAGAGTTCCTAGATTTTATTCTAAATTTTACAACCCTAGATCACTTGGAGTAGATTCCCTTGCCTTTAGCTGGTTTGGTGAATTTTGCTGGCTTGTCCCTCCAGTTTATTTAATCCCCAGAGTCATTAAACATGTTTACGCATGCCAATGCCGTGCTATATTAGTAACTCCATGCTGGCCATCTTCAATTTTTGGGCCATTCCTTATAAATTATGATGGCTCGTTTCGTTCTTTTGTCGCCGATTTCCTGTATGTGGAAAAGATGTTTTTGAGTATGGTAATAATACGAAATGGACACTGGTCCTATAAATACCATGGTCACTGGTCCTATAAATACCATGGTCACTGGGCCTTTAACAACAAGGTATACACGGGCAATCGCACTAGAGTGTGTTAAGGCCACTGGATAAATACTATACTAAAATCTCCTACGAACATATTAGTCATAGCATGAATGGGACTATAAAAGAGCCACGATGGCATCTAGCCTAAATGTTGGCTAATTAGGGGGGGGGGGTATTTTTCCTTTTTTGTCTTTACAGGGTGCATGTGCTCTCTCTTCAATTAATAGTGGCTTGATAGATCCAGAACTGCACAGATTAGCAACTGCTCTTCCCTTCCGAGTTATAGAAGCAAAAGCACCCGGTACAGCTGACAGATATTCGAGAGCCGTCAATGGATTCAAGAGTTGGGCTAGCAAGTATGATTAAATCCAGGCATTTCCATTCAAACCACTTTACATTGCACTCTATTTAGAACATTTAATTCAGTGTGGTAGTCCTTATTCAAAATTAGAGTCTACATTTTATGGTATCCAGTGGGCACATAATTTATACGGTTTAAACAGCCCTTGTAACTCGACGCTAGTTAGGAACGTCCTTGAGTCGGCTAAGCGTACGTTAGCTAAGCCAGTTAATAAAAAAGAACCTATTACTCCTGATATGATAACGGCAATATGTAAGAAGTATGCAGGTACAAACGCCAATTTGTCTGACCTCCGTTTAGCTGCGCTTTTTGTTACGGCTTTTTATGGATTTCTGCGTTTTGACGAGCTTTCTAGTTTACGCTCTTGTGACATCAAATTCTGCCAATCAGATTCTGATTACTACGTCGAAATATACATTGTTAAAAGTAAGTGTGATATTTATAGGGAGGGTTCCAAGTTTTTTTTTGCCAAAACCTCTTCTATCTCTTGTCCGTTAGTATTTTGTATAGATATATCCAGGCGTCTGGTATAGACACCTCTTGCACTATGCTATTGTTTCGCAGTTTGCACTATTCTAAGTCAGATCAAACGTATCGATTACGTAATACAGGCATAAGTTACACTAGAACCAGAGAAATAGTCTTAGAAGCCCTTTCTGTTTTAGGCTATCCCAAAAACAATTTTGGTCTTCATAGTCTTAGAAGTGGCGGCGCTACTGCTGCATATGCTAATGCTGGCATAAACGATCGGTTATTTAAGCGTCATGGTAGGTGGAAAACAGATCGCGCCAAGGACGACTACGTGAAAGATGAATTACAATCACTGCTTTCAGTGTCGCGCAGTTTGCAATCATAATTCGTAACTAGTCCTTTCTTTATTCTTGAAGGGGGGCATTAATAAATGAGATGCCCGCCCCTTATCTGTTGTTGTCGTGGTAATGCAGTTTAGCTATTAAATGTTTTATACTCGTTCACAGTGAATAGAGTATAAATATATTTTATAGCGTTACGGAATGAACAGAGTACCGTAATCAGCGTAGTGTTGGTATGTATTCCCAGGAGTGTGTAAGCACTACTTAAGGATCTGAATTCTAATTAGGCGTCATTCGAAGGCTTCTCTACTCTGCCTAGATTACTTGTAAAGTTAATTTCAATTCAGCACATGTATATATTTATATACCTTTGTAATTATTACTAAGAATATATAATGATGATAATGTAACGGCTTCACTAGCCTTATATGTACACAGACACCGATTATATGTAATCACTTATATGATTTATTTATGTATCTCCGACCAGGCATTAATAAATGAGATACCCGCCCCTTATCTGTTGTTGTCGTGGTAATGCAGTTTAGCTATTAAATGTTTTATACTCGTTCACAGTGAATAGAGTATAAAAGATTTTTCCTAGTTCACACGAAGGGACTTGTCCCTGGGACTTGTCCCTTCGTGTGTACGGACCTTAAATAAATAAATAAATAAACAAGAAGTTTCTAATAGAAAGTGAAGTTCTGCGAGGGGATGCATAGAGCTACAGTGAGTGTCTTGTAATATTAGTAATGATTTGCAGGTCTCTGTAGTTTTAATCATCTGGAGTAATTAGACATTACGGCAAATTAAACAAACAAGCAAGCAATCACGCACGCACCCACGCACGCACGCACTGAATAAACTTTGTAGGGTCTATAGTTATGGCTACGAAACATATTTATAAGCCTGATAGCATTTTGGTTCATACACTGTACATGTAGAACCCGACTTCTGCTTCTCTATCAACACCTTGAAACTTCAAAAATGCTCTAATGACATTAACAGTAGTTTACGTACTGTACTTGTACATATAGGTTCATAAACACGAAATTAACAAAAATGAGTACAGTGCTTTAGATAAATCCCATCATATTTTATTTAGACCGTAATAGAAGGTAAAACATGTAACTTATTTTTTTACCTGATTGTCTTAAATGATGATCTGCAGTATTGAGGTTGTTAATTGCAGTTGGTTTATTGCGACAGTCACTAGTTCCATAAGGAAAATTCAACAGCCTTTGGTTAAGTTCCTCCGATGTGAGGTACTTTTCCTCACGCACACATTTCTTGAGTATCAACTTCGTGTGATGGGGAAGAACTCCTTCATGAAGATCATGCATGATATCTGAAGGTAGCCCATCAACCAAGAAGAACTTTGATCCATTAAGAATGGACTGCCGTTTAACACCATATGCACTGGCACTTTCAGGATCCTCACGAACTAGCAATGTTTGGTGACTGTGGCCTGCTCTTGTTCTCATGATGAAGTCCTCTTCTGTGAACTTAAAGAGCTTAATATTAAAAACATTATTTTTGTAAGAAGTGTGTATTTAAAGATATGGGTGTATATAATATTTGGATGACACTCAGCTCAAAATTGAAAAAAAATGTAACATTTGGCTTTGAAAGAGTTAATGCTATCCCTCTACATGCATAAATGAAGGGCCCATGGAAGAAAAGCAGAAGTGACTTGTGATCCTTTAGAAAATAAAGAATGTAAAGGAGAATTCAGAATGTGGTCAGTAGTCACAGACACTGTTCTGTTCTTACATTTACATGGATGCCTTCAAATATATAGTTTTAATAATATCTGTATATTTTCAATGGTACGTTCATACTAACTATTGCCAATAAAATGAAGATTGTGACTTGGATTCTTATAAGCCTAGTCCTCACTTGCAACATAAGCAGAAGCAACATATATTGTATGCAGACACAGTGCTTGTATCGTAGGTCTGAGATGAGAACAAGGACAGCTAATGATCAATGTACATGTACCTGTCTGCATATGTTGCTTGTACTTATGCTTATAAAAATGTCGCTAATGAGGACTTAAGGTTTAAATAATGTTATAATATCAATATATGTACCATAGTTTACCACTTACAATATATACATATGTAAGCTGCAACCTTAACTCTGGGAACTTTTTGCTCACAATTCTCAAAATTTTGTGGCAAAATGCTGCGACTTGTAAGTGGTAAACTATGGTAGGTTAACTTTGTATTATTACCTTAGTCTGAAAATCTTCCGAAGTACCCATGCAAAAACGGCAAGATCTTCTAGCAGAAAAGCTCTCCATCAACCCTCCAATTGAATTGCTACCAAGGTTATCTGCTAGATAAAGACCAATTGTACCAAAGAACAACCTAGCACGATCTCTTATCTGGAAATGAACACCATGATCCTGGAATAAATGAGTAAACAGAGTATATGTTGCAGTTAATTTTTGTTTTCGGTTAATTTTTCTAACTAGGATTTTTTTATCTAGGTTGAGAGCCCTTATTACCAGGTGAACCCTAGCCCTAGGCCAGTGAAAACTCATTGTTTACCTGTGAACCCTAAATTAGTAACTTAGCCCTAACAACCCTAAATTAGTGAGCACCCATTATTGATGGTTAGGATTTTTTAATGTAGGCTTTGGATTGGTTCACAGGATCATTGAAGAAGTGTTATGTTTCTCTGTTGTTTACTATAGTGAGTTAGCCCTAAAATCCAAAATTACCAAAAGAAAAAGAAGAAATAGGAAGAAAAAGAAAAAGGAAGAAAATGGTTAAAAAAAAAAATCAGACCATATAAACTTAAACTAAAACCCTAACCTGAACCATAAAGCATACCCTAACCAGTCTGACAATTTAGAACATGTGGTTCACAAGCTCATGGTATTTTTGCTGACCGTTTTTCTCTAATTGGCATTCTGCATTCTACAAAATAACTGCCATGTTTATGCTACATATAGTCTATGCCACTTGATTGAATTGATCAGTAAGTAATATTAATAAATGTGTGGAACTTACTGATTCTAATATTGCCAGATCTACCATCAAAGGCCTGATGACTTTATCCATCCCATATTTTTTGATGTACTTGACAGGGCATAGGATAAGTACATGTAAGGACTTAAGTACTGAGCGATACTTTGGATGAATGTTTCCATGTCATATCACTGACCGAAGAGCGACGGCCGGTCGTGGTTACTGAAAGCTTAAGCTAAAATCAATACAAAATCATTTAAAACATGGCTAACAGTTTAAGTAAGGATACTTTCAAGAAGTTGTGGAACGAAGAACTACTCCCAAGCATTCACGAGCGTATCCGCTCTGAATTAGTGCCTATTCTTGAAGATATTAAGGCAGTTAGATCGAATTGCGAGGAGATTGAAAGAAGCCAATCATTTCTGGCTGAAAAATACGACAACGTTATGAAGGCTTTACAAAGCACCAAGAAACAAACGACCGAAATCGAACAAGCTATGAAAATACAGAGAAAGACAACCGAAGAGTTAGAGGTCGCTATGAAAGACTGCAACGCCACACTGGATGAGATACAACAATACTCGCGGAGAGATAGCATCGAAATTACTGGTGTTCCGGTGTACCAGCGATTTCGCCCCCCCGTGAATTCGCCCCCCGAGGGGCGAAATCGCTAGTGAATTCGCCCCCCCCCCCTTCCTCGCCCCCCTCTAGCGATTTCCCCCCCCTCCCTCTAACCTTTTAAAAGGTTATGAATACATGTTTTCCTTCTTTTTATTACTGTAATGTATTGGACGTGGAGAATAGTAATACAAAAAAACTATCAGTAATGTGTATAAAGGCATGCAATTCAATTTTATTTTAGAATTCACTTTTCTTAGACAAAATTCGTGCTGGTAGCTACGGTAAACGCTGCAATTTTCATTCGCGCGGGCAGTGCAACATACAATCTTCGACAATCTTCGACAATCTTCGACAATCTTCGTCAATCTTCGAATGATTAGTTGTTAGTATTTCTTGCCTGAAACCAACATGTAGATGATCTAATTATTGTGTATACTTAAAGGTTTTGATAACCCGTTTATCCACCTACTTTGAAAAGACTTTGCCAAATGTTCAAGTGTTACCGACTCGCGTGAAAACGTCCTGAATAAACAAGCTAATGATCTAATTAAGATCTAAAACGGCGGGAAGTTGTAAAACTTACCTTAGCTTGCAGCGAGTGGACTCGTATTTGGAAACAACTGCCAAATAGCCTGATGATTTTTACATGCATGAAAACCATAATAAAGTAATTATCGTGGTATGTAAGTTTTTATAACCCGTAATGCTCGCGTCGATCCATCTATTTTGAAATAACTTTGCCGAATAAAGGAGTGTTACCGACTCGCGTGCTTTGTTCTATTTCAATTGAGCTAACGGCGCTTGTTAATTCGGTAATTAGATCAGTTCTAACTAGGAAAACCTTTCTGGATAAACAGCTTATTAACTAATGAGAAGATAAAACGGCGGTAAGTTTTGGAATTTTCTAGCAGTGTGATTAACTCAAATTCGGAAAGAATTTGAAATGTCTTTCCGTAGAAAAGGAGTGTTACCGTCTCGCGTATTTTTGTAGTCAGTAGTAGTAATAGTAACTTTTTTTTTTTTAAACTTTAGCGTGATTTATAAAAAAAAACTTTTTATTCAGTGCGTTGACATGTACTGCCTCTATTTTCTGAGGCGGGGCGATTTCAATAAGAATTACGACTACAATTCAATAGCGATTTCGCCCCGGGGGGGGGGGGGGAAATCGCTGTGACACCGGTATTGCCGACAGATGACCCAAAGCAAATGACCGTTGAACTCGGTGGACTAATGGGAATTAATGATTTGACTGTACACCATATATCTGTTGCTCATCGATTACCTCCCACCAAGAAAGTGAAGGACAGAATCATAGCTAAATTTGTTCACAGGGACATGAGAGGAATTTTATCGGAGAAGGGGTAGATTGGCGGGGAAATCAACCAAAGACCTGCCGTTAATCGCTCAAGAATTTGGCAAGAGCATTATGACCGCTGGGAAAATTCACATAAACGAGTCACTGACAGCCTATCGCAAACGTTTATTTGGGAAGATAAACGAATTCAAGAGGTTGAATCACTTCAAATATCTATGGACGGCGAATGGGAAAATACTACTTCGTGAATCTGACTCGTCAGCAATCTCTGGATTTACAAGAGTCGAGGAATTTGACGTGTTTGCTGAGAATTTCACGCCGAGCTGAAGCGCCGAAACGTAGAGACTTTGTAATGCAAATTTATATTAACTGGACACGTATATTCAATGGAAAGTAAGTGGAATTTAGAATGTTTACCATTCCATAGTTTAACGGATTACGAATTTAATGCTGTTAACGGTACCTGGTACCGTGAATTAGATTCCGATATGGATCTCTACCAGTTGATGTCTAACCCTGATAAATTCGATGAAAGTGACTCGGATATTATGCTAAGTACTCCAACATGTAACTACTATACAGCTGATAAAATTAACAGGACTTTTGTAAATATAGTTTCAACTTCTCTTTCGTTATTCCACTGCAACATTAGAAGTCTCTCAAAGAATGTAGGCCTTTAGAATGATATGCTATACACACTCGTAAAAAAACCTGATATTGTAGCACTCACCGAAACTAGACTAATTAATATGTCAATAAAGCGAAATAAAGAACGCCGTTTTTTTAGAGACTACAGTACATTTGACAAAGATGCTTGTTTAAATGATATTTTAAAATTCAGTAAACTGGAACGATGTTACATACAATGCCAGTTCTGACTTAATGAAACATTAGCTAATGTAATGAATGTTATAACTACAATTGTAAATAAACATGCTCCTATCAAGTTAACGCCTCGTAATAAAATTAAACAATGGACCAAACCATGGATAACAAATGGAATTTTAAAATCAATTAAGACTAAACAGAAGTTGTATTACACACATTTTCACTCTAATGACAAGAAAAAGGTTAATTACTATAAATCATATGCGAACAAATTGAATCAAATAAAGAGTCAAAGCAAAAAACAGTACTATAGGATTAACTTTGAACGATATAAAGACAATTTGAAAGCCACATGGAAACTAATTCGAACATTGATTAAAAGGAAATCAAAAGGTCAATTATATCCAACAAGACTTGTGAGAAATAATCGGACATTTACAAATTCATTTGATATTGCGAATCAGTTTAACCATCATTTCGTCAACGTAGGTCCAAGGTTGGCAAGTGAAATTAAAAACGTAGACGACAATCCAATTAGTTACATACATAATCCCCCTGTTTCGAGCTTTGTAATGTCTCCAGTTCATCTGCTTGAGGTGCAGAAACTGTTTGCTGGTCTGAAAGAAAATAAAGCATCATTAGATATTCCTAATAAACTGATTAAAATAGCTAGCGAACAGCTTTCAATTCCTTTCACTTATATTTATAACGAATCTATTAGAACAGGTATTGTACCTGATATGTTCAAAATATCAAGAGTTACTCCCATCTACAAAACTGGCGTTGTAACTGATCCTAATAATTATAGACCTATATCAACTTTGTCTCCCTTTAGTAAAATCCTCGAACGTCTTGTATATGACCAGCTTACAAGTTTTTTGGAAAAAAACATAACATCCTTTTTGATTACCAATTCGGCTTTAGGAAAAAGTATTCTATTGAGCCGGCAATTCTTGAAATAACTGACAGCCTAAGCAATGCTATTGATAATATACTTTTAACATGTGGACTATTGTTTAATTTTTCTAAGGCCTTTGATACTATCATTCACCAGGTCCTTATTTCTAAACTAAACAAATATGGAATTCGAGGTAATCAATTGTCCTGGTTCAATAATTATCTGCAAAATAGAAAACAATAGGTTAAAATTGGCAATACTGAATCCCAAATGCTCGATATTACATGTGGAGTACGTTACCGTTCTACACTTGGACCACTACTTTTGTTGTTGTATATAAATGATATGCCAAACTGTTCTAAAAAGTTATCCTTTCGCATTTTTGCAGACGATACAAATGTTTTTTATTCTGCTGATAATGTTATAATGTAACTGGAGTTACGGATGGGACACCACAATTATTGAGTTAAAAGATATGGACAGTCCCTCATTAATTGATTACAGGTGACACAATCATTATAATATATTGTATGTGACCTCAATGTACAGTTTCTCTTACAGTTTCACTTTAGTACTTTAAGAAAAATCTCATCCACTCTTCTAACTGTGTTTTGGTTAAATGCTAAGTGGCGTTTGTTCACTGGATTAGGAGTGTCATCAAGTGTGCAGCGGATCTCGTCGTTAGGCAGTCATGCTCTCTCATCTACTGCTGGCCACTTGAAGTTACGTGATCAGCCTGCATATTCCATGAAACTGACCTCAACTTCATTCTCAGTTGTGTTCTCAATTATACCAGGATACCATTTTTCATCATAGATGACGGCTACCCATGATCCAGGAGGCAGTGATTGCTGCTGTGTAGAGTCACGAGTCTCTCCAACATCTGCTTCTGCTGTGACACTGGATGTTGGTACATAATTGCCAAGAGTTTTGGTTTCCCACTGATCAACATAACTGGAATTACTACACTATTACAGTAGATTACAGTAGATCTTCTACAGCCATCACAATAACAAGAAAGCCGCCGAACTGTCAATGTCCCTGGCCCTGCCTTATTAGTTACAACATGGAACTTCCTTGTCCCTTTCACAGTTTTTGCTTTACTTGCTTCTCTTTCACGCTGGATTTCTTTCTTGTCAACATAAAGATACTCCTGCCTAGACACTTCCACTTTTCCATCAGGAGTTTTTGTCAGTTTCTCTGACACTGTTAGATTTTGCATGCAATAGGTGTAGAACTCATGTGCATCTCTGATCAGTGCCTTTCTTCTCAAGACAGCTAAGCCTGTACTTTGCTTTGCTATGGCACCCAGACCATCACAAACTCACTTTCCATGGCTAGTCTCATAGAAATTTCGCTCAGTTGGAATACTAGCTTGGCTTATGTCATAGAAAGACACTGTCCCTTTGTATTGACTAGCTGAACCATCTGAGAACTGCTTCAAACTTTGGACATGAACTCCATGATTTTCAAGCTTGGATACTACTTTCTTCACAAATATATTGACAGCATGAGCATCATGTGTAAGGTCATTAGATATGACAGTATTAGAATGCTTCACCAGTAGACATGATTGGTTATTCAGCATCTTATAATAGTTCATGGTCGGGTGGATTGTGACAGGAGACTCCTCCCAGTGAGCTGATTGCACTTCATCTTGAAAGCTGCAAGGAAAATTTTCAGCAAAATCAACTGCCATGAGGACCTCATCTTGCTCAACGGTGGCAATGCAGTGAATGAATTGCTGTTGCTGCCAGGTTGCTCGAAATCTCTGTAGAGGATACTTCTTCAAATCCTCTTGAAGATTCTGGATTAAAATCTGAGAGTGGTGGTGTGTGTTATAAGCCTTACTCTTCGTTTCTCTTCAATTTGAACATAACCCCAATTGAACCATGAAACGTCTTCACTCCTAAATATTGTCAGGGGGGCAAGATAGGCACTCAGCTTGTTAACTCCACAGTTTGGACATTTTCTCTCCAAACAACACATTGCAGGAGATTCTCCATCATGGTCACACAGGGTCTTGCTGGCAAGTTTTGCCTTGTCAAATGTTATCTCCCCTGCTTTTATAAAATTGTCAAGAGATTGAATCCCTGCTCTGAGGCTGTTATCAGTTTCTGTATCAATTCTCGACAGAATGGCATGGCTAAACTTGTTGAGAGCCTCTGCTTTTAGTGCCACATTACAACAAATCATGCAAAGGCAAGACCTCTTGGATGTTTCACTTAATTTAGAGACATTATTTGGTCTCAGCTTTGCCAAAGTTGAAAATCCAACTTTAGATTGAGGATACTTTGTCTTGTAAAGATCAAATGCCTCTTTCAAAGTAAGTAACATAACATGCTTTTGAACTGCTTCCCACTGTCCCTCTTCATTGCGCAGTTTCTTTACATCTCTCTTTCCTTATGAGACTCTGCTCACTTCTGCTGATAAATAGAAGTTGTGTATATCTGATTTGGTCTGTTCAGTGGTTCTGTCCTTTCTTGCTTTTCGGCTTTGACTAACAAATCTTTGTGATGCTTGCTTCTTCTTGTGTGCTATCTTCCTTCCTATTTTTAGGTACTTCCTTAGTACAGTCTTCACTCTGCGTCGTTTAGCAGTTGATGAAATAACAGCTTCTGTAACACTCTGATATGCATGCAACTTCTCTTTCTGTGCCGATCCAGTTGGCTTCAGAATTGCCACAGTTTCTTGTAAGCTTTCCAGAGCAGCTCTTCCTGCTTGTATTTGCTGCTCCAGTAGTAATAACATCTGTGTCTTCTAGTATCTTCTTACAGCGAGGTGAAGAATGTACAATTTTCTATAGGATTCTGGCTCTTTTTGTAGAAGACAATGGACTTGAAAATGGTAGCTTTGTTGAGCTGGTAGATTCTTTTGAACCATTACTTATTACATGTACTGTAAGTGTATTCTTTCGCCACAACTGCACCCGCATAACTTCTGATTTCCTCTTGTGTTTTTCTGACTTTTCTTTCTCATACTTTGCTCTCTTTCTGCTCCGATCATGCTCTTTTATTCTTCGTTTCTTCTGTGATATTCTTCGCTTTAACTGTGAAGAACTTTCAAGGCACTGTAAAGTCTCTACTTCCCTAGTCTTCTTTTGTTGCCGATACCTTCTCTTTCTTAACTTTTCATCTCACGTTGTTTTTCATCAAGAGCCTCATTCATGTAAGCATTTTACCTTCAGCTTCTGTCTTGAAACTCGCTTTCGCTCTGCATCTTTTTCTTTTTGTAGGTTGTACAAATGAAATGTTTTCTTTAATTTCTGTCTGTAAGCTCTCATTTTTTCTCTCTGTTTCCATCGTTGTAGATTGTCCTGTTAAACTTCACCAGGTTCAGCAGTTAGTGAGCTCAACGTCAATCAATTCGTACTCCAAGATGGTCGCACTTACAGAACTCAGGAAACCCAAGATAGACTCCAAATAGCATGCCAACTCTTGGGTGACGAATCACTTGCCGATCGGGTCTTTGGTGAGAACCACGCAGCAAGCGTAGTCGCAAAGGAAAAGAATAATTGGAAGCCCACCCCGACCAATTTCCTCGAAGACATCCAAAGGGCTTGTGTGGAACACGGACATGGTGGGCTATGGAATTCGATGGACTACGATACTAGAGACGTCGTTAGCATTGATATGAAGGCCTGCTATCCAGCTAGTTTTCAAGGAGAGGGAGAGGCAAAATCATACTTTGAACGATTCGGTCATCCAACCCATCGTATGACACGAGTCTCTGTGAATGGTCCTCTTCCTATCGACATTGGAACAGGATTCGCTGAGATACAAGAGTGGTCGTTCACTCCCACTTGTCACCCAGTCATTCCATCTTGGTTTGGAAAACATTTCGCAGAGAATGGATGGGCACCAACACAACTTCTTGCATTTCTTGTAGACCAAGGATTCCTACTAACTCTCAAGGTACGCGATATTATTGTGTCTTTCGAAAAACAAACTAAGATTTGGCTTCCAGAAAATCGTGACCTTGGATGTAGTATTATAGGAAAGTTCACCCAAGGCAGCAAAGCAGATGGGAAACGTTTGATCAGACGATTGGTAACAGACCAAGGAGAACTCGATTTCCTAGTACGAGATACTATCAAAAGCGGCACTCTTGTTGGTGCACCCGAACGATGTCCTCTTGGTCACATCCTCACATACTACGATGGAAATCAACCCCAATACACACATTTGCGTGCAAGCATGCTCGCCTACGCTCACATAAATCTACTCTGTATGTTACAACGTTTCACCCCCAACGAGGCTGTTCGTGTTGCCACTGATTCTATATACATTCAGAAAACTGCGCTTTGCAAATTGAATGGAGTACAGGCATACGTAATTCCCAAGATGTGTGTATGTCGTGAAGAATGTTGTTTCTTGTGCATGCTAGAGGAGACATATCTTCCCACAGTAGCTCCGGCCCAATGGCGCGATAAAAATGAACAGCTTTGTATGCCACAGGAACACGCAGATTACCTCCCCAAGTCAGAGTACGTTATCCAACAAAAAGAACTACCACTTAGTACTTCACCACGTTACCAAGATCCATTATCACGACACCAATTATGTTATCTTAATGGTGGTGGAGGCAGTGGCAAAACTACGTGAGCAATCGAGCTCTTTCGGACGAGAGATCCTATAGTATTCACACCTACCCATCGTTTAGCCAAAGAAATGCGCGAAAGAGGCGTTCGATCTCAAACTTACCATAGTTTCTTTCGTTATTGCGGCGTCAAAAGAGTAAGAGCAACAGAAGAAGATCTCGAGTCTCTTCAGTTTTCTCCCAAATATAGAGGTAAGT
This sequence comes from Actinernus sp. WN-2022, assembly GCA_030867875.1. Taxonomy (NCBI): domain Eukaryota; kingdom Metazoa; phylum Cnidaria; class Anthozoa; order Actiniaria; family Actinernidae; genus Actinernus; species Actinernus sp. WN-2022. Next base: position 146,166,429 of record JAOWCC010001589.1, read on the forward strand.
CAATCAAAGTTTGGAATGCAGAAAAGGATTGGACCCAAGGCAACGAAGTTCTCTTATCGATAGACACCAATGTAGATCCTGGACTCGATATCAATGGAAACGACAAGGAAGCAGAAGAGATAGCGTTCGTTGCTCGAAAATATGGTGATACCCTCCATTACCCTGGATCTCACATGCTTGGTCCACAAATAGCAGATAAAGAATGGACCCCTGAGCGGTTGGGACAGAGATACATACCTAGAGTCGTAATCTGGGATGAAGTTTGTACGGTGCCTCGCGCAATTCTAGATACGTTTCTCGGTTGGCTAGACCAAAAAGGCGTCCAAGTAATTTGTTGTGGCGATCATGGCCAACCTCCTCCAATAGCAGGGGATTCCCCCCACGATTGGCTTCAAAAACAAGCTAACTACTACGAAGAGATAGATACTGATTATAGGGCGAAAGACGACGAACTCAAATCTTTGAAAAAGCGCATTCGTCTTCGATCTGATAAATGCCAATGCGAAGAGACTCGTCGCTCTCTACCTAGTTGTCTCGAATGGAATCAATTTGTTCTATCCTGGATGCCATGTGACGTTATATTGACCAGTCGTCGGAAAGTTCGAGACCATGTACAGAATCTTTTATTCCAACGTCACAAAGAGCATTTCCCAGATGTCCTAGTACCTTTGTTATACCATCCCCGAGACAGTCGGAAGCAAAATATCGAGATAGCCATCCCAGGTACTAATAAGATGGAAACGCTCGTCTTGAACGACATCGTAAACGTTACTCTGGGAACAGCAGAAGATATTTGTTCCAAAAAGGAATCCGATTGGCGACTTGGTTATGCTTTGACGGTCCATTCCAGTCAAGGTCTCACAATCTACGACCCCAAAAAGGTGTGGATCATCGACGACTATCTTGAGTGGTCCAATCTCGCCTACCTCGCTGTGTCCAGAGTGGAATACATGAGTCAGCTTGGACGGGTCAATTGTCCTATGGAACAAACCAAGGATTGTCCATCGTCATCCCAACAGCAGATTCGTAAAGTCATTTGCAGAAAGCTCGTAAACTATAAGCGCAGTGATCAAGCTAAGGGATTCCAAGGATTCAACTTAAGGGTCTATGATGTACTGCAGCTCAAGGAAGTTCAAAACAACTGCTGTGCTGCATGTAATATAGAATTGCTTTGGATTTATGCTTCGTGGGACCCACAACAGTTCTCAGTCGATCGGTTAGATAACTCTAAGGGACATACTCGTGACAACGTTCGGCTGACATGTCTTGAATGTAACGTAAGAAGAGGAGGGGCACCACTAACGGATGAGGACTCTATCGGGCGGCAACATGGTATCTCTGGGGACCACAAGGAGCTCTTCGCGAACGAACCCACGAGATGGGACGACTTTCTCTCGTTGCGTCGTTACTTGTGGTTTCGTCAAATAGTAAAAGACTGGCCCATCCAGCCTAATTACAGCACGTCCCTGTTGGTATATGGATAGAGACCATATGGGATCAGTTGCACGACGTCAACCACCTTCCAACTCACCAGGACTATACAGATATCGAACAAGAACGCCAAATGGAAGTCTTCGTTCCTTGAGACCAGTTGGTCAACTATGTGCTGGCTCGGCTGGCTTTGATTCGATGTCCTTCTTGGTAATCGCTAGGGATGGTTGTTTCCCTGTCAAACGTGTAACTTCGTTGTTCAGAGCTTCGACTACCATCGGTAAACGAACTACCCATTCGACCGATCTATCGTCCTTTCCCTTCGAAGCAAGCACCATCTCTTGTGCATATTGATGTCCAAATAGTCTCTCAGCTAACGTACGATTAAATCGTTCAACAATTGCTTGATCCCTGTGTATGTCGACTCTTCCACGTCTCACAGAAACTTCATGTTTATCCAGCAGTGAAGAAAGTGCACCCATAAACTCACGTCCTGGATCGACTTGTAAAAGTTTTGGCCATGTTAGTGGACTTCGTTTGTAGATTCGCTCAAATGCCGTAGCAACTTCTTTAGATTCTTTAGTGGCTAATGGCTCGGCTTCTTTGTATCTTGAAGCGACATCCACAATCGTCAACGCATATTTGTAGAGCTTCCTTCCACGTCCAGGTCTATCGTGAGGTAGAAAGATCAAATCAGCTTGGTGAACCTCATTTGGTGTAGAGACATCGAATTTAGGTCGTGGCACATATTGAGGAGCTGGTAAATAGATCTGCCATATAGCTTGCTTTTCCAACCACATCCGAACGATATCTTCAGAAATGTCAGTCGCATTGGCAAGATGTTTAATAGCTGCGAGTCCTTTCCAGTATCCCTGGGGACTATAGTATCGTAGACTTAGTTTAGAATCCATTTATATCTATGCATTCTAACCTTCAACAAGCAGAAAAAAAGAATAAAGACTTATCGAGTCAACTAGTCTTTCTTCTTTTCTTCTTTTAGTGATCTAGTAGTGATCTAGAGTGATCTAGAGTGATCTAGTAGTGATCTAGAGTGATCTAGTAGTGATCTAGTAGTGGTCTAGTAGTGGTCTAGTAGTATCTAGAAGTGATCTAGTAGTGATCTAGTAGTGATCTAGTAGTGGTCTAGTAGTGATCTAGTAGTGGTCTAGTAGTGGTCTAGTAGTGGTCTAGTAGTGGTCTAGTAGTGGTCTAGTAGTATCTAGAAGTAATCTAGTAGTGATATAGTAGTGATATAGTAGTGATCTAGTAGTGATCTAGTAGTATCTAGAAGTAATCTAGTAGTGATCTAGAAGTCTCGTCGACTGTAAAAAAAGTCCGTTTTTAAAAAGCAATAGCTATAGCCAGCGACTAACAACATAGCCAGCGCCTAGCATTCCACCCCCCACATAGATCAACTCGCCCGTCTTCTGTTCACTCGAAGGTCGATAGTAGTCGGACAAACGTGGTTCTTTCATTGCTTTGAGTCGTTTAAGTTTCTGGCGTAACTTATCGGATCGCACAAACGCTTTGTTGGTGTCAGTTTGGGTGTTGTAAGCAGTACGCTCCAGACCTTCCTGTTCTCGAGCATAGTCGTATACTCTTTGACGCTCCTTGTCATAGGCTATCTTTTCGGCTGTGTATTTCTCAAGGACCTTGTCGTGTCTCTTCCGTTCTATATTGATATCATTTTTTTCAAGCAATCTAGCTAGTATGCCACCACCAGTGAATGCCGTTGCATTCAAGACTGCCCCGAAAATAGTCATTCCAACCGCTGCCAATGTTACCATACTTACTACAAATCCTTTGGTATGTACTTTTGGTCCTCAAGCTATTGCTTTGCAGCTATACTACCAGCCAACACAGCAGTCCACTTCACGTAATTTATGATAGAAGAAGAAGGATCGTTGAGCATAGATTCCTTGGTCACCTTTTTTGCGACCCACCCAATGCCTGTAGCAAGTCCCGTTATAATGGCAGCATCAGACGCCGCTTTCATCAACTTATTCTCTACCATTCTAACATATATCGTATGGTCTCTAGTCTTTAAATGTTACTCCATATCTGGCAATGTTACCTTAGTAGGCCCTACTGGACTCGCGGGTCGTATCGTACTAATGTTCTTCGGAGTGTCGTCTCTGTATCTTTTGTATTGATAGTACGCCCCCACTAACGAAGCGCCTACGCCAATGGCCGCTATAGTAGTAGTATTGGTAGATATGGTTTTTGACCAGCTTTCTTCTACATCGATTTCTTTAGATAATTCGCTTTCACATACCAACCCCCGCTTTTGGGCCTCTCTAGCAAGTTTGTTCGCATATCCTTTTTTTCCACGAGCAACACACTTTGGATCTTTTTCTTTTTTCTCAGGTACAGTCTTCGGAGGATCTGCAGTTATCCGATCTGTCTGTTCCTCCATCTTGCTTCGATATAGTAGGTGTGTGGGAAGGTTCAATAGGTGTACCAGGAATGACTATGTGACCAGATACATGGAACAAGACGCTAGCTAGAGCTACAAAGCGACCTGCTTTAAGTGATAACAGACCAGTCGCAGCACTAATCTCGTTACGGACTAGATGGTCTTCTTGTAGGTCTTTGATCAGTTCTTCTTGAGAATCTATGGGTACTAGGTAAGCAACTAAGCGAGTAGCTAGACGCATCACACCATTGACTAAGCTTTCTGTTATTTGCTTACCTAGAACGGCCTGATACCTTCTATATAATCTATCTACTTCTTTTTCAGATAGTCTAGCAATATCTCCTATAGAGAAATATTTTTACCTAGGTAATCCTTCGTTGTACCCGTTGCAGCCAAAATGGAAAGCGATTCACGATTATCTGTTACGAGCATCCTCTGTCTTTGGTGGTGGGCCTGTTACATCCTCACCAAGTAGCTCGAGTATTTCTTTATCATCCATGATAATATGTTATAGGTGCGGGTATCTCTAACACTACTGCAAAAGGATGTCGTAAATAGAAACATATGCGAGCAAATTTGTGGGATCAAAGCACCGATCGTAACTCACTATCTTCTTGTGAACCTTCGTAATCTTCAAATGTCCTTTTACCATCTATAGCCGACGCAGTATGAAAGGCAACTACCACAGCGACGTTTTCGCGGAAAGGTTTGCATATGCTTGTTAATTGTTGGGATAGCACCCAAATAGAGAGTCCAATATGTCGAGCAGAGAATGCCAGATCTACGAGCTTGTCAGTTCTTCTTTTTACATCTTTCGAGGCAGCACAATCATCAAGTATCAATAGCGTATTGGTACCTGCCCAAAAGGTGGCATAAAGATTCAATGCGGCATTGATAGCATCCTGAGGTGGTGATACGACATAGAAGTGTGGATCTCGATTGGCAAATCCACGATATGTTTTGTTGTGGGCATACGTGGGGCAAATTAATACTATGTAGTCGAACTTACCACGAAATGGTCCACGAAGCTGCTCTATGAGAAATGCAGTCTTTCCACAGTTTGTTGGACCTACTATGAGTGTGTTGAATGGGATGTGTTCTACCAAGGAATCCATTAGTATGTTATATTCTGTAGTGCTCTGTTCAACATAGTGAGCTGAGCATCTGCAAGGACGTAGATATGCATGTTTACGTTTCCAATACCGTTTGCGGTCCTATGTATATGAAGGTCGATATCTTTTCCACCACCCGTTTGCGCCATACCATCACCATGAACAGCGGAATCTTTTGCTGTGCGGCAATCGACTAGAATGGCGAATCTGTTGTTGTGAAATTTGGTAGGAGTCATAGAAGTATTGGATGTGGCGAACCATCCTTTTGCGGCCTCCCAGAAATCTGGTGGTAACATACCTCCTGGAAAGAATCTGTTTGGAACTCCATTGACATCCACTTCTATCTTCGAAATATCAGGATTTGAGAATGCTTCACTATCTCGCGTACCGTTGGTAGGTAGATCTACGAATAGTAGAAGTAGCCCGGCAAAGGATCGTCGTGGAACATTGATATTCTGAGATATCAAAGTATCTGATGCCTTGGTGATAGATACTATCTTGAAGTGAACGGCGTGGGTGTATAGGAAAGCGGTGCATATTTCGTATGCGTGAAGTGCTTGCCTAGCTAGTGTTTCATTTTTGATTGCTTCATACTCTAACTGGATGTTGTTAAGTTTGTATGTACCTAGCTTCGTGGTATCAGATCCAACGACTATCTCTTTGGCGGGCGCTAGAGTCAACTCGAATGAAATAGTGTCTTCTAGGGCGTGGGGATATAGAACTCCATGTTGTGTCAGAATATCGACGTCTAACGGAATTCTGTACTTCGAACCATATGCAGCTAGGAGCGCGTTCTCACCGACGTTTGAAGTGCCTGCATCCCCTGCCTTAGATCGTAACTTGTTTGTGTTATCTGATTGGATACCTTGTTGTGTTCTAGATTCTCTCTCCTGCGTAGATAGGTATGTATCGGAATATGTCTGTAGGAGATCTGACCGAGCAATGTCTTCTACTATTTCGGCTCCCATTTTACAAACTCGATGTGTAACCAAGCATCATCGTCCAACGTTGGCCACCACACGATTATTGACATGTCCACCAGACAATACGATGTCACCCAATAGTGCTAAGCTACCAGGTACTAATACGATGTTTTCTCCTAGCGTTGGTACTTCCACATAGAGCGTCTCTCCTGGATTGGCAGATGATGGAGTGAAAGTTTTCCTATATAGAGTTCGTTGAGCTTTGAGTGCTCGAGGCTCTCTTCGTGCTTGTATGGGAATCAACTTCGATGATATCATGTTGAATATACCAAGATATGTAGTAGTGTTCAATATGGATGTTGAGGGTGACCAAACCGAGGAAAGTCCTGGTGGAGCCGAAGGAGGTGAAGACTATGAGGTCGACAAAGAGGAGTGGAACGCAACATTTTCAGACGACACAACTACGGTGCCAGGCGAAGTGATACAAATGGAAACCAGACGGGACTACGGCAAAGAAGGTGCTAGGCCAAAGAATCAGGAAACCTCGTTTTCTATGGGTGATTACATCAAGTCACTCACCGATACTCCGAAAGACCAGGAAGTCTCGAATGTTTCTAGATTTCAAAAAATCCTGAAAGATCTGAAAGATGAGAAAGCTCCTAGCTTTACCAGTAGAAATATAATTTTCAAAGAAGGCTTATTAGACACTACAAAACAGATGCTGTTCGAGTCTGTCTGGGACGAATATCATGATGTCGGAATTCGGGGCGTGCTCGAGGTAGCAACCATGGAAGACGGTAGAATTGCTATCCACTCTTACGGAAGCAAAGAGAAACCTATCCCTTTGCGCACCAAGGAGGGTGCGTTATATAAGAGGATGGGAGACAGTCTCAAGGGGGTTCTAGGTCCTACAAATGAAAAGGCAGTAGAAGAAGTCATCAAGGCTATTGAAAAGGCTACTGAGCATCTCAAACTAGAAGAAAACATACTTCAAGACCCGGAGTCAACCGAGTCTCAGAAAGAAGAGGCCAGTAAAGAAATAGAAAATATCCATGAGGAAAAAGTAGTCCTAGGACAAATAAAAGAAACCCTACTAGAACGTATGCCACTTCGGGACCGTATAAAAGCTATTTTTAAGAAGTATGGGGTTGGTGTAATTAGCATACTGGCCGTAGCAGGTACCGTGATTGGTGTAATAGTTTCCAATCTGACTAAGCCAGTTCCCAAGCTGCCGAGTTTGCCTGACGCTATTAAAGATGCTATTAAAACTGCTGCCAAGGCGTTAAAAGCGATAGGAAAAAAGTTGGAGGAGATTCTACCTACGATGATTGGACCAATTGCAAGCTTCATATTTAGTATGGCTGGTGACGTCATGGGATTCCTAGCAAATAATGTTTGGTTGTTAATCGTAGCAGTGGTGGTGTTCGTAATAGAGCAATACAAACGACGTTAACGAAACAACGCCCATGCAGTTCCAGCTGCGGCAATAGATACTGCTGCTAGATTGATCTCGTGTTGTGGAGTAGGATTCGGTAAGTGCTCTACTTCAGTGGTACTATGGTGGACTTTTTTGCTATGTGGAACTTGTTGCTTTGCGCTGTGTGGTAATTGTTTCTTTTGGGTCTGTCCTTCCATATCTGGTGGTGGGAATTTGGTTTCGTGACCCTCCCCATTAACATCGTTTACGCCTAACACCATATCTTTCGTGGCCCTCGGGATTGGATTTTTATAACCATCCTTCTTGCTGAGGTAGTACTCAAGATTGCTTGGTAGTAATCGTACCCCTACGGCTATTGCGAGATCTAGTCTCTTATGTGTGCGTAGTACACCCCCATCCCTGTACACTACACCCCCGATGAATACATTATTAGCCCGGAAGCTGTTGAACGTTCACTACTGGCCATCAAAGAGCGCAAGTCACGTGGACCAGATGAAATTCCTAACTGGGTTCTGAAGAACTTCGCACCAATGTTATGCCGCCCAGTGTGTTCTATATTCAATTCCTCTATTAGCCAAGGCCACGTCCCTTCTCTGTGGAAGTGCGCTAACGTCCTGCCCCTAGGTAAAGTTCCTCAGCCGCGCTCCATTGATAGTGACCTCAGGCCGATTTCTCTAACTGCTGTTCTTAGCAAGGTACTTGAAGGCTTTGCTTTCGATTGGCTTGCAGCTGTCGTGATGCCATACATCGACCCCTTTCAGTTCGGTAGTGTGAAAAAGACCTCCACGACGCACGCTCTGGTCCATCTCATCCATCAATGGCTGACTGCTACTGAGTCTCCTAAAACTGTGGTGCGTTCTTGTTTAATTGACTTTTCTAAGGCTTTTGACAGAATTGACCATAATATCTTGTTACACAAGCTCCAATTACTTAATGTTCCTCCCATTCTACTGAACTGGTGTGCACACTTTTTACAAGATCGTCAGCTTCGGGTGAAACTGGGTAACTCTACTTCTACTTGGAAACCTATTCATGCTGGGGTACCACAAGGAACAAAACTTGGGCCCTTATTTTTCCTAGTCATGGTGAATGATTTATCTGCTACACTCCCTTTGTACAAGTACGTAGATGACGTTACGGTGTTTGAGGTCATATCCTTATCGTCGATTGAGCCATCTGTTTTACAGCGGGAACTTGACAAGATCTGTGAATGGACATCGTCTAATAATATGAAGCTGAATGCCACAAAAACTAAAGAGTTTACCATCTCCTACGTTAAGGACCCAAAGTCGCTGGAACCACTTACAGTTAACAGCCTGCCCCTTGAGTCAGTCAAGACCATTAAACTTCTTGGGGTTCACTTGTCGTCTGACCTCAAGTGGTCGACTCATGTGGATACTGTGTGCGCTAAAGCAAGTAAGCGTCTGTTTGCTTTACGATCCCTGAAACGAAGTGGCGTTCCATCAGGAGACCTAAGATCGGTCTACTCCTATTTCATCCGCCCAGTTTTGGAGTATGCTTGCCCAGTTTGGCACACTTCACTGTCGCGCAAACTAAGTGATCAACTTGAACAAATCCAACGTCGTGCTCTTCGTGTCATCTTTCCACATCTGTCCTACACTAATGGACTAACTGCACTAGATCTAACCACTCTTGAGGAGCGAAGAGAACTTCTATGTAAATCATTTTACAAGAACAATTTAAACACTACTAGTAAACTCCGCAGCCTGTTACCTGACCCTGTTGACCATTATTATAATTTTAGAAATCCTAGGAAGCTGCCCTTGTATAAATGCAGAAGTACTCGTTTCAGTAACAGTTTTTTACCATATTGTGTCCGTAAATGGGATGCTAACCCATAGCCTTACATGTTTAAACACATTACCTTAATTGCCTTTTATACAATATTATTACTATATACCATAAATGTATTATCTGAAAACTTGAGTTTTTCAATTTCAATTTTTATTATTGTAAATTGCCAATCAAGTGCTTTAATAAACATTAACATTAGTATAGCCGTAAGATAGTTTTCATAACTTACCACTAAATCGTTTTCGAGAATAGCGCCTTCGACCAAGCTCTTAAATTTTTCTTTGACATTGAAACTATCTATGATGGATTCGTTAAGATCGTTTTGAGCACCTAGAATACAATATCCGAAAGACTCGACAGATCGATCCAATCTACCAAATCCAGCATCTGTCAAACCCTTCCCTATTGGTGGCATAAACCAATTGTATTGTTTCCCGTTGTAATCGCTAATGAACGTCAACGGAAATTCATAGACCGAACGACTTTCCTCAGGAAACTTGAATTCACCGCCAGGCCACTTCGCAGAGTATGAGGTGTTGTGTGCATACTTCTCTTGGGCGTTCACCAGTCCTCCATGAATGTATATGTAGACGTCTCCTAATCCGTGATTATTACCTCCGTCCCATCGAAAGTCTGGCGTTCGAGATATACCAAATTCGATGCACAATTTCTCAAGAGCTGCTTTGCTGTAGAGATTATCGAGCTGTTTGAAAGCATGGTAATTATATTAGGTAGAGGAACTCCACGAGTACCATCAAGTTCATGCAGAATTCTTATTGTGAATTCGTATTGTGAAATAAACGTGAAATCGTAGGAACCCTTGAACAACGGGTGGATACGTTTCGAAAGTAGGGTCGAACAACGATACTCCACATCCAGAAGTCGCACACCACGTTGCGAAATTCAATTGTTGAGGCCAATATTTGAAATCCGGACCTGATAACCAATGATGAGACTCCTTTGCTGTCACATGCTTTACGACGGTCTCCTCGAATATGTCCCTGACACCTGCATTGAATGCTTTAGTGGGTGTGACGTATATCCATAGATTGGTGAGGTCGATATCTTGTGCTTTTTCGGTATATGGGACCGCTGTAACAGGATATTTCACACTTTTGTCTAGTGTTAATGTATGTGGGAAACCACCAACCATCCCCTGCAATGCATTGTCGATGTGATGCGATGTCGATGCAGGTAGCTTGGAGACATCATCACCATAGACCACATAGCTAGAATCCCCATCTCGAAACCAAATACTCGTCGAATATTTGCCGCGGCCATCTATATCCGTGGATGCATAGAACTGGTGAAAATCTGCATGTGGGTATCTTTTCTTAAACTTCACCAACAGATCGGCATTCAATGTTGCGACCTTTTCATTTTCTTCTCTCCAATCGTGTTTGGAAAGACCTTCGTGATTCCGCGCGAATAGTACCCTCTCGTAAACTGCTTTGGTACGAAGGGCTATGTTAAGCGACCGGCCTGTGTCTCCAAGCCAGCCCATCAACTTACCTCCTCCATCTACCGTAGGAGGGCCTTCCTCTGTGAATACACGGTGGGACATCCCACGGTAAATGAAATTGACGTTACCCCCACCACTAGGTTCAAAGTACCTGAACGTAGCATCTGGAAATAGATACTTGAACTGCTGCCACGCCTCGGTCATATTGAAGTTACACATACATACAGTTTATATCTTTAATATATAATGGTAATCTTAAATGTCACCTGTCCTACGTCTAACCATATAGTCTACTTTGACCACTTATCAATAATATTTCGCTAGTTGAGGTCACTCTTAGTCACAATTGGTGGAACCTAGCTAAGACAGGGAGCTTTAAGTGGGATGTCAATGGTGTGATGCTTCCAATTAAGCCGGGACATTATAGTATAGAACTCTTGATGTCCTTCTTCGATACCGCAGTCGATGCTGATTTCTTGGAATTCATAGACCACTCATTTAGGAAATATTGGTCAAGAAACCAATTAAATTCAGTAAGAATATCTGCGATTTGTTTGGCCTCAAAGGAAATGGAGATGCGACAGGCTATGTGACTATCAATGTGGGAAAATACACCCTAGTGCCACAAGATATTCATTATGCATACATCTACTGTGATGTGATGGATTCCGACTTCTCACTTCTTGAGGGAAAACCATCTAAAATCCTACATACTTTTCTTATGGAAACCCACAATTTTAAAGCAACAACTTACTTTCTACCAACCATCATACCCATTCGAGCCCTAGGAACAATGCGGAACTACATTCGCCTCACAGTTCTCGATGAGAACGGCACTCTCATAGACTTCAACAAACAGCCTCTACATTTCGTATTGAAGATTGAGTAAATCATACGTATATAGCATATACATACGATGGATGGCGATTCAATTCAACCATTTCCAACAGCACCAAATATCTATCCATCAGAAGGTCTAAAGGAACTGAGCGACGTTGGAGCGAGCTTTCGACTGCAGAAAGTCTGCGATACGCTTGCCGAGCTCGAGCAACAGGTAAAGCACTACGAAATTGTTCGCAAAAAATATTCCCGAGCACGGGGAATTGTCCATGGTATCGCTGTGGCCACAGGTAGCCTGAGTGGTGTTTTATCCGCTTCAGCATTGGGTACGTCATTTACAGGAATCGGGCTATCTGTGGGTCTTTCTTTAGGATCAATTGGATTTCTTTGTGCCGTCATTTCTGCTTCGATGGCTGTCGCTAGTAAGAAACTTGGTGTTCATGTCTCGAAGCATGAAAAGACTGTTATGTTGGCAAAAGCTAAGGCCAATTCCGTGGAAGTCAAAGTCTCAAAAGCTCTAGCCGATGGTAATGTTTCAGAAGCTGAGTTTGAAAGCGTTATTGGTGAGAAAGGGAAATATGAATCGCTTAAACTTGAAATACGACAAAAAAATAGGCGAGAACGGGGGTTAAAAAACGTAGAAGAACTTCGCTCCGAGATCCGAAAGGAGATGAGAGCAAAACTTGGCAGTCTAATGGGATAAGAATCGATATCTCCTACGAAAGGAAGCAGCGTGGATTTTATTTTAACTTCGCAAAAATCTTCGTATAAATTAACGTCTGGTTCGTATGCAAATTTCGAGACAGCGCGTGGGAGGTTGTCTGTGGTGACGAAACAAAGTCGTACGAAAAAATTCGGTCTCGAATTTCGGTCGCCAAATTTTATTCGCATGCCTTAGCGCCCCAGTTTCACTCGTTCGAAGTAAATTGGGTCGCTTAGGAATTTTAGGGGGAACTTAGGAATTTATACATTTAGCCCCCTTGGCTGATGAAACGATAGTACGTGACAAAACAACGGGAATTTGCATATGAAACAGACGGGCGAGTTGATCTATGTCGGTGGTGGAATGCTAGTTGCTGGCTATGCTGCTAGTCGCTTGGCTTTTTAAAAAACGAACTTTTTTCTGCTTGTCGAAGTTTTGGCGTTATAGTGTAGACATAATGTCGATCATCTAATTGTTTGTTGATATATGGAAAAAAAGAAGGAAGATAGACTGATAGTAGTGGAATACCAATTTATCTTCCTTCTTTTTTCGTTCTTTCATATCGTGATTTCTAATCATCTAGGAATACCTTGTGGTTCTTCAATTCCACCAACACCTTTGAAAAGCAATCCTTAGTGTGGAGTTTCGTCTCGAGGTATTTCTTCTCACGAATGATACGGCGCTGTGATGCACCACACTTTGAGCAAAGCCCGTAACTCGTACGACTACACTTAGAACATGGGATGAATAATGCGCTCCCTCTTTGTATCTGGAAGTTGTGTTGAGCACAGTACTCCGATATCTTAGAACACTTCCTTACACATTTCGTGTCCTTCCCCCGCATCAACCAACTACAAGTGACTTTCTCCATCGTTGCGAATACCTATATATGTTATGTCTCTAATTGGTATCTTAGTCGAGGCGTCTGCGTTGAGGTCCGTTCGACTCACGCACTTGTCTCATCTGTGTGGTATTAATACGTACTAAGGTAACAACATACGTTAATATTGAGAAGTAAAGAATATACGTTAGTACCATAGATGGATATACTACATGACAACCTTTCTCTAATAGGGTGTCGAAATACAATAAAGTGGATCACCAATGGGGATAGCAATGGCGGCAGAGAGTGGGTGGGACTGGTGGTGACATGTGGATTTTGTTGTGTCACATGTTGGTTGCATCGTGTCTTCTCTAAATGAAATCGAAGGCCAAGCCAGACCGAGTCCGCTCAGCCCCCCTGCTGCTCAATAGGTTACAATTGAAATTTTAAAACCACAGTGTGTTTAGTTTAGATTGAGAGTTAATACTTTTGACTTACGCCTAAGCTAGACAATGGCTTTTTGCAACATTCCTAACATGCGGTGAAACATGAAACAGCGTGCAACAAACACGAATATAGGCCGCTTAGTATTTATCACAATAACCATGAATGAAACGTCTAACTTGAGAATCAACCGGTACAGGGCGATTATATTAATAATAATAATACAATTTCTATAGCGCTTATACGTTAATGTTCTAAGCATTAAAATTCTACGAATTTGTTAGTTGTCTAGAACATAACAAGAATTTTCTAGCCCAAGTAATTTCATGTTGCAAAGTTTTGTGGAGGTACGAATTTTTTAGGGATTCTTTTTTCCTGTTCTGACTCTATTGATCAGACGAATTGGGACGTACGAATATTGTAGGGGAAACCTATTAGTCTCCCTTTTCTTCTATAATTTTCTAGGGATTGAAAACTAATTTTCTAGCCAGTATTTCAGAAAACAATTTTCTAGGGACAATTTTTTGAAATCCGAAAGTCTTAGGCTAACTTACTCTCCCGAACAGCTTTTTAACCGAAAACTTCGTTGGGTGCCCTTGAGAAGACTGACCAAGGCTGAAGTATAAAAGACCGCTTGCGGGCGCTGCACGAACGGATTGCGATGAGGTTTCCAAAAATGATACGGCTGTTTGAAATAGCCAGTGAGTTGAGAGCCAATCGATCGATCGTAACACGATACAAGTGCGGATGTGGAGACAGGCGACGATAGATACTAGAAAGGTATGAAAACCATGGCTAAGAGGCTCGATTAATAAGCGTTTAGAGCAGTATTCAGTTTAACAAATAAAAAAATCAAAGTCATGATTAATAATATTAACGACTAAACCGTATCAAGATAAGCGTGATAGGCATGGTATGTAATTTACGTGTATCAAACTTTATATCCAAATCACTATAAATAATTTGAATAAATTATGTTTAAATGAAGTGTTTAAAATTGTTTAACAAGGATTTAGTTAAGACGGTATGATTAACATTAGGACTTGTTTAAAATAGCATATCGTCACAACATAATTATGCCTATGTGCGAGTTTATGTCAGTAAAGACTGCATTTAAATAGTTTAACGAGCTAGACCGTTAGCAAATATTAGATTGGTTATACATTACTGTATGATATAGTAATCGGATTTTAGGCATAATGATGGTTAACAAAACATGTATGCAATAGCCCAGAAGTTCAAAGAATAAATTATTGTTTCAAAGAACGGTTAAAATTTAGATACAAGGTGTTGAGACTTTCTGTTAATAACATATAATTTACCTGCATGTATATCCAATGCACTGTTTGAAAAAGTTATGTTTAACTGTAGTGTCAAACATTTTAACAATAAGGATGTTTAAGTGATTAGAGTCAGTTAAAAGGTTTGATTGACACGGACTAGTTTTAAATTAAATATCATATTATTATAGTGTTACGTATTTTATTCATTGCGTCTTAAAGTTCTTATATTTTACGTTTGTACTCGGGGCTAGCTGCCGACCAGTTTAGTTGTACTTAGCCATTTCTAGGGTTGTTTTGTTTAGGTTTTAAAAATAAACATAATGTTTATGTAGTATGTTTTAGGTTGAGATTCATATATGTAGTATTGACAGAACAAGGACTGAGTTTAGAGTGACAATGTGTTAAATGGTATAAAGTGTAAGGCCCTTCTACGAGCTAAATACTCGACAGAGCGTGAACCAGCACATGTACAGCCTTCGCAAAGCCCCGCACTGCCATATAGCTAGTACATATGGATTTTAATCCAGTATGGTAGATAACAAATCTTACCAATGGGTTTATAAACGGGTCGCACTTTGTCCGGCACTACCATCCCCTCCCCTCCCCTTCACCTCTTTTATTGTCTGCTCCCCCTCCCCTCCCAGCCCCCCGCTCCCCGTTTCATGTTTCTAGAACGTTATACTCTCTCATTACCACAATTCCAGAAGATTCCAGGCAATTACGAGACATTCAAAGGCATAATAATACAACTTCCGGTTCAGAGCCTCGTTTTCATGTCAATCCAACACTGCACTTCAAATAAAGTCGATTTTGAGGATGTTCCCCTAAATAGATTCATGTCGACTTTTAGTATGTTGTTCTAGACGGTATTACAGATTATATTATGCAGAAGAAGCTTCTGTTGCAATTAGTGGTAGGTCTATCAGTAAAATGACTGGACTATATACCACAACAAGGATTTGACATTTTGGATTATACTTTTGGTTCATATTTTAGATTATATTCGAATAAATAGATTTCGGCATGTTTTCGAGGCTTATATGATTGATATCGTTTCATTCTTACTAAGTAAAACGTCAATATTAATCTGGTCTATACCATAGCAAGGATTTAACATTTGGATTATATTTTTAGACTATATTTTTGGACTATATTTTTGGATTATATTTTTGGATTATATTTTTGGATTATATTTTTGGATTATATTTTTGGATTATATTTTTGGATTATATTTTTGGATAATATTTTTGGATTATATTTTTTGGATTATATTTTTGGATTCTTTTTGTAAATAATAATTTCTTCATCTATATTCTTATAACCATATGCAAGAGTATGAATACCATCATAATCGATATTACGTTTATCGTCTTCTCTAGATAGCGCTACCTTATTAATTTCTTCTGTATAGATATTATGTAAATGACTTCTGATTACATTCATCTTTCTGATCTGAGGATCACCATCGAATAAGCATGTCTTATAATCATCGAATGTTATATCGTTCTTAATGACTGCTTTCTTCACTCCTTTACATTTCTTTGATTCTATGTTATCATACTTGAATGAATACAGCTTTGCCCGCAGTCCGACAAACTCAGTAATGATCTTACCACCTGCTTCATCCTTAAACATACCTATGACCTTTTTGTTAACTCCTGTTTTTATATTTGATGGATGATCTTTAGGATAGTTGCTTGTGTCGAACTTTGATATCACATCATTACTTATATCCTTATAGAAATCTTCTGTTTCGATTTCATACATCAAGCTATCTGTATCTGTGAATAGTAGTTTTGCTTTCTCGTTGTACTTAGGTTTAATATAACTATAATGGAAGTCATACATTAGTGTTTTACTAAGGTCTAATATAGACATGCCTAAATAGATTGGCTTATCAAATACTAGCTTTGTTCTCTTCATATGTATAGCTGCTAAATTCTCTGAGAATATAGTTCTATGTTGATAGTTTGGTTTAGATATCAACTTCTTTGTTTTCTTCTCAGATGTGACGAGCTGGATATCTACTCTATGGCGAATGTTTTCCATGGTCTTACCAAAGGTCGAGTTATTCATTAGTTTGAAGAAGTCTTTTTCGAATTCATTCTTAGCAACCTTTCGAAGCTCTGTATTCAAGTTTATGTATGGCTTCATCCAAGCACTCTCACTAAATGTTATTCCTCTATGGATCTTAGTAACTTTCAACCCAAGGCTCTCATATAGTTTCAGTGTTTGGTGGTGGATGATGAACTTAGATTTGTTGCCTAGATTTGGAATCAATTTCTCTACCTCATTTACTGTTAGTCTCTCAAGAGCTAGAGGATAATCATTATGAAGATCGTGAAGTTCTATTGGATACTCTATATCCACTTCCAAGATAGAAGGATACTTCTTCCATTTCTTCAACTCAGTCTTATTCATCCATTTGAAATTGTGCGTTGGTAGTCTTCTACTCATTGCCCACCCATATAAATTATTTGCATCTAGGTATTGAATATACTTTGATGGCTTCGATGAATCATAATTCTCCATGTACTTATTATTTGCTTCACCGTGGCGTGTTGAGATCATTGATATCCCACCTCTAATTCCTTTCTCAACCATATTTATCATATCGATGTCATGTAGTAGTTGTAATTCGATCTTAGTCATTTTCAAACAGGCATCCCATGACAATCCTGGTGATGTGTAGTACCATGCTGGATCTAGATTGTAGTTCTTCAAACATACGTCTCTAAAATTCTCAAACACATCTGCTAATAATATAACATCAGACTTGAGATATACGTCATGGTAATCTTTCATAGATTTCATATTAAAACATTTTTGCATGCTGATGATCCTCCTCTGAGATCATCGTGTCATTTAGCTTTGAGTAGAAGGCTTCGATTGGAGGCAGACCTGTGTCAGCTAACTTCTCAATACTATCTACATAGTCGTAAGGATATACTCCTTTCCTTAGTATGAGGTCAAGCTGTTTTCCTTTGTAGAATCTTTTGATATTCTTACAACTAGAATTATCAAGATTACTTACGAGATTTGCCAGACCCATTTGCATGAATCTGAAGCTGTCAATGAATCTAATATCTCGTGTAACATTTTTATTTTTACCATCCTTCATAAAGCTGTCCACAACTATCTTCTTTGTGAATGAAATGTATTTCTCATCAGTGTTTGGTATACAATCTATCTCACCTTCTGTCACACCTAGATTCTTAATAAAACGATGTGCGTCATATCCAGATAGGTTATGAAATATTACTGGAAAGAACTTTGGAATTTTGTAGTTGATATTACAATCACTGTGTGCAGCACCCCTATACTTACCTGTTAGGTGGCAGTGATCTAATACCTTATCATTCACCAACTCTTTACCACAAATATGACAACTAGTAGCTTTGTCGTAAGCAATCTTATCTTCTTTTGTCATACATACCTTCTTAGGGTACTTGAATTTTTTATAGATTTCTTTGATGGAATTCTCAAGGTAACTTATGAATGTCTGTGAAACATCATCATCATATGACTTAGCTGTGTATGTAACTAGTTTTGGTTTTAATATGTTGTCATCAAAACATTTAATCAAGTAGCATAATTCTGATGGCTTATGCTTTTGATATTGTTTTGTATAGCTCTCACTATCGTTAGGGCTACAAGTTTATATGCTCTCTGTAAAACATTCGAAATCAGCATAGATTACAAATGGAACTCTCATAGATCTGTTATAGTTCTTGAATGATAACATAGTACCCTTTTCTGGTAGCTCTATCTTAACAGCATCGTGATCTGAACAGTATACAATATGCTTGTTTAGTGATTCTTCTGATTTGAATGAATTTAAACATCTATTACAAAAATACCTTTCATGACCATGCTTATTAACCTGTGACGATAACAGCCTACTCAAATTCTCAATACAACAATAATGGTTTGTTTCATCATTCGATATCATTAATAAGTCGATAGTTCGTTCTCTATCACATTTATTAATTCTTAGAGGATATACTCCATCCTTTTCATATCCATAAACATTTATTGAATATGGTGTGTTGTTCTTTTCGAAACGATCGATTTGCTTTAGTGAAACTGGAAATTCGATACCGCGCCAATCGAACTCTTCTGATCTCTTTCTCATTTCTTTAGTGATACGATCCCTGTTTGTTCTCTTAGGATATGCGGCCTCAGTCACACACCATTTGAAACATTCATTATCATTATTTTTTATGTTTATGATTGCTTTCTTGACAGCTAATTCTCTAGGAAGGGGTATGTATGAACTCGCTTTAACAGGTTCATACTTTATTAAACTTCCACCGCGAACCATTATTTTGAAATGTGTCAACTTTTTCAAGTATGCCTCCTACCATATTATCAAACGTTTCAGATATGTTTGTTGCTTCCGTAATTATCTCTATTTCAGAATGGAAGTTCTCAATACTAGTAATAGATTCACCAGTATTCAGATCTTCTTTTATAAACTCACATGTAAATATGAATTTCGTTTTAATTGGTTTATTTTGTTGTTTTATTAAATTATTAACACTTAACACGTAATTTTTTAAGTGCAGATATTCTGAAGTAGGTTTTTTGGTAAAATTCCTCTTGTTTTTAAGAATTCTTACCAGGTAAATGGTAAGAAATCTTCATAGTGATTAAATTTTGCACAACTTCAGCAGCCCTGGCAAGCATTTAATTGATAAACAATAAATCGAACCAAATTTCAATGAAAATTAAAAAGTTTTATTACACATGTGGAACAATGAATGTTGCCATACACAGAGAAAAGGAAAGACAATTGGTTTTACATGCATTAGCCTACCAATGAAGTATGGTTAATTTAAAGGAGCAAGCAATTGTTCTCTTCCCTTACATACTCAGTGGTAAATGACAAGGCACATCCTCCTTTTAACCACCATGTGGTTATAATCCGAGATCTACATCAGATCCTGAACTGAATAAGGGTCACTAAGTAGTCAGAAATTTCCGACTACTTCTCCATACAATGTGGTTATAATTTAAGAGCAGCATTAAGTCCTGAACTGAATAAGAGTCACTAAGTAGTCGGAAATTTCCTACTACTTCTTCCCATATTGTGGTTATAATCTAAGAGCGGTATTAGACCCTTAACCGAATAAGGGTCAAAGGTAGTCGGAAATTTCCGACTACTTCTTCCCATATTGTGGTTATAATCTAAGAGCGGTATTAGACCCTTAACCGAATAAGGGTCAAAAGTAGTCGGAAATTTCCGACTACATCTTCCCATAATGTGGTTATATTCTAAGAGTGGCATTAAACCCAGAACCGAATAAGGATCAAATGTAGTCGGAAATTTCCGACTACATCTTCCCATAATGAGGTTATAATCTAAGAGTGGCATTAAACCCAGAACCGAATAAGGGTCAAAAGTAGTCGGAAATTTCCGACTACTACTTCCCATATTGTGGTTATAATCTTAACCAAATAAGGGTCAAAAGTAGTTGAAAACCAGGCAGTAATGCCACTCTTAAATTGAAGGGCTGTGTGCAAAAAGGGCATAAGTGACTCTTGATCACATTCTAAATTCTCCTTCAATTTCTTTGTTTTCTAAGGGAGAATTTAGAACATGATCAGGAATCACTTACGTCCTTTTTGCACACAGCCCTTCAATTATAACAACATTGTAGGGGAGGAAGGGTTACTCTGCCAAAGTTTTGGTTGAGCTGCTGGAGGTCTTAAACCCAGACCTGCTTAAGATAAAGTATTCAGGAATTCCCTATCCTGTACAAGACAAATGACCCTATTATATAACCATTACACCCGATTTACATCAACTACATTGTAAACCCATTTAATTAAACTGAATTATATATATATCCCTTATGGTGATGTATTTAGTTGCACAGGGTTAAAACTCAAACAGTTTTTGTTTTCCCCGAGTGTTCAAGTTATGAAGATCTAAAAACACATCAGTTCTCAGAAGCACTCCCTGCTTCAGCATCTTGTGTGCTTGTTGATGCCTTCATGTTGAAGTTACTGACATCATCAACACTCACTAAGGAATCCTTGCTGAGGAATGCTGCTTCCAAAAGCTCTAAGGAACCTAAAAGTTAAATACTTTGTATTAAATTAATAAACTGTTTGCATTTCATTCAATGTTAAAGACTGGTTAGGGCACCCAGTGATTGATCTTGTGGATTTCTGAGACTTACAAAATTATGTACATGTAAGTGAAACAAAATATTTGCTTATATAGACCTGTACGTAAATGTATCAATACCACAATATTTCTTCAAGACAATATTTCATTTCATTTCATATGGTTAGGACACCCATTTTTGTTCTCCTACATTATGTAATTCCTTCAGTGTTACTATTTTTAATGAACACGCCAACAGGGACCTTATGACATATGACAGAATTTTGAGAAAAGTGTGCAAAAACAAAACTGTTTGAATTTTGCCGGGAAGCAGCAATACAACCGTTATGCTACCAATAAATATGATCAAAATAACATACTCAGATATCACTGAGCTAAAAATGAATGAAAAGTAAAACAATATTACGTGACTGTTGCCACCACGGCCACATGGAATGACTGAAATAGAGATGAACCAGACTCCAGTCAACTGCCCCACCCCTCCCACAAACTTTGAAAGTACATGTTTGTGAAGCAAATCAAGTAAAATCCTTTACTACCTGCAGCCACAGAAACTTGTCAATGACCATCAACATACATGTATGCCCCACATATATCTCCACCTAGCTACACGTAGTCCCGAGGAAGGGGGAAATTTTCTGAAAGTTCAATTGTTAAGTACATAAATTTAATACTGGGCTTGAATGTATATGTTACAGCCATTCCGTACATTGTATTTTAATATTTAAAATGTGAAATATCATTTATACCTGTATATACACTGTATATGTGATGTGCATAAAACCTACATGTAGTACTAATGCACCCGGGCATAGGCGGGGGATTTGAACTGAGATGACTTTTTCTGTTCAAATGCACGTCCCCAGGGAAATTGTCATTGGTCAAAAGAGTATCAATTGCCCTGCCTCCAACACCAGACATTTGTCAAATGAATGAACCAGAAAAAATACAAAAATAACAAAATGCTAACGGTCAGACAAGAGCTGCTTTGTTATGTAAATGTTTACCTTTCAAAACCGCATCAATTATTTAAGTAAGTTTATTAAACATGAAATGAAATAGGGTCAAATGTCAGTTATTTATAGGTCTAAAAAGATTTAAGTCTTGCTTCGTTGGGACACTTTCAAAAAGAAAACTACAGATTGCTTACCTTAAAATTATCCAGCTTGTTTGCAGCCATTTTGAAGCGTGACGAACCTACTTCCCAGCTGTCTCTGCGCCCTTAATCCAAGATGGCGTCTTGGTTGGGGCCCAGGCCTCCAACTGTCAAAAGTCAAAAGACCCGACCCTGGGCTCCCCTGGGCTTCGATAGACGATCAAAATTTCCCACCACGGACAGACTTCCTATGTCAAATCCCCTGCCTATGCCCGGCCTCCCCCCCCTGCGGCTTAACATTGATAGGTGCATAAGGGAATGATAAAAACAGAATATTATGTGGCAACTTGGAGATGTGGTTTTATCTTCCTGTGGTGAATTTGTTGTAAGAATTTGCTTATTATTGCTCTTGTTCAAGCACTCGCAGCATGCCAGAGTCGTTAAATGACACAAGGTGATGTGCCTATGGCTATGGCAGATATATTTGGTTCATATATTTAGATCAAAGATGTTCGAAATTACAGGATTCCATAAACCCTGATCAGGATCGATCACTTGGCTAAAGGATTCACCCTATATAAACTTGATACAATTCCTGATTTGCTTATTAAAGTTTGAGTTATTTTCCTATAAAAAAGGGTCTGATTCTTTTCGTTTGAATAGTCTCACAATCACATAGTCACAAGCCGGGATAAATTTGAAACTGAAAGTTAAATTACCGTGAAATTCGCATTGTTTCTTGGTACAGACCACTCACAAAATAACTATAACATCTTACCTTTGTAGTTTTCTAAACTTCCGGGTATTTTGGAGACTCTTTGACCGAGTTTTGAAGGCATATACAAATAATTTCAAGCACTAACGGCTTAGAATGGCGCCGCGCCAAGAGAATTCTGAACCGCCCGCACGGTTCAGGTCAGCGGTCTTTAGATACCCAATGCATCATGGGATCGATAGAAGGCGGCGGACATTTTGGTTTGTAGTTCCCGAGACGATGAGTGCTTCGTCTAAAGATTGGAAAATGGTCTGGCTGGCTGTATCTCCGAGGAATCTAATACACTAAAGAACTGGTTAACCAACTCCTCTTCAACTGATGTGCTGTGTCGGCCTGGGAAAGCACGAAATACCAGGGAACTTTGAACTCTGAATTTCTAACGTCTTCAGTTTATACGAGACCTGAAGATACCTGATTCCTGAAACAACGGGGGTTCGGGGCTGATACAATCCACAGATCGAATTGGAATTTAGCGTGTTGGTTTTTGCGGAGGGAAGAAGGAAGAAAACCGGAGAAAAACCCTCGGAGCAAGGGTGAGATACCTGCAAAGTGAGATACCAGCAAACTCAACTCACATATGACGCCGCATCCGGGAAATCAAACCTGGGTCACAGAGGTGAAAGGCACTGTTCCCCCTGACCTGGACTGCTAGAGAAAGGAAACCAGAGAAAGTGTCTGGCTTTTATTTTGGATTCGTCTGTTTACCTCTCGTCTCAAGTTCAGTCAAACGGTGAGTAAACGATTTTGGTGCAATTCAAGTACTAGGGGCCGGAAGTGAATAGTGTTTGACTGCCTATGAATACATTGCGTCTCCCTGGCCCCAAAACGAACCCTACCGTCACAAAACGACTTCTCAAGTATTTAGATATAGGGTTCACAAGTAAACGGTGAAATAGTACTGAATGATTGCAGTATTTTTGTTATCACAACCCGACACATGACACTGGCCCCGATTATTTGAATCAAGCCACAATGGTATATTCCTTACAAGATTAATACAGCTATTAAAAAAAAACTGCAGAATACTGCCAACGCCACTGCAATGCCACTTAAAAACTTGTTCAAGTGTATTTAGACTCGTTCTATTAATGATATGGGATTTAAAATGGTTAGATTTTGTTTAATTTGGGGGTTAGGTTGCCTTTTTCCCTGCTAGATAGAGATTCCTTCCCTTCCTTTTACCGAGAGAGAAAGGAACCTCTGCATGGAACCGACATAAAGCATGTGCAAGTACACATATGTCGACGTCACTTCTTCTCCATAGATGTATGTCAAAGCGAAAAAAGTCTGAAAGATTATGACATGACGATAACCTCTTTACTACCGAAGTGAAGATCAAAACTTTATTTAGTAGCTCAAAAGTACATTTACAGTACTTAGTTCACAAGAAAAAAGTCGACTGTGTTCACCATTGGAAGATAGCGACGAAAATCTACCAAAATATGCAACAAGTTCTAATGTTTATCTTAAAACCTGTGTTCTGTTGGCAGTATGGCAAATGTACACGTACTTCTCCTGAGAGAAAGTGGTGCAGAGCTAGAGTTTGTTGGACGGATAAATTTCTCATTCCGATGCTTTCTGGACCCAATATTACTTTCTTGATTGTGGACGGCGGCAGTCAGTACTATGCAGTCGGTTCCTTTTTCTCTTGGTAAAAGGGAAGAAAGGAATTTCTGTCTAGCAGGGTAGTTTTTAGAAGGTTTGTATCAAAATTTGAGGAAATGAAGTATTAATGAGCCAAGTGGTGTATTCTGCAGCTGCTCTTGAAGATTACGAATAAAAGCATAAAGAATTTTACATGGCAGAATAATAGGAGATACATGTAGCACTGGCAACAAACCTGTTTCAAATTCAATGGTTCTAGTCAAGGTCTATGCAATATCAAGTACCAAAATGTATACACTTGTTTGTAATTTAAAATAACCACATCTAAGCCATACAAAGGCCTGCGACAGGCTCATGGGAAAGGGGGAGGAGGGGGAAGAAGAGCCTGCACAGCCTCTTTAAACAAAATTAATGTGGACTATATGCCCAGGCTAAATGTACATCGATCTATCATTAGGCTCTGTTAAGACATTGCACCATGTCCACTCGTGCCAAACATAATTAAAACAAAGGATAATAATTGGGAAGCTTTGTTTATCTACATGTAATTAGGTTTGGTAAATGAGTGCAGTGGTATCTGAAATGGGCGTAAGATATCTAATCTAATTTACATGTGAAAATAGTTCATTGTAGAATAGACCAACAGGAGTTTGCATCTAATTTAGATGCTGATATTCAAATTTGTATTGCATCCATGCAGGCTCTCCTTCCCCCTTTCTTCTCTCCCTCCCATGAGCCTGTACACAGGCTAGCCAGACAACTACACTGAAATACATTGTAGATGAATCTACTATGAACCTGGACCATTAGATATTTAAATTACTGGAAATGAAATCAATGATCATTCAATAATTATTATTGAAAGAATAACAATCTTTGGGCAGATCTACATGTAACATTCTCAATGAACTATTATATTTAAGAATGGCAAAGAACAGCAGAAATGTTCACTTATTGACTGAGTTAGATAGGGCCAGACAGGAAAAATGTTTTACTCTAACTTGGTCAATTTGTATCCTTGGAGCTTGCTGCACTCGGTCCGTATGACTATGTCATGACCTGATTGAGCCAAATATTTTCCCATCTGGCCCTGCCACTCAGTTAATGTTAAAGTACCTAGTTATATATACTTGCACCTCAGGTCTGTTGATCTTTCAATGGTGAAAACTTTCAAAACTCTAGATGTTTTGTTTGCAGCTAGTACATTAATGTATGTGAAAGTGCTTTATAGTTCACAAATAGGTATTCATGGTTTTGAATTTAAAATCCTGAAATGCATCATTTCATTTTTTCTATTTTGCTTTCCCTCATGTTTCAGTAATGATGATGTTGAAGTGGTACTGATCAGGAATGTGGTGCGTAATTGCATTTACCGTACATGGAATTGAAACACTGTGATCATACAAGGTACATGTAGCTATGTCATGAACAATGCAGTTGCAACATTGGTATTGTTTAAAGCAAGATTTCACATAAGTTTGGAAGGAAATATGTAGCAATTATGTACATTGTTTTGTGACTGTGTAAGGAAAAATATTAATGAATTGGGAGACAGCCACTACAGTGTCACAGTACATGTAACTGCTAATTCAAGTCATAGCCATACATGTATTTTCGTCACTCATGAAATCATAACTGAATTAGATGGAAATGATATAATCTGATTAACTGTATGCAATTGATCTTTGAAATACAACTAGGTCATACACTGTACAGTATGTACATGTATACAGTTTACATGTATGTGCTTTATCAGAGGATTCCATATCTCAGCATGCATTGCAGTTTGCCTTAGTCAAGTATTTGTATTAATAAGTTATCATATTAGTTATAAAGTAATAATTGGGTCTAAGGGACTGGTCATAAAGTGCAGTTGAGAGGGGGGGGGGGGGGTGATTGATAATATTCAATTTTTCAAAGGCTGGATTTTATGTGGCTCACCCCTGGATTACTGCAGAATTACACATGACCCACCTCTATCTTCCAGCTGAAAAACATCATGTTTTTGGCCAACAAATAATGGTAATAAACATAGTACAGTTATTATATAAATTGGAGGTAATGTTCTACAGGGTATTATTGTATCTCAATAATCAGTCAGAACTTTTTTTAAATGAAAATCACATTTGGGTATAAATACAACATCAGTTCATGTAATATAATTTTGTGCTTCCTAAAACATTATAAAATAACTGTTAATACCTGTCAAGTGTAAAATCAAAGCAGATTTTAGTGTGACCCACCCTCGATGTGGTGGCAAAATTTCCATGGCCCACCCCCATTTATGACTTGAACAATTGATGACCCACTCCCTAATTTTCATCACCCGCCCCCACCCCTCTCCCCACCTTTACTTTATGACCAGTCTCTAATGCCCCTCTTAGATTAGAATCACACTATGGGAAGAAATAGTATGCAATTTCTGACTACTTGACCCTTATTCGGTTATTGTCTAATACCGCTCTTAGATTATAACCACAATATGGGAAGAAGTAGTCGGAAATTTCCGACTACTTTTGACCCTTATTCGGTTAAGGGTCTAATGCTGCTCTTAGTTTATAACCACAATATGGGAAGAAGTAGTCGGAAATTTCCGACTACTTTTGACCCTTATTCGGTTAAGGGTCTAATGCTGCTCTTAGTTTATAACCACACTATGGAAGAAGTAGTCGGAAATTTCTGACTACTTTTGACCCTTATTCGGTTCTGGGTTTAATGCCACTCTTAGATTATAACCACATTATGGGAAGATGTAGTCGGAAATTTCCGACTACTTTTGACCCTTATTCGGTTAAGGGTCTAATACCGCTCTTAGATTATAACCACAATATGGGAAGAAGTAGTCGGAAATTTTCGACTACTTTTGACCCTTATTCGGTTCTGGGTTTAATGCCACTCTTAGATTATAACCACACTATGGGAAGAAGTAGTCGGAAATTTCCGACTACTTTTGACTCTTATTTGGTAAAGGGACTAATGGTACTAGTAGATTATAACCAGATTAGTTTAAGAAGTAGTTTTATCTTTTTTACTTCCACCTTGTATATAGTGTTAAAAATGCATGCTGTATTGCATAAAGTATACTGTTTTTAATAAAATGTTTTTAGTATTTTGATTTTGTGTTTTTGGTAACAAAAACAGGTTATAAATATTTAGTGTACCATGTTTGAGTAGAATAGGAAGATTTAAGAGGGTATGTCCAATAATTTACCAACAATCACCTACTTCAGAATATCTGAACTTAAAAAATTACGTGTTACTTTGTTTAATATTATCAATAAAAGATTTAGGACCAATCTTATTATCTTGTCCTTCAAAAACCCTTTTATTGCTGTTTTGTACTGTCTAGGATGTAACTTATCAATATGATTATTTATTTCTGCCTTCAATTCTTCAACACGTTTATTCGTTTTCTTTTTTATGGCCTCTGGAACATGTGATGTAATCCAATCAGCAAATTTATTTATTCTCTTATTTATTGAATCAACAATGTTCTTGGCTATCTTACCTTGTGATTTTGGTTTACTACCTACTGGCTTCAAAACCGGCACATTGATTTCTGGTATTTCTTGTTTTATAATATTTTTTTTTTCTCAATTCTTTGGTCTGCTTGTGATCCTTAACTAATGACTTGATATACTTATTAACTATTGATTTCTGTCTATTCTCCTTTGTCATCAATTTGACGTTCTCGTGATTCTTAACCATCGACTTGACATACCTATTAACCATTGATTTCTTTCTATTCTCCTTTACCATTAATTTGACGTTCTCATGATTCTTAAAGGAGCAGTGTCACGGTACTGCGCATGTCACAGTCTCCAGACATTGAATTGACAGCTGCATTGTGTAACATCCAATGAGAATCAATCAAAATAATTTGCAGGAAACGCCAGACTGTTCGGGTGTTAGCCGTATTCACAGATTGTAGTTATGCACAGTATATGGCGAGGATTTTATTCTTCCTACATCCAAGGTAAACAGCATTGAGTAAAGAATGGTATCTATATTTCATTACTTGCTTGTATTTTTTGCTGTTTCCAGTCGGAAACAGTCCGAATTTGACCAAAGTGAAACAAGCTGCTCGCGTCCGTAGATATATATTTCTTCGTTGTGCACTTTTGACATGAAATAATTCTCCAAATGGCACCATTGTTTTATTTCTACATAACTAGTAACACAGTTCTCTGCTGTAAAAAATATAGAACATTCTATGGACGATTTCTTGTCTTAAAGTTTGGAAACGTAACACATACATTTGCGCTAAAAAGTTCAGTACTTTCGGACTACGAGTGGCTGTTTACTAGTTTGCACTATCGGCTGTTATGGACTGGAAACTTACTTTCACAGCTTAATATTTATGTCGATTGGTCAGAAATATATCTTGTTTAAGATTCTATGGTTCTTTCGGCATCAGGAAATTTTTAAACGGGAGTTTTCGTACAGTATTTCAAGCTATGCTGTAGCGCGAGTTTAGTACGTAGTCACAAATGTCCGTGAAACTAATAGCACGTTAGATCATTATTATCAGTTTGCTCTATGGGTTCTCATGTATTCAATAATCACTTCTGGAGCTTCATATGTATGTTGTTTGGTCACAAGGATTTCCTCTTTCAGTTTTCCCCGTTAGTTTGGACATTAGGGATTTATTCTTGGAGATTTCGTACAGTTTAGCGTGTCGAAAGTTGAAAAGTTCGCTTGTCATCAAAGTGCGTAAAACTGTCACAAGCGGTTTCATAGCAGTTCGATGTTTGACTCTCATGTAGTCGATGATAACTTATATAGCTTCATATGTATGTAGATTGCTCACAAGGCTATCATGTTTGAGTTCATGAGGTTTTTTTGCCAGCAAATAAAGGTTTTATCTAACTTTTCGTACAGTCTTTGCACTACGGTCATTTCATATAATTTCAGCCTCGTTTCTAAGCCGTAGATATATATTTCTTCGTATCGCTGTTGAAAACTGCCATATCATTATAATACGACTTGAAAAGTTGCCATGTGTTTCGTGAACTCTACTGGACATCCAAACCCTCTTCGCTTCTGGTTGGAATGCCAAAAAGTTTCCAATTTCTTGCGTTTTTCGGCTGCTGTATTCAGAGTACTGAGTGGCCGTTTTCCCCGCCGGTAAGCATCACTCATGCTTTTTTGTTTTAGTTGTGTTGCAGTCTCAACGACTAATTTTGAATAAACAAATAACTAAAACTTACTTAAGCACATCTTACATTTCCATAAATGACCAAATGAGGCAAGGATGAGTTCAAAAAGAACACTGATGAAGTCGATTTAAAATTCGATATTTCACCCCTCTGAGAACTTCGTTCCGGCCCGGAACGTAATTCTAAAATCATCAGATTTTCACACATGCGCAGTACCGTGACACTGCGACTTTAACCATCGACTTGACATACCTATTAACTATTGATTTCTGTTTATTCTCCTTTACTATCAATTTAGCATTCTTGTCCATTATCGAATTATATTCTTTCATTGATGGCATCTGCTTATCTGCTCTTATTAGTTTAATGAATTCACTGTCTTCCAATAACTCCTCATACTTCTTATTAACTAATCGAGCCTGGTCGTCTGATTGAAACATTTCCCTATACTTAATCAACGTTGATTTGTTTGACTTGCTTTCTTCCTTTATCTGTTTTAACTCCTTTATAATTGACTTAAGATCCTTTTTAACCTTCGACGTAGACTCTCTAAATTCATCACCTTTCGATTCACGATTTACTAGTGATAAATATCGAGACCTTAACATAAACGTTTTTGATAATTCATTTATCTTCTCTGCTTTTCTAGATTCTAGATCTAGTAATTCATTATATTTTTTCATATTATTTTCTCCCATCACACCAATACTAGGTAAACGTGACATTCGCTTAATACCCGCCGTTGGACTTAAGATATTTGATTGTTTAGATTCTTGTTTTAATGATTTATTATATTTTTTCATACTATTATTTTCTCTCATCTCCACACAATATATACGTGACATTCCTTTAAACCCTTTAATATTTTTTTATTTATTAATGAAATCAAGGCTGGCTGCTGAATTCACTGTCATTTCAAAATAATTTCTTATCAATGTTGGTAGTTACAAATGTAGATTACACAGTTGTAATGAAGAGTACTTTGTAGTTCTTTCATTTTGTGGTGATATCCAAGTTCATTAACTGAGTACAACTTGATATATCCATGTGTTGTTATACTGTCGAATAAATCCTCTTACTGGGAGATATTGTGTACCCTGGATACAATGTTAATATGTTAATGATTGAAAACAACATCCATGTGTTCATAATATCATGCTATGACTAGTGTAATTTTGTTCATTTGCTTCACTGGCCACTGAGCACCACGACTCAGGTGGTTTGTATAGTGACCACAATGGGTCATTTGGTACAATGGCCACCGAGTGTGATCATCACAACTCGGTTCATTTGTATAGTGACCACAACGGGTCATTTGGCACAATGGCCGCCCAGTACCACGACTCAATTGGGTTTTTACTGGATTGTTCAGCACAGTCTTCACCTTCGGGGTCACCTTCGAAGTGCAGGCCGACAGGTGTTTCGCTCGTAGTTCGGACATCAAATTTCTTCAGTGTTCCAGTAATCGTACACACTTTCCTAAAGCTTTGACTAATTGTACTTGCAAACTTTTTAAACATCATCGCATTGATTTATAGATAACAAGACAACTTGTTAAGGGAGATGTGGATCTTAATTTCTCCATGAGAGCCCTACCTCATATTTCCATTTCTGTGTCTCGTTGTACTCTCTAACATCTCTAGAGCTCTTCAGTCCTCAACACTGTTTCATCATCATTTCTAAATCCATGTTCTTCAAAGTTCCAGAACCTTTCAACTTGTTGGTGCAACTTCATGTCTGTGTCCTGGCCATCGTGCACACCATCGAAAATTGAGAGCGCAATA
The DNA here is from genome assembly GCA_030867875.1 of Actinernus sp. WN-2022. Lineage (NCBI taxonomy): Eukaryota > Metazoa > Cnidaria > Anthozoa > Actiniaria > Actinernidae > Actinernus > Actinernus sp. WN-2022. The sequence goes on from JAOWCC010001589.1 coordinate 146,197,674, forward strand.
GCCTTATTGTCCTCCTCTTTGTCACCTGTCGGCCCTGCTACACACCATGCGAACGGAGTCTTCATTCCATACGGCTGATGGTGTGGATCGTCTCCCCAGCAATAGTTCAGCACTATGTGCGCCTGTGGCACATCTTGGCCGACCAGAACCGAGACTTTCTTCACATCCACATACATATTTGGTAACTCCAAACCTTCGAGGTGCGGCCATTCTGATAGATCTAGTTGATTTGGACAGTATCGATCTGAAATATGCAAATCGTCCACTACTATCGCATGGTAAACTGGAAAACTAGGACCCTCTTGCCCAGTTGGGGCAATTTGAAATCGCACCCTAGGCAGTTCACATTCGTAGTTGCTCTGTACTACAGTAGTAATATTGACCCTTTCTGAAACTCATTGCAATTTCAGTCTCTGCGCTAGTTGCGAGGTAATTATGGAACTCACTGCAGCGTATCTAGAAGACCATAAGTTGTAACAGTCTCCGTTTTCAGCGACTACACATAATGGTACTACCTTCAACAGTACAAAGATTCTTTGTGGGCCACTTTCCATGGTTGCATGCGCCGGCATATCCTCAAATTGAGAGGTTGCTTTGTTTTTCTCTTCCTTGTTATCATCGTTATCTTTTGGCTTCATAACAATATGAAGAAGAGTGTGATGAGTCATCGGACATTCTCCCTGTTGATGGAATGCAGAGAGACACCGGTAACACAGTAGGTTAAACTTTACAAATATCCGCCACCAATTCAAGCTCTTAGTGGGGAAAACAGGACACTTCAAGATTTTGTGGTCACCCTTGTTGCAGACCGTACAGCCCTTTCTCTGATTGTACTGGGCGTTATTGCTTCGACTACACTTTTCCGTCTGCGATTCTGCTGATAGCTCCTTCAATGTGGGCTCTCTTCCTTGTGACCTTTCGCGATACAGCTTCGCCTGTTTTCTCCACTTCCTTTGAAGTGGATCCGACAAACGATCATAGGTGTGTCGCAGATTAGTGGTACAGTCCAGTTTGTATGAATGCAGCTCAGCTAAACTCAGCTTCTCGACTAGGCTCGGTTTCCAGCCGTGGGGGTTTCGGTGAGCCCGCGATCCTCTCCCCACTCACGGCTGGGCGCGCGAGCTGAGACATTGTCGGTTTTTAGCCAATCAAAAACTTGCCACTAAAATCCTGTCGCTGAATGTATTTGCATAATTTATATTGTAAACGTTTCAAAGCCGGACCAGAAGCTTTGGATTGCTGTTCCAAAATGCGTTTAAATTTGCTTTGGTAAAGTTTGCTTTCGAATAATTCAAGGATTCACACAAGGAAGCAGTAAGAGAGTTAGTTTTGGGTGAAGACACTGTGTCAGTACGCACCGGGTTTGGAAAGTCACTTGGTAAACCGTCACTTGTACCAAGCTCGAAGGTCGCGAAACCCGTAATGTTCAGTCATTTCTTTGCCTATGCAAGACCAGGTAGCCATTCTTACTTCAAAGACAATTAGTGCTGCCTTTATCGGAGAAGAAAAGACGGACGACTCCAAATTAAAAGAGTTATAACAGAGGAAATCACGTCTGACTCAGGCAACGTTTACGCGTTTAATTTAATAACTCTGCATCACAATTCACTTGAAAATCGCTGCATCAAACGAGTTTTACAATTCTTTAAGTCCTATGTACTAAGTTTGTGCATTTTTTAAGGTCTCCAAAACATACTCTACAAATGCACAAGTATTGAGCGGGAATATTCGACTCTAGCTCAGAATAGTTCCGAGATAATATCTGAACTTTATCTCCCTATTTCGGCTTTTAATTTCTGTCAGCGAGGTGTCTTGAGCGGCACTAGCCACTAATATTACAGAATAACAAATAATACAGCCTAGTTGCTCAATAATTTAAAATGGCGTTTGTTCTTGAGAATTCATTTCACACAGTTTTAGTTTAGAGTTCCAGTGTGTTTTGAAAGTTTAGAGCTTACGCTACAGTACCCTGCGAGCAGAGGTTTCTCATCTCCTTGCCTAACGCTACAGTCGTGAAAGGGTAAACGGCTTTTCTTATCAAAACACGCACATTGAATAATATTGAATAATATTGACCACGCGCCCAGCCGTTAGTGGGGGGAGGCTTTGGAGAAACGACACCCCAACGGCTGAAACCGAGTCTACTTCTCGACCTTATCAGAAAAGGTCATAAGGGCGGCATTGTCATTAATACTAATCTTCGTCCGACAATAACAGAGGATTTCAAGGCTTGGATGATCATGGAATTTTGCCCAAATCTGTGCTTCAGAACGTGAAGAGCTAGCTGGCACCCATTTGGCAATCCTTCGTAATTTTGGATTGCCTCTCTAGCCTTTCCAGTCGTGTAAGCCATCAAGTAGTTCATTTTCTCACTGTCAGTCAGCGTTGCCTTACTCTCGACTTGGTCCCTGAAATTTGCTCTGAATCGCAGATACCGACCAGAATCACCATCAAATGGAGTGGGGCTTGATTTAGGCTCATGCGGAGTCGACGTATCTAAATATGTCTGGATTGTTGGTGATAAATATCGGTATTGTTCAGGTCCATTCCCACGTCTGGAGCCAGGTACAATTGCATCCGGTCTTGTTGTGGCCGGCTTGTTGATATCAGCTTGGTCATTCTTTATAGTCTGACTCTTGGCTTGTATTGGACGAGGTAGTTCTATAAATGACTCTCTCGCACCTGAGTATTGCGTACTATCATCTACTGACCGTTGTGGTACCTGGATCAATGCAAGTTTTTCAAGGTCCTCTGCATCCGAATTGTCAATGTCTTTATCTACCTTATCATACACTTTGCTAACTGCAGCGGCAGCCGCACACTCCACTATTAGTTTTACCCTTTCCGATATTTTACGCGCCTTTCTGACAGCCTCATTAGCCGCTAATTCTTGTTTTTCTGCGACTTCAATTTCATCGAGTAGCGAAATCTTTGTTTTTAATTCTTCGTGCTTCGCCTTAGCTTCGAGAACTCTAACGTTAAGAGAGTTTGTTGACGCATTTGAGCGTTTAGAGCTCCTCCATTTTATGCTAGATTTTAAGGAACTTCTTTCTCATCTCTTATTCGCTGCTCAGCATCAGTCAACCATGTTTGCACTACTACTCCAACTTGGCCTATCTCTTGGTTCAGATATTCTAGACGTGGGATTCCGAAAATTTGTCTTCTTCATCAAGAAGTTCTAGCACTTCTTCATGGAGGTCACCAAACTGAGTGAAAAGGTCGTTTAACTTCATAGTTTCCTCACCAACCAATTCAACGTTTTTCTTTAGACCCATGAGCACTTGAATATTACTTAATTGTGCTTGGATTTTCCCCTTTAAGCTCTTTCTTTGTATTATTCTATCGGTACGTTGATAAGCCCTTCCCTTCTCGGTCAACTTAGGTTGTTTCCTTACCTGGATATCTCCAACTTCGGCGGTTGGGTTCCTTGTGTCGGGAATTTCAATGACAGTCCTGTCGTCCAACTCCATTTGTCCATTCCAAATATTCCACAAATCTCCATGCCTCGTGCTCACAGTCGAAATAATCGCTTCATTCTTGCTAATGTAGCCAGAATCCCTTGGATATTCCTTCATAATTTCTTTGGAATTTGCTTCTGGAGCACCCATAATAACTTCTCCTGGCGAAGTTTCGGCTTCCAGTGGGATTTCCTCGTCGTGACCTTTCTCACTTGACATGTTAACGAATTTGTCGCTTGAAGTTACTGTAAGAAATTATTTCCCCTGATCGTCCCAATTGATCAGCTTTCATGTTTTGTACGAGTTGATTGTGCTTACGAATGGTTTAACTATTTATTGGCTCTTTAGCTCCTTACAGCTATCGACATAAACTCAACATTTGACCACATAAACCTTGGTCGCTCGTCGTAACTTCAGTGCGAACTTCTCGCTCGCTTCAATCCTTACAACAACAACTGTCTATAGTCTAGTCAGTAAAATAACTGAGTACGTGAACACCGCGATGTGTTCACGTGATCGTGGGCAACGCGTTAAGGGCCTTATCCCCGGAGTAGATCTCATGGCATTAAAGGATGCACTCCATGATCCCAACACAGGACTTACGTATGAAGCATTGACATTCTCACTGAGCCCCATTGTTTGTAAACACGTCGAGGATATAATATTATAATATTATCTATGCCCTCTAACAAAGCTCCAGGGATTGATAAGATTCCGATCCGTGTAATTAAGGACTGCCTAGGCCCTATTCTCCCAGTTTTTACTTCCATTGCAAACACTTCAGTAGCCACCAACACCTTCCCTGCACAATGGAAACTAGCTGAAATAACTCCAATACCTAAAGATGTAGACTATGAACAAGCGAATAAAAATAGACCGATTTCGCTCCTACCAATATTATCGAAAGTCTGTGAAAGGATCGTCCACAATCAATTTACATCATATCTCATATCAAAGGGAAGGCTGTCAAATAACCAAAGTGGAAACAAGAAATTTCACTCTACAGAAACTTCTGTCATTGAAACAACAGACAATATTCTCCAGGCCATTGACAACAAAAAACTAACTGCTCTGGTTCTATTAGACATGAGTAAGGCTTTCGACAGCGTCGACCACAAACTGATGATCTCTAAACTACAAGATGTAGGGGCTTCACCTTCATGCACAGACTAGTTTCGTAGCTACTTGAGTATATATACGAATGATCTCACCTCTGTACCACAGAAATGTATTGCAAAGAGTTATGTGGACGACACCAAACTACTTATATCATTCAATCTGAGAGAGAGGACATCTACAATAACTGATATAGAAGAAGATTTATTTAACGTCAGCAAGTGGTGCTGTCAGAACCGCTTATTATTAAACCCAGATAAAACTAAACTCTTAGTATTTGGTAGTAAACAGAAGATAGCTGAACTAGAATATTTTAAGATTTCGTTGTTAGGAAAGGAGCTGTTACCAGTATCCAGTGCCAAAGACTTGGGCGTAATCTTAGACACGAACTTAACCTACGATGAACACATTACTAAGACCGTTTCTTCATGCTTTTCTCGACTAGCACAAACAAACCGTGTTAAACACGCGTTTAATAAGAACACTTTAATTACTGTTATTAATACATTAGTATTTAGTAAGTTGCTTTACTGCTCGAATGTATGGGCAAATACATCTAATAGAAACATACGTAAGCTACAATCATGTCAAAACTATGCCTGTCGTATTGTTAGCGGGGCTGGAATTGTGGCAAACATGACGGTGGGAGAGTTCGTTGGCAGACAACCTGCAGTAGACCCTAGCACCATTGAGATAACTGTCTACTCACACAAGACGGAAAACACCGGGCCAAATCATCTGTACATATACAAAGAGGAGGAGGAGTACCTGGACGCTGTGCGGGCAAAGCTGATTGACCTATCGCCGGAACATCACTTTTTCCTATCTGAACAGGGAAAGCAAATTGGCTCAAGCTGGTATGGTCTCTGGTATGCTAAATTCTTTTTACAAGGCTACTCGCGTGAACATCAGCAAGCCAGTCCATAGTACTTCTCTTAGAAAGATGTGGGTTACACACATGGCGAAGATGGGCTACAGCGAGGGTAACCGTGATAAACTAGCTTTGCTGATGAAGCACAGCAAAAAGACAGCAGACGCATGGTACGATCTGACCCAGAGGAGTTCCAGTGCAGAGCATGCAGCGACCATGCTGCACCATGAGCTGGATTCCACCACTCCTGTAGTCCTGCCGCTCCTGTCTTCAACGTCCACTGGCACCGTTGCTGTCGAATGCTGTGCTTCTCAGCAAACCATTGCTGCCCAGCCTACCATTGCTGCCCAGCCTTCACATCCATCCCCTGTTGCCGAGGTTACATCTGAATCCCCTGTTGCCGGACCTTCAAGTCCTGCCGGACCGAAGATGTCTCCATACCGCTACAGAGCTGGCAAATATGTATGGCCACAAAGCTATGTAAATGACATCAAGAAGGTCTTTGGCCGGTACATCGCTAGAGGTTCGTGCCCTGCGAAGAGAGTGGTCTACGAGATGTTCGAGAACTACCAGACCACCAACGCCATATGGGAACTTGGCAGCGAAACGTGGCACATCAAGTGCTATGAAAAGTCCCTATGCAAACAGGGGAAGAGGGACAAGAACAGCAAACCTCGATAAACTGGCCTTGTAGCCCTAACCACATCTCACTCCCTCAGGCAGTAAGTCCGTTTCCTGGCAGTAAGTCCATCAAAAAAGGTGGCCCTGGATGTTCCACTCCGTCAGGCAGTAAGTCCGTTTTCTGGCAGTAAGTCCATTCCATTTGCTAGCACCATTCTAGTACCATTCTAGTTGTTTGCTAGCACCATTCTAGTACCATTCTAGTTGTTTGCTAGCACCATTCTAGTTGTTTGCTAGCACCATTCTAGTTGTTTGCTAGCACCATTCTAGTTGTTTGCTAGCACCATTCTAGTACCATTCTAGTTGTTTGCTAGCACCATTCTAGTACCATTCTAGTTGTTTGCAAGCACCATTCTAGTACCATTCTAGTTGTTTGCTAGCACCATTCTAGTTGTTTGCTAGCACCATTCTAGTTGTTTGCTAGCACCATTCTAGTTGTTTGCTAGCACCATTCTAGTTGTTTGCTAGCATTGTTGTCGTTCCAAAAATTCTTCCAAAGACTACTTCGTGGCCGCCTAAAAATCGGAGTTTTCCCGTATTTGTTTTTCGTGACCGAGCATTGTTGTCGTTCCAAACATTATTCTAAAGACTACTTCGTGGCCATGCATTTCTTTGCGTTTGTCCATGGTGGTCTGTATGCTTGTATGTTTGCGTTTGTCCATGGTGGTCTGCATGCTTGTATGTTTGCGTTTGTCCATAGTGGTCTGCATGCTTGTATGTTTGCGTTTGTCCATCGTGGTCTGTGTTTGTCCATGGTGGTCTGTGTTTGTCCATGGTAGTCTACATGCTTGTATGTTTCTGCTATGGTTTGCATTTGTCTGCGTTTGTCCTTGGTAGTCTGCATGCTTGTATGTTTGCGTTTGTCCATGGTGGTCTGTGTTTGTCCATGGTAGTCTGCATGCTTGTATGTTTCTGCTATCGTTTGCATTTGTCTGCGTTTGTCCATGGTAGTCTGCATGCTTGTATGTTTGCGTTTGTCCATGGTGGTCTGCATGCTTGTATGTTTGCGTTTGTCCATGGTGGTCTGCATGCTTGTATGTTTCTGCTAAGGTTTGCATTTGTCTGCGTTTGTCCATGGTAGTCTGCATGCTTTTATGTTTGCATTTGTCCATGGTGGTCTGCATACATGCTTGTATGTTTCTGCTATGGATTGCATTTGTTTGCATTTGTCCATGGTAGTCTGCATGGTCGTATGTTTCTGCTATGGTTCGCATTTGTTTGCATTTGTCCATGGTGGTCTGTGTGCTTGTGTTTCTGCTATGGGTTGCACTTGTTTGCGTTTGTTCATGGTGGTATGCATGCATGCTTGTATGTTTCTGCTATGGGGTGCATTTGTTCGCGTTTGTCCATGGTGGTATGCATGCATGCTTGTATGTTTCTGCTATGGGTTGCATTTGTTTGCGTTTGTCCATGCTTGTATGTTTCTGCTTTGGGTTGCATTTGTTTGCGTTTGTCCGTGCTCGTATGTTTCTGCTATGGGTTGCATTTGTTTGCGTTTGTCCATGGTGGTCTGCATGCTTGTGTGGCGGCAAAGTCGGATGCCTCGGGTGCAACCAGTATGTTGGCGGGCGTCGGGTGCGGCCTATGCGATTGCACACGCTTCTTATTTGGGCTTCGGGCGAGCTTCTAGTTGTTTGCTAGCACCATTCTAGTACCATTCTAGTTGTTTGCTAGCACCATTCTAGTACCATTCTAGTTGTTTGCAAGCACCATTCTAGTACCATTCTAGTTGTTTGCTAGCACCATTCTAGTTGTTTGCTAGCACCATTCTAGTTGTTTGCTAGCACCATTCTAGTTGTTTGCTAGCACCATTCTAGTTGTTTGCTAGCATTGTTGTCGTTCCAAAAATTCTTCCAAAGACTACTTCGTGGCCGCCTAAAAATCGGAGTTTTCCCGTATTTGTTTTTCGTGACCGAGCATTGTTGTCGTTCCAAACATTATTCTAAAGACTACTTCGTGGCCATGCATTTCTTTGCGTTTGTCCATGGTGGTCTGTATGCTTGTATGTTTGCGTTTGTCCATGGTGGTCTGCATGCTTGTATGTTTGCGTTTGTCCATAGTGGTCTGCATGCTTGTATGTTTGCGTTTGTCCATCGTGGTCTGTGTTTGTCCATGGTGGTCTGTGTTTGTCCATGGTAGTCTACATGCTTGTATGTTTCTGCTATGGTTTGCATTTGTCTGCGTTTGTCCTTGGTAGTCTGCATGCTTGTATGTTTGCGTTTGTCCATGGTGGTCTGTGTTTGTCCATGGTAGTCTGCATGCTTGTATGTTTCTGCTATCGTTTGCATTTGTCTGCGTTTGTCCATGGTAGTCTGCATGCTTGTATGTTTGCGTTTGTCCATGGTGGTCTGCATGCTTGTATGTTTGCGTTTGTCCATGGTGGTCTGCATGCTTGTATGTTTCTGCTAAGGTTTGCATTTGTCTGCGTTTGTCCATGGTAGTCTGCATGCTTTTATGTTTGCATTTGTCCATGGTGGTCTGCATACATGCTTGTATGTTTCTGCTATGGATTGCATTTGTTTGCATTTGTCCATGGTAGTCTGCATGGTCGTATGTTTCTGCTATGGTTCGCATTTGTTTGCATTTGTCCATGGTGGTCTGTGTGCTTGTGTTTCTGCTATGGGTTGCACTTGTTTGCGTTTGTTCATGGTGGTATGCATGCATGCTTGTATGTTTCTGCTATGGGGTGCATTTGTTCGCGTTTGTCCATGGTGGTATGCATGCATGCTTGTATGTTTCTGCTATGGGTTGCATTTGTTTGCGTTTGTCCATGCTTGTATGTTTCTGCTTTGGGTTGCATTTGTTTGCGTTTGTCCGTGCTCGTATGTTTCTGCTATGGGTTGCATTTGTTTGCGTTTGTCCATGGTGGTCTGCATGCTTGTGTGGCGGCAAAGTCGGATGCCTCGGGTGCAACCAGTATGTTGGCGGGCGTCGGGTGCGGCCTATGCGATTGCACACGCTTCTTATTTGGGCTTCGGGCGAGCTCTCTTCTTTTCTGCCCTTGGGCGCGGCTCCTTCCCTTCGAGCTGGGCAAAGTACTCCTTCTGCCATGGGTGCATGGCTGGGTCTTCCTGGTCTTTGCCCCATATGCGGTGGAGTAGTGCATGTCCTATCCCATACTTCTTCTTTGCGGCTGCGCCAGACATCGTGCCCTTTCTTGCGGCTATCTCTCGTATCTGCTCTTGGGATAGTTGGGTGGGTTTCGGCATGTTGTATGTATGTAGGGGTGGATGCTCTAGTAGGAAGGCGTATGTGGAGTCTCCTACCCGCAGAGTATACGGAGGATGGCTACACTACGAGTGTGCGGTTCTTGGGAAAGTGGCCATCGCTCTATCCAGTACAGGCCTGGTAGCTTTGCAATAGGGTTCGTAGCTTCCAACTTGTCTGCTCGCAGGTTCGCAGCATCTAGATCTATCTCCTCTATGCGCTCTAGTAGTTGGACTACATCCTGTATCGGTTCGGCCACCTCCAGTAGTTGGGCTACATCCTGCATCGGTTCGTCTACCTCCAGTAGTTGGGCTACATCCCGTATCGACTCGGCTTGGGCCGCCTCCAAAGCTAGAATACGATCTTCTGCAGCTTCCAACCTGTCGATAGCTGGCTTGTGGTAGCCTGATTATCAGACTGTCGAGGTCGTCCGCTCACTTCCTCCCACCTCCCAGCCTGATGGACTTTGACACAAACCGTGTTCTGGTCATTGTTTCATTTCGACCAATCAGAGCTAAGGGTTTATTTTTAGAGAACTGAGGTATGCATGGAATGTGTAGTGCAGCCTGCATGAAGGTGAAGCCAAATGACGGACGATACAAACGGACTTGATATGGCTTTGGAGAAAGCGTGCGAAACTTTCGTCATTTCTGAACTATTTCCCGAACAGAGAAAGGCATTATTATACTTCGTTTCCCGGAAGGACCTTTGCTACCACAGCTGCATCTATAAGGCGACGACCAGGTCGAGAATCGAGAGAGGAGAAATTATGTAGTCTTTTACAACTTCTACAGATCGTCAGAATCACGACTCTTTCATTCACTGCAGAATATGTTCTACAGCTTCAAACTTATAGAAACAGAACGTGGAGAAACATGTTGTCCTCAGACGTGTACCGAAAAAATCTGATAGGAAGCGCTATCGATATCGCGATGTTTATGAATCTACTAGCTAAGGGCTTTGGAAAATAATTATCTTCCTCGACCGCTTTGTATTAAAATGTGATGTCTCCTAGAATGTTGGCATTTAGAAGACCAAATATTTCATGAAATGTAATGATTTTTTTACAGCAGTGAACACACATACTGAGTATGTCATGGTAATAGTTTCACGACATTTGGGCAGTTATTTATGTTTGCAAAATTTTAAACACACTTTATTTTGACAATTTTGCTGTCCTGAAAGCTGAAATATCTTAGCTTTTTCGCCTTAAGAAGACTAAATCTTTCATGGAATGGCATGAATTTTTTACAAGAGTGAACACATATAGTGAATATGTCATGGTAAAAGTTGGATTACATTTGCCTAAATATTTATGTTATCAGAATTTTGAACAATCTTGATTTTGACAAGTACAACAAATCCGGTAAATCCTATTTAAAAAGTTCCTGCTGCCCAAAAAACCATAGCAGCTCAAACAGGATATGGTTAGGGTTAGTTCCGGGAAATCGACATAAGTTTGAAGCTGTAAAACATAAGAATTCTGCAGTGCAGGAAAGTGCGTGATTCTGGCGAGCCGTACTAGAAGGCTACATAATTTCTCCTCTCTCGATTCTCTACCTGGTCGTCGCCTATAGATGCAGCTGTGATGGCCAAGGTCCTTCCGGGGAACGAGGGGTAATATTGCCTTTCGCTGTTCGGGAAATAATTCAGAAATGCCGAAAGTTTCGCACGCGTTCTCCAAAGCCATATCAAGCCCGTTCGTATCGTCCGCCATTTGGCTTGTCCTTCATGCAAGCTCCACTTGACATTCCACACATACCTCAGTTCTCTTAAAATAAAACCTTCGCTCTGATTGGTCGAAATGAAATGACGTCAGGAACACGGTCTCTGCCAAAGTCCATCAGACTGGGAGGTGGGAGGAAGTGAGCGGACGACCTCGACAGTCTGATAATCAGGCTAGGCTTGTGGCGACTTGTTTTCTCTCTAGACGACATACTTCTTGTTCCAGATCCTTTGTATACGCTTGGGATCCCATATCCCGCCTTGTCTCTGTTTGTGGTTGGGTTTGGACCTTTGCTATCTGTTTCTCGTCCTGCCTAGTTGGAACAGCTTGTGGAACAAAGGCAAACGTTTCCAAACCTTTCTGGATGCGGTAGGCTCTACCTTGCCCTATGCCATAGAGTTGTATTGCCTCTCGAATACCAACCTTTCCCAAAGCGATATTTTGGAATTGTTCTGGCGAAAGAATTGTTCTGTATGGCATTGTATATCTATTCGTATCTGTTTCTCCAGCATGCATATGTATATGTAGTCTACTTCGTAGTCGAAGCGAACGCCCTTTTGTAGAATGCTATATGTAGGCATATGGGAATATGGATATTCTACGAGTGTGTGGTTCTTGGGGGAAGTGGCCAGTATTCTATCCAGTACGGGCCTGGAAGGATGCCATGGCTGTGGCAGTGTCTTCGTGTGCAACCCAGACGTCCTTGGAGGAATATCTTGCCTCGCCGAAAAAGGGGGAAGGGGTTTTGTGTTGCGTAGGAGTGGAGGATGTTGGAGTAGAACGTGTGGGGAAAGCACTATGCGATGCTCTTGCTCGCGGTCCATTGTATCTCGTGCGAGACGCCGACTACGAGACTCCTTCGTTGTGCAACGAGGATGGTCTTGTTTTGCCTTGGCCGGATAGTCCATCATTCCAACGTATGGCTAGTCTTTGTCCGTCTACGTCGTAGACATGCTACACGCATTCGCAGATAGATATGGTGGCAAGCCTGTACTTCTTTTTGTTTGGTGTGGTTCGAATGTCTCCAAGGTAGCAGCGTAGTGGTGCAAGAGCGCGTTCCAAGTTCGTTGTTCCGATTGCTTCTAGTTCTCGATCTAGGAAGAAACCATACGTAGGCGTCTCTGCAGGAAGAAGATGTAGAATAGTTCTTGGACTACCTCGGAAGGTGGTTGGAGAATATAGGAAGCAAATGTACTCGCCTGCAACGAGGTCGGCTGCTTTGTTGCACTCCGTTCTTTTGGGTGCTGGTACGATGGCAAGGTTGCGGGGATGTAGACGAAGCTCGTTGTCTGCCTCGTTGGCTTTCTGCAATAGGGCTTCTACCAAGGGCTTGTCTGCTGGGCTTGGAGTCTCTTGCACAGATATGGGAATCCATTCGATTCGTTTGCTGTTGGCATATAACTTTTTCTCTGGTTGGGTTTGGGAGCGAAGGGTAGGTTTGTAGGGAGATAGCTGGACTAGGTAGTAGAGCTGTGCGGACTGCTCGAAGCTGCCCTCGAGTTTGTCGAGGATAGTAGAGAGTCCCTTCGTACTCCATATGGCCATATCCTCTCGTACATCGCACCCTGGCACCTCGACATCCACAAAGATCCTGGCTGTATTTCCATACTGGATTTTGCATCTGCGGAACCCTAGGACACGAAAGTTGGTGTGGGGAAGAAAGTAGTCTAGCTTGTAGGTGGTGGTTTTCGCGGCACTCTCTATCCGACCTATAGCTTCGGCTGCCTTTGCCTCGAATGCTCTCCTCCCATCTAGGAAGCGTTTCATCTTCGCGAGCTCTTCAATCCTCTTTGCTCGAAGTGCAACTTGTTCCTCCACAACTCTGCAGCGCCACTCCTCGGCCTTCTTCGCATCTGCAATGGCCAACAAGCGAACTACCCTGTGGAGTGTCGATAGTGTCGATATTTCGCGTTCTGTGGGTATCTCCTCCAGTGGCCAGCGAATCTTTTATTTCCCTATGGCATTGTTCGTGCTCTTTTCTCGCCAGATCCATTCTACTTGGGTGGTTTCGGGAAGCAGTTGGCTTGGTGGAAGGCAGTTGGTGTGTCTCTGCACCGGCCGTTTGCTGGCGGCAAGAATGGTCGAAGTGTTGGCTGTTTTGGTGTAGCAGCGGAGTGGACCTATGTCGATGCCGGCGTCTGTGGCCTCCAGAATGTCTACGCGAAAGATGGGACAGCATCGGAATCCAAACTCGGAAATTGTCCATTGTACGGCCTTCTCCCAGTGGTGGTAGTTGTCGCATATGGCTGCTGTGGGAGCTACCCGCACCCCAGCCACCCTCTTTGTCTTGGAGTGGGCATACCACGTTGCATATATGTTGTGGGCGGGACGATCGGCAAGAATACAACAACGGTCCAGCTCCTGGCGAGATTCCTCCATTGTCTGGCTGGTGGTTGTACTACGACAACAACAACAACAACAACAACAACAATTTATTGTACTCTTTGAATAATACAACAGTTATGTGTTTAAAAGTTTAAAATAAATATAATTAGGGTACTGGCTTCCAGAAATAACCTTAAGGGGCTAAAAATGCCAGGAAGCCAGTTTAAATAGAATAACTATAATTACAAGGTCGGAAGAAAGCAAGGGGTACACACACAACATAAACTATGCTAACATATCCACACATACACACACAGGCAAAAGCAGCAATAAACACACATTCACACACATATCTACACTAATGTCATAATAAAATAATCTCCGAGAGCATAAGTAGTATTTCAAATTCAGGAGAAAAAAAAGACCAAAACAGTTTTATCAACTTTAGATGTGGTAGAAGAAATATCTTTAATATTTCTCCAATAAATCACTTTTAAACTTTTCTTTAAATTTTGAAAACGAAAACGATTTCATGTTTTTATCCATAGAATTCCATATTTTAGATCCTTGAAATCTTATGTTAAATATACCGTAATTCGTTCTTACTTTAGGAAGGTAATAACACTGTTTTGATGCAGATCTTGTATTATGGCTATGGATTCTATCAATTGGAGTAAATAACTTTTTAAAGACTGAAGGTAATAGTTGATGGTAAAACTTAAATATAAAAGATGCGATATGGAAAGTGACCAGATCGAGCAACTTAATTATATTCAATGACTTAAATAAAGGACTTGAGTGTTCATCGAATTTAGAAAAATTATAATACGCATAGCTTTTTTTTGCAGAATAAAAAGTGGTTGTAAAGTGGAGGGGTATGTATTACCCCAAACAATTATTACTCGGGCCAGGCCTTCGGCTGGCGCGAGTCAGAAATCGCAAGTGTTTATTTTTATTTTTTATTTGTGTCGCTGGTTGGCGCCGTCGACCAATCAGATTTCGACTGGTCACGTGACGCGTACGTTGCGCCAGCCATGTGACATGTGATTTTCAGGTTTTTCAAGATGGCGACGAGTGGGAGTTTTGACTTAGCAAAACCTTTAATATCAGCTGTTTTTGTGTGTAAACCAAAGGTTCCTTCAAGTGCAATACCAAGATTTTTGTCTTTTCTAAAGCTGAGAGGTGTTTCACGGGCTTTGGACGGAAATTTATCACATATCCAGATCCACTCAAGGATCCACTCGTGACATAGATGGCTAAGATCTGATCAACACTAATAGGACTAAGAGTGAGACAACAGTTTGTAAATGTAAGTAGCTAAACTGAACATGATAACTTTTATACCAATTGACTGTGGTAGTGTTGTTATTCATTGTTATTAACCTCTCGGAAAGTATAGTAGAAATGACCCGATTTCTCGCGATTTCTCAGTTCTCGATCTGACAGGGTCCTTTTAAAATATTATATGCACATGTTTTTATAAATTCGGGAACGAAAATCTAGCAGGATATGGCGTGAACTCTACCCTGGGTACCAGAGGTTCTCACTTCGCAAAGCTTTTCCACCGACGAGCGAAGCGACGCTTGCTCCTCGACACTGTCCTCGCTTCGCGTCACGCAGTTTTTTGTTTGCCGACGATTGATACAAACGGGCTTCAAACTCCGGCTTTGTCTTCATCTTATTTTTCTGGACAGCACAGAAGACCTTGAAATTACCGTTCAATAAATCTACCTTATTTATCCTAAAGAAACTTTTGATTTTATATACCCTCGAAGAAGGAATTTATTTTACTTTCTTCACTTCGCCTTCTCTTTCCGTTAACAATAGGAAATGGACAATCTGAAATCTACAATGAACCTCAAATGTTTACCGTCTCGTTTTTCTCGGCCAATGGAAATCGAGATACCGTGGCGCTGTAATCGTTTTTCGGCGGCAGGAAAGGAGTCGGGTTGAACTTCTCGAAACGAGCGATAGCATTGTCCTACCCAACAATAGAAAACAGCCTAGTGTCACCCTCTTTAAATAGTTATTTCCAAGTGGTTTACATGCATGAAATCAACACACAATATTTTATTAAACATTAGGGACTAGTCAAAAACTAGCAGGGAGATGCAGGGTGAAGTCTGTTAAAGTAAGCTAAATTATAGAGTTTTCAAAAAAATGCCATTCCTTCAGATTTAAAGATATGAACCTAAAACTTGGGCTTTTTACTAATTTGGGCTTGCTCTTGTCCTGCAAAGGACCGATTATCAGTAAAACGTTGTAATTAGAAGCTCCCGTAAGGGACCATGACCACCTTTGGAGGTTGAGAATTGGAAGAAGGTGAAAAATAGCATTTACAAACAGGTTTTGTTAATAACACTACCAATCTCATACAAGTGCCTTTAAATATATGAAATAAGATTTGTTTGCCATCTAGTACAACCATGTGATTGCAGTCCTGTAAAAGGTGCATTCAATTATATGTAAATTATCACGAGCATGAGTAGTGAATCAATTATCCAGTTCCCCTAGCACAAACCATGTTATGGCACAAAAATATGCTAGAACTCCATGTATTATAAATTAACCTATTTCTAGGTGGCCCGAGTTAAGGCCACTCAGGGCCTCTTGTTCCATATGTTAAAAAGGGATAAATCAGAGCATAATAAAGATTACCGTGTAGGACGAAATTTTTGCGGGTGGAAAATTTTGCGGATTGCCGACTCAATTTGTTTTGCGGGAGGAAATTTTTGGGGATCGAGACAGCTAAAATTTCTGCTGGGAGGAATTTTTTGCGGATTTCTGGTCAAGTATAAATAAAATTCAAGGCCATCGGGCAGAATCCTATTGTTCTTCGCGACATGTACTTACTGTTAAAGAATTAATCTAAAGCGGAATAATTATAATCTAACGCTTGAGCAGTTCGCTTCAACGATACCTGATTGGTTGTTCATTAATCGTTATGGGAATACAAATGTCCCACGGCTGATAAGGCACCCGTCAATCAATGCCAGAAATAACGTGATGGCGCTAATTGAGTATCAGATTATTGACAATAGATATCCTCTTCAATTGAACCGACTGTTAATTACGCCTTTTGAGTTAACGATGTTTGCTAAAGCCAAAAGCCTATTATGTCATTGAATGGTTTTCGAAAAGTTAGTGAATCATGATATTAGTCAGGTCTTGAGCGAATTTAGCGAACTGAAATCTCCCTGTCGAACTAGGATGTAAACGCACTACAAACTGTGTGCTAAAGTTTAACTTAACCAGTACAGTAGTTCTGCAAAAATTCGAAATAAGATTTAGCGACTAGTCAATTGTTTTACTACTCGCGAGAGTCATAACTGGGCAGTAATTTGGGGTGTCTATAAAACGAAGACCTATAAAACGAAGACCGAAGACCTATAAAACGAAGACCGAAGTCCGAAGACCGAAGACCCCCACAAATAATAATAATAATATTTATAAGCTAATAAAGTCACAAATAATGAGCAGACAACTCAAAGAAGCTTTGCCGGTATTCGGTTCGTACACATTATCTACAGGGAACTTTTATCGCCAGGGTCTTCGTTTTAAAGATCTTTAAAACGAAGACCCCAGTTTCCTCTCTCAGCTTTATCGTAATCTAA
Organism: Actinernus sp. WN-2022; assembly: GCA_030867875.1. Lineage (NCBI taxonomy): Eukaryota > Metazoa > Cnidaria > Anthozoa > Actiniaria > Actinernidae > Actinernus > Actinernus sp. WN-2022. Next base: position 146,214,672 of record JAOWCC010001589.1, read on the forward strand.
GCTAATAAAGTCACCAATAATGAGCTGACAACTCAAAGAAGCTTTGCGGGTATTCGGTTCGTACACATTATCTACAGGGAACTTTTATCGCCAGGGTCTTCGTTTTAAAGATCTTTAAAACGAAGACCCCAGTTTCCTCTCTCAGCTTTAGCGTAATCTAAGCTAATAAAGTCACAAATAATGAGCAGACAACTCAAAGAAGCTTTGCTGGTATTCGGTTCGTACACATTATCTACAGGGAACTTTTATCGCCAGGGTCTTCGTTTTAAAGATCTTTAAAACGAAGACCCCAGTTTCCTCTCTCAGCTTTAGCGTAATCTAAGCTAATAAAGTCACAAATAATGAGCTGACAACTCAAAGAAGCTTTGCGGGTATTCGGTTCGTACACATTATCTACAGGGAACTTTTATTGCCAGGGTCTTCGTTTTAAAGATCTTTAAAACGAAGACCCCAGTTTCCTCTCTCAGCTTTAGCGTAATCTAAGCTAATAAAGTCACAAATAATGAGCTGACAACTCAAAGAAGCTTTGCGGGTATTCACTTTTCAAACGCCAGTTCTGAGTCAGAATAATTTTGGTCGTTGACTTCTAGTGCACACAGAAACACAAAAAAAGTCTCATTTTAAAGCTAAATGTTTACAAAATCCGCTTGAACATTTGTTTTTGATGCGCTATCAATGTTTATGTTGTTCTGTTAATTTTTTTACAGTACCGCCAAGAAACATATGTACATTTGATCGCGAGCAGATCGCGAGCAGATCGCGATCATGAAGTGCGATCTGCTCGCACTTTGCTCGCGATCTGCTCGCACTTTGCTCGCGATCTGCTCGCACTTTGCTCGCGATCTGCTCGCACCTTGCCCGCGATCTGCTCGCACCTTGCCCGCGATCCGCTCGCACCTTGCTCGCGATTTGCTTGCGATCAAAAGCTGGTCGCGAGCAAACGTCCGCAAGCAAAAAAGTCGCGTTAAAATATTTTTCTTTCTACCTTTACATGTGTAAGAATAAGAAGTGTATGAAACATGGTAAGTTGAGCAGAAAACGAAGCAATTCTGATTCCACGTTGCTTAACCATAACTTTGCGGACTTTGTATATGATCTTGTGAGAATACAGCTTCATATAGTGCCTGTCATTCACCAAATAAATATTAACGTCTCCGTTAAGATCTACATTTGTAAAAGTGAAATTTCACTTTATACAGCAATGGAATATCGCTTATTTCACGTCTTACAAATGTATATTAGAAATCAAGCCCACTCTTTTAGCAAACACTCCCACCACTGTTCGTGTATTACAGTTGACTAAGACACAAGCGCTTCCGAAAATTAAAACTTCTCGAGACAGTTGTCGAGACACCGTTCAGAATTCGGAAAAAGTGTATTTTCGATCATTTCACACTTGGAAGGAAACCCTTGGAAGAGTTGTGTTCTTTTATTCAACACTGCAGTTTGTTTGTTGGGGAAGGCACTTCTATCCATCCTGCTTCACAGCTTGCTTGTAATGCGTCCTTGCATTTCTTCTGATAACCTTACTGAAAATCTATACCAAATATTCTAGAACTAGCATAAAATATGTAATCCTGAACTAGCGAAACAAAATAATCACAAAACAACGGCCGCTCGCTTATATTAATTAGTTCCCCGAACAGCGGTGCGGGACCCGCTTAAAGCGCAAAGCTAAACAGCACATAAACTTTTGCTTCTGTAGTTTCAATCCTTGTGTTGTTTGAGGTTTCGGTTAAAATCATTGCAAATGTTTGCAGTGCTATTAAAGGCATGTGTTCGAAATTAAAATCTCAACTTCTCGGAGTCTGAATTCCCACGTGCAATTAGTCTCGATTTTTGACAGGTCTGTCAAAATCGCTGAAACTATATGGGAACGTGAAGTTTGAAGTGTGTTTTGAAGCCAGGTTTGAAGCCAGGTTTGAAGCCACGTTTCTAAAGCCACGTTTCTAAAGCCACGTTTCTAATGAAAGACGCGCAAAAACGTCTATACTTGAATTATTTTAGCTTCCGTTACTACATTGACAACAACTGGTGCGAAATTAGCATATTGCGTTCAACATTCATAATAAGGACAAGACCACCAGAATTCATCCACACAATTATTTTATTCACAATTCAAAGTTTATAGTAAATGAGATATTTATTGCAGGCATTTCGAAGTAAAGGCGGCACGCTAACAATCTTCGACTAAACTCGAATTCCTGTTCACAATTGATGAGTTGTCTTTCTTACTCAACACCGCCGTTCGCGTTCTTATTAACAAACGACGCAAACTGCTTCGAAGTAAACATTCTTCAAGAGAGGCGGCCCGCTAACAATCTTCGACTAAACATGTATTCTTGTTCACACTAGATGAGTTGTCTTTCTTACTCAATACCGCCGTTCGCATTATTATTAACAAACAAAGTAAACTGCTTCGAAGTAAGCATTCTTTAAGACAGGCGGCCCGCTAACAATCTTCGACTAAACTTTTATTCTCGTTCACACTCGATGAGTCGTCTTTCTTACTCAATACCGCCGTTCGCGTTCTTATTAACAAACGAAGCCAACTGCTTCGAAGTAAACATTCTTTAAGAACAATCTTTGACCAAAATATGTTATTCTCGTTCACACTCGATGCGTTGTCTTTCTTACTCAACACCGCCGTCAACAAACGAAGCCAACTGCTTCGAATTAAACATTTTGCTAAACGGTCAGAAATTGCAGTCAGATACATTAAGTTTTTTTCTGTTGAGAATCGATTCTGTGACCGCGATCACCAGTTGATCGCGATCATTTTGCGATGTGATCGCGAGCATATTGCGAGCACGATGCGAGCAGATCGCGAGCAAGGTGCGAGCAGATCGCGAGCAAGGTGCGAGCAGATCGCGAGCAGGGTGCGAGCAGATCGCGAGCAGGGTGCGAGCAGATCGCGAGCAGATCACACTAAGTGATCGCGATCTGCTCGCGAGCAAATCGCGATAAATGTACATATGTTTCTTGGCGGTACTGTAGGTCAGTCAGTTTTCCAGCGCAAAACGGCACTTAACCAATTACAATTGCATAGGCTCGTGCGACTATTGTTCTCTTTTTGAAAGGCCTCACAGGCCTCACAGGCCCCTTTTGTTGTATATTTTTGGATCACGGGAATCTTTAAACCGCCTTTATTGTTTCACGAAGGTTATTGTTTATTTCTCGAGGTTTAGCATAAATAGCTGGATTACTTTTGAGCTATTCATTCATTAGTGTATTTTACTGTAGTGAAGACAACATGTCAAAGCGTGCAAGACACCCTTCTGGATTTTATAAATCTCCACCGAGTGATTCAACGGACTTCAGCTTCAAATCGAAGTTCAGACCTGAGACAAAACCAGCCATAATGGGGATATATCAAGTAGAGCGTGTAGTTGCACAAAGAATGCGTGGCAGGAAATCCCAGTACTTCATCAAGTGGCAAGATTTCTGTTCATCAGAAAACACCTGGGAACCCAAAGAACACATCCCGGAAGAGCTCATCACCTCCTTCGAGAACCGATCCGCAGATCCACTTCGCATCGAAGAGTGTAGGGAGCGTCTTGCTCTTCTTTTTGAAAGAGGTCTCAAGACATCGATGGGCTTCAAAGAGTCTCTGGTAATGAGGCATGATGTCGTCCAAGCTCTTTTCCCAAACATGCCTTCAGACATCCGTGGAAGTCCGTACCTCGCCAACGAAAAAGAGCTGATCGATGCAGGCTTAGGATCTTCCCTAAAGAAGTACATGACCATCACCGGAGGTGGCTGTAGCGTTGAAACACCGGTCAGCATCAAGTTGCTGCTCGGCAAGTCGCCCGCCTTTTTAGACAAACGTGGCCTCAAGACCGCCTCGCGCCCAGTGGAGAAAGTTAAAGTGAAGTTCACGAAATCTTATTTCACTGGAAACTCTCAATGAGTTTCCCTCTACATAAAACAACGGCTTCCTTAGAAGCCACCACGAAACAAGAAAGATCTATGACCATCAGCTTCAACCACAAATATCATTGTTTACTGAAACTACTAATAACTTGTTGTGTTTCTTTGCGCCTAGCTCGTACTTTGACACTTTACAAAGCGAGAAAATTAGGGTCTGAAATTTGAGTAATAAACTAGACCAAGCTTAAGTAGCATTTCAATGATAACATTTATTTTATACTATGCTTTACAATTATTTCACTTTCTTGGTCGCTTGGCTTTTGGAACCGTTGTGTGTCCCGGCGGTCTCATTTGGTCAACCCGCGGTGTTTGCTGTCGTTGATTGAGTATCGGCATTTGAACAACTACAACAGAATAACAATGAAATACACTTAATAGTTAGTATTGAAAGAAGCTTACCTTTACTAAGTGAACAAAACTTTCCTTGACTATAACAAGTTGTTTGTTGTAAAATCGTTGCACCACCATAAAAAGCATGTATGATATCAGGGTTCTGATGACATACAGATTTCTACTTACCAGTGGTATTGGAAACGTTCATAGATTGCCCTGGTATCTGATCCACGACAAACTGCGCGTTATGCGCTATCATTAAGTCCCTAGAATAAAGATCAAATATGGATTCAGTCATTTTCGTAACGAAAATGTCATCTTAGAATTTTAACGGTACGCTGCCCCTTGTAATGTTAACAAATATTGCCATGTTTAGGCGCATCAAGAATAATTGGGAACTTACCATCTTGCAAACGGATGAATGTTCGGAGTGTGCTGAAATAAAAATAACATTTATTAAAATATTTGCCTATTTGTGAACTTTATATTTGAGGATTCCTAGAAGAGAAACAACAAGTACGTTATTCTACGCTTGTCTCGCTACTAGAATTGGAAACAAATACCTTCTACCGTCAGAACCAAAACCATGGGGCTTTGAACAGCTGGGCCCCAGATTTAAATGTTTTGAGACAGACTCGTCAGTTCCGGCTTCATTGAATCAAGAAATGTCACCTACATTTATATTACTTTGACTTACTTCGTCAATTTGCATGAGATGATTCTCAAGGTAGTTGGCCAACTCCTCAAGATAATCTCTCACTTGACTGTCGTGGATCTGAAGCTGTAAAAGTTCAACATGAACGGCTTAACATTATGGGTAATACGAATAAATACATTACAACACATGCAACAGTAAGTCGTTAGTTGTTCTTACCGTGTAAGACTCTCTGGTGTTGTCCGCCATACTTAGTTGTATGTAGTCGGATACGGTACTCAGTCAGCGGCTATTCTTTACGCGTGCTCAAGGAGGATTGGAAGGCCTTCCAATTGCGCTCTCGTTTATGACGTAGTGTAAAAATTATAAATTACTAGCCATTACCCTCTAGGATCTTCAATACTTTTTTAAGTTTGTTATTTATATTTTCCAGAAAAAACTGCCTGAATGAAAACAATATTGAGCAAAAATCAATAACCACAGGTAACCCATTCGAATAACTAAGACTGGGGCTTGGCGGTCACGTGTTCAACATGGCGGCGAACAAGGTGGCAACATGCATCAGTGCAACTACTTTCCAACATTTTGATTGTACAAAAAGGCCATGCAGTCTTTTGAAAAATTAAAAGCTAAATACTGCTTGCTCATAACCGGATGATGGACCTGGTAATTGTAGTTCATGGTTTTGGTGAGTATTATCTACGCCCTACGTATAACGTACTAACCTTTTTTTGTGTCAATTCTTATATTTCAATTATAAACTTAATATAGTGGATTAGTGGCTATATATTTCATACCGTATATTTCATTCATACCATTAAATTAATCCAAAATGTAAAAAAAAAAAATAATAGCCCAACCAATCAAGTTATAAACTTAAAAAGTTCAAATCGTTATTTTCATCATCCACAATACCGTTAAGAATCCATGTATAATCACGTTTTGTGACGCAGTTGTAAGAAATATGCCCTCTTGTTAACTTATAAATGTTAATTGCCACTATAAACAAATGCCTTTTATGATGGATATAAGTTTAAGGTATAAATATAATAATATCATAGACCGAGACATGTTATATGAAGCATTTCAGGTTATTGAATTTTATTATTATGTGGTGGCTCTTAAAAGAGCCGTTTTTTGTTTGTGTCTTGTTCTTGGGAGGCAAGACTACCTCAGCTCATCCTTGACAAGGCTGGTCGCAACAAGGCCTCAATAAGCTCTTGCTTTCTTGTTCTTTTGGTCACTTGCTTCCCAGTCTGTTGTTGAAGAAGTGCGATAAGCTCTGGAACCTTTTTCTTTTTCAACTCATGTTCACTTAGTTGTACATGGAGGGATGAGGGAGAATCTGGAGTCTCTGGAGTGGCAGGTCTGACAGTTGATATTCTGATCACTTTTTTGGCTGTTGCTTCCTTTCCTCCATGTACCCAGAATGAGGTATTTCTCTTTATGTAGCTTCTCTTTTGCCTCTCACACTCTCTTAGCTCTTCTTGGCGTTTTTCCACTAGCAGCAAATTAGTACAGGCATCCCATCTGTTGATTTTGCGGTGGAAATACCTCCGAAAGTCATCATTCTTCTTCTCCACACCTGATGATTAAAGCAACAATAAATAAAATACAGTTTTAGTTCTAGTGAAGATTGCATTATGCTTAATTTGTGTGCATTTCATTCAGGTTGCAAAAATATTATCATGTACTCTCACATTTCATTTATACATGTATACCTTGCCCACTAAAGATTTTGAGGCTGCCATGTCTCCTCAGCATAACTGGAACATGAAATAATAGGATATGCATATACGGGGTGATAATAACAGTATGCATATAGCCAGGGCCACTTCCTGACACTGAGACCATCTGTTTACCCCAGTTCAGTACCTATAACAAACAATCAGACAAATTAGTTTTATCAAATATGTTGTGTTTGTTTAAGAGGGTGGTTGTGCCATTAACAAGAATGATTTAATGCTGCAACTCTACATCAAAGTGAGGCATTTGGGCATTATGCTACATTTACTTTGGTCCTATTTTATGCTAACCTTCACTTCAAACATATTAATTTCCTCTTCATCCATTTTCTCGGTGCTCAGGTCATCCAAGAGTTCTCTAAAGTTCTGTACAAAGAAAAATAAGGACTTTAACTTGGATAACATTTGAAGTATATATATTGGAAAAGGACTGCAAGATGGCTCATCTGGTGAACATTAATGAAACTCTATGCACATGCAATACAGCATTGATTTAAAATTTGTGACATGGCTGAAATTTGAATAAGTAAACAGTACTTACAATCCAGAGACTCTTGGTAGATTCAACTCTGCTTGCTGGCAGTAATTTTTCAAAGTGTTCAGGGAGCTTGCGGAGAAGACTTCTCTTCTCTCCTCCCAAAAGAGAAGTCCATTCCCATTTTTCCCCTGAATGATACACTCTGAGCGACACACCCAGGGAGTGAACAGTAGATATTAAGTGACTTAGGTGAGCCTCAGTCCTATGTCTAGGAGGTTTGTCTTTATTATCATCCTACAAGATATGAATAAATCAGATATTTAATGTAAAAATAGAATGCAAAGCTTGATACAGCAACAAGAATCAGTGTTCAATTCTAATATCTACAATGTAACAGTATCCACATATCCAGTAAACGCCTTACTGGTTTCGTCTTTTTTAACTGATAAACTCAGCTAGTAATTATTTATTTACCTCATCCCATTTAAGGATATCCAATATGAGGCCTTCCTCCAGTCTATCTGTTATCCTAAGCATCAAGTGAAGCTCATCTATCACAATATTCTCTAGTTGAATATTGAAGAATGGCTGACTATGGCATCCGGGCTGCTTGTGCCAATTCTTACTTATTGCCCTTACCAATGGAGGATTCAAAAAGTAAGAACAGGAGTGGGACATGTTGCACCTACGTGAATAAAAAAGTCATGTAATGTGATATTTCTTTTTAATTTAAGACACATAATATTAATTTTATTAGTATGCTATTGTGGCAAACTGGTACTAGGGCCCCATTTAGAAGGAATGATTTGGACCATTGATAGAAGAGGAGATTTGAGACTATGATATTATTATGTTACCTCTCTTTTTTGTAGATAGTGCACCAGATACAGCTATTGTTACTTGTTGCTCCTTTCATCCCCATTGCTATGAGTAAGAACTGTTTAGAGAAATGCACATGAGATTTTAATACTTTTTAATATTTTACTTTTAAAGGTTACTGTTTTTTTTCTTTTAGAAATTAACTTGCCTAGATAAGATTTTGAACACAAAGTTTAATCTAAGGTGTTGGTAATTTGAGTGTCAGTTCCCATTTAGTTTAAAAAAGATAATAGTAATATTCACCTTGTAGTCTCCTCCCAAATAGAACTCCAGGTCAACCTTCATTCCATCAACAGTGATCTGCCCATTGTCGATTAGTCCATTGATATCTTGGATGACATTTGCAAGTGAGGCTTTGAGAGTATTATGATCCTCGTTTGCCTTCACAATTGCAACAGTGTGGTTACCTGAGATATAATAAATATAATTTCGAAAGGTGGCACAAAAGGGTAATATTTGATTTCAACCATCAAATCCTAAACTAGATACTTGTTCACTACAGTTAACAGCAAAAGTAACTGGGCTTCCTGTGGTGAGAAAAGCTTCGATAATACACTCTAAAAAATATATTTTTTTTGGCGAAAAAATCATTGAAATCATTGTTACCTTGATGTTGTAAAAGTTTGCACAAAAAGTCATAAAACCATGTCACTAGCACTTTAACGATGAGGTGGGGTTCTAAAAAGGTATGACCACGGTTTTCCAAAGCTTGTAAATTCCATTTCTATTAAACTATGCACGGCGTCTAGTTTGTAGTTTTTGTCAATTTAAAATTTGATTCCATTATTTACGTTATTACATACCTGCACTTGACAAAAAAATTTGTCCATCCTCTATAATGGCAAAAGTCAGCACAAACAAATTACTGCTGTGGGACATCCTAGCCCCATCACCAGATATTTTAACTTTCAGCGGTTTCCCAGCCAGTGTTCCATTCATGGTTTTCAACTACAAGAAAAATAAACCTAAGTTAATGTTATAAAAATGTTCATACCCCCAATATTATCAGCCAATATTATAATGGGAGGCTTGCGTTACTTTTTCAAGCCATAAAAATATTTCCTAATTATGTTCAGCATAACTGTTTATCCTATAATAGGGTTACATAATTAATATACTTACATGTACCCGGATTTCTCGCTCCAGTAGAAGCTTTAATGGCAGCTCAGCACCTTCAGGCTCGCCTGGTGTTCTTTTGATGTCCCACCGACTGTCTAAAACCTTTACACAGCTTTCAACTAGATGCGTTCTGGGGAGGGAATCGTCCACCTGAGTCATCTCATGATAGCCCTGGAGAGAAATTGAAAATCGATCCATGATGTAAAGTAGGGTTCGTATCTTCTCCTTATCGTCTTCGCTGAGTCTTTCGAAGGTCTCCTTGGGTTTGTCTAAAAGATAAAGACGAAAAACAGCCTAAAAGTTAAGAATCACGATATTTACTCGATCGCACATATTGCTTTTTTAAAGAAGGCTTTTACTAATAACTACTTGATTACCTGACTAATTAACTGCATATGATGAGTGCAATATGTGCATACCTGTGCTAGATGGCTGAAGTTGATTCACTTCTTGCCCGTCCTCTAGAGGTGTGACTTCTGCTGAAATATCAGACAACATTGAAGCGGTCACTTTTTATGAACACACATAATAGGCTAGGGAAATATAAGAAGAAATAGCGAAGTTAGACTGACGGATTTTGAAGATTTTTTTATACTATCGACTCAATAAAATACTAGTGCATGATTAAGATGTGTTTAGTTAGGATTCGTTTTGTGTAAAGTTTGCGTTACCTTGGGTGATATCACTGTTACATGTAAGGCTCAGGTTTATTTGTTGACCAGATCCGACTTCTAGCTCCAGGGATTTGGGGATAAGCCCGTAGGTTTCGGCAAACCAAAGTGCCTGTTCTGCTTTCTCTCTGCAAAGGTGAAAATATTCATTTAGAATAACTTTACAGCTATTACATAATCATTGGAAACCAACCATTGCACTTCAAGTAAATTGTTAAAATGAACTCCGTTAAAATTGTTTTCGATCTGTGAATATGAAACCGTGAATATCTATCAATTGCTTAATAAGGGAATCCAGGATCTGGCGGCTGAAACTCTCTCGAATCAGTGCGATCGAAGCTCTACCTTATTTCCTTAAGACGACGCTGCTGTTGTCGCAAACCAACTTCGATGAATTTTTTTCCCTTTTGTGTAGCCTCTGCAGCCTGGACATCCTTTAGCAGAGCCATAGCGTTATAGAGCTCTGTTGCCTTATCTGCAAGATTACAAACTTAAGAAAGGAAATGGTTGTCGTCCATTATAAATGCTACCTACGAACACCCTACCTACGACCGCTTCAAAGTCCGAGAAAAGGATTTCTTTAAAGGAATACCCTTTAAAGACGTGGTTTTGTGTGAAGTTTTGTAAATGCGGTAAAAACAACTAACTGAAGCGGGAAAAAATAAAGGACTTTGATAAACGCTAAATTCCAACCGGTTTAGCCTGGTCTTGACTTTCATCAGCCCCTATGGTTGTTTCAGGTCCCGTTAGAAATTCGGAGTTAGAGTTTAGAGAGTATCGAAACAAACCGTATTAATAATATTTTAAAAGTAAGTATCATGAGTGACGAACTTTTACGCAAACGAAATCTTAAGATATGCATGCATTTTAAACATTTCACATGAACTTCTTTTTTCGTGTGGATCCTTTACTTACCTTCTACCTCCTTTCTCAATCGCTTATTTTCTTCAGCCATGTCGTTTTCTTTTAGTCGAAGCTCTCTGATAGTTTCTTCGGGCCCTAGCAGAATGTCGTCTGGATTAATAGCTACTTTAGCCCAAAACTGTGATCGAAAAGATCGGCGAATATCACCATTCGTGGCGTTGCGCACTTTCTTTAACAAGTAGTCCACTCTTCTTTTTAATATGTTTCCAACGCGGACGCGAGAAGAAGAAGTTAACCGATATCCGAGCTGTAACAAATTTTCTTGCATGATATCGAAGACTCGTCCCGAATCCATATTTAGACTTCGCCACTGCCAAAGAGCCTCTCCGTTAATGTGTAAATAAAACAACGGGTCGTAACCATCCACCAACGGCGTACACATGTGAAAATATGCTGGATTGATCGGGGATTCTATGAGCTCTGAATGGAGCTCCCGATCGACGTGCTGCATTTCTTGAATGGAAGCCATGTTTAATTGTAGTAATTGCAGTGTAGTTCGGTCGAGTAACAAGTTGAAATGACCGCTTTGAATCACTTATCATTTCATTGCTAAATCTACAACTGTAAATGGATTATCACACCCCGGTAGCTTACTGAGCTTAATTGTTTATGGCGGTTCAATTTCAATGCTCAATTAGGCGGCGTGTGTGCAGGGGGAGGAGCGTGTGTGCGGCATGTGTGCGGCGCGGTGCATGGGGGAGGAGCTTAGAAGCCAAGAGATGCCTCGCGGGAATTCTGAAAATCCAAATTTGGCAAGCGAATTTGAGTTTCCAATATGTGTTCTAGAAAGTTTGATTTCGATAATACTAATATCCGTCAGATTAAGACGAGAAAGCGGCAACGAGTTACTAAGATATCGAACTAACTTTTGCCGTGGGTACCTAAGAAAATAAGTAATTATCCGAAGAGAAAATCGACCTCAAAGTTAACCATTCGTCATTTTTCAGCTTTGAAAAATCCCAAATTTGAAGGCAAAACCGATAATGCTTATATTCACGCAAATTATTTAATATTGGGCGCAAATACTTAATAGATATCTCTTCTACAAAAGCCCATGGGTACCTAACTGATATGAAGGTTATTTTCTGCGTAAATGAGTAAAATCATAACGTCACTGAAGCGTTTTGGCCCATTTCCTCTGTTATTTGCTTCACGTATCATTGCGTAGCTTTTGAATTGCGCGCTGCTGTTCTTAGTAATGTCCCGGATGTGTCGCGGCATTCTGGGCAATGGCAGTATCGGTATTAAATTGAAATTTTACTTCCTGACTTACAATTTCGACGGGAAGTTTCTATAGTTGTTGTTCTAGCGCCAAACATGAATATAAACAACGACAAAACCAGATTAATCCATTGCGTACATGTACTTTGGAATTGGCTGTATGTTGTCAGTCTTTATTTACGACAACTAACGTTGAACGTGACACAGAAGCGGGAAAGTACGGTTTTCCGTGAGAAGCCGGCTATGTGAGAAGAAAAATGTATTTTATTAACTTTGGCTGGCGTTTCCTATTATGTTCAATGTTAAAAAGTTGCTGTTAACCCGATATAACCATTAAAACAAGATTTACTATTTTTTCTCTGGGAGTATATTTTTGCGGCGGAACATTTTGCGGGAGTTTTTTTCTGCGGGAGTTTTTTTTTGCGGATCGAAGGAAATCCGCAAAATCCGCAAAAATTAACTCTCGCAAAATTAAACTCCTACACGGTAATTAAAATATTAATATGAACATAATACCGTAATTTAGACAGGATACCAACACTTCTCTTAAATTTTTTTGCAATACTTTCAATTTGGGATTTCCAGCTTAGGTTAGAGTCAATCAGGATGCCAAGGTATTTAATACAATAGTCTTGTTTTAGTATCTATAAAATAAATTAGCATCATCAGCAAATAAGTGGAAGTCAAAAAGATCAGAGCATAGGTGGAAATCATTAATATATAGCAGAAAGAGTATGGGGCCAAGTACTGCCCCTTCAGGCACACCACTAGTCTGGGATCCTTTTTTATAAATCGGTAGGACGTTTGCTAATTTAAAATTGCTTGGGACTATCCCAGCTGAGAAAGAAGCATTGAATAAGGTTTCCAGAGGCTTTGAGATTTCAGTTTTAAGCATTTTAATGACTGAGACTGGAATACTGAAAGGACCAGTGGCCTTTCCAGTTTTTAAATTAGAAATTTCATTTTCAATTTCCTCAGTAGTAGCAGGAAAGATATAAAAGCTATTGCATGACGTACCAGATAAATAATGTAGCGGTGATTTTTGAACATTAGGTATTATACAGGCTAGACTATTTCCTATATTAGCGAAATAATTGTTAAAAGCTTTAGCAATTGTCATTGGATCAGTTATTTCATTATTCCTTTCAACAATTTTCATAACTCTCTGATTCGCTCGGGGCTTAAAATGAATTATTTGTTTGATACCATTCCAAACTCTCTTGGTATCTTTAATGTTCTGTAAAAAATAGTCATTATACTATTTTCTTTTACTAATCTTCAATATGTGGTTTAGTTTATTTCTATAATGTTTAAACTTTGAGTGATAATAGGAGGACTTTGTCTTTAGAAATTTCTTGTATAATTTATTTTTCACAAGAATAGGTACTTGAATTGCACGTGTTATCCAAGGTTTGAATTTGAATTTTATTTATTTTCTAGATAATTGCTTAATAGGAATATGTTTATAATAATAATAATAATAATAATAATGGCCACATTTATATAGCGCCATATCAACCACAGTTTCATGGCGCTTTACACATGACTGACATATCCCGTCAGTGAATTATGTCGGACTGCTTCACGGCGCTAATAGCTGCCACGCAGTTTACAATGTTGAGTGTGGTTAGTGCAATGGCCAGGCTGCTGTACCGGGTGACAATCCCCTACTCTTTTTCGAGTAGTACAACAGGTTCTTTCACGTCCCCTTCAAATACTGATTAGAAGTGGAAGGGGACAAGGCCAACGGCTTATAAACGTCCCTGCCCAAGGACGCGGCCGGGATTCGAACCCCCGACCTCCCGCACTCTAGACCGTAATTTATCAATTATTTCAGTTATTTTAGAATAAAAAGAATCAAACATGACTGATGGATTAGTAATAGTGCAAAGGCTGTTAGCCAATTTATAGATTGGATTTCATTAATAAGGGCTAATTCATTAAAATTAGAATAGTCTCTTTTATATATCTTAACATTTGAAGGTAGAGAAGAACATTTATTAAGTATAATAAAATTTGTTAAATGATCAGTTAGGTCATAAACGAGATTACCACTGATGACAAAGTGATCAATTGAATTTAAAAATATGTTATCAATCAATGTTGAAGAGTGATCGGTTATCCTAGTTGGCTGCAGAATTTGTGGTTGAAAGAAGAAGGAACCGAGAGTGTTAATAAAGTTGTCTGAGCCAGAGTGTGAATTAATTTTCAAAAGGTCTATATTGAAATCCCCCATTATTAAGCAAAGTTTATTCTCTCGGTGAATTAGTTCAACTGTAGAGTTAATGTAATCCATAAAGTGATCTAAGTTACCGTTTGGGTGTCTATACACTACACCACATATTAGATTAGGTTTACCATCAGACTCGATTTCAATCCAGAGAGTCTCAAGGTCTGATTCAGTAACATATATTTCATTTCGTATGTTGAAATTTAAATTATTTTTAACATAAAAAGCTACACCTCCTGCATTAGAATGACTAGGTTTAGAAACAAACTCATATCCAGATATATCTATGTTTGTCGAGGGATCCTGATCAGCTCTAAACTTAATTTCAGAAAGCCCAATCAATGAAAATGGAAAATACAATACAGATAGCATATCAAGAAGACTGTCATAGTTGGCTGCCAAACTCCTAATATTACAGTGTAATGCAGAACATGATTTGGGGTCAGATAAACACTCATTAATATCGTAATTATTATGAAAATCATGCGAAGTATAATAAGCGAAATTATTATCAGAGGGCATATTAAGATCAATATCAAGGTCAAATGAGGAATATTGGATATAGGCGATGTAATATTCAGACATGGTAAGCTACTAAGTTCCGAAGAGACCTTTGCCCAGGGTCTGCAGAACCTCCTCTACCAGCTCTTTGCCCATGTTGGAAGACAACTCTTCGCCGAGGCGGCATGCGTATAGCGAGACCTCGACGCGAGTGCACCCTCGAGCCTGCACATCTGGATGTTGGAATTTTTGGTAGAGATGCTTGTTGGGACAGTCGACATAGTCTGCAAGGTGGCCACCAAAAGGTTCTCGAATCTCTCCCGCCTCGAAGTTCGAAACAATCTTGTTGTATATCTTCGAAGGAATTGTCTTGGCTGCTGGGGTGGTGCGAACGTAAGTGCACACGTGCTTTCCGACGGAGTCTGTATTGTCCAAGATGGTAGCCCCATAGGAACACATTGCATGGGCTAGGTCTCCTTGTTCTCGCATACCTTCTTTTTCCACCAGATGGCCCACAAGTGCGGGTCGATCTAGTACTCCCGAGAAGTCTTGGGTATAGTCTATGCTATAGAGCCCGTAGCCGCAAGGTTCTAGGTGCCTTTCGAGTCCTGCTAGTGTGGACTGCAGCTTCTCCAGTGGAATTTCCGACACGTCGAACTTGGCCACGAAGTAGGCTTCGGGTTTTTCGTCTGGATATAGCTTGCGCCATGCTTGGCGAGCTCGGGGTGCCGTGTCGTTCTCGATTCGGAGGGTTGCCAAAGAAAAAATACGGGTCTAGTTATGTTGTCAGAAATAGGGGTCTTCATTTTCAATTCAGCTAACACCTTTGCAAATCGCTTCTTAGTGCGGCATTGTAGGTTCCAGAGGCGATGGCGCTGTGTTTGTCCGCACTTCGAGCAAAGTCCATAACTCGTAAGACAGCCGCGACCACACTTAGAACATGGAGTGGGTGATGTGCTCCCACCTCGTATCTGGAAATTATGCTGGGCGCAGTACTCTGTCTTCGAACGACCTAGCCTCCTTACACACCTCGTATCCTTCCCAAACGTCAACCAGCTACAAGTGCCTTTCTACAGAGTTCGATATATACCACATTTATTCCCTTCTCTAATTCGAAATTGTTTATCTGTGTCGTGACCCCTGCGAGAAAGGGACTTATCTAAACGTTGCGGAGTCGATGTTGGTCCGATACCATCCTTGTTGAGTTGTTTAATCACGTTATATCCAATGATCAGAGGGCAAACATTCGATTTTGTAACTATAAATGGTACTAAAAGTTCACTAGTATCGCCCTCGAATTTCACTACAATCTCTGCCACCCCACTGTATGGTAATGCAGTTCCATCTAGCGTTTGAGTGACTAGATGTGCTCCTATTAGCTCTTCGACATTTTGAACATCTACTTTAATCGAATTCTTTTCGAGAAACGTTTCTGATACTAACGACATTTGCGCCCCAGTGTCCCATATAGCAGTGGCGTGGTTACCATTTAGCCAACACTTTATCAAGCACTAATTTACTAATAGCGGGATCGCGCGTTTTTCGTTGCTTTGGGCAGCATTTTCTTCATACGTATATATCTATACGAAGCCCTTCTGTAATTGGAACGCAGAATCGATATTCTTGGGGTAGAAACCTAGTACATGAGGAGCTTAGCACAGGTCAGGATTTGGACATCCCGCCGCTAGTGAACATTCAATGTTCACTTTTGCGCCACAGGGACCGTAACATAACTCCCCTTAAGTATCTACCGATCGATTGATGAACAAGCTTATATGTCGATGCTCACACCAGGAGTATGAAAAGAAGTACTGCGGAGGTTATTATGGTTACTCTTTGTTGAAGGATAAGATCAGTGGCGAGTTCATGTAGTTAACCCTTAGAGAGTTAACTCTAAATGCTTCCCCACAAAGTTTTATGTATATATGTTCCCTATAATTATAGACATACACAAACAATTTAAATGCTTTAGAATTTGCTCGAATCCAATGAATTAATTCTGATAAATCATTTAATACTATCTTTCTATCGACAAACAACGTTTGGTTGCAAAGAACTGAATAAAATGGAATATAAATTCAAACTTACCACGTTTGACGAACTACTGACAAACTGACGCCCAGCATTTCTTTTAAAAATGTGTCGCTATAAAGCGATGATGTCCCTGTCGGTTTCACGAGATTGTGGATAAGGTCTAAATCCCGGCCTTTATCAGCTAAACCAGTCTAACTTGCGATCGTGGTAGTATTGGCACAGGCAATCTATCTAGTCATCCCAGTGTTCGTAACACAGGCAATCTATCTAGTCACCCCGGTGCTCTTAGCACAGGCAATCTATCTAGTCACCCCGGTGCTCTTAGCACAGGCAATCTATCTAGTCACCCCGGTGCTCTTAGCACAGGCAATCTATCTAGTCACCCCAGTGCTCGTAACACAGGCAATCTATCTAGTCACCCCAGTGCTCTTAACACAAGTAATCTATCTAGTCACCCCAGTGCTCTTACCACAGACAATCTATCTAGTCACCCCAGTGCTCTGAACACAGGTAATCTATCTAGTCACCCCAGTGCTCTTAACACAGGCAATCTATCTAGTCACCCCAGTGCTCGTAACACAGGTAATCTATCTAGTCACCCCAGTGCTCTTAACACAGGTAATCTATCTAGTCACCCCAGTGCTCTTAACACAGGCAATCTATCTAGTCACCCCAGTGCTCTTAACACAGGTAATCTATCTAGTCACCCCAGTGCTCGTAACACAGGCAATCTATCTAGTCACCCCAGTGCTCGTAACACAGGTAATCTATCTAGTCAGCCCAGTGCTCTTAACACAGGTAATCTATAGCTAGTCACCCCAGCGCTCTTAACACGGGCAATCTATCTAGTCACCCCAGTGCTCGTAACACAGGTAATCTATCTTGTTATACCGGTGCTCGTAACACAGGCAATCTATCTAGTCACCCCAGTGCTCTTAACACAGGTAATCTATAGCTAGTCACCCCAGTGCTCTTAACACAGGCAATCTATCTAGTCACCCCAGTGCTCTTAACACAGGCAATCTATCTAGTCACCCCAGTGCTCGTAACACAGGCAATCTAACTAGTCACCCCAGTGCTCTTAACACAGGCAATATATCTAGTCAACCCAGTGCTCGTAACACAGGCAATCTAACTAGTCACCCCAGTACTCTTAACACAGGCAATATATCTAGTCAACCCAGTGCTCGTAACACAGGCAATCTATCTAGTCACCCCAGTGCTCGTAACACAGGCAATCTATCTTGTTATACCGGTGCTCTGAACACAGATAATTCTCCATTTTTTTCAAAAATCGATCGGCTCTTTATCGGATGAAGCAATGTATCGCTCAGAATAATGATGTTTTACTCCAACTCCACAGCTTCCTGAACCATCACGTGACATGTTATAAAAAATGATATGTTGGGTTCTACAATGGCAAATATAACAACACAAATACACAAAATAGATGCAATGACATATTATACTAAAATAAAATAAAAATATTATCTATGCATGATAGTACCTTTAGATGTACATGATTGTGAAAGTTTGAGAGGAAATTTAAAAAAAATTAAGTAAATTTGCATGGTTGAGGAAAAATTAATAATCCCGACTGATGGTTTGTTCAACAGGCCGGTTAAAAATCTACGTAACCACTTAATAATAAATAACTTCAAACTAAAAAAATTGTAACCATTGATGCTAGCAGCGATGGGTGCTTTCGTTTCCTTTCTTTCTCCTAGTTAAAAGGACAGCTCGTTTACTAATACTTGAATGCGACGAGTCTTCAGGATTACCTTTTTCTCTGATTCACCCGCGATCACAGCGGACCGGTGAGGTCGAAGGAGTTCATCGCGTCAATTATTACTTGCTTAGTGAACTCGGATGAGGCCAAAAACCCTTGATATGATCCCAACAAGACTGCTGCTACTTTAGCAGCCCACAACAGAGTCCAAACAGAGTAATGGCGTACATGCTCTTCTTCAGTGTTTCTTCTTTCGGTCCAGAACTGATTCGAATGGAGCGCATTCACCACTGATTTTCCCGCCACAAATCTGATACTTTCACTTGGAAAATCTCGTTCGAGAACTGTTCAAAAGCCTTGTTCTAGACAAATCTTCTCACTTTACAATCACAATTGCTGTTTGACAGAGCGTACCACATCGTAAGTTTGCCAAGTGAAGCTCCAAAAACCATTTTAAGTGGAAAGGTCTCAGCGTTCGCGTCACCCATTATCGCATGCATTTAGCGTCGACGGCTAGAATATAATTTCTGCCTCCAATTTCATCTCTCGACAGGAATCATACTTCCAAATTCTTCGAAAGTGTTTATGTTATATTAAATAAAGTGGTGACAACACTGAAACCACAAAATGTCAAAATCGTAATTCGATTTTGAGACGTCATAGTCTTCACGCTGAGAAATCCTAAGTCAGGTTAAAGACCCTGTGTCCGAGCCCATGGTGCTTTGCGCGCGCAAATCATTTTCGAAGGCTACGAAAATCAGAAAGATCGTTGTTGTTGTTATGTGACTCCCGAATCTTTCGAAATCCATCCCTAGTTTGGGCCATCGTGTAATTATTGATAGGTATATATGCTTTACTAACTTTCTTTTATCTTAACTTTTGTATATATACTTTTTTAAATGAAACTTTAGTTCGAATATTTCTTCGAATCCCGGTCTAGTGGCGAGTAGAGGAATGCCGGAGAAAGGACCGAGACAGCTAGGCGAAGCGACTCGACAAATAATCCTTCAGCAGTCCACATTTTACTTTCTCTAGGTCTACAAGAGAACACTTGTGGTTCAAAAGGACTACTACGTGAGTTTCCCGGGTATTTGCTGCACTAAGGGACCGGTGGGCTTCGTTGGAAATACAAAGCACAAAGCAACCACTTCTGGCATCAAGAACATTCGTAATTATAATTTCGCACGGCTAAGCTCCACTGAGGTGTTACGACTTATCTGTATATGTTTTGCATTTTTATTAGCAGAGAAAGCAATGTCCTAAACCTTTTTTTTCCATCCTCCAGTACGTCCAGAAAGTCTTGCTACCAAAACTACGATCGCGGGTCAAACCCCGGGGTCAAACTCCAATCTGCCGAGTTCAGCTGTTACTTCGCTGTTACTTCGCTGTGAGTACGACATTTCATTTTGCACTCAAAATATATCATTCGCAAGGAAAGTAGAGATCTTCAAATACAGCTTAGCAATACTGGAGACATAAAAACAAGGTAACAAGAGTATGTGTTTGCTTGTAGAGTTGTGAAAAGTTGCACTCGTAAATCGAATTAGAATCTAAAGACAGAACAACTGGCTTCCTGCCGATTACTGTTAAAATCATATTCGAAGCATCCGGGGAAAATTCGTGGGCTCGATTGGGTTTTTAATCCGGTAGAAATTATGAAATTCGTTATCCAAAAGTGTATGTGTACTTCTTTTATGAAACTTATAAACAATCGAGAGCGTTTTAGTTCGCCTAAAAGCTGGCCTTTAATTTATGCGGCCGTTGATAAACAAACTAATCATAACATTGGCACTAATCATAACATTGGCGCAAAGCACCATGGGCTCGGACACAGGGTCTTTAAGCTCCTCATGATAGCCGGAGAAAAATTATACCGCCTAGT
Organism: Actinernus sp. WN-2022; assembly: GCA_030867875.1. Classification (NCBI taxonomy): domain Eukaryota; kingdom Metazoa; phylum Cnidaria; class Anthozoa; order Actiniaria; family Actinernidae; genus Actinernus; species Actinernus sp. WN-2022. The sequence continues at coordinate 146,235,003 of JAOWCC010001589.1, forward strand.
ATTTTTCCCATTTTTTTATATTTTATTAAATTATAGGCTTCCCTTAGCCTTTTTGTGCAATTAAAAATCAATTTGGAGAGTATGAATTTTATTTTGTATCGAAGTCAGGCATAATTGTCAAAATTAGGCGACAATTGGTATGCCTTTAAAGATATGCTAATCACATGCGTGATGTCACAGGGTCTGGACATTTATGTTCACAAAGCCGACTGCAAGGCTTCTATTAGAGAAATTTTAGCCATCTTCAAGGTTTCTCAAAGTATTACATATTTAAATTGGAAACTGGCCAAAAATGCACTTATTTTGTAGTATTTATGGAGACGAATATAAATGCGCAGACCTAGTGACGTCACACGTGAATACCATATCTTTAATGCCATAAAAATTGTCACCTGATATTGGCAATTCTGCCTGACTTCAATACGGGAAAAAATATATTTGCGCTTTCCATATTGAGTTTTAATTGCACAAAATGACTAAGAGAAACCATATAATTTAATAAAATAAAAACGGGATCGATTTGTTTGATTTCATTGGAACTTTAATTAAATGTACTACCTTGTGTGTTATACATTTCACTTAAACTGGGTTCCAAAGCCACTGTTTTGACCACCTTGTTCCTGCAACCCTGTTAGCTAGTTAAGAGCTACATGTACCCTTGCACAAAAAAGACAGAAAACCTACAGACTGTGTCGTTCAATTGAATAATGTGTACATACATGATACATATATGTGTACAATATAAATATCACTCAGCTACATTTATAAGTTGCTGATAATACTGCCAATCCATCTTTCCAATTCTGGGGCTTGGTTATCCCTAGAGTTGCAATCGTCTTGAAGAAGTATTCCTGGTAGCAGCTGTGCTCATCATCTTCAGCTCTGGAACCAATTTGATTCCCAACTTCTTGTATGTCAGATGGAGCACAGGAGTGCTTGGGATCTACTGCACCAACAGATTCAGGCAAGAAAAAAAGCTTATCTGGAATACCATGTACAGTATGGTATCGTGACTTACGTATGTAGTGGTTATTCCATGATACCTTCACTTCATCAAGCCCATTCTGTAAGATTCTGTTGAAGCAAAACCAAAGGCACTGTAGGTGAAGTTTGTTACTGGTGTCTAGCTGGCCCTTATATACCAAATCTTTAAAAAAGTCAATCCACCATGATGTCCAGGAGCGACGAAGGAGGGCCCACCAAGCCTCAATGCGCTGGTTGGTATGGAATGATCCATAAAGATGAGCATTAAGATCTGACAGTGGATCCTACGTGATTTCTACGGAGGAAGCATTGCATTGGAGCCATCATCCCATTCTCTGTTCCCCTGTCTGTTCGCAAAATGGTTGGGCATCCTGGAAGTTGCTTCACACACTCAAGGAAAAATTCACCAACAATGAGAGGGTCGTTATTAGTTCTTGTCACTACGCGCCACATCACGTGCCGGCTAAATCCGTCAATGCAGCCATGTATTGGGAAACCATAGGGCTTCAGCTTGTCATAGCCGTCAGCATGCTAACAATGATTTGGTCCCGGGTTCAAGTACTCTTTCCTTTTAAGGCGATATGTACTTCTTGCATTTGATCCCTCTGGATCTAGTTCACGGAGGAGAACTTGGACAGTCGATCGCTTGACATGCATTCCGTATTTGGATTGCAATCTTCTCCACATGGCCCTGTACCCAAACAATTTTCCGGGTCCATCGATTTCTCGTTTAATGAGCTCAAGAACTTCATATTCATTTACCTCACACCCACGGCGATGCAATCCATACAGCTTTAAACGATTCTGGAGGGTTCTCTTATCCCATGGTACTTCTCAAGAAAGCTTAGCATAGTTTCGTAGTCATAGTTTTTACTGAAGTAGAATCTAATTTGTTCTTCTTCATCTATGTCCGCCATGATGGAATTGAAACTAAAAATCTCGTTCCCAGGACCACCTCGGTCAGATATTTTGCGTTAGTGTTTTCCCTTTTGCATTCGTGTTTTGACTTTTGCGTTCGTGTTTTCACTTTTGCGTTCGTGTTTTCACTTTTGCGTTCGTGTTTTGCACTTATGGGCCACCGTATTAATACCCAAATAAATGAAAAACCCAGTAATGAACTAAAAGAACGTTATGAAGTTATCAAACTAAAGTTACAAGGAATTGTAGAGTCGAAAACGAGAGAAGCGCTAATTCGGAGCAGAGCGCGTTGGTGCGAATTCGGCGAAAGAAATAATAGATATTTTCTCAATCTAGAAAGAAGGCAACACACCAAAAAACACATTACTTCTGTGCATCTTGAAAACAATACCGTAATAAATGATCCAAAGCAAATACTTTGTGAAATAATATTATTCTATCAAAATCTTTATGAATCCCACAACTCGGAAATAAATTCTTCAGATGAAGAAGTATTTTTCAACATAGCCAAGTTACCGAAGCTAAGCACCGACCAACGAAATTATTGTGATCAACCTTTTACTAACGAAGAATGTTTTAAAGCTTTAAAATATTTTTTTTAAATGATAAAACGCCAGGCACGGACGGATTCACATCAGCATTTTATATTTTTTTCTGGAAGCAGCTTAATTGGGAACGATTGCAGAATACCCTACCTTCATAAGCTGCATTTCTAGAGGAATGTCAACTCATCAATTCAGAGAGAGAGAGAGAGAGAGAGAGGAGGGGGGGTGGGAGAGTCAACGCATCATCGCTTCAACGCATCATCGCCTCAACGCATCATCGCTTCAACGCATCATCGCCTCATCGCGTCAACTCCGGTTTGAATGTAGAACGAAGGTAGTTAGGAGAACATACTTTATTGGTGTCAACGCGTCAACTCCGGTTTGAATGTAGAAGGAAAAACATTAACTTATCAATATTTAATATCATTTAAGTTCAGTATGTGCAACCATAAATAAATATAAATATACAATCTACTGGTAGTATTTGTGTTTCGCGTATTTTATGACAACCTTGGACCGACTTGATTTACTAACAGTTCGGGTAGGCATTATGAAAACACATATATATTTTTTACATCATTCAAAAAACATTGAAACAAATCCTCTTGTCTGTTAACGTAGCGCCAGTAAAATTCCGACAAGTGAGTAGAATAGTTGCCACTCCTTACTCCAAATTCTGGCAAAACATACCTTAGCTAAGCGCCAATGTCCTTCTATCTTATTAGTGTGATCTCCGTCCGCGTTGACGAACTCTTGTGAATAATTGACAATAGGATGGAGGTAGCCATGACGCTCTAAATTCACATACGCTTTCCAACAGTCCGAAATTATCGTTGTTCCTGGCTCTATCCACTTCTGAATAATCGGCAACAAAATTTCCTCAGATCTCTTTTCTACTGGAACTATGAAACAATTTCTACTATCTTCCTCAATTCCCCCGAAAACCCATTGACCTTTCACATGGTGACCACTCTCGTCTATTTGCACTCTCTTTCCCTCCCCTCCAAGTTTATTACAATCCCGCATAATTGTCACTTCACAGACCTAACTACAAATCCACTGATGTATCAGAAGCCAGGGCTAACTGTTGCATTATTTGCTTTTGTGACATTCCAGTTGTCCACCAGTACGTAAATTTTAAAATCTCTTCTATTGTCATATTCGCCTTTTCAAACCAACTCCCGTGTCTTATACTTCTTTCTGCATAGTGCTTCTTTCCATCAATTGTTTTTCGACAAACCCACTTAAACTCATTATTGCGGTCAGAACAATCAACCAACTTCATGAATTCGCTGCATTTTGGACAACGCTTCGAGTTGGCAACGAGACCGTTTTCCTTTATCCACTCTAGCATGCGGTCCTTGTTGCACAGAACATTCTCGTAAATAATCATAAGAAATGAAATTTCGCTTTGTAGCCCTCTCTGTTCTTGCATAACTGCCTGCTTATAATCCACTCGTTTGTGTCCAGGCGTCTTTCCGATTTGATAAAAAAGAAGAGCCTACTTGTGTTTCGACCGTTCTCTTACGCTTTACTCTGTACATGTTCTACGAAAAAAACTGAATTATTCTTAACACTTTTCGTCCCCATTTAATTATATAACTGTATTGTGCTCTATGTCATAATAGAACCAAATATTTCCTTTTGCTTCAATGTTGTTCTTAAGCCAATTAAGTTGTTGCACGCGTGTGTCGAGGGCCCTATTGTTTGAAGCCCAAAACTGTGAAGTTAAAGTCACAGGCATTGAAAGAGGCTGTCATGAAACCAATTGCCGCTGTTACTGAGGAAGCTGGAATGCCTAATATTCTTATGGATTACTCGACTTCGTCGGCGCTGACTACAGGACTGTGCTCCATGGGCAAAGGCCTAGTCGCTTCACCCAAAATATACGAACTTCTTAATACACTGTTAAAGTCAGATGACGACAATGCAACGGGCGACGCCCAACTGTTGTGCGAAATGTTCTGTGCCGAACGAACATCTTACCGGTTTGCAATGCAAAAAAACGAGAACAATTGAAGAAAACACACCCTTCTCTATCATCGGTGCTACACAAGTCCCTTTCGTCGCAAAGTTAATTATTCGTATGAATCAAGGACACGGGCTTCTCGAACGCTTTGTATTCACCTTTCCCTTGTGTATCCGCCCTAGTGGAGCGCAAACTGCAGAAGCTCGGCAAGGCCTATCCTCCAGCCCGATCGACTCGATAACGGACATATTTATAGAAATGTACTATCTGGTACCAGAGGAGAATATTTATAAGTTCAATGACCACGCTATGGAAATGCTGAAGCATCTACAAAGTACAGAAATTGAAGAGTTGAATGCCGCTCTGGCCGAGGGGAATCCTCAGCCAAAAAACAAGACTACAGATATGATTGAAAAGATTGCAGCCATTCTGCATCTTTTCAATCATATTGCCAGCAAACTGCTCAAGGGTGAAAAACCGCAGGCGCCACCCACAGCAATTTCGAAAACATCAGTAAAACGGGCTGAAGCGTTTTTACAGTATGATCATTAGCTACTGAGGTAAGAAAACATAAGCATATTGTGCAAGTTTCAAGGATAATAGTTTTTAATGTCGATATCTATCAAGGATAAACATGTTACATACTATCCAGCACGTTTTCCATTCGCATAATACAATTCTAAATTTTGTACATTTGTCTCTCTAGTTCACCGACAGCATTGACACCATAATAATAATAATAATAATATTCTTTATTTAAAGAGGGTAACACCCAAAAGCAAAGCTTACAAACTTGTGGCCCTCAACTACTAATTTAAGTATAAAATATAACTTTACATATAGGTAGCAAATACGATAAAAACTACGGATAAAACTAAGATGTGCATTATATACAATTGAAATCAGAACCACAATTACTTAACAAATAAAGAAGCCTTAGCCATGTTTTATACTATCATAAAACACGATGGGCATTTGAGAACATGAGAGAAATGTTAAAGCACAAGCCGAAGGCGCGTGCTTTCAACATTTCTAGAGTGTTCTCAAATGACCAGAGTGTTTTATGATAGTATAAAATATGGATTTAAGGCTTCTTTATCTGTTTTATAATATAGATTTACGCGCGCGATGAAAGGAAACCGCCAGTTGAAAACTATATAACACGGCTAACCATGTTATATACTCTGATAAAACATGGCTTATTAGCCAATCAGAGCGCGCGTACTATCGTATCTATATTATAATAACTAATAACATATAGCTAAATCGATCTAATATAATCTAGAAATTGAACGAGTACATATATATTGACTAGAGACAGAGATTAAGATAAGTGAATTACAAAAAGCTAAACTTTAAAATGGTCAATTAACTTCTGTTGCAATAAAATATTATAAAAGTATTTGGACTTGAACATATTCAACGAGGATACATCTTTAACATCAACTGGTAATGAATTCCACAATGATGAGGCTCTAAAAGCAAATGATCTGCCGCCTGCTGTTGTTAGGGATATCTTTGGAATCTGTACATTAAACCTAGACGAGCGAGTGTGTATTCTGTGTACTTTCTTAATAGGTTTAATGCCATCTGAAAGATAGGCTGGTGCATAGCCATTTAAAATCTTAAACATTAATATACAGCTCAAGTAATTACAGACTTCATGGATAGGAATCCAGCTAAGTGTATTAAATAAGGGAACGGAAGGGCTAAGTGCAGGTGCGTCTAATATAATTCGAGCAGCTCGTTTTTGTAATCTAAGAAGGCGGACAAGGAGAAGTCCCAACCCAGCCTCCGGGATATCAAGACCGCCCTACTGAACATAAGCGGAAGGCTGGACACACTAAGAACATTTAAGGTGTCGGGTCCACGCGCTCTACGCTCAATCACTGCGGAGGAGTTCAAGGCCACCGCCGAGCAGCTTGGCGAGTTTGGAAAAGTAGTGTCGGTTAGAGTCCCTAGACAACCCAAGGCCAGCAACATCTTCATTAAGAAGAGCCCTAATGACATTGTTTGGTGTGAGTTGAATGCCAGTATTGTATCTACGGATGTGTTCACCGCCTCACTGGTTAGCTCAGTTGGTAGAGCACGGTCTAGAGTGCGGGAGGTCGGGGGTTCGAATCCCGGCCGCGTCCTTGGGCAGGGACGTTTATAAGCCGTTGGCCTTGTCTCTTCTACTTCTAATCAGTATTTGAAGGGGACGTGAAAGAACCTGTTGTACTACTCGAAAAAGAGCAGGGGATTGTCACCCGGTACAGCAGCCTGACCATTGCACTAACCACACTCAACATTGTAAACTGCGTGGCAGCTATTAGCGCCGTGAAGCATATAATTCACTGACGGAATATGTCAGTCGTATGTAAAGCGCCATGAAACTGTGGTTGATATGGCGCTATATAAATATGGCCATTATTATTATTATTATTATTATTATTCAGCGTCAGATACGCTATGCCAACACATTACTCCATTGGAGCGGGCTTGAAGCTAGCCTTAGTACAAGGCAACCACATTTCTCAAGATTCTCTGTAGGCGCTTGTGTAGAAATGCGGTCCTCTGTAATGGAGTGAAAGTATCTGTGAAGCCTTAAGTAGTTAAATAAAATCTTTAATTGAAAATTCGCCTGTTTATCTGCACTTTTAACAGGGTAGTGAAGGGTAAACTTGCAATCCGCGACTCAAATTTAAGCTCGTGATAATTACTGGCTGAATTTTTTTTCGTGATGCGTGATTTTAGGAAAATCTGGTTCGTGATTCTTCGTTATCGTTATTTCACCCAAAAAAAAACATTCCGGGCGTTGCTCCGTTCTTAGGTTTTGAAAAAGCCTTTGATTCAATAGAATGGAATTTCATCCAGAAAGGTCTTGAAATTTTCAATTTTGGGCCTGTATTAAAAGAGTGGGTGAAATTGTTCCACACAGATAATCCAACATATATATACTCAACAATGGTTATTCGACTGAGCTTTTTCATTTACAGAGAGGCGTAAGACAAGGTTGCCCATTGTCTGGCATACTGTTTATTATCGCAATCGAAATATTAGGTAATGCCATCAGAAATTCAAAAGACATAAAAGGAATCCATGTTGATGACAGTGAAATAAAAATATCACAATACGCTGATGACACCACAGTTTTCCTACAATATAACAATTCCGTCCAAAACCTTACGGATCTTCTTAACCGATTTAAAAACTGTTCTGGACTAAAAATAAACAACGCAAAGACGGAAGTAATGTGGCTTGGTTAACTCAGAACTTCAATATTTTTCGTATAACAACCAAGCTGCCGAGAATAAGAATTTTAATGAAAAATTAATTACGTTAAAGAAAATCCTCGATATTTGGTCTACCCGAGATCTTACAATTGTTAAATCACTGGCTCTTGCTAAAATCATTTTTATTTCCAGCGTTTTAGCTACCCCCAAATATTTTGTTGAAGAAGTAAATAAACTTATTTTTAGTTTTGTATGGAGTAAAAACCCACCTGAGATAAAGCGATCAACATTAATAAGAATGGTTGACTTCGTCTTGTTAGAAAAAGCTCTTAAACTTACCTGGGTAAAACGCCTAATAACAAACTATGATGGTCCCTGGAAAGTAATCCCACTTCACTTGTTACAAAGTCATGGTGGGAAACTTTTATTTGAGTGTAATTACGATGTACGTCTGTTGAAACTTGATGACGTGCCCTTATTCTATAAACAAATGTTAAGCTCCTGGCAAGAATTACAAGAACACAATACTGAATCTAAAACAACTATTTTAGAAGAAATTATTTGGAACAATAAAAATATACAACAAAAAGGTTTACCCATCTATAAAACAAAATGGAAAGAAGCGGAATCAGCAAAGTAAAACACTTTCTTAAAGATGAACACATCTTTCCCTCTTATAATGCCTTTATTAACAAATATAATGTAAAATGCAATTTTATTGCATATTATGGTATACTTAGCTCCATTCCGAAAGAGTGGAAAACAAAAAACTAACAACGCTACTAAAATTACTAATACAGACAATACAGTCCTGACACAGATAACTTGTAGAAAGACTTATAGCCAGCTGTTGTCAAAAAGTGTTGCAAAACCTACAGCTGAATTAAAAATGCTGGAGCTCGGAATTAGATCTACCTTCAATTTAGATCTACTTTCAATTTATTTGTTGCCTTTCCAGGTCACAAAAGAAACAAAACTGTCTGTTTTTCAATATAAAATTATCCACAATATATTATGTACCAGGGAGTCTACTGTTCAAAATGAAGAAAACCGACTCTCCAAATTGTAATGTTTGTGATGCGTCATTGTCACACATATCTTCTATGAATGTGCGAGAGGAGAGAACTGTAACACTATTTGATAAGCTTAAGTTGATTCCTTACTACGATGAGGCTAAAATGAACAAGTGTTGTATTGTCTATAAGTATTTTCAAGGGGTTGTCCCTGACTATATAAGTAATAAGATACTTAAGGTACGTAGTGTGTCTTCACGCTTCGGTGATATAACTCTTCATTGCCCTAGATATACAAGAGAAACTGAGGGAGATATAACTTTTTAAACTACTTTAACTACTTAACTACTATGGAACGCCTTGCCACCACAGATTAGGAAATGTAAAAGTATTAAATCCTTTAGGGTAGAGCACTCAAATTTGTTAAGAGAACAATACAAGGGCCTTGACCATTTTAGCATATCTTAATAATTATTACTTAAGCCATAGTTATTTTTATTTGTGTAACTCATAGTAGCTATAATTAGAGTATCATCTTGTTAATATTTTTAATTTAGCTTATTTATTCATAATATTTATTATTTATTGTATTAATATAGTTGACTTTATAGCTTTTATATATTTTAGTATTTGCATCTTTATATAGCACTAGAACTTACATTTGCATAGTTTTGTAACATATTTTAATATATTAAGAGGGCCACTAGTTTATCAGTCTGTGACTGTAAAGTGTTTTAACCCTCGTTAAATAAAGTTATTATTATTATTATGAATGTTCTGTTACCGCCTCCCTTCTGATCGAAATTTAAACTATGGTATTTCAATACGTTTCAACAACAGGTTCCATTGTTTGAGTTAAAAGCTATCATTTACGGATTTGTTGGTAAATACAAGCAAAGCTACATTTTTAATTATCTAATTCTACTTGGCAAGTATTTCCTTTACACAAACATATTTTCCTGTGTTCCTTATATTACTTAAACAAAAGCTAAACATAGAAAAACATATTGCTCTAACGTCAAAGACACTCATGAAATTTGAAAACAAATGGAAAATAATTATTTTGTACTTCAACACAAATCCATTGTAATCAACCTTGTTCAGTACTAGTGAATCACACACTGACTCGCCACTGTCCTCTGTTTAGCAGTTAGCACCATCTCTTGTTCTTATTTTAATACTGTGTAATTAGAAATTGCATCAGCTCGTATTACGAATGTAACAAATATGTGAGCACGAATATATAAATTAAAAAATATTAAAAAAACACGCAACAATGTGGGTTTGGTGAAGTCGTTTCTGGTGAAAGAACACGAAAATCGACAGCTTGAAGATCTACGCCCACCAGAATTAGACGCTTACCTATGTAGATTTCTCTTATCTGTGAGAAAAAAGTGTGGTGATGACTATGAGCCAACAACGCTGAGAGAAATTATTGCTTCCGTTGAACGTTACCTAAACAAATTCCGCTACAGCGAGTCTATTATCACAAGACAACGATTCGCCAAAACACGAGAAGTGCTTAATTCAAAACACACATCTTTGCTGCAGTTGTTTTTGTCGATTCCTCGGATTAGCTAGAGTCGCTCTTTTTCAGTCGAGGGCCAAAACATATCATTTCTCGTGAAAAATGGAATAAAAGACATTCTTTCACATTCTTTGACTACTGTTAACTTTGTAAATATTCTGGTTTGTAATTTTAACATGATTTGTGTCTCTGTTCGCGATAATAAAAATATACAAAATATTTATGCGCGGGCTTCCTGTACATCGTCGAATACAGCTTTTCAAACCGTTTAATTCCACAAAATATTAAGCACTTTGTTAGCCAATCAGCGCGAGAGTTTGAGTCGTGCTATGGGATTCTATCGGATATTATCACTTTAGATGTCTATTAGATATCTAATTAGATAGACCCCCTTACCTTTACTCAATTGCTTGATATTCGATATTATCCGATATTATCAAAATATTTATTAAAATGTTCATTCAAATGTCAAGATATCTCAGGTTTTAATTCATGAAAGTCAAATTTAATGTTGTTGTAAATTTTAAAATTTGTAATTTTGTAAATTGTACACAAAATAAATTTGATGTTGTTAAATCGAAATTGAAACGTTATAACGTTACCACTTTGGTTCCTAGCTATTAGCTACAAACAATAAGAAAAACATGCTTCAGTTCTAGTAATTACCTGCTAATGCCTGCTCCGCACACTCTGTCTTCACTTTCGGAATGTCCTTGAATTTGGGGAGATATGGGTGATAAATACACTTTGGATTATCTGGTGGAAAACAAGTTGGTTCTGTGTGCTTATTACAATGAAAAATATCGACTAGAAATTCACTTTGATTTACCAAACTTTGTGCGCATTCAATCCCATTGTTAGCTAGTCTTACAAGATACGGGTGGAGATCACAGGCTCGGTCATAGCCGTAGTATTTAAAGTGTACTGATTACCAGAGAAAAAAGTGTTAAGCCGACTGTTTCACCAGTTCATGATGGTCCAACAAGCAGCACGTAAGAATTCCACTTTCAGTAATAGATATATGCAAAGAACAATGTATTATTGTATTGTTGCTATCAGATGTTTCTCATTTTTTCTATGCCTTTTCCCTGCTTGAGCACACTGAAAGCCAAACAGCGTAAAAGCTGACAAAAGGCGCCAACTCTGATAGAAGGCTAAGACCTTTATACATCTGGGCCCGGTTGTACAAAGGGGGATAACTTTATCCAACGTATAAATCCTTATCCAGTGGATATAATAAGCTAGTTTTGATTTATCCGGTGGATAAAAACCGATGGATAAAGTTATCCACCCTTTGAACAACCGGGCCCTGGATAAAAGTATTCACTGCTGCATGGTCAAGTTTATCTGCCAAAACCTAAGAAAAAGGCCTAGGTTTTATATTTATGTTATGTCCTGTTACTTTTGTAGGGTTGACATCACAGGTGAAAGTAAAATTACAGATCAGCAGCATACAAAATGTGTGTACTGTTATGGCCCAAAGCCTTGAACTTATCAATCCAATATATGCTACACTACAAGGGGACCCTTTGAGAAACCAGCTGATAATTCAGGGTATCAAAGCTATATGTTTTGCACAAAGTCATTGTAGAATGAATTTATTTTGATTTGAATAACGTTTTGAATTCTCTCAAAAATTAGTAATTTAAGGTGATTCAATATCAAGTGAGGATCAGTCCAGTAGTTGAATAAAAAGCACTAAGGAAATATTGCATTGGTAAGTTTATTTGAAATTTGTATTGAAAATAGGACATTTTCATTATCGCATCGTTGGATAAATAGAGCTTAATATAAAATACTATACAATATTTAACAATACTATACAATACCCATACACTACAATACCCATACACTACTATACCCATACACTACTATACCCATACCCATACACTACTATACCCATACCCATACACTACTATACCCATACACTACTATACCCATACCCATACACTACTATACTCATACCCATACACTACTATACCCATACACTACTATACCCATACCCTACTATACCAATACCAATACACTACAATACCAATACACTACTATACCAATACCCTAGTATACCAATACTAATGCCAATACACTACAACTACGACTACTACTACTAGATTTTGGTATGAGTCTTCGTGTTTAGATCTACTCATTGAGCTAAAGTTTATTTTAGGCTTCCTTTAAACATAGTTAATAGAGTGGAATGGTTATGAAACCCAGCGACCTTCTTTGTTATATGTCTTTGTTAGCTTTTTTCAAACGTGACCCTGCACAAAACACAATAGAAATTCCAATGTGTTAACCAATCAGCCAATAGAAACGTGTGAGTTCAGTCGTTCAGGGGACGCTAATGAACTATGATCCTGCACAATCTTTTGTCTTGCCCCCTTCCAACATAAATCGCAGCGCCTTTGTTAGCCCCTTTGAAGATTGCCGGGTTTCATAACCATTCCACTCTATTAACTATGCTTTAAAGAAACTAGGATGCAGCAGTTTAACAATTTACCCATAATGTACCCTATATAGTTGGTGAGGGGGTAAAAGTTTTTGCACTTTGCTCTGTATGTGTGTGTATGTTTCAAAGTGCAAAAACTATGTCCCTCCCCCCACTACGTGTATATAACTATATCGGGTGCATTATGGGTAAATGGTTAAAATACAAATATTTTATCACTATGTTCACCCCAAGATCAGCACTACTGTGAAGTTATATGTAAAAGGATTTTTTCCAGAATTTTCAGGGCTCTCTGGAATTACACTTCACTACAGTAGCTGTTGTTACCCCCTGAAGTGATTTTTGTGACTGCCCTGATATCTTAACATTCTACCAGTTTTTCTAATCTCACTTTGGTGTTAAATAGTCCATGGGCCCAGACCCAAAATTTAGTCATTTAGTACCAATCAGGGGGGCAAATTGTCTTCGGTGTTTTTGAACTCCCCCGTGTCTCTAGTTTATGTTTATGTGTGATAGCCATTGCAGTCTGGCAGCTTTCACCTATTTTTGTAACATTTTCTACATGGCACTCAGATCCAGTCCCCAGGCATATTTTTGATGGTTCCAGACATATTTCAATATTTGGGTGTTACAAATATTCTAAAAACGCCTCCGAACCGCGTTTTCTTTGTTGTAAGTATATGACTAAGACTTTCATTTGAAGACTACTATCTTTTTATATGAAAGTTGATTGGATTTGTTGCCATGGCAACAAACATGATTGAAGTATTTAGAGCGCTTACTTAAAATTTCGTTCCCATTGCAATTTAAATATCTTCCAATACTTGTTGTGAAGAGAGATTACCCATTGTCTTTTTTACTTCATAAATTATGATTTGGAAGGGCACAGATCCTGCTATGCCTGCCAGAAGTCAGGAAAAGGAACCACAGACCCCCCGCAAAGCTCAAATCTAAAGCAAGATCAAGTTAGGATTTTGTAGCTTTTAATTCAATCCATCCTTTCTTTCCTGACAGACCCATGTAAGCCGACACCTACAAATCTAGTTCTTGAGTCAATCACACATTAATTAGAACTAGACATTTTAAAGCCAGAATGGATTTTCTCTTCTTTTCTTAACAGCTGCCCGTCCATAATGGCCTATAGAAAAACATATTGCTCCGGAATTTAACTTATCCTTTCGAATCAGTGTCTGCAGTCAGGAAAGAATGCACTGAGGTTAATCCTTATCTGCTGTTCTAGATCGAGCAAACAGGGTCAGTTATACATAATCATCATCATCATCATCATCATCTTCATCGTCATCCTGCTGTCCATCGCAATCGTTTGGTCGATTCTGGCAGTCTTTAAGAGAGCACATGTCAGTACACTTGAGCCCATTCTGAAGGCAGGAACAGTCCGGCAAATGACAGGAGCGTTTACACTTGCATGACAGCAGTTGAAGCACAGCCTTAGGGGCGGGATCACCCTCCATCCAGTTAATTGCAAGCCTTGTGCCAACCTCGTCACTCTCCAGACACCAGCCTAAGCCAACAGGGGATGGTACAGCTGGGCAGGCTACCAAACACTGCCTCCATACCTTTGCCTGGTAGTTTGCACGTTGGCAGTGCTTCTGAAGACAGTCAGAGCATGGAGGAAGCTGGTTGGAGTCCATGGCACCTTTCTTGGCACAGAAAAGCATGTAGCGAAGAGCGTTTACACTATCCGTACCTGGTGTTGAGCTGTACAACTGACAAGTGAATTTCTGTAACTTCTGGAAGAGGTCATGAGAAAGCTCCCATTGTGCACCAAGTTGCTGCAATGTCTCTTGAGCCTCTCTGTCCCGCTTCACAATGCGCAATGCACTCACTTTTCCCTTGCCAGCAAACGCACTGACCGTGTCACAACCTGTGACTGCATGCAAGCCAGGCAGTGCCTTGCAAACCTCATCACCAAGCATCTGAGCAATCTTAGTAATGTCGACATACCTCGTTCGTGTTTGAGTTCCGCACTTCTGGTAAATTGAAGCGGTGATTTCACTCTGGAATGCGAGACAAAGAATGAAAACGTCTGTATCCTCACACACAATGATGACAGACTCATATCCATCCTTCGCAGCATGGGCGGCATGAAGCAGCAGCCTTGTATCTGCTTCCTCTTGCGTTGACTTCAGATCATCTACTGCCTCTACTTGCTCTCGAGCTATCTTGACGCACCGATCCTCGCATGCCACGTACAGTACTTTGTCATGCAGCTTCGCTCTGTATTTATCCTGCTGCCATTCCGTACATAGGAAAGTCGTCAAGGCCTGCTTATTACCTGCAGCTGCGACAAATTTCCGCCACTGTTGAAGCTTATGACCAGGGTTAGTATTCTTGTATTTAGTACCGGCTACTGTCACTCTGTTTTGCCTTTCGGTATTCTTTATCGAATCTGGTCTGTAGACATCGAATACAACATCGATTCGATTGCATTGAACGCCTTCATTGAGTACCATGAGCAAAAGGTTATCTGCAACTTCAGAAAAAGTCTTATGGTCACCTTTAAGTCGTTGTACTAAGCTCATACCATCAATGATAGCTGCTGATGGTCGGGAGATACTGTCGGCTGGATACACATTTCTTTGAAGCTCCCTTGAGAGTGCAGCTTTGTTGGTCTTTCTGAGGGAACCATCGGGTGAAGCTAATGACCATGGCAAGGGCCCAAGTGGATGGGCTAAGACGTCACTCATGCTGAGATTTCTGCTCTCTGCTATTACAATCATCTGCCCAAACAGAACTCGGTCTGCTTTCAAGATCACTTCCTTTCCACTTTCCTTGCGGAACGCCTTCTTCTTGTTAAGTTCACTGAAAGTTTTCAATTTCAGTTTTGTCATTTTGCTGTGAAAATTCTGCACAGGAGGAGAACTTTCGATTCTATCTTTACTGAATTGTCTGTAGGCCTCTTCGCCTTTCTCTCTGGCATGGAGCAGATCCTGCTCGACTTCAGATGGCGCAACCTTTCCCGTAGAGAGGCAGACGAGATCCTGTTTATTGGGGTCAAAGGGATTGATCCATATGTTCTCGAGCAAGTCCACTACAGACTTCACATCTTCTTCATCTCGTGCGATTCGGGTGTCTTGGAGATCAGTGTGGTTATAGTAAGACTTCAGATGAAGCATCTCTCGTAGGTTGCCAAGGAAGATGCTTCTGTATTCTGCAACCATGTAGTACCTGCCAACAGCTCCAGGCTTGAGGCTAAACCCCTTTGTGCCACCTGCTGTTTGTGTGTCCTTGTTGACAGTTTCCTCGCAAGCCTGGTTGACTGGAATCCTTCCAAATGGGTTGTGTTTGCCAATCTGTACGGAGAACCCTCCTGCTGTAAGATAGCTATTAACGTCAGGATGCTCTTGTTCAAGATGCGACATTTGAGAAAGATATGCTGACAGGTACCTGGCATAATTAAGGTTGTCGTATGCAAAGCACCACGGGATCAGCGCCCTTATTGCCGATAAGTGGAGAATCCAGTCTCCTTCCCGGGAAGCTTAATTTCTACCATGTCTATATATGTCAACCAGAATGCCGAGAGGATCCCACTCTCACACCGAAGATAGTCAAGGTACATTGAAAACAACTCAGCAATGCAGTAATATGAAGGACTTTCCTTTGCATCCTCAAATTCTCTGTGACAGACATTCTCGCAAAGGCTTTCCAAATCGTACATAACATCATAGACAATGTTCTCCTTATCTCCGTGAAATGTCTGAAGCCATGATTTAAAGCCCTTCCAAGCAACTCGTAAAAGAGCCTCGTACATTACCTTGTGAAAGCGAACGGCCCGATTGTAACGACGATCGTCAAAGACCCCATTTACTGAGCCCTCCTCTATCACTCTGGATTCGACACACACATCTCTCAGCCCAGCATCTTGAAACCGCTTTCCAATCACTGCAAGCAGGACGCAAATAGTGTGAAACACGCCCAAGCGAGGAACTATGTCCTTGAATTGCTCTTCTCTCTTCCAGATTATCTCAACAGCTTTCGCATAGAGCGCTTGGTCAAATACAACCACGATGCTCTTAAGGGACAGCGTATCCTTGATCTTAACAGACTGCAATAGCACTTCATAAACAGTGGATAGGTTAGTGGCAGGTGCATCGATTGTCGGTAGATAGCCAATGTTATCTTGTGATACCGTCACATCATCTCGACAAGAAATGTTAAAGCCTGTCCAGCTGCTGATGTTCTGATTGGCTTCGTCGTGTAGTCGGGTAAGTATCCACAGGAGATTCCTTTTCCAAGCGTTGTGCAGCACAATTTCAGACTTCACCTCTACATACTTTCGCGACGGAGGACCTACACGTTCGCCAGCATTATACACTGGAAGAATTGTTGGGGGCAGCTCAACACTCCTTTTTCTTCCTTTTTCGATAACGGCATCTGGGCTTGGAGGGAGATGAGGACCAAATACATTTGGTTGTACTGCGATACCATTAACTCTGTGTGACGTTCCTTCACCAGAGAGTGTTTCCTCTAGCCTGTCAATGTTGTCCCATGCTAATGTTGTGCAGACATAAGGTTGAATATTCTCTGGCAGAACTGCTTTATCTTCTGATGATTTAGCCATCTTCTGCATGCATAACGCGGTGTCAATCTCTTCTAGCTGTGTGTATGACACACCATGGCCGCAACGATTGATTATTTGGATTAGCTCAACATTGTTCGTTAACGAATAGATGACATAGGGCAAGAGGATGTGTTTTGGGGGCTTCTTGGCTCCGCAGCTTACCCCAAATACCAGATCTTGACCGTAGGAGTGCATTAAGCGCTGAACCCGGGGGGATACATCTTGCTTGCTCTCAGCGTTACCGGTCAGGATGGTGCGTAGGAAAGTCAAGAGGCTGTATGGCAAGCTGATAGCACTTTCATTCAAGTCCGATGGTTTAGGGGGGCATGGAGTACTTGTTTCCTGCTTCCTAATTTCTTCTCTAATGTATAGAGCAGCCTCGACAATGTGATGCTCTTTGTTCATTCCTTTTTCAATGATTGTCTGTTTTTCTTGTAATTTCATGTTGTCCCTTGCAAGCTGTAGCCGTGTGAGGTTGTCTGGAATAATGATCAGCTTTCTCTTTCCCTCTGCGATTGTTTCAAATTGCAAAAGATCTCCAAACTCAGCCTCTAGTGTACGGCGCACGTGTTTTCTGGTAGATTCTTTAACTTCTTGGACGCCTAAACGCTTCATATCAGACACCAATTTCTCAGTTAAATCAGTCAGAGTTATAACCCTGGGATGTTCTAGTAAGTCTGTCCTAATAGAGTCGAAAAGGATATCATATGCCTCGGATTCAAGAATGGTATATTTAGCAGAGCCATCGGCCTCTTGACATTCCTGGTTTGTACTAATTTCGTTCTGTCTAGTATAGCTGCGGTAGCAAGAGCGGTGATAATGTGCTTCAGCAGCAACAAGCTCTCTGGAGACGATGGCAATTATTCTCTCGTCACCCTTTTCTGTTACACTCTTTCTTATCGTGTCATCAGCTCGCAGATCAGCACATTGCACAATATTCTCTCGAGTGTTTTCTCTCTTTGCATATTTGCTAGTCTTATTGCAAAAAATGCAAACAGAATCATATATTCTACTGTGCCATTCGCTTCACCCTCTGTACAGTCGTTAGACTTGCTAAGGCTCTCTAAAGCTTTCTTCATTGTGAAAAGGCTTCGGCATTTTCTATGATAGAATACAGGAGGGACTTCATCATCCTTTGTATTCGCTGCAATGGTAAGAATAGGTCCGTGATTTCTTACTTCAGCGGCTCTAAGTAAGGTTTTCCACGAATCCAAGTCTTGTGGAGAGGTAAGATTTTCTTTATGATAAACAGACTCATGGTGAATTATACACTCCAAGTGGCCGTGAGATTCTTCATGACAGAAACGTTTAATATGCTTATCTATCTCTTCGCTTCCCCGTTTTGTTTTCCCTAGAGTGAAAAACACTGAGTCAATAATGAAGAAAAGCATACGCTCTTATAATTTATATCATGCCCATCGAAGCAACTCTACAAGGGCTGCATGTTTCAGTTCAATTTGCCACGAAATCAGTCTCAGTACAATTTTTAATCTTTTTTTATATTAATTGCGGTAGTTTATAAACATTTTCTTAATCTGTTTATGTCAATATGATTGTCCAATCACTGCAAAACATCAGATTTATACGCAAAGATCGAAAAATACTAACCTTTCGTGGAAGCCGCCATCTTGAATACCCATGAGGCATTGCGAACCTCAGAATTCCTGTTTTGGCCGTAATATTCACATGGTATACACAGAAACAGACTGCAATGCATATCTACTAACTACAACATATCTAAATTTAACTAATACTTCTTTTTGTGGTTTACGGCACAAATTTCATGAGAATTTTATGGAAAAATCTAATAACATGAGTATTTTTGTAACTGCTGATGATGCAATAATTGTCACGTGACCCATCATTTTGATAAATCAGCCAATTTTCACAGCAAATCTAATCTAGGTAGTTCTTGCAAACATTATAACTCAATTTTAAACAAAGTTAACTGATCAAGGCCAGGAAATCAGCATACTATTGGGACAACCTCGTTTCCATGCTGACGCAAAAGGCTACTTTATTAAATATTGAATATATCCTTACAGCTGCCAAATTGAAAAGGCTATCACATCAATTTGTACATACTTCAAGGTGATAAACAACATGATGTTAATAGAAATTTGCCCCCGATTTGGTACTGAGAAAGTGGCTCGGCTCATGGACTAAAATGCATTAATGTTATAGATCTGAGGATGAACATGATTAGAGTGCAACAGTACCTGCACTTGATATTGATCCGTATTTGAGTGATGATCAACAAACAGATGATGAAATAGAAATCGGCCACATATGCCAAGAGGAATACTGTGAGAGGCTTTTAAAAGAATTTCAAAGTTTGAAAAGATGTGATGATGACCTGAAACATTACGTTATGTTAAGTACTGAGCGAGTTCTGGCTGAGATTTCTAAGGTGGAAGAGTTGTTTTATGGCAAGTGTCAAGAAGGTGGTTATAATTCAGAGAGATGGATATGGATCCATCGCAATCTTAACAGTGATGTTTTGGGTATAACGTCTGCATGCTCCGATGGCCATAATGGTATATGGCATTCATCTTCATTGCTTGCGAAAAAGAGAGGACATAATTTGTTTGTATCATCGGCTCTCTTAAGTATTGCTGGCCTTGTGACAGGCAATAATTTTGAGAAGATTGATTTGTTGTTCAAATTGTGGAAGTGTAACTTTGTGTCTAAAGCTGTGTCTTCTTTAGTTTAGACACAGCTGTGCCTGATGTTAATGATTTATGGCGGCAGATGGAAGAGAAAGTTTGGAGTGTTTACGAAACGGAGATGCTGCTCATATCTGGTGATGGCAGAATGGACTCGCCTGGATTCAGTGCTAGTTTCTGTACTTCCCCTATGGGGAGATGTGACGTATTTGTTACATGCTTCGTTTATTTCATCAGCAATTTTGTTTTGTTTTTCGCTCCTATAATTTCAACAATTGCAGGCCCAGTTACCGCTACTTATTTCAATTAATTTTACCATTGAGCGGTGTATGTTTATTTATAACCCGTGATGGGTATAAGTAATGTAGTGTTAATAGTGTTATGACTCCAGAGTGGATGGTACCACCCTAGTTTAGTGTAATGTCGGTTTGGTAAAGTGTGACTTATTACCCGTCCAAGAGTAAAGGTATGTTGAGCCCCAGAAGGCAGAGGTAACTATTACTCTTGAAAGGGTGTTATGATATTCTTGTACCATAGGTTTATTTACCTGCGACTGAGTTTTTCGTATTGCCATACCAAAGCGGTTCACATACTGAAAGTTCAGTAGCATACTAATTCAACAATTTCTCTTTCTTTCTTACCCCTTTTTCTTTGAGATGTTTTCAACAATGACATAAGTGAAAGATTCATCTCTTAAAGAATTTAACTTCCCGTTTGAAGACTACCGTGACCTCATCCAAGGGACAACAGACGCCCACAGAAGATATTTTCTTCGATGGAAAGTGTTTGCTGGTGCAAGTGAAGAAATACAAGCTTTCCCAGTAAAGACTCGACACTTAGCTTTGTATTCACTTAGCTTTGTATCTTTAATATTTAATATTTAATAGGCACTACGTATTCTCACAATGCAGTAGATATCCAATGGGCTCACAGCTTGGCGGGGATACTGTCCCCCACTAATACTCCGTTTATCCATACAATTAGGGATGCAGCCAAGAGATTAATTACCAGGAACGCGTATTGTTAATAGGAAAGAGCCTATTTCGGCAGATATTATGAAACAGTTAGTTAAGAGATCCAATTTAGAAAATTTATTAGAATTAAGGAACGTTTGCATATATTTTAGCCTACTCAGATTTTTTCAGAATAGACGAAATGCTACATATACAGTATAAGGATATTAATTTTCATAGTGGTAACGTGCCAATTAATAGAAAATAGTGATGTTTGCCCGGTTAAGATTTTGAAGTCATATTTAACATTTGTGAAGCATACGTCCACTGAGTCCTGTCAGTATATATTTAGAGCGCTGTCTAAAACCAGTTCTGGACATAAGTTAGTGTCTACCAATAAACCTATTAGTTATTCCAGCGTAAGAGAGCATTTCAAGAAATCTTTTAAGGATATTGTACCAGACATTTCTAAATTTAGTACTCATTCCCTAAGAGCAGAGGGCACTTCAGCAGCTGCCAATGCAGGAGCTCATGATAGACGTTTCCAGAGGCATGGTAGATAGAAGACGTTTTCTGCCAATAATGGTTATGTAGAAGACAGTTTAGACTCTAGACTCCTAGTCTCCAAAATGCTTGGTATTTAGCGATTACACAGTTTCCGTTCAGTTCCCTTTCTTTGTCTCTATACGTTATTCAGCAGTACGACTGACTCAGCCGATTTTCAGGCTAGATGCGATGCATCAAATGAACTGCAACATGAACTTTGTACAAATCAGTTTACTGAAACCCATGACGACCTACGCAGTACGTACGATCTACGGGGACTTAACCTAAATGTTATTATTGTGCTCTCCGAACTGATGTGGAATCCAAATATTGTCTGGTTTGTGTTGGTCTCCTTGTTATGCTCTCTTTAAGCCTAATTTCGCCATAACATGGGCTATACATGTGTTAGGCTGATCCACAACGGGCCTGAGAAATTAATAAATAGTGTCTGGTTAGTGTTAGTCTCCCTGTTATGCTCTCTTCAAGCCTAATTTCGCCATAACATGGGCCATACATGTGTTAGGTTGGTCCACAACGAGCCTGAGAAATTTATGTTGGGTTCATGTCTGGTTCGTATTTGGCTTTGATAATCGTTTTATGGTCAGAGTCAGGCTTGATTGTGGCTCTGTCAGGCCGAACTTTTTCGTACGGGGTGTCGTATGGCAAGAGTTCTACAGATGTTCTTGAAGTTGGTTATTCCATGAGCCAACGTTTTGAAGTACTGGTGCTTTGCCTCAAACCTCATGCACCATTGTCGTATCAGTGGCCCAGAACTACACATGCACACAAATACAATGGTAGCAATTACACATAAAAAACAGTAATATGTGACTCATGTCATTGCTGCAACAACAACAATAACACTTTCTTTTATTCAAGTACTCAATAAGGGACTTGTGCTAATAGATCACGTCACGATTTCCACCATAACAAAGCCAGTTGCCATGGGACACAGTAGCATTTATAGGGTCAGGAGGGGTTCAAAAATCCCTTATATCTTGCACTACTTATCATCTAAAACCCACTGACAGTTTAATATTATAAAACAGTAATAGAACTAACAAGATTATATACATGTATGGCCATGCATGGTATCATTAAATGATACGATGGCCATGGGCTGTGTGCAAAAAGGGCGTAAGTGATTCTTGATCACGTTCTAAATTCTCCCTTAGAAAACAAAGAAATTGAAGGAGAATTTAGAATGTGATCAAGAGTCACTTACGCCCTTTTTGCACACAGCCCTTCATTTGGTTTCACGCGAGAAGCTTAAAATCATTACTTTTCTTAGCGAAATTTCTCAACCAAATGTTGTCCTATTAATTTTCCTACTGGATAGTTTATTAAATTATTAGATTATAGAATTATACAAAATTGCAATCATATACAAGGGAGAGTACTTAGATATGTCACTTGTAATAACCATGCACTAGGCTAATCAAGTCGGATGAGTTTGGGTTAATTCTGAAGTGGTTGTGCAAACCCTCGACCAACTTTCAAAATATCACTCGGTGCCTCTACATGTAAGTCCTGTATACGTTGTAGCACTGGCGTTCATGCGACTTCCTCTACATACTGAATAATATCAAACAACAACAAAATCTTAATCAATTTCAATTTTTACAACTTTTTTTAGAGAAGGACAATTAAATGCCAGAATAGGAATTACACAGAATGATCACCACAAATATCTTATACTGGGATTTTAATAGCCACTGGAATATTATTAATATTGTATCCTGAATATCATATTTCAGCTAGCCTGCGAATACAGCCGCCTCACATCTGGTGGAAATAAGCCCCCCGAGAGAGACGTCTGCGAGTACGTAAGTTCGTCAAGAATCCGGACGAACGCGTTGATTGGTTGCTGATTTCATATTTGCATATTCATATCGCGGCTGTGAATTTCAAGATGGCGGATGTTGTTGTATCGCGGACACGTCTTCGTGATTGTGTCAATTCATTAGTTTCCCTCTTTAAGATACGTCTGTCACTGATAACCAGTTTGAGGCTTTGTACTGGTTTATATCTGGAAAGGAAGTTTATGTTAGTTTACCCACAGGTAGTGGACAATCTTTCATTTTTCATGTGGTTCCTAGTCTTGTTCACATGTGGATGTACAGTATGACAACGAAGACAGCAATCAAAACACAGTCTCCTGGAAAAGGGTATAAGCATTCAGTGTGCTTTTAAGGTTTATTCCATGTAATTAATTAGCACTTACACATTTAAACTAGCTTAGTGCTCACTCTGTGAAACGTGATTAAATAAACTACTACTAGTAGTAGTACTACTAGGATCCAATGGGCCATTCCATTTAAAATCCGCTTCCCCCCTATTGAGGGGTTCACTTATTATTAAGCCCTTATTATTATTATTCACTTTGGCCCCTCAAAAGTCAATTCAAGCTTATATACAAGAGAGTGGTCGCTGTGGCAGAGCAGGAGAGCCTCATACTGATTCTAATATATCTAAGTTAGAACAAACTCAAAAGGCTGCAGCAAGGTTCGTCTGCAATAACTATGATCGAATCCCTATGATCGATATACTAGCACCTCCGACCTCGTTAGTTCTCTGGGCTGGAACACTCTTGAGAATCGAAGACTTGCCCAGCAGGCCACTATGTTTTATAACATTCGTAATGGCCTGGTGGACATAGACTTCCCTCACAATATTGTCCCTAACCCCAGACACAATAATCGGTTTTCCACTGCCAACCTTCGTGTAATGTCTTGGCCTTTAGCTACTCTTTCTACATCCGAACAATTCGTGTTTGGAATAAATTACCTGTTCACGTAGCTAACACACCGTCATTGGCATTATTTTCTAGCATTATTGGCCCTGCAATCAAGTCCATGAAGCCTCCTCCATATCTGAGGCATTTATAATTTGTTTATATATTTATTTATTTAAAATAGCTACATTTACATGACTATTTATTATACCTGTATTTAACTATTATTGTCCGCACTTGCACTATTTTATTGACTTTGTACTTCACCATTGTATTGTAACAGCTTTAAGCTTTCTTATTATTTTATGCACCTTCCGGTATTAGTGTATGCTATCCAAGGAAGTAAAATTCTAAGATCTAAGTTGTTGTTCAATGGCTAAATTTGAAAGATGCCGATGCTGACATGAAGGAATATGTGAAAACAGATAGTTGTTGAAGAAAATTGCTAATGAGGCACTTTGACTGCCCAATTTACCCAGTGGACACAACTGCTGTGATGTATGCAGTGAAAAGTGTAAATGCCAAGATGAATACTGCAATCAAGACATGCACCTACCTACTGATGCAGAATTGTTGTCACCAGATCAGCACCATGCATGTAGACAGGTTTCACAAGAACAGAAACGTACACTTCTCTATAAGCTAAGACAGTTACAGAAAAAGGCTTGTGATGAAAGCAGTGATTGTCAATGAGGACTACACTGCTACTGTTATGTCTTACCCAACTGTACTTTTAGAACTTGGTAAAGAACAAATTAACCAAGTTGTGGAACACTCTGACATAATATTTGAAGGGCTGTGTGCAAAAAGGGAGTAAGTGATTCTTGATTACGTTCTAAATTCTCCCTTAGAAAACAAAGACATCGAAGGAAAATTTTGAATGTGATCAAGAGTCACTTACGCCCTTTTTGCACACAGCCCTTCATTTACTCTAGAGGATATCTTGAAACATGTTGACATATGGCAAAAAAAGCATGGCATTGCTGTTGCAGTCAATTGCCCTTAACCAAAACGAGTAGGAGACCAGGTACTAGATTGTCGTGCGGTGCCTGGGCAACGCATTTGGGTAGACAGGACTTGTCTGTCTGTCTGTTGTCATTGCATCGAAACAACATGACGAGTGTTTGAATGTGTTCCAAGAGTTTACAGAGATATGCCAAAGCCGCTAAATTGCCGAGTTCCTCTGGAGTGTTTCAAGGCAAACTTGCACCAGGAATGTCCTCTTCAGCTAAAGAAACATGAAAACATTGAGAAGATTGCTCACTCGCCACCTTGTTGTTTCGATGCGAAGAAAAGTCCTGTCTAGATCTATCCAAACATGTTGTCCAAACCCTGCGCGACAAACTAGTACCAAGTCTCCTACTCGTTTTGGTTAAGGGCAATAGCCCACTTTCGATACATGCTTCATTGTCACACGCAAAAGTTTTGAAATGAGGCTCCGGGAATAATACTCAGTGATTCGTGTCAACACAATATAATAAATATAATCCCCCCGGTACTCTCCCCAATGTTGGGTAGGGGTGTGCCACTGGGCTCTGAAACCCTTACCCTGTTTAAGACAAAACAAACTCAAATTTCCATACTCTGTTCAAGATTTTATATCCCTGAAAAAGACAAATAACATTATCTATACTTGGATGTCAGTGCTTGTGATCTTGTACAATGAGTGTCATAACTAAAAAGTGTTCATCAAGCGTTAGACTAAATAAAGCACTAGATAGTAAGTAAGTAAGTAATCTTTATTTATACACGGTACGCTCATCAGGATTTTGTAAAAAGTTTACAATATAAAATTACATTTAAAATTAGCTCAAATAAAAACCTGCTTTCCATGAGTGCCGTGTGCTAATTTAAAATTAAGTTAAGCTAAGATAAGAAAAGAAACTGCTGCAACCAGAGCGAAATCTACTTAGAGTTCTGGCTTGCCGCAACTCAATCGGAAGGCTATTCCATAGGACCGCACCACTATAGCCAAAGCTATTTTTGAGAAAGTTGGTGCGGGGCAGAGGAATAGCAAGTTTGCTCTCAGTGTCTCTTAGAGAATAATTCGTAACGCTGCTGCGGTCAACAAATTTCGAACGAAGATAGTCAGGGGCGAGTCCATTAAGCGATTTATAGACCATAACAGCTTTATGAATTTGGCGTTGAGTTTCAAGTTTTTTTCCAGCCAAGTATTTCAAAGAGATAATCAGCATTAGCATCATAGCTGGAAAAGGTTAAAACCCGAGCCGCACGGTTTTGTAATTTTTGGAGTTTGTTAGCAAGGGTTTTATTGCAACTTCCCCACACAACACTACAGTAATCAAAATGTGGTTGCACCAGTGAATTGAAAATAGACTGCAGTGTTTTGCGGGGGGCAAATGGTGCAATGCGCTTGAGCGCACCGATGCCAGAGGCAATTTTCTTACACAACTTATCAATGTGTATGTTCCAGTACAGATTCTCATCGATATGAACACCGAGAGATTTTGTATTCGATACCTGTTTTATGGGAGCCCCATCAATTGTTAGTGACGGAGGGTTATTAAAGGTACTTAATTTTTGTCTTGATCCAATTAACATGAATTCTGTCTTCGATTTGTTGAGAGTGAGCTTATTCGCGATAAGCCATTCATTAACGTTATCAAGGTCCTGATTCAGATTACGATCTATGACATCAATATTATTACTTGCGAAAGTTATGTGAGTGTCGTCAGCATACATTCGAGGCTGGGAATGAGAGAGGCAGTTTGGTAAGTCATTAATGTAAAGCAGGAACAATAGAGGCCCCAAAATTGTTCCCTGTGGAATACCGCAGGATAATGAACGCTTTTGTGAGAAACAACCATTAACAAAACATTTTTGATTGCGGCTAGATAAATAGCATACCCTGTTCAAGATCTGTCGATGTGAAAATGGATACCCTGTCTAAGACCAGAAACTGGAAATACCATACCTGTCCAGCAGATCACCCCCATATAGTCCCCCCCCCCACCCGGAGTAAGTATTGTCAATGATTTACATATGTATGGTACTAATATAAGGTAGGTATCGGATTCATATATACCGGTATGTTGTTTCATGTTCATTATTACCAACACTTGAATAAAGTTTAATAGAAATCAAACCATACAATAATAATTATTGAACCACAACAGAACCTATGCCCCAGTGCATTCTGCTGCTCAACGGCCTGCATTATGTTGTATATGTTCCTCTTTGTAGACTGTAAAATGCTTCCTGACATACAGCTGTATTCATTACATTATATTCTTTAGTCGCCTTATCAACTATCTCGCTTTGACATACATTTTCATGTTTGAATGTGTACGTGCTAATTAATTACATGGAATAAACCTTAAAAGCACACTGAATGCTTATACCCTTTTCCAGGAGACTGTGTTTTGATTGCTGTCTTCGTTGTCATACTGTACATCCACATGTGAACAAGACTAGGAACCACATGAAAAATGAAAGATTTTCCACTACCTGTGGGTAAACTAACATAAACTTCCTTTCCAGATATAAACCAGTACAAAGCCTCAAACTGGTTATCAGTGACAGACGATATCTTAAAGAGGGAAACTAATGAATTGACACAATCACGAAGACGTGTCCGCGATACAACAACATCCGCCATCTTGAAATTCACAGCCGCGATATGAATATGCAAATATGAAATCAGCAACCAATCAACGCGTTCGTCCGGATTCTTGACGAACTTACGTCATTAGTATGGAATTTTTACACACAACTCGCAGACGTCTCTCTCGGGGGGCTTATTTCCACCCAATGTGAGGCGGCTGTATTCGCAGGCTATATTTCAGCAAGCAGCAAGCATTTGTGGTTTACATTGTGAAATGTGCCTGAACCAGTGATTTCCAGAGACTGTGCCATGTATTTCTTATATTAATCTATTATGGAATATGGTCAATATTATCAAATGCACCCTTAGTATGGCAGTCGTTATTTAAGTTAATAATAGGGGTATACTGTACCCTCTGATTTGGTCAGGATAGTGCACTAGGAAATGCTGCTTTGGTATGAGAATGGTGTTAGGATAAAGACCCTTGAATCCCAAGAGGTAGTCTTGAATGAGAAACAATGTCTACTATGTGCATCAGGTCAAGAAACAGCTCCCAGTCGGGATTTCCTTCAGGTTTCCTTCAGGATCATGTATGATCAGAGGCAAGAGTCTGGAAAGGCACCACATCTGTGACGCTGTAAACATAAATAAATAAATAAACTAGAAGTTTCTAATAGAAAGTGAAGTTCTGCGAGGGGATGCATAGAGCTACAGTGAGTGTCTTGTGATATTAGTAATGATTTGCAAGTCTCTGTAGTTTTAATCATCTGGAGTAAATATATATTATGGCAAGTCCATAGGACAAATTAAATAAATAAATAAATAAATACTGAAATAAATAAACAAACAAACAAACAAATAAAGTACTGAATAAACTTATTTGTAGGATCTCTAGTTATGGCTGAGAAACATATTTATAAGCCTGATAGCATTTTGGTTCATACACTGTACATGTAGAACCTGACTTCTGCTTCTGTATCAACACCTTGAAACTTCAAAAATGCTCTAATGACATTAACAGTAGTTTACGTACTGTACTTGTACATATAGGTCCATAAACAAGAAATTAACAAAAATGAGTACAGTGCTTTAGATAAATCCGATCCCGTTTTCAAGGATACGTGTGGACAGAGGAACGGAAACAGGTGTTAAGGCTACCATCCACAGTTATCTGCGAGCATAACATGTGATGTGCAGGATGCCACAGACTGTGTATTGTATGGGTCATCCACACAAAACAAGATTGAGAGGTGGCGGCAAGAACTGTTAGAAAGGATGGAAATGTGCTTCAAGAGTCAGTTGTCCCTCTGATGGAGGATGGAGGTTATGATGCAGGCGAAAATTATTAAAATGTCGGACAGCTGTAAGCTAAGTCGCCCAGGTCGTAATTCGTAACCATAATTCATTTCGGTCTGGGAATACCTTAATGCCCTATTCCCTAATGTTCTATTCCCTATCCCGCAGACAACGTTAATTGAAATACCTGTATATTCCCTTCCTCGTTAGGGTATGGATATTTTCTGGATCCACATATTGCAAGTTTATTGCATTCCATAAAATCATTCTTAAAAGCCCTGGGGCCCATTTCTCAAAGCTCCTGGTAACTTATCATTTGGAAAAAGCAATGCAAAATATATTGGTAACTATTGGTTACCAGGCCTGGAAAGTCTTTGAGGCATTTGAGATACACGCCCCTGGGGTTATATTCATTCTTGAGGGGATTTTTGATGGGTAAATTGACTGGCTGAGCTTTTTAACCAGATAGGAAAACAAATTTGGTTGCAGATTTTAAAATAGTCCATATTGTCACTTTTTCCCTTTCTACAAAGTTGCAAGTGGCAAGAAGAAATAAAATTATTGATGTCAAAGATATCTCACTTAAAGTTTTGGGCTTCTAGCTGGATTGGCTTTTAACTTAGAGAATTAGCAGTGAAAAGTGTGCCTAATTAGCCCGATGGGGCTTATAAGATTAATTTAACAGCATTTTTACTTATTTGTCTTGGTTTTCTTATCTTAGGAAGAGGCTTGCCTAATTAGTCCGATGGGGCTTATAAGGTTAATTTAACAACACTTTTACTTATTTTTCTTCTTATATATGCTTACGTACATATATATTCCTGTAATACAAAAGGAGCTTCATATATTTACAGTGTCTGTGTGGAATACCCACAGTATAAGGAAACAGAAGAACAAGGAACTTCCAGTGGGTGTACCAGAGCACATTTATACCTGCCAAAGTAGCATGGTGGAGAGAACTATGGCTTTCCAATAACAGAGCAGCTGAGAGAGGTGGCTCAGGTGTGCTTGATGGTACTGATGACTTTCTGCCCGAGACTTCTCGACAAGAGTGTTAAAGACATGTACCCAACATAAAAGTAGTCCAGGCAAGCTATGATTTATTTTCGGTGAACCTCAAACTAATTGCAACATAATTTTTTTCACTTTCATGCATCCGTGGAAGGTCCTATTAGCAACATACTAAAAGTCCCCAAAAATTCCATTGGTGAAATCTTACGTTAAGTTTTGAGCTTTTACCGCAGGGAGCCCAAGAAGTGTAAAATCCGATTTTATTTCAAAAAATGCAAGCGCAGAACACGAGTTATTAAGGTTAGTGGTCCAAGCTAATTTATTTATCGTTTTATGGTGTGCACTTTGTTTTTTCTGTGTACATCGGAGACTCCATTGGCTGTCCGAATAGTCTTGGTTTTTCCGAAGATATATTGACCGAGTTTATGGGATGAGTCCAAGTTTGCGATTTATCGGAAAGACTCTTCGAAAGGATTTGGCAGTGTTGTTAAAAGTATTTAATATTCCGAAATGCCTTATAATTAATTTATCGCTACAACTATATTGTTAAAAACAGACATTTGGTCGCGTGTCCTACTTACGAGAAGCCCGGAAATTTATAAGCGCGTTTGGCTTAGCTAAGCAGAATTTAATGTATTGAATGTACTGTGTTGGCAGTTTTGGATACAACAGAGATGGTAATGTACAACTATTTTCGCAACAAAGCTCCCCAAGTCTCATGGCACGTTCATAATACATCCCTAGGCTCAGAGATAGAACGTGCTGCACTCTTTACTCGTTAGGGTGAATATAAGCTTAAAGTTCAGTTGAACGACGAGGAGATGTTAACTAACATCGATATCACCCCTGCTCACTGGGGAATGAAAGCCAAGATTTTGGAAAGTGAGGAAAGCAAAGCTAAACAAAGCCTTACAATAGCCAAACAAAAGCCAAATATGAATGGAAAAGCTTAGTAATATACATAATAACAATAATGTGATCAGTTCGAGAAATAATACGGTAAATATCACTGAAATGTCAAATAGTTTGAATTTGATGGCGAACGTGAACATCTGAGCACTGTATCGTTATCTAGTAAAGGCTTGAATACTGATCAATCTAGGAGTAGGAGGCACAAATCAAGATTGTCTGCAGTTAGAAACCGTGATAGAGAACCTTCAAGAATACCAGTGAGAAAAATAATAAGCCTGTTTAAGTAAACAACATGTGTTATCTTTGATCTTCCAGCCAGTTGACCTCCGGGTCATGCACTGTTTATATTTGATAAAACGCGTTTGCAAGTTACATTCCCAAAAACTCAATTCTGCGCCGATGTGGAACGGATAAAAACTCGTTTTAACCTCTTCGAGATGTGATTTCAAAGTTCAGCGGGGCATTTTGATTTAGAGATCAAGTTCATTTAGCTACACTAAATAATAACTTTGTCACACAATCCTTGTTCAGACTAGAAGGTTTCAGAACTACTTAGACTGCATGCGTCAACACAATTAGCCATTATCAAGCGAAGGTTCTAGACGTAATCAAGCTATGAATAGGTCGTTTATTCCACACACAATAGTAATATAACTCGTGGATGCACGCATGTGCAGAACACGTTATTGGGTTTAGGTGGATACCAGATAATTTATTTGTCGTTTTTTTCTGTGACTCAACGACTCGCCGTTGACGTTCCGAATGACCGTCCAAGGTCTCGAAAAGATTTGGTCATGCTAGAGAAGACGGTGCCCATCTAATGCCAGACACTTCAATCCTGGACAGACATAGCAGTGGGTCCATATCGAACACTTAGTGGTGATGACGTAATGATGACGTCATCGGTCACGTGATTTTAAGTACATAGCCATATCTCCCTCATATCTAATTCCAGACACTTCAAACCTGGACAGACATGGCAGTGGGTTGCTATCAATCAGTTAGTGACGATGCTCATATCTCCTTCATTTCTAATGCCAGACAGTTCAAACTTGGACAGGTATGGTATTATTTTCACACGATTCACTTAGTGGTGATGACGTCATTGGTCACGTGATTTTTAGTATATACGAAAATAGCTCACTGATCATCCACGAGTTGCCCTTAGTGGCCCTATGTTTGCATTCTTAACAGGTGCAAACAAAAGCTTAATACATATTTGTTAAGATCTACACCGAAACGGATGATTTGTTGTCTTGGAGAGTTATTTTTTATTTATTTTTACCGCATTCAAAAATGTTTCTGTTGTTATTCATATGCTATTATGCATTTTGCATAATATTTGATGCTTAAATTGTCCGACAAGAACTGCACTTCAGGCCCAGGCTTATCTCATGCATGGCTAAGAACGCCTAGCACGTGTTTAACAGTACTACACTATCTACAATATCCGATGGTCAAAAAGATTTGCTGGGAAGCAAGATGAAAATTTATGAAAATAATGAAATTGAAATCGAACTCGAAAGAGCCCACAGGCTTGTTAAGAAACGAGAGCAAGGAAAACCAAGGCCTATGATAGCTAGATTCCTACGCTATCAAGATAAGGAATACATACGGAAATCGGCGCACCTACTAAAGGGAACCAACATTGGAATTGCAGAACAATTCCCGAAAGACATGGCAGATATCAGGAAGATACTGTACCCAGTTATGAAAAAGGCAAAACACGATGGCTATACAGTTAAACTTATCAAAGACAAACTGTTTATTAATTGACAAGATAAGACAAATTAGTATTGTTTTAACTAATAACAAGGCCTCTTTCATATATTAATTAACATGCTAAAGTAATCTAATATGTTATGCCAAATTGAAATCTTTAATTACTATTCGATCATAACATAAATGCTAATTGCTACTCATGCAATAAACGCATAGAGAATGGCTGTATTGACTGTACTATTTGCAGAAAAGCGTTTCATTTAACTGAAAAATGTTTGAAACTAAGTGTGGAAGATACTACTGACTTCATTTGTTATTGTTTCTTCGGAGATAATCTACCTTTTAATTCACTTGTCAATGATGACTTTGATGTAGCGATATCAAGTCTAAATTCCAACTTAACAGAAAGAGATAATTCTTTTTTTTTTTGCTCATATTTTTTTATACAATAATTATAAAATACAGACAGAGAACGGAGATAGACTAAGAGTAATATAATAAATAATAAGAAATGTGTGAGCCTGAGGGCTACGTTAACCGCTGGGTTTTCTAGTTAGCCCCCAGCCATATTTAGTTGTGTTTATAACAGGTAGAGTTAACAAAATAATTTTAGAGAATTAGAGAGAGAATAATGATATATAGAAATTATGAGTGTTGCTCTGACAGTATATAACGTTTCAGTTGTTTTGAAAAGGCGAATGCATTTAAATCCTTCATGTTAGTCGGGAGGTCTTTCCAAAGATCAATTGCCATAAAAGAGATCATTTGTTTGCCTGTATTTGTTCTTACTTCTGATTTATAGAGGTTTTGTTTGGCTGCGTATCTGGTATTATAGTTATGAACACTGCTGGCATATTTAAACATGTTGTCAAACATGCTTAGTAAACAGTCCTTTGTGCCATAGATACGTAAATTTTAAAGCATGTAAGCGGTAGATGTTATATACTGTGAGAATATCTAATAGATTTAGCAAGGGTTGAGCGCTTTCCGTATCTTTTCCATGGGGAATTGCAAAGAATATTAATCTGGCTACATTATTTTGTTTAACGTTAACCTTTTTGAATATGAGATTTGTAGGCTAAGATGGCAAAAGATATATACGGATAGATTAAGTTATAGTAAATTTGTTTAAGTCGTAGGATAGAAAGATAGTACCTTAATTTGGATAAAATTCCAGTATTTCGAGATATTCGCGAGCAGATGTACGAAATATTATACTTCCAGGATATCGAGTCATCGATCATTATTCCTAAATATTTAATACATTTCTTTCGATCCAAAGAGTGGCACGATCCATCTTTGCTCCTGATTTGTATGTCAATGGGCGTATCCTTTTTTCTTGCAGACTTAACAATCATAAAATTAGTTTTTGACATATTTATAGTTAATTTATTTATATCACACCATTCCTTGACCTTAATTATTTCAGAGTTCATTAAATTCTCCAGAGTTTTCAAGTTACTTGCAGAAGCAAACACATTTGTGTCATCAGCAAAAAAAATGAAATTTAACTTTTCGGAACGGTTTGGTAAGTCGTTTATATAAATTAAAAATAACAGAGGGCCTAGCGTACTTCCTTGCGGAATTCAACATATCATTGTTTGCTTTGGAGACTCAACATCTCCCAATGAAACATATTGTTTTCTATTTGAGAGGTAGCTATCAAACCATTTTAAAGGGAGCCCTCGAATTCCATAACTTTCTAACTTTTTAAGCAATATACCATGATTCACAGTGTCGAAGGCTTTGGAAAAGTCTAAAAAAAAAGCACCACAGGTATACAAGTTACTATCTATTGCTTTTCTAAGGTTGTCCGTAATTTCTATTATAGCTTGAGCAGTTGAGCGACCTTTTCGGAAACTAAATTGAAATTGAAAAATAATGTCTTGTTTTTCAATGTAATTTAAAAGTTGTTTATGTATCAGTTTTTCGAATATTTGGGTGAGGGTTGATAAGGTTGAGATCGGACCGACGTTGGTAGGGTCAATAGTTTCCCCACCTTTGTCAACGGGTATTATCCTAGAGATTTTTAGTATATCCGGGACAACCCCTGAAGCAAGGATTGGTTAAAAATTAGCGTTAATGTTTCACTTATAAGATCATACGCGAGCTTAATACACTTTGGGGGGACTCCGATTGATGATTTGTTTAATTTTATTCCCATTATTGCGTCATGGACTTCATGAACATAAACGCCACGGAGCATAAAGCTATTTTGGAAATCTCGTTTAATGTATTTATTAGGATTAGTATCACTTTGTGGAAGTTTCTCGGCGAGATCTCGCCCAACATTGATGAAATGTGTATTTAGTTGTTGTGCAATATCAGATTTATCGGTGTAGCATTTATTTTTATACAATAGTTTTGTAATTTTTGTTTGCGTGTAATTCTTCTTACTGTTTAGTGTCATTCCAATTAACTTCCATGTTGTTTTTAAGTTCTCACTATTTAAGTTAAATTGTTCTCTAAAATAGTTATTTTTGGCTGCTTCTTTAATTTAATTTTATTTATCGTTATAGGCTTTATATAGTTTAACTTTGTTAGGATCCTTACTAAGGAAGTGAGTTTTAAAAAGTTTTTGCTTTCGTTTTATAGAGGTAAGAATGGCGTTAGAAATCCAAGGTTTGTTTGATCGTTTCATTCTTTTGTTAGATAATCTACGCAACGGCGCATGTTTATCAGAAATTGATTGGAGCGTAATAACTACATTATTCATACTTTCGTTGACATTTTCACTAGTGAGACCATTGAAATCAACAGCTTCTATATCTCTCAAGAACAACTCATTATCAAACTGAGAAAAATCTCGGAAATATTTTGTGTCATTGAGCACAGGTCTACCCATATTTTGTAGTGTAGCAAGCAGGCGATTGTCTGAAATGTGAGCTAAACAGATCCCTGCTTTTATGACTTTTTGTGGTACGTTAGTGTAGATATAGTCAATTAACGTTGAGGTATGATCAGTGATGCGAGTGGCTTTAGTGATCAATGGCATAAATCCCAAAGCTAGCAGCATATCGAGATAGTCAGATGTTTGGTTATCTGTATTACAGTTTAGGAAGTTTATGTTAATGTCACCTAAAACAAAAACCTCTTTTCCCTTATTGTTTAAACTTTCTAACTGTTCCTTGAGGATTTCAAGAAAATTGCCACGGTCATTAAATGGGTGTCGATAAATATAGCCAATAACAATATTCTTTTGTTTGCATCGTGTAATTTCGATCCAGCATGATTCAATACCATCAGCAGATAGTTCCAGATCAGATCTTCTAATGAAGTCCAATTCTTTTGAAAGGTAAAGGCCAACACCTCCAGCCGAAGTTTTAGAATTAGTATTCAAAAACATATATCCTGGTATGCTAATGTTACACGCATTGTTCTCTCTCACTGTCGTTTCAGAAATGGCAATAACCTCTGGCGGAGCTTTCACCTTGGAAATTACATCTTCTAACATAGATTGTTTTTTTTGATAAGCTGCGCATGTTGCAATGCATCAGTGAACATCCACGTTGCTTAGTTGCCTTATGGAAAATATTCCCAGATTGTTTGATAGTATAATATTTCGAATGAATATATTTCTCATGTGTATTCTCCTGCAAGTCAGTTTCTCTTTCTGGACTTTTGATAAGATCTTGAAATAGATATTTGGACTCAAGTAGAGAATTAGACAATGAGTGGACCCACCCCCAATTGTCTTAAGGAACTCCTGGCGATTTGATTAAGAGTCATTTTTGAATTGGCTACTCATGTGAGGAATAACAAAATATAGTGAAGGTTGAAGTTAGTATAAAATTGATCAATGACCTTACTTGTTGTATAGTTCCTCTAAATACCTTCTCACTGTAATCAGTGAATGTATGCCCAGATGTGTGGACTACTAGCATTTTTCTATTAAGTGTGCAGGCGCTCATTTTGAAACTTGAATAGGTCTTCTTTGGTATCGAAGGCGTACGTTGGTGTACTCTCAGCTTGTTTTAAGAAGATCCTTCAATTATAAGTCCAAATGAACTTCCTTTTGAAGCGTTTTTTGACTTTGTTAATTTCACCAAAATGTTTCTTCCTTAAGGGCGTAAGGGATTCGGAGACATAGACATCCGCACACGAGGTTAGATCGAGGTCCGGGAGATCTTTGGCCTTCTTCTTCGCCAGTTTCCTTCGGCTGGAATAAAATTTATTTCTCACATTTCGGCGTGTAAATTTCACGATTATTTTCGGTGGAGCGTCAGCATTATATGATGGGATAGGATGTGCAATGGAGATGTCTGCTTCACCAACTGTCACACCGATTGCCTTGCCAACCGCCTCCACGATGGCTTCTGAAGGACACTCGTTTGTTGCTTCAATTCCCTAAATTTCTAAACAATCTCTCCTTAGATACTGGGCCAGCTCGTTCGGCTTGAAATTTAGCATCTACAACTCGTTTGTCAGACTCTTTAAGGTCTTTCTTAAAGTTGGATAAGTCCACGTTGTGACGAAGGATTTTTTCGTTCGTCAATTGCACTTGCGCTAATATGTCATCGTATTTGTCAGACAAAAATTTTACAGTTGCCATCAAATCATTAAATGTTGAGGTTAGCTTCTCTAGTTTAACATTAATTGGAGCTAGTTCCTTCTGTAAAAGATCCTTTACCTGTTATATAGTAGCCATATTGGCTCCTTAGCGCCGAATTTGGCAGAGCACTCAAGAAACGTGACCTGCCGCCATAACGACATATGCTAATCCGAAACAATCCGATAACGAACGTCTAAATAACCTTGTATTCAATCCTTTTGATAAACTTGATAATGAACACCATGTACACCAGAATCTTAGATCGCTGGATCCTGACGCCAATTATTACCGCAAAAATCACTCATATAATGAGACAAAATATTATCAAACTAATGATTTTAATGATATAATTGACAAACACAACTTATCAAAGAGTCGATTATCGATTATTAACCTAAATATAAGGAGCCTAAAGAACAAGTTTAATGAATTCTTGCTGTATATTACTAGGTTAGTGAAGATGTCATTTTCTGTAATTTGTCTAACAGAAACATGGCTCAGTGATGAATGTGTAGATAGCTTTAAAATTCCGGGATATAAATTGTTTGCGCGTAACAGGAAATTGAAAACAGGAGGCGCAGTATGTATTTATGTTAAAGAAGAATTGACCACTCGACAAAGAAACGATTTGATGGATGCATGTAATTCAGATAATGTTGAAAGTATTTTCATAGAAATCGAGAATGCAAAGGACAAGAACGATATTATTAAATTAACGCATAAAATCAAAAGAGCAATAGAAAACGAGGAATATGCTATTGGAATTTTTATGGATCTTTCAAAGGCATTTGATACTGTGAATCATGACATTCTCTTAAAAAACCTGAATTTTATGGAGTAAAAGGAATATGCAATGACTTATTTAGAAATTATTTAAAAGACCGTCGACAAATTGTCAAATTCAGTAATACAAAATCAGTTGTGATGCCAGTGAAGTGTGTGGTGCAACAGGCTCAGTCCTTGGGCCACTTCTGTTCTTAATATATATTAATGACATAGTTCACAGTAGTAAACTAACTTCATTTATCCTTTTTGCGGACGACACTAACCTCTTTTATTCTGGTAAAAGATTAAAGGACTTAGAAATGCTCGTTAACCAGGAGATTTCAGCTATTGCAGCTTGGCTTACAGACAACCAATAAACACTCAATGTAAAGAAAACTAACTATATAATTTTTAACACAAAAAAGAAGAAAATACGATATGACGTACAGTTGCTAATCAATGATGGAAAACTTGTAAGGATAGAAAGCACCAAATTCCTTGGTATCATATTCGATAAACATCTAACTTGGAACAGTCATATCAAGTATGCTACTAATAAAATAGCTAAAATGGTGGGTATTTTAGGCAAGGCACGAAAACATCTTACCACATTTACACTTAAAACAATATACAACTCTTATCTATCCTCATTTATATTATGGTAATGTGTTCTGGGACAATAACTATCCTTCTAGACTCGATAAGATGTACAACATGCAAAGAAAGTCTGTACGAATAGTAACATCATCAGGATAACTAGCACATTCAGAGCCATTGTTTGGAAAACTAAAGCTATTAAATGTATAGAAGATTAATTATTTAAAAATTAGTGTCTAAGTGACCCCTGTTACAGTTATAACCCGAGTAGTTGGAAAATAAAATGGTATGTCTTAAAATGAAAATTGTCGCATTGCCAGTTATCCATAAACTACTATCTAGAACTCGACGAAGATCATAACATGAAACACAAGTTTAACTGTTTTGACTAAGTTCGATATGCCACCTAAAAGTTCCCGGTTGGCATCACACAAATTCCACTACGTGACAAGTAACACAAAGAATGCCCAAATATGGTAAACACGCTATAACAACAGCCTGATAATAAGCTAACCAAACACGTTACAAAAATGGGCAGGTTATAATATATAAGGGAGTGTTCATTATATATGGCTTTTTTTTTTTTTTTTTTTGGGGGGGGGGGGGGGGGGGGGGGGGGAGGAGGTTGGCATTTCATCTGCTTCTCTTGTTAAAACTTATGACCCCCCTATAAATGAATTTAAAAACTTATTTGAACCCCCTATAAAATTGCTCAAAACTTTATTGCCCTCCCCCCCCCCCCAAAAAAAAAAAGAATGATGGATGTGCAAGAAAGAATGTTAACTGCATAAACATGTAATCCATTAAATTTACTATTAATATTTTTAGATTTATGGTATTTTCCATGATACATTATAAGTAGAAATATATACATGTATATACCGGTACATGGATTGTATTCTTCTGGTAATCTCTACCTCATATCCTTCCTGGATGGGAACTTGAAATTGTACTGTTAATTTGTGCATCATATGCATTGTTCCGTAGTCTCATAAATGAAAAAGAGCTTAACATTGGCATAACTAATCTCCTGGACACCAATGCATTATCTGTCCTTTGGGGATGTGCCTTTGATCATGAGCTTACTGCTCTGCATTTTACATGACAGATATGTCCAGGAGTAGGTCAAATCATTGATGACCCCCCCCACCCCCCCCCCCCCCCCCCCCCTACAAAAGCACTTAAAACTTGGCATCATATGCACATGATGGTAGTGGGATATTCGTACTCCATCTGAGTAACCATATAGGTGAGCTGCGAAAATTCCCTGTATGAAACACCTCTGAGAAATCTATAAGAAAATGGAAAGTAATTTTGATATACATGTATTAGTACATAAAACTAGGTACAGTGTACATGTATTCAACATATTCAGGACACAGATATAAACCAGGGAAAGTCAAAAGACTTTTAATTTAATCATTATTCATGGGTTAAATTTAGTGTGTTTGTGTTCCAAGGAAACCCGAAAAAAACGTGCCTTGGAAATAGAAAGAATCATCGAAAACTGTACATACTTTATACCCAGCTGCAGAACTGGAACCGAGATAATTTAGCGAATAGGATTTAGTTCGAGTTCCATCGACTTCACTTACGTTTCTTCTGAACCAGTTTGGCGGTATCTACGCCGGTATTGGGTTTTATACTTTTAGGGACCACTTCTCCAAACAGACTGGACGAAAGCCAGGATGAAGTGTGATACATTTCTCAATTTCCTTGCAACACTGCGCCTCGTTAACATTTTGGAGCAGGTCAACCCTGCAGTTCCCACACATACACCTTAGGAGAGAAAATTGAAAAGAAATAGTTGAAGAATTATTGAGTCCGGAGTTAAATATAGCGAATAGTTGAAGTTACAGGACAGCTGTCGAGTTTGACTTGTTCATAACAAGCAGCAGTGTAAACTCCCGGGTAAACTGCATACATGTATAAACTACAACAAGACATTACTTACCAATTACTAACAGTAGTTACTCCATCTAGACTATTTCGTAACTGTTGGCGTCGAATTTCTTCTTGTTCTCTCTCTTGTTCATAGGCTATAACCTATTCAGTATTCTTCATCAGCAAGGGGTTCATCGGCGTATATACGGTCCGGCGACATGAAGCAGTAGTAGCTTCCTCTTTGCCAGCAATTCCCGTCTCCACTTCGATCTCATATCTCGATATAAAGTTATATTCTGAGTCACCAGACATATAGCTGTCTTCTCATTCGGAACCTGAAGTCGTCATTGTTGAATTTTAGGGCAATATCGAAGATTCTGTACCGCGACTAATAAGATACAGTGTGCCTTCACAGGAAAACAGAGAGACACTACTAAACCGGAAGTGAACTGTTTAACTCTGATGTCGTCACACTCGTTTGTAGGACCCAGGCCCTCAAAACCACGGACATGATATCTTGACATGGGACTTTGAAAGCGTGTAAAAAATCGCGGTTTTGCACAAAATAATTTTTTTCTGTTTCATTGTTTCAGAAATAGCATCAAGATTTCGCTAAAATAAAAACATTTTTGGGCTCATATGCACGTTAAACATATTTATTCCATACAATTGCGACAAGAGCAGAAGCTCATCTGGGAGGCTCTCGTACAACTGTTGCATACATTTCAACAGAGGAAGTTGGGAGCGAAACAGAAACAACAGAAAATAGATAACATTACATATGAACTGAAAAGCGAGATGAAGCGGAAATAAAATCTTGAACAGCAAGGAATAATTTACAATTTGAATTAAAGTCAACATTGGTACATCCACGAAGTAAAAACATTAGCTTGTCAGATTCGTTAGAATTAGACCAGAAATTCATTAGGCACTCTGCAGCCGAGGTAAGTAAACGAGAGCGATGGGCTTCGAAACGGGGACAGTGTAACAGGTAATGTTTGATTTTTTATTTATTTTTAGAATTTTTGCGTTCGACGAAGGAGAACGCAACCTAATCTGGTGACGGGTTCCCTGTGCCGGTGTGTGACGTGTTTGCCGGTAGCCAAAAAAAGTTCAGTTTTTTCGTAGGCGTATCACAAAATGCCTCGATATCATGAGCTGGTAACTATATACACGATGCTCGGAGAAACGTCGAGTATAAGTGTTTTATTATTTTCCCAATCCAATGCAATAATGTTTAAAAAGTTACCAAGCACGATATATCAAAGCCTGTAGCATTCGATAAAGTCTGATGTCCAAACTATATCAAGTCAAACATGGTCTGTTTTGTCGGCGCGGTCG
This sequence comes from Actinernus sp. WN-2022, assembly GCA_030867875.1. Taxonomy (NCBI): domain Eukaryota; kingdom Metazoa; phylum Cnidaria; class Anthozoa; order Actiniaria; family Actinernidae; genus Actinernus; species Actinernus sp. WN-2022. Next base: position 146,276,750 of record JAOWCC010001589.1, read on the forward strand.
TTGAACAGAGAACTGAATCGAATCAACTTGGCCATAATTTGTGCTGTCCAGTAACAACCGAGTGAATTCTGTTGGCTTGCTCGCTGTATTGGATTCTGCTTTTCGCTGTACATACAGATACCAAAACTACAAACAGTAAGATGACCTGGCTGAAGAGAAATCTAGGTCTGAGTTTTCTAGATACCCGTAATCGCCGTATCTTGTGCGAGTTGCGACACTGTGTACATCTTGGTTATACAAATATTCAACACTAACATATTCAGGCAGAGAGTTAATCTATAACGACATTTTGATATGCCAAGGAACTGGAAAATCAACACAGTACGAGGTGAGGGAAATTTAGAGTGCTTAGTTCATTGCTGTGTTCCCTAATCAATTAATCTACACTGAATTTCTGACGGACCTGAAACAAGGCTGATCAAAGCCAGGACCCGGCTACCAACATTGACCAGAACGGAAATTATTCTGCAACTAAACAATGGCAGCCAACCTTGTTTTCACTTGAAAAATACTGTGAATGATCTAAGGAACTGCATGGGGTGTCCTTTATACACATGTATATATATTTTATGTTCTACACTGGAATGTACTTAGTATTATGAATGCTAGGAACTGGAATGCAGTTTATACACATCTGAATAGCCATAGCTAGCTAATAGGGTTGATTTGTGTTCTACACTAACTCTAATTATTGCTGTACACTATATACCACACAGAAAAATGTCCTATGAATGCTCAAATGAATGCCATAACCATATAAAACACACATGTATACATATAGCCACATAAGCATTGCATCCAATGATTTAATGTTACCGTGACAAAGATAATTACAGTTTTATACCCAGATGCATTCCCTTGTATATTAACTTACAAGTCAAGACATCAAAATTTTCACATTAGTTAAAATCAAGCATTTTTGATCTGGATTACCTACACCGTCAACATCATTGCAGCAATCTTTCAGGCTTTTGTGTTACCACAGTCCTCAGTTTCTCTTAAAAAAATATGTCGAACGCACTTTAATAATCTACGATTACTACTAGTTTTTATTAACATTTTCCCAAAGGATACAACAATCACAAATACGACATAAAGATACAAAAAAAAACTAGTTATATTACATGACTTATGTCTTAAAAACAATATAATAACTTCGATTAATTCCTAGTACCCGGAGGCTCATAATACTTGAGAACAAATTAATTTAAATCCAAAGCAATTTTTCCCACTTAAAATAATGAAAAGATAACTTGCACTTCTCTCTTGCAATGTGAAGCTCTAAGTCTCTAATTGATTTTACATTATTTAGGAAGAGCTGTAAAGTTGGTTTTATCTTAAAGTGCAACTAACCCCTTTTGCAATTTTTATACATATGAATCTTTGAAAGGGTTTGAGTACCTCTGCGAAGAAATTTTTGGCTTACAGAGAATACTCTATGTTCTATGCTTGTTTAAAATGGTGAAATTTTGACCTTTCCTGACCCATGAACGCGTAAGAAAAAGCCTGGGTCGATTCTTGATCTTACGTCATCCAACTCATTCGACTTTGCAATAATTTGAATAAATATTTAGCATTTACTGTAAAATAACTGTTTTCTTTACTAACAACTCACAGACAGTGTATATTCTCTATATATCGATGTTGTTGCGATGGAAAGGCGCCATGGAGAATAATGCATCAATGAGGTGACGTAAGATCAAGAATCGACCCAGGATTTTTCTTGCGCGGTCATGGGTCAGGAAAGGTCAAATTTTCACCATTTCAAACAAGTCTAGAACATAGAGTATTCTCTGTAAGCCAAAACTTTCTTCGCAGAAGTACTCAAACCCTTTCAAAGATTCATATGTATAAAAATTGCAAAAGGGGTTAGTTGCACTTTAAGGTATCTGCAATAATAAATATTCGCTTCCCTAGCAAAATTAGGTGATTAATAATCTAAAAAAATTCTTTATCATAAATTCCAAACATAATATCGAATTTGTAGAAGAAAAAAACATTAAAACCAAGTGTACGCATCTATGTAACTATTTATTTCCAATAACCCTGAGATGTGTTACACTCGTAAAAAAGATGGCACAAGGTTTCTTCTTTATCACTACAAAAAGTACAAATTGGAGAATCAACCATTTTCATTTTAAATAATCTGGAGTTAGAATAAATGACACGATGCAATAATTTCAATTTAAATTCTATAGTTTTAGTATCAATTGCAACTTTAAAGGGGCAAGTGTATATGTCTTTCCAATTAAAACTATTGTTGGGAAAAATCTCAATATATTTCTTTTGAGCTGTTGGAGCACTATGATTTTCTAATTTTGATTCTAATAAAATCCAGTATAGTTTCTTAGAAGTAATCGATTGAAGAGTATAGGAATTATCATTATAGAATATTAATATTTCATCAGTACTCTCTAAAATTGTTACAGAAATCAATGCTTTAATAATCTTTCGCCAATTTTCGGGTAAAGCATCGATAATTCCCATAATCAACCACATTTCCTTAGAGGAAAAACCAAGGGCAGATAATTGATTCCAGGTTAGAAAATATCCATTCCTAAGAAGATCCCGAACTCGTAATATATGTCTAGACATAAGATTGCGATTGTAAACAGATTTACCGTTTATTTGAATATATATATTATTCCAGATAATCTCGTTTAAAATATATTCCCCCAAAACAGGAGTAGAATTGGTAAGATCAGCCCACGCTTCTAAACATTAATGATAGAAAAAGGTAAAGTGAGTGATAGTAGTCTTACTTCGAAGTTACAATAAAACAAAAATATACCCCCTACACTATTTAGATATAAGTTGGCAATAAGTTTCCATGTAGATGTATACGATATATCACATAACTTTTTAATCATTGTAAAGATATCGGGAACTTTTAAACCCCCTCGTTCAATATCATTAAACATTACCTGCCGTTTAATATTATCCTTCTTTCCTTTCCATAAAAAATCAAACAAAACTTTATTCATATCGTTGATCAATTCCTTGTTATATTCCATAATTCCAGCTCGAAAAGGATCTTCGGTAATACAAAAGACTTAAAAATCTGATTCCTCCCCAGCAAAGTTAAACCACGCCATTTCCATGACGCAAGAAGAGATTTAATAGCGTGTAAAACATTGTCATGGTTGAGTTTCTTTTGTAATTTACGATCATTTGTAAAGTGAATACCAAGAATTTTAACTGACTTACGTAATTCCTAGACGTTCAAATCTTTTGCTAATATTCCTATTTCTCCAAGACATAGTACTTCCGTTTTAGAATCGTTTAAATTGAGACCAGAGCATCTTTTGAAGGCTTTTATTATTTCCAAAATGGAAAAGTAAGAATCCTTTATCGTTTACAAAAATTGTTAAGTCATCCGCAAAAGCGGTGGAACGGAATTCATGCTTCATAACTGGAATACCTTTAAAATCTGTACTCGATCGAAAACGTGTTAGTAGGGTTTCCATAACTAAAATAAACAATAAGGGAGCCAAAGGATCACCCTGGCGTACACCCGAACTAACATGAAAATGGTTAGATGCTGTTTAGAACACAGCTTGTTATATTTGTATAAAAGACTTCTACCCATGGAATAAAGTCTGGACCAAAATTAAAGCTTTTCAAAGTTCTAAGCAAATATTTTCTATTTATACTGTCAAATGCTTTTTCAAAATAAACTGCAACTAAAAGACCATTAACATTATTTTTCTTAGTAAAATTAACAATATCATCAATAGAACGGACAGCATCAAAAATTGATCTACCTTTAACAAAAGCCAATTGATCTGAACCAATTATTATCGGTAGAATATTATCTAGGCGCATTGCAATCACCTTTGATGCAATTTTAGAATCTACATTTATGAGAGATATTGGTCGCCAATTTGTAATGAATCTTCTATCTTTGTCTTTCTTTTCAATCAGTTTAATTATAGCCTGTCTTTTGTGTCACTGAAAGTTCGGCGTACAAAAAGGAGTAATTAAAACAATCAACTAATTGGTCGCTTACGAAGTTCCAAAACGTTTTATAGAACTCCGCCGTTAGTCCATCATTTCCTGGTGATTTATTGTTTTTAAAACAATTTAGAGCATTATAACATTCCCCTTTTGTAATCTTCCCTTCTCCAGGGAGCCTCTCCGTTTCAGTTAGCGTTGTTAAATTATTTAAAAAGTCAGAATCGTCATTTACGTTTTTGGGCGAGTACAAATTAGAATATTATTTCTGAATTTCATTCATAATTTTCTTAATGTCTGTAATCTTATTCTTATCTCCATCTATAAGCTGACGGATGCAGCTTTTTCTCCTCTTTGTATTTTCTAAATTTAAGAAGAAAATATTATTTTTCTCGCCTTGCTCGAACCATTGAACTCTTGAGCGAATGATCGACCCCCTAGTTACATGCTCAATCTCCTTATTATATTCACTTTGGAATCTCTCAAGATCATCCATATTTTTAGAACTAGGATAAAGGGATAATTGTTCTTGATAACATTTCAATTGATCTTCTATCTCTGATAATCGATTTCTTCTTTTCCTTGCTACTTCTTTTGAAAAGCTTATCGTTTCTTTTCTTATCTTATACTTTAAGATAACCCATAATACTCTTTTATCTTGAAACTCCTTAAATTCCTCAAGCCATTCTGGATAATAATTAGGGATTAATTTAATATAATCTGAATTTTCTAATAAACTACATTTAAATTTCCAGAAAGAGGGGCCGCATTCTTGATTTTTTAAAGAATTTATATTTAATTTGATAGCTGAATGATCAGACTTAATTGCAGTAATATTATCCACTGATTCTACATCCTCCTGCAAAACATCGCTAATAAGCCAGTAATCTAAACGTCGTTGTATAATCGGCTTTTTTTGTCTCCAAGTGAAAATTTTTTTGACAGGGTCCGTACTCTCCAAATATCAATTAGATCATTATTAAGCATCTATATATTTGGAAGACTCCTTTGTAGTTGGCGAACGACCTTGACAATCTAAAAACGCTACATTAAAATTGCCCCCAATTATCAATTTGGCGTCGTTTTCTATATCAAATTCCTCAATTTTCTTATTCAATTATTGATAAAAATTGCATTGCTCTTTCAAAATATTTGGAGCATAAATATTTACTAAAAGAAAAGAGGATCCTTGTATGATACAATGTAATATCACATATCGTCCGAAACTACATGATTCTACCTGCTTTACTACTAAATCAATATCTTTTTTAACTAGTATTAACACGCCACGGCTATGTTGAGAACCATGCGCAAAAAAAAATTGACCCTTCCATTGTTTTTTCCAAATATTTTCACATTCTTCCGTGCTAAAAGTTTCTTGCAAAAAGCAAATGTCATACCGTTGTCTATTTAAGGTGGCTCGCCTGGATTTTCCAGGGACGCACCATATCCACTTTGAACGGCTGCTACTCCACTGTCAGAGCACGGTCGGGCTAGCCACTTCACCCATTTACAAGAAATATAATAAACTTTCAAAAAATGTAGGTTTGCTTGACATCGGTGTTACCATAGCAACACAGCGTTGACGTCATGTGTTTTACATATCAGCAATTTTCTCGAAATCTAGACCTAAACTTTTAAAACGACCTAGTGTTCCTTGTAGTCTAAATGTAGGCCTTCAAGACTGCAAAGTTTAAAAATATTGTATGAGAGCGTTTTCGAAAAAAAATGGGTTGAATATTTTCATTCAAAAAATAAACAGTTCGCCTTAATTCCTGTTTAGTCGTCAAGAACTGTGTTTGCCGGACCGATTCAAACGCTGTTTTTAGCATATTTCATACCTGTGGCATAGGACTACTTCCCATGAAAATTTCATTCCATTTGCTTTATTCGATTTCGGTTTATGGAATAATAAGTAATGTAATAAATATGCTCATTTTACTCAAAATAGTAACGTATTTGTTAAGGAAGCTGTAATTCGAAAACTAGTCGATAATTTTTTTTTTAATCCATTCACCTGAAATTCGACATGTACTACCCTCGCCCTGTAAATTTCAAGAGCATTGAATCATTTTAAGGGCGCGAAATAAAAACGAAAATATAGGAAACTTTTACATTCATCCACGCAAGCTTCATTGCTGTATCATTTTGTTTATAGCTTGTGTCTTTCCGAAATTTCTCTTTTGTCTAGATTCTACATACTTGTGTGCTTTTGAACTAACAAGTTTACCATGCACGCATGCTATGCTTCGCTACCGCCGGACACTAGTGCAAATTCTGTTCTTAGGACAATGACATGCAAATTAGTTAAACCATGAAGCTTGGCAGTGCGGGATGATAATATTGAATAAGTGTGTTTTTAGTAACCAGATCGGGAAAAAGTGCCCGTGACGTCTACACCACATTTTCTAAATATAAATTAAAAACGAGATTTTGTATTAGTGATATTATAAAACCTTTTGTAAATAAATATTATAAGTTTTATTATAACAGCGTTACAACTGGCAGCGTGACTATTGTACTAAAAACAGAATTTGCACGAGCGTTCTGGCATTAGCGAAGTGTAGCAAGCGTGCATGGTAAACTTGTTAGTTCAAAAGCACACAAGTATGTAGAATCTAGACAAAAGAAAAATTTCGGAAAGACACAAGCTATAAACAAAATGATACAGCAATGAAGCTTGCGTGGATGAATGTAAAAGTTCCCTGTGTTTTTGTTTTTATTTCGCACCCTTAAAATGATTCAATACTCTTGAAATTTACAGGGCAAGGGTAGTACATGTTGAATTTCAGGTGAAAAGATTAAAAAAAATTGTTATCGACTAGTTTTCGAATTACAGCTTCCTTAGCAAATACATTACTATTCTGAGTAAAATGAGCATATTTATTACATTACTTATCATTACATAAACCGGAATCGAATAAAGCAAATGCAATGAAATTTTCATGGGAAGTAGTCCTATGTCACAGGTATGAAATATGCTAAAAACAGCGTTTGAATCGGTCCGGAACACACAGTTCTCGACGACTAAACAGGAAGCAAGGCGAATTGTTTATTTTTTGAATGAAAATATTCAACCCATTTTTTTTCGAAAACGCTCTCATACAATTTTTTTAAGCTTTGCAGTCTTGAAGGCCTACATTTAGACTACAAGGGACACTAGGTCGTTTTAAAAGTTTAGGTCTAGATTTCAAGAAAATTGCTGATATGTAAAACACATGACGTCAACGCTGTGTTGCTATGGTAACACCGATGTCAAACAAACCTACATTTTTTGAAAGTTTATTCTATTTCTTGTAAATGGGTGAAGTGGCTAGCTCGACCGTGCTCTGACAGTGGAGTAGCAGCCGTTCAAAGTGGATATGGTGCGTCCCTGGAAAATCCAGGCGAGCCACCTTAACCAGCTAAAATATGCAGCGCGTCTTTCGAAAGTACGAAAACCGCGCACATTGAGAGAGAGTAGACCAAATTCCACATTAGAATTATTCATTTAAATAAAGGAGAAATATATATATAAAATACCTCCTGGAGTAAAACAATAATGATAATCATATAACTATAAGTCAAGACAAAAGCTAGGATAATACAAAACACCCACATTACAGAACAAACACCAATAATGCTAACAAAATTAGAAATTATAAAATTACAATGAAGCAACAGAAACATGGAGACTAAACGCTCTACGACAAGCCGTAACGTTTGATGCGAAAATTTAGTGGACTGAGATTCAAATGGGGCCATAGAAATTAGACCACAATCCAGTCCTGAAAGCTCGCTAAGTCGATGGAACAAGAAAACGAGTCGTAAGCTACCGCACATATAGCTACTCAAAATGAAATTTCCTGCGGCTACATAATTACTAAATTTCAATAAGTCACATATCTACCAATTTCCCTTGGATAAATAACTCGTCCGGCTGAGATTTACTAAAATAAGCCACTTTTCCTCATGCCTTGCTTGCTTCAAACGAGGAACGTGTTTCTTCCTACTTTCATACAGAGCTTTGGGGAGGTCTTCAAACACAGCGTAATTGGTATCTTTGAGCTTGCTACCTTGACTCAGAATCCTTCTTGTGTCCGGGTATCTTAAAAACCGCGCTAAAATAGCTCTTGGTTTCCCTCGCACCTTCCGACCGACCCTATGGACTCGTTGAATTTCAATATCTGTGTCTGCACCTTCTAAATCCATACTCTCTTCCAGGAACTGGTACAATATCTTCTCGGTCTGCACTGGGGTTTCATTTTCACCTTGTTCCGGAATGCCTGTAAACATTAAATTCTCCCGTCTCGAGTATGCTTCATAATATAAAAGTTGCTTCTTTAACTTGGCCATTTCATCTTCACTATTAGAAGCCACGCTGTGCAACTTTTCCTTCGTTTCTGCAATATCTTGTACCGCGTAGTTTAGACCTTCTTCTACTTGAGCGATAGAAACCTGCAGTCTTATAAGATTGATCTAGGCGATAAATGTCAGCCTGTGGTTTGCTGACTGTTGACTCTACGTTAGAAACCGTGAATTCAATAGTTTTCATCTGGGTAGCCAAAGAGTCGACTTTAGCAAGGATAAGTTTTACATCTGATATATTCTGGCTAAGCTCTAGAGCATGGAAGACTTCGTCTTCAGCCTGGCGAGGCAAAATGGCCGCCTCTCCACGTGCTCCAGAACTTTCTTTCCCTGTTCCCTCGTTATATGCTTCCTACTCGAGTTCCATTTCCTTCTGCTTCTTTTCTGTGGGGTATTCTTTACTGTCTGAGCCTTGGCTACGGTGTTTTCGTTTGAAAAAACAACAACGACATTTTATAAACTTAGCGCGGAGCTTGAGAAAACACGTCTTCACTCACGCTTCATTTAACAAATAAAAGATGGTTCTCCTTGTTATATAACAAAATGATGCACGCTCGAGGTCTTGAAAAACTGCGGATGCACGAGCGGAACGCGAGTGCATTTAGCAGCTTTTCAAGATCTCGAAAGTGCATTATTTTGTTATATAACAAGGAGAACCATCTTTTATTTGTTTTATAATATAAACTTCAATGTAGACGAAGGAAATAAAGCTATCTTTAGAACCCGCGTAAAAATCTAAAAGCAAACTGACGACAGCGAAAACCCCATTTTACTACTTGACTTGTTTACAACTTTTTTCGTCGCTGATTGGTTCAATTGTGACAGCTTGACATTGACGATCTGAAAGATCGTTTCTTATTGGATGAAGTAATCTGCTAAGAATAGAACGTGTCAATCGATAAAAGTGAAAGACAGAAATTGCAAGAGCCGGCAAATGCAATGGGTTGTAATATTGTCATCTGGTCAAAACTGTTGCAGGAAACAAAGTGCTTTCTTTTTACAATTTCTGGTCAGCACAGGAGAGGTTTATCTGCAATGATTGTGATAGTGCCAAGCGTTGAAAATGCCTGATGGAAAAGCATTCACAGAGAAAGCGTTAACGAATTAGCGGCAGTAGAGTTGGACACGTGAATTGAACACGTGAATTGAGGATTGCCGACTATTTTCTACAACAACTGCATAGTTGACACTGATTACTGATTCTGTGGTCTGAAGAAGAATATTTTCTTTATCCCAAGGAACAGTGTTGTAACTGCTGCTCTGATGGCCGTGTTGCGTAGCTTTTGAGGCTCTCTTCGTTGGCATGGCCGCTATACACATGAAAGATAATATACTCTTTTGAAATTCTGCCAGTTCTGGGTTCTCTGCAAGTTGTATCGCCCGTTTTTCATTCAGGGACATTCCAGAACCTCTCAAACGAACTTCTACATGAAACCAGAGAAATCCCATTGTATTCTTCGCAATTCACTGTTCAGGTTTCAGCATAAAGCAGACTTATTACAGTTATCGTCGAGTTATTGGTGAGTCATGCATGTCTTGTTGTTGTGTTGTCACTTTCCTCTCACCAGGCTGTTAGAAAAACCACATTTTTCTTTTAAAATTACAATCATTTTTCATATCAAACTCTCAATGAGTAACACTGTATTAGAATGTGGGCATTGCTTTTCTCAATTTCAAACGTTTTAGCATCCCATTTTGTGGTCGCTTTAGAGTACGAAGCCGATGCTAAATTCTCTCGCCGATCACTTTCTTTTAGTTTTGGGAAGCGACTTTTATTTCCCTTTTCTTCAACACACCTTAACAACTCAAAGTCGGACATGTTTTCTTCTCAGTCTATGAAATTAGAGTCTATGAAATTAAACTCGCGAAAAACAATCACCGATACGTTTTGTTTTGATTCTCGGCGTGCTTGATTTTTTCTTGAGCGTGCATTTATAACAAAATCAAGCACGCTGAGCATCCAATCAAATCGCATGTTCTTAGGATGATCCCATAATTTATATTATATTAGTCAATATATGTAATGGTAATGTTTGATAGTTTTCAGCTGGTATCCACACTCACATACAGGGGAGGGTATACAATTATGGCGAAAAAGATCGTCGTTTAAGGTGCTATTTTTCAACCTAAGTCTAGTTTGCAAAACAGAAGGATACCTAGCACCAATTTCAAAGAGCTTGGGGCACCTTTTGACAATAACTTATTAACTGAATTTTTGAATTTAGCAAAAGAGGAAGAATTCCTTATATCGAGAGCCAGGGAGTTCCATCCGGAAATAGAAGAAGGAAAAAGGAGTTTTGAAATCTAGATGTGGAGCAACTTATAAGTGATATGTTCTCGCTATTACGGAGTGAATAACTAGATCTGTGAGAAACTGGCGCGGGTAAAAGGGAGGGAGGAGAGATAGTCAGGAACCAAATTATTCTTAATTTTATAAAATACTGAAAGTTTATGAATATGACTTCTTGTTTTAAGTGTATCCCAGACAAGTTCATCTAACAGGGACTGGCGGTTTGTTCCTTTAATGGCGCCCGTGACTAAACGAGCTGCATCAAATTGAATGCTCTCAAGAGCATCACTACACTTCTGGATACAACCATCCCATAACAAATCAGCATACTCTAACAGCGGTCTAATCAAGGAAAGATACATGATGTTAAGTGTAGATCTATTCAACAATAACTTTAAGCCTTTAACATATTTAGCCTCTTAGACGCCTTTTCGTAGATAATATTAATATGATTGTGCCAGGACAGATCACTGGATAAATTGACACCTAAATGACAATGTGAGTTGACCTCAGGTATACTAGACTGATTTAAAAAGAGGGGAGGGTGATCTGGCTTGACTGTTTTAACCGAACAAACCATGGAGCGAGATTTAGCGGCGTTCATGGTAACCATCCATTTATTAGCCCAATCAGCTATTGAAGTAAGATCAGAATTAAGTTTCGCAGCGGATACTACCTGAGAATCGACTATATCTAAAATCATAGTATCGTCAGCATATAAAAAAGCTTCAGATTGAACGTTATTAGTAATATCGTTAATATAGATGAGGAACAAGAGAGGTCCAAGCACACTACCTTGAAGCACGCCGGCGGATACGTTTTCCCAGTTCGAGTGGATTCCTTCTATAACTACACGTTGTGAACGACCAGAGAGATAATTTTCTAACCATTTAAGTAAAGGATCTTTGATTCCAAGATACTTTAATTTACTTATCAAACCATCATGCCACACTTTATCAAAGGCTTTGCTAATATCTAAAAAAAAACTCTAATTTCCTTTCCTTCTTCTAAACAGCGGTAAATTTGGTGGACGATGTAAATAAGTTGTAAAACAGTAGAGTGACCAGGTCGGAAACCGGATTGAAAAGGGTGTAAGTAACCAATTTCTACCAAAACGTTATAGAGACGTACAAAAGCGATTTTTTTCACAAACTTTTGACAAACTAGGTAACAGGGAAACAGGGCGGTAATTAGCCTTGAGATAGCGCTCGTCTTTCTTAAATATGGGCAAAACATTCGCTAGCTTCCACTGTTTGGGAAATTGACCAAGAGAAAAAGATAAATTGATTAACTTAGTACAAGAAGTTAATCAATTTGGGCGCAAAGTTTAATCAAACGATTCCCGACCCCGTCATAGCCACCTGCTTTAGAAATGTCAACATTTTTGAAAAGGTTTAGAACTTCATCAGGACTAACATAAGAGAGCGACGAATCAGAAAATTGACCAACTAGTTGAGGAGCGGGGTGTTATGGGTCCAGAGTAGACTGTGTAAGAAAATTTTTTTTAAATAATTTAGCCTTATCATTAGAATCAGAGATAAAAATATCGTTTTATTTTAGTGGTGGAATTAGAGAGCACACTTTGGCGCCATATAAAGATTTAACTGCTCCCCACCACTTTTTTGCGTTGAAACTAGGATCTCTTAACACAGAATTTAGATTCGCGAAATATGAATCATTTTCTTTCCGAATAATACTAACAGTGAGATTTCGTTGAGCTTTGTAAAGGTTCCAGTCGCTAGAAAGTTTTGTTACACTGAATTTTCGTAACAATCTGTCCCGCCTACGCATCGAGCGCCTGATTATACTGTTCATCCAGGGTTTATCATTGGGGCGAATAGTAACTTCACGGAAAGGAATAAAATTCTTTACAATTAAAAGGAAAGCTGAAAACCAAGTGTCATAAAGATTCCATACATTTGATATTAACAAAAAGAGCGTCCCACTTAAAGGACATGAGAGAATGAGTTAAGAGGTCCGCGTCAACAGAATTGAAATTCCATACAGAACGTTTGTATGCCCTAGAACGAGAAACAGTCAAATTGAATTTAGCAACAATAACATTGTGGTCACAATTAGCAGGGTACTGACATAATACCCAGGAGAATCAGTAATGACTAAATCTAAAATAGTTTCACTAGTGGCAGTGATTCGAGTCGGTTCGTTTATTAGCCGCGTACTGAAGATACTTAAATCTATTATATCAAAGCCACTTGAAATGTTATTTAACGCATCCTTAGCAGTGGCATCATTCCTGATTGCTTCAAACTTGCCAGAGTCATTCCTGTATATAAAAAGGACTCACATCTACTACTAACCAATTATCGCCCAATTTCTCTTTTGTCCGTCTTTAATAAAATACTTGAGAAATTAATGTTTACAAGAATAATGACATTTTTAATCAAGGATAATTTAATTTATAAAGGCCAGTTAGGTTTCCGTGCTAATCATTCAACTACACATGCATTATTATTATTAACTGATAAAATTCAAAGGGCAATAGAAGAGGGCATGTTCTCATGTGGCATATTTTTGGATCTCAGCAAAGCCTTTGATAAAGTTAACCATGCAATTTTAATAAAAAAGCTTATATAATAAAAAATTATTATGGCATCCGAGGAATTGCAAAAAACTGGTTTATATCTTATCTTACCAATAGAAAACAGTTTGTCTCTATTGGTAATGTATGTCCAGAACACAATACCTCATCGTGTGGTGTGCCACATAGATCAGTCTTGGGCCCACTCTTATTCCTATTATATGTGAATGATTTTAGTAATTGCTCTAGCCTTTTTGATTTTCATCTCTTTGCTGACGATGCTAATTTATGTTATGCTGAATATAACTTAATTACTCTTGAATCAACTATCAACAATGAGCTAACAAAAGTTAATGAGTGGCTATGCACAAATAAGTTATCATTAAATATCAACAAAACCAACTTTGTTATCTTTCACCCACCACAGAAGAAAATTAATTATACGGTTAATCTCAAAGTGAAGGATGAATTAATAGAACAATTTTTTTTATAAAATATCTAGGAGTCCTGATGGATTCCAACCTCAACTGGAAAAGTCACGTAAGAGAATTATCAAAAAGATATCTAGAAGTATAGGTATCCTTTCGAAGGTAAGACATTATCTTCCTACAAATGTCATAATTCAGCTTTACTACTCCTTGATATACCCTTTTTTGGCTTACGGATTAACAGTTTGGGGTAACACTTATGACCCTACACTAAAACCACTCGTAATCCTAAAAAAAAACTCCGTATTATAACAAGTTCTAAATACGATACACATACTTCTCCTTTATTTAAGGAACTAAAAATACTGAAATTTACTGATATAATATATCTTCATAATGTTATATTTCTTTATCAATTTCATAATAGAATGCTTCCATCAGCATTTGACAACTTTTTAGTAACAGTTGCTTCTGTACATTCTTATAATACCAGGCTATCATCAAGGTCATCGTACTTTATTCCTCAAGTTAGAACAAATTATTGAAAATTTAACTTGCGTTTCAAAGGAGCAGTAACTTGGAACTTAATAAAGGAAGAAACAAAAATGCTGGGGAAGCACTCTTTAAAAAAAATATCAATATAATCGTGAACACCTCTACGTATTCCCACCATCTCGAACTCGGTTATTTCAAATCTCTCGCTATCTCGAACTGAAATAAACACGTTGAATATTTAAGAGCTTTAGTTTGGTGTTACTTTTGTATAGATATCCTTCACAAACAACAAGTTATTTGACGGCAGCTGGCGATTGAAGAAAAATCATAGTATTTGACATCAGCTCGTTTTCTACCGGGCTCGCACAGTGAAGTTAAAAAATACCTTGTTTAAAGTAGCCGGTGAATACTTTCTGTAATATATGTTCGCGATGCGAAATAACTTTTTAAATAAACTGTGAGGTTTAAAATGGTGTGCTTGAGTTCTTTTACTAACCGGAGTTGAACTTTGAAAAGCTTTTAAGTTTGATATTGAATAGACCTTTCCCACGCGGCGGCCAATCTTGGAATAAAACCCGATTCAGTGTTCATGAGTATGGGGGAACTAGGCTACTGGTATTCTGAGGTTCAGTTCCAGGCACAAACGTTATTGATACAGGAAAATGAAGACTACACAGTCAAAGAAAACTATCAAAGCATGAAATGACAACTTTACGGTTCTTTATTGAATCACGGCGTACAGTTGCGTACAGTTGGTTTCCATCTTTACGTAGAATTACGTAAGCATAAAGATGCGTAACGTAAGTTGCTATCTTTATGTAGATTTACTTGGAAGCGTAAAGTAGAGTTATGTGCTATCTTGGGGATGGGGATGCAGGTTGGCGCAGTGGTAAACACTCGCCTCTCACTGCTGCGGTCCCGGGTTCGATTTCCGGCTCGGGCACCGTATGTGGAGTTAGGTTTGTTGTTGATTCCTTATCTGCAATCGAGGGTTTTTCTCCGGTTTTCCCTCCGTAAAGATCAACCGTTAGTCGAGTGTAGTGTGTCCAAAACAGTTAATGTAGTGAGGAGTAAAAGCAGGCCCCCACCAGCTTTAACCTAGCTGTAATACTCAGCCTGCTATCACAAATAAAACATATATATATATTTTATCTTAACGTAGATTGACGGAAGCATAATAATGCGTAAACACAGGGCCGGTATAAAGTTTCTCAGCCTGACTGTGTAGAATCCCAGAAAGGATCGTTAAGACCCATGGCCATGCATAATATTTGAAGACGGTTAGAGAAGTGTTTCATTAATACTTTAAAATAAACGGAAAACAACAATGTTGTGTACATATTGATATATTTTAATGTTAACACATCACATTTCCCAATTTGAGCGTCAAGAAAACTGATTTGAAGGATAAAGACAATTAACCATATTGAATACGAGTGTAGTTATCATTCTCGAGACGTATAAAACAAGTCTAACCGTGATTTATAGAAATAATTGAGCTATATATATTTCCTTATACTTGTCAGTTTGTAAAGTGTTGAAGACGTGAAGAATGACTCCTGTGAACAGCACAGTCCGTATACATCAAGATCAGTACACGTCAGTATACCGGTCCGTGTACGGTAACTCGTACACAGCGTATAATGAATCAGATGTATACTGGTCATTACACAGTACGTATACATCAAGATCAGTATACGTCAGTATACCGGTCCGTACACAAGGTGTATATGGACTCAGCATACTTCATTATACATGCCATTTCATGCAGTGCAAATCTCATTGAGTTGACCGGTTGACCGAGTCAAGTCCGAGTCGAGTCCGAGTCAATTGACCGAGTCACTGGAATAACTCCCATTTTTCTTTGTTTTTCCCCTCCTTCGTTTGGCTACACTTCAGTTTGGTAATCTTCTCATGCATGGTCGTTTTTGTTTGCAAATTTAAAGCCTTTCAAAGAGAATCCCAACAGCTGCCGTTCGATGAAGAAAAAGTCTTACATCTCGCTAAGCACGTGCGAAGTGCTATGACTACACTACCCATAATGTAGGTTGATTATATAAAGTTGGAACAGCTCTTTTCCTCTATTTTAAGCTTAATTTACGGTTAAATAAAACTAAGAAAGAAGAAAAAGAAGTAAAAAAACCTCAAACGGCTGGTGTAGGAATGGAACTGTAGGAATAGATTTTAATGAAAGCTCTTCTGGAATAATTTCGTCGGGTTCTCGTCTCTTCATTGCAGTTGAGAAAATCTTTAAAGTTTTTACATCATAGTTGGCTTTCGTTGCCCAAAAGTTTCATTTTCTTGCTGCTCTGATTGTGTAAGTTTTTATCTTCCTCTGTGAATTTCACAAACCTGAGCCATGCACCATATTTGTAGTTAAAAGCTGTAATTATAAATTTGATGTCATTGATATTTTTCACTTTAAATGAGGATATATGGAAAATGTAGCACTTAAGACCCAGCTGTAGTTTCATAGGAGTTCTAGCTATGAGGGGTTATTTCTCAGTAAAACACTCACATCCATATAATAAAAAATACATGTATACAGTATAATTATGTTTTGCATTTACTGGCTTGTATACATGGAGATCAATGTACAGTCATATGAATGTGGCGAATGAAGTTATATTTTAACCCACTGCAAATTAAAGGTCTTCCAGAGGTACTTCCAGCAATACTCTGTATCTGCTGCACCGTAATCCAATAAATAAACGGAAACTGCAATGACTGGGACAGGAAGTCGTAGACCACCAAGGAGCTTAATAAGGTGCCTGATGTCACATCCCCACAGTATATTAAAGATGGAATGACCTGAATTCCTGGAGTTTTTGTCTCAATGCAAGCTGATAAAACCTCTTATCTCATTTGAGATATTCATCGAGTGATATATAGTCATGTTTTCTCAGGGACACTTAACTAACATAATTTTTTTGTGTCTTTCTTACTTTGCTCTCAAGGTAAGATTAATTTTTAGTGCCACATCAACTGAATTCATTAAAGTGGGCTAATTTAGTTTCGCTTTTCAACACCGACATTTGAATAAGCAGTGTACAAGATAATAGTATTGGGTGCAAACATTCAAGCCATCCAATTTATTGTTCTTTTTTTAATTAATACATACAGCTGTACTAGCTTAAGTAATTACAATTCTTGGAAAGTTTGATCTAATTGTGTTCTTTCTTTCACAATAGCAACTTCGATTCAATATATTATGCTCTGTGTACTTAAATGATGTGTGTGTGTATATATATATATATACTGCAATCAGGTCAGAATCAAAGGCAAAATTTATATACTAGAGGAATGGGTTAATTGACCCAAATTAAAAGATGTTGTTTACGGTTTCTGGCTAATAAATGTGAAAACATTGCACCATAAATGTATGGTTGGTTAGTGGTTGGGAGGCTGTTGGTACAGTGATGTGATTGATAGTTGGTCGTTTAGTGGTTCATGGTATAAAGATATAAAGTGGTTGATAGGTGCATGGTCACGTTAGTGATTGATACATGGTTGGTGAGTGGTCCATACATGATTGGTATGTAAGTGGTTGGCAGACCAGATATTTATAGTGCAACTTATTCACTTTAGCCATGCAAAGTATTGGGTCAACTAAGTGTAAATCTGTTGTTTTTCATTGTATATGGGTTAAGTGTTTGCACCTAAAATGGTTACAGGAATTAAAGTACCACTACGTGCATGCATATTTCCCCTTGTGCATTAATGTGGCTAATAGAGTATTTTTTAAAGACAGTGTATATAAGGTCTACAAGGTTATTACTGATTTGAAATCTCTGAATGGAGTATGTGGTTAGCCAAATTAAGTTTTTGATTCATTCTCATTCACCCTGTAAATATCAAGCCTTAAAGTTTGCAAATCTGACACCCTTTTGAATTTGGACAATTAAGCAATGGGAGAATGGGTCGATTCCTGGCTTTACATATTTTGCATTTGTTTTGAGCTAAAATATTCGTGTCTGGGGAGTTTACCCAAAGAATTTCCATGTTTTGTACATTTTTATATTACTTGTAATTTATGGCAGTGAAAATGGATTAAAATTAAAATTAAAATCAGTATGGAATTTTCTGGCTCATTACCATGGGGGATGCATTACGGGGAGTGATTAAAGAGTGGGCTGTCTTCTCAGGCTACAACAAATTATATTATCAATGTAAAATATGATTTAATCTTTGTTAGACATAACTTAAGGTTCCAAAGCCACTTGCAAATTTAAACAAAATGTCATAACTAAGGATTTTTACCTGATATAATTACAATTTTTTTTTGCTCAAATTTAAAAAATAAAAGCATACAATTTCTTGATACAACTGATATAAATTTCAAAATCTTGACCCAATCACACATAATAGCAGTAATGATATATGTCTGTAATTGTGACATAAGTCAATCTACTTTTTTCACACAATCAATCAATCTATAAGTCAATCTAACCTTTCAAGCAACTGGAAACTGTTCAGACTTATAACACACATACACAGTGCAAATTTTATCAAAATACCTTGGGCAGAAGTAATGGTGAAAATAATTGGGCTATGGAGTTCTCACCTTACTGCATGTTGTCAAAGCTGAAAGAACCAAAGCTTTCTGTCAATAGCAGTGATTAGAATCCATTTACTGGTCAAAAGTTTACTAAATATCTTGAAGCCAAATAAAATTGTGCTAATCAAAAGCAGAAAAAAGGTTGTGAATATTTCTTTCAAGAGAGTAACAATTTTTTGAGAATTAAATTCAATCTTTCATAAGCATAATACACAAAATCCTATTGCTGAAAAAAATATCTACTATTAGAGATACAATTTTTCAAAGATATGCACTCCAGAACCAAGGTTTTGGATAGTTCATTGTCCCTCTTGCTACCTCATTAGCATTAAGGTATGGGGAAGTCCTCCCTGTCGAGTTAACGACGGAGAGAAGCACGAAGTGCTAGAGGGGCAACGTGAGGGAGGGAGCGGCGAGTTGTATTCCCCGTGACTTGTTAGCTTAACTAACACAGATGCATATCAGTTGCTTACATAATGCTAATGACGTCATTACGAGGGGTCATGAATATTCAATGAGGTTTGAATAGTTCATTATCCCTCTTGCTGCCTCATTAGCATTAAGGTATGGGGAAGTCTTCCCTGTCTCACCCGGTTGGGGAAGCCCTCCTAAAGCGACCACCCTACCAGAACATCTAAATATCAAATCTATCCCAATCCTTACCCCCAAATCTTTACTTCCAAAACCTTAAAATCTGCAATCCCATACAAACGAGCTATAATGAGTTCACGTTTATTGGTCATTCAAAATGCATGGAGGTTAATATATAAATTTCCAAAAGACCCTTAGAAGGCTTGGGAAAAAACCCAGCAGCTCGTTTTGTCTACGGTAGTTGTCTGTTATGTCCACTGGCATCGTAGATAACAAATCCCCCGCAACGCCCGATCCGAATACTTGGTTCAACTTGATGTAGTGGCGGGCCATAGAGGAAGGCTTCCAACCCACATGATCCATTACGGTCTGGATGTCTGCTCCCGCCATTGCCAAGGATATGGCGCACCCATTGCGCAGTCCATGCAAGGTTACCTTCCTGTTTCCAAATATATGCGGAAGTCTTTCTACATAAAAGTGTAGCCGGCCTTGCGCCGCCGATGAGTCAAACGGTAATGGCTGAACATACCCTTGGGGAGAAAGGGGTCTAAACAGGTAGCCTTGGCGTATTGGTGTTGTCATGATATCGCATAAAGCGATATATGTTTTAATTGCCGTGATCGGACAGAGAGCCACATTCTTACAGTAGCGTTTTAAAGAAAACAGGTTCGAGGTCCCATCCCCCAGTGACTTAGTCAGGACATGGTTAAACAGCAGGCCCTCCTTATTTGGGAAGTACAACATTTCCTCCGTTCTCATCCTCCCGAGATCTCCCGCCCGATCACCCGCAAAAAACGTCTTGAAATAGGCCTGATCTCTTGCGAAAACATATATTTCTTTAGATAAGAGATCACCTTCCATTAGCCGCTTAACGATATACGACCCAAGAGCCAACAAGTCCGCAATGAAAAAAGGTTGAGCCTGGGTAGGGGTAATCCTAGCCCGTAACTGTTCTTCTCGAATCATGGTCAGATATTCTTTGACAGTTTTCGAGGCTGCTGGATTGCCAAACCCAGGGATTGGAGATTCATCTGAACCCCTGCCGTGCAAACAAAATATAGAGCGGAGTTTCCCTATTAAATAATCGACCGTGCCGTAGGCTAATCTCTTGGGACAAGTACACTGGGAATTCCCCTTTTGTCCAGAGAAACGACAACCTTCCTGGTGCACTTTCGTTTTCCCGAAGTTATCCTTCTATATAAGGAAGTCCACAACTGCGTCCGGGGTTGCTGATTGGTTATCGAATGGCGGGACAAGGCCCGCCAAAAAAAACGTGAGTTCCTTTCCCAATGCTGATTGTTGCTAGCCTCCGACCTAATAAATCCGACTTTCTAGCTTTAATGTCCTGAATATTAATAGGTGCCTTTAAGGTAAGTGGTGTTTTCCTGAAGAGTGTTCTCTGATATCCACAACGCTGACAAAACTTGAAACTTTCGTCATTAGGGTAGGCGCACCGGGGGCATCCCACTGATAGTACGTATAGCTTTGGAACAATGGGCAGTCTCACATATTAGAACCTATCGACTCGAAGAACCCTCAAGTCAAATAGTAGTCTTATCGGTCTAAAACCATGTTTCGTGGGCGTCAATAGAGCACCCCAGGCGCCTTTTTTAGCCAGGATCATACCTCTGGACGACATAGCTACTATAGTCGGCCACCAAGCTGGACGAGGGGACTGACCGGGGACCACCATAGTCGCGATTGCCTTCTGGGATTGAAGGAAACAAAGCAGCGCGTGTATTAACGCAAACGGGGGAAAACAATATGCGTTTAACTCCATCCCGTCACAGTTTTGGAGGTCCTGGCTGAATACATCTACCCCTGCAGAACCTGTGGTGGGATAAGATGTGAAATGAGGTAAAGGCTTGCCGTCTCGATCTCGTTGAGCATTCGAATCGAGCGACATCAAGTCGAGGCTGTGACCACGACTTCCGCCAAACAGCTCCTGAACTTTATCCCAACATTGGGGTGCCAGTATGGAGTCCGTAGCAGTTAGTTTCCGAGAGAACCCGTCCGCCGGGTTGCACTCCGAAGGAACGTAGGTCATAGTTAATTGGAGGTTCCTTTCCTGTGTCAAATGAAAGATCCTCTTGGCTATTGGATCCAAGTGTGTATGACCGCTTGATTGTCCACCTGGACGTTAATTCGACAATCGCGTATATCTCTAGGCAGAGCTTCTAACACCATAGCAACCGCCCAGAACTCCTTCACATTGATACTCTCCGAGGCCACGTGACCTTCCCAAAAGTCTCCTAAGACGATGTCTGTAGGTTCTCGGTAAATGACGCCTGCCCATCTCGATTGTGACGCGTCAGTCGAGATTGTGACTGCCACGTGTTTTTCCATCTGCCACGGGACATGGCCAGTCCAGTTGTCCAAGAATCTCCAAAAGGCGAGCTCCTCGCTAAGCGCTGAAGTCATTCTCACCGCCCCAAGTGACGATGCTGAACCAATCGCTGCTGCCATCTCACGTATGAAAAACTTCGCGCTTGGGAATGCCAGGGAAAACGAAATAGCTTTCCCCATGAACCTTTGCAACGTTTTAATTGGGAGAGTAGGAGCCTCCCTTAAGATCTCCTCTCTTAACGCAGCGAAGGTTGCCTTTTTACTTGCAGGAATCTGGAATGCCTATAAAGACGAGTTAACCTCCATTCGTAATGCAGTTCACTGGCATCCACACGCACTTCTTGAGACCTAAAACATATCCCAGTTGGATCAGAAGCGTACACACAATATATAGGGCGGCTTCGGCAGATTGTTTGCTGAAAACAGCATCCCTCTTTCCTATAGGCTTAGACCAATAACCCTCATTAGTGAAAATTTCACCATTTAGGCGATCGTCTATATAAAGGGAGCAAGCAATCCCCACACTTCTAAAGTAATTTGTTGCTACCAAACCTATTGTCTGGTAGACAAAAGGCGAGTTCTTCCAACCAAATGGGAGAGGTGCGCAAACTAGCCACCAGTCCCCCCATCTGATTCCAAAATACTGCCTAGATTCGTCCGTCAGAAAAATATGGTCATAACCCGACTTGTCGTCTATTTTAGACATTAGTGAGTCCCGATAAACATAGCGTGGCACATCTCTTAGCTTATCTAATGAAAAGGCTGTGTCCCCTATCCATAAGTTAAGGAATCTTGCGTCAACGCACAACCTTGGTTTCGAAGGTTCCACGGTCAATGGCAGCACTAGCCTTGGTAGGGCTACCTCACCGACTTATACCCCATAAACGGACTGCTCCTGTCTGTAGGCGCTCTTCTAAGGTTCTTGAAATAAAATCTGTAAATTCTTTGCAGGACCCGTGATTGCCAAATATCTGAGTCGCGGGGGTGTCGCTGTCATATTTTACGCCTTTTACGCCTCATGAATTAATTAATGTTAAGCCCCTGTTTAATCCATTGTAGGATTTCTCCCCCTTCTCATGACCATCTAATATCGCCTCCCAAGTATTAAAATGTTTGTGGAGCTCTCCCGGCTGAAAAGAATCAGGGTCTCGGAAAGGGATATCGGTTACTCGTCGCAAATCTCCGTCTAGAACTCTGTCAAACTCCCCGAGTAATAACGAGAAGCTCTGTCACTTCCTCCGAGCTTGGGGTTCCATCCAGGAGTACCCACTTAATACTGCGAAGTTTGGCATTTTGACAAGCCGTGATTGGGTCAAATTGCTGTTCCCGCCTTTGCCTTTTTTCTTGGGCTGCAATAAGGCAAAAGGAGAAGGGTGCTTAACCAAGAGTTACGGTACCCCTAGATGAAACCCAAGCCCGGAGGAAACGACCCATCTGCCCGAGAATTCGTGGCAACAAGGGAATGCATTATAAGACAAAACGCTTGCTGGGTCATCCCACCGATCAAAGGTTACGGAAAATAAACAAAACACGCCACGCTTTGCAATAAACAACCCGTTAAAGTTCCAATACACCGTAATTCCCTTAACCATGATTATCATATTCCTTTGTGTGTGTGTGTGTGTGCGTGCGGATGGTGTGTAAGGGAAAGATCATTATATTGTTCTTCATCATATCAGTGTTCCTTCTTTTATTAACATTATTTGCCATACTCATTTATATTACATAGTCTATCGATTATCCAGTGTCCAGTCCTTAATCCACAT
Organism: Actinernus sp. WN-2022; assembly: GCA_030867875.1. Lineage (NCBI taxonomy): Eukaryota > Metazoa > Cnidaria > Anthozoa > Actiniaria > Actinernidae > Actinernus > Actinernus sp. WN-2022. The sequence continues at coordinate 146,300,064 of JAOWCC010001589.1, forward strand.
TTTTCTTTACATTACTTTACAGTACTTTAACTTCTCGATTATCCAGTACTCTAAGCTACATCTCTTTTCTTACGCTAGAACCCGGTGAAGCCTGCCCAAACGGACAGAACTTGGCTATATGGCCCATCTTTCCGCAAGAGAAGCATTTCAGATTGAAAGCTCTCCTCTCCCTTCCTCTCGGATATGGTGAGGGCCGTGCCCTTCCAGGCTCTCTTCCGCCTTTTTGCTGGTTCACCGCCTTCAGTGCCATTCTCGTTCTCAGTGCCTCTTCAACTAACTGAAAAATCAGAGGCTCTGGTAAGACACAAACCAGGCTCTAATTTGATTGGCTAGCCAAATCGGCTGCGCGATGAAGAAAAATAAAACAGTTGCTGCGCATAGCGCTTTCTTCCGGTTTTACGAAAATCTCCTGCATGAGAACGAGTATTTTGTAGTGAACAGAAGAACGATTTTATTCAAAAGTCAAGTAAGTTTTTCTTTGCCTACTAGCCGAACGAAACTGATAACACACACTCGTGGAGCCAAGGTACGTTGCTTTTGATGCATATGGCCAACCGAACGTTTGCTGATCAAGAACTCTCATTGCAAAAGCAAAGGGAACTAGGAGTTGAATTGCTAACACTTAAAGTGCTAGCCAACATAAAAATTCGACTTACAATTCGAACAGTAACCGCTAATATTAAATGTGCAGTTCTGTAAATATTTTTAATGTGAAATTAATTGAAATTATTATATCTTTTTCAAGCACTAGCCCACTCAGTAATTCATCCAAGTCTTGTGCTCTCCATGATCAGGTGTAACTTTATAGAGATATAACGATCAGTTAAACAGTATAAATAATTTAATGATGACACTGAAAGGCACAACAAAACAGGTACATCCAGTGTTTTTAAAAATTATATTAAGCTATAAAATTGTCTTGTAATCTGTGCCAATTAATCTATGCTTCATACCTCATCGCAGTCAATTTTCAACCCAACCTCTCCTTTTTACTGATGATGGATTTTATGTACCAGTGATTTATAGTACAAAGCAAGTCTTATAGCAATATTGAGGACTAGTAGTACACAGGTCCCGGTTGTTCGAAGCAAGGTTAACTTTAACCCTAGGTTAGCGCTAAATCTGTAATAATTGTAATCTGTACATGTACAGTTTAACCCAGGATTAGCGATTTAACCCCTGGTTAGCGCTTAACCTTGCTTCGAACAACCAGGCCCTGATGTCTTAGTGTGACAAACAAGCCAGTTGAATTAATACATGAAATTAGCCAAATATGAGACAGTTTCCCTTTGCCCTGGCCTACATCAAGCACAAGTTAGGAGTCTACATTGAACCAGGGACGGCAGAGCAAAACTTCAAGTTGGAGGGGTGGGGAGGGGGGTAAAAATTGTCATTGAGCCAGTGACCAAGTTATAGTCTTAAACTGACTGAGAAGTAACTAGGCAAAATATTATTTTAACCCCACATCCGCCATCCCTGTGAACCTAGGACAAATGCATTAGCAGTGCAGAGATCTTTGCAGGAAATAAAGCATGGGTAACTTGAAAGGCTGGTACAAATCTATCAAATAGAAAATCAAATCATGAATTTCCCATATGAATTAGAAGTTTTTATATCCCTTTTGAAGCTTACAAAAGTTTATTTATATGACATGGGGAGGGGGGAGGAAGGGAGGAGGAAGGGAGGGTGATGAAGTTATTGACATTGGGAGTGTACAATTGTTGTATCCCCTGTCCATCTCTTCAGCTTTTTAAGCACCCCCACCCCTGTAGCATTGGACAATCCCAATCCCCTCTTGTAACTCCAGTCACTTTCAAGAGCTCCCCTTTTAACTGACCAAACTATTTATTATAAAGAGCCCACTCCATATATTCACCCACCCCCCATAAAGTTTCCATCGTTATACTTATTCAAGGAAGAAGAATTCCCAAGATAGTTTAAGTTCACACAGGGTATATTCAGTTGTGTTCATACAGTAATCCTATTATTATTTTATAGTTCTGGGACCACCATTTTGAAAGGCAACCAAGCCTTTTGTGATATTGAGGCTGGAGTTGAGTCAGCTTAGTTAGAGCTTTGTATCTAGTTAGCATGATAATCAAAAGCTATTCATATTCATAGAAAGAGAGTTTGTATCAGTGCAGGCCGGTCAAGTCCAGCTGCCGTACCATAAAATGTCTATACTAAATAGCAGATCTACCAGATTTACTGCAAAATATCCTTTTCTTATAAATGCTGTCACTTTTTATATATTTAGAAGTTATGGGCAGTGAACTTAATGCTATTGATGATGAAAAACCTTATATTCAGAATCTATTTGTCAAAATTAAAACAATGCAATTTAGTCCTATTTTCTTTGTAAAAAGTTATGTAGAGGTCATAATTAATATACAAGTTGGCTAAAATTGTATATGGCCACCACAAGTTTACTAGTATATATGCCAGAACACACTTAGGGACCGGTCATTATTTATGAAGGAGGGGGTCGGGAAAAAATAATATTATTAAAGACAAAATTCACTAAAGCCCCCCCCCCTTCCTCAGGCCTGAAAATGACAAGTGATCCCCCTCTCTAAGTCCATGAGAGGGGGGATCCCCCAACACACACAACACACATTGTTCCGGTGAACCATTCTAATAGGTATTGGGCAAGCGGAGCAGGGCTGGCACTACGAGACCATGTCGTAAGCGATGTGATCTTACCTGTGGAACACTGTTGGAAGATGTAAATCTACGATAGTGTTGATAGTCAAATAGGTTTAGTACTGCACATAACCATTCTGCATCCACTTTGGGTTGTTTTCTCGGTTGGTGGTAATAACATTTTGCATCACAACCCCCCCTTCTTTACTACTCAGAATAACATGACCCACCCCTTATTGACTAAAGAAAATGCACATGACCCACCAGTAGCCTATTCCCCACCACCCCCCCCCCCCCCCCCCCTTCCTTCATAAATAATGACCGGTCCCTTACTTTGATTTCTGAACCCATATTTCAAATGTCTTGATAACATTCAACCACTGAGGACCAGCAGGAAAGACTCCTATTTGGAGCACGTATACTTTAAGTAGTTATTCAAAATCTTGTTCACAAATTTCGTTTAACATTTGATCGAATTTATACAATGTAATGCAATGTAGCCTGACCATAACTGGGGTAAGGAAATTACCTCATTTCAAGAAAACTATTTTTATCTGCACAAACCTCTGTCTTTACTTGTTGTATAAAGTAGAAAAATAAGACAATGGCAATTATACAAAATAATGGTACAGCAATCCAAGTACAATACAAATCCACTTTGCACTCAGCTTGAATTATGGCAACTTCAGCCTCATATATTGTATAAACTGCTGTTATCAAATTATGGCAAGGCCAATTAAGGCACATATTCTCAGGGTGTTTCAAATTACCGTAACTTCAAAGTCCTCAGCAATCCTCAACACAGCACACTGAAGCCCTTTCGCCCTATGTTTAGAAATTTTCTCCTCGATAATTGCGTGCAGGGGAGATACAACGACCACGATTGAGTTGGACTTGGATGATCCTTGAACTTGAAGTGCATCAAACACAAACGGTAAACTTTGGTAAATAAACGACTTCCCATACCCGGTCTGAAGGACACAGAATCAGTCCTTATCTAAACTAATTACACGAATAGCTTCCAACTGCTTACTTTTTAAAGAAAACTGTATTTAGCTTTGTAAGTGCGAACTGAATAGCTTCGATGAAGTCCGCCATTACTGAGAATGCAAAGAGCATGCGCAGTTTCAATGTCCTAGAATCTAGGACATCCGGTTTCGTGTCTTACCAGAGCCTCTGATTTGTCAGTTAGTTGAAGAGGCACTGGGAACGAGAATGCCTTCAGTGCCTTCTCGATAACTTTTGCAACCTCTGCTTCTTGTTTCGACGCTACTAATTTTAGAAGAACACCCTGTAACGCCTTGCTTCCGACTAAGGGGCGGCATTGGCGGAGGACAATTGAGTACTTCTCCGACTCAGGGTCTTTCTTTTCTTTCGCCACAGTTACTAGGTGCTCCAAGGCCGCCAGCGAAGCGTACGGGTCGAACAGCTCCGAGGGCTTCGCAATGAGGAACTGAAGACTGGTTTTAACCATTTGAGCATCCGCCGACTGTTTCATTTCTTGTAACTCCTTTCTCAACTGCAACAGTTGCTCGTTCACCTGGGAATAACAGAAAATTGCACACCATAACTTTAGGCTGAAATCAACTCATCTAAATTTGCATAAATTAATATCAGCCAACATTTATTCCATAAACAGGACCCCAGATTCCCTACATATTTTGGTTTCACTCTAGAGACTTCGAGTTCCGGGTCTCTATCTAACTGCCACGCCTAGCTTCCAGCCTCATCAGAGGGTTACTCTTAACTTCAACACTAATGCCACAATAGCTATTTGCAGCGTTATCCCTTGTGTGGCGCACTGCCACGCCTCTGGTAAGCATACAGCCACATCTCCTTTGTGGGCACACAGCCACATCTTTTTGTAGGCCCACAGTCACACCTCTTTGTGGGCACCCAACCCCGTCTTTTGTGAGCACACGTCCACACATTTTTGTGGGCACCCAACCACACTTCTAGGTGTACACACAACCACACCTCTTGGGTGGGCACACAGCCACACACTTTAGTGGACACACAGCCACACCTCTTTGGTGGGCACACAGCCACATCCTATACCTAAAAGCTTCACCACCTTCCGTTGGTCGAATATCCAGATCCTCTCTCTGTTCTCTGACAACAACGAATGCAATATAGGAGGGTATGAGCAAAGCACAAATAAAATTCAAGAAGACCAGTCGCGTCCGGAAAATGAAAAGAGGGGTGTAGCTCACCCCAAAGTAGTTCCATAAAAGAGCTAAGACATAATACTAGACCATCATGCCAGAATGAGCATCCTTGCATAAATTACCAGCCATGTGCTTGCGAAAGAAACGACCAACAATCCGATAAATATTACGCCTACAACAAGCTCGTTATAACCCAACGAATAAAGAGCAACTAGAAGAATTAAGCTATAATTCTCACCTCCAAAGTTCCTTCTGCCTTGTTAGTTTCACCAGTTTTCTCAGAGTTTACCGGGGTTTGTGAATTAACAGAATCTTGTCGCGAAGCCGCCGAGTCCTGTTGAGAGTTCGCCGGGCCTGAAGAAGCTGAAGCCGCCTCAGAGATAGGATTATTCGTCGCATTAACCACGTTGGGCCGTAAAGCCTGTACAATTTCCACAACTTCTTCGTTGTTGACCGGAATAGGACGCCACTGGTCTGCCATAGAGTAGCGAGTTGTTGACTCCGTGACTTGTTAGCTTAACTGACACAGATGCATATCATTAAGTTGCTTACATAATGCTAATGACGTCATTACGAGGGGTCATGAATATTCAATGAGGTTTGAATAGTGCTTTGTTTACATCAATAGCAACTACTGAGTTGACTAATGGCATATGCACATGCATTCAAAAGTCAACAAATTATCATAATTACCAACATATACAATGAAGAACCAGTTTCTGTGACAACCTACACATTTTTTACAGAAATTAGTTATCCCTTTTACCCCCTGGTGCATCATTCCGATAGTCAGCTGTGGCCACTCTAGATTAGTAAACAAACCAGTATCCAAAACCTCGGCTCTGGTGTGGTTCTCTTTTAAATATCATATTTCCAATAGTAGATAAATTGGTGTTATTCTTATGAAAGATTGAATTTAATGCTCAAAAACCTTTTTTTTAATTTCTCTGAAATATGTAGATTTTGAGTTTTTGCCATTTTTCAACATTTTTACCCTGTCAAAAGAAATATTAAACTTATTTTCTGACTGTTTTCTACCACAATTTTATGTGGCATCAATATTTAGTAAGCTTTGGGAAATAATTTTAACCAGTTAGGAATCTAATCACTTATATTGGCTGAAAGCTACGGTCCTTTCAACTTTGACACATTAGTAAGGTGTGATATTGATAGCCCTAATTTTTCGCCGACTAATCTGCCCAAGGGATTTTGATAAAAGTCTGAACAGTTTCCAGTCATTTAAAAAAATTGTTCAACTACATTTCAAGTATTATGGTGTAAAATGTGAAAAAAGTGGGGTTGACTTATGTTACAATTATGTCATTAGTATACATGCATGTATGTGTGATAGGGTCAATATGTTGACATTTTCGGTTGTATCAATAAATTGTATATTTTTTGTTAAAATTTGAGCAAAATCAGGTACAAATGTTTGATCAAGACAACCTTTAAAAAACATTAATATAAAAGGGCATGAAGATATCAAGATTGGAAGTGTAAAATTTCCATAGCCCTATCCATCTGGTGAACCTTTTCAGCCCCCTCCCCCAATAGCAGAGAAAAATATCAGTGAAAAACACCTAAAGCCCCCCTTGTACGTACCTCCGGTATTTATCAAGTCAGGCAGCCCCCTTTTAGATCTCAATAATTGTTGAGGTGTTAGTTTGAAAACAAATTGTAGTATTAATAATATTAAAGTCACAAACTTAAGAATGACTTTCTGTAAGAATCGACCAAACCGTGGCACAAGTCGAAAAATTGTTTTCATTCATATTATCTCTGTAAGTAGGCTCTAGAGTGAAACCAAATGAGCTGTTGTTAGTTTGGTAAAATTTTGCTTCGTTTGGCGAGAAAATGGAAAATTCGAGTTCGCGAGAAATCGCTGAGAAATTGGCTTTAAAAGAGATGAAATTTTCCGAAAATAAACCCGGCTCGTGTCGCAAAACTGACTCTGGTGGTTTCAACGATGGTTTCTATTTGATCTTTAGGCATCCATCGTTCTGATGATTGCATAATGTTTTGGTTTCTGTATTGTTTTAGAGCGATAATTTTATTTTAACAAGGACCATAATTTGCTAGCTTCTATTCAGCAAATTGTGTCACGGGAAAACGGCTGGCGTTAAGTATGTGCCCTGTCTCCAAATTCTTTAAAACTGATATACGAAGCTGTGTTAGATAGCATTCTATCAGAATATGAAGAGAAATCTCTGCATGGGCAAACTGTTTTATCCACTTCGCTCTGCGCGATTTTGATACTCTATTTATAGCCATTTCGGCGAAAAATTATGCTTGGGTAAACAATGGCGTGACATCAGATTCAGCGAAATTCTATAAGATATCCTCTTATGTTTGTTTTGCTTGAAAGTAAGTGATAGAGTTTATTGAAAAATACCTACAAATGATCACTGACTCACTAATGTTGCGTGACAGCGATAATCTTACAATACTTTGCATCCTTTGACCAACATTCAGCAAGAAAATATATTTTAAACATTACATTTTGGTTTTAAGGACGTAAATGTCTTCCATTATTTATATATGAATTGCTTTATATCAGTTTACAAGAGACGATACTAAAAATTATTTTTTTTAAATTTAATTTATGCACAAATAGCCGTGGGAATGCCATGTCTAACCTATTGTTTTCCTATCTCGAAATAAAATGAAAGCGTGTTGCTGGAAGCATTCGACAAAGATAGTGCCTTTATTATCATGTACCAAAGCCAATTCCAACCACAAGTCACTTTGCGGAACTTAAGTGGAACTTGCCCGAGCGGCTTCATAAAAAAGCAACCATTATAGTATTCCCCAAGAGATAACTGCATGGTCACGGAAAAGACGAAAAAGAGAAATTACCAAAGGCGGATAGAGATTTTTACTAAGTTTGGCTTGCTCTTTCCATTTCTGGCATCCATGTTGTTCTAGCGCCATTTGTTTTGATTGACTGGCTAAAAAGGTCACGTGACCCGGGCCTGAAAAGGGTATATTGATATCTTGCTTCTTTTAGCCAATTAAACACACATTTTTATTAACACCGCGCGTAATATTCTTTCATGTTCAAGTTTTGTGCCGGTCATGCAGGGAGATTCTAAAGTCCTTTAAAAAGATTTGAAATTGATAAAACGACGGGAAGAAAGGTTGACCCATCTACAGTTGCAAAGGATATGAGATGTGCTAAAGATGGTAACGGAACTCGTTTGTTTTCACAAATTACGAGTTTCTTTTCTAGCCTGGCGTCAAAAAGCAGTGTTGATGTTGAAGCTCAGGAGGAAGAAGCGGACGAATGTAGCGCTAGACAGGAGGGGCGAAGCCTTAGAGGACATGCGAAGATGGGTAACAAGGAACGTGGAACTCCTTCATCCACAAATAACATTTGCGACCTTGTCTCTCAAGGCCCAAGCTGAGTGGTGCATTCAGCGTGTCTGCGTTGCGAGATATCTGCATTTATTTTAACCTTGACTTTTCCGATATCACGACAAGACGTAAGAAACCCTATACAGCTTAAAGCTGTTTCAACTAGTAAAGTCCTGTACTTGATTTCAAGCTAAAGGATAACACGGTCAAGGAAACACAGGAAGTGGGAACTGTAATTCTGTAAAGAGTTACACGTTATTTCTTTATACACATACGTATTCCTTATCTTCATGGGCGGATCCAGAAGTGCTCGAGAAAGAGGTGTCCCTTTTGTACGCTTTATTGCCGTGGTACGTAATAAGAAAGAAATTGAAGAAAGGAAATATAATAGCAAGCACTCTGAAATAGGTTCTGTGACATTTTAGGAGTATCACCTTTTACTACTGTACCATTGAAGAATATGAAAAACTTTGTTAGTATCAATCTCGTGACAGTGTATTGTGATTATTAGTCACCTATGAGAGGCTAAAAGTCAATTAGGGAAGTAGGGAAGGTACGTTTTTTACTGAGCTGTGGGGGGGGGGGGGGGGGGGGTGATTGGGCTGGAGTATTTGGGGGGAGGGTCATTGATTGGGCAGAACAATAAAACAAACGTGCTGACGTCGTGCTTGTATATTGGAAACTAATTAAGCGCTCGGGTAAGCAGACGTTACTTTTTTCTTCGAATTTATGAGAGTGAAAAAATATGTCTGCATAGAAGGCTAGCAGATAAACGGCTTCGAAAATTCCTAGCCGTTTTTAGTACGGTAGTAGTACATTTACTTGATATAAACATGCGATCTGTAAGAAACAACGTCAAAGCTACTTGGAGAGGGTGATCCTTTTTTCCGCGACTTCAAGTGAGGGGCATAGATTTCCTTTTAAAAGCAAAGGGGAGGGCCACGTTTTTCTCCTTGATTGAAAAGAAAAAAATCCAGTCCACCCCGCTCCCCCCTCATTAGAGAAACGTACCTTCCCTTAGTCGACAGTTAGTTTGAATATTGATTTAGAAGATAAATTGGCCATAATCCAGGTTAAATACCGGGATTTAATTCATAGTAAATCCATTTAGACATTTAGAACTTTATTAAAACGTTACTGCAAACAAGGTTTTGTATTATGAAGAATCTGACGTATCGGATTAAATTAATGACCAATACGTACGACCGAAACTCAATAAACATTAGCGGCAAGTGAAATTAAATAAGAGGACTTTGATTTAATACTGAATATTCTCGCTATCCAGTCAGGATAGGCATGGAAAAGTGAGGTTTCGTTTGAGCTATTGCTGCTCAGTGCAATTAAATGCATACACAAAGTCAATGCTCCTTTTACGAGTAACCATTAACATTCTAACAACACCGATCAAGCCCGGTAGATTACTTCAAATGGATCAACAGGTGGTAGTGGTTTGTCGCTGTTGGCAATTTCCTTGACTCCCGCTTTCTCCCATCCCTTGAGGATATATTTCCTTCCTTCAGCGCCGGTCAGATAGTCGTACAATTCGACAAGCCAGGCTGCGTGAATTGGCTTGATTACTGACATCCTGAGATCAACCTCTATGTCTTCAAAACTTGTCCCACTGTCTAACTGCCTTTGAACCTCTCCCGAGTACCAGGTGGTAAACTTCTCTTTGCAGAATTTCTTAGCCTGGCCATTAACTGTTAAGTCTGAAAAAAATGAGTCCTGTTCGCAGGGACAGATACGACTTCGATGTTTAAAGAAGCCAGTTTTGACAAACCTCTTTCTGTTTTCTGGCCTCTGAAAACATCCCAGATGAGTATTGCTTTCTGGGTATGTGGTAACTTCAACTGCTGGCGTGTGTTTTGGGTTTTGAGTAAGACAAAATCCCTTGGGAAATATAAAGTTTCGAGGAATACTTGCTTTTGTTTTGCCCTGGTGTATCACTTGCATCGGCAAAAACTCGCCAGCCAAAGAAATCACGAATGTGAGAGTGATATTTCTCTTGTCTGTTAGTCCTTTGATTGGCACCGACTGCGAATTCTTCTGAGCCATTGTCATTCTACCTACAGACACATAGGAACTTGGGGTCTGATCTGCATTGAGTACGAGCTCTGGTGGAATCTTATGCTTTCTGATGCATTTGTCAATGTCACTGAGAAATGAAAGTTTACACTCTTCATATATGCCCCTGGGAACTGGCGGCCTTGTTGTGGTTCCTGCCCGGCGAGAAAAGTTACAGCGTCTATATATTGACTGTATCCAGCCACGTGTAGGCTCAAAGGAATTATACCTTTGATGCAACGATGGATTGCTTCTAATCAACCCTTTTGCAGCTGCAGATATCACGCTGCCATTTACCACTCCTCCTCTGGCTCTGAGGTTTTTCGCAAATGAAATTAGTTTGCAGTCAAGCTCAAGAAGCAAAGGCGGACGACCACGAGGTAATCTCTCATGCGACGTAACTTGTTGTACATTTCCTTGCTGTCTCTGAATTAACAGTTTATCTTGGTAAGCTTTCTTGAAATTGCGCAGTGTGCTTTCTTTCAGATTAGGATATTGCTTAGAAAAATGTTGAAGGGCTTTCTTGTTCCCATGCTCACTAGAGTATTTGGCAATTTTGGCACGGTCTTCTCCGCTATACTGATGATATTTGCTTCTCTTATCCCGGGACTGTGAAGGCTCTGGTCTAGCGAGATCAACAACTGCAGCCACAACTTCATTGTATTCATTGCGTCCTAAAATTGTATCTTCTCGAACCGGCAAATGCGTTGCAGCTATCGCTATATTTTCGGGCTCATGTGGCGTCTGCTGCTGAGTCGATGAAACTGAAAAACCAAACTGGAATAAGGACATTTTCACTGCACTTAGAAAGATGATATTAAAGATGATATCCGGGGTCAACAGTGTAGGACACGCTTGAACTGTCAAAAAGAGGACTAATCTATTGTAATAACGTCAGTTGATCCCATGGGAACATCTTTGCCGCCAGTCTCCAAAATAACACTATCCAGGTCTGCCTCTATTGTATTCGTGTCCACCTCTTCGTCCCTTATATCCTCAAAATCTGTTAATTCGTCTTCGGAATACAAAGCTTTCAGAATATCTGGGGTAGCATCTACGTACTTTCCATCTACTGGCTCATGGTAATTTTCGGCTATAAGTGTTTTATATTTACTCATCGCTTGCTGGTTTTCAGAGGAATTTTCCATCTGCACTTCAACTTCAACTGGAATTTCTAGTCCGCCTTGAATGAGTGGGGATCTCCGATATTTCGTGTCACTAACCTTTACTTTCACAGTAGCACCATGTAGAATGATAAATCTTGTAAACCTTGAGATTTCCCGTGGTAGGTGTCCAACTACGACTGGTCTAAGCCGACTAACATATTTTCTTATTGTAGCAACTGCGTAGCGGTCGTGCGGATTATTTTCTTCGTGAATTGTTAGACTAGGATTCCACAGCTCTTTATAAACGTGGAATCCGCGGAGTCCACACGGGAATGCAAAATTTAATACTAACGAAGAATCCATTTCAGTTGTCAAGCTGAAATGACTGAAATGTGCACGAGACATCCGATACACGTCATAGTCGACCGTCAAACAGCATGATTGTGTGAAACTGACCAGATGGCGGAATTTCATATTGTACTCACTTTAATTTAGCGACGATTTAAAGTTAGCGACACTTAGAAAAATCGCTAAATTCGCTAAATTGGCGATATCTTCAACCCTACCAGGTAGAGTGCCCCTACCAAGTAGGGGACCCTTCTTTCATGTAAACAGGGCCTTAGGCTCTGAAACTAGAGATTTGTCCAGATAATAAACTTTCACAGCTAATATACCATCAACGATTGTGCTTCAGTTTAAGCTATCCAATTACCCTATATCATTATGACGTCACGACTTGTTTATGAGGGGGACAGAATCGACTTGAACAATAGAATTTTGAACTAAATCTGCTCTGCTGAGGAAAATTTAACTTCGAATTGTCTGGTTTCCAGATATCAGCTGTATCGATGTTTATCTCACAATATTTACCGTATTTGGTGGCTGTTACTGCTATTCTACGTTCTACAAAATACATTTGATAGCGATTTCCGTTGTGTTGTTGCGGTTTTGTCCTCCTCCCACGACCGTGATCCTTAGCGTTTAAACAATAGATTGTTTTGATTTGACGTCATAATGATATAGGTCAATTAACATTTGTATAATAGCACCTTGCAAAACATTTCACTTGAGTTATTACGTAATTGTCAGGTGCGTACACAATTTGTTTTTATCATAATGACCCATACGGCCCCGTGCGCGCTTTCCTTTCAAAACCATTTACAAAAGTCACGTGATGAGGGCTGGACGTGTATGCCGTGAGCGGGCCGGAAAAAGCCGTCCAGCCCTGCACAATTTTTTCTTGCTGTTTTGCGGTTTGATCTACAAAAAATATGGGCATATGATAAAAAACCTATTGACTGAGTTAGGTCGGGCCGGACGGGAAAATATGTGGCTCTCGGTAATTTTGTACGGCCCTTGCTGCGCTTGGTCCATACGTCATGCCCTCGAGCCAAATATTTTCCTGTTTGGCCCTCCCACTCAGTCAATAAGTACCTATTATTTTGGAATATATCTTATTATATAGGCATGATTGTGGGGTTTTGCCATTAGTTTAATGTATTCCAACTTAAAATAAATCCTTAAGCTGCATGCAGTCTATATATTCACACACTTTTCTTCAATCAAATTTAACTTTCGTTTGGAAAAAGACAAAGTTGATAATTAAGCTACAGTAGTCCTGAAGACTTTTAAATGAAGAAACTCATGTGGATATGCTAGGATTCGTTAGTTAGAATGCTTTCGACTCAATCGTTTTGCAGTGTGTTTATCATTGTCATGCATTCCCTTGTCTAAGGTGCCCTAATTTCAGTAGTCTGCACTGAGTGACTCGGGTATATAAGATCTTGCCAAGATCTTGCGAAGATCTTGCAAGATTACCTGCCCTGGTAATGGTTTCTTGAATATTATATGAACTAGTACTAGGTTCGGAAGGAACTGTTTTGCTTCTTCTTGCCTTCTTGGTCGCTCATTTCCTCGAACAATTAAGTTGAAGCCTGGTCAGGTCGTACTGGAGCGAGAGTGACAAAGGAACACATTTCACAATATTTAAGGCATATGAGACGGCTCATTAGTCAACCAAAATAGAATAATGAGCAAGTGAATGCCATTGGCTAACGCGTAGAAAACCATTATCTCCTATACTGCGCAGCGGAGATAATTTCTAATATCATTTCCTTGGTGATCAGACAAAGTGAAATTAAATAAGAAACGTATTTACAAAACCATAAAATTGCGAAGTAGACCTTCATATCAATAGAAACAATACAAATATCACCCAGCAAATAAATCAAACTAACTCCAGAAACAATGGTGTACCCAACACCAGGAGTCACCTAAATATTTTCATTACTGTGCGCAATGCAAAGGATGGTATCGCTGTGCCTTTGAATGGCCGAGCAAGACATGGGACGAAGCAACAAAAACAAGATGGCTGCTAGCAAGAACAACTTCGAACAACTTCAATTGTGTCCTGACAACGTTTAGGTGGTTAGTATTTCTTTATTAAAAGACTGCGTTGGACGCTGTTAAGTACTAATTTGATTTAAATTGAATTTCCTAAATCGTAGTACATTGATTCAGTAAGAAATATACTGCACCTCTAAGGTTGGAAACATTTCCATTGGTTAATATAACCCCATGTGTGGTAATTTCCGGCACAGATAATAGCATATATGTTAATCTATAATTCCATAGTGTTTCGCATTGCAAATGGGAAAAATTGTACCACATGATCCATAAAATGTTTATGTAATCTCTACTTTATTTTTTAGGTGAAGGCCTTATTTGTACAATTAGATAGAACTGTGCCTTGGTGATGGTAATGAACTGACAATCGTACCATAGTGTGTTGGTCGATAATCATGTTAAAGTCAAAGAAACGCAAATGTGATAATGGTGGTAGGTCAGAAGAACTGCGGAAGTGTCCTCCTGTAAGTTGTGTTTTACATGTGAGTGGCATTCGCATCTAGATTCACACTGACAAGCTGGTTCAGCTGCATAGTATTCGTCATAGACGACTCATTGAACCTCATGATTCACCCTATCGCATGGAGGATGTATGTAAGCGCATTCCGCTTGCAGGTGCAGATTTAGAAGCAATTGGCTATCATCGAGGCTGCTACCAAAACTTTACTAAAAACCAGGATCGCTTGAATTGTAGTGTAACATCTAATGAAGCCTCAACATCACACTCTCCTCGTAAACAAGTCGCAGCACCTTGATGAGCCCCTTAACCATGACGAGCTGATGCGGTACTCGCTCACCCCTGTCCCTCACAGCCTCGGTACGGCCGACGGGATCTTCAATAAGACCAACAAGGCCGCAATGCTTCATTTCTTGATGGAAGATGCTCCATAAGATGTTCCTTATCCAATAGATGCCCTCTACATCCAGGATGGCAACGCACTTTTCCACGCACTGACGAACCTCTATATGCCTCCAGGTGCTAGATCAGATGGTGGTTAAGAATAATTTTGTCTTCTGAACTGATTTATACCACGATGACTCCATCAAGGCTCAGGAGAGATTGTGCCGTGGCTTCTCCCAGCGTTATATCCTACAGGGACCGGCAACAAGGAAGCCGAGTGACTTCAAACTGTTCCTGGCAAACGAGGAGAATAAGACACAGCTCTGTCAAATACTACTACGGGTGGTGCGAGGGAGCAAGGCAGGGGCATCTCGGCTCGAGAGAAGTGGGACAGCTGTGGTGGTGCTGGAGGGCAAGGCATATCAGCTGGACTCATCAGATGGCGTCGTGAGTATATTGTAATTCAAAAAATTCACCTGGGAGCCTTTCTCACCAAATGCTCAGCACTATTTTTTTTATTTCTCTATTTCAATAGCGTTGGTCGGACATGAGATACAGAGAATAACAAAATTGTGCCCTAATATATAATCACAACTCCCACAATGATGTGTTTCAGGTGACAGCATGCGAGACCATGAACTGATGTCAAACCAGGAGGAGACGGACACCCGGATTGTGCTCTACCTCAAGTATGCTGCCAAGCTGGGGTACAAGTCAGCTGTGGTGAGGACGCCAGACACCGACATTTTCGTGATCCTCCTGCACCATGCTCACTCCATCGCATTCACCATCTACCTCGATACCGGGACTGGAAAGCATCGCCAGATTGTGAATGTACCAATGTTTGTTTCCAGACTTCATGGGAATCGAATATGTAAATATATACTTTGCAAGATTTTGAGTTTAAATTATACTGACGTTTTCATATTTTTCGAGTTTTAATGTATCCAACTTGTTTAAATCTTGAAAGTAATCGATTCCTCATGCCAAACCTACACTGCGAGAAGGAGTCATTTGTCTCTGTATGATGTCTAGTTCAAAAGTTATGCAGATTATCCATTTTCATCGGAAATCCAAGATGGCCGCCAAGATGGCCGCCAAGATGGCCGCCAAGATGGCCGCCAAGATGGCCGCCAAGATGGCCGCCAAGATGGTCGCCAAGATGGTCGCCAAGATGGTCGCCAAACGGACCCTTGGGAAAATATATCGAGATAGGAACATGACAATTGGTCTACTAGACACCATGAGGATTTAGAAAAAAATATATCAACCGGGTACATGGGGACGCCATCTTCCTACTAGACTAACTTGAAATGCTAGAAGTATGTGAGTTTTAGAACATTTTGAAATTATGCTTCAGTTTCTTATGTATGCAGGGTTCTCAGTAGCAGCCCAGCAACCAGCAGATTCTGCTGCCACCAAAATACCCATCTGCTCAAAGGTTTGGGGCTCCTGATGAACAGTAAATACATCCCTGTAATTTCATTACATACATACTTTATTTGAGACTCCCTTAACAGGGCTTTTCAGTCACAATACAATATAAACATATATATAATCTAAATTACAGTAAAAATATAATATAATTTACAATTATAGGTTAATTTAATAAACCTTATCTTATGACATTATTAAAGGGGACGGGTTACCCCAAAAACACATACAATATAAAACTGATCTGTTATGAGGGAACACTTCATTTTATAGTTTTCAAAGTATCTTTTTACATATTTATAATTGGCTGTTTAAATCTCTGATCGTAAAAATGAAATTATTTGTGATCCTTTTTCTTGTACATTTGGCTCTTCTGATCTTTTCCCTCATTTGCTATTTGTTTTAAAAGAATATTTTTGTCAGTGATGCGAAATGTGGCAATTGCTTTCAAAATACGTTTGAACAGTCATTTAAGTATAAATATACAAAATAGTCAGTACAGGTAATTTATTGTACATATGCTCAATGGGGATGGGAGAGGGATGGCCAATGGAAACCAGTGTGGACAACTTTGCCACAAGCCCAGCAAACCTGCTACGAGCTCATCCACTATTCCAGTAAGAAGGCCTGTAGAGGGTTGTGCAAGTGCACAGCCCTGTGTACTCGTGGTGGACAACTAAGCGAGGGCTGCATCACCCGGATATGTAATAATCAACAGGAAATGTAATACTAACCGGATATGTAATATAAATCAACAGGATATGTAATAAAAATCAACAGGATTTGTAATAAAAAGTTAACAGGAAATGTAATACATTTTTAACCGGATATGTAATAAAATAGTTAACAGGAAATGTAATAACAATCAACAGGAAATGTAATAACACTACATGGTCGAGGTAGCGTACCAATCACTCTAGCAGTGAACAAACAACACCTACCAATTACCTGAATGACGTCATCATGCAGTCATGTGAATAATTTAGTCAGTGATCACAATAAGCTTCTCAACCTGCACAACGTCACAGATCACGTGATCAGTGCTGCGACCGTCACGTGAGTTATTCTCTGTCTTAAGTCTCCAGTTTTGCAGTCGTACCACTATGGCTAAGACTCTCTTCATTTCGTTTTTCTTTTCCTCCTAACGCTAATTATAGCGGCAGAACATGACAGCGGGAAAAAGCAAATCTGCCCCCTGGAAGATGAAACTTATGACACGATCTACAGCCTATGTCAAGGGACGTTTGAAGTCGGCCTACATAATATTTTGGTGAAACCAGGATTCTTTTTGCGTGAAGAAAAGAAACGGTAAAAAAGTTATGTGCTGATAAGGATAAGCCTATGTGACGTGTGTTCTATGACGTCGTCATACAATTTGCTTGTTTCGTTCCAAGGGCAGATATTTTTGCTCACGGAATTACTCACGTGACGTTCGCAGCACTGAACACGTGATCTTCGACGTGCAGGTTGAGAAGCTGATTGTGATCACTAAATGACTCACATGAATGATGACGTCATTCATTGGTAGGTGTTGTTTGTTCACTGCTAGAGTGATTGATGATACACTACCTCGACCAAGTAGTGTTATTACGTTTCCTGTTGATTGTTATTACATTTCCTGTTAACTATTTTATTACATTTCCGGTTAAAAATGTATTACATTTCCTGTTATTTTTTTTATTACAAATCCTGTTGATTTTTATTACATATCCGGTTAGTATTACATTTCCTGTTGATTATTACATATCCGGGTGATGCAACCCCGACTAAGAACGGCTCTGAAGGGGCTACAATCATGGAAAGAAATGTTGTCGACTAAAATTACTATTATATGAAAATAAAAATACTGGACGCAAAGTTAATACAGCTGTAGCTTCCCAAACCCGTGAATTAGCTTCCAGATTGAACGTGCTCTATTAACAACATTGAAGGGGGAGGGGTTTTAATGAAAAGGACAGTCTCTAAAAGCGACCAGTGCCCCAAATCATTTTGTCCAAGATTGTAGTTTCATGGCGGCACAGTAAAAAAGCTAAAATTCGAATTTCGACTATACCCCGGCCCTTTCTCGCATCTATTGACCTCATACTTGGCCACAATGTCCATGGATAATCGATCTTCCATATTCCCGAAGTAGATAAGCAAGCGATTCATTTAATGATAACATTTTGGGAGACGTTTTGGTGACCTTATTAAAATTCTCCTACTCGCAGTCGATCGCATTAAAATGCATCGAGATTGGACAACAGAAAGACACATAGACTGATCAATACAAAAGAAAAGGTGCAAAGAACCGTATAGATTATATACTAGTAAAAGTGGTTGCTAGTACAGCGCGTAAGTTACACAGTTGTCAACTGATTGCGCATTGGATTGTAGAGCTATTTCTGAATACGTCCTGGCGGCGGCGAATCCATGGTATTTCCAGATGTACATGGTATTTCGTTTCATCTACACATAATCAGTCCACGCTGATAATGGTGTATGCCTAAGCAGACATTTGTCTCGTTTCTTTTCTCATACACACCGTAAACGGGTACCAGATACTATTTTTTCTCTGCAGGTGGACTCATTTGCTGTTCCCATTATGTCAACTGATGAATGAATCTAAGGCCTACGGCAAACGTCGAACTAGCCATGAACTTAATTCAGTCGAACCTATTAATTTTGAAATAGGCTCATGGATAGTACGACGCTTGTCGCAATTGAGATCGACCTATTCAATAGGTACGAGTCCAGCATGAGGTTCAAGTAGCCATGCAAGTCGGGAATTACGACTCTGGTGCGACTTTACGGCAAACGTAATTATAATTCATAAATTATGTAAAATAATAAATAAATCATGCAAATAGTATGGATTGTCCCAAAACCGTGAAAACAACATCTCCCCCATCTCCCAAACACTGATCCCTTCCGGTGAGCATGCGCTGTACAAAGGCGATTTCGAAGGCAAAATGGCGGCCTATCGGAAGTGATTGCCGCATGACGCTCTGCTTGAAATGTGTAGTTCGTGCTTTAACGTCACAAAATACGTTTGCCTTAAATGCGAAATGCCCTTTTGTAATAAATGCTCAGTATTCGAAAGTAATGAAGACGCGTCTGGCTGGAATGCCGGCAGAAGCATTGGCTATTGCGAATGTTGCGATATAGCTCGCTTTGAAACGCTTCTACCATATGAAGTCAAACCATCCAGAATGTCGTTGAAAACTGCGGCATGATCGACTATTAACAGAGATTTCAATGTATGAATCGCAACCGTTAGAAACATGGCCAATAACGCCACTTGCAGTGACAACCATCGTCTCATATACACGGCACCGAGTGCTGTTTAGAACGCCATTCTTCTGTTTCTGTTATGGACAATCATTTTCCACAGAAAGGCCTTTCTTTGATATATTCGACCGAGCGCTGTATTTCGCCATATCACTAACCGCGGGCGAAAAGTGAAATGCGCCAGGACACGTGTTAGTTCCCGTGATTTAATTAGGCGCAAGTGAATTAAGATCAACATAACGGTTCGACGTTTGCTGCCACGTCGGCCCTAAGTCGATCTTCTACTGAACCTATTTTTTAATAGGATCGGCGCGACTTAAGTTCGACGTTTTCCGTAGGCCTAAGTCATCATTGTAGTCTAAATATTTAAGGAATTACAGCTCACATCCCTGTTGCGGAGACTCGGAAATCTCAGAGCAATTCGTCCAACAAGAGAGTCAATTGATAAAGGTTTCACCTCCTCACTAAAAAGAATCAACTTTATCCACCTCTCCTGTGGTCCCATGATCTTAAATTCGTATCTTTCCATTCCCCCCTCGAAAGCTAGATGCATTTCAGGAATGTGTCAAAGAAAGTGGGAGGGGCAGTGATACCTAAATATTCGGTTCCATTCCACAGTTCGGCGATTGTCGTAGTATCTTTACGATTATTAAAAGTGACGAGAAACTGTTTGTTTGTTTGCTTATTTATTTACTCCCACATTACTGAACTACAGTATAATATCATACACTTATTAATTAATTTAGGTAACATTGTCACTAGAAACTAAAAACTACAAACAAAGTAGTAACTTGCTGATTTTCTCCGTTGTCTTTTGCTAAATTCTTTGACATTATTCATCTTTAATTTTGGTGAAATTGATAAAAACTACTGTTAGAAGTGCATAACCATACATTATTATTATCTACTGAATGTAATTATATTACGATCTTTGAGGAGACTCCTACTTTTAATTTACCATCCCGATTTCAATGAGAGAAGAAATTATTTTAAGAAGTTATGAAAGGCTTTCCGTACAAACGACTTCCGATTAAATAGCTTGGTTTCTATATGTAATCGATACATTTTGTACACGATTCGGTAAGTTATCATCCGCAAATTCATCATTAGCCAATCAGAAGCCATATCTATTTACTGGTTATTTCGTGGTTTTCTGGAATACGGCTGAATATTTCGCGAGAAATTTATATTATTAGGAATGTCGAGTTGTATACGAAAACAGGAGCCCATAACCAGGAGCGTCCATCCCGCATACTAGTCCTATGTCACAGCGTTTTCACAAGTTAGGTTATTTTTAGAACGGTTCCCGCTATTGTTGAGTTGCAATTATTCCTAAGGGAATAAATCACGAAAGCGTAGCAACCATGTTTATTGGTATAACAAAAGTAGCTAATGATGCATCTTTTGTTCCGCCACGGTGCAATCCACTAATTGGCGGGGAAAATAATCTAAAAATAGCCCAACTTGTCAAAACGCTATGAGAACTATATAGGAGCAGCAGCCCGTTACCAGGAGCGTACCTACATGTATGTGATGGGTAGCGCCCACAGCACAGGAGACGATGTGCCTATTTATAGTATATATCACCAGGAGCCCATTACCAGGAGCGTACCTATGTGATGGGTAGCGCCCACAGTACAGTAGACGATGTGCCTATTTATAGTCGCGAAGTTCTGGTATGTGATTATGTTGTCTTTTGTTCTCTTGCGCTTTAGTATTTTTGGCAGTTTGAACAGTGTTAATTACAATTTTTCAGTGCATCCGCATTGGTTAAAAGTGGACGGCCTTTGTTTCTTCTCGCGGGAAACACAAAGCTAAAACTAGCTACATAATCTGTTCTGCTGTTGGACAGATCTAATCTGGGAGATGCACGCTCCTGGTAATGGGCTCCTGATTGTGACATGGTCGCTCCTAGTTATGGGCTCCTGACGAAAATAATATATATTTGGAGTAAATTTGTTCGTCTGTATTCCATAAGAAAACCATGAAATAGCCATATTCTCCTATAAGTAAGAATGGGTATATCTATTTTAACTTCGCCATTATGATTTTTTTTTTTTTACATCGTTTATACAAACGAGGCTTACACACATATTACAAACACTAATTACATTTTAGGAGGAAAGCGGAGCATATCTATTTTTTTTTTTTAATTTGATTTAGATTAATCTGGGAGCTATTTTTTTCCCTTTTTTTAGATGTATGGCAATTTTGTCATTGTTTTCTGCTATAGATTTTTCAATGTCATGGTAGTGTTTCAATTTCGTTATAAATTCATCTAAGGTGGGCCTTTTTCTAACATAAGTTTATAAATATAGATAGTAAAATTAACTAAAGTAATATATTTTCCTCGGTCGACTCCTAGTATAACATTACAGGCATTTATAGGATTGCGGTATTGTAATTGAAATCGTATAACTAGAAAACAGGAAATTGCAAGTGAGTGCTTCTGACGGAGCAGATTTGGCTAATGACGAATTTGTATAGGTAATCGCATGGGACCGAGTAAAATTAATGATAACTTTCACTTGTATTTTCAAAGTTTGCAAAATTGTCCGAGTCGCAAATTTGAAAACACAAGTGAAATGTATCATTAATTTTACGAGGACTCATGCGATTACTTGTTTATAATATAGAGGAAAGTCATTGAAAAGTCATTGAAAACAAAACCTACGACTACGTGTGCTCGATGAAAAACCTAGTCAAACTGATGCCTTGTCATTACATTCGCTTCACGTATTCTCGACAGGAAAACAGTGTTTCAAATTAAATTATGGCTTGATTACAATCTATTTGCTGTTAACGCGGAAACGAGAAACTTCTGAACTTAGTTTGTCAGGCAAACAAGTTCAAACTCACTCAGTCACTGTCAAAAGATCAATTAACTTTGCACTCATGTTCTCTTGCTTTGCAGTGACAAAATTGACGACAATTAAGCTAAATACCACAGTATTCACTTCAAAAATTCTTCAGAAAAAGTTGTAAAATAACTCTTAACAGATTAGTGGACTCACCTATAAACTATGTGCTGTCATTAAATGCTTGAAAAATCCTTATTTCTTCGCTTTTTGGAACACATTAGTACACTCGAGCTGAAGGCAGACTAAAATTCTCGACAAACTTTGACAGCGCGAAGCCTGTTACTAGGCAACTTATTGACCAACCAAAAGTTAGAAATTTGGCCCCGAATTAAAAAAACACGTCTCTTTGTTTAGCCAATCAGATTAAAGAAATTTTGCCCTCCATGTTATAGGGGATGATAAAAATCAACGTCTCGCCAAATACGAACCATGGCGAGACCACACGAACCCTTATATTTCACCGAATCAAACCAAAATTGTCCGATTACATATAAACATCGTGACAGTGATGGGTGCTATAATCGGCTGAAATTACGTGTCAGGATGACAACATGGGAATCGCTCAGAAGTTAAATTCTTCATATACTGTTACCACCTTCCCAGCGTCCCTTGCGTTAATATTGCATAACGAGTCTCATCAGAACAGTTATCGCACGTATTCGCTAGCCGAGTTGGAGATGGATTTTCTTCTTTTCATGTTATCCTATGGTAAGTTCCGAAACGCAGTTTTGTTCTTTGACTTAAAGTTACAATGAAATTAAAATATCGATCCCGTTTTTATTTTCTTAAATTCTAGGTTTCTCTTAGTTACTTTGTGCAATTAAAAATCAATATGGAGAGCGCGAGCATAATTATTTTTCGTATCGAAGTCAGGCGGAATTGCCAAAATCAGGCGACAGTTTTTATGCCATTAAAGATATGACTAGTTATACCTATCGGTAAAGTGCCAACGAGAATAACTGCAGGTCAATGTTTCATATCAGTTGTCTGTAATTTAATTGTTTTATTCATAACTTGGAAAACTGTGTACAATCCTCATTAACTGGCCCTAATTTTGTGTATGTATTAAAACTATCGGGTGGCGGTGGACACGCATAAAACTAGCCTGACCTAATAGCCGACTCATATCGGCTCTCAGGCTAGCGTAAACCGGAAGTCAAAATCGCATCTGCTTCTGCGAGCACAGCAACGGTGTTGCGTAGCAACGGAATATGTCAATGGGCCCTTAACGTAGTCCACATACATTCCCTATAAATTCAAATAAAACGTTATGTTTTAAATAAAACGCCGGTTCAAATACTCGCTGGTTTGATTGAGAATACTCCACTCCAGGTATCAGTTAGGCTGCTATGCAGACGTATTTTTTCACTCTCATATAAAATTCGAAGAAAAAAGTAACTTTTGCTTACCCGAGCGCTTAGTTAGTTTCCAATATGCACACCTCATTGTGTTATGGACCAATCAGATTTTACCTTCCATATCCTGGAAAGTGACGTATGTTACATTTAAAAGGAATTCAGACAATACATTTGCCATTGACCAATCATAGGAGAGTGTTCACTGGCGCGCCAATTCACTAAAATTCTAACAATGGCTTTGATTGGACAGAAAAATAAAACAAACCTGTGACGTCGTGCTTGCATATTGGAAACTAATTAAGCGCTCGGGTAAGCAGACGTTACTTTTTTCTTCGAATTTATTAGGTATCAGTACCCAGGTTTTTTTATAACATAAAACAAAGAGAATAACAAACATAAAATACTCACCGCCTTCTATCACAATATCTCTATCAATTCCAAGCCCGCCCATCTCCCATCTCCCCCAGGGCAAGATGGGGTATTTGACAACCTATCTCTCCCTGGGATGGGGCATTTGTTTTGCGTCAGCACGGGCCCGGGGTATTTGTCAAAAAATAAACCCACTCTCCCCTATATTTGTTTTGTTTTGCTCAACTGATCAACACGTGCTTGCTTCATCGATCAAAAGCGGCGGAAAAGTCATCCGTGAAATATGGCGTTAGGAATTTCCCTGTGTCGGAGTGAAGTCTGCAGTTTGTTGGGAACTGGCTAGTGAGTGTGGGATTGGGGGCACTTACGAAAGTGTTTGAAGGTGAGTAGTGCATTACTTTAATAAAGAAAAGTGGCGAAATGTGGCTTTGAAACGGCGAAGAAATTGGGCGCGTTCGCTATACTTGCCTCTGGGTGAGGCAATTGCGGTGTTATTGGAAAGAAATGACAAAATCCCGACAAATACCGGTGGGGGGTGGGATTGGAATTGATAGAGACACAAGTCCAATACGAAGACACTCCAACACCGCAATCAGTTGACTTTGAGGTCACTGCATGCAGAAAAATTACTGATTACGTCAGTAAAATGACTGGCAAAACTCAACTTGTGCTCTGATTGGCTAAACAACCGTAAACCACGTGAAATGCACGCGGTGCACGTGATTTTATTGTGACGTAAATCTTTCCATCATTACACATTTCATAGTGTTTCTGTCTGTCTCTATGTTCTGCCGCCTCGCCAGCCTTCTGTCTTCAGAATAATTGGCAATAATCACATGCATGACGTCACTGGGTTCGTCTCCATAAATACTACAAAATAAGTGCATTTTTGACCAATTTTCGTTTTCAATATTGTATTACTTTGAGAACATTGAAGATGGCCATAATTTTTCTAACAGAAGCCTTGCAGTCGGCCATATTTTTACTTTTGTGAATATAAATGTGCAGACCCAGTGACGTCACGCATATCTCTTTAACCGCCTGATTTTGTCAATTTATGCCTGACATCGATTCGAAATAAAATTATGTTCTTGCTCTCCAAATTGATTTTTAATTGCACAAAAAGGCTAAAGGAAGCCTATAATGTCATCAAATAAAAACGGGGTCGATTTTCTCATTTCATTGGAACTTTAAAAGAACTAAATTTATATAGTTTTATTTTTGTATGTCACCCGTGACTTGCTTATTTGCTATTGTGTGTTATGAATTTATCCTTTGAAAGTTAAACTCGTAGAGTCAAAAGGACAATATCATCAAAATTCAGCTAATGAATAGCCGTATAAGACGATTGTATCCAACGGCTGATAGTTCAGTGGCGTCTACGAATAGCAGTTTCAGCGGTATTGACCCGAACGCCTCAGTTGGATGTAATTGTTGGTTTTCACTCAATCCCCAGAGATTCAAATGACAAAGGGCATGGCGGCCATGTTGGTGCCCCAACAAAAGAAGCTAACGAGGAACTATTGTTTAAGGGAACCAACATGGCAGCTATGACGTCAAGTGAAAGCCAGCAATAGCCCACTTCCAAGATATGCCTCACTTCCTACATACAAAGGAATCAATACGAGGCTCCGTGCATAATGCTTAGTCGTTTATGACAAGACTACAGCACTTCTGTAGTTTGTCACGAACGACTGAGCATTATGCACGGAGCCTTGTATTGATTCCTTTGTACGTAGGCAGTGAGGCATATCTCGGAAGTGGGCTATTTAGCGCTATTCAAACTGTGTATCTAATTTAGTCGTGCTTGTTTAAGAGGCTGTCGGTGTCATACAAGAATGATGGTTTCAATGGCGCTTCAGTACATCGAAGTAATGCGTTCGGGTCAATACCGCTGAAACAGTTATTCGTAGACGCCACTGTAATATGACTACGTTTTCAGCAAAAAATGCAACGTTGAAAACGCGCCATTTTGTGAACTTCAACGATCGAAGTTACATACATATCACCTCATGCTTTTACCATCTTACGTATTACAATCAGTGCTAAACATACCTTAAATTCGAGAAGCATCTACCTGACATACGTATTTCACGACACCTTCTGCATAAAAGACGTAGATAAAACCATATTCATTTAGACGGTAGTTCGAGTACGTTTGAGGTGTTTGGTTGTTATTTATATTCGTGTTTTATATGCGCAATGATATTTATGGAGCTTAAACATAAAGTTACATAGACACTTTTTGCCGAAAGTAAGCTTATATGATTTCAACGATTACTGTCATTTTCAGGAACCGGAGTGGGAACCTTTGCCTCTACTTCAATAACTGACGATCGATAACTACCGCGCCGGTGACCAATGGCTTTGAATAGACCAGTAGGTCGCGGTTAATTCCGACGTTTTGAAAGGGGTGCAAACATGGCGCGAATTACAGTGTTTCTATGGAATCCGATGCCAAATATTTTCTGTAAATCGAATTTCTGAAATATTCACTGAAATATTCACAAATATATTTTGTCTCAATTGCGTTCGGTGCATAAAATGTTCGACGTTTCAATCGGGCCTAAGATGACAACTGGACATGTGAGCGTCCCCAACTGAATGAGCTACGAAGTCGTCGAATGAATCGTGAAAGGGGTGCAAACATGGCGCGAAATACAGTGTTTGTATGGAATCCGATGCCAAATATCTTCCGTAAATCGAATTTCTGAAATATTCACTGTCTGCAAACTTAAGATACCAGGTAAAATATTAACTGATCAATATTTGAGGGATGTAGCTGTGCTGGGAAGCGTGCAATCGTGTTTTCAGTTTTACATACATGCATGCTTCTCAACACAGCTACATCCTTCACATTTTGCGCCATGTTTGCACTCCTTTCAAAATGTCGGAATTAACCGCGAATTGGTCTATTACTGCACTGTTGGGAAACAGCACGATTCATTCGACGATTTCGTAGCTCATTCAGTTGGGGACTGAATTTATTCTAATTAATTTCGGCACATGAAAAGTTCGACGTTTGAATCGGGCCTTAGAACATAAAAGGGGAAGCTTTTTAGGTGTTTTTTTTTATAGGGACGGAAGTATCTCTACACTAGGAAAATCCTAGCAATTTTTAGCTTCATTTCGCAGGGCCAGTACCCTGGGTTCCAGAGGCTCGAAAGAGAGTTAAGAGGGGCCTGGGGTGAATAAACGAATAAAACCTGTAGATAAAAGCCTTATCAGTAATGTCCATTCCTATCAACTTCCCAACCTCTTTGATTATATCATCCGTGCTTTCCTCGGATGGAACGGCAGGTTGTGGGATCCCCTTTACTTCGAGACATTCCCTTCGATCGTATTGATTCTTCTCATTGCTTTCTGCCAAATGAGAGCGAAGCTGCTTCTCCATGGTCTGGACTGCTGATTTCAAGATCTTATTTTCAGTCCAGAGGGTTCTCCTTTCATCATCGGCGGTCTTCCTTTTGTTTAGAAACTCATCGTATTTCGCATCAACGAATTCACATGTTTGATCACATCATCGAGTGACGTTCTCAGCGAAGCTACTGTTGAGGTTAATGGAGCCAACTTCTCTTCTAGCCTTTTATCAAGAATAGCGGACAGTTGTTCTGGTGTGATAGCAGACATACTAATACATGTACATGGACCAAATAACTAAACGAAGGGCACAAAATAGTGTCAAAATAGACACTCTGGCAAGGCATTAACAAAAATCTTATTACAATTATATAAAAGTTTAATTACCAGTTAAATGTGTTGAGAGATAGGTAAACCACAACGGCACATTCACAATCACGCTGTGCTCGTGTTTACAGTTGTCGATGAAATATTTTGCTCTATAATCTAATTATCTGCTGACGTCATACGAGTCGAGCTAAGCTCCTCGTGGCGTCATGTCAACTGTATGGCCGTCCATCTTGAAATGATTCGTTTGCGGGGGGCCAACGGTTGATAATATAGTTTACACGCAATGCATGACGGGAAGATGGTAATATCCTCCTTCAGCAGTCAGATATTTACACATACCGTACTCATCCAAAACATGTTCTCAGATCTACTAAACAAAGTCTTGTTTTAGTTGTTAGCGTCATTTCTTGGTGGTGCAATAGCAATAACTGGGTTTTTCGTCTTACAGCAATACTTCCAACAAACAATCCCCTTCAACATCTTCTTGAACTCGCGCCTGAATGCTCTGTTACCAACTCCATATATGATTGGGTTGATCATGCTGGAGATGTAGGCCACGAATGTAGTCATTAAGTAGACCTGTCGTGGAAGTTGTGACTCGTTGTCCATATTGTCGATCCCTAATGCAATGCCGATAGGAATCCAGCAACAGAAAAAACCCAGAAACACAGCAACCATGAGCTTTGTGACATTGGTTTCTCGCACGTGGGCACGAAGCTGATCTGAGTTGTTCTGTTGTACTGCAAACACCTTGTTTGTTTGGGACACTTTTCTGAACACCGCAGCATAACAAAATGTCACGATGGCAAAACAAGACCATACAATTGCAGTCAGAATGAACCTTGAGTAGGGAATGCTGTTGTTGTGAAAACACATGGTTTTTCCTGGGTGAAAACTATAACCATCAAAAAATAGTGGAGGTGTTGCTCCTACGGTTAGCGACACCAGCCATGGGATGAGCGTAAAGAGCAAGGTGCGGCGAGGTTTGAAGATTTGTTGGTATTTCGCCGATTTGACGGCGCAGAAATAACGACTCACAGCAATCAGTGCCATGGTTTGTATAGACGTCAGGCCCACTGTAATAATACAAAATCCCAGGCTTACACACAAGGCTTGGCTTGAAATCGCCCTCCCGAGAATGAGAGTTGTCAAAGTAAACGGCATGCCTAGCAGAGCTACCAGAATGTCAGTAAAAGCTAAAGAGACGACGAAGATGTTGGTTATGGTGCGAAGACTTGAGTTTCTCCACACGGCGAAGAGGACCAAAGTATTACCGACAAGTGCCACGCACATCACCAACAACATCATGGTTGATTCTGAAACTATCGTTGCCAAATTCCTGGACAAGAGCTCTCTGGCTAACCTCTCCATATCGTATGTTGGTGGATTTTCTGGTTGGTTTTGATGTCTTCTTAGTTTCGTGCTTAGCAGCTAACGCTATCGGCACAGTTCATGGTTGGAATAAACCCACTCGCTTTTATCTCACCAGGAGCCAATCACGCTTCAGCTTAACTGGCTCTTTGTGGCTACAAGTTTGTAAGTTAATTGATGATGCACTGTTGATGAATCAGGCAGCTGCTGAATGGTTGCACTGTGTGTTCTATAATAATCACTGTGCGTACAAATATTCCAGCTTTATTTAAAATTGCTGGTGTCTAATGACTAAGAAACAGCATTTTTTTCTGTTTTTCGCGGAATTTTGATATTTGAAAGCATCAAATTAATATACTTTTCAACCAGATCTCTACTGAGTTCATAATAACTTTTGATTGATATAAATGTGTTTACAATCCATCTGGTCGTTAAATCTCTAATTTATGCAGTTTCCTGTCTCAACTATTGCCACTCGATAAAATAGTTGATTAATTTTTGGCTATTTTAGATCATGCAACACAATACTGCCTTTGCCGTTGTTCGTTTGATTTTGTAATATAACTGATTGTGTCCGACTCAGAACCAAGGGATGACTTAACATGCAATACGTCAAAAAGTTTGTTTATTATTATCATTAGTCACAAGTTATATTGATGTCTTTTCAGAAAATTTGATGTATCCATAATAGAAACTAGTATAACTGGACCATGGAAAGAAAAATATAATACAATATGACAACAATAAATTACTATTTGTTGTTCACAATGGGCACATCTGGCTATGCTTCTTAATTTTATTTTCTTCTTTTTGTTTTACTATTGCAATTAGTCTTTTAACGATTACTTAGAACCAAGGGATGACTTAACATGCAATACGTCAAAAAGTTTGTTTATTATTATCATAAGTCACAAGTTATATTGATGTCTTTTCAGAAAATTTGATGTATCCATAATAGAAACTAGTATAACTGGACCATGGAAAGAAAAATATAATACAATATGACAACAATAAATTACTATTTGTTGTTCACAATGGGCACATCTGGCTATGCTTCTCAATTTTATTTTCTTCTTTTTGTTTTACTATTGCAATTAGACTTTTAACGATTACTTAGAACCAAGGGATGACTTAACATGCAATACGTCAAAAAGTTTGTTTATTATTATTATTATCATAAGTCACAAGTTATATTGATATGTCTTTTCAGAAAATTTGATGTATCCATAATAGAAACTAGTATAACTGGACCATGGAAAGAAAAATATAATACAATATGACAACAATAAATTACTATTTGTTGTTCACAATGGGCACATCTGGCTATGCTTCTTAATTTTATTTTCTACTTTTTGTTTTACTATTGCAATTAGTCTTTTAACGATTACTTAGAACCAAGGGATGACTTAACATGCAATACGTCAAAAAGTTTGTTTATTATTATCACAAGTCACAAGTTATATTGATATGTCTTTTCCGAAAATTTGATGTATCCATAATAGAATCTAGTATAACTGGACCATGAAAAGAAAAATATAATACAATATGACAACAATAAATTACTATTTGTTGTTCACAATGGGCACATCTGGCTATGCTTCTTAATTTTATTTTATTCTTTTTGTTTTACTATTGCAATTAGTCTTTTAACGATTACTGCTTTCTGCTTCTTAAGTTCTTCCTCCTCTTTTTCCAAGTTATTATTTAAGGTACACCTCACTGGTTAGCTCAGTTGGTAGAGCACGGTCTAGAGTGGGGGAGGCCGGGGGTTCGAATCCCGGCCGCGTCCTTGGGCAGGGACGTTTATAAGCCGTTGGCCTTGTCTCCTTCTACTTCTAATCAGTATTTGAAGGGGACGTGAAAGAACCTGTTGTACTACTCGAAAAAGAGCAGGGATTGTCACCCGGTACAGCAGCCTGGCCATTGCACTAACCACACACTCAACATTGTAAACTGCGTGGCAGCTATTAGCGCCGTAAAGCAGTCCGAAATAATTCACTGGCGGGATATGTCAGTAATATGTAAAGCGCCATGAGACTGTGGTAATATGGCGCTATATAAATATGTCCATTATTATTATTAATATTATTATTACACAGTGCATCCATTGTTTTGACCCATGGTCGTTTAGGAGTTGTCTCTTCTACCACACACATCTGTTGGATTACATTCTCATCATTCTCATCGAAGTTTCAAATTTGGTTGTCATCACCGCCACCCGATACATTCATGATGATGATTTCTAGTTAGGAAGAAGATCAAACGTTTGCTAGTTTTTGGTCATTTTTTTATATATTATGATTTATGTTTGAATTTTTATTATTATTATTATTTGTTTTAATTACTGAAAGTATTAATTTAATTAATTAATTAATTTATTTATTTGTGATTTATTAAAATGACTAAAAGCATGAGAATCAAAGGTTCCAAATGTCTCTTTCTGAATAACAAGCCCCTTTAGTCCTACTGCGGGTCCTAAAGTCGCCTTAGGTCACCTTAAATCGCACAAAGTCGCTTTAAGTTTCCAAACGTCGTCTTAGAGTTGCTGACAGACATAATCAACTACAAGCTTATATTTGCATGATAACTGCAGTGTGCGGCAGCTGACATTTTGAGTGCTAGCCCTTTATTAGAGTGAAAAAAAAGTAAGAAAGGGTCCATGAGCGCTTACAATCACAGCTGCTACTCACTTTCGACAAATATAAATACCAACTTTTAGTTTATTACCAGTATTTATTATGACCTAGTTATATTATTTTTTTATTGACAGAATTCTTAATTTGAATTTTGACCTTTGGATCTAAATATTTTTCAATCTGTGACAGAAAGACATGCCCAAAATATTCCTGGTAATTCCCATACTGGTATTCACACACATGTTTTGTATGACCGGTAAAGGTTTAGCAACTCAATATATAAAATTAATAAGAAATACAAATTACAAACATGGCTCACAATAGGTTTCATTAGGTTTAAATGTGCAATGTTTTAATAAGCAATTCATTTTCTACTGAATGTGTACATGTATTTTAAATAATCATTCATCCCAATGTAATGGCAATGGTCATTAACAATGGTTGAATGAATTGTTGGTTGGTAAGGACCTCACAGAATATAATAATACATTTGTTTGTAAACTATGCCTAGCCCCCTTTTGTTATGTTCTATGGGTAAATATTCAAGGCAGCTGTCCCTGTAAACAAGTACTTTGTTTTAGAAAATAATCAAATAAGCTTATTAAAGTAACGTTTTAAACTCAACTGTATATTATTCAATTCAATTCGACGTTTCCATACAATATAGTTTCAGGCCTTCCAAATCTGACCACTGACTGATTTATTAAATTATTTTGTTTTCCCATTTCAGGTCACCTGACTTTTCCCTTGGGTAATGTTTTCTTGTTTTTCTGTATCCCAAGAGGAAATGTACACATTACCCTGGAGATCTATCACATGACCTGAATTGGGACAACAAATGACAATGTACAAGCTAAATTGGTATATTAATAAGCTTGTTGGATTGTTTGATTTGATATTTACATTGCATACATTAAACTAACCTTAACTGCTTTTAAGTAAGTTAACAAGAGCCCATCTGGGCTTTCACTCGGGCCATGTCCCCTATTATGTCCCAACCTTTATTGAGAAAGGGGTACAACCATAAAGAACTTGTTTTCAGTGTCCAAGGGAAGCACCATTAGAAATGTGGATGGGGAGGTAGGACTTCCTCAAGATGCACATTTGTTTTGCCCCTTGCTTGTGCAAGGCAGGTTTTTTTCTTTGATATTTTGCGTTCCAGGATTTATATTTTTTATTTTGGACTACCCTTCTACAGATTTCTGATGATGTGTTCCCAATGAGATTAAAGATGAAATACACTTTCAATTGAAATCCTCTTAGTAATAACCGAAGGGAAGAATTATTAGCTGAATTTAGCAGTCTTTAGGAATGGCCGGTAGCGCGGTGACATTCATTCTCTGCTCCCTAGTATATATATGTAATTTAATATTTTTTGTTTTTCTCGTGTATGTAAATTAAAGAAGTTGACCTCTACTTATTCATGTAACGCACGCTTACAATTTAGTCTGCTGTTCTGCAGGTTCAGAGTACTAATAGATGAGTGTCGCAAATGTATGTTTATATTTGTCCCATATTATAAGTTGTATCCTGTCCACCTATGATGGAGCTTTCACTATATTTCTCTACTGTTCTTTCTACCCTGCGGCTCTTTATCGCAGCTCACTGATCGCGTCCATATTGGTATTTGTTGGATTAAAGATTATTAACTGAAATGCCTGTTGGTTATCTCTATTTAAAAGCTTTTACTTTCATTCCCAAAACTGCAGTCTGCTCATTATATTTCAGAACTATAAAGGGAACTGCTGGAAGCCTTTAAAGTGCATATAAGCCCTAGCCAGTTATCTTTGATATCGATTGTACATGAAGTGGATAGTCCAACGTTAGAATATTTCTTGATTTGGGTGTTGCGTCTATGAGATAAAGGTTTATATTTCCAATATGCTAATGATGTGATGTCATCACCGACATTTGCTGAATTTCTTTCTGCTTGTGAATTAAGTTATTTTCTAATTTAGAACTTTTTTTGTCGGCTTCGCTTCAGAAAAGATTCTAGCTACAAAGTGTTTTGTACTGTATAAAATATACCATGTAATAAATCAGGTAAGTGCGAACGACAGAAACGGTTCACACGTTTTCTACTTAGTTTAGGGTTCGTTGCATGTGTGTATTTGTAGGTGAATATATAGACGTATCTTCGCGCCAAAATCGCGGGAAAACGGGATGTTTCATCATCATCATGTTTTATTTGACTCAATAATAAGTATACAATTTGGAAATATATTTATGAATTAACATTTACGATGTGAATATTTGAACATATAATATTGATTAACTAATATAATTACTGGTTATTTCATGGTTTTCTATGGAATACGGGCGAATATTTCACGAGAAATTTGTATTATTTAGTATACAACGAGCCTTTAGGCGAGTTGTATACCAAAATAATATGAATTTCGAGTTACAATTTCGCCCGTATTCCATAGAAAACCATGAAATAACCATATTATCCTATAAATAACAAATTTACAAAAAGATTTATCCCGAAAACAAAGTAACTTACCGGACGATAGACTGCAAATTTCCTTGCCGGAAAACACAAATTTCGAGTGGCGGCCACGCACGTCTGCAGACTAATTATGTATTCAAAATGGTGAATTATTTTTGGCTGATAAAGAAAGGGCGCAAAATTTCCTGCATTTTGATTGGCCTTGATCTAGCCATGAAATACCGCTCTGTATTTCATAAAAAACATGAAATACCGCCCTGTATTTCAAAGTAAAGCTGAGCTCTGATTGGCTGAAATATAATATTTATAGGAGAATGTCCGCTATTGACTCCACGTTGTCAGCAAAAAATCATGGTCAACGTTGAAAACGCGCCATTTTGTGAATTTCAACAATCGAAGTTATATACATATCACCTCATGCTTTTACTATCTAACGTATCACAGTCAGTGCTAAACATACTTTAAATTCAAGAAGTATATAATAAAGATCGATTATTTCTACATTTACCTCTGTTACAGTACTAAACTGAATTATCAAGTTCTCCCCAAGTACAAACCGAAGACCCTCCACCGGTTCAAGTTAACTCAGGTGTTAAACTATTTCCGTTCGTGTTTCTTTATTTTGTCGGCGCCGTTCTCGCGTTTCTCGGTTCCTTGTGTGTATAAAGTCATGGGATGTGTTTGGCTATTTGTTCCCTCATGACTGTTGTTGGCATGCTTTATCGTAATGCAAGTGTTTATATGTGAGCGGTCTCGGCGAAAGTTTTCTACGCCGCTCTTCTCGTATAAGCCATGGGATGTGTTTGGCTACTTGTTTCCTCATGGCTGTTATTGGCATGCTTATTGTAATGCATGTGTTTATATGTGAGCGGTCTCGGCGAAAGTTTTCTACGCCGCTCTTCTCGTATAAATCATGAGATGTGTTGGGCTATTTGTTCCCTCATTACTGTTATTGGCATGCTGTATTGTAATGCATGTGTTCATATGTGAGCGGTCTCGGCGAAAGTTTTCTACGCCGCTCTTCTCGTATAAATCATGAGATGTGTTGGGCTATTTGTTCCCTCATTACTGTTATTGGCATGCTGTATTGTAATGCATGTGTTCATATGTGAGCGGTCTCGGCGAAAGTTTTCTACGCCGCTCTTCTCGTATAAACCATGAGATGCGTTGGGCTATTTGTTTCCTCATTACTGTTATTGGCATGCTTTATATTAGTGCATGTGTTATGTGAGCGCTTTTTTCGAAATATGTTTCTACTACGCTCGTCCCGTGCAGATCGTATATCGATTTGACTCATTGTTCCTTCATTTGGCAGTTCGTTGCCCCTTTCTGCGTACGTCGTGGTACAAACTTGGGTTATTTGGCTTGTTCATAACAACAGTTTCAATTATTGTGCATTGGTCAAGTACGTCTCGCTAATTGGGTATTATCTTGCTTTCCAGTGCAATTATCCTCACTGGTTGTCCCGCTGTTCCTGTTGTGCCCTGGCCTGGCATTCATTTGTTAATTACCGTTTATTACCATTGTTTCAGCTGTGTTTCAGCTTATATTGTTTCTCCTGTCTTTTTTGGTAATACTACTCCGCATTCCTCAATTTTGGGGTTACCTCTATTGCTTTCGCCACGCCTTTTTCATTTTCTCGCTCGAGGGTGACAGCTTTAAAAGGGGAGTCTAATTCCCTCTCAGATTACTGAGGTTTAAGGCTGTCATCCTCTGGGCTGCGCTACTTTTTACTCGCTTGTTTCTTTTCCCAGCGATCATCTAAGCGTTTCAAGCCAAGCTAGCTCTTTCAATACTGGGAACTAAAGCAGGGGTTCGACCCGACTCGCGTTACCGATCATTTTATCGCCTGGATTCGGCATGACGGCAACCCCTTTACGCACGCGCAGCCCAGGGGTTGGCAGCTGGTAACACCCACATATCTCGAGATTTCCTCAGCTCGGTGCTTAGTGGCCACGATGTGTCTATGCTGGCCTTCAGGGACCCCAACAGTTTTGTCGCCAGAGGTTCCCAACAGGGTCGCAAGCGTAAGTCGACCTCTTTAGCCGTTTTCAGTTCTAGGCCTCTGTGGGTATTTCTTGCAGGCTTCTAAAAGAAGCTGCACCAGTTATTTCAGCTTCCCTGGCAACCGTAATAAATAAAACTATTGATACAGGCATGTTTCCGTCAAAATGGAAGATACCAAAGCTATTTCCCTTGTTCAAAGCAAACGATCGTACCGATCCGCAGAATTACCGGCCGATTTCTGTTCTATCGGCAGTATCAAAAATATGCGAACGGGTTGTGTACGACCAGCTTTATGCTTACTTGACGGAACATGACCTGCTAACTAAGAACCAGTCGGGATTTCGTTCCCTTCAATCCACTGTCACAGCATTACTAGCTGTCACTAATGAATGGTATCTAAACATCGACAAGGGCATGGTTGTATTCCTTGACCTGGCCAAAGCCTTTGATACGTTCTCACATTCAATCTTACTGAAAAAGCTGGAACTATATGGTATTAAGGGAGCAACTCTCGATTGGTTCACATCCTATTTATCTGATAGACAGCAACACTGCATCCAAAACAGTTACTTGTGGTGTTCCTCATGGTACATTTTAGGGCCATTACTGTTTCTTTTGTACATAAACGACCTCCCTCATGCCTGTTGCACACTAAGTCACATATGTATGCCGATGACACTATCCTAAGTGTTGCCTCACCAGCTACTTTAGAGCTACAGTCTAAATTAAATGAAGATTTAAATAGTGTTAAAAACTGGTTGGTGGCAAACCACTGATTTCAGGCAAGCCACTGATTTCAGGCTATCCAATCTAGGTAAAACTCTCCCAATAACCATTGGCGACAAAGAAATTAAGAGAGTAAAAACCACAAAATACCTAGGAGTACATTTAGACGAAAACCTGAAATGGGATGAACATATTGACAAACTGTGCTCGAAAGTCAGTCGTTCTATAAGTGGTCTGAAGCAACATAAACAAAGGGCTTACTAGTAGGATCCAAAAATTGCAAAATCGCGCTGCCCGTATTATAACTTTTCAAGGCTATGATGTGAGATCGTTCGATCTCCGAAAAGATTTAAATTGGGACAATTTAGCCTTGAGGAGAGATAAACGGCTTAGCCTGCTAATGTATCAGACTGTTGTTAATCACAAGGTACCGCGCTACCTCAATTCTAAAAAAGAAGCTATCCATAGGCCATCAAATTGTCGCTTAATGATTTTTTATGCTTTATTAGTTAACTTTACATTTTTAATATTTTACACACAAAGCAGAAATTATACAGAACTTAGTAGTATATCTTAACTAGATTAGGCTTTTGCTTCGGTTCTATTTCTATACGGCTTTCATGTAAAGAAGTTTTAAACTTATGGAACTACCGTATTCAAATAAAAGTGAATCAATCAATCAATCAATCTCTCTTCTTTCTCTCCCCTTATATCTCTATCTCTTCTTTCTTTCCCCATATATATCTCTCTTCTTTCTCTCCCCTTAATCTCTCTCTCTTCTTTCTCTCCCCTTACATCTCTCTCTCTCTTCTTTCTCTCCCCTTATATATCTCT
This sequence comes from Actinernus sp. WN-2022, assembly GCA_030867875.1. NCBI lineage: Eukaryota > Metazoa > Cnidaria > Anthozoa > Actiniaria > Actinernidae > Actinernus > Actinernus sp. WN-2022. The sequence goes on from JAOWCC010001589.1 coordinate 146,337,654, forward strand.
CTTCTTTCTCTCCCCTTATATCTCTCTCTCTCTTCTTTCTCTCCCCTTATATCTCTCTCTCTTCTTTCTCTCCCCTTACATCTCTCTCTCTTCTTTCTCTCCCCTTATATATATCTCTCTCAAACTTATATCTCTCTAACAAACTTAGTCTAAATGTCACCAAGACTGAGTATGTTTATTGGGACAGATTTCAAACTATCCAATTTAGGTAATGTAGTGGACTGGGTACTATATAGATGGGCCGCAGTGCATGATGGGTCGAGGAGTGATCCAAGATGGCGGCGTAAAGAACGTGATCCTTTCGTTATTGTAATCTTTGAGAATCTCGGAGTGGTTATAGGGTAATTAGTTTAGGGTTAGGGTTAATGTTTGGCTCATGACTCATTGACTCACGAGTCATGATACTGGTCAGTGAGAACTCATTGTTTACCTGTGAACCCTAGCCCTATAGTCCTGTGAGAACTTGTTGTTTACCTGGGAACAACTTTTTGAAGTGGTTAACCCTTGCACTACTGAGTAAATTTGGGTACAATTAGACTATCCAGAGTGCTAAATCAACCCTCCCCCCTCATTTTAAGTTTGGCTAACCCTAGCCAAGTACAGACTGCTGAGCCATAATACCAAGGGCTCAAGCTTCCCCCAGAATGCCATTTGGGAGACATCTACAAGATGGCGATGGTTAGCAAAGCTTGCTTTTTTAGGGTTTTGAATGAAAAGTGTTCCAATTTGGGTAAAAATTGCCACTGGAAGAGAGCCAGAGGACATCATTAAGTCCATGGATATGCTTGAAATTGTCCGCTTTTGGCCGCTCTAGTAGCGAAAGGGTTAAATAGGGTTTACGTTTGTTTAGGGGTCGGATAAAGGTTTGACTCATTGACTCATTATCTAGACTCATGAAAACATTAGTCTCGGATTAAAGTTGATGTTTTCCTTGACAACCGCTGCCCAAGTCTTGTTGTAATAAAACAAAGGAACTAAATTTGAAGCATAAATTATCTGTTACATGTATTAATTCGTTATTATATATTTTAAATTTGGATGTACATGTAGGATAATTAACTTTGTACATGCACATACATGTACATGTAGCTTAATTGTTTAGGCGGTCTTATAATTTTGTTATCCACGTTTTTTATTAGTGGGCAGGGAAATCCAACAGAAGATTTTGCAGAAAACAGACTCTTTATTGTTCTTTTGTTCCCTTCCCTTCCATCTCCCTCAGTGAGATGTTTGGCTTGCTCCCAGTTTTTGCTTGGCCACTAATAGAGTGATACTGATAAAATGCAATTTTGAAAAATAATACATGTATATATATTGGTCATAATTTGCTTTGTGTGTCATCAATATACAATCATCCACACTTGTAATCCACCCTTCCAACCCAGGGGTTGTTATCCTCTGTTTGCAGTCCTGTCACTGTATTGACTGCAATATACAATGTACTTTCATTTGGCCTCTGAATTTGCTTGTGTCAGTGTATTGTTCAGTGAAGTTAATATCTGTTAAACCCAAACGTCATGAGTTATTAGCTCTTTTATTAAGTACTAGTATCTATAGAGATATTAATTTCTAATTTCATTCATAAATTGTATGAACTACTTTGATTTACTTTCCTCGTAAATTAATTGTTACTCACCCCAGGACTATAAAAGCCTTAATTTCTAGGATAGACTGTATGACCACTTATAACCAGTAATTGTAATCATTAATTTCACTGAAAAAGTATGATTTGCTTTGCAATTTAATAAGCCTGAGAGCCAATGATAATAATATTTATAGGAAATCCTTACCTCTGACAATGTGTTGACATTATATATTTATATTATTTGATTCAGGACTACCCTTACTGTTTGGAATTTGCACTGAAGAGAAGCCATACATAATGGTAACACAGTTTCATGGCATCAAGGGCCAATGTGTTACTATAAGCAGGGCAGCAAAGACATCATTGTTTACAGACCAGAGTGAGTGGACTGTAATATTTAAAGAGACTGCAGGAGCTCTACTATATGTTCACAATAACAATTACCTACACATTGATATCAAAGGGGATAATGTAATTGTAACAGAAAGTTCATGTGGGTTCCATCCTATTTTAATTGATTTCGGTAAGGCATGTAAAATAGATAGTGGTAAATGTTATAATCTTACTCAGAAAAAGCAAATGACATACCGTAAGTACCATTGTAACATTGCGCCAGAGCTAGTACCGGGAACTCACAGCCAGTCAGTGGCTTCTGATGTTTATTTCTTTGGCATGCTACTTTATTCTGTCATCAAACTTCATCCTAATGATAAATGTCTTCCTATAGCAACAAGGTGCCTGCATTCATGCCCAAACAAAAGGCCAAACCTAAAATTATGTACAACTGTTATTGCATGAAGACATCAGAGGAAGAACAATCTAAGGATTAGGTTTGGCCAGCTGCAAGAGACCATTACCCAGTCTCTTGGTTTGGCTTAGTTTTGGCATTCACCAGACTTATTCTCCAGCTAAAAAAGGCTTTAAAAAAGCCATGAATTCTGAGTATTACCCAAATCATATCTCCCGCTCTGCTAAGCTGGAAGAACTGCTGATACAATCAAAATGACTGATGAATAATTATGAGCCCTCAGTATTATGGGTCAGTTGAAATGTCCATGGTGACAATGATTCCATTGAAAAAAAATGTCAACTTCATTTTAATATCCATATAGCAGATACAAAGTTTTTTTTTACGAGCATAGAGGCCACAGTTTTTTCTCTCTACCATTAATTTTGAAAAAGTTTGGCATAAATCGGTCAGTATCAGAAGACAAACAGACTGGGCACCTGTCAATCTGAGAGGGTGCAATTATTACAATAATTTATTTAATATTGACCAAAATAATTATAATATTTTATACCCAAATATATAGTAGCTGTATGTACAAAATAATGTACACTGGCTTTAAACATTGTAACCATTAAACATGAGTTTCACTGTCATGGACTGTACATTCATATAATTATGTCATCTCATCATCTATTTATTGACACAAGAAAAGTTATACCAAGTTGTATTTACTAGGTAATTCAACTAAGAGCTAATTTAAAAGTGTATTTACACGTAAATGAATTATCTTAATCACTAAGCTCTACAATTTAACACCCTACCACATGTTTAGGTATACATTAGTACACATTCTAGAAGTAGAATGTATCTTGTTATTTTCTACTTATACCATTGAATTCCATATGTAGTCCCCCTGAAGGTAATTACATCCCCCCTTTCCAATCCATGCCCATTACCCCCATGTACATTTCCCCCTGTAGATAGTCTCCCTGAATAAACGTAAAAAATAAATCTAGTGAGTGTTGCCCCTTTATCCTGCCATAACAACTGCCATAATATAATCCCCCATTCGTCTAATTTCCTATTTTTACATGCATATATTTAATTATTAGTACATGTACATGTACCCTGGGTGCCTGCCATTAAATGCCCTCCTTTAAAGTGAAAACACTCAATTCTTCCCATGTCAAATTCTGATGTCAAAATAATAAATTTGACCATAAATTTCAACTGTCAGTGTCCAGGGTTCTCTCAACACAGGTACAGTAAGGGGTGAAAAAGAATTGAGTGGGTGGCAACGAGGGGTGAAATCCAGGCTTATACGGTAATTAAGTAAAGCAAATATTGTAGAATACTTGTAGCCGGCATGGTCAAGTAGAGTACATATGTAGATGGCAAAAATCTCTGGTCGCCGGTGCTTTGGGAGAACCCTGCTGAGTGTCAGTGTCAGCCCCAACAAAGTAATGAACAAAACCATAAAAATAATGTGTCTATGGTTCAGTGCCTATAGATACTGTTTGCAAAGTTTAAACCTTAAAATGTGTTCTAGCTGCTGTATCTTCCCAGTAACTGTTGAGTGCTTTGAGGAAACCCTTACTGAAAAACAATGTTTGCTTTCAAATGTTTTTATACTAAGTTCTGGATGCATGCCTAAATGTATTGTGGCCGGTGTAGGGTTTGTCCCTGTAAATTGTACACTACATTGTCACTTTTGGACCAATCCTTGTCCATAAATGTTTCAATTTTCCATGCATCACCATCTTGAATATTAATGATGTAACATGGTTGCCACTATATATTGTTACATGACAAAATAATTATTGCTTTCTGGCAAAGGGGCAATTAACGTCTGTGTGACATCATAAGATCCGAGATGGAGTCTAGATGGCAGCATGCAGACTGCCTGTGGAACCAGAAAATCATGCCATTTAGTGACAAACAAAAGCATGCACAGCAATACATGAGAGGAAACATGTACTGCTTTCCATCAGGGCTTCCTCAAGTAATTAAAGGTTCAAGGCATTATAGAGTAAGACTGTAATGTATGGTCAAATATGTTTGCAGCTGTATGTATATACCAATATTATTATAATTTGTTTACAAAAATATAGGCCTTCCCATAGGGCTAACAGCTATGGTATTCTCTGTAAGCTTCACAAAAGCAAACCTTGAATGTATTCTTTGCACTGGCATGAAAGACGAGGGTCCCCCTAACTGATAATCAGATTGCCACACTTGCACTGGATTGCCAAGCTTGTCACTATCTTCATTAGCTGTATACCATTTCACACAAGCAAATATGTGAGAGAGATATCTCCCTCTAAGCTTAATAGAATGTGTAAAATAATAGCTAACAGTTCCTGGTGATAGCCTAAATTGGTCTCTGTTTACATGCCCATTACCTGTAGGCCATGAAGCAAGAATTCTGCTGGAATTGATCTGACGTGGCTCAAGCTTGGATCCATAAGACATTTGTCCAACAGATACTGCGCCATACTTTTGAATGGTTTCACTCAAGTTTGCAAGGTAAATGGTATCATTTGGATACATTATCTGGTAGACTTGAAGAAGTAGCTGTGCATCATCTGAATCTAAACAGCTTGGCCTGTAAAATGATGGTAAAAATATACCAGATTGATTTGCCCAGTCAATCACATCTGCATTCAGTAGACAGACAGTTGCAAGGTTGTAAAATGCTTGTATTTTGCTCCAACTGGAATTGACCTGCCACACAAGAAATGAATATTGCTTCCCTTGAGAACATAATGGTAAGAAATCTTCTTGATATGGAAGGGGTAAATTTGCATTATTAAAGAATCTAGATATAATGAATTTCCGCATAAGCTGAAGTTCAACAGACCGTTTGTTTGTGATAGTACTCCCTAGAATCCCATTATAACGCTCGAAGCTAAAGCACCAAACGCTTGTTACTGGTCCATGGTCCAGAATCACATCCTTCAAATGACAGTGCAGATGCATGTTTGGCGTTATTGCTTCTTTACCATACAATCGCTCAACCTCTTTACAGAATTTCAAAAGAAGTCCATCCCCAATAGCCAAATCACTCTCAGTGGTTTGCAAATTAACCTGCAGGCCAAAACGAATGTCTGCCAACACTTGAAATGCTGATCTGGAAGTATTCCACTGACACAATAAATGGAATATATTAAAGTCCAGTTTTTCCACTGTTCTGCAGTGTATGAACCAGAATTAGTGTTTATCTGTGTAGGAATCCTTCCTATGTCACTTGGCACTTCCACTGTATCAATCCGTTTTTCAATTTGACGTAATTTCTCCTTCGAAAGAATACTTTTATCTTTCCACAAATGAAACATTGTCTTAGCAGTACCAAGAAAAAGGTTGTGCATTGGATCAATAGTACTAAAACGTATTATGTCAAAGTACTCTAAATCAAGAAGGATACTGTAATGTGTAATTCCATGCTTCTTGCAAAATGTCTGGCGCTGAGCTTGTGTCTTGAACTTGTCAAGTTTACTTGCCCTTGTCCTGTGGTTGGCATTGATCCGGGACTGCCAGGTGCTCCTATCAAACCCAGAGTAGTCTCTTTTCTCTCCAAAACCACCAGGAAATGACTTTAGGCACCGTGAACAACCAATAATGGCTGAATGGCTTTTAAGTCCACAAAGTTTCCTAGTTGCTGGCACATCAGAGGATGATGACATAATTGCAGCTCTGAAAGTTAAAGGAAATCTGCAAAGAGCAGACTGCAGTTTGACCCCTTTCCACATAAACTTGAGCTCTTCAATGGCTGGCTCAAGAAAAGCGTTTAAATTGTTTGGTTCCTTGTGCAGCGATGGTACTATACCAATTATAATTACATTCTCCCATTTAAAACGCTCAGCCCTTGGTAGGTTAAGCAACACAAGATAAAACACACCAACAGAATAATCTTTCCTGTGTTTCATGGGCTGGAAAAAATCAAAGTTTAACATGAGTCCATAGTTCCTTGGAGCACTTAAAAAGCCTTGTCCATTAATTGTATGGAAATCTTTCCAAAGTTGTCCATCGTAAACATCAGACATGTCACCTACATTTGCCATTTGTCTCTCCCTCCACATTTCACACTTTTCAGCAAGCCCCTTTCTTTGCACAAGTTTCTCCATTGCATTTATGATGGTGTTGCAGCAGTAGTATTTGATTGGATAGAAGCTTGACTTGCCATCCTTTAACGTGACTTTAGTGACAAGTGCAGCTTCACAGGTCTTTTTCCTACCACATGAATAATGGAAACCTGAACAGGATTTCGCAACTTGTCTGCCATGAACAATTTCCAGACATGAGTGGTAGTTATACAGTTTTGTGCACATTGGGCAAACTACAAATTTGTTAAAGTCATCTCTGTCAATGTCAGGGAACTGTCTTAGCATGTACACTGAGCTAGGGACTAGTGTAACGAGCTGGGAAAAGAATTCATTTGGTACCTCGAATCCTACGACCCTCAGCCAGGATACCAGAAAACGTAATAGCCATGCCATACCATTATCACTAATATGACAGGACAATTGCCAAACAAGAAGAAAGTACACTAGCCAAAACACAAGAGAGTTAACTTTTTCAAGAGAACGCTGCTGTTGACGTGCATCTGGTAGGTGGTGGTGACTCTTCAAGATCTTTTTGAAGGGAATCTGGTAAAATATCCCAGACCTCTTCAGCCTCCCCTTCATGATCATCCTCAGAAGACTCATGCTCTTCACTTTCTGAGTCATCATGAGACTGATGCCTTTCGCTAGCTGTGGAATTGTCATCATCACTTAAGTTATTTAAGTTGTCATCGGTCTGAAAATTAAGAAAGAATAACAACTTAAATAGCATGTTACCCCTTTACTTAATATTGATTAATGATTAATATTAATGATTAATGTTGCTGACATTTTTCCTGAAATACGTCACAATTTACATTGTATGTGGTAGTTCAAGTCCCTCTCCCCTCCTGATATTACAGATACATGCATGCATGCTGTCACCATGACTGTGACTATAATGAACACCTGACTAACATATTTAAGCATGTACATACTTATATGTATACATAATACATTGTTGGTAAACTAGATCCAATCAGGTTGCGTCTTTGTTGCCTTCTTTTAAATCACCTGACATTTCCCTTGAGAATTGTTGTCTAGCTGTACGTAACCCCAAGAGGAAATGAAAAAAATTCTAGAACTCGAAAACAAAGCACTGCATCCTCTGGAGAGCTGTCACATCTCAAATGGGACAAACCAGCAAGTAATGGCTCTATTAAGATCAGTCGTACATATTTTAAGAGGAATGTTTAATGAAGCACAGTCACAGTGACTGTAGTTTAAGTAATTAAGTATAATTCAGACTGAAGTTGACACATTTACATTTGTAAACTTACAAGCCACTGAAGTTGAGTAAAGGCCAATATTTATGGCCATTATTATAAGTAATAGCTTGGAATGAGGGAAATTAGTGATTAAATTTCCCCAAGAGCCGAGGGAGGTTTGTGGCGGCGTCAGGACTTTGACGGCCATCCCTACATGTAGGAACACATGAATAGCTACTAAATTGTACTCTATTGTGTTGCATTGTATTGTGTTGTATTGTATTGTATTTTCGTTGCAACTCATGTGTTCCTACATGAAGGGCTCGCCGACTTTGACAAATCCTAAAGAGGCTCGAGGGGAAATGTCATGCTATTAGTTTGTAATACTATGATCTCCGAGGAAGCGAACTAAACTGCAATAAGTTTATTTTCTCTGTATAAAGTAAAAGACGTCGCGGTTATTTTTGGGTTGCTTTTGAAAATGTTTTGTCATAATGCTTGATAGAGTGCCATTGTTTGAATGACCCTGGCTTCCCTGGGGACAAATAAAGTTTGTTTTGAGAAGAATAACATCAACTACGTGATTAACTGAATATTCAAGGAGTATGCGTTCAGTTTAATTACGTCACGTTTATGGCTTTTAATATCCCACATGGAAGACGGGGGTATGAGGATTCAAGACGCGGGCTCTTCGTGCAGTCACAAATCTACAGAGGGCGCAAGGTTAGGTGAAAAAGTATTACTCGGTACTTACTCTAATCTGATGCGATCAGGGGGATGTTAACATCCCCTCACCAGTTTGCATGCTCTCCTAAGTTTCCCTCATGCATGTTTAATGAGGGAGATTTAGTGGAGGTATGCATGCTGATGAGGGAGTTTAGAGATTAAACGTCCCTCTTAGAACAAAGAAAACCGAGGTAATCATGGTATTACCATTATATATTTAAGAAATAGAAAACGTTTACCGTGTTTACATAGCCTGATGCAAACACGAGGGGAAGTTTGGGAGAATTCTCAAGTTGTTGTGTAAACCCGAGACCGAAGACCCGAGACGCAAGATCGAGCGCGAAACGATTTTTAAAAACTTTTTCGTAAATGTCAAACGCGAAATTCTCCACACATTGTAAAATGTCAATCATATTCGCTTGTGAAGTTGGCCGTGTTTGCTCTGCGTACGAATCGGCATGAAACAAGACTCAAGAGGCGAGAGAAAGTACTAGTGTGATTTTATGCTCCCAAAACTAGCTTTTTAAAAGACAAAAATGAAAAATAATAGGAAAACCTCAAAGTATTGATCCATATCGGGCTAGACATGCAACGAAAATCGTCCTGGATTACGAAAATCGACACGAAAACCACTTTAAACAAAACTGCTGCGAATTCAAAGACGAACTGGACAGCCGAAAAGCATTAAGCATTACAGAAAAGATAATTTGTCCTGCCTGGAAAAAGTGTTCCTGTTTCGGCCATGATATTCTGGGACTGAGGAATCTCTTGCTGGATATTTGGAGCCAGTACTTGTAGTTCATGGCTTGGAATTGCTCGGCTCGAACTGACAACTTCGATTAGCAGGTGTGTGCCTTTGTATTGTTTCAGACCTTTATTTCCCATCGTCACGTATCATACTCGACTATTTGAAAGCCAGAGAATGTCGAATTAGAGCTTATAATCTAGTATATTACTTTGATGTGGAGATGGCTGTTTGGGTATCTTTCAATGCAATTTTTGAATCCAAAAAGAGTACTTTCGAGCCAACGAGATGCTAGCTAGCAGCTGTGCGAGATTTCTGTAGCTTCCCGCTTGTGTATTTCTTTTTAGTCACATTTTCTTGCCAGCATCCCACTCTGAATGAAAAAAAAGATTTCATAGACTGAATCGAACCAAAACGGCTAATTCTTTTTATTTCTACTGATTCAATGTGATATATGATATCTTATAAAGTTGCATGTTTGAATGTTTCTAGTACATGTATTTTATTATAATTGTTTTTCTATAGTATCTGAAGTAAATATTTAAACTTAAACGTTGACAGAAGTAGTGTATTTTGTGCGTATTTCATCGAGTTTGCTAATGAGGCAGTTGAGCTCCGACTGACTCAATCTTGTGAAAATTCTCACCAATTTAACTTTTTTTCTCCGTAGGTTCTTCTGAACAACCTTCCTTTAGAAAAATAGTTACATGTGTTTTTAAGTTAGTCAGTTATTTTCGCCATTTTTTGCAGAAAAAAAGCAAAACCTACAATGTATGACGTCATTACCATGTTTACATAGCCTCATGCAAACACGGCTTTCAACCAATCAGAGCGCGCGTTTTCTTTGGGTTATTTTATAAACATGTGTATTGGCCATCATTATTAAAGGCCAATATATATGAAGTTGTGAAAACCCATCGTTATAAGCTACATTTAATTCAAGTTCTACTTCTTAGGTTTAGACACTAAATCCATTTTACCAGTACGAATGATTCTATTTAAATAAAGGTCTAATATTTACCTGTGTTTTGTGAATGCTCACCAATTGCAAGTTGTGCATCATCTAAAAGAGAAATAAATACGTTTATAAACATGTGGCGTGACACCAGTCCATAAATGCACACTATTGTACATATATCATTATTTTGCAAACAAACTGTCTTACCGAATATTTTTTCCACGCGTTACACAGACACGAAGCTATTGAAAATTGCGCTTCTCTAGCAGTTGATGCAAGTGAAACGGTAATTTCCTGTTTCACAGTTTATTTATGACTCCTTCATTTACTTGCATCATATACATGTATATCAGCTGCTAACGTTTGTAACTCACTTGACCCATGGCCTCGTCTCTGTGTACAATACCGGGAGAAATAAAATACCGGGAGAAATAAAATACCGGGAGAAGTAAATAGCAGTTTGTATCAATAGGCTATTGTGCGTTCCATATGTTGTTTGAATATATGAAGGTAGCATTCAGTTTAATTTATCATTCGAATTCGATGAGTTAGAACATTCTTGGTGTAGCTTATCAATGAATGGGCGTTTATAAAATGTTATCGTGATCTGTATTGTGGATCAGCTGTTCGACGTCGTATCCGATACCGGACGGACGTGAAGCAAACAATTAAAGGTAAAGGGAACTTCAAGTCAAGATGAGTTTGCAGTAGAATACTTATTTATCTGTCTCCGAACTGCTACCCAATTGTTATGGAGGAAAACCATCCCTCAATCGATTGCATGCACCCTTGTATGTGATCTCATAGTGTTAGATTGGGCAGTATATACAAGTACAAATTAGTGGCATTATAAAAATCATTTACACTCGTATAAAATATTCGATACTGGTGTCGATCGAATTACGTTTTAGGCCCAAAAATACAGAACATGTGATTCTAGGGTGAAGATAAGCCTAGCTTATCCTACATACATGTGTCATTTATCCATTATAGCTCGAGAACTATTCGTGTCGGCATGTGCTGCATGCGTGTCAGCTAAATGCTCAAACTCTTGTAAAATGCCGACTTCACTCGGGTTGTGGGGAGGTTGGATATGGCAAATATGCGTGATCTCGTGTACGATTTCCTTGCTGGCGGGGGCATAAATATACAAACAAACTATAAAGTAATGCGCATAAAAAGATGGACTGAATTTTTTTTTACCATTATCAGATGAGTCTTCAGAAGAAGAATCAATATCTGTTCTAGCACTTCGAGTCGTTGTCGAAGCCTGTGTACGTGCATCAAGGAGAAATCTCTTTCTTTCATGTCGGATAAACGTCTGCCTTGAAACGAGTTCATCACAGTGGTTGCAAAACAGGAGATCGCGTTTTTCTTCAATATCAAAGTCTTCCTGGTCCATAATTGAGAGAGCCTGCACATAACACTGAATTTAACAAGTTCGAGCAATGTCTAACAGGCAGAAACACGAAACTAAATATATTTAGTTATTTATTCGTTGCTTATCAATGTTCAAATATTTAATTACCTTTAGTGTGACATTTATGAACCAGGTATTCATTACATCTTTACTGTACCTTTAAGCATGCATACTTAAAACGACTTAAATGATAACCACATGTTACTTGGCAATATTTAAATTTAAATACCTTTAGTGTGACATTTATGGACCAAGTAAATATTCATTATGTCTTTACTGTACCTTTAAGTATACTTAAAACTACTTAAATATTAATTTAATTAAATCTTAACAAAAGATAAGTTAAAGGTAACCTAAACCTCTATGCAGCTTTAAAGACGTTTAGTGAGCTTTAAAAATGCAATTAAAGCTAATAACCAACTTTAATTATATTTACGGATCTCTTAAAGACTAGTAAATAAATAATTTCGTCCTGTGCTACTTGTATTTTCTGTATATAAATAACTACCTATTTGTGTCAATTTGACTAAAATCCCATACTGTATAACCAGTTTCAGTTCATATCCTTATATCCTAATAAGTTGGAAAATTGGAATTACACACATCTGTCTCTGCCCTTCTCTTCAATACAGGCTTGACTCCAAATCCTCTGTTTATAGAGTTTGATAGTCATGTTTCCCCAGGTGAAATACATAACAAAAGTGTACCCATATTTCTGTTACTGTAATTTATGCCCGTCCAAAATATGTTTTAGCAAAAACGCATGGACTGAGCTTGAAACCAAGGACAGGCTCTTCGTCTTCACCAGTGCAAAACTGTAGGATGTGACCAAGTGAAGTATTACCATCAAGTCTTGATCCGCCTATAAAAAAACAAATGAAGGAATAGAAATATTAGGAGTGTCTGATGGTAAATCAGAGACTTTCTGAGATGCCGAGACTTTCAAAATGCAAACCAGACATCCACAAACAACTACCATTTAGATTTGCTTTGTACATAAAACGTCATAAACAAAAATCGATTAAGACTCATTCAGCATCCCTAATATTTTATAATGGTAATTGCACTGATTGGAGTGCATTTTGTTCTGAAATCATACGAGTGATTACAAAATCAAGTGAGTGCAATTTGAAATCAGATCAAATCAAAATTGCATGACACGAAGTTTAATTACCACTTCAGGGCTCGATATAAACACACAACTCACAAACTTGTTTTCTAGTTTGAGAGTTAAAAATCCACTAGCAAGAATTTTGCTAGTGTAAAAATGTTTGCCATTTCAACCAAAAAACCCAAACTTTCAATGTTTTTCACCAAAAAGATTTCCGTATTTGTTTACATGTAATAGATGTTGCAGTACATGCAACCTAAAATCCAAAACTATAGTTTAGTCCTGTAATGTGATTGGTTGTTCCTAGCCTCCTTTGCATCTGCTCTTGGTGTTGGTTCCTTTTCTTATTCAAATGCTAAGGTAACAATGGGAATAATAACACAATTGTGCTGATTACAGATACAAAGAGATCACTGCAGTGGTTTATGGTACATGTAGTGAGTTGTAGTATTATGATGCCATTCATTTTTTGTAGGTGGGGTGGGGGTTGGGGTTGGATTTAGGGTCACCTCAAAAAGTAGACTCTAAATTTAAAGGGGGAGGGGGTAATCTATGTTGAAAATATTAGCACCAGCAGTAGGAAATGGCATAAATATAAGTAAATTCTGGCATATTTTCTCAAGAGAAGCATGCCTCTAAACCCCCTAATATATATTGCTTTAGGTCCCTTAGAGTCCACCAGAAATGATCAGATTTTCAAAATGTTCCTGGATGAGCAATTTGTACCTATAGGTAGATCAGAATCTGAACTGCAAGTGGTCTCATGGTTTGGGCTCAGTGATATCCAAACACATTCTGGGGGTGGATGTTCCTAGATCCCAAACAATTTGTAGATTTAGGTCACATTGAGCTGCCACCGGAAATGATCTTACATGTATGGTCTTTGGTTTTCAAACAATTCTTTAGGAAGCATGCTCGTTGACCTCCCCAATACAATGTATCCCGTGGCTATGTGTCTGTCAGAGTCCATTGGAAATGATAGATCGTGGTGTTTGATTTTCAAACATTTCGAAACGTTTACCATATCCGACAATTGGTTTTATCCACACTTTATAGAAGCAAAAGCTGCTTTGTGAAAGCCTTTATTTTTCTTTGAGGGGGTCAGGAAAGCTAACAACTTATGGTTAAGGAGGGGGTCAGGAAAAAAAATCCATTGATCTGCTCTGAAACCACACCTCATAAAAACGAATGGTCCCTGATGTGTCTTTCCTTTTATTTAGATTTTGAAAATCAGACCACTCACTTGCAACTTTCTTCACATATGCAACACAAGCAGCATAAACCATCCCCTCAAACTGCCTATCATTGGAGCCATCAGGACTAAATTCTGGCTTCAGAATGTCTAATAGCTTTGGAACTGTATTGCTGGGGCTTCATTCTTTCTGAATAAATGTAGAACTAAGGGGAGTTCTTGAGCAATCTGTTGAAATTGAACATAAATAAAGTGTTAAAGTGTTTGAAAAGGAACATGTGAAATCAGATATGGCTCTTTTATTATTAAGGGTGGTATGGTATAACAAGCAACATTTTCACCAATGTTTTCCATTTGCTGCACAAAGTAGCGGGTTAATCTTAATATCGACAATTCACTTATAATATTCAACTTGTGTACATGTACCTGGTAGATTCCCAGCTCACTCAGTCCTTGTCGTAGCTCTTGCATACAGGGTGGAGGGCTAGGGTTTCTGAACACATCAACCACTTGTTCCTCTGTCAGGAATATGGGAAGTTTCCCATTCTGGAGCATCCTTAGAGCTAAAGAACAAAAAGGGCTGTCTATCATTCTTGAGTGTAAACAGATTTCAGAGCCTTAAAACATTTATGGAGCTTACAATCTCCCTTCGTTCAGAGTTCATCGATTGGCCGAGTCAAATCAGAGCCCTAAGTCAGATGCCACAGAATTTACGCCATAACAACGAAACTTTGTCATATAGTTCATAATTATTAGTCCTTGTCAACAAACTATCATCCTTGATTTATTTAATGATTTACTAGCTGAATGCCCATGAAAATGTCACTTATAACTTATACGTTTGTAAAAAATCCGAGGATTTCTGGGACCCTACCATCAAGAACGAAAATAACTTTCAGTGAAATTAAGAATTTTATTTACAATGAGAAAACATATTTTGAGATTATTGCGAAATAACCTGTACCGAGTTCTCTTAAAACTTATAAGTTCGGTTGTTGTATATAAATTCTTCGGTCTGTCTATCCACCAGTCTGCCTGGTCCAGTTCCCCGTTTTATTGACATGCATGTGCTCCCATGCATGTACTCAGTCCTCGCATGCTCAAGAGTGCCATGGTCAAAATACTTTTCTTTGATACTTTGGAGTATCAGCTGGAAGAACTCCTTTCTTGGGCCTCCATAATCATCGGCTTGCTGTGTAAATTATAAAACGTATTGCCATTACAACAACTTACACAGTAATTAAATGTGTAAACTGTTGTTAGTCCACTCCCTATTGTTTGAAGTGTTGTAGTATTTTGTCATACTGTGGTATTTTTATTATGCCCAGCTGATTACTGTAAGCAGTAAAAAGTCCAATGAAATCAATAACAAAATGTGGATAAGTGGCACAGTCATACAAATGCATTACATTAGATGATACTTTTGTAGTCTTACCTCACCATAAAATTTAATCGTGATACGCTTGTTGTGCCCCTTCAACCCTTTAATCTCGGCCATTCCTGTATTGAGAACATTATTCCTGTCGATATATAGGGAATTTGTTTGCTCTTCAGATGATGTAACTGGGTCCTCAACTTCAAGGTCCCTTCTACCATCTTTGACTGAAAAAATCGCAGTATTTCAACAGGGTTATTGTCCAGTCCAGCAGACCTGCAGTAATCTATTGTTTCTTTTACTACATTGTCTATGCCAGACAAGTATTGTGCTTCGTCGATCATGGACACAAGGCCATCATCATCATCCTGCACAGAGGTGGAGTCATCACCATTGCCCTGTGTTTCCACAGATACAGAATTGTTGCCATTTTCTGGATTAGTATTCTGTACAGAATTGGAGGCTTGTCTGTTGGTGCCACTGTCCTGTGTGTTGCTGCTGTTGTCGTCAGTGGTTGTTGGGGCTTGAGTATTTACTGGAGAGTCATGGCTGGCGTGATTACTTTCTCCATCTCCCAAAAACACCTCCATGGCCTCTTTACTTTTTTGGCTATAATAAACAATATAAATAAATAAAAATAGAAATCGCACATACACATTTATAGGTTAGGTAAAAGTGGAGCTCATGATTTTATTTATTTAAACATGATTTTATCGAATACGCAAAATGTATGCACATATGTTTCTAAAACTTATTACAATTTCTTATTTAGGATGAAACTTTAAATATAATTTCATGTTCATTAGTATTCTTTATATAAAACGTTTGTCCTAATTAGCAATTCAATGAGAAAGCTGAAACATCAATAGAAATTCCAAGAGTTGGAAGGTGCTTATCCATTATCTCAATCATTAACCCCGTTTCCACGTGGGACAGAATTCAAATCCCTCCGCGGGCTTTTTAGAATGATGAGATTTTATCAGGTATAAAGGAGCATGCACATAACTGATTTGCTTTATTTGATTGGACAAAATGCTCATTAATTATTCATGAGTTTTTGAATTAAAGTTTAAAACACTGACTGTAATTGGCATTAAGAAGCAAGCATTGAGAAGAAATTAAAATTTATTTAGAACCTCGACATTATCCCTACCAAATTCTGTTGAGTGGTTTTGCTTCATTTCATCATCAGGTGTTAGAATGAAGTATCAGTCTTCCCCTTCTTTGGGCATTTCAAAGGAAGGTATAGCAATTCGGAATACTCTCCTTCGCGTCATTTCAACAACAACCCGTGCCTCTAATCAACCGCTTAGCAACAGACGCGGTGTCTGTTCTGGGGAAAGTGGTACAGATGACGTCCCCACATTTAGTTCTCCTATTTACAGTTCAACCTTCAAAGCCGTGACTATGCCATGATGCTCGCTACTTAAACTTATGGATGACAGATAAGCCGTTTAAATTGGACACTGGTGAATTCTTATCAAACCATCCTCGATGATGAGTCGGGCTACGACCACCTCCTTCTAGGCTTACGGCCCACGGGTGCTTTGGGTCAGCTGGCAGCGTCAACTCAACTGAATGATTTACCAGAATGGATGTTTTATTGCCACCATATATAATTTGCTAAAAGTTTACATCTTTGATAAAATCAAAATAAAATAAGAGTACATTCTTACAATAGAAGTGTTCGATTGCAATATAGATGATCGAAAAAAGTACAGGTTAAATCTATTTTTTTTATTCAAATACAGCAGTGGCGAGGAAGCCTAATAGAAACTAGAAAATATTATGGTAATTAGGCTTCCTCCTAAAAGACAACTGAACGGATTTGATTCGAAAAGGCGAGGCGACTATAGTGGGCTAAATATTTTTTAAGTTTTAAATAAAGTATTTTTTCACATATTTCTTGAAAATTGAAATACTGGGCAAAGTTGTTAATTCACAGGGTAGGGAATTCCATATTTTGGGACCTTGATGAAGAATAGTGAACTGCTTGATGTTAGTTCTGCAGTGATGTGGTCTATAGTCAGTGGCATGTCTTGTATTATAATTATGAATTTCTCGATTAGTTAAAAAGGGATTGAGAAAACTGACAGGTAGCAGTTGATTATGGTAAGAGTACATAAAGATTGATATTAAAAACAAATTCACACTAAATACATCAAGAATCTTTAGCTCCTTAAATAAGAGTGCTGTATGCGCGCGATAATCGGCATTTGATATTATTCGGACGATGCGTTTCTGTAAAAGATGAAGTCTGTTGAAATTAGAGGGATACGTTGATGATCGTATCCCAAATTTCGCCGTTCCTTTTACTTTAACCTTAGACATGTCCGATCGATCTCTCATTCTCTAATGTTTTTATCCTTTCCCATAACTACAGCATTATATCTTCTGATATAAATGTGTTGGGTTTTCTTTGAGACATGCCTTTGTAATTTGTAAGGCATTTTTCAGAGAAAGCAGTTTCAAAACTAGGAACGTTGGTAAATAGGTCTAGTTCGTTCCTTTGCGTTGATGGCTCATTATATGTGAATGCATGGGCATATTCCTTACGAGAGAACTGTAAGTTCTGTGTATATGAATGTGTTATATGAACTTCTACTGCCTTAAAGTATAGGACATCACATTGAACTGTAAAGTATACGGATATGAAGGATTTCACGGAGTAGACGGAGTCAGAGATGCAAATATGATATTAATATATTAATTTATTCTATACTAATATATTAATTTATTCTATACTAATATATTAATATATTAATATTTCCTATACTAATATATTAATATATTCTATACTAATATATTCTATATTAATATATTCTATACTAATATATTAATATATTAATATATTCTATACTAATATATTAATAAATTTTATACTAATATATTCTATACTAATATATTAATATATTCTATATATTAATATATATTAATATATTCTGTATTAATATTATTAATATATTCTATCTTAATATATTAATATATTCTATGCTAATGTTATACTTACATCTCTGACTCCGTCTACTCCGTGAAATCCTTCATATCCGCATATATTTCCACTGCCTTAAAGTATAGGACATCACATTGAACTGTAAAGTATACGGATATGAAGGATTTCACGGAGTAGACGGAGTCAGAGATGCAAATATGATATTAATATATTAATTTATTCTATACTAATATATTAATTTATTCTATACTAATATATTAACATATTAATATTTCCTATACTAATATATTAATATATTCTATACTAATATATTCTATACTAATATATTAATATATTAATATATTCTATACTAATATATTAATATATTATATACTAATATATTAATATATTATATATTCTATCTTAATATATTCTATACTAATATATTAATATATTCTATACTAATACATTAATATATTAATATATTCTATACTAATATATTAATAAATTCTATACTAATATATTCTATACTAATATATTAATATATTCTATATATTAATATATTCTGTATTAATATTATTAATATATTCTATCTTAATATATTAATATATTCTATGCTAATGTTATATTTACATCTCTGACTCCGTCTACTCCGTGAAATCCTTCATATCCGCATATATTTCCACTGCCTTAAAATATACGGATATGAAGGATTTCACGGAGTAGACGGAGTCAAGATGCAAATATTATATATTAGTAATATTGATATTATAAATATATTATAAATATATTATAAATATATTATAAATATATTATAATTTCTTCTATACTAATATATTAATATATTCTATACTAATATATTAATAAATTCTATACTAATATATTCTATACTAATATATTAATATATTCTATACTAATATATTCTATTCTAATATATTAATATATTCTATACTAATATATTAATATATTCTATATATTAATGTATTCTATATATTAATATATTCTGTCTTAATATATTAATATATTCTATACTAATGTTATATTTACATCTCTGACTCCGTCTACTCCGTGAAATCCTTCATAACCGCATATATTTCCACTGCCTTAAAGTATAGACATCACATTGAACTGTAAAGTATACGGATATGAAGGATTTCACGGAGTAGACGGAGTCAGAGATGCAAATATTATATATTAGTAATATTAGTAATATTAATATTATAAATATATTATAAATATATTATAAATATATTATAAATATATTATAAATATATTATAAATATATTATAAATATATTATAAATATATTATAAATATATTATAAATATATTATAAATATATTATAAATATATTATAAATATATTATAAATATATTATAAATATTAATATTACTAATATATAATATTTGCATCTCTGACTCCGGCTACTCCGTGAAATCCTTAGCATAGAATATATTAATAATATTAGTATAGAATATATTAATATATTAATATATAGAATATATTAATATATTAGTATAGAATATATTAATATATTAGTATAAAATAAATTAATATATTAATATCATATTTGCATCTCTGACTCCGTCTACTCCGTAAAATCCTTCATATCCGTATACTTTACAGTTGAATGTGATGTCCTATACTTTAAGGCAGTGGAAATATATGCAGATATGAAGGATTTCACGGAGTAGACGGAGTCAGAGATGTAAATATAACATTAGCATAGAATATATTAATATGGAATATATTAATATATTAGTATAGAATATATTAATATATTAGTATAGAATATATTAATATATTAGTATAGAATATATTAATATATTAGTATAGAATATATTAATATATTAGTATGGAATATATTAATATATTAGTGTAGAATATATTAATATATTAGTGTAGAATATATTAATATATTAGTGTAGAAGATATTAATATATTAGTGTAGAAGATATTAATATATTAGTATAGAACATATTAATATATTAGTATAGAATATATTAATATATTAGTATAGAATATATTAATATATTAATATAGAATATATTAATATAATAATATCATATTTGCATCTCTGACTCTATATCCGTATACTTTTCAGTTCAATGTGATGTCCTATACTTTAAGGCAGTGGAAATATATGCGGATATGAAGGATTTCACGGAGTAGACAGAGTCAAAGATATCTATCTACAAGCAACAAACTGGATGTAAGTAGGTTAAAAAAATATGACAGCATTCTAGTGCGAGCACCTTTTTGTGTCAGGTCTAGCTAGCCGTAGTGCCATTTTTAGAGTATCACACCGTATCAGCTTGGCTATTGTCGTCATAATTTTATATTTTGGCTGGTTAGGTCCACACCTCGGATCCGGTGTTTTTGCAGGATTTTTGTATACGGTATTTGCTTATCAGTCTAAAAAAATACATTACTAGTTTATTTGGATCTCTGACCCCGATAAACCCGTTCGATATGGCACGTATTTAGTAGATTTAGGGAGAGGTTAGAACATTAATAGTCACACATCAAGGTCATTACATAAGTTGATTACATAAGTTTATTACGCAATTGTCGCTTTCCTATCAGTCAATCCGATTCTCACGACTGGTTGCGTAACCTTATTACAGGATTCTCACTTTCTTGTCATCCAATACAATCCCCATGACTGGTTGCATAACCTTGCTTTCTTGTCAGTCAATCCAATTCTCACGACTGGTTGCGTAATCTTCTTACAGCATTCTCGCTTTCTTGTCATCCAATACAATCCCCATGACTGGTTGCATAACCTTGCTTTCTTGTCAGTCAGTCCAATTCTCACGACTGATTGCGTAACCTTATTACGCAATTCTCGCTTTCTTATTGGTCAATCCAATTACCACGACTGGTTGCATAACCTTAATACGCAATTTTCGCTTTCGTATTGGTCAATCCAATTCCTACAACACGAGTATATGTCTTGAATAAAGACATCAGAGATGAATAGGTATATAAATCCTGCTTGCAGATTTAATTTATTTCTCTTGCACCAATAAACAGAAGCGGGCAGAAGCAGAGAAACAGAGGAGCGTACTGTAAGTACTCGTTAACAAATTGTTGTACTTTTATTACATATTATGTTATAATAATTTACATTCTATATTTACAAGTGTGTCTGTGAACTTTACACATAGGTAGAGATGTCTACAGCTCGTCATCCTGCTCGACAACTAAACAGCAAAGCCATAAGAGATGCAGTACTGTCATACGTCGTACCAACTGTGCAAAGGCGATTTTGTATAGCGGCTGCAAAATGTGTATGGAGGGTAGAAAACAACTCGGATGACTTGAGAAAGGCATGGAAATTGGTCTGTGAAAAGAGAGACGAATGTGACAGTGCAGTCAAGAACATCAGCAACGTCGCATTTTTCTTCTCAGCCATTGCATCCTGTGACACGAAAGAGAAAACTAAAGGAAAGAAGCGGTCAGCTAGGGAAGAAGACGAGGCAGATGGCAATGCAACAGTTTTCAGTCAAGCACATGCAATGTCCGACTCCAACTCCAGTTCAATCAATGTAGCTGTGGAAAAGGGACGCTTCCCAGCAATTTCTTACTGGATTGCATTCGAATCGCCGAACGGTGCGGCGGTTTCTCTCGTGCCGATAAGAAGGAAACTCATCGAATGCGAAGTAGAAATTGATATCAAAATGATATCAAAATCCTGCATCCCGCAAGATATCACAAAAGCCCTCTGTACGGTCCTCAAAGACCACAATTCCAGTTACATGAAGGACATAGTGGATAACTCGTACATGTTCTGTTTAAGAGAAGCACTTGCAGATATTGAAGAGAGAGAATATGCCGACGAAATCGAGGAGGAAGAACGAAATGAAAGCATCCTGCGTTTTCATATTCCAAAACAAGTGTATTGGCGTGAAATGGGGGATAGCCTGAAAGCGCTGAAACGAGCCGGTCTCCAAGTAAAGATCCACGATGTAAACACAGCGAGCATCAGCTCTACTTATGACGTTGAATGTCTACGTGCAATAACAACCGATCCCAGCACGCAATTGATTAACGACATCGAGAGGATAATGTTGAGGCTGAATTATGCAATGCACAAAGGAATGGTATACAAAATACAGCCACGCGCAGTGTATACATATGGGTCAAAGTGTAGTATGGACCAGTTCATCGGGACACTGGAGGGAAACGAGGTCTTTAAGGCAAGCCTCGTGAAATACGGAGAAAGAGTGAAAGACAAACTAAAAAAGCCTGAAAGCCAGCTTATTCATCAAGTTGACATCAATTACGATCTTATTGAAGTCAATAACGGCTGGTGTCTTTCCCTGTCGGCCAAAAAGTTCTTGTGCAACCCAATTGCAAAAGAGAACATTGGAAAAGTCAGC
This sequence comes from Actinernus sp. WN-2022, assembly GCA_030867875.1. Taxonomy (NCBI): domain Eukaryota; kingdom Metazoa; phylum Cnidaria; class Anthozoa; order Actiniaria; family Actinernidae; genus Actinernus; species Actinernus sp. WN-2022. Next base: position 146,360,119 of record JAOWCC010001589.1, read on the forward strand.
CCCCGAGCTTTTGTCCCATATGACCATGAGAAACAACCCGAACCCGGATTCTTCAAAGACATATTGGAGAATAGCTTGGACGACGATGACATCGAACGTTTTTGCAACGACTTCCTTGGCCTGCTGAAATTCCAGCAAAAAAAGCATAAGCAGAAGGTAAAATGATATTTTGTAGATATATGATAAGCCATGTAGCGAATGAGTGAGCGTTAGTTGATCACGAAGAAATAAGTTCATGGCACTTCGCGTTGGTGCGGTTTTTTTTTAGAAAGTGATGATATGCTGGGGCGTACGAGCTGATAAGTTGAAATTGATGTTTCACTTTTTATTATTAAGTGCTGACGTATTATTAGTTATTTTGTAGTGTTTTGCTTTTAATTTTTTTATAATTGCCAATCATCATGTGAGATCTCTAGATAATTAAGCCTTTGGCTTTTAGCTTATAAACGTAAGCTTCCCTGTGCTTACATAATAAAAAAAAAGCCAGTACACGCTGTAATCTCACAATCATTAACCGTCGTAATTTTATTTTTTTGACCATTGCATCCAACAGGTACCGTGTCTAATTGGTGCAGCAGATAGCGGGAAAACCAGTCTGTTTGCCCCCATATTAGGTATCGTTCCGCCATCAAAGATAGCACGTGTAACTAAACAGAAAGCCTTCAACAAGGCCATGATATCAAGTGAAACGGAAGTTATCTTTATTGATGAGGCACATACAAAACTCATGGATGCAGACGACTGGAAAATATTGACTCAAGGTGGGTGGACAGCGCACGATGTCAAGTTTTCCACTGCACGGGGATTTGTGAACAGATGCCCAATGCTGATTGCGTGTCAGCAGGAATTAGAGTTTGCAGAGGCTGACATCGAGGCCATGAATGCTCGCTTGAACAAGTACCACTTCAAGCGACTTCCAAACAAAGATCCATCGGCATTTGAATGGATAAAGAGCCACCCGATTGATATAATTCTGTGGACAATGACGAAGTCCAGTGTACACAGCTCGGCAACAGAAATATCCATAGACATGGGCGAAGGACTCTCAAAAATGGATCAAGAAGAGCTCTTCGAGTGCAACTTAGAAAACAAAAGCGATGAAGAAAAGGCTGCTGAAGTGCTTAATATCGACTCAACATTAGGCGATGACGTGGAAGACGTAAATGAAATCCCCTCCAGCCAGATGTCTACTGCTGAGCTGTGGAAGAAGAAAGTTAGAAAAGCAGCAAGAGAACAAGACAACAGCTTCAGGAGTCACATTTACGAGAGACTACTGGACAAAGCCCAGCAGCGACTGGCCGAAGAACGCACATGGCGCGAAAGACGCTTAGAAAGAGAACGTTCATGGTTAAGGGATTTAGGAATCGAGGAAGAAGAGGCTTTGCGAATTGAAGATCCCGACGATTCTTTTCCAGAAGACATCCAAGCGAAAGTTGGGGTTGCGCTTGCCAGAAGACGGGAAGCTGAAAACCAACGACGAAAGGAAGAAGACATTGCCAAGGTCCGTGCTGCATTCGAAGGAGAGTGGCTGAGGAGAACCGAGTTACGGTTACACGAGTGCGTCAAAACACACAGCAGCACAACAGATGCATCTACTCGCCTGGGAGCAAAAGGCATGATGGAAATCCTGACTGAAAAGCTGAAACTTCACCACCAAGCGCTGGGCACGCTACATTTGAAGGAGGCTCTGGTGGAGCGTAGACGATTGTGCACGCTACTTGGCCTACTGGATGACAAAGACCAGCACCTTGTCCAAACGGTGATGGAGCCATTACCACTTGCCGAAAACGGACAGGAAGTCGAAATCGACGAAGAAGAACAGGATAGTCCAGACGATATGTTCCTAACACCTCCATGCAGGCCAGTACGTGTACAAGCAGCATATGGACCGATAATATCACCAGACGGATTTCTGATTGATCGTTCGAAAAAGCGCCGCCATGAGACACCTCAAAACACGATCCTGAATTATTTCGGTAGTCAAAAGTAGTACAAAAATACATGCAGAACGCTAGAACTGAACCCTAAACGTTAATAGATCATACACAATGAGTATCCGTGCTTTATGCTATTTACAATTAAACTCGAGCTGAAAGCGCGACTTTGTAAATCCCACAAAGCACGGCCACTCATTTTGTATCGGACTTATCAAACGTCTAGATGTAGATTCATGTTTTCAGTTATTTTGGCGATACGACGAAGTAAAAGTTTGTGTAAATCAGAACGAAACTGTAACAGATTTAAAGATCACTTATCGGTCGGTGATTTCTTTTGTTTTTGCCTCATGAATTATTAATGAGTTTGATAAACTGTGTTACAATTGATTGCAAGTTAAGTGGTTCTTAAGATATTGAAAAAGAGCGGGAGGTTCCGCTTTTCTGGTAGTTGGACGTTGTTAGACAAATTTCTTCTAGAATAGAGTTTGTCGTCATTGGAATTCTGGGTCTTTTAGGATAGCTGTCCATACCGCTTTATAATGCCCACTCTCAAAAAGACATCTTCTTTGGCCGTGAAAAGTAACATTATTTTATTCATCTGATTTATCTTGATCTTGCGAAGTCGTGAATTTGTCAGAAAGCCTAGTGCGAACGTCTTTGTCAATTTGGTTGCATACTATACATTTGCATACTGGCCAATAGACTTATACGTCTGTAATATATATAGACAGAAAATAAACCCAAACAACAGGAGGTCTGTTTTAGATCTTTGATTTGGATCCAAATTTTCTCGTAGCGCGATTCAACAGAGAGTTTGCAGTCCTGCCCTTTTGAAATTGGAATTCTGGGTCTCTTAGAATGGCCGACCATTGCCCAAACCTGTAATTTTTCGAGACACTCGTGAGCCCTCGTGGCCACCTCGCGAGACCTTTGTTTCTGATAATGAACCCTTGCCACGACAGAGCTGTGTTTTTGGTCTTCGGAGATCGTGCTTTGTTCGCTACTGTTTAGCTGCTCGGAGCTTGCAGTTTCGACAATTTGTCGATAGCGAGTCGGGTGAACGTACTTTCCTGTCGCATCGTAAACCAACTTGCTCATGAGTTCGCCAAGTTTACTGTGTTGACTCCCATTCCTAGTGACTAGCACATAATCGCAAGCCGGTTTCAAAAGAGGCCGAATGTGGGCGATGTAACCGTCTAGTACTTGCATGCTGGTGTCTGTTAGAAACAGAGAATCAAAGCCATACTTTCCCGCCGTTTTGAACATTTTCTGATCGACGAAGCCACCATTGGTATTAGCCGTTTTAACCATGTCAACAGTCAAGTATTGATAAGTCATAGGACGAGAACCCTTTACTTTGATGAACAAATACACTGCTAGAAACTTGGTTGCAAACGACAAGTCTAAAGGGCTTACCGTACCTGGTTCAGTGTCCTTGCATACTTTCAGCACGCTCTCGTAGCGGGGCAAGTAGCGCGATACGACTTGTAAAAGCTCTTCCAAAGTAGCCCAGTGTCCCTTGGCCTCTAAGGTATCAATGTCCAGATCGCTGTTCCATTGTAATCTCATCATTTTTGAAACTGTCTTGCGAGCCCTTTTCAAATACACGTCGGTCGAAGAAAGGCTCCTTAGAACTGCGTCGGATGCCCCATTGACTTTCCTGAAATCGCCTAATTCTGCAATGGCGTCCAAATATCCTTAGCGTCCCGCATGACCAAGCTTCCATTCGTCTTGCAATGCATCAACAAATTTAAAAAGAAGATTAGGTGAGCATAAGCTAAAGTCGACAATGTCGTTGGTCAGTTCCTCCTCGTCTTCGCAACAAAATTTGAGAAACTTCAGGCTCTTGCTGACAGTTTGTCGAGCTTGGTGTTCCCTTTTGCACCCGACACCGCTCCCAGTTAGCCAGTTTGTAAAGTCTTTAGCAATTTTACTCGAAATGTCAAGAGAAGGTAACGCTCTGCTTGTCCGAGGAGTTTTCTCTAGTTTCGTTTCATCATTGCTTGGAACTGCTACAATATTGTGATTTTCTGGCTTTTCGTCAAAGTAATAGAACCAACGGTGCTTGTTCTTTACGTGTTTTCGGCATCCTCGTTGAGTGGTAAATCCATCGTGATCACAGACTTGTACTGGACAGTAAATGAGACCATCGCAATCATCTTCTTCTAAGTGAAGTCTTTTTGGCTTTGGTGAAGCATCAGCTAACTTTGACCAGTCGATTTCATGACCTCGCTTACTCATTTGTAGCACACAGCAGGATCGAGAATGAGCACAAGCTTGTTAGACTTTGCTTTTTAAATACATTTCCTTACATCCCCAGAGATCTAATGTGAGTTTTGACCAATCGAAAACGCTATTCGGGTCCCCTGCCTTAACTTGTACAAACTTGTCCACAAATCGTTTGTTCTCTGTTCCACTGCTAACAATGAAAGATTAAGCCTGCCTGGTAAGACCGTTTTCGCCCGTTCCTGCCTACTGTTGTTCAGCTATTCCCAAGAGAGTTGATATTCACAGCAGCCAGTAGAGAAAGAGAACCCTCGTTAGCTCGCCCACGCTTGCATGGACTTGCCCAAGCTTGCATGGTCTTGCCCAAGCTTGCATGGACTATGGACTTGTCCTCGACCCTTTGTTTTCGTATCAGATATGCCCTTGCATGCCTCGGTCTGCCCTAAACTGTTTGGACCTGTTTTAAGCTAACTCGTTTTAATAATTCCTGCATAGGTCTATGTATTAACTCAGTTCTTGTGCAAAAGTCTTTATTTCAGTGTTCAAGTACATTAAAATTAAAAATGTTTATTTTCTGAGATATAATTCCAGGAGCAATAATCACCCATCCTCTAGAATGGATCGGTGCCTAAGTGTGATACACTAAATGGGAACATCTGTTCCTTTTAACCATAGAAAGGAACTGTTTGTAGTGGGAATTCAATTTTGAACGGTGCTTTGCATAACGTCCCTTTATTCGCCTTCTTCCGAATCTTCTAATTCTCTGAAGTTTCTCATCGGTCGCCAGTCTAATGCTTTAAGCACCCGGAACTCCTCTTTTACGATTTCTTCTCTAGTCGCGCGGTTGAACGATGCGTGAGACAACATTTCGTTGTGTTTTTCCGGATTGTTTTCCTCGCACTTGAACGCAATTGAGAGGCACGCAAGCACCAGCAATGGATATTTCTCTCTTGGGCGATCCTGCGTCTTGTTTAGGTATCTCCATATTAGGCTCTCGGCGTGTGTAGTGACGCTCTGGGGGTAATTGTCTTCACAGAGCATGAAAATAAATTTCTCCGTCCGGGCCATAAGATCTCTTGATAACTCTGGATGCCTTTGAAGTACCTGGTTCATCTTTCTCTGTCTGGAGATTCTTCAAGACTGATACCAAAACGTTTGCATGCAGTGAATACTTTTATAGCTGAGCCTGAAATGCTTCCCGGCAATCCATGCGAACTACGAACCAATGACATAGAAAGGAATTGTTTGTATTGCTTAAATGGGAACACGGGTTCCTTTTTACCATAGAAAGGAACTGTTTGTACTGCTTAAATGGGAACACGGGTTCCTTTTTACCATAGAAAGGAACTGTTTGTAGTGCTTAAATGGGAACACGGGTTCCTTTTTACCATAGAAAGGAACTGTTTGTAGTGCTTAAATGGGAACACGGGTTCCTTTTTACCATAGAAAGGAACTGTTTGTAGTGCTTAAATGGGAACACGGGTTCCTTTTTACCATAGAAAGGAACTGTTTGTAGTGCTTAAATGGGAACACGGGTTCCTTTTTACCATAGAAAGGAACTGTTTGTAGTGCTTAAATGGGAACACGGGTTCCTTTTTACCATAGAAAGGAACTGTTTGTAGTGCTTAAATGGGAACACGGGTTCCTTTTTACCATAGAAAGGAACTGTTTGTAGTGCTTAAATGGGAACACGGGTTCCTTTTTACCATAGAAAGGAACTGTTTGTAGTGCTTAAATGGGAACACGGGTTCCTTTTTACCATAGAAAGGAACTGTTTGTAGTGCTTAAATGGGAACACGGGTTCCTTTTTACCATAGAAAGGAACTGTTTGTAGTGCTTAAATGGGAACACGGGTTCCTTTTTACCATAGAAAGGAACTGTTTGTACTGCTTAAATGGGAACACGGGTTCCTTTTTACCATAGAAAGGAACTGTTTGTACTGCTTAAATGGGAACACGGGTTCCTTTTTACCATAGAAAGGAACTGTTTGTAGTGCTTAAATGGGAACACGGGTTCCTTTTTACCATACAAAGGAACTGTTTGTAGTGCTTAAATGGGAACATGGGTTCCTTTCAACCATACAAAGGAACTGTTTGTAGTGCTTAAATGGGAACATGGGTTCCTTTCAACCATACAAAGGAACTGTTTGTAGTGCTTAAATGGGAACATGGGTTCCTTTTTACCATACATTTGTTCCTGTTCAAGGAAAACGGGAACGATTTGCAGCGCATTAAAGGAACGAAGTGTTCCTAATTTTGTTAAAAGGGGAACACAAATTAGGAACAAAACTGTTCCTTTAAGGCATACTGTTCCCATTAGACGTAGAGGGGAACGCTGAGTAGCGATCATTAGGAACGAACTGTTCCTTGTTGTATTAAAGAGAACATTTAATAGGAACTGTTGTTCCTATCAAAGGTTGCGAGGAACGCTATGCAGCATTGAATAGGAACAAACTGTTCCTTGTTGTGCTTATGGGAACATTTAATAGGAACTGTTGTTCCTATCAAAGGTTGCGAGGAACGCTATGCAGCATTGAATAGGAACAAACTGTTCCTTGTTGTGTTAATGGGAACATTTCATAGGAACTGTTGTTCCTATTAAAGGTTGCGAGGAACGCTATGCAGCATTGAATAGGAACAAACTGTTCCTTGTTGTGTTAAAAGGGAACATTTAATAGGAACTGTTGTTCCTATTAAAGGTTGCGAGGAACGCTATGCAGCATTGAATAGGAACAAACTGTTCCTTGTTGTGTTAATGGGAACATTTCATAGGAACTGTTGTTCCTATTAAAGGTTGCGAGGAACGCTATGCAGCATTGAATAGGAACAAACTGTTCCTTGTTGTGTTAAGGGGAACATTTAATAGGAACAACAGTTCCTATTAAAGGTTGAGAGGAATAAAACGTTCCTTGTTGTGCATAATAGGAATTCCAGATAGGAACAGTTGTTCTCTTTCAATATAAAAGAGAACACACAGCCTACATAGGGACATTGCAGTTAGGACCATTTGTTCCTAAAACACCTAGATCGGAACAACTTGTTCTCTTAACTATCAGTGATTAGGACCAATTTGTTCTCCTTTTTTACAAAAGGAACCCTTTGTTCCGAATAGACTTCTACTTTTGTTCCGATTTGCACTTTGTCGTTCCTGAATACGCCAAGTCAATCAGTTCCTAAATTGCTAAAGGAACGCATGTAGAAAACTCGCGGAACATTTGCATTTGAATAAAAGTGCTCTGCGACGCGTTAAACTTGTTTTGAGCATCTTTCAATGAAACCACAGTCTTAAGAACTTCGTTACTAACTTGTACACACAATATGAAGCGGTATTATGTTTTCGATGGAAAGTTATGCACTCTCACCACTTTTTGGGAACGTTGATGAGCATACAATATTACAATAATTAAGGTATGGGTACACTAGGGACATCATTGTTTTCGAAGACAGGAAAAAACGAGATTTTGTTATAATGCCGACTGATTTTGATATTTTTTTAATTGACAAAGCTAATGTGGGATTTCCAGTGAAATGTTGATCAATAAAGACTCCAAGAAACTTTACGACCTCCACTTGTTTTATATTTTTATTTTCCATAACTATGGGGCTGTGTGAGCACAAAATCTTCTGCTTGGGGCGAAATATCATATAATTAGTTTTCTCAATGTTTAGCGATAATTTATTGGCTCTAAGCCAGTTCGCAATTTGCGTTAATTCATGATTTAATACAGATATTAGATAACAAAGCTTTTTATGCGAGTAAAATATACCTGTATCGTTGGCAAAGAGAAGGGATTGGGTCATTTTAGATGATTAGGTAGATCATTTATGTATATGATAAAGAGTAAGGGCCCGAGGTACACCACAACTAATTGTTTTATAGGAAGAGCTAACTTACAATCCATTTGAGGGCGGTGCCATGAATACCATAAGTTTCTCAATTAGTATTTGGTGATTATGGGTGTCGAAAGCTTTTGACAAGTCAAAGAAAATGCCTGCAGAGATTTCGTTGTTGTCTATAGATGACGCAATATTGTTTAATAACTGAATTAAAGCTAGCGAGGTAGAATGATTTCCATGAAAGCCAAATTGGTTTTTGTACAGTATATCATGTTTATTCAGAAATTCATAAATGTGATTATAGACGATTTTCTAATAGAGTTTAGAGAAAGCTGGAAGGATAGAGATTGGTTTATAATTATTAAATTGCTCAGGATCGTCGGCTTTAAAAAGTGGAATAACCTTGGCTACTTTAAGCGCATCAGGGAACGTTCCGGTATTTAAAGACAAATTTATTAGTTCTGTAAGAGGCTCAATAACATGATCAAGGGTGAGACTAATAACTTTCATGGATATATTATCATAACCAGGAGCTTTACCGAGACTGAATGTTGAAATAATATATCTTAGTTCAGTAGTAGATACTTCTCTGAACACCAGAGATTCCGAATGGGATCCATATAAAAATATACGGAGCCACATTAAATAAAAAAATAAACTCCAGAATATTTATTTCGTAGAATTAATCATTTTCCAGTAAAGCTGAGAAGCTTGTGTTGCATTTTAAACTACAACGCAATAAAATCACACTTTCCTCAAAGTTCGCGGTACTCTTGTGTCAAAAACCAGACAATCAGTCTCCACTGCTGAAAGCGCACCTGAACTCGGAGAATCGTTGTATCAGTGGCTTCTTGAATTGAAAACATATGCAATAGATGACTTTTAAAAATACTGAATGATTGACGGATCTGTTAATCTACAAAAGCTAAAGTTTATCAGATGAAATAAAAACACCGAACTAACGATGGGACGTTGTTTAACGCAATCCCACGCAACCTTTCTTTTGGTGACCCTTCGATAATTATTAATTATCGAAGCGTCAAGACCATCAAGGAACATTCATTATGGATTTGAAGACTGATAGCTTCAAAAGCTTAGTTTAATACCGCCGTTTCATTGCTACACGATAGGGTGAGACGTACATTCCCGCCGGGCCAGATTTTTGCCGCTCATCGTGATTTGCAGTCTTTAATACTATCAGTAAATGAATATCCTGGAACTCGCGGTATCTCAAACAAGTTTTCCCTTCCCTTGAGTGTATCAATATTTATTCTACTTGCCTGCTAAAACAGCCGAGTGCTTAAGATACATATATTTGCTTTTCGATTATCGTACTCTAGAAAACATTTATATTCAAGAGGGAAATAAAAGGCGAACGTCGATATCTGAAGTTGGAAACAAAAATCTTAGCGTACAAAAACAGCCGCGTCTTCCCGAGCTCAAAGAAGCGACCAGTTCTTGCGTTAAGACTTCATCTTCTTGCGTTTCATCTTCTTGCGGATAAGCTCAAAATATTTAGTTGTTCTGCTTCAGCATGAACTTTTTCCGGTTCAGTAGTTCTTGCGTCTAAAGCGCAAAAAGTTGGTTTAGGCCTTCTTGCGGCAGCTTGCGTGTTCTTGCGTCGCAAGAAGTTACTTGCGCCACCTCTTGCGCGTGCATTATTCTACGGCTGTACTGTATATCTTTGTGAAGTGACACAGTAGGAACAATTTTAGCAGGAAGATTGGGGCCAATGTTAGTAAAATACTCGCAAAAAAACGGTTTGCGATATGTTGTCGGATATGTTAATAGCATTACATTTGAAAGAAGATGGGTATATAGTTCTAGCTTTGCGCTTATTTAGTACCTCATTAAGGGTTTTCCATGTAGCTTTAAGGTCATTCTTCGAACTTTCAAATTTCTCATAATACTCTTTTTTTAGCAATTCTAATTAAATGGTTCAACTTGTTTTTATAGGACGTATACTTGACTTAATGCTCCGGAATGGGTTTGTTTAAGAATTGTTTATATAATCCTTTTTTCTGATCGATTTTCTAAGACCTTTAGTAAGCCAGGGATTGCAAAACGTTTTTAACTTCTTTCCTTTTAAGATCTTGACCGGAAAACTAAGATTATAAAACTCGGTGTACTTTGCAATAAAGGAACTATAGGCAGAGTTTGCATTGTTTCTATGTATATCGGTCCAATTAAAATTACTCTGACATTTTAAGTTTGTTTAAAAGATTGTTTGAAGTAAATTCACGGATAACAAGGCGTCCATTGGTTTTAGTCGACGAGCTGTCACAATAAACAAACGAGAAAATGGGTAAATGGTCTGATATGTCATTAATAACGAGTCCATCATCAGAATGGGATGTATAGTTGTTAGTAAATATATTGTCAATAAGCGTAGCAGTGTTAGAGGTCAATCGAGTCGGTCTGGTGATAAGTGGAAGAAGTGAGTGAGAACAAAAGATCAATAAATTCACTTGTTGCGGAATGCTGCGAGTGGTTCAACAAATTCAAATTAGTATCGCCCACTATATAAATCGCTTTGTTTTCTTTAGTAACAATAGCTAGTAGTTTCTGAAAGGAGTCAAGAAATTCATTTACATTTGGTGATCGGGGTCGATAAACAGTTCCTACAATAATGTTTTTCCCATGAGGGATGTTAATTTCAGCAAACACAGATTCAAAACATTCAGAGTCTGAGAGACAGAAATCAGGTCTAATTGTAAAGTCAAACTATCCTGTAAATACAGCCCCACACCACCACCTGATTTAGAAGAACGATTGGTAGAAACAAATATATAACCAGAAATATTTACCTTATTACAGTTAGAATCATGTAATCAGGTTTCAGAAACGCCTAAAAAGGAAAATTTGTTTTCAATAGTGCCTAGCAACAAGTTGAATTTGTCAAAATTTCCGGAAAGGCTACGGGCGTTCAAGTGTAACGCAGAAAACCAATATTATTTACCTTATTAGATGCAAGTTTGTTTAGCTGATCTTCTGTGTAGTGTCCACAGGTGGTAGGCGCAGTATCAACATTTTTATCAAGATCATTTGATTTAGCAGTATTTTTGTCAATGTCAAGTCGGTTAAAATACAGACATTCTAAGCGGTCGATGTCAAAATTGACAGAACCATGGGACATTTCAAATATAGCCAGATTAAAGGAGAAATCATCCAGTTGATTACAAGGGAAAATATGCTGTAGGCAATTAGGACATAGCCAATTTGAGACGTTTGGAGGGACTGAACTTCGTAAATTTATAAGACTACAGTTATTACACGACAAATTGAAATTAAGTTAGTTTAAGAGAATATTTACGAAATTACTTAGAAAAAGAAAAGAAAAGCGAGTGTATTAATCTGTTCTACCTTACTGGCGGTTTGGAGCTCTGTCTTTAATGATCAGTCTCATGGATCTTAACCAGCTCAAGCGCTTTGTTTGTGCATTCCCGGCGGCTAAACACAATAAGTGCCCTCAGGATGGATGAACGGAACTCGAACTGTGCTATATGAGGGATGAGGTTTTGGGTATAAGGTTGGGAAAGAGACCACGAATCTTGGGTTATTTTGTGGCTGCTGGTGCCTAGATAGAGCGAAGCATGAGGGCGCGAAGATCACCTGTTATCCCATCCTTAATAACAATGAGCTGAGATGCGAGTGTTGTGTAATAGTATACTCTCGAAATAGAAACGCGAAGTGTTAAACCCCCAAATATGGTTAAACATGCATGCAGGGATTCACGTGACTCCTCCGGGACGGCTATAAATAGCAAAGGACCACTCCTTTCCGCTCAGTCTTCAAATCAGCGCGAAGGGAGATAGTGTCGGTGGAACGGCCTACCCCGCGGGAAATTCGTGCTGACTACACCTGCCGTAATCCCACACTTCTCCTGAGGCGCTCGATCACCTGGTATCCCATCCTTAGTGACAATGAGCGTGAGATGCGAGTGTTGTGTAATAGTATACTATTCATCATACGAGTCTAAAAATACTATGAAAGCCCTTCTAGGTATCAGTCGTAGTGGAGTGATCAATTTTCTAAGTGAATTTTTCCCTGGAAGCTCTTCTGATAAGGAAATAGTTGTCCAAAGTGATGTTTTGTCAACATTAAACCGAGGAGATCAAGTAATGGCTGACAAAGGTTTTAACTGTCAAGATAGGCTGGCCTCTGTAGGAACTACACTAGTACTTTCGCGCATGCTTAGAGGTATTAAGCAATTATCCTAAGAACAGACAGAACATAATAAAAGAGTAGCAAGGATTCATGTAGAGAGGGTGATGGAGAGAATAAAAAACTGGCAATTTTTTGACCACATATTAGTATTTTATTGCTATTGGCCTGTAGCTAGGGAAAATGTCCATAGTCGGCTTTTTGATTGACGGCCGTACGAGAGTACGCACATCTTTTGTAGGTATAATTGATAGTACTCCATGGAGCTACAGTATAATGAATCAGGAAGGATGCACAGTATTTACTCTGTAAAAAACACACTTTCAAATATTGACATTATAACTGGCATTAATAATAATAAAATGTATATTTAAAGAGGACGCCCCAGTCACCCAAAGGTGTTTTCATCCTGCATTAGCAAACAGGGTCTTGGTATATGCACTGCTGAATTCCAAAGTAGCAAAAGTAATGGGCTATTTACTTACTGAACTGGTGTTGAATCAACGAGACGGTTGGTCACATGATGATGGTCCAGTGTTTCGAAGGATTGCACAAATATACCAACTCTGATTGAGAAGGGAGGTATATCTGCATGCAAGGTTCCAGCCCATAATTTGCTGCATGTGTCAAATAATGCAGTGAGTTCTCACAACCTGACAATTATTGATGTGTTAATTTTGAGAGGGCAGTCAAGAGATACATAGAAACACTATCAAGTTTCAAAAACTTTGAACGTACGTATGCTAAGAGAGAGTCCCGTCGGAAGCTGCTCAAAGTACTGAGTCCCAAATATGTCATTGAAGAAACAAGGAACAATATAAATCTGATTTGGGAAAAGGTATGTTTATAGTTAAAATGCATACATACGTAATGCTACATCATAATTGTTGATTATTGTAATTTATAAACGGCACAACATTGTAGGAACAATTTTGCAGTGGATAAATCCCTAAATATAATGAGGCTGCACATGTAATTAGTGACCAGTTACCTCAATCATTAGTACACTGGACAAAACAATTCTGGATCGACTTTTTGTCACATAAATCCTCTAAAATTTAGCCGAATTTAACGAAAAAAGAACATAACATTAAACAGGAAATGCCACACATGGAAAGTTTTTTATTAAGCTTTTAATTTTAGTAAGGTGGAAAAATTTCACCCGTTGTAGGAAGTTTTTGTTCAAGTTTGTTTACAAGAGTTTTTGAGATTGAAACGTTTTAAAAGTTACATTTCCACAGCGTATTTTAAATTTGAACCAAATGCCTTTCAAAAAGGGGGATTTGAACAATCCCTCTTTCAAGAAAATTGGGCCGATAAATGGCATGGAAAATAGAGACAAGCCATTTTCGCCACGACTGGGAAGAGCCGTGCTCGACAGAATTAAATATGGCGTCGATACGAGGACTGCACTGGCAGACGCTGGTGTTTTTGACCAAAATGCTGCACAACGATGGAAAGAGTTATTAATTGAGAGGGGAGATGTTACTCCATTAAAAAGAAGTGGTGGAAGGCGTAGGAAAGTGCCGTAAATTCACCAGAGGAGAGATTATTAGAGCGACTGGCCGACCAAGACCCTTATGACAGCACATAAATGATCGCTTGCCGATTACTGAACAGAACAGGCATAGAAATAAGTTCACGAACTGTCCGTCGTCAACTCTATCAGTGAGCCGAGGATAGGTTCAGCAATAAAGTTTCAAAACAGACCTGTAGTGAAGTAAACTTAGAACGTATTCTAGACATGCAGATGGCTATTTGGATGGGATGTTCCACGCCATTGAACAAGGCAACTGTTCGCCTGAAGAGTTTTATTTTGCGGACGAGTGTCCAATTGACCTATTTCATTATGACGTCATATCAAAACAATCTATTGTTTAAACGCTAAGGATCACGGTCGTGGGAGGGGGACAAAACAGGGACAAAACAGGGACAAAACAGCAACAACACAAAGGAAATCGCTATCAAATGCATTTTGAAGAACGTAGAATAGCGGTAACAGCCACCAAATACGGTAAATATTGTGGGATAAACATTGATACAGCTGATATCTGGAAACCAGACAATTCGAAGTTAAATTTTCCTCAGCAGAGCAGATTTAGTTCAAAATTCTATTGTTCAAGTCGATTCTGTCCCCCTCATAAACAAGCCGTGACGTCATAATGATATAGGTAATTCTGATCGGAGTGTTGCCTAGAAAAGGTCGCTGCAGAAGAGGCGAGAAATTGCACGGAAGAACCCCATCGGCCAAGAAAGTTAACCCTCCATTCAGCGATTGGCCCTCGAGGCTACTACAAGGTGTGGCTGTCCGAGAACAATGCAATTGACACAAAAGTCAAGCACTTTGTCCTTGATTACATCAAGCCACCAAACTCAGAATGCTCCAAACCTCGGGGTCCATCACTGCCGATTACCGTTCCTCCTCACAGTTTCTTTATCTGGGATCGCCTTGGTAGAGCTGGAAGATGTAATAATCTTTCCAACAGCACTATAATCCACATATCTGTGATCGGTTTCGCCAGGCGAAGGTACAGGTTGTGATGCTGCCTACGAAGGGCCATGAAGCTAATCCAACCAAGCTGTTTCAAGCCATAAACCAGGAGAATGTGAAACGATGGAGAGCTCCTGGTCAACCGGCCGACGAATGTGGCCCAAGAGATTTCTTTGAGGCACAGCAGGCGGTATCAGATGCCCTTGGTAGGCTACGCTACAACACAAATGCCTTCTGTGGTTGGTACGCTGCACCAGCCACAACCCGTCATCTTGTCAGTCGCGAGACGGCATGAAAACGCGGAATCTGACATTTTTCTGTGGCCACAAAAGATATAAAGAACTTTTCTATACTTCTGTGCAGTTTTATTCTCCAAGAGTTGAGTAAATGCGAGAGAAAATGCGACCGAATCCGCTGTTTTGCATCGAACGTTGAATCTGCTTGTCCTGACATTTCATTTCCGAGAAATCACGTGATTTTGAGGATTTCGTCATTGGAGTTTCCTTATTTAGAAACGGTGTACATATGAACTACGTCGCAATATTTTCACAAAAATAAAATCCCATGTGTGGAATTTTATGAGGTTTTAAATTAACACAAGACTTAGAGAATTTCGTTTCTTGTCTTTATATTATTAATTGGAATATCGATCCAGAATTGTTTTGTCCAGGGTACTACTTCTGGACTGTAGTTTTCTCTTGGTAGGGAGTTTATTCATTTTATGACATCACAGGATCCACGAAAAGTAATTAAAATTAGGGACTAAATGCCAGAAATATTACAAAATTTGTAGGATTAATACCTTTTTATGAGAAACAAACACAACAGTACAGTAATTGTTTTTATTTTTTAACATGATACTTGCACTTTACGTTAATGCCTAGCAAATGAAGAAATGTTATGTTGTTTTTAATGCCCATTTTAGCTGTCAATTTCCATGCATTCAAAGAATCACACTCTACATTTGGTTAATATTTTGGTACCTGCAGTTTGAGTTACATAGTACCACTTCAAAAATATCATAATATTGCTGACAAGAGAAATAGTACTTTGTGTTTTCCTCTAGATGTGTGCCAAGAGTGTTAAGGCAGCCAAACACATTGCAAAGACACTGGGCAACTCGCCCACTTATGCAAATGATGTAACAATGGCATACTTGTGAGAGGAATGGGTTGCAATGAAGTGCACCTGACAAGGCAAGATATCCAGCTAGTAAAAGACTGTGACCACAGATTTGCAGCTATATATATTCCAGAGATTGCTGGAGCATTCCGAAGCCTTTTTCATCTTTTTATATCTTTCTAATTAAACATAATTTATGTGTTTGGCACAAAAGCAAATAAAAGCTTATCTAGGGGGCTCACACTCCGAAGCCTTTATAAGACACTGCACTCTGCTCTGGGAATGCTGTACAGACAAGGTGAGCATATACTACTAGAAGACAATGGTGTTAATCACATTGCAATTATAACTGCATTTTTGTGCATCAGCATCGAAGGGGTAAAGCACAAGTTTGTGCAAGCACAAACGTATCAGAAGTTATTAGATGTTGATGGTGAACAGTTTACTGAACCACACAGTGGTTATGAACCACACAGTGGTTATGATGTTGTTATAGTGACAGCACCAACTGAGATTATTGCTTCCATCACATCAGTAGATCGGTTCACCCTTTGGATATCCAACAGAACCAAGATGCAAGAATTGTGATGTATTTTCAGAGGAAAGTATTGCCAATGCAATCAGAATTTGACATTTGCATCCCTTTTTATCCACAACTGCATGACATGGTTCTGATAAGAGGTGATGAGGCCGACTCTTGACTGGCAAAAGGTAAACGTGTTCAGTCCCAGGCAAAAACTGTTAGAGTACTCTATTACAGGAAAGACAGGCCAGGACAGTGCCTCGCAGTTTAGCAGCCGCCTCACTAGTTAGCTCAGTTGGTAGAGCACGGTCTACAGAGCGAGAGGTCGCGGGTTCGAATCCCGGCCGCGTCCTTGGGCAGGGACATATAGATCGTTGGCCTTGTCTCCTTCCTCTTCTAATCCTTTCGAGGGGGGACGTGAAAGAACCCGTTGTGTTATTTCGAGAAAGAGTAAGGGATTGTATCCCGACACAACAATGATTGTAAACTGCATGGCCCAGCACATTGCGCCACAATAACAGTCAGTATCACAAACATAACCTTGTGAAACGCATTTCAATATATCCATATAGAATGTGCGCTATATAAATGAATACCTTTTTTATTTATTTTTATTTTTTATATACACCATACACCCACACCCGTCTGGTATGACTATGTTTCTTGGTATGCTGACATATGTTTGGCCCTTGGTGAATGGAATGGAGATGGATTTGAGATGGCATTATATGTACAATGTAGGTGCATGCATGAAAGTATATTATGATAATTGTCGATCCCAGTCATCTATTTAATAATTTATACTTTCGCGCTGTTAATTTTCTGTTTATATTGTGAGTATTGTAATCTATAATACTTTGACATTATGATTACAGGAAATGAAGTAATGAACTTGATAGTTTCAGAAAACAGGAAAATCAGTTGAAAAATCAGCTTAAATAAATGCCCCTGTCCGGCTCTATCAAGATACTAATTATTATAAATACTAACTTCCCTGAAGGGGAATTATAAAATTGTTTCAAACCCATTTGTGTAAATTAATAAAACCATGAATGTTTTAGTACCAAAATACATTTGTAACAACGAAATCGGTCAGCGGTCATCCGCGCGTCACGTGATAAGTGTCCAGACCGCATGGTCGGCCATTTTGTTTTTATTATATGTCAAGTGCTTGTGATTCCACCGTCAGGTTAGTATTTTAGTGTTAAATAGCTCTGTTTTCCTTTGATATTGTATTTAAGTTTCCTTTATTGATTCATGTAATTTTGTCGTAGAAACCTCTCTTTCTCGGAGCACGAAATTGTACGGAGCGTTTCTGAATAAAACTGACAAGCACGGTGTGGCAAGTAGCGTTGTGGTCGTTACACAGTTTCTGACGAGGAATTCAGTTATGGAAAGAACTGAAAGGATTTGAGCCCTCAAGAAGTCCCGGGCCGGGTATTTGGGCCTTTAAACAGACTCTATAGGGAAATAGAGTCGTTAATGGTGTTAAAGGCTGGACATACGGAAGTTTTATCGAAGAGGAGGGATCTCGATGTAGCATACCAGAAATGTAAAGACAGCTACGAGGCATTTTACTTGTACCTGAGACCAGACGAGGGCCAGGAACAGGCACTGATTGATTATGGTGGCATAATTAACAGCAGAAAGGAGTTTATGGAGTGTTTTGACGACTGGACTGGCAGGTTTTCAAGCGGAAATATTGACGTAAACAGTCATTCACCTTCGAAAGTGCAACTGCATGTGCAAACCAGGAATGAAGAAGCTACAAGTCTCAAAACTAGGAGTGTAGCGAGTTCGACTAGGAGCAGCAAAGCCAGTTCAAAGAGAGCAACTGCAGATCTAGAATATATTAGGCTTTTGAAGAAACAAGAGTTAGAGCGCAGAGTGGCTGAAATTAAGAGTCAGGAAAGGGCTGTTATGGCAGAAATTAAACAGAATGAGGTGGAAATGGAGCATGAGATTGCATTATTGGAGGCACAGCGGAATGAAGTCCAGGAGTTGCTTACAAATGAAGCAGCTTTACAGGATTACAAGCCAAAAAAGGAAGTATTAATTAGTCCACCTACTGTGTGTGCAACAGTTCCTGAGGAAACTCTGGCAAAAAAGGTAAGTAAACAAGAACTAGCTGATAGTGCTTGCTCTATTGATTCTATTCAATTACAACAATTGTTGAAGAACCAACAAGATACTATGCTGCTCATAGCCTCATCTGTGAGAAGCGGGTTTGAGATGCCCAAAGGAGAGTTGCTTAAATTTGATGGGAATCCAGCTAACTACTGGACATTTGTCAATAACTTCGAAACAAACATTGACAAAAGAGTGTGTGATGATGAATCAAGATTGACATATCTCATACAGCACTGCACAGGAAAGGCTAAGGAGGCTATACAGAATTGTGTAATTATTCCTGATCCTGCTCTAGCTTATAAGAAGGCAAGAGAGATCTTGCACAATAGATTTGGACAGAAGCACATAATAGCACATGCATATATTAGTGCTTTGGTTAATGGTCCACAATTAAAGAGCTCAGACAATGCTGGTCTGTCTGAGTTAGCACTTAAAATGCAGAACTGTCAGCTAACATTAGTGCACATGGGATATGAAGCTGATATAAACAGTTCAGATAACCTCATAAAGGTTGTAAAGCGTTTGCCTCTGCATTTGCAGAGTAGGTGGGCAGAGAAAGCAGGGAAACTTATCCAATCAGGGTTAGAACCCAGCTTTTCTCACTTGGCAAAGTTTGTGGATGATAGGGCCATACTAGCTAACACCATGTATGGCCAGATTTTTGGCTCCAGTCCAGAAAGTCACAAACCCAAGGGAAGGCAGGGTCCTCCTACAAGGGCAACCACATTAAGGTTACCGGATACCTTCAAGGCATGTTTTTTGTAAAAAAATATTATTGATTATTTGGAAAGTTTATGGATTGTTCTACAATTTAGAAAAAACATTATTTCAAAAGATATAAAAGCTTGCGAGATAATTAGAAGAAACGTATTTAGAAGGAAACTAAATAAATCACCGAGGCGTTGTAATCCCTTTACGTGCCACGGGCACCCCGTAGACGTTTAGCGGGAGCTGTCCGAGTACCGTAATTTGCATACTGTTGTTGTAGCTTCCCTTCTTCGAAATAACAAACGTGCATTTAGAATATTTTATCAATCGTTTGTATGGGGAAATCCAAAAGAGAAAAGCAGAGTCCTTGAGTAAAACATAAAGCGAACCCTGGACCGAAAAAGAAAGGAAACCGGCGATAAGGAGGAATTCGGTAAAACGAGTCGGATTGAGCTCGCGGACAGCGACAAAGGCTCGTGGTTCGAAGAACGTGCGAAAGGCAGCGAATAACAACCTTCAACTCCAAATATAAGCAACGCCAGCAGGCTTAAACTGTCGTTTGGCTTACCAGGAACCAGCAAGTCATTTAAAGAGACTGAGGACGCGAGCAGCGATGAGTTCACATCGGAGTCTATAATTTCCCGCGAATTTCACTACTGCTTTGAAGCTCCAGGGGTCCTTGCGTAGTCATTGGCTAGTTGGTTCGAAGTGTTGACATTTGCCTTGATGAGGTGTGAAATGTTCACAAAACATTACATGCCAAATCTCCGACTAGGTTTTTCTTCGTATACCCTCTCTTTGAACGAATTAATAGGGTATGCAGACTTGCCAGATTTTGATAAAACGCGGCCAAAAGACAGATAAGTTACTGACAAAGAAAAGGGTGTGAGCGTTTAGCAATATTCAAAGTATTTTTCCTCGTAGAGTATCCCGCGTGACGTGACTCGGACATTATTGAAGACTAAAACTTTAGGAATGAATTGCATTTGAATGAAGTAAACTATTAACAAATGCTCACACCCTTTTTTAGGCTGTCATATGCTGATTAACATTATGCAGTTGAATTGTTCTTATGCGTTAACCCGAAGGCTGCTAATTCACTTTTATAAACCTTGTCAGTTTTGCGTTTATTGGCTTAGCATTGCTTTACAATAAAATATATTTTTAAACAAATCCATTCAGCGTATTCTACACTTCATAAGCTTCACAGAGGTATATAGGGTTCTATAGTTTTCTTTAAAACAACGCGCGTACAAAATTATTAACGAGAGAGACCCGCGAAGGTATCCGGTAACCTTAACAACCCAGGGCCATGCACACCCACAAGATCAAACAGAGGGAAATAAGTTGTGGGTACCAAAATGTCCACTTTGTTCCGAGCCACATCGATTGTGGAAATGCGAAAGCTTCAAGGGAAAGTCCCCAAAGGAAAGAAAGGACTTCATTAGACAAAGAAAATTGTGCAACAATTGCTTTCAAGGGAATCACTTTACACGGGACTGCCGTGTTAATTTGAGCTGTCAAGTATCTGGGTGTGGTCGGAAGCATAATACTCTTTTGCATGATGCCCCTTGGGGTAACAGTTCTAGTGATACTGCCATCCATGCAACCAGCAATAAT
The DNA here is from genome assembly GCA_030867875.1 of Actinernus sp. WN-2022. NCBI lineage: Eukaryota > Metazoa > Cnidaria > Anthozoa > Actiniaria > Actinernidae > Actinernus > Actinernus sp. WN-2022. The sequence continues at coordinate 146,380,876 of JAOWCC010001589.1, forward strand.
ATGGATGTCAATCCAAGTGAAGTTAATAGTTCAAGTCCACAAGGGACAACTGGGGCCAGAGACACAAGGCAGGCAGCGTTCACCGGGGCCGGCAACTCGGGTCAGTGTGGTGCCACAGGGCTTGGTAGAAACAAAGTGTGTTTAAGAGTTGTACCGGTTAAGGTTAAGGGAAGGGATGGAGTAAAGGAGATATAAACCTATGCACTGTTGGACGCAGGGTCAGATGTGTCATTGTGTGAAACCGATTTAGCAGATAAGCTCGGTGTGCAGGGTAATCTTACACCGTTTTCGCTTACCACAGTGAATGGTGAAAGCAATGAGTAAGGTGAAAGGGAAGTAGAGTTGGTTGTAAAGGGTGTCAAGTCTAATGAGAGTATTGTGTTGAACAAGGTGTGGACAGTGGATAAATTATCCATTTCTAAGCAGAGTATTCCTAGAGTTGAGGATGCCAGAAAGTGGCCTCATTTGGATGGAATAGAGATTCCAGTGATTAATGCAGGGGATGTGACTATTCTTATTGGTAGTGATTTTCCAGAGGCACATTGGGTGTATGATCAGCGAAGGGGCAAACGGGGTCAGCCCTATGCAGTACAAACTCCCCTGGGATGGACATTGATGGGACCAATATCCACTCTAAGTAGAGACAGTGCCAGTGTTAACTTTATCCGACATGATGACAATATACTGCACCAGCAGGTTGAGAGCATGTTTAAGAGTGACTTCAATGATCCATTGGTAGGCTCGAAAGTTGGATTGTCTGTAGAAGACCGCAGGGCACTTAACCAGATGGAGAACTCAGTGAAGTTAGTAGACGGTCATTACCAGTTGAACTTACCGTGGCGAAATAGGTCAGCCCCCTTCCAAACAATCGAGTGTTAGCAGAAGCGAGACTGCGCCTCTTGAAGAAACGTCTTCAGCAGGATGACCAGCTCCTTGATAAGTACAAAGAAACATTTGATAGTTATGTTTCCAAAGGGTTTGCGAGGAGAGTTCAGTGTGAGCAGAAGCCCCTAGATGATAAGCGTATCTGGTACCTTCCCCATCACCCAGTAGTTCACCCCCAGAAGAATAAAGTGAGAATAGTGTTCGACTGTGCAGCCAAGTTCCAAGGTACCTCTTTGAACGATCATTTGCTTCAGGGACCTGATCACACAAACAGTTTAGTTGGAGTGCTCACTAGGTTTCGCCAAGAGTCAATAGCTCTAGTAGCTGATGTCGAGGCAATGTCAAGGTCAGTCCAGAAGATTGCGATTGCCTAAGGTTTCTCTGGTGGCCTGATGGAGATTTGACGAAGGAACCGGTTGACTACCAAATGTTGTCTCACATTTTTGGAGCAACATCTTCCCCTAGTTGTGCAAGCTTTTGTCTGAGAAAGTCTGCAAATGACAACAAGGATGATTATGAGCCAGTGATAGTAGAAACTGTCAACAATAACTTTTATGTAGATGATTGCCTCAAGTCAGTGCAGACTGTGGCGAAGGCTACAAGGTTAATAGAACAGCTTCAAGACATGTTATCAAAGGGAGGGTTTCACCTTACGAAGTGGCTAAGTAATGACCGAAGGGTGCTTGCAGCTATCCCAGAGACTGAGCGGTCGCCATCAGTCCTAGACTTAGATCTTGGAGGTCTACCTGTAGAGCGCACCCTTGGTGTACATTGGAACATGCAGATGGATGTCTTCAATTTCAGAATTGTAGACAAGAAGAAACCACTGACTCGGCGTGGAATATTGTCAGCAGTGAGCTCTATGTATGACCCGTTAGGGTTCGTAGCACCAGTGATACTACCCGCAAAGCGACTTCTTCAAAGGCTCTGTAAGCAGAATTACAGTTGGGACGAGAGAGTACCAGATAGTGATGTTGAATGGTGGGAAGAATGGCTAAGTGGTCTACCTAAGCTGCAAGATATTGCCGTCCCTCGATGTTTCAAACCTCCAGAGTTTGGTGAGATCAGCAAAGTCCAGTTGCACCACTTCTGCGATGCCTCAGAGGAGGGTTATGGGGCAGTATCTTACCTGCGTTTGGTCAACGTCCAAGATGACATTCACTGTTCATTTGTCATGGGGAAAGCTCGTGTTGCACCATTGAAGACAGTATCCATACCGAAGTTAGAGCTGTCAGCTGCAGTGGTGTCAGTGAAGTTGAACAAATTAATCCATGAGGAGGTTGAGTACAAGATTGATGAGACAGTGTATTGGACAGACTCGACTTCAGTCCTACAATACATTAGTAATGAGTCCAGGCGCTTCCAGACATTTGTTGCGAATAGAGTAGCTATAATTCAGGATGGTTCTGAGACTGCACAGTGGAGACAAGGTTAAATCCAGCTGACATTGCCTCGCGTGGATTGAAAGCTAAAGAATCCAGTAAAGTGCACCAGTGGCTGAAAGGTCCAGATTACCTATGGACCAAGGAGATAGATTGGCCAATGAGATGGACAAGCCCAACAGAGATATCTGGTGATGACCCAGAGCTGAAGAAGGAAGCACGAGTTAATGCCACCTTTCAAGAAGGAGTGACAAGCAAGTTGCTTAAGCGATACTCAAGTTGGTATAAGCTTCTGAAAGCAGTCGCTTGGCTCTTACGGTTCAAGCTCTATTGTTCTCATCGATTTCTCAAGTGCAAGGCAGCAGTTACAGTTGACAAAGGACCACTGACTGTCCAGGAGATTGATGTTGCTAAGAAAGGGATTATCCAGATAGTACAAAACGAGATGTTCTTGAAGGAACTTGCAGTGCTCAAGGGAGCGAGACCAGAAGCTGAAAGCATGCAGCCAAGTAAATGGCTGTCGGTGAAGAAATCTGGACTGGAAGACTCCAGCCCCCTGCGAAAGCTGAGTCCAGTCCTAAGTGAAGAGTTGATTAGAGTTGGTGGGCGCCTCGAGAGGGCACCGATTGCATTCGAGCAGAAGCACCCTATTATCCTGCCAAGTAAACACCATGTGACAGATCTGATAATTCAACATTATCATCAACAAGAAGGACACTGCGGTCCAACACAGGTCTTATCGACAATCAGACAGAAGTACTGGATATTACGAGGGCACTCATCGGTACGCAGAGTGATAGGCAACTGTTTAGATTGTCGTAGAAGGAATGCTAGACCGGGACGGCAGTTCATGGCTCCTCTTCCTGTTGCTCGACTGACACCATCAGAACCTCCATTCACACGAGTTGGAGTGGACTACTTCGGTCCGATGCTAGTAAAGCATGATCGTAGTCAAGCCCAGAGGTATGGCTGCATGTTTACATGTTTTACTATGAGAGCTGTTCACATAGAAATTGCTCACACTTTGGAGACTGACTCCTTCATTTGTGCCTATCAGAGATTTGTGAGCAGGCGTGGAAGACCTAAGGAAATCTTCAGCGACAATGGCACCAACTTCAAAGGTGCAGAGCGCGAGTTAAGGGAAGCTCTAGATCGTTTGAATCAGGAGAAGATCATCGACCGATTGCGTCAAGATTAGGTACAGTGGAACTTCAATCCACCGGAGGCTAGTCATCAAGAGTGTGGGAACGCATGATCCGGTCAGTGCGTAAAATCTTGGGAGCACTTCTGAAGGAGCAGTTAGTAAATGACGAAACCCTCCTGACATTGATGACTGAGGTTGAGAAGATCCTGAATGATCGCCCTCTAACACTTCAAAGTGACAGCCCCGAAGATCCTGAACCTTTGACACCTAACAAGCTTCTACTTCTAAAGTCTAATTCCTGTACACCTCTTGATGTGTTTTCTAAGGAAGACATCTACAACAAGCGCTGGCGTCAAAGCACAGCTGTTGGCCAATACTGTCTGGAAAAGGTGGCTTCGCGAGTACTTGCCAACGCTTCAATGCAGGCAGAAATGGACTCGTCTTCAGCGTAACTTCGCAGTTGGCGATTTGGTCTTGGTGATAGACGAGAGGTCACCACGTGGGCAGTGGCCAAAGGGCCGCATAGAAGAAGTGTTTCCAGACCGCGAGGGCGTAGTGCGTCGGGTGCGACTGAAGACGGCTACGACGAGACTCCAGAGGGACATTCGGAAGCTGTCTCCTAGAAGGAGTGACAGCTGAGTCTAAAGCGGATGAGTAAAGACGTGAGGAAGCCAGGCTGAGGTACAGAGAGGACACAGTGTAGCTGTTAAAGGCATTCTAGTGGAAATAACAAGGATTCCTCTTGTTGAACTGTCATTTAGCGTAGGCATTTCGGTCCAAGTCTAGTGAGACATGGTGATAATTATTGTTTTCGTTGTAAGAGACATTAGAATGTGCTTCTGTATGTACGCCCATTCGGGGCCGGTATGTAACAACGAAATCAGTCAGCGGTCATCCGCGCGTCACGTGATAAGTGCCCAGACCGCATGGTCGGCCATTTTGTTTTTATTATATGTCAAGTGCTTGTGATTCCACCGTCAGGTTAGTATTTTAGTGTTAAATAGCTCTGTTTTCCTTTGATATTGTATTTAAGTTTCCTTTATTGATTCATGTAATTTTGTCGTAGAAACCTCTCTTTCTCGGATCACGGAATTGTACGGAGCGTTTCTGAATAAAACTGACAAGCACGGTGTGGCAAGTAGCGTTGTCGTCGTTACAACACTTATGGTTTTTGCAATTCCCTTAAATGGTTCTGAATATAGTAAACCCATTTGTGTGAATTAATAAAACCATGAATACGTTGATGATTTTCCAATGCAATGTTTTACTCATTGGTAGTCCCAATCATGGTAATTCAGTTTCCCAAATGTTGGTTTCTTTAAGAAAAATCATGTTTTTCAATTTCCCATTTCTCAAGAATCGGAAATTGGTATTAAAATCATTATTGTTTTTTGTATTAATGACATTTGTTAAAACCCACTTTGATTTCATAAAACCACAAAAATTGATTTTTTGATTTTTATCCAGTGTTTGCGATCTTGGCCTTGACCGAATCGATAATGAATCCCACCGTAAGGTGTTGGAGTTGCCTTGCGTCCAGATTGTCTGCCTTCTCATGGGCTTGGTTCCTTGTGACTCGGACTAAGGATTGGAGAAGCTCAATAGCCCCGAATCGGTTGACGTCTGAGTGCCTTTTGCTAGCTCTCTCCATCTCCAAACCTTTTAACGTTTGTTCCAGTTTTCCGAAGATGAAAACGGACCAACGAAAATAAGCTACAATGTATAACATAAGAGGTTTAAGCTAGGTGGTAATGTACCAACTTTGAGAGCCTGTGGTCCATGACTGCCTTTGCCTACGGCATGATCTGCCACACAAGAGCTTGCAGTCCAAGACTTCGTAATCCCCCACTGTTTTTACATACAGTGGTACTGTACCAACCATAAGCCCGTTTGGGCTCTGACCGTCTTCACTTACCGTGGTATCTACCCAGCCATAACACCTGGCGATGCTGGACCGCCTTTCCGTACAGTGGTATCTCACCAAACATAAGACCCTGTGTTGCCGGGGCGCCTTAACGTACAGTGGTATATGCCCAACCAACCGAAAACCTAAACCCTTCGCCAGTGTTAGCATACAGGAAACAACGAGAAACCGGAAAATGATGGCGAGAAATGGACCTGTAAAAATTTCACGAACGACGAGCTTTCTAACCAAGGGAGAGAAAAACGAATTAAAACATTTACGTAGCTACAGAAGAATAAGTCTGTACCTACAAAAATAACGCCGCCGAAACATAGCGAATGTAAACACACACTGGTGCAAGTGCGCTGAGCCACGGAAACAAAGGACTATGAGATGACTAATGAAAAGAGAAAAATGCGAAGCTAAAATATTGTGAAGCGTGACAAGAAAAACGAATACTGGTGAACTGAACCGAGATCAGCGAAAATGTTACAAAACTAAGCAATTAGGTGCATGACTAACCGGGATGAAAGCGAGAGAAAAATACCTATGAAAATTCCGAAGGCGAACTGGCAAAGCAAGAGAAGTGACTATGATAGGACTAAATAAAGAAATGTAGTAGGAACTGGCGAATGAAAGGAAAGCAGATGCCTAATAGTGCAGAAGTAAACATGGCCAAAAACAGTGATAGATAGGTGATAGAGACTAACGAATGAAGGTAGCCGAAAGCCTAACAGAGCAAAAGGAACCCGAGACCGAGCTACCAATGGCCGAAGAACAGGAAAGCTAACATACCTGATGGTACTAATGGGTGGAGAAATCGAAACACAAAAACAATAGCCGAGCTAAAGTAAATACGGGAACACACCTGGTGAGGACTGACAAACGACTAAGGACACTAAATACTGAGAAGGGAGACTAACGGCCATAATGCTAACTGACATAAAGTGGGCATAAACAGCAATGGAACAAAGAACGGCATTTACCTCTTCTGGTTCGGCTGGAGCAGGCCTAGTACTGGTTCTGGTTCTGCGGCAACACCACCGTCAGGTGAAGGTAAAGTGGGTTCAGCCATTGGGGAAAGGGCTGGTGGTGGTTGACGGCACAGGAGTAAACAGTTCTGACTATCGGAATGCAGACAAACTGGCTTTGTTCTGAGCCACACCGCTGTATTTGAACCCAGGAGGCACAATGCATTATGCCTGTCTGGCGGAATCCAGCGGAATTTGAATAATTCAATCATTTTTGCGTGAGAGCCAATTACATATGCAGTGGGAATATCCGAACAGGGTTATTGTTGCATGCTTTGACCTAAGAAAATTGTACAGGGAATGTTTCCTATTTTAACACTGAAATATAGAGATGAGATCTTCCATTACCAAGGCAACAAGAGGCCCTGAGTGTACCCTAGGAATAGGTGAATACATGAATACATGTAGTTCATTGAGTTACAGCATATTTTTCTGTCATACATGGTTTGTGCTAGGGGAGCCAGATAATTGATTTACTACTGATGCTCGTGATAATGGAAGGGCTATGTGCAAAAAGGGCGTAAGTGACTCTTGATCACATTCTAAATTCCCCTTAAATTCCACCTCCAATCGATTATCGATTTTTCTAAAACAGTGTTTTTAAAGATAGCTTGCCATCCAGTATCCATGGCAATGAGATCACAAGCTCAATTCATTCGTTAACAAAGTATTATACCATCACATGACTGTTTCCTGCAAAAGGCCTATTTCAACTACTCCCAGTAATTAAAATAAACCAACTTCACATAACACAGTCTCTGAACTTGACTTGCTCAAAACTATTACAATATTAATTGAGATGTTTTTGTGTATTTTAGAAAACAATAAGTTTTAATAGGGATTAAGCAACCCATACTTTTCAACATTTTTAGAAATCAATGCTTTTCAATAGGATTAACGGACTGATAATATTATTCTAACTTCACTGTCCAAGCGCAGGTGATATTGTAGCATACATATACATTTAACTTTTCCTTTGGCTAATAGCGTATTTAAAATTAAATATCCCTTGTGAATATTTGGGAATGTGTCATTCTAAATGTGAAATGAATTATCTATCTAGATCTACCTGCAGTTTTATTTTCGAGTAGAGTGGTGACTTTTCAAATATTATTGCTAGTGTTCATTTTCTACATCTTGAAGGAGGCTGAAATTTATAACGAAACATGTTATTTCCACTCGTTTTTTTTTCGATCACTAGGGTCGTTCCCGAACGGTGACCGAGTGAAAGTGCCGACGCTGGCCTGGAACTACTGAGGAATCGGGCCATTTACTACTGATGATGCCATTACTTTTCACAACAACAACGCAATCTGGTACGTTTTATGTGTGCTTTACTTACAAATATTTCACCCCGTCAGGCCACCTGCGTTTAGGAGCGCCAGGTAAACCCTAATCCTTTCGTTGAATGTGAGAAATTTCCATCCAAAGTCCTAGCAAAATTCAACGTCTTGCATTTCCATCGAAGAAATCTTTGGTTTCAGCAAAACTTTGCTCGTGTTTTGGCCACTCATGAGTCATGTGGTGTTTGTCTTGTCTGAGCCTGTTGGAAGGATTTCCCATGAATGAAGTTAAATAAAACATTAATCTGCTTACATTTGAGAGAAATTTCCTCCCGGGTCCCCACCATCTTGTTTGCCATTAAATAAATTAAGTGAACCGCAGTGACCCGAGTGATATCGAATCTCATTGGTTGATCCTATCACGTGTTGCTTCTACTCGCTAACTTACTAGAGTCGCAGAGAAAGAGGTCAATCGATGCAGGACATGTCACATGGCTGGCGCAACGTGTCACGTGACCAGTGCAATCTGATTGGTTGCTGGCGCAAAATCTCGACACAAAATAAAAATAAACACTTGCGGTAATTCCCATACAAACACACTGGCCGCGTGGCCATGTTGCACCTCATGCCAAATAGTGTCGATTACTGCTAGGTCATCTATTCCCCAGTACTGTAAAATTCTGAGAATGTCTCCCACCCAATATAAGTTAAGCCCCTTTGAAAATAAGCCCAATCATACATTACTTGACACAAACACTCCTCATAACCTTAGGACTAGACCTAATTGCAGAGGTATCAATATTAAAGTATAACTTTTAATATGGGCACGCTAGCCCTGATAAAAAAAAGATTTTCACAGGGGCATGGCTCTTAAAGTTTACTTAGGACAAGAATTATTAAGTACAAAGGTAGCTAATTTTGGAATAACTTAATATTCCAAATTGAATAGATTAGTACATAAAATATTTTCAAAAAAAAACATGCATGAGATCTTAGCCAAAAAAAAATTGCTGCACAGCAAACTGGAGTAAAAAAAATTCATGCAGCTTGAGAATTACCCCCCCCCCCCCCATAACTTTTCTAATGGTCCATCCCTTAGAATTAAAAAGGAATAATCCCCCAGAGTAGCATATGTTTACATCACATGATCTGAATTGGGTGTCAACAGCATTAGCCGATTACCTCCATACTATTTCGCATATATCAATACTGCAGATCCTAGCACTAGGGTCAATCCTTTTGCATAACCAAGCCCTATGAGGGATCCATTATGCTACATGTACAAGGAAACCTACTGAATTAACAAAACAGCTTCTGGGACCTAATGTGTTAAGTGTCAACCCCTCTACTGCAATGTAAAGGAGATAAAGTCCCCACAGCCAAGTGACCCAGGAGCTTGAATTGGTATCTTCAATAAATTGATTGATTAATATTCCTCATCCTACAGGAAAAAAAATAGAGCATTGAATTAGTTTTGTGTTTACAGAAGTTGGAGTCTGGACATTGCTAAAATGGTGACTAATATGTTGTTTTTAATTTTGAGGGCTGACTATATAATGGCACTATTTTTATAGTATAATATAATTGATACAGTCACTCTGCTTTGGTAATATTCAACTCTAAGATCTCATGTGTTATGGTCACTTTGCTAAATATACCCAGCTCAAAGATCTTGACAGAACTATACGTCACTCTACAACAGTACCAATAACAAGTCTGAATTTGATACATCTAACTGAGACCAGTCTGACCATAATGAGCCTGACCCTCTTTAGAGTAACAATATTACCCCCAACTGATGCCCATTGTCTACATTCCTATCAATTAGATGCAGCTTGCTCTCTCTAATTCCTTTAATTATGACAGCTTTCAGCAGGCTTTTCTCAGTACTGACTAACTTGAAGTTAATCTTATTTCGGAAAACTTGCCGAAGTGCAAGAAAAAAATTAGTTCTACATCCCTGAAGCGCTCAGGCAGACTAAGCTGCCAGGACTACCCACTGGATTAACCAACTGGGGATATAGAACTAACTTGAAATCAATCCTATTTTGGTAAACTTACTGGAGCTCTACAAAAAAACGTTCTACATCCCTGAATCGCTCAGGCAGACAACTGCTGCCAGGATGAACCAACTGTGGATATAGAACTAACTTATTTTTGAAAACTTGCCAGAGCGCTAGAAAAAAGTAAGTTCCATATCCCTGAAGCAGGCCTGGAAATAATTTTTCCTACTTGGCAAGGAAAAACAAGTTTATATGCATGTGGCCATTTTCCTTGACATTGGCTGAGGTCACACTCGCCAAAGTTTACTGCAGTAAAGCGCTATTTACTGTAGTAAACCCTTTTTCGAATGTGACCCCCTTTTCGTAGTTTACCGTTACTAGTAAACTCAACTCTGGTTAGTTACGATAGAAAGGAGGATGAAAAGAAACTTTACTGCAGTAAACCTACCTGAAAAGGGTGGGTATATCTCGGAGTAAATCTAAACCTTGTTGATTTAGGTGACATGAACTTTTTTTAAGCTTTTATCAGAAAAGTGCAATCACGTACTCTGCACAGAAGTAGAAATATTCCCATTCAGTCCTTGCGTTCACACGATCAGTGTTAGGAGGATTTTAACATGCATCGGCAGCCTCATGAGCTAGTTTCTTCGGTGTACAGTGACAGGGATGTAGCAGTAAATTCAAGGTACATTTGCATTTTTTTTTCATCTAACATATTTTTCTGTACTTGGCATTCAAAACTAATCATGAATTTTGGTTACCGAAAAACTGTGATATTCACTCAGCAATTCACTCTGTTCACTGCAATCTTACTTTCCTCAACCTCTTTCTAATTGAGTCATTTCGGTTACAGAGGCACAAAGCCTGCAGATTGGAACGCAAAGAAGGGATCAGTAAATTAAAAGGCACATTACACATACATTGTACATGCACGCCGATGTATGCGGCATTAGTTACATACACAAAGTCAGTCTGATTCAACAAGTCCACAAATATAGTCAAAAGTAACACTTGAAACTCTGAAGTCTTTTTTCCAGAGCGGGTTACGATAGATACGTCTCCGTTCGAACCATCCTTGAGCCGGCCCATGCTTAGCGTGTGTATAAAGCCCGTATAAAGTCAGTTCCGAATTGAACTTGAAAAATCTTCTCAAAACAATAGATAGAGTTAACTGCAATTGGCAAGTTTGCCTTGAAGGAATATACATCAACAAACATTAAAATGAAGCGAATTCTGTTAGCTCTCCTAGTGAGCATATATAATGAGTAAAAGAAGAGAAACGAGCAAAACTACACGTTCAGGTTCCATTGCTCAGCCTTTTGCGAATGCCTAAACTTGAAGGCTAAAATTAGCTTAGGACAGGTAACTGTCATCACTCCGTTTATATAGATACCAGTGTGTCAACAGTACAGCACAAAACTCATCTGGATTTTGTTTATCTTTTCATTTGACATGTCGGGTAGGTTTACCCTAGTAAAGAAAGCTCATGAGTTTTACCTCAGTAAAGGCAAATTTACTGAAGTAAACCTTCAAGTGTGACCTCAGCCATTATTATTTTGTCTATTTGTAGCTTACAGGAAGTGTGCACTTTTACCTAGCGCCGGAAGTTATCATATAATTAGCATATTGATGGCCGCGCTGAGACACGAGGTTCACTATGGTTTTGACTTTTTGTGTTATTCTTTTCATTATTTACTCGCTTAGAAACGTCGTTGTTAAGTTAGTACTATACTCAAACACAACGCAATGTCCTAAGATTGTAACTAGATGGTTAATTCGAGTCGCCGATGTGTATTTAAGTTGTTACGACACTTCATGTTTTCACTCTGCTCGGTCGCAGACTGATAAAGGCGACAGAAAGCAAACGGAAACCCAGCAGTTGGACCCTGGGCCACATGCATATACATCGTTTTGGCATAGTTAGTTCGTCCATGAAATACTCATTTACTTTTTATTAGTATTATTAAGGCACCTACCGATGAACATATCTACTAGTAGTAGTAAGTAAATTAGGAATTACTTTAGGCTTACCATCTGTCGTCTATCATCTCGAACTGTATTATAGTCTTTCGTTTTCCTCAAAACATAACAGCCCATAAATAGCCATTCAGGGTCCAAACGACGTCTTGATGAGTTCATAGCTTGGTTCCAAAACTCGTAAACTAGCCAACCTTCTGTAAATCCATCCAAGTTGTAGGAAAATACCGCTCAGAAAGAGCTTAGTTTCGTCGTGGAACCGGTAAAGTTCATTCGACCGCCGAAACCTGATATAACTCATGAGAGCATGCGTCATAGCGTTGCCGCTGACCGATTAACTGTACTATAGTTACCAGTCTCTACTCGTGTATCAGTAGACGCGATTGTACTCGCGGACACAGAGACGAAGAACTGCGGACCCCTGCGGAATAGACCGGACTATTTTCATAATACTAGAAGTAATCATAGATTATGAAAGTGCGTTCGACATAATGTTTTTGGCTACCTGCAGTAAAAAACCCTTTGGAGACTGAAAGATTGCTTCAGTGTTCTGGACTACACTGTTGATAATAAGAGACGGACTCTTATTTTTAATTGTGGGTGTAAAGTTTTAAATGTTTTCACTAATAATTTATACAACCTGTATAACAAGGAATGCAGCTTATCAAATTGCTGTACTATTAAACACGGACCGTGTTTGCTTGTTGTAGCTCGAGAATGGGGTTTTGGAAATGGCCCAGAAGTAGTACACACTTTTCTAAGGCTTTAATAAATCGTACCTACGTACTTTTTTGGCAACATTGCATTTGATTGAAGAAATGTTATATTAGAGCGTATTTCAATTGAGTGTCAGAAGTGTTTTGGTTTTGCGTTTACTAAGCTCTCCTATTGGCTGAGAAAGTAAACCAACCAATCAGAATCCAAAGTAAAACCAAACGCAAATTGGTTTTGGCTTTGGTTTGGTTTGTCATTGGCTCACAGGGAAGCCATTTATGAATTACTTGTGATTACTCGCTCCTATTGTGGGTAATTTGCGTTTGGTTTCACAACACTCAACTGAAAACCGCTCTACTTACCGAGTGAACCACAGCGCAACGACTCCAAACGACCGCGTGCGCATTTTCACGCGCCAGAACGAGGTTAATTTATTCAAAATGGAAAAAAAAAGATACACGATCACAACAAAATTCTCGATTTCTCTTGCCTGTGAGACACAGGGAACCCAACGGACACCAGATTAGGATGGCGTTCTCCTTCGTCGAACGCAATTATTTTGTACTATAGTATATTTTTGATTTATTAATGTATAAGCAATTTACATGCTAATTTCCTCACAAAATAGAGACTATTTAAATAGTTCTCTGTATCTGAGAAAATTTCTGGACTCTGCTTTATGTTTTACCCACACGTGGTCTACCGCATAGGAATCAGCTCAGAACACTTGACTTCATGCTTATGTGGTTTCAAAGAGCTTTTAGTTAACTCCAAGGTAGAGTTAATTCAACTACTTTGGTTGAGTGATTTCAACTCCTTAAATTTTACCCCAAATTGGGAATAATTTCAACTCTATCTCTGAAATGACAAGAGTAAAAACAACTCCTAACTTGGAGTTAAATGGTCAAGCATTGCAATAACTTTTTTGAGGGAGTTAAATTGACTCCAATAGAGAGTACAGCAAACTTCAATTTCCAAGTGGGAGTTAAATGAACTCCTTTACTGGAGTGAAACTAACTCCAAAAAAGTTACTCTATACTCTAGAGTTATTTTAACACACTTACTAGAGTAAAAATAACTTCCTGAAAATAACAGTGTATAATCCATATGCGCTTTTAAGTAGCTGGAAATCATTTTTGTTTTCTCATAAATATATCCGTGTCCTTCCCTGCTAGCAGAATCTCTATTACGGCTGGCCTTCCATATACTGCGTAAGCCGTCGCAAACAGTTTCGATGTATTGATTAACGCGAGAGGAAGTTTGGAGTTGAAATCTTTGAACTTAACTGACTGTGTCAAAATACGGTAGTTATGTTTATCAATTCCGTTGATATTTCCGTAGTCAGTTGTGTTTAAAGGTCTTTATCTAAAGTCTTCAAATACTCTAACCGTGCCGACGTCCTTATAATGCCGTTACTGCCGACTGACAGAAACTAAAAAAAAGAAAAAGAAAATGGCCAGAGAATATCAAACGCCTGCCAGTCGCGGGCTAAGTTACACTAAGTGCATTGAGTTATATCAATGAGCTTTACATTTTGTACAGCTAGGGTACTTGCATGTTCAACTTGACAAACATATTTCAGTCATCCACGTGCGACCCTTTTACAGCCGAGTAGTTCTGAGTCCCTTCTGAGTCTTGTATTATTTCCAGTTAGATGATTATTTAGGTCATTTTATATATAGTTATTTTAAAGGTTTTCAGGGATACGTTTGCAAGATAATTTCGTTCTGGTCTCAGGTTTTTTCAGGGAAGAAAGCGAGCCGCGAAGCGGTAAGGAGAGAATCATAAATCTACACACGTGTATGTGTTAACTGATACTAAGGGGAAAAAGTGGTGTTAAACTGAGGTGATGAAATTTTGCGTGTCACATTATTGGGACTCCAAGGGAGCACTCTGTCAACACTGTTATTGTCTTTAAGCTTCCCTGTGGCTGGAACGTGGTCATTTCAGATGACCACGTTAGCGGTATATAAGGCCTGCGGCTCCTCATGTGATACAGAACATTAGTTACATTACAATGTATGTAGCTCAGTAGAACCATATATACTGCTCTGAAAGTACAATGGGAGACTGAAATAAGCATTTAAAAATTGAGATTAAACGAACATTTTAAGAATAAGTTATTTTCTTGACTAACAGTAGAAGAAAACAAAAGCCTAGATCATGGAGTCTGTTGTCTTGACTTAAAGTGCATCTAAGCCCAAGCCAGTTATCTTTGATATCGATTGTACATGAAGTGGATATTCCAAAGGTAGAATATTTCTTGATTTGGGTGTTGCATCTACGAGATAAAAAGGTTTATATTTCCAATATGATAATGATGTGATGTCATCACTAACATTTGCCGAACTTATTTGTGCTTGTGAATTAAGCTATTTTGTAATTTAGATTTTTTCACTTTGATAAGCTTGAAATATAACTTAGAATTTAAAAAATAAGTAATTTGTCTCTACCAGCATGCTTTTGTATAATAAGCGATGTCACATCATTAGCATATTGGAACTATAACCTTCTGTCACTTTAGCGTGGGCTTTATAAATGGAGGTCTGGAGCCACCTATCATAGCTTTTTTGGAATATTGGACAACATTTACTTGCCATTGATTCCAATATGATGCTATTAGGTCGAAATGGCTTTTGACTTATATTATGTATATATTTTGAAGAAAGAAGATGGGAGAAGGGCCATGTCGGTGTTTGGTAGGATTTCCCGGCATGCTTTGCAGTCATTATGGATAAATTTAGCTTGCTGTGAAGTGCTTATGGACAGAATGGCTTGGTGCTAGGCAAGTTTAGGTTTGAGACAGTAAGTGAGGTTAGTGCCAACATGAAACTCTAAATTTTATGTGAAATATGCATATAAGTGAGAAAATGTAGAATCTGAGGAGAAATAATGTTTTTGGGAAGTGCTATTTTAGTGCTATTTTAGATGTGAAATAATGTTAACTGAAAGTCCACCTAACCCCATTTTACAATTTTTATACATATGCGAATAATGTTTTGGCTTAAACAGAGAACTTGTTTGAAATAGTGAAAATTTGACCTTTCCTGACCCATGACTACGTAAGAAAAGACTGGGTCGATTCTGGATCTTACGTCACCTCATTAATGCATTATTCTCCATGGCGCCTTTCTATCACAGCAACATCAATATATGTGTATAGAGAATTTATACAGTCTGTGAGTTGTCAGTAAAGAAAACAGTTATTTTAGACAAAATGCTAAACATTTATCCTACTTCTTGCAAAGTCTAATGAATTAGATGACGTAAGATCCAGAATCGACCCAGGCTTCTTCTTACGCGGTCATGGGTCAGGGAAGGTCAAATTTTCACCATTTCAAACAAGCCTAGAACATAAAGTATTCTTTGTAAGCGAAAACTTTCTTCGCAGAAGTACTCAAAACCTTTCAAAGATTCATTTTTAAAATGCCTAATGAAATTCAATAGGATCGTTTGTCTATACATTATGCTGTGTAGGAATCTCAGGACTCTGTAAGATTGAAACCCTCAAAGAAAGTAACCATTAAAAAACGAGTATATTCGTCTTTAGCAGTACAAGGGTTAAAACCTTCATAACTGAAAGACAGACAGACAGCGATTGTTTTATTGGCACTTTGTAAAAAATAATTTTACATGAGAGGGAGTCCAATAATAATAGCAGACTGAACAAAAACTGAATTTAAACCACAGAAAAGATTATCTGGCTACTGGTACCAAGGATGTAAATGGTGGATTTGATATTAGGCTTCAATTTAATATCGTGTTTTTTTTTAATGAAACAACTTCTTGGAGGAAGCTCACACTAAAGACAGTTACTAGCTTGACTCCTCTTCAAAAACGAACAATGTATTACCTTAGTCTAAAATAAGTATTTTTCGTATAATCTGAACAAAGTAGATGATTGTTTGACCGAAAATCATATTATTTCTGGTGACATAGTCCCCTTTGAAGGATTGGACTTCACCGGCAAAAATCTGAGAAAAGGTAAATATCTGACTTCAACGATATTCAAATATAACTGCATTCCGTCCTATGCACCACCGACTCTTACTTTGCATTCATGAAAAAGTGATGCTAAGTGTCGGTCATGTAGATTGTAAGCACTTTTCGTAAAGTCAATGAGTTAGTAACTAAATGCAAACAAACCATTATCAGCTTTAATAACTGTGTCAATAGGTTGAAACATATTTGGCGTTTTTGCTTTCAATATGGTTACAAACCTGTAAGTCAGTACTCAAATCAGATAACTATGATACCCAGTATACGTAATCATTATACATCGTACAAGGACACCTTATACATGGTTTAAGGACTCGTATGATATACGGGTCATGATATGACCAGGATACGCCAAAGTCCTTATATCACCTTGTATGACCATTATACCATATGTATAACGAATCATTGTATGTCCTTATACAGACCATTTCATGCAGTGCTAGGATTGGCATGAATCCTACCTTAGTTACGGGTTCCTGTTCACTTTGAGGTAGGGACTGGTTGAACTCTGTCCATCCACTTTTGACTACATCTTTGTGTTGTAGCATGTTGAATGCAAGATCAGCTGCTTGCGCGGCACGTTTAGCATCTTGGTCCTTCTCAACTGCCGTTTTAAACACTGAACAGCATTTCTTCACCTCTACTGGCTCGATCTTATCCATCGATTCCGAGACGCTTAGACTGTACTTACTTGATGGCTTTAAGTTATCAAGCAATGAGACAGTTTCTGGTCCTCGTTGCCATGCTGCCATTTGCGTCGCATGAAATGTGTTTTGCCAGCCATTGTTTAATCTAGAATGTCAATATTGTCCGCTGAAAAGTGGACAAATTTACCATGAACCAAATTTTGGTGGAATAACACAACCAGTTTCTGGTTCCAAAGACGGAAACGCCTGACTAGACCTTTGGACCTTGTGACTTGATAAAGTGTGTTTCCCATCCCGATGTGCTTAGGTGTCCATTTCTTTCCGCCACTTACTCCATAGACAATGTCCTGAGCAGTTGGAAGCACCGCGTCTCAGCTTCCTTCTCGTCGGCCGTTTCCCCGTCTAGAATCCTTTGACCACCAAACAAGAGCCGCAAGAACATGTACAAGCTTTCGGGAACGCAATCAATGACATCCAGCTCATTGACTCTGAGTTCTTGGTGACTAGGCTTTTCCATTAGATATTTGCGTATCTTTAATGCAACATGGACAAGACAAAGGAATGTATCTTCGTGACGCTCGTACGCAGGCATTGTAAGCAAGTCATCTCTTTCAACTGCGCTCTCACTGGCTAATTGCGACACAGCAATATTGACATATTTGCTTGGGATGAGCAGGGTATGACGGTCAAATGGACCTTTTTCCAAGGAATGGACGCAAACTATTACGTTTCCAAGGGTTTGCATGAGCTTATCCTTAAATGTTGATCTTCGACTGATGTAAGACCTTGGAATTTCAATCTCCGTTTTCTCAGCCAAAGTAGTATATCTGTCCCATGCATTACTTAGCCTGATAACATGTCCCTTTTCAGCGGCATATTCCAACTCTTCGCACAACCAAATCATTGGGAGATCACTGTCCCTTGTAACACGCTTGGCTTTCTCTGCAGACCTTTTATGTTAAGATAGAAAACATTTTAAAAACATATTTTTATTACATCTGAACTTTTCCTACCCTGCGAGCAGAGGTTTCTTGTCTCTTTGCCTTTCCTGTCGCGGTTTCTCTTGGCAAACTTTTCCGTATATTTATGATTATTATTAGATCTAATCAATTTTTACTATTGTATATTATTCATATTATTAGTAAATTGTAAACACTTATAATTCTAGTGATAATATAATATATAAATGCTATATATTATTACCTCTTAAATGCGCTCAAGCAGGGCAAATGATACGCTCCTTCGGCGGCTATCAAATCCAACACACCCGCTAAACGAAGACGAAGTTTGTATTTGAGTTTTGCAGCTTCGATAATCTGCTCACTCATTTTGAACGTCATTACAGATGACAATCGTTCCTTTGAGTTTTCATTTTGACAGAATATACACATGTCCCAGTTGAGTTGCTGTAGTCGACTACGTGTCTTGCGAGGGCTGTACTGTGCATAGCAGTTACCATGCCAAACAATCGAAACATCACCAGCTTTTCCAAGTATTTCTTCCAACCGATCGATTGCCTCCCTGTTAGCTACATACCTGAGCTTCCTTCGCTTAGTCGTAGCTTCACGAACAACATTCCTACTGTATTCAGTAGATTGTCGAACATCGTCCTTCGGGTTATTACTCCTCTGGCAAAATATAGAGAGCTTTAAAAATACTTCCGAAGATCTTTTCAGGGTTAAAACTGTATCCATACCTGCAGTTTGAAAGAAAACCTACTGCAAGCGAACCCGAACATGGCTACTGACATTGAAACGAGAAATGGACAATCTGTCGAGATGCTAAAAAAGGCGAGACAGCTTTCAGACAATCTGGCGCCTCTCATGTATGTGAAATGCAACAATTTTTTCAGTTCTCAGCATAGAAATCTTAATTTTAGATATATTGAGATAACAATTATTACATATGAAAAATCGCAACATGCAATGTTTTATGACGTCAAAATATGACGTCATCGGCTGCGCTTTAAAGCGAGACCCCAGTTATCACCTTGATTAAATTTGTGTAACACAGTGAGACGTAAATGTGTAACTGTTTGTATTAGTGTGTTAAAAGAACGTTAATAAAAAAGTGCGAAAAAAAAACTGTGTAACACGAAGCGGGATTGTATTTTCACTGGAAGGTCCAAATTTGTTGTATTTGATCAGATAGTTATTCTATTTTACAAATTTATCATTGTAGTGACTTCACTTTTGATGTCGGTATTTGTGACGTCATTTTCACCCCTTAAATTACAAAATTAGCTTTGGTAACAAGCATTTTTGAATTCAACGGGTCAAGTTACTTTAGTATACTTTTGTTACCAACTTTTACTACGAAAAGCCGTCTAGTCTATGACAGATTCTGCAGTTAATCCACTTCGCAAGTTCTTTGAGTTAGAAGTCCATGCACGGCTAATTGCAGCTGCTTTAGTATTACTAGGAATGAAAGGCCTTAAAGACTTACCAACCAAAGATGGTTATCCAGGGAATCTGAGAGAGGCAC
Organism: Actinernus sp. WN-2022; assembly: GCA_030867875.1. Taxonomy (NCBI): domain Eukaryota; kingdom Metazoa; phylum Cnidaria; class Anthozoa; order Actiniaria; family Actinernidae; genus Actinernus; species Actinernus sp. WN-2022. Next base: position 146,400,328 of record JAOWCC010001589.1, read on the forward strand.
CAAAGGAAGACGAAAGATACCTGAGGGAGCTAGCAACAACAGTGGTTGAACAATATGTAATACAGCAGTCAAACTTTACATCAAAGAACAGATGGCCATTTCATTTGCCGCTTTACTGGAGCATGAAGCACATCATGTACCTCCTGTCTCTGATGCTGAAGGTCCCGTCACTGCTCAACTACCAAATCAGAAGGTTTCAGAAAATGATGATATGTACAACTACCAATGTTCATTCCTCGAGTATGGAATGACAATTATAAACTTCTTTGATGCAATAAAGGAAGGTGATGTTGGAAATTTCAACTCCCATACTTAAGACATGACAGTGGCAGCACAAAGTATGCTCTAGAGGTTTTGGGATTGTTATTTCAAGTGAATGCTTGATCGTCACCACAAGATGCCCATCGACTGGTTTGGAATAGAACTGTGTCACTCAGGCCAGGGATCGGTAATAACTTTCCACTAGATCTTGCTTGAGTTTACGAACAGGCTATTAAAAAACCGTTGTTACCAAACTGGGACTCAATGCAACCAACCACAAGTGCATTGACAGATACTGTAATGCTGTAGATGTTATCAAAAGTGTACTTGACAATTTTGACCATGACTGCCATGTCATCCATCGCTCTGGAAAGCATGTGAAGAGAATTACATTGCCAGATTTGGAGAAGGTCGTTGGAGAACTTGCTACTCAGAAGGCTTTCCAGTGGACGCCTGGTCGCAGCTATGAACACTACAGAAATTGCAAATACAGTATCTTAGAGGATTTCGACTTACAAAATATGTTTAGATGGATCAACAAACACAAGAACATTGAATTGAAAAAAAGAACTAGGTCATAACAAAGGCAATCACATTGCAAAACACACACAAGAATTCCAACTCGGTTTGTTGAGTATAAAACAATCATAGGTCAGCAAAATGCTGCGCATGCCCAGTCAGTGGTAGAAATTGCGGGAGCAGTTCTAAATCGTCCTAAATGGTTTCTGTTTAAAAAACTAGACACATTTAAAAAAAGAGCGGGGGTTAAAAGGAAAACTGCAAGAGTTACGAGTTGTATTAGTTTATTCATCAAGCCAATTAAATTTGGGATTGGTTCATGATATCAAAGCTTGTACTTTTCTGTACCAATGTTTTGAAGTCGAAATTTTGAGTGAAAATGCAACCAAAATGATGCACACAAGCGTGATTTCCCAGTGAAATTCACGCATGCGCAAGCCTTTTACTGACCTGTCAAATGAACCTGGTTACAGTAGCATCATTGTTATTATACAAAGAAGTCATCGAAGTTAGTGTAATCACAAGACCTACGAAATAAGGGGGGCAGAGTTTTCAATTATGTGATGTAGTTTACACATAACATTTCTCTCTTCCCTCTGCCCTGGATCTTAGGGCTAGTGACCTATGACATTTCAAATGAAATTTTACAAGGATTTAACAGTGTTCAAATCAATCTTTTCAAGATTAACAGTCAAATTTATGACAATAATTTGACCTACAAGATATGTACAAGATTAGCCTGTGTGCTCAACAAAAAAAAGATATCCCAGTAGAAAGACGTGTCTGATAGATATTGGTTGTATCGTTATTTCCTTGCTGTACATAAATTGTCCACCCTGGGGTTTCCCCTTGAGACTCACATGTACACACATGCTTTAACCTTATGACAACAAAATTGAAAATTATATTATTATTCATAAAACAAGTTATATAAATTAAATACCTTTGAATATTATACTGGTATGTAATAATAATTTATTATATAAATCTGCAAAGAACACATGCAATAACAATGCACAAGAACACAAAATATGAGACCATGTCACAATAATTATAAATAAACTGGCTTTAGTTTTCAGTTACCCAATTTTTGCAGTCTTTTTCAGATTTATATAATAAACAAACTTACTCTGCAGTAAACTTTAACATGTAATTTCTTTCTGGGTTAAATGGCGTACGATAAATAAATTGGTTAATCAATGCTTGGCTACAAGTGTGATAAGGTAGGGATTTATGCTGCTCTGGCTTTGCCATCGTGGCTGTTATAAGCTTTACTCATGGTGATAAATCCTTTATCACACTCATGGCCATTCCTTACACACTAATTAGATCGCTAACTAGATAATGTGGCTGTGTATTTTATTTGCCTTAAATTGCTTAAGAAGCATGACATACATACACGAGTAGTAGAAAACAGCCATATTAGCTGGTTAGCTAACTAATAACCTCAGTCTGTTTGTCAGTAATAAATAAACATTTTTCATGTTCTATTGTTAAAGGTTAAAGTTTGTATAGCTTATAAATAGTTATTAAAATATCATTGAATATATATTTAAATGTACATCATTATTTGATAAATATTTAACTTCCTTTGCTATTTAAAAAAATCTGTAATAGGTGATATTAACACACATAATACTTTAATAGCATTAAGTAACTTGATATTCATTTATCACTAAAGAGCAAATTGATATATTGGTCTAATTCAAATATTCTACCAAATATTGGTAACATTTAGGCAGCTGTTTTTAACAGGCCCATACCCAGGTTTTGTGTGAAGTGGACCTTTGTACAATGTATATTACACAATGAGCACCAGTGGTGGGATGCTCCTTTTGGGGGGGGGGGGGGCATGCTCCCCTAAAGTTATTTTAAACAAAGTAGTTTTCATTTGTGAACCGAGTTTTCACACATTTCATTTTTTCCCTCATCGGGAAGAACTGAGACCTTAGTGGGGGATCATCGATTCCCAATTATCCCATGATCCCTTCCTAGCTATGGGCCTGTATAACACATTCTAATTTGTATTGCCTAAATGCTGGCCAATCAGACTACTAGCACTTCTGTTACCCACGCCAGACTGATCCATTTCTTCCATGTGAACAACTAAATTAAAGAAATTACTGTCAGACAGGAAATGGAGGTCAGAATGATCTCTTATGTTAGCCCATTCTTGGTCAACTGCATCAATATCATCTTCCTTGGTTCTGTCCATGGTTGCCAATTCAGCAATATCTACATCACAAAATGTCATTTATGGCATTTATTATTACACCATGCTCCTGTCTCCAGCAAATTGTGTCACATGTCTTACAGTTTTTATCTTGTCAGAATTATCAAGTACTTGCTGGACATGAAATAATGAAAATGCATGCAGTATACTTGATGATGATGACACAACAGCTCTAAAACTATTGGAAATAAGTAATTATTTCATGTATACTACCAATTTGTCTTTGAGAGCTTTCTTGTCTTTGCTGGTAACAGTTCTTACAATTTCACATGATGTGCTACCTACATCTGTTAAAGTTTCAGTTGGCATGAGGGTCTTCTTTGCACAATCAGTATCCCCACAGGTGCAATTTCTGGCACAGATCTCACAACAATTGTCTCATCAACATGTTAAGTAAACTTTCCAGGAAAATGTTTGATAGTCTGTTGCCTCCGGCATTCATCATTTGTGGCAGTTTACATTTTTTGGGCTTCGTTCGAAAACAACCGCTAGCAGAAACTTTCTATAATAGTCACTGGAAATCAACTTTCTCCATTTGTGTTTACATTTACTCTGGCGAGGCAAACACGTAGGAAAACACACCATTTTCAACTCTCTTGAAACTCTCCTCGGTCAGATCATCATACAAAGCAACTGCAGATAAACCTAAAGACTTCCGGTACGACACTTGATCGTGGATTAAACTTTTCAGAGGCAATGTAACAATGACTTTACTGCTTCCTCGAGGTACATCAGCCATGAAAGGGACAGCGAAAAATATCATAGATTTCCCATAACCTGTAGGAAGACTAGCGAAGACATTGTTTCCATCTAACACTACCTGTATGGAATCAATCTGTTCGGAATACAGTGAAGAAACCTTGAAAATATTGCATACTTGCTCCGTCGCTCGCTCGAAATCCGCCATATTTGATAAATGTGCAACATCGCGTATTAGGAAAAAATAATTAAGTGTTTTAAGTATAATAATAATAATAAGATTTCTGTATACAGCGCTGTTTCAGTGCCCAATAGCGCTTTACAAATACTACTACTAATAAAATATGTGGATACTAATCAATGATTAAAGGTACAATATTAAAATACATCAACTGATCATATACCAGCATTCCATAGTGATGGCGCAGCGCAAGAATGACGGAGCAACGAGCCTTTTATTAGAGGACGACCTTAGGTTTCGTCTAGGTAAATACTCATTTAGAAGGTCAGGTATATGTCATAAATTATGATAATGTATGACGAGAACACGATTATCAACGGCGTTTCGCAGACGTCTCTTTCCCGATTTTTGCAGGGAGAGAAAATTGGGTTTGAAAATACACCAAAATCGATATTTGGCCCATTTTAGACGTTCAGTAGGGTACATTCGAAAACTCGTATCTCCGTTAATATTCAACCGAATCCAAAACCGTTTGCAGTTTTGAACTCGATATATAGCTAGCATTCGTGTCGATATTTAACATTCACAAAAAGTCAAAGTTAACTAGGACAAATACGAAAAATAATGTTTGTTAGGGTTGCTTAGCAGCAGTGGTTCACCAAATCAGGTAATCTCCGATGACATGTTAGATACATCCTAGGTGAATGCATTGGCCACGTTTCCTTGAAAACCATCAACCCTGTAGTGTTTTATAACTTTTCGGAGTTACGTAGGTCAAAAACACCATATCTGTGAAAGTCACAAATTTCCGTAAAAGTGTCGATTCGATCACACCCTATCAACTTTGTATTAGTTTAAAGCTGGAGAAATAGGCTAACGTAACTCAAAAGCAGATAATTATAAGATCTTATTTTCAGTTAATGCTGTGCATAATGTTATGGCTTCTCTTTCAATTCCAGGAGAGCACTAAGCCAATTGCGGTAGCAGATACCTTGAAATTGAGCCAACTAGCAAAACTAACACCCTTGCGATCGCTAAAGGTATGCCAGTGATAACAGTATTATTACGATTTTTTTCTTTATTATTTCCACATCACCGAATAATACGACAATTGTACCACAGGTCCAAATACGTAGGATTCCGTTGGCTCCCAATTGTGGTTTGTATACATCTGGCAGTAAGTCCAGTAAGGTGGTAGAGGCAACGCTAAGGCCTCCCACCAAATATGGCAGTAAGGCCATCAAGTTGGTCGAGGAAGTGCGGCCTCCAACTACATCCGCCACTGTGCCCCTTGGCAGTAAGTCCAGTGAGGTGGTAGAGGAAACGCTAAGGCCTCCCACCAAATATGGCAGTAAGGCCATCAAGTTGGTCGAGGAAGTGCGGCCTCCAACTACATCCGCCACTGTGCCCCTTGGCAGTAAGTCCAGTGAGGTGGTAGAGGAAACGCTAAGGCCTCCCACCAAATCTGGCAGTAAGGCCATCGAGTTGGTCGAGGAAGCGCGGCCTCTAACTACGTCAGCCACTGTACCGCTTGACAGTAAGTCCAGTAAGGTGCTAGAGGAAACGCTAAGGCCTCCCACCAAATCTGGCAGTAAGGCCATCAAGTTGGTCGAAGAAGTGCGGCCTCCAACTACATCCGCCACTGTGGATGTCGTCGAGACTCTCGCTCCGTCGCCCCCAGCATATTCATCTTCTGCAACGATACTTACGGAAGCCCGCAAAATAAAACGCAGACAGAAGTGCGATGTTTGCGGGAGCGCGGCAGTCAACCTCAAACGGCATCTGAGAGAAGTTCACAAGTTTAGCGAAATAAAGGTATGTCATATATATTTTGCCTTTATTTATGTTGTTTATTGTATAGAAGTATACTTAATTAATTCGAGGCTCATTTATATCAGTATGCAGAGTACCGAGTACGTCAACGTGTACACAAAGAGAAACCATCCAAAAATCCTGCAAGGGTATGCCCATTTCCATCCTGCGGAGTTATACAAACTAGGATGGATCGACATCTGATGTCTCGCCATGGCCTTGTAAAAAATAGCGAGCAGTACAAACGCTTCCTGAGGAGGTGCAAACCAATACGGGTCTCAGCTACGTGCACCTCTACATGTTCCTCCACTGATACCCGGCCAGCAGGCAAAACCACCTTAAGCAGCCTCCAAATCCATCCATCCGCAGAGAAAGAGGAGGCTACCAACGTAGTACCTCCAACGCCTTACAAATCCACTAGGAGTGTGGTCCGGCGGGTTTTACCGATGGATGACATGACCAAAAGCGACGGAGAAGATCTAGATCAGTATGAAAACGCTGGCTTATCAGAGGAAGAGTATGTCATTGAAAACAGCGAAATGACCGATGACTCGGACGACGAACCCGATGACTGGTTACCTAATGCAGCGGCAAACCCTGTCCCTGCCAAAAGAATTAACATTTCACTGTAAAATGTGTCCGTGTCCACACTTAAACCCACATTCACCTCATTATCATTCACTTTCATCGTTAAATGAGTTGCTAGGAAGTTCAAAGTTCGAAAGTCATGGGCAAAAACCAGTTCAAATGGCTTCGAATGAGCTGTCACTTGGGAAAGCCTATAAAGGCCATGCGTGCTCATCCTACTCAGCTAACTTGCCGCTTTGATATAGTACAAGTCCCATCTCAATACGACTTCAGATAAAAAAGTTGATCGATTTTTCTTTTTCAGTTTCGAGCCCCTATTCGTAAAAATCAAATCTCCTTTAATATTCATATCTAGCTTTAATATGATACCAATATAATTAGATTAGATTGATTATTAAGTGAGATACAAGAGTTAACCTGGTCCCCATTTTACCCAAAAAGTCCCCAAAAAATGTCGTTCAAAATTTTCAAAGGCCTTTAACATGCGATTTTAAGCCAAGAAATTAAAAAAAAAATCTTAGGACTTTCACTTTTAGACCAAAGGGCTACCCCTTTAACTAACACTTACTCTAACTTGTCTAAAACGACCTTATCCTGAAATATATTGGAATTCCTTATCATCCACTCACCCTGACCTTGTCCGCATGAAATATGCCAGAGATATCCCATTAAAAGTTACTCTAACTTGACTAAAACAACCTTTTTACAAAGTACGTAGACATTATTAATCATTACCTGTAGTTTAGAGTAGCTTCGACTTCTCAAAATTTGTGAAACTCAGGTACTTTAGGTCGACTTCTCTCTCAATATATAACAGATAGGAAGTCCATCATAGTCCAGCTGTATAGCTGTCATGATACTCTATAACTTTCCCATACGGCACTTTCTTATACAACAAAGAGTTTAAAAGATATTTAAGAATCAAAATCCAACTTCAGGAATGTTTACGTAGAATTGTCACCCATTTTACGTAGAATTGTCACCCATTTTACGTAGAATTGTCACCCATTTTACGTAGCATTATCAACCATTTTACGTAGAATTGTCACCCTCACCCTCCCATTTTACGTAGAATTGTCACCCATTTTACGTAGAATTGTCACCCTCACCCTCACCCTCCCATTTTACGTAGAATTGTCACCCATTTTACGTAGAATTGTCACCCTCACCATCACCCTCCCATTTTACGTAGAATTGTCACCCTCACCCTCACATTTTACGTAGAATTTTCAACCATTTTACGTAGAATTGTCACCCTCACCCTCCCATTTTACGTAGAATTGTCACCCATTTTACGTAGAATTGTCACCCTCACCCTCCCATTTTACGTAGAATTGTCACCCATTTTACGTAGAATTGTCACCCATTTTACGTAAAATTGTCACCCTCACCCTCCCATTTTACGTAGAATTGTCACCCATTTTACGTAGAATTGTCACCCATTTTACGTAGAATTGTCACCCTCACCCTCCCATTTTACGTAGAATTGTCACCCATTTTACGTAGAATTGTCACCCTCACCCTCCCATTTTACGTAGAATTGTCACCCATTTTACGTAGAATTGTCACCCTCACCCTCCCATTTTACGTAGAATTGTCACCCATTTTACGTAGAATTGTCACCCTCACCCTCCCATTTTACGTAGAATTGTCACCCATTTTACGTAGAATTGTCACCCATTTTACGTAAAATTGTCACCCATTTTACGTAGAATTGTCACCCATTTTACGTAGAATTGTCATCCTCACCCTCACCCTCCCATTTTACGTGGAATTGTCACCCATTTTACGTTGAATTGTCACCCATTTTACGTAGAATTGTCACCCATTTTACGTAGAATTGTCACCCATTTTACGTAGAATTGTCACCCATTTTACGTAGAATTGTCACCCATTTTACGTAGAATTGTCACCCTCACCCTCACCCTCCCAGTTTACGTAGAATTGTCACCCTCACCCTCACCCTCCCATTTTACGTAGAATTATCACCCTCACCCTCACCCTCCCATTTTACGTAGAATTGTCACCCATTTTGCCACATCCAGTTTTAAGTCTTCAGACGCTGATTGTCATCGTTGAGTGATTCCTGTAGTAAAACAAAACTGTTGAGGATTGTTCTGTCAATCAAATAAAAAAACACGCTTGTTCACCATTTACGCCCAGTGACCTTTACCTGATAGTAGGACTTAATTTACTCATTTTTGTCCACACCCCCCATGAAGCGGTTGTATGAAGAGACAAGAGGGGGGCAAGGTATGTCCTCAAGTGTGCCATCCTTTGCCATCCTTTTTCCTCCTTTATGTTGTTGGCAGATGTGCAGGTGGGGAATCTGTCACTGTACCAGTCATGCTGACAGGTTTTTTATCCATCCATGTCAGGACTAAGATTGGACCCTTCATCCGCCATACCATATCCCCCCTGGCCATAGCCTTTGTTACCTCCTTGTCATACAAGATTCTTGGGAACTCTTTCCTGCCTTGTCTATGGGTGCCACATGCTAAAAGCTTGTCACAGTACATATCTTCTAATAATCTATAACACGTGAAGAAATTATCAAAATAAATTGCATACCACTTGCCTCTGACTGGCTGACAAAGGCGAGAAACAATTGAGAAGCCGAGGCCATGCTGAACTCTATCTTGGTGCTTGCCGGCGTATACTTCAAAATCACAAAGATGGGCTGAATGTCTGTCAGCTCTACACCACATCTTGATTCCACGCTTTATTGGTTTCATTGGCATATGCTGTTTGAGAGCAGTTCGGCCTTAATATTTTATCATGGCTTCGTCAACGGCCTGCTCTCTGTGGGAATTATAGCACCGAAGGAAATTTGCTCTCAGACTGTCAATAAATGGCCTGACTTTGTAAAGCTTGTCTGCATTTGGGGAACCAGGAGCACGCATGTTCTCATTATCATTCAAATGGAGAAATTTATTTATGTCAAGGAATCTGTTCCTTTGCATAATCTTTCCAAACTCTGGAACTCTTAAAACCCAATCATATTTCCAGTAGTCTCTCAGAGATGACAAGGAATGGATTGCCATTGCAATCACTAGCCCCAGATAGGCATTTAGTTCCTCCAAAGTAAGCTGTTGCGAAGTATCTGGGTTTTTCCCTTTAGCAACAAAACATTGCATAGCGTAGTTGTTTGTCTCTTGTAAGATAGATGCAAGCATATGGGCATCAACAAACAAAAGAAACATCCAAATTAGTTGCTTCGCTTGGCAGATGCTACTGATGGTCCAACACTTTATCTGAATTCAGGGATAGAGGGTCTGTCGTTTGGATTATTCGTCCATTCTTGACCAGCTAAACTATTTTTTTGGAGCCTACCTGCTGCCGTTCTTCCTACTCCACTAATTTCTTCGCCAACAGTATCCTCGATTTCAATGTTTCTCAAGTCAATTACTTCATTATTTCCTGGTAAGTCAAGATCGGACTCGATTCCATTTCCAGGAATGCCGTAGTTTTCGTCCAATAATTCGAGAACTTCGTCGATATTATACTTTCTCTTTTCCCTTCTCATTCCTGGGAGTGCGCTTTACATTTTCCCGTACACAGTAGAACGTACAACTTTGAAAAAACTCGAAAAATGTAGCGTATACTGATCCAAAATGGCAAGAGCTTACCAGTACTTGCATCATATTAGTTGGGGGAACTGGGAACGAGATTACCGCTGTTCTTTTGCGAAAAATATGCGGGCTTCTCTGCTGTTCGATATATCGGACACTGGGCTCGAAAGGGTTAACCTGTAATCTTCTCATGGCATTAAAACAAAGTACAGCCGGATTGCTGTCAATCCCCATTTCAACAGATCGATCCAGGTATAGTGAATTAAGGAGCTTCTCTCACTCAGGTGGAGACAATTTGCTATGCAATTGTTCAATGACATTAACCATAGCAGTGTCTGTGAAGTTCTCAGGCATTCTACGAAACATGTTCCTTTTGTCTTTGACTTTTCTTGCTGTTTTCTCAATTGCCTCTATCAGCTAGCTCTCACTCAGGTGGGCAAGGGCATCAGCCAACTAGATCACTTTCTGTCTCTTCCTGTGGTGGCATGCAATTCTGAACATTAACGTGCCCTGCCTCTTTGTTCATTGGTCTAAAGTTGGAGCGAGGGGAAAGAATGTTACACTCCGCTATATTTATCATCAATCTGTGAATTAACAGGATCCTGACTTTGATCAGCCTCTTTTGGTTGTTTCAGGTCCGGTTAGAAATTCAGAGTTTGTTGTTATATGTGTACGCGGGTGGAATTTCATCAGGCAGTCGCCGATTTCAATGTTTGGAAGCAACTTGCCTCCTTGACTGATTTTGAGCATGGAGAGGGGTGCTAGTTTCTCTTGGTGCTGGTACGCCTTGTTTCACTGCCCACTGAACAGCATTTTGGGGTCTTTCCCTTGTAGACAGCTGTTCTGATGTAATGCCTTATATGGACTGGCAGTGACTCAAAGTGGACATGGTCCAGCTTCTCCTTCACCTTTCGAAGTCGCTCATCTTCCCAGGGAAGGGTCTTTGTTAGAAATCTCTTTCTGATTACTTGGCCACGGTAACCATAGCACCGCCGCTGTCATCGCTATTTTTGACATCATCATCAACGCTATATCCCTCCACTAGAGTGCCGCGACCATTCTCATGCCGTTCGGAAGCAAGTTGCCTACTTGACTGATTTTGAGCATGGAGAGGGGTGCTAGTCGCTCTTGGTACTGGTACGCCTTGTTTCACTGCCCACTGAACAGCATTTTGGGGCCTTTCCCTTGTACACAGCTGTTCTGATGTATTGCCTTACATGGACTGGCAGTGACTCAAAGAGGACATGGTCCAGCTTCTCCTTCATCTTCCCAGGGAAGAGCCTTTGTTAGAAATCACTTGATTGACAGCTCTCATCAGAGCTCATGTATTCTGAGTTAATCACTTGAGCCACTTTATCTCTTGTGACACTTGGCATCTCTATATTTTTCAATGCCCACTGCCGACGACCTAGTTTCTGTCATTGAAAAAGACAAGATAAAAAGGTTATTTAAGGTTACCGTGCAGGTTCGCGGGTGTCTCTCGTTAAAAATCTCTTGCGCGCGTGGTTTTCGGGAAAGCTACATAAACCTATATACCATTTTAAAGCTTATAAACCATAGAGTGAGGGTAATGCTTTTATGAAAATTTTAAAATCGGTAAGAACGGTGAACCTAGAAACGCAAAACAGGTAGTGTTTATACAGACGAATTACCAGGCCACGCGTTGGCGCGTATGGCCGATTTAACTGCATAATGTCAATCAGCACATAGCAGCTTTCAAAACGGTGTGCAGGTTTTTTGACATTTCGCTTTGTTCAAATGCAAATTTAAATCAAAGTTGGAGCTTCAAAAAATGCCCTTGTCATTTGACACCGGACAGCATAACTAAAGAATCTTTTCGAATTTCAAAAAAGCCGCACACCGATTTTTTCTTCAATATGTGATGAAGCTCTCTGCCAAATTTCAATGAATTATGTTGAAAGCCCGAGCTCCATAATTCGTTCAAAGATAGAGAATACGCAATAACTTCTAAGCCGAGATATTCGCGTTTTAGTTTTGTAAACAGCTAACACCTCATTAGTCCATCTGTCAATACTGCGATACCGCCATCCAATGAGATGCGAGAACTCCGTGGTGGTCTCGACAAAGGGTTCGGAGATTCGCGGGAAACCGTAATAGGGTCACATATCGATACACAAACCCTGGCCACGCGCTCTGTAGTGTTCGGACAGAACACCGAACTCATGATGCCGAAACGCAGAACGAAAACACAAGCTAAACCAAGTACCACCTACGAAAAGAGAAGAAAGACAAAAAGACCTATGGCGGAATCCTGTAAAACAATATGCAAATAGTTCGAAGCAAGTTCCCGGTTGTGGTTCCCGCGAATAATTTCGAGGGGCGCTTTTTTACATAATAGGATTATCACACGCTGGCTATTTATTTGCTTTTCCGATAAAACACGTTTCTTTCAATATCTCGCGAAGTTTTTAATGTATTGGATTAGTTTTTGTTTCATATTGTAGAATATTCACTTAGTAAAACGTCAGGATAAAAAAAAAAAATAAAAAAAAAAACCGCTACACGAACCTGTACGGTAACCTTAAATATTTCACCACCAACTTGTTAGATAATTACATATGCCTAAATGCCATTTTTGTTAAATCATAAATCAGAAGTTATTCACTTAATCTGCTGTATCTGTTGTTTATTGCTATGATGTACATTAATAATTCATTTTCTAAAAATCATACAAACCTTCTAAAAATAACCCTAACCATTTTTGATCAAAAATCATTCATAGAACAACTCTACATATACCTGTACTATAATGGAGAATTTAGCACAATTTAAGTGATCTTTCGACATGCAGGTATTCTATAATAAATTATACCCCACTCTTTAGAGGAATGCTGTAAATTTACCAACCTCTCATTTCCTCCCCTGTCTTCTGCAAACAGTGTTGTGGTCAACACTTGGTCTCTTCTGTTGCCTTCTCTTGTTGTCCGTCAATGTTCTGAGTTAGAACATAGTTAATAGAGTGGAATGGTTATGAAACCCAGCGACCTTCTTTGTTATATGTCTTTGTTAGCTTTTTTCAACCGTGACCCTGCACAAAACACAATATAAATTCCAATGTGTTAATCAATCAGCCAATATAAACGTGTGAGTTCAGTCGTTCTGGGGACGCTAATGAACTATGACCCTGCACAATCGTTTGTCTTGCCCCTTTCCAACATAAATCGCAGCGCCTTCGTTAGTTCTTTTGAAGTTTGCCGGGTTTCATAACCATTCCAGTCTATTAACTATGGTTAGAAGCAGCTGAAATTAACAAAAATAATATATTAGATTACAGCAGACCACTTCCACTACCCCCCCCCCCCCTTGAACTAGCTAGTTCGGGGGGGGGGGGGGGGGTACTCAACAAAGTTAAATACGGGGAGGCTCTGCCCCGAGGTCCAAACCCTTACCCTTTTTGACAGTGACCAATGATTTTTTTGGATTGGCTGATTACGTGTAGATATAATGTTCTGTTTGCTTGGCATTTTGCAGTACCGTGATGAAAGCCAGGCACATGGTGGAGTTGGTGGAGTTGGTGGAGTTGGTGGAGTTGGTGGAGTTGGTGGAGTTGGTGGAGTTGGTGGAGTTGGTGGAGTTGGTGGAGTTGGTGGAGTTGGTGGAGTTGGTGGAGTTGGTGGAGTTGGTGGAGTTGGTGGAGTTGGTGGAGTTGGTGGAGTTGGTGGAGTTGGTGGAGTTGGTGGAGTTGGTGGAGTTGGTGGAGTTGGTGGAGTTGGTGGAGTTGGTGGAGTTGGTGGAGTTGGTGGAGTTGGTGGAGTTGGTGGAGTTGGTGGAGTTGGTGGAGTTGGTGGAGTTGGTGGAGTTGGTGGAGTTGGTGGAGTTGGTGGAGTTGGTGGAGTTGGTGGAGTTGGTGGAGTTGGTGGAGTTGGTGGAGTTGGTGGAGTTGGTGGAGTTGGTGGAGTTGGTGGAGTTGGTGGAGTTGGTCCGCTTGGTCCGCTTGGTCCGCTTGGTCCGCTTGGTCCGCTTGGTCCGCTTGGTCCGCTTGGTCCGCTTGGTCCGCTTGGTCCGCTTGGTCCGCTTGGTCCGCTTGGTCCGCTTGGTCCGCTTGGTCCGCTTGGTCCGCTTGGTCCGCTTGGTCCGCTTGGTCCACTTGGTCCACTTGGTCCGCTTGGTCCACTTGGTCCACTTGGTCCACTTGGTCCACTTGGTCCACTTGGTCCACTTGATTAAGGTGGTGTCTGTGGGAGGCACGGAAATTCCAGGGGAAGGGGGTCTTTCAGAGTGATTTTTTGTGCAATTAGCCATTTGTCAACAGACACAAAATTGAAAAATTGAGATGTCACGCCTACTCACGTCTGAGGTCAAGATGCCATGCCTAAAATGACATGCATTCAAGTGATCAGTTATTTTGAAAAATTCTCTGTAAATCAATGGCAGTTCTCTGACTTGCAATGACAATTTCAAACACTATAAGGCCATCATTCCTTTGAACTCTTACCGGGACTGGCAAATGCGAGCGCGCATTTTTATTTTTGCGTCGAAACTTTTCTGAGCATCTTTGCAGAATTTTTGGAGCATCTTCTGCACTTCTTCGGTACAGTTGGGAAGTACATGTATTCTGACGTGTTCGGATACGTATGGTGCGCCTTAGCTTGCCCCGCAGGCATATCTATTCTGTTTGTCTCCACAGGAAACCCAAAACCGAGGAATATATTGTTATAGTGTACGGGTACTGTGTGTCATATCATGTGATCGTACTGTGTTGCCTGATACAAGGAGGCCTGATCTTAGTGAAAGGTTCCGGTTTCCGCCAAGGCGCCCTGGGTCCCCGAGGGTGCAAATTCCCATTAAGAATAAGAAAAACTGAAGACAATATAGGCTGTTGAATGTTTTAATGTTATCACAGGTATAATGGTTTGGAGAAAACATAACTTGTATCTAATGTTTCTATGGTCATTTCCGGTCTGAATTTCTCTTACTATAAATGGTACTCATATTTTATTATTTATGTTATTTCAAATTAGCACTTAATCAAGGTTCAATTTATGTGACTCATTTTAATCAAGCAAATTCTAGCATCTTAAACAACATAAAATGTATTGTGTACTTTGAGGTAAAAAAAAGGCACTCAAATAAAGAAGTGTGGATTTACAAGGCTGGCTTTGATTGATTTGTAGCACATACTCTGTTTTAAGTCTATAAATCTCCTCAAACAATTAAACCTGAGGATGCTTCAATTAAGTGCCACATTGGCATGAATGTCATACTCATGGGCAGCAGCTTTAGCTTTATTAAGGTTATTACTCTCAAGCATGGTGCTTGTTTTTATTCAGGGCAGCACTTGAAGAAGTGCTTTTCAAGTAAATATGGTATACTAAAATAGAACTGTAACATTGATAGCGTATCTATCTATCTATCTATATATATATAATCATTTTCTGAATGAATAGGAATATCTTTTAAATTATTATATTTATATATCATTCGTAAATTTACGCAATTCAGCCTTTCTAGGCTGCAATGTAAATATGTTTAATAAAATCTACCTATCTATCTCTATCTAATATGTATAATTTTCAAAATTGGTTCAACGCTGATCAAACTGCACCATTATTAAAATGATATGTTATACTAAATATTGAACATAGTTTTTAAATTTACATGCATTATTATCAAAATGACTAAAATCAGAATATTTCAACTGAAATATTTTCAAATGCAATGCATTGTATCTACTAGTCCAGACATAGACCCTGCATGCATGCGGATAGCATATTGGATAGAGTTATTCAACTTTTCAGAAACCAGTCCCAGGGCTTTATATCTACAGGACCAGATGCATGTAACTGACTCTCGCCGTCTCGCCGCTCTATCTTTTCACTGTGGATTTTGATTTTGGAGGTGTGCGGCAGAGGTGACCTGGGCAGGAGTGATGTAATAAGAACCAGCCAATCAGAGACCTTTCTAAAAATAGAAACATGTTTCTAAAAATAGATTGATAGAGTTTATGATTGGACACGGGGTATCCTTCTCTTACGTCATGGTCTCTTGCAAATATGTAATAAATTTATTCAAAGGAGCGTTTCTGTTCAAATGGAAACGTAAAAATATTTCCCTTTTCAGCGCTGCAGTCTATAAATATGTGAAGTTTTAGTGCCTCAAAGCTCACTAATAACAAAGGATTCAAAATAAACGGCCCTTAAATTGGCCCACTTGTGCAGCTCCACTGCCACCCGAGCACTACTCCTCAATGTTAGAGGAGCATTCCTGGGTGGTCAAATTCCGGTCAGCTTTCCGAGTAAACAAACTCGTTTTTTAACCCCCTTTCTGGCCGCTGGCTGGAAAGGAGAGCTATCTTTTAGTCATGTGTGTACCATCAACAATAGTATAGTTTATAATACTACTGGGAGGTCTCTGGCTAAAAATCTATCCAGCTCCTCTTCATTTGGATGGCCATTTAAAATGGTAGCTACATTACCTGCAGTTATCCTGTAAACCATTTCTAGAAAACTTGTTAAATAATCATCTTGGGAAATGTCATACTTCCCAAGCTTAGCCTGCAGATCATTATTAGGCAATACGTTGTAAAATAAATTTTGCTTGTTTAGCACCTTACGAGTGCCTAATCCCTCCTCTTGCGACTTTTGCATTGATGCCTGCACCATGTTGAGGCGGGGCCGACAAGAGGATGAAAAGCTGATTGACACACGGCGCGCTGTTGTATAAGGCCCTCTTGTCTTCAGGATCCTTTTGGCTACGTCTTCCTCCTCGATCCCAACTTTCACAGCCTTTTCGGTGGGGCTAAGCTCAGTGGCCTGTGGATAATAATAGGATGTATGTATGACCCTCAAGTAAATCATTCAAGACAATATCACTTATAATAAAGCCTTTTGTAACAAAATGAAAATTGTTTCAAAATCAGCATTGGCTTTCTCGTGAGTTATCATAATCAATATCAGGCTATAATGGCACATCAATAAAGAGTTTTATTTCTTACAAAGAATTGACGCTCAAGCCTTTTTTGGTGATGACTTTAGAAAATTCAGAATGGAAAGTGGAAACATCATAAATTGTCTTAATAACCATAAACTCCTGTTTTATGTAAACACATTTTAATTTGTTTCTTTAAAAAGAAACATACCATTCAGTCAATACAATGCTGTCAGAAGGTAAACAAACAGCTTTTTATATTTCTTTTATGTTATATTGATTGAAAGGGGGGCAGATTTCACTGCCAGTAAGCCGCCATATTGGATTTTGCATAATATTGTGGGATTGAAAGGGGGACACATTTCATTGTTATTAAGCAGACATATAGGTCCCACCAAATTAAAAGGGACAGTTTATGGCATTTTATAAAATTTGCACAATTCCAAAATATATCTGCACCCCCTCTCAACAATAAGATTGTTTTGTCATCCACTACCCTTCTAGGCATACCCCAAATTGCATATTTTTACTTTCTATTTCTAGATACCCTATGAAAGTAATTATCCTTGTTCTACCATCAGAAATGAGACACCCTGAGCCTGGCTTCGCATGCAAAGCAGATTTTTTTAACTTGAAAACCCTTCCTACCCTATTCAGAATTTCCAAATGTGGATTGCATCGATTGGGAGCAGATAATTTGTTCGACTTACCCATTTCTGTTTTCAGCAATTTCAGAACAGAATTTTAAATTTATTTTTATGATAATATCAAACTTTGGTATTTTTTCTGGAAACTATAAAATATTGTGGAAGGTCTCTCTGATTGGTGGTCAGCTCTTTGATTGGTGGGGCGACCCAGGGTGTTGTGTCGAGCAGCAGGAATAGGGTGCTTGGAGGGAAAGGGAAGATGGGAAAAGACACCTTGGGCATCTGCTCTGTAAAAAGCTGGTAGTAATGGTTCCCAAACTAGCTCACTGATTGGCCCAGGTGCCCAGGGCGTCTTTTCCCCTCTTCTCTTTCCCCTTTTTCTCCCCCACAAAATGCATCCGCTGCTTGCTGTGATGCCCTGGGTCCCCCCGCCAATGACATTTTTCAGCCAATAACCTTAATCGATCCAGGAATTTTAGAATGACGTAGCTGTTACCAAAAATGTACTGAGAAACCCCCCCCCCCCCCCCCCCCCCCCCCCACACACACAAAAAAAAAATCCTGGCTACGGGCCTGAATCAGAATAAAGTGATTAAAGTATACGGGTATGTGCCTCGCCCAGGGGGTAATCTGCTATTTTTCTGACAGTGGGGTCCGACTGAGGTTCAGTAATTTGCACCCCAAAAAATCCCTGGCTTCAAACATTACACCCCCAAAAATCCCTGGCCTTTTTTGCATACTCAAAACAAGATCCCACAGCCATTTTACATTAATATCCACATTTTTTAACCTGCAACCCGCCAAAAATCCGGACAATTACGTAAATCCCTAAATAATACGCGGTTTATTCTTCACCCCCAATAAAACCCCTAAACTGAAAATTTCTAACCCCCCAAAAAATAATCCTTCAGACCTCCCCGTCATTCTCGAGTACCACCCTGGGGTGCCGTGGAATAGGGTATGTTTTTTTTAGCCACGATGTCTGGGATAGGCTATAGTTTCTCGCTAGTTTGGTCTGGAGTAGGGTGCGTATTTGTAGCAGCCTGCAGCAACCAATACCACGATAAACGTGTGGATGAAATATCCAGGTGTTTCGGTTGTGCATATAACATAAATGTATTACGTTCACGACGTTCCAGGTCTAATTAGGGCATGTAGATTTGGTTTTAGGTCTGGAATAGGTATATATATTTGGGTTTAGGTCTCATTCTGTGGTAGGGTATGGAAAATTTGAATTTGTATGTCTGGGATAGGGTAGGTTTTCGGAGACCTCGGCGGCACTACCCTACCATAAAATCTGGGGAGTGTATGGCGGATTAACTTTCATCCTTTATGTTCTGAATTTGTCGGCTGGTCCCAGATTTTGGTCCTTTTTCAATTTCTTGATCTTGTGGTGGTCACAACTACAAAAGGCGCACTGCATAAGCGAAAGCTAGTCGAGGCGGGCAGTGGGTACGCCAGCATTGTTTTTTTTAGCTAGGAAAATTATACAGCTCTTCATTTTTTGTAGGTGTACTTTTATTTTATTTTGGGGATTTTCAGAGGTGTACGCCTGGGCGTATTGGCGTACAGGGCGCTACGCCCATACATATAAATCTTAAATATATAACGTAGAGAAAACGCTAGAAGAGAATGCGGAAAAAGCGCTAAGGAAATGTCTCACCTTAACTCCCATTGCTTTTTGGGTAATGCCTCCCGAAAGCCTTCAGTCGTTTTGGCCAGCAGACGCCTGAAGAAGTCTTCATAATTTCGAGCGTGGCTTCTCTATTGAATGAATATGTGGGACTTTACTAAAGTTTTAGCTGTTCTAGTTGTTTTTAATGTGTTGGTGTTCTCGTACTCAACCAAAGCACCGTTGTCTGAGAGTAGCCGCAAGTTTATACAACAAGTTTTGTAGAATTTCGCCGGGGTTTCCAGTGGTAATGCGTGGATTCAAGATGGCGTCATTATAACAACACCTAGTCCTACATCAAATAATCCTGTGGTGCCCAGGTTGTTTGGAAACTGGTGTAGCCGACAAGATGGAAGGACAGACATACGGCGTGCGATGAGCCACGACGACTTTACGGACTAACACATAATGCACTCCTTGTGAGTAGAGTGTATATGTGTACCCGAAGACATCAAACTATAGCTCATGATCCAGTCATTCTTTCTCAATTGCAAGGTGGTATGATAAATCCCCCGTTCTTGTTATTTCATAAGACGGGAATTACAAAGGATCTACAGAGGTTTATCATCTCTCATGCCAATGCTGGCTTGACTGTGAGTGACATTCAAGCACTGTGGCTACAGACACTCTATGACTGGTATGGATCAAGAAGAGAAGCATTTCATACTGTTAATTTGCAAATACCGAGCACCACTCCTTTTCCAGAATTTGAACAAAGGTTTGAACACCCAGGGGCAAAAGTTATAACATCTTGCATTGTGCGAAACTATTTCAACAAGGAACATCTGTATGTTCAGAGGATGTGTCAACAGACATCATATGAATGGTAAAGCTGCGATCACACTTTTAAAGTATCAGCAAATATAGGATTCTGGTTTACTAAGAGGTGGGTGAAACTCTAAGCTCTGCAGAGGAACAAAGTTTTCATCTGTTGAAAATGTTCTGGAATCATTAAAAGAACGATTAGACAAGCAGGGGAAAATCCTACCATTTTCTTCTTGGATAATTGCTGTGCATGGCGTGCAAAACTCAATAAGATATTCTCTAACATTGCTATCATGCTCGATATTTTTCATGCCATACAAAGAGTGGTAAAGAAGATTCCAAAGAAGAAGGGTTGTAATGGACCATTGAAAGAGCTTCGCAGAGAAATTATTCTCTCCATAAGAAAAGTAATCCGTGACCAAGTTGACATGGGGAAACAAAGAGCAATGCC